>OX276493.1:6739166-9735000 GCA_946251955.1 Acronicta psi | reverse complement strand
ACCTAACCTAACCTAACCTAACCTAACCTAACCTAACCTAACCTAACCTAACCTAACCTAACCTAACCTAACCTAACCTAACCTAACCTAACCTAACCTAACCTAACCTAACCTAACCTAACCTAACCTAACCTAACCTAACCTAACCTAACCTAACCTAACCTAACCTAACCTAACCTAACCTAACCTAACCTAACCTAACCTAACCTAACCTAACCTAACCTAACCTAACCTAACCTAACCTAACCTAACCTAACCTAACCTAACCTAACCTAACCTAACCTAACCTAACCTAACCTAACCTAACCTAACCTAACCTAACCTAACCTAACCTAACCTAACCTAACCTAACCTAACCTAACCTAACCTAACCTAACCTAACCTAACCTAACCTAACCTAACCTAACCTAACCTAACCTAACCTAACCTAACCTAACCTAACCTAACCTAACCTAACCTAACCTAACCTAACCTAACCTAACCTAACCTAACCTAACCTAACCTAACCTAACCTAACCTAACCTAACCTAACCTAACCTAACCTAACCTAACCTAACCTAACCTAACCTAACCTAACCTAACCTAACCTAACCTAACCTAACCTAACCTAACCTAACCTAACCTAACCTAACCTAACCTAACCTAACCTAACCTAACCTAACCTAACCTAACCTAACCTAACCTAACCTAACCTAACCTAACCTAACCTAACCTAACCTAACCTAACCTAACCTAACCTAACCTAACCTAACCTAACCTAACCTAACCTAACCTAACCTAACCTAACCTAACCTAACCTAACCTAACCTAACCTAACCTAACCTAACCTAACCTAACCTAACCTAACCTAACCTAACCTAACCTAACCTAACCTAACCTAACCTAACCTAACCTAACCTAACCTAACCTAACCTAACCTAACCTAACCTAACCTAACCTAACCTAACCTAACCTAACCTAACCTAACCTAACCTAACCTAACCTAACCTAACCTAACCTAACCTAACCTAACCTAACCTAACCTAACCTAACCTAACCTAACCTAACCTAACCTAACCTAACCTAACCTAACCTAACCTAACCTAACCTAACCTAACCTAACCTAACCTAACCTAACCTAACCTAACCTAACCTAACCTAACCTAACCTAACCTAACCTAACCTAACCTAACCTAACCTAACCTAACCTAACCTAACCTAACCTAACCTAACCTAACCTAACCTAACCTAACCTAACCTAACCTAACCTAACCTAACCTAACCTAACCTAACCTAACCTAACCTAACCTAACCTAACCTAACCTAACCTAACCTAACCTAACCTAACCTAACCTAACCTAACCTAACCTAACCTAACCTAACCTAACCTAACCTAACCTAACCTAACCTAACCTAACCTAACCTAACCTAACCTAACCTAACCTAACCTAACCTAACCTAACCTAACCTAACCTAACCTAACCTAACCTAACCTAACCTAACCTAACCTAACCTAACCTAACCTAACCTAACCTAACCTAACCTAACCTAACCTAACCTAACCTAACCTAACCTAACCTAACCTAACCTAACCTAACCTAACCTAACCTAACCTAACCTAACCTAACCTAACCTAACCTAACCTAACCTAACCTAACCTAACCTAACCTAACCTAACCTAACCTAACCTAACCTAACCTAACCTAACCTAACCTAACCTAACCTAACCTAACCTAACCTAACCTAACCTAACCTAACCTAACCTAACCTAACCTAACCTAACCTAACCTAACCTAACCTAACCTAACCTAACCTAACCTAACCTAACCTAACCTAACCTAACCTAACCTAACCTAACCTAACCTAACCTAACCTAACCTAACCTAACCTAACCTAACCTAACCTAACCTAACCTAACCTAACCTAACCTAACCTAACCTAACCTAACCTAACCTAACCTAACCTAACCTAACCTAACCTAACCTAACCTAACCTAACCTAACCTAACCTAACCTAACCTAACCTAACCTAACCTAACCTAACCTAACCTAACCTAACCTAACCTAACCTAACCTAACCTAACCTAACCTAACCTAACCTAACCTAACCTAACCTAACCTAACCTAACCTAACCTAACCTAACCTAACCTAACCTAACCTAACCTAACCTAACCTAACCTAACCTAACCTAACCTAACCTAACCTAACCTAACCTAACCTAACCTAACCTAACCTAACCTAACCTAACCTAACCTAACCTAACCTAACCTAACCTAACCTAACCTAACCTAACCTAACCTAACCTAACCTAACCTAACCTAACCTAACCTAACCTAACCTAACCTAACCTAACCTAACCTAACCTAACCTAACCTAACCTAACCTAACCTAACCTAACCTAACCTAACCTAACCTAACCTAACCTAACCTAACCTAACCTAACCTAACCTAACCTAACCTAACCTAACCTAACCTAACCTAACCTAACCTAACCTAACCTAACCTAACCTAACCTAACCTAACCTAACCTAACCTAACCTAACCTAACCTAACCTAACCTAACCTAACCTAACCTAACCTAACCTAACCTAACCTAACCTAACCTAACCTAACCTAACCTAACCTAACCTAACCTAACCTAACCTAACCTAACCTAACCTAACCTAACCTAACCTAACCTAACCTAACCTAACCTAACCTAACCTAACCTAACCTAACCTAACCTAACCTAACCTAACCTAACCTAACCTAACCTAACCTAACCTAACCTAACCTAACCTAACCTAACCTAACCTAACCTAACCTAACCTAACCTAACCTAACCTAACCTAACCTAACCTAACCTAACCTAACCTAACCTAACCTAACCTAACCTAACCTAACCTAACCTAACCTAACCTAACCTAACCTAACCTAACCTAACCTAACCTAACCTAACCTAACCTAACCTAACCTAACCTAACCTAACCTAACCTAACCTAACCTAACCTAACCTAACCTAACCTAACCTAACCTAACCTAACCTAACCTAACCTAACCTAACCTAACCTAACCTAACCTAACCTAACCTAACCTAACCTAACCTAACCTAACCTAACCTAACCTAACCTAACCTAACCTAACCTAACCTAACCTAACCTAACCTAACCTAACCTAACCTAACCTAACCTAACCTAACCTAACCTAACCTAACCTAACCTAACCTAACCTAACCTAACCTAACCTAACCTAACCTAACCTAACCTAACCTAACCTAACCTAACCTAACCTAACCTAACCTAACCTAACCTAACCTAACCTAACCTAACCTAACCTAACCTAACCTAACCTAACCTAACCTAACCTAACCTAACCTAACCTAACCTAACCTAACCTAACCTAACCTAACCTAACCTAACCTAACCTAACCTAACCTAACCTAACCTAACCTAACCTAACCTAACCTAACCTAACCTAACCTAACCTAACCTAACCTAACCTAACCTAACCTAACCTAACCTAACCTAACCTAACCTAACCTAACCTAACCTAACCTAACCTAACCTAACCTAACCTAACCTAACCTAACCTAACCTAACCTAACCTAACCTAACCTAACCTAACCTAACCTAACCTAACCTAACCTAACCTAACCTAACCTAACCTAACCTAACCTAACCTAACCTAACCTAACCTAACCTAACCTAACCTAACCTAACCTAACCTAACCTAACCTAACCTAACCTAACCTAACCTAACCTAACCTAACCTAACCTAACCTAACCTAACCTAACCTAACCTAACCTAACCTAACCTAACCTAACCTAACCTAACCTAACCTAACCTAACCTAACCTAACCTAACCTAACCTAACCTAACCTAACCTAACCTAACCTAACCTAACCTAACCTAACCTAACCTAACCTAACCTAACCTAACCTAACCTAACCTAACCTAACCTAACCTAACCTAACCTAACCTAACCTAACCTAACCTAACCTAACCTAACCTAACCTAACCTAACCTAACCTAACCTAACCTAACCTAACCTAACCTAACCTAACCTAACCTAACCTAACCTAACCTAACCTAACCTAACCTAACCTAACCTAACCTAACCTAACCTAACCTAACCTAACCTAACCTAACCTAACCTAACCTAACCTAACCTAACCTAACCTAACCTAACCTAACCTAACCTAACCTAACCTAACCTAACCTAACCTAACCTAACCTAACCTAACCTAACCTAACCTAACCTAACCTAACCTAACCTAACCTAACCTAACCTAACCTAACCTAACCTAACCTAACCTAACCTAACCTAACCTAACCTAACCTAACCTAACCTAACCTAACCTAACCTAACCTAACCTAACCTAACCTAACCTAACCTAACCTAACCTAACCTAACCTAACCTAACCTAACCTAACCTAACCTAACCTAACCTAACCTAACCTAACCTAACCTAACCTAACCTAACCTAACCTAACCTAACCTAACCTAACCTAACCTAACCTAACCTAACCTAACCTAACCTAACCTAACCTAACCTAACCTAACCTAACCTAACCTAACCTAACCTAACCTAACCTAACCTAACCTAACCTAACCTAACCTAACCTAACCTAACCTAACCTAACCTAACCTAACCTAACCTAACCTAACCTAACCTAACCTAACCTAACCTAACCTAACCTAACCTAACCTAACCTAACCTAACCTAACCTAACCTAACCTAACCTAACCTAACCTAACCTAACCTAACCTAACCTAACCTAACCTAACCTAACCTAACCTAACCTAACCTAACCTAACCTAACCTAACCTAACCTAACCTAACCTAACCTAACCTAACCTAACCTAACCTAACCTAACCTAACCTAACCTAACCTAACCTAACCTAACCTAACCTAACCTAACCTAACCTAACCTAACCTAACCTAACCTAACCTAACCTAACCTAACCTAACCTAACCTAACCTAACCTAACCTAACCTAACCTAACCTAACCTAACCTAACCTAACCTAACCTAACCTAACCTAACCTAACCTAACCTAACCTAACCTAACCTAACCTAACCTAACCTAACCTAACCTAACCTAACCTAACCTAACCTAACCTAACCTAACCTAACCTAACCTAACCTAACCTAACCTAACCTAACCTAACCTAACCTAACCTAACCTAACCTAACCTAACCTAACCTAACCTAACCTAACCTAACCTAACCTAACCTAACCTAACCTAACCTAACCTAACCTAACCTAACCTAACCTAACCTAACCTAACCTAACCTAACCTAACCTAACCTAACCTAACCTAACCTAACCTAACCTAACCTAACCTAACCTAACCTAACCTAACCTAACCTAACCTAACCTAACCTAACCTAACCTAACCTAACCTAACCTAACCTAACCTAACCTAACCTAACCTAACCTAACCTAACCTAACCTAACCTAACCTAACCTAACCTAACCTAACCTAACCTAACCTAACCTAACCTAACCTAACCTAACCTAACCTAACCTAACCTAACCTAACCTAACCTAACCTAACCTAACCTAACCTAACCTAACCTAACCTAACCTAACCTAACCTAACCTAACCTAACCTAACCTAACCTAACCTAACCTAACCTAACCTAACCTAACCTAACCTAACCTAACCTAACCTAACCTAACCTAACCTAACCTAACCTAACCTAACCTAACCTAACCTAACCTAACCTAACCTAACCTAACCTAACCTAACCTAACCTAACCTAACCTAACCTAACCTAACCTAACCTAACCTAACCTAACCTAACCTAACCTAACCTAACCTAACCTAACCTAACCTAACCTAACCTAACCTAACCTAACCTAACCTAACCTAACCTAACCTAACCTAACCTAACCTAACCTAACCTAACCTAACCTAACCTAACCTAACCTAACCTAACCTAACCTAACCTAACCTAACCTAACCTAACCTAACCTAACCTAACCTAACCTAACCTAACCTAACCTAACCTAACCTAACCTAACCTAACCTAACCTAACCTAACCTAACCTAACCTAACCTAACCTAACCTAACCTAACCTAACCTAACCTAACCTAACCTAACCTAACCTAACCTAACCTAACCTAACCTAACCTAACCTAACCTAACCTAACCTAACCTAACCTAACCTAACCTAACCTAACCTAACCTAACCTAACCTAACCTAACCTAACCTAACCTAACCTAACCTAACCTAACCTAACCTAACCTAACCTAACCTAACCTAACCTAACCTAACCTAACCTAACCTAACCTAACCTAACCTAACCTAACCTAACCTAACCTAACCTAACCTAACCTAACCTAACCTAACCTAACCTAACCTAACCTAACCTAACCTAACCTAACCTAACCTAACCTAACCTAACCTAACCTAACCTAACCTAACCTAACCTAACCTAACCTAACCTAACCTAACCTAACCTAACCTAACCTAACCTAACCTAACCTAACCTAACCTAACCTAACCTAACCTAACCTAACCTAACCTAACCTAACCTAACCTAACCTAACCTAACCTAACCTAACCTAACCTAACCTAACCTAACCTAACCTAACCTAACCTAACCTAACCTAACCTAACCTAACCTAACCTAACCTAACCTAACCTAACCTAACCTAACCTAACCTAACCTAACCTAACCTAACCTAACCTAACCTAACCTAACCTAACCTAACCTAACCTAACCTAACCTAACCTAACCTAACCTAACCTAACCTAACCTAACCTAACCTAACCTAACCTAACCTAACCTAACCTAACCTAACCTAACCTAACCTAACCTAACCTAACCTAACCTAACCTAACCTAACCTAACCTAACCTAACCTAACCTAACCTAACCTAACCTAACCTAACCTAACCTAACCTAACCTAACCTAACCTAACCTAACCTAACCTAACCTAACCTAACCTAACCTAACCTAACCTAACCTAACCTAACCTAACCTAACCTAACCTAACCTAACCTAACCTAACCTAACCTAACCTAACCTAACCTAACCTAACCTAACCTAACCTAACCTAACCTAACCTAACCTAACCTAACCTAACCTAACCTAACCTAACCTAACCTAACCTAACCTAACCTAACCTAACCTAACCTAACCTAACCTAACCTAACCTAACCTAACCTAACCTAACCTAACCTAACCTAACCTAACCTAACCTAACCTAACCTAACCTAACCTAACCTAACCTAACCTAACCTAACCTAACCTAACCTAACCTAACCTAACCTAACCTAACCTAACCTAACCTAACCTAACCTAACCTAACCTAACCTAACCTAACCTAACCTAACCTAACCTAACCTAACCTAACCTAACCTAACCTAACCTAACCTAACCTAACCTAACCTAACCTAACCTAACCTAACCTAACCTAACCTAACCTAACCTAACCTAACCTAACCTAACCTAACCTAACCTAACCTAACCTAACCTAACCTAACCTAACCTAACCTAACCTAACCTAACCTAACCTAACCTAACCTAACCTAACCTAACCTAACCTAACCTAACCTAACCTAACCTAACCTAACCTAACCTAACCTAACCTAACCTAACCTAACCTAACCTAACCTAACCTAACCTAACCTAACCTAACCTAACCTAACCTAACCTAACCTAACCTAACCTAACCTAACCTAACCTAACCTAACCTAACCTAACCTAACCTAACCTAACCTAACCTAACCTAACCTAACCTAACCTAACCTAACCTAACCTAACCTAACCTAACCTAACCTAACCTAACCTAACCTAACCTAACCTAACCTAACCTAACCTAACCTAACCTAACCTAACCTAACCTAACCTAACCTAACCTAACCTAACCTAACCTAACCTAACCTAACCTAACCTAACCTAACCTAACCTAACCTAACCTAACCTAACCTAACCTAACCTAACCTAACCTAACCTAACCTAACCTAACCTAACCTAACCTAACCTAACCTAACCTAACCTAACCTAACCTAACCTAACCTAACCTAACCTAACCCCCACAGAACACCATCATCACCAAATCCTACAAGCTGCACTCTGCTTGCACCGTCTTTCAGGCCGAACTGGTCGCAATTGACCAAGCATGTAAATGGCTGGCCAAGCAACCATCAGTCACGGCAGCCGCCATCATGTCCGACTCCAGGTCGGCACTGGAAGACATACAAAACACTAACAGCACACATCAAATCACAAACAACATACAAAAATTTCTGCACAAAACACACTTACATACAAGACTGTTTTGGGTGAAGGCCCACGCGGGGATATCGGGCAATGAGGTCGCGGATATCGCCGCTAAGGCTGCGGCCTCCAAGCACTCAGCACCAACATTCGCACACTTCCCACTCAGCTTCGTCCGAGCCAGGGCGAAACTGAGCAGTCAAGCGATGGCCGAAAACGCCTACAACGAAAACACCAAAGGCCAAACAATCAAAAACTGGTGCCCCACCCTCACCCAATTACATAAACTCATCGACACTACCGGACACACATTTGCACTCACGCAATTACTCACTGGACACGGATACCACAAACAATATCTGCACAGATTTCACATCACAGACAACGACACATGTCCCTGTGACGACACAACAACCCAGACACAAACACACCTGCTCACACAATGTCCAAGATACACCCAGACAAGGCTCCAACACGAGCAATACTGCCAGCTGACACAACTGGATCCATACAATCTCACAAGCATAATTACAGACAAAACCGCCACAGACACATTCATGACTCACCTGACACACATCATAAAAACAATCAAAAAATTCAACAACACATAACACACTCACACACAAATATTACGTCGTCGCAAATGATCAGTATCCAATAGCAGATCATTTGCGATCAGAAGAAGGGAGGAGGAAAAAAAAAAAAAAAAAAAAAAAAAAAAAAAAAAAAAAAAAACCTAACCTAACCTAACCTAACCTAACCTAACCTAACCTAACCTAACCTAACCTAACCTAACCTAACCTAACCTAACCTAACCTAACCTAACCTAACCTAACCTAACCTAACCTAACCTAACCTAACCTAACCTAACCTAACCTAACCTAACCTAACCTAACCTAACCTAACCTAACCTAACCTAACCTAACCTAACCTAACCTAACCTAACCTAACCTAACCTAACCTAACCTAACCTAACCTAACCTAACCTAACCTAACCTAACCTAACCTAACCTAACCTAACCTAACCTAACCTAACCAAAAAAAAAAATAATAAGTTTTGATTAATTGATTAGTAGTGAGTGGTGAGACAGCCCCTATAGCCCGAAAATGCTCGGTATGAGAACGCCAATAAAGCCAGCGAAACCGAGCAAGGCAAGTGGAGAAGTCACACCACAAAAAATGGAAGGAAACAGGACCTTTGTCCATAGCCCTAATGAAACGGCGTTAGCCTCGGTCAGAAAGAGCATTGGGGAGTGGGAAGCCGGGAAGGCAACTTTAAGGAAGCCCCCAGTTAAGGCCCAGACCCCTCCAACAGCTCCAACTGCCTCGGCTATTGCCACTGCCACCTCGGTCATCGCCCCTACTCCTGCGTCTTCTTCCGTGTCTGCTCCATCTGCTGCTCTGGTCAAATCCCCAAAATTTAAAGACAGGACCTCCGAAGCCAAGGCCTGCCTTACCAAGGTAAAACTCCAACTTGGTAATTCCAGGAACACCAAAACGGAAATTAAGACAGAAATTACCTTGGCAGCGGAGAGACTCTACACACTTGTTAAGGAAGCAGAGTCCACGGGGAATAAAAAACCACAACTGCCCCAGGAAGTGCTACAACACCAAGCACAGGAGGATCAGAGCAGGAGATTGGAGGAGGCAAAGGAGAAGGCAGACTTTACAAAGCTAATGGCAGAACATGCGGACTTAATAAGACAAAATACAGCTGACATGAAAATTCTGCAAAGTAAATTAGAACAAGTCGAAAAGCAAACCTATGCCGGGGTAGCGTCGTCTACTAGGAGACAGCTCCCAGAACAGAGCGCGCTGCACTCGATAGTCGTCACTGCCACCAACGAACAAGAAACAGGGGAGGAAGTACTCGACAGAGTTCGGAAGACAATAAACGCGAAGGAGGGTGGGGTAGAGGTGGAAAGAATAAGGAAGGCGAAAGATCGGAAAATAATACTGGGATGTAGAACAAGAGAAGAAAGGGAAAATGTTAAAAATAGACTGAGTAAAGATCCAGGACACCTTAAGGTAGAAGACGTAGAGAATAAAGACCCGTTGGTGATCATGCGAGACGTGTTGACGTACAACAGTGATGAGGAAGTTCTGGGTGCACTTAAAAACCAAAATAAGGATATATTTAAGGACTTAGGAGGGCAATATAAGGTCGAAATAGCCTACAAAAGACGCACCAGAAACCCCCACACAAATCACGTGGTACTGAGGGTGTCCCCCACAATTTGGAGGAGAATGACGGAGACCGGGTCGGTCCTTATAGACCTACAGAGGATAAGGGTGGACGACCAGTCCCCGCTAGTACAGTGCTCACTTTGCCTGGGGTACGGACATAGTAGACGTTTCTGCCAAGAGACCCAGGAAAAGTGTAGTCACTGCGGGGGAAACCATATGAAGGCCGACTGCCCCGACTGGCATGACGGAAAAGCCCCGGCGTGTAGCAACTGCACACGGGCAAAGATAGATCGAGTCGACCATAATGCTTTTAGCCATGAGTGCCCCATAAGGCGGAAATGGGAGGCATTGGCTAGAAGCACTACATCCTATTGCTAAAGTTGAGACAAACGTCAAACAGTATCACATGATCCAAGCCAACCTCCAAAGAAAAAAGCTGGCAACCGACGAACTTCTCATTGAGTCCGAGAAGCGTAAAATAGCGATCGCACTCCTACAAGAGCCGTATGTGGGTGGGATAAAAGAAATGAGAGGCCATCGAGGTGCGAGGATTTTCCAAAATAGCAATCCAGGAGACAACACAGTTAAGGCAGCAATAGTAGTATTCGACCGTGACCTTACTGTTATACAGTATCCCAAACTCACTACAAGCAATATTGTCGTTGTGAAAGCGAAGACCAAAGCTTGGGAAATCACTCTCATCTCCTACTACTTTGAGCCAGATAAACCTATCACACCCTACCTAGAACATCTTAAAATGATAGAGGCAGAAATAGGATCCAGAAGATGGATTGTGGGAGGCGATGCGAACGCGAAAAGCACATGGTGGGGGAGCACAAAGATCGATCATAGAGGCGAAGAGATGTTTTGCACACTAGAAGAATTGGGTCTAAATATACTCAACGCTGGAGACACCCCCACTTTTGACACAATTCGAGGAGGTCAACGATTTACTAGTCATGTAGACATCACAGCTTGCTCGACGGATATACTGGACCTTGTGGAGGACTGGAAGGTAGATGAAGGTTTCACTAGCTCGGATCATAACGGTATAACTTTTCGGTTACTCTTACAAAAATCAAAAGGAACACAAATAGAACGGACAACTAGAATCTACAATACAAGAAAGGCAAATTGGACGCAGTTTCGTGAGAAACTAGCCCAATTTGCATTAGAATATAACCTAACCCAACCACAGATAGAGGACATAGCAAATAAAGATCAGTTAGAAGAAGCTATAACTAATTACACAAAAGCAATTAAACAGACATGCACACAAACCATACCAAATAAGAAAAACAAAGAAATACTTACATTACCGTGGTGGTCCGAAGAGTTAGCAGAAATGAAGAGAGAAGTCGCCACAAGGAAGCGTAGAATCAGGAACGCAGCGCCAGTCCGGAGAGATGGAGTCGTCAGCTTGTACCTGGAACAAAAAGAAAAATATGAATTAGAAGTAAAGAGAGCTCAAACTAGGAGTTGGAAGGATTTCTGTGAGAAGCAGGAAAAGGAAGGAGTCTGGGAGGGGATATATAGGATCATAAGAAGGACTGCAAAAAAGGAGGAGGACTTGCCACTGGAGAAAGGAGGGCAGGAATTAGATGCAAAAGGTTCAGTAAGGTTACTGGCAGAAACTTTCTACCCGGAAGATAGAGAAGAGGAAGATAGCCTCGAGCACAGGAAAACGCGTGAAGAAGCCGAAAGAGTCAATAAATGGAATCATGGTGAACAACATGACCCTCCATTTACTTTGAAAGAGCTGGAGACCGCGTACAAATCCTTCAACCCTAAGAAAGCTCCGGGTCCTGATGGCCTTACACCTGACATCTGTGCTCATGCCATAGGCAGCGACCCAGAATTATTCCTAGCGTTAATGAATAAATGCTTGGCGCACCACCACTTCCCAAAATCTTGGAAGGAAGCAACGGTGGTTGTATTAAGAAAGCCAAACAAGGAAAGTTACGCTACACCAAAAGCATACAGACCGATTGGCCTCTTACCTGTGCTCGGAAAGGTCTACGAAAAGATGCTGGTTGCCCGAATCAAATTTCACCTACTACCAAGGATTAGTACTCGCCAATTCGGATTCATGCCCCAGAAAAGCACCGAAGACTCCCTCTACAATCTCATGCAGCACATCCGCGGGAAACTGGAGGAAAAGAAGCTAATAGTACTCGTATCTTTGGATATAGAGGGAGCCTTCGACAGCGCCTGGTGGCCGGCCATAAGAGTCCGACTGGCAGAGGAAAAGTGTCCAGTGAATTTGAGACGGGTAATAGACAGCTATTTACAGGAAAGGACGGTAAGAGTAAGGTATGCAGGACAGGAATACGGCAGGCAGACCAGCAAAGGTTGCGTCCAAGGGTCCATTGGAGGACCAATCCTATGGAACCTCCTCCTCGACCCCTTATTAAAGGGACTTGAGAGGCGGGGAGATTACTGTCAGGCCTTCGCCGACGACGTAGTGATGGTGTTTGCCGGGGACACGGCGCTGGACACGGAAAGACAAGCCAATGCAGCACTTGAGTATGCCCGGGCGTGGGGTGTCAAAAATAAGTTGAAATTCGCACCACACAAAACCAATGCAATGGTACTGACTAGGAAACTGAAGTTTGACACCCCACGGCTGAGCATGGGCGGGGTGGACATTGACATTGTCAATGATATGAAAATTCTTGGGCTCACGATAGACCACAAACTCACCTTTAACAGCCACACTGCTTCTATTTGCAAGAAAGCAATAAATATTTACAAACAGCTTTCAAGAGCAGCAAAGGTGAGTTGGGGACTTCACCCGGACGTGATTCGGGTAATATATACTGCCACCGTAGAACCCATAGTCTCATATGCGGCCAGCGCCTGGGCCCCGGCAACTAGCAAGTTGGGTGTTCAAAAGCACCTAAATGTGGTCCAGAGAGGCTTCGCCCAAAAGCTGTGTAGAGCATACCGGACCGTCTCCCTAAACTCAGCACTGCTTCTGGCCGGCATACTCCCCCTGGATATTCGGATCCGAGAGGCGGCATCATTATATGAAGCCAAAAGGGGGATACCCCAACCAGCGATAGGGGATAGGGAGGTGGAGCGGATGGCTCCTGCAATTGAATCCCCTCATCCTGCCAAGCATATCGACCTGGAGTTCACGAGCCTGGTCGACCAAGAGCAGGTGATGGGCGCCAGCGCCAGCTTGGAAGTGAAAATCTTCACCGACGGAAGCAAGATAGGAGAACGCGTCGGTGCAGCACTATCCGTATGGAGTGGCGACACAGAGAAGCGAACAATCAAGCTGGCGCTGCCGAGCTACTGCACAGTGTACCAGGCTGAACTTCTGGCGATATGCAGAGCAACGAAAGAAATGAAGAGGTATCCAGCAACCAGCTTTGGGATCTTCAGCGACTCGATGGCGGCCCTCCAAACAGTGAAAAACTACAGCTGCCTTCACCCCCTGGCAGTGGAAACCAGACACAACATAGCAACCATGTCTCACCAAAACAAGGTGATCAACTTGTTTTGGATCAAGGCCCACGCAGGGATCGAAGGCAACGAAAGGGCAGATCAGCTGGCAAAGGAGGCCGCCACGAATAGCAAGAGGACGCCCGACTACGATTTGTGCCCGGTTTCATTCATCAAGCGATGCATTCGCACGGGGTCGCTTGATGAGTGGAACCAGAGGTATACGGCAGGCCAAACGGCCTCTATAACAAAAATTTTCTTCCCGGATGCGGTGATGGCCTACAAAACGATCCGAAAAATAAAACTGGACGCAGTGACAACTCAGATTATGACGGGGCACGGTGGATTCTCCGAATACTTGCATCGCTTCAAGTGCAAGGAGAATCCATCGTGCATATGCGACCCCGACGAAAGCGAGTCTATCTCTCACTTGCTCCTGGACTGTCCAATTTACGCTGCCGAGAGGTTCAATTTGGAAAACCTAATAGGAATAAAGCTCAGTCCAGGAAACATAAGTGCATTAGTGTCAGGAAAAGATCGTCAAAAGTTCCTAAATTACTGTGTCAAGATATGCAGCAAAGTTATTCAGAGAAACAAGACTCAGTAGCGCCTATGTTTCGAATATATTGTAATAATATTATATCGTAAGCATAACAGCAGCTACGAGTCTTGTTCGTGCTCAAACGGACGCGTACTAGGAGGAAGGAAGTCACACCAAGCACCGAGAAAATGAGAGGAAATAAAATGGACCAGATAAAATAAAACAGGACTAATGGAGAGAGACAAACAGAAATTAACAAAGAAGTAAGAAAGGAAAGCTAAGAGTAAAAGAAAAATGATAAAGAAAGGAACAAAAAGAAAAGGGCAACAACTACAAGCTAAAACCAAACCAATAAAGTTTAAAATTAAATACGTTTATAATTTTACCGTATATAAAGGCTCTGGTTATGCCAGAGGTACCTGTTCAATTTATAAAAAAAAAAAAAAAAAAACCTAACCTAACCTAACCTAACCTAACCTAACCTAACCTAACCTAACCTAACCTAACCTAACCTAACCTAACCTAACCTAACCTAACCTAACCTAACCCCTCTATGGAGGACCATAATCCAACTGGGCAAGCTGAACGTGGATCACCACAGAATCCACGTTGATGAATATGTTCCCCTCCTCCATTGCTACACTTGCCTTGAATTCGGCCACACCCGTAAAAACTGCACCTCAGACAAAACCATATGCTCCCACTGCTCGTCCCAAACTCATGTATATAAGGACTGCCCCGTCAAAAAGGACGGAAGCGCCAACAACTGCCACAATTGCGCCCGATTCGGAGAGAAACACAAACAACCAGTCAACCCTAAACACAGTGCCACGTCTTCATCCTGTCCTCGATTAGTCCAAGCTCTTCAAAAGCTGAAACAAAGGATCGACTATGGACAATAATCCACCAAGCATCACACACAATACACACACACTCAACACACATACAAACATTTCACATTGCACATACAAATGCATACAAATTAATCTTGGACGTGGCAGAAACGCCACACATGAATTAAAAATACACGCGAATAACTCCAATGCCGACTTTATTTTTATCTCCGAGCCATACACTGGTGCGGGTCGACTTATGGGACCCTTCCCGGGGTATACCATATTCCAATTCCCTGACTCAACTGCGACCACAAAGGCGTCCATACTGGTCAAAGAAAACCTGGGCAGTATAATCGGTTGCTCTGAACTAGCTGATTCAAATCTCGCAATAGTAAAAGTAAACACCAGAGGCACCAGAAACATATACCTTATTTCTGCATATGTCGAGCCACGAAACGACGATCCTCAAACACTCCAAAAGCTGTCGACTTTTCTGGAAAAAACCCCTGGTTCGGTGCACCTGGTGTGCGGCGATTTCAATGGGTGGCACACCATGTGGGGCTCCCCCAATAACAATAGGCGGGGTAATCAGGTGGCTGACCTCATTCTCCATCATAATTTACATATTTGCAACACGGGCAATATGCCCACCTTCGTCACCACCACTCACAATAATATTCGCACTTCCATAATAGACATCACACTAATTAATACCTCCGACCCGGCAAAACTCACTGACTGGACCGTGGACTCTACCATCTGTCCCTCCACTGAACATAACGCCATCACCTTCACTTTATCACTTGGCAATTCACCTCCCTCTAAAAACTTAAAACTAACCACCTACAAGTACAACACCTCCAACACCAAATGGAATCTACTAACAGACCGATTCGCCCGTGAGATCAGCAACAACCTTGATGTCAATGCCCCCATCACAACCTTTTCCAGCCCCGAAATCGACCTCTACATCAACAAAATAACATCAAGCATCACACTTGCGTGTGATAAACTGTTACCCCGGAAATCAGCATACACGCGTCGCGCCCCCTGGTGGAGTGATGAGTTGGAGGAGATGAAGCATAAAGTTCTTGCCGTACATCACCGTCTTATCAACTGCCGGCGAAGAAATCGCCCCATGGACGAACTCATCGCCGAGAGCACCAGACTTCGAAAAGACTATAGGGACGCAATTAGTGCTGCTTCAACCGAACACTTCAGAGACTTCTGCAGCAGACAAAAGAAAGAGGATGTGTATTCTGTCACCAATCGGATTATTAAAACCACCCCACTACGACAACCCCCCTCCACCCTCAAACTTGAAGATGGGAGCTACACTAATAACTCCCACGATACTGCTCTTGCCCTACTCAATAAATTCTACCCAAACGACTCCCCCGACCAAACAGATGAACACAGGCACACCAGGACCCTTATGTATCAACCAATTGACACCCCTTCAGACCCCCCTTTTACCTCCACTGAGATCATCGAATGCCTCAAAACTATGAATCACAATAGGGCCCCTGGAACAGACCACCTTACCGCTGACATTTGCCTGCAATTTGCCACCCTATTCCCTCAAATTACCACTGATCTCCTTAACAGATGTTTCTCCCTTCACTACTTCCCCAAAGCGTGGAAAATATCCACCTCTAAAATAATTCCCAAGCCAGGCAAGGCTGACTATTCCTCACCCTCCTCCTTCCGACCAATAGGACTTATAAACGTCTTCGGCAAACTACTCGAGAAATTAATCACAAACCGACTCATCTACCATCTTAACATCACCAATTCCTCATCTTCACAACAGTACGGCTTCAAACTCCGCACTTCCACCCACCAGGCTATCCATAACGCGTTGGACGAGGTCAGGCGTGCGACTTCCAACAAAGAGCTGGTCGTCGCCGTCTCGCTCGATATCAGAGCCGCTTTCGACCACGCCTGGTGGCCCGCCATATTTGCCCGACTTAGGAAGACCAAATGCCCCAGCAACATATATAACATACTACTCAGTTACACAGAGGACCGTGAGGTCCTAATCAACTTTGCTGATTGTCAAGTCCGGAAAACCATGACGATGGGCTGCATCCAAGGATCTGTGTGCGGCCCATCGTTATGGAACCTTATCTTAGATGAGCTCCTCCAAACTACTCTCCCGGTTGGCTGCCACATTCAGGCATACGCCGACGACATACTACTCATCTCGCACGCCAAAACCAGAAGTGAACTGGAAAACATCACAAACCGGGCGTTGTCACTAATCACTGACTGGGGCACGTCCGTAAAACTCACCTTCGGCCCCGATAAGACCCAGATAATGGGCCTTACCAACAAATCTACCAAATGTCAAATTAAAATCAACGGCAAGGAACTCACATTCGTAAGCGAGTTCAAATACCTCGGTGTCATCATAGACAGGAAGCTCAGCTTCGTCAAACACTGCCTTTACGTAATAGAAAAAGCTAAAATACTACTCAATAGACTAAACCTCTTTATTCGACCCACCTGGGGCGTTCATCCAGAGAACGCCCGAATCATATACGAACATATCATCCAGCCCATCATATGCTACGCCAGTAGTGTATGGTCCGGCGCTCTCGAATACAGTTACATCCGCAAAAAATTCTTATCCCTACAGAGACTCTTCGCTATTAAAATAATACAAGGCTTCCGCACTTTAAATACACCCACAGCCATCTCCCTTGCCAGACTCACACCGCTCCCCGCGAAGATAATTGAACTAGCAGACAACGAGATCACCAAACTCAGAGGAATCTCTAGATTCCTACCATCCGACACTCCCATCGAAACCCTCTCCCATCCCACACAACTCCTTCACCCCTCCAACCGCACCAGCATTCAGTTCTCAGACGTTCTCTCCCAAGAGGACATAGATACAAACACCTCAGACTCTACCGTCCAAATATACACGGATGGCAGTAAACATGACGGCAAGGTGGGCGCCGGAGTTATCATCATTCACCCCAATAAATCCATCGTCACCAAAAAGTTTAAACTCCATGACTGCTGCTCAGTCTTTCAGGCGGAGCTACTCGCCATCGAGTATGCTTGTCAATGGATACTGACCAGCAACACCTCTCACTCTATTATACTCTCAGATTGTAGATCCGGCCTAACTGAAATCTCAAACCCAAACAGCTCAAATCATTTTGCAACCAACATCCATCGACTCTTACACGAAGCACATACGGCTGGCCTGTCTGTGGACTTCGCCTGGATAAAATCCCACATTGGTATCGTTGGTAACGAGATGGCGGATGTTGCGGCCAAATCAGCCGCTCTACTTCATCGCACCCCAGACTACTTCCATATTCCCCATAGCCAAATCAAACTTTGCAACCACAAATTATCTCTTCAAGCCGCCGCTGAGCTATATAGCAGCGCTACCTATATAAAAAATCTCCTGCCCACTTTCGACGACCTCCAAAACTACCTCAAATACGTCAAGCCCTCTTTTGCAATAACCCAATTTTTATCAAATCATGGTTACCACAGGGAATACCTTTTCCGATTCAAAATTACCCAAACTGACAAATGTCCATGCGACGACAGAACAACACAATCTATGCATCACCTTGTCCGCGAATGCCCCAGATTTGCCATAACCCGGAACGATTTCCTTTCAATCGCTCCACTAAACACCGACCCTTATGACATAAAAACCATTCTGAAACGCCAAACCACAATAGATAGTTTTCATAACCACCTCCACACCATCGTAAGGGAACTAAAACATTTTAACAGCAACATATAATAAATCAAACAATTCATATTTAAATAAATAACCATGCTCTTACACAAATTCATTCACTCGCAACCGAAAAGGGGTGAAGACGTATCACTCGCGTTACCCCCTTTTCCTCAATATAACCCACAAAAAAAAAAAAAAAAAAAACCTAACCTAACCTAACCTAACCTAACCTAACCTAACCTAACCTAACCTAACCTAACCTAACCTAACCTAACCTAACCTAACCTAACCTAACCTAACCTAACCTAACCTAACCTAACCTAACCTAACCTAACCTAACCTAACCTAACCTAACCTAACCTAACCTAACCTAACCTAACCTAACCTAACCTAACCTAACCTAACCTAACCTAACCTAACCTAACCTAACCTAACCTAACCTAACCTAACCTAACCTAACCTAACCTAACCTAACCTAACCTAACCTAACCTAACCTAACCTAACCTAACCTAACCTAACCTAACCTAACCTAACCTAACCTAACCTAACCTAACCTAACCTAACCTAACCTAACCTAACCTAACCTAACCTAACCTAACCTAACCTAACCTAACCTAACCTAACCTAACCTAACCTAACCTAACCTAACCTAACCTAACCTAACCTAACCTAACCTAACCTAACCTAACCTAACCTAACCTAACCTAACCTAACCTAACCTAACCTAACCTAACCTAACCTAACCTAACCTAACCTAACCTAACCTAACCTAACCTAACCTAACCTAACCTAACCTAACCTAACCTAACCTAACCTAACCTAACCTAACCTAACCTAACCTAACCTAACCTAACCTAACCTAACCTAACCTAACCTAACCTAACCTAACCTAACCTAACCTAACCTAACCTAACCTAACCTAACCTAACCTAACCTAACCTAACCTAACCTAACCTAACCTAACCTAACCTAACCTAACCTAACCTAACCTAACCTAACCTAACCTAACCTAACCTAACCTAACCTAACCTAACCTAACCTAACCTAACCTAACCTAACCTAACCTAACCTAACCTAACCTAACCTAACCTAACCTAACCTAACCTAACCTAACCTAACCTAACCTAACCTAACCTAACCTAACCTAACCTAACCTAACCTAACCTAACCTAACCTAACCTAACCTAACCTAACCTAACCTAACCTAACCTAACCTAACCTAACCTAACCTAACCTAACCTAACCTAACCTAACCTAACCTAACCTAACCTAACCTTTTTTTTTTTTTTTTTTTTTTTTTTTTTTTTTTTTTTTTGTGTCTGAAAATGCTTTATGCACCGTCACGCCGCCCCGGGGAGGACGGCGCGGTGTGTGGGACTCCGCCCTGAAAAGGACGTCTACCCACTAAAAACAGACAGGTGTTCGCCTCATCACATATTGCCGGGGTCACGGGTACGTGTAGACATTCTTCCGCGACCCCGGCGGTGACGGGCCGCCTTATGCGGCCCCCGGCTCTGTTGGGAGGGTGCGTGTGGTGTGCACCCTCCTCTCCTCCACTGAGTGGGACGCGGCACACTCCGACCGCATCACCGACTCTGGCCTAGTGCTGGGCGACAGACTTCCCCAAGTCTGCCGCCCGTGGCCCTTACGTGGTATTTGTGCACGCCCAGTGCCTTATCGTGAATTGTTGCGATGCTGGCTGGGCGGGCTCCGTGACGTCCATGGCCATGGTGGCCGTTGGCTGGCTTCGCGTCGGGGGGGTCCGATGGTCGACCCCGCCGGGCTTGCCCTTCGTTTGGCGGGACACGCAGGCTTTTGCGCCAATGCGGTGTCCCGCAGGTTTGCCGGCGGCAGCACACATGCTGCAATGCGGATTCGCCGTGCACTGCCCAGCTTTGTGACCTGGCTGGCTGCATCTGTAGCACAGGTCACTGCGGTCAATCTGCGACGTGCATGTGTGCTGCACGTGACCACCATAGAGGCAGCGGTAACACTGCAGGGGCCTAGGCTCCAGCAGTGTTACCTTTGCCGAGACCCACCCTACAAGCAGGTGACCTGCGGCCGATATGATTTTGGCCGCGGGCACAGGGCATTTCATCCAGACCGTGCCCAGGCCTGAGGGTCCGGTCTTTATATCGCCGACCTTTACATCTTCGGAAGCACATCCGCCGAGTCGCGCGGCCACCTGGCATACCTCCTGCGAAGTGACCGAGTCGTCCAGGCCCACTACGCGTAGATCCGCAGTCTTGGTGGGCCTGGAGATCTTGATGTTGTCAGGGTTTAGGCAGTCCCGCAGTTTTTGGGCGAGGGAGTCTGCCTTGTCCGCCGTTTCCGCTCCAGGGATCTCCAATATGCGGGCCCCAGTGATGGCCCGCTTGAAGCGGAGGGAAGAAATCCCAAGGCCGGCCAGGTCGACCTTTTGTTTCGCCTCAGAAAGAACTGAGGCATATGTGATGCCCTTCTCCTCAGCTCCAGGCTGCAGTGTGATCACCACCGCCGTCGAACGGGGAGCTCGCAGCCTTGGAGTCTTCTTTTTTTGGCTCTTTTTGGCCTTCTTCTTTCCCTTTTTCTTAGTGACTGTCTGCCACTCACCCTCCTTAGTGGCAGCAGCTGTCACGGCACCTTGTGTTGGTGCAGGCGCGTTGTTTGCGCCTGACTTCTGGGTGGTTTTCCCCTTTCCCTTTCCCTTGGTGTTGAGAGCCACAGCCTTTGATGGGCCGGCTTGTGGCTCGCTCGGAGGCTCCGATGTTTCCATCGGAGCTACCTCGTCCTGTGCTGGAACCGGGGCTGAAGTTGAGGCTGGGGCACCGGTCGCCTTGGTAGCCGGGGCGGAGGCGCCGGTTGCCTTGGCCGTCGGGGCCTTCTGGCCTTGATTTGTTTTCTTGGCCAGAGGGGCCTGTTTTTGGCCACCTTTTGCCTGATTAGCGCCACGTGGCGCAGCAGCCTTAGCCGCGTATGACGGCGGCGTCGGCGCTTGGCTCGTTTTTCTGTCGCCCGCGAGGGGCGGGCGCAGAATCTTCCCCTCAATAACTGAAAACCGAGCAGCCAAACTTGCCATTTCGGTACGGACCAGCTGAACCAGATCTGGCTCAGCTGGCCGCGGCGCCTCTGGAGTGGAGGGCTTTCGCATACCCGCCACATCGGTCTTCAGTTGTTCAAGCTCAAGACGCATCTTGGCCTGCTCGTCTAAAAATTTCTTGTTTTCCGCCTGGAGGCGGCGATTGTCCGCCTGCAGTTTGGACAGTTCCTCTTGCAGGCGGTTGTTCTCCTCTGTTGCTGAGAGCTGGCGGAGCTCATCAGCGGCGCCCTCAATAACTGTCATGGCTTCTTTAAGGCTCCTCGTGAAGGTACCTTTCAAGTTGCCCGATTTTGTAGCCACGTGCTGGACTACTTTCAGGCCTGCAGCTACCTGCTCGAAGAGAGCGGCTGCAGTGCGTCCTTCCTCGGCGGTGCCAGAGCTCGTAACTGGCTTCGCTCGCTTGGACTTGGCCTCTTTGACCAAGTCATGTACATCCTGTTCCACTTGAAGGCGGAACTCTTCCCGTTTAGCAGCAACAAGTTCCGCCTTGGCTTTCGCCAGGCCCACATACTCCCCGGTGGTGGGAGGACGTCCTCTCCCCCTCCGGGCTGGCGACGCCTCGTCGCCCGACTCTGAAGCCGAGCGACTCGTCGCACTTCCCGAGCGCAGTCGTTTGCGCCCCTCCCTCCAAAACTGCGAAGCAGATAGCGCAGGTGCGCTACACTCCACAAGCATTACGTCGCTTGACACCGATCCTGTATCAGAAACGGCGTCCTCCTCCATTACATCATTGGGTTTTTGGGTTTGTTTTTTATTAGTATCCATAGCTGATCCCACGAGTGTGGGGGAAATAAAAGGTCCACCCGGGCAGTGCCCCCTGTACCCGGGTAAGCCTACGTCCAACAGCGGGTCGGCCGGTCCGCTGAGGTTGGCGCCCTCACGACCGAGGCAATCCCCCCGGCCATGCGTCCCCTCGCCGGGCGCCGAAACTTGGGATTCGGAGTGATTTTTGTGGAGGTTTTCTTCCTCCCGGCCCAGGCGATCAAGCCAAGACCGACCGGAGATGTCAAACATCCCCCGGTTTTTCCGGCGGTGGCAGGAAAGAAAACTCCCACTGCCTGCCCGGCGGTAGTGTGAGTACACGCCGGGCCCGCCCTCGCGCCTCCACTACGGCCTCTGAAAACAGAGGCGCACGTGGTACAACGCCCCCTTAGCCACCCACTAAGCCTCGCGGCCTCGCGGGAAGCCTCCCCCCCTGGCCCTGAAAAGGGCCTTTTCTCCCCCGCTAGGCCTCGCGGCTTCGCAGGGGGTTCTCCCCCCCATGGCCCTGAAAAGGGCCTTTCCCCGTTGTCGGACCATTAGCCACGAGCAACAAGACTCCCCAAAAGGCAGGAAGAGTTGTTGCCCGAGTTGCCCAGGGTGAACCAGGCTCCATGACTACCGTTCCCACCGGACGTATCCGAGAAGGACTGATAGCCACGGAGCACACGAGGAGGTTGTCCGACCTGTCACCCCAACCTAACCTAACCTAACCTAACCTAACCTAACCTAACCTAACCTAACCTAACCTAACCTAACCTAACCTAACCTAACCTAACCTAACCTAACCTAACCTTTTTTTTTTTTTTTTTTTTTTTTTTTTTTTTTTATCGTCTGAAAATGCTTTATGCACCGTCACGCCGCCCCGGGGAGGACGGCGCGGTGTGTGGGACTCCGCCCTGAAAAGGACGTCTACCCACTAAAAACAGACGGGTGTTCGCCTCATCACCATTCGGCCGGGGTCACGGGTACGTGTGGACATTCTTCCGCGACCCCGGCGGTGACGGGCCGCCCATGCGGCCCCCGGCTCTGTACGGGGGGGGTACGTGTTGTGTGCACCCCCCTCTCCTGCCAATCCACTGAGTGGGACGCGGCACACTCCGACCGCATCGCCTACTCGGGCCATAGTGTTGGGCGACAGACTTCCCCAAGTCTGCCGCCCGTGGCCACTTTAAGGTGGTTGGAACAGGGCACGGTTTGCCCTGTTCCTGCGCCCAGTACGTCGGGCGCGGATTGGCAGGGTGGCGGCAGCGGACTCCCTCTCACGCTCCGCCTCCTCCTTCTGCGAGATGACGTCCTCGCAGAAGGAGGCCATCGCTTGCCAGGCGTCAGGACTCCCGACCATCTCTGTGATGACGGCCGGGAGGTCGAGGTCCTCCCCTATTGCAGCCCGCAAGACACGGCGCTGCTCTGCCCAGGCGGGGCACTCAGCGAGCGTATGCTGCGCCGTGTCCTCGGGGCAATTCCTACAGTGGTGGCAGTGGGCGTCCGGCTCCCTCCCGGCGATGCGCCACAGGTATCTGCCGAAGCATCCATGCCCCGACAGCACCTGTGTCAGCCGGAAGGTCAGCACGCCGTGACGCCTGCCCACCCAGTCCGTCAAAACAGGACGGACTGCCTCGACCGTCCTGACGCCTGCACTCGGTCGGCTCAGCCGAGCCGACCACTCCTCCAGCGCTGCCCGTTGCAGCAGCCGCCTCTGGTGCTCCAGCTCCCTCGGGACATACCCACCCCTGCGCTCCAGCGTGTCCTTGCGCCATGTATAGAGTGACGCAAGGACCCGAGCGTCAATGTCCCAAGGGAGCGAGCCGGCCAAAACACAGGCCCCCTCCGTGGAGATGGTGCGATACCCGCGGACGACTCGCACGGATATCGCACGCTGCGGCCGCCGCAACAGAGCAGCACCGCGGTCCGTTACCTCGGTGGCCCAGACAGGGGCACCGTAGAGGGCCATTGAGCGTATGACCCCCAGGTATAGCCTCCTGCACGAGACGTTAGGGCCACCGAGGTTCGGCAGCAATCGTCCAAGCGCCCCGGCCGCGCTCAAAAGGCGCAGGCCTAGGCGCTGGAAGTGGGCGTTGAACGTCCACCGACTGTCCAGTATGAGGCCCAAGTATTTTAACTCGGGCCTGACAGCGATCTGGACCCCACCGATGGTGATGTGGGATCCCGACGGAGGCGCCTTCCGCGGACCGTGGAAGCAGATCGCCTCCGTCTTGTTCAACGCCACTTCCAGCCCCAAGCGGCGAATGCGCGCCACTGTCTGAGCCGCTCCGGCAGTCGCCAGACGGGCAGACTCCCTGTAGGTGCTCTCCCGGGCCAGGACGAGCGTGTCGTCAGCATAGCATATGACGCTGACACCCGGGAGAGTGGCCCCGCGGAGGACCCAATCGTAGCCGATGTTCCACAGGAGGGGCCCCAACACGGACCCCTGTGGAACACCGCAAGACATGGGCCTCGTGTGCGTACCGTCCCTGACCGCGAAGGTGATGGCGCGGTCGTGCAAATAGTCCCCGACCAGCCGACGCAGATACGGCGGTGTGCGGTGGAATTCGAGAGCCGCCAAAATGCAGCTCCACGGGATGGTGTTGAAGGCGTTGGCGATGTCCAGCGACACCGCCATCAACACCCCCCCGGATTCCACCGCCTGCTCCGAGCGGGCCTTGACGCGCAAGATCGCGTCGACAGTCGAGCGTCCCGCTCGGAAACCAAACTGGTTGTCGGACAGGTCGGGGCCCACATTCGTCAGATGTTTGACGAGGCGGGCGGCGACAATGCGCTCGAGGAGTTTCCCCACCTCGTCTAGCAGCACAATGGGACGGTACGCGGAAGGGGAATCCGCGGGGCGTCCGTCTTTTCGTAAGAGGACCAGTCTGCCCGTCCTCCATTGCTCCGGGAAACGGCCCTGTCGGAAGCATACTGAGAACAGCTCCCGCAGCCTGGGGGCAAGCGCCTTGAGCGCCAGCGACAATGCGCGTCCGGGGACGCCGTCTGGACCAGGGGCTCTGTTCCTGGCCCGCATGCGCATCTCCGCCGCACCGAGCTCCGCCTCCGTGACCTCTGGTACGTCGTTATCTTCCTGCGTCCCCTCAGTTCGGGGCGCCATTGTAGGTGGTATGTGTGCCGCCCTGTCAGGAAACAGGGCGGAAACGACGTCTTCAACGAAGGCGGGCTCCAGACTCTGCGTCAGCGGAGGCGCCCATGACCGAAGTTTGGCCCTGGCGAGTTTGTACGGGCGTCCCCATGGGTCCCCGTCCAGCAGCTGCAGAAACTGCTCGTTGGCAGCCTCCCTGGCCCGACCAATACCCAGCTGCAGGGCCTCTTTTGCCCGTTTGTAGCGCTCGTATAGCTGGACCTCAATCTCTCTACTGCGGAAGCGGCGTCGGCGGTATCTGGTGTACGGGCGTCGGGCTGCAGCGCAAGCGACACGCATGTCCGCCAGCTCTTGGGACCACCAGAAAACTTGACGCTTTTGTGGGCCTGACCTGGCCCGGGGCATGGCCGCGTCGCAGATTTGCGACATTGCGTCCCGGAACCAGGCCGCCTCTGCGTCTACGTCCACCGGCTCCTCAGGAGGGGCGGACCATGCCTGCACTATGGCGGCTTCGACCAGGACGTCTCTGTCGAGCCGGCTGAGGACCCACCTGGGCGTCTCAGTGGTGTTCCGACTCGACCGGCCGACGCTCGGGGCCGCTGAAGGTGTGGCGATCTCAAATCGGACATATCGATGGTCTGAGAGGGTTTCCACATCCTCCAGGACCCTCCAGTGCCGAGCGCGGCGCGCCAAAGATGAGCTGGCGAACGTGACGTCCACGATCGAGCCGCCATTCTGCCGCACACATGTGTGCGCGGTCCCGCGGTTGAGGACCTCCATCCCTGTTGTGATAGCCCACTCCTCGAGCACGTCTCCACGCGCATCTGTGGTGGGGCAACCCCAAGCCGTGGATTTGGCGTTGAGGTCGCCGAGGAGCAGGACAGGGTGGGTGTTGTTCCGCCCAATCAGGGCCCCCACTTCCCCAAGAAAAGCCTCGAATTCGGTGAGGACTCTGTTGGGCGAGAAATAGACCCCAACAACGAGGACACCGCGCACTAAGGCTGCCACGCAGCCCGGCCGCCGTTCCACGACCGTCAACAGTGCACCTGTAGACGCCTGACTGACGATAGACACCAGACCCGCCGAATCCCCTGCCCAATTGTCCCGAGGAGGGATAAAGTAGGGCTCAGCCATTACCGCCACGTGTATCGACCACTCTGCCATAGTCTGGAGCAAAAGGTCCTGGGCCCTGGCAGAGTGGTTGAGGTTGCCCTGAAGTAACGATAGGGCCATTATTGTGGTGGCGTTTCGGTCTCCACCACGTCCATGGCCTGTACGGCCGTCGGTTGGGTTGGCTGAACAGGGGTCTGGTTGAACCTAGCCTTTCCCTTCTTCTTTCCCTCCCGGGATACGCAGCGCTTGGCGCCAATGCGATGGTCTGCAGCCTTCCCTGCAGCGGCGCACAGGGAGCAGTGCGGGTCGGCAGAGCACTGTCCAGCCTTGTGACCTCTCTGACTGCAGCGATAGCACTGGTCGCTGCGGTCCACCTCTGACGAACATGTATGTTGTACATGTCCGCCGTATAGGCATCGGTAACACTGCATTGGTCTGGGTTCCAGCAGTGTTACCTTTGCTGACACCCATCCGACGAGCAGACGACCAGCAGCCGATATGGATTTGGCTGCAGACACAGGGCACCTCATCCAGCATAACCTTTTTTTTTTTTTTTTGTGTCTGAAAATGCTTTATGCACCGTCACGCCGCCCCGGGGAGGACGGCGCGGTGTGTGGGACTCCGCCCTGAAAAGGACGTCTACCCACTAAAAACAGACAGGTGTTCGCCTCATCACATATTGCCGGGGTCACGGGTACGTGTAGACATTCTTCCGCGACCCCGGCGGTGACGGGCCGCCTTATGCGGCCCCCGGCTCTGTTGGGAGGGTGCGTGTGGTGTGCACCCTCTTCTCCTCCACTGAGTGGGACGCGGCACACTCCGACCGCATCACCGACTCTGGCCTAGTGCTGGGCGGCAGACTTCCCCAAGTCTGCCGCCCGAGGCCCTTAGGTGGTGTTTGTGCACGCCCAGTGCCTTATCGCGAATTGTTGCGATGCTGGCTGGGCGGGCTCCGCTACGTCCATGGCGACGACGGCCGTTGGCTGGCTTCGCGCCGGGGGGGTCCGATGTTCGACCCCTTGCTTGCCCTTCGTTTGGCGGGACACGCAGGCCTTTGCGCCAATGCGGTGTCCCGCGGGTTTGCCGACGGCAGCACACATGCTGCAATGCGGGTTCGCCGTGCACTGTCCCGCCTTGTGACCTGGCTGGCTGCATCTGTAGCACAGGTCACTGCGGTCAATCTGCGACGTGCATGTGTGCTGCACGTGACCACCATAGAGGCAGCGGTAACACTGCAAGGGCCTAGGCTCCAGCAGTGTCACCTTTGCCGACACCCAGCCAACCAATAGATGGCCCGCGTCTGCGATCTTCTTGGCTGCCGCGACTGGGCAGCGGAGCCAAGCGGAGCCGAGGCCGGAAGGGCCGACCCTGATCTCCCCAACCTTAATGTCTGCGGCAGTGCATCCGCCAATGCGGGCGGCCGCGGTGGCGACCTCCGTCGCAGTCACGGAGTCGTCCAGACCCACAACGCGTAACTCCGCGCACTTCGTAGGCCTGGAGACCCGGACATCCCCGTCGTCGAGGCACCCTCTCAGCTTGGCGGCAAGGGCATCAGCTTTGTCGCCGCTCGTGGCCCCGGGAAGTTCTAAAATGCGGGCGCCAGTAATGGCCCGCTTGAACTTTAGGGAGGTGATCCCGAGGCCAGCCAAGTCCACACTTTGCTTGGCCTTGAGGAGGACCGAGACGTAAGATACGCCCCTTTCCTCCGCGCCTGGCTGCAGCGACAAAACAACCGCAGTTGAGCGCGGTGCCTTCAGCTTGTTCGCCTTCTTCTTGGCCTTCCCTCCTCGCTTCTTCTTGCCCTTCCTGTTGGTGACAGTCTGCCACTCGCCCTCCTTGCGAGCGGCAGCTGTCGGAGCGCCTTGAGTAGGTGCGGGCGCGGTTTTTGTGCCCGTCTTCTTCCCGTTGCCCTTGCCCTTGGCCTTGGGCTTTGGAGCCGCGGCCTGAGATGGGCCGGCCTGGGCCTCGCTTGAAGGGGCCGTCTCCATCGGTATTTCCTCCGCCTGGGCTGGAGCCGGGGCTGGAGCGTCAGTCGCCTTGGTTGCCGGGGCTTTTTGGCCCGGGCGCGGTGTCTTGGCCGAAGGGGCCTGTTTCTGGCCGCCTCTCGCTGCACTCGCCTGGGGGCGGTTAGCGCCACGTGGCGCGGCAGCCTTCGCCGCGTATGATGGTGGGTCCTGCGCCTGGTTCGCCAGGCGATCGCCAGCGAGAGGCGGGCGCAGGATCTTGCCCTCTATAATGGAGAATCTGGCAGCCAGACTAGCCAGTTCCGTACGGACCAGCTGAACCAGATCTGGCTCAGCCGGCCGCGGTGTCTCTGGGGCGGAGGGCTTTTGAATCCTCAAGACATCAGCTTTAAGATTGTCCAGCTCCTGCCGCATTTTGGTTTGTTCGTCTTTGAATCTTTGATTTTCGCCTTGAAGGCGGCGGTTGTCCGCCTGCAGCTTGGCGAGCTGCTCCTGTAGGCGGCTATTCTCCTCAGAGGCCGATAGCTGTCGAAGCTCACCGGCTGCGTCTTCGATGACGGACATCGCATCTTTAAGGCTGCGCGTGAACGTGCCTTTTAAGTTTCCGGATTTGGTGGCCACATGCTGGACCACCTTTAGGCCCGCAGCCACCTGCTCGTAAAGAGCGGCTGCGGTGCGGGCTTCTCCCTCTCCTTCTAAGCCGGTGGCAACACCCGGCTTCGCGCGTTTGGACTTGGCCGCATCGACCAAGTCCTGCACGTCCTGCTCTACGCGAATTCGTAGTTCTTCGCGTTGGGCGGCCACTAGTTCGGCTTTCGCCTTGGCCAGCCCCACGTACTCGCCGGTGGTGGGAGGTCGACCTCTCCCCCGCCGTGCCGGTGACGCCTCGTCGCCCGACTCGGAAGCCGAGCGACTCGTCCCACTCCCCGAGCGCAGTCTCTTGCGCCCCTCTCTCCAAAATTGTGACGGACTGAGCTCTAACGTGCTGCAGTCCACCACCATCACATCACTCGATGCCGACCCTGTATCGGATACGGCACCCCCCTGAACATCAGTTTGGTTTTTTGTTTTAGGTTTATCCATAACATATCCCACGAGTATGGGGGAAATAAATGGTCCACCCGGGCAGTGCCCCCTGTACCCGGGTAAGCCTAAGTCAACAGCGGGTCGGCCGGTCCGCTGAGGTTGGCGCCCTCACGACCGAGGCAATCCCCCCGGCCATGCGTCCCCTCGCCGGGCGCCGAAACTTAGGATTCGGAGTAATTTTTGTGGAGGTTGTCTTCCTCCCGGCCCAGGCGACCAAGCCAAGACCGACCGGAGATGTCAGACATCCCCCGGTTTTTCCGGCGGTGGCAGGAAAGAAAACTCCCACTGCCTGCCCGGTGGTAGGGTAAGTACACACCGGGCCCGCCCTCGCGCCTCCACTACGGCCTCTGAAAACAGAGGCGCACGTGGTACAACGCCCCCTTAGCCACCCACTAAGCCTCGCGGCCTCGCGGAAAGCCTCCCCCCCTGGCCCTGAAAAGGGCCTTTTCTCCCCCGCTAGGCCTCGCGGCTTCGCAGGGGGTTCTCCCCCCCATGGCCCTGAAAAGGGCCTTTCCCCGGTGTCGGACCATTAGCCACGAGCAACAAGACTCCCCAAAAGGCAGAGAGAGTTGTTGCCCGTGTTGCCCAGGGTGAACCAGGCTCCACGACTACCGTTCCCACCGGACGTATCCGAGAAGGACTGATAGCCACGGAGCACACGAGGAGGTGGTCCGACCTGTCACCCCATCCAGCATAACCTAACCTAACCTAACCTAACCTAACCTAACCTAACCTAACCTAACCTAACCCTACCACATCAGGTACCGAGGTTACCTTATACCTGCCATATTCTTAGATAAACATTGACAATTTTCAAACTATATAACCTATTTGGACGCGGTTTTCGACCCTTAAAATTGTCAATTCGGTCACTTACACCTACCAGGCACCCCTCCACGCAATTGGACGCGAAAATTTTCACTTTTAAATTTTCACTTAGGTTTTCCAAAATTTTCACTTTCCTTATTAATTTCGACAAAAATTTCATTTGTAATTCTGCAAATCCGCTTCAGCCGTGCATCCCGGAGATCGCGACCTGAAAAACGAAATTATTATTATAACAAACATAGCAAAAACACTTTAAATTCTACAAAATTCACAGTTTTTCCGCGATTTTTCTCGATTTTTCCTCTCAACCTACCCCCGAAAACTACACAGTCGTGTAGTGCTCGGCGGCCCGCATCTATTGGTACCTCACAAGTGGGCTTTTCAATCGAAAAAATTCGAAAAAAATCGCCCACCCACCCACCCTGTGGTGATTAGCTAGGTGGATTTGGTGTAATACCTAAAATTATATTTTTCATTCATTTTTATTTTATTTTTTATTTTGGCCGGAGGCGCTTTCTTTGACCCCTCTACAGTCAAAAAAGCGCCAAAGACTGGTCAGGTGCCTGTCCACGCGTTCAAAACCAACTTAAACATTCACTTTGACAACAGACGATTTCTTATTTGTTTGTTATATTACTTGACTGTGTACATAAACTCAACTTATTGTGGACTACGCTTATTATGGTCTATTGACCCACTTATCGACAGCTTTAACACAGCCACCTATTGGGGCTTAGTTTTTACATCACAATTACCTTTAATCCATCATATACTTACACAGCCCCGCCTATTGGGGACCAAGGTTTTGATTATTTTATACACAAATATCGTCTGTCTTTTTATTTCCTTATGGTCTTTTGACCTATTACTAACAAACAACATACACAACACAGCCCCCCTATTGGGGCTAAGTTCTTCTCTATTTTATTTTTATTTTATCTTTACACAGTTCCCTATTGGGACTAAGTCAGCATATACACCTTAGAATTATAAGTTTGATTAAATAATTAACAGCGACTGGTGAGACAACCCCTTTAGCCTGAAAATGCTTGGTATAAGAACGCCAGCCAAGCCAGCGAAACCGAGCAGGGCGGGAGGAGAAGTCACACCAGAAAAAATGGAAGGAAACAGGACCTTTGTCCATAGCCCTAATGAAGCGGCTCTAGCTTCAGTCAGAAAGAGCATTGGAGAGTGGGAAGCCGGGAAGGCAACTTTAAAGAAGCCGCCAACTAAGGCCCAGACCCCTCCAACAGCTCCAACTGCCTCGACTACTGCAACTACCACCTCGGCCATCGCCCCTACTCCTGCGTCTGCTTCCGTGTCTGCTCCATCTGCTGCTCTGGTCAAATCCCCAAAATTTAAAGACAGGACCTCCGAAGCCAAGGCCTGCCTTACCAAGGTAAAACTCCAACTTGGTAATTCCAGGAACACCAAAACGGAAATTAAGACAGAAATAACCTTGGCAGCGGAGAGACTCTACACACTTGTTAAGGAAGCAGAGTCCACGGGGAATAAAAAACCACAACTGCCCCAGGAAGTGCTACAACACCAAGCACAGGAGGATCAGAGCCGGAGATTGGAGGAGGCAAAGGAGAAGGCAGACTTTACAAAGCTAATGGCAGAACATGCGGACTTAATAAGACAAAATACAGCTGACATGAAAATTCTGCAAAGTAAATTAGAACAAGTCGAAAAGCAAACCTATGCCGGTGTAGCGTCGTCTACTAGGAGACAGTTCCCAGAACAGAGCGCGCTGCACTCGATAGTCGTCACTGCTACCGACGAACAAGAAACAGGGGAGGAAGTACTCGACAGAGTTCGGAAGACAATAAACGCGAAGGAGGGTGGGGTAGAGGTGGAAAGAATAAGGAAGGCGAAAGATCGGAAAATAATACTGGGATGTAGAACAAGAGAAGAAAGGGAAAATGTGAAATATAGATTGAGCAAAGATCCAGGACACCTTAAGGTAGAAGACGTAGAAAACAAAGACCCGCTGGTAATCATGCGAGACGTGTTGACGTACAACAGTGATGAGGAAGTTCTGGGTGCACTTAAAAACCAGAATAAGGATATGTTTAAAGACTTAGGAGGGCAACATAAGGTCGAAATAGCCTACAAAAGACGCACCAGAAACCCCCACACAAATCACGTGGTACTGAGGGTGTCCCCTATAATATGGAGAAGAATGACGGAGACTGGGTCGGTCCTCATAGACCTACAGAGGATAAGGGTAGACGACCAGTCCCCGCTAGTACAGTGCTCACTTTGCCTGGGGTACGGACATAGTAGACGCTTCTGCCAAGAGACCCAGGAAAAGTGTAGTCACTGCGGGGGAAGCCATATGAAGGCTAACTGCCCAGACTGGCATGACGGAAAAGCCCCGGCGTGTAGCAATTGCACACGGGCAAAAATAGATCGGGTCGACCATAATGCTTTTAGCCATGAATGCCCCATAAGGCGAAAATGGGAGGCATTGGCTAGAAGCACTACATCTTATTGCTAAGGTTGAGACAAATGTTAAACAGTATCGCATGATCCAGGCCAACCTCCAAAGAAAGAAGCTGGCAACCGACGAGCTCCTCATTGAGTCAGAGAAGCGGAAAATCGCAATCGCTCTCCTACAAGAGCCATACGTGGGCGGAATAAAAGAGATGAGAGGCCATCGAGGTGTGAGGATTTTCCAGAACAGTAACCCAGGAGACAATACGGTTAAGGCAGCGATAGCAGTATTTGACCGTGAGCTTACTGTTATACAGTACCCCAAACTCACTACCAGCAATATTGTTGTGATAAAAGCTATGACCAAAGCCTGGGAAATCACTCTCATCTCCTATTACTTTGAGCCGGATAAGCCTATTACACCCTATCTAGAACATCTCAAAAGGATAGAGACAGAAATAGGATCTATAAAGTGGATTGTGGGGGGTGATGCTAACGCGAAAAGCACATGGTGGGGGAGTACAAAGATCGACCATAGAGGCGAAGAAATGTCTAGCACATTAGAAGAACTGGGTCTAAACGTACTCAACGTTGGAGACACCCCTACTTTCGACACAATTCGAGGAGGTCAACGATTTACTAGCCACGTAGACATCACAGCTTGCTCGACGGATATACTGGACCTTGTAGAGGATTGGAAGATAGATGAAGGTTTCACTAGCTCGGACCACAATGGTATAACTTTTCGGCTACTCTTACAAAAATCAAAAGGAATACAAATAGAACGAACAACTAGAATCTATAATACAAGGAAGGCAAACTGGGCGCAGTTTCGTGAGAAACTAGCCCAATATACACTAGAACACAACTTAACCCAACTACAGATAAAAAACATAATAAATAAAGATCAGTTAGAGGAAGCCATTACCAAATACACAAAAGTAATTAAACAGACATGCACACAAACTATACCAAATAAGAAAAACAAAGAAATACTTACATTACCATGGTGGTCCGATGAGCTAGCAGAAATGAAGAGGGAAGTCGCCACAAGGAAGCGTAGAATCAGGAACGCAGCACCGGTCCGGAGAGATGGAGTCGTCAGCCTGTACCTGGAACAAAAAGAAAAATATGAATTAGAAGTGAAGAGAGCTCAAACTAGGAGTTGGAAGGAATTCTGCGGGAAACAAGAAAAGGAGGGAGTCTGGGAGGGGATATATAGGATCATAAGAAGGACCGCAAAAAAGGACGAGGACTTGCCACTGGAGAAAGGGGGACAGGAGTTAGATGCAAGGGGATCAGTAAGGCTATTAGCAGAAACCTTCTATCCTGAAGATAGAGATGATGAAGATAGCCTTGAGCATAGGAAAACGCGTGAAAAAGCCGATAGAGTCAATAAATGGAGTCATGATGAACAACATGACCCTCCATTTACTTTGAAAGAGCTGGAGACCGCGTGTAAGTCCTTCAACCCTAAGAAGGCTCCGGGCTCTGATGGCCTGGCACCTGACATCTGTGCTCACGCCATAGGCAACGACCCAGAACTATTCCTAGCGCTAATAAATAAATGTTTGGCGCACCACCACTTCCCAAAGTCTTGGAAGGAAGCAACGGTGGTTGTACTAAGAAAGCCAAACAAAGAAAGTTACGCCACACCAAAAGCATACAGACCGATTGGCCTCTTACCTGTGCTCGGAAAGATCTATGAGAAGATGCTGGTTGCTCGACTCAAATTTCACCTACTACCAAGGATTAGTACTCGCCAATACGGATTCATGCCCCAGAAAAGTACCGAGGACTCCCTCTACAATCTCATGCAGCACATCCATGGGAAATTGAAGGAAAAGAAGTTGATAGTACTCATATCTCTGGATATAGAGGGAGCCTTCGACAGCGCCTGGTGGCCAGCTATAAGAGTCCGATTGGCAGAGGAAAAGTGTCCAGTGAACTTGAGACGGGTAATAGACAGCTATCTACAGGAAAGGACGGTAAGAGTGAGGTATGCAGGACAGGAATACGGCAGGCAGACCAGCAAAGGTTGCGTCCAAGGGTCCATTGGAGGACCAATTCTATGGAACCTCCTCCTCGACCCCTTATTAAAGGGACTTGAGAGGCGGGGAGATTACTGTCAGGCCTTCGCCGACGACGTAGTGATGGTGTTTGCCGGGGACACGGCGCTGGACACGGAAAGACAAGCCAATGCAGCACTCGAGTATGCCCGGGCGTGGGGTGTCAAAAATAAGTTGAAATTCGCACCACATAAAACCAACGCAATGGTGTTGACCAGGAAACTGAAGTTCGACACCCCACGACTGGGCATGGGCGGGGTGGACATTGACATTGTCAACGAAATAAAAATTCTTGGGCTAACAATAGATCATAAACTCACCTTTAACAGCCACATTGCTTCCGTCTGCAAGAAAGCGATAAACATCTACAAACAGCTTTCAAGAGCTGCAAAGGTGAGTTGGGGACTTAACCCGGACGTTATTCGGGTGATATATACAGCCACCGTGGAACCCATAGTTTCGTATGCGGCCGGCGCCTGGGCCCCGGCAACAAGTAAATTGGGGGTCCAGAAACACCTGAATGTGGTCCAGAGAGGCTTCGCCCAGAGGCTGTGTAGAGCATACCGGACCGTCTCCCTAAACTCAGCACTGCTTCTGGCCGGCATACTCCCCCTGGATATTCGGATCCGAGAGGCGGCATCATTATATGAAGCCAAAAGGGGGATACCCCAACCAGCGATAGGGGATAGGGAGGTGGAGCGGATGGCTCCTGCAATAGAATCCCCTCATCCTGCCAAGCATATCGACCTGGAGTTCACGAGCCTGGTCGACCAAGAGCAGGTGATGGGCGCCAGCGCCAGCTTGGAAGTGAAAATCTTCACCGACGGAAGCAAGATAGGAGAACGCGTCGGTGCAGCACTATCCGTATGGAGTGGCGACACAGAGAAGCGAACAATCAAGCTGGCGCTGCCGAGCTACTGCACAGTGTACCAGGCTGAACTTCTGGCGATATGCAGAGCAGCGAAAGAAATGAAGAGGTATCCAGCAACCAGCTTTGGGATCTTCAGCGACTCGATGGCGGCCCTTCAAACAGTGAAAAACTACAGCTGCCTTCACCCCCTGGCAGTGGAAACCAGAGACAACATAGCAACCATGTCTCACCAAAACAAGGTGATCAACTTGTTTTGGATCAAGGCCCACGCAGGGATCGAAGGCAACGAAAGGGCAGATCAGCTGGCAAAGGAGGCCGCCACGAATAGCAAGAGGACGCCCGACTACGATTTGTGCCCGGTTTCATTCATCAAGCGATGCATTCGCACGGGGTCGCTTGATGAGTGGAACCGGAGATATACGTCGGGCCTAACGGCCTCTGTAACGAAAATTTTCTTCCCGGATGCGGTGATGGCGTATAGAACGATCCGAAAAATAAAACTGGATGCAGTGACAACTCAGATTATGACGGGGCACGGTGGATTCTCCGAATACTTGCATCGCTTCAAGTGCAAGGAGAATCCATCGTGCATATGCGACCCCGACGAAAGCGAGTCTATCCCTCACTTGCTCCTGGACTGTCCAATTTACGCTGCCGAGAGGTTCAATTTGGAAAACCTAACAGGAATAAAGCTCAGTTCAGGAAGCATAAGTGCATTAGTATCGGGAAAAGATCGTCAGAAGTTCCTGAATTACTGTGTCAAAATATGCAGCAAAGTTATTCTGAGAAACAAGACTCAGTAGCGCCTATGTTTCGAATATATTGTGATAATATGATATCGTAAGCATAACAGCGGCTGCGAGTCTTGTTCGTGCTCAAACGGACACGTAATTGAAGGAGTCACACCGCGCACCGAGAAAAATGAGAAGAAATAAAATGGACCAGATAAAATAAAACAGGACTAATGGAGAGAGAAAACAGAAATTAACAAAGAAGTAAGAAAGGAAAGCTCAGAGTAAGAGAAAAAATGATAAAGAAAAGAAAGAACAAAAAGAAAAGGGCAACAACTACAAGCTAAAACCAAACCAATAAAGCTTAAAATTAAATATGGTTATAATTTTACCGTATATAAAGGCTCTGGTTATGCCAGAGGTACCTGTTTTCAACAAAGAAAAAAAAAAAAAAAAAAAAAAAACCTAACCTAACCTAACCTAACCTAACCTAACCTAACCTAACCTAACCTAACCTAACCTAACCTAACCTAACCTAACCTAACCTAACCTAACCTAACCTAACCTAACCTAACCTAACCTAACTCTGACCTAACCTAACTCTGACCTAACCTAACTCTGACCTAACCTAACTCTGACCTAACCTAACTCTGACCTAACCTAACTCTGACCTAACCTAACTCTGACCTAACCTAACTCTGACCTAACCTAACTCTGACCTAACCTAACTCTGACCTAACCTAACTCTGACCTAACTTAACTCTGACTTAACCTAGCTAGCTAGCTTCGCTCGGAATTATGTTAGCGCAGAGTGAGTTTGCTTAGAATCAGGTTATCATAGATTTAGGTTGCTCAGAGTTAAGTTTGTCAAAGTTAGGTTAGCCTTGATTTAGGTTGCTCAGAATTAGGTTGTTAAGAGTTAGGTTTCTTAGGCCGACATTCAGAGATATTCATGTAAGACGGGCTTAGATCAGTCTAAGACAAGAATCGGCTTACCGCATCTTAAAAAGTGATATTTAGAAACATAGTACGTCTCTAACTTCGTCCGTCTTAACTTAGCTTACGCTCTGTTATAAATAAAGGATAGCAATATATGTAATGTCATAAGAGTGAGCGAAACAACAATATCTGAGATAGAAATTGTTTTTGTTGCAACATTGTCACAGTAAACAGCGCTAACATCTATTATTTTCGCCAAGAAATATCTTTTTTATAATAATGATAATATTTTTAAGTAGATGTGGTTTCAGAATAAAAGCACCACATACACATTTAATGTAGTTATATGGTAAGATATTTTTTTTTATTGCCGGGAGGGAGCCGGACGCCCACTGCCACCATTGTGCGAACTGCCCCGAGGACACGGCGCAGCACACGCTCGCGGATTGCCCCGCATGGGCAGAGCAGCGCCGTGTCTTGCGGAACACAGTAGGGGCGAACCTCGACCTCCCGGCTGTCGTCAGGGAGATGGTCGGGTGTCCTGACGCCTGGCAAGCGATGGCCTCCTTCTGCGAGGACGTCATCTCGCAGAAGGAGGAGGCGGAGCGTGAGAGGGAGTCCGCTGCCGCCACCCTGCCAATCCACGCCCGACGAACTGGGCGCAGGAACAGGGCAAACCGTGCCCTGTTCCATCCACCTTAAAGTGGCCACGGGCGGCAGACTTGGGGAAGTCTGTCGCCCAGCACTATGGCCCGAGTAGGCGATGCGGTCGGAGTGTGCCGCGTCCCACTCAGTGGATTGGCAGGAGAGGGGGGTGCACACCACACGCACCCCCCGTACAGAGCCGGGGGCCGCATAGGCGGCCCGTCACCGCCGGGGTCACGGAAGAATGTCCACACGTACCCGTGACCCCGGCCCTAAGGTGATGAGGCGAACACCCGTCTGTTTTTAGTGGGTAGACGTCCTTTTCAGGGCGGAGTCCCACACACCGCGCCGTCCTCCCCGGGGCGGCGTGACGGTGCATAAAGCATTTTCAGACGATATAAAAAAAAAAATAAAAAAAAAATGTTGGTCAGAGTTAGGTTTTTTAGAGTTAGGTTCTTCAGAGTTAGGTTTCTCATAGGTTGCTCCGAGTTAGGTTTCATAAAGTTAGCTTACTCAGAGTTAGGTTTCTTAGTTAGGTTTCACAAACTTAGGTTACTCAGATTTTGGTTGCTCAGTGTTACGTTTTTCAGAGTTAGTCTGCTGAGAGTTATTTTTCTCAATGTTATGTTTCTCAGAGTTAGGTTTCTCAAAGTTTACAGAGTAAGGTTGCTCAGAGTTAGGTTGTTCAGAGTTAGGTTGTTCAGAGTTAGGTTGCTCAGAGTTAGGTTGCTCAGAGTTAGGTTTCCTAGAGTTAGGTTGTTCAGAGTTAGGTTTTTCAAAGTAGGGTTGCTCAGAGTTAGGTTTTTCATAGTTAGGTTGCTCAGAGTTAGGTTTCTTAGTGTTATAGGTTTCATAAAGTTAGGTTACTCAGATTTAGGTTGCTCACAGTTAGGTTTCTTATAGTTACGTTCTCTCAGAGTTAGGTTTCCTAGAGTTAGGTTGTTCAGAGTTAGGTTTTTCAAAGTAGGGTTGCTCAGAGTTAGGTTTTTCATAGTTAGGTTGCTCAGAGTTAGGTTTCTTAGTGTTATAGGTTTCATAAAGTTAGGTTACTCAGATTTAGGTTGCTCACAGTTAGGTTTCTTATAGTTACGTTCTCTCAGAGTTAGGTTTCCTAGAGTTAGGTTGTTCAGAGTTAGGTTTTTCAAAGTAGGGTTGCTCAGAGTTAGGTTTTTCATAGTTAGGTTGCTCAGATTTAGGTTGCTCACAGTTAGGTTTCTTATAGTTACGTTAGCTCAGAGATAGGTATCTTCATTTAATTCGGCGACATATCTATCTGGCACGTTCCCACGCTAATTTATACAAAACATTCAAAAATAAAAATGCATTTTTAACATAGACTTTTTTATTATATCCTACTAATATAATAAATTTGAAAGTTTGTATGGATGGATGTTAGTATATTTAAATTGCATACGTGGTTCTGTAAATGAGCTTCAAGCGTGCATCACTGTCATCGCGACCTAAAAAAACTAAAATATTTTAAATAATTTATTAAAAACATTGAAAATTGTACTAAATTCACAGTTTTTCCGCGATTTTTCAAAAATTTTCTTAAGGACCTACCCCTAAAAACTACACAGTCGTATAGTGCTTGGCGGCCCGCATCCAACGGTACCCCACAAGTGGGCGTTTCTCGCGAAAAAAATCGAAAAAATCGCCCACCCACCCACCCGGTGGTGCTTGGCTAGGTGGATTTGACCAAATACCTAAACACAAAATTTTTATTTTATTGTTTTTTTCGGGCATAGGCGCATTCTTTGATCACAATTCAGTCAATAAAGCGCTAATAATCCGTCAGGTACCCGTCTTTGCCTTCTTAATTGACAAATTTTATTTATACTTATATTACAAAGTGGAAAAATTTGAATGTTTGTTTGTATTGAATAGGCTCCGAAACTATTAGACCGATTTGAAAAATTCTTTAAGTGTTAGGTAGCCCATTTATCGGGTAAAAGGCTATAGGCTATATACTATCGCGCTACGACTAATAGGAGCGGAGTAGCAATGAAAAATGTTGGGGGAAAAAAGTTATTAAGACACGCGGGCGAAGCCGTGGCCAAAAGCTAGTATTAAATATTAATGATATGATTAAATACTGACTAGCTAGTGCTAAAAAAATATAACATATTTTGTTTTTTACACAATTACCTTTATTTTTACCCGACTGCCGAAGGAGGGTTATGTCTTTGATGCGTATGTATGTATGTAGGTATGTATGTCCGTTCGTAACTACTCAACGGCTCAACCGATTTAGATAAATGACTCCTCATTCGATTCGTTTTGATGACGCGGGTGTCACTGGGTACATAAAATTAAAAAAAGAACTAAATGGCGGATTTTGTACGCTTTAGTGCGAGCTGATTTTGAAAATGATCTTTAGTTGTATCAATTTTCATTTTAAATTATCATTTAGGATCTATCTAGTGATTCTATGATGATTTATAAACTAAAAAGTAGGAAATAAATTCAATGATTATGTACCGTATATTTAGTGGACTGTATAAAGAGATAATCTATAGGGCCAGTAGGCCGAACCTAAACACCAAATTACGCAACAACACACACAACAGCCCAAATCAATCCACCTACCTTTGCCGCGGTCTTCAGGAGGTCTGGGCCGGCACGTGGAAGGCGCTGCAGGGTCAGTTTCCGTCCGTGGTGGAATCTACGTAGTGGTATAGGCAACCGGGTTTGCCTGCACTCACATCACACTTATTCCGGCATTACACAAATGGTTTTAACAGTTTTTGAGGGGTTTTAACGGGAGCCGCCGTTCCGAGTTTACTCAGTGTCCGCCATGATAGGTACCGAACGCAGAGGCGTCTCTGATTGGTCGCCGCGCTCGCTCGCCGTCATCCGGCGCCCAGACGGCGTAAGGCGGCAGATTTGAAATGGGTGAAGGTGAATTGTGCGTGAACAGATTAAATGAAACAAAAAACCCGACTGCGTAAAAAGCAAGCAACAAGCAAGTACAAGCTGTTCGTTTCAACGTTTCAACGTTCGTTCGTTTCGTAAACAAAATTGTTTCTTTGTGTAAGGGCAAGTTAGCTTTTACATAATATAATGTTGAATGTTAAGAGAATGAAATATACAGGGTGTTTGGTGCATCGTGTGCCAAATTGAAATGGTCGACTGGGGGGGTCATTTGCTATCATTTTAGACCCATAAACACTTCTCATGCCCTATGGATTTTTTTCACCGACTTTTTATTATTTTATTACAAAAATACCCAAATTTTACATTCAAATACAAATTTAAAAAAAAGTATAAGTCGTAGACTCTGAATTTTAATTGATGTTTGTTTAGATGTTTAGATATTGTGTATTGTATGACAGTATTTTTGATATCAAAATTAGTGACATTAGGCCATCTAGTATTTTTTTAATTTACCCGCAAAGTTTCGGACTTCAATTAAAGATGTCCATGTTAGAGCTATTTACATGGCTATAAAAAAAAACCAAAAGCGACCGGGATCTTCGAAATTCCTTTAAAAAATTCTCTAGTCTATCCTCTTGCTAGTGATGTGCCACATGCCATAAAAATCTTTTTACAACTTTGTGAATTCGCTAGAATTGTGAATCGAGTCACAAAATACTAAATTCCAAATTCTAAAGAAAAAAAGTCTTTTTGCGTAATTGTTAGTTGAGACACATGTAAAATTTGTTTTCTCACTCTCGGAAAGTAAAATGTATCTTCTATCTCTTTCTTGCATAGCGTAAACTAGTTTGAACAAACGACGAACTGCCGCGGACGCCGTTAATCCGTCATAATTTTAGTTTAATAATGAAAACTTTATTCAAGAATTGTTCTAAAATACTTAGTAAAAATGTTAAAAGTAATGTTGAAATGTTATAATAAATGTTAAATGTTACGCGCTCTTGATGTCACACAAGTACGTACGTAATGCTATTATATTTTATAAATTAACTTAATTGACAATCAGTCTAACTAGGCTAGGGTACAATGTGCGGTTGCTAACCGAACACTTTCCTTGTCCCGCCTGCAATACATTTTCCTACATCACAGAGCTCGTTTTTAGATGTCTACCGATATTTTTTTTGGCGTTGGTAACGGTATTATCGGCATCGGTATCGATATTATTGGCGTCGGTATCGATATTATCGGCGTCGGTATTGATATTTTTATGGGCGTCGGTATCGATATTATCGGCGTCGGTATTGGTATTTTTATGGGCGTCGGTATCGATATTTTTATAGGCGTCGGTATCGATATTATGGGCGTCGGTATCGATATTATCGGCGTCGGTATCGATATTTTTATGGGCGTCGGTATCGATATTATTATGGGCGTCGGTATCGATATTATCGGCGTCGGTATCGATATTTTTATGAGCGTCGGTATCGATATTATTGGCGTCGGTATCGATATTATTGGCATCGGTATCGTTATTATTGGCGTCGGTATAGTTATTATTGGCGTCGGTATCGATATAATCGGCGTCAGTATCGATATTTTTATAGGCGTCGGTATCGATATTATCGGCGTCGGTATCGACATTTTTATAAGCGTCGGTATCGATATTTTTATGGGCGTCGGTATCGATATTATCGGCGTCGGTATCGATATTTTTATGGCCGTCGGTATCGTTATTATTGGCGTCGGTATCGTTATTATTGGCGCGGTATCGATATTATCGGCGTCGGTATCGACATTTTTATGGGCGTCGGTATCGATATTATCGGCGTTGGTATCGATATTTTTATGGGCGTCGGTATCGATATTATCGGCGTCGATATCGACATTTTTATGGGCGTCGGTATCGATATTATTGGCGTCGGTATCGATATTATCGGCGTCGGTATCGATATTTTTATGGGCGTCGGTATCGATAGTATTGGCGTCGGTATCGATATTTTTATGGGCGTCGGTATCGATATTATTGGTGTCGGTATCGATATTATCAGCGTCGGTATCGATATTTTTATGGGCGTCGGTATCGATATTTTTATAAGCGTCGGTATCGATATTATCTGGGTCGGTATCGATATTTTTATGGGCGTCGATATCGATATTTTTATGGGCGTCGGTATCGACATTTTTATGGGCGTCGGTATCGATATTTTTATAAGCGTCGGTATCGATATTATTGGCGTCGGTATCGATATTTTTATGGGCGTCGGTATCGATATTATCTGGGTCGGTATCGATATTTTTATGGGCGTCGATATCGATATTTTTATGGGCGTCGGTATCGACATTTTTATGGGCGTCGGTATCGATATTATTGGCGTCGGTATCGATATTATTGGCGTCGGTATCGATATTATCGGCGTCGGTATCGACATTTTTATGGGCGTCGGTATCGATATTATTGGCGTCGGTATCGATATTTTTATGGACGTCGGTATCGATATTTTTATAAGCGTCGGTATCGATATTTTTATGGGCGTCGGTATCGATATTATCGGCGTCGGTATCGATATTATTATGGGCGTCATTATCGATATTATCGGCGTCGGTATCGATATTTTTATGGGCGTCGGTATCGATATTATCAGCGTCGGTATCGATATTATCGGCGCCGGTATTGACATTTTTATGGGCGTCGGTATCGATATTATTGGCGTCGGTATTTAAACTTTTATGGGCGTCGGTATCGATATTTTTATAAGCGTCGGTATCGATATTATCTGGGTCGGTATCGATATTTTTATGGGCGTCGGTATCGATATTTTATGGGCGTCGGTATCGATATTATTTGCGTCGGTATAGATATTTTTATAAGCGTCGGTATCGATATTATCGGCGTCGGTATCGATATTATCGGCGTCGGTATCGACATTTTTATGGGCGTCGGTATCGATATTTTATGGGCGTCGGTATCGATATTATAAGCGTCGGTATAGATATTTTTATAAGCGTCGGTATCGATATTATCGGCGTCGGTATCGATATTATTGGCGTCGGTATCGATATTTTTATGGGCGTCGGTATCGATATTTTTATAAGCGTCGGTATCGATATTATCGGCGTCGGTATAGTTATTATTGGCGTCGGTATCGACATTTTTATGGGCGTCGGTATCGATATTATTGTCGTCGGTATCGATATTTTTATGGACGTCGGTATCGATATTATTTGCGTCGGTATCGATATTTTTATAAGCGTCGGTATCGATATTATCGGCGTCGGTATCGATATTTTTATGGGCGTCGGTATCGATATTATTGGCAACGGTATCGATATTATTAGCGTCGGTATCGATATTATCGGCGTCGGTATCGATATTATCGGCGTCGGTATCGATATTATCGGCGTCGGTATCGATATTTCTATGGGCGTCGGTATCGATATTTTTATAAGCGTCGGTATCGATATTATCTGGGTCGGTATCGATATTTTTATGGGCGTCGGTATCGATATTATTTGCGTCGGTATCGATATTTTTATAAGCGTCGGTAAGGATATTATCGGTGTCGGTATCGATATTTGTATGGGCGTCGGTATCGATATTATCAGCGTCGGTATCGATATTTTTATAAGCGTCGGTATCGATATTATCGGCGTCGGTATCGATATTATCGGCGTCGGTATCGACATTTTTATGGGCGTCGGTATCGATATTTTATGGGCGTCGGTATCGATATTATTTGCGTCGGTATAGATATTTTTATAAGCGTCGGTATCGATATTATCGGCGTCGGTATCGATATTATCGGCGTCGGTATCGACATTTTTATGGGCGTCGGTATCGATATTATTGGCGTCGGTATCGATATTTTTATGGGCGTCGGTATCGATATTTTTATAAGCGTCGGTATCGATATTATCGGCGTCGGTATCGATATTTTTATGGGCGTCGGTATCGATATTATTGGCAACGGTATCGATATTATTAGCGTCGGTATCGATATTATCGGCGTCGGTATCGATATTATCGGCGTCGGTATCGATATTATCGGCGTCGGTATCGATATTTCTATGGGCGTCGGTATCGATGTTTTTATAAGCGTCGGTATCGATATTATCTGGGTCGGTATCGATATTTTTATGGGCGTCGGTATCGATATTATTTGCGTCGGTATCGATATTTTTATAAGCGTCGGTAAGGATATTATCGGTGTCGGTATCGATATTTGTATGGGCGTCGGTATCGATATTATCAGCGTCGGTATCGATATTTTTATAAGCGTCGGTATCGATATTATCGGCGTCGGTATCGATATTATCGGCGTCGGTATCGACATTTTTATGGGCGTCGGTATCGATATTTTATGGGCGTCGGTATCGATATTATTTGCGTCGGTATAGATATTTTTATAAGCGTCGGTATCGATATTATCGGCGTCGGTATCGATATTATCGGCGTCGGTATCGACATTTTTATGGGCGTCGGTATCGATATTATTGGCGTCGGTATCGATATTTTTATGGGCGTCGGTATCGATATTTTTATAAGCGTCGGTATCGATATTATCGGCGTCGGTATAGTTATTATTGGCGTCGGTATCGATATTATCGGCGTCGGTATCGATATTATCGGCGTCGGTATAGTTATTATTGGCGTCGGTATCGATATTATCGGCGTCGGTATCGTTATTTTTATGGGCGTCGGTATCGATATTATCGGCGTCGGTATCGATATTTTTATGGGCGTCGGTATCGATATTAATGGCGTCGGTATCGATATTTTTATAAGCGTCGGTATCGATATTATCGGCGTCGGTATCGATATTTTTATGGGCGTCGGTATCGATATTATTGGCAACGGTATCGATATTATTAGCGTCGGTATCGATATTATCGGCGTCGGTATCGATATTATCGGCGTCGGTATCGATATTATCGGCGTCGGTATCGATATTTCTATGGGCGTCGGTATCGATATTTTTATAAGCGTCGGTATCGATATTATCTGGGTCGGTATCGATATTTTTATGGGCGTCGGTATCGATATTATTTGCGTCGGTATCGATATTTTTATAAGCGTCGGTAAGGATATTATCGGTGTCGGTATCGATATTTTTATGGGCGTCGGTATCGATATTATTGGCGTCGGTATCGATATTTTTATGGGCGTCGGTATCGTTATTATTGGCGTCGGTATAGTTATTATTGGCGTCGGTATCGATATTATCGGCGTCGGTATCGATATTATCGGCGTCGGTATCGATATTATTGTCGTCGGTATCGATATTTTTATGGACGTCGGTATCGATATTATCGGCGTCGGTTTCGATATTTTTATGGGCGTCGGTATCGATATTATTGGCGTCGGTATCGATATTTTTATGGGCGTCGGTATCGTTATTATTGGCGTCGGTATAGTTATTATTGGCGTCGGTATCGATATTATCGGCGTCGGTATCGACATTTTTATGGGCGTCGGTATCGATATTATTGTCGTCGGTATCGATATTTTTATGGACGTCGGTATCGATATTATCGGCGTCGGTTTCGATATTTTTATGGGCGTCGGTATCGATATTTTTATGGGCGTCGGTATCGATATTATTATGGGCGTCGGTATCGATATTATCGGCGTCGGTAACGATATTATCGGCGTCGGTATCAACATTTCTATGGGCGTCAGTATCGATATTATTGGCAACGGTATCGATATTATTAGCGTCGGTATCGATATTATCGGCGTCGGTATCGATATTATCGGCGTCGGTATTGATATTATCGGCGTCGGTATCGATATTTCTATGGGCGTCGGTATCGATATTTTTATAAGCGTCGGTATCGATATAATCTGGGTCGGTATCGATATTTTTATGGGCGTCGGTATCGATATTATTTGCGTCGGTATCGATATTTTTATAAGCGTCGGTAAGGATATTATCGGTGTCGGTATCGATATTTTTATGGGCGTCGGTATCGATATTATTGGCGTCGGTATAGTTATTATTGGCGTCGGTATCGATATTATCGGCGTTGGTATCGATATTTTTATGGGCGTCGGTATCGATATTATTGGCGTCGGTATCGATATTATCGGCGTCGGTATCGACATTTTTATGGGCGTCGGTATCGATATTATTGGCGTCGGTATCTATATTTTTATGGGCGTCGGTATCGATATTTTTATAAGCGTCGGTATCGATATTATCGGCGTCGGTATAGTTATTATTGGCGTCGGTATCGATATTATCGGCGTCGGTATCGATATTATCGGCGTCGGTATCGATATTTTTATGGGCGTCGGTATCGATATTATCGGCGTCGGTATCGATATTTTTATGGGCGTCGGTATCGATATTATTGGCGTCGGTATCGATATTTTTATGGGCGTCGGTATCGATATTTTTATAAGCGTCGGTATCGATATTATCTGGGTCGGTATCGATATTATCTGGGTCGGTATCGATATTTTTATTGGTGTCGGTATCGATATTATTTGCGTCGGTATCGATATATTTATAAGCGTCGGTATCGATATTATCTGGGTCGGTATCGATATTTTTATGGGCGTCGGTATCGATATTATTTGCGTCGGTATCGATATTTTTATAAGCGTCGGTACGGATATTATCGGTGTCGGTATCGATATTTTTATGGGCGTCGGTATCGATATTATCAGCGTCGGTATCGATATTATCGGCGCCGGTATCGACATTTTTATGGGCGTCGGTATCGATATTATTGGCGTCGGTATCGATATTTTTATGGGCGTCGGTATCGATATTTATATAAGCGTCGGTATCGATATTATCTGGGTCGGTATCGATATTTTTATGGGCGTCGGTATCGATATTTTATGGGCGTCGGTATCGATATTATTTGCGTCGGTATAGATATTTTTATAAGCGTCGGTATCGATATTATCGGCGTCGGTATCGATATTATCGGCGTCGGTATCGACATTTTTATGGGCGTCGGTATCGATATTATTGGCGTCGGTATCGATATTTTTATGGGCGTCGGTATCGATATTTTTATGGGCGTCGGTATCGATATTTTTATAAGCGTCGGTATCGATATTATCGGCGTCGGTATAGTTATTATTGGCGTCGGTATCGATATTATCGGCGTCGGTATAGTTATTATTGGCGTCGGTATCGATATTATCGGCGTCGGTATCGATATTATCGGCGTCGGTATCGTTATTTTTATGGGCGTCGGTATCGATATTATCGGCGTCGGTATCGATATTTTTATGGGCGTCGGTATCGATATTATCGGCGTCGGTATCGATATTTTTATGGGCGTCGGTATCGATATTAATGGCGTCGGTATCGATATTATCGGCGTCGGTATCGACATTTTTATGGGCGTCGGTATCGATATTATTGTCGTCGGTATCGATATTTTTATGGACGTCGGTATCGATATTATTTGCGTCGGTATCGATATTATTTGCGTCGGTATCGATATTTTTATAAGCGTCGGTATCGATATTATCGGCGTCGGTATCGATATTTTTATGGGCGTCGGTATCGATATTATTGGCAACGGTATCGATATTATTAGCGTCGGTATCGATATTATCGGCGTCGGTATCGATATTATCGGCGTCGGTATCGATATTATCGGCGTCGGTATCGATATTTCTATGGGCGTCGGTATCGATATTTTTATAAGCGTCGGTATCGATATTATCTGGGTCGGTATCGATATTTTTATGGGCGTCGGTATCGATATTATTTGCGTCGGTATCGATATTTTTATAAGCGTCGGTAAGGATATTATCGGTGTCGGTATCGATATTTTTATGGGCGTCGGTATCGATATTATCAGCGTCGGTATCGATATTATCGGCGCCGGTAGCGACATTTTTATGGGCGTCGGTATCGATATTATTGGCGTCGGTATCGATATTTTTATGGGCGTCGGTATCGATATTTTTATAAGCGTCGGTATCGATATTATCTGGGTCGGTATCGATATTTTTATGGGCGTCGGTATCGATATTTTATGGGCGTCGGTATCGATATTATTTGCGTCGGTATAGATATTTTTATAAGCGTCGGTATCGATATTATCGGCGTCGGTATCGATATTATCGGCGTCGGTATCGACATTTTTATGGGCGTCGGTATCGATATTTTATGGGCGTCGGTATCGATATTATAAGCGTCGGTATAGATATTTTTATAAGCGTCGGTATCGATATTATCGGCGTCGGTATCGATATTATCGGCGTCGGTATCGACATTTTTATGGGCGTCGGTATCGATATTATTGGCGTCGGTATCGATATTTTTATGGGCGTCGGTATCGATATTTTTATAAGCGTCGGTATCGATATTATCGGCGTCGGTATAGTTATTATTGGCGTCGGTATCGACATTTTTATGGGCGTCGGTATCGATATTAATGGCGTCGGTATCGATATTTTTATGGGCGTCGGTATCGATATTTTATGGGCGTCGGTATCGATATAATTTGCGTCGGTATCGATATTTTTATAAGCGTCGGTAAATCGGTCGAAAATTTGAGAGCCTGTTCTGACCCACTTCCCGGTGTCCAATTGACTGAAATTTGGTACACGTATGTAGACCGATGTACATTTTGAAAATATGATACTATTGAGCTGGTCTGATGATGGAGCGGGAAGGTGGCCATAGGAACTCTGTGATAAAACTGTGCAAATTACATGAAATTTGCTGCATTTATATTTTGTGACCAGCATTAGCATATAGAGTACTTACGGTCCCGGAAAAGTGCGGGGTTTTCCTGAAAATCCCGGGAATCTTTTTGGGAAATTATGTAAGCCTTTTTACCTAATAGATTAGTTAAACGCCGAAATTATGTAATTTTTATCACGGAGAAAATGCGGGATACTTCTTTTAATCCCGGGATTCCGAGTGCGGTAAAAGGGTTCATCGGATTTGCATGAAATCTGGTGCATATATAGTTTATGACTGGCGTTACCATATACAATACTAACAATCCCGGAAAATTGCGGGGTTTTTCTTAAAATACTGGGTATCTTTTTGGGCAATTATCTCAGCTTTGTTACTTATTAAATTAGTTAAACGCTGAAATTATGTAATTTTTATCACGGAGAAAATGCGGGATACTTCTATTAATCCCGGGATTCCGAGTGCGCTAAAAGGGCTCATCGGATTTGCAAGAAATCTGGTGCATAAATAGTTTATGATAGGCATTACCATATACAATACTTACAATCCCGGAAAAATGCGGGGTTTTCCTAAAAATCCCGGGAATCTTCTTGAGTAATTAATTGGCAATTACTTAAGCTTTGTTACCTAATAGATCAGCTCAACGACTAAATCATGTATATTTTATCACGGAGAAAAGGCAGGGAATTTCGGGATTCAAAGTGCGGTAAAACGGATCATCAGATTTACATGAAATGTCTTGCACTTATAGTATGTGACCAACATAAACATAATATTTTACAAACTCAGACGAAACAGGTGCTTTTCCTGAAGAGTTCTGTAAGTTAAACCTAGTTTATGAACAGCACTAACATGTTCAGTACTAATCTTTATACCGGTCATGTGCATACAGACGAGTAGGCAGAGGCGTACTAATATACTCCCACATTTCGCCAGTATGTTTTGGTCCCATGTAATAGGGGGCGAGCCTATTGCCATCAACCGGGCAGAAATCCAGACTCCAAGCTGCTACTGGGAATTTCACGGAAAAACCCAACAACACTTTGCTCGACCCAGGATTCGAACCCAGGACCTCTAGCGTAGCAGTCGCACTTGGGACCACTAGACCAACGAGGCATACCGGTAATGTGAATCCCAGAAATCGCATTAAAACCCTTTAACTAAAAAGTATAAAATAAAATTGAAGTAAACATATTTAAGGCCAAGCTTTTGTTTTAATGTTTACTAAAAATATATAAATACCACCAAAAACATTTTCATGTAAAATGTTGCCAAGACTACCAAAAAGTTATCAGATCTCATGTGCCAAACTTCTAACTCTACACGCCCAAACTCTACAAGCGCTAACTTCACAAACTCTGCACCTCAGTCAAAGTATGTGGCTTGGCCGTTTTCGTTACCACAAGAAATATTGTAAATAATGAACAGTGAATACATTTTTCACCTAACGTCCATGATGTGACGGTAACGAAACGGCAAAGCCATATATTTTGACTGAGGTGTAGAGTTTGTGAAGTTAGCGCTTGTAGAGTTTGGGCGTGTAGAGTTAGAAGTTTGGCACATGAGATCTGATAACTTTTTGGTAGTCTTGGCAACATTTTACATGAAAATGTTTTTGGTGGTATTTATATATTTTTAGTAAACATTAAAACAAAAGCTTGGCCTTAAATATGTTTACTTCAATTTTATTTTATACTTTTTAGTTAAAGCGTTTTAATGCGATTTCTGGGATTCACATTACCGGTATGCCTCGTTGGTCTAGTGGTCCCAAGTGCGACTGCTACGCTAGAGGTCCTGGGTTCGAATCCTGGGTCGAGCAAAGTGTTGTTGGGTTTTTCCGTGAAATTCCCAGTAGCAGCTTGGAGTCTGGATTTCTGCCCGGTTGATGGCAATAGGCTCGCCCCCTATTACATGGGACCAAAACATACTGGCGAAATGTGGGAGTATATTAGTACGCCTCTGCCTACTCGTCTGTATGCACATGACCGGTATAAAGATTAGTACTGAACATGTTAGTGCTGTTCATAAACTAGGTTTAACTTACAGAACTCTTCAGGAAAAGCACCTGTTTCGTCTGAGTTTGTAAAATATTATGTTTATGTTGGTCACATACTATAAGTGCAAGACATTTCATGTAAATCTGATGATCCGTTTTACCGCACTTTGAATCCCGAAATTCCCTGCCTTTTCTCCGTGATAAAATATACATGATTTAGTCGTTGAGCTGATCTATTAGGTAACAAAGCTTAAGTAATTGCCAATTAATTACTCAAGAAGATTCCCGGGATTTTTAGGAAAACCCCGCATTTTTCCGGGATTGTAAGTATTGTATATGGTAATGCCTATCATAAACTATTTATGCACCAGATTTCTTGCAAATCCGATGAGCCCTTTTAGCGCACTCGGAATCCCGGGATTAATAGAAGTATCCCGCATTTTCTCCGTGATAAAAATTACATAATTTCAGCGTTTAACTAATTTAATAAGTAACAAAGCTGAGATAATTGCCCAAAAAGATACCCAGTATTTTAAGAAAAACCCCGCAATTTTCCGGGATTGTTAGTATTGTATATGGTAACGCCAGTCATAAACTATATATGCACCAGATTTCATGCAAATCCGATGAACCCTTTTACCGCACTCGGAATCCCGGGATTAAAAGAAGTATCCCGCATTTTCTCCGTGATAAAAATTACATAATTTCGGCGTTTAACTAATCTATTAGGTAAAAAGGCTTACATAATTTCCCAAAAAGATTCCCGGGATTTTCAGGAAAACCCCGCACTTTTCCGGGACCGTAAGTACTCTATATGCTAATGCTGGTCACAAAATATAAATGCAGCAAATTTCATGTAATTTGCACAGTTTTATCACAGAGTTCCTATGGCCACCTTCCCGCTCCATCATCAGACCAGCTCAATAGTATCATATTTTCAAAATGTACATCGGTCTACATACGTGTACCAAATTTCAGTCAATTGGACACCGGGAAGTGGGTCAGAACAGGCTCTCAAATTTTCGACCGATTTACCGACGCTTATAAAAATATCGATACCGACGCAAATTATATCGATACCGACGCCCATAAAATATCGATACCGACGCCCATAAAAATATCGATACCGACGCCATTAATATCGATACCGACGCCAATAATATCGATACCGACGCCCATAAAAATATCGATACCGACGCCAATAATATCGATACCGACGCCCATAAAAATGTCGATACCGGCGCCGATAATATCGATACCGACGCTAATAATATCGATACCGACGCCAATAATATCGATACCGACGCCCATAAAAATATCGATACCAACGCCGATAATATCGATACCGACGCCAATAATATCGATACCAACGCCCATAAAAATATCGATACCGACGCCAATAATATCGATACCGACGCCCATAAAAATATCGATACCAACGCCGATAATATCGATACCGACGCCAATAATATCGATACCGACGCCCATAAAAATATCGATACCGACGCCGATAATATCGATACCGACGCTTATAAAAATATCGATACCGACGCAAATAATATCGATACCGACGTCCATAAAAATATCGATACCGACGACAATAATATCGATACCGACGCCCATAAAAATGTCGATACCGACGCCGATAATATCGATACCGACGCCATTAATATCGATACCGACGCCCATAAAAATATCGATACCGACGCCGATAATATCGATACCGACGCCCATAAAAATAACGATACCGACGCCGATAATATCGATACCGACGCCGATAATATCGATACCGACGCCAATAATAACTATACCGACGCCGATAATATCGATACCGACGCCAATAATATCGATACCGACGCCAATAATAACTATACCGACGCCGATAATATCGATACCGACGCTTATAAAAATATCGATACCGACGCCCATAAAAATATCGATACCGACGCCAATAATATCGATACCGACGCCCATAAAAATGTCGATACCGACGCCGATAATATCGATACCGACGCCGATAATATCGATACCGACGCTTATAAAAATATCTATACCGACGCAAATAATATCGATACCGACGCCCATAAAATATCGATACCGACGCCCATAAAAATATCGATACCGACCCAGATAATATCGATACCGACGCTTATAAAAATATCGATACCGACGCCCATAAAAATATCGATACCGACGCCAATAATATCGATACCGACGCCCATAAAAATGTCGATACCGACGCCGATAATATCGATACCGACGCCGATAATATCGATACCGACGCCAATAATATCGATACCGACGCCCATAAAAATATCGATACCGACGCCAATAATATCGATACCGACGCCCATAAAAATGTCGATACCGGCGCCGATAATATCGATACCGACGCTAATAATATCGATACCGACGCCATTAATGTCGATACCGACGCCCATAAAAATATCGATACCGACGCCGATAATATCGATACCGACGCCCATAAAAATGTCGATACCGACGCCGATAATATCGATACCGACGCCGATAATATCGATACCGACGCCAATAATATCGATACCGACGCCCATAAAAATGTCGATACCGACGCCGATAATATCGATACCGACGCCGATAATATCGATACCGACGCCAATAATATCGATACCGACGCCCATAAAAATATCGATACCGACGCCGATAATATCGATACGTGTGTGCGCTAAAAGGGCTCATCGGATTTGCAAGAAATCTGGTGCATAAATAGTTTATGATAGGCATTACCATATACAATACTTACAATCCCGGAAAAATGCGGGGTTTTCCTAAAAATCCGGGAATCTTCTTCAGTAATTAATTGGCAATTACTTAAGCTTTGTTACCTAATAGATCAGCAAAACGACTAAATCATTTATATTTTATCACGAAGAAAAGGCAGGGAATTTCGGGATTCAAAGTGCGGTAAAACGGATCATCAGATTTACATGAAATTTCTTGCACTAATAGTATGTGACCAACATAAACATCTTACAAACTCTGACGAAAGAGGTGCTTTTCTAGAAAATCTCTGAGAGTTAAACCTGGTTTACGACCAGCACTAACACGTTCAGTGCTAATCTTTATAACGGTCATGTAAATACCATCACGCCTGTATTCCTCGAAGCGTAGGCAGAGGCGTACTAATGTACACCCACATTTCGCCGGTATGTGTAATAGGGGGCGCGTCTATTGCCATCAATCGGGCACAAAACCAGACTCCAAAAATTTCAAACCCTTTGACAAAAAGTATAAAATAAAATTGAAGTAAAAATATTTAAGGACAAGCTTTTGTTTTAATATTTACTAAAAATATATAAATAATGGTATTAACATAAACTGTCACATACTAATAAAATTCAATAGAGAAATACTAAAACTTTAAAAATGAAAGTGTGGCGCCCGCCAGAGAAATAATGTTTTAGTAACTTTGTTACTAGTACTAATGTCTCATCTTCTAGCATTTTTCCATCCATGTTGGGTCCATCCATCCATCCATCCACGCAGCGTAGATGTATGATGGCAGTCATCAGGCTCCGCAACCAATTTTTTTGGCAATACAATACCGATATTGCCAAAGGATAGACTATTGTCAGGCTGATGCTGTCAGGATTTTTGGGCTTCCGACTACCACTTACGATTGTCATAGGCATTCGTATGACAACCGGGACCGACAATTTAAGTTCTTTTCTATAACAGATCTCAGGATTCTCGATATGTTAAGAATGGAAGCCATGCCTGTGCTGAGCGGGAGAGGTTCAACTTCTGGCGCCACGCTTTCATTTTTAAAGTTTTAGTATTTCTCTATTGAATTTTATTAGTATGTGACAGTTTATGTTAATACCATTATTTATATATTTTTAGTAAATATTAAAACAAAAGCTTGTCCTTAAATATTTTTTACTTCAATTTTATTAGATATTTACCGATATTTTTTTTGGCGTCGGTAACGCTATTATCGGCGTCGGTATCGATATTATCGGCGTCGGTATCGATATTTTTATAGGCGTCGGTATTGATATTATCTGCGTCAGTATCGATATTTTTATAAGCGTCGGTATCGATATTATTGGCGTCAGTATCAATATTATTGGCGTCGGTATCGATATTATTGGCGTCGGTATCGATATTATTAGCGTCGGTATCGATATTATCGGCGTATAGGCCGTATCGGCGTAGGTCTTTTCAAAATACTTACCTGTTTTAGTGCGTAATGTAACTACTCGGGTGATATTATCCGGACCGGGATGTTTATCGACTATTCGACCAAGCAACCAGCGAGCAGGAGGTAAGGCCTCTTTCACTAACACTACATCACCTATAACGGGTTCTGGAGTTTTAAATGACCATTTATACCTATGAACTAAATTACTTAAATACTCGGTGGACCAACGTCGCCAAAAATTCTGCAAGATTTTTTGCATAAGTTGCCATCGAGACAGGAAACTTATATTCGAACTCTCATAGTTGGCATCAGGGACAGTGATGAGTGGTTCACCAACTAAAAAATGACCTGGAGTCAATGGCATTGGTTCGTCAAGATCTTCTCCATTGATTACAGTCATTGGCCTATAATTTAAGCAAGCCTCTACTTGAGTGAGCAAAGTGCTCATCTCCTCATACGTGAGCGTTGTGTCACCTATTACTCGCTTTATGTGGAACTTTGTAGACCTTACAGCTGCTTCCCATAACCCTCCAAAATTTGGGGCATGAGGCGGTATAAAATGCCAAACAGTGCCTCGTGTCTCTAAATCAGCTGCAATATTTTCTTGTATAGCAGATAATTCTTTTAGCTCTCTAGCAGCTCCAACAAAATTTGTTCCATTGTCGCTCCATATTTGAGCACAATGTCCACGTCTCGAAACAAATCTTCGGAACGCTGCTAAAAACCCTTGCGTGCTCATGTCACTCACCACCTCTAAATGTATGGCTCGAGTTGCCATATAAGTTCTATAAGCAGGCCCACATGATGTGATGAATAAAAATTTTATGGACATGATGACTGAAAATTGTAATTATAGGACTGGCCACTTATAACAGAGAGGAGGTGGACTACAGTCAGACAGGTAGGTACAAATAAAACAGGTTAGCTATGCTATGAGGCACATCATTTAATAAAAGTACTTTACTTAATTTAATATGAAAAAATATATAATTTACAATTTACCTGGATAGTGAATATAATAGGTATATAGCGAGTATTGGTGGTTCCGAAGCCTCACTAGATACCTACTTAAGTTTTAAATTATTTATACTAAATTTAAGATGGCGAGCCATTAAGGCCCACTTACATTGTTACAATACCTATTAGTATCTATTTTACAATTCCATCACATTTCCATTCCAATACATTGTAACCTTTGTTATGAGAACGCATAACACAACGATAACCCGTAGCTTGTCTCATTACGGACTACTGATACTGATTACTGACTGTGCGACCTAAGATACATAATTCACCTTTTAAATAAAAAAAACCAAATCAAAATTGGTTCATCCGTTCGGGAGCTACGATGCCACAGACAGACACACATACACACACACACACACACACACGCAGACACGTCAAACTTATAACACCCCGTTGTTTTTGCGTTGGGGGTTAAAAATTAGATGTAAGTACTTAAATGTATTGTATGTGTTACCTATTGTTGAGCTTAATTTTTAATTAATTATGAGGGTAATCATTTTTACCCGACTGCCGAAGGAGGGTTATGTGTTTGACGTGTATATAATATGTATGTCCGTTCCTATGTTTGCTCGTAGTTAAAGATATTAACATAGATTAATAATCTAAGGATATTATACATTTTACTTCTTGAATTGATTCTAATACCTAACAGGCAGTTCTAACCTACCTAATATTGCAGGCGGGACAAGCTATTCGTTCAATCTAAATTATAAACAAAATTATTTGTTTGCTTGTCCCGCCTGCAATACATTTTCATACGTACATAGAGCTTGTTTTTAGATTTTTAGTTATTAGTTAGTACCTACCTTCTGACGCAGTCGGGGTTTTTGTTTCATTTAATAATTGATATTATTTCTTACTTTTAGTTTGTAAATCTTCATAGAATCGCTCGATAGATCCTAAATGATCATTTGAAAAAATGATCAGTGTTTAGGTGTTGGTGTACAATGTATGACTGACTAGCTTTGCGTCCGTTATCATGTTTGAGCGCGTGTGTCGTTGGGACAAGTCGGAGTGCAGGCGGTCGGATACTCGGACACTCGTCGTTGGCATTTGTCGGCACGCACACACACGTAAGTGCATGCTATACCTTTAGAGATGCATCGGATTCGTCCAGGTTCTCCTCGGAGTCTTTTTCTCTAAACGAGGCATAGTCGTCGAAGTACTTGGAGGGGTACATATAATACTTGCCGAAGGCGGGCTCGGCGTACTTGACGAAGTTTTTAAATTCGTGGTCCTCCCTCTCCCACTGGTCCTTGTCTATAAAGAATAGAACGCTGCGCATCCAGTGCGGCACGAACTTGTCCATGAAGAAGTAGCGCTTGCGCCACACCTTGTGCGTGTCCACGTACTTCTTGGTTGAATCGCCCAGCCACTCTGGAATACTAATAGAGTACCTGCTCGTAAACTAGTTGCGCTATATAATCGATCTTACTGAAGTTAAATATAACAATGGCATTATCCTAGGGGTATGACCACAGGATTGCCAAGTCAAAAGTTTCGAATTCATGGGTGTAATTATCACTCGCTTTCACGGTGAAGGAAAACATCGAGATGAAACCTGCATGCCTTAGAGATTTTCTCAACGGTATGTGAAGCCTGCCTATAATAAAATAACCGTTGTTAAGAGTGACCGTTGCGTGGGAATACGAAAGGGTGTACGAAAATGAGTGGGGTTGAGGCCCAGGTAGCATATAACGACTCAACTGTACTGACACACTGCCCGGGCCCGGGGTACTCACAGGCTCAAGTAGCGCAGCACCCAGCGGTACATGTTGTTGTAGTAGTAGGACGACGCGGGGCTGAGGTGCGGGTAAGTTTCGTACAGCTCAACGATCTCCGCTACGGCCGCCGCCGTCAGCCCTATCTGATAGCCCTGGATCACCACTTCAAGACCCTTCTCCACGTTCTGCAGTGTCGGTCTCTTCGATTTCCCTACGAAACCTATACAATTTGGGGTTGTTTTATCACTTAATTAATAACCTTTCATAGTGAAAAAAAATCAGAAATGGAAAAATATTTCAGAATTCGATTAAAGGGGGACCCTTCCGTGTATCACCAGGCTATGCCAGCTTTATACAATAATATGTAGGTACAAGTCAAGCTAACAAAAGCATATTAATTAACAACAATTTTATGTTGTTCCGCTGACTTATGTTTGTTTTGTTTTGACTTATGTAAAACTACTTAATATAGACTACTATCTACAATCTACATCATGATGTGTTGCTCACTGTTGGGCACGACGAGGTCGAGGCCCACGCGCGGCTTCCAGAAGAAGGTGCCCGGCACCGCCGCCTGCGACAGACAGAAACAGATTACAAGCACAGTAGTTGTCGACATGTCACGCCGTCGCCGCCGCGCAGTTGGAACACGCAGGTTCGAATCCTGCCCGTGAGTCGATTTTTTCATTCATTAAAATAACTGGTGATCTTAGCACGGAAAATGTTTAAAAATACAAAAAGATAGGTCAAACTAGTCGCAGTTACCGAAATCTCTCGAGGTTATCATTAAGCAATGTATACTGCCTCCGTGAGGGGATTTTTCCTAAATATCTGAAAAAGGCTGTAGTAATTCCCATTAATAAATCTGGTAGAAAGGATATCGTCACAAACTATAGGCCTATTTCCCTATTGCCTTCAATCTCTAAAGTTCTGGAAAAAATAGTCAATAATAGACTAGTATCATATCTTGAAAAATATTCCCTTTTCTCCCCTTCCCAATTTGGCTTTAGATCTAATTTGTCAACAGCAGACGCGGTTCACCATTTGACCGACTATATCTCTGAGGAACTTGGGAAAGGAAAACGAGTAACAGGGATCAAATCGAGTGGCCAAAGCTTTTGAGACAGTGTCTGTTTCTTTACTTCTAAAAAAGTTAGAGGCAATAGGAATAAGAGGCACACAGCTTCAATTTTTCGTAGATTATCTACGTGATCGATCTCAATGTGTTAAAATAGGCAATTTTACTAGTGCAGATATGAAAAATCCACCTTTTGGCATTCCCCAAGGAAGTATACTTGGTCCTACCCTATTCCTGGTATATATAAACGATCTCTGTATGTTAAATATAGACCACGGCAAAATTATTTCGTATGCAGATGACACTGCTCTAATCTTTTCCGCTGACTCGAGCTCGGACGTCCACGATTATGCACAACGAGGTTTTAATGTCGTAAATAACTGGCTAAATCGCAATCTACTAACACTGAACACTGAAAAAACTACTTTTATTAATTTCTGCATGCGTCAGCCTGAGCCTAGCATTAATCAATTATATGCACATTACTATCATGATCCCCTGGTAGACACTTGCAATTGTCCTATTATTAACAACACTAGTTTTGTTAAATATCTAGGCATTATAATCGATAGCAACCTATCCTTTAAAAAACATATTGCAACTCTAGCAAATAGAAAACGTAAGTTAATTTTTGTTTTCAAAAAACTTCGTTATATTGCGGATTACAAATTAATTAAGCAGATATATCAAGCACTTTGTGAATCTATTATTAAATACTGCATTACTTCTTGGGGTGGTGCCCCAAAAACAGTAATGCTAACCATAGAGCGAGCCCAACGTGCTATCTTAAAAGTAGCCACCTCCCGACCTTTCCTTTTCCCCACCGACCTATTGTATAAAAGTTACAGTGTTCTAACAGTCCGCCAACTATTCATAATGCAAACTGTGCTTAAAAAACACGCCACCCTGTCGTATAATGATAACCTCACTAACACCAAAAGGCGGAAAGATATTGTATGTACTTCACTTTCCAATTCAAGGTTTGTTTTACACAAATAGGTTTTATTCATTTTTACCTCTTTCCTGTACAATAGACTAAATAAGATATTATCCATTTATGCCCTTAATTACTATAGTACTAAATCAGTAGTGTATAAACATTTACAATCCTTGTCCTATGATGACACAGAATTTCTAATTAATGTCATAAAATGAAATAAGTTTCCCCAAATAATCTTAGACTTTTTTATTTATTCTTGTTCTTTCTTTTTTGTGTTTTTAATTTATGTTAAGTACTTACTGTTTAAGTTATTATAATATTTAATCGTAATTAAAATCGTAGTATTTAATTAATACCTAAATAATCTGTTTAGCACTTGCCGCCTGTGACACAGGTTCATCCTAGTACAGGCACCTAACATTGTATTTACCTCCTAATTATTTTGTAAGTTATTATTGTAATATTTTACCTCTGTATGATCAATAAATTTATTATTATTATTATATTAGTTATATGCTGGTCACAAACTGCACCATATTTCATGAACCTACCTAATTTGCAGAGTTTTATTAGAGAAAAGTATAGTAGACCTACACAAACATATACCAACTATTCAGTTTTATTATACAAACTCCACGAATTCTATTCTGTCACAAGTGGTCATTTTAGATTTGGGCTCGTTGACACTGAGAGTGTTGGCTTGTGTTGTTGAGTAGGTATAAGGCTTACCTGCGTGACGGGTATGGCTATGAGCAACGCGTACACGTATACGAGTATGGCGCGCGCGGTGCACCAGGCGGCCATGGTGACTGGTGACTGGTGACTGGTGACTGGTGGCTGGTGACTGGCGGCGGAGCAGTGCGCACGGCGCGCGTTGTCGCGGTAGTGATCGAGATGAGATGATGTGCAGTGCGCAGGCGCGGCCGCGCCGGCAGGATCAAGCACATCGGCGCGCGCACTTGTTTCCTGTTGTCGTGAACTCGCAGGGAATGCGTGAATCGCCGGAGACACGCGATTGTCCCGAGAGCGACACTAAAGTTTCCTTGCAGCCAATAACAACCGTCGAGTGTTCGCGGCTCACATCTCGTGCGATGCGAACAATGACAGCAGTGTTCTCGCATTACTCTATTTCAATTTTGTTCGGCGCCCCATGCGTTACGAACTGCTCCCGCGCTGTGCCGACGCCGCGCGCCGCGTGCCGCGTGCCGCCACCGGCATCGGATAGGTATCATTCTACATAAGTAATTATTATACTTAATAACTAGGTTAACTCTTACTTTATGCATTCTGTTACTATTCTATTGCACCGGTTTTCTTTTAACCATTTTCTTAACGACCGAGCACAGTAACTGTAATTCATATAATAAGACAGGTCTTTTGACGGATTTGTAGATTTTGCCCTCCAGCTTGAGAGGCATCCGTGGGTTGTTTCTGTGACTTGTGTTTTATTCATCATTGCACTCATCACCATCGCTTTGCAGGAGTGGCCCGAGCCCGTACCGGTCGTGAGTGGGAGCAGACTGGAGGACTTGCCGCCCAAAGTAACGAAATTGGAAAACAATAAGGTAAGAACTCCATTTTAAGGGTTCCAAAATAGGCACTATTTACCGAGGTATTAAATAAAACGGCGTAAAAAAACGGCGATTGCAAGCCATTTAAAAGTTATTTTTGAGTGATTTACAAAAACTATAATTTTTACCTAATTTTGGTGGATTTTTCCCACAAAATTACAATGAACGCTTTATTAGCCTGTGAATCGAATCCGGGTCCTTAGTATGGTATATCACTGACCGACATAAAGACAATCGATAATCTAAATTAAAAACTTAGAAAACCCCCGACACGAAATGTAATTTGCCATTTTATGGTGGCGGCCATCTTGGATTTGAAATTTATCATATTGTATATAGTATTTTCCTAGTTAAGTCCTTTCATTTGATACCCATATTGAGGGAGTTGTGAAAAAATATATAATTCGCTATTTTGTGGCGGCGGTCATCTTGGACCTATTTTCATCAAACATATCTAAGAACACTTCCGACACCTTTCAAAGCTAGCTAGGATGGCACAGACACACACACACACACACAGACAGTCAGACACGTTAAACTTATAACACTCCGTCGTTTGTGCGTCGGGGGTTAAAAATAAGCAATTTTAAAATGCCACCAAAACGTGAAAAATCGAGTAAATATTATGTTTCTTGAAAAAAAAACGTTACAAGAATAATTACCTATAACATAACAATATCATACTAAAAGCAATCCAAGCCTATTAGGCACTAACATAAACATTACAACACAGACTGTGGATAAAAACGTTTTAAAACATTGACTCCTACCCAATGACATTATATATAGTTAAAATGAATATTATATCATTGCACCTACCTAAATTACATTTATTTTGTCCTTTGCTCTGAAAAGGCTCGTCAATGCGTACCGTACATTAATTAATTAATTTATTTATTACTACTGAAGATGTATGGTTACAAAGAAGAGTTGAAATATGTTGAGCGTTAAAGTATTACAATAAAGACTAATTAGTTATTACCTCTAATTAAAACTATACAGACTTATTCTTGTCAAAACTGGTTATTGATTGATTACCCGTCCCGTCGGTCACCGTCCATCCGTCGGTTCGTACAGGTATATTGGTACGGACGGTGACCGACGGGACGGGTTTTGGAATAAAAACCACATGTAGTTTTTCTTCATCTTAAAATGAATAAAATATGTTTCTGCGATTTTTTCCCTATGGTCTTAAAAAAGTTATGGAAACGTAGCAGCACTTATTTTTGTAAACTTGTCCCTCTAATGCAACGTTCACTATGGTACTTATAAGTAGTTATTGCTATAAAACTGAGGATTTTTCTATACTTATATTCTAAAGAGTAAAGATTTGATTGTTTGTTTGCATTGAAGAGGCTCCGAAACTACTGGACCGAATTAGAAAATTCTTTCACCATTAGAAAGCATCTTTACCGAGTAACATAAGCTTTAATTTATAAGAAATACCCAGAGCACGCACGTTGGCGGAAAGCTAGTTGCAGCATTTTATAATATATTTCAATTATTATATTCAACATAATTGTCGTTAATTTGACCAATTTGCAACTTGTAACCACTTCTTTCTATTCTAACAAATCGCAATTTTCTTTAAATTGTATCGTAAGCTGCATTATTTAGCTATGATTTGTCTTAATAAAGTTCAATACATCATTAATAGTTTATGAGTAATTAACGATTTCTACCAAAGTGACATTCGGCTAATATCTCCCTCCTGGGTGGGAGACTTAACCCCCAAGTACCCGGGTTTTAAAATGGGCAAAATAAACATTACAAATTATAATTCTATACAGAATTCTATTGAATCACTTATTTTAGTCAATTTGGACCTGTCTCTTAAATAATTTCGTAAAGTATTTCGATCAATTCCATATGCCAAAGCAACACCTCTAATAGGCTGTCTTGTAGCAATGTCACACAAAGCATTGCTGACACTTCTAAATTGCTTTTGTTGCTAGTTGTTTGTTTTTTATATTTGAAGGGCATTTTGGATGATGATTAATTTTGTTCTTGTTACATGATTTTCAGTTGATTTCTTCCGTAGTCGGGTGAAAGTTTTTTAAACTAAAATTTTATTTGCCCTTTTTCTAAGTGTAGGATCCTCGCAACAGTGACATATTATGAATTCGGAAATTCAAAGGTTCGGAAATCAAGGCAAACAAACGGATGACTTCTGTTTGCTCATCAAAAGGAGAAAGGCGTGTAACTAAATGTTATTCATGATCATAGGTACCTATCTACTCGAGAAATGTGCACACCTTTTTATCAGGGATGCGGTAAATCCTCCAGTACCTCAACCATGAGTTCTATGGAATGGCTTTTCATAGGTTTTTAAAGCATCGAAACGCTGTAATCTTATAGCAGATTTTAGTTGCTTGCGTAACCGCTAGAGGCGCTGCAACGGTTTTCCATACAAATATTTTACGGCGTCGCTAGCGAGTCTAGGATGTAAAAAAAAAATGAAAAAGTAATGGTCTAGGCACTGGTCTATCACCACAATATCAGGTATATCGGCCACAATAGTCCTGACTGTGATTATAGAGCGATCCCAGTGCCAATGTGGCATGACCATTTTCAAAAACTGGGTCGGGCACATACAGTTCGCGCCAAACTTATTGTCCGGGTTTAAATAATTTATAACGACAGATTACGACTTGAACTTTCGTTTTTATTTATAACAATCTAATATTTTTCTTTCTCCGATTTTTACGGCCGGGTTAAAGTTAGCTAGCGCGAACTTCAACCCGGACAATAAGTTTGGCGCGAACTGTACCTGTAATAGGGTACCTCCGATTCCACAAGATTGTATTTCAAAGCAAGTTGTTGGTGGATAATCCCGGCCATGGTTATGTTTACGTGCAAGTACTCACCGTTAGCCAGACGCGAACAACCAGAGATGATATTATATGTCGGATAAATTCTCCAGGGCCCCAATTCTGCTATTTTACATAAGATTACCATTCCACCGACACACTACTGAGATTCTATTGAGAATTTGACAGAATGGGTATTCTGCAAAATATTCAACATCCTACCAATAGTGTTCGGTGGAGTGTCGCTAAAATGGCAAATTTTTCATTTATTATTTAGTATTTTTATTTATAATAATTCATTACATAATTATGTTTTAAAGTATTGACAACCGAGCTAACAAAAGCTGTGTCTGTCCGTCTATGACAATTGAATGGTAGTTCAATGGACACTCACTGGAACGCCACTGGTCTTAAATAAAAAGCAAACTACCAAAACGTGTAAAACTATTCCATCGCCACACTATTGAAGTGTTATTGAAATAGCAGACTTGAGGCCCAGGACGGTGGCATGCGCGACATGACCGTCAACTGTACCATCCTTCACGCCATGACTTCGTCCATAATTGCACAGATCTCCGAAGCGTAACCAGGACACGGACGCTAGAAAGTCTACTCCTCGTTCATGGCGAGCCCGGTAAAGCGTCCGTAAAGCTCTTTGATTTGCCATACCTCCCTGCGACCGTTCGTACTCAATACTGCAGGTCTGCGTCAGTTCTCTTAGCTAAGGAGAGCGGGGTAAATTCGTTGTCCACTTCAACCACATCTCGATGTATCTCCACTTAGAATTATGGGAATATTCCGTGAGACGTGAGCCACATCGCGTTTTTTTATCGTTGATGGGTTTGTGTTTGACCACAATCTCACCTGATGATAAGTGTAGATGTGGTCTAAGATGGATCGCGTCTACCCATGAGATGCCCATTTACTCTGGCCTTGAAAAGAACCATGTTGTAGGTGTCAGGGAACACAGCCGCCGGAAGAGATTATAATAATAATAAAAGGTTTATTAGCAACCAAATATTACAAGCAATTAATGAGCCCTGCCTCCTGAACTAAGTAGAAACCTGTATCTCAGGAGACAGTGCTTTCCCTAATACTCGTATAATGATTCTGTTATTATACGATGGAGGCCCAGACGAAGATGGTGGGATGAGCTTGATTCCTTCTGGAAGAATTGGTCCCAATTAGCCTTAAACCGTGAGGAATGGAAAGAGGGTAGGGAGGCCTTTGCCCTGCAGTGGGACGATAATGGCTGAATAATAACAATAATAATTCTGTTATTATATTCGGTCAGTACATACTTGCTTAATGAAATTTGTATTTACCCGACGACACGGCAAAAAGCCGAAGGAAGGGTTTTCTATTAGGGAGTCTATGTATCTTCCTATTTACGTATGTTCCACTACAGCACCTAAAGTACTCATCTGATTTTGATGAATGTGGTGTCAATCGATTCGTTATTTTGGTCCCGGTAACAATGGCTACATATTACATAAACAAAATCAATACGACGAATGTTACATGCAAAATTTTTAATTTTTTTGCTATCGTATCGAGTGGTATATCAAACGAAAGAGGACAAAACTATACTAATATAGTGAAATGGTTAAATTTGTCAGTTTGTTAGTTTGTAATTTTTTGAGGTTTTGAGTGGATATATAAGGGGTAATCTTTGAAATTAATTATGCGATTCTGAAAATAATTGCATTAAAAGATAGCTACATTATCCCCGAGTACTATACTCTATAAATTATATACGTATCGTATTTTTAAGCCGAGCTATCACGGATTATTTCTAGCTAGTTGGAATAAACTGCTGTTTAGAACAGCAATCTTTGCGTACGCTGCCTAAACGGTTGTATGTACATAAGCGAAAATAATGTCCTGCAAAAATGTAGGCCCTTAATAGTTCTACAAAAAAGTCCGCGATACCATATATCTACCTTTTGTATTTTTGTAGATATAGATGCTTTTATGTTTAAAAAACGCAGTTTTCTATAAGTAATATTTAAACGATTATTTGAGCTCCAAAACATTAATCCTTATAAAAATAAATTATTTTACCACCACAAGTACCTAATAGAGATAAAATTTGCCCTTTGTAGCATACCATACCATGGCTGTACAGTTTATGAGATAATGTAAAATTACTAATGCACGAAATAACGCTGAAACACACTTTGTGAATTTTACATTGACAATAATTTAGGTCACAATTTGGATAATTACATTAATTACTTAGCTCTGGTAGGTAGTGGCTAATTCTTATCTTCAAACCCCCACTGATTTAGCCAGTATCTAATAACCAACTAATTTGCGAACAAAATATGAGAGCCATGTGCAAATTACATGAAAATTTTGTGCATAGAGTACTTACGGTCCGCGAAAAGTGCGGGGTTTTCCTGAAAATCCCGGGATTCTTATTGGGCAACTATCTAAGCTTTGTTACCTAATAAATCAGCTAAAAGCCTACATTATCTTATTTTTATTACGGAGAAAATGCGGGAGTGTTCTATTAATCCCGGGATTCTGAGTGCGGTAAAAGGGCTCGTTAGATTTGCATGAAATTTGGTGAATATATAATTTATGACCATCATTACCATATACAATACTCACAATCCCAAAAAAATGCGGGATTTTCCTAAAAAGATACTTAAGCTTTGTTATCTAATAGATCAGCTAAACGACTGAATCATGTATATTTTATTACGGAGAAAAGGCGGGAATCTTAGATGAATCCCGGGACGGGATTCAGCGTGCGGTGAAACGACTCAACAGATTTACATTAAATTTTGTGCATATATAGTTTATGACCAGCATTACTATATACAATACTCATAATCCCGGAAAAAATCGGAGTTTTCCTGAAAAATCCGGGAACCTTCTTCATTAATTAATTGGTAATGACTTAAGCTTTGTTACCTAATAGATCAACAAAATGACTAAACCATTTACATTTTATCACAGAGAAAAGGCGGGGAATCCCGGGATTCAAAGTGTGGTAAAACGGCTCATCAGATTTACAATAAATTTCTTGCACATATAGTATGTGACCAACAGAAACATCTTACAAACCTGACGAAAGAGGTGCTTTTCTTGATAATCTCTGAAAGTTAAACCTGGCTTACGACCAGCACTAACATGTTCAGTACTAATCTTTATACCGGTCATGTACATACCAGATGAGATGAGACATAAGTACTAGTAACAAAGTTGTTTAACATTATTTTTCTGGCGGGCGCCACGCTTTCATTTTTAAAGTCTTAATATTTCTCTAATGAATGTTATTAATATGTGACAGTTTATGTTAATATCATTATTTATATATTTTTAGTAAATATTATAACAATAGCTTGTCCTTAAATATTTTTACTTTAATTTTATTAAACTTTAATTTTATTTATATAGGTACCTAATTAAAAATAGAAAGGAAAAGAAAGTCAGGCCCGGCTTTAAAGGTAGCCCTATGGCACACCTATGGGTGTATTTTAGTGTGTATGTTTGTGTGTGTGTAAGTGTGATAGTTTTCAGTTCATTTTAAGAGATTTTCAGTTTGGTCGTAGTCAAGATCTTGTAACCATGTGATGATAAGTTTTTTTAAATTGAAGGTATTTAATCTTATAATGGTTTGATTATGGCATATAAGGATGTTGTTGTATATTCGTGGTGCTATAAAATTGTAATGCCGCTGGGCAAAAGTAGTTTTGGTGGCGAGGGTAGGGCAGTGAAGCCGTCTTTTATCTGTTGGGATCATCGAGCAATGGTAGTTCACAAGCGCTTGAAAATTAAGCAGTTTTCGCACAGACAGTAAAGAACAGTAGTGGGATGGGATGCGTCTGGTAGATGCATTAACACCTTTAAAATGACTCTTTGCGCACGCTCAAGTTCCAGCATTAATGTTTTGGCTACTCCGCTCCACGACAAAACACAATCATGAATAACGCTTTGGCATAGTGCTTTGGATTTTGATTGTGAAGGTTTTCTTCATTTAAGAAGCCTCGACCTCCATACTTGCGCGGGATGCTCAGTCTCATTACCGATGAACGTGGGTGGTGCATTCAATATGTAGTCAAAAGTGTATGGACCTTCCTATATCCAGGGCATCAAGTCCTGTCTGAGTTCACTGAATGCCAAAGCAGTACTGGCATGACCCAGCCATTGAAGGCACGCACCTTGTTTCCACCTGTCAAAAGACTTTTGTCAGTCGGTCATAGAAACGTTTTCCTTAACGATTGTATCATGTCAGCCTCGTTAATGCCAAGTGCCTCTTCTGACAAAGACGGACGTGATCCTTTAAAGTGTATTAGTTTTTCCTTTTGACGTATGGAACCCTAAAAATATCGATCGACTAAGTAAGACACATGAGATTGTTTGAAACCTGTGGAGGGTGGGTCGAACACCCAAGTATCTGTAGGTCTCCGTCGAGGCAAGTGATCTAAGTTCATGTCTGCACATTTCTTAACACCGAATTCCATTCTGCTGATGGATTCACTAAAGGTTTGTTATATAGGGTGGTGATTTAACTACCTGAATCCTTCAAGCGTGAATCAGACCACGATGTAACCATATCAATAAAAAAACCACACCTTCATTTTCCATTTTTACAATTCCTTGAATTTTGTATGCAAAGACATAGCGCGGTCGTTGAACTTATTGTATTGTAGGTATACTAAATGAAACACCTAGACTTTGAATCTAGTCAGTGGGTTTTCCGTGTTGCGCGCACAAACATACAGACATAGGTACTTATCAACTTATTTCTATCGGACAAGTAGGCACAAATAAAACAGATACATATAATGCATATAATTTAATAAAAGTACTTTGCTTAATTTAATATAAAAAAATATTACAATATTCACAAAGAAACACCTTAAAAACTGTTATTTAACATCATGAGTAGTGAATAGGTCTGAAATGTCTGATAGGTCTGCCGTCGTATTATGATAAAGCTGAACAGAAAACACGTGCTTTGTCGTTTCAAAGACATACTTAATTAGTATTTGTGGACATTTTTAGGGTTCCGTACCTCAAAAGGAACCCCTATAGGATAAGTTCGTTGTCCGTTGGTCGGTTTGCTTGCCAGCACTCTTGTCCTCAGAATTCGGTGGAGGTTTCATGTTTAAATTAATAAATACATAACAAATATTTAGGTCTACAGTCCCTTGTTGCTATAATTAAGCTTCTAACTCAACTCCATAAAAATCAGTACAATAAATGGTCATTTTGAGCAAGGTCTTAAGTTAAGGGAGAAATTAAAAACCGAAATCCGATAAATTGTACTTATTTAATACGACATACACCAAGAATCAAATTGTTTGTATGCAAAACTAGGTACAGAATTGATTCAGAGGAAGTGGACGCTCCTCTGGCTCGTCTCTTAGTGCAACATTCACGCTATATGTACTCGTACCGATACTATTTAATTAATTTCGGTTCAATCTTACAATCAATGTTATCTCAGGCAATCGAGTCTGGTATATTACCATTGTCCATTTTATAAAAGGTATGCTATTGATAGATTTTAAAAACCTTTTAATTTCTTATTAAATTGTATCTGCTCATTTTACTTCAGATTCAAGATTCACTGTAGGTATCAGGTCAGATTGTACATCACATGACATCGTATTCGTGCCTGGAGCCTACCCCAGCACCATTATCATCAAAATACTAGACTTGTGGTAGATACTAGATGGTCGGCCCGTGAGTTGGCCCAAGTTTGATTCTTCTAAGGGTCTCCTTGTGTGAGTGACCTTGAGCTTTCTTATGAGGCCCATAGTGAGTGACCACGTCTCTGTGCCATACGTCATCACTCACCTACTTACACTAGTCCAAAGTTCCTAAAACCCTAATCTAAAATTGAGTTTTTACCGAATTTTACCCCGAGTTGGGACCCGCCAAGTAAGGTCTCTATTTATCCGGTGTTGTCATATATATTTATGTAGAATTAAAATAACGATACCTACATGAAATGAAATTAACAATTCCTTGTCAGAATATTTTTGGTTTCTCTTTCTTACTTCACGCAATCCTTAGAAAAAAGTGCTGAGAGACACACAGACGGACGTGATCCTTTAAAATGTATTAGTTTTTCCTTTTGACGTACGGAACCCTAAAATATCTATCCACTAAGTAAGACACATGAGATTTGTTTGTAATCTGTCGGAGGGTGGGTGGAGGCAAAAATGTTTAGGTAGAAATCCCGATTCCGAATAAACCCAACATTTTTGACGAATGTCGCCACAGTAAAAAAAATACCATCTAATATGACCCTTCATCATCATTCTTCATACGTTCCTCCATCGTCCAATTTAACATAACTTGCTTATGATACTCCTTTAACGATATCATACGCTATGTATTATTTAAGTAAGGTAAGGTTTTACTAGCACAACATCACTTACCAAAACAGAACATAAAATACCGTCACACCTGCATTCTCCGAAGGCTCCTGGTATGTTTAAGGTCCTATGTAACTGGGGGTGAGTCTATTCCCACTAACCGGGCACAAGTCCACACTCCGCGCTGCTATTGAAATATTCTTAGAAAAGGCCAATAACAGTTTGCTCGACATGGGAATCCAACCCACCCAGGAGCTAAAACGTAACAGTCGCGCTACTTGAAGTGGCCTCGGAGGGACCGACTGTGTACCTACAATGTTTCAGTTATTACAGGCGGCTATCAGTACCTACTACCTACAGGATCACGCGGGGCCTGGCAACACATATTTTGCTGCAGGCACATCCCTCGTATCCGAGTTAAAATATCTACTCATTCAGTGTTTGGCAGAATATAGGTATGTATGACTAGCTGTACATTATCATGTTTCAGCGCGTGTGTGCGTGTGACGTCACACTCGCACACTCGCTGTTGACGTTTGCCGGCACGCACACACGCGCGAGTGCATGCCCTCACTGTAGAGACGCATTGGTTATGTCCAGGTTCTCCACGGAGCCTTTATTCCTATGCGAGTTAAAGTTGTTGAACACCTTGGAGGGGTATGTGTAATACTTGCCGAAGGCGGGCTCGGCGTACCTGGCGAATCTGGGCCATTCTTTCTCCTCTTTCTCCCACTCTTTTTCGTCGACAAAGAAGATAATGTTGCGCAACCAGTGCGGCACGAACCTGTCCATGTAGAAGTAGCGCCTGCGCCACACCTTGTGCGTCTCCGTGTACTTCTTAGTGGAGTCGGCCAGCCAGTCTGGAATACTAACAGCGAAGGATAGGATAAGCGTCAACTCGTTGCGCTTGCGTTATAACAGGGTTCAAAACCCACTTGTGATCGGACATTCCGAGTGAACGTAAGCAAGTTTTCGTAATGTTAAGGCTTGGAGAAGAACTCCAGTTAGAATCTGTATGCATTTATTTAGCGTTTTTGCATTATGCAAGTTAACTAACTTTCTAAGACGTCTGCGTTTTGTTAAGACAACACACGCACATAAGTTTGATCCCAAGCGATTTTGGAACTGAGCTGGGCTGAGGTACGGGGGGAGTGCAGTGCGGCGGCGGCGCGGGGTACTCACAGGCTCAAGTAGCGCAGCGCCCAGCGGTACATGTTGGTGTAGTAGTAGGCGGAGCCGGGGCTGAGGTGCGGGAACGGCTGGAGCTTGTCGACGATGGCCGCGATGGCTGCCACCGTCAGCCCCACCTGGTAGCCCTGCAGCACCACCACCACGCCCGCCTCCACGTTTTGCAGCGTCGGCTTCTTCACTGTCCTTGGGAAATCTGTAATTATAAATAAATAATAAATAAATATCCTGGGACATTTTTACACAGCACCATCTAGTCCCAAACTAAGCAGAGCTTGTACTATGGGTACTAGACAATTGATATAATACTTATATACTTTTTTTTTGTATATACATACTTATAATACATAGAAAACACCCAGACAAACACAAACACTTAAGTTCATCACAATAAATGTTTGTGTCTTGTGGGAATCGAACCCACGACTTCGTGATCAGCAGTCCGGTACTCGAACCACTAGACCACAGACGTCGTCGATTATATAAAAATAAGTATTCGTAAATATTTTTTAAGAAAGGAATAAGAATAAAGGCTTTAAAATAAAAGTAATCTATTAATTGTTTTCACCTAACGATTTACCTAATCTAAACTTCCGCAGTGAAAAAAAAATATTAAGTGGAAAATTAATTCAAAACTGGATTCAGATTGTGGATTCGAGCTCGAGGCCTCTGACTTAGTAGACCATGGTCACCAGTCCATGTATAACAATGCCATGTCAGCTTTTAACAATAATAGGTACTAGTCAAGCTAACAAAAGCATATTAATTACAACATAATTAGCAATAATCGTGTTATGTTACGCATACATTATGTTTGTTGAAGTAAAACTACTTAGTATGTATTATCTAAATTTTTGTGTGTTGGTGCACAAAGCAAAGTTGCTCACGGGTGGCCACGGCGAGGTTGACGCCCACGCGCGGCTTCCAGAAGAAGGTGCCCGGCACCGCCGCCTGCGACACAACGAAGCACATTACAATCCTGTAGCTCCTGTATTCAGGAGTACCTACTAATTATACAAAAACATTGCTCCACTCTAACATTATTTCCTGCATCTCAACATACAAACAATGTAAAAATGTTATTATTAATTAACATTAAATAAATTTGCACGCTGCGGGGATTGAACCCACGACCAGTTGCCCACAGATTACTCGACCACTGAACACAAAGGCATCTCGACGAAAAACGGAGGATGTTCTCGAACCGATCTTCACTTTCCGACTTCGCCAAGTGACATTATTATAATAGCCTTTAAACAATTACTTCTAATGTAATCTAATCTCTTCACAGATTTAGGCGAGCGTCGCAATCGTCAGTTCACGCCACAAATGCGCACTTCATAAAGTGTACTAAGGTATTTAAGTATTTGACTAGTGTTTGGTTTAAAAAAAATGTGGGGCCTATTCAAAAATATAAATCCTAGTTATAAGTACTGAAAAAATATAAAATTTGAAAATGTTAACATTTATTAAAGTTAGCTGGCGGAGATTGAGAACGGTTCCTCAGTCACTTTGGAGCATTACTGAGTGTTACTACCTGTATTAGTATGAAACGTTCGGCAAACGGACGGCACACCGCACAACATTACAGCGCCAAGAACTTTTCAGTATACATTTTAAATATTTATAATTTCCTTTACTTTGAACCAATTTTAATATTGTTTTAGATTCATTTCGGGGTCTATCTATGGCCACCTTTTGACTGACTGAACTATCTAATCAAGTTTAACAAGTATCTACTTACTATTGTAAATTGTATTATTGGCTCGAGCCCCGACCTGAAAGTTTCGGGACCCAAGATAACTAAATTCACAAAAAATCATTTGGAGACACGAGACCCCCGGGAGCCAAACCCTATTGAGCACTCGAGAGCATGTTGTGGAGTAGGCACCTGCTTAGGCTTACCTGCGTGACGGGCATGGCTATGAGCAACGCGTACACGTACACGAGCATGGCGCGCGCGGTACACCAGGCGGCCATGGTGACTGGTGACTGGTGGCTGGTGACTGGTGACTGGTGACTGGTGACTGGTGACTGGTGACTGGTGCCTGGTGGCTGGTGACTGGTGACTGGCGGCGGAGCAGTGCGCACGGCGCGTGTTGTCGCGGTAGTGATCGAGATGAGATGATGTGTAGTGCGCAGGCGCGGCCGCGCCGGCAGGATCAAGCACATCGGCGCGCGCACTTGTTTCCTGTTGTCGTGAACTCGTAGGGAATGTGTGAATCGCCGGAGACACGCGGTTTTCTTAAGAACAACACAATAGTTTCTACGAGTATGTATAGATATTTCAATAACAACAGTTTACTGTTTGTGTCTCTTATTTCTTACGATAAGTACCTACTTACAATAATATTAATACATAGTATACTCTCGTTTGTCTTTATTCCAATTTTGTTTGTATTAGTATAGATATATTTGGATTCCATAATGTTATATTAGCTGGCTTGAAAATATAAATAATAATAATAATAATAAATATCTAGAGACATTTTTACACAGCACTATTTAGTCCCAAACTAAGCAGAGCTTGTACTATGGGTACTAGACAATGGATATAATACTTATATACTTTTTTTTGTAAATACATACTTATAATACATAAGAAACACCCAGACAAACACAAATACTTATATTCATCACATAAATATTTGTGTCCTGTGGGAATCGAACCCACGACCTCGTGATCAGCAGTCCGGTACTCGAACCACTAGACCACAGACGTCGTGTAAAATCTATACCTACTAATATTATGAAGAGTTTGTTTACTGATTTCTGACACTTACGCGAATACTAGACATTGAAATAAAACTACTTTTTACGGATTTAAGAGTTTGTTTGTTTGGTTGAACGCGCTAATATATAATATATATAACTTGAAAAATTATTTCAGTGTTAGATAGCCCGTTTACCGAGGAAAGCTATACATCATCACGCTAAGACCAATAGGAGTGGAGTATCAATTTTTTTTTTTTTGCAAAAACGGGGAAAATAATCAACTTCTACGGGAACGAATCGCGGGCAAAGGCATATAATTAAGTAATCAGGGAACGTGCAGCGCTCGTCGGTTCACAGATCAGAAAATGCTTTTTATTTGCTCGCGGATAGTACACAAAACAAAACAGATCGGTTTACAGGGCACACCAACGTAGATGTTGGTGTGCGTAAACTCAATGCGTTCATTACTTCGCCTAATTACTAGTGTTAGCACGCACACATTTGCAATTTCTTGTCATTTTAAAGTTGCAGGGAATATGATGCAAAAATTTAGCTAATGAATCAGACTCCACTGTGGCGCATTAGTTAAGCGTGCGCTTCTTGTCGCCGGCACCGTAAGATCGAATCTTATTATCCAACGGTTCAACTTTTTGTATGTTTTAAAAAATATTTTACATTTGTTTGTTCAATTCATTGTATAGTATTAGCAAGTCTTCTTTATATTTGGTTTGGATTATATTAATGGTCTACCCTCTAAAAATGACAAATCATAATATGTTAGTACCTAGTTTAATTTCATCGTCATATTGCTATTGACTATCGAGCTTCTGTTACGTTTTTAGACATTATACCCTGCGTATTTTGAGAAGTGCTATTATTTGTGAATCAATATGAATCACTTAACTACACTTTTAAGAGCTGAGATAATTATTTTGCATGAGCAAAACGTTTCAATTAGTGAAATTGCGAGGCGTTTATAGATATCGGTGAGTAACAAAATATTATTATTACGTTTAGAAGTTTATTATGTTTCAATAATATACATGTTGTTTATTGATGTTTTATGTAACAATATTTAATTATTGTTCACAGAGAAGAACTGTGCAATTGTGGGTCCATCGTTATGCAGATTCGGGAAGCATTGATCCTTGCCGACCGGGACCAAAAGCTGGATTTGCATATACAGATACCAATGCACGGCACCGTGATATAGTTGCTACGCATTTGGCTGAGTCCTTCCTCACTACTCGTTCCACGGCGACTAAACATGACGTGACGTTACAAACTGTGCGGAACCACTTGCGTGCAGCTGGTGTGAAATGTCGTAGGCCAGCCAAGAAAATATTACTGTCTGATAATCACATGCAAAACCGGGTTCGCTTCGCAAGAGAATATTTGGATTTTGATTGGTGCAATAATATAGTTATATTTAGCGATGAAAAATGTTTTAAGTCGGACAAGGACGGTCGTAAAATATTATGGCGAAAAGATGGTGAACGCTATAACAAAAAAAAAATTATTCCATGCAGGTCTACTTAGTGGCCGCATTACGTTGGGTTATTGGGGATGGATGTTATCAATGGGTCCCGGTGAATTAGTGCAGTTTTGTGCTGGAATATGGTTGCTAGCATGAGGACACGTTTGCAACAAGTAATAGATACAAGTGATAGATAGTGATGGCACACCAATCGGCTATTAAAAATATCAGGGGGTAATTTGTATTACATGATTGATGTTAATGTTAGTGAGATTACAATTTAGGATCGCCAGTATCTTATTATCTAACTTAGGTACTTACTAACATGTTTATTCATGTCATTAAAGAATAAATTACCCTCTTGAATATGAAAAAGAAGGTGAATTCTTGTCCCACTTAGAATATTTGTCATGAACCATACTTTATAATTAGTATTTATAATTTAAAAAAACCATGTCAATAAATATTGTTGTTATCATATTACACATTGTTTAATATTTTCTTCCATATATATTTTTTTCTGGAATAATGTTCTTATTATCAGGTAAATAACAAAAATAAAAATTCAGCAAAACGATAAAAATAATGATAATAATGCAAAAAGTTAGCGCCGGGCCGGCGTGATTTGATCCTAAGACTAATGTCACACCAGCTGTTTGCATATACACCTATGTCACGGTATCAGTTGATAATACCTTTGAATTTATGCTTCATATTCTTTGTTTCATATATAATGTGAAGCAACAAGAAATTGCAAGTGTGTGCGTAAATAACGGGTTATTGTAAAGCTAACACTAGTAAATAGGCGAAGTAATAACGCGTTGAGTTTACGCACACCAACATCTACGTTGGTGTGCCCTGTAAACCGATCTGTTTTGTTTTGTGTAGCTATACCTACAGATTACAACGGTTTGCAATTAATTCATTATCCACCACCACCCGTATTCGTCCACTGCTGGACGTAGACCTCGATGGGCGTACCCAGGGGGGGGGCAGGGGGGGGCCGCTGCCCCCCCTGGAACTTGGATGCCCCGTAGATAAAAGTTATAGTAAGATAAAAAAAAACCTTTTTCGTGTTGTGTGTAGGACGGAACAAACTTGCCCCCACAAGTTACAATAACACTGGCGGTGAGAAATTGTCAAAATAGAAAAATTTTCACTATTTGTTGCTTTTTGTCCAGAATTAGTTGTTACAAAAACGATTCTGTTGCTTAAACCGATCTTACAAAATTGACAACAATGCTAGCTTTACTTAAAGATAGCATAAAAATAGCTAAATACTATATAATCAGGGAAACAAATAGACCAATATTTGTTGCTGAAGACCTCATTAAAACAACAATTAAAAAAATAACCAGTAAAATATAATTCAGTTGTTTGAGGTAGCAATTATTATTGAGCAACAAGTCTTTCAAAGATCAGATGAGTTTACAATCGCTAGTTAGCTTAACCGGTTTATAAACCGGTTAAGCTAACTTAAGTTTTGATTTTTCTTGCTAGACGTGACAAACTGACAATATTGATGCCTGAAAGAGATTTTCTTGCTCGACGTGATAATATTGATGCATAAAATTACCAAAAAAAAAATAACCAGTGATTGGATGAAATCTGACCAGTATTCTTATAAACCGATTATGCTGTGCAAATAATTTATATTGTTTATTTGTTTTGGAAAAATCGAGAGTGACGAGCTTATAAAAAACCGGTCAGAAACTCGTGCGAATCCCGGGAAGATATCCTATTGCCGATTTTCAAGGCGTCATTAACCAAGTTGAGCAACAGAATTATTATTATTGTATTTTTGTGATTCCCTAAAAATCGAGCGCTAAGCTAGCATGATCGATTTATAAGGATACCGGTTCGGATACTCATCCAACCTTTACAGTGGCGTATTTACACTACGGCCAAAAGAGCCATAGCCCGGAGCGCCAGGCTCCAAGGGGCAGCGCTAGCCGCACGGAGATGGTAAGAATCCCCTTCACTAACGTCGCCTGTCCTAAGTGGGTTTCCTCATTTTTCGAGCTCACTTTTACATGAGACAACTGGAGGTAGTAACAAACTAATTGTAATTACCACTCTAACTAACCTAACCTGTCCAAGGTTCAAATTTTCGAGCTCGCTACGCTCGCTCCTACATGAGACACCTGGATGTAGTAGACAAAATAATTGTAGTTACTCTTCTAACCCAGCCTGTCCGAGGAGGGTGGCCTCAAATTTTCGAGCTCGCTTCGCTCGCTCTTACTGTGTGAGATAACTGGAGGTCTAGTAACAAACAAGGATACTTACAAAGTATCCTTCTAACCTAACCTGTCCAAGGTGGGTGGCCCAAGTTTTCGACTTCTCGTTTGCTGGTAGTCATCAATTTTCATTGCTACGTTAGCAATATTTTTTTCCTATTTATAAATCCCGGATAAATCAAGCGTTGAGTTAGCATGACTGGCTTATAAGAATACCGGTCAGAAATTAATCTGATTTACGGTTCTGAATTTTGTTGATGACTTTTTTTTTATACCACTAAGGTGGCAAACAAGCATACGGCCCGCCTGATGGTAAGCGGTTACCATAGCCTATGGACGCTTACAACACCAGGGGTATCACTCGCGCGTTGCCGACACGAAAAATTCATGGAGGATTCACTGCGTCGACAGTTTGAGGGAATATTCCTCTTACTGCCAGCGCAGCGCATCCTTAGAAGGAGCCCTGGCGACATTAATCACTACAGGAACACAACACATAATAAAGTGTGTTATTTGGCTGCAGTTTTCTGTAAGGTGGACGTACTTCCCAGACTTTCCGGGCAACAATAATAAATTTCATTATCCGTCATCATCCGACGTCCGGTTCTATTTTTTTATGCTGACTCTCCAGGCGTCAATAACCATTGCAGCGTAGAGGAAGAAAACTATTTTATTTGACTCCAGCAAAATTTAGAGTAGCATGACCGGTTTATAAAAGGATACCGTATAGTCAGAAACTCTAAGAAAAGCTCCGATTCTATATGTTGTTGTTGACTCTCTATGCATCAAGTTTTATGAATACTGGAAGAATCGAGTGTTGATCCAGCATGACCGGTTTATAATGCATCAGTGTCATCATCAAAATGTAGAACCGGTGAATGGGTGAATTTCTGACCGAAATCCCTATATGCTGGTTATGCTAGCCAATAATTAAGTAGATCTGCAAATAATTTATTATTTATTTATTTTGGTAAAATCAAGCGTAAGGCTAACATGATCGGCTATAAGCGGGCCGGTTAAAATTCATCCGATTTCCATTTCTAAAATTTGTTGCTGGCTCTAAGCTTGTACCACGTGGGGTCATAAAATAATAGGCAGCAACAAATTGACAAAATAATTCGGCTTATCATATTATTTACTCTGATAGTTGTTGTCGATTTTCGATGGGTTTTTCGATTTTTTTTTCAATTCTGCTGAAATTCCACTGCTTCTTTTATGGAGATGAGGGACCCGGGGGGGGGGGGTTGTTAAGAAATCCCTCAACTGCCCCCCCCCTGGGCCAAAAGCTGGGTACGCCCATGTAGACCTCTCATAGTGAACGCCACTGAGCTCGATGTTGAGCTGTTTTCATCCATTTGCTGCCAGTTACTTACCTTCCGCAAGTCGACACTCCACCTGGCCGGCGCGGCGGGCGTCCTGCACTACGCCTGCTTACATGCGATGCGGTCTCCTCAAGACCACGTTGCTCCAACAGTTGTCGGTTCTCCGAGAGACGATTCATTAATCGAAATCAAACGCCCGAACGTCTGACACGTTTATTCGTCCCACTGCTGGGCACGGGCCTCGTTTCAGTATACCTCTCGTATTAGGCCATAGTCCACCACACTGGGCCTAATGCGGGTTCACAATATGCCGTCGAGAAAATCTGTCAAGCATGCAGGTTTCCTCACGATGTTTTACTTCACCATAAAGCTAGTGATATTTACGCACATGATTTCGAAATGTCAGAGGTGAGGTGCGTGCCTTGGATTCGAACTCGGCTATCAAACCGCCTCAACGTTTATGACAAGACATAATTAGTAATATATTTTTCTGTTGCGTTCGGGACCCACTCTGGGTTAAAAACTAGCGCCGGGAAATCTGTCTGCCATATTTATGCTGAACCAGAACCAGATCAGATTAATGTATTTTTATTTTTTAGTAAGTTTTATGTTCTATATATACTACGGAAGAAGTTCGAATTCCATCATTTGATTTTAACAGACCACCAGCGACCTTTATCAAATCATCCATCCATCTCGTTGGAGGTCGTCCTACGGTGCGCTTTCGGTTGCGTGGTCTCCTCGACTCGAGAACCTTTCTGCTCCAGCAACGCCCATCAGTTCTACGAGCTATGTGCCCCACTCAATGCCACTTCAGTTTGCTTATCCTTTGAGCTATTTCGACAACTTTGGTTGTTCGCGATCGCGTATAGAAATACCAAGCCTAGCTCTTTCCACAGCTCGCTGAGTGACGCTGAACTTTCTTATGAGGCCCATAGTGAGCGACCACGTCTCTGTGCCATGTCATCACTGGTAATAAAAATGAGTGCAAATGAAATTATTGCGTCTTTAAACTGCAAAGTTCTTCAAGCTGCGGGCCTGCTGCTATTTTATATAAAACCTTTTTAAAGAGAACTAGATTTTTCCCTACGTTGTTTTGTATTAGTTTAATACTTTGTGTTGTTACTCCGACATTTTACGGTCCGATATGGCAGGCCATATAGTAGTTTGTGCACTATACGTAATTTTACCGTCCGACATTTTTACTTTTTCCCATTCCGGGCCGTCACTGCGTCCGCGATGATGAGTGTGGTGCGGCGGGCGTGGGGTACCTATAGCAAAAAAGCGCTTGAGCTACATACATGAAAATGCGGCGCAACGATCCGAAAAACGGACAAGTGCACAAGCCAATTCCTTGTAGTGCACAAACGTTCTTAGTTTGTAGAAACAGAGAACGGAAAAATCCACCCGTGCGAAGCCGGGACGGGCCACCAGTTTTCATATAAATTCTAGCACGTTGCTGGAACTGGCACAGTAGGTGTAAGATGTGTTCATCGAACATTTAGGATAATGCAATATCAATGTAAATGTATGTAAATGTAATCCCACTAAAAACATTTTCATGTAAAATGTTGCCAAGACTATCAAAAAGATATCACATGTGCCAAACTTCTAACTCTATACGCCCAAACTATACAAGCGCTAACTTCACAAACTCTACACCTCAGTCAAAATATATGGCTTGACCGTTTTCGTTACTACAAGAACTATTGTAAATAATGAACAGTGAATACATTTTTCACCTAACGTCCATGATGTAACGAGGTAACGAAACGGCCGGTACCGAAAAGTAAAGGTCCAAGCGGAGCTGGCATGCCAAGCATGGGTGACCATAAGATACCAAGGTATCTTAAACGAACAGACAAGAATTCTAAAAATCACTTTTTTGGATTCGCGATCGTTTACATACTCTAACGCACCTGTTTTTTTGTAATATCTTCAATGTACAGACACGACTTTTTTCCAATTTTATAATAGTATAGATATTCACTGCAAATGTAACTTTGTAATCCTATACATTTAAATAGGATTACAAAGTTATTTATGCAGTTGGTGTTGGTTGGTCTAGAAAACTAATACGAAATTCTAAAATATTTGAGTTTTTCCTTGATTTATACACTAAACACTAATTGTATTTCAAATTTGAAGCTTCTATGTCTGCTAGAAGTGCCTTAGAGTTTTGATGATCGGTCAGTGAGTGACAAAATAAAGGAACTTTGACTAAAACTACTTTTTACGGATTTTATCGCGTTATATTGATATTATTTTAATCCCGACGTTTCGGACCCTTTACATCTTACATAGGCCAAACTAAACGAGGCATAGGGACCCGCGTAAAAGAACACATCGCTGATGTCAAACACCGCCGTTCCGGAAAGTCTGCAATTTGTGAACACACCCTTGACAAGGCCCGGCATTACATCAGATTTGATCAACCACAAGTCCTCGCAAAAGAAAACCGATAGCTACCCAGGATGATTCGTGAGGACATTGAAATTCAAAAACATCCAAATTTCAATAGAAAAGATGGCTGGGTCTTACCACCTGCTTGGAACCCTATTATAGATTCAATTAAATCTAAATCCAAGCCTAAAACTGCAAGACCGAAGGATACGGTGAGCTCGTTCTGCGTGAATCGGATTGCCAATAATTAACAGAAATGTAGGGTAGCTTTTAGTAATTAAAACTTCAAGACGCCTACCACCTTAGTCACCCGTGACCATGGACGCTGTAAAGGGTCCGGAACGTCGGGATTAAAATAATATCAATATAACGCGATAAAATCCGTAAAAAGTAGTTTTATTTCAATGTCTAGTATTCGCGTAAGTGTCAGAAATCAATATGAACTTTGACTAGTTACAATTTTTAAACTACTGGTTCAAATTGACTGAAATTTTAAATATACTATTAGCCGTTTCCCCCACTTATGAAGACTAAGTGTATATAAGCCGACGCACACCGTAGGCGCGCGCATTTGCTCGTTGGCGTTCGACTCGGATACATCGATATTGTAGTTGTGAAAGTTACTCAGTGCGTCGCTACGGGATACGTGAGCCACTTTTGGATATTACTATTTTCGTATTGTTTTGTTGTGTGTTAAAACTGATTGTTCCGCTTAGGTTGTTATAAATTAAATATTGTTGTTAAGTAAATAAAAGTTAGGTTATCTTTCGAGTGTTTCTTTTTTTTTTAATGTTTTCCTACTCCTGATCCCAAGAATACTGTATTTATACATTGCCTGCTTGGTTACTGAAAATTCAGGCTTGTAGTTTTATCCACAACAAAGTATTAGGGGGTCGAAAACAGCCTGAATTGCTTCGCGAAAAGTATGGTACGACCGTGCCGCTTTTTTGCTCGTCTTGGCGGGGGCACTACCGTGCCCTCTGATAAATGCAATTGAGTGTCTATGGAACTATCAGTAAAAATGCAAGTTGTCCGACTAGAACCACGATTTATTGAACACTAAATTAATTAAGAATAAATCTGTATGAGATTTGCTTCGCTGCATGTCAGTGCACTACAAAAATGTGCTGTGAGGGATTTTTCTCTACCAGGCAGTGGAATTTCAGCAGAATTAAAAAAAAATACTCAAACCAATCTCGAAAAATCGACAACAATGCTAGCTATACGTAAATATATCAGAGTAAATAATATGATAAACCGAATTATTTTGGTTATTTGCCTACCTATTGGGACGAGCTTAGAGCCAGCAACAAATTTTAGAACTGGAAATCGGATGAATTTAACCGGTGCGCTTATAGCCGGTCATGTTGTGAGCCTAACGCTCGATTTTACCAAAATAAATAAATAATAAATTATTTGCAGATCTAATTAATTATTGGCTAGCGTGACACGATATAGGGATATCGGTCAGAAATTCACCCGATCTCTGGTTCTAAATTTTGTTTGTGACTCTGATGGTCATGCTGGATCAACACTTCGGTACTTTCTACTAACTTTCCGGTATTCATAAAAATTGATGCATGGAGAGTATCTTTGAGGAGCTTTTCTTAGAGTTTCTGACTATACGGTATCCTTTTATAAACCGGTCATGCTAGTCTAACTCATTTTTTTTCTGGAATCAAATATAATAGTTTTCTTTCTCTACGCTGCAATGGTTATTGACGCCTGGAGAGTCAGCATAAAAAAATAGAACCGGACGTCGGATGATGACGGATGATGAAATTTATTATTGTTGCCCGGAAAGCCATCAACAAAACTCAGAACCGTAAATCGGATGAATTTCTGACCGGTATTCTTATAAGCCAGTCATGCTAACTCAACGTTTGATTTATCCGGGATTCATAAATAGAAAAAAAAATATTGCTTATTGTAGCAATGAAAATTGATGACTAAAGAGTCAGCAAACGAGAAGTCGAAAACTTGGGCCACCCACCTTGGACAGGTTAAGTTACAAGGGTAATTACAATTAGTTTGTTACTAGACCTCCAGTAAATTTCACACAGTAAGAGCGAGCGAAGCGAGCTCGAAAATTTGGCCACGTACCTCGGACAGGCTTAGTTAGAAGAGTAACTACAATTAGTTTGTTTACTACCACCAGGTGTCTCATGTAAGAGCGAGCGTGGCGAGCTCGAAAATTGAGGCCACCCTCCTCGCACAGGCTGGGTTAGAAGAGTAACTACAATTAGTTAACTACTTTACTTAATTTTACTATGCTGTGCCCGACAGGGTCCATAATTGATCCCTAGATATAAGTTTACCACCTGTATATACATTATGGAACGCAATAAATTTGATTTGATTTGATTTGATTAGTTTGTCTACTACCTCTCCAGGCGTCTCATGTACGAGCGAGCGAAGCGAACTCAAAAATTTGAGCCACCCCCGCCTTGGACCGGTCTCGTTAGAGTGGTAATTACAATTAATTTGTTACTATCTCCAGTTGTCTTATGTAAAAGTGAGCTCGTAAATTGAGGGAACCCACTTAGGACAGGCGACGTTAGTGAAGGGGGTAATTACAATTAGTTTCTTACTACCTCCGTGCGGCTAGCACCGCCCCTCGAAGCCTGGCATGGGCGTACCCGGGGGGGGCAGCTGCCCCCCCCCCCCCCTGGGTACGCTCATGTACCTGTACTACACCGGGCAGTGCGGAGGCGACCAGTGGAATGTTTTACAATAGGACACAAACCGGAAAATAACTGTAGGTTAGGTAGGTTAGCTTAGTAATTACTTGCCGAAAGAGGAACAATCTCAGTTTTGATTTTAGATTTATTTATTTACAGTTATGAGCTGGTAGAATGGTCGTGCGCACGGAACATATGGTATTGATCGCGGCTAGGCTGTGGCGGTGGCGGCGGCGGGCCAGTCCAGGTCCACGGCGGCCACGTCCAGCGCCAGGATGTCGGCGCGCGCGCGCAGCGCGTCGGCCAGGCGCGGCCGCGTGCGGCCCAGCTCGCCGTGCGCCCACTCCTTGACGTAGGTGCCCGCCTCCGTGCGCAGGCGCACCACGAACAGCTGCGCGTGGCCGGGCACGGCGCGCGCGCTCAGCGACAGGATGCGGCGCGTGCGCGTGAGCAGCGGCCGCCGGTGCAGCACGCGGATGGGCGTGCGCTGCTGCAGCAGCACGCGCGAGTCGCCGCCGGTGTTGCTGTACGTGTTGATGTTCTCGATGTCGCGATCCGTCACCGCGATCGGCGTGTCGCCGTTTGCCTTCCAAACGAACACGTACATGCATTATCACAGGGCCGTGTATACACAGTCGGTCGCATGTGTGTAGATTGCTTACGGTGAGTAGTTCGTCGGTGGAATGGGAGAGCTTGATGCAGAGCGCCTCGTACGTTTTGCACTTGGTCTCCTCGCCCTTCTTCAGCAGCGCCAGTTGTTCCCTGCAACAAGGCGCACAGTGGCAGGTGAGGGCGTCGCGGGCGCGGCGCGGCGGCACAGCGGGGCGCACCTGGTGACGGGCACGAGGCGCCGCACGACGACGTGTCCGCTCTCGGAGATGCGCTCGCACAGGCGCCGCAGCTCCGCCTCGCTGGGCCGCCGCGCGGGGTCCGTCACCTGCCGACAGACGTGAGACGCTGTAGTGTGTGTGCGCGACGCTGCAGTGCGTGTGTGTGCGACGCTGCAGTGCGTGTGTGTGCGACGCTGCAGTGCGTGTGTGTGCGACGCTGCAGTGCGTGTGTGTGCGACGCTGCAGTGCGTGTGTGTGCGACGCTGCAGTTGTGCAGCGTGTGTGTGCGACGCTGCAGTTGTGCAGTGTGCGTGCTGCGTGTTGATTGTTGCGGCACCTCGATGGCGAAGGGTCGTCCGTCGCCGAGGCAGCGCACGTCGACGTCCTCGCGGCCCGCCGACATGAACTTGAGCCGGTGCTCCGTCTCCTCAGCGCTCAGCCTGCAACACACGCACGCATGAGACGCCGCTGCCGTCACGTGCACACTAGTGTGTCAGACTGTAAGGCTGTTTGTCCACTCACTGGTACACGGTTCATTTCGATTGATATAATTATGAAAAAGGCAAGCCGTAGAATCGCACTGACCGGTAGAGCGAGGCAATTGGCTCGCAGATGATCTCCTGCACAGAGGAGTGCATCATGCGCCGCCCGTTCACCAGCCACGGAGTCTGCGGCAGCGCGCGGCTCAGCTTGATGTACCTGCGCATACATACACGTCAGCGACCGCGGCGCCACGACTAGCGGGCAGGCAGCAGTGGGCACGCACCTGCCGCCGAGGTAGAGCGGCGCGTGCGCGGCCACGACGCTGACGGGCGCGGCGCGCGCGGGCGGCGCGCTCAGCGCGAGCGCGTGCTGCCGCAGCGCGGCGCGGGGCGCGGCCGCCAGCGCCTGCTCCACGGAGCGCCGCGTGAACTCCACGGTGAAGCGCCGCCGCTGCGCGCGCCGCGACTCGAACAGCGACGGCGCCAGCGCCTTCAGCACCTCCAGCTCCTGCAACGAGTCCGGTTGCAGCGGGTGGGCGTGCTGCGCGCTCACCGTGTGCCGCGGGGCTCACCTGCAGGTCATCGGGGTACTCCATGTTGAGCGTGACGAGAAGCGGCGACACGGCGCCCGAGTCCAGCGCCTTGCCCACGCGCGACGCTAGCTTCGCGCCGAATGTCCACTTCCACGCCTCTTTCAGTGGCGTCAGCGACGCTACAACAATCGAACTAAGTGCAGTTACCAGCAATCAATCTTATTTTAGCCGACTGCTATACAGTTGTATGTATGTCCGCTCCCGTGCCGTGGTGTGGTGTGGCGTGGTGTGGCGTGGTGTGGCGTGGTGTAGCGTGGTGTAGCGTGGTGTGGCGTGGTGTGGCGTGGTGTGGTGTGGTGTGGCGTGGTGTGGCGTGGTGTGGCGTGGTGTGGCGTGGTGTGGCTCGCACTCACCGTGCTCGTAGTCGGCGAGCGCGGGGTGCAGCTGCAGGCGCAGCGTGACGTAGCGCTCGCGCAGGAGCGTGGCGATGGGCGCCGACAGCGCACACGCGAACGTGTCACACTCGTAGCTGCAACATGCAACACCGTGCGAGCATCACCCGTGTTATTGTATGTAGGTAGTTACAAAGTATGTAACTGTGGTGAAGTTCACATCAATTTATATTTACAATCCCCTAAGATAGATTACAATCTTCAGATGACATATACATTATACACACATATTTTGGTGCCTGCATCTAAATCAAAGTAATACGGACACATTGATTATATTAATTATATATTTTATATACAAACCTGTATTATATCCAAAGCGTAAGACAGACATGTACTGCAATACACACACAGTTTGGCAGAATGTTTAAATTTTGAGATAATTTCATAGAAAGGATTATGCTCTTATACATACAAATATACATATACAAATATAGCTTCACGCCTGTTCCCCGTAAAGCCAGGCAGAGACTATAGATTTCACTCCTGGCAATAATGAGCCAGCTAATACATATAATGGTCAGCTTATAAAATATAATATACAACTTAATTGTATATAAGGTTCATTTACCCTTTCTTATCTAACATCTCTGTGACCACATTGTAGCACTCTGGCCAGTTCTCCTCCTGCAGCACTCCGATGCAGCTCACACAAACATTGCTGGTCTTCATCTTCTTAGCAGGAGGAGCATCACATGTGGGGTCATCTGTGGCATGTTTATCGTCTGCTGGGACAACCTTAGCTGCTTCATTACTTTGTTCTTCCGTTGGATTGTCTGCTAGGTTATTTTCAGGGTGTTGAGTCATTTCCGGCTGGCAACTTGCTGCTTCACACTTTAAAATAGACATAATAAAAAGTCTAAAATTAAAAATCACTACACACTAGGAAACACAAAAGATATATGAATTGAATCCCGTAAACAATTTGCCCTAGCTACAATGTAAGGCATCAATCCACCACAATATAATTATTATTGTTCTTTGACACAGTCAATGTGACTGAAATTATTTAAATATTTTAGTGTGATTCCTAAAAATGTGTTCTATGTTCCTAATACATTAATAAATTGTTAATGCTGTTGGTTTTTCCATCAAATAAATAAATAAATAAATAGAAGTATTTGAAACCTGTGATACTGGAAAGATTATTATGTCTGTTACATTCCCACCCATACCCACACTTCACAACCAAACAATTACCCAAGTTAAGCTAGCCAACTTTTAATAAAGTCTATATAAAATGTTAGCTAGTATTTTTTTTTACATATTTTTCAAATAACTAAATAATGAATTATAGAAATGGAGGATGCATTTAACTTTGCAGGAAATTTTTTATTAATTATTGCAATATGGAGGGTTCAATTACAGTATGGTCTTGGTTGATGGCACAGTAAGATGGTTAACAGCCTTAACAGGTATGTGACCTACTACTATGTTGACAGGTCACATACTGCAGCTGTAAACCGCTTCACTGAACCACATGAAAACATAATACTGTGATAAATGCGGACACTGACACCAGCACTCTGGTGTCACTGCAATTGAGATTTTGTTTGGAGATCTACTGCCGATAAGATGGGCTGTTTTACTTATTAAGGTTTAAATAATTTGTGTACAAATTAATTTCCATCCAGAGGTTATAAATTTAAACTTTATTATGTCTCCTACTTCGTCCCTAGGGCGACTCTCTGACCAACTCCTTTATGCGCTAGGCATTACTGTAATTATTTAATAATTGACAATAACATTTAATGAAAATAAAAGTACAAAAACAAGTCTTACAAGTTTGTCAATAGTCTGTTGAGCATTTTCAAAAGCTGATGGGTTCTTAAGTCCTAAATATCGCAAGCAGCACAGATCGCAGCACCCCAACTCTTTACAGTACTCAATAATAGCTCTTTGATTCATTTTTACATTTAGATAGCCAAACTGCCGAATATGAATATCCTCGTGGTTCACGTGAAATGAAACAAACAATACAAAACAAAATAACACAGACAGATGAGACAGAACATGAAATTGACAACATTGTCAATGTCAATCAGGGTTGGATTCAGACCCTCAAAAAATTATGCTACATGGACAATAAAATAATACTATTTGTCCAAAATTATACTACGTTTGACTTTACAAAGACTTTACAAATTTTTTTATCGTAGGTATTTTTAATGTTTAATTTTTGACGTTTTCCTTTTTCCCCACAAGGGTAAAACGCATTCGTAAATCGTAATTTTTTTTTATTCAGTTGAGGTGTAAGGCGTATTAATTACATAAATGGAAGTTTTTTTTTTATTTTATACCCAGAAATACTACAGACTTGCATTTTTGAAAAATTTGTGTATTTTTAAAAAAGATAACAGGATTTCTAATTAGCTAAAAGAAATTATAGTAACTCAAAATACTCCTATTAATTAGCACCTCTTTATATCGAAAACGAGCGCTTAAAGTATTTTGATGGTACTCCAAAAGTGACCAAATAAATGTGTAATACAAATTATTTTTTGCGAAAAAAAATTTTCTGACGCTAGCACTCAGGCAAAAGCCACCATTTCTAGCAACGAAGTCGCTAAATTGGCAACACTACGTTTGTATTTGGTACAGTTCGCGCCAAACTTATTGTCCGGGTTGAAGTTGGCGCTAGCTAACTTTAACCCGGCAGTAAAAATCAGAGAAAGAAAAATATTAGATTGTAATAAATAAAAACGAAAGCTCAAGTCGTAATTTGTCATTTGAAATTATTCTAATCCAATAATTTTCTTTCTCCGATTTTTACGGCAAGTTTAAAATTAGCTCGTGCCAACTTCAACCCGGACAATAAGTTTGGCGCGAACTGTAATCCTGATTAGGTGTTGCCGTACATACAGAAATTCCCGACATTTTAGGGTAAATATTAATAAGTAAAAGGGCTCACTTAATACAAATCGGTCGACATCAAAATTATGGTATTTTCGCGTAGTATAGTGGCATTACGATACTACATACTACACGCTATCAAATAATGGTACAAATAGTATTATAATACTACGGAATCCAACACTGATGTCAATGTCATAACAAAAAAAAATGTAGGGATGTACTGTACTTTCTCTGTCTACGGCATGGAAGGTAAGAATAGTAAGAAACGATAAACTTTTTTTTTAATATCGATACACATTATTGGCAGTACTTTTCAATCACGAAATATCGATTATGATATATTTGCTAACGCTAACCGTCCACTCGGGTTTCGTATTTAATGTTACTACATAAAATCTCCTCGCGCATCGTGTAATTGAAACCATTACAAACCATTTATTTTACCACACACAACATAATACGTACGTATAAATGAAATCTTACAATTTAATATTATTATGGCAAGGAAACCAGCTCAGTAATTGCAGTGCGGAGGGCGCACGCGCAGCAATAAAAAAATCGGCCACAATCTTCATTAAATGCATCATGGATTATATACCTAAGTAGAACAGTTAAACCATACAAAAAATAATACTATTTAAGGAATTAATTTTCACGAAAACAGTAGAGACGGCGATATATTTCACGCAATAAATATTTTTCATTAGGCCATCCCTACATAAACGTAAAAATGATAGGGATGTGACATCCAACAAAAAAAATCGATTATTAATAAATCGATATCAATCGATTTTTATAATAAAAATAATCGTTTTTTTTTAATAATAGATTTTTCCTTATTTTATAGAGATATCAAATACGTTTAGTATGAAATATCAGTAATTATGACTTTACTTATTAAAAAATCTAAAGTAATGCGAGTAATAATCAACCAGAGTAATGTAATAGTAGTAATATTAGTTGTAATTAATATTTATAAATTAAAACCAAAAAAAAATTACGTAAAAAGAAAACTTTCAAATTTGACGAAGAAAACGGATTCAATCCGTTATTCAATTCGGTAAAACAGTCCTTGCCGTAAAACAGTTCAGTTACACTGACAATATGTAAAGTTTGATTAGTGAATCAATCATTAGAAGAAAATAAAACTTTACATATTGTCTTTTTATTGAAATATGAGAGTTAATGTTCTCAAATAATTAATATTAAAACGATTTTCTATATAAAAAGCTAATAAAATATTAAGACTTGTAAGAATACCTACTTCCACAAAACTAATAACTTCATAAACAGATGTTGCTGTTAAAAATCATAAGTCAAAATAAATCTATTTTTTATTAATCGCTTTTTTTAAAAAAATAATATAATAAATATCTTGGGACATTTTTACACAGCACCATCTAGTCCCAAACTAAGCAGAGCTTGTACTATGGGTACTAGACAATGGATATAATACTTATATACTTTTTTTTTGTAAATACATACTTATAATATATAAGAAACACCCAGACAAACACAAACAACTAAGTTCATCACATAAATGTTTGTGTGTTGTGGGAATCGAACCCACGACCTCGTGATCAGCAGTCCGGTACTCGAACCACTAGACCACAGACGTCGTCGGATATTTTTTAATATATAAATTGATTATTTTAACCATAGACATATATAAAATAGCTCTTTGATTTTAACCGATTTTTCCGCCAAAAAAGCGATTTAAAAATCGATTTTTTTCATAATCGATTATTTTTTTACATCCCTACAAAATGATTGATCCTCTGAGAAATTTTCATATATTTTTTACAAGCTTTTATTTGTTAGTATGTGTGTATGTTTAGACTTTAGAGCAAAATTTGAGAGCCTATTCTGACCCACTTCTCAGTATCCAAGTGATCTGTAATTTGGTACACATAATTATGTAAACCGAGGTTTTTGAAAATATGATACTATTGAGCTGGTCTGATGATGGAGCGGGACGGTGACCATAGGAACTCTGTATTGAAACTGTGCAAATTACAAGAAATTTGCTGTATTTATATTTTGTAACCAGCATTAGCATATAGAGTACTTAAGGTCCCGGAAAAGTGCGGGGTGCTCCTTAAAGTCCCGGAAATGTTATTGGGCATATTTATCTAAGCTTTGTTACTTAATAGATCAGCTAAGCGCTGAAATTATGTAATTTTTATCACGGAGAAAATGTGGGATTCTTCTATCAATCCCGGGATTCCGAGTGCGGTAAAAGGGCTCATCAGATTTGCATGAAATCTGGTGCATATATAGTTTATACCGGCATTACTATATACAATACTCACGATCCCGGAAAAATGCGGGGTTTTTCTTCAATAATTAATTCGCAATTACTTAAGCTTTGTTACCTAATAAATCAGCTAAACGACTAAATCATGTATATTTTATCACGGAGAAAAGGCGGGAATCTTAGATGATTCCCGGGATTCCGAGTGCGGTAAAAGGGCTCATCAGATTTGCATGAAATCTGGTGCATATATAGTTTATACCGGCATTACTATATACAATACTCACGATCCCGGAAAAATGCGGGGTTTTTCTTCAATAATTAATTCGCAATTACTTAAGCTTTGTTACCTAATAGATCAGCTAAACGACTAAATCATGTATATTTTATCACGGAGAAAAGGCGGGGGAATCCCGGGAGTCAAAGTTTGGTAAAACGGCTCATCAGATTTACATGAAATTTCTTGCACCTATAGTATGTGACCAAGATAAACATCTTAAAAACTCTGACGAAAAAGGTGCTTTTCTTGAAAATCTCTGAAAGTTAAACCTGGTTTTTGACCAGCACTAACATGTTCAGTACTAATCTTTATACCGGTTATGTACATATCATCACACCCCGATCCGATATTCCCCGATCCCCGAAGGGTAGGCAGGTATGTGTAATAGAGGGCGAGCCTATTGCCATCAACCGGGCATAGATCCAGACTCCGAGCATTAAAACCCTTTAACTAAAAAGTATAAAATAAAATTGAAAGTATAAAATAAATATTTTGGGGATTTTAGCACCATCTAGTCCCAAACTAAGCAGAGCTTGTACTATGGGTACTAGACAATGGATATAATGCTTATATACTTTTTTTTGTAAATACATACTTATTATAGATAGGAAACACCCAGACAAACACAAATACTTATATTCATCATCACATAATTATTTGTATCTTGTGGGAATCGAACCCACGACCTCTTGATCAGCAGTCCGGTACTCGAACCACTAGACCACAGACGTCGTCAAAATACTGTATTTGTGTATTAAAATGATCAGCGTAGGCGTCGTAGTCTACGTAGTCCGCGTAGGCGTCGTAGTACACGTAGGCCTCGTAGTATGCTTCTAGACACAGTGGTTTCATTTTTCCCAATCCCGCGGAAAATTATCAAAATATCGTTATAAATTATAGCCTTGTTCTGATTTACATACAATAATATTAAAGTTCCATAAAATCAGTAGTATTTGCTGAGTAACAAACATCCTTACTCGCAAAATTTCACATTTGGAAATTTATTTATTTAATAATTATGGACCATCAACACAGGATACACACAATACATTAAATACAAAAGTAGGTACATAGTTCTATACCTATTGGTGTGTTCCTCCAATTATACGAGTAGAAGGTCACAGCATGCACTTATAGTCTAGCCAGACGAACAAAGTAAGTTAAAGAAGAAATTACATTACATAAAGAACTAAACTAAATTGTATAATCTAATAATAAGTTGAAAATTATCTGTTTTACTAGCAGAGGAGAATAGCAGCAATAATATTAGCACGATATGATAGTTTGGTGCTGTGTTGTTGGTGGAAACTGAAAGGTGATGATGAAGTTGCTAATCTGGAAAAGGCTGTGCTGCTGTTGTTTTTCTTGGCACCACTGTGGAGGGACGAGGTGTTTCTACCAAAGGGAGTGGGATCCTCCCACCTGGCGGGTGTTTTGCCTGGCGGGCCACTGCCCGATGGTTGATGTCGGGCGTTTGTATATGTCACCGTATGATTGTGAACATCGTTACATTATAATCTATCTCACGAGATTGTAAACTGTCGATAAATTATGAACTGCTCCAAACTTACAGGCACTGGTCATTAAACATTGCGTTACGTTAAAACCATATAACATATTAATCTATGGTTAAAACTGTGCACGAGCCGATCGAGCGAAGCGAGCGGTGCCGCGGCAGTGGCTGGCGAGTGCGAGTGCCACAACCTAAAACTAATGCGTAAAGTTGTTAGCAGTAGTAGTGCTGCTGGGGTGCTCCTCCCCGGTGTCGAGGGTTCATCTCGAGGTAAGCTTTCTGGAAGCTTGGAGCCTGTTACGAGTAGTTATGAATATAAAAGTGTAAATGGATACCATAATGACTTTGAGGGGTACCTTTTAAATGCTGATATAAATAAATAAATATCCCGGGACATTTTTACACAGCACCATCTATAGTCCCAAACTAAGCAGAGCTCGTATATACTATGGGTACTAGACAATGGATATAATACTTATATATACTTTTTTTGTAAATACGTACTTATTACGTTACGTACCTAACTACCTACGTTATTATTACATACTTACATAAGAATCACACAGACAAACATAAACACTTAAATTCATCACAATAAATGTTTATGTCCTATGGGAATCGGACCCACGACCTCGTGATCAGCAGTCCGGTACTCGAACCACTAGACCACAGATATCATCAAAATATAATATGCCAACCCGGTGCAACAATGGTGGACACTTCCTACGTTTAATCGGTTTAATAAGCAGAGTGTGGGTGCGTCTTGAGGTCGTGGTCGCGTCGCAACACTATCGTGATAGCGCGCCGATAACAACACGCTGACGTGGCGCTTCGGTTCTTGTTGTTATTACGTGTGTATGGCATCATACATGTCTCATGCAGAATAAAAAAAAATGGATGACCAACGCTAACTGCGTCTAAATCGGCCTGATATCACTATTTCCATCCTGTAGTAAGTGCTTTTTTGCCCCTAACTTAGAAAACGCAAGCGTTGTGTTGCAATGCCAATGATTAATGTTAGTACTAATAGTATAGGTACTACTCCGTACTACTTACAAGTAAAGTAACTACTTCTTTAGCGTAGTGGTCGTGAATGCAACTGTATGCTAGAGCTCCTAGGTTCGATTCCCAATAATATGTTTTGTACATTCTGCGCACAGTCGCTGACTTTTATGCTACAAATCACATCATACACATCTTTGCTGCGGTTTCAGTGTTGTGTCACTTTGTGTGTCAAGGTGTTGATGATTAAGCGTAGTGTTGTCCTCGCGTCGCGTGGCCTGCGCGCGCACCACTGCGCATCGTGCGAACTTTATGTATTGCCATTCAATTAGACAGCTATTAAACCTGTAGTTTACGTGATACACAACTTATGTGTCATTTATTTAATGTGACTGCTATTCTTGGTACTTACACATTTAAAGTGACTGCTATTCTTGGTACTTACACATTTAAAGTGGTATTTATTGCTGCTAGGTAGGAAGTTTACTCTGAGAACTATAAACCAGTAAATCCGCGTGCAAATTAAATTTTTGCCTAATCAATAAAACCCAAGATCTCGGAGACGAGAGTTTATTTAGAAAAACCACAAGTATAATAAGCTGATATACTAAGTGATGCAATTCGCTTCGCTCGATGTCAGGGATCGTGCAGTATCCCCAGCAGAGCGGCTTTGTGCGCCGACAGAGTGACCGTCGACACTGGCCCCCAAACACTCGTGAACCTTACGATCTTCACGTAGAGCTCCCAGTATTGAACGAGAGGTATTATAAGTAGCGTCATATTAAATACCCTGCCGGATTTTGATATGGGTAGTAGATTTGAAACATTTAATCAATGTAGTTAGTTACCTACTCTATCGATAAAATCAGTCGATATAACGTGTATAAAAATGTACCAGTAAAAATGTTTAAACTTTATTTAAAAAAATAGTATCCATGTAGTCTCTTGCCGGATTCTTCTCCATAGGACCAACTTTTTGGAACCTTGCAACTAAAAACTTATTAGAAATATAAACATTTTTGTCTTGGCATGGCCCTGACGGAATCGAACTAGAGCACAGACGTCATCAAAAATGGGGCAAGATTAGATCTGCCAAGTAATGTAACGATAGCTTACAGGGACGGTGTAGAACAGGCGGCACTAAGTTTTGTCCACAGTTCTATTACATTTTTACAAGTTCCTGTGACCGGCTGGCGCATCCTCCACCCTCCTCAGTAAGCTATCGTAAGTTATCGTCAGCCGGACGACAATTTTTAGCCGATGAAAAAACCGGAGTAGATTATATCTTCTTCTCAAAAGTGCCTCTATAGTGCCAATTACTGAAGGTTGGCTTTCCTTTCGGAAAACTGCAGTCTGTTTGTTCGACTGTATTAATTCATGTAAAACTAGTTCTCCGATTTCTCCATCAATTGAAGACGGCACCGGGCACCGGCGCCGCACCAGCGTGCCGCTGGTCTGGTGGTGGTCACTAGCAGCAGACCGATATGTGTGGCTCGCGATACTGACACAATGTCGGTAGTTATGACGCGACACCCGGTGTTGTGTGATGGACATTGCACACAAATACCCACTATTGCGGGTGTAGCGCGAGGTGGAGGGGGCGGAGGGGCTCGTGATGCCACAGAGTGATGCGACCTTCGCTGGGCGCCGCGTGATGAGCTAAAGGTCAGCAGGCGTCCGCGTCAGTGAGATCACTGGCATATTGTGCTCCAACAATGTCAGTGCGCGGATAAGCCACAGTACTGGCAACATTTGCTTATTTAGTCATTTATGATTTTCACTAAATACCAAGTGTTGGGCTCACGTTTGACAATTAGAAATAAGATAAGAAGATACATTACAGCTAAGGTTAATGTTTTGTTACCTACTTTGTGTCGTACCCAATGATGGCTTCGCCTAATTCCAGCAACTTCTGATTTTATTTTACTAATCGTCTCAGGACCATACTTACTTGATAACATTGCATTGGCGAGCGTCGCGGCGCGGTGATCGGGCGCAGGCGCTGTCGCGGGGCGCACTGGTGCATGCAGTTGGTCGTACTCGCTGCTGGCCCAGGCCCCAGCCTAGCCGTCCAATCTAATGTATTAAAGATGGCCTATAATATGCAGTCAGTTAGGGGAGTCACTGTATCACTGTGATCGGTACTATGGTGACGAGCTCCGTGTTTGTGCTGATGTCGCCTGTCGCCTGCTGACCATCCCGACCGCTGACTCTGACGTAAAATGTAATATTATACGATGTACACTTGGCTCGTTGTACCGTAGGCAGACAGCGCCAGCGCCGCGCCGCGCGCCGGCCGGAGCGGATGTCCGGATTTCTATAGTTGAAAACGTTAGTGTAATCACGCTAATCACAATAGATGTACCTACCATATTCAATGTTAGGACATTGTTCAGCTCATTATATCGCTGTGCTCAATGCTTTGCAGTACAATGTCTTGTAGTTATGATAATGATCTTTGTTTTCGAGTTCCCTCTAGAGGTTTAAAATGTTTGGTTTCATACTGAGTATACATGTGGGTATGTGGTGTATATAGAGCTAGTGCCTGGACTATACCTGGGCCTGAGCACATAAACACTATCATACACAGGTACCTATATGTTTACCGACGGCAGTGACGCGCGGCGGGCGACGACGTAGACTTGTGAAACGGTTTTATGTTACCTACAGCATACTTAAATCTACTAGGTAAATATATCAGGAATAAATTATTGTTCTAGTTAGGTAGGTATGGGCGACGCTGTTATCCTAATTACTAGTACAACACGATAACCAACAAGATTAGTTCGATGTGTTTTACGTAAGTACAAAGATAATTATTGGTTACTAGATGGTTGTACATAAGTACTCGCACTTTACAAATAAATAGGTAACTATGCGGAAGAGCCGGTCAGCCGGCAGTAAGTTCACGTCGCTCCAACTCAAACAATAGTGTGTGGCGGCAGCGGCGAGCATTGTTCCCACGGAGCTCTGCCGGTAGTGTGCCACAGCACCGTGCAGAGGTGTGCAGCGCGACAATCATGTGAATGAATGAATGTCATGTGAATCGCACGCCGCGCCGACGTCGCAGCCCAGTGCCACAGCTGGGCACACCAGTGACCTGACGGGGCTCCTCGTACGCAAGGATCGCGTCAAATAAACGCCGCGCGCTAACTGAGATCACAAGCGTGATGCTATATGTAGGCGTTCTTCATCATCATATACCTCACCACATCATGGGTGAGGTGAACAATTTATTCACTGTTCATTATTTTTCTGATATAACTACAATAGTTCTTGTCGTAACGAAAACGGCCAAGCAATGTATTTTAACTGAGGTGTAGAGTTTGTGAAGTTAGGACTTGTAGACTTCGGGCGTGTAGAGTTAGAAGTTTGGCACATGAGATCTGATAACTTTTTGATAGTGCGATCCGTAATATTATGGTCTCGTCTTGGCAACATTTTACATTAAAATAGTTTTAGTGGGATTGATATTTTGATCACACGAATAATTTCTAGGTACAGCGTAAGCATATCGTTAGAACGGCTTCTAAGTTTAAAACAGGTTATTGTTTTATTCATAAAGAATTTAGAAGTTTATATCTCCTTATCTGATGACGATTTACTTAAAAAGTACAAAGAAGAGTATTTATAGGACAAAGCCCGAGCTGTCTTCGGAGCCCTCACGGGGCACTATGCCACAAAGGACATGCTCCAAAAATGGAGCTTGCTTTGAACAAAGACTGCAGAGCCTACGGTGAATTCAAGGAAACAGTGCAGCACATCTTGTGTGATTGTGACGTCCTGACGACGAAACGGGTGACTCTGCTCGGTTCCTTCCTCATAGTGGGTCAGCTGCTTTATGAACCACGTCTTCAAAGAGTAAGGACTGTGTGGTACTGGGAACAACACAAATCATCCCACTGGGTTAAAGTGTTGCTGGCTATGCCAGGCTCCAGAGTTAGAATAATAATATTCTATCTTTTTGTATTTTTTTAAGCATTTTCCATGCTAAGATTACAATGAATAATATTCTATTATAAATCTAGAAGCACTCTCCTACAGACAGTATTTTTATTTGATCTTTGTAGCAATGTATGTACTTATAGGAGTGTATTTACCATCCGAAATCAATAAAAATAAATAGTGATACGGAATAGAATACCTGCTATCTCTACATGCTCCCTACGACTGTTTGTCGTGCCTCGCTCGTGGTCTGCGTGAACGTCCTCTGGCTATTTGCCGGCGCCTGGGGTTCGTGTGGCACTATTGCAGACTAACAACTAACTACAGCTCTTTTACATGACATGCATTTAAATTGACGCTTTGGAAGCTCAGGCATCGTTGAATACACATTGCTGAATAAAAAAATGCTCTATACCCAGGAACAAACAAGGTAGAATGACTTGTAATTATGTGATTTCGGATGACTGAAATTGAAAATAAAATTTGATAAATCTCAATAATCTTAATGTTGGATAAAAACAGTAATATCTCAAAAAATCGGCTTGTGCTTAGATTCATTAATTCTGTCAGTGGGATATACAGTACAGACCTACGGTGATAATGAATTGTAATCATAAATATAAGTACCTATTGTTGTAACTGCACAGAATTGCACAGAACTGTAATGTACCTAAGTAACATATACATAAGTACATACCTGATACATTATTATAACTTTTATAAGTAGGTATATGATTCGCATTGGTTTATCTACTTAAATAAAAGTACCTATAGTAATCTATATCTAATCTTTAAAAACAAAAAACAATACTTAGATTATTTATTTATTAGTGTTGCTCAACTATTATTATCTCCTCGGCAAGCATCGTCATCGGTATAGGTAGGAGTGAATTACTTTCGTGTATGTATTAATATAGTTATCATAATTGGCTTGGTGTAGCTTAAGCTAGATATTAACATTTTTTGTATAGCTGTTGGTTTTCCTGTATAAAATAAATAAATAAATAAATAAATAACTATTATTTTATTGTCAGCCGAGTCTGTGACCACGGCATGCGTCATTGCAGGACTAACACCTCTCGTAGCTCCTTCAGCTGAGAGCTTTCTACATCAGCATTTTTTCATAAACCATACTGGGAGGTAGGTACTGTAGAGACTCAAGGATGTTTAATTAATGTTGAGGTTGAATTACGGCAGGCAGATTGAGATTGTTCAAATTGATAACTCGGCATCGCGACAGAATGCCTTCATTTTGATTGCTACACAAACTATTATCAGCTCGTGAAGCCGACGACACCTTGTGTGCGGCGGGCGGTAGTATAAGTAACTATACTATATGTACATTCGATACATGATAACTTATTTTAAGCATTATATTTCCAGTAAATAATTATCTATGGGAAACGGGCGTGAAGCTATGTATGTATGTATGTAAATAATTATCTCTTCTCAACAAATAGGTACTGCGGATTCGTCAGGTAATAAATTGTTGTAATGCACCTACGCCCGCGCCACCGCCGCCGCCGCCCGCCGCGGGGTCTCGACATGGCCAGTGTAAATACATCCTAAGGCATCTCTCTCACCCACTATTAAATTCTTTATGCTTGTAGCTCCGTGGGAAACGTATAACCAACTTAGTTAGGATTTGGTTTTAAATAAATTTTATTGATAATAGAACCAAACAATAATCACACTCGAGTACGGGCGTCACTCTAAGCTAAACATTTAGATAGTAATCAATTATTAAAATCAAAATAAATTCAATTCATAAAATAAATTACACACAGTGTTTCATTCCTATGTACTATAAAACATATGTATAGCGGCTAGGTACCTAGGCTAGGTAAATATATATACAACAACACTTTATTCAATTCAATGGCAATTTCTATGAACGCTATAAATTATATTACATAATTTACGTGGTAAAACAAAATTTACATTAATTGTACAACACGGGTAGTGGTCGGTGCACGAACAACCTCCGCTCGCGACGCCATCGATGTCATTGTTCCAATTCATGTGCGAGCGCGCGGGCTGGCAACGGCGCGCAGCGGAGCGGCAGCCGCGCCCGCGCCCGCCAGCCCGGCCCGGCCGCACTCTCGGCGCCAGCGCACCGCACCACAACACCGGCACGCACCTCACATACACACTCATCACAGTTTCTTGACGATGTCAAACTTGGACTTGAGGTCCATAGGCACTTTCTTGGGGTCGAACTTCTTCTTGGTGGCGAGGTGTGCGCGCATCTCGGCCGCGGTCATGTGCAGGTTCAGCCGCGGTGGCTCAGCGGGCGGCGGGCTGTCCTGCGCGCGCGCATCGCTCGCGGGTGCGGGCGCGTCGAGGTCGGGCACGGGCTCGCCGGGCGCCGGGGCCACCACCAGCAGCTCGGCGTCCTCCGCGCGCTCTTTAATGCGCGCCACCACTTGCTTGTGGCTCTCGCCCGCGATGCTGTGCCCGTTCACCTCAAGGATGCGGTCGCCGCGCTTCAGGCCCGCGCTCTCCGCCGGCGAGCCGTCGTCCACCTTGCCTATGTACTGGCCCGGCTTGCCCTTCTCGGCGTGCAGGTTGAAGCCGTACCCATCGAAGTCGGGCGTCTTCCGCACGTGGCAGAGCCGCGGCTCCGTGGCCGCCGACCCGTTCGCGGACATGTTTCGCAGTTCGATCGACGCGCAGCCCGCGTCGCGCTCAGCCAGAGACTGGTGGCCGCCCGCGCCCGCACGGCGCGGCCCCGCTCTACCTCCGCAAAGCCTCCCCCCCGCCCCGCGCCCCGTGCACCTGCGCAAGCCGCAAGGTTCGGCTCAGGTGTGACGGAAGGAGTGGGGGAGGCACAGAGTATCCGCAGCGCCGCGGTCTCCAGTACACATCGAAACGCCGCTGAGGCGCGAGGTATCGCCGCGAGTGAAACGCACGGATTCACGTTCCTACCTGTGACTGTTCCCGAGTGACGGAGTTTGGGGTGAGTACAGTGACACGAGCGGTGCGGACGCGTTAGGGCTGCGAGGGAGCACGGCCGGCGCGCCTCCCGGCGACACGTCACAGCCGGCGCCCGCGCACGCCGCTCGGGATCGAGGCCGAGCCGCTTTCCCGCAGAGACATCAATGTGTGTGTCATATGCCGCTACTGACATGCCTTGCTACTAGCACGCATTCCAACATTTAGGAAGTTTCAGTGAGCTCCAGTATAAAAGTTGTGTGTGAGCATTCCAATTAGGAATTTTTACTTTACGTGTCTAATTTCTTGCCGACGTGGTGTGAAAACCTGCGTACCGTTGTACGTACGTGATGCGGATACCATTATAACATTATAACATCAAGGTAAGCACTGCAAATAACCAAGCAACAAGAAGAAAGGTGATACAACACAAGGAAAAACAGTGCGAACGGTTGTTGTGCGGCGCTGTGGGTATATCCGATAGATGGCGGTGCGCAGGAGCATCTGCCGGGGCCCGGTCGTTGCTCCGCACTGGTGACGCGGGCCGCGGCACACTTCGCGCTGATAACACTGAAGACTAACTTGCTGAAACTCGCGTCAGCCTCGCAGTGCGAGCACGAGCACGAGCACGCTGCGCACCGGAAGCGAGCAGGAAGCAAGCGACAGCTGAGCTGTGCAAGAGCTGTACAAGGCGCGCCGACAGTTACTATGCCTGTCTGCTCGCAAGGAGTTCCGGTGCCTCGCCACCATCGTGCGCGTGCACACATACACATAAAGTTAATGGGTCGAAGGAATAGAGCTAACTGTACATAGTTACACACGTCTGCAGTCTGCACTTATTATGCTTTGAGCAGAAGTCGCGTTATCTCCTGCAAAATACTAAAACCAGCTGTCTAAACATTCTTATATTTGGAGCGAGAAGTTATCATTAACGGACCGTAACGGAGACGGGACATCACAAACGAAATCATACTTGTTTCCGATGGGAAACAAATCGCTCTGTCTAGGTGTCATGTTCATGTGTGATTGTCACAAACAGGTAGAAAACAAATCAAATGAAAATGTTGCTAAGTTCCGCGCTATAATCCTTATACAGGTACGATAAAAGTTTTCTCCTCTTGTGATGTATGGCTAGATATCGCTGGATCGCACTATTTTCGGAAGCTGATCCAGACAAGTACCTAATCTCTAATCTCGATGGTGTTTTGACAATTTGGTTCGGAAACTTTACAAAACTGATCACAATTAAGTTAAGGGAGCTCGCAATTAAGTCAAGCATAAAGAAGTGGAACATCCTAACTGACAGTCTGACACACCTGTCAGCTCTTGTATTGTCCAGAGCTCTCGTGAGCTGACTGCGCTGCGGTTGCATCAGTCAAACACACTGTTTACACATCTATTGTTGTCTAAATTATCTAATCAACAACATTACTTCTCATCTTATACCAATGACAATCTTGATGATGACGATCAATATTTGAAAATATTTGATTAGCTTACAGTTACAGACTGTCCAAACAATCAAAATCTGGAGCCATTTAAAATATTGTAAGCTCAGAGCTACAGAATGTTCAATGTTAATGACAAACTTAATCGCGCTCCCCGCGGTGAATCATTAATATTATAAGTAATTGGATGACAATCGATGCGATTCCCTGGCGCCTCTAACAGCTCCGTCGCGGTACTCCGTGATTGTTCTTGGGCTAACTGTAGAATTTATCAAAGCACTTGACCTTCCAGCTCTGCAAGCCCGTGTGTTGTTGTTTGTGTATGGAACGTATGAGTATGATACTCATACATGACGTGTACCACAACATTGGTCACCCGATATAACGTTATCACTGGTAGAGTGCGGAATGTCGCGTTAATCAAACGAACCGAATCCGGTTGATATCACACGCGAGGCCTGACACATGGAGGTATAATATAAAACCCAGAGTTATTTAAAAGCAGAAGAGAAGACGACACATTACACACACTCGACTTTCTCGTGTATAACTGTATTGTTTACGCAGGGCACGCACACATACGTGGAGTTCGTTATCAATGCTGCCGTCCGGTGAGTGCAGGGGACGGAGCAAGCCCGTGTGCGGTGACTCGGTGAGGTCGCCAGAGTGGCCGCACGTGCGCAGCATATCGACGACTAACACCCGATAATGTTATAAAATACTTGACTTGTGCGGTGCGGGTGCGGGTGCGGGTGCGGCTGGCGGCAGTACTCGGTGCGACTCGGCGGTTCTATCGTCATTAGCTTTCACTTTATAATTTGGGTGCGAGACACTAAATATTCATGTGATGGTAAATGCGGCAGGTTCAGCAACGACGTGTGCGCACTCGCCGCCGGCTGCTACCTCCTGATCGATCGCGTGACATGAGCACATTTCTTCAATCAGAACATCTTTTTGTAGTTTCATGCTCTCATTAACTAAATACATAATAAGATTGCGTTATTACGCCTTACATAGCATTACATCGAATTGGAATCGATGTAATGCTATGTAAGGCGCATTATAATCGCATTCTGCCAGTGTTCTTGTCGGGCGGACTGCCAACAAACCCTACGCACTCTTACGCACACATTTGCATTTGCACGTGTACAAACGTAATTTTGACAAGTTTGACATTTGGTAGTGTAGTGCGCAGCGGTATCGGAAAGTCTGTATGGAGTGTCACAGGTGTGACACCACATAGGATTTACAAACACTAAGTCCAAAACTTGAATCGTTGTTCGCGAAAGAACCTCAGTAAGCCCGAGTGACCGCACCGTGTTGCGGGATGGACACAGGTACTCGCACGGTACAGTTCACAACTTCGGACAAACTGCCGTGTGAACGCAAGCAAAATTAAAACCTCTAACGGGAAAGCTACCTGCTAGATGAGATGTTTGATTGCAAATCGTAGTCGCTCAGCTTAGAGACGAGTTTTCAATGTCAAATATACTGTGCGCCTGTACAAGGGCTTTGCCACCCGCGTCTATGTAGCATAGCAGGCATTACATTACGCCACCGCGTGGCCACAGCGAAACAGACAACACAAGCCTAATGTGAGACCGCCTTGCACATTGCTGTTGTAGTGTAAGAATGTAATCAATTGCTCTACAGAGATAATGGAAGGATCTGACGATACTAAGTACGTAGTTCTACAGTATCCTTTAGAGACCGACGGGGTTAACTCCGCGCTGAATGATGGAATTAAATTGTTGCATTGATCAAATGAAGTTGGTTATGAAGAAAGTTGTCTCACACACACGATGCGAGCAGGTTAATACACATCAACATACAAAACGTTATAACACATCACACGTGTAATGCTCCCATTAATTAATCGGGAATCAAATCGCTTTCTGAAGGCCAGAGCTTTGTTCAAAATACTCTAGAGGGATGTTGTGATTACATTTTGTATAGTTTAATATTTCCGTGTCCCATTTTTCCTCGTGTTTACAAATTGCGCGAGGATTTCCTGTAATGGAACATAAACATTTTTGAAATATTTCGGCGAGCAGGAATGCACCATCAGCATTCCTGCGCATGCGCTCAGCCTCCGCTCGAGCTGTGTTTCCACATGATAACGCTATAGGGCCAGGTGGCTGCGAGTTACATCGCCCGCTAGGGACACTCGTCGTCGGCACTTGCTCAAGGCGAGGCCGCGGTCCACCTTGTGTTGTGGCGAGGCAAGGCGAGGTGAGGCGGCCACTTTCCGGTCCACAACTATAAGCCTCCACATTCTTTGCGAAGGCTTGCTCAGACAAACAGCTAAAAGTGATCTGATTTAATTAAAATTACCTAATCAGTCTCCACTTTAGCAGTTTTCTACTGTAAAAATAGTACAGCAATAAGAGCCTAGGTATTACATATGTTGTGTGTAACAGAGAACAAAGTGGTTTGTAGCGAGTGTCACCTGTCCTCCCTCACCTGTCGCCGCGTTACTCAAGACACAGTTTATAGCAGTGTGTTTCATAATGTGACATATTGTTGTAAGGTATCACTAATTCACGCGTAAAGTTATCGTGTGTACTCTTTAGTACCTATTTTATGTTTCCGTAATGTCTATATATGTTTACATGGACCTTGTTACCTGAAATGAAAATAATGATGGCTTAATATGTACAACAGTTTATTTAGTGTACAGATGTGTTTACCTACAACATTATAGCGAAGCAACCTGTAGCTAAGTATGCAGGTTATCATAGTAAATAGGTAATGCGATGTACGGTACGCTAGTGTTGCGTTGCGAATGTAGATGATGTAAAGTCGCGGTGTGGTGCGCGGGCGCAGGCGGCGCGGTCAGTCTAGTGTAATAAGTGATTAGACGACATTCCAGCGGTGACCGTGTGACGTCACCCACCGGAACACTCGTTACTAAAATCGACGATTTTAATAATATATTATCCTTGTCGAGACTTAACCAAAGCGAAATATGGATACTATCTACACCTGAACAACAGGGCTTGTTCATGTGTACCTAGATTTGTAACTGTGGACGAGGAGCGGACGGACCGACAGACCGCACTGGACAGTGCACTGGCACTGCACAGTGAGGGGGCGGAGTGCAACCAACGTGAAGTATTCATGAGCACTGGGGCCGGCGGCACGTGACGTAACAAACAGACGTCACAGGGAATGAACCATATCATTAATAATCCTCGCAAATATGAAATCATCGTCCTCCACATAGTCTTCATATACAAAATATCGCGGATTACGTAAAGCTTAAGGTATGCGAAGCCGTCACTACGTGCGCCTGCGACACCCGGCACACCACGAGCGACGTGTATCACCGCCCGCGCCCGCGCCGACCACGACGACGAGCTTTGCCAATTCTGTGACATTGATGGAACCTAACCTGACCTACCCTACAATCCTGTTCAGTACTGGTCTGGGTTCGGTACACGAGAGGTATATTGAAATATTGAGTGAGTGCGCCGCCGCGCCGGCGCACTGACTGCGGTCCGGTCGTAACGCTGCACATGACGTCACACGTTAGATAGTTTCAAAAATGAATGAATCAAACGTGGTGGCTCTGTGGTAGTAGTTCGCTCAGCTGACGTGAGAGCGGCGCGGCGCGGTGCCAGTGTGCGCGCCGTAAGTATCTCTGCGAAACACTCTCACACAACATTCCTATTAGTTTCCAAACGGGTCGGCCTCCTTGCGCTCCCCCCCCCCCTGTCCCTCCTGCCCCCCTCCGCCCCGCGCTGGCCGCACACTCGCACCGCTGGCCGCAGGGCTGGTCTTCAATAACTCAACACGATCATTAATATTCAGCGGAACATGTTCACATGATCACGTCACGTCGCGCGTCGTCCGCACCGCACCGCCGCGTCGTCGCCGTCGCGTCGCCGTGTCGTGCTCGTGCGTGATACTGTCATTGTCAATCTGTCACGAACTCACGAGTCACGAGCTTTATTAACAAACTACAGAGATATAGAAAGAAAACTATTTTTTACGTTTACATACGCGATATAAATATTAGGTGATTATTTTAATCCCGACATTTCGAACCCTTAACTAAATAATTTTGAGTTGGTGCGGTGCCAAATAAATTAAATTTAAATGATCTTCGCTGGTTGTTTGTTTGGCGGTTGATTGTTTATTTTATTTTTAGATACCTTTTTTCATCGATTTATTCATTGTTAAAAATATGTATATACCTACTTAGTTTCTATGTACTAGCCTTGACATATTTGTAATATACGTAGCGTTTGTAAGGTGATGACGACGTCACACGTTATGAGTCACACCTCAGTGAGGATTGCGCGCGCGCATCTAATTAGTTTTACTTGTAATATTGGTGAGGTGCACGACGACATGACGGGCCCGGCGCGGCGGCGGCGCGGCGGCGGCGCTGGCCTGGCGAGGTGAAGCGCTACTTATCTCGAGTGCAGTGTGACCCGCCCCGCCCCGCCCTCGGCTTGGACATCACGTATGGTATTCGTCAACACTCACTGGCCGACTATAATACATTACGGGACGTAGGCATAGTACAGAGCAGCGTGTCGCCGGCGTCGGTGGTGGGTGGGCACGTGACGTGGGTCGCCCGGTCGCTCCCGGCTCGGGCTCGGGCCCGGGCTCGGCGACTCCTATTAAAGACATCAACGCGCGCGCGCGCACGCGCCCTACTCCCGGTTGCCGATGCTTTACAATGTTTTACGAGTAATGACTTGTAAGGGGTTCTGAATTCATCGGCATTCATGCAAATCGCATTAAAAGTATTATTCGATTACCGACTACCTACATCTAAGCCCACTTAACTCTCATCTCATATAAAAATCGCCGCAATCAGTATTGGTGCTATTTAGGATAACAATAATAATTGATTGTAGGATCGGGTCAGGTAGAAGGGCCGCGCGCGCAGTAGGTACTCGCTTATCTAAGGTATCAGCCGCCGCCGCCATTGTCCACATAGCTGCGACGATTACGATAGCGAGCCACTCGAGCGCGCGCGCATATGTGTGCGTGCGCGTGTGTGCGTTATACTTATACATTATTGATCAACAATGGCCGCACTAAATGCGCGCCACTAAACGTACTTATCGCATCAATAATAATTAGTTCTAATCATTAATTACAACAGTTTCAAGAATTCAGATTTGGAATGTTCAAAGCGATAATATCCGCTTTAGCTATATGGCCCCAATAGACGCTATCATTATAATACGTTAACATCATACATTGATACCTAGGTACGTAATACGTATGTAATCAGTAGTATATAACATACTATAAGTGGAATGCTTGTAAGTTGAACACTTGAACCAAAACTAACGGAGGGGAGGAAAGTTTGCGCAGTGTATTTGCGTGCAAAATGTATTAAAAGTCGGCTACTACGCATCCGCCATTTCAAAATCAAATTCGCAATACTTAAATTGCTTGTACTAAAAGCCGAGCGATTATTGAAAGATAAATTATTTAGACACTACCTACAGTAGGTACATGTATCGTACGTACCTATGTAATGTAGGCCGTAAAGCGAACTGTCCACCAGCGCCAGTTCCGCAAGCTGACACTCACTGGGGTATGCGAGGCTGATGAGTGTTCAGTGGATGTCAGTGCGTGTGTTAGTGATGCACGCCGCGTGCCCGACACGAGCCCGGCGCGGCGCCGCGCGGAGCACTCTCTCTCGGAGAAATCGTCCGGCGGACGCGCGGGCACGGCCCATACGCAATGACCTCGCACTGTGTAGTGTGTACATACACCCTGGAAGTTGGTACATGTACTATGAAGCACCATTACACACATTTCTCATAAGCATCAAACACCTTTATGAATTTGGCGGTCATGGAGTAGCAACAAATGTGAGGACAATACATATATTATGTTGATTGAAAGTGAACTAAACAAATACGCGATCATCTAATAAATAAGTTTTACGAGTACTCAAGGAATATGAGTTTATAGGATCTACATTTTACAGGACCAGCCTTAAAATCGCGAAAAGAAAGCAATAATATATCAATTTATTTTAACTCAACTCAACGAAACATATGGAACAGCTACAGTCAAAGCTGTTCCCTTAGAGACTTGACCTCTTTTACTTTGGGTACTAATTAAAAATAAGGTTGTAATGATTCAGTTAGTGTGTGGTATGATCATCAACGTGCGTGCGGCTTGCCTCGCCGGGGGCCGCGATGCCCACACTGCCTGCGCGCTGACTGTACTGAGTTACTGACACACCACTCATTACATTGTCTGCGTATGCAGCACCCACGCGCGCAGTGCGCAGGTGTGAAGTGTCAAGGGTGGTGGCGATGATCTTTAGTTATCGATTCACAATTTATCTAGAAAATTCTTGTTTCACAAACGACAGTTAAACTACAATAATTGATGCTTTCTTTGATGTATTCTATCACTTGAGAATTAATAAAATGGTAGTAACGCATTCCTTTTGTTGTTTGCAGGCAGGTGCTGAGCTGGTGCCCAGAATCGAGAGGTGTGAGCAAGGAGTGAGCGCGAGTCGTGAGGGGATGCCGGGAGTGCGCGCGTGGTAGCGGGCGGCGCGGGGATGGGGTCGCGCGGCGGCGCGGGCGCGGGCGGCACGGCGCGCTCGCGCGGCGAGGCGCAGCGCGCGCTGGACGAGTTCGACGAGCTGGCGGGGCTGCGCGGCGGCGGCGACAGCGCCTCGCAGGCCGAGCGCAGCGTGTACGTGCTCGAGCACCTCGCCACGTTCACGGTGACGCGCGAGACGGGCATCGTGTACCCCGCCGACGGCATGCGACGACTGCTGCAGCTAGAGAAAACCAACGGTACGTAGTGATTCTTTATCGACCAAGCAAATTCATTGTAACTACTATCAGTTAAGTGTACAAAAAATATAGTCTGAAGAAAGAAATGTGCATGCGGCCACGGCTGTGCTGCTGTCTGTTCTTCGTCAAAAACGATCAGACACAGTAATTCAAAAGTACCCGTAATCTTGAAAGATATGTCCTCTTATCAAATTTTGCATAAAGCAGTATTTGTCTGATAGAGTCCTAATCAGGAGACCACGGGGCGGCATCAGCTTAGTGCGGCAGTAACGGAAGATTACATCGAATACTGCAAATGAATGTAGCACACTTGTTTAGGAACTGTGACGCATAATTAACCGAAGTTCATAATTTCCAGGAATATGGAGCCAAAAGATGCAACTGTGCCTGGAGGGGCAGTGGGTGCTGGTCATGGACTACGAAACAGGGGTACGTACCATCACGCTCTTATACGCGGTCAAATGTCAATCGCGAACTAGTTACATTGAATTCAGATCGAAAATTTACCTCTATACACCGAAGTCCAGAACCCTTTAGTAGCCTTACCATAAGTCATAATTTTAAATACGTTTTTCGTTTTACAAAACCACAAATTAATGAGTGATAGTCGCTAGCTTATCTGACAAATAGTTTAAATAGAAGATCTAGTTCCTCTTGCTCAGGTAGCTATTATTAATTCTGTGTTGTTTTATTGTTTCTAGTCAATAATGGAGCGTTTCCCCGCTACGTGGGTGCACTCGCCGACGGCGTTCACGTCGCCGGAGCCCGCGGAGCTTTACAACAATGTGCTGGCGTTCGTGGTGGGCGCGGCGGGGGAGGGGGGCGCCCCGGCGGGTGGCGGGGGCGGGGGCGCGCCCACCGCGCCGCCGCGCAGGGAGCTTCACATCTTCCAGTGCCACGACGTCAGCGCGCAGGCGCTCGTCGAGGAGCTCAACGCGCTCAAGTGAGTCACACCAGTTCATCCACTAACCATCCTTTTAGATTTACTGTCTGCGTACCACTCACAATCCTATTAGTCTGTGCTATTCTAGTGTTTCCATCACTTGCTACTATCGTATTGTCAGTAACGTTTTGTGTTTCTCAATTTTCGAGGATACTTCTCATCATCTTAGCTAGACCCAGTAAATAATAATTGCTCTACTGTTTTAGCGGTCACTAACACTGGCTAGCTCATTTCGTCTCCTCATAATTAAGTGTTATTGGACTTCTTTGTAAAATTCTCAGTTACAACTCGTGGGCTCACCCCGCCACGTGGGACCTAAATACAATTCGGAAAATTATAATTAGGGGGGGGATGTTCCCTACACATCTACCGTAATTTCCCGAATGATGATAATGTTATGTGATGTCTCGGGACGCAGCAATCCACTGTTGTAGGACTTTCTTCTAAGGGATGCAATTAAGGAAGTCAAGATTAATTTCAGTTTTATCCCAAAAGGTTCTCTAGAGCCAAGCAGTTCTTTTAAAATCTATCGTTCTAGTGTCGTAATAAAATGCAGCGCTTAGTTACGAGGACATGACATAAGGCGAGATTGTCGTTGATCTCGCATCACATCACACACGACGCCCGTTCCGTCACAAAAACAATCGAGTGATCTGTAGTGGATGGTGCGATAACGCGACCTTTATCTGAAGCACTAGCTACAGTATCTGGAGCTCGCCGCGCGTTATCTGCGGGATTATCTGTTGCGAGTGAGGCGAGACGCGCTCAGCTCAGTGCGCAGCGGTCCTCCGATGATCTACATCAAGCACAAGATCGCGCTGCCCGTGTCCGCATACTCCTGGTGCGAATCTTACACTTCATAAGTAGTCCTGTAGTGTCGGCTTGGCCGGCGCTGCGTATACGTCTCTTTGTTAGTGGAGGCTCCCGCGCAGCCGCAGTGCGTGGCGCGCAGAGCAGATCAGATCAAGAGCAAGGTTCAGTGTATCGCTACGTGTTCAATATTTGTGGGCCTTAACCTCAAGACTATTTCACTCCGGTTTTCGGGCGTGGTTTGTCGCGTGCTACTTATCTGTGCACAACACACAAGGTTACAAGTTAACATTAGATACAAGCGGCAAGTGTTCAGGTCCAGGCGATCGTGATCGAGAGCCCCTGTCGTTTATGAGAAGAAGTTTCTTCTGTATTTTTATTAACTTCTGGTTTTTTCATAACATTGACATAATGTTAAGGTTGTTCCTTATGGTCATGTTTCCGCGTCTACATCCAGACTACATGAAAGTGAGTAATAAATGTGAACATTCATGAATAGATGTCGTCATTAACGTGTGCATGTGTGTGTGTGCAGGGGCGTGAGCGGCGGCGGCGCGGGGGACGGCAGCCGCGACTTCGTCATAGAGCGGGAGCGAGAGCGGGAACGAGAGAATGAAGCCGAGCGGCCGCGCAGACAGGTGAGACACACGCACCTACACACAAACCCGTCAGCGCCTCATGTTCATCAGGTCGGTATTACCTACACAATATTATTTCATGCCGTTGTCAGCGCATTTATAGTGAGCCTGCCTCGATTTAGTGGTCCCAAGCGCGAATGCTACGCTAGAGGTCCTAGGTTCGATCCCACGGTCGAGCAAAGTGTTATTGCTCAAAGGGTTTTCCGTGAAATTACCAGTAGCAGCTCGAAGTCTAGATTGATGGCAATAGGCTGGCCCCTATTACATGGGACCAAAACATACGGGCGAACTGTGTGTGTACATTAGTACACACCTCTAACCCTTCGCGGAATACACGCGTGATGGTATGTTATGTTGTACTGACTGCCCTCGGTTATGGTGATGTGATGGAATGACATCTGTGGCTGCTGGTACTCCGCGGAACGGGCGCTTGCTGTTGCTGGAACTCATTTACTAGAATGTCTAGAAACAATCAGGCCGACACACGACGCGAAAGAAGTAAGGACTCCTGCTTGCTGATATAGTCTAGTACCGCCCGACCGCACTCACTCGTGCTCGGCACTACAGGCAGGCTTCTGCTCGTAATTAATGTAAAATAATTGCACAACACTCAGAATCACAAATGTAAAGCCATTTAAGTATATTGTCAATGTCATTATAATTACCTACATATTGTCATAAAGTACTTATAATAATATAATTATTGGAAACCGCCGCTATCGATCTAGTTCTAAGAACTTAAATGTAATGTGATTGCACATTTATTGCAACGCGACGATTTTAATGTCTGATAATGGCATTCTATTAGTGATACGCAATACTAAACAAAAGAAAGTAAATATAAAGTAGGTATTGCACATAGTTTTGATAAGTTGTGTTACGAGTAGTATGTACTAGTGTCAGGAGACAGAGAGGCGGCGAGTGGGAGAAATGCACACGAGCGCAAACACCTATCAAGTGCAGCAAACCGGTGCATATTGCACGCGGTAGGTACCATTGCATGAGAACAATGTACTGACGTAGCCGTCGCAGGCCGTGGTCGAATTGGTCAAGTTCGTTTTATAGTTATCCTTCAGTCGACTTTAATGACACAATCTGTTGAAGTCCATAGGAACTAAAATAAAGATAGAATAAGATCATTTTTATTGTATAAGAAATTACATTCATTGTATAAAATATTACGAAAGTATAAAATACAATTTCCCCCGTTTTTGCAACATTTTTCATTGATACTCCGCCCCTATTCGTCGTATTTAACACGGTTTCGGAGCCTATTCAACACAAACAAACAAACAATCAAATCTGTCCTCTTTAATAATATTAGTATGGAGTATAAATTTAATATTATATTAAGTATAATATTAGTATAGAGTACATTAAAAAGTTGGTTATCTGTGCAACCACTGTACGTGCTAGCTGTATGTAACATGTTATAGCCGTTTGTCACGTCCATGGGGCTCGTTATGTTTTGTATGTAGTTGTAGGCAGATCTCTCGTCTGCTGCTCTCGTGGCCGTGGTGAGGAGAGCGTGCCACTCTGCCCGCTACTCTTTTGTGCATTATGCTATTAATAGACGATGTGTCACTGTTAAACAATGCGCGTTCTAGAAATATGCGCGATTACGTGTGTGACGCGTATCGCGGAATCGATCGGAGATACCGATAGCCTCGCTCCACCGACACTTATGCTGATATTCAGAAACGAGACTCAACATGAACTTATGCTTCCGTATGTCAAATTTGTATGCCAATTTGACATACGGGAGCCTAAGTTTATGCTTAGCATCGTCTCTGAATATTAGCCTTACAACCAGCGCGCCGGCGGCGGCGGCGTGTGCCAACCATGTAACATCATGACACACGTTAAGCGTTTCATGACTAAATACAACCCTGGACAACTGTTACAAACCCTAGCAGAAGGCTCAATACAATAATAGCACGAATTGTTACGACGCCTTGACTCGGGCACCTGACATCAGAATTTGATTTGGATAAATAGTTGTTTATCTACGGCTTCTGTGATATGATCTAACGATAGATATAATTATATTGATCGATCTAACCTTACGAAAATTGTGTGTATGCCTACTGAATACCTGTATCATGATATCTAGACTCTCAAGATGTAGATATCGAGCGTGGCTGCTGGTGGCGAGGCACCGACCACTGTGTTTGATTCCCAGATCGGGCAGTATCATTATTATATCTGAAATTGTCCATAGCAGCTCGACGTTTGGTACTAAGTTAGGTGTGTCGACTTCTATATTCGCTCAGTAATTATTACAGTAGGTAGGTAGGTTTAGAACAAAAGAGGATTTAAGTGTGATGGAGAAGGAAATGTACGCTGGAAGTAGGGCGTAATTTTTTCCCTTTAAGTAACAAAAAACCAGCCTTCTAGTAGCCCTATACAGCATCATCGCTGTGCAGGACAAGGAGAGGTCAGGCTCAGACGAGTGCTGACGCATCGCGGTCTGACGCTCACCGTTGAAGTGTTGATGTCGGTGGACACGGCCGACCTCCGACGCGACGCCAGAAATATATTATAGAACAAATATTCATCACGTCGACACCGCGTGCACTCGTGCATCATTCATACTTGAATCGATAGATATGCAGTGAATCATGCGCTTAATTAACATAATAATCTTATCTCCGCGTACCTATCAGTAGATAAATTATAGATTTTTTAAATATTCATGTTTTAACTTTGATTGAAATATAGGGTTGACTACACACAAAAAAACTCATTGATCCGATACGGTTATTATCATCGGCATAACTATCTTGTAAGTAGTTTTTGTGTAGGTACTTCCCCGGAGAGGTTATTGGACTTTAGTGAAAAATATTAAAATACCCCAGAGAGATTTTGATCTCGATGCATTTCGAAAAAAAAAAAGGTGATTTCGGCGGGTTTATGTAGATAATGTAGATATAGCTACTATGAATGGCACAAGTAGTCCATGTGGTGAGGCCTCGCCGCGGATTACGTCCGTGCCAGCGATAAGCCGATAAGCGCGCGTCGCGGGCGCCGCACTCACCGCGCAGCGCTGGTCGGCGGCGGCGGCACCATGGCGCGCCTCTACCACACCTACACGCGCCAACAGTGGGAGGCTGTGCTCACCGTGAGTGACCCGTCACCCGCGTGCCTAGCCGTACACTATGACCACACGTGATCGGTCACACACAGTTGGTGACAACCCTTCTTACTATTTTATATGCTTGCAGCAAATGTCAGCGCAGCTGGGCCGCATCGAGCGCACCGAGCGGCCCGAGCGCGCGGAGCGAGCCGAGCGCGGCGGCTCGGGGGGCGAGCGCGACGACGCCTCGTCCACGGGCTCGGAGCGGCTGTACGAGCAGGACATAGCCATCCTCAACCGCTGCTTCGACGACATCGAGAAGTTCATCGCGCGGCTGCAACACGCGGCCGCGGCGCAGCGCGAGCTCGAGCGGCGGCGGCGCTCGCGCGGCGGCCGCAGAGGCACAGGTACGCCGCGCGACAGACACCTCGCTTGAAGTGAAACCAGCAGCTACCACGGTATCGGCTGCATTTTGCACTTGAAGGTTAATACGTTGTTGGGTGCGCAGGTAGCGGCGGCGCGAACGCCGGCGAGGGCATGCTGGCGCTGCGCACGCGACCGCCGCCCGAGCGCGACTTCGTGGACGTGCTGCAGAAGTTCAAGCTATCGTTCAACCTGCTGGCGCGGCTGCGCGCGCACATTCACGACCCCAACGCGCCGGAGCTGGTGCACTTCCTGTTCACGCCGCTGGCGCTGATCGTGGACGCGGCGCAGGACGCGGCGGACGGGCGCCTGCCCGCGCGCGTCGTGCAGCCGCTGCTCACGCGCGACGCGCTCAACCTGCTCGCCAACTGCGTCACCAGCAAGGAGACCGAGCTGTGGCACTCGCTCGGCGACGCCTGGCTCATACCCAGGTACGTAACACCGCACTTGCCATCATCTTGACGGATCATACCACTTGTTTTTCTTGCGTTTCCTTAAGACTTGTTATACTGGGTACTTCACTCTAAAGCCTCAGTACCTACTCGTCAATGCTCATATATAAATCTGTCACATTAGATCACCTTAAAAACCTGTACGAACAATTTTAAATTGTGAGTGATCTAAAAGTTATTTATTTATTTATAAGAAAACAAATTCTATTTAAATTATTTATATTAATTAACATAATGTACAAAATACAAATTAAATAAAATGGTTTCTAAGATGTGGTAGGTATGTACCTACAGTTGAGGTATGACATAGGTACTCCTATTAATATAATTATATCTTATGTTGTTATATTTATCGTCTAGTTATCGACCCGTATCTGTTTACTGAGAAAAAACTGGTGTATAATCCTTACTCCGTCATGTATTATTAGCGCGCTAGATAATCCGCACATTATACACTCCGCGAATGGCCGCCGATAAACACTTCTGTTATTGGGCAGTCGATAGCCTTATCGGCTTTATTTAAATTATTTGTGATATCTGATTAATACGCGTTTAGGGGCCCGAGAGCTGTGTCGAAAATATGTGACCAAATACAAAATATAGACAAAGTTAATGAGAGAGCCAAGAAGGCTTTAGGGCATACTCATTGAGAGCACGATAATAATATTACATAATTATATAATTATAACGCTAAGAGAATGTACATTATCTATTTAATCCTAAAGTTTTCATACTTACCTAAGTTTTCTTGCTGATTCGAGTGTGAAAGTTAAAAGAGAGGGACAATCAAAGGCTCCTCAGATGTAACTCAATGTACAGTGGACATAGTTATTAGCTTTCCTTCTGCTCCTGTATCGATAGTTAGCTGAGCTGGCGAGCGAATGGCAACTTTTAATTGTACAATTGCATCAATAGCGTACCTAACATGACACATTTTATTTTATCGCTAAGCAGGTCTCCACGGACGTTCAGCTCAGATAGTAATATGTGTTTATCGTTTGTCAGGGAGCAATGGAAGACGACAATTCCACCGTATCAGCCGGTGTTCATGGACGGCTGGACCCCGGACTACCAGGTCGACGACCAGCCGCTGCGCAGGTAACGCATACTTTGATTTATAAAGTTTCGTAGCACTTATTCCAAAAAAAAACAACAATGTATTGTTAGTAGTGTGTGTAAGTGTCGCACAGTGCTTGTGTAGTGTTTACCTGTGACGTCACATTCATATATTCTTGTTAATCCAAAAAGTTGTAAGTCACTAATTATGTAATGTATTTGAACTAGTGCCACGCACAGGAACTAATCATGTGTTTGGGACTTTAGTTATGCTATCATATGTAAGTAGTATAGTTAGTGTCACTCCGTGTCCGTTTAGTGTGTGTGTAGCTTGTATGTGTGTGTTTGTGCGCGTTCGTGTAGGTCGTCGCCGCGGCGCAGCTCGGGGGGGCGCGCCGAGCTGGCGGCCGCCGAGCCCGCCGGCTACGAGCGCTACGAGCGCGACGAGACCGACCTCTACGCGGAACAGTACGCCCCGTACCCCAGGTAACTAGAACCCTGAAAATTAAAATACGTAAAAACCAACAGTTTTTTTACGGACATAGTTTTAACTCGAAACCTTAGCCGGACTTGGGATGCCTAGCTACGAGCGCTACGCTATGCTACGAGACATAACTCTGTGTGCAACAGTACGCGCAGTGCAGCAAACGGTAACTAGCTAATTATGACAAAAGCGTTGCTATTGCTACGAGACAGTCTGCTACGAAATAGTTACAACCTGGCGCCGATGCTACGAGCGCGCTACGAGCGCTACGAGAAAGACTGCTACGCGTCGACGCCGTGCCGTGCCTTAGTCCGAGAGTCCTAGTACCCGGAATAATGGCAAATATTAGTCATTGTTTAAGTTTTATGAGCATTCTAGTGAGGGCGGACGATCGCGCGCCGCTGCACTCTTGAATAGCAAACTTTAAAACTTTTTTAAAAACTTTTTTTTAGTTGAAATTTTCGTTGTTGAAATGAAAATGAAATAAGTTATGAGCAGCTACGAGGTAAGCTCCTTGTAACCCTTCAGTGGTGTACAAAATGTATATAATATGGTGTATATGTTATATATGTAATAGACATCCTTTACACCGGTGAATATCCATAGTGATTATGTTGCATATATGTGTTTGCCACGCTTTTGTGTGTGGGCAATAAACAATATTTTCAAGGTATTGTTTGTGATCAAGCATCGAGGGTTAATTGGCGCCAAATCATTGCATTATTTGATGTGCACATGATGAAAAAACATGTCACAGTAAAATGTCTAATAGGTGTAGGTAACTGATCTTTTAACCCGCTTTTGCTGAATGATGTACTCGTATATATTAATTAGCGTGTGTGTGTGTGTGTGTTGCAGCCGGAACATGCGCGCGATGGGGCGCGAGGACTCGGGCAGCGCGGCGTCGTCGCCTGAACGCGAGCACGCGTACCGCGCCGACCGCGACGACGGTCAGTACGCACTGCACTACACTACTACACAGTGCACACGTCACACGTCGCATTAATATTACATTCTGTTGTGGAAGAAGGAGGTGTGATGTCCCTCCATCCAACGGGAGGATCCTCTCAGGCGGGTGTTTCACCTGGTGGGCGACTGCACGATGACGGTTGATGTTGGGCTCAGGAACCGAGCCTGAAATAACTGTATACATTGTCTGTACGCTTACAGCTGCACGTTGGCAGAAGAAATAATTAGTAGGTTGTATTCGATGTATTGTTACACATTGCAGACGAGCTGGGCGAGGCGTGGGCGCGCGGCGTGATGGCGCGCGGCGGGCGCGTCGTGCGCGTCACTTACCCGCGCACCGCCAACAACGACAAGGAGCTCACCGTCGTGCGCGGCGAGTACCTCGAGGTAACACGACACGACACGACACGACACGACACGCTCGCCCACTGAACACGCGCTAACACTGCAGATTATTTTATTGTTGACTTGACGCGTGTGTACGCGGCGTGTGCTGTCAGGTGCTGGACGACTCGCGCAAGTGGTGGAAGGCGCGCAACCGGCGCGGCGTGACGGCGCACGTGCCGCACACCATCGTGGCGCCAGCGCTGTCGCCGCCCGCCTCGCCGCACCTCTACCCCAACCCCATCTACACACACTACCAGGTCAGTACAACATTACAATATAATTACAAACGTAGCATAAAACATAAAGTTGAGCTTGTGAATAATATATCCAAACAAGTATATTATATACTTCGTATTCAACGAAAAGTTATTTTTACGAAAAGTGTTTGTGCTTGATAGAACAGATAAAATGCTCCGTTTGCTCGTGTACTTACTGGTGTAACTTACCGTATCACGGTGGTACTTAAGCTAGACAATCAGAAGGTTGGTGTCACCTGTGCACTCAACGTCGACCTGTACTGTGCACTGAGCCCCGCTTTCAACCCTGTCCAGATTGCTTCGCAAATATAATAAGTATATCCGTCTTGCTATCCTAGGACACCTAGATTAATGAAGCAGTTCATAATGTTGACTGTTTTGTATTTGTGTTGCAGGAGGGCGGCACTGGTGGTCGCGGCTCCGGCGGCAGCAGTCCCACAGGCCCGGCGGGTAGGGGCGCGGGGGGCGCAGGGGGCGCGGGAGGCGCGGCGCCGGGGGGCGCGGGGGGCGCGGGCGCGGCCGACTGGGTGCGCCGCGAGCGACTCGGCAAGAAGGGCGAGTTCCGATACTTCTAGCGCACAGAACATACGTAGACACTTGACGCCTGCCATCTGCCGCCCAGACACCCGCACGCATATGCTCAGTGAACACAGAATGCTCAACCGTCAATAGTGTCGCCATACTTCCCCCATTGCGTGTTGTGCAAGCGAGCGTTGCATATGTGCGCTTGTGTCGAGCGATGGAGCTAGGCAGTCGTGTCTGTACGGCTAACTAGTATGTAATGTGCAGGTTGAGAAGTGGCGCTCCCAGGAGCCGCGCGCGCCTGTGTGTGTGTGTGTGTGCGTGTGTGTGCACCGCTTGACTCGTGTTTGTATGTTTACCAGACGCCCCAGACAAGCCCGCTTCATTAGCCGCTAACACATGGCGAAGTCGGTGAATGTATGAGATTAACATAACACGTGTTGTATAGCCATCAGTGATCAGTGTCGATCCCATACTGAAGTGGTGTTGTCTGGCGGCAGTACCGCCATTGCGCCAGTCTAGCGTACTAAGTAATTGTCCAGCTTGGTCGGGCGCGTGTCCATCGTAGCGCGGTGACGTCACGCACGTGTTGTGACGTCACCGACCTGACGTCGGCGTAGAGACAGTTGTCGTCATGAGCCGCCGCGCTACGTCATACAAGTCTGATTTAAATTATTTACTTTGTAAATGTATACGTTACGTACAACAGTTGGCACTGTCACTTTGTATCGAGTGTGTGATGCGCTAGTATCCATTTTATGTATATCTTTTAAATTATTAGAGTGTGAGTAATCGCGAAATATATTGAAATAAAGTAATATATCTAAAGCTAGATATGATGTAAATGAAACAAATTATATGAGTATATTTTCATACTATTATTATATTGTGAGCGGAGTGGACGATCTGCGCGCGCGCATGTTAAGCGATAAAATGCTCTGACGCCCCAGAAGAGCTGAGCGCACAGACGGTCCCTGTGCGTGTGTGTGTGTGCACAGCTCAGCGCTGCGCTGTGGCTGTGGGCGCACAGAGCGACCACCCCGTCTAGATATGCTCCGTATCTGTACCTACTTTACGATTAAATTCATTTTTTATGAAAATCGGTGTTAGTCTGTTAGTAACCCCTCCTATCCTTGGAATTAAATTAATCAATAAATACCTAATTAAATGATAACTATCACTAAACCAGCACCGTTGTTATCTTTACAATCAGTTTTAATGATAGTATCTTGTGGAGGAGCGTCGCGACATCGCCTACACGTGCACAATGCTGTTGTGCTCTCTGTGTGTGTGTCGCATACGGTGCGTGCGTGTGTGTGCTTCGCTTACATAAATGTTGTGTTAATGTGCGTGTGTAACAATGTCATGGTAAGTGTGCTTATTGTTGTGTTTTATTTTTATATAACTTATTTGGAATAATTGCATTTTTTTAACAACTTAAAGGTATGTAGATAAACCCAGAACTGAGCCTTTGCAGTATTTTTCATTAGTATTAATAGTATTTTCATCAGTTTGATGTTGATATCAGAACTACCAACTACAGCCTGCATACATTAAAATATTACTTACGATAACAGTGAATAAATTCACTAATCTGAATAATTTATTATCTTTATACGTAATAGTTAGAAGTTACTCATGAATAAGAACCATTCATGTCAACCAGTCATGGGTGTGGTCGCCGTCGGTACAACGGTGCAATGTTTCAGAGCGGTCGGCGATGCCGCCCCCCCCGCCGCCGCCGCCGCCGCCCCCGCCCGAGCCCGCCGCGCCCCTCAAGACTGACACCATGAAGTGTGAGTATTGCTGCACACATCACCAAACATACCTAAGTATACCAATAGCCAGAGTCTCGGGCCCTAAAGCAGCATCACTGGGTTTTTGAAAAATTTGTATTCCTGGCAAACATCATGTCCGTTGATTTTGTAAAAAAAAACACATGCAGCCACACCATCCGGTAGTTTCCCTATATTCTGGGCAATACCTTATACTTATCTTTGGCAAACTAAAGAAAAATATTTAAATTTAAAATAAAAAAAATCCATTTTGGTTTACTGTATTCATCGAATCGAAAATCAAAATGGAGTTCGAGACTCCTTCGCTATTCCTCCCTTGTACTTTCGGATTTGGGGGCGACTCGCTAGTTAACAATAAGAAGTTATGTCCAAACGTAACGAAATAATTATCATCAATTCCTTGAAAATAATTGAAAATATTCAAAGCTTGTTTCATTTCATGTGTAGCGACGAAGTCTGTAGCGAGCACGGGCGGCAGCCTGCAGGACGAGCTCAAGCTGGTGCTGCCGGCCATCCAGCAGCGCAAGAACAAGCTGGACATCAAGAAGACGCCCGACATCTTCATCGACCAGGTGCCACCACGTCTACAGTTATATCTTAGAAAAAAACTCTTCACTATAAAATGTTAAAATTCTTCCTAGCGTAAGTTTGTAAACCTAACTCGTAAATTATTTTTGCCTCGCAGAAATCGAACCCGGACGAGGTAGCGGAGTGGCTGGAGGCGAAAGGGTTCAGCGCGGCGACGCAGCGGGCGCTGCGCATGCCCGGCCACCAGCTGTTCGCGCTGACGCGCTCGCAGCTGGAGCGCGCGCTGGGCGCGGACGAGGGCAAGCGCCTGTACAGCCAGATCCTCGTGCAGCGGAACGTGTCCGGGGTGAGTCGCCCGCGCCCGCTCGGCGCGCTAGCCGGTGAGCCACTGACACCCGAGCTTCCACACGTCATCACACATTATGTATTATGTATTGTGCTACTATTATTTTAGCACGGAAAGAAGACGCAGAAACTACCTACTCATATTGTCCCTAAGTTATTTTTATATCTCTCTGTCTAAGTTTTATATCTCTCTTTTAGTCTCTCTAAGTGCCTGCTAGCCATTTTCTGTCCAATTGTCTACAATACTGACAGATACGTGTGGTCATGTTCCAGTACAAGACGACGTCCGCGTCAGAGCTGCAGAGCATCCTGCGCAAGGCGCGCGAGAAGGTGGAGGTGTCGTGAGCGCGCGCGCGCACACACCCGCCGTCGCGCTGCTACACGCACACAGCGACAACGACGACGACAACACCTCGTGCTGCTAAACACACTAACATAACACACGTGTAGCTGTTGTAGAGGATAACAATACTGATTCGCTAACACGTCCCGCCCCGCCCGACACGTCGGTTCGTCCGTTGCACCGTCACGTTGCTGGTGTTACTGGTGTACCAATCATTTGGGGAGCTTCCAGACTCGGCTATGTGAACACATCGCAATGTTAACGCGTGGTTTTACTTCTTGTAAGTATTTGTATAAACACTATGGGGTGTATATTTTTTATATTTGATAATAATTATAAGTAAGTGATAATTTATTAATATTATTAACTTAAGTACTTTTTAATAATTATTTGTAAATTTTATTATAATTTTATTTTGCTACCACTGAGTTTTATTTCATGGAAATAACCCATCGGAAATAATTTTTCTGAAGGCATGGAGCTTGGTGGGTTAACAATTAATGTGACAATTATGTAATTCAGAATGACTATTTCATTAGTGGTTTTAGTTATCAAATTAAAATAATCATCACACAATACTACGAGTAAGACTCTCGTAACTCAAAGGAGGGTATTTTACAAGTAATTTCATTTCATTTCATCATTTCATACTCCTAACCTTTTTCCCAACCATGTTTGGGTCGGCTTCCAGTCTAACCAGATGCGGCTGAATATTTTACACGAAGCGACTGCCATCAGACCTCCACAACCCAATTTCTGGGTAATACCGATATTCGAAGGATAGAGTGTTTGTCAAGCTTTTTGGGCTTCTGACTACCACGAACGATTGTCATATGTGTTCGTATTTCGTATGACAACATTATTGAAACTACACATCAATTTAAAAAATATTCATATTTATTTTAAAAAATCTACTAACAATAACATAATTTTTGTAACTACTTACTTACCTACGTCTCTAGTAAAACTACTTATATATATAACAATAAAACAGCGGCATTAAGTGCCGCTGTTCGAAGTTCAGAAATATAACATGTAATTATTCATTAGAAGTATAATCAAATCATATTTAGAACTCGCAGCTTCACTTAAATATAATATAATATATTATTTCATGATGAGAATCATTTGCGTCGAGACTACAGCTCGCAGTGGTTGTATTGTATTGCACGAACCCAACATTAATGTTACATAGTCACCAATAATGGCATTTGCCATTCAATCAGAGAATTAAGCCAATCATACCGGAATGAACACTTAGTAATATACCTAGTGGCAAATGGTTTCCATAATTATAATAGTTTATCATTACTGCTTGTTTTTGTATTGTGTTACAATAATATTGGTTGTAGACGCACGAGTGAGTATGGCACGATATGTTCACACTAGCGACCAGAGGCAACATTAATAAATAGCCAGCACTCCGCTAAATAGGTATTAAATAAAATTATAAACCATCCAACAAGCGACAGACTTGTAGATATGATACGATACGCCTTATAATTCAGATATGTGGCTTTTGAGCTTGTCATTTTATGATTTACGTACTATTATCATCCTATCAAACGGACAACGAGCATAATGTTAAACTTAGTACGTAATTGTAACTACAACAAAACAATATAAACCCAAAATATAATATCGAGTGGCAAGTTTGTGATATATAGATAGGCCTCTGGTTCCCTACAAGACTTACACATTAATATCTTTCAGTCATAATTACGCTATCGTACAGCTAATAGAAATGTACCTGTATCTACGCGCACACAACACAACGCGTCGTGCGCGCGCACTAAACTACGTTTTATACCAAAACTAGGTAGTTATTGTGACATTTGAAAACAAATGCGAACTACACAACGACCTCGACCAGCGAGCGTTACACACACACACACACACATAGGTTCACAATCACTTGTTTACATTTAGTTATGAATAAATAACTATGTTCTGCTTGTTACCACATTTGCGACAGTTTGAAAAGAACATAATTATACGTACATAACTAAATGTGATCACACACTACCGAGCGCTCGCTTTGTGTTCCACACGGCACACACACACACACTCAAATACACGCACACGCACAATACCTATGTCTAATCTCTAAACTGAGCGTAACAACATCACATACGGTTATCAATATCATTGGCCATGACGTCACTCAGAGAGGAGGGGGTGACGCCTTGTCTTGAGTATAGTGATACTAATTGCCATACAAAGGTGCCTTACTCTAGATGAGTGGCGGCAGCATGCTCGCGACCACGCTCGGGTATGGTACTGGAAGGACAACGTCGTCCCTCCGGTTCGGTTCAGATTGCTCCCGCTCCCTACCGGTAATGCTTCGGTTCATATTCATTATCATGCCTATTTATTTATTTAACTGATATCCCCGGAAATGAAATGCATAACGTTTAGCAGCACGGCGCCATGTGAAGCGACGCGGTGCGGTGCAGTGCGACGGTGACGCGACGCGGTGCGGTGCGGTGCGACGGTGACGCGACGCGGTGCGGTGCGGTGCGACGCTACGCTGAGTCGCGCACGGCGAGGCGCGCCGCGATGGCGGCCGTCAGCGCCGAGCCCTTGCCGCTGCCGTCCTCCGCACCCATCAACGAGAACTGCACAACGTTACATAACATTATTATGGATGTCACCAGATATGTTTTGAGATTGACCGTGGATGGATATAAAGACCAATGGAAAGATGGATGGATAGTTGAAAAAAGATATGGCTATAAAAGAGTAACGAGAATACGACTAACAGATATGTGTGAGAGGAAAAGACATTCTGCGCCGAACCCAAGTGAATTGGGATGAGCACAGGAGGAGGATGATGATGAGCTCGCACAGTAACGAACAAGCCCTGTGTCGCGCGGACCTTCCACACATAGCAAGTAATGGACACGAACTTATGAGTCCTTTACGTGTGGGACATAAACGAGTCGCCTAAATTATAATTTAGGCGACTCGTTTATGTCTAAGCACCGCGCTGTTTTGGCGTTCTAAGTGGAGCTTCACGCCCAACAGTGGGACAGTAGATGTGGTGTGGCTACTGACCGGGTGGTGCGGCGCCAGCAGCGCGATGTACTTGTCCATGAGGCGCGCGATGCGCGGGTGGTGCTTGAACACGGAGCCGTCCACCGCCACCGACACGTAGGCGCGCTCCATGCGCCGCAGCAGCGTCGATATACCTGCCGCACAGCACGCACGTAACGCAAACACTACCGGTAGGGTATCACTCACTCACTCATTAAGTAATCACGAAATCTCTAAATCTACAAAGCCTACTGTTCGCTTAAATGCTGTCTCACATATTGTAGCTAACTATATTTGTGGTGGGTACACGGCATTCACTGTGTGCTGACTCCTAAGTGTCCAATAGATCGTTGTACAAAACACACCGCGTACAAGCAAAGGTGGTATCACCCCAACACCTTGAAGCTTGGTATAGACTCGTAGGTTGCTTATCAAGTGCAGATATCCGCCAAGAAAGGTTCTTAAAAATCCGTCTGGTATTTGATCTATGGCAACTATTTGATCGCAGGTACAACAGGTACTGTAAATAGTACACAGTGAGCTAAGTACATATTTAAACACATGTTCCGATATAATTTTACTATCACAGGGCAGCCCGATTTACTATGATGACAGTGCTGTAGTCAGTCATCATAATAACTCTAAAATAAGATACTCACAGACGGAGACGAGCTGCGCAGCGCGGTTGGAGATGAGATGCGCGACGTGCTGCGCGACCAGCGCGTCCTGCGGCGAGAACGCGGCGCCGGCGCACACCTCCTGCAGCGCCGCCAACGTCTTAGACACCTCACCCGTACAGTTCTCCCTAGTACATAAAAGAAAATCGGTTTCATATAAGACAATTACAATGATGTATTGGGAAAATTCAAAACAGATTGAGATAAGTTAAATCTGAATCACAGATACCTATAAGATTTCTAGTTTGAAACCAAAAACACAGAAAATGTGACTCACTCTTCGAAGAGGCTGAGGTGTGCGGTCTGCAGCGCGTCGAGCGCGGGCGCGGCCGGGAACAACCCCGCGCGCGCCAGCGCACACAGCGCCGACGACAGCAGCGAGCCCAGGTACTTGCCGCCGATGTACTTTTCAAAACTACAAATTAAACAGGCAACGATTAAACATGTCTTAGATGGGAAGATTCACATAGAATAGGTTACTGCCTACTGTCTGCCTGTGTCAATGAAACATTACTCAAAGGCGCTCTTGAGTCCACAAGACCAATAATAATAAAAAGGTATAACCCTTCATAAAAGACAATGTGCAAAGCTGATCGACTAATGCTTACGTGAAGGAGGTAGCGAGGAGTGAGTTAGCGTCCACCTCCCTGTCGAACTCTGACTTGATGAAGTCGAGGCAGCCGTTGTCCCCAAAGGCGCCCCACTCGACGTCGACGCAGACATCCTGCACGCGCTCGTGCGCCGCCTCCCAGTGCTGCACGCGCGATGCACGCTCCATGTAGCACCCGTTTGACCCCGTGCCCAAGATCACACCGATCTGAAGGGAAACAAACATTAGCACTTACTCCTCGTAACGTTTTCTCTGGGGTAACCCACCAAAAATACTAGTAATGGATATATACTGACTCCAACTTGCTTGTCGATGTGTGCGCCGGCGACGAGTGTGCCGGTAGTGTCGTTGAGCAGCACGCGCACGGTGACGTCGAGCCGGCGCGCGCGCAGGCAGCGCTCCAGCAGCGCCGCCACGTCCACACCCTCTAGCCCAGAGCAGTTAAAGCTCTTCGTCCACGTCACCAGCTCGCCCGACGAGATCGAGTGTTGCCTCATCGGGAACGAAAATGTGAAACCTGAAAACGTAACCACATTATTAATACATTTTCTGTTCACGAGCTCTCTTACGAACTTTAGAAATAGAAAAGGTGAATGGGCTCATTGGCACCCTGAGATATTCGGTATCTGTATTACACGTCTGTATTATCACACTGGTATGTAGTTACCTAACGAGAAGGACTGGTCCTCCATGCCCAGCTGCTGCAGGAAGTCTTGCACGCAGTCCGCCAGGAAGTTGAACAGCTCCTCGCCTGTGCCCAGCCGCAACGCGTTGCTGCAACACACATCACACTTAACTCACACTTCTGTACATGTCTGACCGATGATATATACTCCTAAGTTGTCTCGGTAAGCTTCTTTCCACGGTGTTATGCTTAGGCTCATACCGACTTGTTGGAAGAAGAAGGGGTTTATTCATGTGTCAAAATAATCAAACACCCTCCTTCGGCAGTCGGGTAAAACAACTATCCCTCAATTCGCCGCAACATCTAGCTAAATTATTGTAGTCTTGAAGTTACCTGATGTGATACTGCTTGACGTGCTGCCTCACCAGCTGCCCGGCGGCGAGCTCCAGGAACAGCACGCGGAAGTTGGTGCCGCCCAGGTCTAGCGCCAAGAACACGCCTTCCTCTGTAAAAGAAGGCCAACAAATTAATACCTTCCACGTTAAATATCACAGATCGAAACCGCCAGCATTCTCACAGGAACTTAGGAACAAACTATATCTGCGACGTAATTACCAGTTCCGTCGGGCAGCTCCGGCACGTAGGTGTTCGCCATCTGCAGCGAGGAGGGCTGCTCGCGGAGGCCGCGCTCGATCTCCTGCTCGAACACGTCCACCATGCGCTTGAGCACGCCGCCGCACAGCACCAGGTCCTTCAGACGACCTTCTACCTGGAAGTCAAATAAGGTTACTATTAATTTTGCATTGCTCATGAAAATTTACAGGTACTCATATCACGGATGATAATCCGTGGATGATTCGTGAGGCCATTGAAATTCAAAAACATCCAAATTTCAATAGAGAAGATGGCTGGGTCTTACCACCTGCTTGGAACCCGATTATAGATTCAATTAAATCTAAATCCAAGCCTAAAACTGCAAGACCGAAGGATACGGTGAGCTCGTTCTGCGTGAATCGGATTGCCAATGATTAACAGAAATGTAGGGTAGCTGTTAGTAATCAAAACTTCAAGACGCCTACCACCTTAGTCACCCGTGACCATGGACGCTGTAAAGGGTCCGAAACGTCGGGATTAAAATAATATCAATATAACGCGATAAAATCCGTAAAAAGTAGTTTTATTTCAATGTCTAGTATTCGCGTAAGTGTCAGAAATCAATATAAAATAGCCTTCTATGCGACGCCTACAGAAACTAAGTAACTCTGCTGTTGAGCATACCTGTTACAAATGACAGCGGATTGTCATCGATCATAGTTAAAAACTTAATACCTACGGACTTACTACTTATTGAAACTTTTCAATAAACAACGTTATACTGGGAGCGCCGTACGTGTGGCGCCTCATCAATCACGAGTGTCTGCGGCACCAGCCGGTGTGGTTCTTCTTCCGCACGCCTAACTTTCCTTACAAGATTGTGTTCAGATTGGGAGCGGCATGCGGCATACGGCAGGGACATTGCCGCGGCACGGCCCAGCCGGGGCCCCGAGCAACGAGACTTTTATCGAACATAGTCGTAAAGTCACACAGATTACACAAAGCCCCGCGATGAGTCGGCGCTTACTACTGTAATCACTATCGCATCGTATCGGCGCGGGTCGCGACACTGATAGCTACGTCTGACATTACCGTAGTTGACACATGGACAAAGGCCAAATACATACCAGCCCCACTGCCCCAGTATATACTCTACCCACCCAATCCTATATTATGTAGACACGGCCCCAGTCCTTGGCGCTGCCGACCACACAGAACTTAACCGACAAGTAATTACCCACCACAAGCAATTAGACACTTATAAGACGTTACTAAAGGTAATTGGACTTCCTTAAAGACATTCACGATGCATATCCATTTTTTCTTGGTGTAAATTGTGTCTGTTTGTTTAAATAAATTATATTCTTAATTGCATGGTAGTCAAATTAAAATATAATTTTAAAGGATTTCTGTCAAAGCATGGGTAGTGGGTAGCATTTAAAACAAATACCACAGAGTTTCTACATCATTGGTCCGTCTGTTGGCACTGTACCTGTTCCTGTCTCGATTATTAATTTGTACTCATGTACAAGTTTATATTACACAAAACACGGTAATTTTATTTAAATAGCGTACAATAAACTATATTGCTGCACTCGCTACTGCTTATTGAGGTGTAATATACTGGATTATCTGATACAGACTACCTCACACGTTTACAGCCGGAACAATTGTTTTACGACATGTGTGAATAACTAATCATAAACATTATAGCAATAAATCCCCCTGTTTTTTATGGAAAGTACGTCAATATTAAATTACATACTATTGTTTGAAATGATCATAAATACAAATAAACAACTGTTGATACTTTTATAACGCAATCAAAATATCAGCGCCAACGTTCGGAATTGTCTAAACTAAATACTGCTTTTCAGTGAGTTTAGTTTTTTAAAAGGTCAATTATTTTGCTCTAGCGCTACGTATTATATAGACCCAGTATAGCTACCAATCAGAAATCTATAAAGAAACAAACTGCTACCTCATAACATAATTGTCTGAAACCACTATTACTCTGTAGTCTAGTAAGACTACAGAGTAAGTACTAAATGCATCTCAAACACGGAGCGTGGATGTCACCCGCGGCGCGCGCGCCACCTGCACGCACGTGCTACACTACACCACCTAGCGCGGTACAAGTGTATTGTTATATTATTATTGTACCAATAAACCGCGCTGTTTGGCGGAGGTTTAGTGTTGATTGTCGCCGACTCACCGCGATACCGTGAGCAGTGAAGCGCTCAAACATTCCATGTGCAAGGAAACTGTCGGCACGCGGCACATGTCGCCTGTTTGTTCTAAACATAACGTTTCAGTTATTAAGATAATAATATTGATGTTTAATTTATCTTCTACTTTATTGCTTAGATAAAAAACACATGTAAGTCAACGTGAAAGCAATCTGTCACACTAAACAACATGGCACTGAACAGAACGGCGTTGTGCGACAGTCTCAGCGTTCTGTGTTCATGTTAGATGCAGGCGCGTGCAATATTGATGACGTTTCTGCGCGCCACACACTCAATTGCCACTGATTGGTTTAATTGTCGAGAGTCGCCGCGACTCACTGCCTACCAACGAGCTTACAGCTTGATTGGACACTCAGAACAATGATGCAACAACTTGAAAAACCTATGAACTCATGACATTAATATATTTCAAGCTCTGCTTAGTTTGGGACTAGATGGTGCTGTGTAAAAATGTCCCCAAATATTTATTATTATTATATTATTATATTTTTTTATAACGTTTGTAGTTACCAACGTGAAGCTGGGACAGCTCGTCTAGTAAGTATTGAAAATGTAACCTGTACATTCCAAACTCTGTCTACCATTTTGGATACAAGCGTGATGCGATGTTATATGTGCGATCTGTAGATATCTTAAATACTAATCAATGTATTGCGATGTGTTCTGCGCAGTAATCTTGTTTGTTGATACTTGTGCGGAAGGCCGAACACTTTGAACTCGTCGAGCTGATAGCCGCCACAGTGGCACAATATCTCCCAAACTTCGCAGATAAACAGCGGAGCGTAGTGCTCACTGTACACACAGACACACTGTCAAATAGCAATCACAATCACACCGATAAACTCCCACGAAACGCTGACTTCATCCATACATCTAATATTTTATACACTCCGACAGTTAGACGTAGTAGGTGACAACTGCACAAACATACACTAGTAGCATGGTACCTACATAATAACAGCACTGTATGCATACGTTAGTAATAACATTATACAAATCTAGAAATTGATTTCACAATAAATACTAGAGTAGGTATCCGCAGCGCGCTGACAACCGTGACAACTGAATTGCACCAATAGCACATTATTCTTTGTTGGGCTACAGATAAAACCATTTCATTCTTGTATTTTTTACTAGTAAATTAAACTAGTATTTAGTAAAAAAAAAGTATAGCGTAATATGTACAGCAGTTACAATGTCTCAGAAATTGTCATTCATCTCGCGGTGACTCAGTTGTTAGTTCACTGACAAACATTATATGTACAAGGTGGAAGGGACATCGACGCACATCCGAATACCATGAGTTCAGTACATGATTCTGGACCCCCCTGCGTTAAAATTTTCCGTAACTTTTTTCATCAATAAAAAAAAAATCTGCAGTTTTTTTTACTTGAACGTGTAAATAAACATTATTTCTATCTACCCAAATTAGATTTATAATTAAAATACAAGACACAAACATTTATGTGATGAACTTAGGTGTTTGTGTTTGTCTGGGTGTTTCTTATATATCATAAGTATATATTTACAAAAAAAAAGTATATAAGTATTATATCCATTGTCTAGTACCCATAGTACAAGCTCTGCTTAGTTTGGGACTAGATGGTGCTGTGTAAAAATGTCCCAAGATATCTATTTATTTATTTATTTATATCATTATTTCGGATCGCGCGTACGATTAACATTCACCGCGGAGCGTTTTAATCGCGTTTTTAGCGATACAGTGCGCGCTCAAAAATGTCATTATCTGTAATAACCGATCATTTTCTACATGAATGACCTAGGTCATTTTATTTTTGACCTTGAGTGAAACCTTGTCACGACGTCTGTGCGTCGATGTCCCTTCCACCGTGTATACCACTACACATGTAGGTATGGCACTACTACGCACTAAGCTGACTGATGTAGCGCTAACTTCCAGACATATATCCGAGTTTCTTCTAAACGGCGGATATCGTCCAAACATTATTTTCCTTAGTATATCAGTCATGTATGTATGCTTATCTATTCTATTCTATTCTATTCTATTCTATTCTTATCAATGCAGTAACGCATCATAAGGACAGGAGCTCTGAGGTGTGTCATCATACCTTCTGTGCGCGGATCTTGTCGTCGAGGCGCAGGGGGGTGGGCAGGAACTGTTCCTCCCAGGGGCGCGCGTCATGGAGCCCGTTGGCGGCGGGCGGCCCCGTGCGGTGCCCGTTCATGTGGCCGTTAAGCGCCGGCCGCGCCTGGCTCTCCACTGCCGCTGACATGCTGCGCTGCTGGCTTTAGTGGGGGTCTGCAGACAAACGGAGCACGATGTTAGTGTCTGATTTATATGTTGTCGAGAAGAGTCCATCAATCAAAGATCACGTAGAGACATTTCGTCTAAGGGTTCCTATTACACAAATCCCAAGAGAGTCAAACACGATTGCTCGTTTACGATTACGATTAATTCGTTCCTGTTACTGAGACAGGTTGTGAGTTTTTGCCAGGCTTTACACAAAAAAATATAAGTAGGTAGGTACAAGCTCTGCTTAGTTTGGGGACTAGATGGTGTTGTGTAAAATGTTCCAAGTATTTATTTCTTTTAAAATCCCCCAAAGTCTACAGAAAAATACATGCCAAGCTTAGGAAGCTAAGTGCCATAATCAATGTTAATTGTAACAAACAAAATAATATTTGTTCACTATTTTATCTCACTCTTGATAACCTGCCACTCATAATCTGACTTGTGGACCAAAAATATTAATTGTTAACTCTGCTGACCCTAGATTCGCGAATTTTTCCATTTACAGCACAAAACATAATAATTCACTCGTTAAATCATTATCTGCGTAGATACTGAAGCTATACCGCGACCGCGATAGCTGTTTGTAATTTTATGATCGCACTATAAATTATTATTATCTAATTACTTTTATAATTATCTAACTAAAATTTTTACATCATTTGTGTGGGAGATTATCTAAATGAAAAAATTAAGAAGAAAAGGGAAAGGTAAACAGTATTTCTAGATGACTTTACAGTCGGTTGTTTTGTCAACAGGAGAATATTAATTCATAACTTTTTAAAGTTCCGACATTAAACATAAACACTTGACGATCGCCCACAGATAGGAGTAGTCTGGGCATGATAATGCCCTACACTGTGTGCCTAAGCGGTGTCTACGCAAAGTCTACGGGCTGCCTACGCGCTGCCTACGAGCTGCCTACGCGGTGCTCTTCGCACAGTCTACACTTTGTCTACGCAGCGTTTACCTATAGCGTTTACGGCTCGCTATGAGTATTACTTTCAAGAAATTATTATTTAGATGGGTACGTACATGGGTACATATAATCATTGAAAAATTGTTGTGTTTATTTAATAATACACTGAGGCATATCAATTCCTTCCCCACATAAGCGAGTAAGCAGAGTGCAGAGGGTCGCGGACTCGCGGCACTCGTAGGGACAGTTGCGTCGTCGGCGGCGGTGTCACTCGGTGTCACACACTTCACGCGAAGCAACTGCACGACGCTCCAGGTTTGCGATAGTGCCGCCTTTAATTCTTGATATATTTATGTTTTTAATTAATTTTAGTATTGTATTATGTATTTTATTATTAGGACACACACGTTACAATTTATTTATTTTATTTAACATGTAGCATCGTCGTCAGCTATACATACAAATATTATGTTTATCGTTACGTTGCGGTGTACGTCTTCACGATTATACAAAACTTTAAACTGGACAATGTATTTAAAATAGTAGGTAATTAAAAAAATAAAGTTATTTAAATATGTCGATAAGTAAATATAAATGAAGTGTATCGCGGCGCGTCGCTTCGGTCGCTATCAAGCGGCGAATATCTGGTAGCGACCGGTTGGGATTAGTGTGGCGATACCACTAATAATACGTAGACATTATTATAATTTGCACACTTCTCCTTAACTAACTAATCGTTCGCACGATTATAGACCTTGAGCTGAACATATAAAGGTTAAGATAATTATTTTTAGTAGAATATTAAGGCTTGTAGTGGTTTAGTAAAATTCCAATTACGGTAATCAGTCTACATATTTGAGCGATTTTAGAAAAAGTACGATGAACACAACCAAGCTTATCAACATTCGTTATCTGAATAATGTAGACGACAAGCTTCACATCCACGAGTGGTCGGAGGTGACCACATCTTCTCGGATCAGCACATACATCTGCCGTCATGTACGTTAGTTTTCCCGACAAAACTAAGTTCTTTAATGGGGTTTTTCAAAAGGGGTGTTAAAAGATTTTTACAGGGTCGGCAACGCGCGAGTGTTACCCCTGGTGTTGCAAGCGTTTATAGGCTACAGTAACAGCTTACCATCAGGCATACAGCCCTTATGCTTATTTGCCACTTGTGTTATAAAATTAAAAATTTAATTTTGAAAACTAGTTGCTATTTGCTCCTGAAACTTTATATCGGGAAAAAGAGGGAATAACTTAGTATCATGACGTCGGGATAGTCATACAATATATATTGCAAATTCCATGATCTGTCTAAAGCTAACATTACTTTTTTGTGACCAAACCGCAATAAAAATCTTAGGACATCGTGGCGTAGCGCGTAGGTTGACTGACTGAGAATGACCTGCGTGCCTCCTTTATCAAAAACTAAAAACATCGTGCAGTGTGTGCGTATGTTATTTATACCCGGCAAGCGCGCGGCGGCGCGGCTGTGACGTGGTGGCGCGCCCACCGCCCCCACACTGGCGCCAACGTTTGCCACCAATACTACCTCGTATTCGTACAGATACCAAAACAAATTAATGCTGGTCAAATGTACCAACATTGGTAGTGTGTTTCACTTGTGAAGTTTATTATGTACTCTTGACATTAACTGTCTGATGCGACCGAATATCGTGTAAATTAGTGGGTGCGCGCCGCCGCCGCGCCACGCATGTTATCAAAATGATCACTGATTACAGCACGTAGAAGGTGTACTTACCTTCTTTTTAAGTAATACCTTATTAATTACCATACCAGCTTGGCTCTATGCCACTGGTTGTTACTAATCTTATAAGCTTCAACTAGACGTCATCATGCCGACCGCAGATTCAAGTCAATAAAAATTTGGTAAATTTTCTTTGTGGACCAAGCACTGTTCTGCAGTTGTCAGGCTAATACAATAACAGTCATACTTCTTTTAGCACAACAAACTTAGTGCATAACGTAAGGTGCACCTACAAATAAAAATGCTCAAATTGCTCATTTTAAAGTTAAATCGTGACCTCTGCACTGCATCAGAATGTTTTTTTTGTAACAGAAGGGGCAAACGAACAGGCGGGTCCTTGTTGGTGAGTGACTACCGCCGCCCATGGACATCGCGTTGTACAGACAGCGACATTGTAGTTGTCACCAATTCTATTCTTGCCTTCGAACTTGTTGGGGAATACTGCCACAAGAAGGTTATTCCATAACTTAGGTACATGTTCTCGGGTGAAAGTTGCGCGTATCTAAACCGGACTTGTGAATTTCCAACCACAGTCAGTTTACTGTGCAGCTCGCGACAGAAGCGCGACTAATGTCATAAAATATATTCTTATATTATGTGTATCACTTGCTCCCATTAGCTGCAATTAAGATGGGACGAGGATAAAACGTCACGTAATGTGTTTATATTCCAAGCTTCCAGCGCTGTCACCGTGGCGCTCTGCTCAGCGCAGCGCTCGTGAACTTGGCCCACATGTACATGTTACACATTACGTTGGCAACGCACAGACAACACATATTTTTGGTAACCGCGTTCGAAATATTTAAACAACATATTAAATCCAACATCAGTACCTCGACCATGAGTTTTTACTCGACGACACGGCAAAAAGCCGAAGGAAGGGTTTTATATTAGGCAGTCTATGTATGTTCCTATTTCACTAAGCTCGCTAGCGACGCCGTAAAATACTTTTATGGAAAACCCCTCCAACGCCTCTAGCGGTTACGTAAGGAACTAAAATCGGCTATAAGATTACAGCGTTTCGATACGTAAACAACCCATCGAAAGCAATTCTATGGAAGTCGTGGTTGAGGTACTGTACGCGATAAACACCTATGTAAGTATTGAAACAACTTGGGTGATTACCTAGGTATTATAGTTCGTGTTTCGTAGCTGATGTAAAAATAATATTTAGTTAACAAGTGCGCAGAACAAGACATAACGCAGACAGCTGTACAACAGTATCTTGAAATAAATGAATGAGGAGTCGCGATACGAGCGGAAAAGCTTCAAATGCAGTCGTAAAGTTCCAATTACATAACTTGTTTATTTTTCAAATTTTCATTGAACCGGATAGACATTAAAAATGTGTATGATGTGTTCCTACACCAAATCTATACCTAAGCTATACACGACGTAATTTAAATATAACGCTAAACATGCGTAAATAAATATCGTTGTGTGTATGTACAACATAGTTATGTAAGCTTTAGTTGTTCGTATATTCTACACTTAGACAGCTCAGTATTTGCGGAAAATCTTGATGCATTAACCGTCCACCGCCGTCAGACAAAAACCGACAACAAACCAAATAATTATTTTATATTCCATTTATGAATATATATTTAAGCCCCTTGCCTAATAAGACCTACAAGAGCCTAATTTATCACGATTAATTCATAAATTATCGTGAACGACATTTACGATCATAAATAAATTAAGGATAGTAATGTACTCAAAACAAAAACTGAAAAAAAAAGTAAGTACCTAACAGTAGTCAAACATTTTTACAGTTCTTTCATGAATAACTTAAAGTATAATTTACAACTATTTCGAGTGTATATTCTGTGTTACACATCATAGCACAAGGTCCTCGGTGTTAACTTTAGTTCAATATAAAATCATAATCACATGTACCTACTTCGGAGTCAATTAAAGCATGCGCCCACTGGGGCGAAACGCCGCGATGTTACAAGACACTTTATACTATAGTTAATTAGTTATTATCAACGGGTACAAGTTTACGGCGCGGCGTCGCTCGTGGTAGGTTATCGCGGGTGATAGCCGCTACATCGACATTGGCGCCAGCTCCGGATCGCTCCAGATTGATGGCCTCGCGCCTCTGCGAGCATTGTGAGCCGTTCCTGTTAGTTGTGCCTACCAAACAACCCGCTATCGCAGTATTTTATGTTTTAGAAGATAACGGATGTGATACTCTTAAACTATTTATTATTTTGTTATTCTTTGATTACAACATTTAGGCGCGTGTAACCCTCTAGATCGTTTCGGTATTTTGTTATTGTACTTATGACATCCGATTATTAGTAGTCAGTTATTAACTACGAATAAATAAAATACATAATAAATAGGTACTTCTCTGACTAGCGGTTCATACATTAGCATACCTGGATAGCACGATACACATGTCGACGTCCGCAACAAGAAAACATTTCTACAACTAGAACCTGTCTGGCAGCCTAGCACCCTCACTGGTTATGACAAACTCTCTCACTCTCTCTTCCAGTTGATATTGGTGTATGGATGCGAAGTTTCGAAACCCCCGTAAAACAAAACTGCAGGCTTTCGTCAATACGTTTACGACCTGACATCCATCCTCCGCAAGTGTACATGTTGCGCATTGCGTTGTATTCAACGGAGGTGGAGATGGATAGGTGACTCTTTTAACAGAGATAAGAAAAATCAGAGCAAATGCAGTTCATTTATATTTTAATAAATATAAATAATAATAGTAATTATAATGTTCATCGTAGGTAGCTAGGCTATCAGATTACCGGATTCACCCTGTTTTACAATGTTGGGTAGATAAGGGCCGCCGTCCTTCGCGTCTATCTTTCACGACGCGATATACGATAAGTTACAAGAAGGAAACAAAGTGTTGGCTAGCTTTGGACGAGAGGAAATATATTCGTCCCTTACCTCGACGTGGGATTATAGTAAGTTAGACGACAGAAACTTGTTAAGACTGTGAGCTCAGTGTTAAGTAGGTAATAAGTTTATATTTATGTACAATAAATAAATAGGTAAACTGGATGATTAATTAAGCTAAATACTTAATTTATTTAAGCTAAATATACAATTATGCTAAATTATTAAGCTTCTAAACTATTTGGCCCAAAAAGTTCACGTAGCTTAAGATTGACTATCCTAAATATGGGGACCAATTTTACAAAGGCTTTAATCAAATACCACGACGCCAATCTATCACTCGATTGAGTAGATCCGGTAAGGTTTTCATTCAATTTCTTATTTCATTCATGCAGACATAGTTTAATCACGGATCACTAATGATATCGATCAAGTTTTTGTGTACCTAAGTACTCCTATTATTACAATCGTCGATAAATAGCTACCGTTTTGTGTTGCTAATGTCGTGTTCATGAAAAAATAGAACAAAAAGCGTACCGAGCACTAGTCAGTAGTCATCATTGATAATAAGCGACGTAACGTAAGCTACGAACACACACAATTACACTTTATGATGGAGATACAAATTATCAAAGATAACTACAATGATCATAAAACATTACACGAAAACAGCATGATGTGCATAAAGAAGTAGGTACCTACCGACACTTTATATAATAGCCATGAGCTTTTTGGTAAATAATACCTACAAATGATGCAATGCTGATAAAAATTAAATAAAATTAAAGTTCAAAAGTTGAATAATATTTATAATATTATAATTATGTATGGACAAGGTGTTTGATTATGTACCTATTTATAAAAATAATTATAGCGTTCTTTAGTAAACATCTGCAGTCTACTATCACAGAATAATAAACATTTCGAGACTCGCAACAGATTGCAATATTAAAAATAGGTACTATTTTTTATTAACTATAAATACATACTTACACCATTCTGAGAAGATTTTTCAATTGAGTGTCTAAATGACTTTATTTCTACATACAAGAGATATATGATAAAATCGGTCTCACAATAAAGATGGCACGAGGATGCGCAGGCGACATAACGCTCTGTGGGCACTGGGGTGCGACACAGGCTGGGTGGGAGTGGGACCAACACGCACGCGCACATACCTAGCTATGACTTGAATGTGACTGAGCTAATTCAATCATCGTAACGTAACCAGACAATCATTATAAAATACATTGCGCATGGAGAGCAAACACAATAGAACGGAGACTACACCATAAAGTGAAACACGAACACTACAGAGTGCAGTGCATTCCAACTCGCAATGTGAACAAACATCTGCCGCCTCATGGAATTATTAATTACAATTCATTTACGATAAAAGTTAAATATGAATGAAACAATACGCACCCATTCAAATTAATTCCGATATGATACGTATTATGCATGGTTAATTAAGTAGTTGTTTGGATAACTTACCGTCCACCGAAGCGTAACAACTGTTCCACACGCAGGCGACCTGAGGCGAATTGAGCGTTAACATACGCGTAAGCGTTACAATGAATGTAGCAAGTAAAATGACTGTTACGCGTCAGTGGACGGTGACGTTAACGGCGAATGTTATGGTGATGCTGACGAGCGATGTCTGTGTGTCAACAGTCCGTGTGTGTGTGTGTGTGTGTGTACTACAAGTACCAAGTACTACATGTTGGTAGAGCTAATGACATTTTATGGATGTCAGGGCAAGACGTTAGCCTCGTATTTACACAAACGACGCAAACGCTATCTGCATCAATAAGCTGCGTCCTGCAAGACTCAGGTACCTACGTATGATTTAGAAAAACAATTAGTTACCGAAAAAACAGTACCGCAGAATTAATTAATCTATTGTTTATTGATGATACTACCCATGTAAATCTCACTAACCATACGTTATTTTGTCATCATTAATGATTATTATCGGCGTAATCATTAGGTATACGCTGCGTTTGTCGCGCCCGAATATTAATCATTGTGTATAGGTTTCTACTCGAATTATTTTATTCGTATTTCATTGGTGTATTTCACATGCTATGGTAGCGAAAGTCGTGAACTGCAGTGAAGTTACCCGAGTACTAGACATTATCAGAATAAACAACTAAGGACAGAGCGAAATGTCGCTAAGGAGAAATAATTTTCCATTATCTAACGAAATTAACTGTTCTGGACGTTATGAAACCCAGTATTTGTATAAGTAATCACAATTTGGTGTGGCTTCACATCACAGCTATCTATACCTATGTGCGATTGCGTATACTAGTCTCTCGGCACTCTCATTATGTACTACAATACAACATATAGTGATTTACTAAATACATAGTTATTATTATGACAACCTAACGAGTAACGGCAAATAATGTATTGTAATTTGTTGTTCGAGTAACTCTCTCGCATTCCTGACTTCTTGAGCGATGCGACGGTCGAGTGTAAGATTATAATTACTTACTATGTATATGAGATGATGGAGTCAAATCTGCCTCAGTTATAGGAGGTACAATCAGGTACATAGATAGCCACTTGACTGGATCAGCCTAAATGTCTTTTAATGCTGATCATTTATGATATTGACACAAATATGTGTTCCGCTAAATGATCCACAGAAATAGCAAATATTGATCACGCGGTTCGCAAATAGAGTCCGCGTGTATGACCTGTGACACTGCAGCAATTGGGCGGCTGGACGTTGGACGTTGACGACGCTAACTGGACGAAAATTCATTGAATGTGATGCTGAGCCGCCACAAAGTAATAAATTGCTCCCAATATAGATATCACGAGATAAATCTCAACCACATTGTACCCATCTCAACGAGTATAAACGCTCAATAAAGTGGCGATAGTTGGACCTCACATCAAAGGTATGTTTTTGCAGGCATAAGAAGCCTTGGTCAGAGGAGAATGCAGCCGGCAGTCACACTTTTTTACGTCAATTCTTCTTCGACTTTCAGTTTATCCTTAATTTGTGTTGTGTAGCTCAGTCTTATAGCGTCAGTGTAGTGTTAAGAACTCTTAAAATGATTAGAGCAATTGATTTGGAATGAGCTGCAAATGGTGTGTAGTTTAGTGAAGGGCACCGGCCTTGACATACGTCGCGTTGATCCTGAGTGTAATGTGTCAGTAAGTAAGTAGCGTTTGATGAGGCACACCCAGCGCTGCCGCCCCCGGCGTCACGCTGCCCCACTCCCCGCCCCCGCCCCCCAGCCGGGCACACCACACCGCCGATAACATTGAGATTACATGCCGATAGCGAGCTGTCAAAAATATTTATCACCACTAATGACGACGCATTCCAAGCGCAATCCGGCGCGGCGCGGCGCGGCGGGGAACTTACGAGTATACACAACGATTATAGTTGATATCCATATTAATGATAGCCAGATCCATCTTTGAAATGATAAACATGAAACAGTTAGATAATTTTTGGACTGTCGTAAGATATTTCCGCGGATGCCGCGACACAGTGTACCAGCCACTCGCTGTACCAGTTAAGCGACGTCGGTCGGTGGCCCTCAATAAAGTCTATGAGCACAAGAGAGTACCAACAGCGTCATATTGATTTATTGGCTTAAATGGCTAATTTGCGACGTCGCGGAGGTCTGGGAACAATCGCGAACATGAGCGGAGTAGTGAGCAGCTACCGATTGCATCAATCGTGAGCGTCTTTTAGCGAGTGGGACGACGCTGCTGCGAATGCTGGGACAATCATAGCCATTACAGTTTATTGATACACAACAGATGCACACAAATGTGACAGAAGGTCCACTGCAGCTACAGCCGATGCATTTACACCAGCGCCGCGGCCGCTCGCGTTGTAACAAAGCAGCTTTTAGATTGTACACTAATTTTCTATTTACCAGTTCATAACGAATAACTTGTCTCTAATTATAACAAATTGTTAATATATAGGTAAACATCGAGGGTAACTGGGTAGAGCAGCCGGCGGCGCGGGCGCAACCGGCTTGTTAATGAACTTGTGCAACGCGACCTTGCCGTGTAATGAGCTAACGCTGCTACGATAACGATACTGTACCGACGCGCAGTGATTACGAACGGACGTCAATTGTCTTCTTGATTAAAAGCCGTGATCAATAAAAATCTAATTGAGAACTAATTTACGTAGCGAATCTTGTTTTAAAACGGAGACATTGAGGTCTCCGAGACCATGCGGTACCGGGGCGTGCATACAATGTCAGATCCCCGAATCGATTCCCATTCGATTCGTTCATATTTAGACATTCGTCAGGAATTGATGGATGCAGCGTTCTCCTGTCTGCCAGTGACAATACCTCACGGTAAACTGCAGCCTTATTTCCGCCAGTCCCATCACCAGAATCGAGTGAGGAGGTGATTATGAGGATTTTCCCTCAGACCGTTCGTTATAATGATCATTCGTAATGTTTAGAAGCGGCGGATGTTAGGATTTGACATAATGATGACATTATAATAATTATACCTACGGCTAATCAAAAATATGCAAAAATACGTGATGTCATATGTATATGCTACAATATAAGCAAGAAGATTTGTCGAAATTGTGTACAACCTGGGAGTCTTCAAGATTTTTTTATAGTAGAGAGGCAGATGAGCAAGCGGGTCACGGTGTAGTCAAGAATCGGTCTGCGTGGTCGTCGCTTAACACCTGAATAAGGGTACAAAATCACCCTTCAGTGTAGTAGTTAGAGGCAAGCTTATCCAGTATAGAACTAAAGCAATTTGTAGATGATGTCTTGCAAACAAAAACGACACTCCAAAGGAAAAGGTTTCCTGTTACTAAATGATAAATAATGCAACAAGAGCAACAATATGGTCTCTAATTAGTCGAGTGGATGATTACTGTTGCACTAGTGGAGTTGCGTAGCGGGCGGGGCCACGGGGCGCGCCTAAGCACCAAGTGTTTTGATTACAAGTGATGCACGTTAACCACCTGTAGGTACCTATTGTGAACTTACCTATACATACACAGACACACACTCTTTACATACAAGAAGACTGGGCTTATCAAGGACAAACCCACCTAAGAATATGTTTATTAAATTTTAATTAAGCAGGCATCTACGATATAAACGGAATTTGAGATCATGATTAACTCGTTTGCAAACATGTGCAAAATACTACTACGACTCGTATAGGCTCCTATTTACCTAATGATCAAAAATTACTTTATAAGATGCTGGTCTAATAATATCCAATGTCTATATCTAAATATCTTCCGGAGGTGATACATTGGTTAATATTGTTATCATAGAAGTTTGTATTAAGTAAGACAATTGCGACAAACGATGAATTGTTGAAGGTAAACAGTCGTAATATTTACCTAGTTGGTTGATAACATCCGCGGTGGCACACGTGCCAGATATCCGCAGAGAAGAACAAATGAGTGAGGGCCTGTTTCACAGATTACTGATAATTATTAGGCAGATGATATCATACAAATGTTGTTCCCCCAACACCACTACAGTTTACTGACTGGCCTGGCTCCTGGCTGCCTGTTCATTCTGCGTGTATTGACTAATGTGCAAGGTTTCCTGCACGCGGTGCGTCGTCTTCTCAATGGATATTTAGTGCAGGACGCGCCGCGCGCCGTCACCGTGCGACTTCCGAGCGGTCCCTCATGCTGCAGCTATCATCAACTCCGGCTATTTATACTATAATATCGTTGTTACCCAATCACACCTATCCATTGTACACGAGAGACGACATGCTATACTTGGCCGACTGGCCGTTACTTTTATCATTCAATTTAACGTCTAATATTGAATGTTACGTATTCGCGTAGACATGAAGCTGCTACGTGGTGCAGAATCGCTATTACTTATGTGTTTAGTAGAAACTTCTTGGCAGGCTCTTGTTTTTAGTACACTAATGACGTTGAGCTTGTTTTGAGATAGGGAAGCTTAGATTGGCTTTGCTTAGCAGACTATGAAAGCTTTGCTTGAGCTTCATTTTGTTGGCAAAATTGAACCCTTACCAACAAACAGATTGAATTCCCATAATTACCAGCGATAAATCCTTACTAATAGCATAAATGCAAAAGTAACTCTGTCTGTCTGTCGCGCCAAAACTACTGAGCCGATTTAAATGCAATTTGGTACACAGATAGTCTAGAGCCTGTGATAGGACGACTACTTTTTAATGCGAAAAAAGGGCTGTAAGTGGGTGAAATAGGGGGTGAGTTATATTAAATACCCCGACCACGCGAGTGAAGACGCTGACAGAAAGCCAGTATACTAACTATATAGCCTTTAATCTTCCTAGATCCCACTTTCCATTGATAAAAATCGTATGAAAATCCGTACAGTAGTTGCTTCTGAGATAAGCCCGAAAAAACTCAAACTCAGCGTGGTGTGGCGGGGAACTTTGATTTATGATAAATGTAGTGATAGTTATTCTCTGCAACGAACGTCATTCATCAGTAAAGCAACCGCGCAACCTTTTCCAGCCGCCCGCCCGCGCCGATGTAAAAACGAATAAAACTGATATTGATAGCCGAAAATAAGTCTGGACACAAAAATAAATTGGATAACAACTGAGTGCGAGTTGTGCGATGTTCAGATTATATCGAAGATTACTTCAGAATGTTAGCGTTTAGTTCATCTGGAAGTATGAATGATTTAGGTAAACAAAGGCGTCGCCCGCAACGCGTCGGCGACGCGCTAATGTTACATTATTTGTATCTATTTACGCAGTCGGTGCGCGTACATATCGCGCGAAATTTCGATAGATGATTATTATTAAACGCGCTTCGCAATTAGCCCTTATTCATTGTCGTATGCAATGTCCGCGAATAACAAGGAGCCACCAGTTTTCTACTACAAAATTATGCATAGATGCAGGTTCACCGTTTTTATTAATGTAGTATAACAAGCACTAATAAAGACTGCAGGCGTCCCACCTAGACATCCGACAACCGGCTAGTTGTTGGTATCCAAATTTATACCACCCTATATCTAGTTAATGCGCAAAATAATAACAGGTTACGTTTCAGCGGACTTCAGTGTTATAGTTTAGATAACGCTATCGTGTTTACGACAAGCGGGTTCTTTCTCCGCGGAGGTCGCGGCGGGTCAGTGGGGGTCAGTGCTGGGGCTCGGCACGTTTCAGTAACTACTGTACTGATTAAGACGTATCTACGCAGATACATTACGTTGATAAGAATTTGTTAATACGATTCGATTTTTATTCAAAAGAGTGTGTAGGTACAAGTTTTAGTTCATGGATATCAGCACATTTTTGTTTGTTCCTAGCTTGTACTGATCTCATCAATATTAATTAATGACATTAGCATTAGAGCCGGTGAGCTCGGTGACACCGGCACTGATTCGCGAACTGATGAATATTAACGAAATGTCGATGTTATTTGATTGGTATGTTAACGCACATTTTGTTCAAACATTAGGTAAATCGTTTTATAAGTTTGTCGTTAATCATCAAGGATTTTTGTCGAGTTGTTTTTACATAAGTAGTGCAATTATGTAAATTGAAATACTAAAAGCGTTAAAAACATATTATAATTGGTTTATAGAACTTTACATACCATTACGCTTGTATATTGCTCGAGGGGTCAGGCAGGTGTACAGCTGTACACCCACAGTTCACCGGTATGTTCGCCATCAACCGCGCATAGATTCACACTTCCAAGTTCTACTAGGAATTTTCATAGAGTCGCCGAAATAATGTTTAGCGTAGTCTGTGGTAATTTTTATTTTTAAATAAAGCTGTAGGCATTGATTTAGTTTTCTGTCATAGAATACAAGTTTCCTTTATATTTTAAGGTTTTTAAAATTCATATAACACAAATACGATTTAACGACGAATATCATAATAGAAAGAGAGATACTCACATTGTGTGGGTCCGACGACTGGACGTAAGAACACCGGCGTCGAAATAGCGCCAAGGTCGGCAGATATTGTTGTAGAAAAATACGACGTCGCGATGCGTGCGGCTGCGGCCACGGACGATCAGCTACTGTGGAGTGCCGGCTGCCGGTGGAGGGCTGGGCGTGTTATGTAGACCGCGCGCGAACGCTCACTGACGCCGGCCAGCACGCACTCCTCGCAAACAACGATACAACGATGGTCAGCACAACACGACCAAAGTAAGAAGGTTACAAACACCTCGCAGCTCTCCGATAAATAGACACATTTCTCCATAGTCGGGTAGCAGAGGCGCCACCACACGACCTGACGGACCGGCCCCCGAAGCTGCGCGTAATTAATTGTTGCTTACAGTAAGTTTTTTGGACAAGTCCCATTGATGCAATAGATAGTAATGCCTTGTAATTACTTCATTATAACCAAGCATCGTCGGCAGCAACCGGCACCGATGGCGATGAAGTATACAGCGCGTTAGATTGAATTTCACATCAGCCTAATATGCTTATAATAATAGTATTGACATTGTAGATCATCAGTATAACGTCAGCAGCCATCAATTCTGATTTCTGATTTGAACCCGTGAAGCAGTAGGTCCTGCCAAGTAACCCCGAATGCGCCCGCGCCCGTTCGGCGGGGTGGCCGTCCTGTGGTTGGTCTTTGGAACATAGGTAAACGGTTCGTACCTATTTATCATACGGTATGGTACTCATTACCATGTCATGTCATGGCTTTTGCTTTTTTGCCTTCGTGCTGTGACTTTAGCGGTTGATTTTTACTCGCCATCTAGTACTACACTAGTACACTAGTAGGTATTGTGTGCTCCCGAGTAACACTATCGAACTCCTATATGTGAGTAAGTGGAGCTCGAGTGACAGTGTCGTCTTGTTATAGCTACTGTCAAAATTATATCTCTATCGACACTTCGACAGATTGGATCATCATCATCATGTCAGCCAAAAGAGGTCCACTGCTGAACAAAGGCCTCCCCCATTGACTTCCACAGGGACCGGACGCATGCTACCTGCATCCAGCGACTTCCAGCGACCTTTACCAGGTCATCGGTCCATCTCGTTGGAGGCCGTCCCACGCTGCGCTTTCCGGTGCGTGGTCTCCATTCGAGAACCTTTCTGCCCCAGCGGCCATCGGTTCTACGAGCTATGTGCCCCGCCCACTGCCACTTTAGCTTGCTAATCCTTTCAGCTATGTCGGTCACTTTGGTTCTTCTACGGATCTCCTCATTTCTGATTTGATCGCGTAGAGAAACACCAAGCATAGCTCGTTCCATAGCTCGCTGAGTGACCTTGAGCTTTCTTATGAGGCCCATAGTGAGTGACCACGTCTCTGTGCCATATGTCATCACTGGTAACACACACTGGTTGAAGACTTTTGTCTTGAGGCACTGTGGTATAGATGACGAAAAGACATTGCGAAGTTTCCCGAACGCTGCCCAGCCGAGTCGGATTCGACGAGTGACCTCTTTCTCGAAGTTGGACCTACCTAGCTGGACGGTTTGTCCTAGATAGACATACTCGTCGACAACTTCGAGAGCAGAGCTCCCAACGGATATTTGGATAGGCATGACATGGGCGTTTGACATGACTTTCGTCTTGTCCATGTTCATTTTAAGACCCACCTGCTGGGAAACTCTGTTGAGGTCATTGAGCATTGTGCTGAGCTCTTGCAGCGATTCTGCCATGACTACGATATCGTCGGCAAATCGAAGATGAGTGATATACTCGCCATTGATGTTGATGCCGAATCCTTTCCACTTCAGTAGCTTGAAGGCATCTTCCATTGCGGTGGTGAACAGTTTCGGGGAAATGACATCCCCCTGTCTAACACCTCTTTGCAATGGAATTGCTCCCGTACACTGTTCCTGTACTCGGACCGACATATTGGCGTTTTTGTATAAGCACTTTAACGCTTCGATATACCGATAGTCAATGTGGCACCGCTGCAGAGATTGCAGCACCGCCCAAGTTTCAATCGAATCGAAGGCTTTCTCATAGTCCACAAACGCTAAGCAAAGTGGCAGGTTATACTCCTCGGTTTTCTGTATAATCTGCCGTAGCGTATGGATGTGGTCTATGGTACTAAAACCTTTTCGGAAACCGGCTTGTTCGGGAGGCTGGAAGTCATCAAACCTGCGCTCGAGACGATTCGTGATGACCCTTGAAAACAACTTGTAGATATGGCTCAGAAGCGAGATGGGTCTATAGTTCTTCAATAAGGTGTTATCTCCTTTTTTGAAGAAAAGCACCACCACGCTTCTGTTCCATGCCTCTGGCGTTGTGCCCTCGAGTATAACAGAGTTAAATAGCTTCTGAAGGACTTTAAGTATCGGTGTTCCACCCGCTATCAGAAGCTCCGTTGTAATTCCGTCGTTACCCGGCGCCTTGTTGTTTTTCAGCTGTTTCAAGGCCATCCTAATCTCGTACAGGCTGATGTCCGGGATATCTTCGGTATAGTGTCGGGTTAATTTGGCTCGGGGGTCTGTTGGCGAGCCAATAGTAGGTTTAGTTGCCGAGGTACTCGTATACAACTGTCGGTAGAACTTCTCGACTTCTTCCAAAATCTCTGGCTTAGTCGACGCTACACTGCCGTCTTCAGTTCCTGCAGTGAGTAAGGTCGCCAGAGCTCCTTTCTAAGGATGCGCTGCGCTGGCAGTAAAAGGAATATTCCCTCAAACTGTCGGCGCAGTGAATCCTCCATAAACCTCTAAGAGGTTTTTTGGGTGGGCAACGCGCGAGTGATACCCCTGGTGTTGCAAGCGTCCATAGGCTATGGTAACCGCTTACCATCAGGCGGGCCGTAGGCTTGTTTGCCACCTTAGTGGTATAAAAAAAACTAATACCCGTTGCTACACTGTGTACACCTATTAACTGTCTGTGTTGTTGTACAAGTGCGCTGCGATGGTATCAGCTCGATTAATTACTTGCAAATGTAATAAAACATAATGATGTATGTCGTCTAGCCGCTGCCGCTGCGACACGGTTCACACGAGCGTCAAATTATTGATAAACGCAATCGCGGACATAACGTTTAACCTTAGAGGTTTGAAGTAGACTTTCATACTCAGACAACTTTATTAATTTAAATTGATTTATACACTAGTAGGCCTGTACCTATTATCTAATGTACGAGTAGTATTAATAGTTTAATACCCACAGCCTATCTTGACCAGTACCTCGGCCATGAGTTTATGTTTATGCTATCGAATCCCTTGCGATAGCAACGCCGTAAAATATTTGTATGGAAATCACCTCCAACGCATCTAGCGGTTACGTAAGGAACTAAAATGAGTTATAAGATTACAGCGTTTTGATGCGTAAAAACCTATCGAAAGCAATTCGATAACGACTCATAAACTCATGGTTGAGGTACAGATAATTAATCTACTGATTGTGAGCATTATTTGTGGATTACTCAGTCTCGTCCAGCCAACCAAATATCTGTATTTAAGTAGCAGAGTACCTACCTACCAAATAGCAAATGTGAGTTTAAATGAAGTGATTCACAGTCGGGTTGGGTCCGTAACCGTATCGTATCAGATTTTAATAGCGGTATTCCCAAAAACGTCAGTTACTCAATGTATCACATTATAAACTTTATTTATTACCACAGAGAGAACAGCAGATACTTACAAATATTGATGCTGTTATCTTATCTACACTAGATGTGGTTATCAACTAAATTATTAAGGTATTAAATGAAAATCTCATTAGTTAATAAGTCAGTGTTTCTGTTATCAAAACTTATCAGCGCACATTGTTCAGCAGTCCCCGCCGGGGGCTGGTCACTGCTACTGTCACTGTCACAAACACCGCGACACATCACATGTCAAGCAGCGGAATTGTTATACAAACACTATTGTATTCAATGAGACAAACGTTTCCATTCATTGATGGACTAATTAGACAAGATGTTAGATCAAGTTCGACAAAATATGGCGGAGTTGATCTTGTACAAATAAAGCAAATAGGTGTGTACGTACAAGTAACGGCACACGACAAGCCGGGCTCACGCGAGCCCTGTGACCGCGCTGATGCAGCACCGAGGGGTGTGGCGCCACCTCCACAACAGATATCCGTGTAAATTCCCAATGCTTAATACCAATAAAACCTGATAACCAGCGACGTCATTATCGTCAGCGGCGTCTTGAAAGTGGGCAAAATTAAATCGACAGACTTGAGCAACTCTTTTTTGTTAGCTGCCTGCTTACTCTTTTAGTTAATCACAGTCATTATCGTGTGTAGGTACACTCAATATTGCAAGAATAAACAATACCAACTACAGACTTAGATAAATTAATTTATATTTGTTTTGAATGAAGACCAGTCAATGTATTTTTTTCATTTCATTATAAAAATATGACACCATACATACGTTATAATGTTTATTATAGATAGTAGGTAGTTTATTGTACACACACGTTATTAATATTACCTATTATTATTTATTTTTATACAATATTAACTTATCCATCGTTATGTAATAAAATATTGAATCATCCGTGCGCTTAGACAATAAGACAGTTATACATTACACAGGTGATGCAATAGATGGACCGAGACAGTGGCTCTCTCTCATAATTATGCTATTTTATTCACTCTTATTAACCCAATTTGGGTAAGGTCTCCCCGCATGCTGTAAACAAATCTTTACTTACGTAGGTACGTGCACAAACGCTCTGAGAATTGCATCCCAATGTTTATTTATATATAGGTACCTACTACGGCATCACCACTGCTCAAGGCACGCGGTGTGGACCAGGTATCAACAACTCTGGAAAGTCATCCAGCATTCGAATGGTCGAGTATTAACGTGCTTAGTTTATCTCGACATAAAACATTGGCAAAAACATTCAAGCGCTTGCAGTGTGGTCAATTTTATTAATATTTAATTCGTAGGTATTTACCTAATATTATTTATGATGAACTTAATATACAGACTTACAGTTACGCTTATTACTCATTATGACTAGGGGTTTCTCAAACGATTCACGTTTTACTTTATAGTGGTGGTTCCATGTAAGAAAGCATGTTGCAAGAGAGAACTTTCCCATTAAACAGTGTACAATCACGATCAAAAACATGTATACACTAACAGAAGTGCTAAATCGATTTTCTCCTAGAGTACTAATAGAACTTTTGTGAACGAACACAGTTTTTACGAACCAATACTGTAATGACATTGGTGTTATCTCAAAGGTGCAAACATTCATTCATAAAAAAAATCGCTTTTGCACTTTTGTTAGTGTATACATATTTTTGCTCGTGGCTGTACAGCGCGTCCGCGCTGCACGTGTGTGCTACATAGTTCACGCACACTACTACACATAATTATATTATCACATGGTGAGGCACTTGTCGCTACATACTAAGTTTGTGATTACCTACTTATATAACTTATTAGATACATGATAACTTTACTATTATAATTATTGCTGTTTTAAATTAAGTAACTTTACACAATATGAATTACCCAGTATATTTCAGTAGGTATTACATGCAATATAACACTAAACAAATGTTATTATTATTTTCAATACAATTAACCAGTCTGAAACTCTGAATCAACGTATTTATGAGCGTGGCGTTCACTTGCTAGATGTCCGATTTGTCAACTTTTTGTTCAGGAAAGGACAAACGTAAACAAGCATTGTTAGGGAATTCATTCATTACATCTTTGTTTCCCCGAACTTTATGTCGTGTTCAACCAATGACAAAACACAACCACTCATTGTACCTAGCCAGCCCAGTTGGGACTCCGATTTAAATAATTTTACAGACATACAAGTTGCCACAAAACTCGCCAATTTTGACATACTTCAAAACTGTGTGGTTATGCTAAATGGTACTCTAGCATAACTAGATAAAATTATTGTTATACGAGTATATTCTTGAACATTTAGCGGTTGTTTTATATAAGTCAGCATTACTATTTAATTACCAACCGTATTGATAATTGGTTGTTTATGAGATAGTGTAGATGTGCAGCGCAAGTGTCGGCGGCTGGTGACCCGCGGCCGTGTTTACATTAGATAGCTTCACGCGCTCTCTATGGTTAGGGGCAGACACGCTACTATAACCGGCCAAATTCTGAAGAGTAAATCGAGTTAATTAATACTTATACACGTGATAGCGAATTGTTTTCTAATTACTTTTATGTTTACGCACCGCACTAAAAAACATCCTCATGATCTTCCTGCCCTTGGCCCAATTTATTAGTGGTCGGCGCAAGGTGTATTATTCTTCCATTTATTTCTTTCAGCCGTCATTCCATTATTCACTCCCTTTCCAATCATATCGGCCTTCACACAATCCATCCTTTTTTCTTTGGTCTCCCCCTATCTCTCCATGTTTTCACCTTCTCATCGATATTCTCTTCTAGTCAGCTGCGTTTTATCCCATCTATCCATACATTTCATCTATGGTCTAAAAATGCCATATCATAATACAAGTCACATTTGAAAATTAATTTCAGAAAAATATGGATTTATCTCCTCGGAAAATATGAAATGTAAGTTATTACTAAAGTTGATGTATGACCGTTATGTATCCGGAGACAAGTTGATTAACACTATTTAACGCTAAACGACGGCCCGCTTGGGGTCAGTACCTAAGATTTATTACACTTTTAAAGATTTATTGCTCAATTTACACTGCAAATTGACGGTATTGACACATATCTATTGACTAAAGTCCGTTAAGTATTGTTTTCAACTTCCCCTCTTACTGTTGAATTCAGAGACGACAGCGTAATGAATCATTATAATAGATAAAAAATAGAGACTATCTAAAAGAGACCCAGTATATCTTACGACACTGACAACAAACTCAATGATGGAAAAATAGAGCATATAGTAGCCACTGTTCGCTAACGATTCATTATATAGTCTGTTTTTTATTCTCAGAGACTAAAGTGACATTACTTGCGATACCAGTTTTTTGCATTTCTTTAATAGTAATGTGCCTCTATCAAAAATTATCGCAAATAAATTGAAGTGTCGGTTTTTTTATATTGAGTTATCTTGAAAAAATACTAAGTCTTATTTAAAACGTAATAATCATGGGTCGGATTAGGTAGAGTTTTTAAGGACTAAATAACGACAGCGAAATCAACATAGTCTTCTAAAACTTTTTTATAGCTATTGATATAGTTTTCTAATACTTTTTTACCTCGTTGGAACATAAGACTAAATTTATTAAAGTTATTTCTTTTTTTTTTGTTAGGTAATTTTACGTCATTTATTACTTATAAACTCTACAACGACTTACCTTTCATAGACTTTATTGTGCATTCGGACAATTTTAATTAATTTGGGCTTTAATAATACGATTTGCAATAAAAAAACTTAAGCTAATCGTCTAAAAGTTACGATTCAACAAACTGGTATCGTAGATACAACACTACACAAAAAAGCTTCATTATTTGTAATTTTGACAGTTGCATGTGTCAATCTAGTCTCTGAGATTAAAAAACGGACTTTAGTTAATTGACGTTTCTGAGTGCGGCCCTTAGTCACCGAGGGCAGCGCTACTATCAGCGTACAATCTGTAAAGTCGACTGCATTGCAGACTGGAATAAGCTAAAGCAAGTAAAGCAACCACGCAACATTGGTCTTACATAATTATTATCTCGACTGGCTTTTTTTGGTTAGAATACAAAGTGCTCAAAACACATTGTCGACACTCCTTAGAAGGTTCTCGCTCGTTGGAGTGTAATCACGGATTGTCAAAGTCCGAAGCTTACGTTATCTGTAGAGGAACAGAGGTGACAGACGCGCGGCTTGCCGATAACACGTCCAAACTACTCGGGAATATTTCTACAAGTTGTCTAATTAAGGAACTTGAATGAACATAATGTTTACATACCTACGTTCATGTTAAGATTACCAAAAGTACCGCACGTTGTTATTGTGCTCACCGGCCATTAGTAGGACAAGTTGGATGATTATTTTAAAATAATAACTGTATAAAGGATATGCTTGATCAGCGCGTGCGCACACTGCGCACACAGAGGGAATGGTTATCAATACGACAGGTGACATTGTAGACAGTACGGCAATCGTGATAGAATACTATAGTTAGGGTCTGTTTGACAACTTCTAGATTTTTAATGAAGGAAAAAATCCTATCGCGCCAGCCGATTTTTTCCTTCATTAAAAAATTACTTCTAGATGGCCGCTATCCGTTCATTCCGGATCATTACAAAATGGAACGTTGTAGGAAATCATCTGTCAAGTTATTTACCGTGAACTTATCGGGAGGTAGTGAAACAGGCCCGTATTTTCACAAAAGTTGTACAGTAAAATGATTTGTTTCTTTCTTGTACATTTTATCACAATTATTTTTTCAAAACCATGTGAAAACTATGTGATAGATATTAATAAAGATAAAAAGAGAAACTGGGAATACTGGCCTCAACATAAATAAATCTTCATCGGTATACAATAAAGGTTGCAACTAACCCTAACATACGTTTAGTGCAGAATTGACACACGTGTTTACAGTTAACCCAACAGGTACATATACAGACATAATGTTAGAGCACATCTTATCTTTGTGCTGATCTTTTTCAAAGTTTACGAAAGGTAACACAATAAAACATTTGTGCGTGTGTCCTTAATTTGACTCGCTCGTATCACTGAAGTGATACGCGTTACATTGGCTAAACTATAATTATATCACATGCACAGTGGTGATTGGACTGTGTATTACTGTATTGTTCGCTATAATATAATTATATCTACATTTAATATACATTTTCAGCATGTCTACTTATCGTACGTATCAGTCTCACTCGCGTTGTTTCTCGCTGGCGTAAGAAAACCTGGAAATATAAATATTATATTAGAGAGTAGAATTTATAACATACCATCACGCCTGTATTCCCCGAAGGGGTAGGCAGAGGTGTACTAATGTACACCCACATTTCGCCAGTATGTTTAGGTCCCGTGCAAGCCTATTGCCATCAACCGGGCACATAGCCAGACTGCGAGCTGCTACTAGGAATTTCACACAAAACTCAACAACACTTTGCTCAACCCGGGGATCGAACTCTGGACCTCTAGCGTAGCAGTCGCGCTTGGGACCACTGGACCAACGAGGCAGTCGTCGTAGTTTTAAGTAGACAGTAGATATTCGTGTTTAATTTATAAGTAATCTGATTGAACGCTGAGTGTTCCACAAACGTGACGCGTTATCGAGGACTAGTCTAGACGAGCCCTCATTACTCGTCCAATGCGATGTGACGTAGGTGCTCCCAATAATACGCAATTCGATAACATTCTGGTAAGTTCGTCTGTGTTAATACAATACAAGGTTCTAGCAAATATTGACTAGTTACACCAATATAATCATCAATACTCTATCTATACTATTATTATAAAGAGGAAAGATTTGATTATTTTCATGCATTGAATATAATCCAAAACTACTGAACCGATTCGAAAAAAATATCGACGAACACAATAGGATATTTACAAGCGGATCATTAATTAAAAATGTTGCAAAAACTGGGGAGAATTATTCATTTTGAGAGCTTCCGTAACGTGCGCTGCGTAAACGGTTAAAGTTTCGCAAACGTCATGTATGACGGAATTGTTCCCCTTTTTAAAAGTTCAAAAAAAGTGCGCGACATGGATGAGTACAGTTGATTTAACGCACACACAATGCACAACTCACAATTTAAAGTCAGAAAGATCAGTAGGTAGAAGGACGGTAGAAGACAGCTTCTACCGTCTGCCAAAGATAGGATTTCTGCTCTTTTAGTCGAAATGGGAAGAAAAAATTCAACGCCTCAGGAAATCAATTCTGTCCACTAAGTAACAAAATAATTTTATTGAAAGTTACTTTAATTTGTTTAATCGAAACACTGAATTATTAACGTAATAGGAAGTTTATAAAGTAATATAAAAGGCACTTTTAGTTTAAGTTGGAAAAATATTTTTGTTTTTTACTGACCAAAAATCCGAGGATGTTATTAATTGGGTTGTATATACAACATTATTTCAAGTTTTATATGTTCACCGATTTCTCTATCAACTGTGGATTTTGTCCGTCTAGCCTATTTAAAAGTAGTCTAAAAGTAGCCTATGTCCTTCTCAGCCTCTAAACTATCTCTGTACCAAAGAAGCTCATCGAAATCTGCCCAAATGATGTATGAAGGTACACTTATTGGAAAAAATACCCTGTATTGCGCTGGTTAAAACTCTAGTCGTACTTTTTTTTAATGTTGACTGGAAGATGAGAAAAATAACTTTTAATTTGAGATTTGGCACATTATTATCTGTTTCAAAGTGGTTTCATAGTAAAAACTGTCAAAAAAACTTGACAGCTGTCTGCTGTAGTTTCAACGAACGGAATGCTCGTTTGAATTTATCAACAAATGTTCGTCGATGGAGACATGACCTTTAACCTCCTCCTCTAACAACCTATGCGAAAATGTGCAGTATGCAGATGCATATATTATGACTATTTGCCATCCTTTTCGTTTCCCTACAATTTTTGCAAATTAGAGCAGGAAAAATATAGTTTTACGAATATCCATGATAAAAAATATCGCCAATTTTTTTGCACACATGGAGTGCAAACTACATTTACTGGGTTAAAAAAAACCTTGTCTTTTGCGTTTTGATACATACATTTGATTAGTAGAGTTTCATATTAGATTCCAAGAACCATAATGTCGTTAAGGCTTATCTTATTTTATATTTCGTTTTTATAATCTTAATTTATCATAAAGTTATGTTGTTCAGTATATTTTTTTTTTTAATAATGAAAATAAAACATTTCTTAAATGAAACTAAACGCAATTTCTACGTGATATAATTGTACTATGGGTTATTAAAACTTTGAAACTGTTTTTCATATAAGTAGTTTTAAACTATTTTATTTGAATTCGTCTGATTATCCTTTATAATTTGGTATATATGTACTTCAGGTACAAATTTGGGCTAAGTTGTATGGTATCTTTCATTTAAATCGGTTCAGTAGTGAGAGACGTGAAAGCGCTACAGACAGACAGACAGAGTTACTTTCGCATTTATAATATTAGTAAGGTCAGGATTACCGAAGTTGTCGGCCGGTACCGAAGTGGTCCGACGCCTATAATATCGAATCCAAAAATACCGACCGACGCATTATAATACCGACGCCTATAACACCGATAATATCGACGTCTTTAATACCAAGCCAAACATTTTGAAATAAAATCGTGTAATTTAAATTTCTCGAGGAACTTGAGAGATCGAGAATTCTCATACCTCGAGAAATGAAAAATGACGAGAAACAGAAAGCCTAGCCAGAGACGAAGACAAAATGACGTGGTATGTCGGCTAAAAACCGCATTACGTTCACTTGGTGGCGACAGTACGTGTAGTATGTATGTAGTAGTTACCTGGTGCGCGCGCGCTATATGCAGGTGGTCTTGAGGTGCATGGACAGCAGCCCCTTGGCCACGAAGCCGCGGCCGCACAGCCCGCACACGTACGGCCGCGCGCCGCTGTGGTACCTGCGGGCATGGCGCACGTCACTCCCACGCACACTGCGACTACTGCGCGCGTGAGTGCGTGTGAGTGCGGGTTGTACCGTTCGTGTATGACGAGCGTAGAGCGCTGACTGAAGGCCTTGCCGCAGTGCGAGCACACGTGGGGCTTCTCGCCGGAGTGCACGCGCTCGTGCAGCGTCAGGTTGCACTTCTTCACGAACCCCTTGCCGCACGTCCTGGAAATAACAGTTTCATTATAAGTTTTACTGGATCATCCGCAACCAAAAAAGTATCAGCAGGATGGACCAAACGCGAATATAGATAGAACGATTGGGTAGCTGAACAGAATTTAAACAAACTTAAATGCAGCGTTTGACACTGCAACAGTTCTCATTCTAACTGAACAAAGTCGGGAGCGGGAGATAATTAAAACCCTTTGATTGTATGAATCATATATTATCACACTAGAGGGCACTTTGACGATTTGCAACATATAAATATTGCACCCGAGAATCGCACCAAACAAAATTAATTTTTTCCTTATGTTCTTGAATGTGAACGAAACCATATCGCGATCTAACTCGATCCCAACGCCATCTATCGAGCTAGGTGACAACAGTATATGATTTCGTCCACATTCATTTTATTTACATTCTACACTCCAACATACCGCCCACCAAGGACATCCTAGAAAATGTCCTTTACTTCCGCCCACCGTGAACTATCTAACATTAAATTAAAAGGATCATTTCGCGGGTATGTCCTTAGTGGTAACATACTACCAATTATAACAAAATTATCAATCCTTAGACATACATCCATTAAAGAAAAAATACAAAATATAACAAAACCAAAAATTCTTATAAGGTACACCCAAACTGTTTCATCTAAATTAACATTTCATTTAGTGACCGGTAAAACACAGAGCTTAGAAGTAGGTCTTTTTATGAGCGAATTTTGAGTACGCAGAGTAACAATACGAGTGATTTCGTCGGGACCAGGATGCTTTCGCTCAACTCTACCCAATAACCATCTCCCAGGTGGCAAATTATCCTCTTTAACTAGCACCACGTCACCAACAGATGGTTCCGGGGTTTGATGTGCCCATTTATATCGCTGTAAAAACTGATTTAAGTAGTCATGTGACCACTTCCGCCAAAAATCCTGCATCATTCGTTGGTAGAGTTGCCATCTAGATAAATTGTGAATGTTGGAATTTTCGTAATTTAAATCAGGAACAACTACTAGTGGCTCTCCGACCAAGAAATGACCTGGCGTTAAGATAGTCACCTTGTCTTGATCTTCAACATAGGACAAGGGTCTAGAGTTGAGACAAGCCTCTATTTGTGACAGCACGGTCACCATTTCCTCAAACGTTAACGTAGAGTTTCCTATTACTCTTTTGAGATGGAACTTAGTTGACTTTATTCCTGCCTCCCAAAGTCCTCCAAAATTTGGGGAATGAGGAGGAATAAAGTTCCACTGAGTTCCGTTGTTTGAGAGATATTCAGCCAATTCGGGGTTAATACCAGATCTCTCCTCGTTATATAAATAAAGTAGTTCGCGTGCCGCACCTACGAAATTCGTACCATTGTCACTATATAACTCAGCAACTCGACCTCTCCGTGATACGAACCGCTTGAAAGCAGCTAAAAATCCTTTGGTACTTAAATCGCTAACTGCTTCCAGATGCACTGCCCGTGTCGACATGCATATAAATAAAGCGATGTACCCTTTATAAGATTTGTTCCCGCGACCTTTAGACATTCTTATATTTATAGGGCCCGCATAATCTACTCCGCTACATAAAAATGGTTTATTCGGCGTAACGCGTGCAGCTGGCAATTGCCCCATAAGTTGCGTTCTTGTTGTGGCAGCATACCGAATACATCGGACGCAATTCTTCACATATTTTTTCGCTAATAACTTAATTCCTACAATCCAGTACTTTGAGCGCAAATATGTAATCATAAGTTGGGGACCACCGTGCAAAGTTTTATCATGCGCATCAGCCACCAAGAGATTTGTCAAAAATGATTCCCTTGGAATGAGAATAGGATGAACGCGATCGTAACCCAATTGTGACATCTCCAGTCTACCCCCAACTCTCATAATTTCATTACAATCAAGAAACACATTCAGCGATTTCAGATTACCCTTGAGATTTCCTAAACTCTTATCTCCTTTTAATCCCTTCAATTCTTCGGCAAATTTATCTTCTTGGCATCTCTTAATACAAATTTTTAGAGCTTCCTCGAGTTCTTGTTTGACCAAATACTTTGTTCTAAATCCAGTTGATCGTCGTTCCCTCAAACACATCAAAAATCTGCGGCAATAGGCTATTACTCGTACCAACTTAGATAAAGACGAAAACCTATTCCAAAACCCAATTTCGACTACAGAAGTATGTACCTTAATCTCTTCCAAGTGAGTATTGTTATTCTTGGGTTTCTTGTATTCAATCACCTGCTGTTTTAAATATTCCGGACCATTCCACCATATCGTGTGGTGTTCCAGTTCAGTAGGTGAAATGCCACGAGATGCGCAATCCGCGGGATTTTGTTTTGACGGGACATGGAACCAGCGTTGTGATTCTGTGAGGGTCAAAATATGTGAAACTCTGTTGGCAATAAATGTTTTCCAACGGCTTGGATGACTATTAAGCCATGCCAGAACCACTTCGCTATCTGTCCACATATACCAATCCACTTTTGGTATGTCCAGAACCTTACCTACTTCCGAAATTAAATTAGTCAAAAGCACTGCTCCGCAAAGCTCTAACCTTGGGATAGACACTTGCTTAACTGGGGCCACTTTTGTTTTTGAGGTCACTAACGAAATATGAATGTCGCCTCTAGCATCCACCACTCTCATATAAATAACAGCCGCATATGCGATCTTTGAGGCATCTGAAAAACCATGAAGTTCTGTTTTTACATTGTTTGAATTGGTGTGCAGCCATCGTGGGATCTTCACGACCGTTAAAGAATTTAAATGATTGTGGTAAGTAACCCATTCATCTAACAAATTGGATGGAATTTCTTGATCCCATGTTAAACCTACTAACCACAATTTTTGAATAAATGACTTAGCTAATATAATGCATGGTGCTAACCACCCTAAAGGGTCAAATAGACGTGCAATATCGGATATTATCTTTCTTTTTGTTACAGGTTCAACTAACGGCGTGAGTTTGACTGCGTACTGAAAGGAATCGTCGCTGGAGTTCCAGGTAAGTCCTAGTATTTTTGTAATGTTATCTACTTCTATCTTTAATTCTTCATTCTCATTGTGCTTTACACACTTTATTTTATTTAACAATTCCTTGCTATTACTAACCCACTTTTGTAACTTAAAGCCACACTTCGATAGGACTGTATTTATTTTTGTGTAAATATTAAATCCCTGTTCAATAGTTTCAGCTCCGGACATCAAGTCATCCATGTAGAAATCTTTTAAGATGATTTCTGCTATCTCTGGATGCTCTTGACATTCGTCGTAAGCAACCTGATGAAGAGTACGCACGGCTAAAAATGGGGCGGACGCAGTACCGAATGTCACCGTGACCAATTCATACTCTTCTATTTGCTTTTCAGTACTATCCCTCCAAAGAATTCTTTGAACCATTGTATCTTTCCTGTCGACCAAAACCTGGCGATACATTTTTTCTATGTCGGCTACCAAACATATAGGATGTTTCCTCCAACGCATAATTATATGGCGAAGATCAGCCTGTAACCTTGGTCCTACTAATAGATTATCGTTTAACGACATCCCATTATTGCTTTTGCAGGACGCATCAAATACGACTCGCACTTTAGTCGTGGTTTTATCCTCCCGGATGACAGCATGGTGAGGTAAGTATATAGCTGCCTTTTTATTTCTCTCATTCATTGGCACCTTTATCATGTGATTTAAATCTAAATATTCATGTAAGACTCTACTATATTCATCTCTTAATCGAATGTTTTTATTCAATTTTAATTCTAAACTATTCAACCTTTTTGCAGCTATAGACCTGGAATCACCATACTGCTCTATCAGGCCTGCATCACGAAACGGCAAACGTACAATGTACCTGCCACTATCGTCGCGTCTTGTAGTTGCTGTGAATAAATCTTCGCATTGTTGTTCCTCATCTGTGAGCATTTTGCTGACCTCAGATGGTTCTTTTTCCAGTTCCCAAAACCTTTTTAGTAGATCGTCCGCCTGAAGAGAAGAATGCATCACTGTGATGTGGGAATAACATTTAGGTATATTAACCACCTCAGATACGCCCGATAATATCCACCCTAAAGCAGTATCCTGTGCTAGTAGAGTGCCGCTTGTATTTCGTTTTATACCCATTTGGATGACCTGACTATAAACCTCAGCACCTAACAAAATATCAATTTTGTTAGGTCTGTAGTATTCCGGATCAGCCAAGTCATCCTCAACCAAGTCTACCCATTCTACCCTGGTTACTTCTGTAACTGGGAGAAGAGCTGTGACCGACTTTAAAACATAGGCGCTAACCTTTAATTGCACGTTAGGATCCTTCCTAGACCTAACATTTACGACGACTATGTGTTTGGAAATGACGCTTTTATCTCCACCTACACCTACAACGGTGTGTTTTGCCGCAACCTTAGGAAGACCCAAATATTGAACCGTAGATTCGGTTATAAATGAACCTTGTGACCCTTGATCTAACAACGCTCTAACCAATCGATAGGTCCCATCTTTCGATTCAGCTTTGACTAACGCGGTAGTAAGCAAAACTGTTTTCTGACCATTCCCCGTCGAAAGACATGACACTAAAGGGTTGTTAGATCCCTCCGCTTGCGGCCCTTGTTTATTATATTCCTGCCCTACCCTAGATGACGAGGTCTCATCCCGTGTAGCACTAATACCCTCATCTACTGACCCGGAAACATCTGGTGGGTGTAATAAAGTGTGATGCCGTCGCTTGCAAACTTGACATCGAATTGACGTCTTACAAAACCTGGCAGAATGATTATTATATAGACATATAAAACATAAATTATTATCCCTAACGAAATCACGTCGCTTTTCGTTGGACTGCTTACTAAATTGCTTACAAACTGTTATCTTATGCTCAGCGGAACAATATGCACAAGTTACTTTCGCCTTGTCTTTCAATACATGAAAGGATTGCGAAGCTTTGGGATTCCTTTCTTTCTTACGTACGTCGGTATTGTCTTCCAAACTTTCAAGGCCTCGGAAGCGGCTGTTGAGATAATCGGTAAATTGCTCTAAGGTGGGCAATTTATCGTTCCGTTCGGCAGCTATTTGTAATTCCCACGCTTTCCGAGTTTCCTTGTCTAATTTTTCACTAATGATATAGATAATAAGAATATCCCACGACGTAACATCTACCCCTAAATTCTTTATAGACTCTAAGCATTCTGAAGTGGTATTTAGAATGGACTTAATTTCAGAAGCAGATTCGTTTAATATACGTTTTTGATTTAATAACCGTTTTAATATATTATTTGCCAAAAACTTTTTGTTGTTATAAGTATTATCCAATTTTTCCCATGCTATTTTATAATTATCAGAAGTAACCTTTAAATTTCTCAACAATTGTTCCGCTTCCCCGGTCAAGTGTCCCTTTAAATAATAAAACTTTTGTGAGTCATCTAAATTTTTGTTATCATGAACTAAACCTATAAATAAATCTCTGAAGGTATTCCATTCAGAATATTTTCCAGAAAAAGATGATATCTTTATTTCAGGTAATTTAACTCTACTGACTACCTTTCCCTCCTGGCGACAGTAATTACCCTCTACTTCAAGATTCATGGAATTACCCTGAATACTACGTATCTTTTCCTTCAACTCACTCTTATATTCTACGTAAAGTTCTTCGACATCATCATAAAGACAGTTTTTGTAGTAGTCAGAACTAAGGAGGTCTGACTTCTTAATATTACCTATAATAGAATGATGGTTCTCAGAAAATGAAGTCCATTGTTTCTCTAAATTCTCTAATCTAGTCTCTACATAAGAAACCGTTATACGTTCCTTAGGAGATTTCTTAAAATTAGATCTGGCCCGTACAATTTTTTCTTTGATATCCTCCTGTAGACTATTATACGACTCCATTTTAAACGACATACAGTATTATACAATTGACAATTTAATAAACTATGTGACATGTATTTTATATCCTAATTTCACAAAAAATATTCTAAGTCACAAAACAAATCTCCGAAATTTTTCTAAGTGTTTTAACTTATTGTACTGGGTCTGAAATCGGGCATAGGTTCCCCGTCTCAACCACTTTTTACTTAAAACTAACACAAGTCCTAAATACTATTGAATTAAACTAAGTTAATAAAGTCTTTACATTAAGGTTGAAATTCCACAAATTTTTACTTGCTGAATTGAAATTTACTAAGTTAAATCTTCTATAAGAATAAAGTTTAAAATGTACTCACAGTTTTTTTACACAGACACTGACTTGCACCACACTAATGTAATCACTTTTCACCACGTTGAACCAGTAGCGCCCTCTGTGACGCCCGTCCTCAATCTCCCTGACTGCTTAGCGCCTCCCGTGCGTAGTCCTCCAGATGTCCACAGCACCCAAAATGGGACTCCTTGGCCTTCTGGGTACTCCTTCAGCTTCCACAGCACTGGTGCTCAGCACTTAGCTGAGAAGTACTACTCCTTCAGCTTCCATAGATTTGGTGCTCAGCACTTTAGCTGAGGAGTATTGATCTGGCCAACAATCCGCTGACCAGTACCTAACGCCACGGGTGATAGCTTTACCCGTACCACGGAACTCTACCAAAAAACGCTCAACCGATCCGGCACGATAGGACCATGAACAAAGTCGGGAGCGGGAGATAATTAAAACCCTTTGATTGTATGAATCATATATTATCACACTAGAGGGCACTTTGACGATTTGCAACATATAAATATTGCACCCGAGAATCGCACCAAACAAAATTAATTTTTTCCTTATGTTCTTGAATGTGAACGAAACCATATCGCGATCTAACTCGATCCCAACGCCATCTATCGAGCTAGGTGACAACAGTATATGATTTCGTCCACATTCATTTTATTTACATTCTACACTCCAACACTAACGAAATGTTAACACTAAAAACTGAGCTGAAGCCTACCTTAGGCTGGCTATAGCCGATTTACAGTATATTTAGTCTATGGAAATTTTAAATCGGATAAGTTTTTAATTAAAACCTCCTATGAATCATAGTAATATAAAATGTACTGAGGTTTTCCACAAGGTAGTATCCTAGGTCCAAAAATTTGTGAAATTCACAAAAACGGTTTTAAAACTATTTTTAGTATCGGGCACAGCATTTATGTATACTCTAACGTTTAATTACTAGAAAACCATAACTTAATTGATTAACCTGAGAGTGCTGTGTTAGTAAGGTCAAGGTGACTCACTTGCACACGTTGGGCTTATAGCCGGTATGTATCCGGATGTGGAACTTGAGGTGCTCCCTGGAGGAGAGCGCCTTGCCGCACACGTTGCAGAGGAAGTTGCGCTCGCCCGAGTGCGCGCGCAGGTGGCGGCGCAGGGAGTTGATGTGCGCGAAGTGGCGCGCGCACACGCCGCAGCGCAGCGCCAGCGCGCGGCCCGCCGCCTCCGGGTGCGCGCGCGTGCGGTGCGACAGCAGGTACCTGCGCAGCTATACACTGACACACACACACACACACGTGGTGCTCACGTAAAAGCCCGCCCCTACACTTGGAACTAACATTCTTTGCAAGTAGCTTATCGTAATTTCTGTAAAGACTTAAATACAGCCGTAATAGTACGAGATCCCACCGCTCAAATCGGTATGTATCTGTTTTTTGGATAAGACTATTTTTTAATAAATCTTACGTGATAGTAGAATAGATTACACCAGGGTTGCCTGGCCAAATTTGGCCGCAACTACCTTTAATTATAAATATTCTACTCGAGTTTATGGAGAAAAAATGTAGTCACATGTTTTTTTAATGAATCCAACGTCATTTGAAAGAGAATAGTGTAGTGGGTGGAAAAAGCCATGGTTGCCAGCTCTCAGTCGGCCGCAACTTAAGGGTTGCCAGGTTTAAACAGGTACTCCACTGTTGATAATTTGCAGTCATCTGTTTTTTTAGTAAGTTATATATCAATTTAAAGGTTATTTTTTTGTCTACATTATAACATAGGGATGCCTGAAAAATAATGGCCGCAAGTAGGGGTTGCCATCATTTGAATTAATTTATTCCACTTGATGAGGGAGCGAAAAACAAGAATAAAAACGAACAACAAAACATACCATCACGCCTGTATTCCCCGAAGGGTTCGACAGAGGTGTACTAATGTACACAAAACAAAATAGATCGGTTTACAGGGCACACCAACGTAGATGTTGGTGTGCGTAAACTCAATGCGTTCCTTACTTCGCCTATTTTACTAGTGTTAGCACGCACACATTTGCAATTTCTTGTCATTTTAAAGTTGCAGGGAATATGATGCATAAATTTAGCTAATGAATCAGACTCCACTGTGGCGCATTAGTTTAGCGTGCGCTTCTTGTCGCCGGCACCGTAAGATCGAATCTTAGTATCAACGGTTCAACTTTTTGTATGTTTTAAAAAATATTTTAGATTTGTTTGTTCAATTCATTGTATAGTATTAGCAAGTCTTCTTTATATTTGGTTTGGATTATATTAATGGTCTACCCTCTAAAAATGACAAATCATAATATGTTAGTAGTTGAATTTCATCGTCATAATGCTATTGACTATCGAGCTTCTGTTACGTTTTTAGACATTATACCCTGCGTATTTTGAGAAGTGCTATTATTTGTGAATCAATATGAATCACTTAACTACACTTTTAAGAGCTGAGATAATTATTTTGCATGAGCAAAACGCGAAATTGCGAGGCGTTTAAAGATATCGGTGAGTAACAAAATATTATTATTACGTTTAGAAGTTTATTATGTTTCAATAATACACATCTTGTTTATTGATGTTTTATGTAACAATATTTTATTATTGTTCACAGAGAAGAACTGTGCAATTGTGGGTCCATCGTTATGCAGATTCGGGAAGCATTGATCCTTGCCGACCGGGACCAAAGGCTGGATTTGCATATACAGATACCAATGCACGGCACCGTGATATAGTTGCTACGCATTTGGCTGAGCCCTTCCTCACTACTCGTTCCACGGCGACTAAACATGACGTGACGTTACAAACTGTGCGGAACGAAACTTGCGTGCAGCTGGTGTGAAATGTCGTAGGCCAGCCAAGAAAATATTACTGTCTGATATTCACATGCAAAACCGGGTTCGCTTCGCAAGAGAATATTTGGATTTTGATTGGTGCAATAATATAGTTATATTTAGCGATGAAAAATGTTTTAAGTCGGACAAGGACGGTCGTAAAATATTATGGCGAAAAGATGGTGAACGCTATAACAAAAAAAATATTATTCCATGCAGGTCTAGTGCCCGCATTACGTTGGGTTATTGGGGATGGATGTCATCAATGGGTCCCGGTGAATTAGTGCAGGTTTTGTGCTGGAATATGGTTGCTAGCATGAGGAAACGTTTGCAACAAGTAATAGTCGCAATACCAGTCAAGGTTACTTGGATGTTTTACAAAATAGATAGTGATGGCGCACCAATCGGCTATTAAAAATATCAGGGGGTAATTTGTATTACATGATTGATGTTATTGTTAGTGAGATTACAATTTACAATTTAGGATCGCCAGTATCTTATTATCTAACTTACTAACATGTTTATTCATATCATTAATAAATAAATTACCCTCTTGAATATGAAAAACAAAGTGAATTCTTAGAATTCACTTTGTTTTTAGAATTCTGTAGAATGGTGGTAAAATTTCTGTAGAATGGTGGTGTATGATGGTGGAAAATTTTTGTTAAAATATTATTCTAGTTTTCATAAAAAAAGTTACTCTTTTGTTACTTTGAATGCAATTTACAGGAAATAAATCCCGATTGATCTCTACATTTTTTTAATGTATTTTTATCTTCAAGATATGTGGCATTTTTTAAAAATACTCCGAAACCCTTGCACTATTCAAACAAACATTAAAATAAGAGTCAATCTTTTGTGACTGAAACCCTTAAGCAGAAAATTTGAATTTTTCTCAATTTTTTCATGATCCATTAGGCCTAGGTGTACAATATTTTAGGGGAAGTAGTTGACATTATAGTTATCCCTTACCATAAAAAAACATTTACAATCATACAACAATAAAAGAAAAAACACAAAACCAATGTCAGGTGGAAATTATTAAAAAAATAATCAAAATCATTGTATCTTCTAAGCAACTGAAAATCGCGAAACATACATGGGGGTGTTTTGGATACCCCTTGATTGGAGGAATCTAAATTTTCTCTTTGAACGTCACTTCTCCGGCCACCCTGTATATTATTTTTTGATTTGTTTAGACTGCCTTGTTGGTCTAGTAGTCCCAAGCGCGACTACTACGCTAGAGCTCCTGGGTTCGATTCCCGGGTCGAGCAAAGTGTTCTTGGATAGTACCAGCGAACTGTAGGTGTACATTAGTACACCTCTGTCGAACCCTTCGGGGAATACAGGCGTGATGGTATGTTTTGTTGTTCGTTTTTATTCTTGTTTTTCGCTCCCTCATCAAGTGGAATAAATTAATTCAAATGATGGCAACCCCTACTTGCGGCCATTATTTTTCAGGCAACCCTATGTTATAACGTAGAGAAAAAAATAACCTTTAAATTGATATATTACTTACTAAAAAAACAGATGACTGCAAATTATCAACAGTGGAGTACCTGTTTAAACCTGGCAATCCTTAAGTTGCGGCCGACTGAGAGCTGGCAACCATGGCTTTTTCCACTCACTACACTATTCTCTTTCAAATGACGTTGGATTCATCAAAAAAACATGTAACTACATTTTTTCTCCAAAACTCGAGAACAATATTTATAATTAAAGGTAGATGCGGCCAAATTTGGCCAGGCAACCCTGGTGTAATCAATTCTACTATCAAGTAAGATTTATTAAAAAATAGTCTTATCCAAAAAACAGATACATACCGATTTGAGCGGTGGGATCTTAGGCTATAAGTTTATTGGCTAGGTGTTAAGTAAGCAAATTACTTAGAAGTATAAGGCCGGTCTAACCCCAAACCCGAGAAAAAATCGTTTTAGCGGCGGCGACTGCGACTGCAACCAGCGGTGCAAACGACTAATATGTATGAAGCGTGCCACGACTCGCCGCTCACAGCGGCAAGGCGCACAAATTTTGCCCAGCGCATCGATGAGCGACGGGAACAAATGTACGGACTGAGTGTCATGGCATGAAACAGAGCGGCAAGGCTATAATGCCTTTATGCCTTATTCCGCGACCATGCACTTAGTAGAATTTTTTTTGAGATTTCATCACCAGGTCAGTACCAGTCTTCTAACAGTTTACTATCTAACTACATTTAGCGCCTGTTTCACCACCTCCTGATAAGTTCGCGTTAAATTACCTGGCAGAGAATTTCACACGAATTTTGCGAAGAGACGGACGTAGTGCGTGTGTAATGTCGGTGTCGACGACTCGAAACTTGACGTTCACATTGATCAAATAATCGCAAAAGCTTCTAAGGCATTGGGTTTTATAATGAGGATCTCAAGATGCCATCAAAAAAGCTCTAAGACATTCAAAATTATTTATTGTTCATTTGTACGAAGCCACCTTAATATGCCTCACAGATTTGGAACCCATGTTACCTACAATAAGTACACAGACCACATTGAGGATGTTCAAAAGAGATTTTAATCGACTGCAAACGTTGCGCCACCTAGCCGCATAAGCTTTGAGCTCCTCCTTGAGATCCTTTTTGGCACTTAGAAGCATAATTTACTAGAACGAGTAAGAGAGCGGCAGTGCGACCGCACGCGGCGGGTTCGACGAGGCAACCAACCCTTATCCGATCCGCTTTGCGCTCTTGCGCTTCTCGCTGGCGCTAAGCGTTTCGCCAATCGCACACATGCAAATCGCGAGTCGTGCATTGAGTCTGCGTATATGAATTTTAAATTGTATTGATTATGTGTAATGTGGACGGCGTGATAAAGTTAGTAAGATATTTGAAGATTTATATCAGGAATTGTGTTCGTAAACAGTGGGCGGTTGGTGTGAATGTGACAAGATACATTATTTAGAAGCAATACAATGACTATTTAAGTACAATAAGGAGTAGCGTTTAGTGTTTAGTAGTTCTGGTGACCAGCAACTCAGACGTACCTCATGTAGACGAAGGCCTCGGGGCACAGGTCGCACACGAACCGCTTGCTGACGGGCTCGGCCGCCGCGCCCGCCTCGAAGTTGTGCGACCCACCTGCAACACAACGACACACATTCACTTCAGTTTGCTCACTTAAACACATTGTCCTACTAATAAGGTACTAAAATTGTCTCAAAGTATTTTAATACTTTTCGAAAAAATGTCCATAACATGGTCACGTCACGAGCGTGAAAACTACAACAGTAAACTTTTAAAGATGAAGCCTTTCTTCATTGTAGCGTGGGCTTAGGTAAACAGCTTCAATCTTATAATTATAATCTAGAATAGATTTTTCTATAAAAAAAAAATCTAGAAAAGAATTTTATTTGAATTTATTTTTAACAAACCAGTAATAACTTAACGACGTCTGTTGTCTAGTGGTTCGAGTACCGAACTGCTGATCACAAGGTCGTGGGTTCGATTCCCACAGGGCACAAACATTGTGATGAACTTAAGTGTTTGTGTTTGTCTGGGTGTTTCTTATGTATTTACAAAAAAAAAGTATACAAGTATTATATCCATTGTCTAGTATAGTACAATCCCACCCGCCATCTTGGTGACGTAAAAATGACGTGACCGCTATGAGTACGCGTTACCACCACTAGTCGGCAAGTACGGTGGGTGACGTCATTTTGAGGTTAATTAGACAAGGTTCCAGCCCATTAGCAACTTGCAGTATTTATGTAAGAAGACGTAGGGTAGTGGAGTCTGACCGTGCTTGAGTATCTGGTGCGGGTCGCGGAAGGACTTCTCGCAGAGCGCGCAGCGGTAGGGGCGGCGGTCGCGCTCCCAGTGCCGCACCCAGTGCCGGCTCCACTCCTCGCGCGCCACCACCTGCCGCGAACAACACGCCATAACCATATACATTACACGCTCTTAGGAATCACTTTATAAATGTTTAACAGTATTATGTGCTATACGCCGTGCTCTATTCACCGCCGGCGTTCCAGCCATATAAGAACCAAATGTTCTGGCACGTGACGATGGCAAGAGACCGGATGGGATGTCATTGCTCCCTTAGAAAATGGGTAGGCCTTTAGTATGGGACGCGACGTGCGTCGACACTCTTGCGCCATCCCATCTTCCAAGCACGGCGGGCTGTGCTGGCGCTGCTGCTGCAGCTTCGGAGACCAACAAACGGCGAAAATATAACAATCTTATAAATTGTTATATTTTTGAACCGTTTAGGGTTGAAACGTTGGGGCCATGGGGTCCAAGGGCAATGCAGCCAGCCTTCTGGGTACCCTTCCAGCTGATGGCGATGCGGAGGAGTTTTTTGATGCCTTATTGTAAATAGTTATTTTATTATTATTTTATTTAAGTTGTATTTAGGAATAGATTTTTAATTTAGTACATATTTTTAAATAATCGTCGTAATGGTCTGCTATTGAGTGTTCATTGAATTTCAGTAGTAATCTCCACTACTACCCGTGAAAACCTGTAATTGGCTTCCTAATGCTTATTCTATTTCTTTATGATACATTTTGTAGCTGTTGGTTTTCCTACCTTAATAAATAAATAAATACATAAATAATTATATTAATAAATGGATTATATGCGCTTTTATTGATTTTAAATACAAAATGTTCCTATCTATGATGTTTGAATTATAATCAGATATGCTTCAAAAAAATTGTTAATAGACACTGACAAACAGGCATCTGACTTATATATGGTCTACATGAGGAATAAGTATTGATTATTTTTCTATAAGCATGTACTTGCGTCGTGCGTGAATGGACAAAAACATTGTAGTATAGATATTATGATATAAAATTGAACACAGAAATGTGTAGAATGTATGACGCACAATGGTTATACCTTCCGACAGCGCGTGCAGCGCAGCGGCTCGTGGTCGGGCGGCGGCGGCGCGGCCGGCGACTCGCTCGCCGCCGCGTCCGGCGCATGCGCTCTGCGGACCGCAACACACCAGAATTACTACTTACTCACTACGCAGGCTACAGTAACTGTGTAGCAAGTTCCCAATGTTATTGTTCATAGTCTCATTATAGGTATTTCACTTATTTATTATTTTATTATAGTCAATATTAATAATGCTACCTGTAATGTTGCAACATCTCTGTCCTGCTGCAGCATTGTGTAAAACAGATGCAACAGTGATACATATCCAGCTCTTTGATCTTTGGTGGCTTCTCATCAAGCTCCTCCTTGATGGTGTCCAGTGGCACCACGGGGTCATCCTGGTCAACAACTGTGAGTGTGGCTTCAGGCAGGGAGTTCATCAATACCTCCCAATCTTTCATGTTAGTTTTCTTTTTCCGACTTTTTTTCTCAATCCCATTTACAGCAGCCTTCTTACCTTTCTTCTTTTTTAAATTTATCAATGACATATCCTCACTGTCCGAGGACCTCTCTTCAAAGTGATCTAAGTCCATGATATAGTTATTATCTTCTTCTTTCTTGATGGGTGATAATAATGGAACTGATTTTGGTTCCTCCTTGACTTGTACGGAGATGTTACAGTCATAAGGTACTGGGGTCTCTGTCTGGGTGCTTCTATCACATTGTAAAGCATGGCCAGGCGGTGGAGACCCACTGTCTTTGACAAGCGTGAGGTCAACCAACCCATCAATGCAGGGCTCAGATGACAGGAGCAAAGTGCGTAATCTGAAATCACAAAAGTACATAATTATATTGGTAACCAATATCGTGAATCATACTTGTTGAAACCAACAATCAAAACTTTGTTTGAAACCAGTTTGTTGTTTATTTATTTAGTATGAATATAAACTTAAACAACTACTGTTATTGCACTTACTGGTTTGAACTAATTTAAAGTAGTTTTTACATCATATAATTATATGTTGTACTTGTTACTGCCACACTCTTAATTTTACTGCTGCTAATGGTAATGGTAATATTTTAATGAATAAATTATGATAACATCCTACACCGGTTCCTGGTAACTTGTAAGATATGAGAACACAGCACTCACCTGTTTTGAACTTCAATCGTTTCATTACAAAATTGATAGAAGTCATTCACTTTGCAGCTACACTTATCACAGACCTTCTGAGGGAGCCGGTCATTCTTGAAAATCTACCAATAAACACCACCAATTTATTTAATAATTAAAGGTTAGAATATCATCTGAAAATCATAAGGACACAACATGTTACATTACCTTTATTGGTAAATACAATGACAGTTTGAGAAATAGCGCATTTTCTTCATCAAATATATTATTATTCACAAACTTTGTAGAACAACATAATCGACAAATTTCATCCATTATTAATTTAAAAAATAAATAAACGATTAATCCGTGGTGTTTATTCCGCAGGAAAGTGACAGATAGAGATAGCACGGCCATTTGTCAAATATTGACCTTTCCAAAGTCTGTGTTACCAGTTGAATTAATTGAATGAAGGTATTATTTGAGACCTAATACAGAAAATATGTTTAGTATAGTTATGTTTCTTTAGAGCAGGGGTGGGCGGAGGCGGAGTTGGAGGATGTGAGGCGCTGCGCCAAACTTTTGATTAATGAACACAATGTTTGTAAAGTTAACTTACTTCAGTCAAATTGCTAATATTCAAAACATTGAGAACTTTCGCAATGTGTTTGACTTTAAATCAGCTATAGGTAGGTACAATGTGATTCAAGTTGTATAAAATTGTTTTTTAATAAATAAGCAGCGTAGCCCCGTAGGACGCTTCCTACGGTGCTTATACTTACACAGCACTATACAGTTCCCAAAATTAACAGAGCTTGTAATATAGGTACGACGTAGGTACTAAACATAAGACAATGTATTTATTATTACTTTTTTTAATACAGATATATAAATATATATACACAGATATAATAAAACATCCAGATAAAAACAAACACTGCTCATCACAATAAATAAATTTTGTGTCCTTCGGGAATAGAACCCACTACCTTGTGATCAACAATCTGATACTCGAACCTACCACTCTAGACCACAGAAATCGTAATTTTTTTTTTTATTTTTTTTTTTACTAGCCCACTTTGTCCCACTGCTGGGCAAAGGCCTCCCTTCCCTCCTTCCATTCGTAATTAATTATTTAACTTATTTTTTTATTGCAGATGGAGATATGTATATAGCAAAGCATAACTTATAAAAATGTATTGATATTGTACGATCACGATGATGGAAACGCTAAGACGACGTAACTAGAATAACATGACAATAAACAAATCATCAAGTACATACTTACCTATAATCTGACTTTAGCATTATCTTTACATTTAATTTAATAAATTTTTATTCTACTTTACTGTGTGAAATAATAGGCACATGATAACGTCGAAATTTATAAATAAGGTACTTCAGTATCGATGATGTGGGACTGTAAGTCTAATAACTAATAACTACTGTAAGGCTTATATTCAGAGACGATGCTAAGCGTAAAGTAATGCTTCCGTATGTCAAATTTGTATGACAATTTGACATACGGAAGCCTAAGTTTATGCTTAGCATCGTCTCTGAATATAAGCCTGAATATAAGCCTAAGTCCTTTACCTACTCAGGACTTGTCAAGGTTAAAAAGTAGTTACTTAACCAAATTATATTGAGCTCGTGTATTACAAAGTATGTAGGTACTTGTTATTAAAATTTTGTTGTAATAATATGTAAAGTATTAATTATATTAAAACGAGTACGACATAACTTCCTGAAGCGAGTAGTTTTCGCGCGATAGCTCGCGATAAAAGCGTTGACTGCCACTTATCTTTATCTTTATCGTGCGCCTTCAGCAAATAAAGTGTAAAAAACGAGATAAAGCCGAGGAACCATTGCGGCTGAGGTGACGGTGCACACGTTATATGTTCTCTCGGTAACTAATACCTTCCTCGTTAGAACAGTGTCAGCAGAACCCGTGAAGTTCCCTTGTATCTACCTATGCGATGAAACAGGCTAACCTATAACATGTCATATTGTGTGAATAGTGTCAGCCTGCCTATCTCTGCAATGGGGCCTCTGAAGTCGGCTATCATAAAGAGTTCTGTAAAAGAATACTTTTATCGTTATCATGATGCTTAGAGAAATGTGGATAATAAGTAATTGCAAAATAGTCCATTGTTTTGTTTTACGTACTTGTTAGGTGCACCTAGTAATATTGATGATTGCTTCACGAAAACTTAAATAGTTTATATTAGTTATTCGGTGTCTCCTTGTGCCAGGGCCAGAGGCCCTAGGGTCCAATAAATGAGTAGGTATTAACATACTACACTGCACAGTAGTTAGTTACGATGTGTTACAGCGTGATGACACTTTTATCTCATTGAAAATAATGATAAAATGTAATTAGACGATGAAATAGTTTACCTACACCACTACCAAAAACTAATAAATCAATTGATCTTGCTTATTGTCTGTCCATGGGAATGGGAAGATGGTAAAAAATACACACGTGGTCTTTTCTGCACGCAGATATATTTTTTCTTAATTTTTTAATTAAAACATGAATCCCAGAAGACTTGTTGGCTTTTTTATATCGAAAAGGCTGGCTTGTTCATTGCCGTTCAACGTGGCAATGCTGCCATTGCCATTCAACATAACAATACCGCCAGTTTTCTTAAAACGTTACCAAATGTCAGTGATGTGGGAAAGTACTTTGACATCTAGGTGGATTTTTTTTGATTTTACAAAGCAAGATTCTTCCTAGCGGCAGCGTGCGTAGAGGAAGTTTTGTTCTCCTAGCAGTGCCCTACCGATAAAAAAATACGGGTAAATTGTCCATATAACTACCAGGAAACTAAAGCAATATCATGTCAATCGTACAACATGTAGGTATTAACGTTCTATGTAGGTAGACCTTGACAGGCACAACACAATAATACTCAGTCTGCCTATTCTTAGCAGTGATAAAGGATAAAAGATAACAATATTGTTTGTATGTAATTGGTTCATGGTATCAGCTAATACTGGTAGGCCATGGAGTTCCATTGCAGTTATTATCAACTCTTTGTTTTGGGTAAAATTCTGGTAGATAGGTATATCAACAATATGCAACGTCTAGAGGTAGATTTCATTCCTCAGGGTGAGCTACAGATCTGCAGACTCTTAGCAGCAACTTTTAGCATATACCTAGGGTACGAGTACTGTCACTGTGCATCCTTATCCTAAGTGAACGTGAATAAAAAGTATCTAAGTACATAAAATAAAGGCAACATTCATAAATCTAGGCCCTAAACGTTCTATGTGTTTCGTAAGTTCTAATTTAGTGAAGCATTACCCACCAACAAAAAAACTAATTTAGAGAAAGTTTATCAGGAACCTGTAGGTACAGTGATAAGGAAAAATAGGTTCAGGTGTGGCTGTTATCTGATAGTGGCGTGCGGGGCCGATGTGCACATGATACGTGAAGTTGTACCTCAAACTAACATACGCTCTAGGTGTGTAGTCAAATCATTAAACTAAGTTAGAGAAAGTTAGATTCATACGTTATTAGATGGCCCAACCTAAGTTAAAGCTCTACAGTTAAACTACGTCAGACATTAATCTGGCTAAATTCGAGCAGATTATCAACTTGACCGTTAATAAGAAAATTAAGGAGTACATGATGTTTATAAACACTAAGATCTACGGAGTATATTCTAAACAATCATATATCAGTTTCAAGAGGGATAAGTTACTAATTTAAAATAATATTTTGTTTCCAATTTTTTGTGGACCACTTGGTCTGGGCCATGGGGTAAGGATACTGTAGCACAGTCCTTGCCACAACCAATATATCATGGCTGCAGGCTTAGCATACTTATTTCTGAAATATTTTTCTATCACGAAAGCACTGCTTTTTCTCTTCTTGTCGGTGCAGAACCTCTCACAGCTAAGAGATAATTTCTGGACTTCATCTTATTTGCAACCTTCAGTTTCTCCTGGATTTATGTAATAGAACTTTATCTCGGCATAGGCCGATTCTTCTTCTGCCCTGTATCTCTCCTACAATAATTATCTCCCTAGATTGAGCTAAAGTACACAATTACAGATGCATGTGTGTCGTCAGTAGGACTGGTCAGCTTAAATCTATGGCTCTTCCTTCAAAAGAGCAAATATGTGTTACAATACAAGGCGATGTCTGAAATATTGCCCTGTATTATAACAATTTGGTACCTACTACTATGCCTTAAGTTTGTTTTGGTGTTTCTTATCGTCCTCATTGCAGTTAAGAAAATGCGGGGATGGCCCTGCATTTTCTTCTATCTATAAATGGTTGTTGCTGCTGGTTAAAAAAAATTACAAACTTTCATTTGAAATGTACAGAATTAAATATCATTTATTTATCATAATGTAAGAAGCAGTGGTAGCCTAGGGATGTGACTACTGGACTGCCAAGTTAAAGGTCTCGAGTTCGAATCGTGTGCGTGCATAATTATCACTCGCTTTACGGTGAAAGAAAACATCGTGAGGAAACCTGCATGCCTGAGAGATTTTCTCAACGGTATGTGAAGTCTGCCAACCCGCATTAGGCCAGCGTGGTGGATTATAATAGCCTAATCCCTCTCATACTGAGAGGAGACCCGTGCCCAGCAGTGGGACAGTACATACATGGGTTGATTTATTTATTTTATTTATTTATGGTGGTTTATTACTAAACAAGTAAATTAGTCGGGTCTACATTCTCAATTTTATTCCCGTTGCAACCGCCTTTTTACTTATTCTTAATTTTGAACCTTTTCGTTTGTAATGTAATAAGAAAGAAAGAAATATAATATATAATACATTTATTTAAAAAAATAAATGTTATTTCTTTCTAATAGCATCACACGTTTTTAAGACTAAATTACAAATATGATACATCCTCAGATTCTGCTAACTAGTAACCGTCGTAACGTGTGCGTACAGAGAGGAGGTGTCATTGTGATGTCACGACCCGAAGGATCTGAAACCTGCGTTTGCACCATTATTACTTGCACAACAATATGTAATTGCACATCGTGCGTGTGTTGCTCATGAAAAAAAATTTTTTAAAGAACTAGAACCTTCGATCTTAGACCTGCCCGTTCTCACTTTGGACCTGCTAGATCCTTCTAGCAGTGCTGTTCATCATTGTTCTTAGTGGGAATTACTCAAACATGAGGCAGTAATAGAGTTGATAACATAGTTTAGTAATTCTGAAAATGATGAGTAAGTAATAATATTTCCCTAATTACTGGAACCTGAAATAATCCAATAAGAATGTGGGCTACATTGTAAGTTTGTAAATATTATAATTAGTTGTTAGATAAACAGGTCCTTCAATGACTTTCTGTCGGATGTTTCTAAAGCGAGTCTGCATCACATCCGATCATAACTTAATATCGGAAAACGTCTGCAACCTTGAAACATTTGGTAAACACGAGATGAAAATCAATACGACAAACTTGAGAGTGAACTTTGCAATTGAGTAAAGCGGGCGGCACACACGTTGTGAACTCTGGCTTAACTTTAACCCACATAACAAAGTTCAATGTAAACACAATACGACAGAAGTTTCCGAAGTTCCAGTTCACGGCCGCTGGGGCGCGCCCCACCCCCGCGAGCGCGCGGTTGCTTTCACTGGGCCACCGCCGCCGCCGCCATCCGCCCAACCCGCCCGCCCGCGATATTCATACTGCTCGCGATTTTATTTCTTATTTTGTATAGGTTTGATTCATCGAGTGTGCACTCGGACACTGCATCGATTGATTTTACCTCGTAACATAGTTGTTTTGTTTATGTTTTATGATGAATGGGTCGCCCCTTTGTGTGTACTGCTATTTCTGTGGCGGCAGTTTTGTTATTGTAAGTATAACAAAACGCCAGCAAATTAATATGGTTATGAAAAAATTACCGACTTACCAGTACTGTGAGTGTGAACTGTGAGCCTATCCTATATGTTTCCAAAAAAACTCAGTTACATCTTGTCAGTACTCAATCAAATCTTCAGTCTCACAAATAGTCAATGTCTTGAAAGATAGCGGAGCAAGAGTAAATGATAAGAAATCTAGTCCTAGTGACATTATTTTTATCCCAGATTACAATAAGAGTAAACATTTATGAATATATTAGATAGAACAAAAGTACTTAGTTCAATTCTATGTAGATATCTTTCCATAACTTGGAAACACGTGGGTACGGTAAATAGATATGTTTACAACGTTAGGATTAAGCTGGGACTACGACATTGTTAAGAAACTCTTATCTTCCACTCGATGTTTACCTGTTATCAGTACACACTGAAAGGTGACACTCAATAATTTGGATTTTATAATAATTTCCACGAATGTGTGTGAATATAAGTCCAAAGAACTTCTAGAATAGTGTAAAGAGCATCATACTTTGCACAGTTACGTAGAATTCACCTTATCTGAGATGTTGATGATAAACCTTTTTTGTCAACGTTTCTATGTCTGTTTTGGCAAGGAGGAATATTTATTTTATAAGAAAGTCGATGACATTGACAATTACTTATTATATGTAATAGGCGTGAAAAAAAAGAACACCTAAAAATTTAATTACCATTTTCCTTTTATAGTCTAAGAAAGTAGCAAGTATTATATTTTGAAACATTAGAGAAAAACCAAGTTTTCTAGCAATGTATTTTCCAAAACTTAATTTCGGTTATCTGTAACTCTGCCTCCAAAGACATTGCCATAATAACCTGCTTCCTGTCCCTGTCACGTAAGTTCTTACTTTTTTTAGAAATATGTAAGTTTATATACTGCACGCGTGATAAATCCACTTCGGAATACAAAATCAATGTTAAGAGGTTCAATGCACCAACAGTCTTCAAAAAATCAATGACCAAGTAAATTATTATTAGAACCTGCTGGCTATTCCTATACCAATGATGTTACAGGGCATATTATTATCCTATACTACTGTATAGGTACAGGGCATACATTATACAGGAGTATACAGTATACAGGGTATATTATATTGTGTAGGTATACTGTATAGTTTCATTTATTCTTATATCCTACACGATAATATGGCAATAAATGAATCCAGAGAGCCACAGAGCCGCAGAGCAGAGGTTGCAGCCCAAAAGCGTGCAGTGGCCCATTTACATGGCATAACAATCAGCAAGTCAAATCAAAATTAAAATCAAAAGATACACTATACCTACCTATGCTTATTAAGAAAACTAGCAACACAGTTTATCGAGGATAATTATTATTGCGAAATATTCGGGCCTAATCACAAAGCCAAATACCTACGGGTTGGGCGCCGACCAGGTAATCTAGAAGCTGATAACTAATAAAGCCATACTTCTACCGACCTCGAAAGTGTTGTTGGCTTAGGGTTATGCATTATTAGATTGGGACATTGGAAATTTTAGCCTAAATTATATATTGTAACGAGATCATCAAGAACAAAAGTTAGAAGAATTAGAATAGCGAAAATTATTTATTTACTTATTTATATTAAGTACACCAACATCATATACATCACACATAAATTTTAAAGAGTTAAGACTATATTATCTCTGTGAGATAGGACCAAATCAGTTATTTTCCACTACCTGAGTTCTCTCAATTAGGTAAGTCTAATCTAATCCCATAAAATAAATAATATTGCTTTGTTAATTGCGATACAGCGCTTAGAAAATTGGATGTATAAGGGGTCTATCGCTGCTTATCGGAAGCTATCCCGGCCTGGACCTTAACTGAAGTTATTCTCACGGGAAATCCCAATGCACGGTAATTTTTTTCCTAAGCATATAGAAAAATTATTAGAAATGTATTAGATTGCCTGGAAGTTTAGGTTTTTAGTTACCTTTCAGGTAAGTTGTGTGCACACTTGTATTCCTCAAATATAATAATATCTAGTATGTAGTTGTATTTGTATATCAACTTGCAGGTGTATGATATGCTCCAGAAAGCACACACCTTGTGTCTTATCAAATGACACCGTTTGATATGCGCCTTTTCCACCTTATCTATCATGTCGAAATTCTTCCACGTATCACATATCCTAGTAAAGTAGGTTTAGATTATTTATATTTCGCATTGAAATAGAATTCATTCCAAGAATTTGGATTCGACTCCTAAGGATTCAATGAGGTTAGAATTTGTCTATGTACTTATTTCCTGTTTTAAGACACCATGTACATATCAATGTTGTTATCGTTATGAATCATTGGCAAGAAAACGAAATATGCAATCATTTTGTGTTGTAGTTCGACTCTCTTGTGAGAAAATAATGAATTTATCTGTCAGCAGCTAGATAATTATAATGTAATAAAGATGTATCTCGACTGTAAACAAGACTGTAATCATGGTGGTGGTATCGTCGTGCAGCAGATAGTAGCTTGGAGGCGCAGGCCCCGGTCGCCCGGGCCGGGCGTGGGGCGCTGGCGCAGCGGCGCCGGCGACCGCGGCTCTCCGCACCGTCTCTGCCGCCTATCACCGATACCTAGCCGATTGGCTGAGTGGAGTGTTTGCGCGCCTGATACGGCTGACGGGGGCCAATCGATTCCCCGTTCCGTCGAATCTTATCATAATCATGGTGGACGTTTGTGCCTCGTGTCAGTACACCGATATCATATCTGAAGATATCGACGAAAGTATAAATATGGGCCCATCGATCGATCGGGTCTCTATCGGACTGTGAGCTGTGATTACGATTGACTGTGCACACGACCTGCGAGTGATATTCTTGTGCCGGAACCCTTAGCTGCCGTGATCTGCACATCTGCTCACGGTTGCCGGTGTCTTTCCATTTGTCGGATCATGGTGATATCTTTTTTTATATCTTATTTCTATCTTATTCCATGCCTCGTTAAAAAGGTGTCGACGTGGCAGCCATATTTTATCTATTGCAAATTTAATAATACTATCTTCATCCGTGCCAAAGTCGTTGAGCCCATGATGCCGATAGTTTTGCGGTTGAATTAGTGTCACTGGTATACTCAACGTCAACAATTACGTAATAACATATGGTGGCCCAATGGCACATGTGTGAGCTCACTTCGTGTGATTTGCCGCCCGGAGTATGTACAAATTATCTTCCTAATGTGGCGATAATTAATTTGCAGCCACATTCGCTACAGAGCTATGCAGGGTCGCTGACGTGACAGGGAAAAGCGTAGCTCTTATCAGAAAACATTAGCCGCACCTTTTCAAGCGGTGATAGCGAGCCGCCCGGCTCCATATCGAGCGCGCACACTACGATTGTCACACTGAACAAACACGCACCAGGCCATATACATGTCGTATAAATATTTCATTCCATTTTTCAGAGTTCGCCTGATACACTGCCACGTGCTCGGCCTCACGTCTGAGTTGGACAGGGGATCTTGACAGTTTGAGCCAAGTGCTGCCAGATCTATCTTTCCAGCTCACGCGTGAAGCCACCTCGACATTGACGTCATGCTACTGGCTTCTTAAGAAGATGTATTCTCTGCCCTGACCATCGACGCGTGAAGGATCAAGTGGAGGTGTGATCTCTTCACTTTTTATTTTTAAAGTGAGATTCAACTCCTCCAACTTAATTCCAAAACGCCGTTACTACATGCACGAAGCAAGATCAACTACAAATCTTCTCTCAACTGCAAGAATCTGGACATTTTTGTTTTAACTTAAAATTTATTTATATTGTGTGAACTAGTAAATACGACGCCCTTATTATTTATTTCAGCCACTTTTGATTTATACAATTCTAACTATATATTAATGTTTAATCAATATCAGACAGTATATATTAAAAATAAACATTATTTTTACAACAATAACTTTAATTTTAAAACTTCCATCCCTACCCTGGCTGGGCCCTCATAAGATGACTCTATACTAGTTAACTATTTCAAATACTGGCGCCACTGTGCGCGCTATGCGAGCATTATGAAAGACCCGACGTTACGCGACTAGTCTGAACTGAGCCACAAATCACTAGAAAAAAATCACAACACCCAAAACAAAAAATGGGCAAAAAAATGCTGGTAACACCGGCGCGCTAAAAAAGCTTGCAAACTTCACGCACCTAACCTGCGCTGGACATCGACTCGTCCGTATCTCTAAACTCTGGGAAAATGTATATTGATTTTTCAAAGAAAAGTCAACCAATGTAACAAAACACCGTTCGCGGAGTGTTTATACGCGTACAGAAGTGCCGTGGTCGATGTGCTGTGTCGTCGATATGATGCGACGGTGTTCGTCGTCGCGTTCCGAGTGATATCGGAGAGAGTGTTGCGTCGCTCGGCCGTCGGCCCGGAGCCCGGCCGCGGCCAGGGCCTGGGCGCGCCATGGACGCCGGCGCTGCTGATCCGCTGCGAGTGGCCAGGCCGTGAGTATCGCATCTTGCCCGCACCCATCGCCTGCAGCGTGCCGTGATCGTTCCGACCGCGTTCTTACGTCGTGGATTATTTCGGTCTCCGCGAGCCCATCCGAGGTTGCGAAACGGCCCGTCCGCGCTCGTTTCTCGCTCGCGCCGAGCGGACATTCTCTCGCTCGTGCGGTCGCGGCGTCACGGCCTCCGCGTTGCGCCATTTCGAAACGGTCGCATCGTCCGCTCGCGCTAGTGCTCGCGCGAGCCGAGGCGAGGACACCGCGGCCAGCGACGATAGCAATCGAGCAGCGAGCGCGGCGGCCGAGCGTGACCGCCTCCGCCCGCTCAACCCCGGTGCCACCCGTATGAATGACTCGGACAGCCGGGATCGTAAATCAGAATTGTGTTTACAGTTTTTGCGGGCTGCACGAAACCTGTCGCGCCGCCCCCGAGACAAAGGGCGGCGCGAGAGGCTCTCGGCCTCGGTGCGGCCCGACCGTGGCGCTCACCAAACGCCCGAGTGAATTATGGCTAGGTGCATATAACCCGTGCACTACACACTACACATACCTAACACACGCGCCTACCTACCTATAGCATAGCTATATGCAGTGAAGGCTGCGAGTACCTACGTACCTAACTACTCAAACAAAGCATTTTGCCCACAAATCCATACTGCTAGCCTCGCACGGCCAGCGTTCGCGTTCTTTGTGAAATTTCATACGGCTCGGCGGCGGGGGTGATGTCATGTGTGTGTATGTCGTCTTTGCTAACATTAACATCTGGCCAATTGTCAATTTGTTCAATTTTAGTGTGCATTTTGAGGTTAGGTCGTGATTGGTGCCTGTAGTGGGCCAGGACAGGCAGCCCCAGTAGCAAGTTGCACCAGTGGGTGTGCACTGTGTGCAGTGTGTGTGCAACAGTGAGCCAAGATGGACAATACTGGACATGGACAGTGATAGTGAGCCGCTGTATCAGTTGTGTGCATCTTTTGCTGTCTGTGCCATTAAATGCAGTAATTTTGACTTAATTGCTTATTAATTAAACAGTTTCAATTAGTGTTTGATGTGATTGTGATATTGGTGGTGCAGGGTGTGAGCGGTGTGTGCAGTCCATGTGAGCACCAGCAGCCTCATGCTCAGGTGATGTGATGTGTGTGACAACGGTTCACAGTGTGTGCTGTGGCATTGTGTCCCATACATACCTACACTCAGGTCATTTACCTGCTTAGCAAACTATTAACAAACTGGTAGGAGTGATAAAACTAGAAGGACTACAGGTTTTCAAGTGACTGAGTTACATCATGCTCATGATTGCACACAAAGTTGTTTTATCTCTACATTCTTTGTTGAATAGTGTTAAAACTGGATATAATTCTCTACTGGATATAGTTTTAAATAATATTAATTTGTCTTTAAACATTTTAGTTCCTGTTTTGCACATTTTAGACATTTTGAACATAAATTTTAATTTAAAAAAAGTATATAATTTAAACAGTTAAGCAGTAGTCTTTATTGCTAGACTGTAAATACAGTAAAATATTTTGTTTATTACTGTAAACAAAATATGTGCAAGTAAATCATAATTCAAAAACATTCATGTGTATTATGAGCATTCAATTCATAGTTATAAATTAATTTAATGATGTAATAAACATCAATGTGAAGATCATTTTGATTTACAATTTGTAGCACACATTAGAATGATAAATTGATGACTGAATAAAGCACAACTTGATACTTGACAAATAAACAAATTCAGTGTGAATGCACAATAACTGTGTACCAATATTGATGGCTTAGTACCTATGCACAGAGAATGCTAATGTAAGATATTGATGTGCGGGAACACATAGTGTTGTGATGCAGTGTCTGAGTGGGTATGACTATCTCATGCTTGACACTGGTGCGGTCCCGGGCAGGCCGAGCGGTGGGTAAGTTTGACTCTATTTCATATTAACAATATTTGTTTACATTTGCCTCACCACTAGACATTCTTCAAAGAATCTTATCTGACTTCATATTTTTTGAATAAGCTTAAATGTTATTTGTGTAGATTTGTTTCAGTAATGCCATTTACTATAGTAAGTCACGGTATTGCATTAGATGGCACATGCTGATTCAAACACACACATTTGAGTTTTAATAAAATAGGTTCTTGTTATTGGAAATGTTAACAAAATACCTAGAGTCATCTTAACTGAAACTAAAACAACCAAAATTAATAAGTCATAGCTTATTATAATTAAAATATATAAGAATTAGGACTACTAGATACTAGATAATGCTTTCATACAATTACAGAAACCTGTCCCAAAATGTACCAGTACAGTACAAAGCATATAAGCCAGCAAAATATACTACAACACTTAAGTATGACACATCATGTACCTGCACAAGTATATTTTCATATAAATAAATTTGTGTAGGTATAAGTGCTCTATACACAGGACACTGTGTTGCCATGTTTCACTGGTTGATAACTTGACCTCATAAACAATATTTAGAATTATTTTCCTTCTCTGATTGTCATGACTGTGAGTGACCAGGAACTAAGTTTTCTCTCCTCACTTATGAGTAGGAAATTTATTTTATTTATTTGACACATTGTTTTGCATATTATTTATTGAATTTTTTATACACACATGATTCATTATATCTTTAACATGATTGCTTATAACCGTTGTGTTTATACAAAGTATTTAGGGTGAATATGAGTAACCTGCACAAGCGACTACATAAATAAGTGTCTGGGTTCACTGTGCACAGTCGTCCTTGTTGGCTAGCTATAACTTTACCATGGTTAGATGTATAGTATTGTGTACCTCATGTAGTCACTATGAACACGGACAATATAAAGTAATGCAGCTTAGCAAGTTAGTAATAGAAAAGGTTTATTTCAGAGACACTAGCAAACATCAGTTTTGTGAAACTACAGTTAGGTACCAAAACTTAGCCATTATGTAATAGAACTAGCTGAAATAACATTACTTAAAACTGTTGTATTATGTAACTAGTTAAAGACTCACCCGATTTCATATAGCATTAGTAAATTATTTTGTTTCTATTTCTGGCTTATTGTTATATCACAGTTGGGTATAGGCCCCCTGTCAAACAAATCAGAAAGTTAAAGTTACTGCAGCGTTGGTACACTTGTGTAGTACCCACAACAAGATATGGTCTTTTTAAAGCAAAACAGTATTGTGTGCTAAAAGACTGCATAATTTGGTCAGAAAATAATTGGTAATTAATTGGAATGAACTTAATACCCATTTTGTGAAAGACTATAGAACCTTACAAATTAATTACATTTAGAATGGGTTGTAACTACAAAATATATATGTATATATAAATATATATGAAATTATCCCAATAACTAAAATTCTTGATATTTACTACCAAAAAATTTAGTATTAACTTACAGACAATATTGTGAATATATTCATATTTTTTTTTTGTCACACATTGTCCTTTTAAATTTAACACAAATGTGGGAAGATGTTAATTTGAAAAAATAACAATTAAGTACAATCAGATAAAAACATATCCTATGTCGTGCTCCGTGAGAATCTAACTTAGTGTATTGAGCGGAATGAGCGTCATCAGAACTATTTGTGGTGGCATCATGATTTGGCTTAGGGGGAGGTGGGGCAGATTGATACCGTTTTTTTGTTTCGTCGCTAAAAAATATAGTTATAGAGATATTGCAACAAAAACTATTATTCTGGGTCGAGAATGTATCTGGGTACAAACGTAGGTATACATTTCACTGCAAAAAGGCACGTAATTTTTTTTATGACGCTTTTTCTGAAAAATGGGATTTGTATCAAACTACCCCATGTACGGGGCAGTTTGAATCGCTTATATATCTTCTTACATAACTTATATACATTTGTTTAGAAATTAAATAAATACATTTTGATTCGTTTTTAACTTTATTTATGAATTAATCACAGTTTCATTCTTATTTACCAGAAATTAACTTCGTTAAGTATATATATTTTGTATACATGTATTTTTACATTTAATTAGTATCAATTGTTTTTATTTTTATTTTTTTATATCCTAGAATATTAACTGGGCCCATTAGTATCAGAATTAGCAGAAGCTCTCTTCTTTTTTTTTTACTCGGTACATTAATACAGGTATCAATCTGCCCCATTGACCTCCGTATCAATGTGCCCCGAAGTACTTTTTCAAATTCAAAGTAATATTAAATAAATACTGGAAGTAACTATGGAAAACTGATTATTTTATAGAATAATTCACAGTATTTATTGACTGCATAATGTAGATGCCTTTAAAAAACAACATTAAAACTGCCGAATTATGCACATCCTAAAGTTGACGAAATTTTTCTTGCGACCTATAAAAACATATTTTTGCTTGTCGAGTCCAGCGAAACGACCGGGCGGCAGCGATCTTCCGGTAGCTTATTGGGTGCGTCTGTGGTTTCTATGTGTGAGAAAATTAATAGTAAACTACCATTCGTTTAGTTTAAATGACCGCCGTATCTATGTGCCCCATGCATCAATGTACCCCGCTTCCCCCTACAGTATCAGACTGATGCAAATTGGACAACATGTACCGCAACTTGTACTCTATTTGCGAACAACAGTTCTGGGCGATAGGCAAGCACTCACCGACGGGAGACAGTGGCGTAGCGTGCCTTGGCGGGGTCCCGTATAAAAATTTGTTTGGGGGCCCTAAAGAAGGGTAAAGATTTACCACAAACGAAAATTTTTTTTTGCATAAAATTTAAAGAAATATCCCCCTGTTGAAGTAAATGACTTAAAATGCCGCAGCCCGCGCTATCCGATGTAGGGTGTTGCCAACTTTTGGACGCACGCTTTACGCGGGAAAGAAAGAAATTGTTTTTTTTTTAATTTCGTCATTTCTTATTTAAAAACTATTTGGAAGTTATCTTTTTGTATTTTTTTAAGCATTTTCCATGCTAAGATTACAAGTTATTTTTAATTTTCCTTTTTCCTTCATTAAAAATATTGGGAAGTTTTTATTAATTTTTGCTTACGCACGTCGGGATACGGCGGTAGCTACGCCCCTGGTAATGTTTAAGGTAGTGACAGCAGCTACAAACATATTGCATGATACATTTTTGTCTCAGTCTCATGGTGAAGCTAATGGTGTCATTGGTATAAATTGGTCATACATACAAAATCTATTCCGTATTCTAGGTAGGCATGGTTAGAATAGAACTGTCTTAAAATGTAGTTGTTCATGTAGGTGCATAGTAGTAAAGAAGTACTAGTTTTTGCTTAGTATTAAAATAAGACCATAAAAACTGAATAATTTACAAACCAGTACTATTAGACACTGTCCTCTGGGAAATTAAGCTAATCTACAGCAAACCTCAGCACACAATATACACATTATTTTTAATGATATTAAAATTCAAGATCATTATAATACGAACCTGATAACGCCTTTCAAGATTGTTGCTAGTCGATCATTTACAAATGAACATTTGGACAAAAGGAAATCCTGAGATAAGCTGGCACTATGTATGTATTCGTTTTTGTTATCAGATAAGAAAAAAAAAACAATTCAAACATAAAAAACTCATGTTTGGACATTTGTGTTGGGCATGTTTACAAATCATACATGCGTACGCACGCTTATCTAATTGGTGACTTGAAACAGAGGCTGAGACTTTGCCTTGACCGACATCACTGTGCGGGTCTCACTCTCAGACCACACGAGGTCCGCTTGAAGAGGCACGGACCTGTCCACGAGTCGCCAAACAACACTATGACCATGGGACTGCGCCATGAGTGCCAGCGCCGTCTCACATGCAGCACAGCAGCTCAGTTGTATTGTTTGCTTGATACACCTTGAAACTTGACATGTGCGTTGTAACACTACATGTTACACTTGGCATAAGAGAAGCATGCGTCCCACTAGCTTGCTCGTATAATGTGAATATTTCCAATTAAAGCTTTCTAAGACATGAGGTCCGCCTGTTGGAAAATTGCTTTTGACATGTTCTTCGGACTCCGGATGTTACCTAGTATTTCGACGTTGTGGTCCCAGCAGTGTTTGGATTAAGACCAGCGATGCAATTTCACGCCAAAATTTTGCCGTGGATTACACAAAATTCGGGCGTTGCGACCTCGCGTTGCTTCGCATCGCATTGATTAGTCTAGGTTCTTGCTGGAGCAGCGGAGCGCTCGAAATGGCGGCAACAAGGTTCCAAAACCCACCCGACGAAATAAACTCAAGTCTCAACACAGCGTAAATACAAATAGTGAGACACTGTTGTGTGTAGCGTAGTGTTGTATCTAACTACCATGGCGTTAGATACACTCCGAGTCTAGTCAAGGCTTGAAGTAATCAAATCGGATGACTAGGCCGGCCGTCATCTGTGACGTCACACACTATGCTGCGTACGTTATGCAAAAGCACTTTTCTGTACCACAACGCCATCTATGTGCTAAATATAAACTAGATATGAAGAGGCTTCATAAGCAATGAAATCCTAAAGACCTTAAGTATCCGTGACACTTATATAAATCACAAATTGTCCGCATATTTAAATCACAAATAACTAAATATAATATTAAAGGATTCTCTTTTTCAAGAGCTCATGTCTCTTGTCGCTGCACTGTGCTCTCTGGCTACTTTTTGACCTCTTGAGAGGACTCCGTCGGGAATCGGTTTTCGGTTTTCTTCCCAAAACAAATAGAACATTTAAATCAATAGCCCTTTGTCTATGAGCGTGGCTTCACTGGAGACCTCCTGCCAGTCAAAGGCAGTGTCCATTTACTGCACCCGCGCTATAATACGCGCGGCAACCTTTAGGGCTCATTCACACACGTATCGTCTGTAATGGCGGTGCGCCAGTCGCGTTGATGTGTGTTATGGCTTATTGCGAGCTCCAAATTCATGGCCACTAAACGCTGGTAACGCTGCCATAAGTTGTGCGCTGCCAATCCTAATGTAAGGTATACCTTCAAAACATCATTCATCCAGCTACAAAACTATCAACTACAAAATAAAATATTCACTTCGATTTTTTCCAGCCGTACTCAAACTTTGAGCTTAGCAACACATTAGCCATTCATTTTTACTTATTAGTTTTTCTCTGTTCACATTTTAAAGTTACAGTATTGTAATTTAATAATTCGCACATTATAGTGCGATTGTAAAGGCGAACCACCCACCCTAAGAATCCCTTTTTCTTGGTGAATACACAAATCTCTCAGAAAGGGCAACCCAACATTGTATCTCACCTATAAGCTCAAGACCATCAATCGTGATTGCTTTTCTCAATAAGCTCCAAGTTATTAGTAAAATTACTACGGAGTTAGCTAATATGGATTCTTCACAGGTATTGCGACATCAGCCCGACAACAATGCCCCATAGCTTGTACATAATGTCACAACATGCTTATTGTATGGCAAGGAGAGTACTGCACGGAGGTAAATGTGAGCTGTTGATACTGCTTAGCGCATCTTGTACTGGTAGGCTCAGTCGCCAGTGCAAGTTTATTTCAGAACTAATCGCTTTGTCATTATTAAGACCCACGTTTAGAGGCAGGCTTTGCACTTACTCAACAACTCTTGTAAAACGGTTTTACTAAAAATGGATAGTCTATAACTCCAGTGCTGATCATGTGCTGATGACCAAGGCGTTAGCGGACGTCGCTATGCTGTGAGACCTTACAGTTATCTCTTAAGCTTAGAGGCGACGTGCGTTCAGATAGGAAGTCTCTGCCAATGATTGAATATGGCCACCAGGTGAATATTTTCAATTTTCAACTAAAAGTTTAAGTTGTATTTTCTCACATTCCGTGCCGTTCCCGCATCTGCCGCATCGTAAATATTACGAGTAGTATCGGGTCATCATTAGTGGTAATAAGCCCGTTAATATTTTATGGTCTGTTGCGTCAAATTCAGTAACTCGTGACGTAGCGACCACGTTACGTGACTAATCTGTATAAAAAATCTCATGTTTATACCACTCGCTGTGATTAGCCCATAAGTAAGACTTTACGTGTTTCTAGTCCGACTATGATTATGAATACATCAAGCTATGCAGCTAGAACACTTGGCTATTTAAGGCCAATACGATAATAGGTACATGTATATTTTTATATAATCTATCAAACTGATACTATCTTACAAGCAGCTGACTAGGACATTGCAAACTAGACACTTTAGTAGAGTTCGGCGTGTAACGTGTCAGGTCTCCGTCAAACCAAAGAAACAGTTTTGGGTACCATTTGGTTCCTACTTTTAATTCTACTATTTTATCTCTTGAAACTGGTTCGATGTAGGCTTGTAACGTGGTTCAAGTTAACTCTGCCACTTTATTATAAGTATTATTACCAGAATCAATGACCAGATATAGTATAATGAAAGACCTCCGAGACAAATTTGCTAAGCAATAAGTTCAGCAAATTCCTAAACGCGCTTTGCCTCTTTCTTTGTACCTAAATCGAATCGAGAGTTCGTTAGTCGAACTCGTCCGTCTCCAAAAAACTGTCTTGGAACGCAATTACCTAAGCGTTTACACGTGGTAGCTACAGATAAAAAAACGCACAATTCCGCAGCGTGCTCTCGCCGCAAATTCGTATTAGACATTGGCCTTATGACCCGCGACTAGGGTTGCTAGGCGAAAATGCAAATCAAGTCGTTCACTGCGACACAAGACATTGAAAGTTACCAATAATATGAAAAGAAAAGTAATTTCAGTAATTCAATTTTTTTACAATCAAACGTTTTGACGCCCATATTACGGTGAAGTTACGTTAATAGATCTTTATTTCTCAAACATTACATGCATCACGAGAAATACATAGTTATTATAAAGAGCAACATAGTTCTGTTCTGGTAGGACAAGATGTCGAGAATTTTATGTTTTTTCTTTGGCTACGGGTCTTTTTAGTAGGTAGTTATTGATTGTGAAACCCAAGGACTGTATAAGACGTCAAGACTTGTCGTTTTTGCAGATGGACATACTACTAAATACATACATTCTAGGCAGAAAACCTGTGACCTCGATCGGTTTTGGAGCGGAAAGAGAATTTTAGTATTTGTTCAAATGGCATAAGCAGCTAATTGTACTACTTAAACGCTTGAGGGGCGGTCACTAACTCCTTCGTAAGCGTGATGAGAAAGTTGCTGAAGCATTTTTGAGAAAGGTTTTTGTTCAGCTGCAGTAGGCTGATGTAACGCGCTTACAATGCGAGACAATAAGGAAAAGATTAGACAAGCTCACACCGCATGAACAGCAGCCCTACCCTTGACACTTGACATTACTCTATCAAGCACGATTGTGAGCCAAACACACGCTCAACTTCGGTGCAAAAACTTTTTCCGTTGTGAGCGGAAACCGTACAGCCACGCAAATTTATTCGTCCGCGCACCGATCTCGTGGCGGACATATAATATACTAGCGTATACATAGTACTTGTTCCAAGTTGACGACTTGTTACTTCAACCAATGTACCTACTTAACTGTATCGTGAACGTATACCTACATGAGCGCAAAGTGCAAGTGTTTATAGCTTGCTAATGAGCTCAGAACCTGTTTTGAAGGTAAAGTTGGGCCTGGTAATCTATCTTCCCAGGCTATTGCAGCCGGAGCCCTAAGCTGGACTCTGGTGGGCTGGAACCATAAAAGCTAATTGTAAATTGTCTAAAAGTAAAATGTCAGTAAAAGTTTGTGCTCGCAAAGGTTGCTGGGCAGACACTATCGACTCTATACACTAAGTGTCTTAGGACCTAGGTATATCGGAAAACTTTCTTCTACTAAACCAAAATCGCATTACGAGGTACATTCTATTTATACATATACCATTCTGCTTACCTAATAAAAATTTTGAATTTGGATTCTATTTGAATTTTGTTTATACCTCACCTCTTTTAATTATAAATTTCGCATTTTTCCCTTGGTAACTTTAAGGCAATATAAATATTTATTGTTTTGAATTGTTTTATAAAAGAAGTCCTTCAAAAACTTTGTAGAGTTTTTCAATGCGAAGTCTGTAGGCGGCATTCGGGTTCAGAGAAGCCGGCTAAACTACGAACTACTACATAATACAGCGGTGTAATGTAATGTTCGCTGTAGCTGTGGTCGACCAGGTACCTACGTGAGCCTCGTTGACAACTACTAATTTATAAGTAGGGTGGGACCGGGCAGCGTTTAACACATACAATATTCAACGGCCAGGTGGCTTCAAAGATACTGAGTACTTAATAAGTGTGTGCTGTCAGATCGGGCGGCCGCCATCGATCCGAGCCATAGCAACGGCGGCCACTCGGAACAAGACACATCGCCTGTGTGCCCGACGTGCACATTACATAACTAGGTACTGTTCGCAAAAACTCATTTACGAAACCTAGGTACGTGTCGAACACTTGCCTAATTAGCTATTCACAGATAGGTTGCCGGTGTTCTACGCCATCGTTGTTAACTTAACCGCGTCTTGAATATTTTTTATCCAATCAAGTGTCACACTTCGACGATCGTGGGGATCGTTTCAGTTTCTGCAGCTGGGTCGTATCTTCAAGACCCATAGACATTGATGAATACTATCTTGGATATTCGAGTAGGTACCTACATTGATCTGTCCTGTGACGAAACGCTTAAGCTGTTCAAAACTGGCGTTGAAAGTGGTTTAATAATAAAGACCTTAGTAGCGCTGAAATAAATGAAATCCTGGAACAACATAGCACCAACAGCACACACTTGTAACAAGTGCGGTCTTACTCCCACATAGAGCCAGTATATACAGCTATGTACATGTACGGGTAAGTACGTTGTACATACGTGTGGGTGTGTGTGTGTAGTGTCGGTTGGCGTGATGCGGCCGGGTTCGTTTTTACGGGCGGCCGGTCACCTCCCGGCGAGTCTCCCTGTCACTTGTAGGACGAAACCTTTATCATAGCATCGACCGAGTCCGACACCACTCAATGACATCAGCGCATCCACGCATCGAACATGAATGACTGTCATTCGCAACTAATTGATCAGTTGCTTCTACACCTAGTCAAAGTCTATTTGCGCGGTAATTAATAAGCACTCATTTCGCTTGAGCTTATTATCACTTGACCATTTTGTCCGCGACTTAAACATTGAACATGTGCACACGAATTCATGACGAACCGAAGTGGTTAACGGTACCTATCTAGACATAACGTTAATTTTACTTCACAGCAACCGTTTATAAAAATCTTAAAATTGTGGATTTCTATTCGAACGATAGATTTATGTAGTCCGTGTGTGTTCGCAGTAGATATACCTAACAATAGAACGTCTGACCAGTATGTATAAGTACATTTTGTACTGTTTATATCTACAGGAGGAAGTGTCCTCCCTCGGTTGCACGATGACGTGTCGGCGCAGCTCGCACAGAACTGCGCTGCAATTTAATTGTACCGCGTTTCTAGTTCTAAATACAAAAATTTCAAAGCGGGTCAATAAGAGTTTGGAAATGAGGCTCAACTGTAGGTGGCGCTTAACTTGTTCTATACAAAAACCATTTAAAGTTGAGCTGGTAGCAACGGGCGCCGAGATAAAGCGCTCGTTCGTCAAGCGCCGACGACTCTGTAGGATATATATCTATATGTATATACACGTAGCTATGTAGTGGGTGCGTTGTATATGTAATGTTGTAGGAGAGTAGAGTACCTACGCCTTACGAGTTATCACAATGTGCGACCGCGGCGTATAGTTTAATCATCGAGTCAATATCTGCGCTGTTATCTGCACAGAAGTGGGTCGTTGACTGGTCTTCTCTCTGAATGCGTGCTGCACTGTACAGACTGTACTACATCACATCACGGGTAATAACATACCTACTACTTTTGTGATTCACTGTGTGCGAGTGTTTGTCACACTCACGGAGTTTCTTCAAATCCAACATTTGTATAGAACTAACAAAATTCTCAAACGTTACGAAACGCATTGTATGCTGAGTTGTCGACCTTGTAGGTCAAAGTCGATATCACGGTCTTGAACACCAAAAAGTTGTAATTTTGGTATTCCGTAGCTCAAACACATTCTTGGTAAAACGTTACTATCGCCACACCCGTTTCTGCTGCCTTTGGAGCGCCATGAATAGCAGTGATAAGAGTTTGAAAATGTCATCTTGGCCACGTTATGCACCAAAGAGGTACCGAGATATGAAGTCCTATAGGCAGATAGATTGTAGAGCGATCATCCATTCCATCTATAGCGTGATCATGATCAGAACAGGCCCATCTTATATTTTTCCGTGTAGGCACTCCTCGCTTCTAGTGCGGTCGCAGGATAGGTCGGCAGTCGTGTCCTCCTCGGGACTGTTATACTGTAAGAGTTACGTTAAGTCATAGGCTCGTCACAATTTTAATGAGTATCACTACATATTATAAAACAAAGTCCTCCGTCGCGTCTGTCTGTCCCTATGTATGCTTAGATCAGTTAGATCTTTAAAACTACGCAACGGATTTTGATGCGGTTTTTTTTAATAGATAGAGTGATTCCTAAGGAACATTTATATGTACATACCACGCGGGCGAAGCCGCTGGCGGGAAGCTAGTCTACACTAAACTAAGAACAATAATTTCTATAGGTACTTAATCTAATATTCAGACAGTTTGCAACAAGTAATTTGTCCTCTATTCATCACCGTCAGTCTCACATGTCCGGTACACGTACAACTCATTACAAATGGTACAGTATCTCTATCTGTTGCTTTCATCCCTACACTACTCGTACATCGTGCTAGGGCTCCCACAACATAACATACAGTCGGTAACATCGGGCTGCGGTATTCGAAACGTTTGTATTGCGCTTCAAAGAGACGCACCGCGCTGTACGCACCCCACCTGCCGCGCCATTCTCAGATTCCCACCCCTGTGTCGCGTGACAGCCCGCCAGCCACGATCACACTCATTCTCATACCTACCTATACAGTTTACGATTACATAAACATATTGAAGAGCTATAAATAAAGTTGTAATAACATTACTATCCAAAGAATTAACATCTGAATATTTAAATAAACAAATCATTTTAGTTTAATAGTTCATAAATACTTACATAACGGCATACTAATATCGGCTACTATTTGTTTACTACAAGTCCAATAATAAGTAAGTAGCGCCCTGGTAATAATTCAAGAGAACACTTTTATGAATGGAGCTCGTTCACCGCGCCGTTTATGTTTATTACATGTGGCATAATGTCCGATGCGAGTGCTTATACTCGTGTGATCAGCTGATCTAAATATTACATTTGGAGTTTGTGTCGTATCGTGTGTCCACACGGTCAAGTTTCGAGTGACTTGTCATTGGTAGTAATCACAGCGCTCTGCCTACATTTATAAATCTTGAATCGATTGCGAACGTACATTGAAAAGCTGATTGGACGTTTGAAATTCACGATTGTTATACTGCATCGGGTGCTCGGGAGGAATTTGCGTGAGAGTGATGTGAAAAATGTGCGTGACGAAAGACGTTAAGCCGTTGCGGGCGCGTGGCGACGGCGTCCAAGACAGCACATTTATCAAGCGAACGATGAGACGACGCCACAAATCAAACAGACAACACGATCAATTACATTTTGATATTCTTTAAATCATGATATTTGTGCGGCCACAGTACAGACGTCCGTGATCTGTACTTCCCAAGTGCGTTGTCTGTTTCACTTGCAAAGTAATCTTATTCAGAACGCACACAACGCGGAGACATACGAATCATTTCTTACAATAAAAGCGTTCTAAAAGCAAAACGATGGCTTTATTTACACTCGCTGCGGTAATAAATGTAAAATAAGGTATTCATTCAATGATCATAATGTCTGTAATTTGGTAGTGTGCGATAAATTTTATTTAATAGCATGTAATCGGCGTTGAGATGTGTTCGGACCGCGGCACGCTGCATATAATTACCACACTAATTACAAACCCAAACTAAGTATATTTCAAAAACAAGACCTCATCAGCTCATGTCTTGTTTTTGAAATATAGTTTAGAGAACCACACTATCAGCTGGACACTATCAGCGAGTTCCTTTTATAGTATTTATGCTCGGACCATGCCTTACTACTTAAACAGCGTCTTGTATGACACGTGATCCTGCCATTTTAAGTGTTTATTGAGTATTTTTTTACCGTCTTATTGGTGTAAAGGTCACAAGCGTGGCAGCTGAACTTCTGGGTTTGATTCCCAGGTCCGTCAACATTTTATTGAGGTTTTAAATTTTTTTGTAACAGCTCGGAGTTTGGATTCGTACCCGACTAATAGCAATGCGCTTGCCACATAACATGTGACCTAAAACATATCGGTAAACTGGGCGTACATCCTTATTTATACCTTTGCCCAACCTTTGGCGGATACAGGGGTGATGGTATGTTGTGTTATGTTCAATCAAAATGATGTAGCCTATTCGATGGCCCTCAGTCCCTCATCTGATGTCGGTATTTAGGAATAATGTTTATGTAACGCTCAAGTAACGATGTTGTGCTTGCGTGTGTTTTCAGGGACGAGGGCGAAGAGAAGCCGAAGCCGACGGAGAACCAGGACGACGGGTACGAGACGAGCAACAGCGGCGAGGCGGCGCGCCGCAAGCCCTCGAGCGCGGAGGGCTCGCCCGCGCCGCCCGCCGAGCCCTCGCCGCCGCCCGACCCACCCTACGAGCCCCTCATGCGCCACTACGAGCCCGAGCCGGAGCCCTACCGACACTTCGAGCCCCCGGCGCCGCCGCCCCCACAACCAGAACCACAGTACCAACACTTCCCCTTCCCCAAGTATGGAGGAGACCCTTACGCGTTCAAGCGCGAGCCCGAAGTACCTTACGACATGAGTCAGCACCACCAGTACGGGCCGCCGGGCAAGCGCGACGAGGACATGTACAACGGCATCAAGCGCGAGTGCGAGGACCCCTACTCGTTCGTGGAGGAGGAGGCCATGTGCGCGATGCTGGCGCAGCCGCAGCACCACGGTGTACCGCCGCACCTGCAGCACCACGAGCACCACGCACACATGATGCACCCGCAACAAATGATGCTCAACCAGCCCAAGAAGAGGGGCCGCAAGAAGAAGATCAAGGATGAGAACGGGTCAGTATTACTTTCTGATACACGCAGGTTATAGTAAACCCCGTAACTGTAGAAACTCCACACTTAATTAGGCATAAACAATAGATATTATTGACTTACCTAGGTATATTAAATTTGGTCAAATAATTTAATTTACATAGGCCTGTTGGCATACATAAGTGGTCTATCATACAGAGATGAAATGGAATTATAAATAGTGATTATGAAAAGATCTAGTGGGTTAGGTATACTTAATTTGTAATTCCTGTTTCATTTCATTCGTTAAAGACTCATAATCCTGAATCTGAAATTAACTCAAGGGAACGTAAGGCTACGTCTGTAATCGCTATGTTAGTGGCTTATCAATACTAATTACCGTTAATTAAGCATGTACAATTATAGCACAATGCCGTCCATAAAATCAGTGAGGGTGGTGTGTTGTGTGGTGTGGTGATGGCGGTGCAGCATGGTGACACAATTAGTGCGCGCGAGCGGGCGCTGACCCCGCCCGCTCCCGCCCGAATTAGCGATCCGCGCGCGCGACCCACTTCCCGTGCAGCGCGACGGAACCCGCCGCGCCGCGCCGCTGCTGCCGGCTGCCGACCCACGCTAGAACCCCTGCACGTCACCATGTAGACTAAACCAAGCCCAACATCTTGATAATTGTGTTTATATTTTCGTGCCGCTATATTCGGGTTCCCCAGTAATTGCGTTGTGGAGGTCAGATGGTGCTCGACCGCATCTAATTAGATTGTAGAACTGTTGACCTCAGCATTGAGAAATGGCTGAAACTAATTTAAGTGTAATACTTGAACGCGTTTAGGTTGCTAGAATAATGGTTGCTAAAACATGTGCTTCGTCTTATTCCGCCCCGAATGAGTTTCAAAGCTGAATGAGGCCAGGACTATCAAAAAAAACGTTATTTCATAGCTGAAGCTTGTCATGCAAATTAGTAGTAAACTCGTGCGCACGCATCTCTGAGTGCGTTTATTCATATAATAGTATTTGTAGTAATTCCGCCGAGTGATATTCGCGAGCGGGAGTTGGCTTGATTGATAGCGGCATATTGAGATCAATAACAAAACTCGCTAATTAACGCTTGATGTTATGTTTTGCGTGCGCGTGCGATTGTGCCTGCGCGTGCGCACAGGCCACCGATGTGTTTACGTCGCGGGGGTATTTCGGTACCGGAACCGATGCCGCACTATCGCTAGCCAAAAATCCGAGCAAAATAATCAGATCAAGGTGGAATCGTTGAAATGGAAAGCTGATGATTTTACTTTCTATCTTAATCTATTTGTTTAGGGCCGCGAGACGTGCAACCAATTGTGCACGCTGGCAGTGACACGGCTGCGCCCGCGCCGTCTGCCATTCGACCACCACTTTCGCCTTTTGACACAGTACTTAACTGGAAGGAACTAACAAACACTAAATTACCTACAGCCTGACCAGTGTCTAAATATAATTATTTTGGTTGTGATTTTCTGGAAGCATGTTAGTAATATTGGGTCAACCAGCCAAATCACTAACAGAACACTAGAATCGTGGAAATGATTACTGGGTCAACCGTTAATGTTTTGCGAATAATCTAAAGTTAGCGCAGACGATTGCCACGCTGCACCAGGAGGCCTCTTAGAAAGTAAAATGCAATAGAAAAATGAAAGAAAAACGTCTGCGGGCCAGACGGACTGTGACAATACTTTCACGGCGACAAATGCAAATGTGCTGCACGGTTTTAAATGCACTTTGTTGTTGAAACAATGGTGTCTGCTGGGCGGTGCCGCGGCCGGGGCGTGCTGCACCCGCCGGCGCCACCGTCACCACACATCGACTTGTTTCCTCAATCAAGGAAACCTCACAAAGCCTGCAACTTGCCGTGAACAATCATTAGACAGCTGGTATCAAAAGTTCCCGCCTTCAAAGTATATGGATGTTCCTCCTTTATCATAGTTTACGTCATCCCCTATGAATACGCTGCACTAAGGTGCTTTTAAACAATTAGGTATTATAGAGGGATATGTTTTAATTGTCTGCATTTCATTATGTCAAGGGAAATAAAGGACGATCGGTGGCACATCATACTGCAGTTGCGTGCGTGGTTCGGTCGCCAACATCCTCCTGAACGCTAGCACACCTGCGTTTACGAATCTGCTATCCATGCGTGGTGATTATTGCAATTGTCAATCACGATTGTTTGAGGAGAAGTATTTAGAAGACACATTACATGATAAAATATCAAGAAAAACGCACGTTACACATAAGGAAGCCGGTCTGTCATGTTTGTCAGATATAGTTAACTCTTGCAATATCTTGTAACGCATCAGATGCCTCTCCCTATAATCACATAACTGCGCATTTATTGTGTTGTCATGATTTCTAAAGAAAACTCGCTGCCTGCCAATGAAAGTTGTGTTCAGTGGATTTCATTACTTTACGGAATATCTATCGAAGAACTAGAAAGTTATCGTCACTTTTAAGATTATTTCATATCAAGTACAGCTCGACAACAACTACGGTCACCATTCGCCACGCTTGGCAGATATTTAAGCAAAAAATAGTCCTTTCTGCTATAATACATTAACCCCTTACTCACTCGTTACATCTTTGGTATCTATCTAGTGTATCCTAAACTGGAAACAAGATTATATCCTACCTCAGAGATATAATTATAATGCGTAACGTTGCAAGCCCTCTTGGAGTGAACTTCATGTGGTGAGTTCCAAACTCTTACAACACATTTATGCAAACCTTTAACAGCTGTATGAGGTATTCAGCAAGGATCCCAAGATCAATGTATCTTAGGAGAGGCACATGTCTGCAGGCACAGGCGTCAGGAACAGCTGATTGAAGTTTACTTTGAATTTTAATGCTGCCTTATCACCGTCACGGATCGTTATGAACAGGTTCACGTCACCATTGGCTTCCGCTTACTCCGCTTAACAAAGCTGCATGTGCCGAGCAAACCGCATATGTTTACAGATTACCAGGGGATTGGTTGGCATTAGGTCATTTCATTATCAACCATTCTGTGCGTTGAGTGTTTTGAATTAACTGCAATGCAATAAACATTGTTTTTTCTGTATTGGTTTGCAAAAGAACTGACTAGTAGTTGTTCCGCCAGCATGGAGATCAAGACGGAGCCGGGCATGGAGGGCGCGCTGGTGCCGCGCCCCGTCAAGGAGCGCAAGAAGCACGACCGGTTCAACGGCATGAGCGAGGAGGAGGTGTCCCGCCGCACGCTGCCCGACCACCTCGCGGAGAACCTCGACATCATCATTGTGAGTATGATCGCCGCTCCACTCACTTATTATACTATAGCACTGTACAATTACATAGGCAGAGATATGTATAGAGTGACGAAACTAAGAATAACTGAATGCATGAAAGACAATACGAGGTAAATTGCTTGCATACCGTATACATATTTCTGCTATATACCTGCGTATTTATATAGACTTTCCAGTCAACTGCTCTCTCTCAAAGTGTACCATTTAGCTCACACTGTGTATCTACTGAGTCTATAGAAAAACAATGATAACATTACATAGTTGATATGTCGCGTGGTCCATCTGACGCGGTATCTAGAGCTGGAGACGAACACACATTTAGAAAAGTTATTCTGGTTATCATTTTATGTCTTTATTTTTGTACACTTTCTTTCTATGCCAAGATTCGTGCTAAAGTATCACGGCAAACGTTTCAAATCTTAGAAAAAAGAAATAGAATTATACACGAGGCTCCTTGTAGAGCGTGCTGACACGACCCCACCTCGCATCGATCCGTCGTTGGTACCTAGACCTACTAATGTACCTATCACATGCTAGTTGACTAACAACTTGTCACTATTTCTTTATTAACTACGTAATTATGTTTATTTCTCGGAGTTAAAGAGATCCAATACTTATATACTCAAAACCCACTCCTAAATAACTGTCCATCACCCATAAAATATTTGTTCCTTGAGAAAAAGGAACTCAAATGTCCTCATTGACCTAATCCTAGGATTTGGCATGTAAGGCTAGACTGACATGTGTTTCACGTGTCGCAGCCACATCCACAATACAACACGCATTAAATCCGTAAGTGCGCGCATTATTAGAATCACCTCGCGGGAACTGGTTCCTTGCACACAGCGACGGATCACAAACCAGTTGCCTCACCAATTATAATTATACAGCATCGTGACCCCTCACCCGCGTGCTTATGCTAATACCAACCAAACATGCCTTGACTGATGGTACATTTACGTATTTGTATCGACCCCGGGTACGCCGAAACTTTTGGCAAAATTTGAAGAAATTGTTACGTAGGGTTAGCAGGAAACATGATAGGCCCGCCGCAACTAAAAATGGCATACACTGATGATATAATTGAAAATATAATATGCAGATTTATAATGAAAACCTAGAAAGGTCTGGTCGGCCGCTTAACATATTGGTTGCTGCTGACGATATCCTGTGAACCCGCCAGACTCTAACATCTTACTGCTAAATGTTGTATAAGTTGAACACAATATGAACGAAACAGAACAAACCATTGTATCATGACTATACTTATTAAAATAAGAATGTGCGTATAATATGAATTATGGCATTCTTGTGTTTACATTTTTAATAATCTAGTGGTATTTCGTTAATTTATGTTACACATTTTAACGTAATTTAAAAACTATTTAAAGTATAAAGTTAACGTGTCTGGTATGTGGCGCTTACCGTGAGAAAAAATATTGTATTTAACGCGAGTTTTTTTGCGGCGCATGTAACGTTTTTTTGTAAACGTCGACTTCAGTACAATCGTTTTTGCTACTTTCCTAAATTAGGTACCTGTTGTAACAAATTGTACACTCAACGAGATAATAACCTATGTGCTCCACGAAAAAATAAAGAAAATTAGATCAGTAGACATGAGTTCCTGAGTAGTGTAACGGATCAACTCGTTTTATATTAGTTCAAAATCGAACTACTATATCTTTAGTGCTCACGAAAATGTTTGGGGTGGACGAGTTACGAACACTTCATTTTTGATTTTGTAGGTCGTTAACTATTATGAGTTCTAATGGAAATAATTTACAGTTACTTGCAAAGTACTTTTGACTACGCTCCTATTTAACCACGTGGGGCTTAACGCCAAACTTTGCCCGCTTCCGTGTACACTGAGCAGGCACACATTATTATTGTGACACACATACACATATTAATACGATCGTATTTATGTTTATATGTTATATTTCACGCCTAAACCGCTCCACAGGTTTCGGAGGCTACCTTTTGTCTCAAATAATGCTTTGGGACGTCATCAATGTAATTGCGGGCAATAACTAGATATGAACTGTCCTGCCAGTCATTGTTTATTAGTTAGGCTTTTAATACGCTAGCAGTGTACTTTCGTTAAGCAATGTGTACATATGTGTACAAAAGTATTTGTTTGGCACAGATCGGCATCAACCCCGGGCTGTTCGCGGCGTACAAGGGGCACCACTACGCGGGCCCCGGCAACCACTTCTGGAAGTGCCTGTATCTCTCCGGCCTCACCCGCGAACAGATGAGCGCTGACGAGGACTACAAGGTATGTACACAACACAACAGCATAAACATAAAGCATCATACTTGGTCCTAGCTGAGCTAGAAGACTTGTCCGGTTCGATCCCCGGGAGGAGGAGGAGAGTTTTGGACTTTCTATGATATCATAGAAAGCCCAAAACTCTGCTCCAGCTGCTACTGGGAATATTCCCAGTAGCAGCTGATTGAACTGGATTTATGGCAATAGACTCGCCCTCTATTACATGGCGAATTGAGTTGGATATGTAAAGCTTGTTGTTAAGATAATAAAAACCTGATGAAGTTGTGATTGGTCGACTAGTCGATACACTAAAATATTAAAAAAACTTATTAAACATGTCTTGGCCACTGGCAGCTCCACGGTGACTCGGGTGCGTGTCGTTTCGGGTAGCAACTGGACAGCTACAAGTACCTGAAAACTATTATCATTGTATCTATTAAAGAGATCGTTCTTACAATACACATTATCCTTTGTTGTCGTTTTTTGTTATTTGCAATTGAATTGAGTCGAGGTAAATGCACTTTCTGTACGACTAGGCCACGAGTTAGTTTCTTTCTACGGTGGGTTTTTTACAGGCGGCCAACTTGTAGGCTGCCGCGTCGTCGACAGCACCTACGCTTCAGTTTTCTCTAGTTAGTCTAGCTTTAACACTCAATCGAGCTTTATATTCATCAGGACATATCAGTTTACTCATTTCTAAGAAAATGTAGTAAATTATTATTAGTATCAGATCGCTTATTTAATAACTTGAGACTTCCTTTTTCCATGTCTGAAAATATTAGCCAGTCGGCTAGTAGATAGTTGAGGTTGAGAGTTTAGGGGCCGCCCGACGACCATTATTTTGTATATCGCCACTTGTGGAAGCGCTCAACCTATTTAGTCAATCGCAAGGCCTTAGAACTATATCGAGATAGTGTCACTTATCATCGTAACCATTGTAACCAGTACAAACTTGTTAAAAGGAAACTCGTGATCGCTAAGCAACATCAATAACGCGCTGATAATAATTAATGCGCGTTGCCTATCTTGATTTGTCTACCTATTATTATAACTTAATTATTATGATCTAAATAAAAACAATACGCCATGTACTTCCTACCACATGCATGTTGACACACCATAAATAGTAGTACGTTTTACGTTACTTTAAGTTATTTGTTACTTTTCCAGTTGCTCAACTTCGGCATCGGGTTCACGAACATGGTGGCGCGGCCCACGAAGGGCTCGGCCGACCTCACGCGGCGCGAGATCAAGGAAGGCTCGGCCATCTTGCTGGACAAGCTGCAGACCTTCCGGCCAAAGGTCGCCGTGTTCAACGGCAAGCTCATCTATGAGGTGTTCTCCGGCAAAAAAGACTTCTGCTTCGGCAAACAGCCCGACACTATAGCTGGCACTAATACTGTGAGTGATCAGTTATTTCTGTATTCACGGGTGCATAAGACGCAACTACTTTTGTATGAGTGCGCACAATCGTCAACTAATTTTCAAGTTTCGTGATTCCTTTACCAATGGAATACGCTTAGAGGCATACTACATAGAGACATTACGATTTAGTTTGTAATTTGGCACAAAAAATCTCAAGGGTATTCCGCCTTTAGAACCGGAGAGAATCCCTACCTTAGTCTCGCTTCATTAACTGTTCCATTGCTGGGCACAGGTCTCCTCCCAGTATGAGAGGGGTTAGGGTGTTATTCTACCACGCTGGCCTAGCAGACCGCTGTTGGCAACTTCCCACACAGACAAGAAAATCTCTCAAACATGCAGGTTTCCTCATGAGGTTTTTCTTCATCATTGTAATCGAGTAATAATTGATTATTTCTGTGCACATGATTACGAAAAGTCAGAGGTTAGTACCCTGGATTAGAGACCTACGACTTGCCAGTCTATTAGTGCTTATGTAATAAATAAAACCTGGACATTTTTACACAGCACCATCCAGTCCCAAACTAAGCAGAGCTTGTACTATGGGTACTAGACAATGGATATAATACTTGTATACTTTTTTTTTGTAAATACATACTTATAATATATAAGAAACACCCAGACAAACACAAACACCTAAGTTCATCACATAAATGTTTGTGTCTTGTGGGAATCGAACCCACGACCTCGTGATCAGCAGTCCGTTACTTGAACCACTAGACCACAGACGTCGTCAATGTCTCTAATAATATGTATATAGATGTAAACAGTGTTACCATCATGTGAACAAGTTTGGTTAACATTTTGGTTCCTAGTATTTACTGCATTAAACTCTAGTTTTTACCCGATTGTCAAAGGAGGGTTATGTGTTTGACGCGTATGTATATATGTATGTACTAGCTTTCCGCCAGCGGCTTCACCCGCTATCCCACGGGAATCATACATTTTACCGGGATAAAAAGTAGCCTGTATGCTATTCCAGACTATAATCTATCTCTGTGCCAAATTCCATCCAGATCCGTTCAGTAGTTTTTGCGTGAAAGAGTAACAAACATCCATCCATCCATTCATCCTCACAAATTTTCACATTTATAATATTAGTAGGATAGTAAGTAGGATGTTCGTTCCTATATCCGCTCGTTACTACTCATGGCTCAACCGATTTAGATAAATGACACCTCATTAGATTCATCTTGATGACATGAGTGTCACTAGGTACATGAAATTCCAAAAAATAAAAATGGCTGGTTTTATACGCTTTAATGTGCGAACTGATTTTGAAAATGATCTTTAGTTGTATCATTTTTCATTTCAAATTATAATTTAGAATCGATCGAGTGATTCTATGATGATTTACAAACTTAAAAGTAAGAAATAAAATCAATAATTACAAGTAAGCCACAAACATGCCTCTCAGTATAGGCTATAATCGATGGTAGTGGTGGAGAGTGCATAGAAGTGAGGTGGCGTGTGTCCGTGCGCAGTACATGTGGGTGATGCCGTCGTCGTCGGCGCGCTGCGCGCAGCTGCCGCGCGCGGCCGACAAGGTGCCGTTCTACGCGGCGCTCAAGAAGTTCCGCGACTACCTCAACGGCCTGCTGCCGCACGTCGACGAGGCCGAGCTCGTGTTCCCCGACAACACCAGCCGCCGCCCGCAGGAGGAGATGGAGATACGCAGGTACACACGCACACCAACACACAACACGCACACCACACACACCACACACACAATTTATCCAAATACTTTTAATAATATTATTTAACTGAAGTAAGACAGCCATAAGAAAAAATAATCATTAGAGAATACTGTCAATACACAAACACAATCCTAAATTTTCTTTATACTCGTATATAGACTAGGTTCTACTCTGTATATAATCTTTGTGGTTTAGATGGCATGGCAACAAATATATTATTGTAATGAAAACATGTAGGTAAGTGCCCTGTCTCAATCTGTACCCACATAGATGGTATACTTACTTACAAGCTTGTGGCTAAGTAATACCTGCACTGATCAATCGACTTGTAAAGTTCAACTGCTCTGGCAGATCGATTGGTCAGTCGACGGTCAGTCGATGGATGGGTGACCATTTTCAGCCAATAGGAAACGCTTCTCTCCTCAACGAGAAGCGATGAACCTGATTTTCGTATGAAAACAATAATATGACAATCATTGTTTCTAATCAGAAGTCTGAAAAACCTGACAGAAAGGTTACCTTATCAGACATTGGGATGCAGAGGTCTGTGAGCAGTCGCTTAGTGTATTTTTTTATATTTTAGTCGCATTTAGTAACTTCTCCGGTAGTTTCTGGAACAGGCTTCAACATAGTTGGTACAAGGCTAGGATGATGATGGTGATGAGGTCTAGGGCGAGTAACTAAGTAACTAGCCTATATGCCAGTAGTTAGCTAGGGAGATGCACCGACCACTCGGGTATTACTTGTACTGTAGGACTCTGCTTTATCGATAGTTTCTGTTTCGACTCAGATGAGTAATAGGTAAATCAAATTTTCTGATAGATTCTATATTATCTGATGTCAAAAATAGCAAAAAGTTCTGTAGCGAATTATTGTTATTTTAATTTGTGAACGGAAAATCATACTATATAACGGAGTCATCTGAGCAATGGCTCTGATCTCCTCTCCCCCCTATGTAACCAAGCTGCGAACAAGTTTTTCATTATTGTTTTGGATGTGCAGTTTTAGACTAGAAGATTTCTCTCTACCTAACTATATACAACTTAAGTTAACCGTTAACTTTTTCGTAGACAGGAAACTGACTAAACATCTTGGCTTGGCATCTTCAGAACTGATGGACATTATCTTAAAAATATATAGCATCAGATTAGAAGTAGGTTTTTTCGAGATCAGTTCACAGACATAAAAGTTTAGAAATAAAGTTTTTTCCAATCAGGGAAACACCTACATCCTATGAGGAACCGGACTGTCGAATTTATAGTTTACTCATAGTCTTTATAGGGCTTGGCGTAATAGTCAGTATTTTTAATTTTTTAATTTTTTTTTTAATCAGTTTAAAAAAAAAAAAAAGTCTGTGAGAGGTATTAGTAATCTCTTACTAAAATCTTATAGGTATTCAAACAACTCCCCACATAACTATTAGCACAGTTTATCGGCGGGCAGCTATCAATCTTAGGCTAGTCGACGCCGATATTTTGTTTTATTCAATAAGTGAGGTCAACACTATGAGGTTAAGGGACTGGTTCACCACCTCCAGTTAAATTACTTGGCAGAAAATGACGTACATATTTGGTGTCTAATTTTATTTATCCGGCGGGTAGCTGCTACCCAGAGATAGCGAAACAGGCTCCAAAACTATGTCAAAAGACTTTTACTGTCTGTAACATTAATGTTTTTGCTCCCGAGCCGGGAGATTAAGCAGTTAGTCATCGAATTGTTGAGTTATATCAAGAGGTGAACACGGAGTCAGATGGTAGAGAGCACTGCGCATTGACCCACACACAAAGGCTGAAATCTTAAATGAAACAAAACGCAATTAGCAAACATCAAACCGAGTAGTACCCAGTGATAAGTACACGGTGTTGTGTACCCAGTGTACCCACTGCATTGAGTACTCGGCGCATCTCTAGTCTAGTATATTAAATGTCCTCCTCTGAATAAATCTACATTATGCACTCCCCTTTCACTAGTAAGTGAGATTTGTCACCAAACTGGCCCACCCAAAAGTTGGCCCAGAAAATTGCTCTGGAAATTGTAACTTTTCTCTGTCAATATTAACTAAGTAGTTACGTTATTGGTTATAACATAAATATTTGCACGTTATAATTACATAATGGTATCAAAATTATTAAAAAATCTTATTAACTAAAATCTAATGAGATTAGCCGAAACAAATTGTTGCTAATCGGGAACATTCCTTCCACTGTTGACCCGTAACGTAGACGACGGCGCGTTGGGCACCTCCCCCTTGTTAAAGATGTTTTAGTTTGTACTCATTGAACTTAGCCCATTTATTTCAAATTGTTCGATTGTTTCAGCCATGCCAGCAGGTAATATAAATCGCGGCCAGTAAAAAATAACTTTTGACAGTTTGACACCTTTACAAAAGAGTTTGCAAATTAAACAGTAGTATTATTGGACAGCTAAATACAGTTTAGAACGCCATGGTGACTAGTGAGCCGGCCTAGGGCACAATTTCGTATAGTTGAAAATTATTGAGCGCCCATTCTAACTGATTTAAGATCAGCGATGTCGATTGCACAATGCGCATAAATGTAGGAATTGATGTCGATAGAGAGGCAGGGGTTTAATTAAACCTACACGCTTTGTATGTTACTTATGCGTCCTTTACTTGTATGTCATGTTACGGCTGAAAGTCGGAAAGTGTCGTTCCGTGGTTGTTGACGGAGCTTGTCAGGCTGTACTCGATGTCGATCGCCTTGGCTTGGCTACTTTCAATCAGTTGTGACGAGACGCCGGCGCTCCCTCTTTCAGCTGTAATGTAACTATGTCGCGTAGCATCACGACCTTTATTATTGTCTGTTGGTGCTATGCTTGTTGTCAATATAACTATAGTCGCTTCGTTAGTTCCACATCCATCCCGCATAGGTTCAGCGTAGGGCTGACACATCGCTATATCGCATATGTGGTGCATGCTCGTTCCTACATGTTGGTAGACAGTTCGACAGCCTTTCCGTGCGTGTTGGTTTAGTTCAACCCTTGATAACTTTAATATTACGAGTTTGGGATCAAGTTTGGTGACAAATATATTTACAGACTTATAGTTCCAATTCCAGCCCAATGTCGGTGGCCGAAAATATAATATTTTACTACCAGATTCAGGGCTGCAGTATCGTTGAATAGTTTGCATTAGTCGAGTATTAGACTTGGAACTGCGGGGTGGGTGTCGAGCGTGGGTGAGGGTAGGGCTAGTAAGCGCCTCGTTCGCGCCGCGGCCGCGGACGAAGGCAGACGCAGTGAGCGAGCCACGTTGCAGACTGACGATGGAACCGGAGCCGGGCGACACCATCGTCCTGGAGGACGGCACCGAGGTGCCGCTCAAGAAGAAGCGCGGCCGCCCCAAGAAGGTCAAGCTGGAGAACGGCGAGCTCGCCCCCGCCGCGCCCCGCGCGCCCCGCCAGCCGCGGCCCCCGCCAGCGCCCGACGCGCCCGACCAGCCGCCCAAAAAGAAGCGAGGCCGCCCCAAGAAGATCCGCCCCGAGGAGCAGCAGTTCCTACTGCAGCATCAACAACACCAACAACAACAACAGGTGAGTCCACTAAACCCGACTATGGATTATTTGTTTAGCCGTTACAGAAAGGAAGTAAGTTCCAACAAATGTTATTCCATTATTTAATTTATCCGTCAGTTAGCCGCTATCCAGAGATGGTGAAACAGGCTCTACAGGGCTTTGCTTGTATTTTATGCACAAAACTCACACTTTACGCGCAACTGATGTTTACAAGCAGTTGACGTCATCAACCATTCAGTCAATCACAGCCATTTACAATCACGTGACTACACAAAAAACATTTTTGCTGAATCTGCCTTCGTCTTCAACTCTTCTAACCTGGGCGGAACTTGTTACGAACGCATTAGTAACAACACACAACTCTTTAACTCGAACGCAACACAATCCAAAAATGGCATAGACAAACCTTAGTTTTATATAAATTCAAAATCATTTATAAACGGATATTATTCAAAAACTAAGTAATACAAAAGCCATCTCCTGTCTGTTACACTCCTGATTATAATATTATTTCTATCGAATCAGCGCCTTTTTATTTATTGAGATATTCTTCACCATCAAGAATATACATATTGATTCGATAGAAATCCTATCCTACTTAATATTATAAATGTGAAAGTTTGTAAGGATGGATGGATGGATGGATGTTTGTTACTATTTCACGCAAAAACTACTGAACGGATCTGGATGAAATTTGGCACAGAGACAGATTATGGTCTGGAATAGCACATGGGCTTTTATCCCGGTAAAGTGTATGGTTCCAGTGGGATTGCGGGCGAAGCCGCTGGCGGAAAGCTAGTAATATTATAATCAGGAGTGTAACAGACCTTTGAATTTATATTAAACTAAGGTTTGTCTATGCCATTTTTGGATTGTGTTGCGTTCGAGTTAAAGAGTTGTGTGTTGTTACGAACGTTCGTAACATTTTCTCTTAAAATATCTTGTATTTTTCGTAACAGAGTAAATAGTTAGTTTTCAAAATTCATATTCAGTACGGATGCCATCAATAACATCCTAAATTTTACATGCTGTCAAATACCCATTACTTTTCCGAGGAACGTGATGTGATGTTATTATGACAGTGTTCAAATTCACATTGTTTTACATAGCTTATTAAGAAATGTATTGATAAATAAGATGTATTTCTATTCATGTTAAATTATTACTTCTGTGACTACTTTAAGCTAATCATAATGTTCTGTTTATGGAAGTGGATTTTTTCCACTCGTCATTGATGATTTAAATAATTATGAATAATGTCTTTATATTGTACAAGTTAATCTGTTATGTCCCCCCGTTAAGTTACACAATGCGATTTATAATATGTAAAATTAAAAGCAAAATGAAGGAAGCCACGATACTAACTTGGTTGGTTTTATTTAGCTACTATAAAGCTGATGTTTAATAGGTATATTATAAAGTAATAATAGTAATATTTTAATCATTTATAACATTTTATTCATAAATAATAAACAGCATACCTCATTGATATTGCTGTACCTAACACAATATTCAATGTTCCATTACTGAAGAACTTACAAAATACCAAGATCTAGCAATAGAATTGAAACGTCAGTGCCGAGCAGAAACCCTTCATATAGTCTGTATAGTAGTCTCATCAACTGAAGTCATATCAAAGATTTATAAACGTAGCTAATATATCTTACAGATCCCCCAGCACACGCTGCATGTGCTGGGGGATCTGTAAGATATAAGCTACGCTCTTGGCTTAATCTCCAAAAACCTAAATTTATGCAAATAGTAAATACTGCACATCTGCCGAATCACCCGCCAACTCCTTACCGCAATATCGGTCTCTCCGCCTACACCATCACCTAGATCCTATTCATGTATGAATGGCTACGGCTAGGTCATTGTTACCCCTTCGAAAGGGAGAAATTTTTTTTACATAATAGGGAATATGCGTCTGACTTAAAAAAAGGTCAAATATTTTTTTTTATTAACTTTATCGTTTTAGAATTATGTCTATGTAGATATTTTTTTATATTATTTATTTTTTGATGAGAAAATAATTATTAAAAAGTCCAAAAAAACTGTTGGAAATTCAAATCACTTGAAACGCCACACTATCGGTCAAATGGAATATGACGTCAAATTCTACTAAGACAGTGTCTGTTGTACGTGGTTGTTTGGTTGAGAGAACGTAGACTTTGACGTCACGGCAAGCGCGCCAAAATCGCGGGTGTTTAAAATGCCAATATCTGTCTCATAATTTAATAATTTTTTTTTGTTACTTAATTTTAGTTTTAAGGCGCTGGATTTTTTTTACGGCTACTTAACGATATAAAGTATCGTTTAAAAATATAAAAAAAAATGTGCATATTCCCTATTCGAAAAATTCAAGGAAAATTATTATTATTCGATCTCAAAAACAAAATCTTTCAGAAACCCGTAATACTATTACAGTACGCGCGACTTACATGGCCGGAGTTAAGTTAGCTGTTCGTCAGTGTTTGGTTGCGTAGTACACGACTTATAACCCAAACAATCCATTGCGCATTCAAACGGCCAACTTCACTCTGGCCAAGCTATCCCACGCGTACAATCAGAAACTTGGATCAATATTTTTGAGCAGTGTATTTTAGAGGGGATTGTTTGTTGCAGCAAACAAACGCGATGGTGCAGCAGAGCAGCGGGCTGCCGGCGCTACAGCCGCTGCACGCGCACGGGCACGCGCTGGCGCACGAGCAGGGCTACCTGGGCGGCGGCGACTTCCCGGCGCAGCTGCCCTCGCCCGGCGCGCTGCTCTACCCGCACCAGCACCAGCAGCTCACCAACGACAGCGGCAGTTACTTCCAACAACAACAACCCAACACAGGTCAGTGCCGCCGCGCGCCATTCGCGATTATACATTCACTGTTAATTTAAACGTGAATTTCAATTCATTGTCGAAATTTGTGGGTGCTGACATCTGTTTTAACTTTGTGTTACCATACTTATTCCTTTTGTTCTTTAAAAATGATATTGTGTAACTTCAATCATGCATTTTGTGGTGCAGGCATGGAAGGGGGCATGGAGGTGGGGCACCTGTCGCGCGGCTACGGCTCGCCGGGGGGCTACGCCTCACCGCGCGGCGTGTACGCGTCGCCGCGCTCGCAGGGCTACTCGCCCAGCCCCGCGCGCCCGCCCGGCACCCCGCAGCCGCAGGTACCTACACCGGCACACACACACACACACACACACACGCGTCGCCGCGCTCGCAGGGCTACTCGCCCAGCCCCGCGCGCCCGCCCGGCACCCCGCAGCCGCAGGTACCTACACCGGCACACACACACACACACACACACACGCGTCGCCGCGCTCGCAGGGCTACTCGCCCAGCCCCGCGCGCCCGCCCGGCACCCCGCAGCCGCAGGTACCTACACCGGCACACACACACACACACACACACACGCGTCGCCGCGCTCGCAGGGCTAAACGCCCAGCCCCGCGCGCCCGCCCGGCACCCCGCAGCCGCAGGTACCTACACCGGCACACACACACACACACACACACACGCGTCGCCGCGCTCGCAGGGCTACTCGCCCAGCCCCGCGCGCCCGCCCGGCACCCCGCAGCCGCAGGTACCTACACCGGCACACACACACACACACACACACACGCGTCGCCGCGCTCGCAGGGCTACTCGCCCAGCCCCGCGCGCCCGCCCGGCACCCCGCAGCCGCAGGTACCTACACCGGCACACACACACACACACACACACACGCGTCGCCGCGCTCGCAGGGCTACTCGCCCAGCCCCGCGCGCCCGCCCGGCACCCCGCAGCCGCAGGTACCTACACCGGCACACACACACACACACACACACACGCGTCGCCGCGCTCGCAGGGCTACTCGCCCAGCCCCGCGCGCCCGCCCGGCACCCCGCAGCCGCAGGTACCTACACCGGCACACACACACACACACACACACACACACGCGTCGCCGCGCTCGCAGGGCTACTCGCCCAGCCCCGCGCGCCCGCCCGGCACCCCGCAGCCGCAGGTACCTACACCGGCACACACACACACACACACACACACGCGTCGCCGCGCTCGCAGGGCTACTCGCCCAGCCCCGCGCGCCCGCCCGGCACCCCGCAGCCGCAGGTACCTACACCGGCACACACACACACACACACACACACGCGTCGCCGCGCTCGCAGGGCTACTCGCCCAGCCCCGCGCGCCCGCCCGGCACCCCGCAGCCGCAGGTACCTACACCGGCACACACACACACACACACACACACACACACACACACACACACACACACACACACACACACACACACACACACACACGGTGTGACGTATGTGGCGTCATGTTGCAGGAGCAGCCGCTGGTGCAGCAGTTCCCGGCGAGCCCGGCATTCTCGGCGCCGTCGCCGCCGCGCGCGGGCTACGCGTCGCCGGCTGCGCGGGCGCCGTTCAGCGCGCGCAGCCCGCTGTACGCGCACAGTCCCGCGCCCTACCAGCACCAGCAAGCACAGGTACTGTTTCTGCGTCCTCTCTGCACCGCTTCCCCTCTGATAGCTACTGGAGTAGTAATGCACCACTTTACGAGCAGATGAAGTGAAATAAATGTTAAAAAAGAAAGAAAAGGATGTAATCAATAGCTAAACTGCATTGTTTGTCCCCAGCAGAGTCCCGCCCCACAGGCGCGATTCTCCCAGTCTCCGCACCCGCATCACCCGCACCCATACTCACACTCGCCAGCGCCACAGGTATGTCACTAGTACGAAATAAGCTCAAAGCTTTCATATAGTGTAATAAACGTTTCATCAGTGTGTTGTCTAACTGGTGCGTCGGTGATGTTGATAGTGTGTTGTGTCTCAGTCGCAGGGTCGTCCGTTCTCGCGCTCGCCGGCGCCGGTGGGCGGCGTGGGTGTGGGCGTGGGCGTGGGCGTGGGCGGCACGGCGGCGTTCCCGGCGGCGTCCCCGGCGGCGCTGCACAGCTACACGCCGTCGCCGGCGCACACGCCGTACAGCCAGCACTCGTCGCCGGCGCCCGCGCGCACGCCCACCTACACCGACTCCTCGCACCACTTCGCGCCGCAGGTACACCACTGCACTACAGCACCACCACTGTTCGGACAGCTCGCTGGCTTACGTTGAACATTGCTGCATATAATAAAATTTATTTAATAATTAATTCTCTCTGCCGTCTCGGAAACTTCCTTCCAGCACGGACTAAAGCAATGCTTGTCGAGACCTTAATTTTCCCCATAATCGACTATGGTGATGTGTGTTACTTTGACCTGAATGCTGATCTTCTCAATAAATTAGACCGCCTTCTCAACAATTGCATTCGATTCGTCTTTAATCTCCGTAAATATGACCATGTATCTGAATATCGCTTAAACTTGAAATGGCTGCCCATTCGTCAACGCAGAAACTGGAGGGCGTTGTCAACTCTGTTTTCAATACTATTTTCTCCAAATTCACCACCTTATTTATCTTCCCATTTCCAGTATCTCAGTTCCAACCACAATAAAAATCTTCGGTTAACTTATAATCGCCGCCTTCAATGTCCTTCTCATCACTCTGACTTTTTACACTCTACCTTCTTCGTCCAATCTATATTATTGTGGAATGCTCTCCCCCTTGAAATCAGATTGCTCAACAGTCGGCAATCCTTCAAAGTGAATGTGCATAACATAAGGCTAACATAGGGTATAAATTATAAGAAATACTCCAATCATGGGGGCGAAGCCGTCGGCGGAAAGCTGGTATCTTTTTAACAGAAACACAGATGATTTTTCTCGCCGCGCCGATTCAAACGCATGCTATGCCATGAATTAAGTGTCTTTTAATTAACTTTTATACCTTTTTGGAAAGCTGAGAGAATAGAGAAGTTTTTTTAGTTGTTTGTACGATTCATGTCATAGAATTTTTTTCAACTAGACTAAATTTTTTGAAGCATTAAATGAAAATATTGGTTCAATATTATTCTTAAATCGCTCATCAATTTCGGCATTTCGTTGGATGAAGCACTTTTAATGATGTGCGTAGCTTAATTGAAGTGTCAGCTATAATATCACTTTTTAATGGTACCTATTCAATGTCTAGTTTTTATTTTATTTGGATGTTAGTGTAAAATTTTGGGTAAATATCTAAAATTCCCTAAAATTCAAATATCTCGAAAACTATTGAACTTCGGCCATACATAGGTGGTGTTCAATTTGTTGCATTTTGATCCCCCAATCAGCTCCTGGCGGATATACGTCGAATTACAAGTAACCCTGTATATTATGTATTGTATTTATAATTCGTATTTATGTTCTGTATTTATTTATTTAGTTTATTAGTTATATTTATTAGTATTTAAGTAAGTTTATACTCAATAATAGTTATTCCGTAATAGTCTTTGTCTCTAACCTCTCACTCTTGCCCTATAAATGCATCTACTTTGTTTGTCTCTGCATCACCCAAAGGTTGTCTGGCAGAAAATGCCTAGGGCATTAAGACCGCCTTTGTACATTTCTGTACATAATGCATAAATAAATAAATTTTGCAAGTAGTTAGACATAGGTAGATCAGATTTTTGCCACCTTTTGCATCCTTCATCGAAATCATTAGAGCCGAGAATATTGTGAAGTGAGTTAATCATTGTAACTGTCGCGATTTGCCCTCTATCGTCCCTTTCAGTATCGTGTATTAATAAGTGCAGTCCAATCTATTTTAATTGACACTTGATTTGATTCAAAATTGAAACATTGTTGTGTGGCACAGGGCGGTAGCGGTAGCGGCAGCGGGAGCGGCAGCGGCAGCGGCAGCGGGTTCGGCGGCGAGCTGTCGCACGAGATCGGCGCGGCCATCTCGTCGCCGGCGCCGGTGTCGCCCGGCATGGCGGCGCTGGACTTCGAGCCGCCGCGCGACCGCGAGCCCGAGCCCGACCACAGCCCCATGGGCAGCACCGACATGCACCCCGGCTCCAACAGCAACTCCTCGCTCTCCGACTACAACAAGGTACACATACACACGCACACACACACCGCCAAATTGTATAAGGTCATTTGTTTTATTTTTACTCTTATTTAAATTTAGAATTCTTCCAATGGTAAAAAATATGCTAAATGTTTGAATATGGAATTAGCCATACAGCACTGACCGTGCGCCGCATTGCCCGCAGACGTCGGGGGGCAGCGACATGTCACCGGCGGGCGTGGGGGGCGTCGGGGGCGTGGGGGGCGGCGCGTTCGGGGCGGGCGCGCTGTACGAGGGCGAGCAGCGCCTGCAGTACGCGCACGCGCTGCAGCACGCGCACACGCACAGCCCCGCGCCCATCGACAAGCACGACCACTACTACCGACAGGACCAAGGTATACAAATACATACGAACCATTTATCTACGACTAAATTTTTGTCTAACAGATACTAACTGCATTCTGATGTACTTTTACCAACTAAGCTAAAAGATCCAATGATCACAAATTGTTTGTAATGTGTTTCAGGTGGTGGCGTAAGCGAAAGTCCCAGATTAGACCAGTTACATCAGCATCCCTCGTCCATGTATCCTAGCAATTTTAATAGGTAAGCTTTACGCATTCGAACCTGTATGTTTCATACACACTGAACCTAAAGAGATAAGCTATAAAAAGTTATTTTAAAACATTAACTATAATTTAGTGTGTAGATTCAAACTTTTATAGTATGTGATCACGATTAAATAAAATAAAAATATGAGGATTTTTTGCTGGTATATCAACATAATTTGTGAACTGTGGCGTGTGTTCAATGAATCTGGTAATTCAACGATATATAACAAGACGTGTCCCGTGGCGCAGCAGCCGCTCGCCGCCGGCCGGCAGCGCCGACGCGTTCCCCGCCGCCTTCCGCCCGCCCGACGCCGAGCACGCGCCGCACGCGCAGCACCACCACCAGCCAGGTAACCTCATCACTGTACTGCCTAGCATAGAACATCTAACAGCACTTAAAAAAAATTTAATGTACTTATGTTGACCTAATTCTATATTTAATCACAATGTGCCTAGTGAAAAATTGAATGTATAAGTTTGTGTGTCAGGTTCTCCCGGCGAGTACCAGGGCGGCGCCAAGCCGAAGTCGCAAGACGTGGCGTCCAAGTCGCTGTCGGGGCTGGAGTCGCTAGTGGACCAGATCCCCAGCATCGCCGAGGGCCCGGGCGCGGGCGGGGCCGGCGCCGGCGCGGCGGGGGCGGGGCCCGGCAGCGCGGCGCCGGCGCCCGAGCAGGCGGCCGCGGCCGTGGCGGCGCTGCCCGACTACGCGCCGGCGCTGTACCCGCCCTACGGCGCGTACGGCGGCGCCGCCTACGGGAACAACGGGTAAGCTAATTTGTTCGTTTCTGTAAATCCAACCAGAGAACAAAGGTTCGTTTAAATTTGTGTATCTCACTAGCTTCGTGTCCTTTCTCAGGTTCTAGACTATCTCTGTACCAAATTTCATTTAAATCGGTTCAGTAGTTTTGGTGTAAAAGCGAGACAGACAGACAGAGCTACTTTTGCATTTATAATATTAATAAGGAAGTAAGGATTTAGAAAATACCCATTTTCATTGTATTGATTTATACGATTTTTGTTATATCCTTTCTCAATGGATTTTAAAATTGTATGTTTGAGTTTTATAACTTAGTTATGAAATATCAGTTTAATGTGATTAACATAAAAGTGATATTTTAGTTGTGTATAACTTGTTGTATGTGTTCGTGCAGTTACGGCGGGCCGTTCGTGGGGTACGGCGGCGGCTGGGGCACGGCGGTGATGCGGCCCACGCCCGGCTACCTGTCGGAGTGGCAGTACGGCTACCCGGCCGGCGTGGCGGCGGGCTACGCGCCCTACAACGCGCCCTACTACAACGGGTACGCCGCGCCGCCGCCCGCCCACCACCAGCAGGTAAGCGCGCCCCGCCGCCCGCAAGACATCTCACCGATGACTGTCCTACCAACGACAGCTTGGGGAATATAATAGTGACTTTGTGTGCAGGCGCACTACCTGTCGGCGCCGCCGCTGCTGGAGCTGCACAAGAACGGCGAGCACTCGGCCGTGCCCGCCGTGCCCGCCGTGCCCTCCGTGCCGTCGGTGGGCTTCGGCGGCTTCTGTTAGTGCTAGCGTCTCGCCGCTCGTTCGTGTAACTCCGCCGCCGTTCCGGCCGACTGTTACTATTTTCTATTATAAGGACTGAATGGTAAATGTGACCGGGAGGTTGGCGATGGGCGCCGAGGGTCGGCAGTGCAGTCGGTGATGCTAATGTCGTGATTGTCATAGTGCACGTCGCCCTGTCGAGGTAGGTGACGTATTTTTAATTTTTGTAAGCGGTCGACGACAGTGCGTGGGAAGACTCGGTCGCGAACGAAGTACTTTCCTAGAGTAATTAGCAAATTGGACTGAAGTAACGGCGCGATGGAAATGTTTTGTAAAGCAATCGTTAGTGATGTAATTTAATCTTTTTCAAACTGAGGAGCTTAATTTGTAGGATTTATTTGTAAATATTGTATGTATTATTTTTGTTTCGGTCCATCACATGTTTTATTTAAACCGATCGCCAGTGATATGACAGCGGCGCATGCGCAGCGTGTCTGTCACGCGGGGGCGGGGCAAGCGGACGTTACGTACTTAATTTATTCGGAATGTCTGTGATCTTCAGTGATGTCTAACAATTAATAATGGCCATTTATATTGCCATACTGAAAAATATCTAGTGTTCGGAATTAGCGCCGGCGCGTCGTGTCGGCGCGGGGCGCTCGTAATACGAAGTCTTGCCAATGATGAGTTTCGCGTTCTAGTCACTTACTAATTCGTGTCGGCTAGTCAAATTGTCCAAGTGGTACCTCGCGCCGCCCCGCCCCCGCACTCATGCTCGAATAAACATTTATTGTTATCTAAGTCACAACAACGGCCTATGAGATATGATGTATACTTTTATTTAGATTATAATTTACTTATGTCACACGAGTGACGCTATTTATAATTCAAGTTAAGCATTTGATAACTATATTGTTTTTACAGTCGCAGGAGGCGGCCATTTTAATGTAAGCGGTCGTTGACCTTTACCACTGCACAAAATATATCGCCATGTGAGTGATAGTACGTAGCGGTACGCCGCCTGGAAGCCGAGCATTTTACACAAGGTTACCCGAACAGTTACATTAGTTTCGGATCGCTAGTTAATAGCATAATTTTACATAATATTGTAACCTATATTTTATTATACACGCGCCATTTTATTGTAAGCCTACTTGCGCGCACTGAACAGTGTTCGGGGGACAATCTTTGTGTGTGTGTGTATGTGTGTGTGCGCACTGCCATGTTACCAGCTAAACCTACCCGCAGTGGTGTCATCATGTTGTTTGGTGTATGATGATACGTATGACGTCAGTGTGTCACGTGACGGCGTGACGTGTCGTGTCGTGTCGTGCGGACACTGTTCAGTGCGGCGACACGTTGTTGTACCGTATGACTGGTTATACCCTCTCTAGGTTTAATTTAACATTAAAACGATGCATAATGAATACACGGGGTGCTGATGGGTTCAATAGTCTCCTTATTGACATGACGAGTACAGCTCTTGTGTGGGCCGCGTTGTGGCGTGTTACTTGTAAGTCTTTTGGTATGTTGTTGAAGTTTTATGTTCACTTTTGATGGTGTATTTGGTATCGGGTCGTGTAACGAATACATAGTTATATAGATGTTACAAGATAGGGGTCCTATTGTAGTAGCGGACACCTAAGTCCTTGCGCCTAGTTTTTTACAAACTGTGTCGGTGTGTAGGCGGTTTGTCTGTATATAGTGGCGAGGAATACATCGGGGAGAAAAACAATCTTGTACAAAAAATCTTAAATTAGTAAAAGTCTTTTCTTTGCACAAAAAGTCTTAAAGTCTTAAATATAAGCTAAAAACGAAATAACATACGTAATAAAGACATATACGTTAATGATAGGTTTACTCGGAAGAATTTATAATTATGATAGTTAGTTGGAAGGATAGTCACCGGAGAGTAGGTCTCGTGCTCGTCGGATCGTGCTCAACGTGCCGCAGCCTGCACTAGTGCCGCGGCGGGACTCACTGCACACATCACACTGTACTCCACGCTCCACACTACACACACTACGCTCCACACTACACACACTACATACTACGCTCCACACACTACGCTCCACACACTACACGCTGCCTCGCAGGCGACACTCCGTACATTGAGTACAATTGTTATTATTACAAAAAGTTTGGAACCCCGCGGGGACTGGTGACGTCACTATTAAGATGATCTCCAATAATATTCTGGTCTGGCTTAGGATTAGGTTTAATTGTACGAGTTCGTACCGCAGCACTATTGCAATGCGTTTTTTTTTTCGTAATTCAAAAGGGGAAACATTATAATTTAAAAAAATGAAATCAACAGGGTATTTAAGATTGCTTAAGATATATTATTTTATATTTATTGTGACTTATTATCGACGCGCGCTTGCTGCGCCGGCGCCGTTGTGTTTAGTGTTATCTACAGATGTTTGTTTAGTTTTGCTGTGCGTGCCGCGCGCACACCACACATGCACTGACTTTTCTGCAGAGCGCGAGCGATCTCGAGAGCTTGCAATATTACCAAGAAAACACTTGATAATGTTTCATTTTCGAGCAACAAAGAATATCTTAAACTGTAGTAAGATAACTGAGATTTCGAAATGTTATCAATACCATTCCTAATTTTAAGTGGCATTTAGGCTCAATTTGTTAGAATGTTTAACTGAAAGATAATTTAAGTAACGAATGAAAGTAACACTCTTGTCACATGTAGCAGTTGTTAAGATTCCATATTTCTTGAGATTAAATTTGACAAGGAGCTTGGGGTATCTTATTGCAAGGCGCCGCGGCGCATGGGTGCATTCGGCGTCGGTCTCTGCAGTAGAGCTCAGCCGCAGTGCGGCGGCGCGCGGCGTGGCAGCGCCTGCGCTAGACGTCGGCGAGCGATCATTTGTTCACAATAACTACGCCTTTGTACATAATGAGTGCTTTATTACGCTTTTTTGATATTATATTTTTTATTTAAAAATAAATATTACAATAATACTATTTCTATATTTTTGCTTTTATTTTGTACATTAACGAGATCGTGTTTTCTATACTGTATGATTGCTACGTTTTTTATGTTGACGTCCTTTCTAGAGTATGTTTTGATATTAATGCAGCAATACTTTTGGTATGTTTGCATTACTTTTACAATTACTTTGGGGATGTGTTTTTGTGATAAAATCGGTTGCGCCACGACTGTCAACGTCAACACACAGAAAATCTCAACATAATGTTGAACAATTCGTTTGAGTAAAGTTTGCCGCCGCAAGCTGTGCGCAAATACTTTTGTTCTCGTCTTCTTTAGAGTACCATTTTAAGAGCTGTGATCTTTTCTAAGCGATATTATAGTACTTAAACGATTTCTTTTATCGATCTACGTGCGTTTCATTGAATCATTTACACTTTATGTAGATTTAGTAATTAGTAATGTTGGTGACAGTCGTGGTGCGACCGCTCTGAACGAAATAAAGGCCTACACTCGCTGCCACTGGTGTAGTCCGGTGCGAGCGGCGCCACTGTGGCGCGATGTGGCGCCGCAGTCGCGCCGCCCCGCAGCGCTAGTGATCTGTAGTGCTCGGCGCTCGCGGGCGACACCAACACACTCAATAACTAGACTAAATACCATGAAATGAACAGAGATACTTGACTATGCGCAAGATCATGATTCGCATGTTCTCGTCTCGTAAAACTAGTGAATGTGAGTGTGTTAGTGTCGACCTGAGGTGCTCTGAGCGTTAGTTGTATTTCTAAGTTTTTTCATCTCTCGAATAAGACTTATCGGCCAATATTCCTTCCTGCAACGGAGTGCAATGTCGGGAGATTAGTGTTCTGTCTCGTAATTATTATCTCTATTGTTATTATTATATTTTTATTATAATTGTAGTTACGTCGTGTATTATAGTGTCGTAAAGGGCCGCTTGCACTTAATCGTTCGGCTAACACGAGTGACTTTCGACTTTCCTATCAGGTGCATAAAGATTAGATTTGTATGATAGCATAGAGGCGAGTGGTGAGGTCGGACGTGCTGGACTAAACTTTAGCTTAATGTAAGTCTCTATCAACGAGTTAGTGTTAGTGTTGTACACATACACGAGGCGGCGCGCGGGCACGCCCCCTGCTTCACTGGCGGCACTCGGAGATACTGTTACAGTAGCCAAGTGAAGACAAAACTTGACAGGATAAATTCAACTTGAATAAGAGTACTTAGCTACCTATTGGTAAACAGAAGTTTGATGTCTTCGATTGGTTGTTCTGGCAGTATTTTCCGTTCCGTTGTTACCGTGAAGCATGTTCCCGCGTGCCCCGCGCGGCGCTCTCGCAGCATTTCTCAGTAGAAGCGCCGCGGGCGGTGCGCGGTGACCCCCTGGCGGCGGCCGCCGGTACTACTCGCGTCGCGTTAGGGTTGACCAGTGTATGCATTGAGTCGCTCAACTATTTGTACAGTATGTATATTTTTGTAAAATTCACTAACTCGAGGCAATATTATAAAATTTTAAAATTTATCTATACATATTTAATATTGTAACTTAGTGAAATTGTTATACAATTATTTATTTGTTCACTTTTTGTTCGGTCATTTTCATATTTCATTTGATCAACGCGTCGGCACGCCAAACAAATTGCAGCGAAGATGCGCATACGCCACTTGAGCATATCGTCCGATTAACTATTAGTTAATTTAGATAATTCCAAGTATTTATTTGAATGAACTTTGTAGTAGCATCAGTTCCCGCTCGAGATCTGTGCGCGATCTTGGCCCAGAGTATAGTTGCACGACTCACGAGCTCGCACTGCTGTCGAATTCTGGGGTTGTTTGTACATTTGCCTGTGCACCATCTCTGAAACTGATCAAAACTGTATATTTATTATGCAACAAGAACACGCATGAAGCTGCCTTCATTTTCAAATAATATTTTTGCATTACATTTGCAATCGCAACGTATTCCTGGCATGTGTTGGTTGTTTCACAGCCGGTGTGCAGGTGCCTAGTATCAGGTTTGTTAGAGTTGTATGATAACGCGCCTCGGCGCCGCTTGGTTGTGAATTAGAATCGCTTATGGCCCCCACTCCGTCTGCCGCTGACGCCGCGTTCATCCGTGTTGCTTCTCTCAGTATTGACGTGCCAAAACATACGTAAATGCAGGAGTAACAAAGCAATATCGTTACTGTGTAGTCTCGAACTAAAGCAATAATATCTGTGCGAGTGGACGCTGCAGTTAACTCGGTACTTCGCCTCTCTCTTGTATTGTTCCATCGGGACAGTTTGTGACGTCACTCCCAGCAGTTTGGCACATAGCATTTATTGTTGATGGCGGACCTCCCCTGTGCCCCTGATGCTTAAAGTTTGATGAACTTATTCTTATTTATTATTAAGCTGACTTCATTATCATAAGATTATTATAATGGTGCTTGTGAATATTTATATATATAATATTTATGTTACAAGTGCCAGACCCTTTTACATGATGTACTTAACGCATGTCCATATTGCGACGACAATGACTGTGTATGGTACAGGGGATCAGGTCTCAACCAGAAGGCGGAGTTTTTACCTAGCTCAATTTTATTAATTATTATAATATACTTGCTTGTTATACATCGTTGAAATATAATTATTTTGAACCTTGGCTGCCTTATGGCTCCATATAACTAAACCGTTGAACGTTATAAGTACATAGAAATAAATTTTTATCGCATATCATAGTGGTCTCGTAATCCCAGTGCGAAGACAGCCAAGGGTTATATTCCAGAAGCCTGCATTACTCAAACAACTCGCATTTGATTACGGTGCTTGTTTATGATAGTAGTGGGGCACGCGACGCGGCAGCCCTAGCCACCAGCACGTACACCCGTACCCATAGTCTTTGTGTACCTCTGTACGTTATTGGGCCTGAGTAGTTTTTTTCAAAGCAGTGACTTGTTACAGTAACATAGCATTACTTCCAACACTAGCAGAAGCAAGCTTGGTGACAGTTAGTGCAGACACGGCAAAGTTGTGGACCGGGATTTAGTTGCACTCAGTTTGGTCAATTACTAAGAGAGCAAGTTGCCGCGCCGCGTCGCCGGCCACGCGTCGCATTATAAAGTACAATTTACCTTAACCTCTATTGTATTAATTAACGAATGTTTACAGTGTCGTGACTGTTGAGCGATGTCGCATGTTCACATCTGATCGCGATCGGTTCGTATGTCCGTTTGTAATATTTACGCTAGCGGTAACACTAAAGTTGATAATATGTTTGTACAGTTTTTAACGATAAAACTACTTCTCGTAGTGACTAAGCAAGAAATATTTTTAGTATAATAAGATCTAATCGAATTACATCATAGTGTATCATAATAAACTAATCGAGGTCGATTTTTCAAAATTACTTTTAACTTTGTACGGTCCTGCGCAAAATTTGGTTCGAATTAAATTTATAAATGTCTCTCATCTGAAACTGACTCCGTGAAATGTAATTAGAAATTAAACAGGAAAAATTTTAAATATTGAAATACAACATTAATAATAAATAAGTAATGTATTATAAATAGATTTAAGGTAAAAAGTTATTATTAACATTGTATGGAAAAATTGTGACAAAAATTATAGTCATTTGTAATATTACAGTGTTGTTTCATTAAAACCTTTCTCTCTCTCTCTCTCTCTCTCTCTCTCTCTCTCTCTCTCTCTTAGTGCATCTCCGACTAGCGGTTGGCAGTCAAATTAGCATATTCACGCCTGTCTCTAGCGAGGCGAAACAGTTCGACAGCACTCGCTATCCCCGTCCACTCTCTGATGTTTCGTTGCCACGACTTCCTCCGACCGACACGTCTTTTGCCTGAGATCTTTTGCCATCATAATAAGTAGCAGCAACTCGTATCTTTCATGTCTTATGACATGTCCTAAGTAGGCAACTTTTCTTTGCTTAGAGATTTAAAAAATCTCACGTCTGCTTTACTCCCTAGGTCTTCTTTATTCGTCCAAGCCTCACATCCGTATAGAAGGACGGGCCAGATGTAACAGCGGAGCATTCTAATGCGCAAAGGAAGTTTGAGGTTACGGTTGCAGAGAACACGTTTCATCCTGTTAAAAGAACTGCGAGCGATTTCGATACGGGTTTTTATTTCCTGCTCGCTCTCCCAAGATGTATTTAACCACGTACCTTACTTTGTACTTATTTACCTCCTCAAGTGTGTGTCCATTAACAGAAATACACGTTTCTGGATGTTGCGGTTTGGCTGGAACGACCATGACCTTCGTTTTTGCTACGTTCAACTTAAGACCCGCCCGCTCGCTACATAATATATATTCACCCTGTCAACTATTAAAACCTTACAAAACCAATTAATTAATATAAGTATTATTAGTTTATTACAGTACGTTGGATAATTAACTAAAAGTTTAAAAAAATACAAATTTTGTGTCGGCAAACTAGCAATCAAGAGACCGTAGTCGACGCCGCCCATGGATACTTACCTCATACCTGCTACAATTTGGCGTTGGCTGGCCTGGCGTTGCTGATGCGTTGTCGACGCTTAAAGACGCAACAAGTGGCCGCTAAAGTTATTTTGTTACAAAATGGTGTATCTACACCAATAACTGGTGTAGATACACCACCATCGGAATAGGATTGTTGACTGATGTTCTATGTTCAAAATATATACAATTTATCATTTTTTTTCCGCAAAATTTCCAGTCTTAGTTTAGCGGCGTTTTTATCCTCGGTCCACAGCATTGACATATTAACCAGGAAAATTTTAGCAACTTCACTGGTTGATTTTCAGGTGCCGTGTTTGACCGATGCTGTGAACACCTAGAAAATGGCTTGTCCGGATACGGCCTTACCCGTCATCCCATCCTCACAGAAACAGTGGGACTGGCCGCTCTGCAGTTTGGACACGGAAATTTCTCATACTGACGAGCGTGCTCGTCTGCTGGCCGTGGGTGAATGGGAGTCGGGTTTTTGGCTTCAGGCACTTCCTTCGCCTAATATAAGTAGCTTGTTGGATGACACTACTTTTCGGCTAGCTATAAGTTTACGTCTTGGCGCTCCTTGTGTTACTCCGCATCGGTGTCGTTGCGGTGTAGCTGTCGATAGCCTCGGACACCATGGCTTGTCTTGCTGCAAGAGCGCAGGGCGCATAGTACGGCATGCCACAGGGGCGGATCCAGCCCCAAATTTAGGTGATGGGCACGGCCACCAGAAAATCGGTCAAGTGCGAGTGGCTCACGATCGATATACATAGACAATATATATTGTAGACTCATACTACTACAACAGTAAGTTATTAGAAGGGTAATTACAATTACTTTGTTACCACCTCCAGTTGTCTCATGTAAGAGCGAGCGAAGCAAGCTCGGAAATTTTGGGCCACCCACCTTGGACAGGTTGGGTTAGAAAAGTTACAATTAGTTTGTTATTAGTTAGTTACAATTAGTTTGTTACTAGAACTCTAGTCATCTGATACAGTAAGAGCGAGCGAAGCGAGCTCGAAAATTTGGGCCACCCATCCGGTCAGGCTGGGTCAGAAGAGTATAACAACAATTAGTTTGTTTACTACCAGTTGTGTCATGTAAGAGCGAAGCGAGCTCGAAAATTGGAGCCTTTTGTTGAAAAATTGGATTGTCCTAGGTGGGTTACCTCGAGCAGGTTAGGTTAGAAGGGTAATTACAGTAAGTTTGTTACTACTTCCAGTTATCTCATGTATGAGCGAGCGAAGCGAGCTCGAAAATTGGGGCCTTTTGTTAGAAAATTGGATTGTCCTAGGTGGGTTACCTCGAGCAAGTTAGGTTAGAAGGGTAACTACAATTACTTTGTTACTACTTCCAGTTATCTCATGTATGAGCGAGCGAAGCGAGCTCGAAAATTGGAGCCTTTTGTTGGAAAATTGGATTGTCCTAGATGGGCTACCTCGAGCAGGTTAGGTTAGAAGGGTAATTACAATTAGTTTGTTACTACTTCCAGTCAGCTCATGTATGAGCGAGCGAAACGAGCTCGAAAATTGGAGCCTTTTGTTGGAAAATTGGATTGTCCTAGGTGGGTTACCTCGAGCAAGTTAGGTTAGAAGGGTAATTACAATTAGTTTGTTACTACTTCCAGTTATCTCATGTATGAGCAAGCGAAGCGAGCTCGAAAATTGGAGCCTTTTGTTGGAAAATTGGATTGTCCTAGATGGGCTACCTCGAGCAGGTTAGGTTAGAAGGGTAATTACAATTAGTTTGTTACTACTTCCAGTCAGCTCATATATGAGCGAGCGAAGCGAGCTCGAAAATTGGAGCCTTTTGTTGGAAAATTGGATTGTCCTAGGTGGGTTACCTCGAGCAGGTTAGGTTAGAAGGGTAATTACAATTAGTTTGTTACTACTTCCAATTATCTCATGTATGAGCGAGCGAAGCGAGCTCGAAAATTGGAGCCTTTGTTGGAAAATTGGATTGTTCGAGGTGTGCTACCTAGGACAGGTTAGGTTAGAAGGGCAATTAGAATTAGTTTGTAACTAGACCTTCAGTTATCTCATGCAGTAAGAGCGAGCGTAGCAAGTTCGAAATTTCGGGCCACCCACCTCGGACAGGCTAGGTTAGAAGAGTAACTACAATTAGTTTGTTACTAGACCTCCAGTCATCTCATACAGCCAGAGCGAGCGAAGCGAGCTCGAAAATTTGGGCCACCCATCCGGTCAGGCTGGGTCAGAAGAGTATAACAACAATTAGTTTGTTTACTACCAGTTGTGTCATGTAAGAGCGAGCGAAGCGAGCTCGAAAATTGGAGCCTTTTGTTGAAAAATTGGATTGTCCTAGGTGGGTTACCTCGAGCAGGTTAGGTTAGAAGGGTAATTACAGTAAGTTTGTTACTACTTCCAGCTACCTCATGTATGAGCGAGCGAAGCGAGCTCGAAAATTGGGGCCTTTTGTTAGAAAATTGGATTGTCCTAGGTGGGTTACCTCGAGCAAGTTAGGGTAGAAGGGTAATTACAATTAGTTTGTTACTACTTCCAGTTATCTCATGTATGAGCGAGCGAAGCGAGCTCGAAAATTGGAGCCTTTTGTTGGAAAATTGGATTGTCCTAGATGGGCTACCTCGAGCAGGTTAGGTTAGAAGGGTAATTACAATTAGTTTGTTACTACTTCCAGTCAGCTCATGTATGAGCGAGCGAAGCGAGCTCGAAAATTGGAGCCTTTTGTTGGAAAATTATATTGTCCTAGGTGGGTTACCTCGAGCAGGTTAGGTTAGAAGGGTAATTACAATTAGTTTGTTACTACTTCCAATTATCTCATGTATGAGCGAGCGAAGCGAGCTCGAAAATTGGAGCCTTTGTTGGAAAATTGGATTGTCCGAGGTGTGCTACCTCGGACAGGTTAGGTTAGAAGGGCAATTAGAATTAGTTTGTAACTAGACCTTCAGTTATCTCATGCAGTAAGAGCGAGCGTAGCAAGTTCGAAATTTCGGGCCACCCACCTCGGACAGGCTAGGTTAGAAGAGTAACTACAATTAGTTTGTTACTAGACCTCCAGTTATCTCATACAGCCAGAGCGAGCGAAGCGAGCTCAAAAATTCGGGCCACCCACCCCGGTCAGACTGGGTTAGAAGTGTAACTACAATTAGCTTGTTATTAGACCTCCAGTTATCTCATACAGTAAGAGCGAGCGAAGCGAGCTCGAAAATTCGGGCCTCCCACCCCGGTCAGGCTGGGTTAGAAGTATATAACTAGATACAATTAGTTTGTTTACTATCTCCAGGTGTCTCAACTAAGACCGAGCGAAGCGAGCTCAAAAATTCACAGGGCAGGCTGGGTTGGAAGAGTAGCTACATTTTCAAAAATTTTGCCACCCACCTCGGACAGGATGGGTTAGAAGAGTACCTTCATTCTCGAAAATTTGGGCCACCCACCCCGGATAGGCTGGGTTAGAAGAGTAGCTACATTCCGGAAAATTTGGCCACCCACCTCGGACAGGCTGGGTTAGAAGAGTAACTACAATTAGTTTACTACCTCCAGGTGCCTTTTTTATACCACTAAGGTGGCAAACAAGCATACGGCCCGCCTGATGGTAAGCGGTTACCGTAGCCTATGGACGCTTGCAACACCAGAAGTATCACTCGCGTTGCCTACCCTAAAAACCTATTAGAGGTTTATAAGGATTCACTGCGCCGACAGATTGAGGGAATATTCCTCCTGCTGCCAGCGTAGCGCATCCTTAGGAGCTCTGGCAACCTTACTCACTGCACGAACACAACACACAATAAAGTGTGTTATTTGCTGCAGTTTTCTGTAAGGTGGATGTACTTTCCCAGATGGGCTGCTCCAGATTTGAGCCAAAAATGACCGTGCCCTACCTCTGTTGTAAGAGCGAGCGTAGCGCCTAGCCTGGCCTCATGTAAGCCTCTCGAAAATTTGGTAGGTTTGGTTTTCAATCGTAGGATGGTTCTGAAAGTAAGATGGAAGCTAATGAAATTGCAATTTGTACGCCAACCGTAAAACTTCTACTAAGTACAAGAAATAAGAAGAATTTTGGTCATTATAATTTTTAAATGATAACAAGTTTGTAAGCTTCCTTCCTGAAAAGTATTAGTTAAGTGTACAGTGTACAGACGCGTAGTTTTTTTTTAATCCTTTTTTTTTCTTCTCCTTTGGCTTCGATTTAGGTGATGGGCATGCCCATCATGCCCATAACGGTGGATCCGCGCTTGGGCCATGCCAATATTAATGACATCGTCGTGCTCTTGCCACCGTCGGCGTGCCAGCTGTTTTAGAACTTAATGGCTTGGTACGTGACGATGGGAAGAGACCAGACGGTATGTCACTATTACCTTGGAAGTTGGGTAGGCCTTTGGTGTGGGATGCAACTTGCGTCGACACCCTTGCTCCATCTCATCTTCCAAGCTCGGAGGGCTGTGCTGGCGCTGCGGCCGCGGCGGCGGAGACTCTCAAGCGGTGCAACTATAGTTACCTTAACGGGAACTATAGTTTTGAGCCGTTTGGGGTCGAAACGCTCGGGCCTTGGGGTCCGAGTGCTCGCCTCTTATTTAAAGAACTTGCCAAAAGACTTATCGACTCTACTCGTGACCAGAGGGCTGGATTATTTTTGGGCCACAGAATCAGCATTGCCATTCAACGTGGCAATGCTGCCAGTCTTCTGGGCACGTTACCAGATGACGGCGATGAGGAGTACTTTGACAACTAGGTGCGGAAATTGTGGTTTTTATTTTTATTTTTTATTTTTTTATTGAGTTTGTACATTATGAAAATATATATAAACTTATAACGTTTAATTTAATAAAGTACTATGCTATTGAGTGATTATAATATAAATATGGATATACAAGAGACAGCAGGACAGACACGTAAGTGATAGCAATAGGGCCCGAGTGACTTTTCTATCTCTTTGGAGTGATCCTTCCCAACCCTTCCTACCCTAAAAAAGTAGGTACCTATCAATTTAGTGCACAGAGTTGAGTACAAGTAGTTTATTTATTACCTACAATCCTATTTTTCATCCGGTACAACGGGTACGACATAGCAAGTACAAGAAGCGAGCCTAATCTTTTCATAAAGGCGATTTGTTGTAGGTGACTCGGTAACCGCAATTGGTAATCGTAACTAATTTGGAGTCGGTGCCAAACAGACAATCAACGAAATTTATAGGTATTTAAATGAAAATAATAGTTTGGCACCGCCTCCAAATTAGTTAGAAATCATAATGTAAATATTTACCTGTTACTTTTTGCGTTTTAGTTCCTAGGTGTTTTTGGAGGCGGTTTGTTATTTGTTTAAAAATAATTTATTATTAAAGTTTTAGTGGAATATCGGGAATACGGTCGATTTATTTTCTAATCGCCTATCGGATTTCGATAAAAAGTGTGGGACCAAACTGGAAGCACCAGCTTTCGAAAAAAAAAGAATCATCAAAATCAGTTCACCCCAGTGATATAATATTTATAGATAGGTACGCCATGTTCATAGAAAACCAGTCTAGTTCTGAGGTAACCAACATAAAAAAAGTCGAATTGAGAACCTCCTCCTTTTTTTAAAGTCGGTTGAAAATTGATTATCTCAACAGAATAAATCCGCTACCGCTGAATTTTTCTTTTCCTTCCATTCTTCTGTATAACCCATGGAAGTAGTAAGACTAGTAAGTATACTTGATGTAAACGAAGTGTTACGAACTTTGACACCTATTAGTTCCATGGTATAAAACACGGAAGTAGTAAGTATACTTGATGTAAACGAAGTTTGACACATATTAGTTCCATGGTATAAACTGCTCATAGATACATTATTTATTCTGTGGTAGTAGTGACTGGTGTAGTGAGACAAGCTTATTTGAAGTAGCAACCGACATTAGAACTAAGGTTGTATTAATGTTGCCATTGTCAAATAATAATGTATTTATGCAGTTTTTAACATAGTTATAATATCTATGGTTTTTAAAGATAGCGGAGGGCAATACGGTAATAAAAAGGGGATAGAGGATAAAGACACATGAGAGACACCAGTTCAAAAAGGTTTTCGGAAGACTCCTCAAATAGTAGTTGATAGAATAGAAAGAACAAAAAGAGTGAATATTTTCAGTCATACACCCGAAATGGTCCCATTTAAATAGAAAGAAAAATCAATTCTGAATGTGAACCGATTGCTTTGTTATAAAAAGAAAAGCTCAAAAAGTCACTTTTCGCTTCAATATTTGTAAATGAGTAAATTGTGCGTTTCCCCAGTAGCGTACAATAATACCTGACAAAGAATTTGAAAGGATGTCAGTAACATAGACTAAAATCTAGAGTGCGTCGAGAAATGAAAAAAGGCTTTTTAATGTGTCGTGATTGCAATTTCATCATTTTAATTTAGGGATAAGGCGAGCATAATGGTAGTCCTCAATAAAAAGTGCTTTAATTTTTTAAGACATTTGCATTTGGCTTTTGTATTGCAAAATATGTAAAATTGAGTCTAAAAATAAAAATGTGTTCTGTCTGTTAAAACACCGACATTATAAAGAGCTTAATTTTGATGGCTTCGAAACCATAGACAATTTGAGTTGTCCGAGAGTCTCCGAAAAGATCGGTGGATCGCCTGTAGATTTCGGTGTGGATTGCGATGTCGGATATTGGCAGCGGTGACGAAGGGATTTCTAGTCAGAGTACGTATTTATTTACAGCGGTGTAGCGTCTGGGACATCTCGTGTTTCGCGCCGCGTCCGTTAACCGTCACTGTCGACGTCCCCGATCGTCCTAACGTTAAAAAGTAAATATCTCATTGTTCCCGTTTCAAAATGGCGAATTCGGGCCTGTTATATCTCGAACGCTGAGGCCTCGGAGGGATCCTCGCGCGGGACGGTCCCTCGGCAAGCGGGTGGCGGCGCGACGGCCCGCCCGGGACCGGCTCCGGCCGACCGCCGACGGAGGTTGACGACCTATCGATTTTTTTGTCTGCGACCTCTCGTCGTCGGGCGGGCCGGTATCGGCGGCCGAGGTGGCCGAGACGCTCCGGGCTCGGCGGAGGCGGGCTGGTGCCAGCTGCCGGACGTCGCCGTGCCGCGCCGGACCGCGTCGTGCCGCGTATTGTCTCACGCCTGTCGTCAGCTGAGCGCCGCGGCACCATGGCAGGTCAGTGGCCGCGCCTCCCCTGGCCCTCGCCTCTTCATACTTACCCACTGACCTCGCTAATCTTATTAGAATCGGTGTGATTGAGTAGCTGTCGGCAGATAGGCATTAGATGTGCTTATTGGCCAAGTTCTTTGTTCTCCTGGTCGGTGTCCCTACGGCGCTGGTGAGTGATGCGGCCGTCAAACACCTGTGTTCTGTTGTGCAATAGTGAAAGTGTGCTACCTGTGCTCTGTGGACTGTCTGCAAGCCTTTAAGGAACTTTAACAAAGAGTTTTATCTGACCTCTCCTGGAAATGAGCTGAACAAAGAGAAGAGATTTATTAATTGTTTTCAAGATTTGCATTGATTGTGGTGGAAGACATGACCTGAATATCTTGAAGCTAGCTACACATGGTGGAGTATGACAATGTTGTGTCGGGAAGTATGAAGCTGTTGTGTTGTAAGTGACTGCTCGGAGGCTGGGCCAGTAATGAATACCATCATCTTTCATAGATTACTATCATTAAAATCATTTAAATTAAATTACTCAAGCATTATCAAAATTTATTTGTTATAATATTGTTATCCATTAATGTTGTACTACCACATTAAGTTTTGCTTTACTGAATCATTGCTTGTCATCCCATAATGCTTACAATCCTACCATATTATAATCCTCCATTCCATTGTTCATACAAAGTATTGATTTATTTGATCATGTTTTAATTATCAAAATTGATCAATGTCTGTAGACAAATTTTAATGTGAAAGGTTCTTCATAATTTTGTGGCTCATTTCATGGCAACAAGTAATAGCATTTCAGTACATTATCCCTACATTATGAACACTCACTAGTATTACATTACATGCACATTACATCAATGTGCACTAAATTAGAATACAATCATAGCTTTTACAATCACTATGAGATTCTGATAAGATTGTTGCTATAGATGATGCTGTCAATGTAGCTACTGATTGTGTTTATTTTTGTTGATAAAATCAATTGGAATTCACAATGACTTAAACAGCCAACTTTGATAACATTACATTGGTACCTATTTAGACAAAATTGAAATGTCTAAAAATGACTATTCATATGAATATTGTTTCAGAATTATTAGCAACATAGCACAGTTTTTATAAATTTGCAGTGAAAACTGCCTGGCAATGGGTGCATGCAAAGGAAACTTAACGGATTCATACATGAGTGCGTTCATGCAGTTTATTACTGCATGAATACACTTAATGAAACCTTCAGTACATTTCAGCTATAATAATTTTAAACAATAATTCTGCACTGCCGCAGTTGTGATTATAATACTATCAATGTATATTATCCAATGTTGGAATGCTTTTAATAATAATAATAAGACTTTTATTCTGAAATACTGGGTTCATAAGTTCAAGTTGCACTAAATAATATCCCGTAGTTCAGTGTGTCTCTTGGCATAGGCCTCCTCTAACATCTTCCACTGAGTTCCGTCACGAGCTACCCTTCTCCAGTGGTGTCCAGCTGTGAGTTTTAGGTTGTCTTCCCATCTCATATGTTGGCGTTCTCTATAACGTTTGCCATCTCTGCGGTACCAGTCCGATACGATTTTGCTCCATTTTTCTTGAATGGAATGCTTTTACTTATAAATTTAATATCTTCTAGTTCCTCTTGTAGTCTATAGTTGACAGATATATTGTTTGCTATAAACTATGTAAATCATAATTCTTCTCATTGAATCAATTTTCAAAATTTGTTGCATTTATTGTACAAGGTATCTTATTGATACTGAATCTCGCTAACTGGTTTTTCTTTTTGTGAAGATAATGGAGCAATCTTTTACACAAATCTTAGATTTTAACAGTATTTAGAAGCATATGCAGTCCGACATACTAATATCTATTAGCTCACCTGTCTTTAAATGTTAAATCTTAGTAAAAACAATTTAAAACTCTTATTTCAACTATTTAATCGAGTTACAACAGATTTTTTTATCAGTTTCCAATTAAAAATGGTGATGACAGTTTACATTGGGAATTGGCATGCTTTCAATTTCTTTTGACTAACATTTGGTTCAGATCTGCCACAAATAATATATGTTGAATTATACAGCATGGTTGTGTGCTTTAAAATACATATTATATTTGAGGACACAAGGTATAAAATGCTGATTTGCTATTGTTATATTGTATATTGTAATTTCAAGGTATACATATATATATACATATACCTACCTAATTAACTCTTGGCTAGGAGTTTAAAAATGTCCATTGTTGATGTTAACCCATGAAGAGATCCACCAAATGTGGAATTGGGTGTAATAATCATAATAAGAGGACTGATTGACCGCCTAAGGGCCTGCTGGCATCTCCGAAGATAAATAGTAATAGAATACCTGAGTATTACATTCATTCATTCATGTGGCTCTGCTAAATTGATTAATTCTATTACAATCCCTGCCACATCCATAGGAATTAAGTGACATTTATCACAAACATCATCATTCTATACATCACTAGAGAGCAAAATGCTGATATTGATAATACCTATGTATCTTTGCTTCAACTGGTACTTTTCATCTGTCACATACAATAAACTTTCAGATTGATATTTCAATGTAGAACAAGAAATACTTTGATAATTCAAACATAAAAATATTAATCATTTTGTTTGATAACACCTGAGGCTTGGTTTGCGAGCAACTTACATAAATATTAAGAATTAGCTACCTATTCACATTTTAAGTGAATAAATGTATTCAGAAAGATTGGTCACTTCTATTAAGATCACTAATTAAACAAATTAATTGGTACGACAAAAATCTTATGTATTTACGTATCGTTTTCCTTCTTTAGTTACTGCTAGCAGGCGAGTTTTAAGTCAAATTACAATCGAAGGTTTATTTATGTTGTATTTATAAATCCGGGTTTCGGCTCTCCGTGGGTTCATTGAAGTCTGTCATTTCGTTAGACGTAGCAAGAAAAACCGGCACATTATTTTAGTGGTATGTACATTACCAAACATAGTTTGTTATATCTAGAAGTTATGCACGGCAGGGGCGATTCAATTCAGCCATGGATTTGGGCGTCGAAGCGTCGCCGTCGCTGAGGTGAAATCTATTAGGCCGTCCTAACTTTTATGTAATAATAACCGACTAGTTGTCGAGGTAGTCACCGCTCTTTGAAATTAGAATGTGTTATTTCAGAGGCACACCATTCAAATAATGGTATTTGAACGTCGATGCAGGTGTACGATTCAAGCTCCAGGGTCTCGTTAGAGGTTACAGAAAAACGAGAGGCGATTACGTCATTTACGCCAGTCGCCTCTCAGTCAACTTGACGATTTGAACAGGAGAGACCTTTGTCTCACTCAGTCACCATTTTTCTTAATCTACAAAACTATCAGTGCTGCAATCGTTCGCAGATAAGTACTAGGTAGCTACGTTGCGAAATAAGCGCGAAATTAATTAATTAAGTAAATAACCGTACAACGATTAGATGAATTTCAAGTTAACTTCATATTAGTGGTTTATAACGTGACTGTCGTTTCGTTTTTTCATTCATTACCAACCGTGTTGCGGCTGTGGTTTTTTTTAATGAAAAACACAGGTTTCACTTTTTTGTCCGTCTGGCTTGTGTCTGCAACAATATCGTCTGCTGCCAATGACCCGCCTTGAACTACTTACATAACTACTTTAAGTGTCTCTTGGCACACACTCTGACACCTTATTGGTTGTTTAACTTTGCGATAGGCACCCTAGATCGGGCCCCGCGATGCCGCCCGAATTATTTAACCGACTTAAAAATTGAAGTTATATTTTTATTAGAGCTTTAACGACTTGGCAATTAATTGTCTGGTGATTTGTAGTTTTTTTATAGTGCGCGTATGTTACCGACGCGTGAAACCACGCCGCTGTTTGGTATTATTCAGGTCATGCGCAACACTACAAGTAGATTGGCAAAAAATGTGAGAAAAATGAGAACATGGCGATGAGTACGTAAAGCGGTTATTAATATGCGGCACTTGAATGAGAAGCGGATATTAATGCGACTCATATATTAGCGACAAAGGATAAGATTTACAGATAAAACTAATATAGCATTAGCGGGATCGCGGCAGTTCACTCTCAGTTTTAAGATGATGGCCTAGATTTTGGTTTTTCGATTCTTTTAAAGATCTAAGTTTAGCCGTCATATCACGCCAGAATGTGGGACGAGAATGAAATGATAAAGTCGCTTCCTTGTGTTAACCGAACAGGATTTTGTGTCGAAGGCTACGTCACTAGTTCAACAAAAGAACTCTGACAACTGAGTTATAATACCTACGTAGTTTTACACTGCACAAGCGTTTGTATTACAAGATTTGTCTAAAGACTGGTTGTTCCAAGGCGGTTTTGTCTTGGTATGGACACGTTACCAGAAAAGTTTGAAACATACATGTGGATAGGTAAAAAGGCAGAGGGAGACCAAAGAAAAGATCGATGGATTATTGTGAGAAAGGTGATATTTTAGGAAAATATAGTGTCTCAATATCAACGATGATAAGAGCCAATAATAACGGTTGATAGCTTGATAGATACGTAACCTACCTAGAGTAAAAAATATTTACTGCACCGACTCTTAGTAAATCGGGATAAACGCAGGAGTATCAAAGTCGTTCTACACTGCGCCGTCCGGTACGTGGTCTCCACTCGAGAACCTTTTAGCTCCAGCGACCATCAACCAACTTTGGTTCTTCTACGGATCTCATTTCTGATTCCATTGAATAATATTGATTGATTGATTAATACAATGAGAAATTTTCTTAAAATTTTGACGAATTGTATTTCAGGAATACACAATATAGGTCTCAAGATCTCTGTACCATTATTGGAATGAAACTTCGTAACAGACAGTAAAAGATTTAACGGTGCAGAGTTCATAAGGCGACCATTACAATTGATGAATGTGCTGCCAAGATGATTTTTGAAGATTTATAATTCGGAAAGTTTCGCCAGGACACGAAGGAGGGGTCGTAAATGTGTTAAAACTGGTAACTGTTAAGAAACGAAATGGATATCAGTGCTTTGTCTTCTACTTAGTGATAAAGCTTATTTGGTTTCATGTGCACTGCTGGATGGAGGACTCGTGTCATATCGCTGCTGTGAATGTAATAAAATGGTAGTTAAACGAACTGCATTCTCTGAAATTGGTGAGGGGTGTCAGAGTGAAACGAGTTTATTCGCTTATGATGCCTTAAGCAATTATAATTTTTAATCGCTCAGAAGATAAATGAATTACATCAGCTATCAACATTCATTCGCGCTTGAGCAGGATCCGTAATTTTCTGGTCATTTAGTCGGATTAACCGCCTCTAATAAATTGACGAATGATCTGACATTTGTTTTCGATTCGATTAACTCATTGTAGACTTAGTCACCATAATAATATGTACTTTCGCCGTGTTCTTTCATTAGGTTTATAGGTGCTACATCTGTCATAAATGATAATGTATTTCTCTTAACACAAACGTAGTACATACTTAGCTTACAGCACGCAGACGCAGTCTTCATTGATCGTTTTCATTGCACCGCCCAAGGTCACGCGGTGAACATTTTGCTCGGTTATCTAGCTACTATATTGCACCTGCAACCTTACAACTTCTTCGTCTTCTCGCAAAGTTCTTAGTATACCTAAGTAAGCTGCGCATTTCGCACATGGATACTGCGACGGTTGCTAATCAGTGCACATTTAGCACTTGCCGGTCGAGTGCGGCTTGGCCAACGTCGCGGTGTCGGTGTGTAGGTAACACAAGTCGACTGACCCCTGACCAGTGGGCTGTGACTTAGCTATACCACAGATTGGTTTCCTATAACACACACGTGCAACGCTGAGCTCTATTTAATTCTTCAGGCGTTAGACGCTTTGTTTCCCCGAAAAATCTCGTGAAAAAGAAAGAGCATTCGATATTGTGTGCGTGTTTTGGGCATCGAATATGCTAGTCAACTACTGATACAATAGGTAATATTTTAGTATACACATAATATATTTTTTTTATTTGTCTGTAGACTATATTCGTACTATTCAAAAATGTCAACTAATATATGTTGCGATATAATTGCGTTAGGTAGGTGTCGGACATGTCCTACTTTATTCTGCCAAATTATTGTTGGTTCATAATGATCTCATACTTTTTCACCTTACCATCGTGTTCAGTACGGTTAACAAGAGTTGCATTATGTCGAAGCACATTAGAGCACTTTCCTATTTAATTATTAATTAATTTATCAAGTATCATTCTCAAGTAGACCCGTGCCCAGAAGTGGGACAGTTAATTACGCAAGTATAATATGATAAATTTAGCAACCACGACCAGTTGCTATGGGGCTTTTCGAAAGCAGAATACCGTAGTTGAAGGTAGGGGTCTCCACAACTCGAACTCCAAAGTATTAATGCAGTCTTGAAATGCTAGTTGTGGAAAGTATGCTAAGAAAAATCGTGTTAAGTACGGACGTGCTTTAGACGATATCTAAGCGCGATGTTATCTGTAGTCTAGGTCGCTTCCCGGACACGTTTCGTAGATGTCTGGGTGGTCATTTGTCAATTTCCAAGCGAGAGAAACACCTCGTTACGGCGACTGTCCGGCCGGACAGCTTGTGATGTGGATTAAATGAGAACCGGAGGAAGGGTGAGCATATTCTGGAGGCTGTCAAAACACAAATATACTATCTGTGCTTAGAGAACAGTATGAAACCATAATTGATTTCAATTCGACAGATGATACGGTGTGACTCAGTTTAGTCCTTATCCTCAATTAATGAAGAAAAGTTGAAACGAACAGTTTTAAAACGCTTATGAACGAAGATCAGGGGCAAATTACGCCTACATCAAGAGAAATTAGTGAAGTGTTGAGAAATTATTGTGGCGTGCCAATTTGCATATCGCTTAGGGTGAAATAAATTAAGATAATTCATACAAGATTGAGCCTTACGTGTACTGGTTTTAATTCATATGCCACTATGTTTCTGCACGACACCGCTATGCAGTTTTTTTATTTTTACAAATGGGAAATCACAGAAAAACCGCCAGTTCTCTTTGTTATTCCGTCTTTTTATAAAAAATGTATAGTGTGTCTATTTTCACCCTAATCTTAAGAACCTCTCTTTTGCACATGGTATTGATTACGAAATTAATCAACACGTTTTTTCATTGTATAAATACCTCCTTTGTCAATTTCCTGCTTTCTTGCTCTACGGTCAATTGGTTTCCTTTGTAGCGACCCAATCTTTATCCTCCTAAGGTACATATATTTAAGCTATAACATTATTGATTGCCATTTCTTTTTGAGAATAAGAGTGGGACGCATTGAGTCAATGGCGGGACGTCTCTCTTTGCCCTTGTCATTGAAAAGGTTTCAGTTGATTGGTATTTTTAGAATCCCAACTTAATATTTACTGAAATATTTTACCTCTTACGTCCTGTCTGGCATATCTGGGCTTCAACAAATTAAGACAGACTTTGCCCCTTTGTCCGAACTCGCTGTAGTTAGGCAAGATAACTAGTCCTCTTTAGCTTTGCGCGGCTACAAGCGATTGATCATTTTGTGAATCTTGCGTGCACGACAGAATTTATACTGTTTTCTCAAATTGTCTCGTCCGCTTGAGGCTCACAACTGATGCGTACCTACTGCATCAGTTGTGATTGCGACACGAAAATCCTACTAATGACCGTCATGCTTTTACCGGTCGAGAAGGGATAATAGTTTCATTGTGTTTTTAAAACCGATAGTACCTAATTATTCAATTCCACCAAACACGTTATTACCGAACTTTTCTTTGTATTGCTTGAAATAACCGAATCGCATTGCCTTTGCAAAATTTATTCAAAGTACTACTACGTTTTGCAGAAAGCTTCTATGAATCTCATATAAAAGATTAAGTACAGGTAGCTACATAGCGTAAATCCGATAAATCCGAAGGATTGTTGGACAACACCTGCAATTATTATATGAGTACGTGCCCCGGGCCGGCCCGGGCAACTGCAATGGTAATTGCTTCACGAATTTATTAGGCGAACATACCTCGTCCTAGTTTCCTGACCTCTCCTGATATGCGCCAGAAATTCTCAGTATTATCCGAAGTTCGGTTCATCCTGTTCATAACTGCAGCACGCGTAGCATGTTATCCGTAGACGAATATGTCCATGAAAACCAATCCGTAAAAAATGGTTAGGTATGTCAACTGTCTGTGTCTTTCTTCAGTCCGTCATTACATAAAGTTCTGAATTTTGATCGTTAGTCCTTCCTAAAGCATAAAGCAAGCAATAAGCGATTTGTAAGTTTCTTAAATTCTTTGAATTTGTATTTTTCGTCTGACTCCGTTACCTATGTTAGCGTTTTTCACGTAGCTATATAAAATAAAGCTGTTAGATTAGACAAATATACATATGATTGTGTTTGTTGAGAAATATTTGTAATTTCAATGGCGACTTTGTTTAGAGACGGTTCTAGGTCATTTTAATGCTTCGTCTATTCTCTAGATCAAACGGTGAAAGTTAAGTTCTGAGTTATGGTGCGTTTTTTCCTCAAAAGGGAAATGTTCGACCGCAGGTAGAAATAGCGGAGCTACGCTCTACTGCAGTTGTGTAGGTAGTGCTTCGATGCCGAGAGTGATAACTCGGTTTGATACATTGTAACACGTGCTTAGTGCGCAATATACTGAATGAATTTAGAGGGTGACGACAGTGACGATGTTGCTCGAAGGATGGAAGAAGTTACTAGTCACGGAATGGTTGGACCATCGTTTGGGTGGTATCCAGTGGCTAGCCGTTGATGACAGCGCCTTATCTATCACGTTGGCACTAACTAATGGACGCCGGCTTTAGTAACGTCATCTATATACATACATTGCCCTGTCATTGTCGGTGCTACGCTGCATGGTTGCCGTAGAACATGTTTCACGCCTATTACTTCCCCCCATTGTCACACCCTGATATTCATCATCATCATAAACAACCCATATACTGTCCTACTGCTGGGCACGGGTCTCCTTTCAGTACAAGAGGGATAAGGCTATAGTCCACCACGCTAGCCTAATGCGGGTTGGCACCTGCGTTGTTACGCACCCTGATATTATGCTATATATATATATTGTAAAAATAGTTAATAAAGAATTTGTGAACATAAATAGTATTTAATTTTTCGACCCTTTGGTAATCGTATGGGGAGGTCACCGAGCCGGCGGCGCGCGCCTCCGGCCAAGGTAAAACTTTACACTACATTTGGCAATTGTCTTATGTAAAGAAGCTCTAGGCTGTTGTCACTGCCAAGATGCGAATTCAGAGAGGTATCTTTATCATTAAATACGTCAGGGGCTTACCATATCTAAGCCTGTCAATCGGTATTTGAACTGTGAAATCGGCAGATCAAAGACAGAAAATAAAATGCAGAGGAGGTGGACGTATTCTTGGTAACAAAAAGCCTATCAGGCTGGTCTTTGCGTTTACTGCGGTGTCTGAAGAGGCACTGTCTTTTAGTTCCGGTTAGATAGCTATATGAATAATATAAGATGTGATATTTGTTAATTATTTTAATTAATTTTAGAACGTGTCTATGTGTTACAGAATATCATGGGCAAAGTATGGACGCTGGCGGGAATAATTTTGACTCCGGTAAGTTCAATGCACCATATAGGTATAATACACATACTACGTAAGCACAGAAGGCTCACTTATAATAAGTCCTGCAATACAATAAAAGCAATCTATAATCAAACCGAAGTTTTACAGCGATACAGACTGACACTGCACCCGAACCTTTCAGTTGCCCTTAATATTCTAAAATGGGTCTTATACATTATTTGAATATACGAAGACTACGCTTCATTTCTGTGCCTGTACACAAGTTTCAATGAAACGTTCGAATCGATAAACAAATGAAACAAAATATGGACCCTAAATATAATGTCCTCAAATTACCTATGTCACAACTGAGTGGTAACTTTTAACCCGGTCGCCCGGTAGGCCATTGGGCTCTAGTGAGTGGTGTAGACCTAACTTTCTGTATTACTTTTGGTGCGTAACTCTATAATCTTTCATGATAACAGTCTGACAGTTTCAGGGCGATTTGAAATAATGAGCGTCGTTTTAGGACAGATGTTGAAGTTGACAAATTAAACGTTTTTTATAACAAACTAGCTTAATATTAACACACACCACTGGATGAGTGAAATAGACGATTATTTTTGTATGCGTAATAGCGAAACTAAATTTGTTTTTTCGAAATAAATACAATCATTATTTTGTAAACTTCAATCAACGCGCGTGGGTGAAAATTATTGGGCATCTTGTGAGGGTGCTACGTGGAAGGGATGCGGGGGGGGGGGGAGGTCTGCTCAACTCAGCCGTGAGGAGAAGGGACGTTTCCGCGGGAAATTGGCGAATGATGTTTTATCAAATTTTGTACTTACTAAATACATTTCGTACAAATACGTCTGGTATTTAAGCGACCTCATTATTTTATTTTCGCCACATCGACAATCCTCAAAGTTTCGAAGCATTTGCAGTAAGTACCATGATTTCAACAACGTCGTCGTTCGTCTTACAAGTGAAGAAATTCAATTAAGTAGGTATAGTATTCTACGAACTTTTTAAACTTTGGAAGAAGGTTAAACCTTCATTTCGTATAGATTTGTTTTTCGCGACTAGTTTTGTCAAACTTCTAAAAGGACCACGAGGTTTTTGTATCTGCAATTTTCTTTTCTAACGAAACGTGGCATATATATGCCAAAAATACAATAAATAAATTCGTATCGAAATTATTAAAACACGTTATAACTAGTAACTACGTATCATCTACTATTTATATCTACATTGGTTTGAGCGCCTCGGAATAAATAAAATAAACCTTTTCGCAAAGTGTCAGGTGATAGTCGGTACTGTGTACTCCCAACCTCCGTAAATTCACAGGTCCGTCTGTCCTGAAGCTATCGCGTCTATAAACCCATTAATCACCCGGTTGCTAGGCAACGTGTGCGGGTTTTTGTCCAAAATCGCCGAAGGGCAGACGGTCGCCTACGGGCGTTCCTGACACACAATATTCTTGATTAATAAGGGAATACTTATAATTTATTATTCGGACAACTTATTAATGTAGTAGTGTGTGTGTGTCGCGGAATCTTATGCGATATTATTCAGCTTGTGCCATTGCACAGTGGGTATCTGCTCATGTTTCTACATTATTTATATACCTAAAAAAGACATACATTAGACGTAATTTTATACAGCTGACCCATTTTTCCTCGTGGAGTCCTCGATCTATGTAAAAAAACCGAGAAGCTTTAACGTTGGATGTATTAATAGCTAGCTAGTTTATATTAATATGTGCCTGAAACGCTTTTATTAAACTATGGTTTGTGTAGATAGATGGAGACTAGGTTTACCTAAATTCTAAAGGGCCTACGAGGTCTTTGCATCTTTGATTTACTCCTCTAATCAAACAAAACACAAAAAGTTCATTGGATTATATCTATACTAATCTATATCTATACTAATATTATAAAGAGGAAAGATTTGTTTGTTTGTAATGAATAGGCTCCGAAACTACTGGACCGATTTCAAAAATTCTTTCACCTTTGGAAAGCTACATTATCCCCGAGTAACATAGGCTATATATCATCACGCTACGACTAATAGGAGCGGAGTAGTAATGAAAAATGTAGCAAAAACGGGGAAAAAATTATAAGACCACGCGGGCGAAGCCGCTGGTGGGAAGCTAGTTTTGAATAAATAAACATTACTTTGTTATTTTGTTCAATATCGAAGACTAGACTAAACAAAATTCGATACAAAGCAATTAAAATACTGTATAAATATAACGTAACAAGCGAAAACGTAACGTCATCGAAAGGGGCACGCCCTTCAGGCTAGCCGTCTGTCTGTCTAGAGCTAGACACAGACGTGCCGGTTGCCACGGTACTTTGTAATTAGCTAGGTAGCCGAAATAAGGGGCGATATCCAAGCCGAGCGCACCCGCCGGAACGTTGCGTGCATTGGAATCGATCACACGTCGATTTCTAACCGACAAACTGCTTTTGTTACGTTATAATAACTTAAAACCTCGTTGATAGTACTTACCAACAATAATGAGCAATTATTGTTTTTATAATTTTAAGCAAAAACACTTGGCATCATTCGCAGTTTTATTAACCCAATCATAAGTCTCTTCACTTTTACGCCATTCTCCCCGGTTTTGCGCAGATTTAAGTTTGTCTGTAACAAGACGATTCTCGCAATCCCGGTGTGGATTGGTATTAAATTAATATAGAATAATCCCGTACTTATACTATATTTAGAAATTGAGGTGACAAAACTTAAATATGACATTGACACTTTACAAAGGGATTTTGAAAAGTGGGAAATTGTCTACTGTTTTGTCGTTTCTTACCTTTCATAATCTGAAATCATTTATTTGCTTTCAATGTAGGTGTATAGTTATGATGTTGATACAGTCATTATAATTATTATGTCCCAGTACATCGTACCTTTCGGCATGCAAATACATAATTTTTTTAATATATATTTTCTTCTAATAATGCTTGTTAATAAGTTTGATACATATTATAATACTATTGCAATATAAATTAGAAATAAATTTCAATTTTATAAATTATCATCATCTAGAAAATCTTTTATGGTATAGTAACATTTTTCAATTAATATCTTGGTTAGTTTATTTTTAAATCTTTTTATCGGTAGCTCATTAATGTTAGAAAGTAATTTATTATAAATAATAGTGCCCATGGATAAAATATTCTTGTTTAATAATGCTGTTTTATATCCACCAGTGAACAATAAGTTTTTATTACTGGTCCTCTGCGTATTCTAATATCATCCATTGATGAAAATAAATGTGTGTTTGTTTTGACAAATATTGCTCAAATATTGCTACCTCAAGAATGTACAAAGACTTTAAAAGAAGTTGAAAAACGAAAATGTAAGCACGCTAGTAGATGTGCGGTTATGCTCTCCGTGTTTGCAGCGTTTCTCTTTCTTTATCGTGCCTAATGCCGGCTATGTGCCTTGTTTCTGGATAGCTATTTCGTAAATGACAAAGAACGTATGACGCTGAACAATTGATCGGTTTCTGTCTGCGCGAATACTTTCTCGCTCCATCAACGTGAATGAACATGAAAGATTCCATCTTATACATATATTTACGTAGTCACACAGTCATGTAATGAGTATTGTACGGTAAAGTCACTGTCTCTGGTTCTGAAATCCCTTAATTTAGTTTATAACAATGCAATAATTTTATTTATTATTACATTTTGTAAAAGAAAAATTCGAGCTCAGGGCAGGATTCAAACTTGCACGGTTTTGCGAAGCTTTAGGTATTAGCTTTTTTTTGTCAACTAAGTACCGAGATCACTTATATTATTTCTCAATATTTTATTATAAGTACATATAAAAATGGTAAACGGTGCCAATTATGTTCCGAGAATGTTCAGACCTGAGTCGTCTTGGAAACTGTCTTCGGTTAATGACCCTTTTTGTGATAAAGTATAGGTAGGTCTGACAAATCAAGAGCGTTGGCGTTTGATGCTATAGACATTTTCAACATCAACGTTTTTAGCTAAAATAAATTAAATTAGTTGTTTTGACTGCAGGTTGGAACTGGAAAAACATCTTGATGGAAAAGAAATTCTTGTTACATTGTCGAGCAAACGTTTTAGTTGCATTTTAAACATAATAATATCGATTGGTGTCTAACCACCATATTCATCTGTGGACCGCACAAGATTTTTAGCTAGAATAACACAATATGTTTATGTGGGTTTCCGTTGTGTCATTGTATGATTAGAATAATTTTAGCTCTATATTATCAGACCGCGGTATGTCCGGCTTATTACTCAATTCTGGTATCTCCTGTGTGCAGGTCAGCAGCCACAGGAGCAGGAGTTGGCGACGAAAATGCTGCAGATCCAGTCGAAGCGGTTCTACCTGGACGTGAAGCAGAACCGGCGCGGGCGGTTCATCAAAGTGGCAGAGGTGAGCGTACGTCATCGTTTGAAACGTTCAACCGCGTGTGGAAAATGTTCCACAGGCGCTTAGGTATTGGGATTTTAATTGAAAAATCAATCAGTCGCATGCCAGACGAACTGTGGGCAAAAGTTACGACAAATTGGATCCCACACGGAATGAAGCGACAGCGTGGTCGGCCCAGACGGAGATGGCGTGACGAACTTGACTCCCACGAGAGAGATTGGATTCTCAAGTCAACAGACAGAGCGGCTTGGAAGGAGGGAAGGGAGGCCTTTGCCCAGCAGTGGGACAAAGTGGGCTAGTAAAAAAAAACAGGAGATTTCATACAAATAAAAATAATAAATATGGACTTCTTGGTTTTTGTCAAGACTATGTCACCTAGATATTACACCAAAAATTCTTGTAATTTAATTAAAACCAAAACATGATGTCTAAAAAAGGTTCATTTTATTATAAGAAAGGAGTTTTTATTAAATTGTCTGTCTTGACATAGTAATTTTTTGCGAGTCAAAAAGTAAATTGTTACATAATGCCAGAATTGTTACTGAATACCGGTGATGTTATTGTTCACAAGTTCTCTATGAACTTTACGCCCACAAAAAAATTTTTGGTATAAGTATTATAGAAGGCTCGTGTGAAAGAAAGTAGATACATAATGTTTATTTCTGGTGAACTTGTGAACATAATATTACTTTGCTACAATTCATGCAAATAGAACAATTTGCCCCCGTAGCAGAAGTGGCTCAAAACAGCACTAGGCTGTATAGTGACTTGATTCTAGCCTCTTCGAGATAAGTAAGGACTTTCCTGGTGTACAACAGTCAGTGTTCTTAAGTTTGTTCCCGGCAAGCTGGACACACTTTGCCGATCAATATAATTAAATGCCGATACAAACTCAGGAACTAATGGCGCCACTTACGATCGGCCCCCTGCACATTCATTGACTGTAACGTTTTTGACATAATTGCTTATGGTCCATATAACCTTTGATATTTTTATACCTTATGATTGGTTTGGGGCCAGTCTGTCTTAAGTATAAAACCAACTAATTCGGATATTTTCATTAGATGTCTGTGATGACAATTTAAGCGTTCCCTAGGGGCTACGGCTAGGCTCATTTATTAGAAGTCACCTCGGAATTTAATAAAAATGTCGCTAATGAATGTTTGCTTACATAAAAGAGTTATTTATTTACGTGTAACGTAAGCGCGTTTTATGTAAACGATAATGTTTTACATAAGAGATAGCGATAAACAGCTGACGATTAATAACGATTAACGATAAATGCATTGCTAATTTTGTAGTGAAATATATGAAGGGAATTCATTTGATATCAATGTAGGTATGTCCTTGTAGTCCTCTTATCGGAATCCTAAAAATAGGAACCAGGAATCCATTTTTTTTGGATGGACATCTACATATAATAGCTCTTTGGTAAAAAGAAACAAATGTATAAAAACATGTTAATTCTACTTTTGCAAGACCATTAAAAAACGACAAAGGCTCTTCAAGTTTTATACTTTGGAATGAAAGTTTATAGCAGTGATGAAATCCTTGTAAGTTTTCTTAGTCGCAAGTTTTTTCATCACAAAACTTTTTGCAGAGTTTTTTTTTATAGGTGACTTTTAATTTGATTACAACTAGATTAACCTTAACATTAACCTTAAAAAATAGTTTACCGGACTTCGTTACTATTGTAATAATTTTAACAACATTAAAAATTAAATTTGTTTTTATTATTCCTTTATAACTGTATAGTGAAACATTTTTTGTTAATTAGTCTAGCTAATGTCTAGCTGCGGATGGTTTAATTACAAAAATTATATTGTTCAATAACAATATCATTTAATAAAATTGTTGAGACATTGGCGTTAGTTTTGTCAGCGCCGGTATTGGTTAAGGGCGTTGGTATTATTGACAGACTGCGGTGGTAATAACAGATTGTCGTTCCTTTGGATGGCCTAAGACAGCCCTGATGTCCATGACCTTGCAGTATAATACCCTTTTAGAATATGTGAGTGATAACAAAAGTGGGCCCAAGCACAAGTCGGGGGCCCTGGGCCTGTGCCCTAAGAAGGAAAACTGATGATGTCGATAGCATCGGTATTGATAGCACCGGTATTGATGAAACCGGGATGACGACGTGAATTGCGTCGGTATCTATGTCGTCGTTATTACTGTCGTAGACATTGTTACCGTCGATTTTAATGATATTGGTATTGTAGGCCTCAGTGTCGATTAAATTGTCAAACTAAATAGCACGAGATTTGCCATTATTTCATGAAAGCGAAATGCCAAATTATTGGCACGGAGCAATATTGATTTAGTTTCAAAAGGCTGAAAATTATTCGTCTTGACACGTATTCTAAGTGTGATGCAAGTAGTGGGTAAAGTAGTAATAGCCTAGCGGTACGACCACAGGACTGCCAAGTCGTAGTAGTTCATAGCCCGGACAAAGACCCGTGCCCAGCAGTGGCCCGATTAATGGGTTGATGATGAGTGTGATGTAACTTAACAGTGTTACAATGTAACGCAGATCGGCGCGGACGGGCGGCGCAGCCAGATCTTCCTGGCGATGTCGACGGCGGCGGAGTTCCGCGACCACCTGTCCAGCTTCAGCGACTTCTACTCGTCGCTGGGCCCGCCCAACCCCGACAACGTGCCCGACGACGGGAAACTCAAGTCAGAGATGATGCTTAAGGTGAGAAACATTTAATAGTGTTTATCGATTGATAAGGATATATAATATAGGCATTGATTTAAATACTACAGATAGGGCCGTCCGTACATTTGACAGACGCGTATGCAATTCACAGAAACACTAACGCCATCTTTGTTAGTATCGCATGGCGTTTGTTTTTTAACCGATCGCGGACTAGTTCACTTCGGCTTAGAGAAGATTTTGGGATCAAGTTCAGGGGTGTAATTGTGACATGCGGTCCGCCTAGTGCCTAGTGAAGGTTAAGCTACACTTGCCGAGGTCAGTCTGTGGATGGGTGACCATTTTTAACACATCGAGACCCCTCCGTGCCTCGGAGAGCACGTAAAGCCGTCGGTCCCGGTTGCCATACGAACTCCTATGACAATCGTTAGTGGTAGTTAGAAGCCTAAAAAGCCTGACAACCAGTCTATCCATCGAATATCGGTATTGCCCAGAAATTGGGTTGCGGAGGTCTGATGGCAGTCGCTTCGTGTAAAATACTGATATTCAGCCGCATCTGGTTAGACTGGAAGCCGACCCCAACATGGTTGGGAAAAAGGCTAGGAGGATGATGGTCCGCCTAGTGCTTAGGCTCTAATTTAAAAGTCAATGAGTATAGCTATGTATTTTAGTAGTATGTATAGTTGGAAGCATTTTGTCACCTGTCAAGTATGATTTAGAGATTTATAAATACTTGTGTTACAGATTCTTGTAGTCAATCCATAAAATGTTTTGAACAAATACTGATATTTAAGCATCAATAAACTATTACGTGCCTACTAACAACTACTTGTACTTATATGAGCGATTTTTCTGGTTGCGATGAAACTTTTATTTAAATATGTAAAATATGCTTAAAAAAATTGTTCCAATATAACTATTTATTTGTTTAAAGGGCGAGTTGCTTGGCCCGTATCAGTAGAATGTAAAGTTAGCTCGGACTCTCGGAGTCACGGCTCAGATTGTGATCGTGCGGCGGCGGTAGGTTACCTAAAGCAAATCTAGCGTGACTCACCCAAGGTCTCGGTTTTGAGAATGCTTTTCAAGGAAAAATATGGGACATATTTTTCCTTATAAGCGAACTGCATTCTTAAGCCACACTTACGTAAATTTATAAAAAGGCAGCACTAACAAACCCTAGATAATCGAGTGGAGAAAATCGTATAAAACTCCGTATAGCCGTTTTTGAGATTAGCGGGAACACAAACTCAGCGCGACACTATTGCTGATACTGCAGAAGTACACAGATACCTGTGCACGCAAATGTGTCTTATGTAAATCGAGTGAATGAGATGCTACTGGTGGTCCCTTTCAAAACGCAGCAAGAAACCACAGATGATGAATAGAATGATGCTGATACACGCGTCATGCTCGTGAACCGGTGCTGTCTGTCGGGGCTGGTCAGCTCTTACTCGCTAATGCAATATTTTACTTTTTTATCATATTGAATAGGTAAATCTTATGCAAACTGCACTATTCTCAGTGGCTATCCAAAACAAGATTGTAAATAAAATACCTAATAATATTGTAATGAAATGATTTTAAAGGAGTGTTTATAGAGTTTCTTGCCTGCTCTGCTCCATAAGAGCCACTTTTTGGAACCGTGCAACTAGTTCAACTTTTCGAAAGTACCTATTGATATGGTTTAATTGAAATAAAACATTTGACTGACTGATGTAAAGTGTTTTAAACGTGGTATAACGTGTTTGTCAGGACAACCGGCGGTACTACTTGGACCTGAAGGAGAACTCTCGCGGGCGGTTCCTGCGCGTGTCGCAGACGATAACGCGCGGCGGCCCCCGCAGCCAGGTGGCGCTGCCGGCGCAGGGCATGATCGAGTTCCGCGACGCGCTCACCGACCTGCTCGACGACTTCGGCACCGATGACGGAGGGTACGTACACACACACACAAAACATACACACACACCCCTTACCGACATGAACCAAGAACTCTCTTACTGATAAAAGTTTAATGTATATTTTTCTAAGAAAATGTACAATATTATTATTGGGAGAGTTATTCGGGGTTAGATAAAACGATATTACAGTTCTTTTCAAACTTTAAATGTGAATATTAATTTAAATATTTTTCTCTCCGATTTTTACGGCCGGGTTGAAATTAGCTCGTGCCAACTTCAAGCCGGACAATAAGTTTGGAGGGAATTGTACTTTTCTCTAACATATCACGTGGGCTCGATCCCCAACCGAGACAAGTATTTCTGCCATCCACAGACGGCTTTTTTTTGTAGAAATAGTTAATACGGACGGATGGTCTTCCTAATATTTTTGAGACTTCATCCAAGTAGTTCTTGAACAATAAAATGTTTGATTGTGTTTATTATTCATCAAGCAAACAGTTGTTGTGTTACGGCCGCGCGCGGCGGCGCATGCCCTCAATACTACACTTGTGTACTCTCACGCTACATACTTATTTGTCTAATCGCGAAATTAAATATTATACCGATCGTTAACGCCGCACGACGATTAAAAATATAGGTCGCCGCTAATCTTATCCAGAGTACTATTTATACGTACACAGTACATACACTTTATTATTACGATGCGTTACGTCTTTAATTAAATTCAAAACAGTTGTGTATATTTTTTAAATATTACTCCCATTAACTTTATAATAATAATTTATTGAAATTAAAACACAACTGCTTGAACGTCTACATAGACAAATGGTCAGCCTTCACAATTTGTGTGAAGATCAAATTATAAATTCTTTTGTCGGCAATTATTTTTTATTATAAAACAAATTAGTTAAACGTTAGGTTTTAAATAAATCAAATGGGCATTACAGACCAATGATATGTTACTTTATACAACAAACTTAATTGTTGAAGATGTTTTATTATTACACAATCTATAAAACTATATAACTCATAAAAACTGTCATACTTTTTCTGCGAATGGTATCTGCAAGTTTCCCTTTGCCAAAAAAGTTATAACGTAAATAAAATAAAAAGGTCGCATACAAACTATTTAAATGAAGATTGCAGCCAGTATGTAAGTTGTATTGAAAGAATTATGCATAATTAAGTTAGTCCCTGTGAAACGGAACGAATTGTAAGTATCGATCGTTGCAGCCGGCAGGCGACATCGGTGCGGCGCGGCGCCGCTAGTTACACGCCTGACGCCCGATACCGCACAACGCACGGATGCGCTATTATCTATTCAAAATACAACCGGTGCTAATAAAGCTGTTGTTTCTTTGTCCGATGCTAAATATGTCGCGATCGATATTTGAATGCAGTATAACTGACGAATAATTTAGTTTCACCCTCATTCTAGTTCCTTGGGTGCATTTACGGTATATTTCATATTCTATAAAACGTCCTGAATTCAGAATATCTGTTCCTAATTACAGTAACTACCATCAAAGCGTATTATTTATTTATTTATACTTTATTGTACACCAGAAATAGAAATATACAATAATGTACAATGGGTGGCCTTATCGCTTAAAGCGATTTCTTCCAGGCAACCAAAGTGATATGAGCACTGGACAAGGTAACGGGCATATACATTCAGGTATATACACGTGTAGGGCACTACTGCAAACAATTTATAACTATAATTAAAATTTATAAATAAAATTATTAGTGCTATGTTTGAGGCACTTATGAGGCGTAGGCTTACAATCAGGGTTAAATAGCTTACAAATAGCTGTCTAAAGGCCTGTTCCACCACCTCTGGACAGCCGCTAACTGCCGAATAAGTCAAAAATGGAATACAATCTGCCAGCTAATTTAATGGGAACATATCAGTAAGCTGTGTAACAGGCCCTTATTGGTTTAGTAATCGCAGGCACGGCTGATGAGTGTCGGGTCTTGGGTTTGATTACAAGTCAAGCAAAATAAATTCGGAGGAGCAGCGCGAAGTTTATCAATAATTAAATGGGACCTAAAAACATACTGAACATGTGTTTCATGAGTAGGTACACTACTCTGCTCACGCCTTCTCCCTTCAAAAACGCCCGCCTTTCACCGCCTCTAGTAAATAAATAAATAATATCCTGGGATATTTTACACATCACCCTCTAGTCCCAAACTTGTATATACCTTGTACTATGAGTACTATACAATGGATATAATACTTAATACTTTTTTGTAATACATAAAAAACACCCAAAAAACATATACATTTGTATTCATCACATAAATATTAATTGTGTCTTGTGGGAATCGAACTCTCGACTTTGTGATCAGCAGTCCGGTACTCGATCCACCAGACCACAGACTTTGTGACGCCTAGCTAGGGAGGAGTATCAAACTTTCATCTTGCTTCTTGCTCGAGTTGCGTCGATCACATTTTGATTAATCCACGTAAAGCACGCGACCCACTCTGGCGGCGCACTATCGCAGGAAGTGATTACAGAAATCATCAATGGAGCTGCACGTCCAACTGACATATTGTTATCTTTGTTTATTATTGAAATCTGTATCTGTTTTGTGGTGTTACCTACTACAGGTGGCCACACTGATAGGCAATGCATTTGACACAGTATTATGTTGCCTGTGTAAGGGAGGTCAACGAAATCGGCCCAAATGATGTACCGAAGGTACACTTATTGGAAAAATACCCTGTATTACGCTGGTTAAATCTCTACTCGTGCTTTTTTAATGTCGACTGGGGGATGAGAAAAAAACTTTTAATTTGAGAAAAATCACGCCATTTTGGCACACTATTAATTACGGCAGATTATTGTCAGTTTCATAGTGATTTCATGGTCAAAAACTATCAACTTGACAGCTGTCATGTACCTCCGGTACAAATTTGGGCTGAGTTGTATGGGCTTATGATGACCTCCTTTAGGCTTATACTTTGTTCTGACGTACAAAGGTATATTCTTATAAGAGCTTAAAGGTGTACTAATGATACACCCAAAGACCCGAACTCCTAGCTGCTATTGAGAACTTCATAGAAAATCACTGCTCAACGGCTGCTGCTAGGGAGTCGAACCCAAGAGCTTGAGCGTAGCAGTCGCGCTTAGGACCACTAGGCTAACGAGGTTGTTGCTGATCTCGTTATTTTTTTTTAATACGGTATAATTAATTCGATATGATACATTTTTTTACACTAAACGAAATCAATGAAACAAAAAAGAAAATGGACCTGTAATAACATGAATTTAAATAAAAATAAAAACTTACAATACACCATAGACAAAGCACACGAAATCTTCGAATCTGGGATCAAACTCAAGACCTCAGCGCAAATTGCGAACCATACGGCGCGCGGCGGTTTTAACCTTAGTCGAATAAAGAAAAAAAGCGTTTTTCAAAAGGCTTATGTGGGAATTACGAGCCTTCATTTTTACATTATATTCATGTCAACGCAGCCCACATAAATGTATGTATAATATATCAGTTTATGTTTTTAACGGGGTTTTTTCTTTTCTCATTCTTGCCACTGCCGCCGTAGAGATGAACCGGCTGAGGCTTGGTATGAACCGGAACGGTATGATTTTCATTATTGGGGAATGGTGCCGTAATTAATATTGTTGTTGTACCAACGTAAAGTCTGTTGTACACAGTTTTGATGCTTAAAGTATTGAGTATAAGAGAATGGCGAGTCCTGTAGGTGACCGCGACGTATGCGCGGCGATAGTGTCGGAGTAGCGTGCATGCCGTGTACTGTGTGTCCGTGCGCGTGCGGCGCCGCCGGCGTGACGTCACTGGTGATGGTTGCAGGTTCAAGGGCGAGCTGCCCGAGGGGCGCCACCTGCGCGTCGACAACAAGAACTTCTACTTCGACATCGGCCAGAACAACCGCGGCATCTACATGAAAGTCAGCGAGGTAAACATTTACTATAACATCGGAACACCTACTCATGTTATGTCGTGAGCTCTCTTTTTTAGATCGCTCTGTATGGCCGTTGTTTATGCTTTTTTTCAGTGTTTTTATGTTGAATTTCTAAATATAAATACTCACAAAAAAAGTAAAAGAATAAACATTTGGAATAATTGTAGTGGAGTTCACTTGTTCTGTAGTTTTTGCCCACCCGTATAGTGATAAGACGTGAGTTATGTATGTTATTAGTTATATTAACATAATCGGCATACATACATCACTATAACGAACCGTTGTCATAGCATGCTAGCATAGCATATCACGCTGAGGCGTAATTTTGTGGTTTCATAAAATGAATAGGAATCTTAATAGTTTTGTTTATCTTATTTATCAATCTTATTACTGGTTAATAAATGACTAAAAACCTTTTAAATCATATTATTTGGCCAGCAATTAAAACACTTCTTTATCTATGAAATAAGACCAATTTCAGAGTAGGTTATCACATTATGTTTGGTAAAGCTGCATTCCTCTCAAATGCCATTGTGATATTATGCAAAGTCAGAAATGTAATATACCTATTATAGCTACGAATACTTTTCTACTTTCTTTCGGCTGTCAGTTCTTTTTCTATTTCGAAGCTATTCGTCAAAAATTCAATTGATGAGTCGTGAAGGTCAATAAGGTGGTGTATGAAATAAATTGCAGGTGAAAAGCAACTTCCGCACGGCCATCACGGTGCCCGAGAAGTGTTGGACGCGGTTCCGCGACATCCTGGCCGACTACTGCGACAAGATGTGCCGCGCGCACCAGCCCTCCGACTCGCATCAGGTACCCGCTACCTACTCGTGGCTCATGAGCGCCTGGTCAGCCAGCTCGGAGGGGCTAACATTGACAGTTTTCATAATACGATTCATAATACGATTCATAATATTATTCGCGTACACACTACTCATCGAGCTATATGTTTCCAGTATATGATGGTCTCTCATCGTATGTATTGTAATAGCATTGTTTCCAATATGAATTATATTTAAATTAAATTGTGATTAATTTTTGCCCGCCCGAGCTCACTTCACACTGTACATAGTATAATAGGGTAGTTGACTGGTGTTAGATTTGTTCAAATTAACAGGCTTAGTAAACATAGAATTAATTATAAAATCTAATATCTAATCTAATAATGAACCCATATACTGTCCCACTACTGGGCACGGGTCTCCTCTCAGTATGAGAGGGATTATAAAATGAATACTAAAAAAATAATTTAAATCGACTTATAAAGTTCTAAGATATATGTTAAAAGTTTTTGGTGGGGTTTGAGGTGGAATGCACTGTCCCTTTCCCGCTTAGCAGCACGCTGCTAGTGACGTCACAGTCCATTATAGCACGTTCTCTGTCTAGCACAGAAAGAGAACAGAAATAAATTATTTTGATTTTGTTTTTAATTATCGTCTCTGGTAACTTGGAACAGTATTTGTTGTAAAATAAATATAAGGTACCCGTCTATTATAACGAAGTCCTCGCTATAATAGACGGTTGAAAGCTTCACGTATTTCGATAAGATTAGATTCCTCTAAATCATAATAACTCACAGTATTCCCCAATCTGTTGATTGATTTGTTTTCCTTTATCCTATTACTCCGATGGTTGTCGAATAATTATTGAATGCAATTCACGGTAAACACAACGGGGTGGGTGATCATGACGTTTGGTACAGTATTTAATATGTAAATTCATAGTATTTCTGATGTATGTTGTATTAGTATTATTAATGGGTTCAGTGACAGGATAGGGCCATACTGTAGAGTGTGTGCGGTTGTGTGTGTGCATCGGTGTAGAGCGGCTGGTCCCCACAGGGCGGCGCGGGCGGCGCGTGCGCGTACGCAGGCGGGGCGGGCGCGGCCGGCGCGCGCGCGGGGCCCTCCGACCAGCCCGCGCCGCTCTCCTCCAACATAGTACGTACACAGTGCACACCTACACGTTAACACACACACACACACACACACACACACACACACACACACCACACACCACACACCACACACACACACACTCCTCCAACATAGTACGTACACAACTTCACGTTAACACACACACACACACACACATACACACTCCTCCAACATAGTACGTACAAACACGCACATTCCTCCAAAATGCTTCGGTAAATACACGCACACTGATCAACTATACTGAATACAATTTAATGTCACATCTCATCATGCTAACCGCTTTAACTTCATGATAACAGAATAACCTCATGAAACACATACATATCTCTACTGGTATATTTGACAATCGCTGATGTCGTAGTTAGCTGCTATGCTCCTGTTCATGTTGATGTGCTAGCGCTGCTATGTGGTGTACAATTGTACATTGTTGGTTTGTTGTGGCAGGACACATTCACGGGCAGCGCGCCGAACCGGATTTGATGCGAGCAGCAGTGAGCCGGCGGGCGGCCCGGCCGCCGCGGGCCGCTGCGGGCCGCTGCGGCCCGCGGCCAGTGAGCGGCGCAGCACTATCATAATAACAGCCGGCCCCGGGCTCCCCGCACGTCCCCACGAAAACTGATGCTTTATTATTATGTGTATATAGTATTTTATATGATTATTATGTAGTATGTTATATATTTGGCGCTACGACGATCTACCCGGACATTCCCGCGAGGCGGCTTCCCGGCGGTGCCGGCCGCCCTCACATGGTACTAATGATGTTTGCACTTTGACAATTTTATTTCTTGTTGACGATTATTATTGTGATAGGTTACGTTGTACGCGCGAGGAATGTCGGCGCCGTGCATGCCTCTGTACGTTACAACATTACACATGTTCGTGGCCTTTTAAATCTAAATTATTACTTGTACCGACGCGCCGCTCCGAGGGGGCGCGATTATTATAATTTTCTTTGAAAACAAAACTAACTTTAGACGGCTTTGAGCTTTATTTTTAAATTATCACTTTATTTTTTCTCTTTTTCTAACTTATGTAAATAGTTTTCGGCACATGATATCGAGAATATGAAGTGGTAAGAATGGTGATACACTCAAATGCGATGGACTTGTAATCCCACAATATAAGTCATATTATTTTTGTTAAGTTATAATATGATATTACACAGCCAGGAGATAACAATACGTTGATATGTTTGGTATTATTTGGTAAATAGGTAAAATTAATCAAAAACAAATCTCTGGCTTGATCATACTGTTAAAAAATTAATACAAATTTCGATGAAAAGAGTATAAACTATAAAATACCGACTTATCTAGTTTGTAGGTGTATGTGTTTTTTTAATATGGATTATTTAATGATAGTGTTTTTTTGTCTGTTTATACTGAGATACGACAGGCACGGGTGTGTGCGGGGGAGCTCCGGTTGCGCCCCGGCATTTCATACTAAACTGTTTTATGAAATAAATTGAACACACGTCAATTACGTGAAGATTCCCATTCTGTGCGAAGCAGTGTCGGGGCGCGGCGGCTCCGGCGGCGGCGGCACGGGTGTTTACGCTACTCGAATCATTAGACTAGAGACGCACTGCTGTGATATTCATAGGCGTACGATCCGACGGATTTATAACGTGATTATGTATGAGATGGACGCGGCCGCGGTCATGTTCTAGTTATTTGGTAGGTTTACGTTATTATTTAATTGTCTCAATGACAAAATCCGATTCTAAATTTAAAAAAAAGAACGACGTAAATTTATGTGTCAAATTTTTTATTGACTTCAATATTGAATTGGTCCGTTTCATCACTTGCGTAGTTTTCAACGATTTGACAGATCAATCAATTATGTTCAACTTATCGTATTCCGCTGGTGGGGTACGATAAGATTAATTAATCAAATCAAAGTGACTAATGGAGCAAGTGATAAAACCGTCTTTATCCTAACTTTAAAAATTATGCCATTAAAAAAAACATTGGACTGAAAATTTTGTAATTGAAATATTTTGGCACAATTCGCTCAAATAGTGTTGTCACTGCCATTTTAACAAAAGACACGTACGTTGATGCGTACGTCCTCCGCCTAAGTGTGCCGCTATAGTAAAAGCCGCGGCCGGGTGCATGGGTAGGTTAAGTTTGGTTATGTAAGCACCCTGTGTTACGACGCCCCGACCTTGACCAACGGACAATACGTATATACTTTTATATGAAACTGTAAGTAAATGAATTAAAAAACTGTAATTTTTTATCACAGACTGAACGCCGCGATCCTCGCCACTTGGCGATCATCCAATGGCAGCTTCCTTTCTCTTTAGTCAGTGATACAAAATGACATTTTATAAATCCATTCACTTACAACTTTTTATAAAAATGTCATTTAATTAGTGATTAATTTTACGAAAAAAATATTTCAGCTATCTCATGATTCACCGTTGCAAACATAGTATTTTTATTACGTCTCCGAAAGTCCACTAGAAATATGAATGTAGTAGTTAGTCCGTTGTAGTGTGCGGTCGGGGCGAGTCGCGTGTGCGTGTGTGCGTGTGTGCGTGTGCGTGTGTATATATGTATGTAAGTATGTATATGAGTGCGCGGGACGCAGTAGTATAAGGTCAGCACTACACCAGGCGTCGGCGGTGCCTTCAAACTTACTTTACTAATGTATTTAAGCATTTTTTTTGTTTTCATTATTATCATTTTTTATTATGACTACATCACTTCGGAGGTTTCACCCTTTATTGGTAGCTTTTAGGCGTACCCAAATGCGGTCGCATCATCCGCTCTAGCTTTATATTTAAACACTTTATTGTACGTATTCAGTATCAAATACTGATTTTTTTAAAGAATTATGGACTTAAATGAGTAACAATCGTATTTTGGCGTTTCAATGTATCTCCTAATGTGAATAATGCAATAAAATGATCGTTGTGTATCTATATTTTATGTGTGAACACAATATTTTGTTGTATGAATTCGTATGTGTGTAAAATGTGTTTGTTTGTTCAGTGGTTGATACTGGGCATGTTGTAACATAGTCCTATGGAACTTGAATTGTACTGTTTCAAGATCATTGTAAACATGTCATAAGTTGACACTTCATTCTTCAGCTAGTGTATCTGTTTGGAAGTTGGATCAATATCGACGTGCAAGCCAAGCCGAAATTATTAAGTAACATCAAAAGTTAGTTTTATTGCAGGCACTTATTATTGTTTGATGAATGAAATCTAATTACATATTTCAATCGGTTGGCTTACAGGCGATATAGTCTAATGCCGCTCATATTGGAGTCAACAGTGCAACAACATCGCGCTGGGGTTTGTTCCACACTGTTGTATAGTGGTACAACGTCGCCGGTGACGCGTCTGTATGATATATAATTATGTTACTTTTACCGTGTGTGCCCTCAACTTTTTCTCAGTTGTCAACTTGACACCAATATAAGTATAAAATTTTGTTTATATGGAATAATACAATTAATTGATTACTATAAATTAATGAACTGCATGATCTAATATAAAATTAAGTATTGTATCTTCTGACGTGCGGTGTGATTACTGAAGAATATTGTATATTTTTCATTCTGTTATAATTTTGTATGTTTTAACAGCTGTAATAGTCATGTAGCAGTAACCGGACAGCTTGGCCGCACTGTGCCGTCTGCACGGTAACGGTCTATACGTAACTATGTGCCGTCAAGTCCGTTGGCGGTTGACTTTTCAACCTTATGTGCTTAAAAATAAGGGTGGAAACCGATCAACCGCCAAGACTATCTAAGTTCTCGAGTAAGCGTAGTTACACTCAACTGTTATGTTGTTCCATGAACTTATGAAGTTTTAAGCAAGTATGTGGTTAGTGCTAGTGTGCGGGCTCGCACGCTCGTCTACAGTAGCGTATCGATCACCCTGTAACGTTACGTACACATAGTGCGCATGCGTCCGCCCGTCGGCGGCGCATCGCCTCCTGCGTAGCTTAATTTACAGTACATTTCCTCTAAAGATCATATTCTATATAGTGTGACATAAGTTGGTGACGTCCGATAAAATGTTACATATAGAAAAAAAAGATATAAAAAAAATCATTTCTCTATACGAATAAAATATAGAAATATTATACGTAGCGGGGGCGGCAGTGGGCGTCGCTCGTAACGTAAGTTAGGATAGTTTATGTTCGTCGTGCAGCGAGCGGAGCGCCGAAGGGGGCGCCGCGCGAATACTTCTCCGTGATCCGAACCGCTTGTGAGCGAGCGCGAGTGCGCGCCGCCCGAGTGCGTGCGCGTGCGCGTGCGTGTGTGCGCGTGCGCGTGCGCACGGCGGGCGGGCGCGCGCGCGCCGGGAGCGCGGGGCGTGCGCGAGCGCGCTCCGCGCCTAGTGGCTTAATTTTAAAACAAAACAATCTTATGGTACAAAATGTAATTTTAGTTCCATAGACGTTTAAGATCTAAAGAGTTTATATTTAGACTTGAAATAAAAGAGGTTATATTCGCTCGGTCGACGACCGGCCTGGCACTCGGTCAATAAATTATAAATAAATTAATGCTATATGTATAATGAGGTGTATAACGTACGATATAATAGTCTATATGTTGGAGTTAGCTATCGCGTGGGTTCATACGCCGGTGTATGGCAGTCGTGCGCGAACTGTGGGTGCCTGCGGCGGGCGCACTGCTGGCGTGCGGGTGGGCAGTACACACTTGTGTACTACACAGATACGCCACTACGAACATTCTGCCATGACGGCTCGACGAGCCATTTCGGCACAATAGACATCATGTATTTGCGTGCGACGTTATTTTAGCAGGGTTGTATCTGTGTAGTTCGTAACACGTCGTGGTGACGCTGGTCCCCGAGACGTGGGCTTCAGCCCAGCAGTGGCCCGCGGCGGCCCCGAGCTGTGGGAGAGTGCTGCCCCCTGTGATACCTCGCGCGGTGGCCCCTCCCCGCCCCGCCCACCGCGTCCCTCCCCCGCCCCGCCCGCCTCGCCCTTCACCCTCGCTTGCCAAGTTACTCTCGTTAAGTTAGGTTTACGGTGGCAACTGTGGCATACGTTCGTGATTGTCACCAGTTCCGGTCTGCCTGTGACCACGATCTCCCTCCTCATCAGACTTCGCTTTAGAGCAGTGTGTGAGTGCACCCTGTCCTGTCTGAACGTGTGTGATGCATGACGTAAGTGTGAGGTGCAGATCAGGCAGTCTGCTCGACCGAGGTACCGCGGTCGTATCGGGTACAGATTTGATTCGTGTGTTTTATCGTTGGCCGACCATTGGTTTGGAAGGACGGACACGACCGGGGTTGCCATGGTCAGGTCGACCACCTGATCATGTAACTTTGTTAAATTTTCTCTCTAATAGAATGTTGCGGATTATCGTCCATGTGTAGTTCCCCTAGTTTCGAACGTATGTCGTTTGTGCAGCGCTGTTTGGTCTAGTGTCGATATTGTGTGCAGTCTGGATGCCTGATGGTGATAGTCAATTATTATAATATTCATTATACGCGACGCATCGCCGCTGCCACGCCGCCGTGCCGCACCAACCACGTTACTGCTGACGTTACAAGTCTCCGGACTAGAAACGATATGAGATAGAATGACATGGCGTCAATGTGGCAACGGCGGTGCAGGCCCACGCCGCCCCACGCTTCCTAAGTGTTAAATAGGTCACTATAGTTACGAATCGAATCAACAGCTAAACTAAAAACTAAAAAAAAACAGAGTTATAATAGTACGTTAGTTTTAATTATATTTCTGATATTAATTGATGTTTTGCTAAAAGATAATTTATCTGTACGTTAGGTTTGGTGTGTAGTGCGGAGTGCGGCGCGGCCGCGGCCCGCACACACATCCGACTGTATTGTTTTACTGCGACAACTACACTGTGACACCATTCATTGTTTTACTGATCCCGTATACACTGCAATAGCATCGCAACGATGCGAGCCTTCGCCAGAAGAACAAAACACGTTGACTGGACGTAGTGAGCAGCGTAGCATGTTTAATTGTTCTGGTCAGGCTAAACCACACCAATTAACCGCCAATGTACAAAATATAAACTTGAGAAAAATCATTTTATAATTACCTACATGTAAGCAATACCACAGTACCTGAGATTGAAATAAAGAAAATTATAAAAAATGTAATAGTATGAAAATAGCGGTTGGACACAATACAAGACAAGTACTCGGCGGTTTTCGATGAGCAGTAACAAAACAGGATATGTTTGCAACAGACGCCACGCTGTGGATTTAGTTTGGTATATGTTATTATTTAGGTGCGGTTGATCGTCGGCGAGCCGGCTAGCGCCCACTGTGCACTGTGCGCTGTGCACTGTGCACTCTGCGCTGTGCACGGGACGCGGAGCTCCGTTGTATTAAGTAATACGGCTCATTACTGATATTGTCACGTTAATTTGCGACGCTTTAACGAAAGTGGGCGATCACAGAGAATGTATCGAAGCTTATGGTCGGTAGGCAGGTACAGCTACAGGGGACACTGACACTCGATGTCGGGGACGCGGCCGCCTCACTGTACAGCGCCATCTAGCGAGCGTCCCCAGTTAGTGTAAACGGTTGAAGGGATCACATGCGAGGTGATAGGAGTTGATTTTAGACATAGGGAGTATCTCGGTCTGGGTGGCGTGTGTGGAGTACTGTCGGTCTGCAGCCTGTGGCAGACGCCGCTGGCCGCGAGTGGTCCGCACACCCGGCCAGCTCCGCTACTGTATGCTTAGGACGTGCCATAACGTGTGCGCTGTGAGCGGGCGCCCGCCGCCACGCGCCCGGCGCCGCGCGGCTTCATCACATGTATGTATTAGGGTACCCTTTGTATTTACGTCCATGAGGAGGAAGGAGACGGCTTCAGTTTCACGTCATTGTCTAGACTAGGATCGATGACTAATTCGTTTTAATTTCAGTTTCTCGTACGATAAGTGTGACCCGACAGACGCAGCGGGCCGCCGCCGGCCGCTCCGGGCGGACGCCGCCTGCGCCCGCGCCGGCCGCCTGCAACTGTCGGGTGTATGATAAGTGCTAAGGTTTGTTCGACGGTATTTGTGAAGGTCTCGCATGCACTGTTCATCGTCGGTAGCGTCGCGGACCTCGCGCCGATGTTAGTTATGTCACGATAATATCATGAGAGTCAGGGGGAGATAAATAAATGATACTGCCAATCGATTGTAGTTTATATTATAATGGTAAATGATTTGTAGAATTACAAAAAAAAAAAAAACAATTTCGAGATATTGTGTCCTAAATATTTTATGTATAGTATTCGTTACAATTGGTGGTTCGGTGTTGTGCAAATATTCAAGTGACCCAGACCGTGTCGGCAGTTGCTTCGAGTGGGGTAGGTTGAGGTACGTCTCGTCTCTGGTAGGTAGTTCTGGACGTTGGTTATTGTCTCATGTGGGTGTTTGGACACGATCGGCCACCTTGTAAATGTTTCCTTAGGATGAGGACGATGGATACAAACTGTGTTCTGTAGTGTACCGATCGACAGGGCGTTGTCTAGATAGGTTTGCACAGGTCGCGAGCGCGGCTGCGCCCGCGACTTGCGCGCTCGGCCTCGCTCGCGACGTCATAAAGCGCGGATTGCGTTCGCGAATGAAGCTAAGATGTAAAAAAAATAGATTGCAATATAAATGTGGTTGTTAGGTTAAATGGTGACGGCATATTGGGTGTTGTGTATGGAGAGATGGAGAGGGAAATGACTAGGGTAGGGAATGATATCGACGGAGGAATTTTGATACGACGCGATTAGGACGGTAACGTTTTGATTATTTTGCAAAGTTTCTAAACTTATAAAAACATCCAACTTTTAAAGTGGATTAGACATACGTACCTACAAATCTTGTCTATATGCTCGGTCTTCTTAAAAATGGACACCCAATATGCAAAGGATTAGTTGGTAACGTCGATATCGTAATGTTTGGAACTCTGGGACTGACATGGCTCATGTGATGAGGATAAATTTTTTTTGAATATTTTTTTTTCTAAATTTCTCAATTCGTGTATGACACGGTTCGCTAGTATGAGACTGGTTTGGTGTGACGGCCGGCGGTGGTGCGCCCTCTGGCGCCAGCTTGACGCGACTGGCGCGACGCGTGTCGCTATATAAGTGATGTGGTGGTCAGCAGACGCGCCATCGCCGGCTGGGGCGCTCTTGTAATGTCATTTACAACTGCTACTGAAATTACGCATCTGAAAAATTGTAACAGGATGTCATCGCCTGTTAAAGTGAAGGTAGATTGAAAAGATAATTCGTAAACGGCAAAGGTAGCAGTTGTCAATGGCACACGTGCGCCAGTGAGATTTTGTATCCAAAGATTGTATAGTGTGATGTAACTTCCTATAGGTTTATGATACTAGTATTTTATATACTTGTTGTTTTCTATTGTTTGACACTAGATGGTGTAACGGTGATGTTTCGAACATTGACAGATCTCCCGATCGAATTTTAATGTTGGTAAAAGTTTGCTTGTAATGTTTTGTAAGTGAGTGCCAGCTGGGCACGCTACGCCGCCATTAGCGGTTTGTCTTAGAGATAATTCAAAATTCGATGGATAATAGCAGTGTCTGTAACATTAATTTTTTATATGTATACAATATGTATTTCTAATGGAAAGAATTGGAACTCCACGCTATGACTGTAAAGTAAACAGTTTTGTAGTAACAACTTGCTAAGCAATTTTAAGCTCGGTGTCGTAGCGTGGAGAGTTGATAATCGTATGCGTGAGGATGGCAGTTAAACTGCAGCAAGATGGTGCTTGTGTGTACTTAAGATGGATATCGTATTATTTTATTTCTACTTTACTACTGAAATTAACGCCTATTTATTTCTTATAAGTGCAAGTGAAATTGTTATATTTTTAATCAAAATTAATTTTGTCAAACTGTCCATGTCTTAGTTCTTGTAAACGCAACACGTTCAGGTTTATAATTAATGTAAATTGGCGCCATCTATCGGTCGCCACCGAGTACTAATAAGTAGAGGGTAGTTTGTATGGACGTGTTGCGTACGACCGAGCCGTCGTGACGTGAGTGGCATGTGTCGCGCGGCGGCGGCGCGGCATCGTGACGAGGTTGTGTCGCGGTCGTGTCGCGTCGTCGCCGCGCTGAAGGATCACTCGACATACACAAGGCGGAATATTGGTGCGCGACTGCGACGCGCGGTGTGCCGTAGGAAAGTTTTACGATAAATGGTGAAAAAATAAAGAAATTACAAAAAATAAGCTTTTTATTACAATGCTATTATTAGTTTGGTATGTTTTTAACTGAATCCCACCACTCGGCCTTAGACAACCAATACTTTTCTGAAAACCGCATCATAACCGGTTCAGCCAAACGACAGACAATCGTGTACAAACAGACATAATTTAGTTCAAACTGAGAACCTCCTTTTTTGAAGTCGGTTAAAAATGGTCATACCTATATCCATCTAAAGACTGCATCACATACCATCACGCACAAGATGTACAAATGTATAACCACAGTTCGTAGTTGTATTTAGGATCCATGTACCTAATAGGGGCGAGCACCTAGTAGGTACATACCTATATGGGCACAATTAATACAAGCTGCTAATGGGACACAAAAAATAGAACTGAACAGTAGCAGTGGTGGCGCTTGACCACTGGATCAACGAGGCAGAAGACTAGAGGCAAATTTAAGGTTCCCATATTCCAGTCTGTAGCGAGTATCAGAATACAATAATGTAGGTTATAATATTATAGGTAGGTACTCATCTGGTACTCATCTCGTTGGCGTAGTTCAGCGAGCAAATCAGGAACTAAAATAGGGTGCTAGTGGGGCTCCGAGTTTGTACACGTAGGCAACAGCGCCATCTAAAGAGGACAACAGAAACTTAACATAGATGACGCTAGGTGCCAATGGTGCCATGCTGCATGCATAACATAAAACGTAAATTCAGCTCCATGTAGAAAAAATTAAATAAGACGTTATAATATTTAAATATAGGTTTTCAACGATTTCTGAAGATGTCAGTCATTACCTATAGGTACCTTTGTTACCTTTGTTAAACTCCGTTTCATTGTTTTTAGTGAAAAAAAAAAACAAAAAAAAGGCGCGCAATGACACATAGTTAACGCTTGAATTATTATTTATTGACCTGCTTCGAATCGAAATGGCCACCATGAAATAGAATAGGAAAACTTAGTGTACTTATGTGTATGTAGGGAGTAATAGTAACCACCCACGTACACATTTAAAAAATAGTGCATTTATCTTGAAACATAAATATTTCTAAATACAAACGTATTCCTCCCACATTAATATTTTATCTGTATTAAAATAATTTTCTGTTCGGAATGATTGTAGGTAGGTACTGATTTGAGTCGTCAATAATTAGAATTTGTTAATATTTTTACGAAAACTACCCGCTTATAACTTTTTTTTGTAGTCCGAACCAGTGACGAGCTGTGTCAGTAACGTGTAGGTGTCGAGTGGATCATTATCTCTGAGCTAGGCCACATACGATACTTAGGTGATGGTGTTTTATTTAATATTACTTATTTGCTTTGTTTGTGCGAACTTGTGATTACAGTGACGGTATCGACAATAGTAAGAATAGATCCGTGAAGTGTCCTCGTGTTAGTGAAATTGTGTTAGTTGCTTTTTGTGAAAATATGAAAAGACTATCATTCGTCATTGTGCTCACATTGCTTAGTGATGTACCTACCAGCTCCCAGCTTCCGTAATTTGTTTATCGCCAGATCAGGTAACACCTATACATGTTTAAAATGTACCTACCTACACAGATTTGTTTGTTCCGTTCGACGGTCATATTTTAGATTTGGATGCTTAGATGAATTAATCTTGTTTGGTTGACTGATGAGAAAAAACTGGGTTGGTTTAAAGTTCTACGATAAAACCTAGGTACAATGCATTGCATATTTTTAAACAACGGTTTCGTAAGGGCCTGTGGGTACCTTCTCTTGATTCGTGTAAGCAGTCGTGTGATGTGTGACAATTTAATAAATTGATCCGTAGATAACTACTTACTTACTTACCTATGCCATAATGTAACATGCCTTTGCCTTTTATACCTACCTACATATTTGACCCATTTAGGTTATTAGGTATTATACTATGACATACCATCACGCCTGTATTCCCCGACGGGGTCGGCAGAGGCTTACTAATGTACACCCACATTTCGCCAGTATGTAAATTTTGTCTAAGTTAAGTATAATATGACGGTATCTAGGTAGGTACACTCCCATATCACATCGCTTGATCTGTGAGTTGTGACATTATACAAGTACCTAGTTACCTACCTATCTACGCCACCTATCTGTCGTTATATCGCTTTGAAAGTGCGATTTGATCTGACTTACTTGAAACGCGCGGAGTGTGAGGATGCAGCGCAGGCGGTGGGGAGGCTGTCAGCAAGACATCTGATGGAGATACCGCCCTCCCGCACTCACTCGTATATCACGCCTGGCCTGAAACGGGCACTCGAACTGTTCTCATTTTTGGTTTAGTTTTAGATTGATTTTATAACATAAAGAAATCTTTAAAAAATCCTACCTGACTAGGATTTCTTAATCGTAGGGATATGTAGCGGTATTAATTTAAATTATATTTTACTGTCACTGTCACTGAATTGAGCGGCTGCGCCGCTAGCGGAAACGCCCTAGAAAGATAAGTATTATGGACTTAGGACCTATCAGTGAAGACCTTCAAAAGCTCAGGTGCATTGTGGGTACTCGCAACGCATAAGTAGGTATATATAACAAGATGTGTGAACGTAGACAAAGCAAAAGAAAAACGTAGCAAGTGGTTTAAGTATATATCTCGAGCAGTTAGCCAAGTAGCGCTGCATCTGACGCAGTCGACGTATACGCGGCCGTTGTCGCGAGGGTCGCGGGAGTGGCATCGAGAGGGCTTTGATCTCCGCCATCGACTTCTGCTTATTTGCTTATTAAAGGATTTACTTAATTGAATCCTCCTCTGTGGACAGGAAGCCATTATTTTTATTTTATTGCCGCGACGAGTGTCAGACGAATTGAAAAGAAACCGCCGTCAAACGTGCGCGGTGTGGTGACCCTAGCCGTGCAGTGGGGAACTCGTACCTGTTCTGTGAGGGTGTGTAAGGGTTTTCTTTAATTACTCGCCTATCTTAAGGGTTGATAATATGATGTTTTATAATTTAAAAAAGATGCGATTTTTTTATGTGGGACGCGGGTGGACCTGATTATGACCTGCCGCTACCGCTAATCGACTACCACGTGCCAGCAAACGGTGCCACGCACGGTGTGTTTTCTTTGTTATCAATCTAAATTCCAATCGTTCAATTAGTACCTAATCTACAAAAATGCATGCATAGGTACCTAAGCAATACTTACCTATCTACCTACCTATTACTTTAGCTGAAAATAAAAACAAACTCATTTTAAATAAGTAGGTAGGTACTACATTTGTATGCCGTTCCTAATAAGGTGCTCCACGTAGGTACATTTAGTGCACAACACAGGCACTCAAGCGCACGTAAGTTGCCTACCTAAGTACCTACTATCATTTACGTGGTACACAACGTGACACTCCACGTAAAGCTGCACATCCATAATGCATTACATTTAAATAGCGCAGGTACCTACACAGCTTACATAAATTACGGTAGGTGCACCGCCCGCACCCACACCTTCGCTCGGAGGTGCTCGGAGTTGCTCGGAGGTGCCTTTGACATGCAAACGAGAGGGGATCCATTCTTTTGATTATTACATAATAAACGAGTGTTAGTATAAACACGGTTTGGTTGGAGCATACTTGTGCGTTTCCTATAATTTAGCTACGTTGTCTAGCAGTTGGAATTAAAGTTTGATTATGATGCGACATCAAGCAGGCAGGCAGGTACTTTACCAACATACAGGTACTTACCTACTATTGTCTATTCTGTGCCAATTTTTGGAATGAATTCATGCGCTTAAATTAGCTACGATACGACATATAGAGGAATGACTTCTAGGTACCTTTTTTGTGGCATACGCCATACGGGGGAAACCTTACCTGCCTACTACATTTACAACTTAAAGTTTGATGGTTTTCAAATCGAACTACCCTGTAACTACCTACATGTACGTAACATAGTCAATGTACTTACCTACATAAACACTATGTCGATGGCTCTCAGCGCACTACGGAGAGTTCGACGCATGAATACATAACCGATGCATCGATACTCGGGATACTTCGAACTCAAAGCGCCGATTCCTCGATTTCTCATACCTAAATAAATCCTTATTGCAAGTTCTGTATCTATCCACAATAATGACGTTTCCCAACTGTTACTTACGTGCTATTGTTGTTTTTTTTACCAACCATAATACAGGTCCTACATACTGTGAAAGTATCAAACTTTATGTCTGTTTAGGTATGTAGGTAGGTCGGTACCTCTACCTATTCACAGTCAATATTAGGTATTTGTTAACCTTTAGCCTAAGCCGATCAACAGATTTTTTTTTTAAATGTGGTGTAGGTACTTATGCCTATCTCAAAAAAGATAATATGATAGGCAACATACTTAGATAGATAGGTAGGTACCTATAGTAGTCCTTTCAGGGGCAAGTGAAAGAATATGCTCAGATTTATTAAACAAAAACAATCCTTAGATATATCTTCTCACTCAAAGTCTTGCAGTAATTAAAGACAATCATATCTCCACACGAAGCACTTTGCATACAAAAACGCTGTTTATTCATATGTTCACGACTCGGAGCGGCCGCGAGGGAGCAGAGTGCTCTCGAAGGCCCTCGTTACCAGCCACTCGCTTTGACATCGCACTATATTTTTATATTGGGCACACAAGTAGGCAGCGTACCTAGATATACTGGGGAATCAAAGTCTGCTCCACTCTGAAGGGGCTGGGGCGAACATATTTGCGTAATTACTTTGATTGATGTAAAAACAATGATTTTTGTGAGGAAGGATAAAACAGTTCCGAGTGTTTTTTTTTACTTATAAGTATTAAAATCAACGTTATCTTTTTCGTTTGACTCGTTAATGTACCCTGAGTGTGATTAATTGCTTGATAATAAGTATCTACCTAAGTACTTATAGTATTTACCTACCTAGGTATAGGTATCTATCCTCTGTAGATGTTATTTCCTGAGGCCAGGAGACGAGAGGGAAGTATTTTAGGTATTTAAGCTTCGGTTTAACTTTCTTTGTATTTAAACATAGCTAAAAGTAGATATTATGTTAAATGATTGTTTTTTTCCGTATTATATGCATGACCGATAATTTGTACTTGTACTTAGTGTAAACTCTTAGTGTAAAGTTGATTGATAAATAAATAAATAAATATTTTTTTTAGATACTTACCTACTTGTAAAAGTAATTGAATATTATTTAAACACTCATGAGGACCTTGCATTAAAATTAATTAAAATAAGCAAGTACCTACATATCTATACCTACCTGGATACCTACAGCTTATTCGTATAGTCGTAACTAATTTTATCTCTTAATATTAGAACTATCTCTGTTTCCTACACCTGCTCTGTCCAGAGCCATACAAAATGCGACTGGCAAACGTCGAGCAAACACATCCACGAGACTAACCTAATGAGAGCGACAGAGACAAGCATATCAACCGCCCGCGTGACAGAAAGAGCCGACTATATGTGGCGGCCGAAAGCGCAATACCTACTATACAAAATGTGAGCGGGACAGTGATACATGTACATCATGCGATAGAATGAGAAGGGTATAGGTGCTCAGTGTTGCTTGGTTAGTGAATAATTTAGTCGCGACCGCCCTTTCGCGTCGCGCTAAAGCCTTCGTACACATCGATTTTGAAACAAGTTAGCCTCTTTATGTAGCCGTTATGTGTGCAGTACATAGCATACACATACACAATACATAAACGTGTCTGTGTACATAGTTATATAGGAAATATGGACATACGTACAGAAGTTCTCTAGGAAATAAGATTTCAGTTTGTTCATTTTTTCTGCGGACACACTTTGTATAGAAATTGTGGCTCCTCATTTGTTGCAAGTCTGCCTACTATGTAATATATTCTGTGGTTTAGTTAAGTTACGTCGTAGTTGTGGCCTATGCTATACTTGCTATAGTAATACCTAGTTACCTATCGTATCGGTTACATACATAAAATATTAAAAGTTGGTTAATATTCAGAGACGACGCTAAGCGTAAAGTACTTAACGTTTTCATCCTCTTTGTACTGTTTCCGTGTGTCTTTGGTACAATTTAACATAAGTACGGAAGCGTAAGTTTACGCTTAAGTGTCGTGTCTGAATATAAAGGCTTTAGGGCGGCGTGCTAAGTACATCATCCAGACTTCTGATAAGTTCTCGTTAAATTATCTGGCAGACAATTTCTTACAAATTTGGTTCCTTTTTTGTCTTTATCCGGTGGTTACAAGCGGCTATCCAGATGTGGTAAAAGAGGCCCTCCCTGAGTAATCATAAAAGCGTTCTAATTCGTGAAGCGAGATGACACATTAAACATTTTTTCTAATAAACATGCGATAAGTCCGCTTTGGTCTCGAATCTCCTGTTGCATTCTTCCATATTACTACTTATTGTACTTTCCCACTCTCATCTCATCTCATTATTAAGTACTCAAGCACCTACACGTGATTTTTGTATTTATTTGTGTATCCGTTACCTACTTATAGTCGCTTTAAGTAAGTAGATCATTTCGGGTACAATCACGAGCAAAAATAAGTATACAGTATGCAAAATTCAAAAGCAATTTTCTCCCAAAGTACTGATAAAAATGTTGTGGGATTACGAACACAGTATTTACGAACCAACACTATACTGAAATTGTTTTTATCTCAAAGTTACAATCGTTTATCCATGAAAAAATCGCATTAGCACTTCTGTAAGTGTTTATTAAATATATATTTTTACTCCTGACTACGCGGGTCCGTCGGCTGTAAGTATTTACTTTATCTGCTATAAGTAAGTATTTACTTGCCTAAGCAGTGATAGCCTAGGGGTATGACCACTGGACTGCCAAGTCATAGGTCTCGAGTTCGAATCCAAGGCACGCACCTGTGACATTTCGAAATCATGTGCGTAATTATCACTCGCTTTAACGGTGAAGGAAAACGTCGTGAGGAAACCTGCATGCCTGAGAAATTTTCTCGACGGCGTGTGAAGTCTGCCAACCCGCATTAGGCTAGCGTGGTGGACTATAGCCTAATCCCTCTCATACTGAGAGGAGACCCGTGCCCACCAGTGGGACAGTATATGGGTTGATTATTTCTATATAAGTAGGTATTTACTTTAACTAGATTTTTAACAATTCCACCTCTTTCATTCTTGCCTTGAAATTGGTGTCAGAGAATCAGACATACGCTACATGTTGTAGATATAGCTTAGACCTTCCTGCTCCCGATCGGTAAACCACTAATAAAAAAAAAACAGTCGAATTGAGAACCTCCTCCTTTTTTTGAAGTCGGTTGAAAAATATTAGAATGCGAAATCTTGGAATCGGCGTGTTATCTTAGAAAATCTTCAAAATCTTTCTTTAGTGCGTTTCTTACGATTCAAGAAAGCTAAACTCTAAATAAACAAAGGACAATGGATTATAATCTATTACTCCAGAGACCTCCACCCTATCCTGGGTTCGATTCCCGAATTCCCAAACCGATTAATACGAGCAAATATTGGCTTCGCGGGCTGTTGACACGGTGCGGCTGGGGTGCTGCCGAGCCCCAAGCTATGAGCCGTGATGGGCACCCCACGTAATTATATAGTTTTTAATTGTATACGAATATTTACTAGATAATTAAAAAGTATGATACTTATGACATTTCGAAATGTATGGTTTAGTTTGTACGTTTGAGAAATTTCATATTATATTATTTATTATATTATTAGAGAAGGTCATATAATCTAAAATATCACGGGCCTCCTAAGGTAATTACCTTACTTTCTTTTTTTAGCTCTGCAATGGCTTTGATGCTCTATATCTTGGTAAAAATTAACAAATTGCGCGGAAGTGACGGAATGTTTTACCGAGATGCAAGTAGAGAATCTTTGTTAAAACCCTGTGTCAAATAAATCTTCAAAATCCTTAGAAAATACCAACCTCGTTTATTTTATTTTAAATGTATCTTCGAGTAAATATATCAAATTTCCACTGTTCACGCGCCAGAAGCAATAAAACTAAACATGTTCATCGATTAAACTATGATTGAACCACCATAATTGCCTATAAGCATCCCCTCAATCAGTCATAATCATAACAGGTTATAAGTGAAGTATATTACCTACAGTAGTCGAGTGCAGTAATATCGTCGGTTCGATCGCAACACATCACTGCATCCGGTTAATAATGCGTGCATTAAATCGGATCCGCGCAATGTCGGTGCGTAATTAGTTTATACGTGTCGCCGCCGCGCCGGCCGCGTGCCGGACGCGTGCCGGACTCGCCCCGGTCGGGTGGGCTCGACTACTTGGTGAGAGGTAGATGTTTATCTTTATTGACCTCGTTTTAGTATTTACCGTTTAATAATATTTTACCATCACGCCCGTATTCCCCGAAGTATAAGGCAGAGGTGTAGTACTAGTATTACAAATACCACCACGTAGTTATATGTAAAAATATCAGTTGCGTAGTACCACAGTGTAGCATCCCGTAGTACAGTGTAGCATCCCGTAGTACAGTGTAGCATCCCGTAGTAAAGTGTAGCATCCCGTAGTACAGTGTAGCATCCCGTAGTAAAGTGTAGCATCCCGTAGTACAGTGTAGCTCCGCGTAGCACTGCGTAGTACAGTGTAGCATCGCATAGCACTGCGTAGTACAGTGTAGCACCGCGTAGCATAGCGTAGTACAGTGTAGCACCGCGTAGCATAGTGTAGCACCGCGTAGTACAGTGTAGCGCACCGCGTAACATAGTGTAGCTCCGCGTAGCACTGCGTAGTACAGTGTAGCACCGCGTAGCATAGCGTAGCTCCGCGTAGCACTGCGTAGCGCCGCGTAGTAAAGTGTAGCACCGCGTAGTATAGTGTAGCACCGCGTAGTATAGCGTAGCTCCGCGTAGCACTGCGTAGCACAGCGTAGCGCCGCGTAGCACAGCGTAGCGCCGCGTAGTAAAGTGTAGCACCGCGTAGTATAGTGTAGCACCGCGTAGTATAGTGTAGCTCCGCGTAGCACTGCGTAGCACAGCGTAGCGCCGCGTAGTAAAGTGTAGCACCGCGTAGTATAGTGTAGCACCGCGTAGTATAGCGTAGCTCCGCGTAGCACAGCGTAGCGCCGCGTAGTAAAGTGTAGCACCGCGTAGTATAGTGTAGCACCGCGTAGTATAGTGTAGCTCCGCGTAGCACTGCGTAGCACAGCGTAGCGCCGCGTAGCACAGCGTAGCGCCGCGTAGCACAGCGTAGCGCCGCGTAGCACAGCGTAGCGCCGCGTAGCACAGCGTAGCGCCGCGTAGCACAGCGTAGCGCCGCGTAGCACAGCGTAGCGCCGCGTAGTAAAGTGTAGCACCGCGTAGTATAGTGTAGCACCGCGTAGCACTGCGTAGTACAGTGTAGCACAGCGTAGCACTGCGTAGTACAGTGTAGCAAATTCTACTGGAGTTTCTGAGTTTATTAATTACAAACAAAAAATCCGTCCCCTTTATAATATAAGTGAAGACTTCATTTATTATGCGGAAGATAAAGGAGGTCATCAAACGCCCATACAACTCAGCCATAATTTGTACCGGAGGTACATGACAGCTGTCAAGTTGATAGTTTTTACCATGAAATCACTATGAAACTCTATGAAGAAACTGATAATAATCTGCCGTAATGGCGTGCGTTTGACATTCCGAAACTACCACTGACAGTTTTTACAATGAAATCATGATGAAATCATTACGAAACATATAATATTGTGCCAAAATGGCGTGATTTTTCTCAAATTTAAAGTTTTTTTCTAATCCCCCAGTCAACATTAAAAAAAGTACGACTAGAGTTTTAACCAGCGTAATACAGAGTTTTTTTTCCAATAAGTGTACCTTCGGTACATCTTTTGGGCCGATTTCGATGACCTCCTTTGTAAAAGTATATCCGATGCACACCTGTCATCATATCAGCTTATTGCCGTCCACTGCTGAACGTAGGCCTCCCCCAAAGAGCGCCAACCATCCCGGTCTTGGGCAGCTCGCATCCATCCGCTGCCAGCCACCTTCTTTAAATCATCGGTCCATCGTGTCGCAGGGCGTCCTACACTACGCTTGCCTAAACGTGATCTCCACTCCAGAGTGGAGATCCACACCTGTAGATATTTTATATTAAGTTTAACAAAAAATAATAAATAAGTAAATTTATTATTGTTAGTTTTTACTGCTATATTTCTCGGTTTGTCAAAATTGATCTTTGATTGGATATTTTTCTATAGTACTAAATGCTAAATATCTTCAAGTAAGAAGTTGGAAGCAAAATTCGACATCGCAGGCAGTGGTCTCGGTAGTTTAGTTGGCTAAAGCGTCCGGTGCACGGAACCGGAGGGGCACAGCTTCGAACCCTGCCTCAGATAGTATTGTTATTCCACTAAATTGTTTTAAACATTCTTTGATTGTTTTATATATTATACTCGTAGTTCAAAACAATCCAAACCCTTTATAGACAAATAACAGTCCAAATCAATCAACCAATAAACTGTGAGCACTTACAGCACTCCACTGCGCAGGAGTGCTCGTTTAGCAAACAATTAATTGAGTTAGTTTGTACACAGTTGCGCCCGCGCATTGTCCTTGCGAGACCTCGGAGGGGCCGAGGCCTTACGATAAACAAACGAAAACATAATAAATAGGATTGTAGACATGACTGTAAAAACACTAAAGAAATGCCTTAAAAAATAAAAACAGCTGAGTTCAGTGCATGACTGGATTTTAATTCTATGTTAAGAGGCCGTGCACAAATTTGACACAATTTTTCAAAATTTGATTCAATCGAGTTCTATGTTTCGGCTCGAGGTTGGGCGTAGTATCGTATAAACCATTTTGATCTTTTTAATAATAATTATCACAAATAAATGATGGCCCGATGGTTACTGGCGCGATCGAGTTTTTGCGCTCGATAATATAGCTCAATGTATCTATTATTTTCACAGTGAAAATATTACTTTTTTGAAAATATAAATTTACGTTCTATTTAAAGGATAACTTAAGTTTAATACACTATTTTTTAAATTTCGTAAAAGTTCCTCTAAAAAATAGAAAAAAATACATATTTGACTGGAAGTTTTCCAAAAATAACATTATTTCATCATTTTTTTTCTGGTATATTTTGTATAAAACTTGAAAAAAGTAACCTAGCTCTCTAAAAGAAGAGTATGTACTGTATTTAATACGTTTTTTTATATTCATAATTACTTATAGTTACTTGGCTAGCGACGATCAAACGTCACTCGAACGCAACTTTTCGGAAAAAGAGTTGTCAATATTCGTGATTTACCACTAATATGGAAATAATTTAAAAAATCCACTTTGGCTCTCTAACATAAAAGGAACTGTTCTTTTCAATTCATGGCTCAGTTTTTATTTTCCCCTATTCGGTTCCTATTCGGTTCCTTGCAATCGCTGATCAAAATGTATCAAAATGACGGACCCTTAATTTAATATTATTCTCCGCGTTAATCCATTTTTTTTATAACATATATGTAGCATAAATTACTCCTTATAACATTAGCTATCTGCGAGTACGAAGTCCCGTCAAAATCGGTCCAGTCGTTTCAGATATTAGCTGGAAGAAACAGACAGACAGACAGACAAAAATTTTAAAATTAGATTTTTGATGTAAGTACCGTATATATTTTCATAAGCATTTAGTGAAAAGCTGTTAATTTGAAACTAAAAACAGACACTAATTTTATGTATTTGTATAGGTATAGATTGATTCATAGATATTTGTTTATAAGTAGTCTGGGTATACTTTGTGTCCGTTAATTGTTGCAGTCTTAATTTAGGTTACAGTGCCTAGTACAAAAATCCTCTAGGAATCACAACAGTAAAACAAAGAACACAACACCCTTTACTTTTCCTAAATAATTTTAAAGGCCACCGCTACATTGCGTTTGCGCAGTTTACTCACACAATCACCGCACTGTAGCTGTTAGCAGACGACTGTGTGCGTGCGATGCGGGCGGCTAGGGCTGCGTCAAATGAAGACAATTGATGTGATCAAGTACTGCTCCAGGAATTGGGAGGTGCTTTAGTGGAGTAGCAGCTTCCTGTTTACATGTAATACAGTTAAACGTCAAGGGTTACAGATATTGAATTGTAATAGGTAGTTAAATAATGCGTTCAGCAAGTAAATCACAATGTACATTTTACATGGGCGCTGGCAGTGATAGCATTGTGGGATGACCCTACCATTTTGCCAAAAGTCTAAGGTCTCGCTTTCAAAAAGGCGTTTTTGACCGGGTTTTATATCTTAAGCTGACTTTCCATGGTCGTATTAATAAATTATCACTCGCTTAAACAGCCCTGAAACCTTTCTTAACGGCTTCTGAAGTCTGCCAACCCACACTAGGCCAATCCCTCTCATTTATAGAGGAGACCGTACCCATTAGCGCTGGACCAGCTCTTCAACAAGGCTCTTTGCAGTCAATTTCCACCTCACAGCTGATTTTGACTCTATTTACGTGCCGAAACAAAAAGAAAAAAAGATGGTCCTTCATCAAGTTTACTTAGACGCTATCTACAAAATCGTTGCTTCTCATAGTATCCATCACACCATAGATCTGGTCTTCTTCCTGTGTTCATTGTCTCTTTATTACTTACTTATAAAGCATTACCCCTCATTTTGAGGTTCCCGGTTTCAAACAAACAATTTTCCGATTGATTGGTTGTTACGAGCGACGTGTGTTCACAAATAGCTTTCTGTTCCCATTAACATGTACGCACGTGAGAAATGTGGCAATAATCACTAACTACATCATCGTATTTGCGAAACAATTTTAATTAATAATAAAATCAATTATTAAAAGAAACAAAAAACCCGACTGAGTAAAAACTTCTAACTAAAAATCTAAAAACAAGCTCTGTGATGTTGGAAAATGTATTGCAGGCGGGACAAGCTGTTCGTTCATTAGAAAATTGTTTCTTTGCTTGTCCCGCCTGCAATACATTTTCCAACATCACAGAGCTTGTTTTTAGATTTTTAGTTAGTTTATTTTATTTCCTTCTTTTTAGTTTATAAATCATCATAGAATCACTAGATAGATCCTAAATGATGATTTAAAATATAAAATTGATACAACTAAAGATCATTTTCAAAATCAGTTCGCACATTAAAGCGTATAAAATCCGCTATACTGATTTTTTTTAAATTTCATGTACCCAGTGACAGTCGTGCCATCAAGACGAATCTAATGAGGTGTCATTTATCTAATTCGGTTGAGCCGTTGAGTAGTTACGACCGGACATAGGAACGGACATACATACATACATACATACATACATATATACGCGTCAAACACATAACCCTCCTCCTTCGGCAGTCGGGTAAAAATAGTAGGTACCTACTTTTTTAACTTACAATTATCTATCTATACATATAAAATGCTTTGTCCTGAATGACTCACTGACTGACGGATCAACGCACAGCCTAAACCGCTAATCGTAGAGACTTGAAACTTGGAGGGTGTGTTCTTTGTATGACGTAGGCATCCGATAAGAAAGGATTTTCCGAAATTCTACCCCTAAGGGGGTGAAAAAGGGGGGCAAAGTTTGTATGGGACAACGTGATTCCTTGGTCCAATATACTTCAAATTTTGCATAAACATTCTTTAACAGAATTGATGGAAGACGTGTTTCGTATTTTATTGAAATTCATCCCCTACCTGGGTTAAAAAGGGGGTAGAAAGTTATTTTATTTCCAAGTTGATATCAATACTCCTTAGTGTTTTTTATTTAAATTAGATTAAAATAAAATTTTTGACACATGAAATGTCAATTCCTCAGCAGTAAATAATGTCAAGTAGTGAAGGCTCTTTATTCAATAAACAAAGGTTTAATAAATTCCAGTATAATAATACGTAGTGATATCTTTTTTTGAGTGCTCCTGGTGTAACAGGCAAGACTTTTATTAAGTTGAACATCGGCCAAAGTCAGAAGCAATCGTGATATCGCCTTAGCGGTCGCATCGTCCGGAATTGCTTCCACGCTGATGGAAGGAGGTAAAACTGCACTGGTAAACTGATTATTTGATACAAACTGAAACCCCACTCTGCAATATACCCAAACAAAGTACTATGGCAGAAGTTTGGTATTTGGGTACTATGGCTCTTAAAAGGGATTACTGTATTGTCGGCAGGCGATTTCCGACAGAATTTACCAGTAGAGCTCAGAAGTAAAAGCGCGTGAAGCGGTCTCATTTGTGGACAGTTCTCAGACCCGTTTCTTAAAATAGGAAATGGTGGAACATATAAAATTGAGAACACACACACACACAAAATTATGCAATGGCTATACTGACCAGTTGTTCTCGAGGAGAGTATGTATTTATTCCTAGGATTTGAATTCAAGAGAGTGCAGTTTCCCGTCAAAGTATGCTTTACAATGACTATAAACACAGCTGAAGGTCAAACTCTTGGTAGCGGGAGTAGATTTGAGGGAAAGCTGCTTCTCCCGCGGGCAGAGTATGTGGCATGCTGCAGAGTAAGCGCACAGAGTAACCTGTTGATTCTAGCATCCGAAGAAAAAACAAAAAAATATTGTTACAAAGAAATACTGTGGCAGGTGTAGTATTTATATTTCGTTGTAAAAAGATAATAGATAATAACACCATGTAACTTACACCAGATCGAAGACCGAGCTTAATGTTCATAAAATATATAATGTATCAATTTTTATTTATTGGAACTATTTTCGACTTCTACGCGGACGAAGTTGCGGGCATAAGCTAGTTTAATATAAAATCAGTAAAGTCCTCCCTTAAATTCTTCGAAAAATATGCCTGCTTTTGCTTTTATGATACTACATACATACATACACTCACGCCTTTCCCCCATAGGGGTAGGCAGAAACTACAGAATGCCACTTGCTACGATTCTTGCATACTTTTTTTCCACTACTTCGGGTCAATCTGGGTAAGTAATCTGGGTAGTTTTACAATATAATAAGTATCATAAAATTACTTATTATATTGTAAAACTAGCTTTTGCCCGCGGCTTCTCTCACGTGGATGAAGAAACAAAATTGAAAGAAATCGATCCCGAATAAGATAAAAAGCAGCTCACTATAACAGTTTCATCATCCTCCTAGGCTCCTAGCCTATGCCGAAAATATGTTAAGCTCCGGTTCCAATCGAAACAGATGTGGTTAAATATAAATATCTTACACAAAGCAATAGCGTTCAGACTGGTTAAAACAGATAGGTATCCTAACTTTAAATTGATCGTCTGGTTTTTTGGCATTCTGACTACGATTCACGATTTTCATAGGTTTTCGTATGGGGTCTATGCCGAATCAATTGCCATTTCTTAACGTGCTATATAAGGTACAGAGGGTCTCGATGTCTTAAGAATGGTCACCCATCCATAGTCTAACCGCAGAAACCGCTGCTTAACCTATCGCTCAGCGTAGTTTTTACTTCGCCAAAGTTTTTAGCTCGGTTTGAGCAACTGTAACTGGTACTGGGGTACTCTATGAGGTACTGAGGTGATACTGTTTGTGAAACTGTGTTGTTCAAAATCACTCCAAAGGAAAATGGAAACTTCAGTTAGTCGTAATAACTCGTAATTCTAACCAAACTTTACAACTATTGTTTTATTTAAGTCTTATACCACTTTAAACGTTTATAACTAATCAACAATCACGATTTCTGCGTATATGACAACTTAATTAAAGAACCAACAACAATGGTCCCTTATATCAATAGGAATACATACTACAGAGAGGTCAAGCTCTATCTCAGCATCTACGCAACCGAGTGCAATGAGAATTACCTCATTTTTTTAGTTGATCGATGGACTTTTAAATAGAAAATAAAAAATCAAAAACCAACAATGATGATCTCTTCTTTCTATGGGCTTGCATACAACAGAGAGGTCAAGCTCTATCTGAGGACTTATACAAATAATTGAAAAAAGCTTTACATCAGTTTTTAAGTTGGAAATTATGCTTTACAACAGTTAACACAAAATTCAAATCTATTCAGTAGGTTTAGCGCCAACCCCTAACAAACAGACAAACAGACAAGAATTCTAAAAATCACATTTTTGGGTTCGCGATCGTTTATATACTCTAACCCAATAGTTTTTTTTTAAATATCTTCAATGTACAGGAACGACTTTTTTACAATTTTATAATAGTATAGACTACCCAGATGTATTGTATTGAAAGCTTTGTGGATTATTTGTGAAAATTATCTTAATTAAATATTAAGTAAATAGAAGCAAACCTACCTAACACCAAGTAATGTCTCTACAATACAAGCCTGGCTCCGTCCCCTCGACATACCTACCCCGCAGCAGCCGCAGGTCTGTTGCGTTCGGGACATATGCGCCGCCGCCGCCGCCGGCCGTGTGCCAACCGTTTAGCTAATATTTACCAGTATTTATGACTTGTTACATTGTGATGACTTGTTCAGTAGAGGGTAAATGTACGACTTCAACGTTTATGTGCCGCTACGTCAAATTTAAAGTGACTACTTACTGCTTTTACGCCGAGTATAGGCAGCGCATGGTGCTGAATGAGCGATTAACTATGGAATAGGTGACATATCTTTAATTAATCATGAGTAATTAAAGTAGGTACGTAGTATGATTTGGCTTTTTTGGTGGGTTTAATTACCACATCACAAATCACAAATACTTAATATGTGTGGTTTACAGATGTTTCGAGTATTTTGGGTGCATTACAGTTGCGTTGTCAAGTCCTCCACTAAGATATAAGAATTATGTTCTAATGCCCTGTCTGAGGCGCTGTAATATTTCTAATAATACAGTTAAATACATGCAGCTTCTTGCGGCTCCTAGTACTAGAGATCAGGGGAACAACACAGGATTACATCTACAAATATGTTATAATCTCGCTTAATCCCGCTCTTTGTGTCGCCGTGTGGACCCGACTGTGTCCGGGGCTCGACGGAAGTGGCACTGTTCCTACACAACAGAGTGTACAGATAATTTGTTTGGCACTTTCACTGCAAGGATTGCATGGTGGAGTAAATACTTTTTACGCTTTTTTTATAGATAAAAACTAGTTTAGATTAAACCAAATTTTCGCCCTTAAATCAAAGTTAGTCTAGTTCTGTTGGTCTACTCTTACAAACTTCTTAGAACAAGGCATAAATATCGTGGCTGACGCCTGTATCGTGCCTGTCTGATGGACCCTCCAAGGGTCTAAGGCCGCACAAAGCTTAACTAAACTATATGATTATCTTAAATAAGATTACCTAGTTAGAACTGAAAATACCTTAATTGCAACAGTTGCTCTTTATAGCGTTTTGTTATAAATTCACTTATGTGATTTCCATCGCTCGATTGTGGGGTTTCATCCCGAGATTCAAAGCATCAGTGACAAACACAGGAACTATTTTGTGTAAGTAGGTAGTGCGTACTGTTCAGCATCCGTACGACTGGAGGAACGTGAACCTCACATTGGACTGTTGTACAATGTGAGGTTCCGGTCCGTGTGCCGGGGGCGGCACGGCGTGCGGCCGTGCGGCGTGCGGACTCTTTGTTGCGGGTCAGTGCGGGTTGACTCTCCCTTGCGGGTTCAGTGTCAATATTTTATGAAAATATACTACTTTTATGGTGTTGAAGATAGCAATGTTCATACCGAAAACAGGTTAAAACCGTCACATAGAGTACATATTACATAAGTACCTGGTGGTGAACTGTGGTGACTATCAATGTCACCACAGTTCTAAGTAAATCTAAGAAACTTGGCTTCAACGTGTATTCTAAGTAACGTTGAAACAATGGCGAAACAAAAACGACGACAAAATTAAGTCGCGGGATATGAAATCGATATACTTAGTTATAAAAGAGGTTATCGCCTACATATATACCTACACCGCCCGTATATATTAGATGGAAATAAAAAAGAAACAGTATTAATTAACGGAAAGATGAGCACAGATTGAAAATGTTTCATTGGCATTACTTGGTCATCTTCACCTTGAACGACAAATATGTCTTAATCCGTCGAAAACCGTCATTCATTGGTATGATTTGTGCCGACACCCACAAACATTGTCCGATATTACCCGCACAATGGTGCCGGCGTGCGGTAATCCGCGGTAATGCCGGTATTATCCAACGCTTGACCACAAACGGATCTTAATCCTTACTGATGCGGAATTAAAGTTCCGCCTCGCTGGGACATTGGGAACTCCGCTTCCGTGAGTCCGGAGCTTTTTGTCAAATATTATTGTGCGGAATATAATATAATTTGTGCAATGAATGCTACCTGGAATTGAAGTACGAGATAATAAAGTTATTTGACGTATTATGAACGGATTTTGAAGATTGTAAGGAATTTTTGTAAAGGTAGTAGTCTCTTAGGTATGATTCCTTTATAGGAGCACAACATGCAATTGCAAATATGTGACACTCCTCTTCGTTTACAAGATGGAGACCGAGCGGGAGAAATGCATTTTGTTTTTGAAATACAGCTCCTGTACCAGGTGCCCAACCATGACGTAGAGGCCGCAACGAACACAGAGATAATTAATGGCCTCAAAGTAAAACCCAGATTCGAAACAAACAACGTATCTATCTGGATATAATATACTTAGACAGCCCCCCGACACTGCGAAGCAGTAATGACGCCAAAGTACTAAGGGTTTATTGCTGTGGGGGTCTCATTACTTAATTGACATTTACTCTTACTGGTATAGTGATAAAACTTGTACTAAGTACCTATATATGTATTTTTTTAATTTCGACTAACACTTCAACTCTCGAAGAGATTTTTTTGATTGAACGCGCTCATCTCTTTCTGGCCAGTCGGATTTATAAAATCATTTTGTATTTGATGTCCAATTCTGCCAATTCTTAATTTAGGTTAAAATTGATCAAAATATACACTGAGTGCCTTTCTTCGTTATAATAATTATAGTACTTTCAATTTACTACCGACATTTTAGAACACATGTTTACTTACATTGGAATTAAAGCTTTCCACAAAAACAGTAAATACTGAATACCTTCCAGTACAATGAAGTTCCATCTCAGTTGCTTCACAAACATCGTATAAACGAAATTACGTGTATTTTCTGTGTCGTGGTGATATCGTGCGAAATGTTACACGTGTCACTGTGTCCATAAGAACATGCCTACGTAGGTATTCTGACGATTTTATGATATCAAGTTCGATTCGATTTAATATCGAGGTGCGTCTACTATGTGACGATGGAAGAAAATATTAAGTACGTAAGTACAGTCAACAAAAGAGTTAGGTATACCTACAGATAGCTAACGACATCTGTGCTGTGTTTTGGCAAAGATTGTGTAATATAATCAACCCATTATCTGTCAAAACACAGGTGTGGTTTATTACCTATAGGTAAGTAATATACATAGGCATCAGGATCGGACCCTTGCCCAATGCCCAGGGTCATGGGTGAAGACCTGGCGACGGAAAAGGTGGACTTTGGAACAGTGCGTACCTGGCTTAAGAGGCAACGGATTTGGAGTAAGTACCGTAGGCTGAAGTAAGGTCTAACCTGAAAAAGTCGGCGATTCCTGCAACCGACTCGACTTTACACGTAGTGACTCGTCACTCCTGTAGATCAAGTCGATCGGTCGAGAGGGAATTATGGATGCTGGGCAAGTTTAAAGTTTCACAAATGCGTCCCAGGCGATGCAGTGCTTGAGAGAGCCTTCTTTATAATCTTCCTTATTTATAAGACACCGTACTGGTTGCCTAACTTTTTAGTTGTCTGTCTATGTAATGCTTATATTTGTTACAATTTGTTCTTTATTGAGTATCGTCTGTCGTTATCCGTTGCCACACAAAGCTCTATATTCCTCAAAGCAGCTCGGAAGTATACTTTACCGAAAAAAAACTTTATTATTCTCAACATTACAGAATAGGCCCCCTAATCTCTATCGAAATTGTACAAAATACGAGTTTTCCGAGTAAAACGGTACAATAGCATTAATATCTGCGCGCGAGTGTGTGCGCGCGACCGCTCACAATGGGCGGAGAGGTCGCGTAAGCCTATTAGCTGTGTTTCAGACGGTAACAGGATCATTTGGATGTGGGTGGATGAGTTTGTAAATTTAGTTTGTTGTTTATTACGGTTATATACGAAAATTATTCGACTGCATTTAAGTATTTTGTTTAGTTGTAGGTTGGGGGCTAAAATACTCACACTCGGCAATTCATCTAAAACCAATCTTTTGAAACCGTAGAATTTCTAAGCAACTTTGTAATATGAATCATACTACTAATACTAATTTAATATGTACTTACTCAAAATAATAGGTAATCCTGATCCTTAGCAACATAAATTGACCCTCTTCATAACTTGTTTGTATCAAACAGTTAAAATACATTAGTTAATGAACCGTCGGGCACCAATAAAGTTTATGTGAACTGCTCTTCAGTGAACAAATCATATAAAACATGAGAGCACAGGAGAAATCATAAAAATGTCCATAGAGTAAGTACTACCTACCGGCAGCAGACGCGTCACATTTACATAGTGTTTTATTTCGAGGTGGTTTATTTAATTACAGGCGAGAGACAAGGACGTCTTTAAATAATTATATCTAGGTATTATCTTATATCTCATTCTAGGTCTACCCCAAATAAAAGAATAAAGCTATTGTATAAAAAGTAGAATACAATGAAAATATTAAAATTAGGCAAAAAAAACTCCCAAGGCTTATCCAAAATTAACTATAGCTTAATAACGAAACACATTTTCACATAACTTGGAAAGCTTGTGGACTCTCCACCGTACATTTTTTTTAAATAAATATATCTAAATACATAGTAGGTACCTACTTAGGTACTCGTACTTAATTTCTAAAAACAAAACAATAAACTGAATAAACTTCATACATGTTCCTTCTGTATCATAATCTATGTCCCGCCCGAGGCTTCAAGAGTTCGCAGATTCGTTTTCATTGTTCGTCCCCCGCGTGGGGCAACAAAAACCTTGCGCAATATGCTTCTCATAAGGGCCCCGCGGCCCGCGGCCCCCGTCCTCACAGAGTCGTGTTCACCGTCGGCTCGAATCAGGCTCGGCCGCTGATTGATGTTATATTGTTTTGACAATGATCGTGTGCGAGGGTTAGTTATGATATCACAGACAGCATAGGGTTAGACTTATCTTGTTTGCTATTTTTTTAATTGTGTTTGTATCGTTTTATGTCTGTGTTGGGGTGAAGGAATTGGTAGAGCTTGAGGCACGTCGGCAAGTTGACCATCTCAACGATATTTTTTTTTATTGTCTGTTAAATTGTGAATTGATTTAAAGGAGTCCTAGCGGATTTTTAGAAAGTCCAACGTTATAAGTATTGGCAAGCAATATCAAACTTTAACTGTGTTTACAGATTGTGCTTGTCCCTTATTGTCTACATGGGGCTTAAAACCGGCGAACTACGAGTAAAGGTGGAGGTACATGGCATATACCAACTTCACCTTGCCTTTCATGACAATATATTCATTACAACACTGACGACCAAGCGTAGCTAGTAAATCTTACGTTTTACGACAGAACGTGTAACAATTAAGCTTTCTTCTTATTGATACCTTGGTTGACATGCATATATATCCTACAATTTATAGTAGACAACATTTTCCGTAGCAATTTTCCGCAAAATCTCCTCAATCTACAAACAGACAAGCATCGCTGAACTACGATGGCTGCTCATGACACAATTATTAGCATCGCTCGGCAAATTGACTGCGTGTCACACGACGTGTCGTGCCATCACGTCGGCATTACAGACACGGTCAGAAGTCTCACTACTTTATTAGTCGGGTCATAACTTATTTATTTTAAATAAAAATCTACTTAACAAATTACTGTCTAATTACTGAATGGAACAGGTCCCCTTTCAGAATTAGAAGAGTTTTTATAGTCAGTTGTGGAGTTGTTGGAAGGAAGAAGACTCCACGCAGGCTTGCGTTGGTGCGAATTTCTGTGAATTTCTTTCGACATGTAAGTTTGAGCATGCTGCGCTGATGCATGGAGACTGCTGAGCGTTGTGATACGTCTCGACGCTCAGCAGTCTCCACTCCACATCTCAGATATATTGTGAAAATTTCCCGACTCAACATTTTCACGACCTCTCCCCATTTCTGACGATCTTTGGAATGTAATTGTGCATCTGACATGTTGGTGTCTAGGTATTGTCTTGATCAGACCATTTTTTAATGCTACCTACCACCTCTGCAACCTGCAACCTAGCGTGTGCCTCAGCCACAGCACATTCGAGTACCTACATCTTACTGTACCCGCGGACTGGTCCTTCGGTACGTATGTTGTACCGCGCCGCGCCGCCGCCCCGCCGCGTCGCAGTGCCGCTAACAAAGCGCGCTGTCACTTGTGCCTGTCACGCGCGGCATGATGGCGCTGTCTGCAGGATTTTCGGTATTTTCGGGACTTTTTCTACAGTCGGCACATTGGGTGTCGAGAAATTTATAACAAGTATGGTAAAATCGTACCTACCGACAATCCTACCGTACATGCTACTTATATTTTATAGATTCCTCAGCTAAAAGACTTACGGCTATAGATATTGTTGTTGTACTTACGTAGTTAAATAAGTACGTACATTTTCAAGTCCGTGTTATCATATGTATCTGTACAAGTAGGTAGCAATATGCATGTCCTCATCAGGACATCTCTACAGGGAATATAAGAGAGTTCGAGTTCCTAATTATATGTAAGTCAAACAGTGCTTTAGTTGTTCGTGCAATAGACTTGCCTAACGTTTTAAGGGTCCTAAAACATAGCAGCAATCTGTAAGTGTACATTGCACATCAGCGTCTGCCTAACCGTTTGGATAAATAGGCTTGATGATACAGTAGGTAGTTATGTAAGTACAATCAACAAAAAAGACACTTAAGTATACAGGCAAATAATGACATCTGTGTTTTGACAAAGATTGTGTAATAATGTATTGTAATACCTACGCAAAATGTGTCAAAACGCAGATGTTGTTAGCTGCCTACATACCAAACCCTTTGGTAGATAAAAAATGTTTCAGTATAATTATCACTATCTTTGCCGAAACATAGATTGCCTGTACTTCTATCTCTATGGTTGACTGTACATAGTTATAAAGGTTCTATGGGAACCCCAGGTATGAATCTCGCTGGTGTTGCAAATATGATTGTAAGTATAATGGTACTACCACAAGTACCACAGATTAAATAATAGTGTTACTATACTAGCTATTCTTGTCAGGTTATGAGCTCACCTACCTACTTATATGTAGATCTCCTTTTACGCAACAATCTGTTGTAATCCGAGTGCTCAAAACAATTGTTTACCGCGCTTTATTAACAAAAGTCGACCGTTTTAATTAAAGTCACTCTCAAGCCGCTATTGTGGCGGAAACAATATGGCCGCGAACCGTTGCGCGCGCACCCGCCACGTCACTTCCGGCCGCGACAATGCGCGGGCGCACAAAAGCGCAGTGCGATATTATTTCAACTATTATTTAGAACTAAATAACGCGCGATTACGTATTGTAAAAGGCTCGGGTTACTTCGATGACGTTGACTTTGCACTGATTGCCGTTGCGCAGCGGTTCTCAAACTAGTTGAGTTTCGCAATGATATATTCTACAGCCGCAGCCGGTGACTGAGTATCTATAACATATCATCACGCCGCCGTATTTTCAAAGTGTAAGGCAGAGGTTTATTGCTGTACACTGCACCTACGGTTCACTGGTCACCCATGTAAGCCTATCGAAACTATTTTTGTATACTTACTTATCTTATAAAACTCAGTGTGTCCCGCGATGCTATCTGCATTAATATGTTTTCCTCCCAATCCTGAATTTCCCTAGATTCCTAGCCGTTGCCTAAAGTCGCACCCGAGAAAGTCAAATTTAACCTGTCATACTGAGTGACTGACACTCACACACTCATATTCTTCAGGGAATACATACGAACATTACAACAACTTTGAGTGCCGCTGCCTTAAGTTCAAGGTTATAATTTGTCGCGGCCTGATCCCCTGCGCGTGAGCACACTGACCCGCCTTATGCTGTTCACTTATAACTATAATTGAGCGTCATTGTTGTAAGCTCTGCTTACCCTACGACTTAAAGCGGCAGCTGCCGTGATTGCACCGTGGAATGTAGTGTTTATGTTTATAAAATTTGAGAGAAAGTTATTTTAATGAATTGGTACGACTTTTAAGGCTTTAGCGCTGAGGACCGTATAGTTTCTAGGAATTCTGGAAAATACGAGTAGGTAGGTATATTTAAACCCTACATATTAGTATGTATCAGTATGTATTAGGATAGTAAGTACCTAGTTACCTACAAAAAATATTTTATTTGACTTTATGGCGATACATTTAGGGTGAGCTTGAGGTTCTGGATAGGAATAAGGCAAGAGGACGCACTGACGAACTGTTGTTTCATTTTTGTCTGAAAGGGTATTTTTTAGATTTTTTCAGGTATAATAAAAATACCCTTTAATTGTCACAGCGCATATATTTATTAATTAAATTCAATAAGTATTGCATTTGGTAATTATAATATTATTTCTTTTCTAACATTAATGTATTATGTACAGGCTAACGATCACTATTCATATTTATTATTAATTTATCAGATAAAACTGTACGATTATTTATATCTACAAGATATTATTTGAGAAAGGACATCATACGCGTAAGTACGGTTATCCAACATTATCGGAATTCTTTCCAAATAAATCCGCATTATTGTTTATGAATGACATACAATTTCTATAAGCATTTTAAAATAGATTAAATAAAAATATTACTACTTAGGTACTGCAAACCAAAAATTATATTAGGTATATTTTTTTTGCTACAGCCAAGTGCAGTAAATGTAGGTATTTTTTTTAAATGAATTTTGGTATGCTATATAATTTTACTATTAATAAAGTAAAATAGTACATAATATAAACTTTACATTGATAGTTATTTTTAGTGAAGGAAAAATTGGCTGGCGAGCAGGATTCGAACCTGCGTCTTCTGGTTCGGTACACCAGACGCTTTAACACATTCCTTCCTGAAGATTTCGACAGGCGACAGGGCTCGCGATAGCTTAACGGTTAATGCGCATTAAAGATAACTTGTAATCTTAGCATGGAAAATGCTTAAAAAATACAAAAAGATAGTTTACATTGATATATAAATCCATAGGTTCTTGAAATAAAGCTTTTTTATGAATCCAGAATGCTAAATACTCGCTTAGTATTTAGCATTCTTACACTTTACACGTGGAGTTTCTTGCCGGCTCTCCTCCATAAGACCCACTTTTTTTGGAACCGTGCAACTAGTTATATAACGTTTCAAAAGTACCTATTTATATGGTCTAATTGAAATAAAAATATTTTGAATTTGAATTTGAATTTGAACATTAATATTAGATGAATCACAATAACCAACGTATTGTTGGATACATTTTCATATTACAATTACCTATAAGTTATTAAAATATTTACAATATACCTATACTAACTATATTATTTCTCTATTTTATTAGGTATATTTAAATTCCAGATATTTTATAATTTGTATTAGATTAGCTGAGTGAGCATTTTCGTGAAATGTAATGACACAAATAATGCATGTAGGTAGGTACGTAGGTACTTACAGTTCTCGCCAAACTTATTGTCCGGGTTGAAGATAGCACAAACTAACTTTAACCCGGACGTAAAAATCGTAGAAAGAAAAATATTGGATTAGAATGATTTAAAACTACAACCTACGACTTGAGCTTTCGTTTTTATTTATTACAATCTAATGTTTTCTTTCTCCGATTTTTAAAGTTGGCACGAAAGTTAGCTCGTGCCAACTTTAACCAGGACAATAAGTTTGGCGCGAACTGTACTTAGTTTTACATAATCTAAATAAAGCCTATAGAACTCGTCTACAAATGGTAGGTACAACAGTTGTACGAAAATCAAAGGACGGCTTAATAATATTACCAGAAAACTGATAAATTTTACACCTTCTACGTCTAAATATTTACAAAATTAAAGTCTATTTTACTATCAAATCCTTGATCAATTCACTCTTTGTTATCTCCGAAACTATTGAAGTATCCAGCCCCGGGTCACAACAGCTTCGAGAAGAACGCGTTGGGTGCCGTCATCCGCGAAGGATCCAATATCCTAGGGTATGACGAACCTAGGAATGGTCTGAAAGCTATCCGGCTTGCGTCCTCCCCGGGGCTGCTGGTCGCCTCTTGCGTGGACTCATCCTGTGTGTCCAGAGATGAGTCCCCATTGTTTGAACTCCCAGCACCGAGGTGCAATTTTCTGGTATGCTTCTTCAAGTCAAAATTCCTGCAAAAGCCTTTGGCGCAGATACTACAGGTAAAAGGTTTTCTTTCGTTGTGGGTGTGCATGTGGAACGTAAGGTTGTAGATCTGGTGGAAGGCTTTGTTGCAAATACTGCATTTATACGCTTTCTCCCCACTGTGCGTCAGCCTATGGTTCTTATAGTTGCCTTTCTGGTGGAACCCTTTACCACAAAACTCGCAAACGAACGGCTTGTAGCCAGCATGGATCCTGGCATGCGTGTTAAGAGTAGATGACCTGTTGAAGGCTTTTCCGCATGTCAGGCATTTGTGTGGCTTCTCTGAAGTGTGTATGATCTTATGTCGACATAACGTGGACGCCTGACGGAAGCCTTTGCCACATATTTTGCAGACGAACGGTCTGGCGCCGGTGTGGACTGGCATGTGTCGGGTCAGGTTGTAGTGAGCATTGAAGACCTTGCCGCAATCCCCGCAAGCGAAGCTCTTATTCTTCGCTGGGGAAGGTGTAGGTCCTGTCGTGGACGACACAGCGTGGTCTGCTGCTGGAGGCCGGGGGCTTGGCGGGCGCGGGACTGGCGACGTTGGGGGTGGAGGCCGCGGCAAGTGCAGCTGGTGAGCATACGTCAGGGACACGAGATCTGGACCATAATAAAGAAGAGGGTAGTGTGATACAAGCTGCCTTCGCGCTGCTGGAATGTATTGTTTAAACGCTGAATCCAAGAGCTGAGCTCCGTATGAAAGGAACCCTGGTGGCGGCGGTGGTGGATCCGGAGACACTGACTTCTTTCTGTCAGGTTCCATGAGCCGCGCGATGGAGAAGTTGAGGACTGGTGCTGTGGGCGTGTCGGGCGACTTGGCGCGCTCGGGGGAGGACTCCCGCGGACCCTCGGACCGAGTGGTTGATTGAAATGGCTGCATTTTTAGATCTTGAATTGTGGATTATATCTGTAACAAAAGAAACGTTGCCATTTCAATACACAGAAGAAAATCCATTGTAAAATCTCTCATGAATACCCAGGAAGGTGGATGGAAGGTGTCAGGTTGATACCAACCACAACTATAGGAATAGGTGCCATCTATAGTGACAAATTTTTATCGATGTCATATAGACACGCTAAATTATGAGCAGTTCAAAACGTGGCTGCAGTTTTTACTAAGCAGAATTCATTCATAGGAAAATTATAATCATACAAATGAAAGCTTCGCAGTTGGCACCAAACCAGCAATCCTACAAATCGACTCCGATTGTCGTATTCAGTCAGCTAAGCGAGTGGGTGTGTCGGTCCGCCCGCGCCGCGTCGTGGTCGCAACAAAGCGCGATCGACTATTGTGCTTGTTTTAAGTAAATTGGAAAGCGTCGCGCTGGGGCGCCGCGTCGCGTCGCGTCGCAGCCGCTGGGTCTGACGCCACCCTTATTCATCCACAAACCGCTCGCTTTTGTGCGGGAATCGGCCGCAAACATCCAACGATAGACATTATTTTTATGAGTGCTTTTGAATCATACAATTGGAAAGGTGCTTCTGAGATTGCGCAAACGATTTTTTGTGTTATTACGTCATGTCTCGGTGTCTGTTTATGTGCTTCAGGTTTTATTATGATGTTTATGAGGAAAATGGGATTTGCGTTTTCAATCTTATCATCTAGTTAAGATCAACCTCTTAGAAATGTTTAATGTAAGGGAGGAGAGAAAGATATATCAGATTTCTTTTATTTAGGACGAAAATATAAAAATATAGAATTATCAACCGACCTTAAAAAAACGAAGAGGTTCTCAATTCGACTGTATGTTTTTTTTATGTTTGTTACCTCATAACTTTATGCTGAGTGAACCGATTTTGATGACTTTTTTTATTCGAAAGCTTGGTGCTTACAGATTGGTCCCATATAAATTTTATCGAATCCGGTGAGCGGTTTAAAAAAAATCGACGAAAATAAAAAATAAATATACATAGATGATATTATGATTTTCTCCGAAACCTCGCTGTCTGTGCCGGGCAGTGTGTTTAGTTGGCCTCCCCATATAAAATAATAGGTACAAAACAAAATACATACCACTAAAACTTTTAAAATAAATTATTTTTAACAAAAAACAAACCGCCTCCAAAAACACCTGGGAATTAAAAAAACTAAACTAACTAATTTGGAGTCGGTGCCAAACAGACATCAACGAAAGTCATATTTAAATTAAATTAGTAGTTTGCCGCCTCCAAATTAGTTAGAAACCTGTTATTTTTTGCTTTTTAGTTCCTAGGTGTTTTTTGGAGGCAGTTTGTTTTTTGTTTAAAAATAATTTATTTGACTAATATAGGTATTTATGTTGCATTTATTTCATAAATATTAGATAGGTAAGTGTAACCGACTTATGTTTTCTTGTAGTATGTAATAATTACTTTTTTCCTACACACCATTTTCGAGTAAATATAAGCAACTGTGGTCATTTTCATCGTTAAAAAAATATAGAAGTAACTGCTTTTCTTTTTTTAAGCTAGTTATAGATAATTTATTATACGTATAAGGTACTAATATTAACAAAATAATAAATAAAAACCAAAATTTCCGCACCTAGGCGTCAAAGTACTCCTCATCGCTGTCATCTGGTAACGTGCCCAGAAGACTGGCAGCATTGCCACGTTGAATGGCAATGCTGATTCTTTGGCCCAAAAATAATCCAGCCCTCTGGTCACGAGTAGCGTCGATAAGTCTTTTTGCAAGGTCTTTAAATAGGAGGCGAGCACTCGGACCCCACGGCCCGAGCGTTTCGACCCCAAACGGCTCAAAACTATAGTTCCCATTAAGGTTACTATATTTGCGCCGCTTGAGGGTCGCCGCCGCCGCGGCCGCAGCGCCAGCACAGCCCGCCGAACTTGGAAGATGAGATGGAGCAAGGGTGTCGACGCAAGTTGCATCCCACACCAAAGGCCTACCCAACTTCCAAGGTAATAGTGACATACCGTCTGGTCTCTTCCCATCGTCACGTACCAAGCCATTAGGTTCTAAAACAGCTGGCACGCCGACGGTGGCAAGAGCACGACGAATAATGTCATTAATATTGGCATGCCGTGCTATGCGCCCTGCGCTCTTGCAGCAAGACAAGCCATGGTGTCCGAGGCTATCGACAGCTACACCGCAGTGACACCGATGCGGAGTAACACAAGGAGCGCCAAGACGTAAACTTATAGCTAGCCGAAAAATATACCGACTTATTATATCTGTGTAAGTATTTTTATATAATTTTGGCAGCTTACTTCTATGAAGAAAAACAAATAAGAATAGATCTATCATGAAATATCAAACAAATAAAAAACGGGGTCCCTTGTACCTAGAACAAAGGAGCGCGTGAGGGTTATAGCACTTTTATCGCGACAATTAGTAAGACAATAGTTCCCGCGCACGAGTAACCCGCGGAATATGCTCGTGTGGTCGCCAATACCCCGGCTCCGGGTGACTGTCGGTCGCGACGACCCCCGCCGAGTGTTTGTTTAAAAAGAATTAATTGCTGGTAGAGACGGGCGGGTTAAGTCGGAGGGAATGGAAATTACTTTTCAAACAGAGTGGTCTATTTTACCATTTTAGTGCTATTCATAATCGGAAGTAGGTGGTTATTCTAGTCTACGTATTAAGTAGATCTATACATATTTATTTACTGCGCTAATCGGAAACGAGAATTTAAAAAAATATACACTCGCGAGCAACCAAATCGACTCAACCTAAGCACACATACCTACATATATATATATTTTTCATAGATACTTGCATATAAAATTCATATTTATGATCAAAAAGCTTAAGGACTCTGCTTTAAATTGGTACCAGTATTGTCATTCATTCAGTACTTTATAAAATAATGGTACCTGGATGGAAATTCTAGTGGTTCTAGCGAAGCTGATGTTCACTAACTAAGTCCCTTTTGCAACAGGGTCACATTTTAGCAACTTCTTCGGGCTTAGTATTCATAAATTCGTGTAAACAATGAATATAATTTCTTTTTGATAGTTCTGTCTTACAGCTGGAGCTTAATTTCAGTAGATAAACTGATTGTGAAGGTTTTTTTAGGGATAATTCAGAGCGCAACTTGTAGGCAAGTACGGTAAAGTTAATTTTTCTCTGCGCGCATTAAATTAAGGTAATTAAAAGGTTTCTGAATATTTAATAAATTATATTGGTACCTACTAATGTAAAGCTTTCAATAAACATATGGTTTTTGTAAATAAAACATTTGTAATTTTTTGAAAAAATTACAAATGTTTACGCGGTTGTAGGTTGAGTCAATTTAGTTGCTCGCGAGTGTGTATAAATTTACGACCCTCGCATCATACCATAATTCATCTAGTTTCAGGTCCTAGAGAACGTAGCGGAAAACCTGAAAAACGCACGTCGCACAGGCACATGAAGGCTAATATTCAGAGAATAACTAAGCTTAAACTAACACTTACGTAAGTATTTCAAGTATTACAATTTAACATACCCACGGAAGCGTAAGTTTACGCTTTGTCAGTGTGGTCTCTGAATATTTGCCAACGGTTCTAAGGTGGTTGTACTTATTATTTAAAATTTTGCAGCATCAGTAGTGAGGAGACAGTTTTGTGTCTTTTTCGGGTGTTTTGGCACAGAGAAGTTTGTGGCATGTCATGCAATCAATTAAATTAAATTTGTTAATAAGTTTTTCCTATACATATAAGAAAAGTTGTACATTATGCCACAAGCTATAGCAAGGGACTATCAAGAATTACTGTTATAAGATCCCAGCCGGTATGTAGGGACTCCGGTGCTAGGATTCAAGCAGGGATATACATGAATGCTTGTTTTTAATGAATAAAACTTTAGCATATTGCCCAGTTTTATCCATATTGGTGGGCGTAGCTGATGTAGAGACCACAAAGGTCGCTCCCAATATTTGGATACGACTGGCAAGTTAGCAAGCATTCATATAAAAATAATATAATGACGTAGAATGTACTAGAAGTAGTTGTGTGACAGACACAATGACATGTGAACTTGATTCAGTGCTCCTAATTAAAAATCTATTAACGATATCTCAAGTATTAATTTTATCAATACCCTAACCCGGTACTGTGGAGGACAAGAGCCTCCACGTTACCTACCTACTAGCTGTTCCCCGCGGCGTTACTCGCCTTCATCCATTCTTTTAAATAAATTGTTGCGAATGTCTGCGAGTGACAGTGCTGTCAAAATCTGTCCAGCCGTTCCAGAGATTAGCCGGAACAGACAAACAGACAAAAACTTAAATATTTTTTTTTTATGTTAGAACCTTACCTATATACTTTCATAATATGCATTTAGTGAAAAGCTGTTATTTGAAATTACAAACATTAGGGCAATCATTTTATTTGATGTAGGTAAGTACCTACTTTAAATATTTTTCTGCTGTAAGTACTTAGAGTTAATAATGTCCCATCTAGAAACGACTTAACTAATGTTTAACCAACAATAATCATGGAACACATTGTGTTGTGTGCACTAACATTGAGATCTTTTGTTTTGTGCCAACTTCAAGTAGTTGTTTTGTTTATGTCGTCTGGGGCAGCCGTTATATTGTTGTCGAGTGCGTGTGCGCAGAATAAATGAATTTAAAGTTATTGTTCTTTTTAAATATTGTTGGGGTCGTTAGCAACTTGAAGTCGGGGAAATATTGTGCTTTATTTGTGTAGGTAATACCAATTTTATAAGAGGAATTTTGAATAAAGATTGTTTGTAACAATAATTATTGTTCTGTTTCACTAAAAAAATATTAAATAAACTGTTCAATACATTGTCCTACATGACTTGTTTTATTCTAGAGAGCGACATTTTCGTCCGTTGCTCAATAACAAATAGGCCTATGAATTGTAATATAATTATACTAGCTCTTGCCCTCCGTTTTACTCAAATTCCAAAGGTTATATTAAGACAAGAAAGAGGTACCCTAAATCCTTCCTCGGAACAAAGTGTATCTCCTCGGCAAATTTTATGGAAATCTATTCAGCGGTTTAGGCAAGGAATCAGACAGAAAATCAGACAGTTACCTTCGCATTTATCGGAATGCGTAAGTGGTGTAGCTATTACCTAATAGTATTATTGAAACTGGATAAAGCATAAAGTACATCATCATCCTCCTGTCCTTATCTCAATTCACTTAAAGTCGGCACAGTACTTACTTACCTAACTATGTCTTTTTCTTCCATACATCTCAGTAGCCGTCATCTCGTCATTCAACTTTTTTGCGGACATATCCTTGCTCACAGCCCATCCATCTTTTCTTTGGTCTTCCTCTTCCCTTCAAAACTTTATGGATTAGGATTACCTAAATTGTTCCGTGCGGGAAATAAACTAACGACCTTCGATCGTGATAACTCATGGACACTTCAACGTGTTAAGGAGGTACTAATACACTAAAGGCTGACTCTTCAAAGAGGAAGCACCTAATCTCCCTCCATCTTGACTCAACAATCCCGCATCTGTATCAGACACTCCCCAATGTAATCCTCCCATCTCATCCACCAGATCATCTCTTTGTCTGCAATCAGTGTCAATATCATAATTACACTTGTGGATGTGCTGGCTTATCGGTTGGTAGGATCGCATCAAATCTGATAAAGTCGGTCGCTCTTTAGATAATGAGGTGATTGGGCACAGCGCTCTTGAGATGGCTGTTATGTGATAATGTTCTATGAGTTTAAAGGAATAAGGTGGAAATTAGAACGGGTGTGATGTAGGTACCTACCTATTTTTAATTTTGTAATTTACCCAAATTAATTCATATTGGAAACTTTTTGGTATTGCGTGACGAAAAAAAAGAAATACTTGGAAGATCATAAAAAGCAGTTAAGTACTTAAGTAGGATTTTTATTTAGGTAGAGGCCATGAGAACCATAGTGGCCTAACTCATTTTTTACAATATTGAGCTTATGATTTTTTCCAGTTCAAATTGATCATTTTGATAGAACCAGAGTGACCTAAAAGTGATACAACGAATATTCACTAGATAGCAGCAAAATCACTGTTACGGTTTTTAGTCTGTGATCTAAACCCTACTTTAAAATACTGTTTTTATTTTCTATGGTACTCAAAAAGCTTGTCCATTGAATTAGGCCACTATGGTTCTCATGGCCTCGTATTATAGAACAGAAACACATTTAACCTGTAAAATTAAATGATAAATTACCTTGGTATATTTATTTCGTCAAAAACTAAGTTCTTTTATATAAACTTTTACAAGACCTTGTTTTTTTTAATAGTTAAGCGCCGGCTTTACCTGGCTGACGACCTCTGAGAAGAAACGCTAGATCTCAATAATTAAGCGCCTACAACAAAGCAGTCTTTTACGTAACCGCCACTTGTCTAATTGAAATCGACTAGCTTCGCGTACTCGACGTCACTCGCGATGACATCTGTCAACTAAACAACTCATTACCGTCCCGTTTCTGCCGGGATTCGAACCCGAATCAAACCGTTAATGTTCCCGACACGCGTCAACTCTAATCCCTAAATGCCTTTAATCGGTATGTATGTCCCTTTCTCACGTAAGGCAAGCAATACATCTGTCTCGCTCTCAATTCTATGATATTTCAATTCGCCAGAAGTCATTAGAACGGACCAGTACATTGTGACCCCTTGTGATTGGATGTTGTCGTACAATTTGTGATAAATAGGGGGTGTGTGAGAGGTCTGGCTATGTTGGTGTGTTTATGGCATGTTGTGGGGTGTTTGGTATGGGATTGGTACGGCGTGATGCGGTTGATAATTGAAATGCTATGATTGTGTGGAGGAAATTGCTTATTTTCGTGTTAATAAAGTGTTTATTTTCGTTCGCGGTCGATTGGGTGCAAATGTTATGATTACATGGAATCTATTGTAAATGTTTTATTCTACGACTGAGTTTCTCGATCTCAAGTCATGATAGTCGAGTTGTTGTTGTGTTGTTAATTTGTAATAATTTTTAATTAAAATAAAATAAGTCTTTATTTTTAAGATTTTAGGTACAATGTAGCGAACTAATTTAAGAAATAATATCTAATGTAAATATTACCTACATTGACGAATAAATATTTCTATTCTATTCTGTAATCTAATTATAGTCTACCTATACTTATTACTTACATGCATAGTAGGTATACTTATTAAAAACAAAAAGTTAAGTGAACCTAAATGTATGGAACAACTGATTTTTCAGCGATTTCAGGGTTGTTCTCATAGTGACATTCATAATGATGAGGAGGTACCGACAATAAAACCTTAAATAGGTAATTTACGGGAATTAAAAATAAGAGCCTGTTGCCATCAACCGGACACCAAGTAATTCCGACACCGAGCTGCTACTGGGAATTACTCAGAACAACACGGCTCGACCCAGGAATCGCACCCAGGATCTCTAGCGGTTTAGGATCAACGAGGCAATGTTTTTAGATGTGAAAAAAAAGTGGGGTCTGAAACTGTTTCTCTCACGTTCAGGCAGGGGTGTGTGTACGTGTAGTCTGCCCACCTGCATTATGTCAGCACGGTGGAAGTAACTTGACCAAATACCAGTGTCATACCTACCTACCTAATGACGTACGAAAACTTCAATGCATCATTTTAAAGTAAAAAATATCCCAAGTACAAAAAATCTACAGAAAGTAGGTAGACAATAATTATGTTTTTCTACCTAATATCATATTGTCATTGCCTCATCCGCATCTGTCAAATATTGCGACCCGTTCACACTTGACCGGCGCCGCTCGTAATTCATTGCGACGAGTTTGTCGAGATTTGACGAGAATTGACGAAATGGTCGCGACGTCGAGAGGCGAGGGGTTGGCTACGGTTTAATATTAAATTTATTTTTTATATTTTAATAACGTTATTGTCGTTTTAGAATCATAAAGAGTTGCTTAGAAAGGTTTTTGGTATTATAAGGCCGGCCTCACACAGCCGGAATGTAGAAATATTCTAAAAATAATTTATGAGATACGTACTTACACTACTTACCTAGGTTTTGGTCGTGGTACTCGTGGTGGATATTTCGGATCCTATAGCCACAACAACTTATAGGGCAACGGAAGGCAAGTGTTGTTTTTAGAAGGTACGAGTTTGACATAAGTAATTACCCTGTCAGGGGACAGGGTAATTATCCCATATATACATTAGGTACCTACCAGGAATCCATGAGGATTTTTTACACCCCAATATTAACTTTCGATCATGCATATTAGGAAGTCTGATGTAAACTATGCTATAGGTACCTACCTACTGGGAATTTTATAGGAAAACACTGCGCAACTGACAATATTGCAAATACTTACCTAATTAATATCTAAGTTTATTTACAAATTGTGGCGACAGGGACAACGAACTTATTTGTGTGCTTTTGTGTCGTCGGTAAGCACAACAACAAACATCCTTATTATTATTAGATCGATACTCTTTCGCTTTGTCGCGCGCCTTCCGACGGAAGCACTAATCCTAATGTCGCGACTGCTTTGTACCAGAGTATTTATGTCACTTTCACTGGAAGGATTACTAACAAGTAGTAACTATGATACTTTCTTCGTTCCGCTAGCTCTACACAAAGATATGACAAAAAAAAGATTCCTTCCGCATAATCCTAGCAGAGAAAGTGCCAAACAAATCACTTACGTACAAACAGTATCACAATAGTGTACCGACACTGTGACACTTCCGTCGGAGGCCGGACACAGCCGACACTGACACAAAGGCCGAGATTACACCAGATTAAAACATATTAATTGTTGATGTAATCTGTGATCTCTTGTACGAATAGTTCGGAAGAAATTATTCGTTTTTTTATTAGTTACTACTCACTAGGTGCATAGGATATTTTTTTTTTTATTAGGAATAACAAACAGATATACAATTTATATTATTTGAGAAGTTACATATAGAAGATTTTACGATTGTACATCCAACTACGTTATTAACAAGATATGTAAGACATTAAAAGAGAACCTTATAACTACGTCATGCAAATGGAACAGTGTATGCTCACAAAAGATTATATTTTATGTCGTAAAAATAAATAATAATTGTTGTGGGCAGGGTGCACAGCAACAGGAGAAATTAAAGTATTAGTCTTTATCACTGTTTTGGTCGTTTATTTGGCACAAAAATTAGATGGATTTACATTTCTACACACAAGCAATGTTGGCGGGATTACCGGCGTTACAAGAGAGAGCGTCACTACAGTGTTACCATACGTATATGAATTTGACTATAAAGCCTTTCAGCCCTTTTTAACATTGCAACTTAACAATAAAACAAACATTCAATCATTAAGTGGTGATACATTAAGTAGTGTCTATGGTAGAAGAATTCTCCAGAGAGTTTATAGTTTTAAGAGCATGATTTCTAAATCTTGAAGGATGTAGGATCGTACGCGACGATAAGCCTGATAAGATCATGTTATGGTGTAGATACTTAGGTACTTATTTAAATACTTAGGTCCTATAACTTCCATGATGGTCCCGTTAATACCTAATTAATGTTAATTATGTTTCATTGGTGTCTAATCACAATAGGTAATTGTTTAAAGAGGATTTTCGTTCCTAAAATTTTATTACGAGAATTGGAAATGAAACAGCCATTTCCAAGTAACAGAGAGAAGCTTCTTCATCGAGAAGCCACATTCCAATTAACCACGGTAATGACATGTTTCGGGCGCGTGACGTCGACACCCTATTATCTCGACGTCACCCGGGAGTGCAACCCGGGCCGCTCCAATTACCAACCGCAAATATTAGCGCCACACTTTACGCTATGTATGTAAACAACGATGGTGGAATGGATACTTTGAACTTATTCTTATGGGTATTTGCAAAGTATTATAGCAGAAAGGTAGGTGTTGGACTTTCTGCCTCGGAGAGCACGTATAAAAGCCGTCAGCAAGGCAGAAGCCTAACAAACCTGACAATCAATCTATTCTTAGAATATTGGATCCGGAGGTTGAAATATAAACAGAATCTAGTCACACTGGAAGGTCTGGAAGCCGACCCCAACATAGTTCTTACTTTCTCTTGAAAGGCTTCGAGAATACGATTGCAATATTGGCAATAGTCATAACTTTTATATAGGTAAGATAAGTAGTCCTACATCTTAAAGGACCTATCTACTCCACGCAAGAATATTAGGTAGCTCATCAGTGTCCCCCTTCATTGTACTACTTTTTGCACAATGTTTAATAAACCTTTCAAAGGGGTGTCATGATCCTGCACAGTTGAGCTCACCCGTAGCCGCTAATTTATGACAATGGCTAATTTGTCACCCTCGATGGAGTACCACCTGATCCCTCACAGGTGAGCCCTCGCGCTCGGAGGGCGGAGGGTAGAGGGCAGTTATTAGATTATACCTTACAGGCGACTGACGACATATAGTTGTTCAGTGATTGTCACAGTTTGTAGGTAGGGGTCGCTAAGAGCCTAATAGTAGTGTAGGGGTGCGGAGAAATTGCTTAAAACGATTTAATACATACATTAACGCCTCGTTTTAAAGATAAGCGGGGGCTGGCGAATTCACACGGATTTAAAATTAAAATGTTTTGCTCCTGTCCCTCCAGTAAGCTTTCGAATACCTAGATTAAGAACTACCTATTTTGATATTGGATTTTTGCTTGTATGAATTGTTCAGAATCGTAGAAAGAGTCGAAAGTTAATGTAATAAGAAATTCTCTTTTGAAATTCGGGTGCTTTTTAATTTCAAATAGCCTCACGAATCATCCTGGTTTGGAATAGATTTTCTTTGCAGGGACTTATCCTAAGGACTACCTAATGCTGGGAATTGAATCAAATTAGGAACATGCTACGAGAAATATGTGGAGTTACTAGAAGGATAGGGTAAGGAATGAGTAAGTAGGTGTGTAAGAGATAGTTTGAAAGTGGCACCAGATAGTCCAGTTACTTACTGAAAAATTGTTCACACAGTAAATACAATATCCACATCGACATGTGATACGTAGAAGTGAAGAGCTCACCAGAAAGGTTTTGAACATTAATGTGGATGGACTTATAAGGGAAGAGGGAAACCAACAGATAAGATGAATGGAATGTATGAGACAGGATATGGCCACAAAGGAAGTTATGATTGGTAAAAAAGACCTAAGTACCTAGTAGGCACTGCACCGATCTCAAGTAAACATGGATATGGGCAGGAGGATAATCATTATGAAGTGAGTAGGGAAAGTAAAACTACGTTTGCTGTGGACGCTGTCGTCAGGCTATCTTAGGAACGCTTCTCTGAGTCTTCTTACTTCGTACCTGTGTGATAGGATTCAGAAAGTGGACGTCAATGGAAAGAGATCACCCGGGTCAGTCGTTACTATGGGAGTTCCGCAGGGTTCAATTCTGGGCCCGTTTTTGTTTTTGATTTATATGAATGACTTGCCTTATCTCATAAGGGACAACCATGAGGTAGTGCTGTTTGCAGACGATACTTCCCTTTTATTTAAACTAAAACGCCAGCAACTGGCAACTCACGACGTAAACAGTGCTCTCTCCAAAGTAGTGCACTGGTTTAATGCTAACAACTTGCTGCTAAATGAGAAAAAAACTAAATGTATTAAGTTCACAACACCAAACGTGAGACAAGTGAAAACCAGTGTACTAATAAATGGCGAAGAGTTGGACCTTGTGGACTCAACTGTGTTTCTAGGTATTACCTTAGATGCTAAGCTTCAGTGGGGCCCACATATAGATAAGTTGTCAAAGAAGCTTAGCTCTGCAGCATACGCCGTTAAAAAAGTAAGTACGTAATTTAACTGACGTTGATACGGCTCACTTAGTTTATTTTGGTTATTTCCATAGTGTGATGTCGTATGGTATTCTGCTGTGGGGGAATGCCGCCGATATACAGACTATTTTTGTGCTGCAGAAAAGAGCCATTCGATCAATTTATAATCTCAGCCCAAGATACTCACTTAGAGATTAATATAATGACTGTTGCTTCTCAATACATTTATGAAAACCTGTTATACGCGCACAAAAATATTAATCTCTTTTCAAAATACAGTGATATACATAATATTAATACTAGGAATAAAAACAGGTTTGTTGTTCCTGCAACTAGGCTCCAGAAAATTAGTAATTCATTTAAATGTCAATGTATACGCTTTTACAATAAAATCCCAAGTCATGTGCAACAGTTAAGCTTGAATAAATTTAAATCATACATTAAACCTAAATTATTTAAAAAAGGTTATTATAGAATTAGAGATTTTATTGAAGATAGAAATGCTTGGGATTGAACTGTTCCAATTAACAGGTTTATTATTGACATGCATTTTATATTTTATTTTATTTCTATTGACATTGTATTTTATTTTATTGACATCATTATATTCGTGTATTGCTTTGTTTGACATGATTTATCATCCACTCGACATTTCTGACTTAGGGACATGTTTTATTATTTACTTATTTTTTACATTTTATTCCTATTTCAACATGTTTTAATTTATTTTAATTTCATTATCCGTTTTTTTAATTATCATTATTATTTGCCATCAAAGGTATGAGTATTCTGCAGACTTTGGTGTTGTTTTTGTCCTCTATTAATGTTTAGTTTAAACGGCCTGCAGTTTGAGCTTGTCATGCTCACTTCAATGTCCTGCTGATGGTGGCGTTGTGTGTCGGGTCGTTTTATTCCCTACAACATGGTTGAGTCAAACGGCGCCGATACACACGTCATACTCGTGAACGGGTGCTGTCTGTCGGGGCTGGTCGGCTCTCACTGCCTATGGCCATCTTTTCAATTTTAATCTTAATACTCTTCGAATCACACACATCAAACTGCACTATCCTCAAAACCATTCACAGCAAAATTGTTACGATTTCTATTTTAAACATGAATTTAAATGTAAATGTGAGTACTATGTAGGCTAGTTTAAACGCGTTCCATATTTCAACGAATTCTGTCTGTTTTGGGTATTTCATATGACCTACGCAAATGTCTTGCTGATCTGGTATCGTCGTGCGACGGGTCGTTGAGCTCCCTAATAATGGTTGAGCTACACGATGACTGTTGCATGCTGGCCGTCAGTTAGGACTGGTCAACTCAAAACTTTCAGATTTTGCCCTACATTGTTTAACTCGCATATCCGCATTTACTACGTTTGTCTGGACTTTAAAAGAGACCATGATTCTCTGAGTTTGTTTCGGCGTTTCTTCTCAGAGGTCGTCAGTTAGGAAATGCCGGCGACATCTAGCATTAAAAAAAAAATGACTTGTAAAAGTGTCTTTAAAGGATCTACTTACAGAAATAAATATCATTTCATTTCATATAGTGTCCGTGGAGTTTCTTGCCAGATTTTTCTTTATAGGAACAACTTTTTAGAACAGTGCAACTAGAGACCAATATATTATGTAATTACGTTTTATATCTAAATGTTTATTTGAAACAAAAACAATTGAACTTTTCTTGACATATTAGAATTTCTCCGATAACCTATGATAACCGTCGGTCCCGGTCGTTATACCTAATTATAAACACCCTAACCAAAATTTTCTATGACAGGATTTGGTGGAAGTCAGAAGCCGGAAAATCCTGACATTTGAATAATGGAGAAAAGGCCCGGACGATGATGATGATTATTTTATTTGCTTAACCTGATTTCTTAGGTACAGTCAGCAACGAAAGTAGCTGAACACTATGAAATCTTCAAAACGCTTTAACATCTTTAATATTCAGAATTCACTGACCCTTGAAGGCAGTACAAATTCTCATAATAGAGGACAATTATATATTTTACCTTAGTCAAAATCTAATGAATAGTTTTGGTACCTACTGTGATGTTTTTAAACTTTCGCCGTGTTCAACGACTTTCGTTGCTGACCGTACCTACCTACCACCTATTTAAAAGGGAAGTCAGTTACCTAGTTGGGTGGGTCCAACGAGAATATTTATTACACACTGCAGTTATGTTAGCACTTATGATGATATGGGTACCTATTATTATTATGACTGCTGTGATGATGATGATAGTCCAATGGTTTCCAATGAACCCTTAAATATTAAATAAAAAAAACAAAAATGATGATGATAGTCCGATAGTCGATTTATCAGGTAGGTATTTAGGTTATACCTAGTAGTTAATAGTAAGGCAGTTTTAAGGTACTTAGTCCTTCTAGTTTTCTAGAATTTAGGTAGATATTAAAAACGTTAGTATCTGACTATGTAGGAATTTGCTTATATTTATTAGGGAAACAGGTATAACTACCTAAATAAAAGCCGCACGGACTCAGCCTAAGTTAGATACCTACCTAAGTACTATTGCGCTCGGGGTAGTGCGTAGTGGGTAGGTAGGTATAACTTTTCAGGAAATTATAAAATCACGGACAAACCTGCAATCTCAGATGTAGATCCCACTTCAAGTTCAGCAGTTAACGCTATCCATGACAGGCTTGAAAACGAACAACAAATACTAAACTGAAAACGGACAGTCCATCACAAAGTGAGCATCGCACCGGCCATTGCACTGAACGAAAACCGAAAAACTGGCCAAAGATGGCGGTTGGAAATTCAAAATTGGTGTGACGTCGGAAAGGCGCGCGGCAAGTGGCCGCGGCAAACACGGCCGCGCGACGCACCGCTCCCGCGCCGCCCGCCGTCACTCGCTGCCCAAAGGGCGGTCGCGCGCTTCAATAATTCACGACCGCCGACCAACTGCGACTCGTCTCGCGCCTCCCTCTGTGACGCCGCGCCCCAATCGCGCTCTCTCACTCTTCTGTTGCGCATTTACTACATTTTGTGTTCGTTCTCCCTTCCTCCTGCGGTTTGTCTATAATTATATCTCCTTCGCACTCATTAGGCGGGTTCTGTATCGTGTATTATGCAGTGTGTTTGGCGAACGTTTTACTAGGTTTGCGCAGCGATGCACAGAGTAGGCGCAAAATTAGAGACTTCAGAATAATTTTATTTTACAGGTACCTAAAGAGTTGTTTACACATGTATGTATAAGTATATCCTGGGACCTTTTAACACAGCACCAACTCTAATCCCAAACTAAGCAGAGCTTGTACTATGGGTACTAGACAATGAATATAATACTTATATACTTTTTTTTTGTAAATATATACTTATAATATACATATAAGAAACACCCAGACAAGCACAAACACTTAAGGTCATCACAATAAATGTTGGTGTACTGTGGGAATCGAACCCACGACCTCGTGATCAGCAGTCGAACAACTCGAACCACTATACTTACCACAGACGTGTCAAAACAACGTGTACAAACAATAAAATGTAGTTACTTTACTTACTTTACTTTAGCAAAAGGTAGGTAAGTACTTAGTAAAGTTTTAATTAAATAAGAAGAATATTTAAATTTAACTGAGAGGCAAAGCTTATTTATTTTATTAAGTCCATAGTTGCCTACCTATCTAACTTTAAAGACAGTATAATAGCAGCAAGATATAATGAGACCTGCTTCACCACCTCCCAGTAAGTTCCCATTAAATTAATTTACAGATAAATTCATACAAATATTGTTCCTTTTTTTAATGTATCCAGTGTCAATGCTGGCGTCGGTATCCATATTTCGGCGGCTGTATCAATATTATTGGCGTCGGTACCGAAAATTTTGACGTTAGTATTGATAATTTATCGGGCGTCGGTGTCGATCGATATTATAGGCGTCAGTATGGATATTATTTGCGTCAGTATTTTTTGGCGTCAGTATCGATAATATTGGTGTCAGTATCGATATTATTGACGTCGGTGTCGATATTATTGACGTCAGTAGGTACCTATTTATAATATAGGCGTCGGCATCAATATTTTTGGCGTCGGTATCAATATTATTGGCGTCAGTATTCATAATATTGGCGCCGGTGTCGATATTATTGGCGTCAGTAACGATTTTGTTGGCGTCGGTATCGATAATATTGGTGTTTGCGTTTGTCCCGATATTATTGGCGTCGGTATCGATGGTTTTGGCGTCGGTATCGATATTATTGGCGTGGGTATCTATATTGTTGGCGTCGGTATAGATATTGTTGGCGTCGGTATCGGGTGGACAGCTTACGACCGAGGCGTTTTGTGATGCTAAAGAATAATGACTGCATGAGGCGAGAAGGTTCAGGTCCGGTAGTCTTACGTGTGGCTGACGTCAAGACGTCGACGACTTAACGTCGACTTTAGTCCAAATAAGTCGCAAAATATCAGATTTAGTCGGTCGCCGGTTCAAAAGTTATAAGGGTTTATAGGTGGCCACCTATTAACCCTCTGGGGTCAGTCTCCCCAGCTTGGCCACATTTATATCTCAAAAACTAAGGCACCTAGCGAAGATCTGTTTTCTTCTCGATTTAGTCGAAATTAGTCGCCAAATACTTATCAGATTTAGTTGGGTCTTAGTATAGAAGATATTTTGAATTTAATTTTGAAGGGATATAGTCCAAGAGCTAGATCGAAGTTTACGAAAATATTTTAAGATCAAAATATTACTAATTAATATTTTTTTCCTTTGACCAGTAAATAATAAGAAAAGGAAATAAGGAAAGGAGGTCATTACGTCATCAAAATTAAAATCCCCGATTGTGGCCAAGCCAGAGTCAGCCACACTAGTCCTACAGTCCTACTGAACTGTAAACTTTAGTCGGATTTTGATGCCCTCTAGTTCGTCTACAACGCGCTTTAGTAAAACAGAAAAACTCGTACGTACGTCAGTTCAGCATAAAGAGAATAGATGTCGCTGTGATGTACTTTTTTATCGTTATGTAGGTATATTATGAAGTTCAGAAACCTTTGCGGTAATAATAAGTTGAATTGTACCTTCGAATAAAGCTAGTGGGCACCGGAGCGGTCCATTAGTAATGTGATTACCTATATATACATTATTCGTCCTTTAATGATGATCACCAATCACCATTCACTCTGGTCTGTTTTATGCCTTTTATAAATGACTTTTTCATATCCTATGTCTGTGTATTTTTTTTTTATTCAGCCATTATCGTCCCACTGCAGGGCAAAGGCCTCCCTACCCTCTTTCCATTCCTCACCATTTCACCTTTCCATTTCTATGTGTCATTCGGAAGTATAATATCTATTGTAAAGTTTCATCAAAATACGTTCAGTAGTTTATGCGTGAACAAATAGCCATTTATACTCGCATATTTTCAAATTTATAATATTAAATAGGATTGTTAGTAGGTACAGAATAAGGTACGATTTAAGTATTCTTTATTTATTTATTATTTCATATTTTTACTAATTGGTCACTTTCTTTGCTTAAAAATTTTGTTGCGTGTGGATTTGTATTTTCATCATAGATGGTGCAGATGCAAGGTTACAAACACTGTCTCAGTTTTTTCAGATCTTTTATAATAAAAGTGTAAGATGTAACTATGTTTTTACAAGTTGCTACATAAATAAAACAACAGTAAATATTTTAAACCAACTTTATTTTTAGCTAAAATATAATAATTCATACATCAATGAAGTTCCCTAATTATACAGTAATAATACCGAGATAATACGAAAAGAAAAAATTATAATATAATGTATTACAATAAAATAGTAATCATAAAAATAAAAAGAATAAGTAGCTACCTCAAGTAATACTTAGACAGACTGGATGTTTGGGGATGCCTGCATTTGTGCAGGATTTTGAGCTTGGAAAACTCTAGAAAACTGTTGTCAGATCTTAAGAAGTAAGGAAAATGGGGGGAAATGGGCACTGGACGGTTGTCGGGTGGACATCAACAAACAATAACGTGAACAACGAACAAATGCTTGGCGGGAAACGAAATCGTTGTACGAAATATAAAATGGCACTAAAATTGTTCATCTACTAACGAAATAATTTAGAAAAGTTAACAAGTACCCAAACATATTGCTCGCTGCCCTACGATGTGCCGCGGCGCTTGACGCAGCGCAGTTCATCAACAGAACTGCTTATATTATTTCACACTTGCAACATGTTTTACAACATTCAAACACGCTTGTTTGCTGTCAAAACATCATGTTGCTCTATAATCGCGACGACAAGCGCCACAACACACCAAAACTTAACGTAAAACACAACGCAGTCGAAACAGTCAAACAAGTCAGAAAACAACACGTGACGTCAGCTAGAAGATACACCGATGATTATGTCCACAACATTGCTTACCATTGTACAGTCGACATCTATGCTAATATGGCAAACGGTCCTTGATATGCAACGTCCGAGAGAGACAGAGCGAGGCGGGCGCCCACGCGAGAGCGAGACAGACGCCCGAGCAGAACACTGGACAGAACAGAAACCTACCTACACTTACGCCTAACGACGACGCGTCTTCGTTTGCCATTTCCCGTTCGTCGAGCGTCACTAACACATAGCCACTTAGTACCTAATTGTTAGTAAAAATCCCTTAACGCATTCAAAATATATATATAATTAATATAGTTCATTATATAGTAGCTGATCCTAAACCGATACCATCTGTATAATGTGTATAATATCGTACATCTATTTTTTTTCAAATAACTCTGTGCCTAATATACATTTAAGCCGATTTTGTCGAGAAGCTCGTAAAGGGTTAAAGTGTTGGACATTTTTTGTCGAGAGACAAATATTTTTAAAACTACACACAATGGGGAATCACGAAGCATTTTGTACCGTAAATAAATGCGTCTTTTTCTGTTGTACTAAACTAATACGTGAAGGGCGGGGTCCAACATGGCGGAGGGGACATTACCGAACGAAATTAAAGAAACGTCAAAAGTAGCCATTTTGGATTTCCCCGTTATTTGCAACTGAAAGGCGTAGAACCAGTGAAGCGTACATTATCTTATGTATCCAATAATATACAATCATAGTATCTGACCGCTTACATACTAATTATCCTCTTATGACCGATTTCATACGAAATTACAACGACTACGATTTAATACATACAGTTTTTTTTTCATTTGTCTTAAGTGTAGAAACGAATAGAAAAAGTGTAAGAGCTCTATATTTTAGTACAACGATGTATTTCCTTCTACGAAAGCAAGCGAGGAGTAAAATCATATTTCGTTTTACGTATAAATTTGATATGATCATTTTTTAAAGACCTTAGAATAAGACTACAAATAAAATGTATGATTTGTCGGGATTAATGTACGTAACTCATTCTTACGTTTGTCGTGGTAAAATCTCACTTTTTTTTTATAGAAACCGAGTTGATGTCGACTGTTAGCGACTCGCTAAACCGTCAAAGGTTTCTCCTTTAGTGGTTGAAAAACAAAAGATACCCTTGTTTTACAGTTAATCGATCAGATATGAATCGATACTTAATCGAATAAAATATCTCAAAATCTCAAATAATCTCAAATCCACCAGCTATTTCAGAACCAACAATGAATATTTTGACAAAAGTGAGATTTGCCACGTGTGACGCGGTTGCCACGTACATTGACCGCGGCACAACATACCAAGTCTTGTGCCACGCGTGTGTTTTGTGCCAAAAGCTTCCATATAACTACGTAGGTACAATAACCGACTGACGCGGATTATAAAATCAATTCCGTTACCGAAATGTACTGAATAGTCTCGCTTTGTTTCGAATTGCGATATTTCAATACACGTATCTATGTATGAGAATTGCATATTAGAGCTCACAATTTAGGCCCTTTTTGAAGCCCTTTTTTGTATAATTCCGCAAAGCTACAAAGGTCTCTTATACTTAAATTGCATTTGGGATATCAGGTTTTGTAATTTGAGCGAGTTCAATAAGTAATAGGAAACCTGTGTGGATTTATAGGTATTTCAATAAATTTTCTTTGCAATTTTAACTTTGTTATATCATCTTAATATATAATTTGATCGTTATTTAGATTTTCAATTTGTTCAGCTAAATATATCAATTCTCATTTTTTGTTTTGATTATAACAGAATGTGGAATACACACACACTGCACTAGCAAGAAAAGGATAGAAGATTACAAATCATTACGCTGTTTTCACAGACGTTATTATTGAAATGACGCATGAAAACACGTAATGGAATGCAAACGAAAAACGATACAGACATACAAACAGACTTAGGTACACTATATACTTACGCTATAAACACACACACACATAGACAGTAAAAGAAGCAAGCTTCAGATCGAAAGCAATTCAGCCAATGTGAATTAGGAATACATTATTTTTTCGATTATGAACCTTAAAACAAATTAGGTAAAAGATAATTGAGATTGCAATTATTAAAATTGTGTATCTTTTATCATCCCGAAATCAACTTAATATACATAATTTTAAAGTTAACTTTTGTGTGATCTAGGTTTTCAACTATGTAGCAGTTGATAATGTGTGTGTTTATATAGCAATATGTAAAGAGTGAACCTAACAACTATGTTACGCTACAAGGTTATAGAGACGTGTATAGAAACATCGCAGAGGCTGTGCCGCGCCCGGGGCGGGGGCGGGGCGGGGCGGGACGGGGCGGCGGGGGCTGCGCCGGCGCATTACATCGTGCTGTTGTCCCACTCCAGTTGGCTGATGTTTCTGTACTTGTGCTCCTTGCCCGGCATCACTGCAATGGAGAAAGTAAGTTAATTGTTATTACTTTTTTTGAGTGCGGGATACTTTCCCCCGGAACTCTGAAAACCAGGGTACGCTGGTCTTATACCGACTAAACAACACTCGTCTTTTCTTGTACTATATTTACGGCCATAGGATTCGTAACAATTTGCCATAAAACTACAGTTATTCAGTCATATCAGCCAAAAGAGGTCCTCTGCTGAACAAAGGCCTCCCCTATGGACTTCCACAGGGACCGATCGTATGCTGCTTGCATCCAACGACTCCCAGCGACCTACCAAGTCATCGGTCCATCTTGTTGGAGGCGTCGGACGCTGCGCTTTCCGGTGCGTGGTCTCCACTCAAAATCCTTTCTGCGCCAGCGACCATTAGTTCTACGAGCTATGTGATTGTGTACCACAAAATAAGGAAGCCTAGTTTTTTGTCCATGTCTATAGTATGTCGGTCTATTTCTTCTGTTGCCATGTGCGTTATCATCTTTTCTCTGGTCTCCCTCAACCCTTACAATCATCCAAAACAATGTTTACTTAGTAGTTGTCAGTAGGACATGCGATCTAAGTGAAGGTATGTCGTCGTCGTCGTAAGTTTACCTTCGTCGTCTTCGTCGGAGGAGTCGTGTTGGTCGGAGTCGGAGCCGGACTCCGCGTCGGAGCTGTCGGAGCTGTCGGCGCCCGCGCGGGTGCCGCATGACGGCGCCGCCTGCTGGTGACGACAGAGTACATGATTAGATATCAAGTGCGTAAAATTATACCAATTTGAACTTTATGTCAATGATGTTAAGGGACATACAAGATTTTGTGAGTAAGAAATTATTGTTATTGTTTTTTTTTACACATTTTATTTTAAGTTTTTAATCTGCTTCACGGTAAAATCGTGACCATGTCTTAGTATTTGGGATCGATAACGAATTTTCAATAAAATATTATAAACTGGTCAACAAGTTTTAAGACAAAATGCAATTGATCAGTATAGAAAGCTTACCTCCTCCATGGGGTTAACAGTGATGGTGAGCGCGGAGTCGTCCCAGGCCATCTCGGCGTCAGTGCGCGCGTGCACGGCGTGCAGCGCGTGCAGCGCGTGCGGCGCGTGCGCGAGCGGCGTGCGCGCGCGCGCCCAGCCCGGCCGCGCGCCACCGCGTGCGCCGCGTGCGCGCGCCACCGCGATGCCTGCCACCACCACCAGCACGCCGCATGACACCACACCGATCAACAGCGCTACGTGGTCTGAAATTGTGAGAAAAAAATTATATAAATGTTACGTTACTTTATATTATATTTATTCAACATCAGTTAACAATGGGATAGAGCAAGTATCGCAAAAAATGTATAACTAGCACGTTTACTTACTGGTAGGCATCTGTTCGGAGTGCAGGTCGATGAGTCTGGGGGCGGGCACGTCGGCCGAGTGCGCGTCGCGCTGCGCGTGCGCCGCGTACACGCGCGGCACTAGCGAGTGGCCCGCGCCGCGGTGACCCACGTGCTCCGACTGGGGGTAAGGGGGACAGGATTACTAAACTAGTCTATAATTACTTATAATAACCTTTTACTACTGCATTACTTTAGATTTGAGAGAATTTTAGACTTAAATTAAAATCGAGTAAAAAAGACAGTGAATTTAGGAAATATTTAGCCTACTATTAATAAATCTTTAAATTTTAGAGCACACTAATACCTATAATAAGATGAGCTAGTCACCTGTTTGTCCCGCACGACGGCGTCCATCTTGTCGGCCATGCCGCTGGGGTGCAGCTCCCGCGCCAGCCCCGCCTCGCTGGCGCCCGACATGTGCGGGTGCACCACCGTCAGCTGTGCACGCAAATACAACCAAATAATGGGCACATTCCTTTGGCAAAATATAGATCCTATTAAAATATGATAAAAACTGGTGAACTCAGGGCCGAATTTAGAAATGTGGAGGCCTCGGGGCAACAAAGGAGTAGAGCTCTCCCCCCTGGCCCCAAATTATTATCCAAATAAGATGAATATATTTTTTCAGACCTTTTTCAATAAATAATCATAATCATGTTTGTACAAAGGAAGAGGTAAAGGTAGAAAAGCGAAAAAATATATATCAAAGGAAAAGTTGTTGACTAGTCGGAATTTAAAGGTTTTTTTTTTCGAAGTCTATTGTGGGGTTTTCGAAGTATTAAAAGAGGGGCTCTTTTGTGGAGGCCCCCGGGCAGTAGCCCCTGTTGCCCTCCCCTAAATTCGGCCCTGGGTGAACTTGTAAAGATTCTTAAATACCTACATAATATCTAATTTGCTCTCTTTTTAGGAATTCAGACGAATGCCCTAGATAGAATCCAAGCCGTGAAAAGAGGAAATACATATTTAGAAGAGTCATACTTAATTCTAAACACCAAGCGACCCATAAATACCGTCCCAGTAACCATACAGTCGAACACAGAAACTTCTCCGGTTATTCGTCGGTCAAAAATAGAAATATTAAAATAATATTAAAAAAATATTAATATTAAAATTGTATTGCTGCGCCCTAACAGGGTATCATGTATGTACCTCTACATTCTGTAACACCTATGTACCTACCACTCATGATCGCAATAAATATTTGTATTTGTATTTGAAAGTGAAAATGAGAAACAGCGTCATGAGACTGAGAAGTTAAGTTGAGGTTAGGTTTAGGAGTGAAACATAACATAGTAAACATAAATGGAGAAAGGTATGCTAATACTTTCATTCACTCACTCACTAATTCAAGTCGATATTAGATCATCATTCTGATAAATACTGCGTTTCATGGCGAGTGTTAAGTTGGTGTATTCCAATACACACGTTTATCAACCATTGGCAGAATTGTCGACATCGGCACAGAAAAAATATAATAGCAGTTGGTGTATGATGGAGCTGGTGTACATACCGTCTGCACATACTCGTTGCTGGTGAAGCGCCCGTTCAGCTCGGAGCAGGTGAGCTTGAACACGCGGTTCAGGTAGTAGGCCGGCTTCTTGTTGCTGTACTCGATCTCACGAAGCACCTGATCATAAAGTATACAATATTTTTAGACATCCTATAAACTTGTGGCGAGGCTATTTTTATAGCATTTAGGCTATCTAGAACGATAGTCATTGTTTATTTTTTTAAGAAAATCGTAGAATTATTGAATATTTCTGCTCCAATCTTCGTCCGTTAAAAAAAGTGAGGTCAGTCACTTCAAGACAAAATTGTCACAAGCAGTGACCTTGGTACCTTAGCATAAATATGTAAACATGCACATAATTATTAAATATCTAGATTGACTTTTTGTAATTTTGTAGAATAATAAAATTACAATTGCTACTTTGGATTAAAAGCAATTTTGTCAAGTGTAATGTTGTCACGTGTGCAGATATTTATGCAGGTGAGTGTAGAAGCTACAACAAAATGTGTTTAGTACCTTCTGATAGTTGTGCACGGTGTCGGCGCCGGAGAGGCCGACGCCGTCGCGCGTGACGGCGGCGCGGATGTCGTAGCGCAGCGGCAGCGCGGCCGCCCCGCGCAGCGACAGCGCCTCGTGGTCCGGGTTCAGCGCCGGGTACACTGACACCACGCACGAGTCCAGCTTCTGACTCTCCTCTGTTGAGTTACAATCACTCTATGTTGTTTTATCTCGATGTAGTCACAAGACTAAATTAAAAATTTAAAAAAATTCGCAGTTTTGTGGTGGCAGCCATCTTGGATTTGAAATTTACCATAGTGTATAGTATTCTACTTGGCAAGTCCTTTCTCATTTGATACCCATAATGAAGGAATTGTGAAAAAATATGTCCGACAATCCGCCTTTTTGTGGCGGCGGCCATCTTAGACCGATTTTTATCAAACATAGCTAAGAACACTCCCGACTAATTCACCTTTTGTACGTCCGCACGCACGCACGCACACACACACAGTAATTTTTGTGTAAGGGTATAATACTCAAGGAATAAAAACTTATTTATAATATTATTATGTTTTTCAGAAACAATGTCGAGATTTTATTTGATATCTTTTTTATAGTTTCTATCGGTTATTTTTTGCAATTAGAAAGGTTTTACATGGTATGTCCAGGTAAGTTGAGTAGTCGAACCTTGCATGGGGTGTCCGTTGGCGTTGGCGAGCACCTGCACGGCCAGGTCGGGGAACACGGTGAGGCCGGCGCGGAAGTGCGCGTAGTCCCGCGCCAGGTCCGCGCTGCCGTTGAGCAGGATGCTGGGCGTCTGCGGCGCCAGCACCATGATGTACGACTCCGCTGGCCGCGCCTTGATTATGCGCCCGTTGTCGCAACTGTGCCACCATCAAACAGTAAGCTTATAGTTTACAGATAATGTAGGGCATGCTTTGCAATATTTTATAGTTTTGTTCAAGAATCAGATTCGGTCCGTAAAGTTACGCCAAACGGCAGACAAAGTTAAAAGAACAACATACTATGGTTTTCAATTGGATTATATTTTTTTTATTCATGAATTTAAGTTTTGAAACTGCCATCAAGTTCTTGACGGGATCGCTAGTGTTGACTAGGATGACGACGCGACGACGATGTTCGATGACGCGACGTTACGCGTTTATGTAGTCAACTTTACTATTAGTTGACCACTTTATACATAATTATATATAAATCCTGTTCTCGAAAATGGCTCTATCGATTTTGATGAAAATTGCAATATACTGGGATGAAAAGTTGATCTAGCTATAATAGATGTCATATCTGGAAAAAATATTTTTCTCTATTTTTATTCGAGCAGAGCTCGGTCGGGCGTGTAATAGTTTTACAGTAGTAGTGGTTAGAGTGTGTACGCACGTGATGGTGGTGGCGACGTGCACGTTGCGGCGGCCGGGCGTGGGGAAGGCGCGCGCGTCCCCGTAGGCCACGCGCCGCAGCAGCGTCTCCACGTCGGCCACGCCGTCGCCCTCCACCGACACCGACTTCAGGTCTGCGCGCACGACAATACCACTGTTAGCTTTTAAAGTCCACACAAACGCGATCTACGGTGCATAATTGAAATTGCTTGCAACTTGTAAGCGATTCCAACTGATCACCACCGCAGGTCACGTCATTCTGGAAGAAGCTAAAATTTTCCATACGACACTGCAAATATTTGTGTGTTGTATAAATATTTATTTCGAATCTAATGGTCTGTTTCATAACTTCTGGATAACCACTAACCGACAGATAAATTACAAATGAAATATAATGTGTATGAAATTATCTGCCAAGTTATTTAACGAGAACTTACCAAGAAATGGTGAAACAGAGTCTAAATGTACCTTTGTGTCTGATAATTGTCTAAAAATATCTTTAAAAAAATTGTTTATATCCTTCGAGAAGTTTATAATGTTTAAAGTATTTCGAGAGTAGTACTGACAGAGGTCGGGCGCGAGGCTGAGCCCCTCGCGGCAGTGCGCCAGGCAGGCCAGCGCGCGCGCCGCCTGCACGCCGCCGCGCAGCACGCCCAGCCCCGCCAGCCAGCCGCGCAGGTGGTGCTTCATGTCCGTCTCGGTTCCTAGGCACCACAAACATCACTTCAGTTACTACATGCTGTAGCGGCAACATCACATCAAGACCATATCACATGGACACTAACACTAACACTTATATTTGTAGGTACCTAAGCGCACCTATTGCCATCTAGGCAAACATCCAAAGGTCGAACTGCTTCTAGGAATTTATAAATACAAACCCAGCAGCATTTTGCTGGAATCGATCACGACCACTCAGTCGCAGTCGCGCTTGACCGTTAGACAAATGAAAAAGTTAACTTATTAAAATTTATTTCGACATTATATCCTTCGAATATTGATATTGCTCCGATATTATGTTGCGGAGGTGACAGTCGCATCGTGTAAAATACTGATATTCAGTCGCATCTGGCTAGACTGGAAGCCCCAACGTGGTCAGGAAAAAGGCTAGGAAGATGATGATATTTATATAGAGATTATGTCAGAATCCTATCTCTAGCAAGTAAGTCTATCAAGTGATGTGATATAGGAACCGGTCGTAACTCGGTATGAGCCCGTACCTTGCCAGCAGGCGCCGATGACGAGCGTGGTGTTGACCCCGTGCGCGGGGTGCAGCGGCCAGTCGTCGATGACCTCGGGCCCCTTGCCGTCCGCCGCGCGGTACGGCTCGCCGTCCACGAACAGTTCCACGTTCGGGAATCGAACGTTCACCGTGTAGTGATGCCATTCGTCGTCGCACACCTAGGGGGAATAAGAAGATAAGTTTAAAAAATATACTTTTAGTGGAATAGCCAGAAGACACCACAAACTGCAAATCATCTAATATAATACAAAAACAAATACCCTCCAATATTTTAATACATAACTTGTTGAATTGCAGTATTTTTAAACAACCATCATCTAACACAATAATTAAGGACATTTCATACAAAATCTCTGTTCCCGATTAACACTTCGATAGAGAGATTTGTGGTCATAAACAGATATTTGACAGGTTTTTAAAAACTATTCTACGTTAATCACTGATATCTAAGGACTCTAAAGAAAATCTATATTTTACGTTCATATCATATAGTGCAAGAAAAAACTAAAGCAAAAATATTATTTAAATATCCCGCGAAAACGCTTTTCCTGACAATATGGCGGCTCATGTCATCGTGACGTCACCTGCTTGTATTTATCGTAACTCACACTAATCACACAGTTGTTTACAAACAGTTGACGTCATCAACCATTCAGCCAATCAGAGCCGTTTACGATCAACATTTAGTTTTTTATACTCCTGTCTCTCGATCATACTATATGTCTTTGATTTTAGTGAATCTGTCAATATGTTTGTCAAGTAAGTGTAAGTTGATCAGTAAGTACTTACTTCAGGCAGCTTCCAGCGCCACTCGGCGGGGCGGAAGATGTTGAGGTCTCCCTCGCCGAAGTCGCGGCGCAGCAACAGGATCAGCCGGCAGTTGCGCACGAACAGCGCGTAGTGGTGTCGGTTCATTTCTACAACGAACACATGCATTATCACATTACGACAAGACGTTCTCATAACATAACATACCACATTAATGTATAGTCGACCATAAAAATGCTTTACCACCCTTAGAGTGAATGTCGTTTGCACATCACAAAACAACAAGGTCTATTTTTACTTACAAGACCAAGTGACAGATTGATAATGAGCCTTAGTAAATTTAATTTGAACGGAACTTTTTTCAAAAGTGGTAATGTAAATTTATGGTTGACTATACATAATTATTATACACCCACATTTTGACGGTATGTGTAGGTCTCATATAATAGGGGGCGAGAGTTCTGCCTTTGAGCAATCTTATAGAAAATAAATAATCCAATAACACTGATAGAATCCAAAAATTTAAGCGCAGTACTTGTGCTTGGGATCACGATGTTTTATTTTATTTTATTTTATTGCGCAACCATGTGGCTAACTTCAGTCCGGTCAACCAATGCGAACTTTACTTTTGCAGAAACTCACTTTTACAATTTTATTAAGGGCCTGTTTCACAGCTGACCGATAAGTTCCAGTTAAATTACTTGGGAGATAATTTCATACTGATTTTATTCAATTTTTTCATTTATCTGGCAGATAACGGCTATCTAGAGGTGGTGAAACGGGCCCTGAGTGTCTGAACTGTATATATGTAAGTGTATGACTGACTGTGGTCGTCGGCGAGGCAGAGCACGTGTTCCTTGCGGTGCTTGTCGTCGCCGGGCGGCGGCGCGTGGCGCATCCACGTGGAGATGGCGAAGCTGCCCAGCAGCGCGTGCGGCAGCACCGCCTCGGGCACCACGCCCGCCGTCGTCTCGCCGTCGAACTCGAACATCTGCTCGCCGTCGCGACCTGCGCACCAGTACCAACACCAATTTAAAAGTTACCCCTTCTAAAGAAATTAGGTACTCGCTATAAGTTCTGATATGGCGGCATATGTTTTGATATGGCGCTATAAATTCTGATATGGGGCGATAAGTTCTAATATGACACCACAAGTTCTAATAATTATGGCGTCGTAAGTTCTCACATGGCACTGTTCTGATAATTATGGCGTCATTAGCTTTGATATGGCGCCATCAGTTCTAATATGGCACTATAAGTTTTGATATGGCGTCATAAGTTCTAATATGGCGCCATCAGTTCTAATATGGCACTATAAGTTTTGATATGACGTCATAACTTATGATATGGCGCCATAAGTTCTGATATGGTGTCATATTATGTCCTGATGTAGTGCTTGTGATATCTATAATTTTTTGTTGGAATATTTTATATGAAAAACATTTTAGCAATTAACCTTTTAGGTTACTAACCTGAGTCTGGTTTCAGTGACTTGGCCCATTCGTTTCCGACGCCGGGACTTGGAAGTAAGTCGATCGTTTTCGGGTCCAATCCTGCAAACAAAATTAAACATAATTTATTTATAGTAAAATTATAATTATTATATTATGCTTTTACACCATTAGGCAGTTGTTTACTAATGTGATGAGACAATTCACTGGTAATACGAGTGGTTTCCAAACTCCAAGAATTTCGTAAAAAAAATCCAATAGCAGTTCTTCTTGAGAAATGAAATTAATACCACAAGCTTAGTAGCCGCCTTTGGGGCACTAGGCCAATGGTTCTCCTGGTTAGTGCTGAATGTTCCTGATCCCATGGTCATGATGCAAAGGGAAAGTGATGACAAGTGCGGTTTGTCGATATGAGTCTGACATACATGAGGATTTTCCGCGCCAAAAAAAGGCCAATGACGCAATAAATGACGAGTGAATCGGTTTCTTGTAGGCTAACGCGCTCCATCGTAGATCGCAGTGTCGCTTAACATCAGTACCATCTTAGGGGTAGGTATAGCAACTGACCGCAGATGGTCCGCTGCGAGTGCAGCGAGTAGGTGTCGCGGTCGCAGGCGCTGCCGGCGCGCGAGGCCTGCAGCGTGACGGCGGCCTGGATGCGCGTGACGCCGGCGCAGCGCGCGTCCGACGAGCACGTGGCCAGGCGCGCCGCCGGGAACAGCGCCAGCGCGCCCGAGCCCGGCGCGTAGTCCACGCGCTCCGCCACGCCTGCGCACAATGTGCACACATACAGATATCAACGCAACGATGTCAGTCTCTAGGATTCTGCCATGTTTGGGAGGAAACACAATCATGTTTTACTTAATTTAACCCAGTTTTCTCACAATTTTACTTACCGGAAACACATAGTGTTTGCTGGCGCCCCTTTCCCCCACGTGAAACTGGGTGATGTTCAGCTCGACCCATAAACGCCTCACGTGATTAATGGACGCCATCGACCGCGTTTAAAACAAGGAAACGCATTTTTTCATAGCACAACTCAACTTCCTAGCACACCTTTGGTGAAAACGTAGCTTTAGTCGAGTAAAAGATTATGGAATTTGAAAATTTCATTATGTAATAATCATTTATAATTATATAAATACAACCATTAACCAACATATTACAATGTTCATTTGTATTGGAGTATACTTTAGACTGTTTGTATAAAAGATAAAAAAAATATAATAAAAACAAAACAGCTGAAACTAAATTCTAATAACAATGCGAATTGTTTCATAATTCCATAATATATCACAAAGAAAAAAATAAATTAAAAATTCTGTTTTCTGTCTTTCTATTCACTAATTTAATAATTTCTTCTTTAGAATCGTTTCAATGTTTTGAGTAACATAAATGTATTTTTCTGATTCAATTCAGCCAGTATACAATCTTGCCAAACTAATAAGCAAGCATGTGGAATTGAAATCTTAGCAATAAATTAATCTCGAACCAATTTCTCTGGCTTCGTTTGCGTTTGAATAGAGTTCATAATAATAATCCCGGTCTAATCCGGGACGAGGACGGAACGGGGCCACCCTATCAATTATTTAATAATATAAACTTATTACAATTTGTTCTGTTTATTGAATAGTGTTTTATGACTGTTTGACATTTAGGGAAACTAAATAAACAAACAGGGACTCGCTTCGAAAAAGTCTTCCCCCTTCCAAAAGATCTTAAAATAGCAATGTCTTGAATCGTGTTGTGTTCAAATATTGTGTTCAATCTCTTGAAAAAATCATATTTATTATGTGGACAATGATGCCCATTTTCTAATACGGTTTGTTAATGCTATTTCGGAAGGTTGTAAATGTTGTCATCCGTCCATTATGGACAGATAACCTGATAAAGGTCACTGGGAGTCGTTGGATACAGGCGGTACATAGCCATTACTTCTGGAAGACCTTTTTCAGCAGGACCTCTTTTGGCTGATATGATGTAAAAGTTGTTGCACCCAATTGCAATGGTCGAGTTTGAAGAGCTCTTGATAATAGTCCGAAAGTTATAGAATCATCCTTTCAACCGTTTATCGTAAGACAAGTCACCGCCAGGATGTATCCCGTACTAACCTTTCCAGCCGGGCCTGCAGGGCTTGTTGACCTTGATGGTGACCATGACGGGCGCGGACTGCTTCATGCCGCAGTCGTACGCCACCACCGACAGGATGTGGTTGTGGGACTTCTCGTAGTCCAGCGCCTCCGTGTTGCGGATCACGCCTGGGAACAGTACATATTGATGACGGACATATGGCTTGGAACAGGAGTATTGATGATGATTAGAAGTCCAGTACTCGAACCACTAGGCGACAGACGTCGTCAAATCAATCAACCGATCCTCGCAGTATCGACTGGCCTTAGCCCAAGAAGCCTTGGACTGGCTGACAAAACTAGATCTCAAGACATATTTCAGAATCAGAACTGTATGCCATCTAGCGGCAGCTATCTTTTCATTTTATTTCATACTCTTTTAACATATCCAACTGCAATATCCTCAAAACTATTCAGAAATAAATTGTTACTATTAAGTAGCATACTTATATTTTTTTAAAACAGTGTCTACGTTCTCCATAAGTCCCACTTTTTGGTACCGTACAACAAGTTTGACTCTTCAAAAGTACCTATTTATATCGTCTACTTGAAATAATATATAACAATTTGAATGTAACAGAACTGACCTTCATTATCGATAGTGAAGGGCTGGCTCCTGTCAGTGAGGATCTCGTACTTGCAGACGTCGCCGTAGTGCGGCGTGCAGTCGCGGTCGGTGGCGTCCACGCGCAGGATCTCGTCGTACACGCGGCCCTCGTCCACGCTGCGCACGTACGCCGCCTGCCCGAACACCGGCGCGTACTCGTTCACGTCCGTCACGGTGATGTGGACCGGCACCCTGGGGACAGGACATAATGAGAATCAATAATCTACAATAGCTTATTTTTGAAGAACTATTATTTTTTGGAGGTGCGAAATATCAACATATAGTAATCCACTGCCGAACAAAGGCCTCCTCCATAGACTTCCACAAGGACTGGTGATATGCTACCGGCATCCAAAGACTTCCAGCGACCTTTATCATGTAATCCATCCATCTCGTTGGAGGCCGTCTTCGAGAACCTTTCTGCCCCTACGGCTGTGCCCCGCCCACTTCCACTTCGGTTTACTTATCCTTGTGCGAAATATATCCTCACGGATCCCCGCCACTTTTGGAGGCGGTAGGGTATGTTGGACTCATACCGACTAAAAACCGCACTTGCCATCACCTGCCCTATGCGCCACGGCCATAGGATCAGCAGCATTCACCACGACTATGAAGAGCTAGCCTAGTGGTACTGAGCGTGACGGCTACACATCATAAGCATCAGCTCGTATTCGTCCACTGCTGGGCGTAGACCTCTTTCATTAGTGAACATCACATATAATTTTAGACAATTCTAAGCTCTCAATATATAGCCTTTACGTACAAACTTGAATGTTACCACAGCAGATCTAAGTCTAAGATGGGACCTGCTTTACTCACGTGTTAGAGTAAGAGCCGTCGCAGCCGACGGCCGCGATGTCGAACTTGTAGTTGCGCCGCTTCTCGCAGTTGAGTGGGTAGCGCACGCGCAGCCGCGCTTCGTTTTCGTCAATCACCATTATCTGAAACGAAAATATATTTGAAAATCATGTAGAAAAAATAAAATAATGACGGATCTTTGTATTCTTTAAAATACTCCTCCTTTGTATGTCTCCTCACTTTGAATCGAAATTGTTAGAGCTATTTTCGAGAACTAGAATGTATAAATAATTAGGTATATATATATATAATATAGTATATAGCTATATTCATATTTTCCATCTCTGCGCTGCCACTGACGATGCTGTGGAAGTGGCGAAGTTTTGGGCACAGCAAATTTTTTTGTTTTAAATCGTACCATCGACACGAAGTAGAAGTAGTACATACAATTATTACTCATGCTCATTTAATAGTATCGGTTAAACAAATATTGCTCGATTAATAGTATACTGGTGGGATAAATAAATTTTATTAATGCACACATTCTGCACACAAATCACACAGCCTTTGCTTTTCAATCAGAACAATCAACATTTTGGAGAATAAGACAACATCCGCAACCTAGCCAAAACCTTTACGACCGATTTACGAAAAAACAAACTCATAACCTAACCGAAAGGTAACAACTAACAATACAATAACAAGGTATTTTATCTGCCCATCTCGTCCCAACTCGTCCCATCCGATCCCCACCTATCAAGTGTACGGAGCGGACGTAATACGAAAGTTATCCTGAACCCATCCCCACATAACGCTCCATAAAATATTTGTACGTCTTCGTAATGAAAATGGTTCCGGTCAGTAATGGACAATTCGGACGATGCTATTGTTATTCGGTTGCCATGGCGACGGGGACCGAGGGTATTTCTTGAATAATGTGTGATATAAATTTTGTTTTGTTTGCGGTTAAATACGACTGTGAATGTGGGTCACCTGCGATAGGATTTTGGTGATGAAACAAATAGACAATAAACATTTTTGAGAACTGCCTCGTTGACCTAGCGGTCGTAATTACGACTGGTAGCTACGCTCTAGGTCTTGGGTTCATAGCAATAGAGTTTTTCTATGAAAATCTCAGTAGCAGATAGCAGCACGGATGTGGCGTGGATTTGTTACATGGGACCTAAAGATACGAATTGTGGATACTAGCACAACTCTGCCTAACCCTTCGGGAAATAGAGGCGTGATGGTATATTATGTGAGCGTCTGAGGCTAGTGATAACTATGTTAATCAATCGATCCTTGCCGTACAACAGTAAACATAAACCCATAGATCATACAACTATCTAAACTTTTAAAAGGGAATTCCTTTAATAACGTAGAATGTATGTCGTTTCTCTATATAGCTTGTAGCGCATCGATTACCTGTCCGTGCCCGAGCTTGCTACACGTGGCTCGTGGCTCGTGGCCTGGCAACTACCCGTAAATCAAGTGAAGTTCGCACAAGTTTCCTAGTTGAGTTTCAAAATAGATTCGCGTTTAATGCACTTGATTTATGTGTATTTTAAACTATAGCTGGCCGTATGTACAACTATGTCTTAAAGTGTGATCGTAATTCGATTTCGAGAAGAATCTATGTATTTATGGCATCCCTTCTTATAATATGCCTAATTCATTATGTCTGTCTGCCCGAACAGCTAGGTAAACGTGTATTAATGCACCCCACAACTAGCTAGCAGTTAGGTATTTCTTTTTCTGGGTCCCAAGTAGGTGACGAGACTACTGCCATTCCCTAACCGAACAGAAATCCAAACTCCAAATTGCTACTGATAATTCCTTGCTCGACCTCTGACACAAACCCAGGACCTCTCATTCTACAGCCACTCATGCCACTAGACCACTGAGGCAGCTACATTAAAGGACTTGGATCTAAATTGAATCTCCTAGCTATTTCCTCGGCTTAACTCAAGGTTTTGGTTGACTGATTTTTATTTAAAAGTCTCTACTCAGATAATCTTATCCAATTATGTTAGTGGGTTTCTCCCAGTCTGACCAGATGAAGCTATATCAGTATTTCAGTGAGTGTTCTGATCTCTGCAATCCAATTACTGGACAATATTGAGCTTTCAAAGCTAGACTAGATACCCATCTAGTTGTATATCTGAGCAAAATTCTGGTAGCAATCTGGTACAAAGTCAAAATCTGTATACATAAAAGGAATGTGATTAGTAACTGATCTATCAACGGACAGCTCCAATCACTGCACGGGTTGGACTGCAATTTAACACACAGATTTTGTGACTAGAAAGTTGAGAAATACCCACTACATTGCTACTTTGTACTTACTGTTTTTTGTTGTCACTTTTATTTTTTTATATCCTTTGGTGTACATTAAGGTATTATTCTATCTATGTATCTACATTGGGGCAATATGTGAGTAACAAGACGGACAACAGCGAGTGCACAAATATAGCTGTTATAAATAGTTTTTACTGGAATCTAGTCCACGATAGCGAGTTATATAATCAGCCACTACTTAAAATTTCGCGTGAATTACACATCCAAACAATTCGCTTTAAAAATAAGTTCATTCCGTTTTACGAAACTGGCAGCTTTGCACTACGTTTATGTCGAACACACTTCATGTACAGGTCACAGCGCTGCAACGTTCCATCACTCGTAATATCCATTAATGAACGTTGCGATGCAACGTCACATCACTAAACATTTGTAATGTGAACACACGATGTACACTTGCAGATTTGTAGTACAAATATCACCGCTATTGCGTCGAAATACGAGCGGTTCAAAGGGCAAACTGTATAGCTTGTGTGTCACAGTGTGTACGAGCACCCTAATATATACTATACTAGCTTTTGCCCGCGTTGAGTGAGGAACTTTAAACCCGTTTACCGTAGGAACTTTGAATTTTTCGGGATTAAAATGTAGCCTATATCCTAATCCAAGGTATAAACTATCACCATTTCAACTTTCAGCCAAATCGGTTCAATTATTATGCCGTGAAAGAGATCCAAACATCCAATCTTCTCTATCTAAGATTGTATGGTGATTTCGATATGTAACACTCACCTACCACCACTCCAAAAACAACTCATTGAGCATGTATCTATCTACGTCTAGACAATAAACCAGACTGAAGCGAGTCACAGTTACTGTCTAACTTGTGCGCACGTCTGCCGACCCTGCTCACGTAACGTCGTGAAAGTTCTCCGCCGCGGTACACTGCAGTGCAAGCTTAAAAAGTTTTGTGTTCATGTATGCGTTAAAAGTGATATCGTTGCGACTTACGTAAACTTTACTTATTATATTCCAGTACTTTGTAAAAAAAAATCAGGACCTGTTTTGCATTCTTGTGGTATTACTTTGTACTTGTAGTTTTTATTTTGTAAAGTGGTTAGATTATAGGTTCTCCACGTAGGCGATAACGCCCAAAGTATTAAAATAGCTGAAATAGCAGCTTCAGATTGGCAATGGATGGTAAATGAAAAAAATTAAGGCACGAGAAAAATAAAGTTCTGTCTTAGATGCATTCTGTTCATAATTAGTTTTTCACCAATTTCGTGGTGCTTTTGTATAACTAGTTGTTTTAAAATTCTGTAATTGCTGTTTATGGACAGATGATTGGTTTTTTACTATCTGTCCATGACCTAATTGTTTGCAAAATTAACTAACTGAACTGAACCAAGTTTTATATGATTGTAAATTATTGTAACACCTTATGTCTACCATGTATTACCGAATTACCTACATTACGAAGAATTGTAAGTTCCACACTCAAACCCAAGAGGTTTAAGTGGCATTATAGATAAAATAAATTGTACGCGTTTTTGATAAATAAAAAAATTATAATATAATTTACAACTACATAATATATAGCTGTAAATAACAATATGCAAAGTGAAAGCTTTCCAGAAGAACAGTGCAACACTAGCAGAATATAGAACAACCTGAACAACCAACTGTATACGGCCATTTCGCAAAACATCCAGATCCTTTATATAGACGGAGCGAATGAAAAATGAGTTTTATAAATATTTAACGAGCTTTCTAGGAGAAAAGCTAAATAAAGAGTCAAACCATAAAACTGGATCAAAAATGCATCACTACCTGCCAGTTGGATAGTGCCATTGTTAACTGGTTTTAAAGTGACTAGCAAAATTCAAAAATACCCTCCTTGTGATGGATTTGTCTGTTTTTTCTGAATTCTAAAATGAAACTTTGAATTCTAAAATGGAAATATGAATTCTAAAATTTTAAGAATTTCTATACGCCTCTATGTCTTTAAGCGTAAAGCGTCGCCATCTCTTTTAAAAGTATTTTACGTAATTTATCTATATGCTAAATATTTTTACATGAGGTCTTATCTAAGCATTTGTTTCGAAAAACAACTGCCTGCGCAAAAAAACACCCCTCATTTCCGTTAAAAATTCAAATAGCGAAAGTATCCCTCTTAAAAAGTTCGCAATTCGAAACTACCTGCGCATTGATGCACTTTATTGCAAGCAATCCTAACTTTTTCCATTTCTAGTTATCGTGTGCACTAAAGGACAATAAAACTACACCATACCATACATAGTCCCACGACGTTTATTACTACGGAGTGTTTATATCGCGTTGTGTGAGTTACATTGCTGCGCGGGTAGGATGGGAATGGCTCTTGTTTACGAGCACAGCGCGCAATGTCTCTGTTGATTTACCGCCGGGTCGGTTCGTCGCATAATTCTGAGCCATCCTCGAATGGGATGCGTTAATGAGTTTACGAGGATGGCGGAACAAAGGTTAATCTTGTTGTGGTTTGTTGGTGCCTTATCATGATATTATTCAGGCTAGAGTTACTTAATGTACTTAGTACTTAAGTATGTTAGGAAACTTTCCTTGTAAAATATTGTAGTTTTTGTCAGTTCAACTTGATTGCCATGTTTTCCTTGTAAGATGTGAGGTTGAACCACTTTGTTTAGAAACTTATTTTTCTTGATACGGCTGGGTGGCTGTTAGTGGTAGTCAGAAGTCCTAAAAGCCTGACAACCAGTATATCCTTCGAATATCAGTATTGCCCAGAAATTGGGTTGCGGAAGTCTGACGGCTCTCGCTTCATGTTCATTCAATAATATTCAGCCGCATCTGGTGAGACTGGAAGCCGCCCCAACATAGTTGGAAAAGGCTAGGAAGAAGGAGACGGGTGGGTTGGCTGTTCAAGACGAAGACAGGAAAAGAAAACTATAGGTAATACAGCCGCAGTTCTTGGCCAGGTAGAAGTAGGGCTAGAACTCTAGACAAGATGTGCTGGTTCAATAGTACAAACCTCAAAAGGGGCCTCTCCATGGTGCTTGTTGTTCAGGATGAGGAAGGAGCAGAGCGGCCCCCTCGCGCGGATGGCAGGCGTCACCTCCACCAGCGTCTCGTTCTCCTTGATCAGTCCATGGTAACCCTCCTCTGGTTCCGCCAGCTCCAAGTATGGTACGTCTGCAAAAAGGAGAAGACTCAGTTAAATATTATTAATATTATTGACTGCATTGTGATGTAGTTGGGGTGTTCACCTCGTGTGTTGGTGTGTTGTTTTAAACGTTTACTGCATGTCATCGTAGTCTCTCTCTCGTCGTATGTACGCATTGTCAATCTTTCTAAACGAGGTGTAAAAAGTAAAGGAACAATCAACTGATGACAATATATTGTAACTCGAAGATCCCCAATGCACCACGTTTACTTCAATAATTATTCTGAATTTGAATAATTAGTGATAGATCGGCGTGGATGTCAGACACTCTGAATTTGTAAATTGTACTTAAACAGTAAAGACCACCATTTTGAAACATGAACACGTTTTAGTTTTTTTAATAGTTCCCAACATAACTTTACAATGTTAAATCCAGATCACGATGACATGCATAAACTTTGTAATGAAAAACCCTGTTGTCTATAATAAAAAAGGTGCCATTTCATATTCAGTAATAAAATTTAATAATTCGCTCCGAGGACTAGAGCCTGAGCGTCCGGAACAGGCTATAACCGTTAAGGAGACTATTAGCCTCTCCGGCCGAGAGGGCTATCCGCAGGTTTTAATGAAATAGCCTTAGCCGGTGCCCACAAACCGATGCAGTGTAAGGGGCCATTCTGAGGACAATGAATGCCCGTTTTTGGGAGTATCTCTTATAATGTCCCCTTATGATAAGGATATGGGGTAATTTAGATCCATGGGGCGAATTAGTAGGGTAATGCATTCATTCCGTGAATTTATTTGAACAGAACCAATAGGGAGATTTATCACACATTTTAGACAACGACGGGTACAATTTAGTTTTATGGTAGTTAACTTTTCTGTTAGATTCTTTATTGTCGTATGATAGTATTTCGTTTGACCACTATCTTACCTGACGTTAAACGAGCTTGTTTCCAAGCTAGTTTTATTTAACAGCCGTATAACATCTAAACAAATCCCGCCCGATACAGTGAACACGTAAAGCCTCCGATGTATGCGTTGTACACATAAAAATACGCTCGTAAAACGCTGACCCGGACTCGAACACTTGACGCCACGTTTACGACGAGGGCAACTGGCACAGCTTGCGTTTAATCCCGCCTAGATCGCGCGGGATCGGCTGGGATTGTTTACAGCGGCAACACAGCTAGAGCCGCCCAGTCTCGTTAAGGGCGCGTTAGATTTGTCCGCGCCGTGCAATCTGTGCCGCCCGCGGTCGCGTAAGCCCACGATCAAACGCGACTGTCTCGACTTTTCCTGTTATTCTGACGTACTGTTTGAATAATGGAATTTTTTGCCGGTTTTACGGCCTGAAGGGTTGAGACGCGGCAATTGTTTGTGTTACAAAAATGTGAATCTCTGGGTTCCTGTGCAAATATGTGCTGGGTAAGCAAAACGCGGGTCCAACGGACGTGATTTCTTTTGTGACTTGTGGAACATAAGGTATTTAAGAATTTTCGTTTGAAATCCGCGAAGGGTAGGTAAGTAAACAGCCGAGTTTAAAATATAAAATAAATATGTCGGCGCCATCTAGTACAAACAGCCTAAAACTTTTTACCGCATAAGAAAAGTTCAAGCATGTAAAATTTCAAATTAAGTTCAGCTTACATTGTATCCCAGGATCTCTTGGCATACAATCTGTTTACATCAACAAAACAAATATTTGACGCAGTCAGACATTGTATCGGAAAAACGAACACATCGCATCTTGTGCCAAAAAATGTTCAACTGCTTGACCAAGTAACAATATAAACAGAAACAATGAATATTATACAACAATGGAAAGGTCTCTTTATTTCTCAAATTAGGCTTCAAATAAGGCTACTTCATTAGAGCATTTGAATTCATTAATTAACCTTAACGAGGATCTTGTGGCAGAAAAGAATTGCCTCTACTATATATATATTAATGTAGGATTAGCATCTGAGGCCGCCACGAATTATGATCTGAAGAAAGACCTCATCGTGAGACTAGGGATTATCGTGTTTGTTAAATAAACTCTGTTATATCAAATGGAGTTTTCAGGGGTTTTAAGAGAATATTTCAATTGTTGTTTCTCCTACAACGACGTTTCACGTACATAGGTACATAATTTTTACAGTAATAGTACCGTAAAAATAATGTATCTAATAAATACGTTTGTAAGACATCGCTGTTAGCTATAAGACCTATTGTAATTTCAACTCAACTAGTGCTTAGTTCTTTTGGTGTGCAATATAGAAATAGTATTTTATCTATCATCGCTATTTGTTTTGTAATAACATATTGTAGTTCATTGCGATGTAAGCAAGCTTAATGTGTTCTAATTACATGTATCTTTATTCTAAGAAAGATGATTAAAAGTGTATTGAAGTTTCCTGAAGTCCTTATATGCGTACATACTACTCCCCGTATTTATTTATTTATTGGACATCCAGTAGTTGTTACATTTCTTTAAATTCTAATGACATACACTGTGTTAAATGCACAACTTTTTGAGGTGTCACAGCTTGCACGAGTTTCGTATTCAAATTGTGTACCTTCAGCACAGCACAGGATGATAACAATTTCCATTTACTAGATTGTTCTTCATATTTAGATTAACGCGAAACTGCTGGTATTTCAAAACACTGCTCTTTCTCATCAAACAGCGCTTTTAAATTGCTCCCAGAATCAACACCCGCTGGAAAAACAGAGCGACGCGGATTTTATTTCACAATGTTCCTAGAACCCAGATCCTCGTTTGAAATCGACATCGCACTTAGCATGTAAACTGCGCAATTTTAACACAAAAAAGCTCAAAATTTTCCACTACATTAATTAAAAAGGGGTCATTATGCGAAACGAGAGGTAATTTCGCTGGCAAAAAGGGGTGAACAAAATATTTTTTTCCCTTTGAAGGGTAGTCTGTCATGCTTCAAGCCTTATTTAGTATTCACAGGCGGTGTCGCTGCGGTTTCGGACTCCGTGTGAACATGGCCTTACGTATGCCCAGATAGGTGAATTATTGCGTCCAAGTTTAAGTATTTATGTTTCAACTTTTCGAGGGTAAATTATTGTGAACATTGTTTCGGGATGATACATTTTGTTTTGGGTGTAATTTCTCGATTTAAACTTTGTTCGAAAAAAACCCAATTAAGGGAATATAATCACCAGAGGTTGGTTTAAAACTTGTTGCTTATTTAAATATATTTTTTATTTCAGTCATTCGCCGCCATGGAGAGCAATTTATGAACACAATGAATAGCTTTATGAATTTATAACTACATAAGTATTAAAAATATGTAGGTATAGTTTTAAGTGTCATTTCCCTTAAAATTAGTTTTTTTTTGCAGAGACTGAAATATATTTACTCTGCCATACCAAAACATTCGATGTCGAACAAAACGTTCCCATATCGTCAACGTTTATGAACAACACTAATAATACAATTTATAATACAAATAAACAATAAATACTAATATAACACGTGCCTCTAAAATACTACTTACAAAAGAAAGTCTCATAAAAAGAAATGGTATGTTTAGTTTCCGCGTCAAATGGACTCGCTAAATACTGTAGTGACATACATTCACATATGAGGGTAGGCGGCGCGTGAAAACGAACAGGCTTTGTAGCGATGACATGTATGCATGGTGCCGCGGACAAAAGTTTGCGATTTATTAGCCCACGTTGGGCGCCAATTATACGGTGTAGTTATTGCAAAATTAAAGCTGGTATTTTTATCTTCTCTGTTCCTGTGGGATTTCGGAAGCACTTTATCTTGTGAATGTCTAGTTTAGTATTCAAGACAAGTGCGTACAAATAAGTCTGACAAAAGTTTGGATTGGTTGGTCCCATGTTGGGCGCCAATAATAGACAAGTGGTTTTTTTTCCACGAGTATTATATTTTTTATGACTGTGCTTGATAATATGTGATGTGTTTTAATAGTGTTTAAAAACCACTTCAACTTTAGAATGTCCAGTTTTCGCACTTTATACTATAATGATATACGTATGACGTACATGGCCAGTCTAAGTGAAAACTAAATTTAAGCGTTGACGTATGACGTAGTCTCTGGAGCGCAGACTAAGTTTGTTAGTCCCACACTGGGCGCCAATAATACTAAGCTCTCATTGTTTTCGAAAAGTGAATAGTATTTAATTTTTCCCAGACTTAGGGCATTAAAATAGCAGGATGATGATGAGATAGGAAGATTAGCATCCCCTGTATTTTACTAGCTTATTTAATTTTCTCAAATTAAAATGTACTCGTACGTAAATAGCTTAAATACGTTATTGAAAGGAAATTAAAATCACATGAACAATTTATCACAAACGTTGACTTCCAACAACGTCGTAACAGACGAATAAGCCGATCATTTATTTCAATTACTCATTCACGTGAAGGGAGCATAAAAAACCCTTTTCGGCCTACCCTACGATCGGAAACCCGCAACCATTAATCTTAGCGCCATGTGTCAGTCGGAACGCTTGCATAATGTGACAATTACGGAGCCTGGATTTGAATAACAAGCCTATATGCTTTGGGAAGCTCCAAAAGACTCTTAGAACCGGGTCGATCCTATGAGAATTGGTCATAAATGCAGATACGCCGCAAAGGACGATAAAATCGACTGTAAATTATTTAAAAGGTTCAAAAGTGGGTAGTATGATTCTTGTATGGGTGCTCTCAGCGGTTTTGTCGGTTTCGAAATTTGCGGCGGCTAATGGTTTATTGTTACGACTAGCTGTTAAATTTTATAGGCTTTACAGAGAGCTTCCGTACACAAACGAATAATTTTGGTTTTGAAAACTATTATAGAATTAACTCAGTTCCGATATGCACCGAATGATAGATAACCTGTGTTTCTTTACGTCATAACATGGCCGCAATCGAAGGTCACCATCATCGAACTTTTTAGTGCCCATTCTATAAGATAATATATATAAAACCCTTCGACACAATGGCTTTACGACACAAACCGGTCATTTCGCATAACTGTGTCAAAGTGAACACCTACGAAAGTTGGGTTTTATGGTGTCTTGACGTGGCGGGGTTCATCAGTTTCACTTAGTTTGTTGCGCCGCGAACCCTAAAGTTGTTAGCTATGGGATTTGCGGGATTATCAACTATGATCCCTACTGGTGTCATAATTGATGTCTTGTTGGATGACACAGGCGAAAAATGATTTCACATGATAGCATATTACAGAAGTTTGTCTGCTCCTTTTGTTAATTGGTTCGGAGTTACGTTTTTGTATCATCTAGCCCTAACTCCAACGAGACCATAGAAAAGCTTTATTTTTAAATTACTTAATTCGTCGATTCAGTAGTACCTATTCGATACCTTCGAGGCGAACTTATCTATCCATATCATATCTAGAAGAAGAGTTCAATATTAAAAAAGAAAATCTTTTAATCAAACTCGAACAAAAAGCCACAAGTAGAAGACTACCCACGTCAGTCAATCTCGCACGCTGTAACAGTTTAAATCAAAATCCGGAAACTTCTACACTATAACAGTAATGGTCGTAACATACATTATTCATGGATGTAAGCAGCGTGTTCTCAGCTCTACGCCATGTAGTATTGATTCTAGCCTGACACAAGCATGACTAAACCTCTACTTGTCTCCCTCTAACTCCTTTATTTTTGTCACAAGAGACAAAGACAGGAATGACTCGTTCGAAGCAAAGAGGTCGAGGTTCCATGATACGGCAGAAAGAAAGCGTGGTTACGTCGGAATTACCGTGTAACAGCAATGTCATTTGGGATTGAAGCATTTTGGGTTGCTCAAGTTAAATCGAGCAACGACTTCTTGATTACGTTTGGCCAAAATCTGAGCCTTGAATCCTCTTTGTTATTTAGTTAGGATTTCCGAGAAGAGATCGTTTGATTTTGGGAAAGTTGCTATACTTATTTAATAAAGCAATTGTTAGAGGATAAGGAAGGTTTCTTAGTACCACTTATTTCGGTAGATAAATTGTTAGAGTTGGCGGAGTCTCAGATTCTTCCGAGATTGTGTCGTAGATTTATGAGGTAGATTTTCCTTCATAATTTCGTTTCCAAGAATTGAAAAACGGATAAAGGGAAGCACGTGTTTACCCCTAGTTTTATATAATATTGCTTCTGAAATCTGATGTGCCAAGCAAAATGTAATCAAAACACGGCAGAATTGTTTCGAGTTCGTCTGGGTTGGCAGGTACCACTATATCGCCTAATTGCCGCTAAGAAGTAATGTACTAAGTTACATAGGTTTGTTACGGTTTAACGGAATGCAATTATCTACTATATAAAAATAAGTCGGGTTTTCCTTCCTGACGCTATAACTCCAGAACTCACGAACCGATTTCCACGGTTTTGCATTCGTTGGGAGGGTCTTGGGCTCCGGGAGGTTTATAGCAAAGAAAATTCAGGAAAAATTTCAACAGAAAAGCGGGTTAAAAAGGTTATCAAGACCATGCGGGCGAAGCCGCTGGCGGAAAGCTAGTCTATGATAAAAATGAGACACAAGAGGTTTCCAGATGACAACGCGCTATTGACACCACAGATTGCATTGGTGTTTATAGACTGCGGTTGCCATTTTCTATCAGCAGACCCGATCCCTTTTTCATCATCATCAAAAAAGAAATAAGTACTCCTTTCAACTCTATTCAAGGGTTTGATCAACTACCTTACGTCACGCTTACCACCTCAGATCATTAATCTAAGTGTTTGATAATATCCTAATTAATATTGGAGATAATTGAGATATCATTAAACGTCAAGATCGCAATGTGCTTGACAAGTGTTTGTCACGTCATGTAATATACATGTATTTCAATATGAGAATCTATTATTGAGCTTGTTGTTAAGATATTAATGCGGTGTATACTCGAACATTTCCTGTAATAACAGGAATTTTATAGGTTATCCAAGGCTAAGTGACAAGGTTAGGTTAGGTTAGACACCGGTTGGTTTGCTACACAATTTAAATAAAAATATCAATCACAGTTGGTGCATTTTCCAATATATGACAAGCGATCCCTTTACTCTGCTTCTCGATATGTTTAATTTACTATTTTGACTTATCAAAACAACCACTGCTAAAAGAAGGCCTCTTGTCTATTCCGCCACTTGTGCAGACGCATATACCTAATGGTCACATTTGACATTGACTTAGATCGATCGAAAAAACTGATTATAATAATCCCAACCCTTAGTAATTACAAGACACCATTTTAACGAGCTATTTAAATTTGATTGGTTTCTTAACTCCCTAAGGTGAAATAGGACTACACAGGAGAGACACAGTACTGGACTTAATAACAAAGGACGTACTAAGGACCAATTCACTTCACCCCCAGTTCTTTTTACGGTGAATTTTTAAAACAACCCAGCTCACACGGCATTTGAAATAGCATAGCCGGAGGCTGCAATGTTGCTTGCAATGAATTTTCTGCTCTATCCGGTTTGAAGTTAAGTTCGCTTTGAACTGTAGGGTGTTTAAGATTTTTAACCAAAGATTTCGAATTGTTGTGTAGGCTATAACGCACTCGTATAAGTTTTATAGTTTATTGTCTGGAGAGTATTTTGTAGAATATCGTGTCCGGCGGGGCCGGGGGCGAGAGTGGGGGCGGCCCTTAGTGCCGGACAATAAATTATATCTACTACATACTGGTAAATATTCCTCGTAAAGTCGTAACTATGAGTAATTTGTAACTGAAGTGGATAGTTACTGCAATAATCTAGTTGTCTTAAGCGTACCGCGAATCGTGCACGTGAGGATTTTGTCCAAGTACAATTCAGTAGAATCTCGGAGGATACAGTTCAAGACATTTTTCGGGATAGGTACTGAATCCAAAACGCAATTTACACATTTGCAATAAAGATACTGAATCCAAAACGAAAAACCATTCACGTATCTCCCCAGACAAAAAATCAAGAAATATTGGGCCACTACCTATATTTTATTTTGAAAAATCAATGATCGCATTTCGCTATCCAAAGGAGGTTTAACACATGACTATCTTCAGTCTCAAGAGCCACCAAAAATATCGCCTCTCTCGCTTTATTATTCTTTTAGGCCTAATCTAAACTCCACCTGGATCTAAAAACTTTACTGTACACTTACACGTTAACTGCGATACTTGCTGACTACATAAAGCGTCCTAAGTTCCCAACCCTTCATCTAGGCCCGTTTACGTCGGAAAGCCGTCACGTCTCGTAAAAAGGTTCCCGTAGAAGCCGTAAAGGTGTCGCTCAGACGGACAGTGTGATTTTATCGCCGCGATAATGCACCGGGATAACGACAGAGACGTGCCCCGCTTGACAAAGAGGCGGGTTCACACGTGACTAGTGTGGCGGGCGAGTAGATTACTGGCACTAACACTGGCCTGGTTTATAGCATTAGTAGAGTACGCCAGTGCTTAAAGACTAGTTTACAGTTAGTTTCTACGTTAAACACAGTCGTATGTTGACTGCACTTCCTTTAAGTATCTAAGATTTTAATAATAGAATAGAATGGTATAGAGATAGTCATAATTTTCATAATAATTATCGTAACTCAGCACGCCTAACAATCATATTATGATAAACGGAGGACTACATTTTATTGAGATGATACATAGTTTAAAAACAGACAACAGAACAATCAGAAAAACATGGCGTCAAAACTCATTCAATCCATCCTTTTATAAACTTTAAATATGCATTCATTTGCCTATTCATTAACATCTTGGCAAGCTCCCAAATGATGCGACCAATCCAGTAACGATACATGTATTACATAGGCTATTTATTGTATATGCCGTAATCCAAAATGGTGCTAAAGCTTATGAGTACTTACTTGAGTATAGATTTGATTAAAAATACAACCCTTAAATGTGCGTCAATTGTGGAAAATGAGGCTCGGTGTGCTGTAGAAAAAGATTAACTGCTTTTTGTCTTTATATTCCATTTTTAAATGGCAAAGACTTACGGACACCAGACGTCTGGGCAATAGGACGTTGAATGATTGACTCTCAGTGATAAAAGCCACTGGAAGGCGCAGCATAGGACGGCCTCCAACGATTGGATGCCGGCTGCATACGACCCAGTCCTTGTTGAAATCAATGGGGGCTTTTGTTCAGCAGTGGACTCTGGCTGATATGATAATGATGATGATCGAAACCATAGATTTGCACAAACGATCCTTCCACGGCAGCACTGAACCTATGACTTTCTTAAATACGTCATAAGATCTTTAGCAAAAAGTGCAGTAATAAAGATATGTTTAAGTTAAAAGTTTAGTGCCATTTGATCGCTAATCCCAACAAATATTACTGACTTCGTGTGAACCCCGCCTAACAGCGTCTCATTTAGCAAATGGCTGGAGTTGTGTCTACCCACACATTCATCTGGATGGCGAGACGTTTCGGATTACTTTCAGTAATAATTCATATTCCAAGTTTCGTCGAAATTTTGCAGACAGTCCTAATGTGTTTTTGGGGGGATATTTCCCTGTTACCTATGTATTTTTTGCGTGTGGTAGGTATTTTCATTTTGGTACAAGTCGTATTTATTCGTGTCGCGGTTTTGAAGGATCTGAATCAGAATTACAATTATTATTTATTTAATACATAGTATGATGTAAAAATACTGAGTACTTAGTTCCATATTCATTGTACGATAGTCAGTGACGTACAAATCTAATTTTAATTAAATTAGTTTGATTACCTATTAATTAAAGGGTCTAATATTGTTTACCGATAAAGTTTTGGTCATAACAAAATAGTTCTGTGAAGCAAAACAAAATTTAAAAACATGTTTTAGACGTAAAATGATTCACCAGAAATGAATCCCTGCCGTTCTGTTTAATTGAAACAGATGGACCAAATAGGTCCCAATGGGTAAGATTGGATAGGGACATCCTACATACCCAATTAAGTATTAATCTACATACTCCGAGCACGTTTCTAATCCGTTATCTAGCCGCGGGTATCAGTAGCTATAAGCTGTCCAAGTTCAAACCGTTCATATTAACTAACAACACAAATTGTTGTTCCGCAACAACTTAATACAGGCCCTGATATGAGATAACGAACGAGCGTGCGTAGAATCTACTAACATCTATTCCATCACGCTTGTATTCGTCAAAGAGGAAGGCAGAGGTGTACAAATATACACCCATAATTTGGTACGTTTATGTCCAATGGTCCAGGCGTGGCTTATTTTTTTTTATTTAGGTTGACCAACAATTGTTTACACTATTAACATTTCTGATTTAATGACTAGACTACTACTAACTAACATTTACAAGTGCAACAATTAATTGCACTTTTAAATGTTAAGTGCAACAATTAATTGCACTTTTAAATGTTACTTAATGTTAGCTTATTGCCAATACCGGGCACAAATCTGAACTACGATGTGCTAATGAGAATTTTCAAGAAAAACTCAATAAAACTTCTCGGCCTGGTAAACGAACACAGGCCCTCAAGCTTAGCAGTCGTGCTTAATACCACTAGGCTAATGAGGTAGTCTGTACAACACAATTTACTTAGTAAAGAGCTGACGTCCAGCTTATCTCAATCATCTTCAAGTCTAGACAGTTAGGCCACAAGTATTCTGGTCTAGTCTAGATGCAAGTGTCTAACTTTCTATCTAGTTAGTTGTTGTGTTGAAGTGATTCCGTTAGCTGCCGCACCGGCCACAGGGCACAGTTTAAATAATATTTGCAAGTTAAGCACAGAGTTTCATTTTGAAACTAGTAGTTAAATGAGTTTGGGTAGTATTCATGTGTAGTGATTTGTTTACATAAAGTCGTCGTTTGTCGTGATCAAAATCTGCCCAAATGATGTACCGGAGGTACGCTTATTGGAAAAAAATACCCTGTATTACGCTGGTTAATACTAGCCGTACTTTTTTATGGCGAAAACGCACGCCATTTTGACACACTACTATCAGTTTCATTCATAGTGTTTGTATATTAAAAACTGTAATTTTGACAGCTATCTGTTGTCAGTGTCAGTTTAGGAATGTTAAAAGCACGCCACTATGGCACATTATTAACAGTTTCATAGTGATTTCATGGTAAAAACTGTCAACTTGACAGCTGTCATGTACCTCAGGTACAAATTTCGGCTGAGTTGGCTGGCTTTGACCTCCTTTGGGAAGGTATGAGTATTATTAAATCTATGCTATAATACGTTAAATTGACAAATCTTTATGATCATAACAGCTAAAAGAGAAACTGCTGAACAAAGGCCTGCAAGGACCGGTCACATGCCGCCTGCATGCAACTATTTCTATTTCATAATCATTTACCAATTCATATACCTATGAGTTGGAGGGTTGGAAAACCCTAGCACCTATTTAAGATAAACTGTTGTGAGTTCGTAGCGGAAAGAATATTGAGACAATTTGTGAGAAGCTTTAATATTATATTAATGCAAGGGTCTTTCAACTTCTACAAACTCAGGCGATCACGTTAAACTAAAATTTCACTCGTTTATATGATTTGCGAGTTTTTTTTTTTGTAATGAGATCGAAATTGAAAACACTGAAATTAATTTACATTGCTAAAATTAATTAATCGTGGTAACCTTTCATAAAATACCAGGAAAACGTGCCTGCGTTAACATACAAATGAGTTTTGAATACAAAGCCTGAGAAACAAGTAAGAAAACTGTTTTCAAAATAATATAAATTTAAATTAGCATCACTCGCCCAAGTCTACATAAATAAATAATCTACATTGGCAAACAACGCGCCGGCACGTCCTCAAGGCTTCGAGCACGTTAGCCGATCAAACATTAAAGATATCGGGTATCTGGGCACGTGAAATGTGTACACTGCGTCGCAAACCTATTGCTTTTGATAAACCGCTGCTTGTCTGCACGTCTGATCTTAGATCACTTGTTTGGGCAAATATGGAGGGTGCTAGAGTTATGCGCGCCTCAAGTGTACACTTTATGAGTACTTGTGCTAGGGTTGTGTATCGTAAGTTTGTTAGATTTAGTGTTTGTTGTAATGAATAATTCTTAGTTCTATGTAATACCTAATTCCTAGTGAAAGTTAGAACAATAAGAAAAACGTTTCTTAATAAAAACATAGTTTGCGAAACATAGAACTATTGTTGCATCGTCTTCAAAGAGAATACATTAAGACCCCGCTTGCTTTTTTTACTCAGACAGCTTTCTTTGTCGCTGTACCTAGTAACCTTTGTACAATTTCTTTCCGACTAGTAGTTTGAAGTAAAATAGGCTTACTAATCTGTCTTTATGAGATGTTGGCGATGTTGCCTTTAGTCCTCGCCATTATTATTAAATTTAAAAAAAACTTTTGACCTTTTAAATGGATAAGTGTTTATATCTTGAGTTATTTTGAACCTATTCCCGGGAGGAAGTTGAATTCTCAGACACGCCCAATCTCGTTTTCCGTAAATGAATAGTATTATAAAAGAAATCTATTATCTTGAGTCTACGTTAGAATATTTTGACAATCTAAAGATATTAATACACAACATATTAGTTCATCTCAAGTTAAATCCCTTACACGTTAATTATCTAGGCTTAGCTTTGAACAATGGTAGGCGATACTAGGCACTGTATCTAGTACTTAGCTCGATACCTACGTATGTGTTGCGTACGACAAATGACTGTATAATTGGCGGAGAACTGATTACCTGTCCTAGCTCGTACACAGAGCAATAACAAAATGGAGTGTCAATGGCGGGTAGCAGTTAATATTATTGTTTTACAAGTTAATGAAATGCTTCATATACTAATTGGAATGGAATAATGTGCACAATGTGAATGTGAATGGTGAATGGAATAATGTGCACAATGTGAATTACTAAGTAGGTCAAACAGATTTCATTGATTGGTGAGGCAAATTGAGTCGCAATATTTATATTTATTCTTTAGTAGGTTAGTTATTATTATCATCTAGTATGTTTATTCATATTGTTTTATTATTATTTATTTAAGTATTCATAATACATACTTACATAAACTTTATGTTTGGAAACTGGTTTGCATCCGTGACACCTCACTTTTTAAAGGTCCAGTTGAAAATCAGCGCCAGGCAGCTCGCGAGTGGTCTGGCATATAGCTGAACTGGGGCCTCTTTGGCGCAGCCGTGGGGCACACATTGCTTAACTTAAATCTTATGTAATCATTGGGTATACCTACTATTTATATATTTGTGTGCTTTGTGACTGTGTCAATAAATCTTTTTCTTTCTTTCTTTCTTTCTTTCTAATTAGTTTTTAGGCGATCACCGGCTTTGCAGTTAAGAACCGCCATTCAAATAATAGAGGTGACAATTCTGATTGGAACAGATTTATACGAACTTTATTTATTAATTATTACGAAAATTTAAGAAATTATAATACGTCATTTTGTGCGACGTCAAAATATGTCTCTAACAATAACTAAAAGTGTTTCCAAAGTGAATTCGTTTTTGCAATTTTACAGTGTAGATAACGTACCCACATGAGTTCGCTGCCAAACTGCCACTTGTACCACGGCACTAGTACTGACAGCATGGGAGAAATATAACTATGAACCCTCCATTTACTAGATACTCCGTGGTGACCAATCGATTACTCATGTGAGTCGTATATTACACAAGATGGCGTCTACCGTCTAGCTAGGCGATTAGCGAAACATCTAGAGTGGCTTTGAACTACGGCGAATTGATTTTGAGACTAAGTGTCTATAGTTCTGTCATTGTATTCTGAAATTAATGGTATAACAGACTTTATAATTAATTAAGTTATGGAACCTTTGAATAGTTTGAATTGAATTAATTGGCTAAAGAGAACATGCTTTCGGATTTGTGATGAATTAGGATATGAAGTAATTTCTAACGAAATAATTACGTTTCTTCTGTGAACCTTACCGCTATTAGACAAACCGTTTCGCCTTACCGTCCGTATAGCAAACGTTTTCATAATATGACTATGCACCATTTCCACTCAACTTCCAGCACATTAAGTTCCGCTATGGCCACAGACGCACAACATAACCATTTAAAAACACTACTAAATGAACGTCTATTTTCCTTTGTACGGTGGGTGCAATTTGTGCACATTTGCATCCGCGCGAGCGACCCGACGGCTCTGATAAGCACTAATATCTAGCGAAATGGATGCAGAACCACTGAACAAAGAACACCAGAAAGTCTACTGCAGAGTGCTGACAACCGAATTAAAAAAAAAACGAACCGATTCTAAGTGACGTAAAGTACAAAGAAAAAAGATACACACAACGTAAAAAACTGTGGTGCGATTGTGTCGCATCATGTATGGTTTGGCAGAAAATGCCCAAAGCATTGAGATCATCTTTGCACATTTCTGTAAATTAATCATAAATAAATGTACGTAAATTAAATACTTTGTAAATAATTCCTGAAACCGATATAAAAAGCAGTTGTATTCTCAATCAGAACTCTACTGAATAAAAAAGACAGGTATTATACCCGTTACTCAGTTTAGCAAATTTATGTGGCAATTAAAAGGGTAGAAGGGCTTCATTTGAGTCCGAAACTAGTCGAACAATGCGAAACTGAACAAATGAATATTTGAAGCACTAAAAAGTTTAGTAACTAACACAAATTATCCGTACGTATATACGCAGGCACCAACATTGGATTATTGGTCCTTTTGTACGTTATTCTGTAGCTCAGACAAGCACTTATATCAAGCGCAATGTCCGCAGATTCTGGAGCTAGGATCGAGAGACATCACTAAAGTTTTGCGTGTGTGATAAAGGCTCACTGCAGTTCAATTTACGAAGTGTTTGGGTTTAGCCGGCGTGCTTTGTGAGGTAGTCACGGTGAATTCGCTTTTGGTGTTAAATTTGTTCGTGATTTTGGAGGCTGTAGTGTACTCGCCGCTGAATAGTAATTGAAGCGATCGATAGATCGTGTTGTAATCGGACAGTGAATTGGTTTTTGTAAATTGAAATGGGTACCTTACCGTAAAAAACACCACTTAAAATAATTGGTAGCGACGGTTTTGATGTTCATAAAATTTTGGTCCTTCGCTACAAATGTCAATTTATGAAATAAACTTACGACAATTTATGACGCCCACATAATAATAGCAGAATTAAACTAAAATACTGCATGTTTAATGACGGAATTACTTAGCATGTAGCCCTTAAGGGGCGTTAGCGAAATACAAAACATGGATCACTGCTGTACCCCGCGTGATGTATTTAGAACTTAAAATGTAAAATCTTCCAGTAAGTTAAAGAGGATTGGGTAAAGTCAGCGTCGTTTTGAAGTTAAGCGACCAGTGATGAAACTTGAATATTACTAAAGAACAGAATAAAGCAATTAAAAGCTAATATGCTATATAATACTTTTCTTTAAACCATATCGGAGCTGAGATATTTGCATTTGAAGATTTAAAAAAGTCATCTATATATAAATACTTCAACTGTTGCCCTTTAATAAATAAAGACATTTATTAGAAGTAAAGATAGCAGAACTCAGTGGAACAGGTTACTTTAGAAGAGTTTATCAACAACTTTCAACAGAAAAAAATATTGTGTGCGTAAGCTGTCGTTGTCATTGTATTGTATATGTCAAATAAAATTCTGTTTTGTATTTCTAACTTTTAAGATCGTGATAAATTAAAAACAAATGTGTTGCCGGGTAATTTTTTTGTGTCGATTCTTTATCTCAGCATTTCACAGATTTCACCATCTGTGGTGGAAGTTTTAGGGGCAGTTTAAAATGTATTACCATTCAAGTACCAGGTGTCATAAATTATTAAGAATTTATCATTTAGAAACAAGCAATCATGATATACCTATACATAGGAAATATACCAACTTATACTACGCTCCAATATTTATGTATAAATGCATTTTTAATACACAAAATCTTGAAGTAAACAACAAATTTCTGCCAAAATCCAGCTAACTTTAAAGTTATCCCAACTTGGCCATTGAAGTCATGAAGTTATGACGCGAGTGCCTGCAACAGGAAAAACTTGGGTGACTTGGCCAACTCGCCAAGTTTCGGTGCACGCTAGTTAGAAACTTGGCAGCCACTGCGCTTGACATGTCGCTACGTTGCCTCGACTATATTTTTGGGAGTTATTTTACATATTTAAAAAAAATGTTTTCGCAATGGTCATAGATTAAAAATTGAGGAGTTATGCTGGATCCCAGCAACGTATTTTCGTTATGTTACGTCCTATTTTAAAAATGTCGGTTAAGTGGTTCGGTTTTTAAAACGGTACCTATCAGCATTCGCAATATTTGCATAGCCCTAATGCAAGGTATTGATTGATAAATGATATAGAAATCGACACGTTATAAATTGGTCACACCTGTAATCCGCGAAGTGTTGAGCAAATGTGTACAGCTATACCCCACAATTCGCCAATATTTTTTTTTATTGCCTACAGTGGCAGACGAGCAGGTGACCCACTATATGTTCAAGTTCCACGTAAAAGAGGGCAAGCCTATTGCTTAACTAAAAAAAGCCAACTGGATAAAATTTCAGTCTTACATTTTCTTTTCAAAAAAGGAAGGTTTACCTTCCTTCAATAAACTAATACCCCTTTGAGGGTGAAATACCCTCATCACATAAAAATTACGTGAGTCATTGACGGGCACTGACAGCGCGAGCCTGAGCCTGCCTCCGGGAAGTGGCTTACGTGAGACAAGTCCCCCTGGGATACGCCACGATGTAATCTTAATACTTCAGATGTTGTAGCTTAAAGAAACCAACTACATATAATACAAGGTACGGGTTAAATAATTATTACAAATAAAAAAAAGAGATAAAGGAAACCGACCCCAAGCCTCACAGAATTAGGTACCAGTTAGCAGATAACTCTCTCTCTCTCTCTAACTTTCTTTAACATCAAATCTAAGTTATTATTTAGGCTATATTGCTGTATTTTTGTAATAATTTATATGAATCAGTTTTAGTGAGACAAACAGATGGTATGGTATGGACAGTATAAAAAGTGGATACCGTACCGGAGGACACCAGTTCGAGTCCTACCCATAGTAAAAAGAACAGTTATAATAGTTTTTGCAAGTTACTTACCTACTAGAAACAAACAATAACTCATCAAGACTATAATATTTATCTCAATAATGTTTCTTAGTCAAAAAGCGGTGGAAAATTCGCTACTACGTTTCTGACGTACAAGTTAATTTCGCGAATTCCGCCCCTAAGTAGTGAAGGTAAGTTTTTTACGGTTATTAGGGTTACCAGCGGGAGTGCATTATGTAGGATCGAGGTTCGTAGGACGACGGCCCAAAATGGAGGGTAGTGGCGGTTAAGAGCAATCCCTTGTTCGTTAACCGCTTTGTTTACTAACTGTCAGTTACAGATAGGGTAGATCTATTAACCAGTAATTATTGGTTAACGAAAACGTAAACTGAACAGAGATCTCCCATTATAGGTTTAGGAAAGAAACTATATCGACACTAATAATCTATACTAATACCTATTATAAAGAGGAAAGATTTGATTGTTTGTGTGTTTGTTTGTATTGAATAGGCTCCGAAACTACTGGACCAATGTGAAAAATTATTGTTAGATAGCCCATTCATCGGGGAAGGCTGTAGGTTATATACCATCACGCTACGACTAATAGGAGTGGGGTAGCGATGACAAATGTTGCAAAAACGGGGGAATAAAATTAAGAACGCGGCGCGCACCCACGTGGGCGAAGCCGCCTCGCGGAAAGCTACTATATGATAACGAGAAAATATTTGTATTTTTGTTTGTAATGAATAAACACAAAAACTACTAGGCCAATTTAAAAAGATCTTTCACCAGTAGACTGCTATATTATCACTGAGTTACATATGATACATTATTTATTAATGTCCACTCGTGCTAAGCCAGGACCGGCCGCTAGTTCTTAGTAAAAGCATAATTATGTCGTTTGTCGTATGTAGTTTGTCGTCTTCAGTTAGAAACTAATTACTTATCCAATGCATTAATTCTGCAGGTATGAACGATTTGCACTTAAGTGTATAAAGAAATTATTGCTATCAAGGGACACGTTTGACAGCTAAGTAGATAGGGTAATCATAAAACGTAGTTATTAAAAGCAGCGTATATTGCAGTAAGCGAAGTAATAACGCCACATATGATTACCTATATTTTCTGTCCCGCATCCGCCCAGCTCTTGCGCACCGCAAAATGATTAAACTAATTAACTCTGTTCCTCAGATTAAAATCCCAGGACGAGAGCAACACGGTATAAAATCGGTGTAAATATTTTCTCCTCAAGCTGTGCTAAAGGGCCCACATCAGAAATTATTTACAACACTATTACATGTGCCATTAAGCTGCCATTATAGCCTCAGCGTCGCCATGTTGATGCCGAATTACATTTTACTCGATTTAGTCTAATAGCGCGCGCGGTTGCCTCCGTCACTTTGACTCGTAATGGTTGACTTAAGTTTCTCACGCCAAAACATACAATTACTTGAATTGCTTGTATTTTAATCAGTCCCACGGTGGGCGCCAATGTCGAGGTTTCCAGTTACGCTTTGATCGTTACAAGTACTAACTAACAAGTAACTTCAGCCACAAATTTCGGTGAAATTGGAACCTTTTCGCCTTTGCGACACGTGGAATTTCATTACAAAATGTTTGCCATTAGAGCTTTCTTCATCCACTTTAGTATTCAAGTCAGTTAGTCAAACATGTCGTCTAGGTTTTATTGTACCGTACAGCTTCCAACAAAACCTTGAATACCCTACTACCCTAGATTGCGGCAAAAGAGATTCTTACGCAACCGTCTACGTATACATTTCCCCGAATAAAAAAAATCTCTTATAACAATTTTCATAAAAGGCTTGCGCGGAATACTAAAGGAGACTGTGGGAGCCCAGCTTCATTAATTTGGAACAAATAGGGAACAAGTGTTTCACATGGCAACGGTGAATCTGCATAGAAGGGTAGGAAGAGAAAAATTGACAAAAACTACGGTTATGTCGTTCGTTACGTTATCTAATTGATTCGGAGATGCAATTTGTTACGTGAAGGATTGAGTAGTGGAATATGCGTGCGGGTAGACAGAGATTTTAATAAAAAATAAAAACTGAATAGCTATTTGAAATAGGTAGGTTACTTTTATCAGTTTTATTATTATCCAAAAAAATCAGGGTAGGCCTTATTTTTCAAAATACCCTCAATTTGAATCTAAAGTTTAAAATTGCCTTAATAGCTATGTGATGTGCAACACATTATTAAAAAAATATCTCCACCTTTTAGAAACTCACCTCACCAGTAAAGCACGCTAATTCTCTTTAAAATTTCTGGTTTAAAAACCAACTCGCCCATAATGACTACATCGCCGAGGTTCTAACTACGAACTACTAACTATAAACTATAGTAACTGAACTTTCATATAATTAATATGCAGAGAGCTCGCGCTGATAGTAATGAGGTACCAAGCGACGTCACCACACCTAAGTTTTGAATTTGGAACGACGATGAAGTCATAATATTCAACGGCTTAGTTTTGGCTTTGGCTTCATTAGAATTTTTTATTTAGCTCTATCTTGTACAGCATGCCTTGCACAAGTTTTAAGAATCTTCTTCGGCTCGCATATAGCAACTTACCAGACTTTTAATACATTCGGTCGAGCCATTTTAACAAATCGATCAGATCATCGCATAATTAGATTGCTTTAAAATGGCCGGTACTCATTCTCTACTTAAAAAACTTTTGATCATTTGACGTTTCCGTTTGAATTTCAAATAACAGAACTTTTCTAATAAATGCATTCATATTACGGCTATGCTTTTGCACACGCGAAGTTAGTATTTTAATTACTCGTACCGTAATAAGTAGCACTACACGACGCGATTCTGTAGTCCTCTGACGTGAAAACTCAAAATTGCCAGTTGCGGAAACGTTGTCTATCAGATGAATATCTATGGCGGTTTAGCAGTATTTCTTAGACCGTTGGAATCTTAGAGTAATAACCTCTATGAATTGAAATTCCAACGGTCTGAACTAAGGGCTGATTATTTAATAATCTAAATCGTACAGGTTTGGCACAGATGTTTCCACAGTATGTGTTTTTAAGGCCTATGGGACCGAGTTATAACTGTGTGACCCTTACTTAAGAGATAGGAGGAGAAAAACTGTCTCACTGTATAATAGTTGATTTCCGAGTACACGTATATATACAAAAAAGCGATGAAGAGTTGTTAGAATGCTGCACAACGTAAATAATATTACGAAATGGTGGTCTTTATATAATAATGAGTAGGTAGCGGGTTTCCTGGCAATGTAAGCAAGTCATGTCATACTTGGTTCTCATTACCCGCCGCTTTGAAACTTGTTACTTCGTTACTCAGAGAAAAACACGTGCATTCTATTTCAATATAAAGCTCTTGTGCAGTACTTCCCTCATAATTCCATTGAGTGCCTTTTCTTGGAACACATCAGGCGAGATCTTCAGTTTTCCTGTAAATTCAGCTTCAACAGTTTAAAGTGCTGATGCTCTGCCCCGGTCTGTTTTTATGAATTTAGTTGGTGGGGTCTTATTATATTATTAGGGGGGAAGCCGTATTATTTTTGCATGGTGTACACATCTACAACGAGAAGATATATGTTCTCTAGCCGTCTCACCACTGATAGAATTAAGATGATAATATTAAGACTAATATAAATGACTGTTGGTCGTATGGTCGTATGGACGTATGGTCATGGATTATGTTACTAAATTATGAGTTTAGTTTAAGCTCCGAAACTTACATACAGTTGCCTAGTGAATCGAGGAAGCTGGTGTTACAAGAATATTCAAGATACTAACCGAGAATTTCTTACGACAAAGATTCAATAAAGATTTGTTCCGTCGAACTCATATTTCAAAATGGTTCCTGCCTTATCTCGAACAGCAAACACTACTAACGCTACCGTACCTCTTGCTTCTATCGATTGCTTCACAAGTCCCCTCGCCGTCTCGACACCATATTTTTCATTTTATATTGAACAAATTTGAACAAGATTGTCACCTTCAAAGTTTTTATTTTAACCTCATTTTTAAGCCGAATCAATAAAATGAAATATTTCACGAAAGAGGATAGTTTTATGTTACACATAAGCTTAAACACATTTAAAAACTGACTAATTTTGAATGATTGAACTACCTAGTGGTCTAGATCTGGTCATGGTCGTAGAAGATGAGCTCTCATGGGGTATAAAAAATAAAGAAAATTGTCTCATTACCCAAGTGAGAGTGAATCATCGGGTAACGATGCCCAAAATAGTCCTATTTTTTATCTTTTTTGAACAACATACTACTTTCTATCAGGTTCCAGAGTTCTTAGCTTCCAATATTAGATTACACTCGTGACTTTGAAATAGATTAAATGGTTTCTAAAAAGCACAGCGTTCGAAGGTTTGTGGGAAAGCTAATTGCTTATTCAAACCAACCCCAAATTAGAATTTGTCGTCCCAGACTAAACTGCCAAAAAACCGGCCGATTTCCAGTCCCTAATTACGGATAGTTGTACAAAACAGTAGTCTGGCCAAATTGCCAACTTGGAGGGTAGTCGTTGAAACTTGTTCTCATTACGTTACCTGTTCACGAGTGATGGACATGTTTCGGTAAATAACCTTTTTGTGGAAGTTTATTCCAAGGCCGAACGGTGTTCGGGTAGCGGGAACACATATCACTACAAATCAGTGTAGCGTGTGTATTGAATCTAGGCTACATGTGCGTCATACATCGCCCACACACGCAAGTTCATTATCACTCAATGAAACGTGGTCACACGCGACTTAATGTGACCGATGGGTGGACCTAGCCCTAATTAATTAAAGCCTACAATCTGTTCAATTATTTCTTCCTTTTTTCAAGTCTTACAAAACTTTCACTCAACACGCATGCTAGGAAGCGCGTTCTAGTTATACTTTTCTTAGGTAACCTCACACTTCATATCCTCGCTTGTAAGTACACTAGATTACCTACTGTATGCAATATTCACATATGATCAAAATCATCAAGAATCAAAATCAATCCTACAAAAATCTACAAAACCCCAACGTACATCCCAACGTACACAAACTAAACAAATTCCTTTATTACTAAATTTTGTGATTGTCAGAAGGGTTCTGCGAGAGGAACAATTACTGTTACTCTCTCGACGTTTCCCATATCTGCTGGCCACCATGTAGGGACGGAACTACGTCATTTTACCCTCGGCTTCTGTATAGCTAGAACGCAGAGGCAACGCCTTCCCACGGGGACCATGCTATACGGTTCCTTCCTTCATAATATATTTTATTAAAAAGTACTTGAGATATTAATGTTTGTAGGAAACGTTTCTGTGTGTACCTGAAACAAATAATAAAGGCGTTATTAGAATTACATTCACGCGACTTCGCCTGCTTCAAGATATAGTTATACTCATAGGTCACAACAATGGAATACGAACTTATTACATAACAACTAGGCATAAACACAAACTCCGAATTTAAAAACCCTGAATATCGTCAGTCAATGCACATACGAGTATCAACAATAACATAAAATACCATCACGCTTGTATTGCCCTAAGGATTAGGCAAAGGCACACCCACAGTTTTCCGGTATGTTTAGGTCCCATGTAAACGTTCTTGGTTCTAGACTATTGCCGTCAGGATACTCAACAAATGATATTGTAATCCCTTGTGGATTGTCTATGGAGTTTCTCGCTGGTCTTTCACTATTAAGTCCACTTTTTGAAACGGTGCCAGTAGTAATTAAATTTTCCGGAATACTTAACTTGGTCTTACGGAAATGAATCCTCAAATTTACCTTTTTTATTACGCTGCGTGGAAAATTCCGAAAAAAAATGGAAAATAAATTGTCCGGACTTACCGACTGCTCTACAACAATAATAATATTACGATGCCATACAACAAACCATTCATGATATTCCAAGTTCAACGTAACAGCAATTCAAGTCTGGTTCATTCGACTACACCTCATCTCTCCCCGGTTCCAATAAACCATACTTAATAACCGTACAGGCAATACAGCCATCGAATAATGAAACACACATCAAACGGGCCCCGGGTTATTGCCACGTCTGCCGACAGTGCCGATTTCGAGTGGCAATCAAATCTTAAACACCTTTGATGTGAAATACACGACTGCGCCTTAAGTTATGTGTTTCTTGATGTGAAGATTTAAATCTCAAAGAAAAGGTGTCATGGAGAATGATAAAAATGGAGTACTTCAAATATGACTTGATGTATATTTCATACATGTAAAAAGGTTTTTATGAGAACGAGACTAAAAAGGACATACCTACACACTTAGCCTGAAGTGAATTCGTATTTAGAATTCATCACAATTTTGTAATCTGAATTGTATTAAGATTCATCAAAACCAGCCAGTATATTTATAGTCATCCAACAGTGTCCAGTAGAGACGTACATATAAAAGTCGGAGTTTGATCTGATGAGCGCGAATTGACATGAATACACTCCTAAATACTCTTGGTAGCCAGGAGCGCCATAAATCCAACAAAAAATCTTCGAATAACCGCATCCTCCTCTTCCAGGAATATAGTAATTAAGTATCTTTTGATCTCGGCTGAACTTCTACTGACCAATACCATTGTCGCGGCGGCAAACTATGCACTTCGAACGTTGCATGAACCACCTTAGCCCTCCATTTCTTACTACTCCATGACTCGTACGGAGCGGTAAATGTACCGTTTTCTAGGATACTTGTCGTAATATAGTTCCAAAGGTCTAAGGTAAGTTATTATCGATATAATTTATATCGATTTCCCAAGTGACTTACACTCGATACAGAAGGATTTTTTTAGGTCATGCTTGAGGTTATAGATGTATTTATAGGATATCTAGTCTACAGATATTTGTTTCTTGTAAATACCAATTTCAGTATTACTTCAGAATACTGATAATCCCATTTATTTATTTATTTAGTAACAAATAATGGAATTTATGGATTCGGTAAAGTAATGAGTAACATTTGGTGAGCAAACATAAGACGTAAATACTATGTATCTAATAGATTTCGAATACTAAGTACTTATATTTCCTGGCCTAGTTTGTTTTACTTAAAACCTTATGTATAGTCAATTAGGGTTTGATAGCGTAACAAGACTTAAACGTATAACGAGTTTTAAATTGTACCAACTAATAAAACATATTTTCTGGTGATAGTTTTTGACGATATGTAATGACTACACTAGGCAATCATGGTACCTGATCCTGATCTGATCCAATTACTAATTTATCATAACGAGAGAGACAAATAACCGCATGTATTTCAATAAAATATTTTAACAGAACAGATATTATTTCAACTGAATTAAAGCTGACATTGTTTTGGAATTTCGTATTGTACAAAGTTTTTGTGTAGCTCACGACACAAAGAGACCAAATTCGAGAAATAAATATATAACAAACGAAAGTCTGTTTATTTGAGTCAACAGTGTTTCAGCTCGCAAACTAGGGAACAAATCCTATGGGACTTAACAAACATACCTACCTACAATTAACTGATACTAAACTCAAATATCTGTGTACTATTGAGAATAGAACCCACGACACTCGACACAGCGGTAGACCACCATATAACCTCTACACTAAACATGCACTCCATGACATTCGTATAGTTCAAAAAAATATATAATTATAAAACTGATTAATACTCGTACATAGGTAAAAGCAATTATTATTCAAACATCTAGGGGTATTGTGTGTGTGCTCACAATACAGCCTATGGGCTGAAAAATCGCAAATGCAAAATATCGCGTTTCAAATAAATTGTTTATACAAAGCTTTCAACTACCCTCCTAAGTTTTAAAACAAGCTAGCATCAAGTCTCAGTTGTGAAGTTTACTTGACTAAGCGGTGTAATATTTTATCAAATTAATAAGCAAATTGCCCACTATCAAAGGAAAGTTCGCAACACCAGCAAAGTTTGAGGCTTTGCGTGTATTCAATCAAGTCCAACGTAAACTTGGCGGCTTATTTAATGCTATTAACTGCTATAGGGTTGGCCAAGTCAATTATAGCAGGTCCGTCAATTTCCCAAACAACCTGGGATAATAATTTGTCACGGGTCAATTGTACCCATTGTTTACATAGCTAGGCAGGTAATTGGATCCGTGGTCGTTTTGACCGCGGCAGGCGCAGGGTTGGCGAACAAACTTCGCTAAGTTCGGTCAACTTCGGGTACAATACGGGCGCAGTCTTTGTCAACACACTCTTTGTAACCGAAGTTTTGGTGAATTGGGATTTTATTGCCCGCCATTGAATGCGGGAGTTGGCATTTGGTTGCGGTTAAAGTCAGTATTGGACTCTAACTCCTGTTTATTTTCGGTAGATTGTCATGTTTTGTTTTGTATCGTAGGCTAAAGTTTTAAGGTACAAAGAGGTAATAAGAATTCGTATAACCTGCCTGGTTAATAGCCTTTATTTTGAGGAATAGGGTTAAAGCTTCTACGATGAGAACGTAAACCTCTAAACTGGAGGTAAAAGGACACAAAAGATCCAATTTCTGTGCACAAACACAAAACAATATGAAACGGTGAAACCAATTCCGAATATTGTTCAGTACGTCAACCATGAGTTCTATCGAATGGCTTTCGATAGGTTTTTTACGCATCGAAACGCTGTAATCTCATAGCAGATTTTAGTTCCTTGCGTAACCGCTAGAGGCGCTGCGATGGTTTTCCATACAAATATTTTACGGCGTCGCTAGCGAGTCTAGTGAGAAAAACTCATGGTCGAGGCACTGAATACCATAATCCTAAACAATAAATACAAAACACGTCTTGTTTCGAGTCGTGATAACGCTCCCATACAAATAGCTGGTCGTTAAGCTGTCGGTGTAATCACGAATGTTACTCCCCCACACGTTAACGGCGCCTGCGCTGCGAACCTAGCACTTATCGCAACTGTGTCTTAGTTTACGGTAAAGAAAATGGAGAAAATTGGTGAACTCCAGTTTTGCTGTCTGTCATGAGTAAAACGATTGTTATGACAGTTGAAGGCTTAATGGCTTAAGTACAATATTCAATCCAGCGGCTGAGAATAAGTAGGTAAGTTGGTACTGATATCAAGAAAAATGGTTTCTCCTAAACTATGTTTCGAAGTAAACGATACTTCACCGTCAAGTATACAAGATGGCGGCCTAGGTCTGTATTTAGACCTGTTTCATGTTTTATTTTTGAAAATAGACTCCAAATTCTTTTGTGGCGCAAAAAAATTATGTAGTTTTGAACAGGAATAGTAAAAGTTTTATGATGGAAAACCATGCAAACCAAAACTGGAAATGTCGGTTTGACAAAAAATTTACTAACATCATTCTGTTCCAAATTAACATTTTATCATTGAAAAAAAAGTACAAATGCAGCAGGGTTTGCCAACCTCTGGAACATTCCGGTAAACCGCATATCCGCAATGTAGGTACATACTATATGGTATCTTTGTAGACCATTAAACGTATTCAACGATACCATTCTACAGATAATTATTTGAATAGGTACGTAAAAGTATTGGCAAGCGATAACATTCAAAGAAACCCTGGTATATGAGATTTTCCTAAAAATATATTATCACACGTAAAATCTTAGTTAAACAACTATTGCTGTGTTATTTTTTGCCTGTTTGGTATTCATAGAGGAGATTCCAGCCGAGGTTGAATGTTATTCCCCATTTAAAAACATTACTCGTTGTCATCATAACGTCTTTGTCATAGCCCTGCGCATTTCATTAACCATTCAAATTACCTGAAGCGGAATAATGTTAAGCAAACCTAATAAAAACATAAACACACGCCATTTACCCAAGTTATTAAACCTGCGTTAAGTTTGAACAGAACCTTGCTCCTCAAGAATAGACCGTTCCGAGTGAAATAATTGCTGCCATAAAATTTCACAGGCACATACACGCTACAAAATAAACTTATTCGGGTGTAACAACATACAGGTGCTGTACAGTTAAATTTTAACGTGTTGAAAACAATAAACATTTTTTGTTGCTTCGCGCTTAGTTGGCGCCCAACGTGGGACTCATTTCAATTACGAATATCGGACGAGTGGAGAATTAAACTTTGCTCTGTATTTTGATAACTCTTAACTAAACACTGACAATGTTAAACAACTACAAATAATAATTCAGTAACTTTAGAGTTAAATGTGTTTGCAGGGAGCACAATAGTTTCTGAACAAGCGGTTTAATAAATGTTCCCATTGTGCCACCGCAGTGAAAGTAATTACATACAAGAATCATATTTAAACATATTTGCCGAAACCCACTTCAAGCACTAAATCAAACTCGAAGATATGTGCATACGCCCGTTTTAATTACTTTCCCAAATCCAAATATACGAAGAATTCTAAATAGTCTAATATCTCGGTGAATTCATACATGTTCCGACAAGTTGGAACTTCTAAGAAGAGGGTTTACCCGGAGATCCAGTCGCAATCGCCGACAGGCCAGCGCGGCGTTGAAGACGGAATTAATTGAAATAGCACGATAAGAGTTTGGGTCTGTCTTCCAACGTGACTGTCAGCCATAATCCGGCTGCTTACACGGATAATCCGGCGAGTTTGAGTTGACCGTACACTGTAAACCCGTTTGTGGAGCACGCGACGTTCAGAATCTGGTCGGCTTACAGTTTTTGCGGGTAGGATTTAAAATGTTGACATGTTCCGGTATTTGAGTGGGACAGCTTTCATTTATAATAAGCTAAGAGGTTAATTTATTTATGTGATGAGTTTTTGCGAAGCTTTGTCTGAGGATTACGTAGGATACCAGACGTGCGATTGTTAAATGAAATATATTATGCAGTGACGCAAAGGCTTCATACAATAATACTACATACAACATACGGAGTCGGATATCTACTGTTTGCTTTTCCATACATAATTATTTAACGAGTACAATTGAAAATTGGATTGAAATAAATAAGAAGTGGATAATTTCGTATATGAAAGACAATTTTGATTTCAGTTTACCTCATATTAAACCATCCATCCAATTTGTCTCTTTATTACTGAATATAAAAAGGATCCAATTTCAAAGACTTATTTATGTATAAAAATAATGATTTACTGTTACTTTCAGCCGTTTCCTGAAAGAAGGCCGTATGATTGACAGGCCAATTCGTTTGGCTCTGTTCGGGAAAACTGTGCCTTTATCAGAAATATGACAGAATAGCTTTCGCAATCATTTTCTTATTGTGTGCCTAACAATTATTTTATATTACTTGCCCTGAATGAATGAGTAAATTATTTCATTTTCTGTGATTATATTGGATGAAATTAAGTTTGTTATGTGTATAAAGGAAGCTTTATTAGATCACTATACAGATTGATCTAAAATATGGCTGAATATAGAATACTAAGAAGCAAGGAAATGTATAATAATTTTTTTATTAGATGACAAAGTAGATATAATAAAAAACAATACAGTTCAATGAACCGTAACTGTATCAACTGTACGGTTGTACCGCAAAACATACCTATCTAACCCTTTGGGAGTCCCAGGTGTGACAGCTATGAATGAATCATGAACATAAAAATATATTGGCGCCCAATGTGGGACCACTTCATAACTGAATCCGACCATTGGAATTCATCGTATCGATTCTTTATGACGGTCGCGGCGTATCCACAAACAAAGTAATACATTGGAAACAAAAGTAGTCGATTCATCATATTTTCAATACGACCATTATAAGTTTCGTTCATAAAACGCGGACAATGGTTAATTTTTCTTCATTTCAAACGTTTTTACTTTAAGGTTTTTTAGGTGAGCGTTGAATTTAAAATTAGAATTAACGCTGTAATAAGCTTCTATTTACTAATCCTCGGTAAAGCAAATCTCTACCTCCGCCATTTATATAAGCAGGCTTTAAATCGTTTTTATGCTTGTAAAACGAAAGCTCAATTATGAAAAACCTCAGAGGTATACAGATATGTAACATTTATTAGGAAATTCGTGGATATTATAAATATAGGCCTCGCTACGTAATAATATCGTGGGCGACAAACTATTACTTCACGACCCAGCGAGGTAAACGATATCTAGTTAAGAAAAAAAACTTTTATACTTCTAAAACTTTCGGACATGCCTCATGTACGAAAATGGCTTGACAATGATTGATATTTCCTATTAATCTCACACCAGCAGTAAAAGAGCAGCAAGAGGTGGTAGTGTTGCTACCCTCAGTAAACCGACCCCGTACCCTGTTCAAGTTTAAAATAAGCTTTTTTCGCGTTAAAAGCATCGGGATCGATTTGAAACATCCATCGTGTTAAGCCCTGAGGCTGTAGGTTCCGGTTGTATAGAAATTCAAGTATTTGTGAGTACATTTAGACCTTTTTCACAAAATAAAATACATGTTTTCCAATTTATATAGGTACATTAGAATGAATGATTCTGTTTTAAGTAGAGAGTAACAGGAATTATTATTCTAAACTAGTTGAATGTATAGAATCTAAACCAATATTTGTCCTGTAATATACCTAGACCATTTATGCAGTCTGTTTATCATTAACCAAAATGTGTACATAAACCAAAGCTTTAAGTTCTATTGACATATCTCTGTAAACGAAAATGTAACAAGCGTGAAACTAACGTACATAAATAACCCCTTCAATGCTAGCTCGTAGGGTCGGCTACAAAGCCTAGAATCAGTGAACGGCACGAATAAATCAGAAACAGCCTCTCGTCTCTCCTATATAATCCTGGATTTATCCGGAGGCTTATCAGCGCAGGGCACGCGACGCGTCCGCTCTCGGCGGCTTCCGCGCGATAAATAACCAACTTCGTCCGACTACTTTAGCTTATTAGTTGGATTTTAAATGCAGAACGTGAAACTCAAATGATATAGGTTTGTTGATTTATGTATTTTTGTTCGCATTTCTATTCTATTGGGAGTGTTAATTTTGACGTTAGCGTTGTACGTTCATCTATATTATAAAAATGAATCTCCGAAATGTTTGTACGCGCATAACTTCCGAACAACTGCACTAAATTGGATAATTCTTTTATTGCTGTGATCGTTATTGTTAGTACAAGGTTTCTATGTAAGATTGTTTTTAAACCACCGGGAAACGCAGGCTGCGCACGGGCCGCTAGTAAATAAATAAGTAGATATATTTTAAAGAACATTTACTGAGTTACCATGGAGTTTCTTGTCGGATTTTTCCTTCATGAAATCAGCATGGTTTCAAAAAGAGTTAATACTTTCCTATCGGTTTTATCAGTGAATTTTTTACTTAGCATTTTTAAATCAGTCCATAAAATTAATGACGTCAGAGTAGCAACAATACACACCTATACACATAGAACCCTACACTCATTCATTCTAAATCATAATTAGAGTACGTGGAATAGCTCTTCGGTCCACTGGTCCGACAGTGAACCCGCATCCTTTGACAATCGTTGGTGAACGCAGTTTCCGAGTCATTGGGCACCGCTGTATTCAGGTAACCAACAGTTTGGGTAATGACCTATTTGGTACTACGCGCGCTTTGCATTAATTCGGAAGATACATTGTACTACATATAATAACAGTATATTATTTAACAGTTAACTTCAAAAAATTAGAAACATACCATCACGCCCGTATTCCTCGAAAGGTAAGTAGGTCTACTAGACCGGTGAGGCAGATTATCCAACTACCATCAAATGAAATATTAGAAATACATACATACACGCACGCCATTTTCCTACAGGGGTAGGAAGAAACTAGAGAAATAAATTCAAAGTTTTAGGTATATAAACATTAAAAAATCTTTATTAAAAAAAAATCCACAGACCCGGGCTCCTATAAAAACAAAATGGTGGTACAACATCGTCTTCTGTAATGTCGTTAAACTAAAAACTGACCCACATTACCCGTGTACCGTCACCTTGTGTACCGAAGGCTGCGGGGAATCGATCCGCTTAACCTTCTGCCCGACCTTAAGTGGGCGAGTCGTGAATCAAGAGTAACGACGCGTCGCCCTGCTAAAGCTAAGTAATGTTCGCAATAGTGAGTTGGGGATGCAATATGGCATGTCTTGCGTACGACATCGTGTTTACTCTGTTTATAAGACTTATTACTGAATATGGATTTAAAAAAATACTTAAAGTAATGATTGTACTATTTGACGGTTTTTCTGAAGGAACATAAGATAAAAGTAAAAAGTGACTGACTGGCTGATCTTAGATCCATTATTCCAAACTGTTCCGGATTGAAAAAAAAAATTTGCGCACAGATATAGATATTTCGCTAAGAAAGATTTTAATCAAATGAATTTCAATCAAAATTTCGGGTAAAAATTAATGAACGCTGCAAACACCGCGGAGAACAGCTAGTATTCTATAAAAAGGGAAACTTATCCCTCGATAAAAATAGGAGTAATATGAAATAGTGCTGTGGCAGCGAATTACACGTCATAACGGTGTGACATGCCAGTCACAAGTGACACAAACGTATATGGTTTCGTATTATTGTGACAATCTTGTCACAGGTTTTGTCGTGTTTTGTTCTTAGGTTATTTTGGTTGTGTTTTGTTGTAAAAGACATTGGTTATGTGAAAATTGTTTATAAGAGAAAATGTACGACTGTAGGTACTGTCTTGTTTTTAAGTGCGGAAAGTCAACACTGATCATCTATCGGCGCCTGAGTAGGAGGCGGGTAATGTCAGTCTTGTATGGACTAAACACCGTCATCACCTTCCCTTACCCTAAGGGTGAGACTATGGGATTCTAGATCTCATTCAGCACATCCCCACAGTAGTCTATGAATTCTACCACTTCTTCAAAAGAAAAAGACGGTAGTTCACAATTAGTGTTTACAAGGAGGCACTTAACTGAAGTAATTGGTTCGCCTTTCCAAGCCTAATGCTGCTTTTATAAAGATAACAAGAACTAATTTTAATTTATAAGGTTTTAACTTATATTTACAACAGAGTTGGGTATTCATTATATTAATTAAGGCAGTCTGTTAGTTTAATTAAATGAGAACCTATCTTACTAATATGAAGTGTTTGTAACCCTTCGAGCTCAAAATACACTCCTGAGAAATTCTACTGCTTCTCCAGGGACTTTAGTAAAGCTAATAAATTAAGTTAGTTTCTCTACACTACTTAGGTACCTGCTTCTTTTTTAAACTATCTCACTATTATGGACAACACATTTCGGAAATTAAAAAAAATGTGCCTATATGTGTATCCAAACACATAAGTGTGCGAAAGAAAAGGATATACGGCATAGAGAATGGAAAAAAAATGGTATCCAGTTTATACTATGGCTTGACTCAAGAAATAAGAGCTGCCAGATAATTTTAAGTTCTGTATTTTAAATTAATTCTTTAAACTGGTTCTATATCCAGAAGAGCCAGTACGTTAATTCCTTATCTCATGCAATATTATGATTCCGTACATAAGGTTGAAAATCCCCAGAACAATCTCCTAGACTACTCTTTACATTAATGTTACACTAAAGTGTTGCTCCACGTTTTATGGGCTCGTCAAGGAACACCTTACTTATTTATGGGACGTATAAGTTAAACTTTTGATCTGCGCGGGTGACGCTTGAATACCAATCTTTTACTTGTAGGTACGGTCCAAAGTCCATAAGGTCCAAGCGGTCAATTCTGAGTACGAGGACATTTTGAGACTTAATTCTGGTACAACAGGCAGGAGGCAGCTGAAGTGAGCTAAATAATGAAAGGGGTAAGGAACATTTCTTAGATGAGGTTCTCTCCGAAGAAAAATCCGATATTCCGTGAGCAAATAGGTAACTAGAATTCATAACGGAACTAAGATCCTCGACTCTCGAGAGATTCAGCGAAGTTGACTCCGAGAACTTAATAATTAATAACCAGGCAATTTACCGGGCGATCGCGTTTCAATTTTGTTTGCAAACCAAATGATGCAATACTAAGTGCTAACGATAAGTTTAAAAAACGCAAAACATTGACTTTAAAATTGTCCATCAGAAACATAGCTGTGTATAACTGACGAGCATATCTTTTCATTCAACAGTTTCTTCTTACTACCTCATCAGTATCTTCACTGGATTCTTTTATCTACTCCATCTCCTGTAATCATGGTTTGTAGACAAGTTGGAATCTTGAAAGAAAATGTAATGAGAATTTCTATAGCTGTACATTTTTCCTATACTTTTGTTGTTTCTGTTTTTTGATTGCAAATCAGGGCAGAACTCTTGTATTTATTGTAAGGTTAGCAAATCTTAGGTACACCAAATCTTTATTGATTTTTATTGCTCTACATTAGGACATTCTCCTGTATCACATTTTTCTAATCGAGGATCAAACTCGCCACCAGAAGGAAGTCGATTGTCCATTATATCGTTAAGTTTCTTTGAAAGATACTATTACAATTTAAACTGTTACTTTTAAAGGTCCCGTTTAACCTTAACGTGTTTGTAATACTCACATCAAACATGCTGAAAGGACCAGCAACAAATGTTTAAGAACTCATTCGCTTTAAAACTGCAAGCTGACGCTTTACAACGTAATTACTTCAAGATGGCGTCATAAAGGTAACGGTCCTCGATTTCCCGGAGGCGAGGGAAAATCAAAGAGTGTTTTTATTAAAGTCTTTGAACAAGTTTTTTTAATATCATTTTATGTGGCGCCCATGCGCTTTTTCAGACGCAGTTAACTTTTTTCATTTTACCGCGTTTGAGAATAATAAAGAATACTTAATAGGAAAGCTTATAAACGACAACTAGTGTACACGCTAGCCAGTGTCTCTCAAATCATGGACTATCAAACTAGAGTTTGATGAATTCATCGAACCGAAATAATTAACGCTAGTTTGTTCAAATTTACGTACCTACTCGTACGTTAAACTAAGTATATCCTACGTTTGAAAACTTACGACAAAAAGACTATTTCAAAATTTTTCTGTAAGAAAACACCCGTTAGTGGTGTAGGTATTCCGTAGGGGCGGAAGTGGAGTGGCGCACGTCATCCGCTGCTAATGGCGGGCCGTCATGGCCGCCAGCACTTCCGGCGGGACGTCCGCAACTATCTGATACTTCGCTAAAATTGTAAGGTTATACTTTTTGCAAAGACTTAAGGTTACGAGACACTTCCAAAAAATGGCGGTTTTGTATACAGGGGCTTTGGAAACAAAACCAAATAACCAATTTTAGTAAGAAGGAAGAAAATTTATGTGCAATTTAGAGGTGAAAAGGTAAGTTCAGATATACGAAAATTAAGTTTAAGGATACTAGGAATTAATGATATGAGTAAGTCCATTCTACTAACAAACAGATACTTTTGCTTGTGGATGAAAGTAGGTGCCACATATTCGAGTTTACACAATATCTTGCATCATAATCATTATCACATTAGCCAAAAGATAACGACTGCTGAATAAAGACTTCCCATAGATTTCTACAAGTACCAGTTACAGGTGTCCCGATCGCTTTCTCTCTATGTGTGTGTCTATGTAAGCACAAGCTTCAGTCAATAATTCGTTTTAGACACAACAAACCATTAAACACAAAAATACCCTTCACCCAACAAAGCGATATCATATTCAAGTGTCCAAACAAGCAACACAAACAGTACATCGCAATCCAATCTTCGTGCACTACACAGAACTAATGGTGGCAAATATTAAGTGTCGGGCCGGCCATCCGTCACCGTCGGCCTGTTTGTCCGAGCTACGTCATCACTCATTCTGGACAGGAGTGGGGGGATTTCGTCAGTTTTAATTCGGTAGCCTAACAAGATGGTTGTATGTCTAAAATTCTTACAATCTTGCCGCAGCCCTTAAATCGTACAATAATGTAAGTAGAAGTCATCCCATTCCAAATATTGTTCTGCTCTTTAAATCACGGGTTGAGGAAAGGAAAAGGCGCTTAGAATAGAAAAAAAGAAAAATAATCAAATAATATCTAAATGCAAAGCAACACCTGGCAACATGCAACAGTTGTAAAATTGGAGAGAAAATTACTCAATAGTGCCCTCAGGCGATAAGAGAAGTGCCATTATTAGAACATTACCATAATCTTTGAAGCCATTATGTTAATTCTATAAGCCGCGTGCTTACGTTGGAGGTCTAAACTAATACACAACGATAAACATTATGCTATTAGGTTTAACTTGTAATGTGAATGGGTTTAACCAGTAGCCCTTATTGAATTATGTTTAGAAAATATAATATTATCTCTTCTTACTGAATTCTGATGCGAAATAAAACTATGATTTACAATTTTATCGCATTACATTGATTTGATTACTGTAACACAACAATAATACTGGACGGATGCTATAGCATCTGTCGACCACTGTTTCTCGTATTCTCCGAAACGCTGTAAAGGATCCGAAACGCAGATAAAATTAGTCAACACTACCTCCAAATATTCACAAGTGAAAGTCCCCCGCCGCGCTAAGTTTGTGTTTATTCAGGCTACTGTCAGAATCTACTTTGCGGATTTTCATACGGTTTTCGCCAATAGGAATCGTGATTATTTAGGAAAGTTATAGTACCTTTGCAAGCAGGGGCGGATCGTAGTATTATAAACAAACGACCCGTGCGCAGCTTCGTCTGCGATTCCCATTGAATTAAAAAAAATCTTATCCAATATCTAATTTGTTTGGTTATATTTATCTCCACCGCCACCAACTTAAATTTCCATGTATACACGATAAAAGAGATACCTTATCTTGTATAATCACGTTCTAATTAAGTGCTTCACACAATGACTATCACCACATCCTTATACACTGTTCCCATCTCCACCAAACGTTATTAGCGACTAAATTTGCTTGCACGCCATCCATCGCCAGCTCGGTACGAAGCGCATTGTGCTTAACGAGCTAATTACAAAGCAACGCGGTGATGGATCGCTGTCTCGCGAGTGTACGTTGATGAGTTTTTGCTGGATCACACCGTTGGATTGAACGTTATGTGCAACGTTGCGGGGATTAATGTCGTGCTGTTGTAGGAAACAGATACGAGAAAATGGGTGAAATATTCCTCTGATATAGAAAGATTGTTCAATACAATTGATTTCGGTATGAAAAGTAACAAAGAGACGGATTTACTTTAGTATTTGTAATAGTTTTATGTACCTGCAGTATGGAAATATTAATATTGGAGCCCGTCGGCAGTTGGCAGTGACTACTTGAAAACAGCTTAAGATCGACCCCTTTGGCGTTCACTAAAAGAGGCCTAGGGGCTGATGATGATAATGATGGAGATATTCGGAGTAATAAATTATTTATACTTTAAGATAAATAAACCGCAATAAAAATATTGAGCCAAAAAACGGCTCAATTTTTTTTCATCTAGGACGAAAAAGATTAACAAAATACCACAATAACTCCAAAATAACTCCAAACGTCTTTTAATTATAAATTTTAATAACATTTTAAGTGTACCCACAAACAATATAAAGAAGCAGTGAGATGCTATCATAATAATTTAATGATATTGAAGCATTGTGTCTACCACAGCTCATTAGATATTCACAGAACCGAAACCCGTTCAAAACAAAGACTAGCCAGACATTATGTTTCAGACAAGTTACCAGCGATGCGTGTAAACAAAGACATTACTAAAGAAAATAATTATACTCGCGAAGAACAAAATAAGCTGTAAGATTAAAACAGAGTCAAGAATGTGCCCATTATGCAGCGTGAAGTTTCTCGGAATAACTAGTATTTAATGAGAAAAGTTGTAATTTTTTTCAGCTGTTGTCTGATACCGTATTAAAAATGAGCAGAGAGGTTTGGTTTCCACCGAGCACTTCTAAGTAGAAGGCTTTTATTCCGGAGAATAGTTATATAATTCAATTTAGAATATAAGAGGATTAAAATACGGATGGGAGCTGCAAATAATTGGAGCAGAATGTTCGTTGCTAGGCAACGCAAGTCAAATTAGGACGATAAATATAATTCTTAATAAAATCCGATTATGGAGCACAAAACACCCTCTCAGCAAGCAATAAAATATTTCGAGCCATAACAGATTACTGTTATTAAGATCTAGATGGGATAACAGCCAAATATTTTTGGAGAACGAGTCCCACGGTGGGCGCCAACAAGAAAGTTCGAGAAGCCCGAGTTTAATTGAGTTTAATAGATTATATTACATCGCTAAATTATAGGTTTAATGTTGTTATACGGTATTCTGCAGTATCAAATTAAATCGGCGCTCGTAAATCAACTGCTTATGGGAAATCTCTAAACAGGCCATTAATAACTCAGTACTTAAGAACTGAATTTACATTTAGCCTTTTAAAAAGCCAAATCTATTAAATCTCTGTGGAAAAAAAGTGATAATATAAAAACCTGGGTCCCTGATTCTTAACTCAATTGGTTGAGAGAAATGTTATTGGTTTTTTTAGCAGCTTGGAGATTGGAATTGCCATTACTTATTAGATCTACTCCTATTGTATGGGATCTAAACATTCCGGCGAACTGTGGTGTACCATCTGATTAATCCTTTCCTTCTATTTACTTTAAAAACACATCTTTGTAATGAAATAATTAAAATACATGTTTTTCTTAGTAATGTATACTGCTGTTTTTAAATATTTTATTGACTGATTATGGTAACTTATCGCCATCTGAGTTACATCTACCTGATGCACCTAAATATATTAGATATTAAAAGTACTCTACCTACATCGCTATCTTTTCAAAACGGTTCAATGTAAGTGAATATTTGGCACTGACGACATTTAACTAAATGTGTTTTTGACGAGTGTATGTTGTTCAAACATGCAATGTACCGCTAGGCAGCTGCTATCAAAATCTCATACACCACCTGAGTATTACGATATTGATATAAAATTGAGATGGGACTATAATGTCTATAAAATAACATTGAAATCAAGTTTCTAAACCCGTTACGGGGATCGCAGATGCTATAAAAATACATGAAAGCTCTCATTTAAAGACCGGAAGTACGCGGTGACGGGCCGTTACAGGCTTCGCTGAAAGACTTCCGGGGCAGGTGACCCTGGCGAGGAACCCTTAGGCGGTTTCTTTTGAAGTTTTCTCCATGCTTACCTGTAACAAACAAAGATTAAATTAATTATTAACAAAGCAGTGCTCTTAAGGATAACTAAAAATAAATAGGCTCAAGATGTTTAGGCATGGTCAGATTGGTACAGGAACAGTTTGGAAGACATAAAGCCAGTAGTGGGACTTATTTATATTGCACCAGGTATCGCAGAAACCTCTCATATGAAATAAACATATCATAGTATAAGTATAGATAGTAGACTAGACGTCTGTGTATATTATAAATGTGACGTGCGAATGTCTGTGTTACATTTTGACGACTAAGCCGATGAAGGAATGGATGGATTCCGATAATAGCGTAATGAAGAAGGAAATCGCCAACCCTTTGTCTCAAAAAGTTCTTTGTAATGCGAATAAAACCGCGGGGAACAGCTATTTCAAACTTTTTATACCGTGCGGGAATCAGACTCAGAACAAGTGGCGTAGAAGCTGAACGCTTAGTCACTACGCAAACGTTAAGGAATGCTGAACATGGTAATCAATATTTATTTAGTAATCGGTACTGTCACAATCAAATTGCGGACGTGCTTAATAAAGGCCAGTTAGGAGCTCTATCGAAGAAAGCCCGACCCTAAAGCGAAAGTGTTGCGCCAGGAACGTAGCAATTGGAAATCTAGTCTCTGCCTTCCCCAATGGGAGATGCTTCGCTCACCGCTATCGCTTGTCCTCTAACCGCACCCTAAACCGTCATCTAAAGGAAAATTACAGTAAAAAGCTTCATTTGCACTGAAGAAACAATCAAGACGAGTCATTAACTTAAAGCGCTTCTATTATTGAAGGATCCAGACGAGAACGCTTCACAGCGCTTTATCGAATCGCGTATCACTTCAAAGCAATTTGTCACTTGGCTGTAATGTGAACTAAGTAATTCGATTTTACGACACATTGTCTCTTTATTGATTTTTTCCTGTATAAATATGATAACAAGGGTGAAGGAAGAATCAATTTACCTACTCTGTGAAAAATGCACTTTTTATGTAGACGGGTCTGCAAGAATATAATCGGTTTCCTTTTCAGATTTCCGAATCATGTATTCAGATTTGGACACCCGAATGCACGCATTTCGAAACACCACATAATGTAACTAAGTATTTTTTCCGTGAAATCATTTTTGACGTTCGTTTCGGAATTTCGCCAGTGAGATTTGAAATCAGGAAACCGATCTGCGGTAAAAGCCGCAGTTGACGGAAAAAAGCCGGCTGCTATTAATAGAAAGACAAGTGTAACAATTTAAATACCTATGTACTAAAGTAGAAACATTTATGCTATACACTTATAGGTAGAAAGGTACCTTCCGACCACAGTAAACAGCAGATCATTTATCTTAACAACTTATCAACTTAGTAATAGCAACTAGAAAGGTACAACGCACTAGACTGGTTCCAAGTTTCTACACGCGCAACCGCTGTTTTCTTTGCTGAGTAATTTCTCTAGTTGCCGATAGATGGCGTCGATAAAGTTTCTTTAAGTCCGCAACTATTAGTAAGAGAAACCTAAGTTCGTGCCGCGGCATAAGTTAAACTGTTTTATGTACACTTTGATATTAAATGGATAGTTCATGTACTTACCTAACATCAGTAGAAATAACATGGTACAGTCAATGCCAGAAGTTACTAAACAGTACCTAGAACGTTTCATAAATTGTTAACACATTTAACCAACAAAAGTCACTGAACAGTGTTGGCCACAAAATACGACTTTTGTCGTGTTCAGTAAATTTTTGTTTATATGACGTTCACCGATATTTGTAAGCTTACTTTTGATGCTTAAAGTGTTAACCATTTTTTGAACGTTGTAAATTATACATGTCCATCGACTTTTGGCGCCGACAGTACCTACCAGGTTTATTGGCAAATAGCTATGCGCAACGATGTCTCGCGTTGATTTAGTATTTACAAACCTACCTAAATCCAAACTGATGTCTATGTCCATTTGTACTACGGTACTGTGTGCAGTCTGTGCACACAATTTATATGGTAATCGTCGGGGACACGAATCCGCAACGCGGCCGTCCCACTCTTTATTTAAAGATTGGGCTCTTAGAATGAGGGGTTTGGGTTCCAAGTCTTGAAGTAGAATTGAGATTTCTTGTTTAGTAGTATGGTATACGATTGTGGAAAATGTCTCCGTGTTGTTTTAGAGATTGGTGGATGTGTTCTAAGATGGTCCACTTTTGACCAATTGCATCAAAAAAGTTCCGAAAAGGCCCTGACCTACTTTTGACGTGAAATTATCTTTACAGTATTTGGTTTTTATGTATTTTTTTTTGTTGGCCAAAACAAACCCCAAGAACAGGGTATTTTATCCTCTATCCTTAATACACGCATAACTTAACGTAAGAAAAAGGTTTTTTTTTTTATTTCTATTTAACGTTAACTCATGGCAATTTGTCTCCCATAGACCCACATCACGCTTGCGGTAGAAAGGTGTGTGAATATCTTATTGAAGGCATTTCAAGTATTCATAAGATCTATTATTGCTTGGCGCAGGGTATGGTCCTGTGGGATACCCAAGCACCTCATACCTCCTTAGATATACTATCGGGGCTATATTCATAAAGTATGTTTTTACTGCGCCAAAAATTTATTTAACCGATGGGCTGCGTATTTCGCAAATCGATTATGATGATCGAGTCAGCCCGTATTATCCGATGCCGCAGGTACTCGGCGCATCGGCGCAGCACTAGTCAGGGTTGTCACTATTGTAAATCAGTCGTTTCAAAAGGACAAAATACGGATTTCATAGTCCACTTTCTTTTGTTTATTTAACAAAACACAATCAGATGAGTTCCAACTGTTTAAGATTATTGCTCCAAGGCACGTGTAGAGGTAGCCCGTAAAATATTAGTTAGTGTAACTCATAACTTTGCCGCGTAATCATCTCATGATAAAGGGTTGTCCTTTATTTTGGTTGAGTCCAAAATTTGTCGTACCCTTAGGGAGTAATAACCGTAAACAATAATAACAAAGTACCCTGTTTAAATGCAGAAAGAAGTAAGAATAAATGTTTATATGGCCGCAAGCATGCCTGTTGAATAAAGGTTCGTTTCCCTGGTCGAGTAATTTTTATCGTCTTATCAGGTTTTTCTGCGACATCATAATATAGCAGCTTGGAGTTTTATTTGTGGCCGCCAACTGTGGAAGGTAATGTTCAGTAAGCATATCGATCAACTAAATGTATCGCAAATGTACTACTGATCGACGTAACGAAACATCACACATCATATTATTATGATCATCTAAGCGCTAATTTGTCAGAAAAACATGTATCATTACCTCCTAATCCTACTCATGCTACTGCTTCGACCTCTTTCTATAAATAAATCAAGTCATTGACAACCCTTGCAGTGTGCCCTTCGATCCACTGGCGCGTACGCGATCCGTCAATTTGCATTGAGGCGCGTTCAAAATTAATAAAATAATATAATATCTGACGGCGAACGAACTGAATTCCATTTTTAAATACTCCCTCGGGATTCGCTGAATAAGTTAGTGCTTATTGGTCCCAGGATTTATTTATTGATAATTAATTTGAAAAGAGAATTGAAGTCGTTGATTAAATTTAATTGATTGGTTATATTGCCAATTAGCAATAAACATGACAAGATATTAATGTTTGGACGTGTATAAGTTTTAAGTTAGAATTAAACTTGTGGTTTGGAATATGAACCCAGCCTATTTTTGTTTGTTAAATCTAGAACTTATTGTCAAAACTGATAAAATACTTCCTCGGCGGTCTATACATAAATCTATTCTATCGAGAAAGTCGTGAAACTTTTACGAGGGCCTCCGTTCGGCATCATAACTCATATTAGGCTCATAAGTGTCGCTACTTAGGTTTCATAGCATCTGCGGGACCTAACATTTTTCATTCTGCTCGTTTGACTTCGAAAACACAATGTCTGCGAGCATGTTGTTCTATATCGACTACTTTCATTGCGTATGCAGATGTGATTTTGAAAATAACACATCATACCATCATCGGTATTCAATACTCAATACTTTATTGCATTCCATAATGTTTTATAAAGGTGGACTATAGATAACTTAGATCATTATGGACCCTGTCGGGCACAGCAAAATTAGGAGAGAGGAAGAGCGTTTAGCATCATTTGCAAATTGATTATCCATTCTCCGAAGGGATAGACAAAAGTGTGAACCTTAAGGTCGTCGGTATGTTTAAGTCCCATATAAGGGCCAATACCGGGACCGGGAATTGTCATCATTTTAATAAATAAAATTTATATTTGAAATAAAACTACTTTTTACGGATTTTATCGCGAAACTACTTTTTATATTGATATTATTTTAATCTGATTAAAATAATAATGTCTAGTATTCGCGTAAGTGTCAGAAATCAGTAAATTTATATTTATTTTCAAGAAGTGTTTGTAATTGCAAACAACTTTGGTTGCCTATACTCTAGTACCTATATCATGTTAGAATAAATTTTTAGATCAACGCACATTTCGCCCTAGATACAAATGTTTTTTTTTTATTATTTTTTGTCAGAAATTGTTAGGTACTTCAGTAAACTTGCAGTGCTTGCAACTGGGTAACAATAAATTCATATTGTTATTACATAAATACATGTTTTCACACTACTACTACTATTTGAGGTAGGCAGATATATAGATTTCCACTTGCTACGATCCTGGCACCATCGACCACTTTCGCTTCATCTACATTCATTTCTAACTTCACATCTCATTAACTTTTATACGTTTAAGAAGTTTATTATGTGTTATAACGCAGTAAACTCCCTGCAGCGATCTCATTCATCAGCCGTAAAGCCGCAAAGACCGCGTATCTCATACATCTGAAAGTTAGCGAACTGTGGGCCGCCGCAGCCCGCGCCGCACAACTCACGATCTCGAAATGTGGCCACCTCGCAACATAACAGAAGCGAAATGACATAAAGGAGCCATTTTTCTTCTTTCAGTTTTTCGATGAACATTTCCGTAGTAGCTCGAAAATTTGTATCAATTTGTAATGGCGACAAGTTCGCTTGCTATATATACACGGTGCCTTAAATATAAGGGAAATTTTTGGGTGTTTGTGGATGGACCTCAATGTGTTTCTGTTTCTCCTCTGACGTACCCTTCGAAAAATAAGCAGCTGCTACTAAAAAATGAATAACAAGTAGTGATAACCTAAATTAAAAATTTAGAAAACCCCCGACACGAAATGTTATTTTCCATTTCGTGGTGGCGACCATCTTGGATTTGAAATTTATCATAGTGTATAGTATTCTCCTAGTCGAGCCCTTTCATTTGATACCCATATTGAGGGAGTTGTGAAAAAATATGTAATTCACCATTTTGTGGCGACGGCCATCTTGGACCGATTTTCATCAAACATAGCTAAGAACACTCCCGACTAATTCACCTTTCAAATAAAAAAAACAAAATCGAAATCGGTTCATCCGTTCGGGAGCTGCGATGCCACAGACAGACACACACACACATACACACACACACACACAGACACGTCAAACTTATAACACCCCGTCGTTTTTTCGTCGGGGGTTAAAAATACCAACACACCGTGTCATGTTAGATGTAATATTCTGTAACATTTACTTTAACATTGTATTAATATGTACGACGTGGTTGTACTATTTAATAAATAAATACTTAAAAAGCGTAGACGAACACGTAGCTTAGGTAGTATCAGTATGCCACTAATTAGAATTCTACATTTGGTATTCTCTACACCACCAAATCTTGACAAAGAGTGATTATCTGCGAAATCCTTACAAATGCTACTGTAATTGAGCGGTACCAATCATCCCATCGAATTAGGACTCGCCTCGCATAGTGTAACTAATGGATTCCCTATGGCCACCGCCCAAAGCTGGACTAATTATTTCTAGAACCAATATTAATCAATGTGGTCCCTGTAGGATGGGAGGATATAAGTATAAGGTAGGTATATCTGCTTATTAGACGAATATGTTTCCTCTGTAAAGTAAATTAAGTTGAATTTGATTTTCTTTGTGATAAATAAAGCTAACTGCATCGTCAGTTGCTACGCTCAATGTTCGATCCCGGGTAGACTATTGTTTTTTTTTTATAAAACTTTCAGTAGCAGCTCGGAGTTTGGATTCGTGAACGGTAAATGGCAATAGGCTCGCCCCTCATTACTTGGGACCTTTAACAAACCGGCGAAATATCTTAAGTCTTTGTATGACAGCCGGGCCCGACAGCTTAACATGCTCTCCGAAGCATAGATGAGGTGCCAATATTGTAGTTCTTGCAGAAAGCTATTAATTAGCCACGAGCATACCAAAAAATAAAATTGAATACGATTTATAGAAAACAATACTGATTGACAGATCCCGTATCTTTTTTATAAAAATAAGTACCTAATCCTTAAAAGAAAGGCATGAGGCATATCCCTCATAAACAAAGGGACGCCAATCAGTCCCCGACAACGTTTCGTCACAAGATGACAGAGCACATAAGCTTGTAATATTACCCTCCACATGTAACACACGTCTTCAACCCCCTCACGTTCTTACACCGTTCAGCCCTAAATAATAAAAAGAAAACTCACTCATAAGAACTTTGTATGCTCGATCAACTCGTTCAGCCTTAACCGAACAAGAACATCAATACTTCGTCCCATGGCATGGTATGATGGTACTGCTGACTGCCATTGCTAAGAAGTAAGAACTAAGAAACCTACCTCGTACTGAACTTAACTAAAGCTTTGAAGTTATTTTAATAATGTGGGGCAACCCTACCTATTTACGCACACATTCGCGCGTGTTCAAACGTCATCTTTCATATAATGTAGTTGTGCTGTATATACGTCGATATTACATCTATGAAGTGTCTGGGAGGTGCGTTTTGTTATGTGATCGTGATTAGGGACTTTAGGGTAAGGGAGCAAGTGTGATTTTTAGTCGGGCGACATTTTTATTACGCCTACACAACCTAATGTTTGTTTCCTTTCTTCCAATATATCTAGGGTTTTCTAGAACAGATCGCCTTGCGCGGTAAGACGGATCATACGGATCAGATAAATTATTTTCTGTTTTGGGAAATGGTGGTGGTGAAATAACTAATCCTAAATAAAAGAATATTCTACCGCCAGATGGCAAAAGATCCATGACGATTTCCCTTACCCAAAAAAGTCGAGCCTTCTGCTCCTCGTCTTCTGATACTAGTCACTGGAAAGAAGCGTTCTCTGAGTGTCATGCAAATTTAGAAGGAGCGCGTTGTGCATGCAAATCACGTTTCTGAAGTTGTAAAGAGCAATTGAAAGTGACTCAACTTACGTTTGGTACGGACGTCGAGTTCAAGTTGTTCCCGAAACAGCCACCTTTTTTAGCCAGAAATGAAGTCACAGTTTCAACTTGAAGGTAATTTTTTCAATTGAGAGATAGGATAGGTGTGAACTGCTAAGCTAGATGTATATCATCACTGTATGGGATTATGAGAATGAACCTGTTTTGCATTGCGAAAAATTCAGGAACCCCACAACATTTTCAACCTTTTTCAGTCACACATACATAAATAGTGCTGTGACACTGGCTCAAGCCAAGATAATGTGCCGCATAGTACCTAAACATAGAAAACTAGAAATTAAAAATATTTAAATAATAAATAAAATAAAAATATTGACAGCTGAGCTATCACAGACACTTTTAAATTATTCAGTACGAAATATCCAAATTTAAATTCTCCGTTCCATTTCTAACCCTCTCGTGCCACGATCGAGGCATCGCTGTCAACAAGACGCGTGTCGCACGTCTTTTCGCCGAATTAATTTCCTCTCCTCTAATTGGTTGGCGACGAACTCCTTCAAACTTTACACGCGTAACGCTTAGTAATTGAAACTGTAGCATTTTAGGGGTTAAGTTAGTTTTGTTGTCTGATGATTTATGTTCTTTACGCCATGTTTTACCGAGATGTGGCTATTTACAAGTGCCGAAGGATGCTTACCTTGACTTACTATTACTATTTGCCAATAGTAATTGGTAATGATACAGGGCAAAAGTTCGTGGTAGTGTTTAGTAATTAACTTAGATATATTATCCGGCAAATAGTAGACACTAATAATTATTGAGAGAGATGCTGATAGATTGAATTGTATTAAGCCATCGTCACTGGCAAGTATACATATATATGTAGTGAGATCCTTGCACGATACAAGAGAAAATCCTAATTCGGCAAAGCTTTATTGAAAAATGCTAACCTAACCTAACCGCGGTTTTCACCAAACTTTCAAAAAGCACGGCTATGCTTCTCCAGAATTCCAAGTATGTGAAAAAGCACGACACGGTGTTCGAGCCCCACATAAATAAAATGTCATAAAAATAGTGACATCTAAATAGGACAGCAGACGGCACATGTGATACTGATACCTCACCGATTATTCGCTGACACCAGGGAGTGGGGGCTATTTTCAACCGTTTCATATTTCGACTCGGAGTGATCCCGCTTCTTTTGATTACGTTTCTGTCACGTGAGTTGTAGGTGGGTTGAATTGAAGAAAAAGCCAGGTTGAATGAGTTGATAAACGACGTTACGGCACGTCCCTTACGATCTCTATAATTATTGTCTCTTTTTTCTCAGATATTGGCCCTTGGTACTTAGCTAAGTTTACTAAAAAAAACAAAACGATTAAATACAATATAGACTAGGTATTTTATTGGTCTTTTGGTCACAATCGCAACTGCTATCGTGCTGAGCGTAAGGGCCTAGGTTTGATTCCCAGGTCTGGCAAAGTATTAGGTTTGTCTAAGTGCGGAGTGTGAGTTTAATTCACATATACATCAAAAATACTAGTAAAATTACCCATGGTAACTTCGAACCAGCGTTATCCTACAATAAACGTCTAACAAATACTAAAGCTCCCACCATTTGATAAATGTGCCATGATTTATGAGCCGCCAACGTCTGCCCAACCCTATATCCAGCAACCTTGAAGGCATGGCAAACGATTACAAATGTTGTACTTATTCAATCAGCGTATTAATAAATAAAGATAAATTGTGGTAGGGATGTGCCGCCGGGATTTGATATTTAATATTCGAAAGCCGAATATTTATCGTGGAAACACTTTAAAGGAAAAGCTTTATTTTTAGTTAGGCTTGTCATCTTGGAAATAGGAAGGCATAGGTTTATTTATGTCGTTTCGAACATGTATATAAATCCCATATAGGGTTACCTAACACTATAAATAAGCTATATATGAATGGTTTTGCACGTTTCAAACAACGAATATGCGGCCTTCGTCGTAATGAAGGCTTTGGATATCCGGCGTGCGACCGGTCCTGAACCGGCAGCGGTGCAGAATGCGGTCGAATACATTAGAACCACGGCGCGAGGTCGCAGGACGATCGGTTTCCATACCTTTACATATTTTAGTAACTTATGCGTTCATTTTATTTTTAATGCAAACGTAAAATTTCTGTTATAAATTCTACGTTTTTACACACTGATAAAATGTTAATAAGGACATACTTCTCTTGAGGTTAAATACATATGAGCAGCTGTGTCCATTTGAACCCTACCTACATGTACTGCTATCAATAATGTTTTTGCTAAGCGCATGACTAGCGGAAAGTCAACGTGGCAACGTTTTCAGGGTAGAACCAAAACTAAATGATGAGCAAAAAATTGTTTAGATTCATCAAGATTCGTTACAGATGCAACATGCATTCAAACCCGTACAGAATTAGCAATTACAGTGACGTGAATGATACTTAAAACCAGTTTCAACGGACGTCGGCTGGAGTGCGGTTAAGTTCGGCCTCCCGACTTTTTGCAAATAAAAGTGTGACCTCCTTGCCATAGCTCTATTATCCGCTGTCCTTTTATTAAAACACAACCGGCCATCACTGGTTTTTTCCGCGAAAACGTCCGATATTACCAGTCTGGAACCGCAGTCCAAAATTATTTATGGCATCGGATATTTGATATGAAATCCCGGAAGGTCCCGGATGCGGGTGGCCAGAGCGGACAGGGTCGGACAACAAATCGATCGCGGATAACATTGCGGATACGGATACGCAGCAATTAGACCGGTTATCAGCCGCAGAATTATTTATGATTCGCTCAACCCTAGGATTTGGTATTTAATGTGTTGATTAAAGTAAGGTTACCTGTGCAAATAAAATAAACTTCGCTGTGGGTTTTGTCACTAAATAGTTTTGTCACTACTGGGCAAATTTTAAGTTGAAATTGTGATGAAATAAAGATCTAAGTACTAATATTAATTGCACAATTAGGTATTAATTTTATCGATTTTCATATTTATTAAGCCATCTGTGGTTACAACACACTATGTACCCCATACACGTCGTGTGCAAGTACACGCTGCAATAATACACTTTGTAATATCTCTGAACAATTAGACATGATACACACATGGCTAGACGCGACAACGCGCGACAAGACGCGACAATGACGCCGCGGCTGATACAGACGCGCACCAATTAGCGTTCAGTCGCGAGAAGCCATTATTGAATAACGCGCTTCGTCTTATTACTAGATAATTTGGTTTTGAACTTACACGCGTCCCCACCTCAGGTTACCTGGTAAAGCTTTTGTTAATTATACCTACGTTAATTTAAAAGGTTTCTAATGGTTGTGTGCTATTAATTAGTTTTGTGCTTCACTTGTAAGTTTTCGCATTTTATGGTAATTAATTAAGCGACACGGGCATTGACCTCACTTTAGGATTCGTTTCTATTTGATAATTAACGGGGAAGGTGCTGTATCAGCAATTTATCTATTGTTAGGAATTTGATGATATTTTCAAGACTACAGTGTGTAATGCCCGCTACACACGTAACGATATATCGCAGCGATTAATCTGTGCAAACCGATTTGCGCAGATCTATTGTCGTGTGTATGACAAATCGTTGCAGATCTAACGAACGATTTATTTGCCGGTATTAATAAATACCGGCAATTTTTTTTGTATTTTTATTGTATAAATTGTATAATTGTAATTGTATAATTTTAATTGTATAGTTTTGTTAATAAACAAAACTATACAATTAAATAATACGATGGGTTGTAGGTATCATACATATCTATATATGTATAACGCGAAACAGACTGTAGCGTGAAATAGGAACTAATTTGTTTAATTACCTAATTAGCATTGTGTTTGGTGGTTCACCACAACATGTCGGTGATATCAGACCGAGCTGTACAACGTGTTCACATGCGAATTCACATTTAATTACATTCTGTTCCAATCGACGCGACACCGCAACATTCTGGAGTGGCTCGAGTGAAATCAATTCCGATTCGTATGTCATATTTGTTTCGAGTCCACCGACAGATGGCCTACATTGTACGCGGTAACTTTCGATAATTGTAACCGAAATACCTCGTATGTCGCGACTGCCTAAAAACGTCCTTATATTATAAAATGAAGTTGTATCTGTAATTCAACCAAAAACCTGTCTTTAAACAGGAGTTTCAAACTAAGGGCCTGTTTCATCACAACAAGTTGACAAGTTCCCGATAGATTCCATTTTTTTATTTATCCGACAGTTAGCGGTTGTCTGTAGCTGGTGAAAGAGGCCCTCAAAGTTTAAAAAAAATAATTGTAATCAGTGGTCAAATGCAACTAGCAACAATAGGATAGATTCTGCTTCAGTAGCAAGGTTCCAAATAGTGGGTCATATTATGACAGATATATTTAAAAAAATCTTAACTGAAAATCATTCGTTTGAAAATCACCATTGAACCATCGAAAGCTGTCCATTTTTTTAAATCCAGTAAACCAGCAACAGTCCAATATTCTAAAGGATCATTTCCTAGGATGTGAAATGTCATTTTCGTTAATATTTCGCACGATCCACACCTTTCATTTAGCGGACAGTTGACATAGTAACCAGCGAGTATCAACAGTGGATTACTGCCGCCCGGTGGCGCGGAATAACGAGCGATACCTATCTACCAATGTTATCGATTTCGTTCATAAAATAATACTAGAATATTCCCCCTCAAACTCCCAGAATGGAAATCCTTTTCGAAAATTCGCAATAATTAATGATAGAACAAGGAATTTCCGTGTTTTGTGAAGCCAGTTATTCTATTTATTCAAATAAACAACGTTACAGCTAAAGCCAATGCGTGATATTGTTAAGATAAAATAACAATTTAATGTTTCAATGTCTGTCATTCTAAGACGTTTGATATTAAGACCAGTAAGAGCAATGAAATATGCTGTAACATCATATTTTCACAACTGTTTGCCCTAAGTATTAGGCAAAGGTGTATTTATGTACACCATAGTTCGCCGGTATGTTTAGATCCCATGTAATAAGCTTAATTAATTAACAATTAATGAAGCACAAATCTAAACTCCGAGCTGCTACTGGGAATTTGATAGACAAACATTGCTCGACCTAGGAATCGAAACAAAGACCTCTAGCGCCGTAGTTGCGCTTAGAAGCACTAGACTTTTGAATCAGAATAACCCAATAGCGTCAACATCTGGAATAGTCAAAACCTTTGCTCAGGAGTCCTGCAAAAAAAACCATAATATTTCGCTCGACCTGGGAATTCAGCGTCCAACCTCACGCGCATGTGAGTCAAAAGTAAACCTTATTTAATACAAAAAACACTCATCCAAAATCATAACAAGAAATATCTCCGAGAATAAATACCCTCTCGTTCAATTCTGTACAAATGGACGTCAGATCGTCTCCGTACAATACGAGGTCCGGCATCGTATCGGCAGTGGCGCTGGCATTGTTTCCACCGGCCCACAATGCTGCCAGCATGAAAAGGATGCTATTGTACTGCTTATACTCAGCACTTGATTGGATCGCATTCAGATATAAATGAGAATTTCATATTTATTTCATTGTATTGTTAATATAAACGAACTGTTGCCTGCAGCTTCATCTGTTGATTGCTGTTTTCAATCATCATCACGCCTTCATCCCTGAAGTATTAAGTAGGGATGTACTTACGGTAGGTACGCCGGGTATTTTTAGGGCCCATGTAGGTTAACCTTTTGCCATTAAACCAAGCACAAATCCAAATACCCCAGCTGTTACTGAGAATATAACAAAAAAAATCCAACAATTGTCTCAAACTGGGAATCGAATACCTCATGCTAAATAGCCGCCTTCACGACCACTACACCAACGAAACAGTCCAAATTTCTCTAAAACCTCAAACAAATAAACACTCAATATTTCAGTAATCCAGGGACCTCATGTCCCTTTTCAATGCTTATTGTGAGAAAGAGACACACAAACTTACAATATCTGTCATTCAGCGATCTATTGCTGGCCTTTTTCATTTATAGGTGTAAGAAAGAGATATGGTTGGTATATATTTTTATTCTACCCGGTCTACACATTCTTGGCCATTATGGAGTAAAGGCGTCACTTCACACACTGCCAAGTTATTGCACAGCTACTATATCTCGGGCTGCGTGAACTGAATATTAAACTACATTATGACCAGCCAAGTCTCTTGAAATGTACATAACACACCAGTGCACTAGTTTTGGCACTTCATGAAGTTCTAAAGCTATTGTCTCGATTCTGTTGTGTAGATTTCTCCTGGAGGCTGGAGCGATAGTGCGAAATTACAACTAGTTCGATACGCAAACCAGCAACAACTACGGGCTACGCAATTATTGTACAGTACAGTTGTAACAGAACCTAGTACTATAGCGTCAAAGTAAAATATTCTCAATGTTACATCTCGGAAGAACAAAGATTTACTGATATACGCCCATAGTTTGCCAGGGGACGAATCGTTCAACCATTCAATGATCATTATTTTAATTATCTTATCCGTTTTATCCGTAGATTCGAAAGTAGCTCCGTCGCCGCTGAACCGATTTCGATAAAGTTTGACAAGCTATATCGAAAAGTCCTCTAAAATCACTGGCCGTTCAGAAATATTGAATTATAAAATAGCAAGTTACCAAAACTAAACGAAATGCAGCCAAATCACATCAAATCCACTCTGTCGCGTATTGACATAAACATTGTATATTTAAAACTATTTGCACCAAACATTAACAATAAGAAATGTTTGAAAGGTTTCTTTCAGAACATTTTGCACGTATTTGATTCACAAAGTGTTTTGCTAAGAGTCATCAAGTCTGCCATTATATCTCAAGAGGCGCTCTCTGAATATTGATTGAGTTAGAGTTTGTGTATTGAGCCCCACAGGCCGCCCCGTAAACTTTATGATAACAATGTCATTAGTGAACATTTAAACCGTTCACAAATTCATTGGTGATGTAGGTAAATCGATTTGCGCATACGCGAGCGGGCCGGAGTATCGCATCGTCTTAAGAATTGACCACCATTTAAGAACACTCGCAATAACGACTCCAAGACTACGTTGCCGTTGCCGACCTCAGCTTTATGAAAATATCATCATCATCCGCAGCAAATTTTAGAGTTTCATTTGTTGCATTTAATATCACAGAAAATACGATTTTACCAGTTACTCTGTATACAAAAGAATATCAAATTTTAACAAAAACAATCATGGCACGGAAAACAAAAATACAACTGAAACACCAAATACACATTTTTCATTTCACCATGAATATTTCATTGTGCCCACAATTCGCACGTTTTGCGCCCAGTGACCCAGATTGCCCATGCCCGATAATGGGCAACGCCAAGGTATATTAGCTGGCTACCTGTGTTCCCGATAATTACATTAGTTCCAATACGCTTAAATAATTAATGATGGGATAACAAATGCGCGCCGACTAATTAGATGCAGCGGGTGAACTACAAATGCGGGTAGTTTTGATATGGGTTTTATTTTATCGATGGATGGGTGCGGATGTGGAACTGGGTCGCCAGAATCAGGCCTCAACTCCTGTTCTGTTCTTTAAAACATACTATCACGTCTGTAATCCCTGGAAATTAGGGAGAGGTGTACTAATAAACACCCACAGGCATATCACTACAGAAAGGTATTAAAATATTTTCCTTACTTCGGTACCTACATTTTTACCTTAGATACGACCGCGACAGCGTAGGTAAGATAAATTCAGTGCAATAAAGTCTCACATATTGACTCGGAGATAGTATTACTACTAGAGTATCTATCTGGAAATCCGTGCAAACATTATAGATCGCTCGCTTTCGGTATACGAACTTATTTTCATTGCACTCTCGCCTCGTGAATCTCCGCCCGTGTAACTTATGTGTATTATTAAGGATCCTGCTATCACTGCTTCTCACTGTAGGATAAGATCAACCTAACCTCAAAAAAATGCGATTATTTTAATTACTTACAACAATATGAACACACATAAATTACTCGTGTTCATATTGTGCATTTTTCGCGACAATGACAACCTTTTCATTTAAAATCCGCCATTAATCAAATCTCTACAATGCGTACCCGATATATACAGGAAAACAATGACTTCAGCCGTTGTCCTACACATATTGAACTGAACATCCACAAATCAAGATCAAAGTTTAAAACACAATACACCACATGAACGCATAAATCCAAAGCTGCGGATGATACCACTCTCCTCGCTAACGAAATTATTACCGACCTGAATGAAATGAAAACGGGTAGTGTAGAGCGATCCGCACATACGCAATGCACACGCGTCATTGGCTGATTTACGGCTGAAATGTCTGCCGCGCAGCCACACGGGGTGCTTATTGCAATCGTATATTCTATGTACCGTTAGTATTTTCCTGCTTTAATATTGAAACGGTCTTAAAAACGATACTGTGAGAATCGTATCAAGCTAAGTGGATTCGTAACGTGTTACAAGGAAAATCCATCAGATGTATAAATTAATAATGTTTAGATCCGTTTTACGAAATAATTTCTAGCGTAGAATGTGCGTGACAAGATAAATGCGTACTGTATAAAGGCCTTAGAGAGTACTTTGGCTAACTTTTACAACCTTTGACATTTGGAGTCTAAACACGATTTGAGTCCTACGATTTAAGTCCTTTAGTCGTCATAGCGTGGGACGCGTATATTACGTCAACGGCAATGAAAACTGCGAGGAATGCGACGCCATTTTACCGAAGACGACTTCAGTCCTTACAGTGTCTGCAAAACTTACGGTTACGCTTCCACGAGGAAAATTTACATACCAAGAAAATAATTATTTTAAGCTCCGCTATTATACTGAAGACGTGAACAATTTACTGATTTTATGAAGTTTGGGCTTTATTAAAAGGCTGGTATTACGTCAGGCTATTAAGGCTAGGTGATTTAAATACCGCGCAAACAGTGTGAGGCTTACGAACAGGATGGGTAAGTGCTGTCATAAAATTATGATGGCGGGCGTTTTTGTGTATGAAATGAACATGTTAGGAGTTTCTACTCAATTACAATATTAAAAATAATTTCTGTATGTTTCAACACTCCAGTTTTGAGAGCTGTGACAATTATTGACAGCAACGGCTGTTTTAATTTTTGCTTTTGTGAAAGCAAAATTGATTACAGTTTTGAGGATGTCTGTGCAGATTTTTTTATTATCAGTTAGTGTAAGCCCACAGGGGCTTAAAAAATTAATTAAAAAATCTATGCAACTGTTTGCGCAAAGGCCTTTTCCTTACAGTTCCACAATAACTTCGTCTAACTCCTCTTTCCAGTTGATGATCGTCATTTTAGAAGCTTTCCAGACCCGTGTCTTCATCCATATTATCTTCGAGGAAGTACAAAGCATATAAAAAGAAACCGCCAATTTTTTTTCCCAAAACTTATTCCGATGGGATCCCAAAATGGGCCCATAAACAGAAACTTGCGACAAAAGAGCGCGACAGTAGCCGCGTGACGTCATTCTGTTAGTAAACTGCTATCGGTATTGCAGCGTCGCATGACCTTATTGCCCGCCCGTGGATTATGGCGTCACTTTTGTATCGCTCGCTCCGTAAGTTTGGCCGTTCCGGAGAATTGGCACAGTGAACCCGCAATGGAAATGGCGTCGTGAACAGCCAATGTATTGGAAATTGGTATATTGATATTGGGAATTAGGGTGGTAAATGACTTGATAATCGAATGGGTATCGAAAAAGTTGGGAATTATTATGGGAATTATGTTAGCATGATGTTATAGTATTCTTATTGGAAATGGTACTTGCACAACATCATTTTAAAGGTAGTACCGCCTACGTAATAGCAATGTTACTCTACGTAACGATTTGAGCATGAAGGAACCAACTTCTAAAGAGGAGTTTTTGTTTCTTTACAAACCTCTTCAAATGTGAAGGACCGCGGGGCAAGTGTCGCTACTGAACCGAATCTCTGGGTTCGATTCCCTGATTCGTTTTTTAGTCATTTAGGCATTTTTAGAGTAACTAAAAATATACCTATCCGTTCTAAGAATAGAGTCTTAAAGATAAAGTGAATTGCCAGAGGGTCGAAATAATAGTTTTTCTACTGTGTCCACTAATTGATCCTTGACAGCTTAATATAATATGTTAATATATAGTTTATAAATTGCAGACAATGAAAATACTTCGCCTCTTAAACTTGCCCAACACTTCATCAAACTTACTTCCACGGCGACCTCACAAACAACACCGCAATTTACCTGCGAACAAGAAATACATTATTTAGAAAGAGTGTTAAATAAATAACAACTTCTTGACAGGTCATCAGAACTTTTATATAGGTCGGGTTTAATATTTCTAGATTAAAATGATTGTAGTGTTAATACAGAGTTTTACAGTAAAATGTTAACTACATAATAAAATTTACGAAGTGGAAGAAACTTGTTAGAAAAATGACAAAGTATTTCTCTGGTGTATCGCTATTCCAAATAATTCATCAGACTCCAACTTCGATACTCGTTCGATACGGATATTAGATACTCTAGAAAAAATCCAAATCGGTTTACGATTAACGAAGATATTGGGTAAAATACACACAAAAAATATTAAAGCCGAATTGAGTATCTCCTCATTTTATGAAATCGGTTAATTAAATCAATACAAGCGGGGTACGTTGGCTAATTAAACATGCTTACTTCCCAATTCTCCCGATCAACTGCAGCAGCCTAATGCATTATCCGCTATCCGCGGTAAAATAAAACCCTCGCGCTGCGGTTGGCGGTCTCAGATACCCCACCTAGCATTCCCATACCGCCCACTTAGCTAATGAAACCGCTACCCGAGATTATCGGGCTTAAACCAGAGATCTTATTTACTGCGCGTGTTAATACCCACATACGATACTTTACGGCCCACGTGGAGTATTTACTTTAGTTTATGAAGAAAATGGTATCTGTTTTTATTTGCAGGTTGATTGGCGCGAGAGAATTAATTAAAATTTATCTGTATGACCAGAACGGCTTGAAGAGAGGGCTTCTGCACAGCAGTGGGACAAATTCGGCTAGAAAAAAATATCCAGTCATTTCATATTTACCCACAGTTCGCCGGTACTTTTGTCATTTTAGTTCCCATTTAAGGGACAAGTTTAGAAACCTCGAAATTCTGATTCTGAGCCTATTCTTAAAAATATCAAAATGTGCCATATTTCTCTTACAACACAATACTTCAGTAACAATTCCCCCAAAAGCTCAATTGAATAAAGCCAACAAAGGAACGTGGTCAAATAACATAAAGGCTAAGATATGAAAACGGTACAATAATATCAACATTTGTGCTTTGTAGGCGCGCGCCGCGCCGCGGGCGACGAACAGCCTCTGAGCTGCATTACTCTATGCCAAAAGATGTGGGCGCTTCGTAAAAACTAATATTGTGCCAAAATGGCGGACGACTTATTTTTTATTCAACTTCCCTTGCTTTTTTAAGGAGGCTCTCCCATTTGGGTAAAGTGAAAATGACTTATCAAATTGTGTGTCAAAATTTCTCCGTGAATTCCTGCTTACATTTTTAAGCGAAAACTTAGCTGGTCATAACTTTGAAAATGTCATGAAACTTAGTTACTTTTTAAGTTTAGTATCTTCACGTTTTGTTTATAAAATTATGTGCTATAAAATATAGCGCTTTGTGCCAAATTCTTGGTGGACGTTAATTAAATTGTGAATATGGAACTAGGTTTATGACTGACATAATAATAATTGTGTAAGATAATTCTTAAAACCGGGATCTTTAGAAAGAAAGCTAACAGAAAAGTTCTGCGTAGACTTAAAATAAAACAGCCCGTACATTAACCCTCCACTGCTACATATTATTCTAATTAAATATTTTTATGTTAGAACTTAAAAATAATTATTATTTTTGAAATTTTAAAAAAGAATTTTCATTTAAAATATTTTAGCAATTTAATAACGCACAAGGTCGCTATTTATTCAGCCACCTGACCCTGAATAATAGATCGCAATTAATCCGTCTACCATCAGAATCAATTGGAGGCGTCTAATTCTGACAGGCGACAGAAGCGGCGACACCAATACTGCTTTACAGTACATCAATAATTCAGCAACACTTGAACCGAAATACCTTTCAAATTGGACAGTAGAGATTGGCTGAATAGCAGGGGGATGATTTAGGTGTTGATTGGGTAGAAGTTGGTACTTTATATGGCGAATGTAATTTTTGAAGTAATTTATCAATATTTTCGTGGAATCTTAGACTAAACCAAATTACAGATATTATTATCTACAAGATAACAGATAGAATAAAATCTACTGGTTTCTGACACTTACGCAAATATTTGTAATTTTGATATGAAATACTTTTTACGGATTCTATCGCGGCTATTAAACTAATAAAAGTCTTTTATAAGTTTTTTTAATACATCAATAATTTCCGAATTGTTTTAATAATTGATTTCATTTGAATTTCAATGAATAGATGCTAAAACTCGAAGTTAATAAAAGGTATATTGATTAAGGCTATTAATACGGTTACAAGATATAAAATATCTTGATACGGTTACAAGATATAAAATATCTTGTAACCGTATCACCGTTTTTATTCTCCTACCAAAATATTGGAAGTGTACACAGACCCAACCTTCGAAGGTGTCGGTTGAGCAAATTTAGCTTCCAAATCGATCTCGCATGGAGTTGCAGATGAGTTGACTATCAAATAGTCGACTATCTATGCGTCATGCTGTCCGTGAGGCTCGAACTCACGGTCTCGGAAACACGAAGCGTATAGCGTAGCCGATGGACTGAGCGACGAGTCGAGTCATACGTCCAATTTTATCAACACTTGCTAAGTGGGTGACGTCATCGGAGCGCATCGCCCCCGCGCCACTCCCACCGCACACAATTTTTTATTTGCGTGCTGCGCGGGAGCAGTTTTTTGTATATTCGGTTGAATTGACCAACAAGTTGTAAACAAGACTTCGTAGTCCTTTTTATACAAAAAAATGTTTAAAAACAAATGGTTTGTCAGATTCAGATACATGTTAAACACTGATCTAAAACAAATATTTTGATCACGGGAAAACAAAATGAAATTGTGTCTTGGAAATATCACAGTATTATAACTTTTACTTTAAAAGTTACTAAAGACAGTAAATAAATCTAACCTTTTGTATTATTAAGAACGGGTCTTATTGATACAAGTACTTACTTCCCAGGATATTACACTTAACGAAGGCACTTCAGTTAAACTTCCGTGAAACTTAAATTAGTTAATGGGTTTTATACGAAAGTATTAGAAACAAACTTCACGTTTTCATTACACCGGCGTAAAATTATTAACAAAATTGATTATTTTGGAGGCTTATTTAATTATACAAGCTATAAAATAAGCAAAGGAAACACTCGGAAAAGTCTTACGACTATGGAACTTTAAAATTCTCAAAGTTTCGCGAGTTTGTAGGTTGGGAAGATCGCAAAGTTTTTCGAATTGGTAAAAATCTCGGAAACTGGCAACCCCATCCCTTCAGCGCTTTGCAAGTTTGAGGGTCTCAGTTAAAAACGTTCGTGGGAGTAAGCCTTGTTCGAGTGCCCTAGAGTATTTGACTTGACTCAATCATTGAATTGGTAATACCCGCGGTTACTCAGTTTGACAGCGTAGAGAATTAGAAATTTTTTTTTTCGTCGTTTGTGTAACTTACAACTTACTAAAGTGACTTTTGTTTTATAATGAGATGTTTGCATAATAAAAACGTTCAGAAATGTTTTTAGTGTTATTCTGACCATACTGGAAATATAATAATAACAAATCTTAGGCAATAAGTATGTTTTCTCTGAATAAGAATTCCCTACGTCCCGCAAATATCCGATATATTACAAAAATGTCATAATAAACCTCAACGAAGGTCAGATATTTTTGGCAAAACCGATGGTAATAGCTGCTCCCTTCCGTTCAAAGGATGTGATGGGTATTTCACTAGTGTTTTGAATAGAATATCTTTGGCTTATTTTAGGTATAACATAACAGAAAAGGGTGGACATTTAATTTGATAAAATATTCTTTTGGGGTGAGTTGTAATTGTTTCACTGGAATTTTGACTGCATTAGTCAATTTGTGTCGCGCAATTTAATAGAAGTAACTCCGAAAACCACGTTTAATTGAACTTGAAATTACCATTACATAAGCCGTATTACACATAATACGATGTTATGTTATAGTGATATTAGGAGCTACAATGAAATAAGAAAATATATTATGTAAGTAATAAATTTAACACTGCGGCACACATTGGTTTTACTTACCTGAATACGCATTTACTTGGGGGTAAATCTAGTTTCTCAAGCAATAAAAAAAAAAACAGAAATTTCTCACGCATATCTAGCCCAACACCTAATAGCAAAGCTTCCAAAACGAAGCTATGACAATAAATACGGACCTCTAACAACGCCTCACGCTATCAGACTCGCCAAAAATACATTCTCAAAATAAATTAGTCGCCGCATAAATGTACTGAAAATATCATAAAAATCAACTTCCCACGCGTGATCGTAGGCACTAACATTACACGACACGCGACGCGATCGTTACGATATTTGTACAACCGTACGTTACGACGACGTGACGGCGCGCGCTGGGTGACGTGCGGATGTGATATATTATTATTTTGCGTTACCTTATTATCGCCCGGCGGGCGCAGGGTTAACGTCGAGTTTGTAGCTACAGCATGTAACATTTTGTGACATGGAATTTTGTAATTTTGTTACTTGTATACTCTCGTTCCTTTTACATTAAAGGGATAAGCAGGAAGTTTCAGTAGACACTCTAATAAAAAATCTGGTGGAATATAATTATGTTCGTCTTCGAAGTAACATGTTTTTCATAATAAAGTTAGGGATGTTCAGCAATTATTTTAAAATGTTAAGCACCTGTTTACCACCTCCTAGTAAGTTCCCGTTAAATTACTTGGCAGATAACTATGATACAATTTTTATTTTCAGTTTGTTTAATTTTTTTTTATTTATTCGGCGGTTATTAGCTATCCAGAGGTGAGGGAAATATTATCTTCAGTGAAATTGTGCCCAGTGAGAATGCAAATTCAATATAATATCAGTTATTTTCTGTGTAAAAAAAATTACTTGTTAAGAACTAGCTTTCCGCCAGCGGCTTCGCCCGCGTGGTCTTATAAATTTTTCCACCGTTTTTGCAACATTTTTCATTGCTATTCCGCTCCTATTTGTCGCAGCATGATGGCCTATAGCCTTCCCCGATAAATGGGCTATTTAACACTGAAAGAATTTTTCAAATCAGTCCAGCAGTTTAGGAGCCTTTTCAATACAAACAAACAAACAATCAAATTTTTCCTCTTTATGTTATTATCGTAAAGGTTATTTATTAAAGGTACTTGACGGCCTCGTTGTTCTAGAGGTCGCAAAATCGTAAAACCCTGGATTCTATGTAACAGCTCGGTGTTTTAAATTTGCAATCTAATAATGCAACAAGCTGACGGACACAAGCTGTCAGATGTCACCAACACACCTCTGACCCTTCGGTAATGCAGGCGTGATAATAAATATGTAATATACTCAGTAACAAATATGAAAACCGAAACAATACAAGTATATTATAGCCAATATTTTGATAGCTATAGTAAATAACTTGTGCTAACAGTAACAATAAATTGGAAGTCGTAGGTACACAGCTGAATAATACATTGCACTACAACATTTTCGTTCTGTTTCATTGTTTATAGGATACACATCGCAAAAACTATTGAAGTGCAAAAATATGTGCGCTCTTTATACATATACATACAGGTATGAATGTTTTTAAAGTTTTTTTTTACTTCTTCCTCTCTCCTAATTTTGCTGTGCCCGACAGGGTCCATAAGGATCCAAGTTATTTCTATAGTCCACCTTTGAAAATGCAATAAAGTATTGAGTAATTATAATATTGAATCTGTGGTATTGAGCTCCCGTATAATATTAAGATACCATCACGCATGTCTTCCCCGAAGGGTCAGGCAGAGAAGAGATGCACTGATGTACGTATAGTTCACCGGTATATTTAGGTCCTATTTAATAGAAGGCGACCCTATTGCCTAATCCGAATCCCGAGCTGGTACTGAGAATTTCATATAATAACCCCATAACTTTTTACGTAAAGAACGTAATAAGTTCTTTTTATTGTAAATAAGTTTGCAAAACCTGGGAATCGAACCCGAGAACATTACAGGTTACAGGCATTACAGGTTTCGACCATTAGACTAGTGAGGCGGGTCGCATAATAATATAAGTAAGTATAATATTATACATTCACAAAATCTTTTACTCGGGGACCCACAAAATGACAATAAAATCCTTCATGAAAATCGACGGAGACCCTAGAACGGGGACAAGGTCCCTAAAACAATCAATATTATGAAGGAACAAACGACCTCTCATTACGTTACTTTGAAACTCATTCGCCTAAATTGTGTTTTAGGATTTGGTTCACCAGTTCCTAACAAAAAAAGGCTTTATAAAAAGGGGGGTGCGAGAGATTTGGTTTTGGATTCGCTAAATAGCCATCCACGGCGATTTTCAGCTATAAACGTGAAATTCAAAGTCAAATACTTATTTTACTTCAATTAATCTCATCAAGATGGCAAGAAACTTCAGTCTTTTCTCTTTTAAAAAATATATATAAGTAGTAACAGTTACAATTTTATTTATATGTGAGTTTTGAGGATAGTGCAGTTTGATCTGTAAGACTAGATAAAAAAGATAGCTAAAGACAGTAAGAGCTGACTATGTGGGATTATATACACATTTGGACTGGAATGAAACTCTTTGATGGCAATTACTATCTTCATTTGTTACAAATGAAGGGTACTCATCATTATTGTAGACCCTTCAAATCACAAAATCACTTTTATAAGTTCGTCCTTCACTCTCTTTCAGTCAATCAAATCGTTTACTAAGAACTTCACATCAGAAATAAGAAACTTCACTATAAAAGCTCACTTTCGTAGTAAATTTTGAGTAAATACTGTGAAAAGCCAGTGCAACTCACGTAGGAGACTAGAGCGCGGCGTGGTGCAACTTGCACTTAATATGGCTTATAATTACCTCCGGAGAAGAAAATATATAGAAAGAAGAAAGAAAGAAAACATTTATTTGCTATGAATACAACGACAATATAAGGATGGGTACAAAGAAACACTTGTTAGAAAACTGTTTAAGGAAAGAAGCTTGAGACCTTTCTGACATGTTTGGTTTGTCTTGTATAACTTTAAGAGAAATCCTAAGAAATTTTAAATCGTTATAACTAAAGATACAGTCAACTTTTAGTGCATGTTTTCACACTTTGACTGACTACAATCACCATCATCGACCCATTAATCGTCCCACTGTTGAGAACAGGTCTCCTCTCAGAATGAGAGCGTTTAGGCTATAGACCTATAGTCCACCACGCTGGCCCAGTGGGGGTTGGCAGACTAATTTGTTTACACTAATAAACTATTAATGGTTTTTTAAAATCTTTTAGTTAACAACTTAGGAAGTTGGTGAAAATGATTATTAGTCACTTGGTCAACTGAAATTTAAACAAACGTAAATATCATTGGAATTCTTAATGAGCCAGCGTTTGAAGCCAGACAAATATTTCATATTATAAGCGTTTGTGTGAAAATGACAAAGTCTAGCTATATTCGTGTAACACTTGTGTATTAAACATTTATTTGAATCTCTCATTTATTCAGGCCCCGACATTAAGGCTCTTAAACCAATTAATTTGTAGTACTCCTCACATTACAGTCCATTATATAATATAATTAAAATCCAGGCCATGCCCCAGTAATCATAGTCTGCAAAATAAATACATTTATTCGTTGAATCAACATTTTTATTTGTAGCTATTGCCTACGGCTTCGCCCACGTGATTAAAAGTGTTACCTGATCTACCAGGTTCAAATTATTAATTCATCTTGGTCAGTTTTATATAAATTGGCAACTCTAGAGCTAATACAAGCCGTGTCGCGGAGGACATGTCGTTTTTTTTTATTTATTACAAGATACTCCTTTAAAACCAATTGTAATGGCGGGGTGAAGATGGTCACCTCGCTGCAATCAGAATCTATTAGACCGATTTGGCGCCCTTTTACTTAAGTAGGCTGAAAGGCTAGGCTCACTTGTAGGCGGACCTATGGACCTACTTAGGTGGACCTATAAGCAAACCTACCTACGGTATCTTTTCACTTTTCATAAGGACTCATAATTATATTGCTTTTATAATTTTTCTTTTTATATTCTTCCAGTGTTTCACCACTTTACAGCCCTGTAATACGGTTCCCATGGTTACCGGCCATCTTTGTCCTACTTATTATATTGAACAGTGTTTAATTACATATAAGAACACATGAAACACCGCAACATAATATGATTCGTTATGTGGTTCATACATAAGTTAACTTTGCTTTAATTAATGTTTGACAAAAGGCTTTCATTAAATTGGTTTCGTGATGTTTTATTATTACATATTTTCTGTGTTATTAATATTTAGCTTCGGCAAACATTCGCCACGTACAAATTTAAATTAGCCCCTTTTTTGAAACAACGTGTTTCGAGTGAAAAGAGTATTCGTTGAACACAAAAAACCCCATTAAACAAACTCTTTGAGCCGCACTCAACATAAAACGGTTCATACAGTCTATTGTCTATAGGCGATATAAATACGGTTTATCAATTATTATTTATAGTATCGTACTGTATTATGAGAACTAGAATTTAACAAGACAAGTCTCTATTGTAGATCTTTCTTCGGCAAAGACATCTTCCAAAGCAGTTTTCCATGTGAAGCCAAATCCGTCAAATTCTGTAACAAACCATAAGACATTGGTCCTACTAACCTTCCATTGTCCTGAAATACAGGCCTAGCAGCTGGTGCCTAACACCAGTCTCCTACATTATCAAATGCGTTATTATGTTTAAAATCGCAAAAGATTTCTTGTAGCTAGAAAATAAACGATTTATTAATTACTATTGAACTCCCTAACCCAACTTGAATTCTTTTGAATTGAACCTAAGGTTACATTCCTTTTCTTCCCCGTCAGCTATTCTATCAGCCAGCTACACCTCAACCCACCAGTCTTGACAAATAGCGTGCACTTTATTAAGAACCCTCTGAATGTGTTTCCAGATTGCGGCCACATAAATGTGGGTGAACTATCAACGGAAACCGAGTGTACTTTGTCAAATATTATCTGATGGGGTAGGTGTACAATAGCCTTTATCTTATGGGGGAAATATGGGGAATGATGACGTTCATTAATACGGCCTAATAAAGTAACCGATGTAACGCATTTTAACGCAAATTGCATTATATTTAATGTATAAGGAGGTACAATTTTTCAGAATGATACTCTTAACCTAACATTCTACTAATGCTCTTCGGCTAATATTCAGAAAAGACACTAAGCATAAACTTACGCTTAGTTTAAGCTTAGTGTCGTCTCTGAATATTAAGCCTTAGTGCTACTGCTGTGCTAGAAGTCTTAGCTTAAGTTTCATTCTAGGTTCAAGCAGTGTTATAAGGTATTTGTATTTAATTGTCAGATCACGGATTGTGTGCGGGTAATGGCAATTGCCTCGACCCATATAGTTACTATTTCAGCATTAGTGGCACGAAAATACGGATTATACCTACTTCAATAGAACAATATAACAAGACTATTCCATAAAACCCCTAACTACATTATAAAATAACCTAACTATCTAGTTTCCTAAACTCGTGAGGAAATACATTTAATTAATACGGCGTGTATTAATTAAATGTATTTCCTCACGAGTATATACCCGGATACGCAGGTACCGGGTATACGCAGATACCCGGTACCTGTCGGATTTGTAAGCGCCTGCGGTTACTCCGCGGTCTGTGTTCGATGTTGCGTTACAACTTGCTATGATATTTTAGACAGGCGCTCAACGTGTCTACAGATGTTAGCAACAGATAATGCCCGTTACATTCGTTCAGTTAGTTTCTTTTTGTTTGAAGAGAAATGATCGGCAAAATTTTCTTGTCTGTTGCACATGATTATAATGGCTTATTTTTCCGTCCTCTATACCTTTCTTTGATCGTGTTATTAATCTGTTTTTATAGTTTGACATGACATGAAATATATTTTGAAGTGTAGAGATCTTTTGACAGGATTTTTGATAAACTATATCAAGCTTTTTTTATTGACTTTTATTTATGATTAACTTTGGGCTTTAGGCTTGTTTTAACCACATATACAGGACTAGCCAAATGTTGTATGTTGTGTGTGTGTTATCATTTTTAACAAGTTTCCTGAACTTTCTGAAAACCCTGCAAATGTTCTGTTTATTAATTTAAATTGAATTATTAACACTGTCCTACAAAACTGTACAAACAGTTCAACTGTGGGAGTCAAAATTACATAATATAATAAATAACAACATTTAGGTTTATAGAGTGAACAGTACAGCAGTACGTAATTATGTAATAATATTGCCTAAGTCAGATACTGTACTCTGTAGGTACTAGAAAAATCGTTATTTAAAGTCGTCCACGGACACTTAGTGGGTACACTATTACGTTAACTCAAAACACACCTTAAGTACATAATTATATTTCGGGTACCACTAGATTAGAACCTGTCTTAAAAGAAAAATATCGTCGTAATAAATTTCATCTGAATTTCAGCGCTCCACAATAGAAAATGAAACTTGATAATGATAGCGAAGTTGTCTCAAGAATTTGGGGTCACAATGATAGCGGAGGACAAGCTCAATGTAATAGAAATATTTATTTTTCCTTTCTTACAGGGGAAAGTAGTGAACGGTGCCGACTAAAGTTATGGGGACTCGGAAATTTATGGATACAGCAAGCTACCACGACGTCCTATGAATTTTAGAAGTTCAAACGAATTCATTCTACAGTTTTCCTTTCTTAATACAGTTCAGATAACAATTTCACGAGAATTATCTATAAATTACTTAGTTTACTAAAAAATCTAATTCAAAGAAATCCGTACGCGACCAATTTGACGATGTAGTGATGATAAATAAGTATTTGGCAATAATTACCATGAGTAAAGCGAAATTCTGCCGAATATAAATAAATTGCAAGTAATGATAACCTCTCTGCAGCAATTAGTTACCACTTTAATTACTTAATTTGAAAAATCCTAATCTATTTCGCTAATCGCCATCGATGGCACCTCGCCCTAAGTAAAACAATAGCTTGGATCGATGCCGCTAATGGATGCGGTGCTTAGCAGACGGTTGCTTCACATAAAACCGTATAATTTATGCGGTATGCACCCAAATATTATCGATAACGATGTAGAGAGGTCCTTAAGGACATTAAAGAGGTTTTAATTTAAAAACGGCCGTACCTGTGCCCTTGTGGCGTCAAAGGTTAAACAATTTTCGAGCGACATGAGGCCAGACCTAAGTAGCGTTAAGTGGGACCGCATAGAGATCTTGCTTCGAGCAGATGTTCGCACAAGGGACAGTCCTGTTGAGCAAGATTTGTTGAGTTGAAGACAAGAAAAGTCTATACTCCCCGAAGGCTTAAGTGTTATACTAGGTATACGCTTACGAATGCTTCTGTGGTTCTTTTTCACTAGACAAAAACTAGTATAAAATGAAGTTGTTTCTGCTGTCTGTTCCCTACTCAACGGATTTCAATGCAGTTTTCAGCAATAGATAGTGATTCAAGAGGAAGAGTTATATGCATACATATAATAGTACCGAAAAGCCGAGAAATTCAAACCCATGCAAAGCCGGGGCGGGTGGCTAGGTAATGATATAACAATGAATCCACAGAAGAGAATCCAATTAGTGAAAGTAACATAAACAGAGAGCTGGCGAGCTTGTCCGTCACAACTTTGGCAATATTAATGAGTTCCTAAACTAATGGATAATGCCCTAAATGCCCCTAATGTTGGCTAATGAGCGCGCTCTGTAAAACGTTTCGACTTTATTATTGTAAAACATACCATCACGCGTGTGCCCCGCAAGGTTAGGTTGAGATGTACTAAATTATGTAGTCAGCATCAGATATGCATATTACAAAGTGTTCAAAATGATCGGAACAACTAAGAAAATTTTACTTTTATCTCAATGTGATAAAGTTTATTTCAGAATGACAGTTGCCGTGTAGTATGTTCGTTCTGAAATAGCCCTTGTGCCATTGAGATATGGTTTAATTTTCTTAGTTGTTCCGATCATTTTGAATACTTTGTATGACCCGATATTTCTGATGCTGACTGACTGACTGTACACCCACAGTTCGCTGGTATAAGTAAGTACACCTAAGTGTAAACTAGGATGGTATGAAGATAAATTGATAATTTGTGCCTAAGAGGCAACACGTACAGGTAATATGCCTCTCACAACACAATATATTACACCTTCGAAAATATATGATAGACAGATTAACTACCCATATTTTTCCCCGAGAATACGCCCCATCTGTGTTCCGTAAGCTATAAAATCCCGCTTGACACGAGTCGGATGAAACATGCACAGCAATGGATTACGGGACAGGGGGACCAATTAAAAATGTCCATTATCAAAGGGACGTCGTGATCCATGGATGAGGGTGTTAATTGCAACCCTCGAATGTATTTTACCCTTAAAACAGTGTAAAATGTTGAGTAATCCTTTGAAAAACTCTGAGAGAAGTTCTTAAAGCGTGTTTTTGATGACAAGGTATAAGCAAATTATTTTCTACCGTGATCTCAGTTCTTTAACAAACCACGATATAAATAAACTGTAAATATGTTTTCAAAGATCTATCTAAAAAAAAGATTGTTAGTGTTATAAATTTTTTGTGTAATATTTTCTTTCTTTTTTCATATAATTTACTTCTGGAGCTTACTTCTCCTTCACTACTGACCTGCTCCTCACCATAATCAACACACATTATTTAAAACTATATTTTTGTCTAACCAACGGTCTAGCCCCCATAAAATGTCAATACCGGACCGAATAAAATTATTTCTGAAATGATAAAGCTAGCTGCTTTCCAATCTACTGAGAGATACAGAGGTTACATACAACATACGTACATAAGGTATCGGTAAACGAGGTACACTACAGGTACCGGTAAAGACCGCTACCGGTAGATAACGAGAGGGTAGTAATTAAGTTTGCTCTATCCCTGTTCTCAACGTTCCGAGAAATTAGTGTCACAGTAAAGAATGCATGTGCAGAAATTCCACTTCAAATCGTAACATGGAAATGAAAGTTCTTTCTCCTAAATCATACTGAACGAACTCGTCTGCAGACTACTATCTGTAATAATTAGAATCCATTCTATAATTGAAATAAAGAAAATTATCGCAGGGACTTATGCGCATTCAGGCACTATGCAAGTCGAAATATGAAAAAGCAAGTCGAAAGTTTCCAACCAAACAGTTCCAATTATGTAGATGAATCACAATAATTATGATGCTTGTATACGGGGCTGTTCCCGCGCCATACATCAGCTGTATAAGTAGCTCCATACATATTTAAGTAAACTACTAAGTGTAGAAACCTGAAATTCCCACGGGATTCGGAATAATTCTTTGTGTTTTTTATACCACTAAGGTGGCAAACAAGCAAACGGCCCGCCTGATGGTAAGCGGTTACCATATCCTATAGACGCTTGCAACACCAGAGGTATCACTCGCGCGTTGCCGACCCGAAAAACCTCTTAGAGGTTTATGGAGGATTCACTGCGCCGACAGTTTGAGGGAATATTCCTCTTACTGCAGGCGCAGCGCATCCTTAGAAGGAGCTCTGGCGACCTTACTCACTGCAGGAATACAACACATAATAAAGTGTGTTATTTGGCTGCAGTTTTCTGTAAGGTGGAGGTACTTCACACATAACATAAATTGCTGTGCCCTATTCTTGTTGATGATGTACCAAAACTGCGGATTTTAGCCTCTAAGCACGCCGTAAAGGGTGAACCTTCTGAACTGTCTAGTTTGTGTTACTCTACCCCTTACATAAAGTCCCGACTACTCTCAACAAAATGAGTACTAAGTACCAGAGGAGAATGTACTAGAAAATACAGGTGAAAAAACAACTTGATTTATTTCTTTTTTGAAACCTTAACAAAGCAGATAGAAAACAGAAAATGAGAGTTGAAATTACAGTTTTGTGTTTTTATAGTAGTACTTCGTTTCGCGTGGCGCTGCATTGTCAAATATTATGCTGCCAAGCAATAATGTGAAAAAAATGTTATGTTCCAGTTTGATTTGAAGGGCAATGTAGCAGGGCAAATTAGTCTTAACAACTGAGGATCAAGGTATCAACGCGTGATACTACTGTGTTGCTAGCCTCTATATGCTGCTGTTGCCAGTGTTGCCATTTACAATCAGACAGACCATTTGATCGTTTGTTATCTTGTTAAGTTATTACAATATAAAAGCAAATTCTCACAAGTAATATGATTCTAACAAAACCAAAAATGAATGATTATTACATGATAATTGTATTACACCACATCTAATAAAATAAACTCTATTTACAAAACATTAATGTGTATTCTAACCTGTACAGTGTCCAATCCAGACCACATGGATTTTTAAATCACTGATCAATGACCACGTCTAGAACAAGTGAGAACATTAACTTCTAGTATTTTAAGTCTATTTTCAATTGAACTCATATTGATGTATGATATGCTTGCATTCCACGTGTGTTAGCGAATTCCTAGCAAGCGTTATTTACATACATGTGTCAACAGGCCCGGTTGCGTAAACTTATAGAAAAATAAACAAAAAAATTTTCGGCTGTAGTCAGCTGAATATTGTATTTTAGTAAATAGGCACAATAATATTATAAGTTATAAGTATACGTCATATATTATGCTTTTAGGCTGATGTAGCTATAGACAATATAAATTAAGCGTCTAAAAGTATCATTCGCTAATTGATTAAACAAATAAATCTCCGAAACTGTTACGCTTACATAATTACACATACCATAAGAAAGAAAGAAAACACATTTATTCAGACACAACATCCGACAAACACTGAGATATAATAAGTAGAAACGAATTACAAACAAAAAGGCACTATAATATGCTGTCGGCATGCTTGTCCCGAATGGGTTCCCAGCTCAGCTGTATTCCCCAAATGGTTAGTCAAGATGTACAACACTAGCTGTTCATCCACATTACGCTGGTATAATAAGGTCTTATGTAACAGAGGGCGAGTTATTCACCATCAACTTGGCACAAATCCAGACTTCGAGCTGCTACTGGGAATTTCTGAAATAACCAACTCTGAAAAATATAGGGAAGGAAGCCCTTTGCCCAGCAGTGAGCCAGTGTGCTGGAAAAAAAACCAAATTTGCTCCAACACCTATAGCGTCACGCTAACAACCACTGCATTAGACCAATGAGGCATAGAAACTTGAAGGTTCCTAGTCTTAAGTAGGTGTTTTGGTGCACAGGTATCAAACATTATCATTTTCTTAAAAACTAATGTCAGAGTTAAATGTTTTATTTTAATGGTCTAAAAAACTCCACAACTTAACGAATAAAGTCTGTTAGTCTGTCATCAGTTAAATAAATTAACAGATTTAACCTTGGTAGTGTTTACATTGCGGCATCCATCGCACCGTATACTCAAAACCATTAAGGGCTCGTTACATGAGTCACCGGCAGGAATACAAGCTGTTGTACATTAAATTAATTAAAAAACAAGACTCAATTATTATTTAAAGGAGTACCTATACCTTTCTATGTATTTTCTTGCCGGCCTGTCAACATAAGACCTTTTATTTTAAGGCAATTATTTTTTTAACATTTCAATAGTATCTGTAATAATGGTCCAAAACGATCAGACGCTTGTGTATAATGAGATGTATTAACGTGGATTAAGCAAGGTATGCGCCATGTGCAGTGGTTTACTAAATCGAAACCAAACATTGAATTTGAACGCGAACTCTTAAACAGATTTTGATAAAATGTCGCAAGAGGATAGATATCATCTTGAAAAAGGCCATAGGTAGCTAGCTAGCTCTTTTTGGGACCCGTATAATACTGCAAGGCTCATTCAAGTAACTCGAGCTTAACTTGTCATTTATTCATTGGACAGAGTCCAATGTCGGAATACGAGTACCGGCATTAATTAAGATTCGCAAAGAAATCCGTTGTATTCCCCATAGAGTCTGGATGACGTTCAATTAATATTCCTTGGACATTAAAGACCTTTTTAAAATTATTATGAAAGACTTATTGAAACGACCGACATAGGCATGGAAGTGATGGCTGCGTTCATTTTCATTTGATGTAATTATTACCTAGTATCTTTCTTCAGTCATCATAAACTACTGGTTCTAAGCGCGATTTTCTTTGAAATTATCTGATTTGTGCCCGGTTAATGAATTCCAAGTTCGAAACGAATCATGTGCGTAATTATCACTCGCTTTAACGGTTAAGGGAAACATCGTGAGGAAACCTGCATGCCTGAGAGATTTTCTCGACGGCATGTGAAGTCTGCCAATCCGCATTAGGCCAGCGTGGTGAACTATAGCCTAATCCCTTTCATACTGAGAGGAGACCCGTGCCCAGCAGTGGAACAGTATATAGGTTGACGATGAATGGCAAAAGGCTCGCCTCCTATTACATGGCACTTAAGCTGACGGGGAACTGTGGGCTGTGAGTGTATTAGTACACATCTGACCTTTGACCCCTTCGGAGAATACAGGCGAGATGGTATGATAAGTTAAATCACTTTTATAATGCTAAACTCCCGCACCAACCGAAAGCAAACCAAAACGCAATAATGAAAAGTAACCTATGTTTCTCCTAGAAAGTGAAGGGTTTAAACACCACAAAATACGCGCACTCAATCTAATCTCGAGCCAAAATAAAAAATTCTAGTCCTAAAAACATTGTTCTAATCTTAAGACCATTCAACCACGACTAACGCAACAGACAAACATTACGCAAATGAATTTTAAATTCAATATTCTTCAAAAACCTGACGTCTACCTTATCAGGGGTACAGTCACTGCATTTCCCGTTAGAACTGCATAATTAGGAAATTTCATCAATCAGGGTTTTACAAAAAACCTCGTTAAGTACAGAATTCCCTAAACTAGTACTCGTTACACCTTGTGGTCGTCTGTGATCATTAAGACCTCGTTAATTACTAATCAATTTTTGATATTGTACTGGTATATAAGTTGGGACTATCGAAATTATCGACATTGTGTGAACGATTGTGATACAGTGACAATGAAGTGCATGGTAAGTTGTCTCTAAGTATTATTTCAACAATTATTTGTCTGGAATTCTCTCCAAGATTCTCCAAGATCTTCTCGTCTTTAATATTTTAATTACGCCAACATTGCCATTTAATATAGAAATACTACATGCGAATATCAAATTCTTTTTCTCAGCCATATTTTAACATTACTGGAATTGCAACTGAAGATTGTGCATTTTCATTTGGCATGTATTTGGCATTTGATCTATGTAGAAAAACAGTTTGTCTCAAACGAATAATATAAGCACAAGAATTGACATAGTTAAAGGACACCTTATCTAAAAATGGTACAATTGATCAGTTCTAGCATCTTCTACAACCACGGAACTCTTCAACTAATTGTCACCTATTTTTGCCGCCAGGTTATCGCAGTGTTGGCTGTTGTGGCTGCCGTGCAGGCCAAGCCTTACGGCATCGGCCTTGGAGCCGGCCTGGGGCTCACACCTGGACTTGGAGCAGGTATTCAACGGCATCAAAATCTATATTATGGACTTAGGGCAGTCACAGGCTTCTCTAACTAGAAAGTTAAATTAGGGCTTGTGAAATCTGCCAACCCGCATTGGAAACAGCGTGGTGGATGAAAGGATTTAGGTTAGCCGAGGATCCGATGACCGCTATTAGCCAAAGGTTTTGGGTAGCTTCGAAATCTTGGACTTAGAAGAAGCCCGTGCTAGCCATAGGCGCTTTTAAAAAAAATTAAAGTCTTTGGTGGTTTCTTCCAGGGCTTGGTGGTGAAGTCGGACTTGGGGGTCTTGGCGCAGGTGTCGGTGTCGGCGCCGGCGTGGGCCTGGGCGGTGGAGGCTATGGCTCCGGCGGCGGCTACGGCCACTCCGGCTACATGGGTGGTCGCAACGGGTACAGCAACAACGGCTATGGCGGCGGCGCTCTCAGTGTAGGCCACAACATCGGTCACCAGGAGAGTGACTTCAGCCAGGTAATTATAGAACACACGTAAATTATCCCATTCAGTATCGATGTGTTGTGCAAGGCAATGTTAAGGGTAAACGAGCTCGCGCCAGATCGTCTTTTCGCTGGACCAAATGAGGACTACAAGAAACGGTTCCATTTATGAGTGCACCAAAAAGGCAGGAAGTACGGAGGAATAGCGGATTGTCAAGCTGCCACTATTGACCAGGGACTATTAATTTTTGAGGAGTGAGAACCACCATCACTGCCAGAGTGTATCGACGAAGATGAGTCTTTAAAAGCTCGAAGAATACAGTGGGATGCTATTCTAACCTATCCTCGGAGCTAGCCGATTTTACTGTCAATTCTACAGTTAAATAAGATGAAGATACATATGATTTAAAGACTTCCTTTGGAGTTAATTTCTCTACTCAGAATGCATGTCTTTAATCCTCGTCTCCATTTCCAGGAGGTCCACCACCACCAGTCTTCAGGCCACGACATCGGAGGCGCCTCGCAGATGGGCGGCGGTGGCCATAGCATCAACGGCTACGGCTCCTACGGCGCCGGCAACCAGGGTTATGGTAACCAGTACAGCGGTGGCGGCTACTTGGTATAAACCTGCACTAACCTGAAGGTTTCATGACATTGACCAACTCGTGTTATAGGTTATTTCAATAAATGTATTTAATCTTCGTTAAGGATGTTTTTTATTTAACGAAATTTAAAGGCACTTGCTTGCATAATTAATCTACGTATATCTACGTAACTACACGCATATACACCTCTATTTTTTATGACTATGATTTTTTTTTCCTATAAAACCAACCCTCAAATCGAGAAAACTATTCAGCCTGTTACATATTGTAGAGTTGTATGAACCTTAAATATATGGAAAAATTGTTTTTTTGCGATTTCACGGTTCATGAAAAGTAGTTCACAAGTGGTTCATGAAAAGAGTTCATGTGAAAGTGGTTGATGAGTACACAGTGATGAGTACAACAACCCCTTAATTTTTTACGGTATTTATAAATAGGTGTACTTATGTCAGTTCGAAATGGTTGTTGTTTATATAAAATAATTGAAAAATCTGTACATCGTTTGATAAATTTCGAATATGTGCAAAACGTAACTTGTGGAAACCATATTTTACACAAATTAAAAAGTACTTCCAATTAAATAACTTAAAAATCTTCTTAATTGTATAAAAACATCGCAGCGGTTCTCTGTTTGCCCAGTGTGTTGTTTACCTGTAACAATAGATAAAAAAAGATTACAATATTGCTATCAATAAAACAAGACACGCGCAGCTTATTATAATTAAACTCGACATTAAAAACCGTTAATTGAAACGAATTTACAAAAATCTGTAAAATGAAAATTAATGAATTTGATTTGAAAAATTATAAACTAATTTGCGGCAGCTATCAAGGTTAGTTTGATAACTTTATTAATTAAGTTAATTGGACAACATTTTTATTTACTTAAATTAGTTCTAACTTAATCTCCGCGCGGAGATTTTCTTTCATAATTATGTAATGATGTTGGAAAAATTTAAGTCGATTTTCTTTTCCTCAAAAAATTATTATTACGGACAATTTTGCCCTTTATTCGCTTCACGTAATATTTTGATTCGATTCGAAGTGTCAGATTTAACATAATTAAATATCGGTTTGTGATCTAAGAATATATCGCTTAACACAATAACATTTAATAATGTTCCTCCTTTTTTGTAATAGGTTAAAAATGTCAATAACTGGACTCGGCTCTCTACATTGTCTGCGACGAGGCCTTTCCTCATCGTATGATGTCACCTCTGCCGTATAAGGCTGGGCAGCAACTACAACTGAATCACTTTTGGGATTGGAAAACGAGCCATTGTCGACCGGGTCTTTTTGGGGTCAATTCTTTTTATTTTGGCGCCACTTTTATGAGGCTAGGCCTTATGGTACGTGAAGTTAATGGCATGTGTGGTTTCACATGTTTAAGAAAAACAATGGGTCGGGTTGTATTTTTGGAATCCAAATTAATTAAAGGTCAAAGTGAAACAAAAGAATATATTGTACACTTTATAGTTTATATTTTATTTTCTTGTTTATGGCAATAAGTGATGGTTCTTGACGAAATATTTATCTTTATGGTGTACCTAACTACCTAGTCACCACGTTTAAAACTTGATCAAAGTACAATTTAGCTTTATTCCAGAAATGAAAGCATTAAAAATAACAGTTTTTTTATGATTTTACTTATTCTTCTAAAAAAATAGACAGTAACCAGTTCAGTTACTAGAACTTAGAATAAACCCGTCCACAAATTTAAAAGCAGTTATAAAATATGTAGTCAAATCACGTAAGATCCAAGATGGCGTTTATATAAAACGCGGGAACGACGCGAGTGCGACGCGCCATGCAAATACAGCTGACACTGCGCGGTTATGCATAACACAAGACATCCCGCACAACTTTTATGGAAGTTGTACAACTAAAGTGTTTTATATTATAAGTATTGCGAAGAAAAATAAAACTGGAGAAATAAATGAACAAACGAGTACCTAATCACAGAAATAGCGAGTAATTATCTTCCTAGCCCTTTCTCAACCATGATGGGGTCGGCTTCCAGTCTAACAGGATGCGGCTTAATATCAGTATTATACAAGAAGCGACTGCCATCAGACCTTCGCAACGCAACCCAATTTCTGGGAAATATCGTTGTACGAAGGTTAGACTGGTAGTCAGTTAGAATGATTGTCATAGATTTTCGTATGACAAATCGCCCAAAAAATCCTTATCTAGTGAAGGATGTTTATTAATAACTGAGAGGAATATCTGTTTTGAGGAGTCCGTCCTGGCATCAAACAAAAAGTTTCTATGACGAAAAATTCACAAAGTGTTCTGTCTGTGTGTCACCAACATATTAAATGTTGGTCCAGCTCTATTCTAAACACACCATCGGTGAACGATATGTCATTAAAGTTTAAATTGTTTCTAGTATTATTTAGACATAAACAAAGACATAATACAAACAATACACAAACTACCATCTTTTGGATCCACTTGGCAACAACATTGATATTGAGACATGGTATTGAACTCAACGAGTGCATGCATAAAACTGTTAAGAAACAGTTGACAGGCAATCCCATACATATGCATGGATTTCGCAGCTGTGCGTTGCCTTTGAGTGTACCTACTCTCTCATTCAAAGAAATTGCCGAGTATCAAATTGCATCGGTACAGAATGCAGAAAGACGAATTTTTAGTTTCTGGACATCGGTTTTCTTATGACGTGTTTGTTTAACACACTGCGTGTAACATATATTTATTTAAATAGTTGCTCTACACCTCGACTTTCTTATGTATCCTTATTACATAACCAAACCAGGACTAACTGTAGGTCTTACAAATACTTATTCCGTCCAGGGATCCTATTTGCGACAGTGCAGAAGCCGTGTAATCACTTTGCCAATGGGGCAACAGTGTGTCCTCTGATAAATAAGCTCGATCTGGCTTCAAACCAGTTACTCTACAACTTGGTTCATTTGACGATATTATAAACATCTTTATGCATAAAAGAATTTCAATCGTCATAACTCTGCAGCCGTATATTTCTATACTAATACATTTCTATGTCCGCATTGCCGTCGGCTGGACGTTTGCGGCTCTGACGTCACTACTACTAAATAGGGCAGACTGACAATGCCGCGCTTCTAACTTTATGGCGAAGACTACAGATGTAAGAACTCTATCGTGATATGGTGTCCTGGTACCTTGCATATTATGATATCGAAGAATTCTTTAATCCGAAATCTAATATAGTATCGTAATCGCTATTAGAAGGCTTTTCAAAGTATACGCTAGGATATAACGGTATTAATAATTCCTAAGACTTACACAGCCTATAACTGGATTTTTAGAGATTACGCCATATTTAATTAACTAGGAGAGATAGCTAGCAGGTGCTCCTTTGTATAATAGACAGATTTTTCATTATATCTCAAGTTTACACCACCTCAATTGGGAGAGGTTCCGCCCTACATTGTTTAACTCGCATATCCGATATATACTACGTTTGTCTGGACTTTAAAAGAGACCATGATTCTCTGAGTTTGTTTCGGCGTTTCGGAGGTCGTCGGTTAGGAAATGCCGGCGACATCTAGCATAAAAAAAAATGACTTGTAAAAGTGTCTTTAAAGGATTTACTTACAGAAATAAATATCATTTCATTTCATTACGATGATATTGTTAGATAACGAGAAGCGAAAATTAGAAGGACAAAGCAAGCACAATAAATAGGTTTTTCTTCTCTAAATCAAGGATTAGACATTTTAAAACGAGGTTCGTTCAATTCCCAAATCGCGTCGGGCGACGCAGACACGACAAATAATTAAATAACATTAATTAAAATAAGTAAAACTTCAAATCTGCTCGTTAATCAAGCTGGCGGGCAGTCCCAGGTGGCAAGCTTAGTTTTAACGAATTAGCAAAGCAAATGCGATATTCAATAAATTACTCATAATGTTCAGAAATGTACGTATTAATATTTGGACAGGCTCTTCAGAAATGTTCAATGTTCAAGATGCCTAAATCTGAAAATGCTAAGGTGGTCGAACTCCATTGCCGATTTGGTCCGATAGAACGGCAAAGAGAGAGAAATTCTGTGCTCAGAAATCTGAAAAATTAGGCTAGAAGAAAAACTAACATTGCAATCCGGTTTGTAGCTAGTGAAATTACTGGACCAAACATTACGATCTCAATGGGCAAGACAAAATCCACAAAACTAGCAATGACATATGGGATGCAATAAAAGATAAGTAAAAACACAATGATCCTATCATAATAAAATTATGATCCTTTTTCTTACCTACACCTCTGTCATTAGCGAACGTGTTATGTTTCAAATATTATAAATATTAAATAGGTGAAGGCGACCACCGTTTTACGACCAGCGGTTCAAGGCAAGTTATAAACGCGTAATGAGTAATGTTACGTATATATCGAAGAAAGTCCGTGGCAACAATACTCCACAATAAACCTTGGGATTAACACCATAAAACTCATTAACTTCAGTTCAGAAAAAAAATACATATCGGTAAACTTTTAGAAATAGATGAAAGCTAATAATCGGCTAGTTTCGGTTTTGTTGTGGGTTGTTCGTTTCTAGTCATCGAAGTCAAAGTATCGATACAGTAGATTTAAAGATTTATTGCAAGTAGCCCCCGATACTAGCAATTTCTAGATTCTGTGTCGCATGAAGGACTACAATTAGTCTACAATTTACCACATATCTGCTATCTTAATAACATAATATCTTAAATTACATGGATCTGCGCATTATCTGTCTTTTTATTTAGGATCTCTCTGTCGACTGAACGTTATTTTAGTTACTTCAATCTTGTTACGAATATAAATTTTATCACAAAGCGTGACATAGCTAACGGTAATGTAATGATTAGGTACTCATAGAACCCATCTCCAGTCAAAAAACAACAACAGGCCACAATGGTAGACTGGCAGAAAAGAGACACAGAATTATGAACTCCAAAAGTTCCTTCTGACATACATTATTCCCTCAGGGTCACGAGCAATTAGTGGCGTTCCGCTCATACCGCTAGAGGCTTAGCTTGAATGGCTAATATCAGCTCAGACAGTCCATTGTCTACAAGATGGCGCGCTCCCGTAGCGGGATAATGATCTTGCATCCGTACCGGAAAGACGGGGTGTAATCCATTTTGTCCAGAGATAGAAGGTACAGTACAGAGCCACGTGTTATGGTTCTTGCATATGACTTTGCTTCGTTACGTTCTTGCATCTTGTTATACACACAAACAGTGAATGCTACAAACGACTGTAGTATACATGAAAAAAGGTGTAATTGTTTCCATATTAAGCACTTTGTTTTTTTTGTTGTACAGGCATCCATCTGTATGTGTACGAGCCCCACCGCACTGTCGAAAAACTTTGTTTTTGTCTGAAAGGCAGCATGGCCAGTGACATTACTGGGCAAACGAGGTTTGACGCTTCGTGTTGGCAACACGCACGTAAAAGGGTGTTGCCAGCTTCCAAAGGTTACGGTTATCGTCGCTTTCCATCAAACAGGTCGTATAACCTTACCTTGAAACCCTTTTATACGAATAAAGCGATTAGTATAAAATACTAACTCTAAAAATAAGGTTTCCAAGAGAAAGGTTATTCTGATATTCCATACGAACAGTCGTGGGCGGTCTAGTCAGAAATAAGACCAGACTTGAGTTCTAAATATAGGTAGGTGACAGTGATATAGACTTTAGTGTTGCGCCACACTCGACCCACTGAGTAAGCTCGCGTCGATAGCTGTCCATTGTGTCCCCAGTTGTTTATATACCGAGGTGTGTCAGAGAACATGTTATTTAATAATATAACATAATTATTTCTAAGAGGTGAGACATTCGTACTGAGAATTTGCAATAGCAAAACTAATTTTCAAAAGTAAATACTACTTCATTGGTCTAATGGAAGTTAAATATGAACAACTGCCTCATTGGCCTAGTGTCCCAAGCACGACTGCTTATCTAGAGGTTCGATTCTCGGGCAAGCAGTATTTCAGTGAAATCTCCAGTAACAGCTAGGAGTCTTAGATTTGTGTCCAATTGATGGCAATAGGCTCGCCCCCTATTACTTTAGGTCCCTTAAACCTTCGGAGAAAATGGCGTGATGGTATGTTGAAAAGTCAATGTAGGCAAAACTCTGATACTTACATAGGTTTTGCGTATACACACGATCAATACGCAACTGTCTCGATAATTAATCTAATTGTCGCGAAACCAATTAAAACAACTAGAGTAACAATTTAATTGAGTTCTAAAACTAGTGAGGAGTGACGAGACATAATTACAGCTATTGACGAGGCGTTGTTACTCTGAATTACAGGCTTTAGCGATCACCAGCTGGTTACATACCATCACGCCCGTATTCCCTGAGGAATCAACGGAGTGAGTGCCAAAAATATTGATTTTAAAAATCAGACCACCTTTTCGTGTCGTTGGTGAATATTAAAACTATATATTTTATTTATAGGAATGAGCCCAGTAGGTGGCCACTTTAATCGCGTCATCAGTTGCGTTTATTCAAGTCCTCACATGTGTAAGTGTATGGACATTTTGGGCACTCCAGTAAGTGAAACATGTCCTGGTCAGGAGACCCACACTCGCACTCGGTGATCGACGGATCAATAATCCCCCACTTTACCAAGTTGTGTTTACAGCGGCCTACCTGGGTGCGCAGTCTATAAAAGGTTTTAAAATTAAGTAGATTTTTTATTACTTCATACATTCCTTCTTTCTACGTTCTATAGATTTCGATTCAATTCAGGAATTATCGCTTCGTACAAGTTCTTATGTAACTTGATAGATGTTGCTACAAAAAGCTGCTTACTTTCTCTTGTATCGTGTAGGCACGAGGCGTTTACAAACAGAAATTGTCACATACACAAACTCCCAAAACTACATCAACTACTTGGGTCATACAAATATTTGTTACGCGCGCGATTCCAAGTCAAGACCCGAAGCACAAAAGTAGACCGTGATATTGGCATTCACTTGTAATGAATTTCAAGTCAGTAGTTTCAGCATTTGTCTATGGGACTCGATTCCCAGGTTAGACAGTGATATTTGATTGTTACATAAACAAATACTCAGTAACAACTTGAAGTTTGGACACGTAGCGAATTGCAAAGGGAGAGCTGCAAGTTTGCGCGAGGAACATCGTACACAGTGCGGCGTGTACAAGATATTGCTTGCTTGTACATAAACATAACCTGCTAGAATCCCCCGAAGAGGCAGAGGAGGCAGAGGAGTACCTACTGCTTTACACCCATAGTTCGCCGATACGTTTAAGTCTACTATTCATAAGATTCGAAAGAAGATGAGAATTTCATAGATGAGAATTTCCCAGTAACACTGATCGACCCGGGATCGATCCTGGAACCGCGTATCTATAACCACTAGACTAACAAGGCAGCTACTCAAATTATAATTATTGCAAGTAATAGAGAACGTGAGTCAAACCTTTAGAACAAGCATTTACCAACAATTCAATAAGCCACAGAGCAGAATAGTTGCGTAACTAATGACATCATATCTAGCAGAGTTCACAAACATGACTTAATAATGTTTTTAGCGACATCAAGGTTGGTTGATGCATTAGCAACTGTTATGAGTATTTACTGATGATTAAATGTTTGTGACATAACGTTTTTGAAAAAATAAATTACTTCAAGCATTTTGTAGTCCTTCAGAAACCAGGAAACTTCAGATGTTTCTTTTTTTCTTCATAATTTGACGAAAAAATAAAAGCATCGAAATCGGTCCACGATCGGAAAAGATATCGCATAACATACACAAAAAACCGTTGAATTAGAACCTCTTACTCATGTTAGTTTGAGAAACAACACATTTTTACTAAATTTTATAAAACAAAGTCCTACGCCGCGTCTGTCTGTCTGTTCGCGATAAACTCAACAAGTACTGGATGGAAATTTAGTTACGGAACAACGGAAAGCTAGTTATAGCTAAAATCTGATCCGAAACCAGCTGATCAGCATAATTGACTGCAAAACTGCTTGCAACGCAAACTGCAACAACAATGATATCTGCAAGCGATCTAACGCCAATAACTTTATCTGTTAACAGCAGCGAGTTACTTAGTCTGTTGGTAACGTAGTACTTGCATAACCAGAACAGCGTGGTCAGCATTCTGCATCGCATTAATTGGCTATGGATCGGATTCCAAGCTCGGCGCATTTAATATGCGAAATGGTATTACTTAGGTTTAATGTGGTGTAATTTAATGGTATTATTAAAAGGAAAGATTTGATTGTTTGTTTGTATTGAATAGGCTCCGAAACTACTGGACCGATTTGAAAAATTCTTTCAATGTTAGATAGCCCATTTATCAGGGAAGGCTATATACCATCACGCTATGACTAATAGGAGCGGGGTAGTAATGAAAATTGTTGCAAAAACGGGAGAAAAATTATTAGATCACGCGGGCGTGCCGCTGCCGCTGGTAGGTAATAGTGCTTCATTGGTCTTGTGATCGCAAGCGCCTCTGTTAACAGTGAGGTCCTTTGTACTATTCCTAGGTCAAGCAGTGTTGTAGCTTGCCCAATAATACATGTGACGTCAAAGTATACCATTGCTTTGGCAGAGGAGTACTGTTGTACACAGTGTACACCCTAATTTCGCCTAGAAGTTTTAAGTCCCGATGTAATAGGGCTGACACTGAGGTGACTGTATTTATGTAACTGTATGTTAAAGTCAGAGCTTTTAGGTTTGAATCAAGATTATACATACACGCACTCACGCGGTTTCTCTGAACGGGAGGACTGCCACTTGCTACGATTCTTTAATACATCTTTTGCATATTCATATATTTTTTTATGATACCTACGCGCAGGTTCCGAGTACTACGCATTCATATTTATAGAGTAGTGCTCGCATAAAGCCCTAGCTCGGGTCAGAATTCCGTTTAATTTCAATATTTCGAAGCGGATTCAACCGGTTTACTCCAGTTATTCCGTAGTGCGTTGCAGCCAACATTTTATTTCAAACAGCACTGTATTCTACTCGTATTTGTACGAAATAAAGCTCTAATATGTTTGTTCAGCATATTATTTTATAAGCTTTAGAGTTAATATTTGTTTTCAACAAAACTAATAGTGCTCAAATATTTCTTATTGAGGAAATAACTCGAGTTTAGATGTATTTTGTAATGGCTACTATACCGAATAATGGAAACAGCTTTTTACGAAACAAAATAAGAATTTAGTTAATGGCAATAGGCTCACCCACTATGACATAGGCCCTAAACATACCGGTGAACTGTGGGTGTATATACCTACATCTCAGCCTACCCCTTCGTCGAATACAGGTGTAATGGTATGTTATGTAATGTTCTACGCCCTCGTTTCTAGAAAGGTCTACAACGCTCTGCTACAATAACATCAGGACGCAGATTATCTGGATATTCTTGGAAAGGACGAAAATGGCCGCCGAGTGGTAACATAAACATAGAACCTTATTTAAGTGTATAACGAAACACAATAATACTATACATCATTTGTTAACACTAGCTTTTGTCTACAATTTTACGTGCGTACCAAAAGATTTATATCTAAACCAGTCTTCTTCTTTCTCTTCGAAGTGCCTCTCCAATTACTGGAGGTTGGCTGTCGAGTCTTTCCTTCGCGAGACGGAACAGTTCAGCGATAAAGCAGTGATACCATTTAGTCTGTGGTCTAGTGGTTCGAGTACCGGACTGCTGATCACGAGGTCGTGGGTTCGATTCCCACAGGACACAAATATTTATGTGATGAATATAAGTATTTGTGTTTGTCTGGGTGTTTCCTATGTATAATAAGTATGTATTTACAACAAAAAAAAAGTATATAAGTATTATATTCATTGTCTAGTACCCATAGTTCTGCTTAGTTTGGGACTAGATGGTGCTGTGTAAAATGTCCAAAGATATATTATATTTATTATTTATTGCCTTCAAACAGTTAGTGGTCCATGATAAGTCAATTTTTTTGTCAAATATTCCTGTATCACAAAAAGGTTAAGAACCACTGATCTAAAGATAGCCCATATCCTTCTTTAGGGTTCTTCTATCTCCTCGGCAAGCCACTATTATCTATCCTCTCCTTGTTTGACCTCTTACTCTTAATACGACTCGATATTCCCGTTTTTTCATCATACTGAATACTGTTGAGAAGACTGTTTCGTTGGTTTAGTGGTCCTAAGCACGACTGCTACGCTAGAGACCCTGAGTTCGATTCCCAGGTTTCGGATACGAGCATTGTTGCTGGGTTTTTCTGTGAAATTCCCTCTTTAATTCCCGAGAGTCTGGAGTTGTGCCCGGTTGATGGCTATTGGCTCGCCTAAACATACTGGTGAATTGTGGGTGTCAATTAAAACATCTCTGCCTAACCCCTTGGTTGGGGAAAACCGGCGTGATCTTCGTCAAGTCTTCCTCTTTGTCGCTTTCACTAAGGTATTCTATGGAATTATACTTCTCGCCAACCTCTCGGTTGTACGGAAAACCTATATAATACGGGATCAGCGTATACTGGAAATGTGGCCATTACTTTGAACCTTAAAAGTAGCAAAATTTCACGCGCTACGAGCACCAAGATCCGGAGAGCAGAGTGTTCCCGTGTTATCTGTGTAAAAGGAACCTAAATCACGGTCACTGTGCCCCGGGGAAATTAAAACGAATCAACTGTTTATTTATATACACACTAATGATATTGCTGAGAACATGGAGGAAACTCTCCGAGTTTAAAGTCGTTTTTTTGCAGAATAATATTGAGTTTGTAGCCTGCGGGGTGAGGAATAAGATTCTCTTTCTTTTAATATGTCTTATGTGATAAGATTCTGTAATGGTATGCTTAAGGTGCAGACAACAAAAAAAATTTTTGTGGTTTATATGAAACGTTGCCCACTACTTATAAGGTTTTTTCCTGAATCGTAGGTCCTTCTAGGACGCCCTCTGTCAGCGCTGCTGACATTCAATGAAGTAACATAGGTTTAAAATACTGGTTGAGAATAAGGTTAGTTTTTTTATGGGTTATTTCGGCAAACGAGTAGATGAGCCACCTGATGGCAAGTTGTCAACGCCGCCCGTTGCTGATGCGTTTCCAATGCTTAAAAACCTACTTACTACCCTACTACAGCAAATGCAAAAGCAATCGAGAGGGAGAATTGGCTCTTTCGCGCCAAAGATTCATCATCATCATTCACTTATATAATTCTTAATATTGATAAAATACTTCCATACCCACGACCTAACATATTAGGTACATGTCAGTAGCTAAAATATACAGAATAACTCACAAAATATGTACGAAAAGTCACATTCGGTTGTAATACGTAATAATCTTCGTAATACCACTTGATCTATTGGCAGAGGAGCTATACAGACATATTGCGAATTTGCGATGTAATAATCTAAGCACATTTGCCGCTATTTGGACTAGGCCCAGACATTATTGAGCTTTAATAGGAAAAAAATATTAATAAGCTTAAATAAAAAATCCGTTTGTGCATATATAATGATTTGTGTTTTTCGACGCATCCAGGATACAACAATAATATCTCAATGTTACAAACGAAATTAGTTGTTTAAAAGTAGATCAGTCGAAAATTAAGCAGCAAATTCTCTTTTACATAGATTAACAAGAAATAAAAACAGAAGCTATTTAAATCCAATCTAACTCATTAACGGTTTCAAAAGGTTTCGCACGAAGTCCAAAAAAGCCATTAAGTCACACCCGGTAATATATCGGCGGCAATTGCCAGTATCGATGGCTTCCAGGCCGCTTTAAATGCCTCGGAAAGATTCGCGTAGTAATTTTTTTATACCTGGCAATCTTTTTAACCAAGTTAAAGTGCTAAGAAATCGGTTTACAATTTGTTAAAATGTCCTTTCGTAGAATGGATCTATTCTGAAAGATTATATCGTTTGCTGCTAATAATTATTCTACAAACTTGTGCTCTTTAGTACCTGTAACATGTTATAGTCTATTTATTATAATTGGATTGGATTGTATTATAGGTGGTTCCGTAGTAATTAATTTAATAAATAATTATATGGCCTATCGGCTCTCCTCTTTAGATTTACTAGAATACTCTTCTCCTTCCTTCTAAATAACTCACCAGACAGAAGCAACACACATGAGGTTTATTTAGTAAAATAAGAAAGGACAGTCTAGTATTAAATCAGGATATCAAGTCGCAAGGAATTTATAGGATAGGACGAACATTATCAGTAATGATTCATGTTCCTGGGGAGTCTATTGCGCCAATTTTTTCCAAGCAAAAACACTAGATAGCAATGAAGGGCTCCTGTCGAACGTAGTGGAACTATCATAAATGTAAAACTGACCTCGCAACATTAATTCCTATGGCATTCCTAATTCTTATACTTAATAGTAATCCTGTACCTACTATGATACCAATCCGGATAATTTATTTTGACTTAAATTAAACCACCGCAAAATACCTTTTAATACAATTTACAGAAAACCAATTACGTCGATGTTTAACAGCAAAATTGTGTCTATAAATATTCCAAATTTTATTTACGCTAGTGATGTACTCGATATCGATAATGCGATTAGCGCAGCCGCTCACTGCGCGCTCCGACCGGCCAATTGCGTCGATATGATATTAACTTCCATTTTAAGCGTTTGCACGTTGCGAACGGGAATAGGATTTTATTGGACATTGAAATTGGCTGTCGGAGAACCAAATGTGTGCGTTAGTCACGGTTGGAAACGGGTGGCTTTTCTTTATTCTAGCAATGATTGGGACGATAAATGGACGGAAACATTTAGCAAAGCGTACGAAAGTGTACAGTGCCGCGACCATGAGTTTTTCTCACTAGACTCGCTAGCGACACGGTAAAATATTTGTATGGAAAACCCTCGCATCGCCTTTAGCGGTTACGTAAGGAACTAAAATCCGCTATGAGATTACAGTGTTTCGATGCGTAAAAAACCTATCGAAAGCCATTCGATAGAACTCATGGTTGAGGTACTAATCAATTCATCAGCGTAGTAACTTAGCGACGAACCCATAACAGTTACATGTCTTCACAGATGCCTCAATCACGTCGTTAACTGGTAGTAACTGCAAGCAGGTGTGTTCTAAATGTTTAAGTGTCGGTCTGTTGCCAAATATCACTACATGACACTGTTCGACAGCTGGGCTTGCGTATAAAGCCACTTCTGAAATATTGATTGGATCATCAACATTTGCAGTTTTTATGAATACCTGTTTTTGGTTTTAGGAGAGAATTCTGAGGGTTGGTTCTTGAATGATACCTGCCTGCCTAACTACAGTAAAAAAACCATGAGGCTGCTGAGGTTAACTTTTCAGCGTTAATAGGTGAATATTTGGTGTCCTATCATTTATCGAATTTGTCTTGGTATATTTGTCTTAGTAATGTGAGTGGGATAACTAGCTGCCATTCGTCCGTGGGCGACCGAAGATGATTCTAATCATATAGAAGTTAGAAACGTGCTTTCTCAAAGGGCCAAAGCTTTCTCATAAGTAATGAAGCTGTCTGGAACAAAAATATGGCGTAACTTTGCGCCTAAAACGGAGGCCAAAGAAAAAGTTAAAGCAATTTTGTTTTATATTTTCATTTTTCTACTTATTCATTATCTAAAAGTTTTTCTATTACTATATTTTATTCAGGGACTTCGAGAATAGTAAATCCATAGTTTAACACCTGCGGACAAAGGCCGCGTTCCCAGCTTATCCATTCAACACGAAATCCCTTTTCTAGGGTATTCTAGAAAATAAAAGGCTTTAGAATCTGGCTCTTTGTTCCCGATAAAGGCGTTAAACTAATAAAATAACTGTCTAGACATTTATGTCGGTGATAAAATGAAAAATGTTAGGTTAGTTAGGTCAGCGGTGCTATATCGGCGACACATCTGGCCATTTTATTGGTCTGTGACGAAAGCACGAGCCCCAGCGGCTAGGCAAGCTAAACTAAGTTCAACATGCTATCTTCTGTCGTTAGGCTTTTATGAAGATTTTCACATGCTTTTTGCGATCCATAATAACCCATTAATGTTACTGTGATTACTATTGTTTCTTGGTAAAAATAAATCGGGTAATCTTCACTGAAATGTGTCTGATATTTATGCTTAAAAATGTTCGTATATTCTCGCTGCTCACCGATCACTTAATGTTTAGTTATCTAATGTTTCTCAATGTTAGTGAATTGTTGTAATTCTGCTTTGAGAAATAAATGTCTAAAACCGTAAAAATAATCGATTGCAATATTCCTTCAAGAACATCCTGCCAAAAGTGAACACCTACGCGAACTTGTTGAATGAGCCCTTTGAAGAATTTCACATTTCATGGATCTAGTACTTATTGGAGCCTACGCAAAACATCAAAGATTCTAAAAGCAAAATTTGCAATGTATTTTAAGGTACAATAAATAATAAATGAATAAATATCTTGGGACATTTTTACACAGCACCATCTAGTCCCAAACTAAGCAGAGCTTGTACTATGGGTACTAGACAATGGATATAATACTTATACACTTTTTTTTAGTAAATACATACTTATAAAATATAAGAAACAAGATCAGACTCAGAATCAGACAAACACAAACACCTAAGTTCATCACATAAATGTTTGTGTCTTGTGGGAATCGAACCCACGACCTCGTGATCAGCAGTCCGGTACTCGAACCACTTGACCACAGACGTCGTCATAACATTTTTGATGCTTGTTATTTATCGTAGTTGCTTTTAACAGAGACAATAAGTACCTTTTACATACCTTTCGAGTTTGCCTACGTTATATTTATAATACAAGACTTCTGCCACAAAAATCTTACGATGCTATGAACGAAGTATTATGTACGCTTTCGCATCGATGTCCAACTTCAAGTAACATGACCGTTTTGCAGTTCTGATGTAATATGACGTCGTATGATTTTATCTTGGAAATCGGATATCTGATTTAGAACTAATTAGAATAGGGAATAAAACAAATCATAACTGCTCTCACTGCAGTTTTAACTAAGCTTAAACTACACTTTTTTAATTAATTATTAGATTGCTTCCTAGATGGCGCTGGGATTTCCCAACCGGCGACAAGAAGCTCTGAAGATTAAAAAAAAAGGTTCTATGGTGTCTGGTAGCCTTCTGGGAAGAAGGCCCAAGGAGTTCCAACTACTACTGAAGTAATTCCTCCACTTTCACTATAAAAACATTTGTACAGCAATATTCAATATTTTCTATCTCCATTCCCATCTAGTCCTATTCAAACATGCAGTATTATAAATACGCGCCGTATATACTTCATTTTAAGCTGGAACGGGGTGTAACCCGGCTACGACTGGGTGCTCCTAGTTCCAATCATTATTGCACAACGAGGGGCCTTTCATATTCATCAGGGTTGCTCGGATGGAAGCTTTGTACCAATATCGAAACGCTTGAATCGCCATGTTGGATTTGTTTTGTGAAATATGTTATAGTTTTATTCAATATAATATTATACTTTTATTAAATTACAGCTTTCATGATTTGTTTCATTGTATGTTGTGGTGTGGAGTCAGACGTATAGTATCGACAAGCATGTTATCAGTAAGGCTTTAAGGATGGATATGTATGGATAAGAGAAGAGGACATCAAAAAAGATGGACTGCGTGAGATACTACAAAGGAAGTGAATGATGAGTTGAAGACTGATAGAGATGTGTGGAAGAAAGACATGATATACCACAAGTAAATGAGGACAAAGCTAGGAACATGATGAGCTTTTATAATTTGCTGCAGTGGATTACCTAAACGAGACAAGTTAGGTCATAAATACTGGAGTAGGGAACTTGTAGTGATGCAAAGCTAACTAGGTATTACTAATATACTTCCTAGAATATCAGCTTTCTTCCACATAAACATAATTCCTAACAATAAAATAAAACTTTGATGTTGCTTTTAGGAACAATATCCAAGAAACGTGAGCGCATAGAAATAGCCTGAAAACCTCATTACCTAGATACAACACAAAATGCGCAGATTGTGACACACATTGAAACAAGTGTTTTATCTTGAAGGTAAGTATTCGCAACTCCAGTTCCACTTACGGATAATTGTAAGTACACGTTCATATTAGGTCATCTAGTACCTATTAATAAAGCCTGACCCCCAACGGATTATAAAACTGGGCTACAAAAACCTGCTCCATCGAAAACTATCGATAAAGAAAATCGATTACATCCGCCCATAAGCGGTAGTAATCCGGAAAATTCCGGTTCAGAGCGGCTCGCGCCTGAATAAGCCGGCGCCGGCCGGAGAAAACCATGAATATGCATCGCTTTTGTGATTTAATGCCCACGCTTAGTTCAATTTCGATAATACGAAATTCTGGAGAAGAAATATTAACTTTAGCTTGTCGATAAACAGTGTAGAGCAATGCTTCTTCCAAGTAAAACAAATGATGTTTCCAACCTACCATGCGCAAAATAGTGTAGCTTTAACTTACATTATATAAATTCCTCAGTTCTACTTGACTGCAAGTGACTGGCACAATATATACCTTGTTTTTACCAGGATAAAGAATAGAAAATTAATTGTGACCAAAAACCTAAAGAAAGAATGTGCGAAATCACGCCAATGACACCAACGGTTGGGATCTCAATTCAAAGGCTCTAAGACAAAAGGTTAATGAATAAACAAAAAAAAAAACAAATTAAAAAACCTTTAGAAGGCTTTCAATCAGCATTTTCATTAAAGCAAGAATTTGTAATTAGTCTATCTTAAAAACTGGGTATTTTCCTGTTTGACCCAGTTCAATCTGGTTTGTAGCTGTTAGAACTGGTCCACAAAGGAGGTAGGAACCTTACAGTAATTATATCAAATTAATACGATATCAAATTTAAATGGAATGACTCATTTATTTGCGACTGTCTCGAGATTTTGGCCAGGTGCGGAAACACGTGTTTCATAATGCATTAATAATAATAATGTCCCCGATTATATTTGCAAATACATAATCAGTATCAATTCTTAATGAACTTGTTGTCAAGTTGCTCATAATTATTAGGAATACCGAATTTCATCTAATTTCCGTGTTCGATGGTGTGTTTCGATTCGAAGATAAAGCAGTGTTAAAAAGAGCAAAAGAGAAAAAGTGTTTGAGGTTGAAGATGTAATCATTTCAATCGTATATGATTTATTATTTATGCATTTACAAAACATACTGCTGCTGTAATGTAGCCAGCGAAATTAATCCATGGCCGAGAGACTCTCAAGATAACAGTGCGAGTGATACCACTGTGCACTGATGTGGCTGGCTATACTCGGTACAAAACATGTGTATTGGTAATATCTATGAAAGTCGACTAAATTGTAGTTTGAATTTGTGCTCAGTTAATGGCAAAGGGCTTGTCTCTATTACATAATACCTAAAACCACAGCTACAACTAAACCTAACCGCTGGACATACAGGCGAAATTAATCTGTATCACTTTGACAGACAATGAAAAAAGTCAGACGGAAAACAACGGTTTTTGGTAAGTAATAAAAAATTTGTTCATCTAAAACATTCTGAAGTCGAAATAAATGTTATAAATGTACACATAAATTTAGGTTTAGGCACCGAACAATGACTAAAACATGGATGTGTGGTACCGGTACCAGTTAGGTATTCGATTTTATGGACCCACATCTGGGTCAAACACGTTTCAGAGGTGAAATACCATTCGGAATACTAAATAGAGGTACAGTTTTCGCCAAACTTATTGTCCGGGTTGAAGTTGGCACGAGCTAACTTTAACCCGGCCGTAAAATCGCAGAAAGAGGATAGGGCAGTACCTATCTAAATATGAAGTAGGTAATAAAAGAGACTAACAGTTCAGACCCCAAGACACTGCAGATATCTTATTATATAAAACAAAGTCGGGTTTGTTACAACACTTATATCTCGAGAACTGCTGGACCGATGTTCATGGGTTTTTATTTGTTGGATTTGACACTACCTCGAATAACAGAATAACTAAAAAATATTGGTGTAACGGGGTTCAAACACGACCGAAGTTGCGGAAGTCAGCTAGTTTTTAAATAAAGTAATGTGCTATATGCTATTCTCCTTATTTGTGCGGCGGGAAATTAAACGTCACGATCACCGACGTTGCGTCACATAGCGTATTTCCGATTGGCGATTGGCTCGGCGATATGAGGCGTGTTTGTTTTATTTTTCATTGGAAACTGGTTACATCTAAAAGACTTCATTGGTCTGCGCGACTTAATTTGACACTTGAGTTTGACAAACCGCCATTTTGTACAGAAGCTTTCAGTTTTTTTACGAAATCTATGCGAAAAAGGTTTTGAATATAGTTTTTGATGTTCTGCTTAAGATTAACAATATTTTAAATGCCCCCTAAATACATGTAGCAGAATTCAAAGCAAGTAATTTTTTTTTTACCTAAGTTTGCTACTACATAGTTAAATTAAACTAACTTAATATGCGTGAACATGGAGCGTATGATATCCTGTGTTAGTCATTAGGCGTGCTCGGAATAAAACACTACAGATACTTGATATGCATCTTGTCAATGACGTCAAGACTATTAGTTCCTTTAAATAGCTCTCTTTTAATAAAACTAGTTAATATGCAGATTACTCAAGAGCCACCGTAGACTATCCCGCTGCGAATTCAGGAGGGGGGCGGCTAAGGGGCTCAAAGCCCCCTTAAAAGGATTAGGATTCATCCTTGAAAATTTTCAAATTAAACTTGGTCTCAGTATTAGCCCCTTAGCTCCTCCCTATCCTAAATCCTGGATCCACCAGTGACTGTGCACGGATCTCCTTTCAGAATAGAGGTGAGTGAAGTGAGAATAAATGTTCACTTAATTTCAAGCTGGCCTAATGCTGGTTGGAAACATATTCGTTTGTTGATTCAGATGATGCTGCAGGACTTGAAGGGTTACTCTGCTATACCTACACTGAATAACCCACGTCCTACATGTCGTCATAGAACGAACACCGAACACGCAGAAACGCCCACTATTCATACTCAAATGTCGCTTTTATTTTATGATTTTGTAGAACCGAGATGGATTTCATAGTAAATAGTGGTAAATTTTATTACCCGACTGCCGAAGGTGAAGGAGGAGGAGGAGAATTAACGGACACTCAAAGATTGTCCGTAATCACAGAATCATTGGTGCAGTATTTAATTCAATTAATCTATTTAAAAGACCTCTGACTGATTAATGCAAGACATTTGCCAGAGATACTTATTAGATATAGGCTTCGGCTAAGAAATAATTTGGAGAAATTCCTATTGGAATTTAGGAATAACTACAAGAACGCAGGTAACACCGCGGGACCTGGCTAGTTTTCAGCACAAACCAGCTTCTTAGTCTCTTTGCATTATTGATTTGCATATGCTTCCAGCTGTTTCAGTCAAGAGATTTGAATAGAACGATATTTTTAGATATCTCAGCGAAATCGGAGCGGATGTTTTTAAAAAGATCTTTGCATAATATTATACGAAAAGCCGTTTTTAGCCATCGGTCCGATTGAATTCATTTCACTTCATTTGCGATTAATCGCGATACTTCTTTCTTGTTATTAAATTGAAAGCTTTCATCTTGTGAAATATGTATTAGAATTATTAATTTCCTTTTAAAAGTGCTTCGGTATGAATACTCGGTGTATTCCGAGAAAATTGCTAACGATATCCTTGAGAAAGAAATACAATTTCAAATAATTAATACATCGGTACCAATCAAAAATAGAATTACGAATATAGCAAAAAGGAATATTTTTCCAAGCGTTTTAAACTCGTTTTACGGTTTCAGGCTGATTTAAGATAATTTCAGGCCTCAACCGTTTAAATTAAAAAAAAATAGACGAATAAAATCTTTTTGGTGATTGCATTCTACCTCTTTCCATTATTTTGGCATATTCCTGGCTGAATAACAAAGATATTACTCCCTTTTGCTTGAATTTCGAACTCCAAATGTGCTCCGCTACAATTTTTAACAAATTAATTACTATTAGTGGTCCAATATAACGTGGTCCTCTCGCCGTCTCCCTCCGGTCCTTGTCTCCGAGGTTCTGTGCAATACAGATTGATTGACAATTACTGAGTGCGGACCAGAGGGCTGCTACATATAAATAGCGAACATTTATCGAGACTCGGCACCCGATACACTGGGCCAGGGCTTTAATTAATGGAAACTTAATAACTGTTTAATGTTTATAGTTGATTGGACAATTTGTAACAGGATGAGTTCACGTCGTTTTAATTTGCAGTAAATAAAATAAAGTAGTTTTAAGTGAGTCGATTGATCATTTCAGTTTCGAGGTTTTTTTATCAACTGATGTGCCCGGTAGGTATATCTTTGTTCCAAAGCTTCATGGTAGCGGGATGAATCGTATAGGATCATATAGAAGACGAAAAAACAAACATAACAATAAATATCTATTTTTGTTCACAATATTAGCGATATAGCAGTAGGCAGTGATAGCCTAGGGGTATGACCACTGGACTGCCAAGTCAAAGGTCTCGAGTTCGAATCCAAGGCACGCACCTCTGACTTTTCGAAATCATGTGCGAAATTATCACTCGCTTTAACGGTGAAGGAAAACATCGTGAGGAAACCTGCATGCTTGAGAGATGTTCTCGACGGCATGTGAAGTCTGCCAACCCGCATCAGGCTAGCGTGGTGGACTATGGCCTAATCCCTCTCATACTGAGAGGAGACCCGTGCCCAGCAGTGGGACAGTATATGGTTTGATTATTATTATATTAGCGATATCCTTAACTATGTTTCTTCAGCGCTCCAGAATCGACGTCCCACTTATCCAATTTTAATGCAGGTAACATAAAAGTTTCGCGCCGCCATTATCGAGTTAGAAATACAATTAGCAAGTCTGAACTAATTTAATTACGACTGATAACTGAGTGGAGGCAGACACAGATATAACGTACAGAAGGACCACTTGAGAATAAGCGCGATAAGACTCATTCAAACCTAAGTATTTTGTTATCAACCACATGTTTAGTGGTTGGAATTCTTGATATATGATTGGCCGGAACATAATTATAGGTTACATGTCTTAATATCTTGCCACGGTCATAAAATTACTTCGTAAAATGACGCCAACAAGACGGGCAGTGAATAAAATAAAAAAATATGCAATGTGGGATATCTGGTTTCAAACTACCTTAGTGCACGTGCGTCACGACACGTTGGCGAAATTTTGTCACTTAAAACGCCAATAAATTAAGTTATTTAAAACAATGGCACAGGACATAACATCTATTCAACCTTATAGCTGTCAAACATTTTGACACTGAAAAAAAAATACCTTTAGTATTAAATCGAGAAAATGAAGTTTTAGAGCAGTTTACGCAGTGAACCTTCTGTTTTATGTTCATTGTCTTCAAGACACCGAAAACGCGCACAATGAAGAAGTTTGTCTACGTTTTAGGCCTCTGCCTTGCTTTTACAACATTGTAATGTGCTATTGACGTGCTGATACCCATTGTTGACGGCATAATGCTTAAAGTTAAAGAATGGTTTCATGACTCGTGGAGTAATTTCAAGTAACAATCCGTTTCATAAAATCTTATGGTTATTTGAGCTCAGATAGACAGAATAATAACAGACCAAATTCTATCGAATATTCTATATTCGAATGCGAGACTTATTTCTACAATATTAGAGCTTTCATTAATATAAAAAAATAACACGAGTCACGACAAAAAAACACAACTAAAAACACATTAACCCAATTGCCAACCAGAATACCCTTATCCAATCCCCTGCTGAGTGGGCAAAGCATAGAACCCCTCGGCACAGTGCCAACTAGTGCTTCCGGTGCCACCTGTGTAGCATCTGTCACTAGATGACACTGTTTAGTGTCAGAAACGGTTTGTATACGTTATGTTCCTAGCAGGTAGTAAAATTCAACGGAGGGGTTCTTTTTTTGTAACTGTCAAAATGTTTGTCAACAATGAGGCTGAATTGGTGCTGTCCTGTGCCATATTATTATGTTATCTATGGTCGAGGTTTAAAAATGGAATGTCATTATTACAGGTTATTTATGTTTTTGTTCGGTTTTGATTGAAATTGGAAATAAGTTAAAGGCGTATAAGTAGCAGTTGTGTTTTTATGACAAAAAAATGACTGTTTTACTCATAGTGGTGGTGTTAAAAAAGTAGTTGCTAAAACTATAAAATTATCTATGGTTCCCACACATTTCCCAACAAGTTATAATACAAACGCTGAAGTTTGAAGCTAATTTTATTTGCCTTAATCCAAAGACTAGAGATATTTATATGAAATTATGTTATGTAATTTCGTATAATATAAGACGTAGGTATTCACTTACGCATTCTATTCGTCAACCAGTGCTGTAAAATATAAAATAATAAAATATCTCTTTCATAGCAAATATTAACTTCGCTAAAAACATCATAGTAATTATTTTTCTTTTGCAAAGATTCATCCCGCCTATGTGTGACGGAGACACATATACATTACTTAACTAATCCCCTAATCACCATATGAGATCCATCTCGCCTTGATGAGCGGCTGGGGATTATGTACAGTATTTGGCAGCAGACTACTATTATACCAGTAATAAGGAGGGATAATATAGAAGTCCGCAGTACCCAGTTAGAATTAATCACGAAGTTTAGTTGCAGTGACAATGGGGAAAATATTGGCATTGAATTACATTTAGTAAAATCAAATAAAATGATAAATAGTATTTATTTCTGCAAATAGATCTTTCAAAGACACTTTTAGAAGTCAATATTTCACTTTTCTTTTTAAACTAGACGGCGCGGCGCCGGCATTTCGTAGCACTGCCTCTGAGAAGAAATGCCGGAACAAACTAAGAGAATCTTGGTCCCTTTAAAGTTCAGACATAAACATCTACTATATAAAAATAAGTCGGGTTTTCTTTCCTGACGCTATAACTCCAGAACGCACGAACCGATTTCCACGGTTTTGCATTCGTTGGAAAGGTCTCGGGCTCCGTGAGGTTTATAGCAAAGAAAATTCAGGAAAAATTTCAACAGAAAAACGGGTTAAAAAGCTTATCAAGACCACGCGGGCGAAGCCGCTGGCGGAAAGCTAGTTAAGTATAATAATGTGTGTCACAATGCAGGGAAATGTCAGAAAAGGCCTTTTGAAGAAGGATCCATAGCAAATTTCTTAGAGAACTAAAAGTGTGTGAATGCGTTTAGTCACGTTATTTTATCATAGTGTATCTGGCAGCGGCAAGCACAAGCATAAGTGTTAAAGATCTAACAGTTATTGTAAAACAAACAAAAAATTAAAGCCTAATTCACTGTGGCGTTAATTTCCCATAAAAACCGTTTTATTATCTTTAGGACGGACTTTAGTTGACTGAAGGGTCATTTTTATTATCATCAAACGCTAAAGTAACAGCTAATAGAAGAAGTAGGTGTGACATAGTTACAGCTTATCGGTAAAGTTTTTTTACAAATAAAAATTATAACCCCACCAGACCTCTAAGCCACATCAGTTCATCAGTAAGCCTCCGAGAAACACAACTTGTCATGTTGTCAGCCGCAACGTGAGTATATTACCAAGCATTAAACACGTCTGGCACTTAATTATGCGTCTCTGCTTACACCGCAACGAATTACGAACAAGATTATACCATTGTACAGTTACCAACCTGCTTGCAGTCTATGGATGTATTTTTTTTTCTTGAAGATTGCGATGACAGCTGGAAGACGTCAATGGTAGAGTTAAAAACAATTCTACGGGTAACCTTAATGTGTGGTTGTGTCTTCACTTTGCGTTATTGGCAGTTATCTATTCTGCCCTTCAATTCGTGCTAACTAAAAGAGTCAAGAGATATTAAAATGTATACCTACCTAATAATAACTATGTAGATCAGTGTTGTTATCGTTCCAAGGTGGTGTAATATTTTGTCTATTCGAAATAAGAGTTAAGATACTGTCAACAGATAACAGTATCGGTGTTAAGATAATTTGTAGATTGGATGTAACCTAACCCATTGATAAACAACAGCTTGTGCCTAATTTTTTTTTAATAGATACTTAGGTAGATACTGACCTTATATCTCTAGGTATGTATCTATGTATAGATAAAATTTCTGAAGCAGATATGTATATCTGCTTCAGAAATTTTTAAAAAGAGTGACTATGGAGTTTCTTGCCGGCTTTTCTCCATAGGTCCTAGTTTTTTGGAACCGTGCAACTAGTGTGACCTTTCAAAAGTACCTGTTTATATGGTCTAATTGAAATAAAAATATTTAAATTTGAAAAAAAGCTTTATAAAATCGACATTACAACGGAAAACCTAAAATATCTATATAAATCTCATCCATCGACTCATCACTTATCATACAACACGTGGGTAAATGAAATCAACCACCGGCGTTCAAAGTTCAACATAGTTACAACACTCAACACAGAAATAAGTTGGAAAACTCGATTTGCACACGCAGAAATGTCCAAAGCGTTGTTCAGAATGTCAAGTACGCTACGCCAATGCAGTGTTAAATCAACAAAGAATAGGGGTGAGAGTTGGCAACACTGTCACACTAAAAGTGTCCGCTTTTTTGAGCAAATAACGAGGTTTCCTGTGTCTACATATTTTTAGCTTTGTTCTTTCCAGTTTTTTTACCGTGATTATTTATTTAGGAGACTGATCGTATTAAGTCTTAGGCTGATATTCAGAGACGAGACTTAGCATGAACTTACGCTTAGCTCCGTCTCTAAATATTAGTACTTATTCTTAGTACTCATTTGAGAGAGATTTTGTAGAAAATGTTTATCTCGTGAATTCTTTAAAGGAATATTTTTTATGATACAGTAATGGAGAGAGTTGCTGGATGTTTAAAACAGAGAATATATATTTTAGAGACATCAGTGTTATCTAAATTGCGTTCCGTTTCTAATTACCTTCAAGACAATATTTGAGTTTACTACGAAGTTAAATGTTGGAACTTTTCAAAGGAATTTTTATCTCGAGACTTCCGAACTTAACAAACTTTATTAAGATTTTTGTGTAACAAAGGCCTAAAAAGGGAAGACGTACCTTATTGGTATTCAAATTGTAAAAAATAGGTCCGAGAAAGCTGACACAATAGACGTTTGAATTTAGAACTTAAGTCTGTTCTTTTATTTATTTTTTATGTTTTATATTATACAAATGAGCAGACGAGCCACCTTATAGGTAGTATTATAGTCATCGCTGCCTATGAAGACCTGGAACACCAGAGAAGATGCTGATTTGTTCTCCTAGCCCCTCTAGGAGAACAAATCAAATGATTCACACGCGCTAATACACAATGGAGTTTTACGACAGACTCCAGAAGTATGTAACCGCAACAAATAGCAGTAATTAAACATTTAAACAAATAGTGATGTAATAAAAAATAGCCCTTTAAACTCTATAGACATTTATAAATTGACGTATTTTCTCGAACCGGTCTCCGAGGCGCGCGTTGCTCAAAACAATTTTCGTGATCAACTGAGTGGATGATTGTTTAAATTGCTCATCGTGTCAGTTTGATGCGTAACAATATTGCTTTAGGCAATTTACGTAGTATTTACGAGTGTACTCTCTTTTTTAAATACATAAAACGTTAAGTATGCTTTTTAAAAGCTTTCAGACACATAATTGATATTATTTGAGCATGTAAATTAATATTACGTAGAGCTGAAACGTTTTCCAGCGACAATTGAAATGATTTATCACAAATTTAATATAACTCGGTCGCTACCTGCCTAAATGATTCGTACATTTTGACCCACTTACTCAAAATAAGTTCCTATTAAATAATTAATAATAATAATAATAATAATATTTTATTTCATCATAGGTAATACAATTTGTTATTACATATTTATGGGCTAATAAGTTAAAGAACATTACTGGGAGCCTAGGAGAACTAGGACGGATCCTGTATCTCGGCTTACAGCGCCATACCCCTCCATTCTCCAATATTAACATAATAATAAAATATAGCCCTGATGAGTGTAAAACAATGCATCTCCCAATTAATATGTAAATGTCTATTACATTCAGTAATATCACTACATAGTATAAAACAAAGTCGCTTCCGCCGTCTGTCTGTCCCTATGTATGCTTAGATCTTTAAAACTACGCAACGGATTTTGATGCGTTTTTTTTTAATAGATAGAGTGATTCTTAAGGAAGGTTTATATGTATAATACATGACCACGCGGGCGAAGCCGCTGGCGGAAAGCTAGTTGTAAATAAATTTGGCTTGATACTAAAAATTTCATAACCAAGTTTTTTTTTTTATTTCTATAAAACTGAACGTCACTTCTCTATTTACTTATTATAATCTTGATCAGATACTATAGCCGTTTAAAAGCTAAAGAGCATACTTTGAGTCGAAATTTTTAAACAAATTCAAAAGGCTGTTTAAAATTTCGCCGGTGCCCAACAAGCTTGTACGTCACAAACTGCATGGCGCATGTAGTTTCCCGCTCCACAGATTATGTAAAGTGGTTTATTTAAATTTTATATGCCGCCGCCATTATGATAATTTTTCATTTCTCTCCAAATCTATAGGAGTTTGTTTCTCTGACATTTTGTTGAAATTAATTGTGAGGATGTGAGGCTCTCAGCTGATTATTTACCTGGAACAAGAAGAAAGATATAGTTAATTATTTATACACACAAGTTTTCACAAAAAGTTATTACCTAACCTAACCTATTGGGATAACAGAGTGAGTTCATAATACAAAATTACTATTCAGCAGTACATATTGACACAGTATATCAATGATTCAACAACAAATACTAATCACTGTAAGTACTTAATAGGCGGCAAATGCGTGCAAAATGGCGCTCTGCTAATGCATATGCATACTAAGCGAGATATGTTTGCGCCGGCGACACTAATGCAGTGGTACTAATACCATTAAACATTTAATACCTGATTTGTAGACCAGCTTCTTAGTTATTAGTAAATGGAAATTAGTAATTCATGTATTGATTATATAGTAAGTGATCTATATAAAAGCGAATCACTCACTAACTGATTGCTTTTCAGGAAGCAATTAGAAAAGATATGGCTAATCCGAATTTGGTCAACGTGATGGTATACAACCCAGACTCTATTTGTTAAAAAAATCCTGCAGTAAAAAAGGGCAGTGAACTGCAAAATTACTGTTTAAGGCCCCAGTCTAGCAAAATTTGGCAGTTGTCAAATTATTAGCTCATTTTCGCAACGTTTTTTTAAGGAAAGGAAGGATATAGTGTTATATATTTTTATCGCGATAGAATATATGTTATATTAGCTTTATCTGCGTATTTTTTTCACGTTCCTCTGGTTAGTTTATGTTATATAAATCAGGCGTCAAAGATGGCGCTCTCGCGCCCAACGCCATTTAGAGTCATGTTTGTGCACGTTAATCGGGGAAATCAAGAATAAATTCAAAAATCTACTCAGCGCAAAATTAGCTTAAGATAGTCGTCTTCAAAATGCGCTGAGTAGATTTTTAATTATACCTTTAGTTTTCTTAATCCGAGTGTCGTAACATCGTCAAATTTTCCTGTTTTTGGTCCCAAAACAAACAGTTTTTTTCATAATAAAAACTAAAAATATTGATGAAATCGTTTGATCATTTTAAAGTACGTGTATTAAATGACACAACCAATTTAAAAAAAATGTGTACCTGCTTCACAAATATTTTTTATAGTGTTTTCAACAGGCACGGTTTATAAACGAAAATCTCAAGCCAATTTCTTCAGAGGCGGCCAGTCGGTCGTAGCGGTTGGACGTGGATTCTATGTCAAATTCAAATTTGTACCTCTCGCTCTAAATTTTGCTCTCTCTCTAACCTTGCTGGCGTACTATCGGGCATTGAAACTTGCTCTATTTCATTATTTTTATGTCAATTTATCAGAAATTATTTCCGACGCGCGTTTCCCGATCACGCGCGTTTTTATTCCACAAGCAGTTTAATCGATCGATTGTTTTAAAAAATGCGGTGTGTTTAGGCATTTATTGGATACCTAAACGCTTGGATGTCCGTCTAACTTTATGGTCCCGATTCTTCTGTCCCTAGTTAACACCTGGGTACAGGAACAACTCGACGCCATTTTTTACATTAATAACAGACATAGACTGTTTTGTTAGCAGTAAAGTGCGATAGTAACGAGTCTGTTACTATGGTTCATTAACTTGTTACCACTAGTTAACAAGTTTGTTACTATGGTCCGTTAACTTTTTATCACTAGGAAACAAGTTCGTTACTATGGTCCGTTAACTTATTACCACTAGGTAACAAGTTTGTCCGACACCCAAAAATTTACCTATGACCCTCCCCGGTTTGAATCACCCAAATTCAATAATTACTATCCTAATATAATTATAATTATAAGCCAAAAGAAGTCCACTGTGCATGTGGAACAAAGGCATCACCCATAGACTTCCACAAGGACTGGTTATATGCCATCTGCGTCCAACGACTCCCAGCGACCTTCATCATCATTGAAAACCCATTCCTGTGTTCTCAATGATGATGAAGTCCTGTGTGTTCGGTTTCCGTACTTAGTCCTGCAGTGGACCATTGTCCCAGCTACCTTTATCGGGTCATTAGACCATAGTTAGAAAGTGAGAAAGACGTAGTTTGAAAGTGAGTGTGAAAATTACTGAAAAGTTGTGCAGTGACCGCTTACCTACGATATATGGACATATTATGATGCGTAGAAGTAGAGAGCCTAGTTACAAAACAGGTTTTGAACATAAATTAATGTGAATGGATATAGTAGAAGAGGAAGACCAAAGAAAATATGAATAGACAGTGTGAGAATGACGACGATGTACGTAAGAAAAAAACACTGCGCCGACCCCAAGTGAAGGTGAGGCGGTGCCTATAGGAGTACATACACGAGCTAGATGGACATATGATATACTGGCTGGATGTAAACGATTGCAGGGCAGATCACCCCCCGATTGTCGGTTAATATGGCAGTGGCGTAATAGAGAAGAGGCCCTGACTCAGCAGTGGATTTTACAGGCTGAATAGATAGATAGATAGATGAGTATATTTATAGAACCGTTGCACGCGGTTTTTCATTTACCCCACTTCATGTGCCCAGAAGAAAAGTCTTTTGATCGATTTTTTGGTGTTAAACATTTCTAATCTCAAGTAGGACATGAGCTGTAGCTTTTGAACGGCTGAATAGATTTACATGAAATATGGCTAACAAAAATCCCATTTAATTTAAAAGAAATTTGTAACAGAATTACAAGACTAATCTGTGGAGGGATTTATAAATACAATAAGAGCTGGATTGAGCCATGGGCTAGTCATTTTGTTGCTGAGCTATAAGCTCAACGGTTCAAACCCGTTTGATCTGGTTCATCTAGCTCATTGAAAGCTGAGTTTACACACCTCTGATGATAGCCAGACGGCTATAGCAGTCGTGGAAGTGTATTCTATGTCAAATTCTTTTTTTTTTCTAAACAAGTTTAGATCAAGAAATAAAACACAAAGGTCTACTCCAAAGCAAACCATCTCCTGGAACTTGACCTTATAATGAATCAACCTCCTTCTTTTTCATGTCTGTTAAAACGAAATTAAAACCTCAACTAAAAATATGTACTGTTCCATAAATCATAAAGTCCTTAAATTATTTCAAACGACAGATATTTTTTTCAGATTTTCAGGGTATAATCCCACAGGCCACAGTAGTGCTGTTCTTTATAATTAAATAGAAATATCTTTTTGTATTTTTTTAAGCATTTTCCATACTAAGATTACAAGTTATTTTTAATGAAGGAAAAAATCGGCTGGCGGGCAGTATTCGAACCTGCGTCTTCTGGTTCGGTACACCACGGTACACTACGGTTGGTTGGGGCTCACGGTAGCTTAGTGGTCAAAGCGTCTGATGTACCGCACCAGAAGACGCAGGTTCGAATCCTGCCCGCCAGCCGATTTTTTCCTTTATTAAAAATAAATAGAAATATTTTATTTTGTAAAGTAGAGCAACTTTCATTTCGTAGCACTGCTCTACACTTTGTAATTTACGTATCACAGGATGATACAGAGGGTGCCTCGCGGGGTTCGTGCCCGCGAACTGTCAATATACTGAATTCGTTTGTTATGCACAGCTAGACTGGGGCCTTAATGTTAATGTACTGTTTAATAAGCCTAGACACAGTCCATATTTATAATTAGAATGGGTTCTGGTTTTTAGAATAACTCGCACTTTTGAACCAAAAGATTTTTTAATAAAAACGTTGCCCTCAACTAGGGTTTCCTCCTGTCTCTGCCATTCATCAATCTGAAGGCCATACAAATATTTTGTGTGGGGATAGAATCAGCAATTCAACAACTCATTGGTTCACTAATGCACCATACAAGATGTCTATATTTGACTGTCTTAAAAAAAACATTCAAATAACTAAAACATGTTTGAAGCGTTCTCCATTTGGAAGTTGAACAATCGGTTGTTAAAAAAATTCTGCGCAATTGAATAAGTGTGAACTCAATCGTCAGTAATGCCTTTTAAGGAGCGACTTCGAAGAAGTTCATTCGACTGTCTATTCGAAGCTTTAAAGGGTTTTTCACGGACCACGACACAACTTGCGGCGACGACACGCGACGGTCATGCATAATGTACATTTGTAAGAACTTCTTCATTTTGTTGCAAAATGTTCATGCTGATGTGTCGTGTCGGATCGGATGTCTTATGATAATCGAAACGAATTATGATGAACAATGGTTTTAATGATTAATATACTATTGTCAAATTATGAACAACTAAAGGTCAAATAACATTTGCGAATACAAGTTTCAGTTGCAACGCAAAGCAAAATAAATTGCAAACATTGAATAAATCGTCGAAGTGACCGTCGAAACTTCGAATAATAACCTAACTGCGATTCAATTGGCTATTGCAAGAACGAGTTTCCAATATAACAAACGCGACACATACCACATAACCAAACAGTATCCCAAACACATTGTAAAAGCTCCATCGTTCCGATTTAATCATGTCGATGGTCAGTGGAAAACGCGCTAACTGCGACTTACGCCATACCGCACATACTAGGTAAGCATTACTAAAACAAATTATCGGATTGAATCGCTGTAAGTAGGTACAGTAGTACTTGTAACAAGTACAGGTTACTTGTTACGTAATCTGTTCTCATAGTTAGAAGCGATGCGGAATGATAAGCTAGGTACTTACTTTTCTTAAAGCTAGTCATTAAGTTTCGCATTTTCAGATTTAATGCGCCTACTATAAAGTATGAACTACCACAATATAGTCGTAATATCTGAAATTACTACTTGTCTGCCTCATTGGTCTAGTGGTACTAAGGGCGGCTGCTACGCTCGAGGTACTGGGTTCGATTCCCAGGTCAAGCAGTGTCTCATAACATTCTCAGGAGCAGCTTGATATGTTTGCAGTTATTACATTGGACTGAGGAACTGTTGGTGTATATTAGTACATCTCTGCCTAACCCTTAAAACACAGGCGTGATGGAAATACTATTATTCTTCAGGTCTTACTTGAGTGTACGTGCCCAGGCACAGATATACATAAAAGCGAGGTGCGTAAAGTGGGGCGCCACAAACTAGGCTATCACGACATCTGATACCAAAGGAATGTCACTTGCTGCTAGGGTTGAACTAAATCTGTACTGTATGTACAGCAAAGAGCATACGGGCAAAGGATTTTACTTAAATCGGTTTCTATATTTTAGTACCTACTTTCAAAATCTCTCTGATTCTAAAAGCAGGCCTCGGAAGTAATCCATAAGTAGTAATATGCTTCAATGCGAAAGTGACTGGTTGTTACTTTCTGACAGCTGAACTGATTACGATAAAATTTGTCAAGAAAGTATTATAAGCTAGATTAATTACAGTATCAATAAAATTATATTAACCTTCACCTCTGAAGTCTTTTACTTTCTGCTGCCTCGTTAGCTAAGTGCGACTGCTATCCTCGAGGTCCTGGGTTCGATTCCCAGAACCAGCCCTAAGTATTATCGGCTTTTTAAAAAAAAATCTCAGTAACAGCTCGAAGTTGATTTTATCTATAACATGGAACCTCACAAACCCTCATGGAACCTCACTCACAGTTCGCCGCATGTTCACATGCTGCGAAATGTAAGTGTACATTAATTAGTACACGTCTGCTTAGTCCATTGGGAAATACAGGAGTGATGATGGTGTGTTACGATAGCTTGAACTTTTGCAATCGGTAAACGTAAAGTAAGTGTTCTTTGTTTTCTGAATTCGCGTTTGACAGCCCTACTGGCTGCATGTACTGCACTATGTAGGTACAAACAAGTAGGTTTACCATAATAATACGACGCATTCCTTTTACGACTGTGCCCCGCGTGAGGATGAATAATTTGCGTTCAATTATACAGCATTTACTCAGTTTATAGAAGAAATAAAACTATTTATTGTAGCTGTACCCAGAATACTTTGCGATGCCTCTGTTCATATTTCTCTTTCTACGTCCCGTAAACGGGTGTGTTTCCCACAGTGGTGGAGTCAGCGTTCCCCGTATATTTCTCCTCCACTTCACTAGGTATATAGGTTTACACATATTTTTTTGTTGCCTACAGTGGCAGACGAGCAGGTGACCCACCTGATAAGTAAGTGTGTAAGTGGTAAACACTGCCCATGGACATCAGCAACGCCAGGGGCAAAGCTGAGCCGCCGCTTACTGTATACGGTAGAGAGCTCTTTTTAGGCCTCGTTTGAAGAAGAACATGTCATACGGGAAAGACCGCAGCAGGTAGTATTAGTAGTGGTAGTGGTAGTATTTATTCTCAAACAAGACAAACAGTCACTTACAATTACAATACAATCATCCAAGACATCGTCATTGTGTTCGGGTGGTAATGTGCCTATACAAACACCAAAATTTAATCTTCGTATGGATGAAGTAGGGACGCATAAAGGACTACCACTACCACTTAGAGCACTTGATACAAGGCAGAGCTGTCTAGAGAGCGCATGTAGTTGGAATTGCTTAGAATAGAATATAAATTTTATGTATTCAAATGACTATGTTAGTAAGAAACTTAAAATCCATGTTAGTAGCAAATATAATTGAGTGGATTGCTGTTCAGATGGCAATCTTCTGCGTCATTCCGTGGGAGATGGCGCAAAAACGACTAACATAAGCGTAGGCCAACCTGTTAGCGATTACGCTTAGGACATACAATACAGTCACTGCCCTCAGTCAAGAGGAAGCGACTGAGAAGAAAAAAGGAGTACCTAACAAAAGATGCGTGATGCTTTTGTACCTTTGACGAGCAAATCTCATCAATACATTCACCATAGGTACACACCACAAAATACTTTCAAATCTACATGCCTACGCAACGATTCAGTGGCGTTTATGGGAGAACTCGTACTTGACCCGATTTCTTACAAAAATAACGGTGAAGTGCAAGTGATACTTGGTCAAAGCAAACACGCTTGTTGTTTGGCATCATCATTTGTATTTCAATACGACTTATATCCCACATAAAAGTCGTATTGAAATACAAATGATGATGAAATATAAAAGATAGTACATTCAAAACTAGTAAAGCGTCATTTTAAACTGGCAACGCAATGACACATCCCCATGCTATAAACTAAGCTCTGAGCTTAAGATACTCAATTCCAGCAGAGTTCGAATCATTTTCAGATGGAATTTATTATCAGCGTCTTATGTAGGTATGTTCATTAATGGACGTGGGCCTCTACTTATAATGTCCACAGAGCGACTATCTTCATCCAGACACTGCTCTGCACTTCTATTTACTTAAAGCTCGGCTCTTGCCAGTCAGTAAAGCAATCGCCACTGGTATCTATCCTGTTACTCCCTATTTGACGTCTTAAACAACTCGATTACAACAATGAAGATTCTCTGCACTTCAAATATGGTCTTACCATTCCTCGACCTCCTTTAATTGTTCCTTTTAGAACGCTCTGCAAACTTACAAATAAAGAAAACTATCTTACGATATTATTCTTTTATCTATGGCTCGTTAACCATTGTTTCAGTTGCGAGCACCATAGTTAATCGAGCAAGTTTTACTATCGGTTCGGGAAAACTTCTATTAGATACAGTGCATATTAAACTAACAAGATAATTCGTCAAGCTTCTGTTGCTGAACATTATAATGGACGTATAGTCATAGTTCTTTATAGCGTACAATAGTCAAGTAAATGTTGCACTTGGCAATGATACATCATGTCGTGGTGTCTTGGAAGCAATACTTACTTAAGTCAGACGTTTCTGTTTAAAAGGTTCTCATACTATCGATATTACAGCACAGGACATACCAATGCTTGGCTATTATGCAGTTAGGGACTTAAACGTACTCGGTACAACTAGTTACGGGCAATGAAAACTTATGCTCATTCGTTATAACTAGGAAATAGAAAAAGTATAGTCGTTCTATCCCAGAAAGACTTGTGTGATAACTTTTACGTCATTGATATAAAATTCAAATTACAATAACTTTCGTGATATTTTAACGTAGGTATATAGTTCAGAGATAAGCGGTAATGCACTAACCGATAACAGTGATCTAATTAGTAGGTGTAGGGCCGACAACCTCTTTTGTAATAGGATTAACATTATTGCTATCTTGACGTGATTTAAATATGCCAGTTTTATGAAAAAACAGCATGCAGCCTTTGTTCAATGGCTTTTTTTAAGTTTGCTGTTTTGTAGTTTTTTTTAGGTAGGCTGTCATTTATGTGTGTGAAAACTGAGGGACCAGACTGGGATTTCGAAAAAAACTATTGTAGGATTCAGTAGTAGTCCTAAAACAATTGTAGGCTAAATCTGGGAATTTGTAGTTACATATTTTAAAAGTTACAGCCCTTAAAGTGTGGTCCCTCAGTCCTCACACACATAAGTGTGATCTCGGAAAGTATCTAAATAACTAAGGTATTGTGAATACAGACATTTAGTAGTAGTAGTAATTTGCAAAGACTTTTTATTAAATAAAACACCACTAAGCATCAAAGATAAGAAAGATATTATGACTAAACTGTGTCCCTCAATTCTCACAAAGTCGAATTATTGTTTTTGTGTATTTTACCGATAGGATAAGAAAGATATTATGACTAAACTGTGTCCCTCAATTCTCACAAAGGCGAATTATTGTTTTTGTGAATTTTACCGAATCTAATAAACAAAATCTTTCTCTTTCTACATCAAGTTTTAGTAGTAGTCGTAAAACGTTTTTAAAACAAAGAATTAGAAAAAAATATCGACGGAATATGAAGATATCAATTAAAAACACTGGTCCCTCAGTCCCTGACAAAGTTTATGCAATAGCTGCTTGACGAAAGGAATATTAGAAAGTCTAGTGTGCTCAACTTTTAGTAGTAATTTACTACTAAGTAAGTAATAGGTATCTAAAATTATGTATTTCTTACCTCTTAGCCGAGATAATATGATTATTATAATCTTACGAAAATCCATGAGATAGGGTGACCACACTAACCACACAGTGAAGTTCAGTACCTACTTTGATGACATTGGCGAAGCGAAAATAAGGTTGTACGGTTAGTTTAATGTTATAATTACATTACGAAATTTCAATTTGAAGTTTATAAAATAACTTATAATGAAAATAACCTAATTATTGTTATCAATACATTGTCATTATAGTTGGCGCCAAAAATTTTGGTTCAGTTCGTGTCAGTAGAGAGGCAATAAGGTAAAAGAACTATACCCAAACAGCCTTGTCGGAATTGTAAAACCAAAAAGGTTTGTTCTCAGTTCTAATTACACAGGTCATTTGAAAATTCAGCAGGTACCTAGATAAAACTAATCATTCTCATTTCTCAGATCCAATTTTTTTAAGTTTCTGACTGTGGCATTATTATCTAAATATACACCAGTGTATGACATTCTCGGTAGCAGCTCAGTGTAAAATTGTCGTTTAGACACGCCACCTATTAACATGGGACCTAAACATACCGGCGAAGTGAGGTTGTAAATTAGTACACCTGTTTAACCCAAATCTCTACTTATCCTAATGTTCCCCACTCCCCAGTAAGTATTTAAAGCTATTTGCAATCACCAGTAACGCCAAGGATTTCTATTTAGACGCGAATTTTGTTTGGTTAGACCATAATTACATACTAACGAATAGGACAAACTAGCTAGACAATATGCTTCATTAAGGGAACATGGGCGCGAAATTGACGGGGCATAGTAACCAATAACTGTCAGGCAATTGACATAATTTGGTATCTTTACAATATGATAATAAGATTCATACACTCAAACCTTTTCCCCACAGGGGTAGGCAGAAACTAGAGACCGGCACTTGGTACGATTCTTGCATTCTTCTTTTGTTTATTCCACCTTCATACATGATGACAGTAACTATTGCCAGTAACAAGAAACAATAAACTACACTTATTTAATAAATTACACTTATTAGACATTGGCTAACAAAATACTTACATACATAAAAAACATCATAACGTTGATCTGTTAGCTTCGCACGACAATCCATTAATTTCGTAAATCATTATGGACGTCAAGCCAAACACAAAATGGCGGGAAATTCTGTACGCTAATGAGTTGCTTTTTACGTTAATATGCTTGTTATTGGTTTGGAACTCGATGTTGCACTACAACATTACAATATACCGCGCTAATCTGATGGATAAATTAATATTGCTGTGAAAATTTAATACAAAAGGTATACTGCCGCACTGCAGTAATGACTGCAGTGCGGCAGTATACCTTTTGTATTAAATTAATAGAATTTAAGTAATGTAATGACATTACTTAAATTCTATTCTAGATATGCTGTTGTTTGTTACCTATGTAATATCCGAAAATGTAAGTACAGGTTTTGCAGTTTGTAACATGAATACTATATGAAAAATAATAAAAGTCCTGTGCACATCACAAGATAAGAAAGAACTAAAGGAAACCACAAAACTCGGCTAATCCTTAACTTTATCATAAATGCGAAAGTAACTCTGTCTGTCTGTCTCGCTTTCACGCCAAAACTACTGAACCGATTAAAAAATAGGTCTTTAAAGGGTTGAAATAGGGGATGAAAGTTATAAGAAATACCCAGATCACGCGGGCGAAGCCGCTGGCGGAAAGCTAGTATTAAATACATCCGAGAGATTATTAATTTTAGGACCAAGGAGTTTGGTATTAAATTAAGACTGTTATGCAGAAACAAACTCGTACTTAATTATTTACGCGGAAAAATGAACTTTTTTGTGGTTTTCTTTCTAAATCTAATAAGTAGCCATGACTAGTAGGGACTTATGAACTGAGTAATGACAATATCCTAGCATCCTGCTATAATGCAAAATATAAAAACGTGAGTTTGTTACACCTACACGCCGCTACAGCTAGATGAATTTGACTGAAATTTAGAGGCAGAAGTAGAGATACCTTGAATTAACGCAGGAAATATTATAACCTGGATTCCTGGATTTTATACGTCTCTACAGCTGTATAATTATCATATTTTATTTATAAAACTCAGTATAAAGTTTCCCCTTCAATAGAAACGTCACGCAGCTTGCAGCTAATGCTCAGTCACGACTCATTGTAGCGAAAGAAAAGAACAAGTATTAGATAAAAAAAAGCTACACGGCTTCACATTCCGTAATGAAAAACATGTAAGTACCTACATAGGCCTTACAGTAATTACATTAATTCCTCGAACACCCCATCTATATTTAGAAGGATGACTTACATAATTTCGACTAATGCTTAATCTTTACACATTAGTCAAACGAATAGCTGAAATGACTTCATACTGACCTCAACCGTGCGCTCGACTTTCAGGGAATGCTTAAATCACCGGAAAATATTGTTCATTCTTATCTATCACTTTATTATATTATCAATTTATAATATTACTAAATTCCGTAGCTGTAGGTACTGTAGGTACAAGGAAAGTAATCGTAATAACTCATAATAGAGCGCCCTGTAATATCTTTTCAAGTAAATACGACACAGAAATGACAACGTCGATGTTAATAATTCCACCAGCGGCCATTGTTATTTTTCGTGTGACAACACTGTTAACAAAAATGTCATGGCATCGCTCTGTTATTTTAATTAATTATGTATTGCATGTTTTTCGGCGTCGTATCATATTGTGGAATGCAAATTGAGGTTGTTTTAACAACGACAATATTGCTTGGATATTTGTAATTAACTTAATGTGCTACGTTTCAGTTAAGTACAGTAAAGTTGTTTAGCAAATGCTTTCCTCGTGTCGTACTTGTGTTTTCGACAAGTCTAAGACAAAGCTCGTATCTAGCTCAAGATATATACAAGCATTCACTCGATCTTTGTTGTTAAGGATGATCACACAGAAGAAATTCATTAAAATTCTTCATCCTTGCATGGAACGAAACGGGTCGTTTACAATGGAATAGCTTATACGAACGAATTAAATAGATTTTTTAAAAGGGGTGTGGGTAATATAGGATCGCACTTAACGTAGGTACCGCATGTATGCCTAATGCTTATCTAGGACTAGAATTTGATATTTATTTGTTCAACGAATTTAATCATTATAAATAAGTATACACATTTATATAGCTCTGAAATCCAGTATGAAATATCTACTGTTATGGCGCGTGCAGACGTTTAAGATTATGAGTGACTACGTGGTTGAAACAATTAATTTGCTGACTAAAATCTGTTACAACCTTACACTTTGTACAGTAAACAGTGTCTTTTTTTTCCCAAAGATTAAATAAAACCTACGTCTGACATTTATATCTATTGGATTGCTATAGTCCAATATGCAAACCTACGCCAGTTAAACCCACTATTATTTCTCTCTAATGCCGGCAACGCAAACAAGAGCTTAGAACTGTTTCCACAATAAATTGACAAAGCAAATCCCCACTAAATCGCCTGTTTGTATACTCAGCTATAGCTATTTTTTAAGTCTAATAAAACTAGCTTAACCTGATGGTAAGTCGTATCGATCTAGTCAATAAGTCAACGAACTAAACGCGCCAGACCGAAAAGAATGAAATTAGCATTGAACCTTGACTTTGGACAGAATTAGCAGACTTTGAATACACAAAGGTGAAGTTGATAAACAATGCGAATTCTTTAAAGTGCTCAGAGTATGGTATTTTAATTTAAAAAATAGTTTTTATTACGAATTCCTCTAATCTTTGATGTTGCCATAAATAAAATGTGGACATTTAAAAAAACCAGTAGTTAATCTGCAACGTAACGGACTAAAATGTACTATGCAATACACAGTTTGAAACTATAGCTAATAAATAACTGATATAACGATAATATATAACAAGGTGTAATAGTTTATAGTACCTACCGTTACAAAAGTTATCGCTAAGCTCGCTAAGCTATGATTCAATGTCTAAAAGCAGAACAATAGTAGCTCCTAACTAATTCATATTGTTACCTAAAGACTAATCGTGTAGCTGTCAAATCTAATCACGGAACAATGTCAGTTTGACATTTGACAGATAGAGAAACGTTTACAATCAATTACAGTTACTTATCGTTGGCGTTATTTATTGTAAGCTGTGAATCGTCTTCGCAGTTTTTTTCTATACACAGTAGGCACAGACAGAAGTATTTCAGTACCTTCCCAAATAATGTAATATCAAGTCGGTATTTAGGTAGGCTTTTACTCGGTTCCCTTGAGATATGAAGAGATTAGGTATAAATACAACAAAAGAGTAGAATGTAGAAATCTACAAAGATTTCGTTATGGGAAGGCTCTCTGAGCATTAAATTAAAATAAACAATGTTCATTCTTCGCAATTATAATTTTGTCACCATGGCCACCGTGTATTGATCTTTACTTGAGACTTACATGTACCTAGAGCAATTGTTTTAACTACGAACTAGGTTATCAACTATTTGAACTTAACGTTTGAATCAAACAGAATTAAGTAGGAGACTCGGAGCCCGGAGGTCACAGATGTTAAAACAATGTGCTTTCTGCAAAAATCAAGTAAGTAATGAGAGTGACAATACAACAGTTGAACAAATAAAAACCTGCATTTGAAGGTTAATCTATAAGTTTACTTAATAGTAATTTTTATTTACATGGTATGAGATATTTTTATTTTAATGGTCTAAGTATACCATACTAAAATGAAATATTATTTATGGCCTTCTTTCACTATCTTCTGATAAATTTAGATAGGTACCTATATATTTTTATATATTTCTTAATATACATGTGTGTATTTCTAATAGTAAATCTGCTAAACTATAAATAGAATAAAACCTATCTAATACCAGTACATTTTCAAATTCTACTGGATCTGGAAATAAATGAGATGTTCGGAATACCGAGGCGATTCCCCGCGGAGATAGTGGTCACGCGGTATTTAATCCAATATTCACGAAAATGTTCCACATTTTAGATTTTTTCTATGCTCCTTGCCATCTCATTTAAATTTTAGAGCAACGTGGAAAATGTGAATAGTTAAAGGAATACAGAAAAAAAATTACAAGTGGGGAGGAAAACGGTAATTGTACCTACCATTTATAATATTAAATTCATTAAATAAAATATAAGCTAAGCTTAGGTCATTATATACATTTAGATCAATAAGAGGTAACCTTTAAAAATTCAAGGTTGTATAGGTGTACAATAAAAAGAAAAGTAATACCCTCATTTCACATGTAATATCATAAATTCTACCGAAATACGCGAATATTCAATGTATTTCCATTGCCCATTTGCCTGAAAACCTAATAGCGAACACAAAAGTACCATTTATAAATAAAAGCCAGCAAAACAAAGGTCCGAAACCGCCATGTTTTTGACAGTTTGTTCAAATCAAATTAGTTTTGCGGGAAATATGGTAACCTTTTTACAAAGTCCTGTCGTTTTTTACCTTTTTAACGGTATGGGATGCTGACGCAGGATAAACAGAAGGGTATTGTTTGGATTTCTGGATATCATGATTCTATAGGATATGTTGAGAGTAATTGAGTTTATGTTGGCGAAACAAAAGGGCCATGGGTGTATGATTAAACGGTAGTATGATTAAAGGGATACCTAGTACCTACTGTAGTGTGATGAAAGATTTTTTTAATGACCAGACCACCACCTTTGTACCGTGGTGTTATGCAATATTCTCGTTTTACGCAAGCTGGTATAATTTTTTCGATCAAGTCTCAAGACCAGAATCAAGTTTCAGACACAGCTGTGTGGCAGCTTCAAACAATTTTTTTTTTAGATTGCTTCGAAAAAAATTACTAATCACAAATTCATACCAAAATAAATCTGCTAATTTATCATATAAAATCTCCAGACTTTTAACAAGAATATAAATGAAATAATATAATCATCTCAAGAAAACTTCACAATTATTTTAATTGAATCCAGAAAGCGAAAATGCCTGGCCCAGTCCAAACAAACTGCTAACTCGATAATACGAAGTCTTGTAACAAACTTACGCTCGGGGTGAAACTGGCTAACTGAATAAATGGCACCTGTACGACCCTAGTAAGAGGCGAACTACTTTTTATTCGGGAAATATTCACAACATTTATTTGCGAACCGTAAGTTGTGGTTGCAGAATTAATAAGATCCGGGGTTGATATGTAAGTAGGTTGTAAGGACCTCAGAAAACGAGCGAGATTGAATTCAGTGTAGGACAAAACCTTTTTTGGTAAATAAAGTCCGTTAATCTTCGTAGCACACAAGAGTTTACTTGTAAGGAAATGAAAGAATAAGTTATCGTTTTTATATAGTATTGCTTGTATATATTCGAAACTACAACACACGCTTGACACTCCCGAAATCATTAATCATTGGACCCGCCTCGAGACACCAACACCACTCTGTGGCCAGCCCTAGTCTAGTCACGGGGCGCAGTATTAACATTCCCGTTACCCAAACAAACCCCATTTCACTTCCGAACACCTGTAAAAACTCGGAACTCGATTTCGTTATCAGCACTCTAAGGTTGGGAATTGCCTTAACAATTCTCTCCCTTAAATGAAACCTGTGCGGACGTTAGGAGCAGATGCTTCTCCACTGGCAAATTTTGGAGATATTCCGCAGTAATGCGGCCCGTTATACCTGTAAAATCCCCCGATATTAAAATGTTTGTGCACAAAAAGGTTGGAACTTTTACAGATCCCACTGATTGGACTTGTGCTTTGCTTACTGATAAAGTAATTACGGTTTTTATCTCTATCTTTCTCGGCAGTTGCAACCCAGTTCTACAAGTTATTGAAGATAAATGTTTTGTTGGGTACCACCTAAGTATTCAATAATTGTTGTTGTAATGTTAAAAAATATAATATGCAAATACATTATCTCACATCTGTACAACAGAAAGTAAATATTTAACCATATTGGGCCTTTTATCTAAACAAACTTAATTTATCGAGACAAATTGTATTGTTGTAAAATATTTCGTTCTAGGCAAAGGCAATCTAGGCATTATTTTGAAAACATTTTATGGGAATATTCCCAATTAAATTAAAACTTAATCAAATTATCCAACACATCACTTGCATTTTAAGGTTTCTCAGAAAAATAATCAGGACCGAGTCAAAACACGTAGGTTTCATAATTATTCACTGAGGCTGGCAGAGTAGAATCACCTTTAATTCTTTCTAGTTCATTCACTAACAGCACGAACTTTAAAGTATTCCAATTTAACTTATACAATGAGCGTCTTGTATCTTGGTGCAGAATAATAATGCCTATTACTTGATCCAGGCCCAGACATTTTATTACATCTTGCTTGACTAATAAAATGGCATCACATTAGGACGCAGCGGCAATTAAAAGCAAGGTTTATTTGAGGTCTCAAAGGTCACTGATCAGGGTTGAAGTTAGGCAGACGAACCCTTATTAAGCTCAAAATACGGAGGGCCAGCACTTAACATAATTGTAAAGGCCATTATTGTCTTCTGAGAAAATAATAACGAGGCTATAATTCTCAAGAAATGTTTGATGAGATCGACTACGCTTTGAAGATCCTATTACTAGAATAGCTATAAAATGTACGTTATATTTTTTTACACAAGGGCCAGTAAGTACTTAAATATTCAACAAAATACATGACTGTCAATCCAAATTATAAGGAGAGAAGAGGGTCAGTAAATGAACTCGAACATCGCATAAGCAACAAGGTACTATGCTTTGAGGATCCTATTACTAGAACTGATAGCTATGAAAAATACGTAATATTTTTACACAAGCGCCAAAAAGTACCTAAGTATTCAACAAAATACATGACTGTCAATCCAAATTGTAAGGCGAGTCAATAAAATGAACTTGTGATTACATCGCCTAAGCAACAAGGTAGGTGCACACACAACGTAGTTGGTAAGGTAGTAAGATCAATAAGGCGCAAATAGAAACTTGTCGCTATGGCAACCTATCCATGGACACCACAATGAAATTTTTTTCATGTTTAATAGCCTAAGATCCCACCGCTCAAATCGGTATGTATCTGTTTTTTGGATAAGACTATTTTTTAATAAATCTTACTTGATAGTAGAATTGATTACACCAGGGTTGCCTGGCCAAATTTGACCGCATCTACCTTTAATTATAAATATTTTTCTCGAGTTTTGGAGAAAAAATGTAGTTACCTACATATTTTTTGATGAATCCAACGTCATTTGAAAGAGAATAGTGTAGTGAGTGGAAATAGCCATGGTTGCCAGCTCTCAGTCGGCCGCAACTTAAGGGTTGCCAGGTTTAAACAGGTACTCCACTGTTGATAATTTGCAGTCATCTGTTTTTTTAGTAAGATAAATATCAATTTAAAAAGTTATTTTTTTCTCTACATTATAACATAGGGTTGCCTGAAAAATAATGGCCGCAAGTAGGGGTTGCCATCATTTGAATTAATTTATTCCACTTGATGAGGGAGCGAAAAACAAGAATAAAAACGAACAACAAAACATACCATCACGCCTGTATTCCCCGAAGGGTTCGACAGAGGTGTACTAATGTACACCAACAGTTCGCTGGTACTATCCAAGAACACTTTGCTCGACCCGGGAATCGAACCCAGGAGCTCTAGCGTAGTAGTCGCGCTTGGGACTACTAGACCAACGAGGCAGTCTAAACAAATCAAAAAATAATATACAGGGTGGCCGGAGCAGTGACGTTCAAAGAGAAAATTTAGATTCCTCTAATCAAGGGGTATCCAAAACACCCCCATGTATGTTTCGCGATTTTCAGTTGCTTAGAAGATACAATGATTTTGATTATTTTTTTAATAATTTCTACGTGACATTGGTTTTGTGTTTTTTCTTTTATTGTTGTATGATTATAAATGTTTTTTTTATGGTAAGGAATAACTATAATGTCAACTACTTCCCCTAAAATATTGTACACCTAGGCCTAATGGATCATGAAAAAATTGAGGTTAAAGTTCAAATTTTCTGCTTAAGGGTTTCAGCCACAAAAGATTGACTCTTATTTTTATGTTTGTTTGAATAGTGCAAGGGTTTCGGAGTATTTTTAAAAAATGCTACATATCTTGAAGATAAAAATACATTTTAAAAATGTAGAGGTCAGGATTAATTTCCTGTAAATTGCATTCAGTGACAAAGGAGTAACTTTTTTATGGAAACTGGAACAATATTTCTTATTTTCATACCCCCACAAAAAAAAAAATCTATAGGTTTGATGCCAAAACAGCGTGGTGGACAGCGAATTATTTCGTTCTTTAAAAAAAATACTACATTACTAAATTAGTTAAGTCGTCGTTAGCGCGACTCTTACGCTAAAGGTTCGGAGTATGATTCCCAGTACGGGCAGTCTTATTAGGTTTTTTCATGCAATTTGCAGTAATAGCTCGAAATTAACATTTTCACCCGGTTAATGGCAATAGGCTCACCTATTACGTGACCTAAACATACTAGTGAACTGTGGGTGTTCTGTAGAATGGTGGTATATGATGGTGGAATTTTTTTATTAAAATATTATTCTAGTTGTCATAAAAAAAGTTACTCTTTTGTTACTTTGAATGCAATTTACAGGAAATAAATCCCGATTGATCTCTAGATTTTTTAAATGTATTTTTATCTTCAAGATATGTGGCAGTTTTTAAAAATACTCCAAAACCCTTGCACTATTCAAACAAACAAAAAAATAAGAGTCAATCTTTTGTGACTGAAACCCTTAAGCAGAAAATTTGAACTTTAACCTAAATTTTTTCATGATCCATTAGGCCTAGGTGTACAATATTTTAGGGGAAGTAGTTGACATTATAGTTATTCCTTACCATAAAAAAAACATTTATAATCATACAACAATAAAAGAAAAAACACAAAACCAATGTCACGTAGAAATTATTAAAAAAATAATCAAAATCATTGTATCTTCTAAGCAACTGAAAATCGCGAAACATACATGGGGGTGTTTTGGATACCCCTTGATTAGAGGAATCTAAATTTTCTCTTTGAACGTCACTGCTCCGGCCACCCTGTATATTATTTTTTGATTTGTTTAGACTGCCTCGTTGGTCTAGTAGTCCCAAGCGCGACTACTACGCTAGAGCTCCTGGGTTCGATTCCCGGGTCGAGCAAAGTGTTCTTGGATAGTACCAGCGAACTGTTGGTGTACATTAGTACACCTCTGTCGAACCCTTCGGGGAATACAGGCGTGATGGTATGTTTTGTTGTTCGTTTTTATTCTTGTTTTTCGTTCCCTCATCAAGTGGAATAAATTAATTCAAATGATGGCAACCCCTACTTGCGGCCATTATTTTTCAGGCAACCCTATGTTATAATGTAGAGAAAAAAATAACCTTTAAATTGATATATAACTTACTAAAAAAACAGATGACTGCAAATTATCAACAGTGGAGTACCTGTTTAAACCTGGCAACCCTTAAGTTGCGGCCGACTGAGAGCTGGCAACCATGGCTTTTTCCACTCACTACACTATACTCTTTCAAATGACGTTGGATTCATTAAAAAAACATGTGACTACATTTTTTCTCCAAAACTCGAGTAGAATATTTATAAGTAAAGGTAGTTGCGGCCAAATTTGGCCAGGCAACCCTGGTGTAATCTATTCTACTATTAAGTAAGATTTATTAAAAAATAGTCTTATCCAAAAAACAGATACATACCGATTTGAGCGGTGGGATCTCGTACTATAATATTCAAAGGTTTAGAGCATCATACATATAGAACGTCTAAAAGAACTATGTACCTAATGATTTTTTTGCCATATTCGGAACTTGTCACAGGAATCAGAACCCAAGTAAAAAAACAACGCAAAAGTTTCAAAGATGGTCATTGGTCGGTATGTGTTAGATCATCAGTTGCCTGCATTAAATGGTGGGTAGTATTAAATAAACTAGTGAGTACCTGGAAAACACAGTGATAATATTTATGAATTAATGCATACCGCATAAATCAACGCTATCTTCCCATCGGAATAGCTTGTTCAATAACAGATAATTTATTTAGGTATTATCACAGTCATTTTAAATCAAACAATAGTTTTAATAGTGTACTGTATTGTTTTAGTCTTGCGTTGAATAATATCTGTGTTTTGAGATAGGCACCTACTTAGATAGATAGATAGATAGAATATTCTTTATTGCACACCAAAACCAATTTAAAGAACAATTTTATAAATAATAAATGGTACAATGGGCGGTCTTATCGCTAATAGCGATCTCTTACAGACAACCTTTGGATGGACTTATGTGAATAGAAAAACGATACTTAGGTAGTCTGGCGTACATAAACAGAAAAGAAAATAGGTACTTTTAAAATATTTGCTTAAACTTAAAATTTAAATTAAATTAACAATATGTCAGTTTAAATTACATTTACATACATATCATATATACATATATATATATATATATATATATAAATATATACAAATTTTATAAATATTTATATAAATAAAATATAAATATAAATAAAGTAATAACCGTCAAATGAAATTTTGGACAAGGACAACATTCCAACTATAATGTCAGATAATGCTCCTTAACCATTCTTCTGAAAACAGGTAATGTTTGTGCTCGCCTGACAGTCACAGGCAACTCATTCCATAGTCGTACAGCTTGCACTGTAAAAGATTTATCAAGGTACGTCGTAGCGTGCATTGGCATCTTCAGTCTCAGATTCTCTGACTACTTAGTCAAACGACTGTCGTTAGGTCAGGCAAAAGATTTTTCACTGAAGTTATACTTCGGTAAACCGGTCACTGTCCACTACACAAGCACCTTTTCAATATAGGTGTGACAGACAGCCCCCTTATCAGAGGATGTATAGAGGGAGAAGAAACGCCACAGCACGTGCTCATGGAATGCAGTAGTGTGGCAGATCAACGGGCACAAACTATTAACTATTATAACCCAGCATCGCTTGCGGAAGCCTGCAGCAATCTCAATGGACTGCTGGCCTTTTGGGAGGGCCTGGGCTGGTTAGAATAGGGAACATTTGAAAGACACGTACAATGGCCCAATTATGAGGCTAAGTGCCGAAAATACTAAATACTAAAAAATACTTCGGTATAAATTCGACTCGAATTTGAATCAACAACAATCAATAATTTCACTCAAGATTGTTTCATCACACGTTAAAAATGTTGTGTGACATTACTAAGAATTTAATAATTGTCCGAATAGTTCAGCAACAAAATCCCCTTCTCCCCCAAATGCCCAAAATCCCCTTCTCCCTTCAAGTGAAGTCTATCTGGGACAAACTCTCCTAATCACTTGATGGGTTACAATTTTACCAACAGACCAACAGACATAAAGTTACAGTGACTAATCTATCTAATTTCCCTTTCACCGGCAGACGAGCGTGAAATTACCTCTCAACCTCATAACTCACAAACACGTATAATAACGTTTCAGGCACTTGTTTATTTTTATTATGTGAGTACATGATGCATGATTTTAGTGAACCCTCCATATTAAAGCTATTTAAAAACTATGGCGAGTTGATGGTTTTTACTTCCTTAATACGTCATTAAACACGAAGCAGTCTAAGAAAATATGGTGTTCGGGATCCAAGATTTCGGAAAATAATGTTTAATAATTACAGTTAAGTACACAGTGATGGCAACATTGAATTTAGTTCTGAAGATTCCTGAATAACTTAACTTTATTAAACGGAAGAGAACATTACAATTTACTATACCTATGCATTTGCTGAAACATGCGAGTTCAAGTTGCTATCATACAAAAATATTGGATACAAAGTGTTGATATTTTTTAACAAGGTACCAAATTGACTGATATAAGTATCACAAGTCATCGCACAATACATATATTTTATCGAAGCAGCCACAACAGCTGAACTAAAATAGATGCTGTGAAATAAAACACCAAAAAAATTACAAACGCGGCGGGAAACGGGTGATTTAGTAGGCCGCCATTTTGAAACCGACCTCATCGGTATGCTGCCTCCTTGATCAAATATTAAAAGAATAATTATTATGGACGGACGTCGTCCCATCGAAAAAGTAATAAGGCTGTCTGTGTATTTATACTCCCGATTCTGTCGATGAAAAGTTATACGATATTGACATTTAAAAAGTGTATGCTATTCGTCTTCCGGTGTCAATTTGTAAACGATTACCTAATGAAAACTGTGACATGATGAAGCAATGCAGCTAACGGAAGCGAAATAAGAGTGAATACAAAATTTTATTACCATTTCCTTCGGCCAAAGGAAAACACGATGAAGACCCAAGATATGTCCTCCCTCTTCTTTTTCGCTTTCCAATTTTAAACTTTTAATATTATTATATGGTACATTTAGCGATTTTTTTTCCGCTCAATTAAGTTGGCACAGCATTTTTTTATCCACCTCCATCACTTAGTAACGGAGCCATGATGCTTTGTTTTTTTTTTCGCCTCGGCGACACCGCGCCATTTTTGACGCCATTTTTAAAAGCATTGGACAGGAAATGCTTTTGACAATAATTATCTTGTAAATTAAGTAGGTACTTGTAAATTAAGCTTTTAATTTGATGCTCGATTAATTAGCATGAAATTGCAAATGGTTTCAGTTGTTACCTTATTTTCAACGAATTTACAAAAGAGACGCACGATTATTTCGTCGTGATCCCAAAATATATATAATGTAGGTACCTAAAATCATTTTCACATTGCGACCTATATCAAACGATTATTCGTTTCACCTTTCACCTTCGCTTATTTTTAATCCGGGACGCAAAAGCACAGGTACTTTAATTTTGAAGCCCGAAATCAGGCTATAAGTAGTCACTCCTAAAAACGCGTCAAACAGGTTTAATACCTTTCTGTTTAAAAGCTTACGGCATGTCGCACCAAACTTCCTGTTAAATTTACCTGGCACATAATGTCATAAATATTTTGTTCCATTTTATTATTTATCCGGCAGTTAGCGGCTATCCAAAGGTTCACTTTTGGATAACAGGCCCTTAGTATTATAATACGGCTGTTTTTTAACTAGGTATACCTGATGGAGGTATTTATTTATTTTCAACTAATTTTTGTAATCAAATAAAATGCTTGTTTATGAGTAGGTAGGTAAGGTATGTATGTACTGTTCAAAGATCTCAACAAGATTATATTTCATAGAGCTTCATTTGATTCCAACAACCCAGTTTTGCGTAAATTTCTAACAAGCCAACTTTTATCCTTATATTGTTAGTCAGGATGATACTTTAACGTCACAAATATCGAATGGCGGAACATTTTCTAAGAAACTTCTTCACGGTACGCTGGTACGTATCCTCATAACAAACGCTCCAAATCACTTTGATATCATAATTCTAACGCTCCCAAAGTTTCTGAACCTTGAAGTAGCACTCGATCCCAATCAACGTCTCTCAAGTTTTCGATAAAATCCATCGTTTGGAGTTGTCGCTTCGAATAAGGTTGTAAGGAAAGTCAAGTGTATTAAAGTGCTGAGCAAGACTCTTCACAGCCTCATGAATTAGATTCGTTATGAATATTTTCTTAGGCACTGATGAGATCCACTTTCTACTTGTTAGGAAGTGTGTAGAGTAAAACTGAAACTTTGAATTGAATCTATCGACTTTGTGGGTCGTTCAAAAATACAGCGAAGATTGAGTACGATTACCATAAAAACATCAAAAATATTTTGAAACTTTTTTTTTTTTTTTTAATAAATATCCTGAGACATTTTACACAGCACCATCTAGTCCCAAACTAAGCAGAGCTTGTACTATGGATACTAGACAATGGATATAATACTTATATACTTTTTTAACTTTGGTCATGAATGCTATCAAGTTTGCAACGATTTCTCATCAAAACCACAGAGTCACGGGTTTATTGCCAGCATTACATAAGGCTTGGGAGACAGATTGTGTGGCGACACTGCATTTATGGCTTGGCTTACAAGATAAGCGGTATTTCAAGCGGCGTCTCAGAGAATTTAGTGTGATTAACATGTGCGTTTGTAGTATATTTAGCGTTTAACTTTACTTAAATCGGAGGCAGTGCTTTGTTGTTGTAACCAAAATATTTATGTAGTTTGAAAATAATACACATTTACTGCAACGACTGCTTTCGACTTAATTTACCAAAGGATTCGTCCAGCGACCGATACAAAGGGAACAACGAATGAAAAGCAAAATTTCTAAATATGATTCGATTCGTTCGTTTGCTCGTTCATTCATTCATTCGGTCTGGGCTGAATCGAAAATAACCATGTAATTCCATTTCAAATGTATCAAATGGAGCGCGGCTTTGAAATAAAATTGTCCGATTCTATTTTTCCAAGGGGGGTTTTTACTTTTTGATCTAATTACAATTATTGTTGGTCGTCTTCCAAGTTGGAAGGAACAAAGTAATAGGGGTTTTTATATAAAATATGTACATAGCTTCCTGCCATAAAGACCGCAGAACTTTATTTATTCATATTATTATTTGTTTATTAGAAATGCACAAAAAATTCTTCTAAGTGTGAATTTAATTGGACAATTTGGAATATATTTCCCTTGTATATTTTTTATTTTGACTTAACGACAACAAGATTTAGGGCCTATTGCACAGCTTACTGAAAAGTTCCCGTTAAATAACATGGCAGATAGTATCATACAAATGTTGTTCCTTTTTTTAAATCCAGAGGTGGTGGAACAGGCCCTTACCCTTTATAGTTTTAAAAGGTTTACACAATATTACTAATTGAGCTCTATTCATTCCCAAGCGGACGAATAAAATTAATATATTCCTGGCTAATTTCATGCTACTCGGGTCAGGGAACTGATTATACAGTCCGCCCACGTTTCTGCTATTTTTTACGTTTGCACTCATCTCGTGATAAATTATACGTCCCATACCTGAAGAGCTTATTAAGCTGAATTTATAAGGGCCCAGATCAAAGGTAGAATCGTTTTGGAACTCCATTGATGTTAGCGACTGTTCCTAATGACCTGTTTGGGCATAAATTGGGTGATCTACACGCTACCCGGCGTCAAATTTATTCCAACTTCGATTGGATGCCGTCGCAAATGTCAAGTCACGGTCACCTTATATTTTTTTGGTGATTTGTCGGGTGAATCGTACAATATTTAAAAAACAGTCATCTAAGTTCAGTCATACTTTAGCAAGTCATTTTTACTCGCCAAATTGGAATATTTATCTTGGTGCTCCAGGGGCGTGCACAGACATTTCATACCGGGTATGCATAACTAAAATAAAAAAACTTATAAGTGTGTAACTACTTAGTTTCAGCCTGTTTCGGTCGTAGACCACCATACCTACTCTTACGCGCGGTGCCATTGGCTTCGCATGATGTTTGTTGCGACCATTAAGAATAGTTAAATAAGAGATTTATAGGTACTAAAAACGCATAAATGATACATCCAAAGTGGCATTTGAAAGGGCCATGAGATATTTTTGTAAACAAAATGCAAGGGAAACTGTAAGATGTGTTTGTGTACACAATCTAATAACCAGATATAAATTAGGTATCATAAAAAATTATAAAAAATAAAGAGTAGTAGGTACCTATTACCTTTTGTTAGTTTAATTCAACCCGGGTACACACCTTCCCTTTGCAATCAATTTAACTTTTCCCCCAAAAGATAACGTCGAAAAAGCGGCATAGTTAATATAATTATGTACATAAATAAACACACTCTTCACTAACACAGGGTCTCACAGGTTAACTTTCAATTTTTTACAATAAACTCACGAAATAATTATTTACACAATCACTTGCGCACAGAAAAATAATCAAAAGTTCATTCAAAACAATAACAAACAATATGGCGTTAAAACACTTTGCAATTGTTACGAAATAATACAATATTATACCTACAATTTATGTCAACCCTTTGCAATGAACAATTACGCGGTGCCTTTACGGCTTTTCAATTTGGTCGGGTTGCCAAATAAGCTATGCTTCCAAAACTAGCACACAGCTAAAAGTTTCGTTGTGTAGTACAGAGAAAAAGTGTGACTGTGTGCGTGAATTCGCAACATTTATTGTACTGCAAATAAGCAGAAATTTGCCTGCTTCTGCCACGGGTTCTAGGGGAGCCACTTGTGCGATGATTATTCGCGGCGGCGAGCTCAATCCAAATAGTTTCCAGAAAAATTTATAGATGGCGCGGAAACCAAATAAGATTATTGATTTTGAATATTCTTGATTAATTTTTAATAATGTTTGCTATTTATTATTTAGAAGTTTAGTACTCCAGGGTATGCAGTGCTTATTTGCATGTATGGACCGCACGCCACTGTGGTGCTCTTAACCAGCATTACATTTACAAAATAGAACCTGTATAAGACTTAATAATATAAGCCCTAGAAAGGTTTTCACATTGGAAATTAAAATTCACCATTCATCAAAGAACATATAATTTGTCTTCGTTTCACTCTGCGCGTAAAGAAAAATTCAGGTCCTTTTTATTTTTGATTAATGTTTCAGTTATAATTATACGGTGGAATGAGGCTCAGTATATTGATGTTGTGTAATGTTTTTTGTTTAAATAAAATAAAGATTGATGTCCTTATCCAGGACAACTGGAGATTATTTATTCGATTCTATCGTCGGAGGCTTAATGGGAAAGATGCAGGATTTTCAGGATTCAGCTCCAGGGAAAAGCATAACTGCAAAGTAAAAGATAATGTTCAGAAAGTAATCATACTCATCATAATAATAGTTTTAACATTCATCAGTCATAAAATGCTTTAATGTCAGAGTAAACGACATGACATTTATGGGTTTATTTTATAAACCCTAAACGTCATATCGTTTACACTCATAAATAAAAAAATACATTCGAGCAAAATCTATACATCTATCTAATCTATACATAAATCAACACTGATTTTATTAGCATTTTAAAACTTAAGCCTCACACGCTTTGGTAAATTCAAATCAGATTATTTAGCAATATTTCGGATAAACGCTACCCACGCATTCTCTACATTCTCTAAAGCTACGGATTTTAAAAAAAGCAAATACAAATAAGGATTACTTTAGGATTTTTAAAATTAAACTATTGATGGGAACTGGTCATATATTTGTAATACTGATCATATAAAATCTAAATCTAAGGTTATCGTAACGGTCACGCCTTCTATAGTAATCTTAATACTGGCAACTCTTAAGGAACTGTAGCTCAAAGTCAAAATGAACTAAAGCTATTCAAAATCATCAAATAGACTAATGAAATACACCTAACCACCTCGGCGTGAACAGTTTGAAGCTGAGCAAAGCCTGAATACGAATTGATGCTATGGAAACTTGGAGACAACTAAAAGGTGAGTTCGTCAATTACGAATTCAAAATAATGTCGCTCCCAGTCGGAGATGGTAATGAATTCGTTCAAACATCAAGATTTGTTTAGACAGTCTTAGGGATTCTACGTTTGAAAATATTGTTTTGATAGAAAAAGTTGTTTTCGTGGAAATGTATGGGACCAGGCAAAAACACGCTAAACAATTTCATTTCTATCTTACACAAGCTTTAAAACTTTAAATTCCGTTTATAACACACACGAAAGCAAATAATAACGAGCATTTGGGCACGAAAACTCAATTCTGATCGTGATCAAGCAGGAATTTATTCACTGAACTCGAAATACCTCGCCTTATACTAATACCACCAGTACAATACATTCTCTGGGATAGTGCAGTTGCTTGTAGCATACCATTCCTTCTGGTGATAATTAAAGTTAATATTTAATAGGTAATGTACAGAAAAAGGTGTTTCAGCTTAGTGTTCGTTAGAATTTCTTTTTTATTGTAACATTAATGTATTCATTTGTTAAGAAAGCTGTTTTCTTTATGTTGTTTCTTATTTATAGTATTTGACTTTCTATTTTACGTTGCTAAATATTTCCTCGGATTTAAAATTGGAATTTTTACAGGAAAGCATTTTTATTCCCAGCCATTTCCATAAATGCAATTAACTCTTATTACGTAATCGTAATAACATCAAATAATTTCCCAATAATATCTCCTCATTTGTATTTTAAATGAGTTTAATATTTGTACCTATACAATTCCTCTTTAATCCAATCATTATACATGCAAAAGCGCTCGTTACTGCAATCAAAATGCACGGCGCTGTTACAACCAGAATCAAGTGACCCACTATCGAGCACAAGTGTGCTCGATAGTGGGTCACTTCTTCTTGAAACTATGCAGCAAACAGCTATACTACCAAGAATTTGTTTGATCAATGCCCCACTGTTTGCTCATAGCAACATGAAAAAAGTAACATCCATTCAATTTATTACCAACAAATATTTCATTCCAACCATGAAAACAACTATTAGTAAAAAAAACAGAAACGTGTAACTACACAAATGAGATTCAGCATGCCCGATAAAATATATCAACAACCAAAGATGGGAGAAAAAATATAACTTCGTCAAATAAAAACAGGTTCAGAGACTCGTTAATTCTAGGTCTCGTTTGACACATGAATATGATTTATGTGAATTTAAGTCATACGACACTGAAAATAGCGTTCAAAACTCGCAAGAGAAGAGAACTCAAAGGCATCTTTGGAATCTTTTACAAACGGTGCCTTTTTGAGTCACAAATAAAAATAGATGGGAGGCAGAATACAATATTAGCTCAAAGCATAATCAGCTAAAATTTCAAGACTAATAATTAGAGATCCAACGAAATAATGAAGTCAAATTCTAAAATATTGTTAATGATCTTTAGGCTGGGTGTAATACACCTGTTACAATAAGCTTACATAGCTTTGTTGGTGTAAAACTTGGCAAGTGTTTTAATCCGCCAAATTGCCCACAAAAATACTACGGGTTCAACAAACCAGAAACAAGCTATAGGCCACAATAATACCGCACCCCAGAAATGGGCTTGCGGCCGCAAAAATTTTTGGGGCCTAAGCAACGGCAGATTAAGCACAAACGTAATTGCTCCACCAACAAAATATTGCATTTTAAAGTAACCTAAACAAACAGCTATGTCGACGATGGGATCATTTAAATTCCATGGCCACGCCAAACTGCCAAAGGACACAAACAATCAAAGTTGGCAAATGAAAAAGTTTCGCACAACCGATCCCTTTGCACCGGTTTGTTTATTTTCTTATTTTGTCTCGTTTATGTTCTTTATTATTTTTTATGGGATTCTTCTTCCATTTCCACGGGTCTCAGCAGTCTGCACTTCTGAGGAGGGTGAATTTATATCAGAACCGAATGTGTAACAGGAGTGTGTACCCGGAAACCGAACTGTTTCATGTGACAAACAAGATTTATTACATCGACTCCCGCTGCATAGAAAAGTGGCTTTCTGCTCGTATTTATCAAAAAATCATTACATTGGCTTCTATTGAAGACAAATGGTGGGCCTGTATAGAGAGAGAAAAATGAACCTTGTATTGACTTCTTCACCGAAAGCTTTCAGTAAAAAATACGTTTCAAGCAAGAAATGTAAGGGATTTTAGCGAGCACCAGAGGTTTCCTTTGATTTATTACTAAATCAGGTTTTATTGAAGTAGTACTAAAAAATATTTCTGATATCTCAGTTACGTATGAATTACGGCGCTTCTTAAGTCATAAATATTATTTACGGCATTTCAGATTCGCATTTAGGTAAAACTATGTTCGCCATAAGCCATAGTAATTAAATTTTATATGCAACAACTTCTTGATATTCTAGAACCACCAACACAATCCAAATTTAGAGAAAGTTCCTAAAAATTTAAATTTCACGTGCAGGCGTGATCATAATTGACCGCCCACGAGTTACTTCCATAACAGGAAGTATTAGGTAGCCGGCAACTAAAATTAAATGTTTTTACTACCCAATCAAATTGAAGCAAGGCTTTGGTGGATACATAGGCAGTCAGCGGAACCCACGCAATCAATAATGTAAGCAAACAAGTAACGGCATTTGTCTGCATTTCACAGAACAAATCGCAGAATCTTGGCATGGGGACAGCAAAAATCTTATCGGTTGCAATGTTTTGCCTGAAATTAAAGCGAAAAAGCTCACCCCATTCCATCCACTGTTATTTATGGGAGTCGGCTATCAAGAGACGTTCCCTGTCTTTGTTTACTGGAAGCTTTCGCAACTTAAACCAAAAAGTATGTAGTAAAGTTTCTTTTCCTTTATATGTTTTAATAGTATTGGTTAAGCGGGACGGTTGGACAATAAGGTTCGTTGGTAAAGTCGATCGCAACTAGGTCACGACCCACGCTTCTTCAATCTCTCGACTAACCAATAGCAGATCCGTAAAATCACGAGTAAATTCTTTTTGACCAGATTGTAATTACAGACTCTGAAGTCAATTATGACTTTTCTATTAGCATATTTATTTAAATTCTGTTAACGGTGAGTAATTTTTCACCTATTGAAAAAGGGTCAGTTGAGTTTGTTAGAAGATTAATGAAAGGAATACTCTTTTCCTCTCGTTTTTTGGCGTGACGTGGCGTTTTGGAAGGAATTTGATCATTATAACATTACACAATAGATTTGATTTTGTAGTAAATTTCTTGGTACGTAGCAACGAAGACATAAGTCTCTCTAACATGCATCTAGATTCCATGTATCAACGTTATTAAACATAGTCCAAGAGCATTCAGCCTGAACAGAGTTCCCTAGCCACTCAAAGCTTGTAATATGTGTATTTGACAATTAGCGGTGCATTTCCCAACAGCTTCAAATGTTTCGCTGTGCTTTGAGAACTATACTGCATACGGGCCACTTGCTCCAACTCGGGAGAGTATTATAATTGTACTACCACTGCACAGTTTCGATACCGACTACCTTATTCAGTTGAATTTTCAAACGACTCGCATAGTAATTAGAGCAAAATCTAAATGCATTCACGAATATTCTGTAGATGTCGTTTATTATTTTCTGTGGACAGCAAAATTCAAAGCTTTAAAATTGTTTAAAGATAGAGAAATCAAGTTTTTTAAGAAAAGACCTGACATAAAAGTTAGTTTGACAACCAAGAAAATCAGCTTAATTTTTTATATAGCCTTCATTGTTATCGGAGCTTTACACGAAGTAAATAACACCTCAATTGTCACTACTGAACAAAGGATTTCTGATAAACTCGTAAACAATACTCTTTTTATTTTTAAGATTCATTATTTCAAATTCATTGGCGTTTTGTATTTTGAATCCTTAAAGCATTGAGACAAATCGATTTGACATTTTGCTCATTGAAATTAATGAGGTAAACAAAAAATACAAAATGTTAAGCCCCTGAATATAAATTCTAACTCTGAATCAAAATATAAAGTTTCGAGTAAGTGTATATTTAATTTATATACTTAAGTAAAGCTTTTATAAAGAATTAGATTATCTTAGAACATTTTAGAATAAGAAAGTTAACTTTTCGGGTTTAATGGGAGTGTCAGTAAGAATCCTATCTGTTTACCCGTTAAACAAAGATTCCGAACAGTTTCTAGTGACTCCCTAACACGACTTATTTTCTAAAGGTAACTCTAGACGGTAATTACCGACCCTGATAGCTGTAATGAAAGGTTTGTCCTACTTTAAGTAGCGATAAGATTTTACGTTACAGCCCCGTTATTTTAACAAAGAAAACGAGCAAAACATTGTTTAGTTTCCCTTCGTTATTTACCTGTAAAACAACTGAAATAATTATTACAATTTCCTCAAATGTTCACGACGGGCACCATTATTTCCAAAGAGGGTCTTAGAAATAATGAATAATATTTGAAGAGAGAAGACTCATCATTTCTTCTAATCGAGCTAATTATGACAAATGCTTTTGTGCTCATAAATCAAATCTGAGTCTTCAATTTTGTCCCGAACAATCCCGCTCGTTTATATAGATGATATCATATCATTATAGAATAAAACGTATTCAAATCAAGGTAGACCCTACGCTAGCGCAAATTTTAGCCCTACTGTGACCACCTGCCATCCTGTCAAACCCAAAATACACAGTACAACGGTAATGTAATTCAATACGTTGCGAGCAGATGCGGAACCATAAAAAAAATACGCCACCTGCTCGTTTGGCACTCGACAGGACATAAAAATCTGGGACAGGCAAAGGTGCTGAAAGATCGCTCGAGTTACGTTGAAAGCTGTAGCTTTTCGATAAAACGACGCCGTAGATAAATTTTTGAAGCGAACTGATCGATTCCAAATTGGTTTGTAGATTGACAACAAGAGAGATCGTCAAGCCTATAGAAATATGGTTAGCTTTTACGAACCTAACGTTTTTTTTTTGTGATAGGAGTCTGAGAAAAATTGTATTTTAGCAATTTTACGACGGCTAAGCAATGATAACAATACAGAGAAGTAGGTATGTTCAAACATTTACTCATATATTTCTTAGAATTCCGAATTCGAGGAAAATCAATTACTAGAAATACCTATTACATATTTTTTTTAAATACCAAACACATAGAAACAGAAAAAATATTGCGCAACGATAGAGTACCATATGGATTCTGCTCAATTCAACCAGCATTTCACAGTGTGCCATATCAAAGCAAAAATGCGTGCGCTATGAACAAGGAAAATTGTAGTACTTTCACACAACCGCACAGTTGAAATTCGAATGGCCAGTCGCTTTCTTCTTCAATTTGTTTTTGCGAGGCCCACATGTATACAACTGAAATCCTATTTCAATTTGCAGCTCAACGGGAGGCGTGGATACATGGTGACATATCAGTGATTTTAGTCTAAGTAATTAAAAATAGATAGACGTGTAATTGATAATATGCGTTGAATCCATTGGAAGAATTATGGGCTATCAGTGAATCCATTTGGACACTGATGCTTGCTGATTGATCACCATTAGATCAAGAGCAGGAAAGACACTAAGCAAATTTTGAGTAAGTTAAGTAGGTACTTTGTGAACTAAATTCAATCAATTCAAGCTCTCCTTCTCTCATCTCATCAGCTGTGTGACTAAGATTGACTTATTTACTGCCGACAGTAGGGTTCTAATTAAAATGAAATGCTTTATGCAAATTACACTTTTCTCTAACACTAAAGGCGGAGCGGACTTACCCGCCGCCACGCAAAGAGAGGCTACGCACGTGCGTCAAGCTTCGCTTTCCAGGAAAATGTATGGAGCTGTATCCACTGCAACCCACGGACACGCTACGCATGAATTTACGTCATGAAACACGCGTGGCTTGTTCGGATATGGCGCCCACGCCCCACGTAGCTCAACGCCATGCACGCTGTGTATATTCATGTATAACGTGTGCTGCAGTAAACGTAGACCTACGTTGTCAAACAAACGAACCCATGCAGCTAAAGTGCGCCGCGTGGCGTGGCGTCCGCCTTTACTCCCCTGCCAGAAAGAGTATCTCAAAGACATACATATAGAAGCATTGCAGCATTTTAAACAGAGTACGAATAAAACCTTTTGAAGAAACCGTTACCATGTTAGAAACTGGTATGCTTGAGGCGTGTTATTGCCTCTTTTAAAATAAATGGCTATATTATCGGATAGTACTCCAAATCGCTTTTGTGTCGTAGTCTCAGGGGATATCGATTGGCCCAGTAACCTGTACATGATATATCAAACATTCATTAAGCAGCACATGGTATGTTGCTACAATCGATATTGGTTTCCAGAGGTCTTCAGATTACAAAAGGTAGCTATAGGTATATGTAGCTATAATATGTATAACAAGTCTACATTGAACTAACCGTCCAATCCGTAAAAAGTCGGACATCTTGTTTATTCTCTCATTTTGTCAATAATTGACCATTTCCATCAAGCTTTGAGCATAACGCACAACGACAAGACAACTTTAACAACTTAAAATTATTCTAACACTTACGTTGGTAAACTAAGGACAATAAATTTAATACATAATCTTAACTACAATCTAATCCTTTTACTTAGTGAAAGTGGTGTCGCAATCAGCATAAATTCAACTCCAGCAGTGGCCCTTTCATCCCAGACTTAATTCAGCGATGTACTAAGTTTATAGAGTCAACAATGAAGTCGTCGACAATGAAGAAACGTAATACAAGTGTGTATATATCGTCTGTACCATTGTTCGCAACAATGTTATGTAACATGAATGCTAAATAGTAGTTTTCATTTAAATAATATGTATGGTGGGTAAACTGAACTTTGGTATTGTTTTTATTTCTTGATGTGTTGCAAAAAAGATAATGGACATGGTAGAAAAGTGCTTCAATGAGCGAGACGGATTATTTTTCATGAGTGGTATCATACCATACCATATCATACCATCATATAAACCAGATCTCAAGAGCACAAAATTTCCCCAAATAGAAACTTCTGTTAGGGACTATCATTTGTTTAATTCCCTTCAAGATTTTTATCATCCGGATTTCGTTTTTCGGTGCAGATCAGATACAATCTATCCGTCATAAATTCTTATCTTACGGTACTTTGTCCACGACTGAGCAACAGTGAAGAGGACCATTGGGCTCCGTGAAATTGATTTTTGAGGCAGTCTGAGATAGCCAGGCAGTCACGACACAACTCGGAGATAGCGGGACGACTCGAATTTCTCAACAGTACAGGACTTTCGGAATGCAAGACCGTGTCTGGAGGAATTTGATTATTATTTTCCATAGTATATGAGCAAATCTAGTTAAACATGCAAAGAAACTATAGAAAAATGAGTTCCAGTACTTAGGGTTGCCTAAATTATTACATTTTTTTTAACAATATTACCTCCTTTCCTTGTAGAAGTAACCAATTCAGTATCAAATAGTATAGTATATTGGGTATCTGTCCACGATTCAGTTCTTCTCAGACTAAGAATTAGTATTCCGAACCGACAGTGAGTTACGTGCTAATCGTTAAACCACAGAACAATGTCCTTTTCGATTTAAAATTGGCTCTCTTCGATTTCCCGTTTTCCCAGCAATTCGCCTAATTACTTCGATCGCATCTAAATCGGTTTCGCTTACATTATCTTTGCTGTACTTAATAACCATTTCAGGTGGCGGTTTCGTACTTCTTGGTATATTTTTATCATCGCTTCATTCAATTGAATGGCAGTCATGAATATTAAGTTTCTTCCTGTGTCTGGTCTTCAGGAACACTCGTGATCGAAAGACACGAGGTCAATTATACAGACAATTTTTTATTTATTTTTCTTCGGCTTATAATTAATAAAGACAACCTTTTTTATGCCGAAGTTGCTATATTTATTTTAAACGTCGCAATTTGATGTTATTAATGGTACCAGCGGCACCCGTTCCGAATCTTAAAATAATATCTTGAATATATAATTATGCATAGCTTCATCATTGCTGTTGACATAGTTAAATGTTTTCCTATTAGTCACACGACAGTGGACAAAATTATGCAAATCCAAAATTGATTCGAGTTTAACGTCATCCATTTGCAGTTACGACCACCTATTAAGCTAGAGAGGAAGTCTAAAATTAAAATGTTGCCTAAATTATGGGACAATGGGTTTCGTGGATGATATAATTATTTGTGAGTTGAATACTGAGTTGGCTATCCATGAGACATTGTCCGCCTCTGTTTTAAATACATGTAAATTTTGCATTTCCTATGCGGTTTCGATCTTCCTGTTTGTGATGCAGTTTTATAAGGCGTTGATGTGTATCTGTACTTGTAAGGTGTCGAAGAATAGGAACGTTATCTGATCTGTTTAATCTGAGAGTCAGGTCTGGATTTAATTTAACCAATATTATAATAGGTTTACAATTTAAATTGACAACGGTATGCTTGTTTCAGATGAAAGTATCGTTTAGTATTGCGTAGTAGATTCGATCTATTATAATGATTATAATGCAATGTCAGAAAAATACTGTAGCGATATGCAAATAGTTGGAATATAAAAGATTTAAAAATAAAATATATTATTCCCGTCGAGAACCTCTATTCTAAACAACTCTTATGCGAACCTATATCATTTAAAAAGTAATAGATTGATAGGCTAGGTTCGTTTTATAAAAAGGAACAACGTTACCTGACCGGACCTTCCTGTTTTCCTAGATAGTCAAGTTCTTAAGTCACTGGTTTCTTGGTAAATATATTTCCTGAGCAAATATATTATTTACTCAGTAAATTACAGATATCTAAAAAGCCGAGTGTGCAGTCAAGGTTTGTTCGCATATTTGAATCGGCATATTTTTTGCCGACTTGTCTGTCGTCAGCACAGACAAAGGACACTGAGGGCTATGTACTACTCAAGGGCATAAATTCTTCGTGAAGTTACACAAAACGGTCAAAAACTGGGGCCTCGGCGACCAGCGACACAAGTGTCCAAAAAATTAGGTGGAAAGTGGGATCTTTGGTAGAAATCTAACAGAATTCCATATCAACAAGAAGTCTGGTGTCCAAAAAGGTTTTCACAGATATTATTTTCAATTCCACATTGCTGGCCATACACAATTGGATACCAACTGAACTTGTAACAACTTAATTAATAGTTGGACAACATGTTCCTTTAGAGGCGTAGTATGTAAGTACCTTGTAGTTTACTTACTTCCTACATTGCCATACCCAATAGGGTCCATGAATGATACTGTAAATATACCTATGTTTGTACATATTAACAATGTAGTGAAATAAATGTATTATTGAGTATAAAAACAAATGTTATTTTATTAGTCACCTGATGACCGTAATATTATTAAAAACAGACAATATTTACATTTTAGATCTACTATGTTTATCAGTGAATCTTATCATAAAGCCTTGTTGTCCATCACAAATAAATATGTTGTGTAAAAAAACATTTTATAAAAGCAATGTTTTTAAGTGGTTTCCATGGCAATGTGTGTACCTGCTTTGATTCTGCAATGCCTATTAATATTCTAATAAGATATTTTATATCTTAAGGTCATACCCTGGTATGTAATTATGGATTTCAATGAATAAATCAGCCTTTTATGGTCCCTGTAATTGAATTGTAGTCTTCCTTCTCATTGTTATTAGCTAAGAACAGCCTAATTTATCACTTTAAAATATCAGAACTTATGCATTTTTATATGTAAGCAATGACTAATCTTAACGGAGCATGTTCTTTCGCATTGTTAAGTCATATTATCATCATGAACTTAAATTCAGTAAATTACTTAGGGTCCTGTGACTAGAAGACATTGGTTTTTTAGATCTATAGTAGTCTGTAATTATGAAGCCCTTACCAGCGAGATTATGTTGGTAATATTGAAATCAGTGTTTCTATTTAGTAGCAAATGCAATGCAAAATATGGGGTCCACAGACTTGCAGATATCAGCTAACTACAATATACCGTATTTGAAACTGCAAAACCTAGTGACCAGCATTAGCTCGCTGGCATTAGCTATCTATTACTGATTCTTAGGCTTTTTTGACATTTCACTAACAAAAACTAGATATTATTCTGTCTACTAAAACAAATATCTTGGATGTATAACATTTACTTACAAAGAGAGAGGAGAGGAGGTTTTCCTATTAATTAAGGGTTTGATAAGCCATGGGTTTCTATTTTCTGAAATCAAGATATTGTGATAAAAATAAAAATGGCATCCTATTCAACTGTTGTATGGAAAAACAGAGTTGAATTGTAAGCTTTTTATACTTCTCATGTTAATTGAACAGCATTCTTTGTTAATTGGCTGTGTAAACACTGTTGGTTGCATCAGTGACTCATGATTCAGATTTTGACTTGTTAGGTATATATCCATAAGATTCATAGAAAAGTGATAGGCTTGAGAATGAAGAAATTACTTTTCAAAAACAAATGCAAATAACAGATTACTTGTGTCAATGTTAGATAAAGAATAAATGTTGAATTGTTTGTTATTTTATATCCACAACCATATACAGGGTGTGACTTGAATTTTAAACTACCCACAATTATTACTCTTAACAAAAACATATGAAGGTAACACATTTTTAGGAGTTTTTTTCTGCTTGTTAGTCATACAGTAGCAAGATATAATGTAAAAATATTTTTTCCTTTAGATCTGTAGTGCCAGAGGGTATAAAATTTTTCTGCATGACGAAATAATCCATAGCATGGTGACTTCATACAAGTCCTCAGGATCCAGCAACAGATATTGTATGTAGCTGCTTGATAAATACAGTGAGTATTAGTGAGTAACATCAATAAAGTGAATGAATCAACTGCAAAAACGAAGCAAGCGGTCGCCCACGAGACGAGAGTGCCGCTGCGCCGCGCCATCGTCTGTTTGTGTGTGTGTTGCATTGTGTTCGGCAAGAAGTCGTCAAGCCGGTCCCACTATCTAACACCCACTCAACACTCAAGCGGAAAGCCACCCAGCATACATCTCAGACCAATCCCACCAACGCTTTACACACGAGGCTCAACCATTTTCAATTTTGAAATAATTTCAATACGAAAAAAGAAGGAACAAAACTTCCATCTCGTATTTAGAACACACCGTTATGTTATTTCTGAATGAAAAATGATTCAGATGTCGGGTAAAAATAAATTTGCCCCAAATTACCCTATTACACACGCCGGTAAAATTAGGTAAATGATAACAAAATAAATAATGCACACTTAAAAATTACGTACCTTCATTGTCGTTGTTTCCCTCAGCGCTGAGCACCGAAGTCGCCAAAACTCCGACGCACAAAACGCTCAGAAACCTCACAATCATTTTAACTGATTAAAATCTCGCACTGAGTTCACAGTTTTATCGAAAATAACAATTTATACACTCGACATAATCAAACCGATGACACTCGCGCTGCTGAGCAGCGATCAGCCTTTCGCAAATGGCGGCGGATGACGGATGTGCTCATCGATTGCACTCGAGGCTGCGCGTTTACAAAGTCTGCTCTTGCTTGAATTCTCCGAAAATAACTTGCAACACTGACCACGTGGGGGAGTAGGCAGACAAAGGTATTGACTAAATTAATAAAATTAAACAGAAAAAATTGGAGAGGGATTCTTAATAAAGACTTACCATATTTTTATTGAGACCGATTAGATAGCATTTTGGTTGATTTCATCATAACATTTAAAATTATTGGAATTCCTAAACATATAATTTATACCTGGCAATATTTTTTGGAAAATACTGAACGCGCAAAAATTCGCCGCTAGAGGCGCTTGTGTAGAGTGAGTTCTCTTGAATGTCAAAAGACATTGCCTAAAGGTTTGTCTCTAATTAAAACAATGATGTGAATATTTAGCAATTACTTAGATTAGTTATGGCTATGAGTTAAGGTTCAATGATTTAAAAGCAAAATTGAACTTAGATTCTTTTTTTCTAATTAAAACGGAACTGTGCAACATTGTGACATGGACGATATGTTCACGCTACGATTCTATAGCTGGTTTTTGACACGCGAATATTAGACATTTTGAAATGAAAGTATGTACTTTTTACGGATTCTATCGCGTTTATTATAATTTAAATACCAATGCTTCGGACCCTTTACAGCAACTTTGTTTCATTTCAAAAGTATTAAATATGATTTAAAATTTAAAAACGTGGTTTTCACGCGCGTGTAATAACAAGCTTTGACAGCCACACTTCAGAATCTTTGTCCTTTATCGAAATGCTGCACCATTGTCAACTCCATTTTTTGTTATGTTCTGATTATGTCCATGCTAAGGTTGCCTGGTTGGAAGGTTGTATATCCTTAATAACTTATGTATTCTGTTTTATTGTGTTTTATTCGATGTACAATAAAGATCTCACTCAACAGTGGCGCCATCTGGTGAGACAAAAACGGTAGCCCTCATTGATAGGATAGATAGGACGGTATATGTAAGGTTTTCCATACGATTGTCTGACCCGACAGTCTGATCGAAGAAGGCGTTTGTTCCTGCCTCAACGTTAGCGGTTACATTCTCTTTGTTCCTACCTGTTCCTGCTATGATATAATTATATTTGTTCAAGCATGAACTACATACAGATCTATCGAAAAATCCTACGTCAGAGTCTGATAGCAATTATGCTAATTATGTTTATATTGTATAGCGGTAAAATACAACTACAATTTAAAAACAATTTTCTTTTGGCCCAAATCGCCACTTCCACAACAAACTGCAGGTTGAGGCGAGGCATAATGGAAAATATCAATCCGAGGTTGTACGTCACAGTGCACCCTGATACACTGAGGAGACGGTTCTTATCGTAATAGAAATAAGAAGTAAGTGGGTAAGCTAATGTCTGTGTTGCACTGGCAAATCAAAGGAGAGGATACCACACCCCAGTTTAAACGAATAAAAATTAAAATGTCTCAACAAATGTAATGTTGTGGCCTGTTTTGATTTAGACTTTGTAAATGCACCACGATGAAGGAACTAAAAAAATTCAATCGAGTGCGTAATGATTTTATTTTTTTACTTGGCAACACCGCAGTTTCGAAAGTTCAATTTCGCATGGCGGACGTGCAAGTGAACTCTGTTATTTGTTGGTGATAATTTCATTTATTATCTCGTTGTGATTCCCTATGGAAAGACTAATTCTCATGATTCTATTTCTTTGTGGACGTGCTTTATTCATTCCTTAACGTTAGATGATGCTAAAGTTTTATTTATAGTTGCATTTGTGTGAACTGCATAGTGTTTCTCAAAAATGGGAAAATGTGACGAAGCTAACGTCGAAGTTAGCATGGGGGACTCGGCGTCCCCTACAATGAAACCTGATAATTTCTCGTTCACCCCGCCGCCAGAGGCACCAGTGTTCGAACCCACGCCAGAGGAATTCCTGGACCCCCTGGCATACATCAGTAAAATACGACCAATCGCTGAGAAATCGGGCATTTGCAAGATCAAACCTCCAGCGGTGAGTGAATTTCTTTGTCTCGACACTTTTTATGTCTCTAAATAATCCTTTTAAATAGCATTTCTATCGATAAAACACGAAAATTGATCATTTTCTAACCATGAAACCTCTCGCGAACTACGTGTGATGCAACCATATTACCTCGACTTATTATGCTGCTCGTTATCTAAATTTAATTTTTACCTTCTAATTCCGTGTAATACGTGTCAAGTGTCGTCTGAATACGAGTTGAAATACAATATTTTGTTTATTTAGTCTCGAATGCACTTGCATATTGTATTGTGGAGGCTGGTTGCCATTTTGTGTCATGCCCTCCTGCCTACGATAGTTTAGATAAAAAAAGAACTATTGCGAGTTTTTTGTTGTGACTAACTGTAATGTCCACTGTGGTTGTTAAATCCACATCAAATTTAACAATAATTCCTAAAAAAGATGAAATATTGGCATTCTAAATGATTGTAAGGCAGCAAAGCTGTAAATATACAGTTTGCTATAGATATCTAACTAAATTATTGGTGTGCAAGACCTACTTTCTGTATATTTGTCTGTGGAATTGTTTGAAACACTTACTGAAACAAGATGGCTTTGTCATTCATTTGAAGGTGCAAATAAATAATAATGAAATTCTATGATGGAGACAGTTCTAGAAAAAAAAAGTTAACTAATTACAGCCCTTACAAAACTATTTGATGAATTCAAATTGAGTACTTGTTGCATAACATTTATGATATAGATCAATGATTTACAACTATAACTCTCATTATTTTGCACTGCATGACATCTAGATAATCTTACATGTCATCATTGTAATAAAATCAAGTTGTCCTGTTTCACAAAACAACCACATTTGTATAAAATCCACATATTACAAAATTACCTTTGTTTGACTGTAATACTAGATTCAGTAAGTGTAACTGTATAAAGTAACAGTAAAACAATTCAGTTATTTTAGTACTAAACTGTGGATGTTGACCTGAATATATTACTTTGTAAAAGCTGAATTTTTTTCTACCACCACCTCTGACTATCCACCCGCTGGAGAGTGAAGTGAACTGTATACTAATGCTCTGATGTCATAATTACTCAACCTAAAAACACCTCATAATTTCACACAATATGTCATGTCACCCACTTGCCCAAATAGTAAGTTTATTTCCGATATTAAAATAAAATATAATCCCTAGAAAAACGTGTTAACTTCAATATTTATTCTTTGTACAATAAATTGATGTACATTTACGTTTTGTAAGTATATGTAACTAAATATACCTAGGCCTTCCCACAACCTTGTCTATATTAGGTACATTTTATTACACACTGGAAGCAAAAACCTACGGACAGAGTAACCTGTACTCTCTTTGAGTCCCAAGATATAAATCCTTAGCCTACAGATGCAATAAAGTTCTAATTGTTATAGAACTGCCGCATTAGTGAGATAACCTATTTTCAAACCAGAAAAACTATGTTACAGTGTCCATGACCTCAAGTCAGCTATTTTACTGTGTCAAAACTGTCATTCAATGAGTTTTCCTTGTTTTTTTTTCAGAGGCAATGTAGTACATACAATATGTAGTAATTATAAGTGTCATTATGAGATGTTTTTGTACAGATATGTCATTTAATGACTTCAGAAACATACATTTTGTTATTTCTGTCCACCAAATCTGTTTAGTCCTTGTATAATATAGTTTTTTTGGATGATAATTCTCATACATATAAAATAGCAGACCTCAGTTCACAGTTCTTTCACACCAGTATTTTTAATCTATTTAGCAATTTAGATGGGATACAAAAACAGTTGTTTTTTTTCATCTGTAGTTTTTACATATGGGCTAATTACTATTGCATTTTTGAATGGAAAAGCTAGAAAAAGTAGGTTTGGATTTGTTGACATTTGGCAGTGATTATTAATAACATAATGTTTTGATTGTTTTCCCTATTAGAGATGAAATTTGACATTTTTGATTAGATGTAGCATGTTATGTCACATTTATATCTCTGAGATAGGTTGACAATTTTGGACAGGGCTGAGGGACAAAGGAGGATTATATTATAAGTTAGTTGACATAGTGTCAAAAAGTAGCAAATAACAGAAATCCTAATAGATTAATCATCAATTTTATTAAATGTATATTAGTACATCTCTGCCTAACCCTTCCGGAATACCCACATGATGGTATGCAAGTGAACATAATTAAAAAAAAAAAAGTATTAAAGTCACATTGCTACAACAATAAACACATTATGGGACATCCCCCAGTTTATATTACATCTGAATTAGTTTACAACAGATTTGTAAGTTAAAATGGTTATCATTGATCAAACAGCCTGGGTGTAGAAGAGGTCATCAGTGTCAATTTGTGTGATAATTAATAATTTTTGCACGTGACACACTTGTAAAACAGGTTTTTGACACTTACAGCACCTCTGGATGGCTTCTGGATAAATTGGAAAAACGGTCTATCAAGTCTGAATGAGAGTATCTGTGAGAATATCTGTCAAGTAATTTAATGGGAACTTACTAGGAGGTAGTGAAACAGAGCCTTAATGTAATTAATAGTTGTGCTGTTAAGATCCATTTTTGATGATACAGTTAAGGCAACTAACTGTTCACAGTATTATCAATACTGCATGCACCTATGTGATAATTTGTACACAAAATAATGATTGTGATAATAAAATAAGTGTGCACAATCAATATCAAAATAATTTTATTTGTAAATAGGTAAATATTTATATGCCAATGTCTTCATTCACTTTGAACTACTGTGTGCCTTGGACTTTTCATTAATTCAATGAACAAAATGGAACTACAATATCAATTTTTCAGTTTATAAAATGGCATTTCCCGAGTTACTGTATTGTTCATATTTAAAAAATCTAGTGCATTATTTTACATTTGAGTATAGATATTAGAAGGTTGAAGAGCCACATAATTGATCAAATCCTGAAGGATAGTTCTGGGTTTGAACAATTATGTGGCTCTTCTCTAATAAATTTCCCCAGAAATAATAAAATGTTCACAACTCTTAACCTGTCAAATTACTGTAAATTACTTACAAAATATTTCATAAACTAGTATTAACATGATTAAGGGCCTGTTCCACAGCTGCTGATAAGATCCCATTAAATTAGCTGGTAGAAAACTTCATACAAACTTATTTTTTAATTTATTCGGCAGTTAGCTGCAAACCAGAGGTTGTAAAACCTTAGTGAATTCAAACATTGGCTGCCACAGCACAAAGTACAAATGTTTGCTAAAAGTGAATGCTGTAGGGCTTCAGTTAATGTTTAGCTAATTTTGCCACAGATCTTTACTATATTTATGAGTATGAGTAAAAAAAAAGAAAAAGTAAACAAGTGCTTTTCAACAATTTTGTGTTGTATTTGATGTAACCAGCTCCATATAAAGGAATTAATTAAATATTATTTACTGTTTATTGTTTTAATCTCTTGGTTTCACTAACTAAGCATTTTCTCAGTCTATTGATGTCAGTGAAATACTACTTTTGTGCCTTGAATAGTGAGTGGGTCATGCATGCATTTGTCCATCTTAAGGGTAAAGGTTACTGGTCTGACCCACTGACTGATTAAGTTTTATTGGAAAGTATTGTTTTTATATGTAGAAAATTAGTATCATTTCATTGTCCAATGTTCAGTTTCAGTTAGCAACTGTATGTAGAGCCTTCTTTTCTTAAACTGATTGCATTTATATAATTTGTTAACCAGTAGGTGGCATGTTAATTTCGGCATCAGTTTCATTCATTAAGTCCTCAAAGGTACAGTTGTACAGACACTTTGGTGTCACATCTCAGTGAAACATCTTATTACATCTTGTCAATGATATATTTCTATGTAACACCTACACAAAGTTCATGGCAACCTGTTGATATGTTAGCATGGTGGGAGGCTCACATATCTGCTATCATAGAGTCAAATGGGAGATTGAGCATAAAGAATACAGTTTTTTTATTCTATTATATTACTATAAATTTTTGCCTAGCTACAGGTGATATTCAATTAGATTAATGTTACAGGTATTTATGTATGTTCATACCTATATAAAATAAACATACCTGAAATATTTTTGTACTTGTGTGTTGAATAAGTAAAATATTGTTTTATAACTGAATTTTTGTTTATAATAATTTGCTTAATATTATTTGTTGCAGCATTGGCAGCCACCATTTGCAGTGGATGTGGACCGGTTGCGGTTCACTCCCAGGATTCAAAGGCTAAATGAGTTGGAGGTAAGAATATATATTTTATGTAGGTAGTATCATTCTGTGGGTGAAGAGATCACAGTCTTGGACAGAACAGCATAATAAATGTTTGCCATGGGATTTTCTATAAAATTCCCAGCAGCTCGGAGTTTGACTTTGTGCCCAGTATAGGCAGATATGTTATATTTTGGAAAATGCAACACATTAAACACATAACTTTCCTGTTTCTATTTTTCTATTTAGTAGCATTTTCCCAAATATCACTACTTAATATAAAACAAAGTCCTCCGCCGCGTCTGTCTGTCTGTTTGCGATAAACTCAAAAACTACTGCACCAATTTTCATGCTGTTTTCACCAATCGATAGAGTGGTTCTCGAGGAAGGTTTTAGTATAGTATAATTTGTCAAGTTTTTGTATGGGCGAAGGGCGAAGCTGCTGGCGGAAGGCGCTAGTACATCATAATAATAATATACTAAATAGTCAAAACCGTTAATGACGGCATTGAAGGCACCATTCAAATATTCAAACAGCTCTGTCCATGAGCGGTGGTTACCACTTACCATCAGGTGGGCCACCTGCTCGTCTGCCACTGTAGGCAATAAAAAAATCATAATATTAGGGTAGATTTTTTACTTTGTAACACATAGTTATTATAAATAGTACATATAGGTATATACAAAATATAAACGGTTTTGACTGTATGTCATTGCAGTGTATGAAATAGGCAGGCTTCAGTTGTCTCATTCTTGATAAACATGTACTTGCCCTTGGAGTTAACTTAAGTGTTAAGTTAATGTTTGTGAGTAATTACTGCCTACCTACATAGATTGCAGTTGGATCCTCATAGAAATATGCATGAAGCATATTGTTTTGACAAGTTATCAACCTTATTTTCTTTATAATACGGGTGAATTTAAGACTGTTGACTGAAGTTTCATTTCAGGTCAAAATAAGAAATAGTAGAATTTTATTCCGTTTACAAAGAAACTTAAAAATATAGACTTGTAGGCTGTCACGATTGCTTTATTACCCTAGCATGCTATGTTTTAGGTCCTGTGTTAGATTCTTAAGTCAACAAGTTCTTGTCTTTTTTATTTGTTATAGCGTTATGTATAAAATTATCAGTAGCAGCTCGGAAGATTTGTTGGATAATGGGAAAAGGCTCGCTTCCCGTTGAAACCTATAGAGACATTGTAGATCTATACATGAGACCTAAACATACGTAGACCTCTACATCACCCTACGGATGCAAGGATGATGGAATAATATTATAAATAAGAAAGATATGATTGTTTGTTTATTCGAATTGAATAGGCTCCGAAACTACTGGACCAATTTGAAAAATTCTTTCACCATTAGAAAGCTACATCTTTACCCAGTAACATAGGCTATACTTTATAAGAAATATTTGGACCACGCGGACGAAGTCGCTGGCGGAAAGCTAGTTTGATATAATAATGTGAATGATATAATACCAAGTGGGCGTGTAATCAAGGCGAGGTGTAGTTGCACCCACGCAAAAATCGTCTTCACAGGGGATGAAATAAAACGTTAATATGTTTTATTTCTTCGTAATGAAGTAAGAAATCGATTCAGTGACCCCTTCTTAGCTTGTGCGCCGCGATCACTGGACTCATTTTAAAACCGTTCAAGAATTAATGACGTGGCATACTATTAATCTTGTATTTCCCGGGGTATATTCTTGAGATGGTCTTAGAGACTACTCCGATCAGAAATTATGCCATTATCTTTCTAAATATCGTCACACCCGAATTCCCTAAGGGTTGGATTGCTAGAGATGTACCAAAGAACACCCTCAGTTCGCTGGTATGTTATTAGATCCCATATGGGGGGTGAGCCTAGTTGCTATTAACCAGGCACAAATTCAAGCAACTGGGAATTTAATAAAAAAACCCATTAACGCGCTATGACATGGCACTCTTCAAACGAAGCATAAGAAGAGCTCTCTACTATACAAGGTAGGCGGCAACTCAGCTCTGTCGCCGACGTTGCTGATGTCCATTTGCGTCGGTTACAACTTGCCATCACGTGGGCAGCTTGCTCGTCACTGTAGGCAATAAAAAAACTGCTCGGCCTGGGAATCTAGGGCCTCACGCTCAGCTGTCGTGCCTGAGACTCTTAGGCTAACATTCAGAGACGATGCTCAGCGTAAAGTAAGGCTTCCGTATGTCAAATTTGTATTACAATTTGACATACGGAAGCTTAAGTTCATGCTGAGTCTCTTCTCTGAATCTCAGCCTTAGACTAATACGACTTGCCTGGGTGTAGCAGTTATCATTCTAATTTCAATTAATAATTATTTTGTAACAGGCGATCACGCGGGTCAAGCTTAACTTCTTGGACCAGATTATGAAGTTCTGGGAGCTCCAGGGCTCCGTACTAAAGATCCCCACAGTGGAACGGAAGCCCCTGGACCTGTATGCCTTACACAAGATCGTTAAAGAAGCAGGTATGTGGCTCATCTTGTTTATTGTCCTTCCTCTTGTCTAGCACGCCAGGGTTCGTCGAAGCTGGGCCAGTATGGCCACAGGATGGGGCATTTTGATCATCATCATCATCGTCGGCATCCACAGTTACTGTTACCAGCCGGGCTAACATGCGCTCCGCGAAAACGTTTCGTCGACGCTTATATCGTGCTTTTGTCTCGTTTTCGATAGAGAGCGAGACAAAAGAGTTGATAAAATTTTGTCGTGGCGCGCAATTTACCCTGGCAGGTCTCTTACTGATTGAGCCAGTCAGAGGTATTAAGTAAAAGTTTAACCCACTATTATTTAAAAGGGTTTATAAATTCTGGCCTCTTTATTTAAGGAAAAAAATAAGTATAGTTTTCCTCATCAGTGTTCAATTTAACTAATCTTATTACTCTAACTAGCTGACCCGACAGACTTCGTCCTGTCAAAAAAATTTGTAATGTGGCAGTGTTTTGTTCCTACCTTTTTTATATTATTTGCAAAAAATTATCCTGAACAGAACCGTCACCCTGGTAATAATTCGGTGTGAATTAAAAATAATTAAATAAAACACTTTAAGCATTTAAAAGTAAGTAATTTTAATTTAAAAAAAAAATCAGTTCTATTTTCATTGTAGTGCTTTGTGATAAACGATATTTTATATTTTGTGACTATTCAATTTGGTCGGGTCCGCGATCACTTTTTTTTAGTTTCGGAACGCGACATTAAATCCTCCAACGACGTATTCTGTGCTCCAACGCACACACGCACACTGTTTTGATGATATGATTGAATTTGAACTTTGTTTAGCGGTAAGAAAGTGCAAATTTACTTTTTGACGTTAGGAACACACCTACATTTCTTAGATAACAGTGAGTGCTTGTAATTTGATATGAACTTTATACAATAGCAATAAAGCTCAAATTGATTCTACGTTTTAGTTAGAAAACGTTTGTATGTGAAAAAGAAAAGGGCTGTTTTTAGGGTTTTCCCGGCAACTATTCGATTTTTTCTCGCCGTAAGAACCATCGTTGGACTTCAACGAACATTTTAAAAAAAGAATTGGCCAAATCGGTCCAGGCTTTGTTGAGTTATGCGCTTACCAACACATTTTGCGATTCATTTTTATATATAAGAAGATATGCGTATGCTGAAGTTTGATAAGTTATTACATTTCCTTGTAAAGTAACTGTAGCATGATTTTTGTATGTTTTCAAAAAGTCTAAAGCATACTTAGTGAAAAGTAAAAAACCTAAGATTGGCACATCCCGGTTACTTTTTCATGTAACAGGCTGAATCGTGTTCTGCACATTCCTAAATATTGAGCGAATAGGACTCAACTATCATGACGTGCAATAAATATGGTCCGTTCAACAGGTGGCTTCGAAGTATGTTCAGCGGAACGCAAATGGTCGAAGGTTGCGCGCCGCATGGGCTTCCCCCAGGGTAAGGGGATCGGCTCCATCCTTAAGAACCACTACGAGAAGATCCTATACAGATATGATATATTCAAGAACAATGGCGCTGTCGATACCAAGGATACTGTAAGTACTTAGAGACATACATAGAATAATGGTTTTTCGTGATCCATAAATTTTAATAATCTCATCATCATTCCGGGCCAATATATCCTTCAAACCTAAAGAGCATATACGTTTAAAAGGCCGGCAATGCACTTGCAATTCCTCCGGTGTTGCGGGTGTCCATGGGCCGTGGTAGTCGCTTACCATCAGGTGATCCGTAAGCTCCTATCTCATAAAAAAAACAATCTGTATGGCTGGGCTCTGGGTCTCCTCTCAGAAGAGGGCTTAGGCCACAGTTCACTATGCTGGACCAGTCAAGTTGTTTTCCTTCCTTCTGTTACTTCTCATTTCTTTATTTTTGGACACTATTTTCCTTATACTACATAAATTAATTCATATTCATCAATACATATGATTAACGATTTTTATAGCCTGTAATCAAAAGTAAATTACACCAACTTGTTTATTACCCAGAAAATCGAAGTCAAAGGCGACCAGACGCCAGAGAAAGCCAGCGGTACCCGAAGTCGTTCTACCAGCAAATGTACCGCGGCCGCCACGCCGCCCCCGGCGCGACGATTCAAGCCGGACCCAGATGGACCCATGCCCGCGGAGACCGTGCCCGCGGACAGGACCCCTACCCAGCTGCAGGAAGAGGCTATGAAGACACCGGTGAAGGAGGAGAACCCAGAGACCAGGCGGAGTAAGTATACTTACTATTATGGTGTTGGAGTTGATAATATTATCCACAATATACATATTTATAGAAGTATTTCCAACATTTCGGAGCTAGGTCCCATGTAATAGGGGGCAAAGTCTATTTCCATTATCCAGGCACAGATCCAAACCTGATAAAACTACTAGAAAAACACAGAACCTTAAGACATTTAGCAGCTATTACTACTTTTTTATTCGCTCCACCTACGAGGTGGAGTTTATTGATTAAGTCTTCAATGTCTAGTCATATTTGTAACACGTGGTATGCGCAGGTCCTCGTGAGAACAAGTGGATGTCGGCGGCGGGCAGCTGCGGCGCGCGCGCGCGGGTGACGCGCTCCACGCGGCTGCGCGAGCACCGCATGTCCAACATGACGGTGTCCGTCACGCCCGCGCCGCCCTCCAGCCACGCGCTGCACCCCGACGACCCGGTAACATTACGACATGTTGTTACTCCTATAAGCGCCGCTTATTGATAATGTGCCTGGCGGCCATATTGGTGACGTAAAAATGACGTAGCTGCACTCAGTACGCGTTAGCACAACTAGCCGGTAAGTACGGCGGATGACGTCACGTGGAGGTTAATTGGACAAGGTTCCAGCCCATTGGCCACTTGCGGGACTTATCCCAGGTGTTACCAGGTACCAGTAAGTTGCTACAGCACCAATGGAAAACCAATGGTTTGATCTTTGAAGTTCCTGTCAAATATATCATAGAAATAATGGATTGTCAACAACCTTATTTCGCCACGCCGCATCGTGCACACAGCGATTACCTTGATATTTTAGTTGGAGACCGAATCTTCTTCGCGTCTATGGTACGAATTTGGTAAATTAAATTTGGTTCGCCCAAGACTTAGCCACTTCCACAGGCGCAGAGGTTGCTACTCGTTTTGACTGCAGATTGTGGAGCACAAAGGACAGAATAAGTGTATCATGGTTTGTGACACAGTTCCACAACCGCCATCCTGCACCGTTTTGTCGAGATATCCCTCGCTTCACCAGATTTGAATCACACGTCACTCGCGTATTCGCGTAACTGTCGATAGATTTGCTCATTAGAGATAGAATTTTGACACTATTTGAAAGGACGTTATGTCAAAATTCTATCTATAGTAAGCAAATCTACTGACAGATTGCATGTAGGAACTGGCTGTTAGGGGCGGATTTTGGCTGCCTATGAAATCTTGCCGCCCCTCTAGTCCTGTTAAGCAAGAAAAATTTCATTGTATCTATAAGAAATAAATTAAAATCTAATAAGAAACAACTGTATCTTTGCCGGCCTATAGAGAAATCCGCCCCTATATATTGTAGAAATTAAGATGATGCAGTTTACAGTTGGTATGACCCATCAACGTCCTCTAATCCTTTGTTGCTTTTCCAAAATCCACGTTAACAGTGGTAAGAGTTGTTCTATGTGGCTAACAGTATAGGTATACATAATATAATATATATTCTAAACCGTCTCTCTTGAAATACAATGAGACTGAAAGCATAACGTCGATATTTTGGGTGCAGTTAGCGAAGTACATGTGCCACGTGTGCGGGCGCGGCGACGTGGAGGAGCAGATGCTGCTGTGTGACGGCTGCGACGACTCTTACCACACGTTCTGCCTGCTCCCCCCCCTGGCCGACGTGCCCAAGGGCGACTGGCGCTGCCCCGTCTGCCTCGCCGAGGAGGTGGGTCTACAATACTGAGCTCACGCCTGCCGCACATACCGACACTCGCGATATAAGCCCCGCAAATTGATAATGTGCCTGGCGGCCATCTTGATGACGTAAACATGACGTTACTACTCTCAGTACGCGTTAACACAGCTAGTAGGCGACTACGGCGGATGACGTGGCTTTGTTGTTAATTAGACAAGGTTCCAGCCCATTACCAGTCTCTTAAGATCTTGCGCAGTACAGTCAGCAAAAAAGTCGTTGAATACGAAATAGTTTTCAAAATGCTTCAACATCTTTAGTTAGAGAATCGAGGCGATAGTATTTGTGTTTTCTGCATATTTTAGTATTGTTATATGCTTTACGTTAATTTGAATTCAAAGAAAAGTTTTGGTGCTGTTATGTTTCTGTTTGGCTGTTCAGCTAGTTTCGTTGCAGACCGTGCCGTATTACGTTAAAGTGCTCCATCACTAGACACGCTCGTTTATGTAAAAAAGATCCAATGCGAGCGGGGGCATGTGCGGCGGGCGTTATAAGCTGCTTTCAAGGTCGTCGATAATTTTCAAACCTTATTACTAAAATCATAAAGTCGAAAAATTACTTGGTGCCAACAAACCAATTTAATCCGTTAAATTAGTTTTGTCATAAACGGTGCTTGGTTAATAAATGAAAAAGACCAATTTTGACATTATTTTGAATAAAACTTTTGTTATTGATGTTTGATGTTCATTATTCAAACTATTCAATACAGTGTTTTACGGTATATATAATGACTAAACTGCTGATAATTTGCATTTTATAAGAGCACTAAAAAAAATTTAACGAAAATAGGAATGTTTCAATGTGTCGTTCCAATTGACGAATAAAACTAAATATATGGAAATGACATGGTCGCCCGATGTGTTTTAAGCTTATTTACATACATTTGTTAAAATTCGTCCTTCATTAGCCGTAGTTAGGCGTATTTTTTTATCATCATTTATTTTCCTATTGCCAACAGGTATCAAAGCCGACTGAAGCGTTCGGCTTCGAGCAGGCGACTCGCGAGTACACACTGCAACAGTTCGGCGAAATGGCCGACCAGTTCAAATCGGACTACTTCAATATGCCTGTACATGTGAGTCTGTTTATATGTTTTACTAGCTTCCCGCCAGCGGCTTCGCCCGCGTGGTATGTTATTATACATATAAACCTTCGTCTTTAATAACTCTAGCTATTAAAAAAACCGCATCAAAATCCGTTGCGTAGTTTTAAAGATTTAAGCATACATAGGGATATAGGGACAGAGAAAGCGACTTTTTTTTATACTATGTAGTGACAACGCGTCACATTATTTTACATAGCGCCGATCATATAAATTGGTACTTTGAGATTCGTTATTTTTCATTTTGTTTTTTTTCTTTAGAAAGTAAGATAGAAAGATAACAGTTATTTGTCGCAGACAAGACTCATTATACACTTTTGTTTATACCATACGCTCTTTGTCGATAGCGTGGTTGTGGTCGTCACTCAAGGACTAAGTAGTAATGTTTACAATCACGTAATTGTTAGTCCTTCCAAATAAAATTTACGTGGATGGATGCGTTGGGTTTTCGCCATTTGATAGGTCTCTAAATCATCGTAGGTTCATGGCACCAGAAATTGCAACATCAATTATACAATGTTTACAACTGTATACAAAAACCTTTCCTTACAACCTTCCTTTGCGGTTTTTGGCATTGATGTAGCAGGATAATGAATTTTAATTTATTTGAATTTGGCGAAGTATGTTGTACGCTTCACCTTAAATAAAATTTATTTAATTAAATTAACTGGTCTGGCCTTACGTGCCATTTAGTTTTGTAACACTTTTTATAGCAATAACTAGAATCTGCCAACCGACACCAGGGTAGCTTGTTGGTTTGCTCCCTTTTTGAGAGGAAACCCGTGCCCAGCAGTGGGACAATAGTGGTTAACGATAATATGTATTGTATTATGTGATTGGCATTTCGACGATTTAAATTTCATTTGAGATCTGTTGCAAGGATTTTCTAACACAGTTTTTGACCTAGATAAATCTTATATTCCAACTCAAAATGCAAATGGATTTTTTATATAATCTGTTGTCTCTAGATGGTGCCAACATCGACAGTGGAGAAAGAATTCTGGCGCGTCGTGTCTTCTATTGATGAGGATGTAACTGTGGAGTATGGCGCCGATCTCCATTCAATGGACCACGGCTCTGGTGAGTAACTGGCTACCCTGTAACATGGATCTCCCAAGACAGAGAGAGAGGAGACCCGTGACCAGCAGTAGTGTCTTTCTTTTCTTCTTACCCGTTACATTTGTTCAGGTTTCCCCACGAAGACGCACGCGCACCTGTACCCCGGTGAGCAGCAGTACGCGGAGTCCAGCTGGAACCTCAACAACCTGCCCGTGCTGGAAGGCTCCGTGCTCGGACACATCAACGCGGACATCTCCGGGATGAAGGTCAGTAGATATACATACAGTCGACGATAGAGTTCAGTATTAAACAGTTACCAACAAAACGCAGATATATTAGACTATTCTATCTATCTACATAGCAAACTCTTTTATAGATACTTCTTTGTAACGAAATAAATGTAAAGACCCAAATATCGTTCGTAGCCGGTCAACCTGATTTTATGAAAAGGGAAAATCTTAAAAAAATGTCTACCTTTCCCCATCTCACTATAACCGTCAGGGTGGCCATCTACAGCAATCATTGGGGGGCTCCGGTATCTGACTTATACTTCCGGTTCCTTCCGGTATATATGGCCAGGTGTCAGGGAAGGCTGCCTATCAGATCTGTGTACTGCACATGACCAGTACGTTTACTAACTTTACTCTGTGCAGATCCCCTGGCTGTATGTGGGCATGTGCTTCGCGACGTTCTGCTGGCATAACGAGGACCACTGGAGCTACTCAATCAACTACCTGCATTGGGGAGAGCCTAAGACTTGGTGAGTTCGCATATTTACCATCCATTGATAGCCTCTCAATAAGAAGAGACCTTTTGTCAGGGAGAAACGCAATTTCTTTTAATATTTCTTTAGTACTTCAAATCTTTTTGAACATAAGTTTTGAATTCTCCTGTGTACTACAGCAATATTCCTTATAGTCTTTTCCAACTCCTAACCTAACTCGTCTCATTCTAGGAGAAGACCCTACAGTGTGACAGTGAATATGTTGATGATTATGAAATTACATGTTAATAATCCGAAAAAATTAAGACTTGATAAATTCAATTTTTTTTATTTAAATATACCATATAAATAGGCAATTTTGAAATGTCAAACAAGTTGCACGGTTCCAAAAAGTGGGACTTATAGAGAAATTCAAATTCAAAATATTTTAATTTCAATTAGACCATATAAATAGGTACTTTTGAAACGTTAAACTAGTTGCACAGTTTCAAAAAAAGTGGGTCTTATGGAGAAGAGCCGGCAAGAAACTCCATAGATACTCTTTTTAAAAAAATATATGTGTGGTAACAGTAACAATGTACGTAATATGTAGAAAGTTACGTTCTCAACGTCTAGTGTATCTGTGGTGACAAATACAGGAGATTTCTCATTTGAAAAACGGTACAGACCAAGCGCATTTTTATGTCTCACGCTGTATAGTGCCGACAAATTCCTCATAAACCCACCTTCACCCAGGTATGGGGTACCAAGTTCAAAAGCGGAGCAATTCGAGGCGGCCATGAAGGCGGAGGCTCCAGAGCTATTCCAACTACAACCAGACCTGCTGCATCAGCTGGTGACCATCATGAACCCGAATGTGCTCATGAAGGCTGGAGTGCCGGTTTATAGGTAAGTCTTATTATCTATGTCAATTTTGAGCTACTAATTCGTTCAGAGAATAGTGTGATAGTATGATGAATATGGTGGCAGTAAAGATGGAAAGAGACAGAAAGAATTAGTATTTTTTTCTATTTAGATTTAAAAGTTCTGTGTACAAGCATTATCATCTTTATTGCCCTAGTAATAGAGGTGAGTGTCTTCTTGATGTGTTGCTTTATACAAGTGTTAATAGTAAAATGAGATTTTAATATTGTAATTTGAAAATTGTCCTAGTTTTAAATGTTTTAATAAACTGCCGTTCTGTTAGTGTAAGGCCTGTTTCATCACTTCCTAAGTTCCCGTTAAATTACTTGGCAGATAATTTGATAGAAATTTTGTGCCATTTTCTAATTTATCCGGCGGGTAGCGGCTATTCAAACTTGGTGAAATAGGCCCTTAGTGTTGTAGATTTTGATGTTATAAGTCCCGTAAGTTGCTGATGGGCTGGGACCTTATCTTATTAACCTCCACGTGACGTCACCACGAAGGTCGCCCGACACATTATCAATTAGCGGAGCTTATAAGAATATTCTTGTACGTACGGCAGGATGGACCAGCACGCCGGCGAGTTCGTGATCACGTTCCCGCGCGCGTACCACGCCGGGTTTAACCAAGGATACAACTTCGCCGAGGCGGTCAATTTTACACCCGCCGACTGGGTAAGAATATTTTTATTATGTTCTATCTTTATATCAATCAACCATATAATAAAACCATAACTTTATTCTGACATACATTTATTTTCATTCCCTTTAACGTGTTTCAATATTTGTAATTACGTTCTTGAAAACGGCTCTAACTATTTTGTTGAGAGTTGCAATACTGGTTTACTGATGCGAAAATTCGATCTAGCTGGGTCGCATATCTGGGAAAAATAGTTTTCTCCGTATTTTCATGGTCACTTGTAGCAAATCTTAAAAATTTACCCATATCTTTCCATTGCCAGCTAAAAATGGGTCGCGAATGCATCGCCCACTACTCGACTTTACGTCGTAACTGCGTGTTCTCACACGACGAGCTGGTCTGCAAGATGGCGCTCGAAGCCGACACCCTCAGCCTGACGGTGGCGCTGGCTGCTTACAGAGATATGAGGACTATGCTGCATGACGAGAGGAAACTCAGGAAGGGACTGCTAGATTGGGTAAGTGGACTTACAAGATTTTGTCGTATGAAGTTAGATCGTTTATATTAGCCCACCAAATTAAATATCAATTGGTTTCAAGAGTAAATGTTAGAAAAAATAATATTCTAGGAACCGTCTATAGTATTTGGAATGAAATAAACACTTATCTCTTTCTCTCTCTCTCTCTCTCTCTCTCTCTCTTTCGTTTATTCATAAATAAAGTAAAACAATGAACAGAATATTGCATTGACTGAGCTAGCAAAGTTAGCGTAAGGAAACGGCGGGGAAGGTGCGGTTAAAGCGGGCGATATGTATGAGCATTTTATAGCGGAAGCGTAAACCAAATAACTTACCCGAATATTCTGTTTTGTACATTTTGAACAGAATAGTTGGCCGAATATTGGTATTAGGTTGAGCCTATGTTCAGCTTATATCTACTAAAAACTAATTGAAATTTACTTTATATAAGTATCTGGTATTCCCCCATTAGGGCGTGACGGAAGCGGAGCGCGAGGCGTTCGAGCTGCTGTCGGACGACGAGCGGCAGTGCCAGCTGTGCAAGACCACGTGCTTCCTGTCCTGCGTCAGCTGCGCCTGCACGCCGCACGTGGCCTGCCTGCGCCACTACACGCAGCTCTGCGCCTGCGCACCCATCAAGCACAAGCTACGGTAACACAACACCACGTACTTGTATCTACACACACCTAGACAAGCCTGGTTGATGGATTATAGTTTATTTCCAGACGAGGTTTTATTCTAGACGGAATTTTAAACACCTTTTCACTTTACAGATATCGTTATACGTTAGATGAGCTACCGACCATGCTGGAGAAGTTGAAGAAGAAGTCAGAACAGTTCCGCGAGTGGGCCGAAGCGGTACAGAACGCGCTGGACCCTGACACGCCCAAGACCTGTGACCTGGACGGACTCCGCGCGCACCTCAAGCGGGCACATGACCTCAAGGTAACAGAATAACTTTCCGTAAATTTGTACATTCGCATTATTATCTTTATTGCCTTAGAGGTTTGGATTTTAGACAAATTTAATTCTATGGAGGCATTAAATCTTCTTATTGTTGTTGTATTTGACGAAAGCCTAATGTTTACTTCTAAGTACGCAGGCATAAAGTTTATATTTGAATAATTTATGCGTAAACAAAAAATATATATTTCCTTTATATTTAATAGATGCACAAAACCGAGCTAGTAAGAGCTCTCGAAACAGCTATAGAAGATGCAGAGAAGTGCGCGTCGGTGATCCAACAGCTGGACCTGAACAAGATGCGCACGCGCACGCGACATCACGACCCCAAATACCGACTCACTATACACGAGCTAACACTGTTCGCCGCTGAGATCGACGGGCTGGCTTGCGTTCTGCCTGAAGGTACTTCTTGCTTTTAAAATCCCTTACCTAAATTAGCCTATTTCACCACTGAAATACGCTGATACTTCGTATGAAACATAATAACTATTCCGCGCGGACGAAAGCGCAGGCAAAAGCAAGTATATGATAGTATTTGTTTTATAGTGGAATATATTCACACTCTGTTTCCCTGAACAGGCTCAGCAGTAAAAGAAGTGTTACGACAAACATCGGAGTTCGAGACCCGCGCTACAGACTTACTCAACAAAGACCTGGACAAGACCGACCAGGCCTATGTCAGAGAACTTGAAGAGGTATGTTGACTAGGTCTTTGCACAAAATGTAGAGAGATACCACACAGCTATTTGACCGAATATTGTATATTCGGCCAAATAACTATTCGACGACTGAATGATCAGCAAAGGAGTGGATTTATCGCGCGTCCAATTTCATTGTGCTCGTTATTATATCAAATTGAGTAATTTGGTATTCGGCCGACTACCAAATATCAAAATACGTTGCAGTATAGGCCGAATATCTAATGTGGCATCTCTAATGGCCCGGCTCACATTTCGTCTTGCCCTGTGAGTATGCATGCCTGCACAAATCAGTTTGCGCAGGCAAGCGCGTGCATGTGGACGGAAAGACGGTCGTGCAGTCCCCAGTGCTCCGTCTTTTTGCACAGACCTTGATTGCAAGACGCAGCGTGTAGCCGGAACATAATGAACAGAATTCGTTTCGGCGAACATTTAAACAAACTAGTGTAATCTGTCATTTATCGCAGACGGTCGAGCTGGGTTCCCGGCTGTGCATCGTGCTGCCGCAGCTGTCGGCGCTGCAGGCTCGGCTGCAGCAGGCGCGGTTCCTGGAGCAGCTGCAGCAGCACCGGCAGGACCCCGCCTCGCTGACGCCCGACGTCATCCAGCGCCTGCTGCTCCAGGCCGACACCGTCGTGCCGCACCACACCATCGAGGCCGAGCGCTCGATGCTGTACAAGCTTAGAGGTACGAGGCACACTTGACCAGGGACTATTCAACTGTGACGAGGGGTTCAGGGATAAATTAATTAAAATCAGTCCCGCAAGTAGTCCCGCATCCCTTGTCTTAAACCTCTACGTGACGTCATCCGCCATACTTGCTTGCTAGTGGTGCTAACGCGTACTGAGTGTGGTTATGTCATTTTTACGTCACCAAGATGGCTGCCGGGCACATTATCAATTTGCGGTGCTTGTACCATTCAAATGAACAACAAGAAAACACTTTAACTTACACACTAACAGAACAAAACACTATGATAACACTAACCAGTGAATTTATGTTGCAGCTCAAATCGAAGAATGGGAGACCCGCGCTCGCGCAGTCTTAATCGACACATCAAAAAATCCTCAACCAGAGCTCGAACCACAGTACACTACGCTAGCGGAACTGGACGCGTTATTAGCTGACGGGGAGGAGATTGAGGGTGCTCTGCCATCGTACCACGCGTTACAAACTGCTGTCTCGCATGCTCGGGATTGGCTCAGCAAGGTAACACAACACTACAAGCTATCTAATATATTCCGCTAAGGTGTGCAGTAGTGACGACGATGATGATATTAATTATGATGATGATGATGACAGGGATGATGATGATGACGAGGATGATTTATTGCAATAAGCTGGAACCCCTATTACATGGGACTTTAAAATACTGGTAATGTTGTTCATAAGGGAATACATAAATTACAGTTCTGGCCAAACTTATTGTCCGGGTTGAAGTTGGCACGAGCTAACTTTAACCCGGACAATAAGTTTGGCGAGTACCGTATGTTATTTTAGATAGGTAATTAGGTATTATGTTTTTATGAATATTAGCCGATCGATATTTGATGCTTTACCAATTTATTTTATAAAGCTTTTTGCTTCAAAGTCGAATTCAAAATCGTTGACTCGTAACATATTTGGTTTTGTATAGTTGTTACATACAGTTTTGTCCGGTCGTCAGGTGGAGGAGATGCAGTCGAAGGAGCTGTACCCGTACATGCACAGCGTGGAGAGCATCGTGCGGCGCGGCGCGCACATCCCGCTGGCGCTGTACGAGAAGGACCAGCTGGCGCAGGCGCTGCACTCCGCGCGCGAGTGGAAGCGCGGCGCCGCCGACATGTTCCTCAAGCGGGTACGCTGCTGCGCCTGCGCTTTCTGTTTATCAAATATTTACGAAATAGTACACCTAAGTTTTTTGGGGTTCCGTACCCGAAGGGGGTCCAATGGGACCTTATTACTAAGCTTCCGTTATTTGTCCGTCCGTCCCTCCGTCTGTCAAAAAATGAAATAAATGTTTTTTTAATAAATTTCCGTCAGTTTCATCGCGATTCAAAGTAGGATCGCCGTTACGTGAAATTTATAAAAATTAAATTATATCTCAAGGAAATAAGGTATGTTTTAGAATGTAATGAAACATTCGTAATGCTGACGTAAATTTTTAATAGATTCCGATATTTACCGCAGACTGATTTAATAGCAACATAGCAAGCAAATTGTAACAAATTATGATTGTAGATACTTCTTTTCACAATAACGATTGTATGTTGTACAGAACTGGCCATACACATTGCTGGAAGCGCTGTCGCCGCGCGTGGAGGCGGGCGCGGCGGGCGGCGAGGCGGGCGCGCGGCGGCGCACGCGCACGCCGGACGCGGCCGCGCTGGAGGCGGGGCTGTTCCTGCGCAACTTCAGCGAGGACTCCACGCCCACCGACATCGTCGCCGCCTTCAAGCACGCCGAGCAGCGGGAGCTGCAGGCTATCAAGGAGCTACGGTATACCAACACTCTTACTATTAATATGGCTTTTATAACGGGCCTGCCCAACTTCTTGGTTTGCTGACCTTCAACATCCACTATGGAAAGTTTTACTACTGCGCATCAGGTTCTTCAATGACTTAAGTAGGAGCCGAGGATGGACCTCACCTTGATGGAAGTCCAGTGATTGCATTTTAAAGTTTTTTTTGTGCGGTTTTTAGTCGGTATGAGTCCGATATACCCCATGAGGATCCATGAGGATTTTTCGCAGACAAAAAAAAAGATTCTTCAATGAAAAAGATTGAATGAGTTATGCATAGTCTCGTACAACATTAATCCATTTACAGTACACGCGGCATCTCCTGACCCAACTGGAGTTAGCAATTTGCCGGCACAATAGATATTTTCGGTTATAAATTGTATACTGCGCAACGAAATGTCTAACTTCAGTCCAGACTGGCGCATTTCTATGTTACCATCACTATAGATTATTAATGTTTTAAAGAGTGTATGTCTATATTGTTTGTGTTGTTTGGCGTGGTGCACAGAGCGCGCAACCTGCGCAAGGAGGTGCGCGCGCCGGTGTCGGCGGGCGTGACGTTCTGCACGTGCCACAAGCGGCAGTACGGCGTCATGACGCAGTGCGAGCTCTGCAAGGACTGGTTCCATGGTCAGTGTGCCCGCTTACTTCAATACTACCTTACAAACTACGATTATCCAAACTTAGTGACTTATCAAGTTAGAAAAGTTCCGGCGCGCATTTTGTCACTGTTCTTACATGAATAGACAGCATACCACCGTATACAGGGTTATAAAAAATACCTAAGCTATATTTGGCATTGTGAATCTGAATCAGGAATAGACAACATTGGTTAAGAAAAAAAATTATTTTATTATTTTGTCGTTATAATATCCTAAAATGATAGAACGCCTAAAAACTGAATTAAGTAAGTTATTGTTGAGACGTTTTCGCACACTTCCCTAAATAAAGATTGCCTATTGATTCTATGGCCGACTATATGGGGGCATTAACCTTAAGGTAATTCACTTTTAGGGCTCTCTATCGTTCTAGAATATTTGTAATTACAAAAAAAAAAAAAATTAAACCATTTTTTTTCTTCACCAATGCGTTCTATTCCTGATTCTGATTCATAAGGTCAAAAATAGCTAAGGTATTTTTTATAACCCTGTATAACCTTTGAAGTTAAGCAGAGGCGTATTGGTAGTATATTCTTCACATAACCATATCGGCGAACTGTAGTTGAACAGCCGAGTATATCTAACCCTTCGAGAAATGTTACAAATATTATCAGACCCCACGTTCCTGCCTGTTTTTAGCGACAAAAGACAAAAACCATTTAAAAATGATGCATCTGCCAATTTTTTTAAATAAATTCAACTTAAGGGCTCAGGTTTTAAGGTTCATTTTTATACGTCTTATTTTAATTATTTGTCATATAAGGGATTTTACCTACTCTCACAGTACGATTTTTACAGCATCCTGTATAGCAGCATCAAAAGAAGATCGCGAGGACTCACCAGAGAGGTCAGAAGCGCCCTTCTCCAACACTGAACCCAAGTTCCTATGTTCCGACTGCATGCGGACAAAGAGGCCGCGACTCGACCGTATACTAGCGTTACTGGTAAGTTTGCGTCATTCATTCGTTATTTGCGCTTTTTTGTTGAATACTTAAGGTCGAAAGTGGTTTGGCAATGGATAATGTAGTCAGGAAGCTGTAAGTAATCTTTCGTAGTGAAATTGACTTCGATACAATTTCAGTATGAAAGATTAAAATAAAAAAAAAGGGAGTGCTTCAAATTTTTTTGTGGATGTATATTGTTTTTTAGATTTATTGGTGGGTGAGTAAAATTTTATTTAATAATAATAGTGCGTGTATGACATGTATTGTCATATGCATGACGTAAAAAATGTGAGCAACTAGGTGGCGTTGTATTTTCTGCCTACTATACACTGAAATAGGCGTGTGTATATCTTGACAAGACGTATGGACATCGGGGATCTAATGATCTTTCGATGTGTTACGCAGGTGTGGCTGCAGAAGTTACCGGTGCGGCTGGCCGAGGGCGAGGCGCTGCAGTGCGTGACGGAGCGCGCCATGGCGTGGCAGGACGCGGCGCGCGCGCTGCTGGGCGCGGCCGAGCGCGGGGCCGAGCGCGGGGCCGAGCGCGGGGCCGCCCCCGAGCGGCCCGCGCCCGAGCCCGCCGCCCGCGAGCGTGCAGACAAACTGCACCAAGAGCTCAAGAAGGCCACCGCGCGCGCACGCGAACACAACCCCAGGTTTGCACACACACTGCACTCGATAAATGACTTAGGACCTTTTTCACCATCTCTGAATTTGAATAGTCGCTACCCGTCGGATAAATTCAAATATGGAACCAAAGGAGCTCATCAAAACCCATACAACTCAGCGGTACCTACATGACAGCTGTCAAGTTGACAGTTTTTACCACGAAATCACTAAGAAACTGTTAATCACTATTAACACTAGTGTCAAAATGGCGTGCGTTTTTTTTTTTTTTTTCAAATTAAAAGCTTATATTTACTAATCCCCTAGTTAGCATAAAAAAGTAAGACTAGAGTGTTAACCAGCGTAATACAGGGTATTTTTTCCAATAAGTATACATTCGGTACATCATTTGGGCAGATTTTGATGACCGTCTTTGTATGAATTTATCTAACAAGTAATTGGACGGGAACTTTCTAGGAGGTGGTAAAATAGGCCCTAACAGTACTACGCACAGAAAGGATATCCCGTCCCAAAATATAGCCAGTGTTTGTACATACAACAACCAGTATAAGCTGATCTCACATTATATAGGCTTTTCATACAAAGAGAGGTCAGCATATACTGAATATGCATAGCGTAATATGTAACGGTGAGTAGCTTCATAATAATATGTTGTTGCAGATCATCAGCGAGTGTAGAGCACGCGTACAGCGCGACGCCGCGCTCGCCCAGTGCGCGGGTGGCTCCCGGACTACTACAGAAGTTAGAAGACTTGATGCTGGAAGGAGACCTGCTAGAGGTAAGCATTTTACAATAATTACACTTAAAAAAATAGCCGGGTTTTTGTCCTGAAAATGGCAGCCTCAGATCTACGATTTTTATGACCCGGGGAAAAGACTTGGTAACGGCTTTCTCGTTTGCGATAAATTGTAAAAACAATATGAATATACAGTAATAAAACTGACGTGCCAGCCGGTAGGGGGACGTCCTTCCGGCGCTTGCGCGAGATGCCGCCGCGCGCGCACTTTGATCTTTGGTTTTGATACAGTTGGTCTCACTCAGTAAGAGTTAGGCAGGTGCGCTAAATAAGGCGATTATCACATGGCACCGCGCACCGCCGATTTCGTAGAGGTGTGGTGTTCCGTGTGGACAGGCTGGAAAACCGCCTTACCGCGCGGAGCACAGCTGATGTATTTAGTGCGGTTTTATTCGAATGAGCATCCCTAACGTTTTTAGTTGAGAATTCAGATTTATAGAGCTAAGAAATCCTTAACATACAGTACAACAATTTTTGTTTTACACAAAAGTTTACGAAGTTATGACCAAATTACTAGCGAAGCTCACCGAGTGACCGCCTTCGGTAGCTTGGAGGTCACAGTTGTTGCCTGGCAGTTGTGAGAGCACCGCTCGACCGCGTGGTCTGGTGGTGCCCGTGTGTCAGCTATCAGCGGGTTCAATAGAGTCCAATGTAATATGAGATCTGCTTCACCGCCTACCGCGGCGGTGCGCGGTGTCTTGCGTTAATCGTCTTAAGATGACGTAACACGATATGTATGAAGCGTGCACATTAATTAATTAATTACTGAGTTTTCAATTGATAATTGATTTATATAAATTGTATTATTATTTATTTGATATTATATTTAGTTACTTAATTATTACTTGTAATATAAGACGATCAAAACACGGACAGTCGATTGACTAAAGACACGCTCACAAAGCCCCGGACGGATGTATTGATTGCTTTAGAAATACACGTTGTCTGTATTACTGAGGCATTACTGCGTGAGCTATGGTCGAGTAAATATCATTTTCGGATACCATCGTTTCATTTATTAAGGATGTACCCCACGCGCACGATCGATCTTACATGAATGTGTATGTATTGCGTAGGTGCGGCTAGAGGAGCAGGCGCAGGTGTGGAGCGGCGTGGTGGCGTGCCGCGCGGCGGAGGGGCGGCGCGGCGCGCGGCACGACGCGGGGCGGCGCAAGCGCCACACGCGCGCGCCGCGCCACCCGCACCCGCTCAAGCGCACGCGCACGCGCCACACGCACGGTAACCCACACGCGCCACACTATCTCTCACACACGCACGTACACATATACAGCTCTCGCTAAACTTATTGTCCGGGTTGAAGTTGGCACAAGCTAACTTTAACCGGGCCGTAAAAATCGGAGGACGAAAAATATTGGATTAAAATGATTTAAAAAGACAGCCTACGACTTGCGCTTTCGTTTTTATTTATTACTAGCTTCCCGCCAGCGGCTTCGCCCGCATGGTCTTGTAATTTTTTCCCCCGTTTATGCATCATTTATCATTACTACTCCGCTCCTATTAGTCGTAGCGTGATGATATATAGCCTATGTTACTCGGGGATAATGTAGCTTTCCAAAGGTGAAAGAATTTTTTAAATCGGTCCAGTAGTTTCGGAGCCTATTCATTACAAACAAACAAACAAACAAACAAACAAACAAACAAACAAACAAACAAACAAACAAACAAATCTTTCCTCTTTATAATATTAGTATAGACAATTGAAAATTTTCTTTCTCCGATGTTTACGGCCGGGTTAAAGTTCGCTCGTGCCAACTTCAACCCGGACAATAAGTTTGACGAGAACTTTACACGCGCACACACACACTAGCTAGCACGCACGAACGCGCAGACACAGACAAGCACACAAACTAGCGGGCACAGTGAGACACACACATGCAACTGCGCAACGCCGCGCTACGCTTCAGTGCAAAAACCAGACTACCCTCAGGACGAGGCCTGTCCTCGTTTCCTACCTATGGTGCTGGCATCAGAGGGCCTGTATTTTTTAATAATATTATGTGTTTATATGATCTCCTTGTTACAGTAACACCAGCCACAAAACCAACGCTCAAACGAGGCACAGCAACAACCACAAATTATCTAAATAGAAAACAGGTATGTATTATTATTTAAAAAAAAACTAATATTAAAAAAAAGAGAACTGTCTGTTTGTCAAATCTTTTCACTCCTATCGTTTCCTAAACCAATGAACAAATTTCAATAAAATTTAGCAAGGTGGTAGATTGTATCCTGAGAAAGAACACAAGCTACCTTCTGTCTTAAAACGTTATTTGAGAAGCAAATAAAACCACAAGCGATAGATATTATTTCGGTAAAAATGTGTCATTTACATAAGAACTTATACATCAATCGGGGTCACCACTATGGAGGGACGAGGTGTGATGTCCCTAGCACCAAAGGAAGGATCCTCCTCTCAGGCGGGTGTTATGCCTGGCGGGCCACTGCCCGACGGTTGATGTCGGGCGGTTGTATATATGCAAGTTGCACGGTAAACTTCACTTGCGCGATTCAGGATTTGTTGATTCGTACAAGTTCTTATGTAGCTCGATAGATGCCGCTAAAATCCTAAATATTTTTTTTACCCATGTAGTTTTGCACAAATAATAACTGTTATGTTTTCTCAGGGAGTATCATCCGGTTCCGGCTTGATGATGCGCAAGCACTACATGGCGCGGCAAGAGCGGCGCAAGCGCGGCCTAGCTGCCACCACGAGGGGCAAACACCCACGACAAACTAGAATGGGTGAGTTTCACCGAAGAAAGTTAACTATCACCTTAAAAACGTTACGCTACAGTAGAGGTCTTGGGTTCGATGCTCGGGTGGTGTTGTTGAGTTTTTCTATGAAATTCTAAGTGGCAATTCGGAGGCTGAATTTGTGCCTTATGCCAATAGGCTCGTCTCCATTACATGGGACCTAAACGTGACACCGACTTGGGTGTACGTAAGTACACCTCTGCCTAACCCTTCGGGGAATACAGGCGTGATGGTATGTTTTTATGTTTATTTTGATATAGGTGTAGGTACAGTTCTCGCCAAACTTATTGTCCGGGTTGAAGTTGGCACGTGCTAACTGTAACCCGGCCGTAAAAATCGGAGAAAGAAAAATATTAGATTGTAATAAATAAAAACGAAAGCGCAAGTCGTAGGCTGTCGTTTTAAATCATTCTAATCCAATATTTTTCTTTCTGCGATTTTTACGGCCGGGTTACGGACGGTTAGCTCGTGCCAACTTCAACACGGACAATAAATTTGGCGAGATCTGTACGTGAATCGTTTCATATAATATGTGATTGTTGTATAGGCCAGCGCGCGGCGGCGGGCGGGTCGGGCGGCGGCGCGGGCGCAGGCGCGGGCGCGCGGCGCAGCAGCTCGTCGTCCGCCTCGTCTGCCGATGACGACGAGGACTGCGCCGCGCAGAACTGCCTCAGGCCCACCGGTCAGTACATACGCATCTATTATACGCAGTTATTATATCATCCATCCATCCATTGCAGACTAGCCTGCAAAGCCCCCTTTATTTGAGACTACTCAGCTTGAAGTCCAATTTTCAGTTCAGGCAGTGTTATTGAATTTTCCATTAAGAACTTCCAAGTGGCCTGTTCGAATGTACACGTTTTCGACGGCAACTATCAACTATATGTATCCATGAAGGTATCTGAACGGTAATGTATGAGCTGCTAGATATTTCGGGTGCTAAATGATAGTTCCGAGCTGAGTTCTTAAGATTTTATTCCGACACTTTAGGCTAATTAATGCTAATGATTATGATGAGTGCTACAAGTATGCCCGTTGATCGTGCACTGACTCACGTAGATCGTGCGATTCGCTGGTAAGGTCGCTTGACCTACTTGAGCCAAAACTGCTGATGATGATGTGTTCGATGAGTATCGAACAGTATCCATTGTTGGCGATTACTACTTACCATCAGCTCGTCTGCTCTTTTACCAACATAAACCATAATAATAAAAAATATTGCCAACAGGCAAGGAAGTCGACTGGGTCCAATGCGACGGCGGCTGCGACCAGTGGTTCCACATGCACTGCGTCGGACTGTCGCGAGGGGCGCTGCGGGACGACGACGACTACGTGTGCGGCACCTGCGCCCAGCGGCCCCGGGACTAGGGCACACCCCCCAGCGCCGCTACACCCACCCCCCACGAATAAGATACAAACAAACATTACTGGGTACTATGCATCCGTTAATAGGTACTATGCATCCATTAACAGATACTATGCACTCATTAATAAGTACATTACACACAACAAGAGTATTATACACTCATTTATAGGCACATTGCACCTATTACTGGGTACTATGCATCTGTTTATAGATACTATGCATCCATTAACGGGTACTATGCACTCACCAACAGGGGCCTTGCATCAGCCTTGAACAAGTGATAACGGTTTGGACTGTTTTGTTATGTAGTTGATCGTCAGTATTTATTTGTGACGTGTTCTCTTGACGTTGAAACTGGTTGAATTTTTACACGGCATATAAATTGAGTTATAATATTGTTGAAATTTACTCAGTTGTTACATAAAAAGATTGGTAATAAAGGATTTTTGAATACACATAAAAAGAAAGATGTACACCATAAATGTCAGGAGACGACTTTTAATAATTTTTAAGGTATTTAAAAATCTTACTGTTTCCAAGTATCACTAATTATCAGACTTTGCAATTAAACAAAGTTATTTCTATAACAAAATTAAAGATCGACGTTCACAGAATGGAAATAAAAATGAATTTATTGATCATAATAGGTTTGAACATTCAGGTAAAGATTGGGGCTTTTCGAGCCAAAATGACACTTGGTGTATTAAGAATAAAGTCGCTCTAAGGATTCCACAAAAATCTTAGGACTATGTGCTAATCTTGTTCAATCTTTGTTGAGGCCTATGCCCAGCAGTGGGACAGTAACGATCGCTAATACCAAAGTGTAATTTTTGTTCAATTACCCTCAATATAGGGCAGAGAGACATAAAGTAGGACATCACACAATCAAATTTGACGCTTATTGCACTATACGATTGTTTTCACAGCGGAAACATATCTGCCAAATCATTATAAATAAAGTAGAACAGGTGAATTATTTAGCGAGGCACTTTGCTGGAGTGAGAGCGGTATATGACAGCGGAGGGTTGAAAAGAGAGCGAATGATAGATCATACCGCCATCGCTAATATTCCCTCTGTTTTTAAGGGGATGGTTCGATATTTGAAATTTTAACGGATAATTTTGATTTATTCATGTTCCAGTGACTGCAGTTTTTAATTTTGAACCACATAACGCGCTTAGGCCACGTTCCGTGCCGCTGAGTGTAGTTCAGTTTGACCAAAATGAAAGATGTCGGCAGAATGCTTATAGGACCGACAGGTCGGTAATTTTATTATCACCTGTCGCATCTCTTTTCAAGCAGGAATGTAATAAATCTCTTTTATTTTATGGTCGCACGATATTTAGACAAGAAACTAGTAAATTTTCGAGGAACCCTTACACTCCGTGGACTTTAGAAATCCCTATTCTAAAGCACCCTCTTCATTTCATACGTGCGTTTTTAGGGATAGAAACTAATAGAACACAGTTTCAGACTCAAAAGCGACGGTCAGGAATATTTCTGCACGAAAAATATTAAAATATGTGCGGTATTTAGCAAAATTAACATGTAACCTCATTAGCAATCCATATCTGGCCAGCTTTAATAAATTCACTACTAAGTTGCTATAAATTAAAAAAGCTAGAATTTCAAATATCGTACTCGACTCGTAATAAATATATTTTAAAGTTATCTCAATGTTGTTCCATTGGTACACAATCAGTAGTTGAAAGTTACATTCATTCAATGTTTAATAGATGGTGTTTGAATATTATCAATAATATTACTGTTGTTCAGTGTTCAACATATTTATGGAATTAGTTGTCTCAAATACTTGGGCATTAGATATATCGGTGTTTGTAGTGAATACCTCTCCCTGAAGTTTTGAGGGTCGAATAGTTACTGTAGCGGTGGAGAAAAAGGATATCTAAAATGTTGTAGCGAAGTGTCTTATAAATGGTGCCCAATAGGTTTGTAAAGGTAGTGAGAATTCATTCAGCGGTATAATTATGAGTAAAGAGTAAGAACATTCCTAATAAAAACTATAGGGTGTTTGTATACTATTAAAATTATAGTATTTATGTAAAAGACGTTTGAATTATGGTTTGAATATGTTTCTACGTTGTTAAGAGATCGATTAGATGTCGATGTATGTGCTATGACGTCAGCGTACTTCAGCGTAGTATCAGTCCACACGCTCCGACAGCTCACTGACGCAATTACTAGTACTAGTAAGTTAGCATCAAGCTATTAATATCCAGTATAAGAAGATCTCGGACTGTATAGCGTTTCTGTTCACCGAGAGGTCAGGTTATACTGGAAATTGCAGTTTGTGTCGCTGTATGTACATCACCCATATTTGACACGGAAAACAATTATTCGTCAAAATATCCTCAAAAACATACAACCCTCTGAAGGCTGGTAAAACATGAAAACCTCTGGGATGCGGAAAATCCTCAGGGTATGTCGAACTTATACCGAGACTCCTATAAAAAACAGCACTTGCCTGCCCTTGCCCTATGAGATAACATAATGTGATATGGGATCATCTAAAACATCCGACCATGACGGCAAGACTAGACTAGAATGAACACTAAAACATGGAACTTGGAATGTTCGCTACTCCTACAGTAATTATTCCAACCATAATTATAATATTTAATGTCGATGTTAAACCAATGTTGTTATTAAAATATTAGCAAAATATACACGTCTCTCTCTCTTTACAAGGTGGGTATCTTCCGAACGGGACGCGAGTGGGATAGGTAGAGTTATATTTTTTTAAATAAAACGTGACAAATAATTAAGGTATCGGGACTGGGGATGTTGTAGAATTATGTAGAAGTGATATAAAGGACTATGTAGGTTTGCGCTGAGAAAATCGCGGCAGACTGGTCGTAGGAATAAGGTGAACAATATGAGTGAGATTTGCGTGTAAGTTTGTCTAGTCCTTAACAGTTTATTTGGTATAAATTCCTATGTACTATGGTCAAAAACCATGAAATTCACATTCAAAATAAAATCACCTTTAGAGAACATGGTATCAATGAATTGAATTTATTGTTCTTTTAAAATAACAGTTATATACTAATTAGGGTTTTATAAGATTTTATACTAAATAAACAGACTTTTCACAAATAATATTATCATATTATTGTTATTTTAAACATAATCCAGTCCCGGCAATGTTAATAATGAATGTAGCCAAATATTTTAGAGATTGGTTTTTCTACTAATTTTATACTTTATGTTAATACGATAAGGTCGAAAATTAGTAAATCTTAGTTCTTTATTATTACTTAATATTTATAATTTGTATCCTACGTCTAATATTTTGATAAGTGCCTAGTTTTGAACTGCGTGAGTTTATTTAAATATATTTTTTGAATTTTATTGAATTTGGCCACATTCATGTTAATATTACAAGAATGCTACAAGATGACAAGGTCTATGGTTAGACGAGAAAATTTTGTAAATATTTTTAAAAAAAGTTAGCGAAAAAAATTAAAAAGTTTTTTAATGTAATGGAAATTTTGCAAAAAACTGATAGTGTAAGTAATAGTTACGTGAGAAGTGTGTTTGTGTGTGATGACTAGGCACTGTTGACGATTACCGCTCGTCTTAACTGATATAGTTAATAACTACACAGTGCCGATTATGTCTAAATTGTTTCTAACTTTTCATTGAATTTACAGCAGTCTAAATAATGATTACCAAGCATTACATTCACTTTTCTATAACATTTACACTGCTACACAAAACAATATTAAGTTGATGTAATATAATCGTGGTGTTTCTGTTATTTATTAATCTGTGTATATCTAATCTATTAGGCAATTATTTCTATTAACTAAACTTAAACTTCGTTCAGAAATATTCTGTGCAGATTGAGTCGACAAACATACACTACACACACAACACAAATACAGAAAGAGGTTATGTAAAGGTATTGTATCAGACAAATTATAAAATTGGCTCTTTATGTTAATAGGGAAGTGACATGTTTCTATCACATTTGGACCTCGTTAGCTTCTGTTCCACGACCAACTAGTGACCTATGCGTATCCGCTTATTGGTCGAAAGCGTTTATCATATTGTAAATAATGTTTAAATGTAGTTCGATGTATGTATATTGAGGCGGCGACGCCATATTTGTTAGTGTAACTTTGTAAGAGCTTGCGACACTGTCGCCTAACCATTTGTAAGGAAATATTAAGGTCAACTCACACGTACCAGCGGTTCGTCACATAGCTGGCATGTGTGAGTTGTCCCTAGACATATTTTTACAGATATTAAAAATGTCTTCAGAAGATTTTGATGTATTTTAAGTATTTTTGACTGAATTAGTATCTGTTTAAATGTGTTTATATATGGAGAATATTTATGCACAGTCTTTCTTTTGTGAATCAATGTTTATAATAGTTTATGATAAGACGATTAAATAAAGCTAATACCTTACCAGATTATCTTTTTCTATTCCATGTATTTGGGGTTGTTTTGAAATGAGATTACAATAAATATTTTCTCATAGAAGTTTATTGCATGTACACTGTTCAAAAATACTATGCCGTATTCAATTAATTAGTTGGGTTTAAATTTCTTCTCTATAATTAAAACGCTGATCTTGTGAGTCTTAAATTATGTGGGAATACATTTTTATCTTGAATCCCTAAAAATACAGAACAATTATATTTTATTTAGGTTTCAGTACGTTGCTAATATTAATGTTCTGTAGTATTTATAAGTATTTGATGATTATGCACAAATATATTAATTTATACATTATACACTTATATAGTCACAAGTATACAAAGAAATATCTAATACGATCGCCACGTATAAGCTAATTACCAATAACGATAAATACCTGACCCAGGTAACAAGATGCGACCAAGATGGTATCGAACATTTTAAGGGGTCTGTAAGACGCAATATTGCCTAGTACTGTGGACTTGCATGCAATGGTGTTATTGTATAGTATCTTACGCCTTACTATAGCATCTTGTAGGACAATAATAAAGCTCTTGATTTGATTTGTTCCTCATAAGTTCATAATGGAAGCTATGGCAAGTTCACCATTTCGATTTTACGATTTTAATGAACCTGCTTAGATTTATTTTGAACTGCTGGTGCCTAAAATGTGAAATGAAACACTATGACCACAACTAGTTCACATTCAAAAGGTAGAAAATAAATTTCGTTGTCTATTATTTATTGCCCGTGGCGATCATATTAGTACTGTTCATTTAAAAACTACATATTAATAAATACCTTTATTTTCTGGTAAGGTATCTGTATTCATTTATGTAGTAAAGACCCGCTGTAATTCCACTGAAAAATACATTATTTTGTAAAGCTTAGTGTACCGTCACACGACCGAAACTCTGCAATATAGACATTTCTATAAATACGAATATAATTTATTTGAAAATAATAATTATGGATTTGTAGACAAAAACGATAATTCATTCGTTCATCAATTCATTGATTCGTTTTCACTTTGTTAGGATGTAAATGAAAATAAAGTAGTATTTAAACATCTTCAAGATTTAATCACATTTTTAATTATATTAAGTAAACTTAGTTTAATTATTTCTGTGAAATATTATTATCGTTAATTTATTAAGACAAATATTTTATTATAATTAAATTATAGTTTACTGCCTAGTTATATTTTTACTTTAGAAATATGCAGAGTTGTGTCGTGTGATCTTACCATTATTATGCCGAGCAGTATGACAAATTGTAAGCCAATATGAACTCTATTTGCTTATTAGACAAGGTTGTTTATTATTTGTTAACAATACGGCTGACGCCGCTAGCCATTTAGCGCTAAGTCTCAACTGTTAAAATTAACTGTTTGGATTGTTGCTAGTTTTAATTGACGGGGTGTTATTTGGTTTGGCTATAAAATACAACTATATCACGTGTTTTTCTTTACACTATTGTAATTTTATCAGTAGTAAAATCACTGGACAACTGATACTTAAAAACAACTGTCGATAAATGGGAACCGATTGTACAATGTATATCGTAAATTAAAATTGATACACCTTGGCTGGTAGTGCCATAAATGACAAAAAACTACAGTTGATTACCGTTTTAACTATTATTCCTCAAAATCTGCTCCGCGTCCGTCTGAAACTCCACACACGTATCCTATACGTTAGCACAAGCCACACATGTGCAAGAGCAGATTTAGTCAAACCAAAAACACTTATAAAAATGGCTGTAATACAAAGTTGACCGCATTGTGTTGATCTCTGCCAGCCCACGTCCGATCTGATGTTATTATGTTAATATAATTGTATTTATGTACGCCTGCGATGACTGCGCACGCGACGGAGGCGCGCCCTAATAGTGGGTTTAAAAACTAGTTATTTATTGAAGTAAGGAGTTTTTTATGAAATTATTATTAGGTATTTGCTGATTATTATTTTTGAGAATTTATATTCTTTATTATACCGAATGATTTTGTACTATTGTTTACACTGAAACGTGACTATGTTTTTGATGGAATGAACTGGACTATTGGATGCATGTTTTTTTAATTATTAACTACTTTATTGACTTGATACTTAGAAGTGATATAATTATACAACACAGTCGACGATCTTGGCGTTTAACCACTTTTCATCCTTGTACGTAAGTGCTGAAGGTCGAAAACTGGCTAACCGCCAACATAAGTATCGACTTCACCTAGGTTTTTTATTATACCTACACAAACTAAAAGTTATGTCCGCTGTTATATTACCATTAGGGAAGTTATCCTTTTAAAAACTTGGCCTTGTGTGGCATGAAAGCTGCACTGTCCTGAAACAAAGCAAGACCTCTTTACGGGTCGAACTGCGTGTCAAATTAAGTCCAAGCTTACGTAAGTAGCTTTTTGTACAGTTCAATTAATTAAGTCATCTCACTATAAGGGCAATCCATCGTCGCGTGCGCATACAACATACCTAATTGTACAGATATTTAGTTAAGTAAAGGTCTTCGTTTGTCCAACAATACCGACCGCTTGTGTACTATACATAAAGTATTTTAGTGTAAAATTTTAACTGTTTAAATGTAAATGAATGGACGTCATCGCGTATCGTTGGACAGATTGACATATTGTGTACCAAATAAATATAGAAAATTATAGAAAAATTATCCGTGTGTTTTAATTACAATTTCTTTTAGGTACCTCCGAAGTGAGGGCCGGATTGAGCCAAGAAGACACACAAAGTAGTACTTAATCTGTTTCGAGCGGCTTACAAGACAACGCGAGACCCTTTTTTGTTGACGGGAGGAAACCTTCAAAAGGCTGTCTTTGATTGATTATACCGGGGAGTGTGGGATATTTGCCCCTTTAAAACCACCCCGGTGGCCACCGTCATCACACGGAGGGGGGCACTGTTTTCTCTTCAGAGAACGCCCCGGAGCCCCCCCTGTGCAACGGCTTACTCAGGCACATCCCTAACGAGACTAAAGAGGTCTCCCCTGAAGTCCCCTGAACCTTACTCTTGCACTATGCACGGTACCAAGCACGTGACCACTGTGCTGCCTCTTCGGGGTCACACGATTGGCGAACAGAGTCCCCTCGGTACCGGTGATCCCAAAGACCCACCTACATCAGACGATGCTGCTGGGGTTTCGGCGTGTTAGGTACCGAGGCGGTTGCCTCCCCGGTGCCTTTTTCTTCGAGCAGGATCGGCTCTCACGACTCCTCGGCTCCTTCCTGACCATCACGGTCTCACAGAGGCTATTTCGACACAGCTCTGTCAGCATAGCCTTCCCGCCCGATCCTATCAGGACCTTTCTGCCGCTCGGGAGCCCATGCAGGGCATTCCTCGAGCGTGTGCCGTGCTTCTGCTCTCTCGATTCATCAAGGCCGCCAACACAATGGTGGCAATTTGCCGGTGCCTCTGGCCCAATCCTGTTCTACCTGAACAGGATTGGGCCAGAGGCACCATCTCACTCATAAAAGCGACCGAACCGCAAACTAATAATACCTATAGATGTAAGAATAGTTTTTTTTTACTTTATCTGGAAAACGGACCTGCGTATCGTCATACGCAGGTCCGTTTTACAGATAAAGTAGGTAACAAGACAGCCCATCTCTGGTCTATTAAACATCGATCCTATCTATTTTTGTCAGCAAAACATGTTAAGTGCACACTTATAGATGTCAATCGATCGCGTGTCGCTTATCTGATACTATAGTCTTTTATCAGTAGATTACTTCTCTCTTGTTGATTTTGGTGATATGCAAAACAAGTAATTGATTGGCTTTAGGTAAGCATGGTCGAAACAAGCACGTTTTTAGGCGGTTTCTAATCCTAATTTTAATCAGTTTTAATTTTGACATTACGTCACGCAAAATGTCTATTTTGAAACAATTTCATACTTTGGCCCGTAGCCAGAGAAATCTCTGTCTACGCTTTGGTCCTTTGGTCCTTCCCCCCTTCCATCTGTCACATTATTTCCTTTTTAACACGTGCTGTCACGTTTGGCATGACTTCCTCCCCCCAATGAAGTAATGTATGGACGGTCTCTTACGTTTCTCTACGCTAGATTTTTCCCGTCTGTGAATGATTTCATCAACACCCCGACCCAGAACTTTTGACCTCTGTAAGTCACATGCACAGCCCCAAAGAAAGTTGATCACTGAGACACTATGCGAAATGTCTTAAATTTTCTTTGTGGGTCTTCCATTACTAACTTATTTAATAACTTATTATAAAATTTGCACAAATCATGTGCAGTATTTTTTATACTTTTTTTATGGAATAATATATGTAATTCCCATGATATTTTAAATTCTTCTAAATTTATTGAAGGATTAAGCGTATGGTTTGGTTTAAGCTTGCGTTGTCTGTCAGGCTGACTAGGCAGTACATACCTGCCTATATTTAGAGTTTCCAGCTGATATAGAAGATAATGTAGGTATTATGTGGATACATAACAAGCGGAAGGCAAGTAATAAAGAGCTTAGACGCTGCAACAAACAAATTTCGATAATCCTCGGAACGAACAGTTACGATAAAGATTGCATGACACAACAATTGGTAGGTACTTACTTAATGTAATAGGTTTAGGGATAGGTTGTTAGGTAGTAATTGCTTTTTTCGACATATAAGTAGGTTCTTCATTTACCGTTAAAAGCAAAGTGATGGAGTAACGTTGTTTTATACTCAAAGCCGAGCTGGAACTCCGAGCTGACCCGAATTTTATAGACACACCCAATTAAAAACCCAACAACATTTTACTCGTCCCCCAGGACTTTAAGTAGTAGTAGTACGCATGGGCGTACCCAGGGGGGGGCAGGGGGGGGCAGCTGCCCCCCCTGGAACTTGGATGCCCGCGTAGATAAAAGTTATAGTAAGATAAAAAAAACCTTTCTAGTGTTGTGTGTAGGACGGAACAAACTTGTCCCCCACAAGTTACATAATACTGGCAGTGACAAATTGTCAACATAGAAAAATATTCACTATTTGTTGCTTTTTGTTAACAATTAGTTGCTACAAAAACTATTTTGTTGCTCAAACCGATCTTACAGAATGGACAACAATGATAACTTTACTTAAAGATAGCATAAAAAATAGCTAAATACTATATAATCAGGGAAACAAATAGACCAATATTTGTTGCTGAAGACCTCATTAAAACAACAATTTAAAAAATTACCAGTAAAATATAATTCAGTTGTTTGAGGTAGCAATTATTATTGAGCAGCAAATCTTTCAAAGATCAGATGAGTTTCCAATCGGTATACTTATAAACCGCTTAAGCTAGCTTAACTCTAAAATTTTTCTTGCTCGACGTGACAAACTGACAATATTGATGACTGAAAGACATTTTCTTGCTCGACGTGAAAATAGTGATGCCTGACATCACCAAAAAAAATTACCAGAGATTGGACCGGTATTCTTATAAACCGATTATGCTGCGCAAATAATTTATATTATTTGTTTTGCAAAAATCGAGTGACAAGCTTATAAAAATACCGGTCATAAACTCATGCGATCACCGGAAGATATCCTATTGTCGATTTTCAAGGCGTCGTTAACCAAGTTGAGCATCACAATTATTATATTGTATTTTGTTGGTTCCCTAAAAATCGAGTGCTAAGCTAGCATGACTGGTTTATAAGAATACTGGTTGGGATACTCATCCGACCTTTACAGTGGCGTATTTACACTAGGGCCAAAAGAGCCATGACCCAGACCGCCAGGCTTCGAGGGGTGGCGCTAGCCGCACGGAGGTAGTAAGAAACTAATTGTAATTACTCCCTTCACTAACGTCACCTGTCCTAAGTGGGTTCCCTCAATTTACGAGCTCACTTTTACATGAGACAACTGGAGGTAGTAACAAACTAATTGTAATTACCACTCTAACCTAACCTGTCCAAGGCGGGGGTGGCTCAAATTTTCGAGCTCGCTTGGCTCGCTCTTACATGAGACACCTGGTGGTAGTAAACAAACTAATTGTAGTTACTCTTCTAACCCAGCCTGTGCGAGGAGGGTGGCCTCAATTTTCAAGCTCGCTACGCTGGCTCTTACATGAGACATCTGGAAGTAGTAGACAAACTAATTGTAGTTATTCTTCTAACCCAGCCTGTGCGAGGAGGGTGGCCTCAATTTTCGAGCTCGCTACGCTCGCACTTACATGAGACACCCGGTGGTAGTAAACAAACTAATTGTAGTTACTCTTCTAACCCAGCCTGTGCGAGGAGGGTGGCCTTAATTTTCGAGCTCGCTACGCTCGCTCTTACATGAGACATCCGGTGGTAGTAAACAAACTAATTGTAGTTACTCTTCTAACCCCGCTTGTGCGAGGAGGGTGGCCTCAATTTTCGAGCTCGCTACGCTCGCTCTTACATGAGACACCTGGTGGTAGTAAACGAACTAATTGTAGTTACTCTTCTAACCCAGCCTGTGCGAGGAGGGTGGCCTCAATTTTCGAGCTCGCTACGCTCGCTCTTACATGAGACACCTGAAGGTAGTAGACAAACTAACTGTAGTTACTCTTCTAACCCAGCCTGTGCGAGGAGGGTGGCCTCAATTTTCGAGCTCGCTACGCTCGCACTTACATGAGACACCCGGTGGTAGTAAACAAACTAATTGTAGTTACTCTTCTAACCCAGCCTGTGCGAGGAGGGTGGCCTTAATTTTCGAGCTCGCTACGCTCGCTCTTACATGAGACACCTAGTGGTAGTAAACAAACTAATTGTAGTTACTCTTCTAACCAAGGCTGTCCGAGGTAGGTGGCCAAATTTTCGAGCTCGCTTCGCTCGCTCTTACTGTGTGAGATAGCTGGAGGTCTAGTAACAAACTAATTGTAATTACTCTTCTAACTTAACCTGTCCAAGGTTGGTGGCCCAAGTTTTCGACTTTTCGTTTGCTGACTCTTAGTCATCCGATTAACGGTTCTGAGTTTTGTTGATGACTTTCCGGGCAACAATAATAAATTTCATCATCCGTCATCATCCGACGTCAAGTTCTATTAATTTTTTGCTGACTCTCCAGGTGTCAATAACCATTGCACCGTAGAGGAAGAAAACTATTTTGATTCCAGAAAAAAAATCAGTTAGACTAGCATGACCGGTTTATAAAAGGATACCGTATCGTCAGAAACTCTAAGAAAAGCTCCTCAAAGATACTTTCTATGCTTGCCAATAATTAAGTAGATCTGCAAATAATTTATTATTTATTTATTTTGGTAAAATCGAGCGTTAGGCTAACATGACCGTCATAAGCGCACCGTTTAAAATTCATCCGATTTCCAGTTCTAAAATTTGTTGCTGGCTCTAAGCTCGTCCCGCGTGGGGTCGTAATATATTAGGTAGCAACAAATTAACAAAATATTTCGGTTTATCATATTATTAACTCTGATATATATATATGATATGACAATGCTAGCTATACGTATATGATCTGATATATACGTATAGCTAGCATTGTTGTCGATTTTTCGAGATTGGTATGAGTAATTTTTTTTAAATTCTGCTGAAATTCCACTGCCTCTATTATGGAGATGATGAAACCGGGGGGGGGGGGGGTACAGAAAAATCCCTCAACTGCCCCCCCCCTGGGCCAAAAGCTGGGTACGCCCATGGTAGTACGTAGTACTCGCGCTTACGATTCGACTAGACAAGGCAAGGTTTTCAACTTTTTATATCTAGGTAGAACCATCATCATCATAGGTGCTGGAAGTATTTCCGATAATCATCGCCAAGATAAATAGCTACCGTCAAGTGTAGCATAATCGTGCGTAAAAAAGATACATGTCGATATCAGATTTTCGAAATAAAACAATCTCAACAGTCAATCTTGTATTGATCATCACAAAGGAACATGACCGGACATCACACAGCAACGTGCTGTTACATAAACTTATCATAACAATAAAAACGCACTAATTTAGATACCTTATCTACATAATATCACTCAACATTTATCTCCAAAGCGTAAAACAATGAAGATAATCTTGGCAGTTCAGAAAACTAATGTAATAAAGGAGTACTACACCTCCGAGCCGACATTTTCCTTTTATATGTTAAAACAGGACAGGATTGGAAGATCATCTTCTCTTCCAGCTCCTTGGGAGCCAGTGGCCGGCCTCGGAACTCTTCCTCGATCTGCTGCAAGGTCTTCCCTTTCGTCTCCGGCAGCAACATTGAGATCACTATTAAACAATACGTCAGAAGACCCGCGTATATAGTATACGTACCGTATATGCCTACACTTTCAACTAATCCTAAGAAGGTCTTTAAAACCATGAAGAAGGAAGCTGACATTGTTGCTAAACTGATGCTGCCTCCGATGCTTCGGTATTCCAGAGGGAAAACCTCCCCACCAAGCACGTTTGGTAGTGGCAGCATGCCTGTAGCTACGGTGAAGAACTGAAGATTGATGAGCAGAGCTGGGATCCAGACAGCATCATAGGTCAGCAAGCCCTCGTGCTTCAAATATGTATACAAAGCTATGGCCAACTGACTGAAAACACACAGTCCACCAGTAACGAACATCATCGTTCGTCTCTTTATTTTGTTTATCACAAAAACTGCGATAGTGTTGGAGATAAATCTCTGCGTGTCCAAAAAGATCATCCAGAAATGGGGGTTAACGTTAGGGCCCATGATCAAGCTAATGATAGTTGTGGAGTAAGCTGCCATGGTGGTCCCTCCGCCAAACTGCACCATCAGGTATGCGTGAATCATTATAATGATGGGCTTGTAGAACTCTTTCTTCTGTATCGTCGCCATTGCCGACTTCACCCGATTGGGCTTCCTACCAATCTTCTGCGCTAGTCTTGCTTTTTCGAACATCATTCTGGCGTGAATCATTTCTTCCAATTCATCATCTTCCTCTTGTCCTCGCAACCAGTGGAACACTTCTCGACACTCATCGTACTTTCCCTTAGAGACGAGCCAGCTCGGGGATTCGGGAGAGTAGAGGGTCATGACTAGGCTGAAGAATGAAAAGAACACGCAGACTAGAGCGGTCTGCTGCCAGCTGACGAGGGACCCCAGGACGTGGACGAACAGAATGCCAAAAGCTTGAGTCAAGGAGACGGTGGTGAGAAATGCTCCCCTATTTTTTGGACTTGCGTACTCCCCAATCAAGATAGATCGAAGAGGGGAGAGCATGCCAATCGAAAGACCCTGCAGTATTCTTCCAATGAGTAAGGGCTGAAACAAATATTATAAAGTTCATTGATTGACGTTTTTGGAGTAGGTGAAAGTGAAATAGATATACCACGCAACTGTTCTGCCACTGCTTACCTCATATCTGGTAGCTGTCATAGTGATGAACCAGCCGACGAGTATGGGCATGGTGACGGCCAGGTGAGCGATTCTTCTGCCAAACCGGTCCATGACAGGTGGCGTGATGAAGCTGCCTATTAACTGGGTCACTCCTAACACTGACGCTGTAAAAGGATAATTATGATAAATATTATTCAAGTTTGGAAATGTATGTAATTATGATTCAATCTAATCCAGTCAAACACATCATCCTATTTAAAAAAAATGCCGGGATGTATTAAATCAATGCTAGACTTAGTATCAGTGTAGATCACTACTCAAAATTTTCTTATTGAATACTGAGTGCTACTTATTTTAAGGAATAAAATTTCACACAATATTTCTTAGCAAAAAATGTTAGGTAGCGAAAAGACGGAGAGTCAAATAGAAAAACCTATATGACTTTTTGAATGAAACTTCGTTTATTCGAAAATTCCTAAATACTAAAGATAGAGCCCTCCGAATATTTCACAGACGCATTCGCCATACACAAAAAAACACGCCATCTTTGTTAGTATCGCATGGCGTTTGTTTTTTAGCTGATCGTGGTTTCACGTCGGTTTATAGAAGGGCATTTTGGGATCAAATTTAGGGGTGTTATTGTAACATGCGGTGCACCCAGTCCTTACGCAGCAATATACCAACCTAGCCATGATGCGGCAGTCTGGCTCATGGGTATCTCGGAGTCGGGCGTGAGGAGCTTCGGCAGCAGGATGGCGGGGTAGCCAATGGCGCAGCCATGCCCTATGATGTTGCTCCCCACTGCCGCCGTCACGAAGCACTGGGGGACAAATGTGATCATCAATAGACTGAATTCCTTGACTGTTCTCGTTGCGATTTTTTTTTTGTATGCAACATTTAATGAGGAGAAATTTAGCCTTATTATAGGGCCCTTGTAGCGCCGTTTCTTCTTCGGTGAATGGTGCTTTGGGAAAAAATTACATCTACTTAGTTGTCCACTTTAAAAAAAATGTGGTGAACCTGGCTTCTCTCCAGTTGAATAAAATTGTAATAACTGGGTACACCCAATTAAAAATTGTCAGCAAGACATTATATTAACATTTTACATTATATTTGTTTGGATGTACCTAATTTACTAATTAAAATTTTTGGGCCATTGGTGGGTACGCTTTGTTATATTTTAATTGCACACAATGCAAGGTTTTGGTTATAAGTAATTCTTGGTGGTCCACAACCAAAGCTCTTTACTTACTTGTTTCCAAAACGGTGAAATTCTACTAGCTTTCGACATCTTCTAGGATGCGCAAAGGCAGCACAGTCTCATTAAACTTAGGTATCACATTTAAATAATTATACAGCTAACTTAAAAATTACGCTTTAAATTAAAATTAATATCACAATAAAAAAATATCAACACATTTTAACAATTTCATTTAAAAAGAGCAATTGGCATAGTGTAATTCTCGCTCTATCCGATTAGCTGCCACATATTTATGACAATAAAATAATAAATAACTTTCGACGTTTATCATTATAACTGCACTCAAAGGATTATTATGGAAATGGCGTATCTTAGGGTGAATCTGCACTGCCGCGCCGGCCGCGCTCTCACACTCATACTGCTGAAAATCCTATCGATTGTTTACATATCACGCCGATATTCTATTGATAAGTAAGCCAGCGAAATGTTATTAAAAACTAATTAAGATTGTATTAAAAACAAGTGTTATATCACTGCGTGTCACTGAGCTGTCGATGTATTAAGTGATCGTAATTTTTGCGCCCGTGCCAAGACGTTATTTCGCAGTCTAAGCCAATTATGAATCATTAAACACCGATGTCTATTTCCTCCTCTTCATTTTGATTTTGCATGTTATGTACGTAGGTATTTTGTAACTAAAATAAAGCAAAACATGTGCCAACCACAACGTGTGCAGTTTTTATCATATTTGATCGTTTATCGTGAAAGTTTTAATTGATTCTGTTGTCAAGCAAGATTGCTATAAAGATACAAACTAAATTATATACAAAATAAAGACTTTGATCCCTAATTGATACGTAGGTATGCATTTCTTGCAAAAATGCTATTGATGGTTATAATACGATATAAGGGGCTTTTTATAAAATGGTGCCTGTGTAGCACTTTCTACAGATCTCTCTATTCAGCCTCCCAGCCTTCCTGTCAGCCTCTCGCTGTCGACTTCTGGAGTCTATAGGACGCTTCCGACTTAACGCTCTTCCTACCACCTGCATCAAAGGTGAAATAGTGCTTTATGCTAGAATGCTAGTTTAAAGTATGAAACAATTATGATGTGTTAGAAATCTGCTGCAAAGTTTTTCTGGGTTGGTTGAAATATAGACACCGCATTGCCGAATGTCCCAAGATCAAGTGATAGGTACCACTGGTCTTGATTGCGTCCATAGACTTTAGTTCCTATCAGGTGATCTGTATGTTTGAATATCATCTTAAAACAACAATATAGTTAAAAAGGTAGAGTAGAACTGCCTTGTTGGTGTACTGGTCCCAAGCCCGACTGTTACGCTTGAGGTCCTTCGATTTCATGGTCGAGTAAAATGTTTTCTATGAAATTCTCAATAGCAGTTTGAATTGGTGTCCAGTTAATAGCAATAGGATCGCCCTCCTATGACATGGGACTTGAACATCTCGGCGAACTGTGGGTGTACTTTTAGTAGGTCGCTGCCTAAGACTTCGCAGAATACATGTGTATGATGAAAAAAGTTACTTTTGCAAGATGACCGCATTTCCGCCGTTGTCTCCGCAGCTTTAAAACATCGCGCGATATCTTTAACAATAGCGGCAGTGTGTGTGACTGACACGATTTGATGTTTATCGCGTCGATAATGTCTCAATGATGCGTTGTGAGAGCCACGCAGCGCATGGCTGCTGTGACGTCATCGCCTCATGATACTTCAGTATTAGAAAACATATTGATGATCTACGTTTGATTGTATTGATAATTTGGGCACACGACAAAAGTGATAATACTTTTTTTTTATTCAAGAAAGTTTTGGAATATGTGTGCTATCTGCGGTAAGTTATCGTGGATGTCTTAATCCTCTGTCTTTGGAGGCTCCCGGCCAAGACTACGAAAGCACATTAGTTTATTATTTTCATACATAAATACTCTCACTTTACCATAAGGGTAGTCTAGGTAAAAACTATAGAACGTCAAAAGTTTAATCACATAAATACCAAAATTGTTGTCATGAAAGAAATGTATATTTTCTCTTATAGAAATTCTCTGTAGCAGCTCGACATTTGGATTTGTGCCTGGTTAATGGGAATAGGATCGCCCTTTATTTAGACCTAAACATACCAGTTTACATTAACACACTTCTGCCTAACTCTTCTCTCCGTGCAATACAGGCGTGATGGTATGTTAATGTATTCCAGTTCCTTACCCCTAAACGTAAACAAGTCCAAAATGTTATCTAGAATTGTTAAGGTGCCGTTCGTATTTTAATGATGATGTGATGATCAAATCTGAAATCTTTATTGCAGTACATATCAATATGTTTTATCAGATATGTTTAGGTACTGCAAATTTTAGTACATATATATTTAAGTAGATTATATACTTTTTATAATGGCGATATGGTGTCGGTCTCCAGCGACGAAATGACTCGGCGATAAGTCAAATCGCAGGGTTTAAGTGGATTAGGCTTTGGATCGCGGCCATTGCTAAACAATAGATAGAAAAGTAGTTGGGCATGAATGAAATGTAATATACTAGCTTTCCGCGAGTGGCTTCGCCCGCGTGGTCTGGGTGTTTTATAAATTATTTATTTATTTGTTTATTGAAGGAAAGCTTACAGTCTAATAAATCATGTGGGTAAGTGTATAGGTACATAGATTTTACGTTGCTAATAACAAGCTTTCACAAATTATAGCCTATATTACTCGGTAAAGACGTATCTTTCTTATGGTGAAAGAATTTTTCAAATCGGCCCAGTCGTTTCGGAGCCTATTCAATGCAAACAAATAAAAAGCAATCAAATCTTTCCTCTTTATAATATTAGTATAGATAAAGGGCTGAATTGCTGAAATTAATAACCTTTCCGTAGACAGACGTAGACAATAATGATTGTGCGCCGTAATATTGCATTGCGGTTACTGGTGAAAGGTGAAAATTACGGGACAAATCAGTCCGTAGGTATGCTATGTCTATCACCTTGGTACCTGCCATAAACAAAAATATCGAAAAAAAAAGAATATTTTTGTTTTTCACAATGACTGATAAGCATTAAACGAAAACAGTTGTGTCCAAAACAATAACTTGATCTATGTGTAGGTCACTGATGTTAGGTAGTACAATCACACCGCTTATCTGTCGCTTGACATATCTATTATCAAAGGAAAAATACTACCTTTATAAAAATGTGAAAGTTTTCTAAGAAAAATCATTGAAAATATTATGTCGACAGAGAAAAATGAGCAAGCAGTATAAATCGATATTAGGGCTAATTCATTTCAATCAGTTAAAATTGTTATTCAATTATTACCGGATTGGATTTTATATCCACAATTCTTTTTCTCTTTCTTTCTTTGTCTCCATCTCTTCACATTCATATCCATCACCATTCTAGTCGCATGCGGAATCTGTGTGTGTGCTTGTAATTGTGAATTTCTTTTCCGCATCAATAAAGTCTATTGATGTCAGTTATATTAATTTGTTGACAGTAATAACGAAAATGATGATGATAACATGGAACTAATATGTCAAACTTCGTTACACTTCGTTTACATCCGGAATGCGTACTCGGCTCAACAACTCAACGTAAAACCGACCTTATTGCAATCTATTAAACTTTTTTTGTAGAACAGAAGTAGAATTTATTAATAAAAATATAAGTACACTGGTAACACAAAGATTTAATAGGGCCATAGGCCAAAGTAACAATTTACATAGTCAGGATCTAATTAGCATTAACACACACAGCAAAATACACAACTATCGGACAATGATCGTACGACGATCGGACAGAGATTCGATATCACTCACACAATTACCAGCGGCGAAGGTTCGGACATAGCACGTCTGTACTATCCGAGATCTCGAGCAGAAGTGAGTGAAGTGACGTTCCAGCAGGCCTTTTATACGTTCTAACACAGTGATTATGAAAATAGGCGGGTAGTCTTGAACATTATTTTAGTAAAATCCCTAACACGGCCTCTCCTGACACGGCTTCGTCCTCGAAGCCTTCTTTCCTGAAGATCATTGAATCGGCAACAGCAGCTATACCGCAGCACCAGCGGTAGCAGCATCAGCGCGGCACAGCACCAGCACCCGCAGTCATCCGTAGCATCCAGCACCATCCAGCAGCACCCAGCAGCATCCAGCAACACCCAGCAGCATCCAGCAGCGTCCAGCAGCATCCAGCAGCGTCCAGCAGCATCCAGCAGCGTCCAGCAGCATCCAGCAGCGTCCAGCAGCATCCAGCAGCGTCCAGCAGCATCCAGCAGCGTCCAGCAGCATCCAGTAGCGCTAGCAGCGCCAGCAGCGCCAGCGGCATCGCAGCGACAGCTGCGCCATCGGGTGGCACCGGTAGCGCTTGTAGCGCCAGCGGCACCCGCAGCGACAGCTGCGCCATCGGGCGGCACCGGTAGCGCTTGTAGCGCCAGCGGCACCCGCAGCGACAGCAGCGTCATCGGGCGGCACCGGTAGCGCTTGTAGCGCCAGCGGCACCCGCAGCGACAGCAGCGCCATCGGGCGGCACCGGTAGCGCTTGTAGCGCCAGCGGCACCCGCAGCGACAGCAGCGCCATCGGGCGGCACCGGTAGCGCTTGTAGCGCCAGCGGCACCCGCAGCGACAGCAGCGCCATCGGGCGGCACCGGTAGCGCTTGTAGCGCCAGCGGCACCCGCAGAATAGAAATTAGACAGAGTTGTCCCTCGGGTTGTCTTACACAAACAGTGAGCAGAGCCCTCAGGTTGCTCACAAACATAAGTGCAGAGCCCTCGGGATGCACAAGTACAGAGCCCTCGGGATGTACCAAAACACAGTAAGCAGAGCCCTCGGGTTGCTCATAAATAAACAAATTTGTACAAGATTAAGATTAAGTGACACACACACTATACCAGCAAACGGAACCAATTCAATACTCACGAAGTGCTGCGTATGTCTCGGGCACCACTGTCCCTCCAGGGTAGCATGTAGGTGTTCAGCCGCCAACTGTGTGGACTTGCCATAATATAAGCCAGTGATGAGGCAACAGGTAGCAACCGGTGGGTAGTACTTCCATCACTCAAATACGCATACCGGCTTTGTATCAGTTTCTTGTAGGTCACCTCAGGTACCTACAAACACACCTAAGTCTGCATACCGCAGAGTCCACGCTTCACAAAAACAAATAGCAACCATTTATCGTCGTCTAGTCAATCACAAACAAACACGACAACTCTGCAATAGGTGCACACCAATAAACACAAGATCGTCAAACGGAATGGCATTAATTTCACAAAAATAAAAACCGTTCGGCCACCCTAATTTCAATAACAAACCACGCAAGGTTTCAATCATTGTACAAGCACAGAATTACAGTCTCTGTCGACAATCACCATTACTTAAAAACATGTTGGTTTGTTCTTACCAGGATACAGCATCACGTTTCCTACCTCAGGCCTTTGTTACCATCAGGACTTGCGATGTGACGATGAAAGTTGTGAAGTCATACTTGAAGTCAAATGTCGCTTCACTTAATCACGGCTCGGAAACCTGCAACACTTTTTGACACCTTACACCTACCTACACTTTATCACACTTCCAAAAAGTTCAATAAAATCAAAAGTACAACTTGTGTAGTCAAGCGTGCACTCATGACCAAACAAGCCAGTTATGTTCACGTACAGAGACTCTGAACAACTTCAGTTGCAAGTAAACAGAATAGCGTCACCCGTAACACACCCCCAAACATTGTGATTTTACATTGCTTGCCAACCGCTTACAAGGGAACTGATAAAGTGACATGACTTACTGACCATTCACAAAATAACTGATAAAGTGACACGATCTACCGACCATTCACTAAAGAACTGAAAAAGTGACATGGTTTATAAACCTTTAAAAATGAACTGATAATGTGACTAACCACTTACAAAGTGACGTGGCCGTTATTACAATCAGGTAACATAACGCCATTCACTGGTGACATGGAACACGCTAAATGCTCACCACCATGTCATTCACTCACTCCAACACCTCATAAAATTTTTACCATCCTCCATCCGATGTCCGTTCACCAAGGCACCATCTTATGCTCCACAGCAGCGTCGGTCTGCTTCCCGTAGGATCGGCGGCATCCTTTGTTGTTCATAATGCACACACGTAATCACCGCTGTAACCTCAAACAATTTTTGTATCAAACTGCCAATGACGGTATGTAGCTTTTGCATTGACAAGTCATTATTTGTTGAAGAAACCATCGCAATGCTCTGTCCGATCGAAACAACTACAAAATGTAATGATAATTGTTTCAGTGGGCGGGATACACACAAAGATATGGAAACTTTATGCGTATCCCACTTCTGATTTTGTAGAACAGAAGTAGAATTTATTAATAAAAAATATAAGTACACTGGTAACACAAAGATTTAATAGGGCCATAGGCCAAAGTAACAATTTACATAGTCAGGATCTAATTAGCATTAACACACACAGCAAAATACACAACTATCGGACAATGATCGTACGACGATCGGACAGAGATTCGATATCACTCACACAATTACCAGCGGCGAAGGTTCGGACATAGCACGTCTGTACTATCCGAGATCTCGAGCAGAAGTGAGTGAAGTGACGTTCCAGCAGGCCTTTTATACGTTCTAACACAGTGATTATGAAAATAGGCGGGTAGTCTTGAACATTATTTTAGTAAAATCCCTAACACTTTATATTTAAACCGAAATACGTTACGGTCAGATAGAGAGGTTAGGGTAGGGGATTGTGTCTCGCCGGGGTCGCGGAAGAATGTCCACACGTACCCGTGACCCCGGCCGAATGGTGATGAGGCGAACACCCGTCTGTTTTTAGTGGGTAGACGTCCTTTTCAGGGCGGAGTCCCACACACCGCGCCGTCCTCCCCGGGGCGGCGTGACGGTGCATAAAGCATTTTCAGACGATAAAAAAAAAAAAAAGGGGATTGTGTCTCGTTTTAATAAATTGCCATACAAGAATTTTCAAATCGTCTAGTAGATTTGGCACGAGGCTAGGGTATCTGATCCAAAAAATATTATAGAGTCATACATTGCTAGATAAACTACTGCGTAAAATATCTTTTTATGAAATAAAGATAAGAAAAGTCAAAAGTATTTTTTTTGAGTAAATTCTTGAAATATAATAAAACTTTTTAGGTTTATGGTTAGTTTTGAAATTTTGATATGACAACTTTAAAACAATGGCAATGACATCGTGTCATTTTCGTTTCGTGATTTTTTGTTGTTATTTTATTTGTGAAGAATGTATAAAATAGTGAAAAGGTGTTGCGTATAAAGGATGTGGAAATTAATCATATACTGGCTCTAACAAATCCACTCACAGGTTACAAACTTAACCCACCAATGGTAACGTAAATGTCTACGAGACCGGACGTATCGAAAAATTCCAACTATTTCACTGTTTAACTGTTGTTTTTTATTATTTTGTTTTTTTATTATTTAAGTGAAATCGTATATACTAATAAACGAGCTTTATTATTTATAAGATGCCTTTGTTTTATTATCAATGTATTTTAATAACCAAACTATCAACCTACTTATACTTTAAATAATCATGATTATTCATTTTGCTGAAAATGTTGGTAGTATTTATGTTTAAAGTTAATTATTGCAAAATCTAAGACTGAAAATCCCGGTACACGGGACCGAGTCTACCAATAATAATTATGATTTAAATTTACGTCACAAATGGTGGGTTGAGGGGCCTTTCGGGTGACAATGTTTTCAAATTATGTCAGACTTTAAAAGGACATGTATGTTTTGACGACAATCAAAAATATTAGTTATGTCGACTATAATTATTTATTGATGATTACGAACGACCAGTTGACTTTTTGAGACGACAGTGGACGTCTGGGCGCCATCGCGCACTACACTTCGGTGGTGCCCTCTTTAGCGCATTAGACATGGTATAATGCATATTTTTTGGTACATACATAAGAAACTCCCAAACTTGGGCACTTACTAAAGCGCAATCAAGAAACTAGAAACATGCCAGACAGCAATGGAGAGAAGCATGTTGAATATAAAGAAATTGGACAAAATCAACAATAAAACCATTAGGAAACGGACAAAAATAGAAAACGTCACAACTAGAATAAGAAAACACAGAAAAGACAGGTCACATATTAAGAGGCACTGAAAAATGGAACAAAAATATTGTATTTTTGTATCCTAGAAATAGAAAGAGGAAACGAGGTAGATAGTTTCGAAGGTGGGAAGGCGAAATAAAGGCAATAGCCGGGAAAACATGGACTAGAAAAGCAGTAAACCGGAGAGAGTGGAAAGAATTGGAGGAGGCCTTTGCCAAAGCTGGGCAAACAGACCAAGTTGTCGGTGTCATCGACTCACCAGAGTCGTCAATGTTAAATTAATGCAATAGTTGTCTGGATAAAGGCTTATATTATTATTATAACATACTCCCAGAACAACACAAACACTTGTGCTTATCACATAAATATATTTATCTCATGATCAACAGTTCAACGCTTTTACCAATTTTTATGCGACAGACGGCAAGATGCAATTACAACAACAGTGCCTATGCTTACTGCAAATATTTTTCTTTAGTAGAAAGAAAAATAAACTAATTTCACAAATCCTGTCATATAACATAAAACTGACATGGTCTCTCTTGACGACAAAAATCATGGTCACTCTAATAGAGCGAGATGAGTTGCTCCACCCTAACTATCTCGCTTAGACCGTTTTTCTTCATAAGTGCACATTCCTATTGTATACTAAGTATACTTACTACTTCCATGGATGATAACGATGGCTATGATTATGGTAAGTGGAAAAAAATACTACAAGCTTTGTTACAAAATATAAGTATAATATTAAATTTTTTAACCCTAAATTCTTATAAAATTTACAATACAAAAATACAGTCGCAGCCTAAATAATCCTAAATCCTACGATGTACAGGAAAGTGTTGGATGTTGCATTGTTCGTTTCAATTATTTTTCTTTAGTTTCAATAGTTTTTTTATATTAGTATAATTAAAAGATCGTGTCCAAGAATTGAAACATCCACAAAACAAGCATCACTTAATCCAATTTGTATTCAAGTAAGAAATTCAATAATATCACATTTACTTATAAGAAATTACGAAGCTACTACAAACATTGAAAAGTTTTAAAATTACTCTATATTTACATTTCATTTCTTAGTAATTTTAACTCTACAGCAACCCGAGACCTCATCTAGGCAGTCATAAGTTTAGACAGGCACGTTCAAATTAGCACACAAACTGCAGTTGTTTGCCTCATTGAATATTCAATTAAAATCACACCTTATTGGTGTTTTATTATCATCCTATTGTTGGGCAAAGGATTGTTCACAGGTCATCTACAATCTTCTTTGCGTACTTTATTACATAGACTAGAGTCCAAAAGGTATGTCTATTTCAAGAGGTCTCAACTTTCTACTTTAGCTTTCTCAGCATCCGTTTTATCCTTCAAATACTGTCTTACTTCTATTTCTTCTGGAGCCAAGGTTTTCCCTCTAAAATGTTCTTCAATCTGCTGCAAAGTTTTACCTTTAGTCTCTGGCAAAAGAGTCCAGACAACACATAAGTTATACGTCATGATTCCAGCATAAACTGCATAGGAGCCATGCAGTCCTATGCTTCCGATTAATGTTGGGAAGGTTTTTGTGACTAGGAAATAGCCGCAGGCTATAGACAAGATGCTAATACTGCCTCCTACACTTCGATACTCCAGTGGAAAGATTTCCCCAGCAATAACGTAAGGAAGGCATACCATGCCCACAGCAACGGTAAAGAATTGTATGTTGATCAGCAAGATTGGTAGCCATATTGCTGTGTAGGTAAGTACTCCAAGAACTTTCGCGTAAACATAGCAAGCTATGGCTATGTTACTGAGTATACAGAGAGTTCCAGTAGCCATGAACATGGTTCTCCTCTTTATCTTGTTGACTACGTACACTGCTATCGCGTTTGATATATTCCTCTGTGTATCCAGAGCTATCATCCACACATGAGCGTCGGCTTCTGGTCCAGCCAACAGCGTGATAACAGTTGTGGAGTAACATGACATGAGGGCACCCCCAGAAAACTCCCCCATCAAGTAACTGTGCACCATTATAACTATTGGTTTGTAAAACTCTTTCTTCTTCAGCAATACCATGAGGTCTTTGAAGTTGGATATTGTCGCTCTTTTTGTTTCACATCTTGCCCTTATCATCTCATCTAATTCTTCTTCTTCTCCATCGCCTCTAAGCCATCGGAACACTTTTCTGCAGTCTTCGTACCTCCCTCTTGTAGCAAGCCAACTAGGAGATTCTGGAGTAAAGAATGTCATCAGTAGACTGGCTAGAGGGAAAACAAGGAGTATTAAGATGGTCATCTGCCAGGAAACCAGTGATCCTGTAAGATGGACTAACAGGATTCCAAAAGATTGTGCGACGGAGACAGTGGTGAGAAATGCCCCTCTGTTCTTTGGACTCGTGTACTCTCCGAGGAGGACCGAACGTAGTGGCAGCATCAGCCCGAATGACATCCCGTGGATTATTCTTCCTATCATCAATGCCTGGAAAAGAGATTATTCTTATATTGTGTAGCCCAAAATGATTAAAATTATTCGTGCCAAAGTAGAAATATTGTTCAGTTGGCAGTTGGCACACAGTTAATAAGACGTAGGCATCCGCTAAGGAGTTTGGGAAATTATCACATCAATGGGAATAATTAGATGAACGTGACTAACATCGCTGGGAACTGCTAGCAATAGCAATTTACTATACAAGTACTCACTAGTACGTTCTTAGCCAGGAACATGACGAGCCAGCCCACCAGAATGTTGGCGATGACCACGAAGTGCGCCACCTTGCGGCCCAGCCGGCCCATGATGGGCGGCGCTATGAATGTGCCCATCAGCAACGTGATCGCAGTCACTGAAGCTGAAATATTTACAATACATTTAATTTCCCTTTAATAAATGCGATAGTAACTCTGTTTTGTCTGTCTGTTACGCTTAAACCGCTTATTAGATTTTCATGAAATTTGGTAACCATACCATCACGCCTGTATTCCCCGAAGGGGTAGGCAGAGGCATACTAATGTACACCCACATTTTGCCGGTATGTTTAGGTCCCATGTAGAAGGGGGAAAGCCTATCAACCGGGCTCAAATCTAGACTCCGAGCTGTTACTGGGAATTTCACAAAAAAATCCAACAACGTCATCCAATCCTTGTCTCGACCTGGGATACGAACCCAGGACCTCTAGCGTAGCAGTCGCGCTTGGTACCACTAGACCAACGAGGCAGTTTATTAAATCTTGGAGAAAGACATAGGCTACCTACCTACCTATTGTGCGAGTTATTATTTAAGATTGAAACTTGTGTTTAGGCAATTTAACTGATAAAGAAACAAAACAGTTGTTGAAGCGTTTTTGATATATCGTTTACTACATGAATTGACGACGTCTGTGGTCTAGTGGTTCGAGTGATAGAGTTGGACCGGACTGTTGAACACGAGGTCGTGTGTTCGATTTCCACAGACACAAATATTTATGTGACAAGTATAAGTAGGTATTTGTGTTTGTCTGGGTGTTTCTTATGTATTGTAAGTATGTTTTACAGATAAAAAGTATATAAGTATTATATCCATTGTCTAGTACCCATAGTACAAGCTATTCTTAGTTTGGGACTATATGGTGTTGTGTAAAAGTGACTAAAAATATTTATATGTACGTGAACGCACGGTTAGAATCAAAGCTCGAAGTGTGACGGGATTGTGTACCAGATGCGTTGATTCGAGTTGGAATTGCGTACGTTTAACACAACAGGCTCGTGGACAAATCGCATAAATTAGTGGCTAGATATTTCAAACAAAATCTAATTGATTTTGTTTGAAATATCTAGCCAATTTATCTCGGGTGTTGGGAAATGCTGGAACTTATTTACTATTTTATCTATAACGACCCTCTACAAAACGAATCGATTGCAAACTTATTATATCACTTATACTTAATTGAATAACCTAAATAAAAAACTGAAACGAAATAAACTAACAAATCCAAAACAAATTATAAAAAAATAATATCAATATATGTAGGTTCGGTAACATGCATGCTATATTATTTAGCGAACTGTAATACTTATTTAAATTCTTATGTACTTATAATATGTATGGATTTACAGAACAAAAGTATATAAGTATTATATCCATTGTCTAGTACCCATAGTACAAGCTCTGCTTAGTTTCGAACTACATAGATGGTGATGTGTAAAATGTCCCCAGAATATTTATTTATTTATTTAATTAAATCAACTGTAAAGACAAGTAATTTTATTTCAAGAATTTCCTCCATATCGCTATCAACATTCAAAGTATAACCTAGAAAACCAACAGCATTGCAATTTTGGATAATTATATAATTAACACGCAAATTAATGAGCTTGGTGTACTTATATCAAACGTATTTAAATGTTACGAGGTAATACGATGATAATAGTATGAATAGCATTGATGATAGACCTAGATGCTAGACCTAGCATTGATGCTAGAGCTAGCCACCTTGTCCTAAGCATGACTGCTAAGCTCAAGGTCCTAGGTTCAAATTCCCAGGTGGAGCAGTGCTATCGGGTTTTTCTATAAAATTCTCAGTAGGACTTTGGAGTTTGGACCGGTCGATGGCAATAGGTGGCCCCATATTACATGGGACATAAACATACCGGCAAACTGGGGGTACTCGTTAGAACATCTCTCCCGAACCCGGCGGAACACACAGGCGTGATGGTATGAATAACACTGAAGCAACCCTCGTGTCGGCCTTAGACTACCTGTTTTTTGCTTATGACTAATCCTAGATCCATGGCTTAACCTCCAGACAGAATTCCAGATGCTTACGTAATTTTGTTATGTTGATCATTAGTGTAATGCATTTCTCCATAAATATAGATAGATTTATGCTACATTCAGCCGTGTTTACCACGGTCGACGTGTGGATGGGGATTATATCATTTTTCGAGACGCCCGAAAATGAGGCCCAGAGGAAATATTTTTTTTAATACGGGTCGTGACATCTTAAACTGATTTCGAATCGGAACTAAATGTATGGAAATGATGGCTTAGTAAATAATCATTTAATGAATCAGGCATTCTACCTCGTCGGTCTAGTGGTCACAAGCGGGACTGCTGCTGCTACGCTAGGTCCTGGGTTCGATCCCAGATCCCAATTTGACTTGGGCAGTCCAGGTCATTACCCGGACTTTTAGAAAGATATCTTAGGCCATCACTGCTTTTTGAAAGTCCAACGTCCGATAGTTAAAGTCCCCGTAAACAAAAAAGGGTATTAAAAATAGTTTCATACTAACCTATCCAGGACCCCTCTTCCTCGGTGAGGGTTATGTGGGAGCCAGGTAACTTGAGCTGCGGCAGCAAGATCGCGGGGAAGCCCACCACGGATCCATGGCCGATGGTCGTAAAGCACACTGTCGCCGACACGAAGCACTGTAAATACCATTAATTTACCGGTTACTGTTAGTTTACCGGCGCCGAGGTTAACCGGAGCGATGAATCGAACCATGCCTATCGAATTTTCAACCGACGTAAAACCGGACGAGGATTTCTTACATATTTGCGCAACTCGCTTGATGTTAAGCAACGATGTGGTCTACGATGGAGCATGCCTAGAAGAGCTAGTCTGTTTCTTTCTTTATATATTTGTTACGCGATTACTGCGCCAATTGAGGACCTATTTTTATGTTATTTATTATATAAAAAAACAAATTTCCGCACCTAGGCGTCAAAGTAGGTACTCCTCATCGCTGTCATCTGGTAATGTGCTCAGAAGACTGGCATTGCCACGTTGAATGCTGAATCTCTGGCCCAAAAACGAACCAGCCCTCTGGTCATGAGTAGAGTATTTTTTTATTGAGAGGGTCATAGCATAGTGGCCTGACATAATGCTGAACTGGGCCTATTTGGCGCGGCCGCGAGGCACACGTTAATATGCCATTGAGTAGGTATAATTTAAATTTTTTTTTTTCTTTTCTTTGTTGTTTTTGTTGCTTTTATTGTTCAAAATGTGTGTGTTAAATTTCTTTCTTTCTTCATAAATTAATTAAATATTAAAACAACAGTTATTCGATTGTCTGTTTAGCGCCGACTCAAAATATAAAATGGTAAGTATTTTATTCTTGACTTTTCAGTTTCATATTTTTTATTTTTTGTGAAATAGTTATTATTACTTTCATTGTTTATATCTTATAAGAAAACGGCAAAAGTGTCGATTTGAACCCACACAGTGCATGCTTACCTATGTTCGGGGTGTAGATACGCGAGGCCCTAAAGCAGGCTATCCTTGAACCAAGAGCTACACTCACACTTGACCGGTTTATTTTTATGATGTCCAAAATGCAAATCTCTTGGGAAACCAGGTAATTAAATTGTTAATTAGATATTATGTTGACATAACCTGATAAAAAAATTGTCATTTCCTCAAAAAAGCGAAATACTTACATGTATAAATAAGTATTTATGTTCACTAACATTTTCTGAAAAACTAAGTATTTTAAATCTTTAAATCTTCGCGTAAAAGTGCCTATTAGACTAACCAAGTTTTTTGTCATTTAGCTGTTGAGTGTGAGGTTCTAAGTTGGATTACGTTGAGTAAAGCCTATTGGATTTTTCCATAAAATTCTCAGTCTGCTACTTAGAAACTCGGTTAATTAGGCATGTAGGAGGCACGGATAAAATCTGTTCTACAATATTATTACAAAACTTACTTGTTTCAAAAATGGCGAAATCCTTAATTTTGACATCGAAACACATTAATTCACTCACTTTATCTTATAAAATTATAGTGACACTTTAACTCAGTTATACTAACATATTTAGGTGGTGTTTACTTTATTTTATAAAAGTCATTATTTCGCGGGAATTTACATCTCACCCGATGGCCATACAACTACACTACTGAATAGAATTAATACCAACAGTTTTGTTTTAGACAGATACTTAATAATTACAACCCTCAACAGTCAGATAATTTTCAAATCTAACTAGTTGAGTCACGGTTGATTTTCAAATGCATAAAGTTTGTATGAAGTTGCGTTTAGAATATAAATTCGACCGGTTCTGTTCAGAAAACATGTACACTATTGAGCTATAATGTATTGGTGGCCGCAAAAACAGTTGCTGCTTTATGAGTTGTAGAGTGAGCGCCACAGATAACCTACGAGTTGTGAAAGCAGATCGAACTATGTCTTAATTTTCAAATACGAAAAAGACATAAATGTAATTAATTGTATCGTGCAAGACCATAAAATATCCTGGGAAACTTACAGGACAATTGCTATATAATAACATCTTCAAACCAACTTGTACTTACTTATGACACTGTTGCAACAAATTGTATGACATAAAAATTCAAATTCAAATTCAAATTCAAATCTTTATTGCTTTCATATGTAATAAGGATGTTACAATAATTTGTGGTATCAATATGAAACCCTGCAAGGGCGCTGCAAAATTTTTATTTTAGTGGAATTTGGTACGATACAATAACAATATTAACATTTATATTTAATTAGGTATTAATACAGTTAAAATTAAATTAAATTACATTAAAAATAAAAAAATAAAACTATAGGTATCTAATTCGAAAAAATCGATCGGATTTGTCGAAAGCTAAGTCATTTTTGGTGCAGTGTCCAACTCTAAATAAAAATAATGCTTTTTGGCACTTAATTACGTAATTTATTAATTATGTTTGACACAGTAAGCGAAGGTTTTAATACCCCAATAGTATTTATACTTATATTTTTTTGTGAACGGATATGCTTTCATTTTTTTATTGATAATACCCGAAATTTTGATTAGGTTCTGTTTTGGTGCAAAAAGTGACATAATTATACTATTTAATTTACAACACCATGTTTTGGTGAGGTCATTGTTTTTTTAATCCGTCTACCCGACTTTGGATTAACCAAATCAAATATAATTTATAGTCGAACTGACACAGATCATTTTTTTTTCTAATAGGTTTATATTATGCAGACGTGATTGCGAAACTAGGAACAAGTTATTAAAAAAACTGCTCCGTTCATTTTTATATTCTGTGCTAAGAGATTAATCACTATAGTCTTACCAAATCTGGTTACGGCGGAAAAGAACATATTATTATGCCATCAGTTCACACGGTGATTAAGCCAGGCTTATGTTGAACAATAAAAATTAAAAATGTTATTGGATGTGGTGTCGTTAGACCATAGTGAATTTATGTAATGTCATCAATTTTTTTTTCGAGAACTTCTCAAAGTTATGCCATTTCGTTCAGTGGTTTGGGCTGCGTTGATAGATTCGTCAGTCAGTCGAGTCACCTTTTCCTTTTATACAGATAGGTACAGTTCTCGCCAAACTTATTGTCCGGGTTGAAGTTGACACGAGCTAACTTTAACTCGGCGGTATAAATCGGAGAAAGAAAAATATTGGATTAAAATTATTTAAAACGACAGCCTATGACTTGATCTTTCGTTTTTATTTATTACAATCCATTATTTTTCTTTCTCCGGTTTTAACGGCCGGGTTAAAGTTAGCTCGTGTCAACTTCAACCCGGACAATAAGTTTGGCGAGAATTGTACTTATATAACTTATTGTTGAAAATATTTGATTTATTAAAACCACTATCTCTCGCACACTACTTCACAAATGCTACACAATTTTCTGCAATGGTAACATTACCATGACGCTTGTATATGCGTAGGGTTAGGCAAAGGTAAGGTAAGACAAATCTACACCCACAGTAACTGATATTTGTAATAGGGGTAGAGCCTATTGCCGTCAACCTAACTCCGAGCTGTTACTGAGAATTTTATACAACTAACCTAACCTAAATTAAAAATGTAGAAAACCCCCGACAAGAAATGTAATTTGCCCTTTTGTGGTGGCGGCCAATCGGCCATCTTGGATTTGAAATTTTATTATAGTGTATAAGTAGTATTCTCCTAGTTAAGTAAGCCCTTTCAGTTAATACCCATATTGAGGGAGTTGTCAAAAAATATGTAATTCGCTATTTTGTGGCGGCGACCATCTTGGACCGATTTTCATCAAACATAGCTAAGAACACTCCCGTCTAATTCACCTTTCAAATAAAAAAAAACAAAATCAAAATCGGTTCATCCGTTCGGGAGCTACGATGCCACAGACAGACACACACCCACACAGACACGTCAAACTTATAACACCCCGTCGTTTTTGCGTTGGGAGTTAAAAAGCAAAAACATTTTGATCTAACTGGAACCCAGAAGCGACCCCTCACCTCTTAAAATACTATTACACCATCACGCTTATATTCAACAAGGGGTTAGGCAGAGGTGTACTAATGTACAGTTACACCCAACAGTTTTCTGTTATGCTTGGGTCCCAACTCCTATTATGTAATATATTGTTGGCGCAACTCTTAAACTCCGAGCTGATATTGAGAATTTCATAGAAAAACTTAGAGCACTGCTCGGAGTCGAACCCACAACCGATCGCTTACCTCGAAACAAATGACATAACATAACTAATGAGGAAAATACAATTAAACTCACATGACAGTAAATAAATTAAAACCTATAAAGTGTCCAGTATGGTTTATTGGTGGTACACCTTGAGGTAACAGGTTCGATGTCTTTTAAACCTCTATAAAGAGATAAGATCACCTATAACAACACATACATGGTATTTTAATAACATTATAATTAATTTCCTGTCGACATTGTTTTTCTGATTTCAAACCGGGCCCTTCTAATGAGTTTTAACTGGTTTCACTTCCTTGAGCTGTTAATCGTTTTTCTAGCTAAATGTTAAATAAAAAAAAGTATTAGTAGGGAATAAATGATAAAATAATAAAGAATTCGCTTTTTTATATATTTCGTAGAAAGCTTCTTGTTATAGGGTTGCCAACCGTACTATTAGCAATTTTTTTAATTATTAAAGCATTGTTCTGTATTTTGGGTCAGTGTGCGCATTTTGAACTGGGAACTGGGAACGGGTAATCCTCTCATGCAATTTTCAAATTGCCTTTTTTATATTTTAAATCTTTATTGTTTTTTACTTGATACTTACTCTTGCTTGGAATAATTACAATAGGTACTCTGGTGAAATATTGCCAGTTGCTTTATAAAATATATTTTTTTAGCTTCACGCTTTGTAAATGAGAAAACTCTTTAGACATATATTTCAAGCCTAGCTGTATTTTATTTCCTTAATTTTTTTTTCTGTATTGGATTTTGCAAATGTTTCTAGATTGTTTTCTCATACTTACTTGTGTAAGTATCCTTAAACTATTGTATCAGATGTAGGTTTTAAAATTTAAAAGAGTAACCATGGAGTTTCTTGCCGGTTCTTCTCCATAGGAAATGACTAATTTGGAACCGTGCACCTAGTTTTGACATTTCATAAGTGTCTGCATAAGGTCTATGTGAAAATAAAACTATTATGATTTTGATTTTGATTTCAATTTAGGCAATAGGCCTGTCTGAAGACATTGGGATCACGTCGTGGTCATCACTGTGGAGGGACGAGTTGTGTTGCCCCTCCATCCAAATGGAGGATCCAGGTGGGTGTTGTGAATGGGCCAGACAGTTAATGTCAGGCAGTGATAGCTAAGTACGACTGGCCGAGCTCTGCTGGGATTAAAAAAGAGAAAACAAACCCAGAGATGACACCTAGCTAGGGCGATTATTTCACCCTAGTAAATCTGTACATCGTAACTTTCATCAAAATCGTTAGAGCCGTTTTTGATGACGCGATTAAAAAATATTTCTCATGTAATAGAATAGGATTTTGAAGAAAAAGAAAAATTTAATCCGCTGAAAGAATGTTGGCAAGTTGGCAACCCTACTATGAGCTGTCCTCCCAATAAAACCAATTGCGCACAAATCAATTTCACAGTAGAGCTGGAGCAAAGTCTAGTTACAAAAGTAAAACTACGGTTTGTTTGTTTATATTGGTACAATTCTGTTCAATTGCACTTTGCACGTAATTCATTTGCAGTAAATAATAATTATTTACATGCAGAGTATTTTTAAAACATACATACCATCACGCCCATATTCCCCGAAGCGGTAGGCAGAGGCGTACTAATATACACCCACATTTCGCCGGTATGTTTTAGGTCCCATGTAATAGGGGGCGAGCCTATTGCCATTAACCAAGCACAAATCCTGGCCATGTACTACGCCATGAGAGATACGACCTTCTCCAATTAATAATGACGGGTAAAATCGAAGGCAAGCGACGTGCGGACGGAGAAAGAAATCCTGGCTAAGAAACATCCGAGAGTGGACCAGAATTGCCAGCGTCGAAGATCTGTTTCGCTTGGCACAAGATCGGGAGAAGTTCGCAGAGCTGACGGCCAACCTCCAGAAATGGAGAGGCACCAGAAGAAGAAGAAGAAGGCACAAATCCAGACTCCGAGCTGCTTTTGGGAATTTCACAGAAAACCCAACACAACTTTGCTCGACCCGAGATCGAACCCAGGATCTTTAGCATAGCAGTCGCGCCCGGGACCACTAGACCAACGAGGCAGTCAGTATTTTTATATAACTTCTAAATCGTGGTAGCGTTTTAGATATGTGCATGCGCTTCTACAAATTAATGTTGAATTATTGATCTCGAATTCTTACTCAACTATGTTAAGGTCGACTTCCAGTATAGGTAGATAAGTACCTACATTGTACTCTGAAGTGCTATGATGGATAATTTTAAGTAGATATTGTTTTTTTTAGTTGCAATTGTGTCTTATTTTACCTTTGTATATCTTTTCTGGTGTAGGTACCTGCAATATTCATATTCATTTTCATTTATTTTGCAATAAAGTACCTATATATTTTTTATACCATAAGGATGGCAAACAAGCACGTGGCCTCCTTAAATAATAATAATATAATATTTTTATATTTAAGTTAATAAGTAACTATTATATCTATTTATAATGAATTATTTATTAACAAAATAATAAATAAAAATAAAAACCAAAATTTCCGCACCTAGGCGTCAAAGTACTCCTCATCGCTCTGCCGTCCTCAAGCTAAAATGCCGTTATGTACCAAAACTATTTTTTGTTATGCACGAAAAAGTGGGCAGTTTTTAAAAATGTACGCTACTTAATAACTAGAAGTCATATTTGAGACTTAGAAGTAAAGTCTAACAGATCTCACGAGGAGATCTCACGACTTCTGATTGTGTTGGCACTAAAAATTCAAAATCGGCGGGATGTCAGATAACGGCATTTTAGCTTGAGGACGGCAGCGCTGTCATCTGGTAACGTGCCCAGAAGATTGGCAGCATTGCCACGTTGAATGGCAATGCTGATTCTGTGGCCCAAAAATAATCCAGCCCTCTGGTCACGAGTAGAGTCGATAAGTCTTTTTGCAATTTAAGTCTATTTTAGATTTATCATCTGCAAGCTTAGATGGTTATGCTAGAGATCCAGGGTTTGATTCCCAAGTCGCTCATTGCCTTTTTCCGCAGCACCTCGGAGATTGGATTTGTGCCCGATTAACAATAGGGTCGCTCCTTATTATATTGGATCTAAACATGTTGACGAATTGTGTGTGTACATCAATACACCTCTGCCTGGGCCTTTGGGGAATACAAGTGTAATGACGACGTCTGTGGTCTAGTGGTTCGAGTACCGGACTACTGATCACGAGATCGTGGGTGCGATTCCCACAGGACACAAACATTTCTTGTGATAAACTTAAGTGTTTGTGTTTGTCTGGGTGTTGCTTATGTATTATAAGTCTGTATTTACAAAAAAAAGTATTTTATATCCATTATCTAGTACCCATAGTACAAGCTCTGCTCAGTTTGGGACTAGATGGTGCTAAAAATGTCCCATGATATTTATTATTATTATTTATGTGATTAATAATATGCTTTCGGCATGTTGCACGCAACATCTCAGTGATGTACTGCACGCTGGTGTCTCGTGCCGGTGGATTATCAGCGTTCGATTACCGGGCGTGTAATGCAGCTCCTATCAGATTATATACATAGTCAAGATATGTGGCATTCACATGTGCAGTGATAGATACTAGTGTAAGTACTTGTTCAACCTACTTGTAGATATGTCAAGGTTACGTAAACTTACATACCATCACGCCTGTATTCCCCGAAGGGGTAGGCAGAGGCGTACTAATGCACACATACAGTTTGCCGGTATGTTAAGGGTACATGTAATAGAGGGCGAGCCTAATCAACCGGGCACAAATACTCCGAGCTGCTACTGGGAATTTCACAGAAAAACTCAACAACACTGCTCGATCCGGGCATCGAACCCAGGACCTCTAGCTATCAGTAGCGCTTGGGACCACTAGACCAACGAGGCAGTCGTAATTCAGCTCAACTTAATTGTGGACCATGGATACCTATTTGGTCGTGCCGTCAAGCATAATCCTTCTAAGCGAAATGTATACCTGCCATGTCTTGCAATGATGAACTATGTGTTATTTATGTATATTCCATTTATACTGTTATTGTGATCATTTCTCTGCATTGACCAAATAAAGATAGGTATTTCTTTCTTGTATAAACGTCCACTCGTGTGAAATCTGGGACGGGCCGCAAGATATATGAGATCTTTGTGCGGCAGGGTCAGACCATCGTCATGGCCGAATAAATGTTTTGGATCCCATGGCATGTGGTGTGACGTGCGGTTTTAACTCGGTATGAGCCCGACATAGGTACCCTATCGCTTCTCCAGGTGGCGGGATCTGACGACGTCTGTGATCTAGTGATTCGAGTGCCGGACTGCTGATCACGAGGTCGTCGGAGGATTCCCACAGGACACAACTATTTATGTGATGAACATAAGTATTTGTTTGTCAGGGTGTTTCATAAATATATAAGTACCTAAGTATGTACGGCTTACAAAAAAAAACGTATATAAGTATTATATCCATTTTCTAGTACCCATAGTACAAGATCAGCTTGGGACTGGTGCTGTGCAAAATATCCAAAAAATATTTATTACATACATACATAGCTTCACGCCTGTTTCCCATAGGGGTAGGCAGAGACTATAGATTTCCACTTGCTACGATCCTGGCACACCACTTTCGCTTCGTCTATGTTCATTAACCTCTCCATGCATGCTCGTCGGTTTAGGGTGTGTCGTTTTAAATATTTATTATTATTTATTATACCCTACCCCTTCTCCAGGTGGTAGGGATCTACGAAGATTTCCAGCACATAAAAAAAATAGGTGGCTTATAAAAAAAAACTTAGGGGAAAGTGGTCACCATTCGTACACTTTTTAGATTTTATTTTTTTAATTTATGATGGATTGTTGATTTTATCTAGTTTATATACCTAAGCGTAACAAATATATTGTAGTTTGTTACAAAAAAATCCGAAACTATTATGTCAAAAGGGTAAAGAGTTATAGTAATTTTTCTACGATAAGATATTTGTACGAACGTACCCCACGTACGGGGTACGTTCGTACAGTAGGTGGGGTACTTTCATACGCCATGGGGTAGATTCATACAGGGTAATTAAAAAGCCTATTAAAGTCGTTAAATTTTTATTAATTATTACAAAAATATTTATTTATTAAAGAACTAACTTAAAATATTTGACTTGACTCATAGTCGATAAAATAATGTTTCTTTAGAAACATAACAAAAAATTAAATCGTTTATCCACAGTTTACTTATTGATAATTCTTAGCTTAACAATCAGTCTTAATGATTTCTTTGCAATCATTTTTTATTAAAAATGATTTCAAAGTCTTAATGATTTCTTTGCAATCATTTTTTATAATAAAAAATGATTGCAAAGAAATCATTAAGACTGCAATCAATTTGATTGTTAAGCTAAGAATTATCAATAAGCAGTCTTAATGATTTCTTTGCAATCATTTTTTATTAAAAATGAGACTGATTGTTAAGCTAAGAATTATCAATAAGTAAACTGTGGATAAACGATTAAATTTTTTGATAATTTAATTTTTTTTGCTAATTTCATGGAGTCTTCATCCACCTCTTGGGTACGCGTACCCTTTTTTTTATATTTTCGTACCATGATTCTGCAATAAAATATTAGTTATAAGGCTTACTTTATAAAATATATCGATTTGTTAGAATTCGAATCTTACTAATATTATAAATGTGAAAGTTTGTGAGGATGGATGGATGGATGGATGTTTGTTACTCTTTCACGCGAAAACTACTGAACGGATCTGGTTGAAATTTGGCACAGAGATAGATTTTAGTCTGGAATAACACATAGGCTACTTTTTATCCCGGTAAAAAGTATGGTTCCCGTGGGATAGCGGGCGAAGCCGCTGGCGGAAAGCTAGTACTTCATAAAAAGAAAAATGTTATTGTGATGTTCTGGTGGTTAATAAAATCTAAAGGGGAGCATTCGTACGCGTACGAATGTGCCCCCTGTTTTGCTGTCCGAATGCACCCCATGCCTTGCACAAAATTAAAATACTACTTTATACAAATTCTAATTTAATTGGAGAAATATAGCAATTAAAGCTCAAAATAATCAATGTTAACATTAATATTATTCAACACTATTTTGTCAAAAACATAATAATTCTACTTACAATTGTGTATTGAATTTACGTAAAAAATTTACTCACCGCGCGCGAAAACACGTTACGTCTTGTCAGCCGATGCACCGTGGTGCGACTGGCGCGACACTCTGCTTAGCAACATGGCGGCCGGTATGTCTATGCACACAAGCAAACGCGCGCTTGTGTGCCGTTTAGTTTGTCTGTTATACTAACTGTATGAATGTGCCCCGCGTACGAATGGTGACCACTCTCCCCTACCTACAGAACCCCGCTGACAGTAAACGTTTTCACATTTTCCGAGGGACCTCGAAATTTTGGCACAGTTCATTAACATTGTAAGAGAAACATATATCACGCAGTCCTTCAACTTGGGGGATTGGCAGAACACAAGCAGTTAAATCACCGTCATACCTCATTGACGTGCTAGCGGCATTTCATCAAGACACGTCACTGTAGGTAATCGGTTAAGAACCCTATACATACATAGAACGCTATTTTGAAACTGAAACGGTAAAACGGTTGTTGACTGACTTCTAGGATTAGGTATCTTTTTATATTTTTTAAGCATTTTCCATTCTAAGATTACTAGTTATTTTGGTGAAGGAAAAAATCGTCGCGTGGGCAGGACTAAAACCTGCGTCTTCTGGTTCAATACACCAGACGCTATGGCCGCTAAGCCGCCGCGAGTCCTACTCGTCAAGTCGAAATCTTCCTTCACATTCTAAATTTCAGTCTCAAGGTGACGTTGACAACATCTATTGGATAGCAAAGGGCCCGCGAGTCGATTTTTTCCTTCATTAAATTTATAACAAATCATTAGGTGGTGGCGAACACCTATGACCGACGGCTTTACGTGCTGTCCGAGGCACGGAGGGGTCTCAACATGTTAAGAATGGTCACCCATCCACCCAGTGACTGCGCCAAGCATAACTTTACCTTGCAGATCGATTGTGTAGTTATAATTTAGACTCGTACGACGTACAGTTCTCGCCAAACTTATTGTTATTTTAACTTAACTAGACTGTAGTAAGTACCTAGCTATAAAATTATGTGTAATTACGGTTAATTACCTACAGTTCTCGCCAAACTTATTGTCCGGGATGGAGTTGGCACGAACTAACTTTAACCCGGCCGTAAAAATCGGAGAAAGAAAAATATTGGATTGTAATAAATAAAAACGAAAGCCCAATAGTCGTTTTAAACCACTTGAATCTAATATTTTTCTCTCCGATTTTTACGGCCCGGTTTAAGTTAGCTCGTGCCAACTTCAACCCGGACAATAAGTTTGGCGAAACTGTAGGTACGTAATTACACATAATTTTATAGCTAGGTACTTACTACAGTCTAGTTTGTGCAAATTGTTGTTAGTTTCCCATAATGGCGATAGTAGGCGGTGGTTATTCAATTGTTTTTGTTGTAAACATCGATCGAATTTAAACATAATTGCCTGTAAAACCCGAGAAACAATTTACAATTTAGCAATACAATTAACGTGATCTATCTATAATTATTTCTAACTAGTGATTTGACCATTGGACTGCCAACTGCCAAGTCGTAGGTCTTGAGTTCAAATCCAAGGCTCGCATATTTTTCGGAATCATGTGCATATTGATCACTTGCTAAAACAGTGAAGGAAGACAAGTTGGAAAGAAGTTCGTTAAGAAAATTTCCTGCCCGTGAAATTGGGTTTGTGAGGTGAGTGAGGTCTGCCAAACCGCAGTATGCTAGCGTGGTGGACTATAGCCTAATCCCTCTCATTCCAACGGAGACGGAGATGATCTACAAATATCAAGGAAAGAGGAAGAGGTCCTAAGTTCGCTCTGTCTCATTGGGGTTTTCTATAAAATTCCCAGTAGCAGCTCGGTGTTTGGATTTGAACCAGCTTAGTAACTGTTATATATTATTACTGTATCGTCGTAACACTAGTGCGCTGTGCAGAGTAGGTAGAAAGGCGCGCACGTCCCGCGCGCGCCGTATTCTATGTATGTGTGCGTAACAATTATTATTTCCTAAATTCCCTAATAAAATTTAGTATGCAACTGACTCGCGGTTTGATTGCATGTGTCCCGCTCTCTCCTCAAATACGCAACAGTAACAATAGGCTGGCTCTTATATGTAACCTAAATCTACCGGCGTAAAAACATCAGAACTATGTTTAGGTACTTCATGGATGTCTTAAAACAAAAATCTCCTAGTACAGCTGTTCTTAGTTGTATGTGCAATATCCTTAACATCTTAACTATCTCGGTTACGACACAACGATATAAGTACATACATTGGATACTTACAGTAGTTCCTGTAATAAAAATTAATGAAAAACTGTAGAGTCGAACTTTGTATTTTTTTTCAACATTAACAGTTACCTACTTACTTATACCTATTGATCAACAGACTCCAATGTGCCTTTATTGTTGGGGAGGGAATTTTGTTGCAGGAATTTACAACTTTTTTTGCGTCGAGCGTCCCCTTTATTTTTGCATTATTAACGCAAATCGCAATAATAATCGAAAGCAATCGAAAGGGGCATCTGGACTCTCTTGCAGTCGGTTAAGGCTTTTTATGGGGCCAGCAGTGCATCACCGGCACAACGCAACATCTACGACACCGTTGCAACACGCAAGAGGCGTTGCTGACAACGACTGACGATGACTTACCATCAGCACTTCATCTGCTCGCTTGAAACATGAAAAATTGCTTTGTTGAATTAATTGCTAGTCCATACTACAGTTTTCTGTTTGGCTTTTAAAAACACAAATTCTCACATACAAAAATACCCTAAATAACCCAAAAACACTCATAGTCGCCGAGACAAATAATTGTACCGTGCGAGAATCAAACCCACGAGATTATACACACATATCTCTCAGGGACTACGGTATTTAATCCGAATAGTTGTTAGCTAAATTAATTATGATATGTAATGTAAAATACAAATTAATTAGGAAAATATAAGCTAATTTTAGCTGCTAATATCAAAAGTTTGACCAACCATTGTTTTATGTTAGATGTTTATGTATACACAACCCGAGGAAGATTGGCGTAATTTGCATTTAATTTTAAAGTAATTGTGTCATTAAAGTTTTTTTGGGTAAGTATGTCTGTGCTAAAACTTAGCTATTGTTCCTTTTAGCATTACAATTACTTAAAAACATAATTACATTATTATTTTAATAAAAATATTCTATTTTGCTTTGACCGACATTGACAATATTAATCCATAAAGTTATAAAAAGACACAAGAAAAAAGCAATAAGCGGTTTTCTCTTATAAAACCCTTATAAAATTAGCTTTTTTTTTTAGAAATTATTCATTTTAATTTTAATGTATTCAAAGTAATCCACTACCTACTAATTTATAATTAAAGTAGCATATTGAGTTTAGTAAAATATCCCTACAAAGACACTATACTACTACTACAATGTCCGCTTTATTTTTCTCTTTGCTACCTTAGAAGCAAAACAGTTTTTCTTAATTTACGTTGTTTTTTAGCGACCGTTGTGCCATCTATTGACAAAACATCTAAATAAACGTGTAACTATCCTATACGTTCAAACGCCTTAAGCTTAAGAATATTAATACTCAATCATGGAAACTACAAAGATCGACTTATTTAACTTAAAATACCGTAAAAATAAACAATTGGTTAAGCCAATAGAGAAAGGGTGCTCCTTAAACTTGACCAAATATAAGAAGAAATAAATTAACCAAAAAAAATATCAACCCGACACCGCTCCACCGCGCCGCAAACCTTCAAAACCAAGGAGTGGTCCTCCACGCATCAGTAGCGATCATTCTCCAACGAAAACAGCCGGCAGACGAGCGTCTTGGTCAGACACAATATGTCCCTAGCGGAAGGCGCATCAGACACCGAGCACAACAGGCAGGAGGAAGAGAAGAACGCGCAGATCACGCCGACTGGTGCCAAAAAGAAGAACAACGAGAAAGGAAGACAGGTTAGTGTTGTTTTTAACGTTTTTTTGGGCTTCTCTTCAAAAACTACTTCAGTGTGTTAAGTGGGATTTTTTTTAAGGTTTTTGCTCTATTCAATATTAATATTAGCCTTTCAGTTTTTTAAAGGGGTTTCTTCCAAGCTTTTTTGACAGAACTTTTTTTTGAAAGCTTTCAAATCGTTAAAAAATTTAATTGAGGTAAATATTCTCTCATTTGTCTCCATGTCCAATTGAACTAGTAATTACTAAGTACTGTAAATTATATTTAGGGGATTAACTCAAAATTTATATTTATTTATTTAAATGCACAAAACACATTACAATCGTAAAAATAACCATACTTATCACAAATACAATGTTTTGATCTGGATAAAATTCGGAAAATCCTAGCTTACGTTATAATTAGTTTTGTTTATGTTGACAATACCTACTAATTGCTGGTACATAAAGCAAATACACAAACAGTAGGTAGTAGATATCTGTTGATATAAATACTAAATTTATTAATCTAACTTTTTATTTTATTTATTTATGATGATTGAATGTTTTTTAAACATTCTAAGATTATTAGTTACTTTAATTTTAATCAAGAAAAAATCCTAGGAGTGGTCTCGGATTAATCTAAGTTGGGATGATGTCTCAAATTGAACAATTGAATTACAAAGCGACTAGCTGTTTGAAAGTGAACGTTGTAACTAACAAAAGTTACCAAAGGAACGATTGTTTTAAAGTGATAAGTAAATTAAAATAAATAACCGACTCTTACAATTAAAGAAAACAGTCTTTAACTTTAAATATATTAAAAGAACATGTTGTTAGCTTATGAAGATGAAGCTAAAAGTCCAAACACTAAAGCTATGCATATAACTAAGCCTCCTAAAGCGTCACAGAAGTTCCTGGTGAATGAAGAATCTGCTAGTGATGATTTTGGGATTGGAATTTCATTATCTACACTGAAGATTATACTTATAAAATATCTCTTCAGTCATTGTAGTTGCATTAGAACGCCAGTCCTTATGATTATATTTAAGGTAGGTCGAAGTATTGCTTTGTACTTCGTATAAACCAATTTTCCAACACAGGTTTAGTCAACGCAGTTTTTGGGTTTAGTATTATATTCGGTTTATTGAGTCTATCATCAAATTATCGTGTATGATATTCGACATGCCCCTAAAGTACCACTGTACTAGTACTACCACTTAGGTATTAGTAAACATACTCTTTAATGATAGAACCAAATACAGTCCAAAATAAATCCACACCTACACACAATGTTTCGAGTTGCTATTGTTAAAAATAATTAAATTATTCCCTTATATGGGAATCTTTTTAATTTCAAGACATTATTTTATTTGCCATTAAAATTATTTGTTTCTGATACCACAAAATATCCTCGATATTTTTCTAATTAAAACCAATAGTTTCAACTATTATTAAACGATAAATTTTCACTAAAATTGTCTTACAATTGGTTCAATAAATTACTGCCCTCTACACCATAAGAATTAACCAATTAATGAGTATCACCAATTTATTCCATATTAGGCTCTACAGCTCTGTGGGACAGAACGTATAGCAATTGATGGCAATTTTGTCCATTTTCAACCAACTCGCCCACTTTTGAATGGCGTAATTATACAAGGTCTGTTTTGTTGATATCGTCTACAGTAATTGGGTTTACTCCTACGCAATGTACCGCAGTTTTAACGATGGCACTCATTTCAATTTATGATACAAGACAGATTTTTTATTTATCATCTTTATCTATACATATATCTTATCACCAATAAACAAGTAAATAATGATTTGGTCACCATAATATAAGCCCAAGGACATCGACTACTGAGTAAAGGTCTCCCCCATAGATAGCCTTGCTCCAAGGATAATGGGGTGCGCAATGTGCGCATCCAGCGATACAGTACCATATCCAAACAGTAACTCCTGAAACTTTTGACAGCCGGAAATTAAAAGAACAATGATACAATTAAGCTCGGAGCATTTCTTGCGCGTGCGCACCCTTTGCTCAGTGACGCGCAACACAATTATAGATCATTACTGTCGCAACACTATTCATGGGATCTATTGTATTCTAATAGTATCTTTCTTATTCATTCATAAATCGATTGAGCTAGTGATTTAAAATTGATGGATGGACTATAACGGTAATCTAGTTAAATTAACAAGTATGTGGTAGGTAATTGTAATTTCGGTTTAAAGATCTTTATTCCTCATTAAGACAGGTAGTCACTTACATGAGAACAATACTAGAAAATATATTATAAGCTACGGTTACAACAATCCAGTGCAGGTAGTATTTAAGAAAAAAATAAATAACGTTCTTTTTTTTTAATGACGGTTGTCTGGGAATAAAAGCTCGTTGTAGTACGCACACTAATACTTATGACTCAGTCGAGCCATATGACCGATGGTACAAGTTAAAAGCGTTTTTATGATAAGGCAAAGTTATTGAAAATGAAGATAGCAAGTTTTTTTTTGAAAATGTTAAGCGAGCTTGCTTCCTTGACATCCTCAGGAAGTCTGTTGTAAAGTTGTGCTCCCCCATAATTTAGTTCTATCTCTGTTTTTAAATTATTATGTGTATTTCACCTTAGGCTTGGCTCTGCCCCCAACAAGGTCAATATTTTGCAATAGAAGAAATTGCGTCTGTTTATAATATTTCTATGATTTTCTCATATTCTATGGTATGTTAATTTACCGTTAAAGCATTGCAGGACTGTCTATTGACTTGTCTGACTGCGGAGTCAGTCAATTTATTGTTAAATGTTGTACAATTCCGGACGGAATTAAAAGATAAAGTTAATGTAATGGGCCTGTTATTGAACCTTGAGGAACACCTGTTATTTAGTTGCTTATATACACATTTGGTAACAGTATTATCCTCCTTGCCAGATGTCAGACTCTTACATGTGGAAGGAACAGATTCATACTCTGATGAAGGGCGGAGAGAGTGAGTCCGATATTTCGGACTCAGAACACTTTTTGACCAAGGGTGCATTCCTCCTCACTCCTTCGCACGGCCTCAGCATGGAAAAAGCTTCGGCTATCTGCGAGAAGATGGAGTTCAAAGGCTGCTTCTCCCTCACGAAGACCGCCACTGGCATCCTATTTAAATTCTCCAGCGTTGATGACTACCAGATGGTCTTCAAGAAAGGGTTTCATAAAGTAACTGGATCCAGGTTTTATAGGAAGGTAATTGGTAAAATATTTCTAAAATTTATGCTTTCTTTTGTGACTTCGCTTTCAATGCTTCTTTTCCTGTTTTCTTTGAATCTTTCTCTATCACTACGATGATTTTATTTGAAAGTATGTCTCTTCGCCCTTCGTTAATATCTACATACATAACACTTCATTAGAATGTAACATTGATAAAAAAATAATCATAGTTACTATTATATTTTTAAATCATTTTATAGGTTCTCTTTAGTAACACTTTATTATTGAACTGTAAACTGATTTGTCAATTACCTACCATAATTTTCTCTATAATATTCTTGCTAACCGAAGTGTCCTGCTACATGAAAATGTCTACTAATAACTGTTAATTCTTCTTTCTGTTTTGCCAGATCGCTATTCCCTGCAGACCTCAGAAGACGTTTACTATCTACGTATATGATATTCCTGACGAAGTTCCTGAGGAGGACGTCCGTCACGCTCTCTACAAGTATACCTCCGTGGTCGAGGTGGTTCGACTCCACTTCTCCGGGTCCCCCAAGGACGGAAACACTGGTTGGTATACTATAGGTATCAGTATCGCACCTTTCTTTGTTTATTTTGTTAGCAAGACGCGTTCCAGCGATGACTATCAGTTTTATAAGGCGCTAAACAGAGACACATATTTATGTAACAATAATTGTTCTCTGAATCCGAACGTATCTGATGTGTTAGATGATAAACAGAATTATATCATAGTATTAATTAGAAAGGGTAAAATAATGATTGAAATGTAATACCCCAATTCAATAAGTAATCAATTTAGTACTTTTAATTTGCTATACCTAACTCATCATCTATACGATAGTCTGAGTTGTTATTGGGCCAATTTTTTTGATATGCTTATGGTCTAATAAGCAGCTCTGATCAAATTAATAACTCCGACTCATAGCCCCATTTAAATAAACATATTATGTTATTTATTTGTAACGTATTTAGTTATTAGGATGCACCATTCAAAATTCCCTTTTAAGCCTCTCTGTCTCTCAATCTTTACTAAGACTACCATGTGACTAATGTATTAACTATTTCAATTTTAGGATCTTCGACCCCTAAACCCTTGGAGAAAACATCTTCTCGTGCCCTCACGACGATAGATGGAGAGTTGGTTAGCAGCATGATCCCGAAGGAAGCTTCCAGCGTCATCCGCGTCACGCTGGCCAACATTGAAGAAGCCAATATTCTGCTGCAGAATGGGCTTGACTTCTACGGCGCCACGTACTTTCCTACCGAGCTTGCGACGCCAGCTCAGGCCGCCAAGCTTATCAAACCTAGCAGGTTTGTGTTTTTTCTAAGAATTCACCTATAAAATATTCCAAACTCTGGTCGAAATATTTGAAACATGACACGAAAGAAATTCTCCGATCACCACAAGTACTTGTACAACTTATGGAATATTTAGGGCTCACAATATTTTATAATTCAGCTTGTATTGTCCCAATTCTGAGCAAAGGAAAAATATTGGGGCGGGAAATTTTAGCATGACCATTTTATAACTTGAATAAATAGTATGTGAAAATTTGGTGGACTTGCACTTATCCTTTATTATTATTATATGTATGAATAAAATTATAGAAACAAAAAAGAATATTTACTATCACAATCACAAAACTCTTGAGCACAAGCACAATAATTTTAACAGCGGTTTAAAGTTTGGTTGTCCCCAGGGTCACCGGCGGGACAGTATCAGCCAGGGTGCGTGACCTACTGCCGGTGTTCGACCAGCAAGGGTTCACCAAGTTCGCCCCCCCAGCCTCGCGCCTGGTCAAGCCAAGATCCAAGTAGACGCCCACAATACCGCCTGTTATTGCAAGAAATTGTTCGTTTTACTTCAAGATGTTATAACTGCGCTTTTGTTAGAGTTAACTTGCAGAAGCAAGTATTTTGTTAATGACAAAACTCTTGCAACGTTATTCTAGGAAGTAGCTATACTTACGGCTAACATGTATAATATAACAGAACTTGCAATAGCAGGAACTGTACAAGAACGCTTTGGACACGGAAACGAAACGAAAATAATTAACAACGTTAAAACTTCATTTAGGATGATTGTATTAAAACAACTAATAAATGTACATATAAAAAAGTTGAAAAATACAATTAATGAACCCATGTATGACAGAATGAGTACCGATATGCATTTAATATTATGTTTAACTTAATTAATGTGCCATTTATATACACTATTTTTTAATGTTCTGTTACCAATTTGTAATAATAAATGTTATTTTCTATACAGTTTTGTGTTTATCTATTCTCAATAGGCTTAGAACCTATGAAAGTTTGGACTTATTAAAGTATAACTAGCCCGCTTATAGCAAACTTCTGGGCTCTTTACAACAATATGAACGAAAGTATGACAATAAATGACTTTTTCATACTAATTAATTGTGGCCATTACAATTCAGAGGAGCTTAATCCATATCTGCATTCGAAATTGCCCCTTGGATCTCAAAACCAATATTTTATAACTTTCGAAGCTTTAGTAACTAAGTAGTAAATAAATTCTCTTGAGCTCTGTTTACGAAAAATCTTGCCTACAAAGAAATTAAATACAAAATCTGGTACATTTAGAATGAATGACAGCCGTTAGTCTCTCTGGCAAATTCTATGCATGGAAACCCCTTTAAGTGTAAGATTATTTAACATGAATATTTTTGTCTTTAACATGGAAAGTTGTAAAATTTTGTAAAATATCTCAATCATCCATTTATTTTAAACGCAGGTCAAATATAAATATGTTTTTTTAAGGGCCTGTTTCACCACCTCTGGATAGCAACTATCCGCCGGTTAAATAAAAAATGGACCAAAATTTGTATGAAATTATCCGTCTTGAATTAATTTAACGGGTGCTTATTAGGAGGCGATGAAACAGGCCGTTTGTATTATATAGTAAAATACAAATCACTTTGTCTTTCAAAAATATAAAGATATACATAATACTTAAAATTACGTAGCCCATACCTCTTTTCAGTTAGGTATTTGTATCTACATACATCATCGACCTCGTTTTAGAATTTTCTGCAATAAAAAAAGCTACCAATGTTGTAACATTATCTTTTTCATACTTAATGTATCGTTCTTTGAACTCAAGACATTATTCATCGTCTCCTTATATCTCTTAAAACCTATTTTACAAATTCTTTCGAAGCATTTAATTATGTAAATTCTAGATTATATTTTTACAGCAAATTGTATTTACGTTGCTAATTATTGTTTATCGTCACTACTTTCTTCGTAAATACGGTTAAATGCGCCATTTATAAAGTTTAGGATAACGAGAATTTTCCATTGAATTTGGTCTTTATACAGGTACTTAATACAATATTTACTTTTTACATAATCATGTAGTATTTAGTACTTTAAGAACTTTAGTACATCTGTTTCTTCTGCTTTAATTCATTATTATCATTGACAAGGAGTGGGTTAATACAATGATATAATAATTATTTTCTATCATAATATAAATGACTAAGTACCTAAATATCACAGCTTTTTATTAGTTCGCCAAAAGCAAGAGGCACCTTTTCATTTTGTAAATTCTTCTTCGTCGAAGCAATAAGGCTCGGTTTAAAAAAAGTAACCTAATTCTTTGGCTTCATTCCTCCTATACTTTTGGTCCAGGTGAAATCTTTCCATTTCTAAACCTCTCTTCAATTTGTTGCAAACTTTTTCCTTTCGTTTCTGGCAATATAAAGTACATAACAGCAGTACCAACAAGGGCTATTATTCCATAACTTAGGAAAGTGATGACTTCACCAAAATTGCTCATTAATCCCGGAGCAGTTTTGACTACTATGAAAAATGCAACAAATGTTGTAGCTGAACTGATGCCAGAACCCAAGCCACGCACTTTCGTTGGAAACACTTCTCCACACATGATCCACGGCAATGGAACCAATCCTATTGATATAGCGCATATGTAGCACATCAATAACATCAACGGTAGCCATGACATATTTTCGGGCTTCCAATAAAGGAACATTGATAGTCCGACCATGGAAACTGAAGTCCAAATACCGCTTATGAAACATAGAGGTCGTCTTCCATATTGTTTGCATATTACACAAGCCGCAAAACTCATGACAACTCTTAATGAATCTATAATAAGCATCGCAAGGTAATGATCTATACCCTTCCCAACGGCCTTCTCAACGATTTCAATTGAATAAAATGCAACAGCATTCACTCCAGAGAATTGGCACGTGCAGAAGAACATTATCATGACAAACAGAGGCTTTATTAGCTCTGGACTTTTAAGGCTTATCAGTTTTTCTTTCCATGTCAGTCTTGGCGCGTCGTCAGCCGCTTTTTTACTGTCAATAATACCTTTTAACTCCAATTTTGCATCTTCACCGTACCCTCTCAACCAATAGAAAGCTTTAACTCCATCTTCAGTCCTTCCTTGTGAAATTAACCAGGTTGGACTTTCTGGGACAACAGTCAGGAGACCAACACACAAGACTGGGAATATAGCGCAGATGACTGCAGTCCATTGCCAAGTGAGAAATGTACCTAAAATGTGTGCAACTAAAATTCCTAACGATATGGCTAATGATACTCCTGCAAGAAAGAAGCCTCTGTATTTCGGTTCTGTAGTTTCTCCGATGTAGACAGGGATCAGAGGGCCTGACAGACCAGCGCAGAGGCCGCTGAAGAAGCGGCCTATGAGCATGAGACCGAGGTTGTAGGAGGCGGCGATGCAGATCCAGCCCAGGATGAGAGGAACGCAGGTGATGTACTGGGAAGTCTTTCTTCCGAACTTCTCCATCATCCAGCCGGAGACTAGGCAGCCTGGAGCCATTGGTAGCACCGCCATCGCCGCTGTAAAGAGTATAGTATACATCAATGTAAATATTGAAGAGTATTTTATTATAAATTTAAAAAATATGACTGTAATTGAACATAAGACCATATTATCAAAGTTAAACAAAGATGACGATTTACCAACAGATACAGGTATATCTCCGTATTTAATAATAAACTAAATACCTAAATATTGTTGATATGCATGCAGCATGTATGTACGTATATACCTGCAAATGTAAATAATTGTACAAAACTATTTTAATGTCTTAGTAAATTAACATGAAATCACGTATCCAAGTATTGCCACAAAAATAGATTAAAGTAGCAATTTAAATTGTAACTCTTGAGCTGTCTAGCCCGATTAAACAATGGCGAACTATGCCGTTATAAATAAAACATCGTTGATTTTTTTTAACATTCCTTCATGACGAAATGCGCGGGTTGTTGACCTGTTGGCAATTGTCACACATACTAAATGCGGCAATATTGAACAAATACTGTGCTGAGCACAGTATTATCACTAGCGCATTGTCATCTTGACACCTCAGTTCAACTCATCTCCTCTGGGACCACTAGAGGTTATGTGAAGATGATTTCGATTAAAATCTTGTCTAGTTTGCTCACTGCCCCGCTAAGTGTACTACAATACAAAGGAACAAGGCAAAAAATATAATATAATTGACGAACCTATCCAAGATGTAGTGTCTTCGTCTGAAGGAATAGGCCCAGGTTGGCTCTTCAGCTGAGGCAGCAGGATTGCAGAGTACCCTGACGTGAGGCCAGTCACGAAGGTTATCAGTATTGGAGCTGATGTTGCTAACGTCTGGAATAATCGTCTTCTGTTAGACTTACATGTTTGCTTACCACTGTAGTTAAGTATATCATTAATCTTAGAAATAAACAATGGCGTTGACATGAACGCTGTCATTTCAGTCCAAAAGAGGGTAAGTACAAATGACTGTGAAGTTTACCAAAGAGATCCGAATACCTACATTAGACCGCCAATAAAATTGTACTCATATTAGGTCTGAAATGTTTATTTTATTTTGTCTTTTGGTGTACAATAACGAATATTATATCTCTATTGCAGTCCGGACTTTTCCACGGCATTTGATGAATCAGATGAGAATTAACAAAACTGCTAAGGATCTGCAAGGGTTTGTAAATTTGAACCATTTGGGCGAGTCTATGGCCATTGCAATGTGATTGGAATGGGCACATATCCAAACTCCAAGCTGCTACAGAGAAATTTATAGAGATCTGAAGAACACTATTCAATCTGGGAATCGAAGTCGACGGAAGTCTTAGAAGTAGACTGATCTATGTTCATTTTTAGTATGAAGTAAAAGTTGTATATACCTGCTTCCATAAGGGCGAAAATCGGGTCACAGTTTTAGTATCCGTAAGTAGCGTTGTATCTTTCTTTTCTGAACCATTCAATGTCAACCCTAGTGCAGAATTCGTCATAATTTGAATATTCTGTAAATAATTTGACATTCTTCTCGAAGACTTTTTGTCTTCTGTATCTTCAAGCTCTGTGTAAGAATCTGTCTTCACATTCTTGTAAATTTTATTGGCTAGTTCTTGTGTGAATTGTTTGTTTGCATTATCGATGTATTGCTGTGCAGAATCAAGTCGATTGTAGCTAAGATCTTTTGTAATAACGCCTTCAGATTTTTTATCTTGTTCATTATCAATTTCTACGCCTTTATCACTGTTTTGAAGATTAATTTCAGCATTATTATTTTCTGTAATTTCATAATTTAATGCGTCACTCATTAATTGTTGATCATCAGTGAAAGATTTGTTACTATCGAGTGTTGTTTCTCGTAAATCTTCTTTTTCATTCGCAGCTCCCGCCATACCTCGATCTGTAATTAAAATTGAGTTGTTAAAACTGATAGGTTGTTGCGCTTGCTTAGCCAGCACAAACATGGTTTCGTTTGTTGTAAATTGTTGCTCAAGTTTCAAGTTGATAGTTTTTACCATGAAATCACAATGAAACTGACAATAATCTGCCGTAATGACGAGCGTTTAACATTACGAAACTGACACTGACAGTTTTTACTATGAAATCATTATTACGAAACAGACAGTAGTGTGCCAAAATTGCGTGATTTTCTCAAATCAAACGTTTTATCTCAACCCCCAGTCAACATAAAAAAAAATTACGACTAGAGTTTTAACCAGCGTAATACAGAGTATTTTTTCCAAAAAGTGTACCTTCGGTACATCATTTGGGCCGGTTTCGATGACCTCTTTTATAAGAAATACCCAGACCACGCGAGCAAAGCCGGTAAAAGCTAGTAAATTATATCGTTAAATGTTATCAACGTAGTATCGCGGCGTATCCCTCATTTAGTAAATAAGTATATTTGTCGTGTGTCTCTTATCTCAAAGCACCTGACACCCTTGTCTTTGTCTCTTTAGATAATTAAATGTATTCAATAGTACATATGTGTAAATTGGGTCCGCTCATTTTGATTGAATTGTATTGTAAACCGTAGGTACTGATACGCATGCCCTAATCAATGAAGTTCGAGGTTAAATGATAACAGCAAGTGCTGCCGGGGTCAGTCTCTGGATGGGTAATCATTCTTTCATCAACTCCCTACGCTTTGAAGACTTATAATAATTATTTTATGACGTTGGCACTGGTACATATTATGTATTGTATATTATTATCATCAACCCATTAACTATCCCACTGCTGGGCACGCGTCTCCTCTCAGAATGAGAGTATTTAGACTATAGTCCACCACGCTGGCCAAGGTATAATCGTACATCTGTACTTATATTATAAACACGAAAGTAATTGTTTATCTGTAACCTTGTCACACCTAAATCGCTAAACAGATTTTGATAAAATTTGGCAAATAGATAGATCACTTAGTTAAACATAGAAAAATGTACCTAAGATTATTTTGCATTATTTCCACAAGCATGGAAGAGTTATAGGAAACTTTTGAAGTTGTAAATAACAATATAATTAATTGTCTTTGTGTGATGATGTTTATAGACAATGGATGTCCCGTGTTATGCAATAACAGAGTATCTACATGCATTGTAAGGTTAGCTCATCAAATTACAGGTATTTAATCGGTAATTCTAGCTTTACAGTGTGTGTCTTTGAGTCTGGCCGTTTTTTTTAAAACGCCGCGTCAACGGCAGCATATGCAGCATATTTTATGTAAATAAAGTTTAAATAAATAAATAAATATGCAGAGATAATTGCTCTTTTTTGGACTGGCGTAGGGTTTAAATAGCTTAGTTAATTATCATTCATTTTGTAATGACACCTTAAAAAAATATGCATTCAACATAGGTGATCATGGTCGGTCAACAAGTCGAACTCACAACCAGGCCGTGTGTATGACGAGAAGAAAAGAAGTATACCAGAATTGTAGCAAGTGGCGGTCTCTCGTTTCTGCTTACCCCTGTAGGAATAGGCGTGAGTGTATGTATGAAAGGAACAAACAACTCCTGTTATGTACGTCCTAAATATATAAATAATTGTACTAAATCTAGCCCAAATATTAAAACAGCTGCTAGGTACAGCTATAAAAATGACTTATTATTTATCAGTAATTATTGTATTAAATTATCATAAAGATAAAACGAGACACACCCGTCAACATAGTATTATGTTTGATGGTGATTAACTTTACAGAGTTCTAACCCTCGATAGGGACAGACGTTTGATAACAACAGTTCACGTGACATTGGGCGATATAATCTGTGCCCGTGTATCATTAAATTAAAGATGATAAACTATAGATATAAAGAAGGTCATCAAAAGCCCATACAACTCAGCCCAAATTTTTACCGGAGGTACATGACAGCTGTCAAGTTGATAGTTTTTACCATGAAATCACTATGAAACTGATAATAATTCACCGTAATTGGTCGTAATGGCGTGCGTTTGACATTCCGAAACTGACACTGACAGTTTTTACTGTGAAATCATTACGAAACAGATAATAGTGTGCCAAAATGGCGTGATTTTTCTCAAATTAATAGTTTTTTTTTTCAGTCAACATTAAAAAAAAGTACGACTAGAGTTTTAACCAGCGTAATACAGAGTATTTTTTCTAATAACCTTTGGTACATTATTTGGGCCGATTTCAATGACCTCCTATATAAATATTGATCCAGTGCGGGGTGGGGCTCCAGACCAGGACATGCCCCTCTTACTGGAGTACCCGAAGAGTCCATGCACCTGCACATTCGAAGACTTGATAAACGCAACGGATGCTCCTACTGGGCTCAAATTCTATAAATAGGTTTACGATTTACCATTGACACGAAAAACAGAAGAATATAAATGTTGTTATTTTTTTAAATTTAGTTAGCGGCTATCCTTTGCAATAATATCTGCGTATCTACAATGACCCATTTAGATAACTAATATTGTATAATGTCATTGCATTTAAATATAAATTCCTACGCGTAGAAGCTGTCATGTGAATATGCGGGCTTACCATAGACAATTAAAAGCGATTAAAAAATATCTTAAGCCTAATTGCATACAACATTAGACGACGTCGCGGTAGGCCCAAAAGGAGATGGCGGGACGAGCTAGACCTTTACTCGAAGGATTGGCCGCAGATAGCCCTTAATCGTGACGAGTGGAAGGCGGGTAGGGAGGCCTTTGCCCTGCAGTGGGACGATATGGGCTGATAATAATAATAATAGTTGCATTTCATTATCAGAAGGAACAAATTGCACACAAAATAGATGAATATCATAACATCACGCCCGTACTCCCCAAAACGTTAGGCAGAGATGTGTACTGCTATACAACCACAGTTATCCGGTATGTTTAGGTCCCATGTTATAGGGGGCGACTCTATTACCAGCCGGTACCAAATCTACACTTCAAGCTGCTAATGGGAGTTTCAGAGAAAAGTCAATGACGCTCATCCTGGGTATAGAACCCATGGACCACTAGCGTAGCAGTCGCACTTAAAAGCACTAGACCAAAGATGCAGTCAATCCTCATCAACCCATTAATTGTCCCACCCAGGGCACGGGTCTCCTCTCAGTATGAGGGATTAGGCTTTAGTGCACAACGCTGGCCTAATGCAGGTTGGCAGACTTCAGATGCCGTCGAGAAACTCTCTCAGGAATGCAGGTTTCCTCACGATGTTTTCTTTCACCGTTAAAGCGAGTGATAATAAAATTACGCACACGATTTCGAAAAGTCAGAGGTGCGTGCCTTGAATTTCTCGAGACCTTTTACTTGGCAGTCCAGTGGTCATACCCCTAGGCTATCGCTGCTTAACAGGCAGTCAATAACTAATTTAATTCCTAACTTGTTTTCTTTTTGACCCGCTGAAGAAGGTTCATGGTTCTTGAATTAAAAAGATTAGCTAGTTAATAAGTTGATTGGCCGCCACTTAGCAACCAAACCGTAAAACCCGTTCATAAAACGTGTTTCTTTATTAAATATTTGAATCGACTATTTATTAGTCGATTCAAATATTAGATTAACTAAGTCATTAAAATGAGAAATAAAATTTAAGTAAAAAATATTTAGGGACAAGCTTTTGTTTTAATATTTACTAAAAATAAATAAATAATGATATCAACATAAACTGTCACATATTAATAACATTAATTAGAGAAATATTAAAACTTGAAAAAATGAAAGCGTGGCGCCAGAAGTTAGGGTCATTTATACGGAACCTTTTTGCTCAGCCCAGGCATGGTTACCATTGTTAACACATCGAGACCCCTGACACCTGGCATCGGAAAGCACGTAAATCGTTGGTTCCAGTTGTCATACGAATGCCTATAACAATCGTTATAGAGTTACAGATCAATTGGACTCCGGGAAGTGGGTTAGACTGGGCTCTCAAATTTTGATCTAAACATACTAACAAAGCAAGTTGAATAAAAGCTTGTAAAAAAAACAGGTGTTTAAAATATGCCTCTCACTTAAACGGATAAATAATAATACCTGTAGTTATTTTTCATGAATGAAACACAAATTCTTGAAAAGTTGAACACCTGCCAACTGCCAGTAATATTACATACCATTCATTTATAGTCAGCTGTTTAGAAGCTTGTTTATTTTAAACAACACATTGAGATAATAACATTTTCTAAAAGTTGCAGATTTATAATAATTATGTACAGTTTTCGCCAAACTTATTGTCCGGGTTGAAGTTGGAACGAGCTAACTTTAACTTGGCCGTAAAAATCGGAGAAAGAAAATTTTGAACGATAATAGATAAAAACAAAAGCTCAAGTCGTATGCTGTCGTTTTAAATCATTTTAAACCAATATTTTTCTCTTTTCGATTTTTACGGCCAGGTTGAAGTTAGCTTGTGCCAACTTCAAGCCGGACAATAAGTTTGGCGAAAACTGTAAGTAGATTAAGGGCCTGTTTGACAGCTTACTGATAAGTTCACGTTAAATTAGCTGGCAGACAATTACATATAAATTTCGTTCCATTTTGAATTTATTCAAAAGTTAGAAGATAGCAGCTATCCAGAGGTGATAAAGGCCCTTAAAGTGCAGTGATAGTCTATGTGACCACTGGACTGCCAAGTCAAAGGTCTCAAGATCGAAGTAAGGCAGGCCGTGTGCGTATTAATAATTAATTATCACGTGCAGGAAAACGTCGTGTCCAACCTGCGCTTCTGAGATAATTTCTCGACGAGCGTGTGAAGATTGCCAAATCGTACCAAGAAAGCGTGGTGGACCTAACCTAACCTCTCTCATGCTGAGAGGAGACCCGAGCAGCAGTGGGTAGACAGTAATAATGATATAGATTTTATAAGCTCCGCCCTATCGCGATTACTTGACCTTTCCGATGGTCAAGGTACATCAAAAATAACTCGCTAACTATTAGTAATGGTAAACAAGAGTTTGCGTAACAATTATGCGACACAAATAGAATGTAGCTGTTTAGTTTTATACAGGCGAAGATTTCAGTTTTGGCCGGGATTGAGGGAACACTTTTGTGGTGTACGACGCTAATCAATAGATCTAAACCACCGACCGGTGCTTCCAGGGATCACCATTGGGTCGTCCCTGGAAGCACCCGAAGTGGTCCACGAAGCCATCCAAAAAATGCTTAGAATAACGCCTCCAAACAGTTGGTGCTCCATGGCAAGAGAAAATTTTGTCAAATGGAGGGACCATTACCATCACTAAAAGGTTAAGAACCATTGATCTAAAAGATATGTTAGGTTCTTACCGTATTTTACTCACTTTGAGAATATTTTTTTCTAGACCCCCCAAATTTTTTTGTTACTATCTGTAGCGAATCTGATAAAGCTATTGCCACGATTATTTTAAATGTAGTTCTCAACGACCCTAATTTTCCTGGGGTCTTCTACTGCCAGAACCCCGGGGGTATGGTTGCCCATGTAGAAAATCTGTGATTTATTATATTATTATCTGCGCTTGCCGCGGTAAATTATTATAGATGGGAGAGACTTACGTTCTTTTCTGATAAAACTGGAAGCCGGCTTGATTATTTTAAATACCTACCCATATGAATTAAATAGTGGATTTTGTCGTATCTACCGGTTTAAGAAACTTGATGGGCTATCTTCTGGGATTAATTATATACTTTTTTGTGCAGACAAAAATAATAATTATCATCTGACATTACTAAACAGATTTATAGAGCTCAATTAAAAAGTCCACGCTGGTTATAGGCCTCCCTTGAATCCAACTATTTATCGGTGACAGTGAAAATAAATATTCAGTAGACTTGTCGTCATATGCGTCGTTGGCCGGACTGCGCGGGCGCACGCAACCGTTTTTTTCGTGCTACGTCACCAAGAGTTACGCTATACGCAGAGGCGTTGCCGGCAGCAACTGAGAGTCGCCAACCTAACCGATGTCTCCTACAAGCAGTCATGTGTTTATGAGATAATGTTTTTGTTTAATAAAAACAACGATAAATATTGGGTAAAAGCAGTATGATGTAGGTATATTATATACAAATGACGCAACCGTCTCTCCAATTTCACTTGACACGTAAATAAGTTGTTATCATATTTTTGACGAACATATGACCATCACAATATACGCTTGTCATAAAATGATAACAGTCTTCCAACTCATTATTAGGTCAGAATAAAATTAAGCGTAATATTGTTTGCATGATAATTTAAATTACTATAAACATTGTACCAAACATCGAGATCCGAAAGCAAAGGAGCAAAACGTTGAAAGAAGGATCGTGGAGAAGGAGGAGAGAGGCGGAGAGTCCGTTACCTGACCAGATAATGTCCCCCGTAGTTGGCTCGCGGGTGCTCCACGCACCCTTCAGGTGTATAGTAAGGAAAGACATCGCCGTGATGGAATTGGGTGGTTGCATCGGACCACAGCATCCTATGGTCATGACTATACGGTAATGGGAGATAGTTGCGGTTTTAAATTTTAAGTCGTAACGAGTCCAACATACCCTGCTGCCTTCCTAGGTGGCAGTCAATCCATGAGCATTTTCTGCACCCTAAAAATGAGACTTGGCAAGACGGAGTGATGACAGTTGGAGTAAGGCAACGACTGAATGATGGATGAGGGATAGCACGAGAAGAGTCGGATGTCCAGTAGCGAAAGATGGGTAAGCGACATAATTTAAGTGTGCTTCCTACTTGGATGAGAGTAACTCAGAACTGTGATGGGTGGCACAAATTGAGGAAGGGCTATATCCAGCAGTGGGTGAAGTCAGAGTGGATTATAGTGATGACATACATACAGTACATTTGACTGCCTCATCAGTGTAGTAGTCACAAAAGTGGCATCAGAGCGAGTTCTTTTTTTTGTGATGTGGAAAATCCTCATGGATCCCACCTGGAGAGGCGGCAGGGTATGTGGAACTCTTATCATCTAAAACCCGCACTTCCCTTACCTTATGTGTCTTGGCAATGGGATCCGAAATATTCACCACAACTACGGGAGCGAGGACCCAAGCCCGATTTTAAGACCCAGCAGTGTTATAGCTCAGTAGTAGCTTAGGGCTTGGGGTCGCCCCATATATGGGACCGTGTTATCATACTGTTGAACTGGGGGTCAGTACGTTTCTACTTAACCCTTCGGGTATACAGGCGTGATGGTATGTTTTGTACGAAATTTTATTTTAATATTATTAAAAAAAGTTTTTGATTGACATTGTCAGAGAAGCCCCAAAGTTAAGGTGTGTCCTATTTTCATTAATTGGTAGGTACATAATTAGATAATTATGTATTTTGATCTATTTTAAATGCATTTCATATTATATATAATTGTTAAGAGTTTTCTAAGATAATGATTATTCATAAGTACACAAATTATAAACTTTAGTTTTAGCAGTACCCTGCCTAAATAAACCCCAACGAAGTTATCGAATTTATATTTCCATAATACCTATTAATTTGAGTGAAAGTAGTGGCAATATGAGTTAACTAAAAATATTATTAATTTGGTAAAATATATAGGTAGGTACTGATAAAAAAATATATAAATAATCTACAAAATTATTAAAATAAAATAAAGAAATTATTTAAAATAAAACCTACCTAATATTTCAACACTACACTATTAACCCACAATAATTATTTTATATACAGTCATTCAAACACTATTCGCAAACGATACAATTGCGGTTGCAAATACGATAACAAATACAAATAAATACGAGTGTACGTCTAGACACGACACAATTCTTTATAAAACTGACGCTAAAGGAGTCAACCCTACCAGTGCACCCGACGCAGACGCGGACGCACTAATAGAGATGGGACACGAGTATCGATTTCATAATTGTGTTAATTTGTATCGGTGTTATGTCACCAGTACCTTTTTATTGCATTGGCAATAAAAATGATCCAAATCACTGAAATTAGACTTGAGTTTTAAGTCTTGTTGTCTTTTGTTGGCTTTTGGTTTTGACCAACTAAAAACTTTTCCCCCTTTTCTCAAAAGGACATTTCAGACATAGTACCACATAATTTATATTTGATATTAAAAATACTATGCCTGTACTTTAATAGAGATCATGATTGTCTGAGTTTGATTCGGCATTATTCTCACAGGTCGTCAGTTAGGAAATGCCGACGCCATTTAGGGTTTTAATAACCCTAAAACATTGAGATATAAAAGTGTCTCTATTTGCAGAGATAATCATTTAATTCCATCATTATAACAAAATAATTTATAAGTTTGAAGCCTCACTAAGATGCACCAATATCCATCATTCAGAGACGAATTTGATTAGTATAATGCACCAGAAAATGAAGACAATACTCAAAAGATAAAAAAGCTAGATCACGTCCAGTCTTGGATGGTTGAACAATTACACATCGACTTGAGGAAATTTATGAAGGTCAACTGAAATAACTTTCATAAATAAATCTTCCGCCATCATGGGTTAGGTAGGCCAAGAAGGGTTAGGCAGGTGAACTGCTGCAGGTGAAATATCCACAATTCGTCGGCAAAAATATAACTAAAGTAACGATTAAAATGGTTAGGCCCTATGTGATTGGGGGTGAGCCTTTTACGAGCCCACTATGCTTGACCTGTGAATTGATCCCAAGATCTCTTGACCCTTTAGCAATAGTTGCATCGTTAGTCTAGTCCTAAGTATGACTGTTACGCTCAAGGCCCTGGGTTCGATTCCCAGGTTGAGCATAGTGCCTCTCGGTCTGATTACTATCCATCTGCATACAATAGATCCCAGTGATCTTGTATATTTCATCATTACGTGTCAAGGTACGAATGCGGTCGTATGTCATAAGATCTAAGCCACAGACTAACGAAGGCAAACACTTGTGTTTTATGAGGTATATTGATTGCGTTTCACCCTTCTATTAGTCACTAAAAGTTCGATAATATGGACTTCCACTTTCTTAGGTGCGAGTAGAGTATTTCAGGGTATAACCACAAAACATTATAAGTACCTTAGTTGGTTGCATCTTTTAACATAATTGACATTAATTAAATGACATAATTTTAAGAAGAACTAAAAAACGAATATCAGCCGGTTCCTATATCCAATCTGTCGATAAATTTGCTTACTAGAGATATAATTTTGACATTATTTCTCCATAGAAATATTCTCAGAATTCTTTTTTTTTAAATTTTGTATTTTGAAATCCTATTTCTACGAGAGCAAATATGTCGACAGGTTGGATATAGACTGGCCGTATATCGATATAATTGTCGATATAATGCCAATCTCGAGTTCAAAGTCCGGGCACTGTCCGATATCTGCGCCTGCGTCGTGCTTTGATTTACGCGCCATCACTTTTTGTACGAAGTTAGTAAGCGGAAGTCAAGCTGCATTTTACAGGTTAAATAGATACACAAATACAGCTGTTTGTAACCTATTTAGGGATCACAACACACACACATATATCTTTAATGATTCTGTTCTAATTAACTAATAAACAATTTGCTAATAATGCAGTTTATGTTTCGGACATTTACTAATTTCTGTAATTAATACCTAATGAAGTGTTTGTTAATTAATGTCTGGTCGATAGAATAATATAAAATTAATGTATGTTAACATACTCTTTTGTATACCTTATGGTCGTCGGCCAGGAGCTAAGCGTAATGTTTTAAGTTTAATTTCCAGTGTTATGTATTGGATGTATTGTGTTTTATATGTTGTACCCGAGAACGATGTGCTTAGGAAATGATATTTATTTCTGCAAATAAATCTTTCAAGGAATACTTTTACTTAATGTGTTAATTTTTAACTAGATGGCGCCGGCATTTCCTTACTGACGACCTCTAAGAAGAAACGCCAAAACAAACTCAGCGAATCATGGTCTCTTTTAAAGTCTAGACATAGTATCGGTTCTACCAGATGCGGTTGAATATTAAAACTTTACAGAAAATCCCTGCAATCAGGCCTCCGCAACCCAATTTCTGGGCAATACCGATATTTTAAAGATTCTCACCCGCGTTGATTAGTGTAGTCAAGCCCTCGTTTTCCGCACTATTCAATCACAAAGTGTTTAGCACTTAGGTAATAATAATAATACTCTGGCTTACATACAGTGACATACTTACATACAATGTTAATTTTTAAACGTAATTACATTAATAAATTAATGTGATTACGTTTAAAGTAACTTATTTGGGTTATCATGTGTGTATGACTTACAGAGGAGACATGGTTTATTAATAAATGCGTCGTTCTATCAAACTGCAAGTTTAAGCTGTGCTTGCTGCGGTCAATCTTTGGATGAGTAACTTTTATTATTGAAATTTTGATACGTACAATCAGTAAGGTAAATTATGATACCTACTTAAATTATGTTCAAAATATAAGACAAGACTACTAAGACTCATTTATGTTAAACTATTTTTCCGCCAGCGGCTTCGCCCGCTTGATCTGGGGATGTTTTATAAATTGTAAAACAAATGTATCCCACGTCAACCGTACACTTTACCGGGATAAAAAGTCTATGTGCTACACCATGACTATAATCTATCATCCAGATCTGTTGCACGTGAAATAGTAAAAAACATCCATACATCCAAACTTTCACATTTATAATATTAGTAGGATAATATTCTTACTTATTTTATGATGGTGTAGGATTTTGCTAGAGTTGGTCTGGGTAGTGGTAGGTACCACCGCATTGCTAAATATTTGGCGGCATCGGCAGCCTATAAACCTCAGCAACACTTACCTATCACCAGCGTGTTGTCATCTTGAGAACCGGGACAACAATCTAAGCACATTTATACTGTTGATACTAACACTATGGACTCATGTCTAAAATAAATAATTTTAATTTGTAAAAAAATAAGTTGTAAGTCTGTTTACCCTAAAGCCGATACACGGCAACTTTATTTTGATTTGATAGGTCAGAAAAATACAAAAAAAAGCTTACGTGGTGACGCGCTTCAAAAGTTTGCGAGTTCCCCGAGGCGCCGTTTGTAGGGGGTGGTTTGCGCGCGCGCAGGTGGGTACAATGTATAGCTAAGGGTAGGCGCAGACGAGTAATTGACCTCCCTTTCGGTGTTTGCGGCGATTTTCGTAATAAAAATGGGTTTAAAATTGAATTTTTTTTTTAGATAAAAATACCTATTTTTTATTTATATATGTGATGAATACTTATAAGTATTTGTTTGTCTGGGTGTTTCTTATGTATTATAAGTATTATATCCATTGTCTATACCCATAGTACAAGTTCTGCTTAGTTTGGGACTAGATGGTGCTGTGTAAAAATGTCCCAAGATATTTATTATTTATTTATTTTATATTGTTATTATAACATAGGTTTAAAACCATTGCAATCGATTCTATTACAAAATCTGAACAAACTACTTTCGGCTTTCGGGTAACAAAAACTAAAGTTGTATTGATTAGCGAAATAGGGTAATTTTTGTAATTTCCTCTAGAGTGGGCTTGATCTGTTTGTCCGTGAACTCATGGTAAATAGAGTGTGCGGAAGTGGCGACAAATATTTTTTTACCCTTTTTTGTGTACATAAGCAATTGTTTATTTTTTGTATAGAAGTAAATATCGCAATACTTTATCATTGTTGACTTGAATGCGTTTTGTGTTTGGTCCTTCAAAAAGGTCAGGTGCGTAGTACTGGCAACCGGCGCGTGTGCATGACGAGATATTGTGTGAACGTGGAAGAATTCTTGCATACTTGGCAAGAATTGTTGCAACTGGCAATTTGTAGTGGAAAGACCGATTGCCAGGTGGGCAGATGTTTTATTTATTACTTGTTTGTGGTTATAATGTCACTGCGATCTTAGTACCTAGGTCCATTGTGATCGCCGCATGATGGTCTAAAGTTATTAGAGCTCAACGCTAAACACTGCGGCTGACACAACTGCAGGATTTGCTTAGGGGTGAGCTTCTTTATTTCACCTGGGCATAAGATATGTTTCCCCAGATGAGCACTGTGCTGCATTCCGCCAGAAGGTGGAGTGGTGTTTCATCATGGGTAGACGTTCCCACACAGCTTGTTGGAAAAACCTGGACAATATTAACGCAAAATAGGGATGAAGACGTCTGTCACACAGTCCACTGTCCCATAGGACCTTCCTTCTTCCTAGCCTCTTCCAACCATGTTGGGGTCGGCTTCCAGTCTAACCAGATGCGGCTGAATATCAGTATTTCCACGAAGCGACTGGCATCAGGTGGTACTCATATTCGAAGGATAGACTGGATTAGTGTCCCACAGGACACAAATAGTGTTTTTGTACGCCTGGGGTTTTCTTATATGCATGTATTTACAAAGGTACATAACTATTATATCCATTATCTAGTAAAAGCTCTGTTAATAGCTTCGACTCGATAAAAAGTGTTGTGTTATTTTATTTCCGAGGTACTTAATTATTTATTTTTATTTATTTTATGAATGGCGTAAAAGAGCTTATGCCCCGCAATGGGTCGATAAAAGCTTTGAAATATAATATAATATATTATGGCCTAGGCTTCTCGGCTTAGGGGTCACGATGAGAGCGTCGTAATGGTGTCCAGTAAAATAAAACAACCATGAGATAACGATTTTGCGTCTGGGACCCACTCCGGGTCTGGTTGAAAACCAGCGCCAGGCAATCTGTCTGGAATATGCTGAACCAGATCGCTTCAGCGCAGCCGTCAGGCATAGTATATCATTCTATTTTGGTATCTTATTAATTTTTCTCTTAAAAAGTAAGTTATGTACATGTCTCGCTGGCAGCTGAATAAATGTCTTTCTTCTCTTTTTTTATATTTTGTTCATCTGCAATGTTAAATAGTACATAGTACAATCTTATCAATGCAATTGGTATCAACATACCTACAGATATATAGTCTGCGTTATTCAGAACATAAATTATCAGTTTGTTATCGTACAACACTACAGACTACAAATAAGAGAGTTGTAAAAGGATTTGAGATGAACTGCCCTACTTTTGCTTGAATTAATACTTAAGAGAATGCAATCCTATATTATACCTACGACTTTTTATAATCATATTGCTGATAAAACTAATTGCTGCTAGGTTCTCGAGTTGAGACTACGTAGCGTAGGACGGCCTCCAACGAGATGGACCGTTGAACTGATAAAGGTTGCTGGGAGGCGTTCGTTGGATCAATTTTCGACGGCAAATATCTGATCCATGAGGAGTTTTCGCAGTATAAAAATAACAAACAACATTTTTGCCCTTTTTTTGGGGACGCGGAAAATCCTCATGGATCACCTTGGGAAGCGGGAGAGTATTTCAGACTCCTAACAACTAAAAACCATGTAGGTCATGGGCAGAGAATTCAAAACATTCCCCACGACTGCATACATTTTACCCTTCAAACTTCAAAATAGAAAACCCTGTGATCCACGCTTGTTATCAAGCGGTTTATCGATGTATGTTCATTTGTCACCTTGCTACAAAAAAGATTTGATAATATCACTTTTTTTCTAGTGTCTGAAAAAAATAACAATAAAAGCTCAGTTTATTAAGCGCAATAAGGAAATCGTTCGATTCCGGGTACAGATAATATCCCTACCAACAAATACAGAATTTAGTTAATTAGATTTTGTATTGTAAGAGGTATTATGTCAAAATTAGGAATAAATGTTGTACTGCAACCAAACTTTACTTAAAGCGTCTGTTTTTTTTTGTTGTTTGTGGAATTTCTAAAGATCGATCCGTATTCAAGTTTGCGGTGATTTTTTGTTGGTTGATACAGCAAAACAACTGTTTCCTATTCTATTTCAATAAAGGATCAATTTACTATCGGTCACTTTGGCCACTTCTTTATATTTACGAAATATGTATGTTTTAAGTAAGAATAAACAATTATTTAACACAGTAGACGAAATAAATCGAACCCGGAATACACTCTCGTCTATTATTTAATAGACTAGTATTAAATGAATTGTCGAGATTAACAAAATACAACAAAAACTGCCTAGCAATGTGTGTGCGTATTTATAATAAGATACCAAATTATAAAAAAAAAAAAAAGATTAAATTGTACAAATGGTTAAATGAATGTAATTTGAGAATTTATGGATAAAAAACTTGATATAGATCTATAACATTTAATTTTAAATTTTTGCATGCTATGGATTATCCTAGCAAAACATTGTATGAGTCATTTTTAATTTATATATAACACCATTTTATACCATGTTTTAAGCAAATAAAGGATTTATTATTATTATTATTATTCTATGATAAATATAAGACCTGTACCAGGATAAAGTTTTATAGATATATTTTTTTTATATATACCTATTAATTTCGGAAAACCCTTTCTTATCGGATGCCTACGTCATACAAAGAACACACCCGCCAAGTTTCAGGTCTCTACGATCAGCGGTTTAGGCTGTGCGTTGATCCATCAGTCAGTCAGTCAGTCAGGACAAAGCATTTTATATGTATATTTATTTTATTTATTTATTTATTTAGTTCAGGCTACAAGGCCCATATTATATAAAATACCATAATACAATACAATAAACTTAAAACAATAAAATACTATACATATACATAACAATAATAAAAAAATAAAAAAAAACTAAGCACTAATTTACACGATGAGTCGGCGTCGTGTGTCGCGCGGTGTCCGGTAGCCGGCCTCGGAATCGCCGGAACACTATAGATAGATCATTAGCTGTTGCCCGCGACTATACTCGCATCATAGAACACTTTTAATATTCTATATGTTACTTTAAATAATATTGTAAAGTTTCATCAAATTTTGTTTTTGTGTCAAAGAGTAACAAACATTCATCTATACATCCTCACAAACTTAATTATACCTATTATTAGGAAGAATAGGAAGTCATGTTCATCCTCCTAGTCTTTTTCCCAACCATGTTGGGGTCGGCTTACAGTCTAACCAGATGCGGCTGAATATCAGTATTTTACACGAAGCGACTGCCATCAGACCTTCGCAACCCAATTTCTGGGTAATACCGATATTCGAAGGATAGACTGGTTGTCTGGCTTTTTGGACTTCTGACGTAACACTAACGATTGTCATAGGTGTTCGTATGACAACCGGGACCGACGGCTTTACGTACCTATTATTAGGAAGTACGATAGGATAACAGTTGAATTGAGTATAACCTCCCCTGGTTTTACGTCCGATTTCTCTCACTTAACTCGTTAGCGACGCGCGACGCCGTAAAATATTTGTATGGAAAACTATCCAACGCCTCTAGCGGTTCTGTAAGAAACTCAAATCTGCTATGAGATAACAGCGTTTCGATACGTAAAAAACTTATCGAAAGCAATTCGTTAGTACCCATAGTTGATGTACAGGAACAGCAATCTCAGCGCGTTGTCATGTTGTGAACCATACAGCAGACAACCTTCAAGAGATTGACTGAAGAAAGTGGAACATCGCATATATAGTGCCATTGTATTTAAATAGGGATTAATTAATTTAAGTGTAGGAGTGTTAGTTACACAACAACATGGTAATAATTATCAGTACAATTGCAAGAATTGACCTTGACTTGTCGTTTTAGGGCTACTTCATCTGCATCATCAACTCATATACTCTCCCACTGCAGGGCACGGGTCTCCTCTGAGTATGAGAGGGATTAGGCTATAGTCCACTACGCTAGCCTAGTGCGGGTTGGCAGACTGCACATGCCGTCGAGAAAATCTCTCAGGCATACAGGTTTCCTCACGATGTTTTCCTTCACCGTTAAAGTTAGTGATTACGCACATGATTTCGAAAAGATTCGAACTCGAGACCTTTAACTTGATAGTCCAGTGGTCATACCCCTAGCACAGTGTAATATATCTCTAACAGTGAAACGACTCGGCCGTCTAGACAGGTCAACGATAAGGTGGGTTGCGGGGCAGAGCGGCGTCCGACCACCGCCTTTTCGCAGGCGGCCCGTCCGCCCGACATACACTGCGCGTCGGTACGGAGTTTCAAGTGCATCGCCATTACGCTGTCGTTAATATTATTAAATTTATTTCGAATATTGCCGATGAGATAATTTTTCAATAATAAATAGTTCTACTTGTGCAGATTACGGTTGTTTGCCGAAATCGTACAGCAGTAATAAAGGAGAATTGAGATTTAATCGATTTCCAAAGGATGAGAATCGATAAGTGCCTCCTAACCTATTATGTATACCTACCTAAAGTTATATTATCTCTACAGTAAACAGAATAAAGTATCTATCCGCCGCCACCGTGTGTTTAGGTAATTACTAAAAAACAAAACTTTCCAATGGGTTTTTACGATTTTCACATATAATAATAATAATGACATTTTTACTAGATTTTTTAGATAAGTAAGATAAGTAGGTACCTATTGTTGATATTTTACGATATAATAAGTAAGATTTGGCGAATCTAAACTTATTTATTACTTTATTATCTATGTACCTATATTCTATGACTTTTACGGCCGGGTTAAAGTTAGCTCGTGCCAATTTCAACCCGGACAATAAGTTTGGCGAGAACTGTACCTATGCCGGAAATAGCGTAATGTCTAGGTATCTGGAAAGGTTGACGTAATATAACCCTATAACCCTTTATACGGTGATGAAATTTGTTCTAAAATTAACTTACAAACATAATATCACCTGTAAGAACGTAAGTACTTGCAAAATGTTTTTTGTGACAACCCTAAGCTCTTTTCAGTGTCTAGACGATTGTCAGCGTCCACACAAAGGAGTTGGATCACTATCCGTTGTTACATTATGCCCCTAGGCTCTCACTGCTTTAGGGTTACTTAGTCATAAAATATCTGTGACTGCTACCCTCGAGGTCCTGGGTTTGATCTAGTCAAGGAAAGTGTTGTTGGGTTTTTCTAGTGATATTTCCAAAAGCAGCTCGGAGTCTAGAATTGTGCCCAATGGGCTTGCCCCCCTATTACATGGGATACCAGCGATATGTGTACATCTCCCTTTAGGAAATTCAGGCGTGATGGTATGTCTGTGATGTATTAGTGATAGTCAGAAGCAGGGCCGGATTTAAATTTGTGCCGCCCTGGGGCACTGAAGAAAATGCCGCCCTATGACTTAAATTTTATTTTAATAGTTTTGATACATAATTTTTTAAGAATTAGAATAACTAATTGATTGCAGGAAATTTATTATGTATTATATATTATATATTATTTATTATATACTATAGTAATATAAAAAATATTTGTAATTTTCTTAGAATTATAAATTTTGCACTAAGAACGACATATTAGTATCGCATTATTTTTTTCACAGGCAAACTCGCCTAACTTTTTGAATTGCAAACTGGTCGATTAAATCTCCACAATCTAAACGTTGAAGCACATCTGATTGTATGCATAGAATAGCTAAGCTATTGAGTCTATTTGCACCCGTTGTAGAACGTAAGTAATTTTTAACTCGTTTTAAACAAGAAAACGATTTTTTAATTACGATATTACGATACATTTTGATTTTGAAATGGTTATAGCACCTGGTATATTACATTTATACTACCATATTTTTTATTACGGCTATAGAAAAACTATTCATGAACAAATTATAGTTTACAGAATGTGGATAGGTAGTCTAGTTTAGGGTTTACGATCATTTTAGTCAGCGCAGGCGAACGCGCTCACGAAAAATTTGCCTAAAAAAGTTTGCCTAGACGAAAAATTAAGACGGATGCGTTTCGACCTGAAAATGTACGCAGCTCAAAAGGTTAAATTTCCTATATTATACAATTTTTTTATTTGATACATAATACTTAAATTATATTTCTTGAAAGATAAACTGTTTTTTTAAAAGAATTACTTAGTTAATTATATATTGTATAGAATTTTTTTCTCTAGAAAAAAAATTCCGCCCTGGGCACTAGCCCCGACTGCCCCTAGTGAAAACCCACCACTGGTCAGAAGCCCAAAAAGGCTGAGAACACTCTTACAACGGATTTGGTAGTGCCCAGAAACTTTGTTGCGGAGGTCTGTTGGGAGTCGTTTCGTATTTTTACAAGCTTTTATTTAACTTGCTTTGTTAGTATGTGTGTATGTTTAGAGCAAAATTTGAGAGCCTATTCTGACCCACTTCCCGGTGTCCAATTGATCAGTAATTTGGAACACTTATGGAAACCGAGGCACATTTTGAAAATATGATACTATTGAGTTGGTCTGATGATGGAGCGGGAAGGTGGCGATAGGAACTCTGTGATAAAACTGTGCAAACTGCATGAAATTTGCTGTATTTATATATTGTGACCAGCAGCATATAGAGTACATACGGTACCGGAAAAGTGCGGGGTGTTCCTTAAAATCCCGGAAATCTTATTGGGCATATTTATCTAAGGTTTGTTACTTAACAGATCAGCTAAGCGCTGAAATTATGTAATTTTTATCACTGAGAAAATGTGGGATTCTTCTATCAATCCCGGGATTCCGAGTGCGGTAAAAGGGCTCATCAGATTTGCATGAAATTTTGTGCATATATAGTTTATGACAGATATTATAATACACAAAACTCATAATCCCGGAAAATCCGGAGTTTTCCTAAAAATCCGAGAATCTTCTTCAGTTATTAATTGGCAATTACTTAAGCTTTGTTACCTAATAGATCAGCAAAACGACTAAATCATTTATATTTTATCACGAAGAAAAGGTGGGGAATCTCGGGATTCAAAGTGTGTTAAAACGGCTCATCAGATTTACATGAAATTTCTTGCACTAATAGTATGTGACCAACATAAACATCTTACAAACTCTGACGAAAGAGGTGCTTTTCTAGAAAATCTCTGAAAGTTAAACCTGGTTTACGACCGGCACTAACACGTTCAGTGCTAATCTTTATACCGGTCACGTAAATACCATCACGCCTGTATTCCTCGAAGGGTAGGCAGAGGCGTACTAATGTACACCCACATTTCGCCGGTATGTGTAATAGGGGGCGCGTCTATTGCCATCAATCGGGCACAAAACCAGACTCCAAAAATTTAAAACCCTTTGACAAAAAGTATAAAATAAAATTGAAGTAAAAAATATTTAAGGACAAGCTTTTGTTTTAATATTTACTAAAAGTATATAAATAATGGTATTAACATAAACTGTCACATACTAATAAAATTCAATAGAGAAATACTAAAACTTTAAAAATGAAAGTGTGGCGCCCGCCAGAGAAATAATGTTTTAGTAACTTTGTTACTAGTACTAATGTCTCATCTTCTAGCATTTTTCCATCCATGTTGGGTCCATCCATCCATCCATCCACGCAGCGTAGATGTATGATGGCAGTCATCAGGCTCCGCAACCAATTTTTTTTCCAATACAATACCGATATTGCCAAAGGATAGACTATTGTCAGGCTGATGCTGTCAGGATTTTTGGGCTTCCGACTACCACTTACGATTGTCATAGGCATTCGTATGACAACCGGGACCGACGATTTAAGTTCTTTTCTATAACAGGTCTCAGGATTCTCGATATGTTAAGAATGGAAGCCATGCCTGTGCTGAGCGGGAGAGGTTCAACTTCTGGCGCCACGCTTTCATTTTTAAAGTTTTAGTATTTCTCTATTGAATTTTATTAGTATGTGACAGTTTATGTTAATACCATTATTTATATATTTTTAGTAAATATTAAAACAAAAGCTTGTCCTTAAATATTTTTTACTTCAATTTTATTTGATTTTCAGCCGCATCTGAAGTCTACTAAGATCTACAAGGATTCTAAACAAGTTGCAGTTTGACATTTGAATCGACAAACGAATAGGAACAAAATGTATGGAAATGACATTAGTGACAGCCCGATTTGTCGAAAGCTTACTTGTGTCATTTCCATAGATTTTGTGTCTATTCGTTTCGTTTTTTCGTTTCACGCCCTCTGGATTCTTGTTCAAGTGATAATAATAATCATTACAAAGTTTTTTCTTATTATTTTCCTGGTTCATTGTAGGTGACGCGGTTAACTATAAAAGCAGTCGATAACAGCATTCCGTTAAAACGTGATGGAGTTGATAATAATATGATAATATAAGCCATCACGTGGATTAACATGAGAAAATAATTAATTTGTTTGCTATACCTAAATACAATTATAATTAATATACAAAAATTCTGAGAACCAGTTTGGAGTTTGCATCTATCGCGATAAATCAATAAATAAATAGATGTAGAAAAACTGTATCTATTTATATATAGCAAACAAATTAATTATTTTCTCATGTTAATCCACGTGATGGCTTATATTATCATAAATATTATTATCAACTCCATGTCATCCTGTCTATTTATTTACCTATTGATGTATACTTTCGCACGCATTACCTGTGTATACCTATCATAATAAAAAAAATGAAGAGCCAGTTTTTTTATTTTATTTTAACTATTTAATATATTTCTTTAAATATTTTGGATATTTTACACAGCACCATCTACTCCCAAACTAAGCAGAGCTTGTACAATGGGTACAAGACAATGGATAGAATACTTATATACTTTTTTTTTGTAAATACATACTTAAAATACATAAGAAAAACGTAACCAAACACAAATTCACTTAAATATTTGGGTCCTGTGGGGAACCCACGATCTCGTGATCAGCAGTCCGAACTCGAACCACTAGGGCACAGACGTCATCAATTTGTAACGAAAAGGTCATTGATTGACTGTCTGATCTACTAACGTAGGTACATCTCAGACCACTGAACGGATTGGGCTGAAATTTGGCACACAGGTAAATATTATGACGTAAGCATCCACTAAGAAAGGATTTTGGGAAATTCACAGGTATAGGAAAAAAAATATGAACGCCAGTAACAAGGTAGGGACCAGCTAATAGTACTTATATAAAAAAAACTAACTGCTATAGTTATTTTTCCCCACCTCGTTATAAAAACAAAATATTGACGCATTGAACACAACTTTTTGTATCATTCAATTCCTAGTATTCATATTGATCACAAACAATTCTATTACAGTAAACACTCGATAATTGATCTGTTACGTACAGCGGCGCGTGCGCATTATCAAACCAAGGCGAGCGCTATTTGTTTCCTGAACTGGACAATATTGATAGCTTATCTAATTCTCGTAATTTTTTGAGATGTGGTGGAGTTCTTTAGTCTTTTAAGGTATCACATAAAAATATATCATCCATCAAGCCGGTAGAGTATTTCTGAGAAATTCCCAGTAGCAACTCGGTGTCTGGATTTGAGCCCGGTTGATGGCAATATGCTCGCCCCCTATCACACGAGACCTAAACATACCGGCGAACTGTGGGTGTACATTAGTACACCTCTGCCTAGCCCTTCGGGGAATACAGGCGTGATGGTATGTACTTCGCTCCCTTGCTTATATACTATACTATACTACTATAAGATTACCTATGCCATTGTGCAATTAGCAAAAAAAATTACATCCTAATAATCTAAATAAATAGTAATAAAAGTAAATAGTAGTAGTAGTAATATAAGTAAATAGTAAATAAATAATAGTTAATCAAAATGTTATTTACATAGACCTATATATATAAAATACATGCTTACTAGATACCCTACACTATAAACACTACTTCTACTAACTACTGTATTATATAGACTTTAATATTATAAAATTTATAAAATTAGCTATAATTAGATGTAAGCAAATACTTATACTCGTATTGCTGTGCCCTAACAGGGTTCATGTTTTGAAACTAAACCAAATGTATACCAACATTGTAAACAAACATGAGTGCAATAAATTTATGATATGATATGATATGATCTATAAGTAATATAAAGGAAAGATTTAATTGTTTGTTTGAATTGAATAGGTTTCGAAAATATTGGAACGATTTAAAAATTTCTTTAAAATATACACATAAAATGTACATAGGGCGAGCGGTGGCTTAGTGGTCAGAGCGTCTGGTGTACCGAACCAGAAGGCGCAGGTTCGAATCCTGCCCGCCCGCCGATTTTTTCCTTCATTAAAAATAACTTGTAATCTTAGCATGGAAAATGCTTAAAAAATACAAAAAGATAATAAATACATATACAAATTTTGGTCCAAACTGATAAAATATCGGATGACTCGACTCGTGCGCATTATCAAGTCAGGCGATGACGATGTTTATTTGTTTCTTTCAAATCTGACTGTTCAACAATACAGTTATATCACAGTTTACTGTAGTGACGTTATATACTGGTAAATGTACTTACAAAATTATTGTTTTTCTATGAAATCATCTTTTTTTTATACCTAAGGTGGCAAACAAGCCTACGGCCCGCCTGATGGTAAGCGGTTACCGTAACCTATGGACGCTTGCAACACCTGCTTCTACTGTTGCACGAAACCAGTTTATCCTTGGATATAATATGAATATCGGACTTAAGGCCTGTTTCATCCACTCTGGATAGCCGCTAAACGCCAGATAAATTGAACAAGTAAGTACAAAAAATAAAACAAGATTTGTTTGATACCTACTATCTGCCAGTTAATTTAATGGGAACGTTATCAAGAGGAGAATTATAATTATGATACGAGACTAACAGATGTCTAGATGACCTGATTTCATTCACCATATGTGTTTCAGAATCTACGGGATGATCTAATTCTCTGTAGGTACATGGTACTGATTATTTTTAACTTAGAAAATACTTGGGCACTGTTTCACCAACTTTGGATAGCCGTTAACCATCCGATATATTAAAAAAGCACTTTAAATTAACTACTGCACTGAGTGCACAACTTTTCAGTAACCGGTGCCACTCATATACTCATTTCTGACACTGTCCATTCTTGTCACTTGGACATTTTTGTAACATTCCTCGTAGAATTCTCATGCAATTGCCTTTATGCAACTCTTTTCTAGCCCAACAATCAGACCCAAACAAGACGGCAGGTCTAATCACTCTGTATATTCTCCGCAATTAAAGTATTGTATTGCGCATGCGTATAATTGAGTCAAGGTCGCGATCTGATTTTGTTTTTGTAGATGACACCTAGTTGAGTGTTAGTTGCTTTGCATACCATCACGTATTCATACATCATACCATCACGCCTGTATTTGGACATTCTTTTACACAGCATCATCTAGTCCCAAACTAAGCAGAGCTTGTACTATGGGTACTAGACAATGGATATAATACTTATATACTTTTCTTTTTGTAAATACATACTTATACGAGTAATACATAAGAAACACCAAGACAAACACAAAGACTACCATTCATCACATAGATCTTTGTGTCAACCATGAGTTCTATCGAATGACTTTCGATAGGTTTTTTACGCATCGAAACGCTGTAATCTCATAACAGGTTTCAGTTCCTTACGTAACCGCTAGAGGCGCTGCGAGGGTTTTCCATACAAATATTTTACGGCGTCGATAGCGAGTAGTGAAAAAGTCATGGTCGAGGCATAGCAGTCCGGTACTCGAACCACTAGACCACAGACGTCGTAAAATTCCCCGAAGTAGTGTACTAATGACACGCCATGTATAGGTCCTATGTAATTGGGAGCAAAAGCTCGGGCACAATTTGCAAACTCCGAGCTTGCTACATAGATTTCTGTAGAAAAACCTCATGACACTGCTCAACCTGAGAATTGAAGCCAGCATGTCGAGTGTAGCAGTCATACTAACGACCACTAGGCTAACGAGGTAATTATTGTATTAAGGCGAGTAGAAAATAGAAATTTGTATAAATAAAAATGAATCACTAAATAAATGTTGATGTTGCTAAGCGCAAACCTCGAGAACGGCTGAACCGATTTGGCTAATTTAGTTTTTGATGTTTTTGATGAAGTCTGAGGCCCTTATGGAGAGAAAAACGTAAAAAATACGCGGAAAAAAGTAAAAAGAGGGAAACGTAGGCAAAGCTGCGCACGAGTCGCTAGTATCAAATAAAAATCTTTTATTTAGCGCCTAGCGCGAAGATTTAGCAAACATTCTTTTTGACATTTTTGTGATAAAAATGTACTATGTTTTATTGTGTATAATAGAACACCACCTGATGACTAACCAATTATTAAGAATAAGTATTATCTTTCAGGACTAAACCTCTATCTGGAAGTCAAACACACCCTTCACTCGGTAACTGATCTTAAGCAATGACATATCTAACATGAAAGCGAAACGTATTATAATACCATCACGCCTGTTTTTCTCGAAGGGGTTAAGCAAATGCGTAAAAGTAGTTTAGGTCTCATGCTTTACGGAGCGAATTTATCGCCAGGCATAAATCCACTATCCGACAACTTTACTATGGTATTAAGAAATAATTTTTTAATCCAATTTGAGAATTTTGTTGAAAATTCTTGGATGTGAAAAATACACTAATGGATGCCTGCCACCTAGGGCAGGGTATACCGGACTCATATCGACTAAAAACTGCATTTGCCTTCCCTTGCCCTATTTATCATGGCCATGAGTCAGTTACATTCACCACGATCCTGACGGGCATCACAGTTCTGGAAACTGATTCCAGCTGCTTTTGAAAAATGAGGTAGGCACAATAGAAATAAATTGTCTATGGTAATACACGTGACCCGTCATATGATTTAAAAGAGTTTCTGAAGCGAAGGTTAAATATATATTTACAAAATGTATTAAGGCTAAGTCACGCACACGTGTGAGAGGCTCGGAAACCTCAGAATGTATTATTATAAGAGATAGCTAACTGTGTTACCCGCATGTAACTAAGTATATCGGTGAATTTAAAGGCTATTTTGAGAACTTATACTGTACAAAATAGGGCTATTTTGAGAACTATGGTGATGCAAAAGTGAAAATAGGTTAGATACAAAAATATTTACATGCGAAGTACTTCGATAATAATAGGAAGTGCGACGCAATTAGTGACATACAAATATGGAAGAGAACAAAAATGGGTGTGTCAATTTTTCTTGGCCTTTGTTTGAAGTAGTACATACTTAAAATAATTTAATACCAAATGTCGTAAGCTTTGTGTTATGTCGCAATTCACCAATTAAAAGAAGCACATTATTCTTGAAATCGAAATAAGTAGATTCGGTTTTCAAAAATTTCCTGTGGTCTCAAATTAGTAATACTGGTGTTCTCAAATAGCCCCGTAGTTCTCAAATAGCCTTAATTTATAGTTTCTCTATTTTTAAATTAAGTGCATTACATAAAGATCGAGTGGTTTGTGAACGACCAGTGATTTGAATTTATGTGGAGTGTAAACATTAGATGTGATTTTGTGTTGTTGTGAGATACATATATAGGTATTTTGTCAGGGAAAGGGTTTCTTCTCATTCCATAAGCATATTATGATATTTTATGTCCTGTCGTAAGATTCAGAGATAAATCTATTCGTAAACATAAGGAAGCTTGTGCGTATGTAAAAGTATTAAGATTACAAATAGGGAAGGATGGTTAAAATAAATTACTATTTACTACAACGTAAAATAAATAAAAATAGTTCTGTATAACAAAACATGCCATCACGCCTGTACTCCTTAAAGGGTGAGGCAGAGCTGTACTAATGTGTACCCAGTCACTATTATAATATAGAGTCGGCAACCCGTTTAAAATTAATCTATCAAACGTTATTTCCTCGATTCCAAAAGTTTATTCTCTGGTGAAGAATTTGCAAGAAACTGCTTGGATTCAGGACAAGGTCATTGATAAGTCCTTGCGTTTGAAGCAGTTGAAGAGAGGACCATCTGTTCTTAACATCTCTTGATACTGCAGTATTGTTAAATTAAACATAGCTTGCAGCTGAATAAACTAAAAACAACAGAGTCTAGACGACGGGAAACCAATAACAAGTATTAATTTACGGATACTGAGTAAAAATTCAAGTTTAAAACTCATTCTTGTCGATGACAAATACACTTTGGAATGGAACCCAAGACTTCTTACTCAGTAGCTGAAACCATTTAGGTATTTGGTTTTTTTTTTTGCAAATGAGTAGACGAATCATCAGAAAGTTACGCTTAGATCCGCTTCTGAAACGGTTCATATCATGAGACATCTTGGGAGACCTGTAGAACCTATGCGGTCTGGACCTATACTGCAGACCCCTGGTGAAGGCTGGATGTCCTCTTGGTGTTATTGTCACAACAACAGCAACAAGCTGCTATATCTGCGCTTGACAGAATATTTTATTAATTCGTCCTCCTAATTCTTGATGCTATTTATCATTTGATAGATAACTTTTATGATGAGCACGGGAGTTGCACGTGTAAAAGTATTAGATAAACTTGCAGATATTGATTGTAAATTATAGTAATGTATTGCTGATAACATCAATTTAGACAGGTATATAATATTTTACGAGTAGGAAGTGAAAATTAAATATTTATCATGATAGAACAAGGTTGGTATGCTTTTATGCATTCGTGCATTACAGCATTCAGGACTATGAAATTCGATTTTCTTTGTAATACCTTTTCTTCTCTTGTTTTTTATGTTTTGTTATCTTGTTTCTCTCTCTTCTTGTCGGTGGAGCACTCTACACCATTCTCTATCTTTTGCTATTTTATTGATATCTTGATATGACTCGAACCCCACTGTGATTTATAAAGCTTCGTCAGTCTTTCTCGGTTTCCATTTTAGCTGCATAATTAATAATTACAACAAAACAGACACTTGAGTTTACACTGCAACCTCTAGTTCTTAGGGTGCTAAACCGTAAACGACAATTTAACAGGGTATTATGCCTAACTATTCAAACTTTTGAATTTACTAAATTAGTAATTTCCAATTGAAGATTTACTGCAATAAATTATATATTAGATACGTGTGAGCAATTTTACAATTTAAAAATGTTATCTGTATTTTTTATTGACTGTTATAAGTAAGAGTCACAATTTTAGTGTAATTTGTACAAACTGGTAGTGAATTTAGTGTTAATATAGAGACGATAATCAAGGACTAAATGTAGTGTAAAGTGTGTGTTATATTTAAGTGAAAATATAATTGTGATGTCTTCAAATAGGAAAAGCAGATTCTCACCATTTTTAAAGCAAGTGAGTATTTGTATAAAGACATTTTATTATGACACCTCCGTAGTCTAGTGGTCCTAAGCGCGACTGCCACTCTGGATAATCTGGGTTCGATACCCAGGTCGAGCAAAATTCGCCTGTATTTCCCGAAGATTTAGGCAGAGGTGTAGAGAGGTAAGGTGTTAGGTGAGGTCCCATGTAATAGGGGGTGGCTTTGCCATCAACTAGGCACAAATATAGACCCCCAGCTGCTACTGGGAATTATACAGAAAAACCCAACAACAGTTTGCTCGACTCGGGAATCGAACCCAGGTACCTCTACGTACCTAACCCTCTAGCGTAGCTGTCGCACGCGTCAGTTGCATTTATATTTGATCTTCATTTAAAAAACTCCCACCTAGTTACTCGTAACATACTCTCACGACTTTTTTCATAGGGATAGGCACAACAGACTACCACTAGCCATACGAATTGAAATTATCAGAATTCCGATTTAAAATTCTCATACTTGTTACAAAAAAATTGATGAGATTGACTGTAGAAGGAAAGACGTAGAGGAAGGCCAAATAATGGATACATTGTGTTAAGGTCGATATGATGGAAAGGTAGTGAATGAAGAGGTCACCTTTTCATTCACTCCCTTACTAGCTAGCAGGTTTACTAGCTAGCTAGCAGGCTTACTAGTTGGCTAGCAGGCTTACTAGTTGGCTAGCAGGCTTACTAGCTAGCTAGCAGGCTTACTAGTTGGCTAGCAGTCTTACTAGCTAGCTAGCAGGCTTACTAGTTGGCTAGCAGGCTTACTAGCTGGCTAGCAGGCTTACTAGCTAGCTAGCAGGTTTACTAGCTAGCTAGCAGGCTAACTGAGATGAATGGAAGAAATGGATAAGTAGTCTGCGCCGACCCCAAAATGATGATGCCATAATACCTGTTATAGTGCTTCGTGACGGCGGCAGTGGGCAGCAACATCATCGGGCACGGCTCCGTGCTCGGCTACCCCGCCATCTTGCTGCCGCAGCTGCAGCGAGCTGACTCCGCATTCAAATTGGATGCCGCCTCAGCGTCATGGATTGGTCAGTACTCTTGATATTAAGATTTTTTTTAAGTGTTATATAGATTGCTAGCTGTTTTCCGTGTTTTTACTTAGATCCCAAACGAAATTTTGAGTAGTAAATGTTATTCCCCAAGTTGCAATTAATGGAAGTCTCTTTAGTGGTTTAGACGTGAAAAGGTAACAAACGAGACATACAGTAACTTTCGTATTTATATACTAAAGTAACAAGTACATTAATATTTTAAAGCCTCTCCGGCTACTCGCAGGCTGGATCCGCCCTTGTAGGATGGTGTATAGTGAGGGTGCTGAGCGTGACGTCCCGGTTTTAATTCTTAGGTTTTTCCTATGAAAGTCTGAGTAGTAGCTTGGATTTTCGATTTGTGTCCTGTTAATGGCAAGAGGTTTGGCCCATTACATGTGATCTAGATACTGGTGAACTGGGTGTAAATAAGTACCTACTACCTACCATTAGCATATTCTCTGACTAAACCATTGGAGAATATAGGTGTAACATGTAATATGTGTACAATGCTAATATCAGTTGAATTCTCTTCTGCAGCTTCAATCCTGGGTATTACGCAGCTGATTGGCAGTTTCATCTCGCCACCCATCATGGAGAGATTCGGCAGGAGGATCGCGCACTTCGCTGTCACTGTGCCGAACCTAGTGGGCTGGTTCATCATCACTTTAGCTACCAATTTTGAGGTAGGGTTAACACATTTTACTAAATCCATGTTCACAGTTCTCGCTAATCTTTTTGTACGGCCTGAAGTTGACGCGAGCCACTTAAGCCTACCCGGGGCCGTAAAAATCGGAGAGAGAAGAAGATTGGATTAAAATGGGTAAGAACGATAGCCTACGACTTGAGTTTTCGTTTTTTTTTTTTTTTTAATCAAATATTTTTCTCTCTACGGTTTTTACGGCTGGTTGAAGATTGCTTACGCCAATTTCTGGCCGGACAAAAATATTGGTGAGGATTGTACCCTAGTCGACTCAGTAGTAAATAGTACTCACGGAACAAAAAATAAACGTTTCTTTCTTCCGTGGTAGTACATCCACGTGAGAAAGTACTACGCGAGTTTTTACTCGTGTCAAAGAATTCGAATTTTATTTTCCATTTCCAATCCATTGTTAATCTGCTTACCCAATTTCCTAGTACCTTCATCCATGCTATGGCAGCTTATAATTGATTCTATACCACATAAATATATAAAATGTTATTATTATATGAGCAATTTAGTGAATATTTTGTTAGTTTTCCTTAAATCAATGCATCAATTTATTTTTATCATATCTCTTGTATTTTCCAGACCCTGTTCGCAGGTAGGGTACTTCAAGGTCTATCAATAGGCATGCTTTCTCCACTTCGGTCAGTCCTCATTGGAGAATACGCCAGCCCAAAGAATCGAGGAGCTTTCCTCACCACAGTTTCTCTTTCACAATCCTTTGGAATATTCTTTATACATCTCATTGGGTCCTTTGTAAGCTGGCAGCAATCAGCACTGATCTGCTCATTCTTCCCTTTCATAAGCCTGGTCATGACGATATACTCCCCAGAGTCACCGAGCTGGTTGGTCACAAAGGGGAGGCATGAGGATTGCCGGAAAGTGTTCCATTGGCTCAGGGGTGATGGTGAAGATGATGAGCTAGAGGAAATGATAGAAGGTCGAATACTTTTCGAAAAGGCAAAGATTTCAGAGAGTTATGGAAAAAAGAAGAACAGATTTAGAAGTGTTCTATCAACTATCCAGAAGAAAGAGTTTTATAAGCCCATCATTTTGATGATGCACGCTCATGTACTGGTCAACTTCGCAGGTGGCACTACCATGTCAGCTTACTGCACTTTGATTATCAGCGTGGTGATGGGACCAGAAGCGAATGCCAATTTCTGGATGATCTTTCTAGGAGCTCAAAGATTTATCTCGAATGCTTTAGCGGTATTTGCTATCAACAAGTTTAAGAGACGCACCATGATGTTTGCCACTGGAGGATTCTCTATCATCATGCAGTTCACTTTAGCAGCTTACGTGTACTTCAAGCAGCAAGGAACTCTCCCCTACGATTCCTTATGGGTACCAGCATTACTGATCAACCTCAAATTCTTCGTGGTAGCTACAGGAATGCTGCCCCTCCCAAATGTAATAGGAGGAGAAGTTTTTCCTTTAGAATATCGCAGTATTGGAGGAACTATAAGCTTGGCATCTTTCTCAGGCACGTACTTCCTAGTCCTTAAGACATTCACTGGGCTAGTTGACAGCATAGGCATGGATGGAACGTATATAGTATATGGATGTGTTATAACATACTGCATGTTTGTCATATGGCTGCTTCTGCCGGAGACTAAGGGCAGGACTCTGCAGCAGATAGAAGATGTGTTCCGAGGTAGACCGTTGGCTCCTGAGGAGATTGAAGTGAGGAAGTCTTTGCAAGCAGATCCTGTTATTGGATATAAGAGGAAAATGTCAGCGAGGAGGTGCAGCAGTCCTATTCCATTATAGGTTTTTGAATTTACTCGTCGTTATCAAAGATGGCGATGCTTTAGTTGTGACAAGTCCAAGGGAAAGGGGCAAATCTGTTAGACTGAATGCGATATTTAACTAAGTATTTAGGAAAAAATACCCTTTCCGCCGTTTTTTGATGTCGGTTAATAAACAAGTAGTCTCTATTTCCTTTCTTGTTGGAGGATCTTTTTAAATATTGAAGAAACCAGGTCTACGTCCAACACAGTATATCGTATGCTGCTGAAGACTGTTCATCATCAGATAGTACTGTCCACTGTCGGGCACGGGTCTCCTCAGATATGCAGGTTTCCTCAGTTTACTCTTAGGAATACCGATAGGTGTAACTTAAATGATTAGCGTAAGATATATTGTTAATAATAAACGTAAGATTATTTGTTATTATTATCGTACGAGTTTTGATTTGTGCACCATGGATTGCAATAGGCTCGCCTCCTACACATGCCGAAAAAGTGTGGGTGTACAACAATACACCTCTGCCTAATCCTGCAGGTAATACAGACGTCATGGCAATGGCGTCAAGACAAGTTGCAATTCGACATTCGAACCGACAAACGAACAGAAACAAAATCAATGGAAATGACACAATCTTTTGACAAATGTAACTTTCATACATTTTATTTCTATTCGTTCGTCTATAGGCCCTGACCGATATGCTGAAACTATTACTCCTTCTAAAAATAAACCATATGAAACAACAGCTATAGGTTAGAACTTAATTTTAATATCCAGGCAAGTTGATCCCAACCAAGTTGCTAGTCTCTTTAATCGAAGTCCACGTGGTGGTCGATCCTGCGGGTTTTGCTAGCGATGCGGCTGCTGTTCCTGAATGCCAACGCGCTGAACCAGCACATCATCAGCACCACCATCGTCAGCACCCTGGAGACTTTCCTTATTTGGACCATTGTAGCTTATCTGAGGAGCTGAGCTGAAAGATTGTTTTGTTAAAAATTACTTTGGGTAGCTAAATGGTTTTTTGAGGCCATGTTACCGGCGAATATTATCAGTAAACCTCTGCCTCACCTTTCGGGGAATACAAGGGTGATATTGCCTGACCAGCCAGGCTAACATGCGCGCCACGACAAAATTTTGTCTACTCTTTTGTCTCGCTCTTTCTTGTGCGAAAACGAAACAAAAGCACGACATAAGCGTAGACAAAATGTTCTCGCGGCGTGCATGTTAGCCCGGCAGGAATTGTTTGATTCCCAGATCGAGTATTCATATTGGGTTTTTCTATGAAATTTCCAGTATCAGCTCGGAGTTTGGATTTGTGCCAATAGGCTCACTCCTATCACATAGGACCTAACATCTAATATCTATACATGGAATACAACCACACCATGCGGCCTTAGTCGTGGCCTTACAAAAGAAATATCCAAACAAATAAAAAAAAATGTTTAGAAGTTTTGCATAATCACTTGTCGAAAGGCAAGGCACATTCGACTACTTAACTGAAGTCATGTCGGTTTATTGACGTAATGTGTTCATAATGATATCACAGGCTTGAAGCTGAGACGGCTAAAGCGTCGGGTAAACTAAACCAGAGAAAGCAGATTCGCATCTTGATTGTAGTTGACCTACTTATACGGAAACGGTGATTGACTGACTGATCTATAAATGCACAGGCCACCAAATTTATAAGTAAATTATAAAAAAGCTGTACGTACTTACTTTCTGATGTGTTGTAACGAGTGAGTTCCTACCAGAGACTCGGCGCTTGTACTAATACTGTATGTCTTGAATCGCATTGCCTTATAAATTGCAATTGTAAACTTTGTTTTATTTTAATTACATCCGCATGTTATGTCACGGTCGCAGGAATGTTGAACATTATTTTATAATTTAAATATACTTAATGTTATTTGATTCTATAATATTGTTATGTCACATATTATTTGAACATAAACTAAACCTAGGTGACTAGCCAAACGAATCGGACGAAACGATAAAAAATATTTACTTGTTCACCAACAGTTAATTCAGTTTTTTATAACTCTTTCATTAGTTTGGTATCTATCTATAAATCTATGTAGGTATAACAAAATCTTTAAGCGTGATTTTCACCCTTTTCAGAACAACGGATTGATCTGAAACTTTGCACACCTATTAAGGACCGACGACTAAATAAATAAATAAATGGTAGGTATGTATATCTTTATTTATAACCAACTGAAAAGTAGAAAATAAATAATAAGTTATTTTAATGAAGGAAAATGGTTAAAAAAATACAAAATAATAAATAAATAACAGTTTAAATAACTAAAAAATAATTATTGTAAAAAAAGCGTGTGGTGCTTTTTAGGATATTTTCAAAATGACTACTTCAGCCAATATCTGTCAATAAAATATTGTAGTAAAATAACCTCGACCTGGAAATCGAATCTTAGACCTCTATTGTAGCAATCGCGCTTTCGGCACATTGTCAGACGAAAAACCTAATATTATCAAACTCAGGACCCCAGGATCAGCAGTTATTTTTACCTTCAATAAAGGAAGGTGGCTGAAAATGTCTGCATGGTTATTTCACATGACTGTAACATGCGATGCAATCATAACGGGTATCAGTAAAACTGACATCATTTCGGCAAACCGGATTCTTTCAGTTAAGGATGTAGTCATTTGCATGCCTATTACTTGTTAATGTTCAGCCATATGGCTTTTATGTTGTGATATAGCCATTTTATTTTATTTTTTATTGCAAATGAGAATATCATACTTAAAATAAAAAGTGGTGTTTTTAGTGTCTGCCAACTCATATAGGAAGAAATCGTGAGTGTATGTAAGTATAATAAGATTTGAATTCCACATAGCTGCTTCTGAAAATTTCTCAGAAAAACCCAATAATTTCCATCTACCGTGGACCGGAGTTGACCGGGCCTATGATTGACCCTTGTGGAAAAATAATAATTAATGTAGCAAAAACTTTTTACAATTCTATTAATAATAAAGTAAAATTAAACTGCCATTGTTTTATAACTAAATGTTATTTATTACAATAAACACTTAACTAGAAATATCAATATTTTCAATAAATTAGTTATGCTACTTTGTCAAACGCTATTTACAAGACAAACATCTTAATACACATTTGATTGTCCAACGTATAATAATTACTAAATTAATAATTGTCAGAAAATTATATCATAATCTAATACTGTACTTAATATTCACAATAGCTTCAGTAACTGCATGGTATAATTAGCTATGCCTGGTATTCGACGATAGGACATCATCGTGACGACATGAGCTCTGTTGCGGCTCTCAAACTTCACCGCACCACAGTCCACGATGAGGAGAGAATACCTGGCGTAGCATCTTAATATACAGTTCTCGCCAAACTTATTGTCCGGGTTGAAGTTGGCACGAGCTAACTTTAATCCGGCCGTAAAAATCGGACAAAGAAATATATTGGATTAAAGTGATTTAGAACAATAGCCTACGATTTAAGCTTTCGTTTTTATTTATTACAATTCAATATTTTACTTTTTCCGATTTTTACGGCCGGGTTAAAGTTAGCTCGTGCCGACTTCAACCCGGACAGTAAGTTTGGCAAGAACTGTACCAAGAGGAACTCATTGTTGTTCCAAGTTTGAAAAATTGCTCTTACAATGAGAGCACTGTAGCATATAAATACGACCTAATACATTTAAACAACAGGACTACTGCATCTCCTGTCCCTACTATGTAATTTCCATGACGTCAGAGATTGAGTAGACTTTAACTCCTCAGGAGATAACGGTCTGCCTCGGAAATCATCTTCAATATCTTGGAGAGTCCTATCTTTCGTTTCGGGTAAGAAGAAGTAAGCTATCACTAAACAATACCCTACTACTGCAGCATAGATACAGTATGCTCCATGAATACCTAAAGTACCGAAGAAGAAAGGTACTGTTTTAACGGTAATGAAGAGGTTGGAAGACAGGAAGAGGACACTGATGCCCCCAGCCAAGCTCCTGTACTCCAGGGGGAAGACTTCACCAGCAATAATGAAAGGCAACGGAACTGTTCCAGTTGCAATTGTGAACATGTGAAGATGGATCAGAGCGACACCAACCATTGGATGGTCGAGGTATGCAGGTAGCATCCCTTGGCCTTTACAGTAAGTATAAACTGCCGTGAGCAAGAAAGCAATGATGTTTACAATAACAGTTGCAAACAACATCGTTCTTCTATTGATTTTTTTGATAACTAATACTGCTACGATATTTGAGACAATCCTTTGGGCATCAAGTGTAATTACTAACAGAGCTATGTTCACTTCCGTACCAATAACATGAGTAAAAATATCAATAGTGTATGCAGCTAAAATATTTGCTCCCGCCCATTGCCCAAGAGTGTAAATATGCATCATAATAAAAATAGGTTTGTAGAACTCTTTCTTTTTTATAGTGGCGTTAAAGTAAACTACCCCACTTTTGATTTTTTTGCCAAAAGATTGAGAAATATTCGCGTCTTTTTTAGATTCTCTAACTATAATACTGGCTTCAATCATCTTCTGCAATTCTTCTTCTTCATCCTCATTCCTTAACCAACGAAATACTTTTTTGCATTCATCATATCTGCCCTGATCTGCCAACCAACTCGGCGACTCAGGTGAGTAAATAATAATTAGTAAATCTACAAAAGCAATGCATGCACATACTAAGGCAGTCGTTTGCCAATGGAGATAGGATCCCATTGTATGTACAGTGAGTACGCCAGTAGCTATGCAAACAGATATCATGGTCAAAAACGCTCCCCTATTGTGAGGACTAGTATATTCTCCAATCAGAACTGGACCCAGAGAAGCACTCATTCCCATAGCGAGGCCTTGGAGGAACCTGGCTACAAGTAAGACGGGGACACTCTTGGCCATGATGATGGAGAACCAGCCGATGATTAGAGGCGTGATACTGACGAGGTTGGCAGTTCTTCTGCCATAGTTAGCCATGACAGGAGGCACGATGAAGTTGCCGGCGACGAGAGCGAAGCCGATAATGGATGCTGTAATGAGAAAAGGAGATATTAAAACTAATTCATAGATGCCGATCTGAATCGTATTGAGGAATTGTATGAGAACCTATACGGGGTAGGATTAGATTTTCGTAGTACTCTTTATATTTTTCTGTAGTATCTCATTGAATTGAGGTTTGTTAATATAATAATAATTATAGTAAATGTTGCATTGTTTACGTTTCCGTAGTACATTTAAAAAAGAATTAAATGTTGTATATCAGAGATACTACGTACTTTGTAATTAAAACATCAAGTCCGAGCAAGTCAGATCTTTTCTTCCATTGGAAATAGCTGACCAACTCTCAGCCAAGCGATTCAATTTACGCCAAGTCGTTAAACGTTGCGCTCAACGATTTGGCGTTGTTTTTCAGCCATTTGACTGGATGAACGGTCTAGGCGTCCAATTGGTTGGCTAGTTTAACCAGATAGCTGCGACATATATTCCATTATTTTAATTTCGTCCATACTTGGGATTAACACTTTCATATTTATACAAATACTGAAAAGAGCCTTACCAATCCACGATCCAGAGGAGTCATCAATAGGTATGGCGGAGTCAGGCTTCCTAAGCTGCGGCAGGAGTATGGCGTTGAATCCCATGACGAGACCATGGGCTGCCATGTTGAGGCACACGCCGATGGTCACGAAACACTGGAACCAGGTGCAAGCGAGTTAGATTTAAAAATTATAGTATGTACTTTGTAACTCCTTCACGCTGCAACAGCCGGACGCATTTGGCTTTTCATTATAATAATGCAATGTCTGGTCTTTAGAAAAGATACTGATTTTTTAGGTTTTGTTTCGGTGTTTCTTCTCCGAGGTCCGTTAAGAAAGATGGCGCCAAGCTTAGTATAAGCATTAGAATACGTTTCTAGGAAGTGCCCAATCTTTTTGCTGCAAATAGATCGTTTATAGATACTACTACAAGTTAACATAACAAGTTACTTTTAATACGAATCTTTGTTTTTATTGGCTACAGTGGCAGACGAGTGAGCTGGCCACTCGCTAAGTGGTACCCACCGCCCATGGACGTCAGCGACGTCGGGGACAGAGCTGAGCCGCCGCCTACTGTGTGACAGAGAGCTCTTTTTAGGCCTCGATTATCTATAAAAGATCCCTGGGTGGCATATGCTCACTAATTTTTAAATCACAGCCTGCCTCGAGGAACATATCGTCCAGTTACTTAGCAACTATCTAAACAGTTCATCTGTCCTTGGTTTTCAGCAGATGTTTATATCTTATTTACATCATATTTTCTATGATAAGGATAATAACTTATTGTTATCAGATAAGGTGATGCATGTACGTAGGTATGTATTTGTTATCAAATCAACTGCCCATTGAAGTTGACACATTTTCGCGATATTGTATCTTTGATCAACCTTCCTTGTCAATGGCCCTCAATTTTGTTAAGATCATCGTAATAATAGTAGCCTTGTAGTTTTTAGTAAGAATTATATAGCAAGTTAAGCAAGCTCAAAAAGTCTGACTATCAGAGTATCAAACGGCCACAAATGGTTAACTTCAGTTCGGCCAAGATCCGCTAGCCGTACTGTACTTATCGTTCAAATATTGGTATTGTTTAGAAATTGGGTTGCGGAGGTGGTGTTGGCAGTCGATTCTTCTAAAATACTGATATTCAGCCCCATATGGTTAGACTTAAAGCCGAGCCCAACAAGGTTGTGTAACGCAAAGTTAGGTCAACACAGAAGTCGAATAGTATAGGAACATGGGGGGGGGGGAGAGCTGAAGTTTGTATGGTTGAACGATTTGAAAAATTATTTCAGTGTTAGACAGCCTATTTATCGAGGAAGGCTATAAGCTATATACCATTGCGCTACGACCAATAGGAGCGGAGTATAAATGAAGAGTTGCAAAAATTTGGGTTTTTTTAAAAATAAATATACTCGTGCGAAATCGGGCCGTTAGTACAGCATAAGATACATAACAAATCACATGAAATTACCGACAAAAAAATAAGTTTAATAGTCGATTTGTGTTTCTATCTATTTGTTATCTAATCGTGTTAGAACGACCGTACTGATTTCATAGATATTACTGCTGTATTTGTTGATTAGGCACCGTTTAGCTGACATTAACAATTGATAGAATGAAACTAATTGCGAAATGTTACGAAAACAATAAAATAAAATAAAATAATGTCATGTTTTGGGGACATTTTACACGGCACCATCTAGTCTTAACTAAACTAAGCAGAGCTTGTACGATGAATTATTAGAAAACAGATATTACTTTATATGTTTTTTTACAATGCAATGTTGACATTATAAAATATTAGCAGACAGAAAAGCTGAGATAGACTACGGGTAAGAAAGAAAAACATTCCTTATGTGTGTTTATTATCTTGCTAAAAACACATCATCATAATCATCAACCCATAATACTGTCCCACTGCTGGGCACGGGTCTCCTCTCAGTATGAGAGGGATTAGGCTATAGTCCACCATGATGGCCTAATGCGGGTTGGCAGACTTCACATGCCATCGAGAAAATCTCTTAGGCATGCAGGTTTCCTCACAATGTTTTCCTTCACCGTTAAAGGGAGTGATAATAATTACGCAATCAGACTTTTCGAAATCATCGAAAAGTCAGAGGTGCGTGCCTTAGATTCAAACTCGAGACCTTTGACTCAGCAGTCTAGTGGTCATACTAGGCTATCACTGCTTAAAAAAATACAACAATAAAATAATAATTATGTAAAGTAGATTATGTAAAACGAAGTGGTTTTACTTATTATTGTTAAGGCAGGCGGTATAATATCCGATAAACAAACGATAAGCGTTCATCTTTGCGTGTGCGCACAAGGATTCAGATAAATTTCCGGTTTATTATGATAAATTATAAATTCAAAAGCCTCTTATGATAAAGTTATCGTTGCTTGCAGGTTTGCCTCCATGGGTTTATTTATTAAGAAAAAAAAAAACAATCACAGTCAAATTCTAAAACCAGGTGTCTATTAAAGGAAAATGGACACATGTCGTGTTGTTTGCAATTGCTCCTTTATAGCAAGTCTACACTGAAGGAAAGTTGGGATGTTTTGAGTATTTTTTGTGTATTAAAAAAATATTGCTGACTAGCTTTCCGCCAGCGGCTTCACCCGCTATCCCACGGGAACCATACATTTTACCGGGATAAAAAGTAGCCTATGTGCTATTCCAGACTATAATCTATCTCTGTGCCAAATTTCATCCAGATCCGTTCAGTAGTTTTTGCGTGAAAGAGTAACAAACATCCATCCATCGATCCATCCTCACAAACTTTCACATTTATAATATTAGTAAGATACATTATTTAGTATAAAGAGCTGTATTAATGTGTGTATGCAGGCGATAAATAATATCCAATAAACAACTGATAGGAAAGTTGGGATCTTTTGAGTATTTTTTGTGTATTAAAAAATACTTCAAAGAATACACAAAAAATACTCAAAAGATCCCAACTTTCCTATCAGTTGTTACATGTTGTGTTGTGCATACACACATCTGCCAACCTTTGAAGCAATACAGGCGTGATGAATGGAATATAAAGCAATGTGGAAACTTAAAATAAAAGTTAGTTTCATCACCTCTGGATAACTAACTGTCGGATTAATATAATAAAAAATGGCACAATATTTATATAAAATTATCTGCCAAAGTAATTTAACGGGAACTTCAGAAGGTGCTAAAACAGGCAGTAGGTACCTATATTATCTTGTAACTTCAGTTACAGTGATCGTAGAAGTTAGATTGCAAACTGCAACTGCAACTTCTTACAAACACAATTGTGAAAATTTTCGCACACAATGTTAAAAAAAATGCCCTACGTCATTCTACAAATTGTTTCAAGTTATCTTTTTGTATTTTTTTAAGCATTTTCCATGCTAAGATTACAAGTTATTTTTTTTTAATGAAGGAAAAAATCGGCGGGCGGGCAGGGTTCGAACCTGCGCCTTCTGGTTCGGTACACCAGACGCTCTGACCACTAAGCCACCGCCCGCCCTACTCGCCAGTCGAAATCTTCCTCCATATTCTAATTTACGTCTTACGGTGACGTGGCGCCATCTATTGTGAAGATGCTTCACAACCGACACGACTAACTTTACAGCTAGTTCAATGTCGTATGATACCGCCTTACCTATCAACTATCTTTTTGTATTTTTTTAAGCATTTTCCATGCTAAGATTACAAGTTATTTTTTTTTTAATGAAGGAAAAAATCGGCGGGCGGGCAGGGTTCGAACCTGCGCCTTCTGGTTCGGTACACCAGACGCTCTGACCACTAAGCCACCGCTCGCCCTACTCGCCAGTCGAAATCTTCCTCCATATTCTAATTTACGTCTTACGGTGACGTGGCGCCATCTATTGTGAAGATGCTTCACAACCGACACGACTAACTTTACAGCTAGTTCAATGTCGTATGATACCGCCTTACCTATCAACTATCTTTTTGTATTTTTTTAAGCATTTTCCATGCTAAGATTACAAGTTATTTTTTTTAATGAAGGAAAAAATCGGCGGGCGGGCAGGGTTCGAACCTGCGCCTTCTGGTTCGGTACACCAGACGCTCTGACCACTAAGCCACCGCTCGCCCTACTCGCCAGTGAAGCATCTTCACAATAGATGGCGCCACGTCACCGTAAGACGTAAATTAGAATATGGAGGAAGATTTCGACTGGCGAGTAGGGCGAGCGGTGGCTTAGTGGTCAGAGCGTCTGGTGTACCGAACCAGAAGGCGCAGGTTCGAACCCTGCCCGCCCGCCGATTTTTTCCTTCATTAAAAAAAAAATAACTTGTAATCTTAGCATGGAAAATGCTTAAAAAAATACAAAAAGATAGTTGATAGGTAAGGCGGTATCATACGACATTGAACTAGCTGTAAAGTTAGTCGTGTCGGTTGTGAAGCATCTTCACAATAGATGGCGCCACGTCACCGTAAGACGTAAATTAGAATATGGAGGAAGATTTCGACTGGCGAGTAGGGCGAGCGGTGGCTTAGTGGTCAGAGCGTCTGGTGTACCGAACCAGAAGGCGCAGGTTCGAACCCTGCCCGCCCGCCGATTTTTTCCTTCATTAAAAAAAATTACTTGTAATCTTAGCATGGAAAATGCTTAAAAAAATACAAAAAGATAGTTGATAGGTAAGGCGGTATCATACGACATTGAACTAGCTGTAAAGTTAGTCGTGTCGGTTGTGAAGCATCTTCACAATAGATGGCGCCACGTCACCGTAAGACGTAAATTAGAATATGGAGGAAGATTTCGACTGGCGAGTAGGGCGAGCGGTGGCTTAGTGGTCAGAGCGTCTGGTGTACCGAACCAGAAGGCGCAGGTTCGAACCCTGCCCGCCCGCCGATTTTTTCCTTCATTAAAAAAAAAAATAACTTGTAATCTTAGCATGGAAAATGCTTAAAAAAATACAAAAAGATAGTTGATAGGTAAGGCGGTATCATACGACATTGAACTAGCTGTAAAGTTAGTCGTGTCGGTTGTGAAGCATCTTCACAATAGATGGCGCCACGTCACCGTAAGACGTAAATTAGAATATGGAGGAAGATTTCGACTGGCGAGTAGGGCGAGCGGTGGCTTAGTGGTCAGAGCGTCTGGTGTACCGAACCAGAAGGCGCAGGTTCGAACCCTGCCCGCCCGCCGATTTTTTCCTTCATTAAAAAAAAATAACTTGTTTCAAGTTTTTTACTTAGGTATATACATTATACGTATATGTATACATATATATCTATTTACCACAGGGTTGGGTAGAAACTACACCTATAGAACGTGAAAATAAGTCTGTCTGTTTGTCATCTTTTCACGCCTAACTGCTTTCGCAGAAATTTGGCAAGGAGAAGGAAGGATATAAACTTTTTCAAACGACTTCAAAAAAAGGAGGATGTTCTCAATTCGACTGCATTTTTTTATGTTTGTTAGCTCAGTGCCTCGACCATGAGGTATTCTCACTAGACTCGCTAGCGACGCCGTAAAATATTTGTATGGAAAACTCTCGCAGCGCCTCTAGCGGTTACGCAAGGAACTAAAATCTGCTATGAGATTACAGCATTTCGATGCGTAAAAAATCTATCGAAAGTCATTCGATAGAAGTCATGGTTGAGGGGCAGAACTTTCGTCTGGGTGAACCGATATTGATGATTATTTTTTATTCGAAAGCTGGGGCTTCCATATAATATGGGATAGGGAAGTATATAGCTTGCATTAGCTGGCTCAGTAGTCTAGTGGTGCTAGTCGCTACGCTTAAAGCCTTGGTTTCGATTCTTAGGTCGTTTACAATGAAATTTTTAGTACCTACTCGAAGTTGGATTTGTGTCCTCTGTTACGTGGGATTTAAAACATACCTGCGAACTGTGGGTGTACATTAGTACAACTCTGCTTGTCCACCGGAATGTATGTGTATGTGTGGATTGTTTCAGTAAATGTTCTTACGTATTTTATTGCAACTAAGGACTCGTACTCATTTGTTCGTGGCAATAAATAGCTTGTATTGATCCATATATTTATGATAACGGATATTATTATTATTAATTTTACAAGTATGAATAAACACGTGGTAGATACTATCACCAAGCGTGCTGGGTTTTATATTTTTTATGGGTTATGTCAGAAAAAAAAAAGATGGATGGACTGTGTGAGAAAGTGACCACAAAGGAGTTGAATGACTAGATAACTGATAAATATAAGAGTAGATGGTGCTGTGTAACAATGTCCCAGGATATTTATTTATATTACTAGTGATACAGGCTTGAGCTACAGTAGTTAAACCCCAAAAGAGCTTTCACCACCAAGCAAGTCAGAACTTCTCTCGCCTCTTACGAGAGACCGATCTGAGTGACAGTATAGAATTGGATTCTAACGTAGCCTAGCTAACATGCAATATATCGTTCGGATCGACATTTGTAAACGTCAAAGTTGTCGAAAGCTTATGTCAATCCCATATACTTACCTATTTTGTTTATATTTGATCGTCGATCCAAACGTTAGTTAGATTGCAACTTAACTCAGCCATCTGGAGGAACAAAATGTATGGAAATGACATTAGTAACAGCCCGATTTGTCGAAAGCTTGTGTCATTACCACACCTGTGACACTCCATACAAGCTTTCCGATACCGCTGCACACTACAATACCAAATGTCAAACTTGTCAAAATTACGTTTGTACACGTGCAAATGTATGCGTGAAGGTGCGTAGGGTTTGTTGGCAGTCCGGCAAGAACACCGGCAGAATGCGGGGGACCTGTGGTATCTAACGTTATGGAGGGGCGGAGAGTGGCCATTCTGTTATTTTTTATTCTGTGTCATTACCATAGATTTTCTTTCTATTCGTTTGTCGATTCGAATGTCAAATTGCAACTTGTGTACAGGCCCAGCCAGGCTAACATGCACGCCGCGAGAACATTTTGTCGACGCTTATGTCGTGCTTTTGTCTCGTTTTCGCACAAGAAAGAGCGAGACAAAAGAGTAGACAAAATTATGTCGTGACGCGTATGTTAGCCTGGCAGGTCACATACACACGGGGACTACTACGTACATCTTCATGCGTTTCTTGAGAAAAGGTAGTCTCGATAAATTCTTAGCCAGGTAAAAAATTACTGAATGTCTAGACATCCTAACCTTTTTTAGTATTGTGACGTCTGAATAGAACATCTTGAGAACAAAATATTATTACAATAGTCTTCATAATCGCTCGTGTCCTGTAATTTTCTTCACAAAATTACCGTGAAATACGAATCAGATAACATTATTATAATTATCGTTAAGAATAATGCTATACCTATACGGTTACATTAGGAGCCTGCATTTGTGCCCGGTTGATGGTAATAAGCTCGCCCTCTATTACTTTCTTTTTCCTAGCCTTTTCCCAACCATGTTGGGGTCGGCTTCCAGTCTAACCAGGATGCGGCTGTATTTTACACGGAACGACTGCCATCAGACCTCCGCAACCCAATTTCTAGGCAATACCTATTATGATATTCGAAGGAAAGACTGGTTGTCAGGCTTTTTGGCTTCTGACTACCACTAACGTGTTCGTATGACAACCGGGACCGACGGCTTTACGTGCTCTCCGAGGCACAGAGGGTCTCGTATATCATCACGCTACGACCAATAGAAGCGGAGTAATAATTAAAGTATGGGGGCAAAAGATAGCTGGGGCATAAAGGTTCTCGAGTGGAGACCACGCACCGGAAAGCGCAGCGTGGGACGGCCTCCAACGAGATTGACCGACGACCTAGTAAAGGTCGCTGGAAGTCGTTGGATGCAGCTAGCATACGTCCGGTCCCTGTGGAAGTCAATGGGGGAGGCCTTTGTTCAGCAGAGGACCGCTTTTGGCTGACATGATGAATAATTAAAAATGTTGCAAAAACGGGGGAAATATTCAACTTCTACGCGAAGTCACGGGTACAGGCTATAATAATATAATAATCAACCTAAATACTGTCCCACTGCTGGGCACGGGTCTCCTCTCAGTATGAGAGGGATTAGGCTATAGTCCACCACGCTAACCTAATGCGGGTTGGCAGACTTCACATGACATCGAGAAAATCTCTCAGGCATGCATTCCTCACGATGTTTTCCTTCACCGTTAAAGCGCGTGATAATTACGCACATAATTTCGAAAAGTCAGAGGTGTGTGCCTTGGTTTCGAACTCGATACCTTTGACTTGGCAGTCCAGTGGTCATACCCCTAGGCTATCACTGCTTGTTTAATATAAATCTTTATCATTTCTTATTCATTATACATACTGCGTAAGCTGTTACTTCTACAACTAGTATCCTATCGAAAATAAATAATGTTTACTCAGTTTTATGCCAAGAGAAACCAGTTAGTGACCTGAGCAAGTACAAATAAGATTCTATCGAGGCGCCGTTGGCTTCATATAACTAATATTAATTGTACATATTCTATTACCTATGTACTGAATAAGGAAAACTTATGTAATGAATACAGGGTCTTGTGACCTTCGGAGTTTCTTAGAAGTAGATAGGTACACTTACGAGCAAAAACATGTACACATTAACAAAAGTGCTAAAGCGATTTACGGCCGGGTTGAAGTTACCGCGTGCCTACTTCAAGCCGGACAATAAGATTGGCGAGAACTCTATGTTATTCAGATATACATACAAGCAATATTTTACTGCCGTTGTCACTAACGAACACTATAGTCTGTTTTTTAATCTCAGAGACTAAAGTGACATTTCGTGGGATACCAGTTTTTTGCAATTCTTAAATAGTAATGTGCCCCTATCGAAGATTATCGCTAATAAATTGAAGTGTCGGTTTTTTTATATTGAGTTATCCTGAAAAAAAAATAGTAGGTCTTATTTAAAACGTAATAGTCATGGGTGGGATTAGTTACAGTTTTTAAGGACTAAATAACGACAGCGAAACCAACATAATCTTCTAAAACTTTTTTATAGCTATTGATATAGTTTCCTTATACTTATTACTTCGTTGGAACATAAGACTAAATTTATTAAAGTTGTTTCTTAGTTTTTTCTTGTTATGTAATTTTACTTCATTTGGTACTAAAAAACTCTACGACGACTTACCTTTCATAGACTGTATTGTGCATTCGGACAATTTTAATTAATTTGGGCTTTAATAATACGATTTGGGATAAAAAACGTTTAATTTAATCGTCTAAAAGTTACGATTCAACAAACCGGTATCGTAGGTACAACACTACACAAAAAAGCTGGTATCATTATTTGTAATTTTGACAGTTGCATGTGTCAATCTAGTCTCTGAGATTAAAAAACGGACTATAAACAATGATGTAATTTTTGTACATAGGTACAGTCAGCAACGAAAGTAGCTGAATACTATGAAATCTTCAAAACTCTTTAACATCTTTAATATTCAGAATTCACTGACCCTTGAAGGTAGTACATTTCCTGATAATAGAGGACAATTATATGTTTTACCTTAGTCAAAATCTAATGAATAGTTTTGGTACTGTGATGTTGTTAAACTTTCGCTGTGTTCAACGACTTTCGTTGCTGACCGTACCTAATAATATTATAAAAAATATACCTACCTATTATGTATTGTCTACTGATTGATCGCAACGTAAAGTTATTACATAGACCTCTATATACTTGATAGTATTTACTGCTTGAAATTGCGTATGCTGACATAATTGTGTTCCAATTTGAAACGTAATGTAACCAATCAAATTACTGGCTAAACAAGACTTGGTATAGTTTTTTTTTTATATCTACATCTACACTAATATTATAAAGAGGAAAGATTTGTATTTTTGTATGTAACGGATAAACTCATAAGTACTGGACCGATTTGAAAAATTCTTTCCATGTTAGATAGCCCATTTATCGGGGAAGGCTATAGGCTATATATCATCACGCTACGACTAATAGGAGCGGAGTAGTAATGAAAAATGTTGCAAAAACAGGGAAAAAAATTATAAGACCACGCGGGCGAAGCCGCTGGCGGGAAGCTAGTTATTAATATTTGGACTACGCAGAGCTTCAAACTATAGGTACTAGACTAGGGTAAGTACTTTTTTTGGTAAATACATACTTATTATATGTATACAAGGAACACCTAGAAAAACATCTTCCTCCTAGCCTATTCCCAACCATGTTGGGGTCGGCTTCCAGTCTAACCATGATGCGGCTGAATATCAGTATTTTTCACGGAGCGACTGCAGTCAGACCTCCGCGACACAATTTCTAGGCAATACCGATATACAAAGGAAAGACTGGATGTCAGGCTTTTTTTAGGCTTCTGACTACCACTAACGATTTTTTAAATTGTACGACCTTTATGTAACTACTATTTAACCTATTTACTTTTACGGAAAAAAAAAATCTTTCAGAATGAAGGTTAGGTTATAGTCCACCTTGCTGGCCTACTACGGGTTGCCAAACTTCACATGCCGTCAAGAAAAAATTTAATGCATGCAGGTTTCCTCACGATGTTTTCCTTCACCGTTTTAGGCGAGTGATAATTAGTTTATTGATTACATACATTATTTCGTAAAGTTATCACTTAGTTCTGAACTGGAGACCTATATAAATTGACAGACCATGGTCATATATCTAGGCTATCATTGCAATTAAAAAAAAACTACATTCATACAAAACTACAAGGATAAATTCAAAACTGCAGTCTTTAAACACAATCTTACCTACTACGTATTAAAAAATTCTTAATTAAATTTAAAAAGGCAACATTCTTAAATTTAAATTTAGCAAACACAATTCTACAATTCAAAATAACTCACTTGTTTTTTGAACGGTGTAATCCATTCCGTTGATTTCTTCGCCATTTTTTTAATATACTTTTTTAACAATATTATTTTAAATCACTTTATAATCACAGCCATACGTTTTTAGTGCGCGACCACATCACTACGTCTGAGAACACTTGTGATCATTATCAACGCGATATAAATGATAAAACATTGCTAGATTTTTTTTGTACACTTTTTTCAAGTAGTTGTATCGTTGACGGCGTCGCCTGTAACAAATTAAGAATGTTATTAGTATACCATTGTAATATTACTTAACATAACAATACGACTATATTCTCTGAAAGGTAAGGTAGAAGTGTTCAACCACAATTCGCCGGTATTTTAGGTCCCATGTAATAGTTAGTGAGCCTCTTGCAATCAAACGGATACAAATCCAGTCTCCATATTTAGGGACTCGCGGTAGCTTAGCGGTCAAAGCGTCTGGGGTACTGAACCAGAAGACGCAGGTTCGGATCCAGCCCGCGAGCCGATATTTTCCTTCATTAAAAAATAATTTACTTTTAATTAAGTACTGCCTCATTGGTCTATTGGTCGTAACCGCGACTGCAACGCTCTAGGGTCCTGGGTTCGATTCTCAGGCCGAGTAGTGTTATCACATTTTTCTATGACTTAAAAAAAGATTTATTACTGTAATGTTATTAAACTGTCATGTGTGTGCATTAGTACACCTCTGCCTAACTCTTTAGGGAATACAGGCGTGATGGTATGTTATTTTTAACCCCCGACGCAAAAACGACGGGGTGTTATAAGTTTGACGTGTCTGTGTGTGTGTGTGTGTGTATGTGTGTGTCTGTCTGTGGCATCGCAGCTTCCAAACGGATGGACCGATTTCGATTTTGTTTTAATATGTGAAAGGTGAATTAGTCGGGAGTGTTCTTAGCTATGTTGGATGAAAATCGGTCCAAGATGGCCGCCGCCACAAAATGGCAAAATACATTTCGTGTCGGGGGTTTTCAAAATTTTTAATTTTGATAAGCGTGCGGTCTAGTTAGTACTTTGACGACGTCTGTGGTCTAGTGGTTCGAGTACCGGACTGCTGATCACAAGGTCGAGGGTTCGATTCCCACAGGACACAAACATTTATTGTGTTAAACTTAAGTGTTTGTGTTTGTCTGGGTGTTTCCTATGTATTATACATGTATATAAGTATCTATTTACAAAAAAAAGTATATAAGTATTATATCCATTTTCTAGTACCCATAGTACAAGCTCTGTTTAGTTTGGGACTCGACGGTGCTGTGTAAAAATGTCCCAGATTATTTATTATTTATTATTATTTTTTTATACTTTATTCATGAACATGGACACTGGTTTGTCCGAAGAATCGAACCCTGGACCTTACGCTCAGCAATTACGACATAACAGTATCTTTATAGACTAGACTGGAATCGGCGTCAATTAAAATTAATTAAGAACAATTTATAATGGTTGTGTAAGATTTGCAGCGTTGTGGTAAAATGAAACATTTTCATAAAGTGGGGTTAATTAAAAAGTATGAGACTAAGGCTGACATTCAGAGATATTCATGTAAGACGGGCTTAGATCAGTCTAAGACAAGAATCGGCTTACCGCATCTTAAAAAGTGGTATTCAGAAACATAGTACGTCTCAAACTTCGTCCGTCTTAACTTAGCCTACGCTCTGTTATAAATAAAGGATAGCAATATATGTAATGTCATAAGAGTGAGCGAAACAACAATATCTGAGATAGAAATTGTTTTTGTTGCAACATTGTCACAGTAAACAGCGCTAACATCTATTATTTTCGCCAAGAAATATCTTTTTTATAATAATGATAATATTTTTAAGTAGATTTGGTTTCACAATAAAAGCACCACATACACATTTAATGTAAAGTTATATGGTAAGATAAAAAGTTTTTATCGACAAACAATATTTACTTACATCGACATATTATCTATTCTATAAAAAAACTAAATAAAATGATATGAAACAGCTATTTAATAAATCTAAGTAAATAAAAATATATCAAACTACCAAAAATAACTACAGCTTTTTCCGCCGGGTGGCGCTAGATCCACTGCTTAGACAGCTAAAGTAACCGATATTGACTACTTAGGCTTAGCATAGTTCACGCGAAGTTTAAGCAGTGTTCCGAACATCTCTGAATACAAATTTGAACGTAAGCACTCGATTTTGACATACGAAAGCATAAGTTCATGCTGAGTCTCGTTTCTGAATATCAGCCTAAGAATCCAAATTCCTTACTCACTGCAGGAACACAACACACAATAAAGTGTGTTATTTGGCTGCAGTTTTTTGTAAGGTGGGGGTACTTCCCAAGATGAGCTGCTCCTAATTTGAGCCATGAATGGCTGTGCCCTACCTCTCATTAAGTCATATCATACCATCACGCCTATATTCCCCGAAGGGGTAGGCAGAGGCGTACTAATGTACACCTACATTTCACCCCAGACATGTATAAGAAAGCCTCACAAGTCCATAACAATTAAATATTCATTAATTAATTATAGTGTGTTTATTATTCTCATAGAACTTTCGAGAACTAATCAAATAGTTAAAAGATTTAAATTGTTTTTTTTTTGCACAATGAACCTGCTTTTGAAGATATCGTCAAACGTCAGAAATGTGACACTTAGCTCGTTCTTGATCTGACGTTTATTTATTAATGTCTTTGACTTAGTTTGTACCTATTGACGTAGCCCGTAGGAGTTTGTTTTTTTAACGATTTTGTTATGAGAATTGTAATGATCTGAAAAGTTCCCGAAACTTTTTTTAAGCGAAATTATAATTATAATATTCAGCATTATGTATTACTGGGTTCAATGTTTATACATTGCTGAGGCAGTCGCCCATACCATAATGTAACAACGGATAGTGATCCAACTCCTTTGTGTGGTTGCTAAATGCCGACAATCGTCTAGACATTGAAAAGAGCTTAGGGTTGTCACAAAAAACATTTTGCAAGTGCTTACGTTCTTACAGGCGATATATTTTAAGTTCAAATTAATCTGTGTTAGTTGTAGTAATACCGATTTCTAGAAAAAAAAGCTTGAATAGCTTAGGGTTGTCAAAAAACACATTTTGCAAGTACTTAACTACTCATTTTGCAACTACTTACGTTCCTACAGGTGATATGTTTGTGAGTTAATTTTAGAACAAATTTCATCATCTTATAAAGGGTTATAGGGTTATATTACGTCAAACTTTCTAGATACCTAGACATTATGCTATTTCCGGCATAGGTACAGTTCTCGCCAAACTTATTGTCCGGGTTGAAGTTGGCACGATTTAACTTTCACCCGGCCGTAAAAATCATAGAAGATAGGTACATAGATAATAAAGTAATAAATAAGTTTAGATTCGCCAAATCTTACTTATTATCTCGTAAAATACCAACAATAGGTACCTACTTATCTTACTTATCTAAAAAATCTAATAAAAATTACGTTATTATTATTATACGTGAAAATCGAACCAAAACCCGTTGGAAAGTTAAAATATTTATTTTATTAAGTACCTAAACACGGCGGCGGCGGATAGATACTTTATTCTGTTTACTGTAGAGATAATATTACTTTAGGTAGGTATACATAATAGGTTAGGAGGCACTTATCGATTCTCATCCTTTGGAAATCGATTAAATCTCAATTCTCCTTTATTACAGCTGTACGATGTTGGCAAACAACCGTAAACTGCACAAGTAGAACGCATTAATATTGAAAAATTGTCGCATCGGCAATATTCGAAATAAATTTAATAATACAATGGCGATGCACTTGAAACTCCGAACCGACGCGCAGTGTATGTCGGGCGGACGGGCCGCCTGCGAAAAAGCGGTGGGGGGACGCCGCTCTGCCCCGCAACCCACCTCATCGTTGACCTGTCTAGACGGCCGAGTCGTTCCACTGTTAGAGATTTATTACACTGTGCCCATACTATTTAGCCATGTCCTTTAAATAATCGAATTCTACTAAGCATTTAGTATAATTTTGCGGCCCGAAGCTGGGCGAGTGACATCTTCCATCTCCATCGTCATATTTCAGCCAATTTACACAAAACCTTTACAAATTATACACCCAAACCTTCCTCATGAATCACTCTGTCTATTGGTGAAACTCTATGAAAATCCGTTCAGTGAGTTTTGAGTTAAATGCCAATTGAGAAAACATTGTTTTATAATTCTAGTGATGATTATTCATCCATGGTCTTATAAGAAGAGGGACGAAAAAGGAACTCCATAGCCGACATATACAGGAAAACCATGTGTTGAAACCGTGTCCCGTATATATGTATATTAACTACAACTAACGTAAAATCACGTGAATATTGTAGTGTGGAAACGTTCGGAGTATTGCAGCTAAATTAAGTACGGGACGAAATTAGACGAATGATACACTCGTCATGAATCTGTGACACGTGCTAGGAACTATTGGAATGGAGTGGTTTGTTCTAGATTCCAGAAAATTCCGTAATCAATTTTATGTCTACTCTTTTACGGGACCGAGTTACTCTAAATATCAGTCTTCTTTACTTATAATTTTTTTTTTCCAATCCCCGAAAGCTATATCTTTATCGAGTAACATAGAGCTATATTATTTATAAGAAATATCCAGACTACGCGGGCAAAGTCAGCGGAAAGCTAGTTTGTAATCTATCTATATCTATACTAATATTATAAAGAGGAAAGATTTGATTGTTTGTTTGTTTGTATTGAATAGGCTCCGAAACTACTGGACTGATTAGAAAAATTCTTTCAAAGTTAGATAGCCCATTTATCGGGGAAGGTTATAGGCTATATACCAACACGCTACGACTAATAGGAGCGGAGTAGCAACGAACAATGTTGCAAAAACGGGGGAAAAATTCATTAGACCACGAGGGCGAAGCCACTGGCGTAAAGCTAGTAAATTATAATCTTGTACCTTCAGGTACAAGAGAGGTAGGGCACAGCTATTTATGGCTCAAATCTGGAGCGGCCCATCTGGGGAAGTACTTCCACCTTACAGAAAACTGCAGCCAAATAACACACTTTATTGTGTGTTGTGTTCCTGCAGTGACCAAGGTCGCCAGAGCTCCTTCTATACTGTCGGCGCATTGAATCCTCCATAAACCTCTAAGAGGTTTTTCGGGTCGGCAACGCGCGAGTGATACCCCTGGTGTTGCAAGCGTCCGTAGGCTATGGTAACCGCTAACCATCAGGCGGGCGGTATGCTTGTTTGCCACCTTAGTGGTATAAATAAAAATAAAAAAGGTCGAAACAAAAGCAATAGGGAAACTATTGTAATGACAAATAAAGGCATAATAATTAATGAATAATTCATTATTTCAGTCTTTAGGTAACAGAACCAGAACTTTCTCATTACTTTAGAGTTCGTAAGCACGATTGCTATGCGGTTCTGGGTTCGATTCACAGGTCGAGTAAAGTGATAATGGGTTTTTCTATAAAATTCTCAGTTACCCCCTAACCTATCCCTTCAGGGGTCCCAGTAATTTTTTAGTAAATAATAGACACTCATAGATTCATTAAATATTTAACAACCCTACATACCACGCTTTTATGCTTTTATAATGATGATGATTAATGATGTTTTATAAGAATTATGTATTTGTTTAAATAAATAAGTTACATAATTAAAATATTTACATAAAAGAAGAATTATATACACCTACAGAGAAAAAAATAAAATGAAAATAAAAAAAATAAAGAAATAATAAATATTTTTTTAATAGGGTTTGAGTTGCTACTAGAAATATCATAGAAAAACCCAACAACACTGATCGACCTGGGAATCGAATCTCTATATTAATAGTCACATTGACGATCAATACACTGTTATAGCAGTTTATCACCTGTAAAAACCGGTGTACACTGCTTATTTTTAATTAGTAATTAAATTCGATATTAATTAAGATATAGGCTATCTTAAGATTGCTTATTCCGAGTGCTGCTATTGTATAAGCAATGCTGAGTCAGTGTGATTGCCAAATTAAATTAATTAGCTAATTAATTCTTGTCTCAAGGCCTTTACTTACGGAAATAATGAAATACAAATTACTGAAAGGTTAAAAGTTTACAACGAACGAACGTATCATAACCAGATTGCGGACGTTCTCAAAAAAGGCAAGGTTAAGAGCACCCTTAACCGACGAGCATACATGGAGAGGTTAATGAACATAGACGAAGCGAAAGTGGTGTGCCAGGACGTAGCAAGTGGAAATCTATAGTCTCTGCCTACCCCTATGGGAAACAGGCGTGAAGCTATGTATGTATGTAAAAGTTTATTACCTATTATTTAACTCATAACATCACGCCTATATTCTCCGAACGGTTAGGCAGAGGTGTACTAATGTATACACACAGGTCACACTATGTTTGTTATGTGTAGTATGGTCAATTCTGAGAAAACAAGATTTGTTCTGCGGTTGAGCGAACGACTTCCGTGGCACGAGTTCAATGTCCGCACAAAACAAAATATTTGTATGGAAGAAATTTTGTCCGGGTCTGAAAGTTTGTTTAAGCCAGAATGTATGTTTGTAAATAAACCTATGATACATTAGGTACAGTAAAAATTATACTGTGTGTAAAAATCAATGTCTTACCTCAAATTATAATCAATTATTAAAAAAAATGCTCTGGTGCCACCTTTAAATTACCACAGACTAAAAATAAAACCACAAATGTCACATTACTTCCTTATAACTGACATTGAAAACTCTTTGACATTGACAAAAGTTTATGCGCACATAACTCAATAACCACTGCACATATTGGGATGAAAACTACATCACTGTATAGGCAATTTTTTCACGAAAATTTTAGTGGTCGTATTATCACGCTATGTCCGTTAGGAGGATAACAGTGATTGTAAACGTAGCAAGTCGAAATTAAATAGACTTATTATTAGAAGCGTGGTTGGCGCACTGCCATTGTAGTGTTTTGAAATGGAATGAAGACAACTTCAGAGTGTTCCAATGTTTACATAGCGTGTAACAATCCTGCGATTGCTGTGTAAACATTAGCTCGGATATCTTTACAAATCTAGAACGCTGAGGTAGATGTTTAGGGTACCTAACTTCAATTTACTGCAAGTACTAAAAGATCTGGACCTTACTAAGTTGTTTGAAGTCTATACCTATTGATTTGATAACTTCAACTTGGGACAAAATCACCACACTCTCTCTCTCTCACACACACAAACCAAACATATACGTTAAATAGTGGGCTGGATTTACTCACTCCATAGCCTATAGAATCACTCACTCACTGAAATCGCGAAATCGCAGAAATCCTAAGAAGGCCCACACACTATGAAACTTGGCCGAAAGGTTCCCAAAAAGTATACCTAGGTATTCATTAAGAAAGGATTTTGTGAAATTCACAGGGAGATTTGAAAAAAAAAACTACTAATTATATCTTAGATGAACGGGTGACCCAGCTAAAAGTCTAAATATAGCAATAACGTATTTTCAATAATTACAATTAATTTGTTTCTCACTTACTGGGTACAAGCGCAGCCGTCAGGTGACTACTAAATGAATAATTTTATGTAAAACATATTCTATGAGACACTATCAATATGCATGACCTTCGACTTATCCATTGTGTCTGTCGTATTTATAATAACCTAACCTAACCTAAATTAAAAATTTAGAAAACCCCTGATATGAAATGTAATTTGCTATTTTGTGGTGGCGGCCATCTTGGATTTGAAATTTATCATAGTGTATATAGTATTCTCCTAGTTAAGTCCTTTCATTTGATACCCATATTGAGGGAGTTGTGAAAAAATATATAATTCGCTATTTTGTAGCGGCGGCCATCTTCGACCGATTTTCATCAAACATAGCTAAGAACACTCCCGACTCAATGATCAAAATCGGTTCATCCGTTTGGGAGCTACGATGCCACACACACACACACACGCACGCACGCACGCACGCACGCACGCACGCACGCACGCACGCACGCACGCAAATATAATTATAATATAATAATTAGCACGTAATTTTGGGGGAAGCAGTAGGAATCTTTGCCTTACCCTTTCAGGCATACAAGCATGCGAATGTTTATGTTGTAGCGACATCTATCATGCTACATAAGAACTTCTACGAAGCAAACATCGTGAATCGCGCAAGTGAAGTTTACTGTGCAACTTGCTTACAATTAAAACAACCGCTTGACATCAACCGTCGGGCAGTGGCCCACCAGGCATAACATGCATGCAAACAGGCATTGGGTTGGAGGGCCAACACACCTCGTCCCTCCACAATGTTTTTAAATGACTATAACTTATCGCCTAGCACATATAAAATAGTTGATTTATCAGTTATTGTTTAGCTATTTCCTTATTTTAGGCGTTATAATTTCGTGGAGTTGTTTTTTTTGAGTCCCATCCCTATGTCTATAGGGAAAGGGTAGCCCGGTATTTAGTCGGTCCGAGTCTGACATACCCCGCCGCCTCTCTAGGTGAGGCCCACGTACCTAGGAACCATAAGGTTGAGGATTTTTCGCATCGGCAAAGAGAAACGCATATCTCAGTACCTACACAATATATCGCATGCTATCGCTTTGTTTACAGTAATAACTAAAAAAAGGTGCATCCTTATCATAATTACATAACGTTTAAAAGATAGTAAAACTAGTAAAAACATGTTAGTCACCCGCAGTCCGAAGGAGTTTTTAAATATCTTTCCTCAAGTTGCAATCAAAGGAAGTCTCTTCAGCGGGTTATTTCAAATTCTAATATTTTTATTTCAATTAGACCATACAAATAGGTACTTTTGAATAGTCAAAGTTTAGTTTAATTGCACGATTCCATAAAGTGGGACTTATGGACAAGAGCCGGCAATAAAATCTTTATTCACTCTTTTAAAATATTATTATAGTAACAGTTACAATTTAGCAGTAAGAGCTGACCAGTCCCGACAGACAGCACCCGTTCACGAGCATGACGTGTGTATCGGCGCCGTTTGACTCAACCATGTTACAGGGAATATATTTTTTAAATGTAATGTTGTTATTTTTCTTCACATTCAGAGCGATTAGTGTTATATAATAAGTAGCTGTATCTAGTTGTTATGTGATAAATGCTTACTTAATTTATGACAATGCTTAAGAAAGATAAGAATGATAACACATTGAGCGTGCTGGCGTGCAAATCGTGAATTAGTGTAATTTGAAATAAGCACGTCCCAATAATCAAACGAACAACAGATGAAGTCACTTTGTTTATATCATAATAAACAACAGTGAAAATGAGGGTTATAAGGCCATGTTGAGTGTTATTCCTCCTAGCTTTCCGCCACCGACTTCGCCCGCTTGGTCTAGTTGTGTCTTATAAATTATACCCTATGTTAACCGTAAAGATGTAGCTTTCTAATAGTGAAAGAACTTTTAAAATCGGTCGAGTAGTTTTTGAGTAAAATCGTAACAAACAAACTCAATCGTTTTCCATTCCAAGTCGGCATTAAGGTCACATCTCATTACAGTCACCCGGCACCCGACCCAAATCGCCTCGCCTCGTGCGGTTATTATTCTACCGCGTAGCGAAGAGATTATCACATTAATTCAAACCACGTATTCTACATGGCATTTATAATAATAATACATACATAACAGTTAACATTTTGGGCGCGGGACCTTGTCTTTAGTTTTAGAATTTAACAAAACTATTGTTGTAGCTGGGAGATAAGTACAATCTGATACAGATACTGTCGCTCGGCGTGTGTTCTGCATTAATTACCGTCGCAGGCGTTGACGTGTTTTACTTCAGTAAACTAATATTATCAAGGGGTTGTTGTTGTGTATACTATGTCATTAGTTTAACTTTAATCGCCACTCGGTATATTAACGTGGCGTCCATCTGTAAACCATCTGTTTACAACGAGTGGACGCCGAGCGACGCGCGACGAGGCGGTGCGTGTCGGGTGCCCGGGTGACTGTAATGAGCTGTGACCTTTATGCCTTTAACACTCAACCAGTCGAGACATCCGAGCTGGTCATACTATTGCCTTTTTATTAGTGCGAATTTTATGATAGTAATTAAACCTTTAAAAAAAAACTTGCACGACCCTGTTTAACATGATGGTACATGGGGATGGTTTTAATTAAAAAAAAAACACGTTGATTAATATAAATTGAATATCTACACTTCATCACAATAGTCTGTAAAAAACGATCAAAATTCTAACATAGGTAATTATGACAGCATCAGGATTAACAAAAATATTTCACTGAACACATAATCGATGGGCCAACGAAAAGCCGGTTAGCAACAAGACATGCGCGCGCAGACTACCTGCTTCGGGATTGAGCCACCCTTACTCCCCCGCATTGTAGTGTAGGATATACACGACAATACGACAAGGCTTCACAGTTGCACTACAAATATCGAATCTATTGCGATAGAATAAAGTTCACACTGTAATGTGTAAAGCTTGATATGTCCCCGAGTGTACCGACTCTAAAATGGGATTTTAAATTGAGACGCGGGTTCTGAGGACTGGTTCCAGGGCGCACGAGAAAGTACTACCTGGGGAGGCTTCTGCCCAACAATGGGATAGCAATGGCTAAGAACAAGTTACTTTATAAATTCATTTCTTCTACTTGATCTACTCAAGGCTGAGTGGGACTAAATTGTTGCCAAGCAATTACCTTCTCTTTATTATTACTTTTTAGGTTTCATGGGAATGTGTGTTTAATTTATGAATGCCCCAGCGCCGTCAGCTTGTCAGCTGTCAAAAATGACAACTTTATACCTATTCTAAGTCAATTCAACAGTTGTTCATGTAAACACGACTTTATTTATACCGACAAAATTGTGATGTGGCGCCACTGTCGCACTGTACTAGGATAACGATATTACATAAATAGTAGTTAGGAATGAATACAAAAGATGGCGCTAGTATCTGCTGAGAGCTGTGTACTGTGTTATTATTAACATTATTCTTTTACCAATTATATTGAGATTGGCCTTCAGTCTAACTAGATGGGGTTGGATATCAGTATTTTACACTAAGCGTCTGCCATCAGGCCTCCGCAACCCAAAATGTGGATAGTACCGCATCCTGATGATGTGCTGATTTTCAGGCTTCTGAATACCACTTATCGATATTATGATTAATGTTTTTTAGTTCATGATTTTTTAATTATTACGAAAGTTTTGTATGAAATAAATAAAACCTTTTAACATCCGCCAGAAAATTGGAAACTTAAATTTATGAATATTTGGGCAACGAAATCAACCGGGCACAAATACAGACTCCGAGCTGCTACTGGGAATTTCACAGAAAACCCAACAACACTTTGCCCGACCTGGGGATCGAACCTCTAGCGTACCAGTCGCGCTTGGGACCACTAGACAAACGAGGCAGTCCAAAATAAATTATGATATTTATAATGATAGATTTAGGTTGCTTTGATTTTCACAGAATTCTATCATAAAATAAATACCTAGGTATTGTACCTACAAGGCTCCCAAGTACTATATAAACCAAGTTTATGACGTCGACATAGCAATCGATACTAATTAATCGACGATTGCAACATTGATTAATTTGTAATAATACTTAATATTTATGTTAAAGGATAATGTTAACAGATACCGACGTAATTGAATTGGTAGGGACTGTCATGCGATATTCAAATAAAGTAAATTGTTTGTGATTTGTGGGACAAGTGCGAGCGTGAGCGTGCAGCGGAGCGGATAAGCTTCACTAGAAATATTTATAAAGTAGTTTCAAAGAATCACGTGGCGTTCTACCTCTTGGAAGAAAGGTGCATGTTATTAAAACGTAACAGACTTAGCATGCCATGTATTACATTTTTATAGAATATTTTTCTGAAGAAAGAAAGAAAAACAATTTATATAATAAATGGGAAATTCACAGATATACAGATAGCAATGTTAATGTTACAGAAATAATTGTTACAAAATTGTGCAACTACGAGTTGCAGCGGTGAAATTGTATCTATACTAAAATTATAAAGAGGAAAGATTTGATTGTTTGTTTATCTGTTTGAATTGAATAGGCTCTGAAACTACTGAACAGATATTTTCACAATCCGCAGTTTGAAGCACCCCCAGTTCATTCAACGCATGACTCAAATCATGTATAGTTCAGTTTACGAAGACTCGTAAATCAATTAATTTGAACCCCTATGTAAGTGACTGATCACCACGGCACGCGACGTGGTGATCAGTCACTTACATAGGGGTAAGATGATAAAGATGATAAAGAGGATAAACATGATAAAGATTGCATAAAATGAACTTACTATTAGAGTACAGAGGTCAAACGCTCAAGGTCATTGACGCGGGTAATAGCCTTAATATGTCTAGGGCATGAGGCAAGCGAAGGTTAGTGCGTTGGTCTGTATGAACGATATAATTATCCTGCAGCCGATAAATGAGGATTTTCCGTACCGAACGCTTACGCTGCCCGCCGCGCAGCTGCGCTCCATGCGTTCGCTTGCAACGAGACCGCAGCCCTAATCAATTAATAATTAAAGTGAGCAAATTAATCAGACTTAGTAATTGCTTCACTTAATGGCCTATGTTTGAGCTATCGGTTTTCCTAGGTATTGTTTAGTCACTTGTAAATGCCGACAAACTAAGAAGGAATATTTATTATTTAATGTAACTAATGACTGACAGCTTGCTGTAATAGGCTTTATTATTATAATTAGATGATAAATAAGCTTCAGGGCCGCCTGATAGTAAGCGAAAACTGCAGCCTATCGACGCCACGTTATTTCACTGGCTACATAACAGAGTTATTCGAACCCACGACCTCGTAATTAGCAGTAGGGTACTCCAACAATTACGTCGCCTAAAAACCAGGTTTTATCTTGAAGGTATTTTGTGCATTAATTGGGCTGGGGGGCTAGACAAGTTGCATTTTGACATTCGAATTGACAAACAAAATGGATGGAAATGACATTAGTGACAGCCCGATTTGTCGAAAGCTTGTGTCATTTTCATACATTTTGTTGGTCAATTCGAATGTCAAAATGCAACTTGTCTAGCCCCCCTGTAGTTTTGAAGTGAATCGCTATAAATGGGAGAAGCCTAGAGGATCATGATACTTGTACTTATTTTATATTTTTAAATTTACTTTATGTACATAAATATATTTATAATATGTTTATACTATGTGTATGTATATTACATCTAAACTTAAGTATGTACCCACCTAGACGACGTCTGTGGTCTAGTGGTTCGAGTACCGGATTGCTGATCACGAGGTCGTGGTTTCGATTCCCACAAGACACAAACATTTATGTGATGAACTTAGGTGTTTGTGTTTGTCTGGGTGTTTCTTATATGTATATTATAAGTATGTATTTACAAAAAAAAAAGTATATAAGTATTATATCTATTGTCTAGTACCCATAGTACAAACTCTGCTTAGTTTGGGACTAGATGGTGCTGTGTAAAAAAATGTCCCAAGATATTTATTATTATTATTTATTTATTATTATATTCTCTTCTACTCTATTATCCTATTAATATTATAAATGTGAAAGTTTGTAAGCCACAATAACCCACAAATGTTTGTTACTCTATGACGCAAAAACTACTGTCCGGAATTTGATGAAACTTTACAGTATTATAGCTTATAAATCAGAATAACCCATAGGATATAATAAAGTCTTTTAGTACACGAGTGAAGACGTGGGCAAGCGCAATAAATAAATAACGTTTAAGTTGACGAATGAGTTCAATGTAACTACTGGAAGGTACCTACTAAATGCTTAATTAAGATAAAATTACAATACAATTATGTACTTAGCAATAGAAATTATTCATGTTTGTTGCGTCATTCAATATGATGAATTGATTCATAAAAAAATCTGGAGATCTTTTGTTTTGTTTGAAACAGAATAAAATAACACGATTATGTTTTTTATTTCACAATTTAAATAAAGGCTCGCCCCCTATTACATGTACATGGGACCTAAACAAAAGGTTCACCGCCTTTTACATGTACATGGGACCTAAACATACCGCTGCCGGTGAACTGGGAGTGTACGAGTACCTCTGCCTCTCTTTGTTGTAGATATGTCATTTAGTTATGGATTTTATAATATTAATTCATCATGATAGATACTTATATGTATATAATACCTATATTCCTTGTATATAATACTTATATACCTTCCGGTATGTTCGCAGAGGCCGGTATTGATTGCTTTCCAGCAATCTTGCGCAAACGATGCGCTTCTATCATGAGCAGAGTACGCGCTAGCCCCAATAGCATCCTGAAAACCATAGCAGACAGATGGGACAGCCACATACTGGGACATTGGGTACGTCTACATGCCAGTGTGGCGTATAAACAGGTAGGTATAAGTTTCTTAATTTATGTAATAGATATAAGTACTAACATTAGGTTTTAAACTGTCTGTATACTAACAAAAATTTAGAAAACCCCCGACACGAAATGTAATTTGCAATTTTGTGGTGGCCGCCATCTTGGATTTGAAATTTATCATAGTGTATAGTATTCTACTAGTCAAGCCCTTTCATTTGATACCCATATTGAGGAAGTTGTGAAAAAATATGTAATTCGCTATTTTGTGGCGGCGGCCATCTTGGACCGATTTTCATCAAACATAGCTAAGAACACTCCCGACTAATTCACCTTTCAAATAAAAAAATCTAAATTAAAATCGGTTCATCCGTTCGGGAGCTACGATGCCACAGACAGACACACACACACACACACACACACAGACACGTCAAACTTATAACACCCCGTCGTTTTTGCGTCGGGGGTTAAAAATGGACTACGGTCTGAAATAAAAGTATTTATTTATTATTTATTATTTATATATAAATACAGGTATTATATACATGTGGGTCTCTAGGTCACTTCGATATATTGTGTTACTTAACTTTACGTACCTAATCGTAATAAACATTCTTATTTAATCCCATTCGATTTCGACCGACGTAACCTATTGGCAGGCGTTAACCCAAGTCACCAGTGGTGTGGCCTAGGGTTGCCAAACATACTCGTAAATAATGGCTTATTATATATATACTAGCTTTCCGCAAGCGGCTTCGCCCGCATGGTCCGGGTATTTCTTATAACTTGCATCCCGTATTTCAACTCCGTACCACTCTTTCAACCGACTTCAAAAAAAGGAGTAGTTTTTGTGTTTGTTACCTCAGAACTTTGGACTGGGTGAACCGATTTTGATGATTCTTTTTTTATTCGAAAGCTGGTGCTTACAGATTGGTCCCATTTTTTTCGAAATCCGGTGAGCGGTTGTAAAAATATCGACAAAAATTTAAAAATTTAAAAAATTGTATACATAAATGATATTATGGTTTACCCCGAAACCTCGCTGTTTGTGCCGGTCAGTGAGTTTAGTTGCTCATATAATATAATATAATAATATATTCAACTAAAACTTTGAAAATAAATTATTTTTAAACAAAAAACAAACCGCCTCCAAAAAACACATAGGAACTAAAAAGCAAAAAATAACATATTTACATTATGATTTCTAACTAATTTGGAGGCGGTGCCAAACACAGACAATCAACGAACGTCGTATTTGAATTAAATGAGTAGTTTTCGCGTTAAAGCGCGACAGACAGACAGAGTTACTTTCGAATTCATAATATTAGTAAGGATTATGAATAAATTTACTATCTATAGGGCCAACCCTGTGGAGGATTTGTTATCTTGAATGCCTTAGGGCTCTATGCCTATGGAAGATTGTCTGCCCCCCTACTCCCCTTAAAGCACAAAAAAAAATACAAACAATAAAAACGATTAAACGACTTTTCTGTAAATGTTTCTATCCATCCATCTATCTATTTAGGTTCTCTCAACTCGACAAAAAGTTCTTTTGTATGATGATTATTGTATTTTCTTAATCAGTGTGACTTGTGGTTTTCATTATCAACTTCAGCGAGTGTATAGTCGACCATAAATTGCTTTATCACCCTTAGAGCGAAAGTCGTTTGCACATCATAAAACAAGAAGGTCTATTTTTGCCTACAATACCAAGTGACAGTTGGATGAGCCTTAGTAAATTTAATTTTGATGGTTTACTATACTTTTTTAATTAAACACCTTCAATGTTTTGACAACCCTATTCCTAATACTCTTCTCAGCGTTTCGTATGATGAATGATAAACATTAATTTGATTATAGGTTATATAATAAAATTGAATTATAGAAGTTTCAAAACCAAATTGCATACAAGCAAAACGCTCTCATCATTTAAGTTTTACGAAAAAGTCAAAAATATTATGACATACGTGTTGGCCGTAGATATTTTCTAAGTAACTATCTACTATTGCAATAACATTTAAATATATTTTAATCTTACGTAGTATCATCTCTTCACACTACATTTTGTTTTACAATACCATTACGCTTGTATTCCCCGAAACGTTACGCAGAGATGTACCAATGTACTTGTACATAGTTCAAGGTATGTTTAGGTCCCATGATGTTGCCATCAATTGAGCACAAATCTAGATTCCGAGCTGCTACTGAGAATTGCACAGAAAAACAACAACTCCTGTTTCCCTATTCTGAGCATACCATCACGCCTGTTTTGTCCAAAGGTGGCAGAGATGTACCTAAAGTCCTACACCTAAAGTAACCCCAGCATGTAATAAGGCAGAGCCTATAAAACGGGCTCAAATCCAAAATGAGAATTTCATAGAAATAAATAACACTGCTAAACGTAGTGGTATCGAACCCAGGAGTCGAAGGTAACGGTTGCGTTTACGACGACCCTAACGAAGGATAATCCTTAATTTTTTTCTCTAATCAAGTGCTCTAAATTTTCTTTAGCGTCAATTCAAAGTCATTGTGTATGTCCAAAGCCGCAACCTATATTTTTAATTTAAGTTTCAAGGGCTCTTAACAGGTGAACTTCCAGGAATATTTTAGGTGCGCTTCAAAATGGGTGCGCTTCACGGAATACCCCGAAGATTCGATTGGTTATTTAGAAAGTAAGTTTAACTACGAAACGGTGTCTTAGTTATTAGTGGGGGAAGAGTTTAAGTGGACATAGATAGATATGCTATATTTTTTCGAATCTAGTTTTGTAGATAAAGCTTTATAGAAAGGTATCTTTTTTGGGTGTGAAATTAATTAATTTTAACAAAACACGGACATTAACTACTATTATTTAGGTATTTATAAAGTTATTTGGTGACAGTGATGAATACTTTCAAAATTTAAAGAGTGAGGTATGTCATCATCACATTTTTTTTTCTCTTTATATACACTCATATAGTTTACATAAATAACAGTACAACAAAATCCACTGAGGTTTGCCTGAAATCTTCTTCTTAATATATGTATAAAACAAAGTTAAGTTAATTACAACAGAACTGGACCGATTTTCATGATCTTTGATTCAATTTTTTTTGGATTTGTCTCCACCACGAATAACAGAATAACTATGTTATTAATCTAAGAGAATAACTATTAACATCAGAATATTTCAGGAAAACCTAATGGGGTTTAACGGGGTTCAGTTGACGCGAGCGAAGTAAGTTCTGTATATTCTACTTAAAAATTTTAGAAGCTTAGCGAACTAAGAGACCAGAAACATACATATACAATCACTCCTGTATTCCCCGAAGGGGTAGGCAGAGGCGTACTAATGTATTTATTTATTTATTTATTTATTTATTATGTACACCCAAATTTCACCGGTATGTTTTAGGTCCCATGTAATAGGTTGCGAGCCTATTGCCATCAACCGGGCACAAATCCAGACTCCGAGCTGCTATTGGGAATTTCACAAGAAACCCAACAACACTTTGCTCGACCCGGGGATCGAAACCAGGACCTCTAGCGTAGCAGTCGCGCTTGGGACCACAAGACCAACGAGGCAGTCAGTCAGTCAGCAGGCAGGCAGTCGAGACCAAAAACATAATTATTATACTACTTAGGCTGACTGTAACATGTAATTATTTATCATCACCAATCCATATAAGTAATATTCCATTGTTGGGCACAGGTCTCCTCTCAGTATGAAAGGGATTAGGCTATAGTCCACCACGCTGGTGTAAAGCGGGTTGGCAAACTTCACACGCCGTTGAGAAAATCTCTCAGGCATGCATGTTTTCTCACGAGTAAAATATCGTGAGAAAACCTGTCACAGTATAATTCCGCATATAATATCAAAACGTCAGAGGTCAGCCTTGGATTCGAACTCGAGACATGGCAGTCCAACGATCATATCACTAGTCACTAGGGTATCATTGTTCCTGGTAGGAATAGTAATGCTACTTAGCTACTTACTAGCTTTCCGCTAGTGGCTTCGCTCGCGTGGTCTGGTTATTTCTTACTTATAACTTTCATTCCTTACAGCCTATTTTTTTATACCACTAAGGTGGCAAACAAGCATACGGCCCGCCTGATGGTAAGCGGTTACCATAGCCTATGGACGCTTGCAACACCAGGGGTATCACTCACGCGTTGCCGAAACCTCTTAGAGGTTTATGGAGGATATACTGCGCCGACAGTTTGAGGGAATATTCCTCTTACTGCCCGCGCAGCGCATCCTTAGAAGGAGCTCTTGCGACCTTACTCACTGCAGGAACACAAGACACAATAAAGTGTGTTATTTGGTTGCAGTTTTCTGTAAGGTGGAGGTACTTCCCCAGATGGGCTGCTCCAGTTTTGAGCCATAAATTGCTGTGCCCTACCTCTCTTAAAGCCTAACTAAAAAGTAGCCTATGTCTTTTCGCAGGCCCTAGACTGTGTACCAAATTTCATTTAAATCAGTTCAGTGGTTTTGGCGTGAAAGTGCAACATACAGACAGATAGTTACTTTCGCAATTATAATATTAGTAAGGATGTTACTAGGTGAAAATGTAGCTTTATTTATTTATTTATGTACACACTGAACCAAACAGAAAGTTAAAAATAATAGCTTAAATAAATAGCTTTCTAATGGTGTAAGAATTTTTCCAATCGGTGCAATAGTTTCGGGGCCTATATCGGTATTAGTATAGATTGTGGTTTATTCATATTAAAAGTTCAAAGGGTAATGGGGCCACCTCAATGGAATTAGGCGTGGCCGCATGAACCGTTTAAGATAAATCAGGTAAATTGTTTATTTTATAATTTACTAGCTTTCTGCCAGCGGCTTCGCCCGCTATCCCACGGGAACCATCGATTTCACCGGGATATAAAGTAGCCTATGTGTTATTCCAGACTATAATCTATCTCTGTGCCAAATTTCATCCAGATCCGTTCAGTAGTTTTTGCGTGAAAGAGTAACAAACATCCATCCATCCATCCTCACAAACTTTCATATTTATAATATCAGTAGGAGTAGGATTGTTAATGATATAATTATGTCTGAAAATTGTACAATAAATTAAAAACAAATAAAATATTTGAATTTGAATGTTTTTTTTTTGCTGTAATCGAGTGCGTTGGTCAATGAATTTTTTTTTCTTAAGCGTGTCGGTCAAGGATTTAGTTGTTTTTTTTCTGTCTCGCTTGCTTTGATAAATGGGTTGTAGAATAATGACTGGTTGATAGCAGAGTTGTTACATAGTATAAGTAAATAGCTACTTATGTATAATCTTTTCTATCCGGTTGTTAAAACAACTAATTTGAAACTGTGCACCTAGGTCCTAGACTCGGCATGGTTACTACTAGACCGATTTGAAAATATCTTTCAGTGTTAGATAGCCCATTTATCGGGGAAGGCTATAAGGCTATAATCATAACGCTACGACTAATAGCAGCGGAGTATTAAGACGACGCATTAAAGATTTGGGGGTCTATTTCTCAGCCATTACAAAACATACGGATCTGATTTTTACATACGCTAAACGACTGCCTAGGAGATGTATATGAAAGTCTTACTAGCTCGTATTGAAATATTAATTTATTTATTATTGTGTGTTTATTATTGTAATACAACATTCCAGAAATAATTTGATTTGAATTTGATTTGTACGTTTTTTGTTTAACAAGGAGATTGTGGACATTAAAACCTACTTTCAAAGATATTTGCGTAAGTTGAAATAAGGTAAGGGCAACCAGTTGAGGGGTTCTAAAATTGCCCCCATATTTTGAGGTATTTAGAAAAATTGAGTTTTTAAGCTGTTCCTTTCATTAATAATTTATCCATTCGTTGGTATATTTATGAATAAAAAGTGTCGTTAAATAGTATATAATTTCACATAAAAAATACAGTAGGTATATTATAAATATCTATTTTCTATAATATTTTGTAGAAATAAAACTAAAAATATGTCCGTAAGCAAGATTAAATGCTGAACTGCAAGTCTATCTATCTAAATTATATATTGTGGTGTCAATTTATTAATCGCTAGCTTTCCGCCAACTGCTCCACCCAATTGGTCTGGATATTTCTTATAAATTATAGCCTTCTAATTAATGTTGTAAATATTTGGCCATAACTCAGATTAATTAAGGCAAATATGAGTTACGGGTCAACGCATGTCTGTGATTTTAATAATACATTCACAGCCACACTTCAAAACCTCAGTCAACAGTGGAGCCATCTAGTGAGAGAAATAACGGTAGCCCTCATTATGAGCATTTACCCTAAATAAAATAAAAAACAAACGTAAGATCAGAGCTGTCATCTTTGATCGGTCTGGCGTTTGTTTAACATTTATTATGCGGGGTTGGTAGCATGCTGTGAACTGACGCGGGGGGCCCCTGGGCAGATTTAGGTTGCCGCTGATCTTTAGTGAGAGTTTCAGTAACGGCATCCGAGTAAGCACGTCTTGGTAACGTACTTACGTTCAACGACCTCTCCACGACGCTTGGTGAGGTTTTGCAACGCTTGCATTGACAGCGGCCGGCGACGAGTCGAATTACAATGTGTAAATGCTTATTAGACTGGACTTTATAAATTGACAATCGGTAAAATAGAACAAAGCTAAATGGAGTCGTCTTTGGACTACGAATATAAAAAAATATTATCACATTTAATATATTTTCGGGGTATTTCAGGTAACCAGGCCCATAAATCAACATACAATAACGTAAAACGTTCTGGTTTACATAGGAAGCAAAAATACCGAATACTGACGCCAATTTTCATAAATTACTTAACATATTATCACGGCCGCGCCTGTATTCGCCAAGGGTTATGGCGATAAACTGAGATATATTAATGTAGGTAACTAAAAGTTTGCTGGTATGTGGAGGTCCCATGTAAGAGGTGGTGAACCATTTGCCATCAAATTATTACCTACCTTGGCTTTGTGACTGATTACATAAAACGACTAAATGATCATCGTCTTAGCTTTTTCTCAATTATGTAGGGGTAGGCTTCCAGTGTAACCAATGCCGCAGAATACCAATATTTTACACAAACACGAAGTGACTGCAGTCAGACATATGCTTCTAAATTTCTGAGCAGTAACAATATTCAAAGGATATTCGAAGTTGTCAGGCTTTCTTGGGCTTTTGACTACCACTAACGATTGTCATAGTTGTCTGTATTCGTTCGTTCGTTAGGGGACATTTTATACAGCAACATCAGTCCCAAACTTAGTAGAGCACTAGACAATAGAAATAATACTTAAATAGTTTTTTTATATACTTATAAATACTTAAGAAATACCCAGACCAACACAAACCATTATTTTCATCACACATATTTGTGTCTTGTGGAAATCTAACCCTTGACAACAGGGAACGAGCGCTTTACGACGTGCTCACCGAGGCACGGAAGGGGTCTCGATATGTTAAAAATGGTTACCAGTATAATTATACACGCACATCACCACACAAAACGGCTCATAAGTTAGTTATGAGCTCCAGAAACGACTGTATGTGTTTCCATATTAAAAATTTTATAATTTTTGTTTAAGAATCTTTTGTAGATAGCAGCAGTATGACAACCATGAAAATTATAAACCATTTTATATTATCGACTTATAATTTATTACTATGCTATTTTGACATGTTACTTTTAATTAGATATCACACAAAATAATTGTTTAAATTAATATTATCACAACAAAAATAAATATAGTATAGATAGTAAGCGCGACTCTATGTCTCCCTATAACGTCTCTGTTCCACAGCGCGAGCCCACGATCGCAAACCACGAAGTATTTGCGGGGTGTTAGAGGATGGCCCGGTGCGGGGGTCCGATTTCAGATTCATAGTTTGTAAATGCCTCGCCGTTGCAAAAACGGGGAAAAAATTATAAGACCGGCGAAACCGCTGGCGGAAAGATAGTATTTACTAACTAAATATATAAAACAGTTCAAGTTTATTGACGTAATAATAATACGTCAATAAACTTGAACTGCAAAAGTAAACACATACGTTTACTAATTACTTGACTACCTAGTATTTTTATAGACTTGCCTAATGTTTCTTGGTTTATTGGCAGACCTACCCGAATGAGCATTATACCTATGTTTTAGTATCTTGATATCATACTAGATTTAATTACAATAGTTTTTGCCGATTATTTTGCATTTTCGCACATATTATTAAAGTACGTCATAGAACAATAAAGATTCCTGTTTATTTACGCAGTTATACCGATTATTGGTAGGGGTTCGAATCATCGAAACAAATAACATGTAGTGTTATAAATTAGTGACCAGCCCCGCTAAGTTTTTTATACATTATAGGCCCACACGCTTGACCTCGTACAGTGTAGTTCATGTTTGTTTGGAATAATTTAAAACTACTAAACGAATTTACAACATTATTATTACTTACTGAAAACACGCGTGTACGCCCGCTTCAACACAGTCCAAAAAAGGTTATGATGTTGATGACGCTTTTCCTCTGTCATCCACAACAATATCGACAGACTTGTCACATGTATAAATTTTTTAAATTATACCGTAGACTCGCGCGCAAAGGAACTGACGTCTTTATAAATGTGTTAATTTAATACATGGTGGTTTCGTGGTTGTGTATATAATATAAAACATTGTACCTTTTTTTTAGGTGTCCAAGCTTACTTCGGATGCTTTGTGATGCGCGTGTGACCGGAATTTTAAAATATGACAGCTCCATTAACAAGACAGGTATGTACCTACTTAATACTTTTTGTTTAATTAGAATTTTCGAAAGCTTTTGTTTCAATTTCCGATAAAACAAATAATTGTAAAAAAGATTGACGTAAATAAAAAAAAAATATTTAAAGATACGGACGAAGATTAATTTGAACCTTTTTTAAAATACTATTACTCAATTTATCGGCAATTAAAATAATATCGTTTTTTCCGACTGGTTGGAAGTTATACTATATTCTACAAAAAATAGTTGTAACACAAATTATCACTTAAAAATAAATTTATATTAAATTAGGTACTTACTAAAATAAATGACCACTAACTGCTGTAAATAAATTACTTGATAATATTTTTTTTCACCCTCGGTATCTATCGGTAGCTTAGTGGGCTAAAGCACCCGGTGTAGGTACTGCATCGGAGGGACGCAGGTTGGAACCCTGCCTGAGATCGTATAGGTATTTCTTCTACTAAAAAGTTTATTTTTCTTTTCCAAAATTACTGTAGAAGAAAATAATAATCAACTGCCTCGTTGTCCTAGTGGTCGTCAGCGCGACCGCTGCGCTAGTGGTCCTGGGTTCGATCCCCGGGTCGAGCAAAGTGTTGTTGGGCTTTATGTGAAATTCCCAGTAGCAGCTCGGAGTCTGGGTTTGTGCCCGGATAATGGCAATAGTGTCATATGGCATAATGTCTCTGTTTGTGTGTGTTTTTGTATGTCAGGTTGACATGGAATGGCGTTTCATGAAAATGTTTTAAACCAATAAAACCATAATTATAAAATAAAATAAAAAAACACGATCCAATTTCACTTCAAACTGTCAGATTAAATTACATAATCAGACATAATATATCATCAAGCCTGTATTCCCGAAAGGTTAGACAGAAAGGTACATACACAGTTCACCGATACGTTTAGGTACCATGTAATAGGAGGCGTCAACCGGGCACAACCCAGACTAAGCTGCTACTGGGAATTTCACAGAAAACCCAACAACACTGCTCGACCCGAGAATCGAACCCAGGACCTAGTGTAGCAGTCGCACCTGGGGCCACTCGGTCAACGAGGCAGTCTGCTTACACAGCTTACATTAGGTATGCAAAGATATATTCAGGCAATGAGGTTAGGAGGTAACATCTGTTCATACTACTCAGAATAATACATTTAAAACTCGCAAATAGAGTAAAATTATTATAATAATAATAACTAATAATAACATTATTCTAGTAATAATTGTAATTCGATCTTTGTATTAATTTTGTAATTGTATAAATCGTAGGTATTATTGTGCTGACAATTTAATTTGAAATTATGGACTCGGGTCTGAAATCTAATGCCTTCATGCTGTTTAACAGTTTCTAAATACGTGTTAAAATTTTATTACCTATAGACTAGCTTTCCGCTAGCGGCTTTGCTCGCTTGGTATGTGTATTTTTTTATAAAGGAGGTCATCAAAAGCCCATACAACTCAGCCCATATTTGTACCGGAGGTACATGACAACTGTCAAATTGACAGTTTTTACCATGAAATCACTATGAAACTGATAATATTGTGCCTTAATGGCGTGCATTTGACATTCTGAAACTGATACTGACAGCAGATAGCTGTTAAGTTGACAGTTTTTACTATGAAATCATTAAGAAACAGATAATAGTGTGCCAAAATGGCATGATTTTTCTCAAATTTAAAGTTATTTTTCTCATCCCCCAGTCAACATTAAAAAAAGTACGACTAGAGATTTCACCAGCGTAATACAGGGTATTTTTTCCAATACGTGTACCTTCGGTACATCATTTGGGCCGATTTCGATGACCTCCACCAGTTTTTACTATGAAATCATTGGCAGATTATTATCAGTGTCATAGTGATTTCATAGCAAAAACTGTCAGTGTCAGTTTCGGAATGTCAAACGCACGCCATTACGGCAGATTTATTATCAGTTTCATGGTAAAAACATGTTAAAAACTATCAACTTGACAGGTGACATGTACCGCCGCGCCGGTACAATTTGGGCTGAGTTGTATGGGCTTTTGATGACCTCATTTAGGTATCAAACTCAGTCCCTACCTACTTACTAATCTTAGTACTAGAGTTGCCGCGAATACTCGCTATTATTCGGTATTCGGCATTACTCGTCATTTTTTTGATATTCGTCGAATACCGAATAATAGCTAGTATTATTCGGCATTCGGCGAATAGTCGTCGAAAATAAACTTTTAACGAACAAAAGAACTAATGAGTTAAAAATAATCATCCTTTTAAAAATGGAAAATTAAATGTACTACATATATGTAGGTATGTATAACATGAAACAGATTTCTTTAACTTTATTGTTTTCTTTTCTCACAACCAGTCCGTTTTTTAATCTCAGAGACTAGATTGACACATGCAACTGTCAAAATTACCAAACTGTCAAATAATGATACCAGTTTTTTTGTATAGGGTTGTACCTACGATACCGGTTTGTTGAATCGTAACTTTTAGACGATTAGCTTAAAAATGTTCTATTCCAAATCGTATAATTAAAGCCCAAATTAATTAAAATTGTCCGAATGCACAATAAAGTCTATGAAAGGTAAGTCGTCGTAGAGTTTTAAGTACCAAATGACGTAAAATTACCTACCAAAAAAAAACTAAGAAAGGACTTTAATAAATTTAATCTTATGTTCCAACGAGGTAAAAAGTATTAGAAAACTATATCAATCGCTGTAAAAAAGTTTTAGAAAACTATGTTGATTTCGCTGTCGTTATTTAGTCCTTCAAAACTCTACCTAATCCGACATAGATTATTACGTTTTAAATAAGACCTACTATTTTTTTCAGGATAACTTTATGTAAAAAACCGACACTTCAATTTATTAGCGATAATTTTCGATAGAGGCACATTACTATTTAAGAAATGCAAAAAGCTGGTATCCCACGTAATGTCACTTTAGTCTCTGAGATTAAAAAACAGACTATAGAAGAAATTAGAAATATTTTTAATGTGTTTAATGTTTTTTTTTATGTCGAATAGTAATGTCGAGTTATTCGACTATTCGCCAAAGTGAATGGCGATTAATCGGTATTCGACTATTCGCTATAAACACTATTCGCGGCAACTCTACTTAGTACACCTCTGCCTTATCCTTCAGTGAATAGGTACAGGCATTTGTGCGGTAACATCTCGAGAAAAAAATGAAATAAAATGATAAAACTGTACTGTTTGTTTTATTATTAATTGTTCCACTTTATATTATGTCTGAGAAATGTTTTTTTACAGTAATCGAGTGCCTCTTTCAATGTTTTTTTCCTTAGCGTGCGTCAGTCATTGCGATGGATATACAAACATGGTCCTACGCACACAATAGATCCGTCATCATGGATATTTTTAATGAATTTTATTACTTTTTTAATCATAAAAGTTTTTTTTTATTTTACATAATTATTATCATGGGGAAATGTAATGAGAATCTGATGTTTAAATCACAAGGTATGTTCATTAATTCACAAATACAACAATTAAAAAAGTAATGATTCACAATAATTGTTTGACTACGAAAAACTAAACAATACAATTATTTACATATTATTTAAATAATTAACAAAACTATTTTATAAATAGTCATGCGATAAAGAAAAATATGGTTATAATTTGGTCTACTACGAACGTTGAAACTTTGGATTGAAACAAAATAACGATGATATTCGAACTAGCTTTTGCTTCGGTTTGGCTTCGATCACGTGAAAAAAAAACAATCAAAAACCACAATTTTGATCTCTTCTTTATAATTATGGGTTCGCATACAACAGAGGTCAAGCTCTACCTATTTCAGGATCTATTCAAATAATTGAAAAAAGATTTACATCGGTTTTTAGGTTGCATATATATGCTCTACAGCAACAGTTACACAAAATTCAAATCTATTCAATAGTTTTAGCGCCAACCCCTAACAAACAGGTAAACAGACAAAAATTCCAAAAATCACTTGATTGAATTCGCGGTCGTTTATATACTTCTACAAAACCCACTAATTTATTTTAAATATTTTCAATGTTTTTTTGGCACACACAGGCACGGTTTTTTTCCGATTTTATGAGTATTATAATAGTAGAGATAATTTTATTATTTGGATTGACTGTACCAAATGTCAAAAAACACTTCGGACTATGTATGTTTTAACAAAAGTTAAACAGACGAAAAAATTTATGATTAGCATAAAATAAAGTAAGCAGTGATGGCCCAGGAATATGACCACTGGACCGCCAAGTCAAAGTTCGAATCCAAGGCACGCACCTCTGACTTTTCGAAATCACGTGCATAATTATCACTCGCTTTAACGGTGAAGGAAAACGTCGTGAGGAAACCTGCATGCTTGAGAAATTTTCTCGACGGCGTGTGAAGTTTGCCAACCCGCACTAGGCCTGGGTGGTCGACTATAGCCTAATCCCTCTCATACTGAGAGGAGACCCGTGCCCAGCAGTGGGACAGTATTCATATACTGTCCCACTGCTGGGCACGGGCAAATTATTTTATCGTCATCAACCCATGTTGATGACGATAAAATAATTTAGTTTACTTCGAAAAATTAGATGAACACGGGTGACACCGCCGAGAACAAAACTATGGAATGAGCTATCGCCTGCAGTAGTTCCAGACCAATACAACCTTCAAGAAAAGAGCGTACTCCCTTTTAAAAGGCCGGCAACCCACTTGCGACTGCTCGCCGTCCGATATACCGTCCTCGCCGGCGAGGCCCGTGGCGAACCCCCCTTAATGGTAACCCTCCCGTCCCTTGCTCGAGCCGGCTCGTGCCAAACCGGTAGCTTTAAATTCGTCCCTAAATAATTTAAATTCAGATCCAGCTCTAGCTGGCCCCCAGCAACGCCCTAAGCCGAGGCCGTTAGGGGACGCCCTTACCTGCTGTTGCTTAGTTTATAAGTGTCCCTGGCTGGAGGCACACGGTGCCTCGCCACCAAGCCCGGTTAAGTTTCTAAATCATCAGAGCTAGAAACTAAATCGGTAAAAAAAAAAATGCGACTGCTCCGGTGTTGCGGTGGTAGTCGCTTACCATCAGGTGATCCGCCTGCTCGTTTTCCCCCTTTTCCCATAAAAAAACAGCTGGTCCTATAAATAATGTTGTACTTTTTGACAGACATGGACGATGTCGGCGGTGTTGATCAACATGTTCGCCCAGGGTGTGGTGCTCGGCTACCCGACCAGCTTACTGCCGGCGCTGAACCATCCCGACTCACCGATCAAAGTAGACCTGCATACGGCTTCATGGCTTGGTAAGCATCATTCGAATACATCAGTCAGACAGTCCCACGTTGTAATGAGTAAAGACAAGGTCTGCCGGGATTGGACACACATTTGGAGAAGCTACCTGATATCCACACTCCAAATTTGGAGTTTTAGGACCCATACTTAGCCAGCCTAGTGGCCAACATTTACAATAAAATATTGATAAAAAGTTTTGTATCCTTGGTACACATCTTTCATTTTGAGTAATCATTTTCATTTCTTGGCGTAACTGATGCAATAAAGACATGTTATTATTTTTCAGGGTCCATAATTGGAGTCGCTGGAGCAATGGGCTTTTTGGTATCCTCACTCCTCATGGACCTCCTTGGAAGAAAACTTACCCACGCCTTATTGATCGTACCAGGTTCGGTTGGTTGGCTGCTAATCTACTTCTCCAACAATATAACAACCTTAATGATGGGAAGAGCTTTGGGGGGATTCTCTGCATCTGGTACAGTTTCTCTAGGAGCCATTGTGATTGGAGAATACACCTGCCCAAAATACAGAGGAGTATTTCTCTACCTTAAAAATGCTGCAGTATGCATAGGTGCCATGTTCGTCCATATTGTAAGCCGAACTCTCCATTGGAGAACTATAGCATTAGTTGCTTTGATTCCTGGCGCCATAAGCTTGATGATAGTCTACACGTGGCCGGAGAGCCCCGCGTGGCTGATCTCTAAACAGCATTACGATAAAAGCCAGGAAGTATTTTACTGGTTGCGAGGGAAGACAGAGACTTCCCGAAGAGAAATTAGAGAAACTATCAAAGCACAGAAGGAACGAATGTCAAAACCAAAACTGAAATTAAGTTACACAGAAAAAACTTTGGATTTTTTTAAGAAATTCACACAGAAGGATTTCTTGAAACCGTTGATTGTAATGATATTAGCGACTATAGTACTTGAAATGAGCGGGAGGCACGTTTTCCCATCTTACTCCATACAAATAATGGCTGAAATGACGGGAGAAACTTCACAATCTTTTTACTATGCTATCGGTATGGACGTGATCATCACAGCCAGTGCCATATTCGCATCGATCCTAGTGAAGATTATGAATAGACGAACACTATTGTTTTCCACTGGGTTTGCCGCTTTCGGAGTACTTATGATGATTTGTACGTACCTCCTCCTAGCATCCAGAGGCATAATTTCTAATGATTATCCTCTAATACCCATATCTATGCTTGTATTGTACTTTACACTTGCCAACTTGGGTTGTGCGCCAATTCCTCTAGCTTTAGTTGGCGAAGTGTTTCCTGTAGCTCATAGGGGTGTAGGAGCAGCTCTTTCTGGTATTTGGATATCAGTTTGTATAATGGGGGGACTCAAATCGACCCCCCATTTGCTTGTTAGCATCAAAGTTTATGGTTTCTTTGCTGTATATGGGATCATTATGGGAGTGGCACTGTTTTTATTATATTTTCTAATGCCAGAAACCAAAGATAAGACTTTGCAAGAGATTGAAAACTATTTTAATTACGGAAAGTTCACGAACAATGATGATGAAGAAGCTAATGTTAAAATGCTGAAGACTGTACAGTAGATATAAGTTATAAATAAATTAGTTTGGTAAATAATCACTTTTTCATTTGTTTCACACACTCATACATAATAAGGTTTATTTAGAGCTGCAAAGAACAAAAGTTTGTTGCACTTTTTATTGGCGTTCGTTATCAACAATAATCTGCTTGTCAGGTAATGTACTTTAATATACCAACGTCTCTTTGTATTTTTTTAACAAACAAAAATTAACTGATTAATTTATAGGTATTTGATAATATTTTATTATTATTGCAGAGTATTTTCAGGGTTTTCAGGGTTCTGTAAAGATTTTGTGAAATTATGCTATCAGTCGTTGGATATCACTGGCGGTATAAAATCGGACCTTGTTCAAACCTTTATTCATTAGTGGACTTAAATTGGCTGATATGACGATGATGTCATAAACCACAAACTTTCCTTCCAGCTGTCAGGGACGCTAAAGGGGCCATAAATAGTAATACATGATTGTAGTTCATATTTAGAACTCTACCTAATCGTTAGCAGTGGTTTAATCTAAACTAATCTAATGTAAAGCATGTAAAAAGTAATTAGAAATAGCCTTTTGAGTGGCCACGTCATCTGGTAACAAAATAGTACAAACAATAATCATTCTTAAATATAAAACTCCTAAAATAATTATATAGGAACATACAACATATAAACATACATAGGTCAAATAAAATGACAATCACAATCTTGGAAATCTCTTAAGATGGACCAATAAGACTTAAAAATCATAATCAAAATAATGTTACAATAATTGTATAATAATAATTCATTGAAATAAAAGAGCCCAATATAGGCCCCTGTGTAAGTCCATAAGTGGTATCTTCTTCAGCAGTATTTTGGTAATTGATTTGATGCTTGTTTCCCTTCATGATAGCTTTAGTTTAGCTTTAATAGCTTCATGTAGTCTTTCTATCTCCCACAGACGTAACTCTCATTTTCAACTTTATGCAAAAGGACATCGTAAACAGTGACAGAAGCTTTGTTCAAATTTAAGAATCAGGACCTCTAGCATATCGGACGCATTCACGACCACTAGACTAATGAGATTGTATTGATAGTAATTTAATGAAATAAATGATCAATTATTCATGTAATGGGATAATAACATAGTTGACTAAAATAATAAACGAACAGACAAACCTACAAAATCACTATAAAGGAAAATTACAATATAATAATAAAACCATTAATTGGTGTCATAATGTTCGTGATAATTTCTTACAACATTGAATTGTAACTATTATTACAGTCGTTGATTCTACGATGAGAAGTGCTAATAATGGTAGCTCCGTTTTTTAGACAGGTAGTTACATACCTACTTAAAATATATAGCAATTTCTTGATGAAAAGTTTGTTGTAACATAATGGTGAAAATATTGGTGTTTTACAAGTGATTGGTATTTATGGGTAACATTTAAAAATATTGGTAAAGTGTGACGTCGCAATATAAAAGTATCTCAGTTCTTTTAATTATTTTATAACATTACGGGCAAGTTTCCCGCGGTGTTATTGGCTTGTATCAAATTGTTACCTATCAGGAGAATTTACTAAAAATCCTTTCTTAGTGCGTACAGGCCTACGTCAACAATTAACTATGTGCCAAATTTTAGCCCAATCTGTTTAGCGGTTTTACTTGTGCGTTGATCGATCGATCAGTCAGTAAATCAGACTGTCAGTTTCTTACTTTAGAAGAAACTAAAGGAGTTAGCAGACTTAGAAGGCTAAAAAAAAGATGGATGGATTGTGTTAAGGTCGATATGATGGAAAAGGGATTGAATGAGCAGATGACGGCTAGCAGGGATGAATGAAAGAAGAATAGGCTGCACCGATCCCAAATTAATTGGGACAAAGGCAGGAAGATTATGATATATAGAAGATATTAGGTACCTCAGTGACTAACTTAGTTAAATTGCCTTCGGAAGGGCATGGGTGGGTGTGTTCCTTTGAAGAGGTCCAGCGAATACCTGTAATTGTGGTGGCAAGTCTCCAAGCCCATGACATTAGGGCTAGAGAAGACAAGTGCGGATTTTAGTCTGTACGAGTCCGAGAGTCCGCCTCCTTCCCAAGTGGAAGACGACTCATGGATAATGAAGTATTTTTAGGGCCATACAAGGTCAAGCAGCATTTTTGGGTATTTCTATGTAACGATTAGATTAAGTATTAGCTGATTGAAGTTTGGATTTGTGCCCAGTGAATGGCAATAGTCTCGCGAATTCACGGGAAACAAACCGGTGACCAGAAGAAGAAGAAGCCTGGTAAAGTGGTAATTTTATGTAAATATTTTTGAGTTTACATCAGGCACGTAATGCTTTATCTCAATCGTAAAACGGTTTATTGCGATCAAAATACGATTGTAATATTATCTAAATTACTGTTTTCTACTACCTGTTACTATAGATTATAAATATTGATAGCAATTTATTGTAAAACAGTCTCCTCAAACGTCGGAAAACAAGACATAAGTAGTTATTATGACACAAATTATAAATCTCTTTATAAAGGATGAACCGAGTATTGGTTCATCATATTCATAACCCGCTCGGTGCAGGTGGTAAGATCGTAAGAAGAAGAATGAAGAAAGTAAAAAAATCAAGTGGATGAAAAAAGTAGGCCAGTACAATATGCCTTGGGCGTTTTAAAATAGGTACACTGAATTGATTTGTTATAAATCTTCTATAAAAATAAAAATGAATCACTAATGTGATAATTTGCTAACCGCAAAACTTGAGAATGGCTGAACGGTAGATTCTTATGGAGACGAAAAGAAATACGTAAAATTTACAAGAAAAAAGTAAAAACAGAGAAGCGCAGGCAAAGCTGCGCACGGGTCGCTAGTCTTAAATAAATAATTTGTAATTATTATTTTTTTACCAGACATGGACGCTATCAGCGGTGTGGACCAACATGATCGCGCAGGGCATGATGCTCAGCTACACCACCAGCCTGCTGCCAGCCCTGGCGGACCCAGACTCGCCTATCAAAGCTGATCTGAACACAGCATCCTGGCTGGGTAAGGTTTTGTCTGTCATTGGAGTATTCCTGGACTATTTTGTATTAGTGACTGAATATTTTTCCGGCTGTTAAAACACATTAGGTATACATTAATAGTTTTTTTCTTGGAGCAAAGACTATAGAATGCTCCTTGCTACGCATTGCATACTTCATTATAATTTAGCTTCGTCCACATTCATACATCTTGTCATACAAACGCGTAGTTAATGATTACTACGCACCAGACCTTTTTGAAAATACGTTTATATGGGAGTTAAAAAAAACATTTTGTTTTATTTAACTTTTTTACCACCAGAAAAAGGATGATTTTACATAGGGATTGGAGAGCAGGTATAAACAATACTATTTTTCTTTTCAGCTTCATCATGTGGCTTGTCAGGCATCCCAGGGTTCCTAATGTCATCATACCTCATGGACATGTACGGGCGGCGACTGGCTCACGGCATCGTCATCCTCCCAGGCATCATCGGCTGGCTCTGCATATACCTGGCCACTGGCATTCCAGCTCTCATGATAGGCAGGGTCCTAGGTGGCATGACAGCAGGGGCTACGGTTTCCTTAGGAGCAATTGTTATAGGAGAATACTCAGATCCAAAGTACAGAGGGGTATTCCTTAATCTCAAGACTGCTTCCGTCTGTATGGGGGGTATGTCAGTACATATTATAGGACACTTCGTTCACTGGAGAACTGTTGCTTTGATTGCTCTGATACCCCACATATTGGCCTTGCTGGTAGTCTACACTTGGCCTGAAAGTCCCGCTTGGCTGGCATCAAGAAAAGAGTATGAAAAGAGCGAGAACTCCTTCTACTGGCTGAGAGGAAAATCCGAAGCATCACACAACGAATTGGAAGAACTGATTAAAGCTCAAATGGAACATTCATTGAAACCGAAAGAAGAATCAAGTTTCGGTGAAAAGATTGTTGATTTCTTTAAAAAGTTTACGGAGAAAGACTTCGTGAAGCCAGTTTTTATTATTTTTATCAGTAGCGTGTTGTTAGAAACCAGTGGCAGACACATCTTCCCAGCGTATGCGCTGCAAATCATTGGTGAAGTGACTGGTGATAAGTCACAGTCGTTCTACTACACTTTAGGCATCGACCTGATCATCACAACCAGCGCAGTCTTCTCATCAATGCTGGTTAAGATCATGAAGCGAAGAACTCTCCTCTTCTCCACAGGCTTTGCTGCCTTCGCAGTCATCATCATTGTCTGCACCTACCTCTTTTCAGCCGCTAATGGCTTAATCCCTAATGACAAACCTTGGATACCTATATGTCTATTCGTAGTGTACTTTATCCTAGCAAATTTAGGCTGTACTCCTATACCTTTAGCTTTGTTAGGAGAATTATTTCCTTTGCGTCACCGAGGAGTAGGTTCTGCTGTGGCTGGGACGTGGATATCTATCGGAGTCATGGCTGGTCTCCAGATAACTCCATACTTACTCGTTAACCTCAAAGTGTATGGAACTTTTGCTGTCTTTGGCATTACTATGGGATTGTCTCTTGGGATTTTATATTTTATCTTACCAGAAACGAAAGACAGAACTCTTCAAGAGATTGAAGACTATTTTAATTATGGAAAGTATAGAGATGATAAGAGAGATGACGATGAAGAAGTTAAAGTTAAGATGATGAAAGACTGAGCTGATGGGGTAATAGTTAGTGGCAAATGATGACATGATGATGGGAAACTAGTGTCTATTAATAATGACGAAGCCGCAATATTGATTTAGAAAAAGCCGAAGATTTTTTAAGGCATTAATAAATAAATGTAGACTTTAAGATACATAACCGAATTAAAATGTGATCCACATAATTGTAAGAATAGATCTAGTAGTAATTTTATCTGAAATTGTTAAAATTCTGAAATTATGTAAAACATAAAAAAATCTATTTTATTAGAAGGCTTTATTATTATACCAACACTTGTATTCCCCAAAGGGTGAGGCAGAGGTGTAGATTGTGACGTGGTAGCACATAGTTCAACGGTATGTTTATATAGGTTATAGGCTCGCCCCCTATTAAATGGCACCATTTAATTGGGGGCGAGCCTATTATCATTAATTACCTTAAGGAATTTAATGTCTATAATTTAATTTTATCAAAATCGTTGCTTTAAATAGTTTGATAGGCGTTATTGACGCGCGTTTGATACTGCAAATAACAGTGTCATAGCCTTAACCAAACAAAGCATTTTATAAAAACACTGAAAAAATAACTGTAACTGTTAACATACAAAGTGGCAAGCATTTAAGTAGTGGTAATATGGTGTCGTCCCGATCTCAACGATCACCTATCTAAACCCTGACCGCGGTATGCCGCTCAATATTGTAAACCGATGCCCTATCAGCTACAATTACAAATCTCTAACGAACCGATATTGAGTATAATTTTAAAATAGAAGCAGCAAGGTCGTTCCAATAAGATTGTTGAGCCAATATTCAGATGTATAGCGAACCATTGAGATATAAGTATCCGCAACACCCTTACAGGGTTTGTGTATGTTATGTTAATTAAGTGTTTTCTGTAACTTATGTAGTTATGTAGTAGCATAGCGCTTCTTACAACATAAGTAATATCAGCTATCATAGAGCAACACAATTAGTACCTAGGTTTTTTAAATTATTTATTTAATTTATAGGGGTTTTAGTTGGTAGCCAGTTATGTCAGCCCCATTTTAACCTTATGTCTAAATACAATTATGCCCTTAAAATGTATTTCTATAATCTAAGTACCTACAGTGACTTAGCAGCCCTTGAATTCGGTGCCGCCAATATGCTTTGGAAAATTCCAACACCATGTCGGTTAAGATTGAACTTCTTAATTATAGTTTTTCTATAGTTTTCGTTTCAGACAAGTTCCGTCAAATAGTACCTAGGTTACAAAGTTAGGGCCACGTTTTGTTAGCATTCAGTGTTTGCAAAAATCCTAGGACTCTTGAGCTGGATTTATATTATTAGTATTTATTACGTTTTTTTTGTACTTTTTGTAACAATATTTAAAAATATACCTAGTTAAATTTTTATTATGTTATAAATAAACGAAAAAGATTAATATAACGATGCAAACTATGCAGGATCCGTCCTTTCAGATCATTTATCGTTTTAATTCTAGTAGCATAATTCTATCATCTCTACACTGTATGGGCAAATGTTTGCCTGTATTTTAAGCGTTTCTGCGGAACACTGAGTTGTAGCGCTTACTCCACAACTCATGAGGCAAAAATCGCGTTACGATGTTGTCACTGATAAAATTTATTAACTCAATGTCTCTCCCAGCGTGTGTATCAATATAGTTTCAGAGGTTACTCTCTTATCATCTGCGGGAATATCTCAAATATGTACAATATTGTGTGGGCACCGGTCGTGTGACAATGAATTGAATACTGTGTGATAATGGGGTGCACAAAAACATGGATTACGCCATTTTTGAAGCAGGTGTGTTTAGTTTTTTAATTATCTGTTGGCGCTTTATAAATGGTTGATGCTGCGCGTGATTTTCACGTTAGTAATAACAAAAACATTCGTGGTTTGGCGGGAAGATAATGTCTTTTGATATTTTTTAACTCCGTTCAGTACCTATGTAATGGTCCGGGAATTGGTAATTTGTGGCGTTATTTTGATACGCACAAATATTTTACGTAGTTATAATGTGTGGTCCAGGAGTTAGCTCTCAAAAGGGAGCGGTTGTGGTAGCAGCACAGACAAGTCGAAGGAAGGACGGTGTGGCATTTGAATTGTTACACTTTCTTAAAGTATTAAGGAAATAAATACACGAAACAAATTAACGTTTAGTTCGGTTCAGGTGAATAAAAAATACATTGCGATTTTAGTGAAAGCTTTTAGTCTAAAATAAAGGTGAGACAGTATTGTTCCGCGAATCTTAAAGGACCAGAAACACCCGCCTGTCATTTTTAAAATTGCCCGATGTGTGTGTTTTAATACAGTACAAGGCTTTAATCCTCATTAACCCATTTACAGTAAATGGGTTAATTAGGATTAAAAGGCCTGTGCCATGCCGTGACCCCTGCGTGTCTTGGCTCTTCTCTAAGAGAATACTAGTCTCTAAGTGCTTAGAGGAGGTATACCTGTATATACGAAAAGAAAGTCCAAGTGTAGGTACTTATACCAAGAGTTCTCCGCCATAAACCTATTATCATCATCATATCAGCTAAAAGCGGTTCACTGCTGAATAAAGGCCTCGCCCATAGACTATCACAGGGACCGGTCGTAATGTCGTATGCTTCCTGCTGCCTGCCGGGCACAAATTCAAACTCCGAGTTGCTACTGAAAAACCAACAACATGTTAATTCATATTCATATTCTTTATTTGCGTACAATCCTATCCTATCCTACTAATATTATAAATGTGAAAGTTTGTGAGGATGGATGGATGGATGGATGTTTGTTACTCTTTCACGCAAAAACTACTGAACGGATCTGGATGAAATTTGGCACAGAGATAGATTATAGTCTGGAATAGCACATAGGCTACTTTTTATCCGGGTAAAATGTATGGTTCCCGTGGGATAGCGGGCGAAGCCGCTGGCGGAAAGCTAGCAATGTATAAAATAAGAAAGAACCATTATGGACCCTGTAGGGCACAACAAATTTTTTTTCAAAAGAGGAGGACAGCACATGACAACATGCAGGACAGAGTTTGACACGGTAATCGAACCCAGAAACTGTAGCAGTCGCTCTTGCGACCACTTAACTATAGAGGCCTTATCCTTACTAATTATAAATGCGAAAGTAACTCTGTCTGTGGCGCTTTCACGCCGAAACTACTGAACCGATTTAAATGAAATTTGGTACACAGATACTCTAGAGCCTGGTAAAGGACATAGGCTAGTTTTTACTTAGGCTTTAAGAGAGGTAGGGCACAGCCATTTATGGCTCAAATCTGGAGCAGCCCATCTGGGGAAGTCCCTCCACCTTACAGAAAACTGCAGCCAAATAACACACTTTATTGTGTCTTGTGTGCCTGCAGTGAGTAAGGTAAGCATTACTAGTCCTACCAGGAACAATGATACCCCTTTTTAATGCAAAAAAGGGCTGTAAGGGGTTGAAATAGGGGATGAAAGTAATAAGAAATACCTACCACGAAGCCGCTGGCGGAAAGCTAGTTAGATATTAAGTGGAATAGTTTTGGTATTCACAAAGCTTTGTAAACAAATGAAATCACGCTGATTGTTTGAGTAACGTAACAGTATTTACAAAAGGTTTAGCTAAGTATTTAACTATAGTTCCTACTTCATTCAGTTACGTTGATGCTAACGAAGGGATATTAAAATACCTAATCGAAACTTCGAGATTAAGGGCCTATTTCACAGCTTACTGATAAGTTCCCGTTAAATTAACCGGCAGATAATTTCATGCAAAATTTGTTCTATTTTTGAATTTATCGGGCAGTTAAGCGGCTATCCAGACATAGATAGATAGAAACGGGCCTTTAATGCTCAAAGGCGGTCTTAAATACCACAATTTCTGGATTCTATCTGATAAGACCAGTTTTGGGTGATGCAGAGACGAATAGATACTGTAGATATTGACCTACACTAAAATGACTTTCATAAAATTAATTGTTATCACATGCAGAGCAACGAACGTTCTTTGTGTTAAAAAGGCTTAATTTTTGTCTACTAACTGACAGCTGTCATATTAGGTATTCTTATCATAATTTGCTATGTCTATATGATAAATGAAAATATCTATTATTTATTATACAATTACATAAGCACACAAGTTCCTGATTAGATAGTTATGAAACTGGTATACGCTGGTTTTGAGGATTGCATGTGATGCAAATATTGATTGGGAGTCTTGCGAAGGAAAGGTAGATATACCTAAGTCCCGCAAATTGCTAATGCGCCTGGCCGCCATTTTGGTGACGTCAAAATGACATATCCGCACTCAGTACCGTTAGCACCACTAGCGGCGAGTACGACGGATGACGTCACCTGAATGTTTATTAGACAAGGTTCCAGCGCATTAGTAATAGGGGACGTAATAAGACTGGTGTTGAATTTGTTAATAATCACACGCTTAGTGAAAAATTTCGTATGTTCAATATAAATATTAAATCGACCAAAAATTTTCTGAGATAAATGCGCTAAGTTTTTGATGGAAATGGAGAGGGGATGCTCTGTCCGTTTCCCGTAAAACGAGCGTAAGTATAGAATTTGTATGGCGTGCGCCATACTTTTGACGTCAGTTGTAAGTATAGTGCGCTCTCTATCTACGTAGCATTTAAATGCTTTTAACTTCGTTATTTTTAAACCAATTTAAATTCAGTTTTTGATAATCGGCTCTGTTTATGGTAATTTTTTTCATGAGGCCATAAAAAATAATTAGTCTATTGTTGCATATGCACTGTATCCGCGCATGCAACTGAAAGAGCAATGGACTGGCAGGGAAGACAGATTATCCCGTCATAGTCGTGATGAATGTAACTGATCCCATTGCCTTGGCAAGGGCAAGGGAAGGCAAACGCTGTGTTCGGTAGGGTTCGTATTCGGTATAAGTCCGACATACCCTGCCGCCCTCCTACAGGACAGGCATCCATGAGGATATCCCGCATCAACAAAAAAAGGGAAGACAGTTGTTCAGGAGATGGTAGCCAGGTGGCCGATCTGGACCAGAATCACCGAACAAGCTTACGCTTATCAGACCTTATCCATATATTGCCACAAGGACAGTTTATATGTCACCAGCATCTAATTACACTTACCTTCATTCACAGTTACTGTACACTGTACTGTTCATTCACAGTACACTGGTTTATGACGGGAACCCAGCATTATTCCTCTTTCTTGCAGAGAGTGCGACAAATGCTATATTCCTAATTACTTAAACTCTGAAACTGTTTCTTCTAGTGCTTCGTGACTGCGGGCGTATCGCTGAACATGGCTGGCTCCGGCCTGGTGGTGGGGTTCACCACAGCGTTGCTGGAGCAGCTGAGGGGTCCAGACTCCATCATACCTATAGATGACACGTCTGGCTCCTGGATAGGTTGGTATACTATCCTCTTACTAGCTTTCCTTAGTAGAAATGCAATTCTTCTGTCAGGTTTGATTTTATGGACCTCTAAGACTGTCAAAATTGTGTTCCGGACGGAATTAGGGCTAGGCAGAGCTGTAGCTACTGCTGCTAGCGTGTAGGTATGTGTTTGGTCCCATGTAATAAGAGGCAAGTCTAATAACCGGGCAGAAATCTTAACTCCGAGCTGCTACTTAGAAGTCCATAGACAAACCTACGCCTATCAAAATTGCTAGACCTGATTTAACCTAGGACCACTGAACCTAACCTAGGACTAGAATCACTGTCGTGCTTACGGTAACCAGTGACTAGAGGCAGTATAAATCCGAAATGTGACATTCAATTAAATCTTTATAAGCACCTAAATTATACTTTGTATCAGATTGCAAATCATGAACTAAATTTAGTTTATATTTTCGATATCTTTACGATCTCCTTGACCTATAGGTCTAGTTTAAAACGTCGACGCTACGCAAATGGAAATATGCCATGAAATATTAGGTATTTAGAATTTTATTTTATACCAAAAATATGAATCAATTACGTAAAACGTACTTTACTTATCTATCAACCTCTAATTTTTTCATAATATACTTATACGTGTCGACTAAAAAAATAAGATCCGCACATCCCTCATTTTTTCCACAATTTACATACCTAATTAAACTTTTTTTTTTCTAGCGGCTATACCCGGCATGTCATTGGTCTTCGGAAACTTTTTGGCACCAACCACAATGTCGAAATTTGGCAGAAAAACTGCCAACTTGATCACCATAGTGCCTCTGATGGTCGGCTGGGCTTCCATCTACTTCGCTACCAACTTCACCATACTCCTGCTAGCGAGGTTCTTACAAGGACTCTGCATGGGGATGTGTACCTCATTAGGATCGCTTCTAATTGGAGAATACACCAGCCCAAAGAATCGAGGAGCATTTCTAATGACCATTTCCATGTCAATAGCTATTGCAGTTATGGCAGTCCACAGTCTAGGCTCCTATCTGTCTTGGAAAACCACTGCTTTGATATGTGGATGCATATCCTTCATAGACTTGTTCATAGTACTGTATTCTCCAGAGTCACCCAGCTGGTTAGCGGAGAAGGGGAAGTATGACGCTTGCAAGCAATCATTCCGATGGCTCAGAGGTGATACAGAAGAAGAGGAACTTAGAAAAATGATTGAAGCAAGCATACTTCTGAAAGAGGCGAAAGCAGAAACGAAGGAACCGAACTCTTTGATGAAGAAATTAAGTAATGATATAGAGAATTTTAAAGCGACGGTGAAGAAAAAGGAGTTTTTGAAGCCTATCATTATAATGATACACATTTACATTTTGGGCCAATGGAGCGGCATCAACATGCTTGTAGCGTACCCAATAGACTTATTCCACAAAGTTGTTGGCAAAGACTGTAATATACCTCTATTAGTACTTACTCTAGACGTACACAGGATAATAGCAAATACTACAGCTTTATATGTTATACAAAAAGTTAAAAGACGAACAATTTTAGTCGTCACAGTTTGTATAAACATTACAGCTATGTTATCATGTGCATTTTATTCTTACGCAAAGGATTCTGGTATGATATCTCCAACGGAAATAGGTTTAGGCATATCATTAATACATTTGCACATGTTTGCAGTAGCTACTGGTTCTCTGCCACTGTGTTTCATAATAGCAGGTGAGATATTTCCATTAGAATATCGCGGTCTAGCGGGAGGTATAAGCGTATTATTTTATTCCACTAATTTATTTGTGACAGTAAAAACTGTACCTTTATTTTTAAGTACTTTACAATTATATGGTACGTATATATTGTATTCGTCTATGATGGCGTATGGCTTGGTTGTTGTGTGGTATTTATTGCCGGAGACCAAAGACAGGACTTTGCAGGATATTGAAGATGAGTTCCGAGGAAGGCCACTGTCGCCTGAAGAATTAAAATCAGTGCAGTCTCTAGCGTCTATGAGAGTTTATACCACTGATAGACGTTGCAGTGGACCTGTTGTTATTTAAAAATTGAAATTAAAAATAGAAGAAAGCGGTGTTATAGTAGATGAAGAAATATTGTAGACTTACATACCACATTATTAAAATTTGGTCGGTACAATAAATATTCTGTGATGAGTGTCTCGAACACTTGCAAAATGTTAGTGATTGTCGCAGACACATTTTTTTTTTATTCAGCCATTATCGTCCCACTTCAGGGCACTCATCTCAGTTTTGAGCTTTCTGCGACCAATCCTTCCAATATAGATCTAGCTCGTCCCGCCATCTCCTTGTGGGCCTGCCACAAACACTATACTGTTTTTTTTTCGAAAGGTTCAATAGAGAATTCCACTTAGGCATACTTAATATTTCCGTAATACTTAATTTGTTGTTTATAATTTTAGCTTTAAGATTTATATAGGATAGATAGATATTTATAATTTTACATTTAATAAATAATTTCAAATTAAATAAAATATCAATATCATCATCCTCCTGCCCTTATCCCTATTCACTTGGGGTCGGCGCAGTATGTCTTTTTCTTCCATACATCTCTATTAGCCGTCATCTCATCATTCACTTCCTTTGTGGTCATATCCTTTCTCACACAGTCCATCCATCTTTTCTTTGGTCTTCCTCTTCCCTTATATCCATCTACATTCATGCTTAAAACCTTTTTGGTAACATGCTCTTCACTTCTTCTAAATAAAATATCAATATACTATTTATTATTCACCAACCATAAAAAAAGAATACAAACATTAAAAATATAATTCATTTATTTCTTGTCGTATCACAATTCGCTATAAAATACTGTTAAAATTACACTTAGTCATAATAAGCATCATAATATTTTGTCATAAATAATTTTGATGTATAAAAATAATTTGGTGCTTTGCTTTGTGAAGTTCACTTATTAATTAGAAGCTGTTTTTACACCATTTGAGTTAGTTAAATTTATGTCATTATTATAAATTTTGTTTATAAAGTGAGAAGAGGAATGCAATTTAACGTCTGGCCACATACATAATTAATAAAAATTAATGTTAATTTAAAAATGTTAGCAACAACTTAATATTTTAACACAACTTGTTTTTGGGCCAAAACTATCACTTTAAATTAATTACCTTTGCGTTTATTACATCGGCCTATTCCTTTATTTACCTTATACGCACTTTATGTGAGAGCCAATAGATATAATTAAAGTCTCAAATAGAAAAAAAGGGGTCGGCCAAATTTTTTGCTAGATATAGTCAACATTCGAGAGCAGTAAATACTAGAAAAAAAAAGATTACACAAAACTAAATGTGATTATGATAAGTTTATACAAATATTTAAACATAATATCTTAGTCTATAAAATAATTATTTAAATGTATAAACAATAAAAATAATGGTAATCATCGTTCTTATAAAACTACGTAAAAATAAAAATGTCAAAAATAATATCAGAAATTGTAAGCTTTTGTTTTTTCAACCCACGAATGTCCAATTTTTTTCTGTTTTTTTTTTAATTGGTATATGGATATTTTTGGGTTAAAGTAGCAGAAAAATCTAAATACCAAGAGAACTAATTATAAACAATTTACCTTCATAATGAACGCTGTTGTTACCATTAAATGTTCTTTTTAAAAAACAGGTACAGGATTTGGACGCCATTTATTTATTATTTAACGTTTAGTAACTATGTAGGTAAGTTGTAAGTCAGGTCAAGTTAAGAGTACTGGCTAGAGGCATTAAGTGCCTTAAAGTCTGGTAAGTGTTTAAGGTTCCCTGAACTAAAGGCGGATCCGGGAGGGGATCAATCCCTGAGCAATTGAGCATTGATATAATTTTGGAGCTTATCCTGGCCGGACATATACCGCCCCGCAGATACAAAGGCTGGATCCGATCTAGCCCTAAATCAATGTGCGTCATGTACGAATTGAACTAACTATCAAATCTAACGATACTTCGGAAATTAGTAGTCACAGATGAAATCTCAAATAAATGTGAAAATCATTCATCACCTAAGCTGTTTTACTTTTACCGTAAATAAATAAAACTTAACCAAAATCAATGAAATTTTGACAGATAAATAAAAATACTTAGGGCTTGTTCCACAACTTCCTACTAAGTTTCCGGTAAATTACTTGATAGATAATTTCATAAAAAGGAGGTCATCGAAATCGGTCCAAATGATGTACCGAAGGTACATTTATTGGAAAAAAACTCTGTATTACGCTGGTTAAAACTCTAGTCTGGGGGATGAGAAAAAAACATTTAAATTGAGAAAGCCATTTTGGCACACTATTATCTGTTTAGTAATGATTTCATAGTAAAAACTGTCAGTGTCCGTTTCGGAATGTCAAACGCACGCCATTGCGGCAGATTATTATCTGTTTCGTAGTGATTTCATGGTAAAAACTATCAACCTGACAATTGTCATGTACCTCCGGTACAAATTTGGGCAGAGTTGTATGACCTTTGTATGCATTTTTCAATTTATCTGGCAGTTAGCGGCTATCCAGAGATTGTGAAACAGTCCCTTAAAATCTGCTAAACGACACAAATACGCACCCTACAATGTATCCACCATAAAATTTAAACTACCTACAAATTGAGTATGTTTACAAAATTGGTCCATTTTGTATAGTTTCATAATATCGATGAGAGATTTAGAGCATTATTCCAAACCACTTTTGACTAATCACACTTTGTAATATACAGTATGTTTCTATTCAAAGGCGTTCCCTTCAGATATACTTCGTCTATTTCACGGAGATGCGTGAATCAATTAATTTTGAACTCTATGATAGTGACATACGACGTTTTGACGACGTCTGTGGTCTAGTGGTTCGAGTAACGGACTGCTGATCACGAGGTCGTGGGTTCGATTCCTACCGGACACAAATATTTATGTGATGAATATAAGTATCTGTGTTTGTCTGGGTGTTTCTTATGTATTTCAAAAAAAGTATATAAGTATTATATCCATTGTCTAGTACCCATAGTACAAGTTCTGCTTAGTTTGGGACTAGACGGTGCTGTGTAAAAATGTCCCAGGATATTTATTTATTATTAAAACATAAGAAACACACCTATTCATCATGAAATGAGCCTACTATAACTATAATACTATAGCGATCAATCAACAAGGCAGAGTTGTATTACATTGCACCCACTACGTCATGACCCCATTAACTGGGTACACAGCACAACTACCGAAGTGCTGAGAATTATATAGAAAAACACTGATCGAAACCTTGAAATCGAACCTAAGACCTTAACAATTAGCAATACAAATGTGGCACTTACAAACCACATCCCCACTCAAAATAAGATAAATACCAACACGCCTGTATTCCCTGCAGGATTAGGCAGAGTTGTACTAATGTTACACCCACAGCCCGCCGGTATGTTTGGGGCCCATGTAATAGGGAGCGAGCCTATTGTCATTGGCCAAAAAAGAAGATAGAAAAAACTAAGAGTTAAAATAAACATTTAAACAATGTAAAGGAATCTTACAGTATTACCCGTTAAATGAAACGCCTTTTCACTTATAGTCCACGCGGAACTAGTTGGCCGCGCCTTAGGTAACGGGGTTGAGGCGGCGGGTTACTTTGAACAAAAGCAAGCACCCCCGATCTTCATCCCGCCGCTCACAAACCTAAGGCGCCGACTAGTTCCGCGCAAACTATAACATACTATATACCCATCTCTGTTACGTGGATGCGAATAAAGTGAGACAGCTCTAGTCAATACACACTTCTCCGTCTCTCAGCCAAGCGTTTTGGAATTCAAGGGTGTAATAAATAAGGGCACCAGGTACTTGGTTACAGCGCAGTCGATGTCACGGATTTTAACCCCCTCACCAGGATTGTGGGGGGCAGGTCCTTGGTGAATTCGTCTAAAATCTGTAATAAAATATTTATTATATTAGATGTTTGCAAATCTGACATAATCTGAAGAAAAAATAAGCAGTTTTTCCGGCTAAATGAAACTCCAAATGTAACTAATTATTACCACAGAGAGATTCCTCCTTCCTCTTTAAAAGGTAGCGATTTATTGTTAGAAAATTTTGGTTTGTATTGCAAAAATAAAATTTCCGATGCAATAATTAAATTCACACAAAATTGACGATATCGTGGAGTTAAGGATCATTTTTATGTTTATTTAATAACATAAATTCAAAATATCGTATGTAAGTAGACATGTTCAACTCAAAAGGGTAGCAAATGTTATTTTACACATCGAAATGTTACAAATAGTCTCAGAGAAAAAATACAAATCGAGTTTATCTTTTTCCCATATATTTTTATTCCACAAAAATATGTCATGTGACTGCAGCCCACCGAGCACCCTTAAACACGGTGAGATCATCATTAAAGAATGCTGACAGAAAAAACAGACGGACAACAAAGTGTTCCTATAAGGGTTCCATTTTACTTTTTGAGGTACAAAACCTTAAAAACGTAATAGAATAGTTTTGTATAAGCTTATATTGTGTTGATATCATACCTTCAAGTAATACTCGCAGACGGAGTCGTCGGCAGAGGTGTTGGACAGTTTGGGCGGCGCGGGCAGCTGTACGAACGTCACTGCCGTCGCCTCGGAGCTACGGCGCTTGATGATACTGTTCACACTGAGTGACACGTACAATGTTAAAGTATATTATATCTTCAAGCTTGTATTCCCCGAAGAGTTAGGCAGAACTGTAGTAATAATATTGCCACAGTTCGCCGGTATGTTTAGGCCCCATGTAATAGGAGACAAGCTTATTGCCACCAACCGGGCATAAACCAAAACCACAGAATAAATAATAACAGAATGGCCACTATCCGCCCCTCCCTAACGTCAGATACCTCAGGTCCCCCGCATTCTGCCGGTGTTCTTGCCGGACGGACTGCCAACAAACCCTACGCACTCTCACGCACACATTTGCATTTGCACGTGTACATACGTAATTTTGACAAGTTTGACATTTGGTATTGTAGTGTGCAGCGGTATAGGAAAGTTTGTATGGAGTGTCACAGGTGTGGCCTTACTCCAAACTGCTACTGAGAATTTTAATAGAAAAACCAATTAACACTAATGTCTTTATTAACTAAATGAGTTTTAGGATAACATACCGTAAAAATGCGTTAGTGAAATAATTTGTTGGAGTGCTATGATTTAAATAAATATGCCAACCGTAAAAATCGGAGATATAAAAATATTAGATTGTCTACACTAATATTATAAAGAGGAAAGATTTGTATTTTTGTATGTAACGAATAAACTCAAAAAGTACTGGACCGATTTGAAACATTTTTCTCTCTCCGATTTTTACGGCCGGGTTGAAGTTAGCTCGTGCCAACTTCAAGCCGGACAATAAGTTTGGCGAGTCAGTCCCGCCGACAAACTGTCACACAGTTTGGTGGGTTTGTTTACTTTGTAAAATGTGTTCAATTCAATAAATATATTAATTAATATACGAGTAAATTGGGTTAAGGGCATGACTTCTGTAAATATTTTATACACTTACATTTGTAAATAGCTGACGGGTACTCGTTGGTACATGCTGTTGTCGTCGTCTAGAGAAAATCTGTTCAAGTCGTCCAGCTTGGGCCACTCCGCCACCTGAGGAACATAAGAAACAACCACTCTGGTTATCAGACAAACACCTATTAAAAAAAATACGAAGGACCAACTAAGATTCGGTATACGAAGGAACAACTTAGACTTGGTAGGTATCTTTGGTGCGTTTGCGTACAAACGAGGTCATCGAAATCGGCCCAAATGATGTACCCAAGGTACACTTATTGGAAACCTATATAAATATACCCTGCATTACGCTGGTAAAAACTCTAGTCGTACTTTTTTTAAATTTTGACTGGGAGATGAGAAAAACACTTTTAAGTTGAGAAAAATCACGCCATTTTGGCACACTATTATCTGTTTCGTAATGATTTCATAGTAAAAACTGTCAGTGTCAGTTTCGGAATGTCAAACGCACGCCATTACGGCAGAAAAATAACAGTTTCATAGTGATATCATGGTAAAAACTATCAACTTGACAGCTGTCATGTACCTCCAGTACAAATTTGGGCTGAGTTGTATGGGCTTTTGATGACCTTTTCCAATCACAATCCGTGGTGCCGAAGTCAATCGCTCAACATTACACACTAGGACGAAGAGTAATGGGGTAGGGGAATCCTAGTTAAGAGGGGGGGGGGGGGAAGGTCTGTACAACAGATATGCTATGGCTTTGCTTACAATATGCGCCTCGGCGTTGATTCTGAGCAACTTGAGCAGTTTATCGAGTCTCTCTTCGAGCGGGCGGCCGGCGGCCACAGATTCTAATGCCGAGGTCTCACACACTGTCACAGTTCGACCGGCTTCTGTGAAAAATATTATAGCTTAGTTGAACAACTGTTTCTCATATATTTCCACAGATAGGAAGGAAACGGAGCAAGGTGGTGAATGAATTATTAAAGAGATAAAGAGGAGAGAAGATGAGATTGCGTAATGGGATGAAGTGGTAGGGGGAATCGAAATGATGTAAGATGAGGGATTTGACGTAAAAATAGGGGAGTAGTGAGAGGGAAGGTGATAGAATTAATAGGTTTAGGTATAAGTTATGTTTTTTTCTAAAAAAAAATATCTCCCAAATCTCGGCCCAGCTGCCCAGTGCCCAATTACCATGTATGTTGGTGGGCATGGCGGCGGGCGCCAGCGCGGCGTGCAGGCGCAGGCGCAGGTGCTGCCAGCCGCGCGCCGACCGCACCACGGCCGCCAGCTGCAGCGCGAACAGCCCGCGCACCGTGAACGGCTCCTCGCAGCACGGGGACAGCACCTCCACCAGCCACACGTCTATGTACTTCAGGGTGGGTGACTTCCTGTACAAAGGAGATATGGTTCATTTGGTCAAAGCCCCGCTTATACCAGTATAAGCTGACCTATCATTGTATAGGCTTTCCTTAGAGTGAGAGATCAGGTTATACTGGAAATCTAGTTTGATCGTTGCTGTGCGTATGATGAAATCATAGACATTAAAAAATATATAGAAGCAACTAATCTAGTACTCCCGTACAATTAAAAGTTTTCGACTGGTGCTATTTATGAAAAACTAGGGTCAAACTTATTTAAGTAAACAATTAAATAAAAAACTTACTGTTCAACTTTAGCCATGTCCAGCTTATGAAAGTGTCGGCAGAGGCACACGTTCTTGTTGACACAGAGGGCGTCCGACACTATCCTCACGTACTCGCACGCCGAAAGCCGAGGGTCTGTCGGCTTGCGGGTCGGGAAGATCGTCTCCCCTGACTCCAGGTCGAAGATATCCGTCTTGTAGGGGGAGAGGGGGCTGGGAGTGGGAGTAGAGTTTAGTTATAATAGTATTATTCGGTGCGTTACTGCCAGTGATAGCCTAAGAGCTGGACTCATACCACAGGACTGCCAAGTTGTAGGGCTGGAGTTCGAATCCAAGACTTTGACTTTGCATACCTCTGACTTTTCGTAATTATGTGCGTATTAAATATTTATTATCACTCTCTTACAATAGTTAAGGAAAACACCTGAAGGAAAACCTGAGAGTATTTCTTAACGGCATGTAAAGTCTGCCAACCCGCACTAGGTCAGCGTGGTCCCTATAGACCCCTCTCATAATGAGAAGAGACCAGTGCCCAGTAGTGGGACAGTTAAAATAGTATCGATCCATTGATCGATGGTAATAATGAGACCTAGCTAGATCGATGGCCATGAAAATCTACTAAGTCTTTGGGAAATCCCAAAAACTACTCAAATATATTAGGCTAGCAGTAGGAATTATGAAAATAAAAGAACCCATATGTCCAGCATGCGAGGAAGCAGAAGAAACAAGTTTCTTTGGTGGGCTTTTGCAAAGCAACCGGAAGATTCGCATCGCCGAACGCCAGTAACCCATTAAGGGATCCACCAAAATGGGAAACTGGGCGAAATAATCCCAAGAAGAGCCTACCGGCGTTCTCGAACATAAACAGAATAGTCATTCACAATATTATATGTTACATGAAGCTTATGGATACTCACTCTCTGAAGAAGTCCCGTGGCGCGGCGGTGTCGCGGAAGCCCAGCAGCACGGTGTCGGGCTTCATGGCGCCCAGCCCCGCCAGCCGCGCCAGCTGCGCCGCGCCGCCGCGCACCGACGACGACAGGCTCAGCTCCACAAACGCTTTCACCTATAAGCCCCGCCAAACCCGCATTAGGCTAGCGTGGTGGACTATAGCCTAATTCCTCTCATACTGAGAGGACACCCATACCCAGCAGTGGGACAGTATATTGGTTGATTATTATGTAAGCCCCGCAAATTGATAATGTTCCTAGCGGCCATCTTGGTGACGTAAAAATTACGCCACGTGGAGGTTAATTAGATAAGGTTCCAGCCCATTAGCACTAGCCCACTTGCGGAACTTATAACAGATACCTATATGACGCTAAACTCCACTTGCCGATGTCACACGAACGATGGATTATTTCATGTATGATGATGTGACCATTTTATATAATATATGTAAGTTCAAATGTTTTTGGCATTTATAGGAATAATCTTCATTTTTATATACGATAATATGCTTCTTGTATAGAAACAATGTTCTGTATGAGAATCTGGTCGGATAATAATATGTTAGGTTAGGTTTAAAGAATTTATTCTCAAAAAGACACTTATGCCACTTACATGAGAACTTAGATTAACTTAAAAATAATACAATCAAACACTGGTCGCTTAGAACGTTTAACTATTTAGTATGAATACAATTGAATAAATATCTTTTAAGCGAGAAACGAGCGGTTGTTTATAATATAATGAGATAATTTCGACTTAAATAAGCCAAATGTGCTAACATTTCTTATATGTTTCGATGTATGTATTTAAAACAAACAGACCAGACGTTATTTCGTTCAGACTTTTATCACTGTCATTGAGAAATTGGGATATCGGAGTCCCCAATGTAGGGAGGCGCGGTGTGATCCCACTCCATCCAAAGGGAGGTGGATCCTCCGACCAGGCGGGTGCCAAGCGACCGGGTCTCTGTATTTATACAACATACAAATGTTGATATCGCGATTCGGTATTTGGTTCGTGATTGGTCAGTCAGTTGTCAGTTGTAAATGACGTTGACGTTTGACATTGACAGTTGACACATACTTCTCGTGTAGCGCTGTAGATGTCGCTGCACTATCATCACTCACCTTGAGATGATCGATCAGCTTGAGCCAGTACTTGTGCTCGGCCGCCAGAGGGTCGCCGGAACCGTCCAGCTCTCCGACCCTCACGTGACCCAACACGAAGAGACCACCCTGAGGAACAAGTAGTTAAAATTTAAGTAACATCTTTGGGTTGCATGATAGAAGCTTCTAGAATGTCGGTAGTCTGTCGGTCGTTTTTGGCCGACGAAAACCGATTAGGTTATCAATTAGAATGCTTATATTTTTTTCTATGTACCTATTACATGTTTTTTTTGTTTGGAAGATTATACTTCCGAATCGAATAGGTAGGGTAGAATTTTACCCAGAATTTGGGTTTATTTCATTGAACTCTAAAAAGATAATCCCAATATCGACGTCTGTGGTCTAGTGGTTCGAGTACTGGACTGCTGATCACGAGGTCGTGGGTTCGATTCCCACAGGACACAAACATTTATTGTGATGAATTTAAGTGTTTGTGTTTGTCTGGGTGTTTCCTATTTATTATAAGTATGTATTTACAAAAAAAGTATGTAAGTATTATATCCATTGTCTAGTACCCATAGTACAAGCTCTGCTTAGTTTGGGACTATATGGTGCTGTGTAAAAATGTCTCAGGATATTACTATTACTATTACTAATATAAAAGTTAAAAAAAAAACAAGAACTGTCGTACCTTTTTCTGATCATTAACGAAGTCAATAAGCGGTGCTGCCTGACGGGGCGAGGCGATGAGGAGCAGCATCTGCGGTCGCCAGAACTTGACGTGCTCTCGGCGAGGATCCAGCAGTAACAGGTACTTGCGGACCTGAGGAGAGAGGTCACGACCTTGAGTATTGTGCTGGGTCCTTCTTGCATCTATATTGTATTGTCGTGATACCCTGCAAGTCGTCGTCGGATACCTGGTGGAATATGAGCGCCTGGCTGAGGCTGCCCCACTTGGGGTCGGCGGCGGCGGGCGACAGCACGTGCAGCGCCAGCACGAGCGCGGCGCAGGCCAGCGCGGCGCCGCACGCGTACAGCGCGCGCAGCCCGAACATCAGCGCCGCGCAGCCCGACAGCCCCGCCAGCGACGTCACCCACGAGAACTGCTTGAACGACGGCCTGCACAACGTGCATTCAGGACATTTTACTCAGGCTTGTAGTCACTATCATAGGCCCGCCATACACGGACTGCTCGAGCAGTTACCCAGTGATCTACATACACGGACAGCTCTTGCAGACAAAGTCAACAGCTTGAAGCTGCCCAATGATAACTGCTCGAGCAGTTAGCTTAACTGCCCGAGAAGTTAACAATTTCAATGTTAATTCAAGTAGTAGCATCATGGAATAAAGAGCGCGGGGGCGGGGGTAACTGCGCGCGAGCAGTCGACAGCTCGAGCCGTCAGTGTATGGCTATCGACTGCTTGACCGCATGATGAAATTTCCACGTGCTGCCAACCACCTGAAGCAGTTGTAACTGCTTAAGCTGTTCGTGTATGTACGTACGAAAAATCTGTAGTTCACTTTGCAGTCGCAGCTAGAAGCTGCCGATCCTGACTGCTTCAAGCAGTCCGTGTATGGCGGGCCATAGACAGTGACATTACTACACGTCTGCGTAAAGTGACGCTTAATAACTGGTTAAAGTTGATGGGGTTAAAGAATAAAATACTTGATAATTATTGTAACAACAAAATCTCAGCACAAATCAATTAATTTATAAAAAAACATCTCATTTTCTTTCCATTCGTACTGTTAGGTACCTGAAATTAGGCGCCGACGCAAGATCGAGTCCTAAGCACGCCAGATTGATGGCGAAGTAGCTGGTCATGAAAAGCACCGAGTTGACCTGCGCGATGGCGTTCAGCGAGTCGGCCATGATGCCCACCTGCACCAGCAGCCATGACGTGATGACAGCCAGGACTGGGTTCCCGGAGCGGGACACCATCGGTTTTAGGAGGAAGCCTGTCGACATTATATAAAATGTGGTTTTTCAAGGCCGTATAGATCTCCCAAACATGCGCGGCCTGCGGTGATGGTCAGTTGTAATAATAACTAATCTGTCAGTCAGTTGTACTGAGCGCTACCGCAGGCCGCTAATTTCTGGGAGAGGCCTAATTCGGCCGCCGAAATGCTGGGCGCTACCGCACTGCAAAATATTCTGCCGCTAAGCAATAATGTGCTAACATTATTGGGTTCCGGTTAGAAGGGTCATAGATGTAACCAGTGAAATTACTGGGCAAATTTCACTCACGCCTTATTCCCACAGGTGTAGGCAGAAATTAGATACTTCAACTTTCTGCTATTCATGCATGCTTACATTCTATTAAAATCACAATGTGATGATATAATTGGGGCCCCACATTGGGCGCCATTAATTCTTGAAGTAAAAAATGCAACCTATAAGCAAGGCGAGTTTACTACCACAGGTGTTTGTGACTAGTCCTTGAAGAAAAAAAAATGGTTTACTACAGGGAAAGTTTATTTCTCTATGAACACATTACAAGTTAAGCGCCACGTTGGGCGCCACTAATCCTTTGAAAATAAGAGATGTTCATATAGCACTTACCATAGATGTTGTCTTTCGCTAACGCTTCTAATACTCTAGAAGCACCGATCAAATTGGACAGCCCAGCAGAAAACGTAGCCATTAACATACCTTAAAAATACAGAATCTTTAATAGGCAATGTAAAAGCCACGGAAAAAAGCAAACAGAAGGAATTTAAATAAAAATATAGGTTTAAGTCCAAGAAAGGACAAGGACATATGAAGAGAAAAATTGGAATTTATGGGGGGGGAGAGGGGAGGATGAAATGGCGGTCCAAACTTGGTGCGATTGAAGCTACCGTTCATAATCTTTCGACAGTTTAGAATCTCATAAGATAGATTATACAATTTTACGGTGACATATCCATACCGACTTACCGACAGCTATAAAAGGCGGCCAGATGTTGATAGGCAGCAGATACACGTAGTTGTTGATGAGCAGCTCCCTGGTGCAGGTGGCGGCGGTGAGCAGGCTCAGCGCCATGTACGACACGAACGTAAACAGCAGCGCCGCCAGCGTGCCGAATGGAATGCTGCGGGACGGGTTCTTCAGCTCACCTGGACAACAATACGGATAATTAAAAGAAATAATTACAAATAATTTTTGAAGTGTCTCAATTTGATCCTTAGGTGCTAATAAACCAATAAAAAATACAAAGAAATTTGGATTTAGTCGTTAAGTACCATAAAAATGCATTAAAATTGTACATTTTCAATTTTCGTGCGTAAACGGCGAAAACGCTGGACGCCATGTTTCTGTGTTGTTATGACGTCACCTAGCCTGGTAAATAATAGAGCCATTGAAGTCAAACGTAAATCAGTTGACACTTTTTAGTTTATTTACATGACAGTTTGACGTAACAATATGATTGCTACCATTTCACAAAATATAGATTAAAAAGTGATACTTAATTTAAAATGAATTTAGTTATTTGGTGAACTTAAACGAACACCAGAGCAACTAAATAAAAACCATAACTTACCACTCATATTAGCACCAGCCATGACTCCCGTGACCCCAGTGAACAAGACCCCAAACACGGACGCGAAGTCCACCATCTGCCCGTCGGCCGTGGTGTAGTCCCTGCCATAGCTGGGGTACAGGTTGTCATACAACGTGGTAGAATTCAGGCCCGTATAGTAGAAACCTGTCACGTTCACTATGTGGTTGGTGTCTGGTTTGTCAATCTGCAAAAAAAAAATTCTTTTGATTCCATTTTTTCCTTCATTAAAATAAGCCATTCCATCTTAGCATGGAAAATGGTAAAAAAATACAAAAAGATAGTTAATAGGTAAGGTGGCGACATCGAACTACCTGTAAAGATAGTCGTGTCGGTTGGGAAGCATTCACAATAGATGTCGCTACATCACCTTAAGACGTCAGTTTAGAATGTGAAGGAAGATTTCGATTGGCGAGCGGGACTCGCGGTAGCTTAGCGGACAAAGCGCATGGTGTACCGAACCAGAAGATGCAGGTTTGAATCCTGCCCGCCAGCCAATTTTTTCCTTCATTAAAATAAAAAAAAACTTAAGCTGTACCTACTAATACTCTACATATAAGATGGGTGAATTCTGCTGCTGTGTTCGTTTAAGTTATAAGAGAAAGAAAGCCGGTGCTGCTGATGTTAAGAGCGGGTCCGCACCACGTCCGATCCGAATTCGTGAAAATACTCCGAAGTGACCACTTCGGACCGTATTTTCGTGCAAGAAATAGTTCTACGACTGTAGAACTATTTATATAGTAGTTTACGCACTAGATCAGATTTCCGTCAATCCATTTCTCCACGTCATCTGTACAAATAGTTCTACGACTACTCCAGAACATGTTTTTACTGCTGATAAAGGCTTAACCCAAATACTTCCTCACAAATATACACTTAACATTTAGAACTTTATTGTTTCAGTAAAATAAATAGTTTATTTAGTGAATTTCGCTATCAAAACTAATATTGAACATTTTCCAGTATTTCAATCCTTACCAATGAGAATGGTGTCACAAAGAAGCTCAGGAATGCACTGCCCAGGCATATGAGCATTGTCATCCAAATAGCCAGGCTGGTCCTGGCGAACAGGGAGGCCCCAGCTAACGATACACCCAGCCCGACCGCGTTCAGCGCCGACCGGTACAGGAAGCGGTACCACCAGCCGTCGGGTATACCTGGGTTGGAGCCAACCAGGTAGCCTGGAAGATGGGAAAAGATTTAGGTACCTGTTAAAGTTAAGAAGGGTTTTGCTATTCCGAATCATAAAAAAAATGCTTTGGCCTAGCAGTCGTAAGCGAGACTTGCTAGAGCACCTGGGTTCAATTCTCAGGTCGAAAAACGGTTGTTGAGTTTTTTTCTGTGGAATCTTTAGTACTAGCTCGGAGTATGGGTGTGCCTGTTTAACAATAGGCTCGCTCCCTATTACATAGGACTTCAACATACCAGCGAACTGTAGCTGTACCGCAATACAGTTCTCAGCGGGTTCATATGTTTTGTTTTCAACTCTTTTAACTTTTAATGTTAAAACAAAAGTTGCAGTTCATCAATTCAAAGCTATTTTTATATTTAATTTAATTTTCATTTATATAATGTCTTATTTTAAATTAATAATAATATAATGAAATCTAAATTGTGTGAGTAATTGTGCAATTTTACATTAACATTTAATAAATTAATAAAATACAGTAAAGAATATATAATTATTATTATTATTTCTATTTTTAATTACAAGATTTTGGCAATGATGTGGCCTTCTGTCATTAAGGAATCACATTTTTGGCGAGGCCACAACACTGCGTTGCGTCAATTCGTCGTAGATTCGATTCGTGAACGGCGATGTAGTTTTTGCGATGCGTCCTCGCACTCGCGCTGTTTCTCGCTCAAGCTCAAGTAAATTACGGTTCTAAATGACAGAGAAGGATAGAAGCATAGCAAAATTGCAATAACTATGCTTCTTCGAACCCTAAGCTTTATTCATGTTGAATGTGTAGTGTATTCCTTGTTGAAGACCCAATAAATAAATAGATAAACTCACCGTTTTGTCCGAAATTCTCCACCAGCGCTTCAGTGCACGCAGATATGCAGAGGGCACTCGACACCACATTGGCGAAGAAGAATAATGTGCCCACAGCACCACCGAACTCAGGACCTAGTGTCCTGCTTATCATAACTGAAGACAAGTTCAGGAACATATCGACGTCATGTTTTTATTAGAGGAATTTTCACCGACTTCACAACAAAAAAAAGAGGTCCTCAATTTCAACTGTTCTGTTTCAGAAGGAAAATTCACTTCAAAATGCTTGAAGTCAGTTTTTTTTACTCAAAGATCATTTTTAGTTTAAAGTTAGAATGACAATATAAAACAGCGCAGTATGAACTTTCCAGAGGATCCAAGTGCAGGTAAATAAGGCCAGAGCTAACTAATAAATACATTATTTTATCATACATTTTCACAGATCGGCGTGAGAGAGAAAGGTATGTCGTTTTATGTCACGCCAAATTTATATATAAATAAAAATGAATCGTCGAAATGTTTGTACGCGTATAACTTCCGAACAACTGCACGAAATTGGATAATTCTTTCTTTTTTGTGTTCATTATTGTCAGGGCAAGGTTTGTGTGTATTTTCTTAATTGACCGGGATACGCAGGCGAAGCTGCGCACGGGTCACTATAGTCTGCGCGGAACTAGTTGGCCGCGCCTTAGGTATGTGAGCGGCGGGACGGAGGGGCGGGGCTGCCTGCGCGCGGTGGGACGGAAGGGCAGGGGCGCTTGCTTTTGTTTACAGTAACCCGCCGCCTCACCCCCGTCCCTATCTAAGGCGGGGCCAACTAGTACCGCGTAGACTATAATTAGTAATAAGCTGTTGAGTTTCCTTATAAATAACTAGCTTCCCGCCAGCGGCTTCACCCGCCCGTGGTCTTATAAGTTTTTCCCCCTTTTTTGTAACATTTTTCATTACTACTCCGCTCCTATTAGTCGTAGCGTGATGATATATAGCCTATAGCCTTCCCCGATAAATGGGTTATCTAACATGGAAAGAATTTTTCAAATCGGTCCAGTACTTTTTGAGTTTATTCGTTACATACAAAAATACAAATCTTTCCTCTTTATAATATTAGTGTAGATAGTGTAGATGTAGAAGTATAGTCAAGGATACAATACACGCCACCGCCTTCAACGGCGCCGTTTGTAGATATAGCGCAGATGGATGTCACAGTGAATATCACGATCAGGTAGGCCAGCGCAAACTGACCTAGGGTCACCAGTAACCCTGCGTTCCCCACTAGATAACCTGAAACAAAGTACTTAGGTTATTATTATTCGTCGACGTCAGAAGTCCAGTGGTCCTAGTCTCAAACTGTTGATTACGTTGGGTTCCTATTCCACAGGATACAAATATTTGACGACGTCTGTGGTCTAGTGGTTCGAGTACCGGACTTCTGATCACGAGGTCGTGGGTTCGATTCCCACAGGACACAAATATTTCTGTCTGGGTGTTTCTTATATATAAGTATGTATTAAAAAAAAGTATATAAGTATTATATCCATTGTCTAGTACCCCCCATAGTACAAGCTCTGCTTAGTTTGGAACTAGATGGTGCTGTGTAAAATATCGTCGTCAAACAACAAATCATCAATTGTAAAGAAAAATCACAATACAAACCTACATACCGACGTGGAAAATAAGAAAGTGTAAGAAGTATCAGTTATACTTAACTAGCTTTCCGCCAGCGCGTCGTCTGGGTATTTCTTATAACTTACATCCCCTATTTCAATCCCATACAGCCATTTTTTCGCAATAAAAAGTAGCCTGTCCTTTCTCAGGCTCTAGATTATCTGTATACCAAATTTTATTTAAATCGGTTAAGTAGTTTAGGCGTGAAAGCGCGACAGACAGACAGAGTTACTTTCGCATTTATAATATTAGTTAGGATAATTGAGTATATTTAAATGATGCCCTGTTTTTTTATTCAAAAGGAGTAATAAGCCTAGGGACACTCCACACTGGACTGCCAAGTCAAAGGTATGTGTGTAATTATCACTCGCTTTAACTTTAATGTGGAGCAAAACATCGCGAGGAAACCTGCATGCCTGAGAGATTTTCTCGACGTCATGACGTGAAGTCTGTCAATCCGCATTAGGCTAGCGTGGTGGACTATAGCCTAATCCCTGTCATGCTGAGAGGAGACCCGTGCCCAGCAGTGGGACAGTAAATGGGTTGATTATTATTATCCACAATAGCTACCAGACTGAGATATAGTTTTGTGCTAAACACAAGTATGTATCATACGTCTGACCTTTTGATCATCGAGACATGTGTCAGATAAGAAAGAGAAGTCGGGGAAGTCTATTCAAAACAAACACTAAAATGTTTGTACCTACACTACACTACATTAATGTTTTATTACTATTTTAAGTGTTGGCCTGGCGGGCAAGACAGACAGTTGCATTTTGACATTCGATTCGACAAACAAAATGTATGGAATATCGACAAATTGGGCTGTCACTAATGTTATTTACATACATTTTGTTTGTCGATTCGAATATCAAAATGCAACTTGTCTAGCCCCCCTGGCTACAGTATGGTAGCGTAATCAGATCATACGTAAATTTGCTTTGTAAATTAATATCTCAGCCGCATAAGTGTGAAAAATCATATTTGGCTATATAAAATTTCATTATATTATTATTATTGTAAGTATTATTTCATTAACTGCCTCGTTGGTCTAATGGTCCTAAACGCGACTGCTACGCTAGGGACTGGGTTCGATTCCTGGGTCGAGCAATGTGTTGTTGGGTTTTTCTGTGAAATTCCCAGTAGCAGCTCGGAGTCATGTCGGAGGCTCGCCCCCTAATATATGGGACCTTAACATACTGGCGAACTGTGGGTGTACATAAGTATACCTGTGCCGAACCTTCGGGAATACAGGCGTGATGGTATGTAAGGAATTATTGGTAAACCATTTAAAATTAATAGTACTTATGTCCGTATAAATATTCAGATTGTACTCACCCATTCGAATAAACACGAGTGCGCTGAACATAGACAACACGACGGGACAGAAGACTCCTGCGAAGGTCCCGACCTTCTTGATGCCGGGAGTCTCCGCCCTGAACTCGCCGAACTCCACATACCCTGCAATGAAGAGTCACACACTTGTAAAAGCCCCGCAAATTGATAATGTGCCTGGCGGCCATCTTGATGACGTAGAAATGACGTGACCGCTCTCAGTACGCGTTAACACCAGTAGCCGGTAAGTACGGCGGATGACGTCACTTTGAGGTTAATTAGACAAGGTTCCAGCCCTTTAGCAACTTGCGGGACTATGTTTGCTTATAATCACTATTGCACTAGTAGCCTGTGATTTAAAACTATATTACACTGATCCTCCGTATATGTGCCATTAAAACCAGGAATATATGCGCGGCTCAAAATGGCCGAAATTGGAAAAAAATATTAAGGCCAGTTACACCACCTCGTCGCAAGTTCCCATTAAATTATTTGGCAGATAGTTCCATACAAATTTTGTTCCATTTTTTAATTTATCCGACAGTTAGCGGTTATTCAGAGGTTGTGAAACAGGCCCTTAAGTCTGTATCTACATAAAATGGATATGTCAAAAATTAAATATCATCTTGACGACCACTGTGGTCTAGTAGTTCGAGTACCGGACTGCTGATCACGAGGTCGTGGGTTCGATTCCCACAGGACACAAACATTTATGTGATGAACTTGGGTGTTTGTGTTTATCTGGGTAATTATAAGTATGTATTTACAAAAAAAAAGTATATAAGTATTATTCCATTGTCTAGTACCCATAGTACAAGTTCTGCTTAGTTTGGGAATAGATGGTGCTGTGTAAAATGTCCAAAGATATTTATTTATTATTGTTAATTAAAAAACTAATTTCACACTCGCGAAACCAAGACGGGCTGCTATTATTAAATGAAACGATCGTCACCTCTAGCGCACTTTTCACCCATTTTTACGAGTGCACTTAATCACTGCTACAATGTTACTGATAGGCCAGTGACCAAATGACCATATTGCGACACTATCGGCACAATATTTATTGACCTTGGTCAAACAATGGACACGAGATGTCACAGTCATTTGAAGCGAAATGGCACGGAACTGCACTGATTAATCATTAAAAAAATACATTGTTTTAAGAATACAAGTAATTCTCAAAACTATGTTATTTTGCGGTTGAGCAAACTTCGCTGATGGATCTGCAAGTTTAAACTAGCCTTGCCGCGATCAGTGTATTAATACGTGACCAAAACCTTGGTCAAACAATGGACACGAGATGTCACAGTCATTTGAAGCGAAATGGCACGGAACTGCACTGATTAATCATTAAAAAAATACATTGTTTTAAGAAGAACAAGTAATTCTCAAAACTATGTTATTTTACGGTTGAGCAAACTACGCTGATGGATCTGCAAGTTTAAACTAGCCTTGCCGCGATCAGTGTATTAATACGTGACCATTTCTGTGCCCGTTACAGTATGAATGTAGTAAGTAATTATAAAGCTAAGTAACTGTAGACACACAGTGCTTCCTCTCTCCTACATTGCTGTGCCCGACGGGGTCCATAATGAACAAAATTATTGTACTGTTTACCACCTAACTATTTACATTGTGGAATGCAATAAATATTGAGTACTAGCTTCCCGCCAGCGGCTTCGCCCGCGTGGTCTTGATAACCTTTTTAACCCGCTTTTCTGTTGAAATTTTTCCTGAATTTTCTTTGCTATAAACCTCACGGAGCCGGAGACCTTTCCAACGAATGCAAAACTGTGGAAATCGGTTCGTGCGTTCTGGAGTTATAGCGTCAGGAAGGAAAACCCGACTTATTTTTATATAGTAGATTAAGTATTATCACAAACATTTATGTGATGAACTTAGGTGTTTGTGTTTGTCTGGGTGTTTCTTATATATTATAAGTATGTATTTACAGAAAAAAAGTATACAAGTATTATATCCATTGTCTAGTACCCATAGTACAAGCTTTGCTTAGTTTGGGACTAGATGGTGCTGTGTTAAAATGTCCCAAGATATTTATTAAATAAAAAATAAAAAAGTTTAAATCAGTCAAGTTATGTATCGGTATGAGTATAATTTTGACGGGAGAGCCAAACTTAAATCTTCTATATATCTGTAAACTAGCCTTTGCCCGCGACTTCGTTACCGTAGAAGTTGAATTTCTCCCCCGTTTGCAAAAAAAAAAAATTGATACTCCGCTCCTATTCGTCGTAGAGATGACGATATGTAGCCTATAGTCGTCGTCGATAAACGGATTTTTTTTAATCGGACCAGTAGTTCCTGAGATTGCACGTTCAACCAAACAAACAAATAAACTCTTCAGCTTTATAATATTAACTACTAGCTTTCCACCAGCGGCTTCGCCCACGTGGTCTTGTAATTACCCCCTCCCCCCCTCCCCCGTTTTGCAACATTTTTCATTACATCTCCGCTTATATTAGTCGTAGCGTGATAATATATCGCCTATAGCCTTCCCCGATGAATGGGTTATCTAACACTGAAATATTTTTTCTAATCCGACCAGTAATTTCTGAGATTAGAGCGTTCAACCCAACAAACAAACTCTTCAGCTTTATAATACATTACATCTCCGCTCCTATTAGTCGTAGCGTGATAATATATCGCTTATAGCCTTCCCTGGGTTATCTAACACTGAAAGAATTTTTCAAATCGGTCCAGTAGTTTCGGAGCCTATTCAATACAAACAAACTATAAAATCTTTCCTCTTTATAATATTAGTATAAATATAGATCCTATAAAAGGAAAAGGTGATTTACTGACGTCCAGTTCAAACCACTGAACTGATTTTGGGAAATTTCTACGGGATTGAGAAAATTAGATGACCACAAGTAACACTGCAGGGAACAGATAGTAGATCTATAAATTGCGAAAAACCAATTCAATTTTGAAGTTGAAGTATTCACTTTACAATTAGTTGAGAGCGATGTTTTGTACCAAAATACTAGTCAATGGTTCAAGGACACAGTTAATGCTGTCTGTGCAAGTGTCGCCATTGTGCAAGTTATAACAGTTACACTTTTTTGTACCACAGGTCAAGGCGAAGTAAACAGTCAAATAAATTCCAATTATATCTAACTAGCTTCCCGCCAGCGGCTTCGCCCGCATCCTCTGAGTATTTCTTATAAATTATACCATATGTATCCAGACATCAACCCGGGTAGAGATTATCTGAGCAACTTTGGAGGTAACTTTTGTATCATCTCTGCCTAACATTTGGGGAATACAGGCGTGATATTATGTTATGTTACAAACTACTGTAAAAATTGGTCTAAAAAAATAAGAAGTAAATTCTCACCTTCACCAGGTGCTCTACTAATAGGTCCTCCTCTGCCTATCCTCATTCTTAATTTATGCATTATACCAGAATCTGGCCGTCCTGAACCGTTAACGCTAGGAGACAGTGGGTCCAAAGTTTCAGCCATGTTTAGCCTCGTCACTGAAACAAAGATGTAGGATAATGAAAAGGGGCTGTTGGAAGCAGCATGGTGTCCACATTTTGAAAGACCGCATACCTCAGCCGTGAAGGTATGAAGAAGAAGCCATTGATCTTTAAAAAATTGCAAAATAATCAACTATTTCCAATGACTTTATTGCGGTTTACTTTTTTATAACTCAGCCAAAACATTGAGTACTTTTTATTATCTCTTGTATTTTAAAAAAATTTTCATGCTCAGATTACCCTTTATATTAATGGTAAACTTTGCATGGAAATTACTTGCGCATAAAAAAATACAAAAAGATCACACAAAACCACAGCAAGCTCACTACAACCGTATGTCATCATTGAGTCATTATGTATCCCGGTAACAGCAATGTTTATTATCAGCTTAACTGTGCAACGGTTAAGCTAGCATAACAACAAGTGGGTGTACCTAGTATCTACATAAACTGGACGTAATGTAATTTTATAAAGCAATTCTATAGTTATAATGTTATAATGTTGGGATTTCCCAAATATTTGACAATGTTATCATTATCATTTTAAACAAAAGAGGTCCATTGCTGAACAAAGGCCTTCCCTAATAGATTTCTAAGTATAATAATAAAAATAACCTCTTGTTGGTTACGTCAACCTATATGTATAATGGCCCACTGTTGGGCACGGGTCTCCTCTAAGTATAGAGTCCACTTATATTTATGTTGATTGCATCCAAAAACTCCCACCGACATTTACTAGATAGTCTGTTCAATGACAATTAGCTACTTTTTACTTTTTATTAATAATAATGAAAAATTCATTATCTATGAAATATAATTAAATAAAAATGAATCACTAACTGTGTTGCTAAGTGCAAAACTAGAGAACAGCTGCACCAATTTGGCTGATTTCTTTTTGTTGTGTTTGATGAAGTCTGAGAGAGGTTCTTATGGAGAGAAAAAGCGTAAAAAATACAAGAAAAAAAAGTAAAAACGCTAGTTATAAGTAAAAAATGAAATGTCCTTTCATTTTCAATATCATGGGTTCTTAGAGTTCTTGTTAATTGAACTGCAATATTTAATGCCAGGGTCAATACCTGGATGGGATCCAAATTGTATCAATGCTTCTACTTACATGAAAACAGCTACATACAATAATTCTAATAGGAATAATAGATGATTTCCTCAGCCAATAAAATGCAAGTTAGATCTTTTGCCACATGCTAGGTGCTATCAATAAACTATGCCAAAGATTAGTCTGTGCACTAAATACACTGATCGACCTAAATTACTCACAGTGACATCATCAAGAACCAATTTTTACAATTTTGGAGGATTTTTGCACACTAACATGGAAAAACCTTTTTGAAGTTTTAGAGACTATTACAAATACTTTAGGCTGAATGTAGGAACTGTTTGGCAGTTGGGCAGGCGTTAGATTATTTTTTTGATTCTTACAAGCTATTGTTCAAGTGAAATACAACCAAAACAAAAAATAGGCCTCTACATACCGCTTTGTTGCTCAGTCAAATAATGATAACTAGTTTTCTAAACCAGTAATGAAGGAAAATTGTGTTCATAACATCGTTACGTGCTTGCTTTGTTTGTTTTCATACACAGAAAATATTAAAATTACGGAATATCACAACAATGCAAATCCAAAACTGACATCGGACATGACAGGACATATCACATCACTTCTTGAATTGTGTCACTGTCAGTGTCATGACTGTCTTGCATCAAACTATAATGTCAAACCACAGATAACATAAAACCGCTAAGCTTCGTTTACTTTCTGTTTCAAGTTCAAGACTTCCTGCATAACATTTATTTATTAAATTTATTTTATTGATAATATAACTAATCTTTAAATGAAGTTATGGACGTAGATATATTACTGTCAATAATGTGTTTGGCAAAATATTATAGATTTCTCAGTCACCGCCATTTGCTACATTCTTGCAAGCTTGTGTTATACTCCTAAGTAATTCTTACGTAAATTGGTTAGTAACAGGAAAAACACAAGTTACCTATGGAAGGTAGGTACTCCTTATTTATTGTACGGTCGTGAAGGTCCCATGCTTCAGTGGGAAGCCTTAGGGTAACAGTAACAAACAACAGTTCTTTTTAATTCAAATATTTTTTTAATTTCCAAGCCATTTATTGAGCCATTCGTTGTCCTTCTTCCTGCGCGCTTCAGTCTCCTCTGGCCACACGACGCTCTCGATCCAGGGCACGTAGTACGACACCCTGGTGTACATGCCAGCAGAGCCGCGGATGCCGCATTCCTTGCCGTATGATGTCACACCAACAACAGTGTACAGACATTTATCTATATTAATTTGTAAGGGTCCCCCGCTATCACCCTGCAAGGAAGATTAATGATTTTCTTGACTAAAAAAATACCTATCTAAGTATGTACTTGTTTTTAATGGAAATTCTACCTACTAATATCACAGAATGTGACAAACAAGAAACTACACCAGGTATTCTCTTCCCAGACCGCTGGGTCACGTGATTGGCTCAAGTTACGTCATTGTAGGCTCCGTGCGGTAAAGTTTGAGAGCCACACCTGGTTATATGTATTCTAAGGCCACACCAGAGCCCATGACGTCACGATTACGTAACTTGAGCCAATCACGTGACCATACTGATATACCATGATAGTACCTACCCACGGTAATAAGGTCGGTGTAAGTCTTTTTAGGGCATCCATACCCGGTGCTTCCACTGACATTCACTTTATAAATCCAATTTTATCAGTCACCGGTCATACTTTCTATCGACGTGCCCGAGCCCATGTCACGAGCAAAAACATGTTTACACTAATAAAAGTGCTAAACCGATTTTAAAGTAGTCATAGAATTTTGTGATATTACGAACACAGTCTTTACGAATCAATACTAAAGTTGCAATCGTTCATTCATGAAAAACTCATGTTTTTGCTCGTGACTGTACGAGTCACTATATCGTCTTAAAATCCTCAATGTTCTCATTTCACCTCTTTATAGTAACTTCCCGTTAAATCATATCTTCAATCAATCTTAGATACGCTTGCGCTTGACCACACCGTCGGTTAAATAGAAAAATGACATTTCTCAAAATTTTCTGAAAATGAGATTATTTCATAAAACGAGTCTGATGTGAACATTATTTTATATGAACAAATGACACTTTAATAAAGTACACGTTAAGTTCATTAGATGTCGCAAGTGTCATTTCGTTACTTTGCCGTCATCCGCCTTCTTGTTTGTAGAAAAATGTCCCTCTGTCTTTTGCAACCCGCCCACGATACTGAGTGCTTGTGCGTTTTTAAAGAAAAGTGCTATATCCCAAAATAGTGTTTGGATATGACTGTAAAAGGTAAGAAAATGTTATAGAAAAACGCATTTTCATAAGAAATTACGTTTGTTCTTTAAAATTTAACTGTAAGTATGAGTATACCCTATATAGAAAAACGACATTACAGAAATTGTGACTACGTTTTTTGAAATGGAAGTTAATAAGACATGACATATTTGTACAAATGTCATTTTACTTTATAGTTTTTATACATTTTGTAGCATGAAGTTCATCAGAAAATGCGACAATTACTAAAAATAAACGCATCTTAAAGTTAATAAGTACAAAATTATCGGACTAAGTGCCTGTTTCTCCACCTCTGGATAGCTGCTAACCGCCACATATATTTAAAAATGGGACTAAAGTATTAAATTATCTACCAAGTAATTTAACGGGAAACTTATCAGGATGTGATGAAACAGGCCCTAAAGGGCTAAAAGAGGGGATGATTGATTTCTGAATTTTAAAATGTTCACTTGTGCACCGATTGTGGTGAAACTTGGCACATTTATGTAGTTCTGATGATCCTAGACACCAACACACACAACACAATGGACACCGAGAGTTGACCTGATGATGGAGACGAAAGACAGTCGAAGTAAACCCTCAATGGTTTACAGCAGCTACCTCGTGTTTGAGATTATTTAACTTCATGCTACAACATAATGGACACCTAACGTTGACCTGATGATGGAGACGGAAGACTGTAAAAGGAAACCCTCAACGGTTTACAGCAGCTACTTCATGTTTGGGCTTATTTCATTAAACTTCATGAGAACATTAGACCTAACTTAATTAATATTTGACATGATGTTTTGTATGACATATAATAATATAGGTACATAATTTTATAAATCGAATTAATATATTAGTTGCATTAAAATAGTGAATTTATAAACTGTGAAGTACGAGTATTCTGCAGTCTGATATTACTTTATGTTTAATATTTATCTAGCTCGGCGGTCTGAGTATGTCATGCTCACTCAAATGTCCTGCTGATGGTGGCGTTGTGTGTCGGGTCGTTTTATTCCCTGCAACATGGTTGAGTCAAACGGCGCCGATACACACGTCATGCTCGTGAACGGGTGCTGTCTGTCGGGACTGGTCAGCTCTTACTGCTTATAGCTATCCTTTTTTTATTTTTTTTAAATAGGTAAGTACTTAATTTTACGTTTCGTGTCTTAATTTTACGTATCGAACTGCACTATCCTCAAAACTAAATGATTACTGTAACCATTTATATATATATTTTTTTTTTAAAAGAGTGACTATGGAGTTTCTTGCCGGCTCTTCTCCATAAGTCCAACTTTTTGGAACCGTGCAACTAGTTTGACTTTTCGAAAGTACCTATTTATATGGTCTAATTGAAATAAAATATTTGAATTTGAATTTGAATTTGAATTAAAGTAAGGTTACTAAAGAACTACTTGGATATTAGACACGAAAAAATATTAAATAACAAACTAATTAAGAATAAAAAAGATTTATTTTCGCTTACTTTTTCATCAGTAAATTTTTTTGTTTAAAATGTAATATCACTTAGAAATAAGTACTATTTCTTTACGTCTACTAAGTTTAAAACTTTATAATTTTTAGTAATAATATTGTTATTTCTAGAAGAATTATTATTACCTATTTGTTTTTCAGAAAACTTTCAATAAGAAGAGACTAGCAATATTTTAATTCTTTAATGATTGGTAATTATATTTTTATTTTTAGAAGAGGTCCTATTTGATTTTTAGATACATTCTTAGATATTAGAATTTTAATTAAGAAAAGACTAACATTTTGTTCTATATTAATTGGTAGAAACGATGCATACTGAGAATGTCTTTTAAAATTCTAAATAATGTAAGAGTTAATTTTAAGATAGAAGTTTGTTAATGATTGTTATTTCAGTATAATTATAAGTGGGAGTGCCGTACTTTAAATACCTCAAGTTATAATTAAAACCTACTTAATAAAACCATTCCTTTTCCATTATTGATTTTATTTTTTTAGAAAATCCATGCTTTTAATATTTATTTATTTATGTAGAAAACAGACACATCTTGCTAGAATTGCTTCCATTTAAAAAAAATATATATTTAACACACCACCACATTAATCCTCATGTAAATACCTTTAAAATGATATAAGACACTTATATGTATGTCGGATCGGACATGATCACGGACGTTCAATTGACTCTTTGAGACTACAGCGCCACCCGGTGACACTATTGAGATGACAGCGCCCCTGGTGACGTCGAATGGAACCAACGACTTCACATAAAAGGCGCAGCGGCGCAGTAGCGGGGGCAGTTACGTTTGTGCCTCGCGCGGTTGCACAAGTGCTCTCGGCACTCCACACTGTGTAGTCGACTTGTGAGGACGTTTGGTTTGATTGACTGACGGACTCACGTTACTTTATAGTTCTACCTACATTGTTATTGCTATTGCTGAATTGTAATTTAAATGTAGCTTGGTAATCGTAAATTCGTAACAGACAAATGTGCTTGAGGAGTTTCTTCCGCGGCTTCTTCTCCTCAGTAGGTAGCACTAGCGAAGCTGCGAAGGGCGGGCGTTTTGGGGGATGTCTGTATTGTAATATTTCGTACTCGGTCAAAACCAAATATAATGACATTTGAGTACGAGTTCTGTGTTTTAATGTTTGAACCAGCATAACCCACATGTTGCCCACAAGATAGTCGTTACCTTGCCTTCCTGCCGAGGATATAGATCCTGTATCCGACATCAGAACTGGGACAAGTGTTGGTTCAAACATAAGTGGCTCCGGCAAGTGTACAGTGTAAAGTGTGTGACCGATACCTGAGAAAACTTCAAAATCTGGTGAGTGTTGTCAAATTTACAACAGTTCTAGTACCGAGTGCTCATTATTGAAGTTGGGTTATAAAGTCCGGTGGAAAACATTGAATTGTTGGTTATTGTAAAATCAAGTGCAGACTTTATGTAAGGTTGTAATTAATGAGTACTCGTCGGTAGAGATGTTGTTACATTTTATTGTTGTTGAATTTTAAATGAAGATTCTATTCCCATGTAGTACCTATAGTGATTGAAAATTCAGTGCCATTGTATATTCTTAAAGGCGAGGGTAGTCGCACATATCGTTGGAACATGATGAAAAATGTTCACGTATTGTTGGTCCAGATTTTAGTGAGAAACTATGAAGGTGCAGTGATTTAAGATTATGGTCGTACCCCCGATGTTATTTGAAGTTATGAACGTTACCTTTCTGCTTCTAAGGTGTTAAATTATTCGAAATTATATGAGGTACTTACAAGTACGCTCATGACAGATTTCGTAGGGTGCTTCGACCTATCGACTGCGATAATCATGACTCTGACATTGACGTCATCACGTCACCGTGCTACATAAACTTAGTGACAAGTTCTTATCTGATCTTGCTGTGGGGCTGGTTTCTATTGGCCAGCAACACTTAGACCCAATGGGATCTTTTGTGTTGTCCCCATTGCCGTATATTCCTTGCTCTTTGAACAAGTGGTTCATGGGGCTAGTCCGCTTAGAAGAACCTAAAGTCTTCTGGCTTCTGGGGTACCCGTTGCCGAGCGGACTCATCGGTTTTGTGGCTGGGACGTCGTATTCGCACGGGATGTGCTGCGCTGTTTCCTTGTATTCACCACGGCCTCTGTAGTCATTGTTCTCGAAGTCTGCTTCATTTTGTGTAGCATGTCGTTCATGGAATGGTGCCCTGTAGTGTAGTGATCAGTTATGTGATTTCGGATGCTGGATGGATTTCCATGTCATGATCAGAACTTGTACAGACGCCTGTATAATAACTGTGAGTTGGTCATCCGTTTACATGTTGTGTTGGGCGCCAGGGGAAGGTTGTCCATAGGTTGTGTGTAAATTGACCGTTTCGATTCAGAGCGATTTCTGTTTGGTAAATAGGAAGTCGGGTCACCTACGTCGATATTGGTTTGTGTTTACAATAGCCTTCATAGGCACTACGAATTAATTTGTCCACTTTGAAGAGAGGCAAGTCTATTTTCGTGTTGTATAGTGTGTGGATTTCTCACTTGTTTAATTGCTGGTAATCCTTTTTTTAAGTGGCTTACATGTTCGGGATCGATGGGATTTGAGCGCCCTAGAGTAATCAGTACTGATCTTGTAAATTATGAAGTAAATGACGTTTCACGTTACAGTTGCGATAAGATTGCATTTGAGAGATTTTTATGTTGTAATTTCTTGTAACAGTCTTAGCAATAAAAAAAAAACTACCGCCATTGGTGGATTACTAATCAAAAGTGTGAGATTAAGTTGCGGATTTCTGAGTAGTTACATATTGGGTGCATTGCTGAACGATTTAAGGACTTTGGAGGTGTCTTGGAGTTGGCTAGTGCTTCATATTCTTACGTTGCAAAACCTGATGATGCTGAGGGGCTGAGGCAGGAGTGCCGTTGTGAGGCTGTGTCCCGGTGGGATCAAGCCGGGTTGCTTTATCATTAATGATGTCTATTGCCGACACCATGTGCGGTGTATGTGTGCGGTAGTCGTTGTAATCTTGTGAGATTTCTGATTGAATTAGGTTGACCGAAGAACCGCGGTGTTGGTTTTTATTGTGAAATTAATGCCGTGTCGTTTGGCAGTAGTTTGTGTGCGTCTCAGTTGTTTCTTTGTGTCAAACTGTACACGCAGTTTTGGTCTAGCCACGTGTCGGTGGATTGTGTAGGTACCAAACAGTGAAGTTGACGTTTGTTTTTAAGAATACCACGTTGTCGGTAGCTTTAGCTCTGCATCATGCAGACTAACGTCTCTGTTGTATTTGTGGGTAGGTACCTAGGGTGACCTACAAGAGACGATGCGTTACCCCATATGCGTGTGGTGATGAGAACTCAAACGTTTGAAAGGTATTCGGATGTTGATGAGCAAGTTTAAGTTGAGACTTGAGGCCAAGTAAGGGGTTCTAGTGACCGTATTGTGTTCGAACGTACCAGTGGTGATTACGTCGTCATAGCCAGGTAGAAATCGGTCTCTTGAGGCAACTCGAATAGTCCGTGGCTGTGCGGTATGCGTTTAACCCTAGCGAAAGTCGGGGTCTAGAGTGTGTGTAGTCACTGGGTGATAGACACGGGCGATCCCCTCGATGGATATGCGTACAAAGTTTCGATTCATGGGCTAGATGTACGACTGCAATGAGATTGCTGGTCGGCTATTTTACTCGTGAGTCGAATGACTGTGTGTGGTACATGGATTTGTCAGCGATAATTGAAAATTCGATTCGTCTCTAATGAAATTAAGCCAGGTCACGACTTAACCGAATGAAAGTGATGCTGCGTAAGATTTTTTTTGTTTTAGATATACACCCGATCGTGTTTCTCATCCTGGCTGGGACCAAATGCTGTTTAAAACAAGGCGTTAAGCTGAGGTGCTGTTGGCTGCTGCAGACACACTAGTATGGTGGCTAGTGTAGAGCGGGAAGTGCCCCTGTGTTTGCGTTACATTCCTAACATAAGACGCAGGAAAATAAAGGGTGAGCTGTATTGTTTTACTTAAGACTCTGTTGTTGAATGCCTGATGGAAGCTGTAAGAGAAACTAAGTAGCAAAACTTGTTTCTTTTATTTTCGAGTAACCTGAAGGCTCTGCTCACTGAGATTTTAATTGTAAACGAAGGTTACAATTTAGCTTTTTGTAGTAACCAAGTTAGAACCAAAGTAAAAAGGCATTTGGCTTTAAGCGAACTTTCAAATACCCCCATGATCATGAGAGGAAGGTCCCCGATCGGCCCGATCACCAAGTTGCTCGAGGATTAGATGTCATGGTTGATGAAATTTTTAGAGACCAAATCTGATTAAGAATGGCTTGTACATTCATGTGTTGATGCACAGCGATGACTTGGGACCGCACCTCATGAGGAACATGATGGCGATGGGTCTATAAGGAATCGTTGGTGCGATTTCTGTCTGTGTTGGTACACAGATTACGACTGACCGTCCTCATGAGTAACGTGATGGCGATGGGTCTATAAAAAAATCGCTGGTGCGATTCTTCTGTGTTGGTGCACATGGCCGGGACCGCACCTCATGAGTAACATGTGGCGATGGGTCTGGGAAATGTGTCTTGTCACAGATACAATGAAAATTTCACGAGTTCAGTATGCATTGCTTAAAAAGCTTGTTGATCGGACCTTTTCTAATGAATAATGTTGTGCAGGAAGCACTTTGTACGAAGCCCTAATAACGGGTCAGTTATCAATCAGGACGATTGATTATTATTGAACCTCTGTTCCTATTGGCAGGATAGCCGAGCTAGATTACTCTCTGAGCACATTTTGCTCATAAGTAGACCCGAGGATGGGTGTTAGTCAGGGATGACTGTGTTTGTTGTACTATGGTCACTGGGGTGACTCTGTTTGTACTATGGTCACTGGGGTGACTCTGTTTGTACTATGGTCACTGGGGTGACTGTGTTTGTTGTACTACGGTCACTGGGGTGACTGTTAGTTTATATGGTCACATCGATGACTGTTTGTTTATAAAATCGTAAGGATGATTTTATTTAAGTGATACCGCTAGTTAAGCGATGGTTCTAGAAAAGCTTAGCAGCTCAGCTGACTTGTTGGTCAGGATTGGCCGAACGTATACTGTGCTGTTGTTTTCTTTTGGTTACAGGTTAACTAACACACGAGGACGTGTGCCTTGTCAGAATGGCCGTGTCGGATCGGACATGATCACGGACGTTCAATTGACTCTTTGAGACTACAGCGCCACCCGGTGACACTATTGAGATGACAGCGCCCCTGGTGACGTCGAATGGAACCAACGACTTCACATAAAAGGCGCAGCGGCGCAGTAGCGGGGGCAGTTACGTTTGTGCCTCGCGCGGTTGCACAAGTGCTCTCGGCACTCCACACTGTGTAGTCGACTTGTGAGGACGTTTGGTTTGATTGACTGACGGACTCACGTTACTTTATAGTTCTACCTACATTGTTATTGCTATTGCTGAATTGTAATTTAAATGTAGCTTGGTAATCGTAAATTCGTAACAGACAAATGTGCTTGAGGAGTTTCTTCCGCGGCTTCTTCTCCTCAGTAGGTAGCACTAGCGAAGCTGCGAAGGGCGGGCGTTTTGGGGGATGTCTGTATTGTAATATTTCGTACTCGGTCAAAACCAAATATAATGACATTTGAGTACGAGTTCTGTGTTTTAATGTTTGAACCAGCATAACCCACATGTTGCCCACAAGATAGTCGTTACCTTGCCTTCCTGCCGAGGATATAGATCCTGTATCCGACATGTAAATATAATAATTAAAAAGAAAAATGAATTTTAATATAATTAAAAACTTCAAATGCCCGTCCTGTAAAATTTGGTCTTTTTGAATAATGTCATTTTTCTATTTAACCGACGACCTGATGTTAAGCTCCGATGTCGTCTGTGGCGATGGACCGCACTTGGGGCGATTTCATATAACGCTTTGTTCCATTTTTTATTCGGTGGTTAGCGGAGGTCAAAAACAGGCCCTATTTCAAGCCACCATAAAAATATCTTACCTCACAAGTATCGACGATCGATGCATGGTCACCATAGCACATCTGTTTCTCATGATCGTAACCATTCTTCAAATGCCTGTGTGGTTGAAATATTCCTTTACATTCTGTTTCGCTGTATTCTGCCAGATTAACCTTAGAAACATTAACATAGTTACAAGTACCTACTTTAGAAAAACGTTTCGTTTCGTTTAGTAAACACTAAAAAACTAGTAAAAAGGTAAGGCAACATCGGTCAGCATTTAATTTTTTTTAATTTGAAATAATCTCTCCCTCTTATCTTAAGGATAGAATGTTCCAAGTTAAACAACGAAGCGCCAGATCATCAATCTACACCTGTTCTGCTGGAGTGCCACAAGGTTCAGTTCTGGGCCCTGTGTTGTACAATATATTTACCCATGATCTACCACAGGCTACTAATGTTACTGTGGCGACCTTTGCCGATGACGCTGCCTTTCTAACCTCCAACAACGATCCAGGCGAAGCCAGTAGAATACTGCAAACCCAACTAAACCTGACTAATGACTGGTTGCTGAAATGGCGCGTTAGGGCTAGTGCCACCAAATCACGACATATCACATTCACCCTCAGGAAAAAGTTATGCCCAACTGTCAACCTGGGCCAGAACCCTCTGCCGCAATCCAAGTGCGTAAAGTACCTGGGATTCTACTTGGACCAACGTATGACATGGAAAGACCACATAAAGAACAAACGTGACGAAGTCAATAATAGATTCAAAAATCTTCTGTGGTTACTTGGAAGACAGTCAACATTATCTCTTAGTAATAAACTCAGAGTGTACAGCTCGGTTATAAAGCCCATTTGGACTTACGGCATCCAACTCTGGTCCTCAGCCAGTAAATCAAACATCCTATGCCTTCAAAGAGCCCAAAACAATGTATTGAGGACTATAAGTGGCGCTACCTGGTTTACTCGTAACTCGGAGATTCATGAGTACCTAGGCATAAAAACTGTGATGGAAGAAGCAAAACAGTACACAGAGAAATACTCAGACCGCCTGATGAATCATCCTAACCCTCTGACGGATGTGCTTCTGCAACGAAATTCTATTAATCGTTTGAAAAGAGCTAATGTGCTTGATGACTGAAGAGAGTTAGGGCAGTGGCTCTAGTTCTCTAAAACCCATTCTCCTTCAACAAACCTGATTATAGTCGCATAAGACTGATCGCAGGATTTATATATATAAAAAAAAATAAAAATTTGATTACAAGTTATTTTTAATGAAGGAAAAAATCGGCGGGCGGGCAGGGTTCGAACCTGCGCCTTCTGGTTCGGTACACCAGACGCTCTGACCACTAAGCCACCGCTCGCCCTGCTCGCCAGTCGAAATCTTCCTCCACATTCTAATTTACGTCTTACGGTGACGTAGCGCCATCTATTGTGAAGATGCTTCACAACCGACACGACTAACTTTACAGCTAGTTCAATGTCGTATGATACCGCCTTACCCATCAACTATCTTTTTGTGTTTTTTTAAGCATTTTCCATGCTAAGATTACAAGTTATTTTTAATGAAGGAAAAAATCGGCGGGCGGGCAGGGTTCGAACCTGCGCCTTCTGGTTCGGTACACCAGACGCTCTGACCACTAAGCCACCGCTCGCCCTGCTCGCCAGTCGAAATCTTCCTCCACATTCTAATTTACGTCTTACGGTGACGTAGCGCCATCTATTGTGAAGATGCTTCACAACCGACACGACTAACTTTACAGCTAGTTCAATGTCGTATGATACCGCCTTACCCATCAACTATCTTTTTGTGTTTTTTTAAGCATTTTCCATGCTAAGATTACAAGTTATTTTTAATGAAGGAAAAAATCGGCGGGCGGGCAGGGTTCGAACCTGCGCCTTCTGGTTCGGTACACCAGACGCTCTGACCACTAAGCCACCGCTCGCCCTGCTCGCCAGTCGAAATCTTCCTCCACATTCTAATTTACGTCTTACGGTGACGTAGCGCCATCTATTGTGAAGATGCTTCACAACCGACACGACTAACTTTACAGCTAGTTCAATGTCGTATGATACCGCCTTACCCATCAACTATCTTTTTGTGTTTTTTTAAGCATTTTCCATGCTAAGATTACAAGTTATTTTTAATGAAGGAAAAAATCGGCGGGCGGGCAGGGTTCGAACCTGCGCCTTCTGGTTCGGTACACCAGACGCTCTGACCACTAAGCCACCGCTCGCCCTGCTCGCCAGTCGAAATCTTCCTCCACATTCTAATTTACGTCTTACGGTGACGTAGCGCCATCTATTGTGAAGATGCTTCACAACCGACACGACTAACTTTACAGCTAGTTCAATGTCGTATGATACCGCCTTACCCATCAACTATCTTTTTGTGTTTTTTTAAGCATTTTCCATGCTAAGATTACAAGTTATTTTTAATGAAGGAAAAAATCGGCGGGCGGGCAGGGTTCGAACCTGCGCCTTCTGGTTCGGTACACCAGACGCTCTGACCACTAAGCCACCGCTCGCCCTGCTCGCCAGTCGAAATCTTCCTCCACATTCTAATTTACGTCTTACGGTGACGTAGCGCCATCTATTGTGAAGATGCTTCACAACCGACACGACTAACTTTACAGCTAGTTCAATGTCGTATGATACCGCCTTACCCATCAACTATCTTTTTGTGTTTTTTTAAGCATTTTCCATGCTAAGATTACAAGTTATTTTTAATGAAGGAAAAAATCGGCGGGCGGGCAGGGTTCGAACCTGCGCCTTCTGGTTCGGTACACCAGACGCTCTGACCACTAAGCCACCGCTCGCCCTGCTCGCCAGTCGAAATCTTCCTCCACATTCTAATTTACGTCTTACGGTGACGTAGCGCCATCTATTGTGAAGATGCTTCACAACCGACACGACTAACTTTACAGCTAGTTCAATGTCGTATGATACCGCCTTACCCATCAACTATCTTTTTGTGTTTTTTTAAGCATTTTCCATGCTAAGATTACAAGTTATTTTTAATGAAGGAAAAAATCGGCGGGCGGGCAGGCGGTTTTTTTTTGAAAACACAAAAAGATAGTTGATGGGTAAGGCGGTATCATACGACATTGAACTAGCTGTAAAGTTAGTCGTGTCGGTTGTGAAGCATCTTCACAATAGATGGCGCTACGTCACCGTAAGACGTAAATTAGAATGTGGAGGAAGATTTCGACTGGCGAGCAGGGCGAGCGGTGGCTTAGTGGTCAGAGCGTCTGGTGTACCGAACCAGAAGGCGCAGGTTCGAACCCTGCCCGCCCGCCGATTTTTTCCTTCATTAAAAATAACTTGTAATCTTAGCATGGAAAATGCTTAAAAAAACACAAAAAGATAGTTGATGGGTAAGGCGGTATCATACGACATTGAACTAGCTGTAAAGTTAGTCGTGTCGGTTGTGAAGCATCTTCACAATAGATGGCGCTACGTCACCGTAAGACGTAAATTAGAATGTGGAGGAAGATTTCGACTGGCGAGCAGGGCGAGCGGTGGCTTAGTGGTCAGAGCGTCTGGTGTACCGAACCAGAAGGCGCAGGTTCGAACCCTGCCCGCCCGCCGATTTTTTCCTTCATTAAAAATAACTTGTAATCTTAGCATGGAAAATGCTTAAAAAAACACAAAAAGATAGTTGATGGGTAAGGCGGTATCATACGACATTGAACTAGCTGTAAAGTTAGTCGTGTCGGTTGTGAAGCATCTTCACAATAGATGGCGCTACGTCACCGTAAGACGTAAATTAGAATGTGGAGGAAGATTTCGACTGGCGAGCAGGGCGAGCGGTGGCTTAGTGGTCAGAGCGTCTGGTGTACCGAACCAGAAGGCGCAGGTTCGAACCCTGCCCGCCCGCCGATTTTTTCCTTCATTAAAAATAACTTGTAATCTTAGCATGGAAAATGCTTAAAAAAACACAAAAAGATAGTTGATGGGTAAGGCGGTATCATACGACATTGAACTAGCTGTAAAGTTAGTCGTGTCGGTTGTGAAGCATCTTCACAATAGATGGCGCTACGTCACCGTAAGACGTAAATTAGAATGTGGAGGAAGATTTCGACTGGCGAGCAGGGCGAGCGGTGGCTTAGTGGTCAGAGCGTCTGGTGTACCGAACCAGAAGGCGCAGGTTCGAACCCTGCCCGCCCGCCGATTTTTTCCTTCATTAAAAATAACTTGTAATCTTAGCATGGAAAATGCTTAAAAAAACACAAAAAGATAGTTGATGGGTAAGGCGGTATCATACGACATTGAACTAGCTGTAAAGTTAGTCGTGTCGGTTGTGAAGCATCTTCACAATAGATGGCGCTACGTCACCGTAAGACGTAAATTAGAATGTGGAGGAAGATTTCGACTGGCGAGCAGGGCGAGCGGTGGCTTAGTGGTCAGAGCGTCTGGTGTACCGAACCAGAAGGCGCAGGTTCGAACCCTGCCCGCCCGCCGATTTTTTCCTTCATTAAAAATAACTTGTAATCTTAGCATGGAAAATGCTTAAAAAAACACAAAAAGATAGTTGATGGGTAAGGCGGTATCATACGACATTGAACTAGCTGTAAAGTTAGTCGTGTCGGTTGTGAAGCATCTTCACAATAGATGGCGCTACGTCACCGTAAGACGTAAATTAGAATGTGGAGGAAGATTTCGACTGGCGAGCAGGGCGAGCGGTGGCTTAGTGGTCAGAGCGTCTGGTGTACCGAACCAGAAGGCGCAGGTTCGAACCCTGCCCGCCCGCCGATTTTTTCCTTCATTAAAAATAACTTATAAAAATTTGAAATAACTGTAAGATCATGTCGGTTGAGGGACGTAGTAAAGTTTCACCAATAGATGTCGCTGACGTGAATCCCGAGGTCCCCTAGATCCGCCCTTGCGCATATTTCACATATACCTACTTATTTGCTTTCCAAATAGTGGTATTCTGTGAGCCTGAGGATACCGCTGACGCCGCCCTGTTGGGCAAACGTATGATGATGGTGTCGGCTTTATAGTGAGGTCGTGAGTTTTTTGTTTTTTTTTTTTAAATTGAAATGAAACTGAAATTCAACTTCCAAATTGCAATAAAGCATGAATCATAAGAGAGACTTGATGGTAAATGTGTATTACCTATGGTAATTTCCCAATATTTAATAAATAAGTATTACATTAATTATCTATCTACTAATATCTATCTACCTACTAATTTTATGAAGAGAAAAGATTTGATTGTTTGTTTGTTTGTATTGAATAGGCTCTGAAGCTACTGGACCGATCAGAAAAAAATATTTCAGTGTTAGATAGTCCAGTTATCGGGGAAAATTATAGGTTATTTACCATCACGTTACGACTAATAGAAGCGGAGTAGCAATGAAAGATGTTGCAAAAATGGGGGGAAAAAGTTATCAACACCACGCCGGCGAAGCTGCTGGCGAGAAGCTAGGTAGAAATAAAAATAAAATAAAAATTACTTAATAATATAATGTTTATCTGCACTTACTACTTGTAATGTGTCCGATACATTTTTCCCGTGACCCAAACGACCCCAGCCGGAGCCTTCAACGTGATACTTGTTATCAGAGCCTATATCCAAACAGGCAGGTAAGAGGTCCCTACCAAAATTGATCCTGAAATGTAATCATCATCATGTCAGTCAAACGAGGTTCACTGCTGAAAAGGGCCTCTTCCATAGATACCTTCAAGGGTCAGTTAGACCTGCATGCATCCAACACACGGCCCCAAAGTGCTGCTAGTATTTTGAAAGCATCTGACCAAGCATCACGTCAGTATTCTGACCAACCCGGTCAGAGGTGTACATGTAAGGGCACAGTTCGCCGGTGTGTTTAATAGGTCTCATGTCATGGGGGGCGAGTCTATTGCCGAGCTGCTACTGACAATTTCATAGAAAAACCCAATACCACTGTGGAGAGTCGAGGTGTGTTGCCCCTCCAACCAGAGGGAGGGTCCTCCGATCAGGCGGGTACTATGCCTGGTGGGCTACTGTTCAACGGTTGATGTCGGGTTGTATAATGCAAATTCATGGTAAATGTCACTTGCGCGATTCAGGATTTTTGCTTAGCACAAGTTCTTATGTAGCGCGATAGATGTCGCTACAACACTTTGCTGGACCTGAGAATCGAACCCAGGACCTCGAGCGTAGCAGCCGCGCTTAGGCCAACGAAGCGGTTGAAAGCATAACCCCACTCACTCAGTCTCTGTCTCCAGGAGAGCAATGTCGTGATACTTGCTCGGTGATCTGTACTCGGGATGAATTATGATCCTCCTAATTTTATGTATCTTCCAGTATTTCTTCGGGTCGGTTCGTTTCAGAAGCCCCAGTGCCGCAAATGTTATATTACCCCTGAAAATTCAAGTACATAATCATCTTCCTGCCTTTGTCCCTATTTATTTAGAGGCAGCGCAGTCTATCCTTTTCTTTTATTCTTTTCTGCTAACCGTCACCTCCTGATTCATTCCCTTTTCCATCAAATCGACCTTAGCACAATCAATCCATCTTTTCCTTTGGCCTCCGTCTATCCCGCCGTCCTTTTACATTAAATTTCATTACCCTTTTAGTTACACGCTCATTTAGTATGTAAATCCAAGTAGATACATAGGTATTGCCCTATTTGGGTCTCCATTTATGGTTGTTTTTCTATTGTAAGTAATAAGATGAGGAAAAGAGAGACGGGACTCGTGGTAGCGGTGAAAGCAACCTGTAGACTCCAACCACACATCAACCATATACTCGTGATATCTCCCTGATCCTTTGAGAACTTAAGTGACTACATTAATACCGTTTGAACTGGTTTTTTTATAGCTGGGAAAACAAGCACACGGCCCGCCTGATGTTAAGCGGTTACCGTAGCCATAGTATATTTAGCAATGAGGGACTCAACAAGCCTGAGAAACTCAACAGCGGGCTTCTAGCGTAACATGGTTTTGAAGTAAGTAGGTACTGACAGTGCACGAGTGGACGTGCAGTGCGCGGCAGTGAGGATGAATCTCTCGCTGATCACGGAGCCGCCGCACAGCCACTGCGCAGACTCCACTTCCTCACCATCACCGATCAAAGCCTGCAAATAAACCATAAACTTCAGACTTCCAAAGCTAACACCAAATTTATCTAAAAGCCATATTACCCTACATTGATTGGCAGGCGCTGTTACCAGCTGAAGTAACCGCGGTTGCAATGAAATAAAATTGGACATTTATACACATCACCTCTAGTCCCACACTAAGCAGAGCTTGTAATATGGGTACGAGACAATGGACATCTAATTCTTATACTTTTTTGTACATACTAATGATAGGTTTATAAGATATATATCCAGATAAACACAAACACTTATATTCATCATATAAATATTTGTGTCAGTCCGGTACTCGAACCACTAGATCATAGAAGCCGTCATGTTTAATAACATTCAATAAAAAGACATGACCTCACATTCTCATCTTTTTTGGGGAGGCGGTAGTAATGTCGGACTTATACGGACAAAAAACACACTTACTCCATGCGCCAGGTATTAGTCTCCCTAGAATACATACCACATGTGGGAATTCCCATCTCTGCGCATCTCTGCCTCCCACGGCCAAGGCTGCTTCAATAGTGAAAGTATGGCATTTCTTCTCCTCTAGCCAAATCTTTTTGACTTTAATATTGCCCTGACCACGACACAGGAACGGCAGACGTTGGAAATTCTCTAGGCATTCTGAAACGTTAGGCTTAAGTTGTGTTTCCGTACCATGTCTAGTAAATTGTTTAGGAATGCCTACGAACTTCAACCTCTCCCACGATTAGAATGTAACCTATGCGAAAATATATGTGCAGTATACAGGTGCACATATGACTATTATTGCCATCCTTTTCGTTTCCCTACAATTTTTGCAAATTAGAGCAGGAAAAATATAGTTTTACGAATTTCCATGATAAAAAAAATCGCCAATTTTTTTGCACACTTGGTGTGCAAACTACATTTACTGAGTTAAGCTAGCATGTGTCCCGTAATTCCACGCTACTAATGTATGTAGACCATTTGCCACCTCTAGTCCTAGTAGTTAATGTTGGTAAAATACCAGACGATGCACCTGATGGTAAATAGTCATCGCCTTCCTACCTGAAACTCCAGAGACGTTGCTGATGCATTACGCTACCCTTAAGACCCTATCGATTGCAGCCTGCCGCTCTCCGTCGCATAAGTCGGAACACACCACACCATAAAATTGTGCCAACAGCTTCGGACGTACAGGGTTCGCCAAACTTAATGTCCGGCTTGAAGTTGGCACGAGCTAATTTCAACCCGGCCGTAAAAATCGGAGAAAGAAAAATATGACTGTAATAAATATAAACGAATGCTCAAGTCGTAGGTTGTAGTTTTAGATAATTTTAATCCAATACTTTTCTCTCTCCAATTTTTAAAGCCGGGTTAAAGTTAGCTCGTGCCAACTTCAACCCGGATAATAAGTTTGACGAGAACTGTAAGTGGTGGTCGTTAGCCTGTTAAACCCCAAAAGGACCAGACCAAACAAATCAGATTACTTAATTTCTCTCCTCCTATCCTACGAGAAGCCAAACTGCATGGCACTGTGAAATTCTATTCTAACCCATCCCTGCAAGGGGTTGTTCTTACATTAGTAACGCTTTAACGCTTTCCTGGTGGGTAGTAAGCATAGCATTAAATGAAAAGTACTTACTGCTTCGAGCAATTGAGCCTTCCTTCGACAAGAAACGCGCCCCCGGTCCTATTACAATGTTACGGTAACTAAAAAAGAAAGTATAGCTTTGTATTTCTATTTTTGCTATTTAATGTCTTCGTCAGCGAGAGCGACATCGTTTCATGCTGGACATTTCAAAAACCCGAACGATACGCTTTAAATCCACTTTCATTATGCTTCACAGATTACTATAATGTAGCAAGCTATTATGGAATGCGCCGGTCTCTCCCATAGATATATTCTAGGAGTCTTTAAGTCGCAAGTGAATCGGTTTCTTTTAGGCAAGCGGGCTCCATTGTAGTATAGTAGAGCTGGCTGTCAAGCGTAGGCCTATCATGAATACAAAATGATTGGTGTAAAGGTCTACAATGCCCTGCAGTGAGTAGATGATACAGGAGATTAATGATGATGATGATTCAGTGGTATAGATGAAGAATGCTTACTATTCGCCATCGTCTCTGAAACAGTCAGTACAGCAGATGACGGGCTCGTTGTTCTTGTAGGAACAGATTTCTGGAAACTTTGGGATTGCAGGCACAGTATATTGGGCCAATTGCCTAAAGCCCGCATTTCCCTGGAAAATAAATGTACATCTATACTTCTATACTAATATAGACTAGTATAGATATTCTATACTATTCTATATTGTATTTTTGTATGTAACGAATAAACTCAAAAAGTACTGGACCTATTTGAAAAATTCTTTCCATGTTAGATAGCCCATTTATCGGGGAAGGCTATATATCATCACGCTACGTCTAATAAGAGCGGAGTAGTAATGAAAAATGTTGCAAAAACGGGGGAAAAAAATATAAGACCACGCGGGCGAAGCCGCTGGCGGTAAGTAGCGGGAAGTATTATAAAGTATTTTAGCCTTAAAAGTCTAGTAGGCTCTTTAAAGATGATAGGAGTACCTTAAAATATGAGCAGAGTAATAAACTAAGGGCATGTTTCACAAACTTTGTATGAAAATTTATCTGTCAAGTAATTTAACTGGAACTTACCAGGAGGTAGTGTAACGAACCCTTAATCTCTAGAGAAAGTAGTCAGGTTTGGTTTTGACATAAGCTACGCGGTAGTCGACCCTCCACCACAGGCGGACGGCGCTACAGGAGTTCTACTCGAGTCAACTAATGGCTTTAGCTTAAGTATATACCTATACAAAGTCGAAGAGACATCGACGCACAAACGTCATGACAAGGTTTCACTCAAGGTCAAAAATAAAATGACCCAGGTCATTCATGCAGAAAATGATCAGTTATTATTACAGGTATTGATATTTCTATGCGCGCAGTGTATTGCTAAAATCGCGAATATAACGCTCCGCGGAAAACTGCGCTGAATTTTATCGCGCGCGCGATCCGAAAGAAATGAAATAATGATTTTTTAGTTATAAATCTAATTTGGGTAGATAGAAATAAAGGTTTTTAACACGTTTAAGTAAAAAAACTGCAGAAAAAATTGATAAAAAGTTACGGAAAATGTTACCCCGTGCGTTAAATTTTTCCGTAACTTTTTTATTAATTTTCCAGTGTGTCGATGTCCGTTCCACCTTGTATACAGCTATACATTATATATCCCCAAGCGATTAATGTACTTACCAATAAGTATGTAAGAGCAGCTGATCCGCATTTATAAACTCCGAGGCATGTGCCGTTAAATCCATCGGTTAAGCAGGATGAACCTTAAAAAAATATAAAATAAAGTACATGAATACTAAATAATATAAATTAAAATTGATAGCTGCCTGTCTGTTTCTCCGCTTACTTCTCCCAAACCACGGCACGCATTTTGATACGCTTTTCACTAATAGAAACAGTGTGTGTGCACCTGTGCAAAGCCAGGATAGGTCATTAGGTAGTTTATACTAAAATTACAAGCAAACCACAACTGTGCTCCACCCGGGGAATCGAACCTAAAACATTTAGAGTAGCAGTTAGGGTTTCTGGTTTCTCGACCTTTTTCATTTCCCGAGGCACGAGAATTCTCGACAAGGATTTCCCGAGTTTCTCGAGTCTCTCGAGAAATTTTGTATTTTTTTATAAAACATGATGTTATTTTAAAATATTTACTTTAATACAAATTAGACTGATAGATGAGATCAATTAAATGAAATGGTAATTTTTTGGTTACTATAATAGGCTCGCTCCCTATTACATGGGACCTAATCATACCGGCGAACTGTGGAAAATTCGAGGAATACAGGCGTGGTGGTATGGTGGTATGTAACAGCTGTTTTTGACTAACCTCCGATTTACAAACACTGCCAAACATAGCCAAGTTTCGTAAAATAAAGGACTCATGAAATAAATACCACAGTCAGATTTAACTGATGTTTGATTATTCTCCGATTTACTTTATTTAGACCTTGCTATGAAAAAATTAACATAAAATAATAATGTAGCAACCAACAGCTATGTGTTATATCTCATTTTAATCCTCATTAAATAAGCAAGTTTTTCTACCACAGGGTCAGTTTTTCGTAGTACATATTTTTTACAGTAACGTTCTAAAGTTACAAATAATTTTTCGTAAAACTTAAAAGGTATTGAAAAAAGTTCCAATACTCACAAATCTTGGCACCTCCTATCATAAAAGCACTTTTGTAGTAATGATACATTACCTAGAAGCAACTAGACACCATTTATTGTTGTAAAATAGGTATCCATTTTAGTCTAATTGCCTATTTACTACTTGGTTTTTCTTCAGAAAACACTCAAATAGTCATAAATTTTAAGGAAATCAAGTTAGAGCTCTGCCCCAGAGATATTTTTTACTTCAAATAACCCCAACTATCGCCCTGTTTCGTTTGATCTAAGATTTTCTGCCCTCGCTGTATATAGGGATGTGCCAAGTTTCAGTACAATCGAGTAACATGTGAAAATTCAATAGATAAAAATCAATCATACCCTGTTTTTCTACCATCAGAGATAAATATATATGATAAACGGGACCACCACTTTGGAATTTCTTGGTATAATTTTTGAAATCGGAATTTTATTAACATTTGACGGAAATATCGAACATAATTACGTAAAAAACTATATAAAAACCTCCGAAATTTTAACCTCCGATTTTTCGTCGGTTAAATAAACTAAACCTTTTGCTGCCAATGCCTCTAGATAAACCTTCGAAATGATAACATCCGATTTTTTGTCGGTTAATTAAACAAAACATTTTCCTGCCAACGACTCGGGAATTCCCGAGTTGTTGAGATTTTTTTCCCGTCTCGACTAAAGACAAATTTCTCGAGAATTCCCGACTCGAGAATTCTCGAGCAGAAACCCTAGTAGCAGTCGTGCTTGGGACCACTAGACCAGCTAGGAAAAGGTCTGAGGTTACCGAACGCCACTTATAGGATTGTTCGTCCACGTTCAATGTTCATATATATTATAAGTATGTATTTACAAAAAAAAAAAAAGTATATAAGTATTATATCCATTGTCTAGTACCCATAGTACAAGCTCTGCTTAGTTTGGGACTAGATGGTGCTGTGTAAAAAAATGTCCCAGAATATTTATTTATTTATTTTATTATTATTATTTTTATATATTTTCTCATACACAGTCAGATGCAATTATTGCGCATTAACGTTATTAATAATGTATCTAGATAACGAAAGACCTATTGCTCTATCTATATCAACGTAAACAAGTTGTTAGAACAATAACCTTGAGACTTGGGCATTCTCTAGCGTCTTCATTTTTGACCGACGAAAAAAAAACTGTGAGGTTCTCAAGTCGACGCTTATTTTTTATATATATTCATGTATGATCACGCATAACTTTTTACAGAGTAATCCGATATTGATATTCTTTTTTTATTGCAAAGCGTCACCGAAGTTGGTCCCGAAATTTTATCAAAATCGGTTGAGCGATTTTGAAAGTTCATCAAAAATCTATTTTTTATTTTTATAAATATAGATGATATTTCGTTTACTCCGAAACCGCGTTTAGTTGGTCAACTCATTATAGGTAAAAACAAAATAAAATTCCACTTATAAAATAAAAATAATTTAGTTTTAAATAAAAATTAAACCGCCTTAAAAATACCCCGGGAAACAATCTACATCACAACAATCATTGTAATTAAAATATTTAAATTAAAGTTTGGCACTGACTCCAATAACAATTATTTTTGGCTTTTTAGTTCTTGGGTTAACAATATATTCTAAAGATCAATAAATTGCAATTTCATTATATTCGACATACAGTATGGGTACATTGACATTCCGTAAAAATCCAACTAACAACAGTTTTAGAAATAACCATTGAAATTCCAATTTCAATAAAATAAATTCTTTGAATTACTGAATATTTAAATTATTATGATTGATACGATGCTTACCTCATCGATACTCTAAAAATACACCAACAGCTGTTTGGCGCCATCTTACTTCTTTTGACATTAAATATTATTAAATTAAAATTAAAATTATTTTAATAGGTACACCACTCTTGGGGGATGAAGACCCCTATTTAATTATTTTAAAATTAAATATCACCTAACTTATGCTTTACCCTTACTGGCCTTACTTAAATAATAAAATGCTGTCAATAAAGTGATTCACAATCATTTTTGTAACTCCAATATTAAACAACATAATATAAGCACTTACCTTCACTAAGATTGAGCTCGCACGTAACACAAGTGCAACACAAAGAAGTGAATATGCATAATATTATTACATATATATCTACTGCCATTATACGCTGCGCACGCGCCGACCGTCCGTCAAAGCTTCACGATGCTGCTGCAGTGTTGCGTGAAGTTGATTAAAACTTAGCGACCTTTTCGCACAAGTCACAGAATAATTAATTAAAATATCAGGTATTACTTTTAATTGTTTTATTTGAAAGAAAATTGTAAATAAGTTGAATATAAGTTGAATGCCCCTGCGCTTCTCCGAGCTGTAATTTATTTATTTATGTATGGGTATGGCACATTAACAATGAAAACATTTAAATTATAGGATGGTACAGATATATACATACAGATATACCTATGTACATACAGTGTGTTATCATCAATTACTGCTAAACTGTGAAAGGTAAGTTTTTTGGTTGGTTCATCATCATCCTCCCGCCCGTGTCCCAATTTATGTGTCGTCGGCGCAGTATGTCCATTTTATTCTATAGCTTCCATCCAGCCGTCATTTCATTATTCACTTCCATTTCTATCATATCCATCCATCTTTTCTTTGGTCTCTTCCCTTTCCATTTCCCATTCATGTTTCAGTTGCATTGTCATAATATGTTAATTTTTGTTTGACATGTCAATCGGATCCTAAACCTCTAGTGTAGCAATTAAAGTATAGGCCAGTACCCATAGGTAGGACATTCAATGGGCTGCCGATGATAAATATGATACTAATAAAACCTTATTTAAGTTAAAGGTCCTAGGACACGACCTTGAGGCATCCCAAGGGTGGACCATTCTGTGTTCCTAGGATTCTTGTTTACGTAGACTTATATTTTTTACTGGCAACATAACTTAGCTTATTTATCGTTGTCTTATAAGGACGCAGCAATTGATTAGATTATTAGGTAAGTTCCCATCTGTACAGAAAAAAAAACGAATTATTTCATTTTTTTTTTTATTTATCTTTAGGTATTCAGCTTCTTCCTGCGTGCTTCAGTCTCCTCTGGCCACACGACGCTCTCGATCCAGGGCACGTAGTACGACACCCTGGTGTACATGCCAGCAGAGCCGAGGATTCCACAGTCCTTGCCGTATGATGTCACACCAATGACGGTATACAAACATTTATAATCATTATATTGCAATGGTCCCCCACTATCACCCTGAAAAATAATATTAGGACAACTTTTTCATTTGAATAAAACAATGTGTAATCAAATCAATTGCTTAGTGGTGCATTGCTGGACTTTCTGGTGAAGTATAAGCGGGGACTCCGGTTGATATATTTAGAACTAAATAAGACGTTTGAAAGATAATTGAAACGATTAGGCTAATATGGATAAGTCAGGCTGCGGGAAAAAAATTACGCTGGCTTAGTGCGATCTCTCTCAGGCATGCAGGTTTCCTCACAATGTTTTTCTTTACATTCAATTATATTATTGATTGCGAACTTGATGTTTGTATGATTTGTCTTCAATTATTGGATTCATTTGTTCTTTTGGACTTCACAGTCATATTTCTATTCCTCTTCTGTTATTAGTCTTATTCTATTCGAAAGCTTTTACCTCTTTTACTAAATTAATTTACCTCGCAAGTGTCGATGATGTTTTCACGGTCACCGAAACACATCTGTTTTTCATGATCATATCCAATTTTTTAGATGTCTGTGTGGTTTATATATTGTTTTACAGTCTGTTTCGTTGTATTCCGTCAAATAGACCTGTAAAACAGTTTCAAGTTAAGATAACGTTTTCTGTGGCTGTTGCACGAGTATTATAAGTTTATATATATCTTTTGAAATACTTCATTTAATTTTTACATTTACATAGTTTATACTAATATTATAAAGAGAAAAGATTTGTATTTTTTTGTAAGTAAACTCAACACCTACTGTAGCGATTACAAAAATTCTTTCACCATTAGAAAGCTACATCTTTCCCGAGTGACAGCCTATAATTTACAAGATTACGCGGGTGAAGCCGCTGGTGGAGCTACAAATAACATCATAGTAATACATAGTTTGAAATGGGATAAAATATCAATCAAATTTCAAAAGTCACTTATGAATTTAAGTTTAAATCTTAGTCTATTGAAAAATGTTTACCCTGTACCACTTGTAAGTTGTCAGCTAAACTTTTCCTGTGGCCCAAACGCTACCAGCCCGACGCCTCAGCGTATAATTGCTTATAATATCCTGTATCCAGACAAGCAGGCAACAGGTCATTGCCGAAATTGATCCTAAAATATAAAACTAGCAATTATTCTGCGTATAATATGTTATTTATAGAAATAACATATTATACGCAGAATAATTGCAGTGACAGCAGCTTAAAGTTAGGACTATTACCTATTCTGTGTTATAGTTTCAAAACCTGAGCGTATAGTTTTAAGAAATGAGCAATCTAAAGATAAATAAGAAAGAAAATGTTTAGAAATATGTGATTGCCTTGGTCGAAGGCTTATGTCAGTTCCACTGAATTCACACTTGACAACATGCTTATAACAACTAGTCCAATAGGAGCTAATCACTGACTTAATTTAAATTAAACTCTGATCTAAAAAAAAGGCAAAGTCTCACTCAGTCTCAGTCTCCAGGAGAGCAATGTCGTGGTACTTGCTCGGTGCTTTGTACTCGGGATGAATTATGATCCTCTTAATTTTATGTATCTTCCAGTATTTCTTTGGATCAGTCCGTTTCAGAAGCCCCAGTGCCGCAAATGTTATACTGCCACTGAAAACAAGAGTAGGTAGAAATACATTAGAATACTTAGCTATTCTTAGCTTGTAACTTCTACATTGGCTGAAAATGAATATAATATATAAATATAAAATATTCTTCATTGCCCACCAAAATTGACTCTTTAGGGGTTTCCTTTTTATTGTACTGAAATGACATACTTATTAATTACTAGAATTCCACGGTTTTACAAACATAATATATGAAGAAAACAATTGCTACATAACAGGCTAGATTGGGTAAAATGATAGGCAAACTTTTACGCCACCGTAAATTCATAAGAAATATCGGCAGTACCTACAAGTATAAACCCGTAATATTAAGAAGAAGAATGTCACCTGTATTAGTGGATACCTACTTGATGTTACTAGATAGAATAAGTGTTTTAATACATTGAATTATCATAACATTTTGTTTATAATAGTCCTGGATGTTAATTAATATTTTATACTAACAGTACAGTGGTGGACGTGCAGTGCGCGGCGGTGAGGATGAATCTCTCGCTGATCACGGAGCCGCCGCATAGCCACTGCGCAGACTCCACGTCTTCTCCATAACCAAGCAAAGCCTGCAACATATTATGTCTTCAAATATCTAAAGCTAACGTCAATATACCAAAGACGTTACCAGTAAAGGTCATCCAAAGGTCGTAATAAAAAGCTGTGATGATAGATCGGATCCTCACCTGAGTATCCTATCAAGATACTTATACAATTGAATCTGTTAGCTTTTTTGTAAGAAGGTTAGTAGGCTTTAGACCTCTGAGAAGTAACGTCGAAACAAATTTAAAGAATTATGGTCTTGTGGAGGGACGAGGTGTATTAACCCCTTCAACCACAGCCCGAGGATTGAAGTCGTGCGGTTGTTTATTAAAGGATTCAGGATTTGCTTCGTACAAGTTTCTTATTGCGCGATAGATGTCGCGTGTCACTACAGTCCCTTCGAAATTCATAGTAGGTTTGAAGATTGTCCATTCCACAGAGAAAGAATTGGCATACACACCACATGTGGGAACTCCCACCTTTGCGCGTCTTTACCTCCCACAGCGAGGGCTGCTTCAAAAACGTAATCATGGCACTTGTTCTCCTCAAGCCAAATCTTTTTGAGTTTGATATTGCCCTGACCACGACATGAGTACGGGAGACGTTGAAAATTCTCTAGGCATTCTGAAAAGTGTAAGTCAGAGAAAAGTATATTTAGTATATATAGTACGTCGTGAGTCAATCCCATGGCCGCACCCGCTATTTAACATTCAATTGTTTTAAGGTGCTCCCACACTTGGAGCATTCTCCTGTAATGTAACGTTTCAGAATCTATTTTGAGCATTACTTTATAGTATTGCCTCCCAGACATGACGAACATTCGTCTGTAATGTAACATCTTTCTTTGTATGAAAATATTACAGACATTTCGCACTGTGATGCTCAGTTGCAGATGCTCCTCTAACGTAATGCTCGAATCTGGAACATTACAGTTTGCGCACTGGAATGCTTTGTTCTCTTCCCTCACTGATGTAATCACCTCTGTAACGTTACATTGCAGGCGAATGTTCCAAGTGAATATCACCATCGCCTTTAGAATATCAATCTTACTTTCTCCCATTTTCTTACATTAGGTGAATAAGATTCATCCGTCATAACAATAGTTTCCCCAAGTGTTGCGACCTTTGAAAAGCTTAGCTTCATGGATAGTATTTATTAACATTCATAAGGTAATTTAACAATACCAAACACTTTTATACTTACTGCTCCTAGCAATAGAGCCGTTCTTCGATATCAACTTTGCCAACGGTCCTACACCAAAGTTACGGTAGCTGAAAATGAAAACACGCCTTTTCTACTGGGAAGTTTTATGTAATGTATAAAAGTAGACAAGTATTATATCCATTGTCTAGTACTCATAGTACAAGCTCTGCTTAGTTTGGGAGTAGATGGTGCTGTGCAAAAATGTCACAGGATATTGATTGTAATTTCCTTTATTTATCTATTATCATTTTTAAATATTTTTATAAAAATCAGAAAATATAAAAACATTTAAAAATATAAAAAAATAGTAGCCCACCGGTATTGGGAACAGAGTCTAAGTTACCGGTGGTCAGGGCTCCAGGGAAAGGAACTTGATTATAATTATTATGATGTTGAACTATTCAGGAAGACGCTTACAGTTCATCATTGTCTATTTCACAGTCTGTGCAGCAGACCACGGGCTCGTTGTTCTTGTAGGAACAGATGTCTGGTAACTCCGGGATGATGGGTCTGGTAAATTGGGGCAACTTTCTTAAACCTGCATTTTTCTGCAAAAAGAATTTACCGCCATTATATACGTGAGTACTACGCACCTGACCTTTTAGAATTACCTCACCAACTGGGTGGGTCGGTGTATAGTATGTCTTTCTAGGGCGTCCCCTCCCAGCTCTTTCATTGACATTTGTCTTATAGGTATCTGGAGGGACGAGGTGTGTTGTCCCTCGCACCAAAGGGAGGATCCTCCGACCAGGCGGGTGTTATGCCTGGCGGGCCACTGCCCGGCAGTTGATGTCGGGCGGTTGTATATATGCAAGTTGCTCGGTAAACTTCACTTGCGCGATTCAGGATTTTAGCTTCGTAGACGTTCTTATGTAGCGCGATAGATGTCGCTACATCACTCCCCCCCGAGACCGGATATCGATGAGGAGTCAGCGGTTAGTTCGTCTGAAGAGCTTGCCAGTGCCAGTGAAAGAGATTCTGTCCACTGTGAGGAAGTATGGCACATGATAGCTGCCTTCAGTTGACGATGCAGTTGTTCCACGATGCCATTTGCAGCGGTGTGGTAAGCAGTAGTGCTTAGTTTCTATAGTTTCTAGTAAATTCCTTTTGTTATTCGCCGTTCGTCCATTCTCTTGACATGCCCAAACCACCTTTAAGTTATACATACAACATGGAAGGGACGTCGACGCACAAATTTACAAATTCAAATTTACATTTTTGAGCACGCAGTGTATTGCTAAAAACGCGATTATAACGCTTTGCGGTGAATGTTATCGCACGCGCGATCCGCAGTAAATGAAATAATGTTTTTTTAATTATAAATCTAATTTGGGTAGATAGAAATATATTTTTTTAGACTCATTCACACTAATTCATGAGATAGAATGATTATACTGCAATCCCTGCCTCGTTGGTCTTGTGGTCCCAAGTGCGACTGCTAGACTAGAGGTCCTACGTTCGACACGATCAAAGTGTTGTTTTAGGTTTTTCTGTGAAGTTTTCAGTAGCAGCTCGGAGTCTGGATTTGTGCCCGGTTGATGGCAATAGACCCCTTATTACATGGGACCTAAACATACCGGCGACCTGTGGGTGTACATTAGTACATCTCTGCCCAAACCTTCGGGGAATACAGGCGTGATGGTATTTGAAATCTATACTTACTAATAAGTATGTCAAAGCAGCTGTTGTGCATTTAAATACTCCGAGACATGTGCCGTTAAATCCGTCGGTAAAGCAGGATGAACCTGAAAACATTTAGGCTGATAAAGAGGATAGGCATTAATATTTTGCGTCTACTAGCATGGATAAAAAAAGAATCGCCATTTGAAATTTTTAACCGACGAAAACCGGAGGACTGCCTTGGGGGCTAGACAAGTTGCATTTTGACATTCGAATCGACAAACAAAATGTATGGAAATGACACAAGCTTTCGACAAATCGGGCTGTCACTAATGTCATTTACATACATTTTGTTTGTCGATTCGAATGTCAAAACGCAACTTGTCTAGCCCCCCCCTGGTTGGTCTAGCGGTCCCAAGCGCGACTGCTACGCTAAAGGTCCTGGTTTCCATCATCGGGTTGAGCAGTGCTGTTGGGTTTTCTGTGAAATTCCCAGTAGCAGCTCGGAGTCTGGATTTGTGCCCGTTTAATGGCAATAGATTCGCCCCTATTACATGGGACCATGGACCAGCGAAATGTGGGTGTACATTAGTATGCCTCTGCCTACCCCTTCGGGGAATACAGGAGTGATGGTATGAAAATCGGGAAGCTTATCAATTCAGAATATTCAGATGCTTATATTTTTTTTTATGTACTTAAGTATAATGATTTCTCTGTCAGTTTTGAACCTATTTCAGAAAAAAAAATTTAGTTTGAAAGGGTCTCACTCCCAAAATTATACGATTTACAGAAAAAAAATATCCATTCCTAAGGGTAGACACATACATTGTAACTTTAATATTAGAAAACATTTATAAGCACTAACCTGCACTAAGATTAAGCTCACACGTAACGTAAGTGCAACACACACAACTGAACACACATAATATAATTACATATATATCTACTGCCATGATACTGTGCGCACGCGCCGACCGTCCAAAAGCTTCACGTTGCTGTTTTGAAGTATTGCGTGATGTTGATGATAACTTGTCTATAATTTAAATTTAATTGCCAAAAAACGTGATGCTTGGAGGTTGTTGCGCGCGCGCCGCTTCTTCTTCCTATTTGTAATGGTGTTACCACACCAAACGATTGACGTCGATGTCGCTAAGCTTGGACTGATTGACATATTTTAATATTGGTTGATCAAATAATAATTATTCGACTGATTGAAGGTTTATTCGACTGATTAGGTCACAATTGTTAATGGCAGTCAGAAGCCTAAAAAGGCTGACAAACAGGCTATCTTTTGAATATCGTTATTACCCAAATTTGGTTGCAAACTGTAATCCGACCCCATAGTTGAGAAAGGGCTATTAAGATGACGAGTGTTAGTAAAGTAACACCCTTATAGTAACTACCTACTATTACTTATCAAGGGCAAGAGGTTTTTCTATTTATTTATTAAGGAAAAACATAAAACTATTGAAAAAAATCCCATGTATTAGCCATATACTCAAGGCTACACATGCACACACACAAGCAGTAGAATAGAATAGAATATTATGTATTGCATACCATAAAAACAATGTACCTAGATAAGGAACAATCTTATCATCACTTATATCACTACATCTAATAAAACAAAGTCCTCCGCCGCTGTCTGTCTGTTGGTTCGTGATAAACTCAAAAACGACTGCACCGATTTTTATGCTGTTTTTACCAATGTTCTCGAGGAAGTTTTCTATATGATTGTTGAAGGTGTCGGAAAAATATAAGCCATCTGGGAGCTTTCAATGAAAACGCTGCCTAAAACCCTTTGAGATACCAAATGATGTATGGTTGACATGTGTATCTTTTATAGGTCTACAGAAAAGTTCGCGATGGCACAATTATGTCTATCTCTTAAGGATAACTCCCAGTAAACAGTTTTATATTTTAACAGTTCCAAAAATATATGGGTTATTGACCAAGCTATTTTAAACAATACAGTATTATTACTTATCTAATTAAATGCATTAGATATGTTAAGCTAAGCTGAGTGTCACGTGTTCGCGGATGAATAGAACCAAGACACTTTTGTGAGTATGCGTGGAGTAGTGTGAGGGCAGTGTATGAATGGTATGTCTCTAATTAATGAAATAGCCAGCAACAAAATAGACGAATAAATAAATAGTGAACGGTGACTTATACAACCTAAGGAAAATCCTCTTACAATTACAACGTCAAAACCTGTTCAGACGGCATGGTATTTTACAATTATGACGTTTTTTCCTTGCTAGTCTGTCATAAATTATCGTTAAGAATTGGCTAATATATGGAAACCGGTTGCAAGAATGGTTCCGTACGAACGATTTTAACCTGCCAATGATTAATTAGCAGATACACTGTAAAGCGACTGTTTCGAAGCTCTGGAAGGTATCTTTAAAAAAAGATTTTTTTTAAAGGGAAGGTATACTTTCCAGTTGTTCCCATTGTCACCAGGTGAAGATCTAATGATGGGATTCTGAAGAAATCGAGGGAACTCTTTAAAGCGGTATTTTTATGGGAGTTATAGAATGAGTGCGAAAGTTGTATGCCAGGATCGTAGCAAGTAGAAATCTATAGTCTCTGCCTACCCCTATGGGAAACAAGCGTGATGCTATGTATGTATGTATGTACAATGAGTGCTGTAATTAATGTTTGTGTATGTGTTCTATTTTCAATCAAACGGGCATTTATACTTATTCGTTTAAAGCCAATAGGAATACATTTCGTGAATTGTATTTTAAACGTCTTCTACAGAAGTAAGTTTAACTTAGAACTATAGCAACTATGCGCCAATTACTTATTAGACATAAAAAATGTACTCACGAAAAAATATTTTTTTAATTCAAAATAGGCCTCTACTATTGACCGCCAGTGTTCGCCCTGCGATCTACGATGGATAAGAAACGGATTCAGTCAGTTAAGTATAGACACCCGGATTATAGGTAACTATCTGGGGAAACCCTATGGGGAAGCGCGTTCCACATTTCAGCCGTACGTACGCATAATAAAAGTGGACTCAAACGTTCTTATTACAAAAAATGGTCTAAGTTAAACCTAGACTAAAACTATATCCATAACTTTCTAACGTAGTATGATAACAAGCGATGGGCTAAAAACCGAGGTTTTAAAACCTCTTTATGTAATAAGGGGGAAAGCGTTTCGCTCGGATTTTTGGAATATCCACTACGAATAGATGTTACTTTTTCGATGTGTTACTCAAAAGCGTAAAATAAAAGAAACCATTTTAGGCACCTGCAATATTAGTTGTTTACCCTAAAAAGATTTATTTTATTTTTCGCTTTTCAGTTACTTTTTCGGTTCATTGCGCCAGTGGCCATCAGTTCTACGTTTCTTTAATAGAATAATAAATAATGACGTATTTTAAACATAATACTTACGTCATAATTCATATAGATTTGGTTAAAAGCTGCCTTAAAAAGTTATAGAATCTTGTGGCATTAAAATGCCTCACAAAGTGTTATACGAACGCGGTGCTTGTGCGCGGGCGCACGGCAATTAAATATGGCAATAGAAAAATATGTAATATTAATATGTGCGTTGTGTTGTTTGTGTAATGTTTCCTGTGATCTGAATCTCAATGAAGGTATGTGTTTCAGTGTTTATACACACTATTAGTTTTTTTTAAAGCGCAACTTCGTCTACTTTTCCAGGTGGTTTAAAAAAAATCTTGTATACAAAAACCTTGTCTTGACAATACTTAACGTACATAAAAAAAAAAAATATCCTAAGTATTTGGTACAGGGATTCGGAAGTTATGCGCGTACATAGGTTATATATTATATTTAGGTTAAAGGCATGTAAACTAAACACTCTATATATGTATAATAGATAAACATTTTCTTGAAACAATTTGAACTTATATCCTTACAGTTAAGTAGACTATTTATAAATAAAGTATAACTTCATGGTACTAGTTAATATTAATATTTATACGCTTTCCATAGGCAGATTTGAACGGGATTTATAATTGTAAAAAAAAACTACTTTTTACGGATTTTATCGCGTTATATTGATATTATTTTAATCCCGACGTTACGGACTTAATATTAATTTGAAATTTATTTTAATGCCGTCTAATTTATTGTACCCAAAATCTATACAAATAAATACATTCTATTCTATTCTAGAAAAGCGTTGAAGTGAGATTTTAGAACTTAGTTTTGTAGTTTTTTCCCGTTTAATCAGTTACTAACCTAACCTATTCATTTTAAATAGTTCCAAGAAGAATTTCAAGGTCTTTGACCTAACGACTGGTTTACTACCTGTTATCTTAAATAATGATTAATGATTACCATATAGTATTAACCTACGCCAGTTCTATTTATATAATAATAATAATAAAGGTATTTAATTTCTCTCATTCACAAAGGTAAGTACAAATTACATAATCATATATTACTGAAATATACATTACTTATAGAGCAATTTTCATTCCTTTGGGAGTGGCTGGTGTCAGTATTAGGCAGACCCAAAATCAAAATCAAAATAGTTTTATTTTCACATAGACCTTATGCAGGCACTTATGAAATGTCGAAACTAGGTGCACGGTTCCAAATTAGTCGTTTCCTATGGAGAAGAACCAGCAAGAAACTCCATGATTACTCTTTTAAATTTTGGTTTTTTACAATGTTATCTGCTACAATAATATATGGATACTTACAATATGAGAAAACAATCTAGAAATGTTTGCGAAATATACCTATTACAGATTATATTTTAAAAGATAAATAGGATACAGCTAGGCTTGAAAAGTTGAAATACATGTCTAGTTACTAGCTACCCGTGTTACCCTCACCTCTTGGAGGAATCTTAGTGATTCTAATGATAATGATACCCTCACGAGCCGGATTGTAGGTGCGTGGTGTCCTAGTCTTAATTATCTACTACAACCACAATTTCTACCCCCCCACGTTGATAAACGAAAAAGTGAAAATTGTTTGTCCCTATCTTGTGGGAATTTTTCAAAACCCCGTATCAAACAACCTCTTTTATTTTCACGTTATTACATATATTAGTGTGGAGACATTGGGATCACATCGGGGTCACCAGTGTGGAGGGAGTATGAGGTGTATTGTTCCTCCATCCAAAGGGATGGATCCTCCTCTCAGGCGGGTGTTATACCTGGCGAGCCACTGCCCTACGGTTGATGTCGGGAGGTTGTATATTATACGCGAGTTGCACGGTAAACTTAGCTTGCGTGATTCAGGATTTTTGCTTCGTACAAGTTCTTATGTAGCTCGTTAAATGTCGCTACAATTAGGTTAGACCATTGTTCCCAACGTGGGAAATAACGCGCCCTTGTGGGCGTTTGAAACATTAAGGGGGGCTGTAGAAGAACTAGAGGAAATTAGGGGTGTTGACAAGTTTAAGATTGTGATTCAACACCTTCGGATCGCCGCTAACTGCCAGATAAAATCAGAAATGCAACCTGCGCCCAAACACCGGAAGGCGAATCATTCATGTAATTCAACTGACATGTCTTACTTTACAGTTAAAGCAATATCTTTAGTTCTATTTCTTATTTATCTTCGGGGATATCTGCAGGCACCAGGCGGGCGATTAGTCCTCTTGTTGGGATTATTTCGCCCAGTTCCCCATTTTTGGTGGATCCCTTCATGTGTTACTGGCGCTCGACGACGCGAATCTTCTGGTTGCCTTGCAAGCCCACCAGTTGTTTGATGGATATTTCTGCAAGTTGCTCTTAGTTTACTTCATCAGTTCCTAATTCCAATCTGAGTAGTGCAAACATTTTGCATTCTACTACTAGATGGAAGATTGTTTCTTCTGCTTCCCCGCATGCTGGGCATATGGGGTCTTCTTTTATTTTTATGATTGTCAAGTGTTTGTTGAGGCCACAGTGTCCTGTTGCAATTCCTACTGCTAGCCTTATGTTATCCCTACTCAGTCTGAGTAGTTTTTGGGATTTCCTTTCATCATATGACTTCTCCACTATCGACAGCCTGCTGTTTTATATCTATAGTTACTTACTTTTTTTATTTCAGGGTCGCCATGCACGACGGACGGATATAACGGCACGTGTCTAAACATATATAAATGTAAATCGGCAACCCTGACATATGTATTAGTAAGTATTCAGTATTATAATTGTACCTACTAGCTACTCGTGCGCAGCGTCGCCTGCGTTCCCGGTAGATTAAAAAAATAACATAGGTACAGACCTTGTCTTGACGAACACAACAAAAAGAGAATTATTCAATTTGGCTGTTGTTAGGAAGTTATGCGGGTAATTTATACATCTCGGAGATTGGTGCACAGCTTTGCTTGCATTACCCGGTGGACCTCCGGCAGCACCACCGACCGGGTACAATTGTGAATCTAAGCCATCCCAAATACACACAAAGAAATTATAAAAATCAATCCAGGCGTTTAGGAGTTCAATGACTAACACACGGACACAAGAAATACACCCTTCCCCTCTGACATACAGAATGTCAAGAAGCACTTCCATTTATGGTCGAAATAATTTATTTTCCAGCGCAATGCGGGCTTCATACCGAAAAAAGGAACCTCAGTTTTTCTCCCGGAGTTACCAGACATCTGTTCCTACAAGAACAACGAGCCCGTGGTCTGCTGCACAGACTGTGACAGGACCAACGAAGACGTGTAAGCTTCGTCCATTTTATTTATTGATTTCGATCGTATGCGTGGGCATACGATCGAAACCAGCACTATGGCATTGGGTATGTTCCGTTTCCTGATGTCTCAGCATTTTGCTGAGATAGGGATTATCTTTTTTTGGCCTTGCGCTGGATCGCATTCTTTTTATATTTCTATTTCTGTTGTTCTGTGCGAGTCCAAAAATAACAAGATTTTCTTTCTTTCTTTCATATGTAACATTGGTCTGTTAAATTATTGTCTTTGATTTTAGCCACCGGAATATCGCAGTGAAACCATTACTCTGGACAACTACAAAGGGTAGTATAGCATGGGACAGTAAGTATCTCCATTAAAGTATCACCATTTTCTTCTTATCGTAGGTATCGACCGTCTCTCCCTCTCTCTCTTTCTGGCTATGCGTTCCACATGGTAGTGGGGTCAGCCTTCCGTATATTTCTTTTCCACTTTTGACAACGCGCTAGTGACACACATTTTTTTTGGAGTTATTTCTTTGTTTATTCGTAGTTACGTCAGTTCCATGAAATCATGAGGAAGTCATAAATTTTCATACAAAAACATATGGAAGACTAAATTTACACTTAGATTCAGCTCTAAAAATCAGCAGTTTGTTAAAGTGTCAATAAAGGTTTACGATAGATTGATGGATAGAATAAACATAACTCATATCCTATAGCTTAAATGCCTATCATCATCCTCCTGCCCTTATCTAGATTCACTTGGGGTCGGCGCAGTATGTCTTTTTCTTCCATACATGTCTATTAGCCATCATCTCGTCATTTGAGTTCATATTAAGTATTACATTTTTTCATATAGTCCATCCATCTTTTCTTTGGTCTTCCTCCTCCCTTATATCCATCCACATTCATGATCAAAACCTTTGTGGTAATATGCTCTTCACTTCTATTGTAAGGTGCTTATTGTTAGGCTAAAAAATTATCTTTATTTCAGAATGCCTAGAGCATTTCCAACATCTGCCATACCCATGTCGTGGGGTAGGAGCTCTAACCGTCCAAAAACAATGGGATAAAAAAGCGCAATGTCATATTGTCTTCTCTCAAGCACCCGTGGCCGGGGGGGGCACAGACGCACAAAGGTCGGAGTTCCCGCATATGGTACGTTGCAACTAGTTGCCTCTGTACTTTGTACAATTATTTTATATATGTTAGCTTGTAAGGTAATAATATATCTATGGGCCATCAGATGCCTGAAATAAATGATTTATTATTATTATTATAATTATATTAGATTAGTCGCAATAGGAGCATAAGCTCCACGTCGAACAGTGGTCCGGTTTTGCAATTTGGTGGACATTCGATCAAAAGAGACACTTTTACGTTGGGAAAAATTTTATTCGACAGGTAACAATTATTCATATAAGTAACAACAAATGTTTTACGACTTTTTATAGAAATTGCTTTTTATAAAAGAAAAAAAATATCACAGAAAAAAATGTATGGGGAAAAACCTGTACTATTATTTTTTAACGAAAGTTTCAAAAGGTGTAGCCGTCTAACCACAAAATATGTTAAGTACTAGTGCTAATATAAAAAAAATATATAACGCGCGCGGTCACCTGCGGCTTTGGCCGCAAGGGCCGTTTAAAGTTTCAACTTTCTTGTAGTACATTTCTCTTAATTTATTTAATGTTTATTATTTTTTTTGCCTTATTTTATATTATGATGACTCAAACAAAATTATCTTTTATTATTACGAATGCTTTATTATAGTATTTTGACTTAAAAATATCGTTAATGTCCGGTCCGGACCCTTACATATATTTTTTATAACGGACTGTTCGGTAAAAAAGAATTATATATTTTTGAAATATATTTATTCACAAAACCCTCGCTTAACCCTTTGACCGCCAAGGACGCTTTAAAGCGTCATTCAATAACTTGATCGAGACGCCAATGACGTCTTAAAGCGTCCATCGCATTTCAACTTTTAATGACGAATAAAACTTGGTTAATGTTAATTTTCTGAATCAGGAACATTTAAAACTCTTCGTATTGACTTCGACTACTATAATTATGCATTAAAACATTGAGCTATAGTATAATTGGACACGTAATACTAAAAATTAACTCATCAAAAAATTTACTTATAAAGTTACACCCACGGCGCCAACGACGCCTTAAAGCGTCGACTAGTGTTGTGACTACCCCCGAATGGAAAATAAAAAATATAATAGGTAGGTAGTTTCAAAAATTCGTTCACGTTGCCACATAAAAATGTTAAATTTTTTAGAGCATGCAAAGAACACTCACTCACTTTGACGAAATAGATTTATCAGACACAGAGAAACAGTAGGTAAAGATTATAATAGGTTTCGATATGTTTGAAGAATTAAAAAATAAACAATATTCTTAATACAGTATTTTTTTTTCAATATAATATAATATTTATTATTTAACATAGTGCCTAGTTTCTAACTAATATGTATTAAGTAGGTATATTTGTTTGCAGTATACATACGTTGATCTATAAATATAATTTTCATCCCACCATCTCGGAAAGAGTATTTTTACTCTCCGATATCTGAGTGCAAAAGTCGTTTTTATCCTCTAGAGAGACAAAGTAAATTGAATTTAGAACATCGTGCTTTTACCCCCCTGGCGCCGAATTTATCATACAACTTTTTTTTAATTTGTTAGAAACTCAGACTTGGAACCTTCCCTAGGTTCCGAGTCTAAACGCAACAAAGTATCGATATATGTCGAATCGATATTTTTTGAAAATATCAGTATCGATACTGATATTTTTATTTAAAAATATCGATATATGGGCGATATATCTTAAAAACCAAATTATAAAACAACAAATCAAGTCGACCAAACACAAAAATATATTAAATACAATTTGTTAAAAAGATGTTAGTATAAAAAAGTATTACTTTTTGGGATTTTATAATCTTAAAACTTATAAATGTTTATTGGTCTGTAAAAAATATAGCTTTTTATACCTTTTCGATACTTTGAATTTTATATCGATGCATCAATATATCGAAATATTAAATATCGCTAAAAAATATCGATACATTAAAAAAAAAAATATCGATATATCGATGTATCGATATTTTTGTCGTCGTGTTTTATCGATTTACTGTTTTCCATCACTATTTTTTTGTAGGTATAATACAAGGAATTTATTGCTCGGCGTAGGGAACACAGTATCTCGTAATTAGCGTGGCGGTCAAAGTCACCTATATCTTTTCTCAGGCTCTAGACTATCTGTGTACCAAATTTCATTTAAATCGGTTCAGTGGTTTTGGCGTGAAAGCGTGACAGACAGACAGACATCTTGTTTGTCACCTTAGTGGTATAAAAAAAAAGACAGAGTTAATTTCGCATTTATAATATTAGTAGGGATTTATGGGGTACGCTGTCCCTACCACCCTACCACCTTTTCTGTTGCTGGTGCGGCTGTTTTTTGGCCACAGTTCGCCATAATATATTAAAGTCTCATTGCCCTATTGCCACTTTACAGAAACAATCATCCAAATTCCGAGCTGCTACTGAGAATCTCATAGGAAAACCAGTAACTTAGCTTGTAGCGACATCTATCGCGCTACATAAGAACGTCTACGAAGCAAAAATCCTGAATCGCGCAAGTGAAGTTTACCGTGCAACTTGCATATATACAACCGCCCGACATCAACCGTCGGGCAGTGGCCCGCCAGGCATAACACCCGCCTGGTTGGAGGATCCTCACCTTGGTCCCCACCGCACCACCACCGAGGGACAACACGCCTCGTCCGTCCACAACCTCTACCTGACTATCGAAACATGGACCTCTTGTTCAACAGCCGCGATTGGCTACTAGACCACTAAGGCAGTAGTTGTTCTTTTGTGTTACTGATGGTAGTTTAAAAGATATTGTATTTTGCAGGCTCTGCTCGGTTATGGAGAAGACGTGGAGTCTGCGCAGTGGCTGTGCGGCGGCTCCGTGATCAGCGAGAGGTTCATCCTCACCGCCGCGCACTGCACGTCCACCACTGTACTGTTAGTATAAAACATTAATTGATTTATTCATCCATCTTCATCCAGCCTTCATTATCCCACTGCTGGGTATAGGCCTCCCTTAAACACTTCCATTTGCCTGGGTCCTGCCATGTCGTCAACCCATCTCGCTACAGGATGACCGATGCTTCAGTTACCTCCTCTTGGTAACCATTCAGTCAACGTCTTACTCCCATCACCACGCCTGGCCATGTACCCTGCCCACCTCCACGTGTGTTCCATGATCAGTCTTCCCACTTCTTTAACTTAGGGACTTGCAGTTTGATGTTTGCTCTCTGCCATATTTTATTTTAGTAATATCAGGAATTAGCTTTGGCCGTCATGTTATGTTTATTTGAATAATTTAATATAGTCTTATGGGTTAGCGTCCATGTCTCGGCATGTCTCGGCACCATACATCATGGTAGGCCAAACACACTAGTTGAAGAGAATTTACACTAGAATTTACAAGCTAAAGAATAGCTAATAATTTAAATGTAAACCTTGTTTTCAGGGGTAGTATAACATTTGCGGCACTGGGGCTTCTGAAACGGACCGACCCGAAGAAATACTGGAAGATACATAAAATTAAGAAGATCATAATTCATCCCGAGTTCAAAGCACCGAGCAAGTATCACGACATTGCTCTCCTGGAGACTGAGACCGAGTGAGTTTTCTTAACCAAGAATGTATTAATTGATATAGAAGCGCGGCTAAAAACACAGGTCGAGTGTGAAAACAAAATGTGAAATGACATAAAGCTTTTGACGAATCGGGCCCTCAAAATTCATGTAATTTCCAAACATTTTATTTTTAATCAAATACTTGCCAAGCCGTGCCTGTAGACAAGTTGCATTGTGACATTCGAATCGACGATCGATACGATTGCAACTTGTCTAGTCCGCCTGAATTTCAATCCCAAGCTGTCACTGTTTATCACAAAAACCTGAATTGCGCAGTTTATATATGTGATTATATTTCAGGATCAATTTCGGCAGAGACCTCTTGCCTGCTTGTCTGGATACAGGGCATGGGTATGTTAGAGACGCTGAGGCGTCGGGCTGGGGGCGTCTGGGCCACAGGAAAAGTTTAGCTGACAATTTACAAGTGGTAAGACATTTTCTACCAGATAAATAAAATCTGCCAAGGTGTTGAAGCAGACGCTAAAAATCCGAAACACTCAGATTCCAACTTATAATACAGATTAGAGGTATTAGAATTTCACTGTGATGCAGCTCATAAAAAATGGTTTATTTTTTTATAAGTCGGTACCTACATTGTATCTTATTTTGATTTTATAAAAGCGAAAGTTTATCAGTTTGAATGTTCGTTGCTCTTTTACGGCAAAACGGCTGAACCGATTTGGCTGAAAGTTGAAACGGTAATGGCTTATACCTTGGATTAGGGCATAGCTACATCTTAGTCCCGAAAATTCAAAGTACCTACGGGAAACGGGGGTCAAAAGCTAGTATTTTAAACTAATGAATGAAATATGTTTAAAAAATACAATATAGTAATGTGACAGGAGAAGAAAATGTTACCTTTACGACAACTTGAAGCTTTTTTACAGATCTATCTGGATCCATTCAGTGAAGAAGAATGTAAAAAAATATATCAACCACATAGGCATCTAAAAAAAGGTTATGATCATGAAAAACAGATGTGTTTTGGCAACCATGAATACATCATCGACACTTGCGAGGTAAAACAAATAAATTCAAAACTTTAGACTAGAATACTTAGTAACAGAAGAAGAATATACTCAAGAAATACATAAACGTTTGAATCCAATCCTTGTATTGGACACAAATTTGTACATCCTCAGGCTTGAGAAATTCGAGACCACCACTTGCTAACTTCTGTAGCTCCACGTTCATCCACATTATCATACACGCGCGTCCGTTGTAAGTACTAGGTACCTGACCTTTGACAAACTTGTAATTCAAGAATTATTATTACTCGCTTAAACTTTGGACGAAGACATCATGAAGGAAGACGTACTTATGCTTAGAGATTAACCTGATGTTGTTTGAATTCTTCAACATATTCTAACCAACAGAGCATATTATTTTCAATCTGTGTCCCTACAACATCCTTCAATTGATTTCTTGTCATAATCCTGACATTACTAATTATAAATGCGAAATTAACTCTGTCTGTGGCGCTTTCACGCCAAAACTACTGAATCGATTTAAATGAAATTTAGTACACTGCTTGAGAAAGGACATAGGCTACTTTTTATTGAGAAAAAAGGTCTGTAAGGGGTTGAAATAGGGGATGAAAGTTATAAGAAATACCCAGACCACGCCGGCGGAGCCGCTGGCTGAAAGCTTGTTCTCCATATATCATTCGAAGATACCAACCGATTATATTTTACCAGCTATTTCAATGTCCATTTCATTTGATTAGTCTACACTGGTTTTCTTATATTGTTTTATCTGTCTTTTTTTAGGGTGATAGCGGGGGACCTCTGCAATTGAATGATCATAAATGTCAATACACTATTATTGGTGTGACGTCGTACGGCAAGGACTGTGGTATTCTCGGCTCTGCTGGCATGTACACCAGGGTGGCGTACTACGTGCCCTGGATCGAGAGCGTCGTGTGGCCAGAGGAGACTGAAGCACGCAGGAAGAAACTAAATAAAGTCAAATAAAAAGTCTGCAAAAGTACAAACTAAAATAATTTGTTTCTTTATTTTACTTATTAATTATTTGTTCACTGATATGTTGAGCTGTTGTATACAAATTAGAAAATAGAATAAATTAGTATATATGCAGTATATAATACAAAACTTTATTAGTATCAACTACATTATAAATTATAATCAACTCATAGTTTCCAAGGTTGAAATAGTTAATTATTTATTTATTATACATAATTACTTGCAATGTTACCTTACGAGCTTGTGCACGTAATACCTGTTTGCCATATGACTAAAGTGACATAACATAAGCATTTGATTATCTTCATTTAACTTTAACTCCTTTGAAATAAACAAAAATGTATCGGATATTAAAGATTGATAATGTTTTAAACTATTATGTAAGTTATTATCTTATTAAAAATATTCCGACGTCAAGTCTATGAAACTAAGCCAGGACTCAAGGATCAAACAGTAATTATCAGACAGTGGGATGCCCAAGGGCGTGTTTTAGGACCACTTACATTGTCTCGTGTTTTTTTAATTTGCGATTGACTAATAAATACTAACAAGTTTTCCTCGTATAACTTTTTACATTCATAATTATGTTGGTAAAAATAGAAGTTTTTTTGTGATGCAATTTATGACTGACCGGTCAAGGGCAAATCAATTAGAAGTAATATGCCTCAGACAGACAGACACACACAGACACAAAATCCGGCCGAAGGACCAATGTTTAGTAACGGGGGCTTCTAGGGCTTCTCCAATTAACATTTTATTTGAATATTGTAAATGCATTCATTACAAATACATTAAACGATATATATAAAAATAATTCTATAATAATATACGTGTAGTGCAGTCGACAGAGAATTCGTTAACGTATTGCAAAGGCTTCTTTCAAAGGCATCTTTCAACCGCGCATAGATAGTTTCTTCAGCCGGTGTCTATGATATTGATATTTAGATTGAAGGCGCGCGCCATCTATAGTGTCACTTAGGAATTCTGTGCGGTTCTTGTCTCATAAGAGAAATAGATGGCGCGTAGGTGTGGCGCCGACAACTTACGTCATATAGACTTGGTTAAAAGCTGTCTTAAAAAGTTATAGAATCTTGCTTGCCGCATAAAATATACCAAAGTGTTATACGAACGCGTCAACGCGGTGCTTGTGCGCGTGCGCACGGCAATTAAATATGGCAATAGAAAAATATGTAATATTAATATGTGCGTTGTGTTGTTTGTGTATTGTTTCCTGCGATCTGAATCTTAATGAAGGTATGTGTTTACACACACTGTTAGTTATTTTTTTAAATTACCCCCGACGTTTCCAGGTGGATTAAAAAAATCTTGTATACAAACCTTGTCCGGACAATACTTAACGAACATAAAAAAAAATCGTATTTAGTACGGGTGTGCGGAAGCTATGCGTGTACATAATACATTTTCTCGAAAAATTTGAACTTATGTCCTTGCAGTAAAGTCAGTGGCGTAACTAGGATGGGGCAGGCAGGTCACGATCATTCAAAAATCAGGGCAAAATCACCAATCATTAAATTTTGTAAATCAAAGCCATAACCATTTTATACTGTTACTAGCTTATGCCCGCAACTTCGTTCGCGTAGAAGTCGAAAATAGTTCTAATAGGATTTTTAATTGATTTATTACGTTATTAATTTAGTTATAACATTATGTTAAAATATTTAAATACTTATAAAATATACCAATCTTTATTATTAGAGATTTAAAGGTTAAATAAGCATGAAATTAAAGTACAAGTTTGTTACATACATTTTATTTTGATGTAAGTTACATGGGGGTATTATCTGTTATCTTTTTACAACGAAATCGAAACAGTACACACACAAACAATATTTTTTGTTTAATTCAATTTACAGGATACTCTGTGCGTTTCCTCTGGAGTATGCCACATACTCTGCCCGCGGGAAAAGCAGCTTTCCCTTAAGTCTTCTCCCGCTACCACAAGAGTTTGACCTTGAGCTTTGTTTATGGTCATTGTGAAGCAGACTTTGATGGGAAACTGCATCCTCTTGAATTCAAAGGGGTAATTTGATGGTGTTAGGGGAATCCTAGGAATAAATACAGACTCTCCTCAGAACAACTGATCAGTGTAGAAGTTGCCTCGATTACATTGCGATGCATGTTTTCACTTGAAATCTGGTGCCATTGCATAATTTTGCTGGATTTACATTTCACAGCAACATAATTGGCGCGCCAATTTTAATATTATGTGTTCCACCATTTCCTATTTTAAGGTATAGGTCTGAGAACTGTCCGAAAGTAACATCTTCCCTCAGAAGGATTCTGATATATTTGATAAGGCTCAGTTTTGTTACTGAAGGCCACGAATGAGACCGCTTCACGCGAGCTCTACCGATAAAGTCTGTCGGAAATGCCTGCTGACAATACAGTAACCCCCTTTATGAGCCATAGTAGTCACATCCCAAACAATTAATTTCGTTTTGCGGAGTACCTCAGCCATAGCAGTACTTTGTTTGGGTATATTGCAGTAGGGTTTTGGTTTATATTAAATCGAGAAGAACTTTGAACGCCGAGTGTGAAGTTTTACCTCATGGTAATACATTGTGCATATTATTTTATTGGATTAAAATAAATCTTTGTTCAATGAATAAGCCTTCATTAATTGACATTATTTACTGCTGATGAATTGACATGTTGACGTAACGTCTGTGAAAATCCACGATCCTAAATCGAAATCTAGGGACCCTGAGGGAGGGGATATATTATATATTACTAGCTGTCCCGGCAAACGTTGTTTTGCCATATAGGGGTGGGTCATTTTAGGGGAATGAAAAATAGATGTTGGCCGATTCTCATAGATACCGGATAAGCACACAAAATTTCATACAAATCGGTCCAGCCGTTTCGGAGGAGTATGGCAACTAAAACTGTGACACGAGAATTTTATATATTAGATTCTTAGTTTAAGTCTTTTTGCTTAATAAATAAGCTAAAGTTGCTCTATTAAACTCATTTTATTTTAATGAGTTTACGTCAATAATTGATTTTAAAGAACACATTCTTCTTTTAGATCACCCAACAGATCAATCGGGTAAACTTTTCTATTGTTGCCCATGTGATTTGGTCTCCTTTCTAACCACTGTTGTTAGAAGGGTAATTATATTTTTCCCTTGTTCCTAGCCCCAACTGACTCGCCGCGTCACTGAAGCAATACTCAAAACGAGACACTTACTTACTGCAATGAGAAAAATCAGTATAGGTAATGATGCAGATGGTGGAGAGGCTAGGCTCCTATTTTTGTGTTTAAAGTAACGTAACACGAAGGAGATAACGGGGACTTCGTTCGCTCGCTTTGCTCGCGCTCTAGCAATGCCCATCACCAGTGACTGACTGGTGATGGGCATTGCTAGAGCGCGAGCCTTAGCCTTCTAACCTAACCTGTTCGAGGTGGATGGCACAAATTTTCGAGGTCGCTTCGCTCGCTCATAAGACAGCTGTCCTAGCCAACTAATTGGAATCACCCTTCTAACCTAACTTGTTCGAGGTACCCAGCTCGAACAAGTTAGGTTAGAAGGCTAAGGCTCGCGCTCTAGCAATGCCCAGCACCAGTCAGTCACTGGTGATGGGCATTGCTAGAGCGCGAGCAAAGCGAGCGAACGAAGTCCCCGTTATCTCCTTCGTGTTACGTTACTTTAAACATAAAAATAGGAGCCTAGCCTCTCCACCATCTGTATCATTACCTATACTGATTTTTCTCATTGCATTAAGTAAGTGTCTCGTTTTGAGTATTGCTTCAGTGACGTGCTAACCTAACCTAACCTAACTTGTTCGAGGTACCCAGCTCGAACAAGTTAGGTTAGAAGGGTGGGGCTAAAATTTCGAGCTCGTTTCGCTCGCTCTTACATGAGACAACGGGAATAGTAACAAACTAATTATAATTACCCTTCTAATCTAACCTGTCCGAGGTGAGGTGCCCAAATTTTCGAGCTCGCTTCGCTCGCTCTTACTGAGACAACTGGAGGTAGTCACAAACTAATTGTAATTACCCTTCTAATCTAACCTGTCTGAGGTGGGTGCCAGAATTTTCGAGCTCGCTTCGCTCGCTCTTACTGAGAAAAATGGCCGTGGTGACAAACTAATTATAATTACCCTTCTAATCTAACCTGTCCGAGGTGGGGTGTCCAAATTTTCGAGCTCGCTTCGCTCGCTCTTACTGAGACAACTGGAGGTAGTCACAAACTAATTGTAATTACCCTTCTAATCTAACCTGTCTGAGGTGGGTGGCCCCAATTTTCGAGCTCGGTTCGCTCGCTCTTACATGAGACAACTGGAGGTACTAGCCAACAAATTGAAATCACCCTTCTAACCTAACCTGTCCGAGGTGAGGTGCCCGAATTTTCGAGCTCGCTTCGCTCGCTCTTACTGAGAAAAATGGCCGTAGTGACAAACTAATTATAATTACCCTTCTAATCTAACCTGTCCGAGGTGAGGTGTCCAAATTTTCGAGCTCGCTTCGCTCGCTCTTACTGAGACAACTGGAGGTAGTCACAAACTAATTGTAATTACCCTTCTAATCTAACTTGTCTGAGGTGGGTGGCCCCAATTTTCGAGCTCACTTCGCTCGCTCTTAAATGGGACAACTGGAGGTACTAGCCAACAAATTGAAATCACCCTTCTAACCTAACCTGTCCGAGGTGAGGTACCCGAATTTTTAAGCTCGCTTCGCTCGCTCTCACTGGGAAAAATGGCGGTAGTGACAAACTAATTGTAATTGCCCTTCTAACCTAACCAGTCCGAGGTGGGTGGCTAAAATTTCGAGCTCGCTGCGCTCGTTCTTACATGAGACAACTGAAAGTAGTCACAAACTAATTGTAATTACGCTTCTAACCTAACCAGTCTGAGGTGAGTGGCCCCAATTTTCAAGCTCACTTCACTCACTCTTACTGAGACAACTGGAGGTAATAACCAACAAATTTAAATCACCCTTCTAACCTAACCTGTCCGAGGTGAGGTGCCCGAATTTTGGAGGTCGCTTCGCTCGCTCTTACATGAAACAACTGAAGGTACTAACCAACAAATTGAAATCACCCTTTTAACCTAACCTTTCCCAGATGAGGTGCTCAAATTTCGAGCTCGCTTCGCTCGCTGTGTCATAACGCAACTCTTATAACTTACTATTGTAGTATCTTTTTATATTTTTCAAGCATTTTCCATGCTAAGATTACAAGTTATTTTTAATGAAGGAAAAAATCGGCGAGCGGGCAGGATTCGAACCTGCGCCTTCTGGTTCGGTACACCAGACGCTCTGACCACTAAGCCACCGCTCGCCCTGCTCGCCAGTCGAAATCTTCCTCCACATTCTAATTTACGTCTTAAGGTGACGTAGCGACATCTATTGTGAAGAATGCTTCACAACCGACACGACTAACTTTACAGCTAGTTCAATGTCGTATGATACCGCCTTACCTATTAACTATCTTTTTGTATTTTTTAAGCATTTTCCATGCTAAGATTACAAGTTATTTTTAATGAAGGAAAAAATCGGCGGGCGGGTAGGATTCGAACCTGCGCCTTCTGGTTCGGTACACCAGACGCTCTGACCACTAAGCCACCCCTCGCCCTGCTCGCCAGTCGAAATCCTGCCCGCCCGCCGATTTTTTCCTTCATTAAAAATAACTTACTATTGTAGTAGTAAGAAAAGAGATCTAATTAATTTAATGTACTAAGGGGCGTACCTAAATATGATGCGTGCCCTAGGCGCCATTTTCTATCGGTACGCCCCTGAGTAAAGTACACTGTTTCTGTTTATAAATAAAGTATAACTTCATGAAATCAATCAATAAATATTGTAATGTCATGTTAATTGTACCCAAAATCTATACAAATAAATACATACTATTCTATGCTAGAAAATCGTTGAAGTGAGATTTGAGAACTTAATTTTGTAGTTTTTTCCCGTTAAATCAGTTACTAACCTAACCTATTCATTTTAAATAGTTCCGAAAAGAATTTCAAGGTCTTTGACCTAACGACTGGTTTACTACCTGTTATCTTAAATAATGATTAATGATTACCATAATATAGTACGCCTACCTACGCCAGTACTATTTATATAATAATAATTACTCATTCAATTTGTTATATAGATTTAAGTTCCATTTGTGTAAGGAAAATAAACGTTTTTATTATTTTATTTCTCTCATTCACAAATTACATAATCATAATATATTACTTAAATATACATTACTTATAGAGCAATTTTCATTCCTTTGTGAGTAGCTCGTGTCAGTATTAGGCAGACCCGTGTTACCCTCACCTCTTGGACGAGTCTTACTGATTATAATGATACCCTCACGAGCCGGATTGTAGGTGCGTGGTGTCCTAGTCTTAATTATCTACTTACTGTACAACCACAATTTCTACCCCCCCACGTTGATTAACGAGAAAGGGAAAATGATTTGTCCATAACCTGTGAGAATTTAGACAAAACCCCGTATCAAACAACCTCTTTTACTTTAACGTTATATATATTAGTGTGGAGACACTGGGATCACGTCGGGGTCATCAGTGTGGAGTGGGTGTGAAGTGTATTGTCCCTCCATTCAAAGGGATGGATCCCCCGACGGGCAGACAGGCGGGTCTTATGCCGTGCGGGCCACTGCCCGAAGGTTGATGTCGGGAGGTTGTATATTATATGCAAGTTGCACGGTAAACTTCACTTGCGTGATTCAGGATTTTTGCTTCGTACAAGTTCTTATCTTAGCTTGATAGATGTCGCTACAATTAGTATAGATCATTATTCCCAACGTGGGAAATAATGCGCCCTTGTGGGCGTTTGAAACATGAAGGGGGGCTGTAGAAGAACTAGAGGAAATAAGGGGTGTTGACAAGTTTAAGGTTGTGTTTCAACACCTCCAGATAGCCGCTAACCGTCAGATAAAATCAGAAATGCAACCTGTGCCCAAACACCCGATGACGAATCATTCATGTCATTCAACCGACATGTCTTACTTTACAGTTAAATAATAATAATAATAATAATAAATCATTTATTTCAGAATTAGTATTCCACATACAATTTGTTAGTAACAATATAACTTATAAAACTATGTTAGTACTTATTAATAGGCACATGCAGCAGACACAGTTTACTTGCAATGACATTCAGGAGACTGTTGGTGCTGCCACAGACTCTGTGTAGCAAGGACGCTGCATGCTTGCGTCTGATTGCTGTGAAGCCGTCAGTATGTGCGACCGCGAACATCCCTGACGCACTACAAAAGCGTGGCAGCCCCAAAAGCATCCTGAATGCATTATTGTATTGAACTCGAAGAGTGTTGACGGCCCTTAACGTACAGCTTGTCCAAAGGCTGCACGAGTAAAATATTTGGCAGTATGCCTTAAAAAGTGATATTTTAACTGCACCCGTGCAGCGTGAGAACCTTCGAATCAGCATGTTACTTCTCACCGCCAACGCTCTTCGTTCCCTTTCAATATCTAGATTGTCCTTCAAATCCTCGGTCACAATATGTCCTAGATATTTGAACTGCTGAACACGGTTTAAGACACCACCCATTAGAGTGACAGGTGGATAGTTCTTCGTAATTTTATCAGCCGTCCCAAAAATAAGTACTTCACTCTTCTTCGTGTTATATCTCAAACCGGGGATGCCTGCAGGCACCAGGCGGGCCATCAGTCCTCTTGTTGGGATTATTTCGCCCAGTTCCCCATTTTTGGTGGATCCCTTCAAGGGTTAGTGGCGCTCGGTGTCGCGAATCTTCTGGTTGCCTTGCAGAACCCCACCAGTTGTTTAATGGATATTTCTGCAAGTTGCTCTTCGGTTACTTCATCAGTTCCTAATTCCAATCTGAGTAGTGCATACATTTTGCATTCTGCTACTAGATGGAAACTTGTTTCTTCTGCTTCCCCGCATGCTGGGCATATGGGGTCTTCTTTTATTTTCATGATTGTCAGGTGTCTGTTGAGGGAACATTGTCCTGTTGCAATTCCTATTGCTAGCCTTATGTTATCCCTACTCAGTCTGAGTAGTTTTTGAGATTTCCTTTTATCATATGACTTTAAGGAGATTCTCCAGTGTCGACAACCTTCTGTTTGATATCTATAGTTACTTACTTTTTTATTTCAGGGTCGCCATGCACGACGGACGGATATAACGGCACGTGTCTAAACATATATAAATGTGAATCGGCAACCCTGACATATGTATTAGTAAGTATTCTGTATTATAATTATACCTACTAGCGGCTCGTGCGCAGCGTCGCCTGCGTTCCCGTTGGATTAAGAAAATAACATAGGTACAGACCTTGTCTTGACGAACACAACAAAAAAAGAATTATCCAATTTGGCTGTTGTTAGGAAGTTATACGGGTAATTTATACATTTTGGAGATTCGTGCACAGCTTTGCTTGCATTACCCGGTGGACCACTGGCAGCACCACCTACCGGGTCCAATTATGAATCTAAGCCATCCCAAATACAAAGAAATTATAAAAATCAATCCAGGCGTTTAGGAGTTCAATGACTAACACACGGACACAAGAAATACACCCTTCCCCTCTGACATACAGATTGTCAAGAAGCACTTCCATTTACGGTCGAATTAATTTATTTTCCAGCGCAATGCGGGCTTCATACCGAAAAAAGGAACCTCAGTTTTTCTCCCGGAGTTACCAGACATCTGTTCCTACAAGAACAACGAGCCCGTGGTCTGCTGCACAGACTGTGACAGGACCAACGAAGACGTGTAAGCTTCGTCCATTTTATTTATTGATTTCGATCGTATGCGTGGGTGAGCATAATGCCAATAACCGGACACAAATCGAAACTCCGAGCTTCTACTGAGAATTTCACAGAAAAAAATTAAAAACACTGCTCGACCCACGAATCAAACCCAGGACTTCTAGCGTAGCAATCGCGCTTGGGATCACTAGACCATCGATCCATTTAAGAAAACCAGCACTATGGCATTGGGTATGTTCCGTTTCCTGATGTCTCAGCATTATGCTGAGATAGGGATTATCTTTTTTTGACCTTGCGCTGGATCGCATTCTTTTATATTTTTATTTCTGTTGTTCTGTGCGTGTCCAAAAATAACAAGATTTTCTTTCTTTCTTTCATATGTAACATTGGTCTGTTAAATTATTGTCTTTGATTTTAGCCACCGGAATATCGCAGTGAAACCATTACTCTGGATAACTACAAAGGGTAGTATAGCATGGGACAGTAAGTATCTCCATTAAAGTATCACCATTTTCTTCTTATCGTAGGAATCGACCGTCTCTCCCTCTCTCTCTTTCTGGCTATGCGTTCCACATGGTAGTGGGGTCAGCCTTCCGTATATTTCTTTTCCACTTCGCTCTGTCCATGACATCGTCTTCGGAAACTTTACACTCACTCATGTCCTTTTGGACAGTATTCCGTCGTATCCTAGGTCTTCCTTTGGATCTTCCTCCGGGGAGGAAATATCGGGAAGTATCAAATTCAAATATTTTATTTCAATTAGACCATATAAATAGGTACCTACTTTCGAAAATTCAAACTAGTTGCACGGTTCCAAAAAGTTGGACTTATGGAGAAGATACGGCAAGAAACCCCATAGTCACTCTTTTTAAAAAAATATATACAAATGGTTACAGTAATCATTTAGTTTTGAGGATAGTGCAGTTCGATACGTAAAATTAAAGATTACTTACCTATTTAAAAAAAAAATAGATATCATATCAACAGTACCCTGCATGCAAAGTCTGAAGACAGTATAAAAACAGAAAGTAAGTACTTATAATAAATAAGAATTCTGCTAGGTACTGGGTTTGTCCGCCAGATTTCCAACTAATCTATGGTAGCAGTATAGTAGTTTGATAATGTAATTGTTTTGTGGATTAAAGAGAAATGTAGCCAGTGAAATAACTGAACAAATTAGTTCTCAGTTCTCAAGGTGACAACGCGCTAGTGACACACATTTTTTTTGGAGTTATTTCTTTGTTTATTCGTAGTTACGTCAGTTCCATGAAATCATGAGGAAGTCATAAATTTTCATACAAACACATATGGAAGACTAAATTTACACTTAGATTCAGCTCTAAATATCAGCAGTTTGTTAAAGTATCAATAAAGGTTTACGATAGATTGATGGATAGAATAAACATAACTCATATCCTATAGCTTAAATGCCTATCATCATCCTCCTGCCCTTATCTAGATTCACTTGGGGTCGGCGCAGTATGTCTTTTTCTTCCATACATGTCTATTAGCCATCATCTCGTCATTTGAGTTCATATTAAGTATTACATTTTCTCATATAGTCCATCCATCTTTTCTTTGGTCTTCCTCCTCCCTTATATCCATCCACATTCATGATCAAAACCTTTGTGGTAATATGCTCTTCACTTCTATTGTAAGGTGCTTATTGTTAGGCTAAAAATTTATCTTTATTTCAGAATGCCTAGAGCATTTCCAACATCTGCCATACCCATGTCGTGGGGTAGGAGGTCTAACCGTCCAAAAACAATGGGATAAAAAAGCGCAATGTCATATTGTCTTCTCTCAAGCACCCGCGGCCGGGGGGGGCATAGACGCACAAAGGTCGGAGTTCCCGCATATGGTTCGTTGCAACTAGTTGCCTCTGTACTTTGTATAATTATTTTATATATGTTAGCTTGTAAGGTAATAATATATCTATGGGCCATCAGATGCCTGAAATAAATGATTTATTATTATTATTATATATTAGATTAGTCGCAATAGGAGCATAAGCTCCACGTCGAACAGTGGTCCGGTTTTGCAATTTGGTGGACATTCGATCAAAATAGACATTTTTACGTTGGGAAAAATTTTATTCGACAGGTAACACTTATTTATATAAGTAACAACAAATGTTTTACGACTTTTTATAGAAATTGCTTTTTATAAAAGAAAAAAAATATCACAGAAAAAAATGTATGGGGAAAAACCTGTACTATTATTTTTTAACGAAAGTTTCAAAACGTGTAGCCGTCTAACCACAAAATATGTTAAGTACTAGTGCTAATATAAAAAAAATATATAACGCGCGCGGTCACCTGCGGCTCTGGCCGCAAGGGCCGTTTAAAGTTTCAACTTTGTTGTAGTACATTTCTCTTAATTTATTTAATGTTTATTATTTTTTTTGCCTTATTTTATATTATGATGACTCAAACAAAATTATCTTTTATTATTACGAATGCTTTATTATAGTATTTTGACTTAAAAAATATCGTTAGTGTCCGGTCCGGACCCTTACATATATCTTTTATAACGGACTGTTCGGTAAAAAAGAATTATATATTTTTGAAATATATTTATTCACAAAACCCTCGCTTAACCCTTTGACCGCCAAGGACGCTTTAAAGCGTCCTTCAATAACTTGATCGAGACGCCAATGACGTCTTAAAGCGTCCATCGCATTTCAACTTTTAATGACGAATAAAACTTGGTTAATGTTAATTTTCTGAATCAGGAACATTTAAAACTCTTCATATTGACTTCGACTACTATAATTATGCATTAAAACATTGAGCTATAGTATAATTGGACACGTAATACTAAAAATTAACTCATCAAAAAATTTACTTATAAAGTTACACCCACGGCGCCAACGACGCCTTAAAGCGTCGACTAGTGTTGTGACTACCCCCGAATGGAAAATAAAAAATATAATAGGTAGGTAGTTTCAAAAATTCGTTCACGTTGCTACATAAAAATGTTAAATTTTTTAGAGCATGCAAAGAACACTCACTCACTTTGACGAAATAGATTTATCAGACACAGAGAAACAGTAGGTAAAGATTATAATAGGTTTCGATATGTTTGAAGAATTAAAAAATAAACAATATTCTTAATACAGTATTTTTTTTTCAATATAATATAATATTTATTATTTAACATAGTGCCTAGTTTCTAACTAATATGTAGGTATATTTGTTTGCAGTATACATACGTTGATCTATAAATATAATTTTCATCCCACCATCTCGGAAAGAGTATTTTTACTCTCCGATATCTGAGTGCAAAAGTCGTTTTTATCCTCTAGAGAGACAAAGTAAATTGAATTTAGAACATCGTGCTTTTACCCCCCTGGCGCCGAATTTATCATACAACTTTTTTTTAATTTGTTAAAAACTCAGACTTGGAACCTTCCCTAGGTTCCGAGTCTAAACGCAACAAAGTATCGATATATGTCGAATCGATATTTTTTGAAAATATCGGTATCGATACTGATATTTTTATTTAAAAATATCGATATATGGGCGATATATCTTAAAAACCAAATTATAAAACAACAAAATATCAAGTCGACCAAACACAAAAATACATTAAATACAATTTGTTAAAAAGATGTTAGTATAAAAAAGTATTACTTTTTGGGATTTTATAATCTTAAAACTTATAAATGTTTATTGGTCTGTAAAAAATATAGCTTTTTATACCTTTTCGATACTTTGAATTTTATATCGATGCATCAATATATCGAAATATTAAATATCGCTAAAAAATATCGATACATTAAAAAAAATAATATCGATATATCGATGTATCGATATTTTTTCAACAAGCCTATCGGAACTTTCTTGGTGTACTTTTTTAAGTCACTATACACCAACATTACAATACCTAAAAAAATACTACACTCAAGTAATTGTAGCAACGTTACTTTCAATTTCTCTTAATTATACCTAGTATTATTTGTTATAATTTAAAGAATAGGTATTCTGTAAAACTTACCTATCATATAAGTAGTATTTAATACCTAAACTGAAATAAAAGTATCTTGTGGTTGTAAATGTTTTTTTTAGTTATTTCCTCGCTGAGGTCGAATGAAAAGTTACGTGTTGCACTCGAGTGCAAAGATTTTTCACCTTGTGCTCTTTTAATTCCCTCGCTGACGCTCAGGATTCTAATTTTTGAATCACGAGCGGAGCGAGTGATTCAATTTTAGAATCCTTCGCTTGCTCGGTCATCAAAATTGAGCACGCGGTTAAAAAGCAATTTTGCACTCTTGTATAACAAATAACTATTAATTACCTAGGTACTTAGTTTCCTTGTAACATATAGTTTTCCATTTACTTAAATAAACATCGACAACTTATTCGAACATTACTAATAATCACACATTTTTCTATGTCGTGAACGCCGTTGACGACTTAAAACGTCCGCCTATGACGTCACAAGCGAGAACGTTGGTAGTTATAGTGTTGGGATTTGACGGTAGGAAAAAATAACATTTTATGGATATACCCTCAAGACATAAATTATTATTATAACTGCAATAAGAATTTCACTAGCAGATCGTTTTGTGTTACGCGTTTTTATTAAAATTTACGCTTTAAAGCATCGACTAGTTACGGGAAAACCAGGTAATGTGTTATTTTTATATGCAAAATTAATATTTACAGAGGCATATATATATATATATATATATATATACTAATGTTAATTATTTGATCATTAACTAAATCTTCAGTGGTAAAAGTATTATTTTATTTGTAAACCATGTACACAAGCACAATGTATCGATGTTTTATCGATTTACTGTTTTCCATCACTATTTTTTTGTAGGTATAATACAAGGAATTTATTGCTCGGCGTAGGGAACACAGTATCTCGTAATTAGCGTGGCGGTCAAAGTCACCTATATCCTTTCTCAGGCTCTAGACTAGTGTACCAAATTTCATTTAAATCGGTTCAGTGGTTTTGGCGTTAAAAGCGCGACAGACAGACAGACATCTTGTTTGTCACCTTAGTGGTATAAAAAAAAAGACAGAGTTAATTTCTCATTTATAATTTTAGTAGGGATTTATGGGGTACGCTGTCCCTACCACCCTACCACCTTTTCTGTTGCTGGTGCGGCTGTTTTTTGGCCACAGTTCGCCATAATATATTAAAGTCTCATTCCCCTTTTGCCACTTTACAGAAACAATCATCCAAATTCCGAGCTGCTACTGAGAATCTCATAGGAAAACCAGTAACTTAGCTTGTAGCGACATCTATCGCGCTACATAAGCAAAAATCCTGAATCGCGCAAGTGAAGTTTACCGTGCAACTTGCATATAATATACAACCGCCCGACATCAACCGTCGGGCAGTGGCCCGCCAGGCATAACACCCGCCTGGTTGGAGGATCCTCACCTTGGTCCCCACCGCACCACCACCGAGGGACAACACGCCTCGTCCGTCCACAACCTCTACCTGACTATCGAAACATGGACCTATTGTTCAACAGCTGCAGCGATTGGCTACTAGACCACTAAGGCAGTAGTTGTTCTTTTGTGTTACTGGTGGTAGTTTAAAAGATATTGTATTTTGCAGGCTCTGCTCGGTTATGGAGAAGACGTGGAGTCTGCGCAGTGGCTGTGCGGCGGCTCCGTGATCAGCGAGAGGTTCATCCTCACCGCCGCGCACTGCACGTCCACCACTGTACTGTTAGTATAAAACATTAATTGATTTATTCATCCATCTTCATCCAGCCTTCATTATCCCACTGCTGGGTATAGGCCTCCCTTAAACACTTCCATTTGCCTGGGTCCTGCCATGTCGTCAACCCATCTCGCTACAGGATGACCGATGCTTCAGTTACCTCCTCTTGGTAACCATTCAGTCAAGGTCTTACTCTCATCACCACGCCTGGCCATGTACCCTGCCCACCTCCACGTGTGTTCCATGATCAGTCTTCCCACTTCTTTAACTTAGGGACTTGCAGTTTGCGTCCATGTCTCGGCATGTCTCGGCACCATACATCATGGTAGGCCAAACACACTAGTTGAAGAGAATTTACACTAGAATTTACAAGCTAAAGAATAGCTAATAATTTAAATGTAAACCTTGTTTTCAGGGGTAGTATAACATTTGCGGCACTGGGGCTTCTGAAACGGACCGACCCGAAGAAATACTGGAAGATACATAAAATTAAGAAGATCATAATTCATCCCGAGTTCAAAGCACCGAGCAAGTATCACGACATTGCTCTCCTGAAGACTGAGACCGAGTGAGTTTTCTTAACCAAGAATGTATTAATTGATATAGAAGCGCGGCTGAAAACACAGGTCGAGTGTGAAAACAAAATGTGAAATGACATAAAGCTTTTGACGAATCGGGCGCTCAAAATTCATGTAATTTCCAAACATTTTATTTTTAATCAAATACTTGCCAAGCCGTGCCTGTAGACAAGTTGCATTGTGACATTCGAATCGACGATCGATACGATTGCAACTTGTCTAGTCCGCCTGGATTTAAATCCCAAGCTGTCACTGTTTATCACAAAAACCTGAATTGCGCAGTTTATATATGTGATTATATTTCAGGATCAATTTCGGCAGAGACCTTTTGCCTGCTTGTCTGGATACAGGGCATGGGTATGTTAGAGACGCTGAGGCGTCGGGCTGGGGGCGTCTGGGCCACAGGAAAAGTTTAGCTGACAATTTACAAGTGGTAAGACATTTTCTACCAGATAAATAAAATCTGCCAAGGTGTTGAAGCAGACGCTAAAAATCCAAAACACTCAGATTCCAACTTATAATACAGATTAGAGGTATTAGAATTTCACTGTGATGCAGCTCATAAAAAATGGTTTATTTTTTTATAAGTCGGTACCTATATTGTATCTTATTTTGATTTTATAAAAGCGAAAGTTTATCAGTTTGAATGTTCGTTGCTCTTTTACGGCAAAACGGCTGAACCGATTTGGCTGAAAGTTGAAACGGTAATGGTTTATACCTTGGATTAGGGCATAGCTACATCTTAGTCCCGAAAATTCAAAGTACCTACGGGAAATGGGGGTCAAAAGCTAGTATTTTAAACTAATGAATGAAATATGTTTAAAAAATACAATATAGTAATATGACAGGAGAAGAAAATGTTACCTTTACGACAACTTGAAGCTTTTTTACAGATCTATCTGGATCCATTCAGTGAAGAAGAATGTAAAAAAATATATCAACCACATAGGCATCTAAAAAAAGGTTATGATCATGAAAAACAGATGTGTTTTGGCAACCATGAATACATCATCGACACTTGCGAGGTAAAACAAATAAATTCAAAACTTTAGACTAGAATACTTAGTAACAGAAGAAGAATATACTCAAGAAATACATAAACGTTTGAATCCAATCCTTGTATTGGACACAAATTTGTACATACTCAGGCTTGAGAAATTCGAGACCACCACTTGCTAACTTCTGTAGCTCCACGTTCATCCACATTATCATACACGCGCGTCCGTTGTAAGTACTAGGTACCTGACCTTTGACAAACTTGTAATTCAAGAATTATTATTACTCGCTTAAACTTTGGACGAAGACATCATGAAGGAAGACGTACTTATGCTTAGAGATTAACCTGATGTTGTTTGAATTCTTCAACATATTCCAACCAACAGAGCCTATTATTTTCAATCTGTATCCCTACAACATCCTTCAATTGTTTTCTTGTCACAATCCTGACAGTATTAATATTATAAATGCGAAATTAACTCTGTCTGTCTGTTGCGCTTTCACGCCAAAACTACTGAAACGATTTAAATGAAATTTAGTACACTGCTTGAGAAAGGACATAGGCTACTTTTTAATGAGAAAAAAGGTCTGTAAGGGGTTGAAATAGGGGACGAAAGTTATAAGAAATACCCAGACCACGCCGGCGGAGCCGCTGGCTGAAAGCTTGTTCTCCATATATCATTCGAAGATACCAACCGATTATATTTTACCAGCTATTTCAATGTCCATTTCATTTGATTAGTCTACACTGGTTTTCTTATATTGTTTTTATCTGTCTTTTTTCAGGGTGATAGCGGGGGACCTCTGCAATTGAATGATCATAAATGTCAATACACTATTATTGGTGTGACGTCGTACGGCAAGGACTGTGGTATTCTCGGCTCGGCTGGCATGTACACCAGGGTGACGTACTACGTGCCCTGGATCGAGAGCGTCGTGTGGCCAGAGGAGACTGAAGCACGCAGGAAGAAACTAAATAAAGTCAAATAAAAAGTCTGCAAAAGTATTCACTAGAATAATTTGTTTTTTTATTGTACTTATTAAATATTTGTTCACTGATATGTTGAGCTGTTGTATACAAATTAGAAAATAGAATAAATTAGTATATATGCAGTATATAATACAAAACTTTATTAGTATCAACTACATTATAAATTATAATCAACTCATAGTTTCCAAGGTTGAAATAGTTAATTATTTATTTATTATACATAATTACTTGCAATGTTACCTTACGAGCTTGTGCACGTAATACCTGTTTGCCATATGACTAAAGTGACATAACATAAGCATTTGATTATCTTCATTTAACTTTAACTCCTTTGAAATAAACAAAAATGTATCGGATATTAAAGATTGATAATGTTTTAAACTATTATGTAAGTTATTATCTTATTAAAAATATTCCGACGTCAAGTCTATGAAACTAAGCCAGGACTCAAGGATCAAACAGTAATTATCAGACAGTGGGATGCCCAAGGGCGTGTTTTAGGACCACTTACATTGTCTCGTGTTTTTTTAATTTGCGATTGACTAATAAATACTAACAAGTTTTCCTCGTATAACTTTTTACATTCATAATTATGTTGGTAAAAATAGAAGTTTTTTTGTGATGCAATTTATGACTGACCGGTCAAGGGCAAATCAATTAGAAGTAATATGCCTCAGACAGACAGACACACACAGACACAAAATCCGGCCGAAGGACCAATGTTTAGTAACGGGGGCTTCTAGGGCTTCTCCAATTAACATTTTATTTGAATATTGTAAATGCATTCATTACAAATACATTAAACGATATATATAAAAATAATTCTATAATAATATACGTGTAGTGCAGTCGACAGAGAATTCGTTAACGTATTGCAAAGGCTTCTTTCAAAGGCATCTTTCAACCGCGCATAGATAGTTTCTTCAGCCGGTGTCTATGATATTGATATTTAGATTGAAGGCGCGCGCCATCTATAGTGTCACTTAGGAATTCTGTGCGGTTCTTGTCTCATAAGAGAAATAGATGGCGCGTAGGTGTGGCGCCGACAACTTACGTCATATAGACTTGGTTAAAAGCTGTCTTAAAAAGTTATAGAATCTTGCTTGCCGCATAAAATATACCAAAGTGTTATACGAACGCGTCAACGCGGTGCTTGTGCGCGTGCGCACGGCAATTAAATATGGCAATAGAAAAATATGTAATATTAATATGTGCGTTGTGTTGTTTGTGTATTGTTTCCTGCGATCTGAATCTTAATGAAGGTATGTGTTTACACACACTGTTAGTTATTTTTTTAAATTACCCCCGACGTTTCCAGGTGGATTAAAAAAATCTTGTATACAAACCTTGTCCGGACAATACTTAACGAACATAAAAAAAAATCGTATTTAGTACGGGTGTGCGGAAGCTATGCGTGTACATAATACATTTTCTCGAAAAATTTGAACTTATGTCCTTGCAGTAAAGTCAGTGGCGTAACTAGGATGGGGCAGGCAGGTCACGATCATTCAAAAATCAGGGCAAAATCACCAATCACTAAATTTTGTAAATCAAAGCCATAACCATTTTATACTGTTACTAGCTTATGCCCGCAACTTCGTCCGCGTAGAAGTCGAAAATGGTTCTAATAGGATTTTTAATTTAAATTTTTTTTTTTTTTACGTTATTAATTTTGATAAAACATAAATTAATATGTGAAAATATTTGAATACTTAAAAAATATATAACAATCTTTATTATGTTGTAGGGATGTAAAGGTTAAAAAAGCATGAAAATAAAATAAAAATTTGATACATTATATATTTTATGAAAGCAGTGATAGCCTAGGGGTATGACCACTGGACTGCTAAGACGAAGGTCTCGAGTTCGAATCCAAGCACCTCTGACTTTTCGAAATCATGTGCGTAATTATCACTCGCTTTAACGGTGAAGGAAAACATCGTGAGGAAACCTGCATGCCTGAGAGAATTTCTCGACGGCATGTGAAGTCTGCCAACCCGCATTAGGCTAGCGTGGTGGACTATAACCTAATCCCTCTCATACTGAGAGGAGACCCGTGCCCAGCAGTGGGACAGTATATGGGTTGATTATTTATTTATTTATATATTTTATGAACATTAAGCTCGGTCTTCGATCTGGTGTAAGTTACATGGGGTTATTATCTATTATCTTTTTAACATCGAAATAGAAATACTGCACCTGCCACAGCATTTCTTTGTAACAATATTTTTTTGTTTTTTCTTCGGATGCTAGAATCAACAGGCTACTCTGTGCGTTTACTCTGGGGCATGCCACATACTCTGCCCGCGGGAGACGCAGCTTTCCCTTAAATCTACTCCCGCTACCTTCAGCTTTGTTTATGGTCATTGTAAAGCAGACTTTGACGGGAAACTGCACTCTCTTAAATTCAAAGGGGTAATTTAATGCTGTTAGTGGAATCCTAGGAATAAATACAGACTCTCCTCGAGAACAACTGGTCAGCATAGTTGACTCGATTGCATTACGATGCATGTTTTCACTTGAAATCTGGTGCTATTGGATAATTTTGGTAGATTTATACTTCGCAGCAATATAAATGGGGCGCCAACTCTCAATTTTAATGTGTTCCACCATTTCCTATTTTATGAGCTCTTCTGGTAAAGTCTGTCGGAAATCGCCTGCTGATAATACGGCTCAACTCTACATTATCAGCCGGCGATTTAGGGCTTCATTGTTTTTTTTTCGTGTAGAACTCTTTTTAGTATACACTTTCACAACAGGTTCAATTCAAGCAACCGCACTGCTTTCGAGAAAAAAAAACCTAAAGTTTCAATTATTTTCCAATAAATTCACGCATTTCATAACACAACATACCACAGATAAAGAAAACACGTCACTCGTTGGTCGTTTCGTTTTACTTCTAGGTAAAGTGACAGTGGATTCAATTGTTTTTTTAATAATAATGCTTTAGTTTATCACTTAATTTTATTTTTAAATAGATAAGCATGCAATCAAATGGAATTATGCAAATAATGTGATTATTAAGATTAAAAACAAAAGTATAATTATTCTTTTCACTTTAAAAAAAATTTGAAAAAAAACTTGAAAAACGAAACGCTATTACGTGGAATACACACCACATTAACATACATAAGTTAAGAAGTCTTAACTTAGCAAAACTAGTGATGTAACTAGAAGAACTTAGGATGTAAGAGCGAGCGAAGCGAGCTCGGGAATCGGAATCGGGAATCGGGAATCGAAGAAGGCTAAGGCTCGCGCTCTAGCAATGCCCATCACCAGTGACTGACTGGTGATGGGCATTGCTAGAGCGCGAGCAAAGCGAGCGAACGAAGTCCCCGTTATCTCCTTCGTGTTACGTTACTTTAAACACAAAAATAGGAGCCTAGCCTCTCCACCATCTGTATCATTACCTATACTGATTTTTCTCATTGCATTAAGTAAGTGTCTCGTTTTGAGTATTGCTTCAGTGACGTGCTAAGCTAACCTTTTTTTTTTTTTTTTTTTTTTTTTGTCGAGGTTGGAAATCCTCATGGATGTCCCCCGCCCCGGGGAGGGCGGGGGGGTCTGTCAGACTCCTACTGACTAAAACCAACCCCGGTGTTCCCACTCGCACTTGCGTCGGGGGCTACGGGAACAACGCATTCTTCCGCGGCCCCCGACTAGTGTTGGCCCGCCTACTCGGCGGGCCCCGCCTGGTGTAGGGGGGGATACAGACACTCCCCCCCACGTCTGAGAGGGGCGCGCGTGGAACACTACGCGCCGCCGCCTATGGTCCTTGGGAGAGGGGCCGGCGGACTTCCCCGCGTCCACCGACCCCGGACCGATCCTCTATGGAGGCCGGAAGAGGGCATTATCGGCCCTCCTCCGCCGCCCGGTGCGCCTGCTGCGGAGCGGGATGGTACTGTGCATTTCCCTTTCCCTCTCCGCAGCCTCCTTCTGCGACATGACGTTTTCGCAGAAGGACAGCACTGCGTCCCACGACTCTTCGCTGCCGACCATGGAGCGAACGACGGTCGGCAGCGAGAGGTCTTCGCCCACAACATTGACGAGGGCACGGCGCGGCTCCTCCCATGCGACACACTCTGTGAGCGTGTGCAGCGCCGTGTCCTCTCGACCTTGGACGCAGTGATGACACCGAGCGTCCGGCTCCCTGCCTATGCGACACAGGAACCTGCCGAAACAACCGTGTCCCGACAGCACCTGCGTCGCCCGAAACGTCAGGGAGCCGTGCCTCCTCCCGAGCCAGCGATCGAGCACTGGCCGGATCGCCTCGACAGTGGCGAGGCCGGCGGTAGGGCGTGCAAGCCTGTCCCGCCATTCCGCCACTAGGACCCGATGGAGCTCCTGCCGGCGCTGCATAAGCTGCTGCTGCGCCGGCGCCGCACCTCGTGCCCGCTCCTGCTCGCGCCACACGTGCAGTGACGCGAGCACCTTCGCCTCCAGGTCCCAGGGCGGGGATCCGGCCAGTGCACAAGCCGCCTCGTGGGAGATCGTGCGATAGCCGCGAATGACTCTGACGGCCATTGCCCTCTGCGGCCTCCGCAGCACAGCGATGCTGCGGGCCGTCAGGTCAGACGCCCACACCGGCGCCCCGTAAAGGGCCATCGATCGCACGATCCCCACGTACAACCGCCTACAGGCGGTGCTCGGGCCTCCCAAGTTGGGAAGCAGCGTTGACAGCGCGCCTGCCGCGCCCATCAACTTTGGCGCCAGCCGCAGGAAGTGGGGGCCGAAGTCCCACCGGCTGTCGAGCACCAATCCTAGGTACTTCATGGTTGGCTCGACAGCAATGCGAGCCCCCCCGACCACAATGTGTAATCCCCGCGGCGGCGCCCGTCGGGGGCCATGAAAAACGATGGCCTCCGACTTGTTGAGGGCCACCTCCAGGCCCAGGCGCCGTATGCGGCCCACCACCTGTGAGACCGCACCCGTGGCCAACAACGCTGCCTCCCTGTGCGAGCTCCCCCAGGCGGTGACCAGCGTGTCGTCTGCGTAACACGTCAGGTCCACCCCCGGCGAGAGCTCGCCCCTCAGCACCCAGTCGTACCCGATGTTCCACAGGAGCGGGCCGAGAACCGAACCCTGTGGAACACCGCACGACGTCTCGCGCCGGCCCGTGCCGTCGCGTCCCCTGTAGGTGACACACCTATCCGCCAGATAGGCCCCAACTATGCGGCGGAGGTAGGGAGGCACCCTGTGGTAGCGCAGGGCCTCCCTAATACAACTCCAGGGCAGGGTGTTGAAGGCGTTGGTGATGTCCAAGGACACCGCCAGCGCAACCCCGCCCCGGGACACCGCTTCCTCCGCGAGGACCCTCACCCTCAGTATGGCGTCTATCGTCGAGCGCCCACGCCGAAAGCCGAACTGGCTGTCGTCCAAGTCCGGCCCCTCTGTGTACAAGTGGCTGACGAGGCGGTCTGCAACTATTCGCTCGAACAGCTTGCCCACCTCGTCCAGCAGCACTATGGGCCGGTATGCGGACGGCGAGTCGGCAGGGCGCCCTGCCTTTCGGAGCAGGACCAGGCGGCCCGTTTTCCACAGGCTGGGAAACTGGCCCTGCTCTAGGCACGCCGTGAAGAGTCCTCTGAGTTGGGGCTCTAGCTCCTCCAGAGCGTAGACGAGAGCACGGCCTGGCACTCCGTCGGGCCCCGGGGCAGTGTTTTTGGCCCGGAGCCGTGCCACGGCTGCTCCCATCTCCGGTCGTGTCACCTCGGGGACGCTTGCACCGTCCTCCTGTTCCGGCTCTGTGGCCGACGGCGGAGCCATCGGCGGCGGAACATGTTCGCCTCTAGCAGGGAAGAGAGCTGCCACCACGTCCTCCAGCAGTTGTGGCTGGAGACTCTCCATGAGTGGGGGGCCCGGGGGGCGGAGCTTGCCCCGTACCATGCGGTATGGGCGCCCCCATGGATCCCTGTCGAGAGTCTCCAGCATCTCCTCCCTGGACCGCGCCTTCGCCGCTTCGATGGCCAGCCACAGAGCCTCCTTCGCCGCGCGGTACGCCTCGTACAGCGCGGCCTCCTCATCTGGGAACCGTCGACGCCTCCTGCGGTACCGAGTGTACTGGCGCCTGACCGCCACGCACGTGACGCGCAGCTGCGCAATCTCGGCAGACCACCAGTACACCTGGCGCATCGAGGGCAGCGAGAGAACCCGGGGCATGGACGCGTCGCAGATCAGCGTCATCGCCCCGCGGAACCACTGCGCCTCTCGTTCGACGTCGACGGGCCCGTCGACCGACTCCCTAATCCAGGCCTGGATTATGGCCGCCTCCTCGAGAGCTTCCCTGTCCATTCGCGTAATCGCCCAGCGTGGGCCGTCCCTCTGCGGGGCTGGTGGGCTGCGGTCGCCCATGGTCTGGGTGGAGACGTCGAACCGGATGTAGAGATGGTCCGACAGCGTCTCCACCCCCTCGGCGACGCGCCAGTCGCGGACGCGGTGCGCTACAGCGGGGCTCGCGAACGAAACGTCCACGATAGACCCGCCCCGCTGCCGCACACACGTGTAGACTGAGCCCCGGTTCAGGACAACCAGGGCCGTCTCGACTGCCCACTCCTCTAGCACCCTCCCCCTAGCATCCGTGATCGGGGATCCCCACGCCGCAGATTTGGCGTTGAGGTCCCCGAGCAGCAGCACGGGGCAAGGGTGGTGCCGGGCCACGACGGCCCCCAGCTCGACAAGGAAGCTCTCGAAGTCGGCGAGACTCTTGTTGGGCGAGAAGTATGCCCCGATGGTGACTATGTCGTCCACGAGGGCGGCCACCCAGCCGCGACCTCGGGACGCGTTCACAAGAGTCCCGCCGGTGCTAACCTAACCTAACCTAACTTGTTCGAGGTACCCAGCTCGAACAAGTTAGGTTAGAAGGGTGGGGCTAAAATTTCGAGCTCGTTTCGCTCGCTCTTACATGAGACAACGGGAATAGTAACAAACTAATTATAATTACCCTTCTAATCTAACCTGTCCGAGGTGAGGTGCCCAAATTTTCGAGCTCGCTTCGCTCGCTCTTACTGAGACAACTGGAGGTAGTCACAAACTAATTGTAATTACCCTTCTAATCTAACCTGTCTGAGGTGGGTGGCCCCAATTTTCGAGCTCGGTTCGCTCGCTCTTACATGAGACAACTGGAGGTACTAGCCAACAAATTGAAATCACCCTTCTAACCTAACCTGTCCGAGGTGAGGTGCCCGAATTTTCGAGCTCGCTTCGCTCGCTCTTACTGAGAAAAATGGCCGTAGTGACAAACTAATTATAATTACCCTTCTAATCTAACCTGTCCGAGGTGAGGTGTCCAAATTTTCGAGCTCGCTTCGCTCGCTCTTACTGAGACAACTGGAGGTAGTCACAAACTAATTGTAATTACCCTTCTAATCTAACTTGTCTGAGGTGGGTGGCCCCAATTTTTGAGCTCGCTTCGCTCGCTCTTACATGGGACAACTGGAGGTACTAGCCAACAAATTTAAATCACCCTTCTAACCTAACCTAACCTAACCTGTCCGAGGTGAGGTACCCGAATTTTTGAGCTCACTTCGCTCGCTCTCACTGAGAAAAATCGCGGTAGTGACAAACTAATTGTAATTGCCCTTCTAACCTAACCAGTCCGAGGTGGGTGGCTAAAATTTCGAGCTCGCTGCGCTCGTTCTTACATGAGACAACTGAAAGTAGTCACAAACTAATTGTAATTACGCTTCTAACCTAAGCATTCTGAGGTGAGTGGCCCCAATTTTCAAGCTCACTTCGCTGGCTCTTACTGAGATAACTGGAGGTAATAACCAACAAATTTAAATCACCCTTCTAACCTAACCTTTCCCAGATGAGGTGCTCAAATTTCGAGCTCGCTTCGCTCGCTGTGTCATAACGCAACTCTTATAACTTACTATTGTAGTATCTTTTTATATTCTTCAAGCATTTTCCATGCTAAGATTACAAGTTATTTTTAATGAAGGAAAAAATCGGCGGGCGGGCAGGATTCGAACCTGCGCCTTCTGGTTCGGTACACCAGACGCTCTGACCACTAAGCCACCGCTCGCCCTGCTCGCCAGTCGAAATCTTCCTCCACATTCTAATTTACGTCTTAAGGTGACGTAGCGACATCTATTGTGAAGAATGCTTCACAACCGACACGACTAACTTAACAGCTAGTTCAATGTCGTATGATACCGCCTTACCTATTAACTATCTTTTTGTATTTTTTAAGCATTTTCCATGCTAAGATTACAAGTTATTTTTAATGAAGGAAAAAATCGGCGGGCGGGCAGGATTCGAACCTGCGCCTTCTGGTTCGGTACACCAGACGCTCTGACCACTAAGCCAGCGCTCGCCCTGCTCGCCAGTCGAAATCCTGCCCGCCCGCCGATTTTTTCCTTCATTAAAAATAACTTACTATTGTAGTAGCAAGAAAAGAGATCTAATTAATTTAATGTACTAAGGGGCGTAAATATGATGCGTGCCTTAGGCGCCATTTTCTATCGGTACGCCCCTGAGTAAAGTACACTGTTTCTGTCTATAAATAAAGTATAACTTCATGAAATCAATCAATAAATATTGTAATGTCATGTTAATTGTACCCAAAATCTATACAAATAAATACATACTATTCTATGCTAGAAAATCGTTGAAGTGAGATTTGAGAACTTAATTTTGTAGTTTTTTCCCGTTAAATCAGTTACTAACCTAACCTATTCATTTTAAATAGTTCCAAAAAGAATTTCAAGGTCTTTGACCTAACAACTGGTTTACTACCTGTTATCTTAAATAATGATTAATGATTACCATAATATAGTACGCCTACCTTTTTTTTTTTTATCGTCTGAAAATGCTTTATGCACCGTCACGCCGCCCCGGGGAGGACGGCGCGGTGTGTGGGACTCCGCCCTGAAAAGGACGTCTACCCACTAAAAACAGACGGGTGTTCGCCTCATCACCTTAGGGCCGGGGTCACGGGTACGTGTGGACATTCTTCCGTGACCCCGGCGGTGACGGGCCGCCCATGCGGCCCCCGGCTCTGTACGGGGGGTGCGTGTGGTGTGCACCCCCCTCTCCTGCCAATCCACTGAGTGGGACGCGGCACACTCCGACCGCATCGCCTACTCGGGCCATAGTGCTGGGCGACAGACTTCCCCAAGTCTGCCGCCCGTGGCCGCTTTAAGGTGGATGGAACAGGGCACGGTTTGCCCTGTTCCTGCGCCCAGTTCGTCGGGCGCGGATTGGCAGGGTGGCGGCAGCGGACTCCCTCTCACGCTCCGCCTCCTCCTTCTGCGAGATGACGTCCTCGCAGAAGGAGGCCATCGCTTGCCAGGCGTCAGGACTCCCGACCATCTCCCTGACGACGGCCGGGAGGTCGAGGTTGGCCCCTACTGAATTCTGTAAGACACGGCGCTGCTCTGCCCATGCGGGGCATTCCGCGAGCGTATGCTGCGCCGTGTCCTCGGGGCAGTTGACACAGTGGTGGCAGTGGGCGTCCGGCTCCCTCCCGGCGATGCGCCACAGGTAACTGCCGAAGCATCCATGCCCCGACAGCACCTGTGTCAGCCGGAAGGTCAGCACGCCGTGACGCCTGCCCACCCAGTCCGTCAAAACGGGACGGACTGCCTCGACCGTCCTGACGCCTGCACTCGGTCGACTCAGCCGAGTCGACCACTCCTCTAGCGCTGCCCGTTGCAGCAGCCGCCTCTGGTGCTCCAGCTCCCTCGGGACGTACCCACCCCTACGCTCCAGCGTGTCCTTGCGCCATGTATAGAGTGACGCAAGGACCCGAGCGTCGATGTCCCAAGGGAGCGAGCCGGCCAACACGCAGGCCCCCTCCGTGGAGATGGTGCGATACCCGCGGATGACTCGCACGGATATCGCACGCTGCGGCCGCCGCAACAGAGCAGCGCCGCGGTCCGTTACCTCGGTGGCCCAGACAGGGGCACCGTAGAGGGCCATTGAGCGTATGACCCCCAGGTATAGCCTCCTGCACGAGACGTTAGGGCCACCGAGGTTCGGCAGCAACCGTCCAAGCGCACCGGCCGCGCTCAAAAGGCGCAGGCCTAGGCGCTGGAAGTGGGCGTTGAACGTCCACCGACTGTCCAGAATGAGGCCCAAGTATTTCAGCTCGGGCCTGACAGCGATTTGGACCCCACCGATGACGATGTGGGATCCCGACGGAGGCGCCTTCCGCGGACCGTGGAAGCAGATCGCCTCCGTCTTGTTCAACGCCACTTCCAGCCCCAAGCGGCGGATGCGCGCCACTGTCTGGGCGGTGCCAGCAGTCGCCAGACGGGCAGACTCCCTGTAGGTGCTCTCCCGGGCCAGGACGAGCGTGTCGTCAGCGTAGCACACGACGCTGACACCCGGGAGAGTGGCCCCGCGGAGGACCCAGTCGTAGCCGATGTTCCACAAGAGGGGCCCCAACACGGACCCCTGTGGAACACCGCAAGACATTGGCCTTGTTCGCGTACCGTCCCTGACCGCAAAGGTGACTGCACGGTCATTGAGGTAGTCCCCGACCAGCCGACGTAGGTATGGCGGTGTGCGGTGATGTTGTAGAGCCGCCATAATACAGTTCCACGGGAGAGTGTTAAAGGCGTTGGCGATGTCTAAAGACACCGCCATCAACACCCCCCCGGATTCCACCGCCTGCTCCGAGCGGGCCTTGACACGTAGGATCGCGTCAATGGTCGAGCGACCCGCTCGGAAACCAAACTGGTTGTCGGACAGGTCGGGGCCGACGTGCGTCAGATGCTTGACGAGGCGGGCGGCGACAATACGCTCGAAGAGTTTTCCCGCCTCGTCCAACAGCACGATGGGACGGTACGCGGAAGGTGAATCCGCGGGGCGTCCATCCTTCCTTAGGAGGACCAGTCTGCCCGTCTTCCACTGGGTTGGGAATCGACCCTGGCGAAAGCACCCGGAGAAAAGCTCGCGCGTTCTGGGCCCCAGAACCCTAAGGGCAAGCGCCCACGCGCGGCCGGGAATATAGTACGCCTACCTACGCCAGTACTATTTATATAATAATAATTACTCATTCAATTTGTTATATAGATTTAAGTTCCATTTGTGTAAGGAAAATAAACGTTTTTATTATTTTACTAGCTGACCCGACAGACTTCGTCCTATCAAAAAAATTTGTAATGTGGCAGTGTTTTGTTCCTACCTTTTTTATATTCTTTGCAAAAAATTATCCTGAACAGAACCGTCACCCTGGTAATAATTCGGTGTGAATTAAAAATAATTAAATAAAACACTTTAAGCATTTAAAAGTAAGTAATTTTAATCATGTAAATCATAATTAACAAAAAAAATCAGTTCTATTTTCATTGTAGTGCTTTGTGATAAACGATATTTTATATTTTGTGACTATTCAATTTGGTCGGGTCCGCGATCACTTTTTTTTAGTTTCGGAACGCGACATTAAATCCTCCAACGACGTATTCTGTGCTCCAACGCACACACGCACACTGTTTTGATAGATATGATTGAATTTGAACTTTATATAGCGGTAAGAAAGTGCAAATTTACTTTTTGACGTTAGGAACACACCTACATTTCTTAGATAACAGTGAGTGCTTGTAATTTGATATGAACTTTATACAATAGCAATAAAGCTCAAATTGATTCTACGTTTTAGCTAGAAAACGTTTGTATGTGAAAAAGAAAAGGGCTGTTTTTAGGGGTTTCCCGGCAACTATTCGATTTTTTCTCGCCGTAAGAACCATCGTTGGACTTCAACGAACATTTAAAAAAAAGAATTGGCCAAATTGGTCCAGGCGTTGTTGAGTTATGCGCTTACCAACACATTTTGCGATTCATTTTTATATTATAGATTGCGATTCATTTTTATATTATAGATTTCTCTCATTCACAAATTACATAATCATATATTACTTAAATATACATTACTTATAGAGCAATTTTCATTCCTTTGTGAGTAGCTCGTGTCAGTATTAGGCAGACCCGTGTTACCCTCACCTCTTGGACGAGTCTTACTGATTATAATGATACCCTCACGAGCCGGATTGTAGGTGCGTGGTGTCCTAGTCTTAATTATCTACTTACTGTACAACCACAATTTCTACCCCCCCACGTTGATTAACGAGAAAGGGAAAATGATTTGTCCATAACCTGTGAGAATTTTGACAAAACCCCGTATCAAACAACCTCTTTTACTTTAACGTTATATATATTAGTGTGGAGACACTGGGATCACGTCGGGGTCATCAGTGTGAAGTGGGTGTGAAGTGTATTGTCCCTCCATTCAAAGGGATGGATCCCCCGACGGGCAGACAGGCGGGTCTTATGCCGTGCGGGCCACTGCCCGAAGGTTGATGTCGGGAGGTTGTATATTATATGCAAGTTGCACGGTAAACTTCACTTGCGTGATTCAGGATTTTTGCTTCGTACAAGTTCTTATCTTAGCTTGATAGATGTCGCTACAATTAGTATAGATCATTATTCCCAACGTGGGAAATAATGCGCCCTTGTGGGCGTTTGAAACATGAAGGGGGGCTGTAGAAGAACTAGAGGAAATAAGGGGTGTTGACAAGTTTAAGGTTGTGTTTCAACACCTCCAGATAGCCGCTAACCGTCAGATAAAATCAGAAATGCAACCTGTGCCCAAACACCCGATGACGAATCATTCATGTCATTCAACCGACATGTCTTACTTTACAGTTAAATAATAATAATAATAATAATAAATCATTTATTTCAGAATTAATATTCCATATACAATTTGTTAGTAACAATATAACTTATAAAACTATGTTAGTACTTATTAATAGGCACATGCAGCAGACACAGTTTACTTGCAATGACATTCAGGAGACTGTTGGTGCTGCCACAGACTCTGTGTAGCAAGGACGCTGCACGCTTGCGTCTGATTGCTGTGAAGCCGTCAGTATGTGCGACCGCGAACATCCCTGACGCACTACAAAAGCGTGGCAGCCCCAAAAGCAACCTGAATGCATTATTGTATTGAACTCGAAGAGTGTTGACGGCCCTTAACGTACAGCTTGTCCAAAGGCTGCACGAGTAAAATATTTGGCAGTATGCCTTAAAAAGTGATATTTTAACTGCACCCGTGCAGCGTGAGAACCTTCGAATCAGCATGTTACTTCTCACCGCCAACGCTCTTCGTTCCCTTTCAATATCTAGATTGTCCTTCAAATCCTCGGTCACAATATGTCCTAGATATTTGAACTGCTGAACACGGTTTAAGACACCACCCATTAGAGTGACAGGTGGATAGTTCTTCGTGATTTTATCAGCCGTCCCAAAAATAAGTACTTCACTCTTCTTCGTGTTATATCTCAAACCGTGTCCCTCAGCATAACCTTCACAAACATCTATATATTTTTTGAGACCTGCCATTGACGGGCTCAGTCAGTTAAAGCAATATCTTTAGTTCTATTTCTTATTTATCTTCGGGGATGCCTGCAGGCACCAGGCGGGCCATCAGTCCTCTTGTTGGGATTATTTCGCCCAGTTCCCCATTTTTGGTGGATCCCTTCAAGGGTTAGTGGCGCTCGGTGTCGCGAATCTTCTGGTTGCCTTGCAGAAACCCACCAGTGGTTTAATGGATATTTCTGCAAGTTGCTCTTCGGTTACTTCATCAGTTCCTAATTCCAATCTGAGTAGTGCATACATTTTGCATTCTGCTACTAGATGGAAACTTGTTTCTTCTGCTTCCCCGCATGCTGGGCATATGGGGTCTTCTTTTATTTTCATGATTGTCAGGTGTCTGTTGAGGGAACATTGTCCTGTTGCAATTCCTATTGCTAGCCTTATGTTATCCCTATTCCCTACTCAGTCTGAGTAGTTTTTGGGATTTCCTTTCATCATATGACTTTAAAGAGATTCTCCATTGTCGACAGCCTTCTGTTTGATATCTATAGTTACTTACTTTTTTATTTCAGGGTCGCCATGCACGACGGACGGATATAACGGCACGTGTCTAAACATATATAAATGTGAATCGGCAACCCTGACATATGTATTAGTAAGTATTCTGTATTATAATTATACCTACTAGCGGCTCGTGCGCAGCGTCGCCTGCGTTCCCGTTGGATTAAGAAAATAACATAGGTAGAGACCTTGTCTTGACGAACACAACAAAAAAATAATTATCCAATTTGGCTGTTGTTAGGAAGTTATACGGGTAATTTATACATTTTGAAGATTCGTGCACAGCTTTGCTTGCATTACCCGGTGGACCATTGGCACCACACCTACCGGGTCCAATTGTGAATCTAAGCCATCCCAAATACACACAAAGAAATTATAAAAATCAATCCAGGCGTTTAGGAGTTCAATGACTAACACACGGACACAAGAAATACACCCTTCCCCTCTGACATACAGAATGTCAAGAAGCACTTCCATTTACGGTCGAAATAATTTATTTTCCAGCGCAATGCGGGCTTCATACCGAAAAGAGGAACCTCAGTTTGGTTCTCGGAGTTACCAGACATCTGTTCCTATAAGAACAACGAGCCCGTGGTCTGCTGCACAGACTGTGACAGGACCAACGAAGACGTGTAAGCTTCGTCCATTTTATTTATTGATTTCGATTGTATGCCTGGGCGAACATAATGCCAATAACCGGACACAAATCGAGACTCCGAGCTTCTACTGAGAATTTCACAGAAAAAAAATAAAAACACTGCTCGACCCACGAATCCAACCCAGACTTCTAGCGTAGCAATCGCGCTTGGGATCACTAGACCATCGATCCATATCAGAAAACTAGCACTATGGCATTGGATATGTTCCGTTTCCTGATGTCTCAGCATTATGCTGAGATAGGGATTATCTTTTTTTGATCTTGCGCAGGATCGCATTCTTTTTATATTTTTATTTCTGTTGTTCTGTGCGAGTCCAAAAATAACAAGATTTTCTTTCTTTATTTCATATGTAACATTGGTCTGTTAAATTATTGTCTTTGATTTTAGCCACCGGAATGTCGCAGTTAAACCATCTCTCCGGATAACTACAAAGGGTAGTATAGCATGGGACAGTAAGTATCTCCATTAAGGTGAATGCTCCAGGGTAGCCCGCGAAATTCAAATTTCCGTACGTTTTTTGCAATTTGCAGCTGAGTATCGGATATTTTATTAATAGAAACTAAATTCGCGGTACTGGCATGTATGTATTTACACAATTATACTTATTAAAACCTTCAATATAATTGTCTAACTTAGAGAAAAGAGAAAATGTGCCATTTTAATAATAACTTTACGTTTAATATAAATTTTAACTTAGTGGGTTACATTGATAAATTTAACTAATATAATGATATAAATACATACATGCCAGTACCGCGAATTTAGTTTCTATTAATAAAATATCCGATACTCAGCTGCAAATTGCAAAAAACGTACGGAAATTTGAATTTCGCGGGCTACCCTGGAGCATCCACCTTAAAGTATCACCATCTTCTTCTTATCGTAGGTATCGACCGTCTCTCTCTCTCTCTCTTCCTGGCTATGCGTTCCACATGGTAGTGGGGTCAGCCTTCCGTATATTTCTTTTCCACTTCGCTCTGTCCATGACATTATCTTCGGAAACTTTACACTCACTTATGTCCTTTTGGACAGTATTCCATCGTATCCTAGGTCTTCAGGTTAAGGTGACAACGCGCTAATGACACATATTTTTTTAGAGTTATTTCTTTCTTTATTCGTAGTTACGTCAGTCACACCTGTGACACTCCATACAAACTTTTCGATACCGCTGCACACTACAATACCAAATGTCGAACTTCTCAAAATTACGTTTGTACACGTGCAAATGCAAATGTGTCCGTGAGAGTGCGTAGGGTTTGTTGGCAGTACGTCCGGCAAGGTAGAATGCGGGGGACCTGAGGTATCTGACGTTAGGGAGGGGCGGAGAGTGGCCATTCTGTATTATTTATTCTGTGCGTCAGTCCAAAAAAATCATGGGGAAGTCATACATTTTCATACAAAATTATATTATGAAAGAATAAGTTAACACTTAGATTCAGCTCTGGATATCAGGAGTTTGTTAAAGTATCAATAAAGGTTTACGATAGATTGATGGATAGAATAAACACATCCCATATCCTATAAGGCATGATCATCCCTTAGCCCAATTCACTTGGGGTCGGCACAGTATGTCTTTTTCTTCCATACATCTCTATTAGCCGTCATCTCATCATTTGAGTTCATATTAAGTATTATATCTACTTTCGCACATAGTCCATCCATCCTTTCTTTGGTCTTCCTCCTCCCTTATATCCACCCACATTCATGATCAAAACCTTTGTGGTAACATGCTCTTCACTTCTACTGTAAGGTGCCTATTGTTAGGCTAAAAATTTATCTTTATTTCAGAATGCCTAGAGCATTTCCAACGTCTGCCATACCCATGTCGTGGGGTAGGAGCTCTAACCGTCGAAAAACAATGGGATGAAAAAGCGCAATGTCATATTGTCTTCTCTCATGGACCCCTGGCCGTGGGGGGCAGAGATGCACAGAGGTGGGAGTTCCCGCATGTGGTACGTTGCAACTAGTTGCCTATGTACTTTGTATAATTATTTTATATATGTTAGCTTGTAAGGTAATATATCTATGGGTCATCAGATGCCTGAAATAACTGATTTATTATTTATTATTATATATTAGAGTAGTCCTAATAGGAGCATAACCTCCACGCCGAACAGTGGTCCGGTTGGCGGTTTTACAATTTGGTGGACATTCGATCAAAAGAGACATTTTGACGTCGGGAAAAATTTTATTCGACAGGTTACACTTTGTAAACAAGTAACAACAAATGTTTTACAACTTTTTATAGAAATTGCTTTTTATACAAGAAAAAAAATATCACAGAAAAAAATGTATGGGGGAAAACCTGTACTATTTTTTTTCACGAAAGTTACAAAAGGTGTAGTGTAGCCATCTAACCACAAAATATGTTAAGTACTAGTGCTATATAATATAAAAAAAATTGTAACGCGCGCAGTCACCTGCGGCTCTGCCTTGTAGTACATTTCTCTTAATTTATTTAATGTTTTTTTTTTGCCTTATTTTATATTATGATGACTCAAACAAAATTATCATTTATTATTACTAATGCTTTATTATATAATATTTTGACTTAAAAAATATCGTTAGCGTCCGGTCCGGACCCTTACATATATCTTTTATAACGGACTGTTCGGAAAAAAGTATTATATTTTTTTTAAATATATTTATTCACAAAACCCTCGCCTAAAATCTGGGCAGCAATTGCAGTTAAAAACGTTTTTTCGCATTAAAAAGTCGCCTATGTCCTTTCTCAGGCTCTAGACTATCTGTGTACCAATTTTTTTTTAAATCGGTTCAGTGGTTTTGGCGTGAAAGCGCGACAGACAGACAGACAGCTTGTTTGCCACCTTAGTGGTATAAAAAAAAAGACAGATTTAATTTCGCATTTATAATATTAGTAGGGATTTATGGGGTACGCTGTCCCTACCACCTTTTCTATTGCTGGTGCGGCTGTTTTTTGGCCACAGTTCGCCATAATATATTAAAGTCCCATTGCCCTATTGCCACTTTTCAGAAACAATCATCCAAATTCCGAGCTGCTACTGAGAATCTCATAGGAAAACCAGTAACTTAGCTTTTAGCGACATCTATCGCGCTACATAAGAACGTCTACGAAGCAAAAATCCTGAATCGCGCAAGTGAAGTTTACCGTGCAACTTGCATATATACAACCGCCCGTCATCAACCGTCGGGCAGTGGCCCGCCAGGCATAACACCCGCCTGAGAAGAGGATCCTCCCCTTGGTGCGAGGGACAACACGCCTCGTCCCTCCACAAGCTCTACCTGACTATCGAAACATGGACCTCTTGTTCAACAGCCGCGATTGGCTACTAGACCACTAAGGCAGTAGTTGTTCTTTTGTGTTACTGGTGGTACTTTAAAAGATATTGTATTTTGCAGGCTCTGCTCGGTTATGGAGAAGACGTGGAGTCTGCGCAGTGGCTGTGCGGGGGCTCCGTGATCAGCGAGAGGTTCATCCTCACCGCCGCGCACTGCACGTCCACCACTGTACTGTTAGTATAAAACATTAATTGATTTATTCATCCATCTTCATCCAGCCTTCATTATCCCACTGCTGGGTATAGGCCTCCCTTAAACACTTCCATTTGCCTGGGTCCTGCCATGTCGTCAACCCATCTCGCTACAGGATGACCGATGCTTCAGTTACCTCCTCTTGGTAACCATTCAGTCAACGTCTTACTCCCATCACCACGCCTGGCCATGTACCCTGCCCACCTCCACGTGTGTTCCATGATCAGTCTTCCCACTTCTTTAACTTAGGGACTTGCAGTTTGATGTTTGCTCTCTGCCATATTTTATTTTAGTAATATCAGGAATTAGCTTTGGCCGTCATGTTATGTTTATTTGAATAATTTAATATAGTCTTATGGGTTAGCGTCTATGTCTCGGCATGTCTCGGCACCATACATCATGGTAGGCCAAACACACTAGTTGAAGAGAATTTACACTAGAATTTACAAGCTAAAGAATAGCTAATAATTTAAATGTAAACCTTGTTTTCAGGGGTAGTATAACATTTGCGGCACTAGGGCTTCTGAAACGGACCGACGCGAAGAAATACTGGAAGATACATAAAATTAAGAAGATCATAATTCATCCCGAGTTCAAAGCACCGAGCAAGTATCACGACATTGCTCTCCTGGAGACTGAGACCGAGTGAGTTTTCTTAACCAAGAATGTATTAATTGATATAGAAGCGCGGCTGAAAACAAAGGTCGAGTGTGAAAACAAAATGTGAAATGACATAAAGCTTTTGACGAATCGGGCCCTCAAAATTCATGTAATTTCCAAACATTTTATTTTTAATCAAATACTTGCCAAGCCGTGCCTGTAGACAAGTTGCATTGCGACATTCGAATCGACGATCGATACGATTGCAACTTGTCCAGTCCGCCTGAATTTCAATCCCAAGCTGTCACTGTTTATCACAAAAACCTGAATTGCGCAGTTTATATATGTGATTATATTTCAGGATCAATTTCGGTAGAGACCTCTTGCCTGCTTGTCTGGATACAGGGCATGAGTATGTTAGAAACGCTGAGGCGTCGGGCTGGGGGCGTCTGGGCCACAGGAAAAGTTTAGCTGACAATTTACAAGTGGTAAGACATTTTCCACCAGATAAATAAAAAAAGGAATAAAATTTGTATCTGCCCAGTAATAGGTGTTGAAGTAGACGCTAAAAATCCAAAACACTCAGATTCAAACTTTGTAGTACATATTAGAGGTATTAGAAATTGCTGATTAGGATTTTTTATCCCGTTTGAAACTTTTACTATGATGCAGCTCATAAGAAATGGTATATTTTTTTATAAGTCGGTATCTATATTGTATCTTATTTTGATTTTATAAAAGCGAAAGTTAGTAAGTATGGATGTTTGTTGCTCTTTTACGGCAAAACGGCTGAACCGATTTGGCTGAAAGTTGAAACGGTAATGGCTTATACCTTGGATTAGGGCATAGCTACATCTTAGTCCCGAAAAATTCAAAGTACCTACGGTAAATGGGGGCTAAAAGCTAGTATTTTAAACTAATGAATGAAATATGTTTAAAAAATACAATATAGTAATGTGACCAGAGAAGAAAATGTTACCTTTATGACAACTTGAAGCTTTTTTACAGATCTATCTGGATCCATTCAGTGAAGAAGAGTGTAAAAAAATATATCAGCCACATAGGCATCTAAAAAAAGGTTATGATCATGAAAAACAGATGTGTTTTGGCGACCATGAATACATCATCGACACTTGCGAGGTAAAACAAATAAATTCAAAACTTTAGACTAGAATACTTAGTAACAGAAGAAGAATATACTCAAGAAATACATAAACGTTTGAATCCAATCCTTGTATTGGACACAAATTTGTACATACTCAGGCTTGAGAAATTCGAGACCACCACTTGCTAACTTCTGTAGCTCCACGTTCATCCACATTATCATACACGCGCGTTGGTTGTAAGTCCTATGTACCTGACCTTTGTGAAACTTGTAATTCAAAAATTATTACTCGCTTAAACTTTGGACGAAGACATCATGAAGGAAGACGTACATATTCCTTAGAGATTTATCCAATGTTGTGTGAATTCTTCAACATATTCTATCCAACAGACCATATTATTTTCAATTTGTGTCACTACAATATCCTTCAATTGTTTTCTTGTCACAATCCTGACCTTACTAATATTATAAATGCGAAAGTAACTCTGTCTGTCTGTCACGCTTTCACGCCAAAACTACTGAACGGATTTAAATAAAATTTGGTACACTGCTTGAGAAAGGACATAGGCTACTTTTTAATGAGAAAAAAGGTCTGTAAGGGGTTGAAATAGGGGATGAAAGTTATAAGAAATACCCAGACCACGCCGGCGGAGCCGCTGGCTGAAAGCTTGTTCTCCATATATCATTCGAAGATACCAACCGATTATATTTTACCAGCTATTTCAATGTCCATTTCATTTGATTAGTCTACAGTGGTTTTCTTATATTGTTTTATCTGTCTTTTTTTAGGGTGATAGCGGGGGACCTCTGCAATTGAATGATCATAAATGTCAATACACTATTATTGGTGTGACGTCGTACGGCAAGGACTGTGGTATTCTCGGCTCGGCTGGCATGTACACCAGGGTGGCGTACTACGTGCCCTGGATCGAGAGCGTCGTGTGGCCAGAGGAGACTGAAGCACGCAGGAAGAAACGAAATAAAGTCAAATAAAAAGTCTGCAAAAGTATTCACTAGAATAATTTGTTTTTTTATTGTACTTATTAAATATTTGTTCACTGATATGTTGAGCTGTTGAATACAAATTAGAAAATAAAATAAATTAGTATTTAAGCAGTATATAATATAAAACTTTATTAATATCAACTACCTATAATCAACACATAGTTTCCAAGTTTGAAATAGTTAAGTATTTCTTTATTATACATAATTATATGCAATGTTACCTTATGAGGTTGTGAACGTAATACCTGTATGACGTAGTGACTAAAGTGACATAACTCAATATAAGCATTTGATTCTCTTTATGTCGCCTTAACTCCTTTGAAATAAACAAAAATATATCGGATATCAAAGATTGATAATATGTTGAAATAAAACTACTTTTTACGGATTTTATCGCGTTATATTGATATTATTTTAATCCCGACGTTTCGGACCCTTTACAGCGTCCATGGTCACGGGTGACTAAGGTGGTAGGCGTCTTGACGTTTCAATTACTAACAGCTACCCTACATTTTTGTTAATTGTTGGCAATCCGATTCACGCAGAACGAGCTCACCGTATCCTTCGGTCTTGCATTTTTGGGCTTGGATTTAGATTTAATCGAATCTATAATAGGGTTCCAAGCAGGTGGTAAGACCCAGCCATCTTCTCTATTGAAATTTGGATGTTTTTTAATTTCAATGGCCTCACGAATCATCCTGGGTAGGAATCGGTTTTCTTTTGCGAGGACTTGTGGTTGATCAAATCTGATGTAATGGCGGGCCTTGTCAAGGGTGTGTTCACAAATTGCAGACTTTCCGGAACGGCGGTGTTTGACATCAGCGATGTGTTCTTTTACGCGGGTCCCTATGCTTCGTTTAGTTTGGCCTATGTAAGAGAGACCACAGTCACAATCAAGCTTGTATACTCCCGCATCTTGTAGAGGTATATGACACTTTACAGGTGGTAAAAACTGACTGATCTTCTTCAGCGGCTTGAAGTAAGTTTTAATTGAAGCCCGCTTCAAGATGTAGCCAATCTTGTCAGTGACTCCTCTCACATATGGTAGTACTGCAGGTAAGCGCTCGACTGTGGCACGTTTCACGCGGTTTCTGTGACGAAGGCGCGGTATTCGGAGCTTGTTGTCGTGCAGTACTTGCTTGACATGTTGAAGCTCTGCAGCCAGGTGTTGCTCGTCACAGATCCCACGTGCTCTCTGAAACAATGATTTACCGACGGTAGATAACTGTGTTGGGTGGTGGTGTGATTCACCATTTAGGTATTTGTCTGTATGGGTTTTCTTTCGATACACAGTGTGACTCAAGGTGTTATTATGATTACGAATAACCAAAACATCTAAGAAAGCTAAAGAGTTATTTGCCTCCGACTCCATAGTAAATTGAATTTTAGAATGTAAGGAGTTGAGATGGTCTAGGAATGCTGTCACTTTGTTAGATGGTAGTATAGTGAAAGTATCATCTACGTACCGCTTGTAGAACTTTGGTGTTACAGGAGCAGATTGTAGGGCTATCTCCTCAAAATCTTCCATGAAGATATCAGCAATTATGGGAGATACAGGAGAGCCCATTGCTACTCCATCTACTTGCGTGTAGAATTGATTGTTCCACAACAGATAGCCCGATGTTAGGCAATGTTTTAGTAGTTCAGCATACTCAATAGGCATGTTGTTCTCTAATAATTTCTTAGACACAATTCTGATGCAGTCTTCCACAGGTAAGCATGTAAATAATGACTGAACATCAAAACTGACCATAGTTTCATCATCAGTGAGTTGTAGGTGTTTAATTTCACTGACAAAATGGTATGAGTCCTTCACATATGCTGCCGTATTTCCTCTTAGTGGTGAGAGTACTTTACCTAGACATTGTGCCAATCTGTAGGTTGGGGAGTCGATTTGGCTTACTATTGGTCGCAGCGGAGCATTGGGTTTGTGTATCTTAGGTAGCCCATACAATTTTGGGATTAAAATAATATCAATATAACGCGATAAAATCCGTAAAAAGTAGTTTTATTTCAATGTCTAGTATTCGCGTAAGTGTCAGAAATCAGTTTGATAATATGTTTTAAACTATTATGTAAGTTATTTTCTTATTAAAAATATTCCCACGTCAAGTCTATGAAACTAAGCCAGGACTCAAGGATCAAACAGTAATTATCAGACAGTGGGATGCCTCAAGGGCGTGTTTTAGGACCACTTATATTGTCTCGTGTTATTTAATTTGCGATTGGCTAATAAATACTAACAAGTTTTCCTCGTATAATTTTTTACATTCATATGTTGGTAAAAATAGAAATTTTTTTGTGATGCAATTTATGACTGATCGGTCAAGGGCAAATCAATTAGAAGTAATATGCCTCAGACAGACAGACAGACACACACAGACACAAAATCTGGCCGAAGGACCAATGTTTAGTAACGGGGGCTTCTAGGGCTTCTCCAATGAATATTTTATTGAATATTGTAAATGCGTTTATTACAAATACATTAAACGATTTATATGCAATGTAACAAAAATAATTCTATAATAATATACCTACGTGTAGTGCAGTCGACCGAGAATTCGTTAACGTATTGCAAAGGCTTCTTTCAAAGGCCTCTTTAAACCGCGCATAGATATTTTCTTCAGCCGGTGTCTATGATATTGATATTTAGATTGAAGGCGCGCGCCATCTATCGTTTCACGTTGGAATTCTGTGCGGTTCTTGTTTCATAAGAGAAATAGATGGCGCGTAGGTGTGGCGCCGACAACTTACGTCATATAGACTTGGTTTAAAGCTGTCTTATAAAGTTATAGAATCTTGCTGCATAAAATATACCAAAGTGTTATACGAACGCGGTGCTTGTGCGCGTGCGCACGGCAATTAAATATGCTAATAGAAAAATATGTAATATTAATATGTGCGTTGTGTTGTTTTTGTAGTGTTTCCTGCGATCTGAATCTTAATGAAGGTATCTGTTTACACACACTATTAGTTTCTTTTTTAAATTACCCCCGACGTTTCCAGGTGGATTAAAAAAAATCTTGTATACAAACCTTGTCTGGACAATACTTAACAAACATAAAAAAATCTTATTTGGTACGGGTGTGCGGAAGCTATGCGCGTACATAATACATTTTCTTGAAACAATTTGAACTTATGTCCTTACAGTAAAGTACACTGTTTCTGTTTATAAATAAAGTACAACTTCATGAAATCAATCAATACATATTTTAATGCCATCTTAATTGTACCAAAAATCTATACAAATAAATACATAGGTACATAGCATAGTCTATGCTAGAAAAGCGTTGAAGTAAGATTTGAGAACTTAATTTTGTAGTGTTTTCCCGTTAAATCAGTTAAGAGTTTCAAGGTCTTTGACCTAACGACTGGTTTACTACCTGTTATCGTAAATAATGATTAATGATTACCATATAGTACGCCTACCTACGCTAGTACTATTTAATAAATAGTTTTATATATTATTATATAAATAATATTTATATAATAATAATAATAAAGGCATTTATTCATTCACAAAGGTAAGTACAAATGACATAATCATACATTACATACATAATTATACATTACATATAGAGCAATTTTCATTTCTTGGTGAGAGGTGTCAATAATAGGTAGACCCGTGTTACCGGGCCCTCACTTCTTGGACGAATCTTAGTGATTCTAATAATAATAATACCGTCACGAGCCGGATTGTAGGTGCGTGGTGTCCTAATCTTAATCATCTACTAACTGTACAACCACAATTTCTACCCCCCCCCCCCCCCCCCCTTGATAAACGCAAAAGGGAAAATTGTTTCTCCCTATCTTGTGGGAATTTCTCAAAACCCCGTATCAAACAACCTCTTTTACTTTAACGTTATTACATATATTAGTGTGGAGACACTGGGATCACATCGGAGTCACCAGTGTGGAGTGCGTCAAATTCAAATTCAAATTCTTTATTTGCATAACATGGGTTTTCAAAAGATGTTGCATATTAAAAAGTTGTTTCACCACATTCAGCCTCATATAGCATGCAAAAATTAAGTAAGTAGGTAATTCAGAAAAATATTGGTAAAAGCAAACAATGGAAAATGTCGAATAAATACAAAAATAATGGAAAATGTCAAACAAATATTAAAAATAAAAAATAAAAATAATGAAAAATGACAAATTAATACAAAATAATAGAACATTAAAAGTGACAATTATTTTAAAGTTGGATCTTCTAAATATTCGCTAACAGAGTAAGTAGTAAGCTTTTTCCACAAGCAGACAGTGCATCCTCGTATGAGGTGTATTGTTCCTCCATCCAAAGGGATCGATCCCCCGACGGGCAGACAGGCGGGTCTTATGCCGTGCGGGCCACTGCCATACGGTGATGTCGGGAAGTTGTATATTATACGCAAGTTGCACGGTAAACTTCACTTGCGTGATTCAGGATTTTTGTTTCGTACAAGTTCTTATCTAGGTCGGTAGATGTCGCTATAATCGGTTGCCCAACGTGGTCAATAACGTCCCTTTGAGGGCGTTTGAAACTTTTAAGGGGGAATGTAGAAGAAATCGAGGAAATTAGGGGGTGTTGGCAAGTTTAAGGCTCTGTTTCACCACTTCTGGATATCCGCTAATCGCCCAATAAAATAAAAAATGGAACAAAATTTGTATGCATTTATCTGTCAAGTAATTTAACGGCAACTTATCAGATCGGTGTTGAAATGTCCTTAATTTCCCGATATTTCAGCCTTAAATGTCAAATTATATTCACAACCACCACGTTTGTAGATATAAAAATAGGGGTGAAATAATGTTAAGATTTAAGTGTGACTTTATTCCGACGCACCCTTCGATCAACAATAGATGGTTGATCGAAGGACGCACTCAAAAAAAGTCCTCCATCCTGCGTCCAATCACCGGATGATTTAGGTAACTAAGCTAAGAGATCACTGCTTAAGATTTCAAATTCATGAAGACGTCACCAACATCTATTGATGAATCAATAATGTCATTCAATCGACATTTCTTACTTTACAGTTAAAGCAAGATACTTTTTTTATTTCAGGGTCGCCATGCACGACGGACGGATATAACGGCACGTGTCTAAACATATATAAATGTAAATCGGCAACCCTGACATATGTATTAGTAAGTATCCTGGATTATACATTGTTGTATAGATAGAGACTAGCGACCCGTGAGCAGTTTCACCTGCGTTATCTGGTGAACCGACTGCATCACCACCTACTGGGTCCAATTGTGAATCTAAAGGTAGCATTCGAATCAAGACGACCGCGACGAGAAACCACGACGTGAGACCGCGACCGGTGACCGGTCGCAGGTCGCGGGGCGACAGCTGCCTGGTAGCTGTCGCCCCGCGACCATCCCAAATACACACAACAAATTTGTGAGAGGAAAAAAGGAGGAGTTCCTCCTAAACGCCTGGACTGATTTTTATAAAATGACTAACACACGGACACAAGAACAACACCCCTCCCCTCTGACAGACAGAATGTCAAGAAACACTTCCATTTACGGTCGAAATAATTTATTTTCCAGCGAAATGCGGGCATCATACCGAAAAAAGAAACCTCAATTTGGTTCTCGGAGTTACCAGACATCTGTTCCTACAAGAACAACGAGCCCGTGGTCTGCTGCACAGACTGTGACAGGACCAACGAAGACGTGTAAACTTCGTCCATTTTATTTATTGATTTCGATCGTATGCGTGCGCAAGCATAATGCCAATAACCGGACACAAATCGAGACTCCGAGCTTCTACTGAGAATTTCACAGAAAAAAAATAAAAACACTGCTCGACCCACGTATCCAACCCAGACTTCTAGCGTAGCAATCGCGCTTAGGATCACTAGACCATCGATCCATATCAGAAAACCAGCACTATGGCATTGGGTATGTTCCGTTTCCTGATGTCTCAGCATTATGCTGAGATAGGGATTATCTTTTTTTGACCTTGCGCAGGATCGCATTCTTTTTATATTTTTATTTCTGTTGTTCTGTGCGAGTCCAAAAATAACAAGATTTTCTTTCTTTATTTCATATGTAACATTGGTCTGTTAAATTATTGTCTTTGATTTTAGCCACCGGAATGTCGCAGTTAAACCATCTCTCCGGATAACTACAAAGGGTAGTATAGCATGGGACAGTAAGTATCTCCATTAAAGTATCACCATCTTCTTCTTATCGTAGGTATCGACAGTCTCTCTCTCTCTCTCGTTCTGGCTATGCGTTCCACATGGTAGTGGGGTCAGCCTTCCGTATATTTCTTTTCCACTTTGATCTGTCCATGACATCGTCTTCGGAAACTTTACACTCACTCATGTCCTCTTGGACAGTATTCCATCGTATCTTAGGTCTTCCTTTGGATCTTCCTCCGGGGAGGAAATATCGGGAAGTATCATATCGACAGTAAACTGCATTCAAAGTCTGAAGACAGTATAAAAATAGAAAGTAAGTATAAAAAATAAGACGCCTGGCGACGAAACGGATGAGTCTTCTCGGCAACGGGTACCCGAAGCCGGAAGATTTTAGGTTCCTTCCTCTCAGTGGGTTAGCCGCCTTCGTAAACCACGTCTTCAAAGAGCAAGGAATATACGGTAATGGGGACAACATAAAAGATCCCATTGGGTCGAAGTGTTGCTGGTTGTACCAGCCCCCACAGTAAGATAAGATAAGATAAGAATCTATGGTAGTAGTATAGTAGTTTGATAATGTCATTGTTTTGTGGATTAAAGAGAAATGTAGCCAGTGAAATAACTGAACAAATTAGGTCTCAGTTCTCAAGGTGACAACGCGCTAGTGACACACGTTTTTTTGGAGTTATTTCTTTGTTATTCGTAGTTACGTCAGTTCCAAGAAATCATGGGGAAGTCACAAAAACATATGGAAGAATAAATTTACACTTAGATTCAGCTCTGAATATCAGGAGTTTCTTAAAGTATCAATAAAGGTTTACGATAGATTGATGGATAGAACAAACAATATCTCTTTTCCTATAGCTTAAATACCTATCATCATCCTCCTGCCCTTATCTAGATTCACTTGGGTTCGGCGCAGTATGTCTTTTCCTTCCATACATGTCTATTAGCCATCATGTCGTCATTTGAGTTCATATTAAGTATTATATCTACTTTCGCACATAGTCCATCTATCCTTTCTTTGGTCTTCCTCCTCCCTTATATCCACCCACATTCATGATCAAAACCTTTGTGGTAACATGCTCTTCACTTCTAATGTAAGGTGCTTATTGTTAGGCTAAAAATTTATCTTTATTTCAGAATGCCTAGAGCATTTCCAACGTCTGCCATACCCATGTCGTGGGGTAGGAGCTCTAACCGTCGAAAAACAATGGGATGAAAAAGCGCAATGTCATATTGTCTTCTCTCATGGACCCCTGGCCGTGGGGGGCAGAGATGCACAGAGGTGGGAGTTCCCGCATGTGGTACGTTGCAACTAGTTGCCTATGTACTTTGTATAATTATTTTATATATGTTAGCTTGTAAGGTAATATATCTATGGGCCATCAGATGCCTGAAATAAATGATTTATTATTTATTATTATATATTAGATTAGTCCCAATAGGAGCATAAGCTCCACGTCGAACAGTGGTCCGGTTGGCGGTTTTACAATTTGGTGGACATTCGATCAAAAGAGACATTTTGACGTCGGGAAAAACTTTATTCGACAGGTTACACTTTGTAAACAAGTAACAACAAATGTTGTACAACTTTTTATAGAAATTGCTTTTTATACAAGAAAAAAAATATCACAGAAAAAGTGTATGGGGAAAAACCTGTACTATTTTTTTTCACGAAAGTTTCAAAAGGTGTAGTGTAGCCATCTAACCACAAAATATGTTAAGTACTAGTGCTATATAATATAAAAAAAAATCACGCAAACGCAAATCCGCAGTCACCTGCGGCTCTGCCTTGTAGTACATTTCTCTTAATTTATTTAATGTTTATTTTTTTTTGCCTTATTTTATATTATGATGACTCAAACAAAATTATCTTTTATTATTACTAATGCTTTATTATATAATATTTTGACTTAAAAAATATCGTTAGTGTCCGGTCCGGACCCTTACATATATCTTTTATAACGGACTGTTCGGAAAAAAGTATTATAATTTTTTTAAATATATTTATTCACAAAACCCTCGCCTAAAATCTGGGCAGCAATTGCAGTTAAAAACGTTTTTTCGCATTAAAAAGTCGCCTATGTCCTTTCTCAGGCTCTAGACTATCTGTGTACCAATTTTTTTTTAAATCGGTTCAGTGGTTTTGGCGTGAAAGCGCGACACACAGACAGACAGCTTGTTTGCCACCTTAGTGGTATAAAAAAAAGACAGATTTAATTTCGCATTTATAATATTAGTAGGGATTTATGGAGTACGCTGTCCCTACCACCTTTTCTATTGCTGGTGCGGCTGTTTTTTGTCTACAGTTCGCCATAATATATTAAAGTCTCATTGCCCTATTGCCACGTTACAGAAACAATCATCCAAATTCCGAGCTGCTACTGAGAATCTCATAGGAAAACCAGTAACTTAGCTTTTAGCCACATCTATCGCGCTACATAAGAACGTCTACGAAGCAAAAATCCTGAATCGCGCAAGTGAAGTTTACCGTGCAACTTGCATATATACAACCACCCTACATCAACCGTCGGGCAGTGGTCCGCCAGGCATAACACCCGCCTGAGAGGAGGATCCTCCCCTTGGTGCGAGGGACAACACGCCTCGTCCCTCCACAAGCTCTACCTGACTATTGAAACATGGACCTCTTGTTCAACAGCCGCGATTGGCTACTAGACCACTAAGGCAGTAGTTGTTCTTTTGTGTTACTGATGGTAGTTTAAAAGATATTGTATTTTGCAGGCTCTGCTCGGTTATGGAGAAGACGTGGAGTCTGCGCAGTGGCTGTGCGGCGGCTCCGTGATCAGCGAGAGGTTCATCCTCACCGCCGCGCACTGCACGTCCACCACTGTACTGTTAGTATAAAACATTAATTGATTTATTCATCCATCTTCATCCAGCCTTCATTATCCCACTGCTGGGTATAGGCCTCCCTTAAACACTTCCATTTGCCTGGGTTCTGCCATGTCGTCAACCCATCTCGCTACAGGATGACCGATGCTTCAGTTACCTCCTCTTGGTAACCATTCAGTCAACGTCTTACTCCCATCACCACGCCTGGCCATGTACCCTGCCCACCTCCACGTGTGTTCCATGATCAGTCTTCCCACTTCTTTAACTTAGGGACTTGCAGTTTGATGTTTGCTCTCTGCCATATTTTATTTTAGTAATATCAGGAATTAGCTTTGGCCGTCATGTTATGTTTATTTGAATAATTTAATATAGTCTTATGGGCCCATGGGCATGTCTCGGCCCCATACATCATGGTAGGCAAAACACACTAGTTGAAGAGAATTTACACTAGAATTTACAAGCTAAAGAATAGCTAATAATTTAAATGTAAACCTTGTTTTCAGGGGTAGTATAACATTTGCGGCACTGGGGCTTCTGAAACGAACCGACCCGAAGAAATACTGGAAGATACATAAAATTAAGAAGATCATAGTTCATCCCGAGTTCAAAGCACCGAGCAAGTACCACGACATTGCTCTCCTGGAGACTGAGACTGAGTGAGTTTTCAACCAAGAATATATCATTGATATAGAAGCGCGGCTGAAAACACAGGTCGAGTGTGAAAACAAAATGTGAAATGACATAAAGCTCTTGACGAATCGGGCGCTCAAAATTCATGTCATTTCCAAACATTTTATTTTTAATCGAATACTTGCCAAGCCGGGCCTATAGACAAGTTGCATTTTGACATTCGAATCGACGATCGATTCGATTGCACTTTGTCTAGTCCGCCTGGATTTCAATCCCACGCTGTCACTGTTTATCACAAAAACCTGTAATACACAATAGATGTAATTATATTTCAGGATCAATTTCGGCAGAGACCTCTTGCCTGCTTGTCTGGATACAGGGCATGAGTATGTTAGAGACGCTGAGGCGTCGGGCTGGGGGCGTCTGGGCCACAGGAAAAGTTTAGCTGACAATTTACAAGTGGTAAGACATTTTCCACCAGGTAAATTAAAAAAAGGAATAAAATTTGTATCTGCCCAGTAATAGGTGTTGAAGTAGACGCTAAAAATCCAAAACACTCAGATTCAAACTTTGTAGTACATATTAGAGGTATTAGAAATTGCTGATTAGGATTTTTTATCCCGTTTTAAACTTTTACTATGATGCAGCTCATAAGAAATGGTAGATTTTTTTATAAGTCGGTATCTATATTGTATCTTATTTTGATTTTATAAAAGCGAAAGTTAGTAAGTATGGATGTTTGTTGCTCTTTTACGGCAAAACGGCTGAACCGATTTGGCTGAAAGTTGAAACGGTAATGGCTTATACCTTGTATTAGGACATAGGCTACATTTTAGTCCCCAAAAATTCAAAGTACCTACGGTAAATGGGGGCTAAAAGCTAGTATTTTAAACTAATGAATGAAATATGTTTAAAAAATACAATATAGTAATGTGACCGGAGAAGATAATGTTTATGACAACTTGAAGCTTTTTTACAGATCTATCTGGATCCATTCAGTGAAGAAGAGTGTAAAAAAATATATCAGCCACATAGGCATCTAAAAAAAGGTTATGATCATGAAAAACAGATGTGTTTTGGCGACCATGAATACATCATCGACACTTGCGAGGTAAAACAAATAAATTCAATACTTTAGACTAGAATACTTAGTAACAGAAGAAGAATATACTCAAGAAATACATAAACGTTTGAATCCAATCCTTGTATTGGACACAAATTTGTACATACTCAGGCTTGAGAAATTCGAGACCACCACTTGCTAACTTCTGTAGCCCCACGTTTATCCACATTATCATACACGCGCGTCCGTTGTAAGTACTGGGTACCTGACCTTTGACAAACTTGTAATTCAAGAATTATTATTACTCGCTTAAACTTTGGACGAAGACATCATGAAGGAAGACGTACTTATGCTTAGAGATTAACCTGATGTTGTTTGAATTCTTCAACATATTCTAACCAACAGAGCATATTATTTTCAATCTGTATCCCTACAACATCCTTCAATTGTTTTCTTGTCACAATCCTGACATTATTAATATTATAAATGCGAAATTAACTCTGTCTGTCTGTTGCGCTTTCACGCCAAAACTACTGAAACGATTTAAATGAAATTTGGTACACTGCTTGAGAAAGGACATAGGCTACTTTTTAATGAGAAAAAAGGTCTGTAAGGGGTTGAAATAGGGGACGAAAGTTATAAGAAATACCCAGACCACGCCGGCGGAGCCGCTGGCTGAAAGCTTGTTCTCCATATATTATTCGAAGATACCAACCGATTATATTTTACCAGCTATTTCAATGTCCATTTCATTTGATTAGTCTACAGTGGTTTTATTATATTGTTTTTATCTGTCTTTTTTCAGGGTGATAGCGGGGGACCTCTGCAATTGAATGATCATAAATGTCAATACACTATTATTGGTGTGACGTCGTACGGCAAGGACTGTGGTATTCTCGGCTCTGCTGGCATGTACACCAGGGTGGCGTACTACGTGCCCTGGATCGAGAGCATCGTGTGGCCAGAGGAGACTGAAGCACGCAGGAACAAACTAAATAAAGTCAAATAAAAAGTCTGCAAAAGTATTCACTAGAATAATTTGTTTTTTTATTGTACTTATTAAATATTTGTTCTTTGATATGTTGAGCTGTTGAATACAAATTAGAAAATAAAATAAATTAGTATTTAAGCAGTATATAATATAAAACTTTATTAATATCAACTACCTATAATCAACACATAGTTTCCAAATGGTTGAAATAGTTAAGTATTTCTTTATTATACATAATTATAATATACAATGTTACCTTATGAGGTTGTGAACGTAATACCTGTATGACGTAGTGACTAAAGTGAGATAACTCAACATAAGCATTTGATTTTCTTTATGTCGCCTTAACTCCTTTGAAATATACAAAAATATATCGGATATCAAAGATTGATAATATGTTTTAAACTATTATGTAAGTTATTTTCTTATTAAAAATATTGCCACGTCAAGTCTATGAAACTAAGCCAGGACTCAAGGATCAAACAGTAATTATCCGACAGTGGGATGCCTCAAGGGCGTGTTTTAGGACCACTTATATTGTCTCGTGTTTTTTTAATTTGCGATTGGCTAATAAATTACTAACAAGTTTTCCTCGTATAACTTTTTACATTCATATGTTGGTAAAAATAGAAGTTTTTTTGTGATGCAATTTATGACTGATCGGTCAAGGGCAAATCAATTAGAAGTAATATGCCTCAGACACACAGACACATAGACACGAAATCCGGCCGAAGGACCAATGTTCAGTAACGGGGGCTTCTAGGGCTTCTCCAATGAATATTTTATTGAATATTGTAAATGCGTTTATAACAAATACATTAAACGATTTATATGCAATGTAATAAAAATAATTCTATAATAATATACGTGTAGTGCAGTCGACCGAGAATTCGTTAACGTATTGCAAAGGCTTCTTTCAAAGGCCTCTTTAAACCGCGCATAGATATTTTCTTCAGCCGGTGTCTATGATATTGATATTTAGATTGAAGGCGCGCGCCATCTATCGTTTCACGTTGGAATTCTCTGCGGTTCTTGTTTCATAAGAGAAATAGATGGCGCGTAGGTGTGGCGCCGACAACTTACGTCATATAGACTTGGTTTAAAGCTGTCTTAAAAAGTTATAGAATCTTGCTGCATAAAATATACCAAAGTGTTATACGAACGCGGTGCTTGTGCGCGTGCGCACGGCAATTAAATATGGCAATAGAAAAATATGTAATATTATTATGTGCGTTGTGTTGTTTGTGTAGTGTTTCCTGCGATCTGAATCTTAATGAAGGTATCTGTTTACACACACTATTAGTTTCTTTTTTAAATTACCCGCGACGTTTCCAGGTGGATTAAAAAAAATCTTGCATACAAACCTTGTCCGGACAATTCTTAACAAACATTAAAAAATCTTATTTGCGGAAGCTATGCGCGTACATACTTAATACATTTTCTCGAAACAATTTGAACTTATGTCCTTACAGTAAAGTACACTGTTTCTGTTTATAAATAAAGTACAACTTCATGAAATCAATCAATAAATATTGTAATGCCATCTTAATTGTACCAAAAATCTATATAAATAAATACATACTAGTCTATGCTAGAAAAGCGTTGAAGTAAGATTTGAGAACTTAATTTTGTAGTTTTTTCTCGTTAAATCAGTTACTAACCTAACCTATTCATTTTAAATAGTTCCAAGAAAAATATCAAGGTCTTTGACCTAACGACTGGTTTACTACCTGTTAGGTATCTTAAATAATGATTACCATATAGTACGCCTACCTACGCTAGTACTATTTATATAATAATAATAACAATAAAGGTATTTATTTCTCTCTTTCACAAAGGTAAGTACAAATGACATAATCATACATTACATACATAATTATACATTACATATAGGGCAATTTTCATTCCTTTGCCCTCACTTCTTGGACGAATCTTAGTGATTCTAATAATACCGTCACGAGCCGGATTGTAGGTGCGTGGTGTCCTAATCTTAATCATCTACTAACTGTACAAACACAATTTCTACCGCCCCCACGTTGATAAACGAAAAAGGGAAAATTGTTTCTCCCTATCTTGTGGGAATTTCTCAAAACCCCGTATCAAACAACCTCTTTTACTTTAACGTTATTACATATATTAGTGTGGAGACACTGGGATCACGTCGGAGTCACCAGTGTGGAGTGCGTCAAATTCAAATTCGAATTCAAAATGCAAATTCAAATTCAAATTCAAATTATTTATTTGCATAACATGGGTTTTCAAAAGATGTTGCATATTAAAAAGTTGTTTCACCACATTCAGCTTCATAAAGCATGCAAAAATTAATTAAGTAGGTAATTCAGAAAAATATTGGTAAACGTCGAATTAATACAAAAAACAATTAAAAATGTCATATTAAAAGCAAACATAATGGAAAATGTCAAATAAATACAAAAATAATGGAAAATGTCAAACAAATATAAAAAATAAAAATAATATAAAATAACAAAATAACAGAACATTAAAAGTGACAATTATATTAAAGTTGGATCTTCTAAATATTCGCTAACAGAGTAGTAAGCTTTTTCCACAAGCAGACAGTGCATCCTCGTATGAGGTGTATTGTTCCTCCATCCAAAGGGATCGATCCCCCGACGGGCAGACAGGCGGGTCTTATGCCGAGCGGGCCACTGCCCTACGGTTGATGTCGGGAAGTTGTATATTATACGCAAGTTGCACGGTAAACTTCACTTGCGTGATTCAGGATTTTTGTTTCGTACAAGTTCTTATCTAGGTCGATAGATGTCGCTATAATCGGTTGCCCAACGTGGTCAATAACGTCCATTAGAGGGCGTTTGAAACTTTTAAGGGGGAATGTAGAAGAAATCGAGGAAATTAGGGGGTGTTGGCAAGTTTAAGGCTCTGTTTCACCACTTCTGGATATCCGCTAATCGCCCAATAAAATAAAAAATGGAACAAAATTTGTATGCATTTATCTGTCAAGTAATTTAACGGCAACTTATCAGGTCGGTGTTGAAATGTCCTTAATTTCCCGATATTTCAGCCTTAAATGTCAAATTATATTCACAACCACCACGTTTGTAGATATAAAAATAGGGGTGAAATAATGTTAAGATTTAAGTGTGACTTTATTCCGACGCACCCTTCGATCAACAATAGATGGTTGATCGAAGGACGCACTCAAAAAAAGTCCTCCATCCTGCGTCCAATCACCGGATGATTTAGGTAACTAAGCTAAGAGATCACTGCTTAAGATTTCAAATTCATGAAGACGTCACCAACATCTATTGATGAATCAATAATGTCATTCAATCGACATTTCTTACTTTACAGTTAAAGCAAGATACTTTTTTTATTTCAGGGTCGCCATGCACGACGGACGGATATAACGGCACGTGTCTAAACATATATAAATGTAAATCGGCAACCCTGACATATGTATTAGTAAGTATCCTGGATTATACATTGTTGTATAGATAGAGACTAGCGACCCGTGAGCAGTTTCACCTGCGTTATCTGGTGAACCGACTGCATCACCACCTACTGGGTCCAATTGTGAATCTAAAGGTAGCATTCGAATCAAGACGACCGCGACGAGAAACCACGACGTGAGACCGCGACCGGTGACCGGTCGCAGGTCGCGGGGCGACAGCTGCCTGGTAGCTGTCGCCCCGCGACCATCCCAAATACACACAACAAATTTGTAAGAGGAAAAAAGGAGGAGTTCCTCCTAAACGCCTGGACTGATTTTTATAAAATGACTAACACACGGACACAAGAACAACACCCCTCCCCTCTGACAGACAGAATGTCAAGAAACACTTCCATTTACGGTCGAAATAATTTATTTTCCAGCGAAATGCGGGCTTCATACCGAAAAAAGAAACCTCAATTTGGTTCTCGGAGTTACCAGACATCTGTTCCTACAAGAACAACGAGCCCGTGGTCTGCTGCACAGACTGTGACAGGACCAACGAAGACATGTAAACTTCGTCCATTTTATTTATTAATTTCGATCGTATGCGTGCGCAAGCATAATGCCAATAACCGGACACAAATCGAGACTCCGAGCTTCTACTGAGAATTTCACAGAAAAAAAATTAAAAACACTGCTCGACCCACGAATCCAACCTTCTAGCGTAGCAATCGCGCTTGGGATCACTAGACCACCGATCCATATCAGAAAACCAGCACTATGGCATTGGGTATGTTCCGTTTCCTGATGTCTCAGCATTATGCTGAGATAGGGATTATCTTTTTTGGCCTTGCGCTGGATCGCATTCTTTTTATATTTTTATTTCTATTGTTTTGTGCGAGTCCAAAAATAACAAGATTTTCTTTCTTTCTTTCATATTGTCTTAGTCTGTAGTCTGCCACTGTACTTATTGAAATAAAATAAATATGTAACATTAGTCTGTTAAATTATTGTCTTTGATTTTAGCCATCGGAATGACGCAGTTAAACCATCTCTCCGGATAACTACAGATGGTACTACTAGTATAGCATGGGACAGTAAGTATCTCCATTAAAGTATCACCATCCTCTTCTTATCGTAGGTATCGACCGTCTCTCTCTCTCTCTCTTTCTGGCTATGCGTTCCACATGGTAGTGGGGTCAGCCTTCCGTATATTTCTTTTCCACTTCGCTCTGTCCATGACATCGTCATCATCGACACGTCTTCGGAAACTTTACACTCACTCATGTCCTTTTGGACAGTATTCCATCGTATCCTAGGTCTTCCTTTGGATCTTCCCCCGGGGAGGAAATATTTTGAAGTATCATATCGACAGTAAACTGCATTCAAAGTCTGAAGACAGTATAAAAACAGAAAGTAAGTATTGTAGCGGGGATATCCGAACGCAGGCAACTCCCAGGGCGCAAGGGCCGTGGTAAGGCTCCAAGGAGATATTCTCCTTCGCGCTAACGTGTATCCGAACTTCCTACCGCGCATGCGTACTGCGCCGACCAATTACAAGACGGCCGGCGCCGATCGCGTTACTTTGTAAGCCTATGATTGGCTGTAGGATAGTCAGTAGAATTATGGCGGATTGTGAGCAACATGTAAGACTGTGTCGGGTGTTCTCTTAAAGTTTTATTAAAGTTTTGTATCCTAAGAACAAGACTCTGTCATTTACCGACCCACCCCGACTATAGTATAAAAAATAAGAATTCTGCTAGGTACTGGGTTTGTCGGCCAGATTGCCAACAAATTTATGGTAGCAGTATAATTTAGTAGTTTGATAATGTCATTGTTTTGTGAATTAAAGAGAAATGTAGCCAGTGAAATAACTGAACAAATTAAATCTCAATTCCCAAGGTGTCAACGCGCTAATGACCCATATTTTTTTGGAGTTATTTCTTTCTTTATTCGTAGTTACGTCAGTCACACCTGTGACACTCCATACAAACTTTCCGATACCACTGCACACTACAATACCAAATGTCAAACTTGTCACAATTACGTTTGTACACGTGCAAATGCAAATGTGTCCGTGAGAGTGCGTAGGGTTTGTTGGCAGTACGTCCGGCAAGAACACCGGCAGAATGCGGGGGACCTGATGTATCTGATGTTAGGGAGGGGCGGAGAGTGGCCATTCTGTATTATTTATTCTGTGCGTTAGTTCCAAAAAATCATGGGGAAGTCATAAATTTTCATACAAAAACATATGGAAGAATAAGTTAACACTTAGATTCAGCTCTGAATATCAGGAGTTTGTTAAAGTATCAATAAAGGTTTACGATAGATTGATGGATAGAATAAACACATCCCATATCCTATAAGGCATGATCATCCCTTAGCCCAATTCACTTGGGGTCGGCACAGTATGTCTTTTTCTTCCATACATCTCTATTAGCCGTCATTTCATCATTTGAGTTCATATTAAGTATTATATCTACTTTCGCACATAGTCCATCCATCCTTTCTTTGGTCTTCCTCCTCCCTTATATCCACCCATATTCATGATCATAACCTTTGTGGTAACATGCTCTTCACTTCTACTGTAAGGTGCCTATTGTTAGGCTAAAAATTTATCTTTATTTCAGAATGCCTAGAGTATTTCCAACGTCTGCCATACCCATGTCGTGGGGTAGGAGCTCTAACCGTCGAAAAACAATGGGATAAAAAAGCGCAATGTCATAGTGTCTTCTCTCATGGACCCCTGGCCGTGGGGGGCAGAGACCCACAGAGGTGGGAGTTCCCGCATTTGGTACGTTGCAACTAGTTGCCTTTGTAGTTCTTTAGATTAGTCCCAATTGGAGCATAAGCTCAACGTTGGGGGAGAATGTAATTTACTAGCTTTCCACCAGCGGCTTCGCCTGCATTGTCTGGGTATTTCTTATAACTTTCATCCCTTATTTCAACCCCTTACAACCCTTTTTATCACTATCTGTGTACCAAATTTCATTTAAATCGGTTCAGTAGTTTTGGCGTGAAAGCGCGACACAGACAGACAGAGTTTAAAAGATATTGTATGTTGCAGGCTTTGCTTGGTTATGGTGAGGACGTGGAGTCTGCGCAGTGGCTGTGCAGCGGCTCCGTGATCAGCGAGAAGTTCATCCTCACCGCCGCGCACTGCACGTCCACCACTGTACTGTTAGTATAAAATATATTCATTCATCTTCATCCAGCCTTCATTATCCCACTGCTGGGTATAGGCCTTCCTTAAACACTTCCACTTGCCTGGGTCCTGCCATGTCGTCGACCCATCTCGCCACAGGATTACCCGTTTTTCAGTTAACTCCTCTTGGTAACTATTCAGTCAAGGTGTTACTCCCATCACCACGCCTGGCCATGTACACTGCCCACCTCCAATTGTGTTCCATGATCAGTCTTCCCATTTCTTTAACTTAGGAACTTGCAGTTTGATGTTTGCTCTCTGTCATATTTTATTTTAGTAATACATATCAGAAATTAGCTTTGGCAGTCATATTATTATACGTTTATTTGAATAAATTAATATAGCCTTCTGGGTTAGCGTCCATGTCTTGTCCCCGTACATCATGGTAGGCAAAACACACTAGTTGAAAAGAATAATAAAATTACTCTAGAATTTACAAGCTAAAGAATAACTAATAATTTAAGTGTAAACTTTGTTTTTAGGGGTAGTATAACATTTGCGGTACTGGGGCTTCTGAAAGGGACCGACCCGAAGAAATACTGGAAGATACATAAAATTAAGAAGATCATAATTCATCCCGAGTTTAAAGCACCGAGCAAGTACCACGACATTGCTCTCCTGGAGACTGAGACTGAGTGAGTTTTCTTAACCAAGAATGTATCATTGATATAGAAGCGCGGCTGAAAACACAGCTCGCGTGTGAAAACAAAATTAGAAATGACACAAAGCTTTTGACGAATCGGAAATTCATGTCATTTCCAAACATTTTACTATTTATCGAATACTTGCCAAGCCCGGCCTGTAGACAGTTGCATTTTGACATTCGAATCGACAAACGAATACAAACAAAATGTTTGGAAATTACATAAGCTTTCGACAAAGTCACTACTTACTACACTACACCACTAGACCACAGACGTCGTCTGTTGTGCTGATCACGAGGTCGTGGGTTCGATTCCCACAGGACGCAAACATTTATTGTGCTAAACTTAAGTGTTTGTGTTTGTCTGGGTGTTTCTTATGTATTATAAGTATGTATTTACAAAAAAATGGATATTTATAAGTATTATATCCATTGTCTACTATCCATAGTACAGGCTCTGCTTAGTTTGGGACTAGATGGTGCTGTGTAAAAATGTCCCAGATTATTTATTTATTTAAATCAGGTTAGTCACTAGTCATTTCCATACATTTTGTTTCTATTCGTTTATCGATTCGAATGTCAAATTGTGGCCTTTAGACAAGTTGCAATTTCACATTCGAATCGACGATCGAATTCGATCGATGTCAGATTGCAACTTGTCTAGTCCGCCTGGATTTTAATCCCAAGTCACTGTTTATCACAAAAACCTGTAATACACAATAGATGTAATTATATTTCAGGATCAATTTCGGCAGAGACCTCTTGCCTGCTTGTCTGGATACAGGGCATAAAAATGTTAGAGACGCTGAGGCCTCGGGCAGGAGCCGTCTGGGCCACAGAAAAAGTTTAGCTGACATTATACAAGTGGTAAGACATTTTCACCAGATAAATAAAAAAAGGAATAAAATTTGTATCTGCCAAGTAATAGGCGTTGAAGCAGACGCTAAAAATCCAAAACACTCAGATTCAAACTTTGTAGTACGTACATATTAGAGGGATTAGAAATTGCTGATTAGGATTTTTTATCCCCTTTAAAACTTTTACTATGATGCAGCTCATAAGAAATGGTATGTTTTTATAAGTCGGTATCTATATTGTATCTTATTTTGATTTTATAAAAGCGAAAGTTTGTAAGTTTGGATGTTTGTTGCTCTTTTACGGCAAAACGGCTGAACCGATTTGGCTGAAAGTTGAAACGGTAATGGCTTATACCTTGGATTAGGACATAGCTACATTTGAGTCCCGAAAAATTCAAACTACCTACTACGGGAAATAGGGGTCAAAAGCTAGTATTTTTAACTAATGAATGAAATATGTTTAAAAAATACAATATAGTAAAGTGACCGGAGAAGAAAATGTTACCTTTATGACAACTTGAAGCTTTTTTACAGATCTATCTGGATCCATTCAGTGAAGAAGAATGTAAAAAAATATATCAACCACATAGGCATCTAAAAAAAGGTTATGATCATGAAAAACAGATGTGTTTTGGCGACCATGACTACATCATCGACCCTTGCGAGGTAAAACAAATAAATTCTTTAAGCAATCACAAAACTTTAGACTAAAATAATAACAGAAGAAGAATATACTCAAGAAATACGTAAACATATAAACGTTTGAATCCAATCCTTGTATTGGACACAAATTTGTACATACTCAGGCTTGAGAAATTCGAGACCACCACTTGCTAACTTCTGTAGCTCCACGTTCATACACATACACATACACATATATTTTATCATACACGCGCGTCGGTTGTAAGTCCTATGTACCTGACCTTTGTGAAACTGGTAATTCAAGAATTATTACTCGCTTAAACTTTGGACGAAGACATCATGAAGGAAGACGTACATATTCCTTAGAGATTTATCCAATGTTGTGTGAATTCTTCAACATATTCTATCCAACAGACCATATTATTTTCAATTTGTGTCACTACAATATCCTTCAATTGTTTTCTTGTCACAATCCTGACCTTACTAATATTATAAATGCGAAAGTAACTCTGTCTGTCTGTCGCGCTTTCACGCCAAAACTACTGAACGGATTTAAATGAAATTTGGTACACTGCTTGAGAAAGAACATAGGCTACTTTTTAATGCAAAAAAAGGTCTGTAAGGGGTTGAAATAGGGGATGAAAGTTATCAGAAATACCAGACCACGCGGGCGAAGACGCTGGCTGAAAGCTTGTTCTCCATATATCATTCGAAGATACCAACCGATTATATTTTACCAGCTATGTCTATTTCTATTTCATTCGATTAAACATTGCAAGATTTTCTTATATTGTTTTATTCAAACGTAAAACGTTGTCTTTTTCAGGGCGATAGCGGGGGACCTCTGCAATTGAATGATCATAAGTGTCAATACACTATTATTGGTGTGACGGCGTACGGCAAGGAGTGTGGAATCATCAGCTCTGCTGGCATATACACTAGGGTGTCGTACTACGTGCCCTGGATCGAGAGCGTCGTGTGGCCAGAGGAGACTGAAGCACGCAGGAAGAAAGTAAATAAAGTCAAATAAAAAGTCTGCAAAAGTACAAACTAAAATAATTTGTTTTTTTATTTTACTTATTAAATATTTGTTCACTGATATGTTGAGCTGTTGTATACAAATTAGAAAATAGAATAAATTAGTATTTATGCAGTATATAATACAAAACTTTATTATAATCAACTACATTATAAATTATAATCAACACATAGTTTCCAAGGTTGAAATAGTTAAGTATTTCTTTATTATACATAATTATATGCAATGTTACCTTACGAGCTTGTGTACGTAATAGCTCTATGACATATGACTAAAGTGACATAACGCAACATAAGCATTTGATTATCTTTATGTCGCTGTAACTCCTTTGAAATAAACAAAAATGTATCGGATTTTACAGATTGATAATGTTTTAAGTTATCATGTAAGTTATTTTCTTATTAAAAATATTCCCACGTCAACTCTATGAAACAAAGCCAGGACTCCAGGATCAAACAGTAATTATCAGACAGTGGGATGACTCAAGGGCGTGTTTTAGGACCACTTATATTTTCTCGTGTATTTTTAATTTGCGATTGGCTAATAAATACTAACAAGTTTTCCTTGTATAACTTTTTACATTCATATGTTGGTAAAAATAGAAGTTTTTTTGTGATTCAATTTATGACTGACCGGTCAAGGGCAAATCAATTAGAAGTAATATACCTCAGACAGACAGACACACACAGACACGTCAAAATTATAACACCCCATCGTTTTTACGTCAGGGGTTTAAAATACAAAGGTATTTGAAGTAACCATGAACCAACCAAGGAGCCATACGCTGCGTCGCGGCTCGTCGTCGCCATAATCTCAACTTCCGAGAACCCAATACAAAGCCACCGCACGTCCACGCACACTAAGTAGGTACATCACATTGCACACAACAATAAACACACACACACACGCTATGTGTATATAAAACATAAAACAAGTTTATGATGTTTATATAGATTGATTGTATTGAATGTATCATATAGGTAATGTATTAGTTTTGTTATGTATTATCACATTTTTTTAATTTTAATTTTTGTAAACTGGTATACCATCCGTTCGTCATTGTAGGTCTGGTTGAAAACCAGCGCCGTTTCAGCGCAATTTATATTAGAGTATAATAATTATAGATAGTAAGTAGTATTTAAGATAAAATTGTGCTGAATAAACCATTTTTTCTTTCTATCTTCTTTCTTTCTTCTGAGTATTGAGTCTTGTTTTTGGTTCTGGTGTTAAAGACATCAACGTGCGGTTTGGCACTTCCGCCAATATATACGAATGTAAGAGAGGGAACCATCTATAGAATGACCGCGGCAAGACCACACCATTACGACTGTATTCCCCACGGGTTAAACAGAGGTGTATGCAAACACTTCGCCGGTATGTATTGAACCCATGTAAACAAGCCTATTGCCGCAATCCAAACTCAGATCTTATTAGAGTTTTATATTAAAAAAAAACAATAATATTTTAATCGACCTGGGAACCGAACCTTGAAAGTAGCAGTCGCACTTACGATCACTATCGAAGCGGTTATCGCCGGCGGCTAACTCTCTCGACGTTGTCTTGGAAAGAAAAAAGAAAAGTCGGCAACTTTGGCTGCAATATAAGATTATATTTTTTTTCTTTAATTTATTTCATAAGTGATCATTTAATAAGTGAGAAACAAAAAAAAGAAAACAATAGAATTATCACAAAAAAACATAATAAATAGTCTTGTCAGGATTATGAGAAACTTGCACAATTAATAATTCAGTTTTATACGAACTCGGACCTTTGTCGGACGAGTGCACTGCGCGTGCGCCGTCAATAATTATGGTGCTAAAGAAATACGTAGTAATATTATCTACGTTCAGTTATTTGTGTTGTGCTGAGTGTGAACTCAATCTTAAAGAAGGTAAGTTTAAAAAATATATAATCTAATCTATACTAATATTATAAAGTTGAAGAGTAGAAAAGTCTGTTTGGTTAAACGCGCTTATCTCTGGAACTACTGGTCCGATTTGAAAAAAAACTTTCAATGTTAGATAGCCCGTTTATCGAGGAAGGCTATGGGCTATATATCATCACGCTACGACCAATAGGAGTGGAGTATCAATTAAAAACGGGGAAAAAAATCTACTTCTACGGGAACGAATTCGCGGGCAACAGCTAGTCTAATATATTAAATTCTCGTGTCGCGTGTTTGTCAACGGCCGGACTGATTTGTATGAAATTTTGTGTGCATATTAGGTATGTCTGAGAATCGGCCAACATCTATTTTTCATATCCCCTAAATGATAAGAGAGACCCCTTTATGACAAAACGTTTGCCGGGTCAGCTTATTATAATATACTACATTGAAACATTTTTTTTTTATTTGATGGCGTCTGCGATTTAGTGCATAATTAAATAAATAAATAAATATCTTGGGATTTTTTTACACAGCACCATATAGTCCCAAACTGAGCAAAGCTTGTACTATGGGTACTAGACAAAAATAAATAATAATAATTGATATAATTATTATTAAACTCTCAGATCTAGTGGTTTAAGTAACGGACTGCTGGTCTTGAGGTCGTGGGCCCGATACCTAAGGACACAAATATTTATGTGATGAACTTCTAGTGTCTGTGTTTGTCGAGGTGTCTCACATTATAATATTCTAAGTAGGTATTTAGAAAAAGTATATAGGTAAGTATTATATTCCATTGTCTAGTACCCATAGTACAAGATCTACTTAGTTTGGTACTAGATAGTGCTGTGTAAAAATGTCCCAAAAATATATGTATAATATTTTATTTTGTTTCAAAATATTTTTGTTCAATTTAGTTTAATGTTATCTGGAGAATTAGCCTAGCTTTATCTATATCTATACTTCTATACTAATATTATAAAGAGGAAAGATTTGTATTTTTGTATGTAACAAATAAACTCAAAAAGTACAGGACCGATTTGAAAAATTCTTTCCATGTTAGATAGCCCATTTATTGGGGAAGGCTATAGGCTATATATCATCACGCTACGACTAATAGGAGCGGAGTAGTAATGAAAAATGTTGCAAAACGGGGGAAAAAATTATAAGACCACGCGGGCGAAGCCGCTGGCGGGAAGCTAGTGTTAAATAAATAAATATGTAATATTAATGTTCCCAAATGATTGTTGTGCCAACAACAGGTCATTGTATACCATCCACTAATAGAAAAATAAACGAATATGAATTTATAATTTCGAATCAGATGACCGCTACTACCTTTATGCCTAAGAGATTTTCTCGGCCTGTGAAGTCTGCCAACACACACTAAGTTGTCTTGAGTGACCGTAATACATAAACATACCATCACGCCGGTATTCCCTAAAGGGTTGGGCAGAGGTGTTATTAGTATACCTGACACCCACAAATTCACCTTACGTGTAAATTCCATGTAATAGGTAGGCGCTTCATTGGTCTTGTGGTCTCAAGCGTGACCGCTACGCTAGAAGTCCTGAGTTCGTATCCCGGGTCGAGCAGTGTAATTAAGTTTTTCTGTGAAATTCCCAGTAGCTTGGAGTATGGATTTGTGCCCGGTTGATGGCAATAAGCTCGCGACTTAAGTCCAGGGGACCTAAACATAACGGCGATCTATGTATAGACATGAGTACACCTCTGCCTAGCCCTTTGAGGATACAGACGTGATGATACGTTATGTAAACAATGAATAGGTCAAGTTAACTCTTAATGGTCACTGCACTCGTTTAATGCAGATAACAACTAATTAATTATTATAAGTTTCATCTATACTAATATTATAAAGAGGAAAGATTTGATTGTTTGTTTGTTTGTACTGAATGGGCTCCGAAACTATTGCACTGATTTGAAAATTATTTCAGTGTTAGATAGCTCATTTATCGGGGAAGGCTATAGGCTATATATCATTACGCTACGACTAATAGGAGCGGAATAGTAATGAAAAATGTTGCAAAAACGGGGGGAATAAAGTTATCAAGACCACGCGGGCGAAGCCGCTGGCGGGAAGCTAGTATTTAATATAACTAGACTGCCAAGTCGTCGTCGGTCTCAAGTTCGAATCCAAAGCATACCTCATACTATTTGAAAGAATCGACTGGCGGGTAAACACAGAAGACGCAGGTTCGAAGCCTGCCCGCCAGTAATTTTTTCCTTCATTAAAATAACTGATGTTATCTTAGCTTGGAAAATGCTAAAAATACAATAAAATACATACCACAAAGTTTTAGGATAACTAATTCATTATTCATTAATTCGGTGAAGGGAACAAAGGAGGAAACCTGCATGCTTGAGAGGAAATCTGCATGCTTGAGGGATTCTGTAAACGGCGTGTGAAGTCTGCCAACACCCAGTAGAGTAGCGTGTTGGACCCGTGGACCCCTGCCGAGTAGTCGGACAGTAAATGGGTTGATGATAAATTTAAAAACATAAGTCATGTCCTACTTGTACATATATTTCAACAAGAAGGCAATAAAAACTTTCACAAACAAACTCTTTCGTCGAAATTATCTAATACTAGCTTTCCGCCAGCGGCTTCGCCCGCTATCCCGCGGGAACCATACATTTTACCGGGATAAAAAGTAGCCTATGTGCTATTCCAAACTATAATCTATCTCTGTGCCAAATTTTATCCAGATCCGTTCAGTAGTTTTTGCGTGAAAGAGTAACAAACATCCATCCATCCATCCTCACAAACTTTCACATTTATAATATTAGTAGGATACGGAAAATTTCGACGTAAAAGTTGTGTATTCCTAGTCTATCTTTATAACCTTCGAACCCAGGACCTCAGGAACTATTAGACCAACGAGGCAGTAAATGGCTTTAGATTGTAATTAATCTTGCGAGCGTATATTGTTGACAGATTGTGAACCGTAACACAGCTTACAATTATCGCATTCGTTTTCGGTAGATTATAATCTATCCAAGTGAAACCGTCAGTCGCCATTGTGACGTCTACACGAGAAAAAAATTTTTATTAAAGAAATAGGTACTACTTGTAAAATAAAATTACTAAAATTAGTTGTTTACATTTTATCTATTAAATAATATTATTGTATAAAAATATGTTGTAACATTATTTAAATCAAAGTAAAACCTTTACCTAGTTACCATATTTAATTAGTTATACGTAAGTTTTTTATAATAATGCTCATAAAAGATACAAATATTAGATTCACTAATTATTTAGCGGGTAAAAAAAACTTTTTAATTAATGTTTTGGCTTTATCAGCGGCCATCGCTTTGTCTTACAGTAAACACGTCATGAATTCATGATTATTTAATTTGTTTTTTTTTTTTCATTATTATAATGAGTGCGTTTTGTTTCAGAATCACCCTGCGTAACGGACGGACATAATGGCACCTGCCTCAGCTTATACAAATGTAGTTCGGCTGCCTTGACATATTTATTAGTAAGTATTAGCATAGTACAAAGAGGAACAGTAGCGAAACTAAGCCTAGTTGAAGAAATAAATACCTACGGCTACATTGTAGGCATAGGGTTGTAACTTTTAATATTTTTGATATTAGTTTTTTTACTAAAACATTTTGGTCTGTAGCGATCAATCAATAGAATTGAAAAAACTAGCTTACAAATAAAATATAAATAGGGAATCTCATGGCGTCGGTTAATCTCAGCCCAAGACGATAGTATAAAACACGGAAAACAGTTTAATATTAATACACAACAACTTGTAAATTTATTATGATCGACTTATAATTCGATAACGATTATAACAATAGCAATAAATCATTCTTAATACTCATTCATCTACCTATCAAAATCAGCAGGAAGTTTAAAATATGATATTTTCAGTTTTGATGAAGCCGAGATCAAACAGACGTATAGAATTTTTAAAAAGATCGCGTAGAAACAGAGATAAACTTAAAAACGCGACCACTCGTCTCAAAGAGGCACGTTTTTCTGACAGCACCGCGAGAACCGCTTAGGGACCTCGTCGGTGCGCTTGTTTGTGTGAGTGTGCCGTTTCGAGCGTTTGTAGGCAGTTTCCGGACTGTTTCATTATAATGACTGTGGTATTAGTCACTATTAGTAGCTCGATTCCTACTAATTTGTATCTATAGAGGAATTAACTGACAGACTGGTTCACTGAACTGGAAATACTAGTTATCATCATCATCATCATCATCATCATCATGTCAGCCAAAAGAGGTCCATTGCTGAACAAAGGCCTGTTATAGTGGTACTAGTTATACTAGTTAAATTTAATACTAGTTATACTGGAAGTAAAATAAACAACCGACTACGGAGTTTCTTGCCAGCTCTTCTCCATAAGTCCAACTTTTTGGAACCGTGCAACTAGTTTGACTTTTCGAAAGTTCCTATTTATATGGTCTAATTGAAATAAAATATTTGAATTTGAATTTGAACCGAAAAAATCAAAGTAACTTTTCCGCGCCTTCGTCCGCGCAGGCCTTACTAGAAACCAACGCAAGCAGGAGAAAACATACAATTACGCCTGTATTCCCTGTGGGGTTAAACTCAGAGTTCGTAGGTTCGTACAAACGTTCGTCAATACATTAGTACACCTCTCCTTCTGTGCCATGTAGTACGGACTAAGCCCCTAATGAAGTTTTCTTAATTTTCAGAGCAATTCCGGCTTCAGATCAAACGTGAGTTCAATATCCTTCCCAGCCTTCCCAGAGGTTTGTTCCTATAAGAACAAAGAGCCCGTGGTCTGTTGCACCGATTGTGATAGGAGTAAAAATGAATGGTAAGCATCCTTCATTTAAATTCATATTGGACTGGCCAGGCCTGATCCTGGCAAGATTTCATCATCATCATTAACCCCGAGAACATCTGCCACTTGGACGGGACCTGCAGTAGCCTAGAAAGCATTCAATCGACTGCGCAACCAAGTAGCCTACTGCAAAACACAACTTGGCATAATGGGGGACTATTAATCCGTCGATCACCCAGTGCGAGTGTGGTCTCCCAGACCAGGACATGCTTCACTTACTGGAGTGCCAAAATGTCCATACACCTGCACCTTTGAGGACTTAATAAACGCAACTGATGCCGCAATACCTACTGGGCTCGAATTATATGAACAAAATAGATTTACCATTGTGATACGTAAAGAACAAGATCAGCCCTTATCCATCATCACATAGGCCTGAGCCCGATTTTCAACTGTTTTTATTCAATGTGATATTTTCATCGGCATCATTATGAATCTATTTCCAGTCCCATTGCAGGTCACTGGTTTTCTCTCAGAATGACAGACACGGTGTCTAAGATCTGATGATCAGTCTTATACCTTCCTCGATGGAAATCTCAGGCATGCTGGATTCCTCACTGTGAATATTACAAATGGGAAAGTAACTCGCGTTCGTGTTTTACGTCATAAAATGTTTACTTTTTTGTAAATTACTAAATCGCTGAACAGATTACGATAGAATTTACTAAGGAAATATGAAGATTGCATGCCAGAGAAGGGCATTTTACCCAAAAAAGTATATAGTCTTTTTGGGACGCGAGTGTGCTACTTAATAATAAGATTTCTGATTATATTTAAGGTATCGGACAAAATTCATGCTGCCAATGGCACGTTTTGCTGATGTACAGGATGGATCAATTGCTCGAACCAGTAAGTATTAGTATTTTAAGCAGGACTATTATGCAAGCAGCTCGTAGTTTGGGTTGGTACCAGTTTAATGGCAGGACTCACATGGGACCTAAACATACCAACGCACTGTGGGTGTACCCCTGCTTCTCTTGGAGAATACAGAATGTTGGTATGTATATACTTAAGCTACATCGCCCCTTTCTAAAACGAAGAATTAAACGACAAAACTTTGTCGTTTATGGCGGCGAGTATCTATTAGAATTCGCTGTTACACGTGGGAAAAACAGTATTTTAATGATAAAAATAAACCATACTCGTACTTAGTTTATATGTAGTAAAAAGCAAATAGCTATATTTTACTTGATACTTACTTTCAAATGAATTACATATTTCAGAATGCCTAGAACATTTTCAACGCCTGCCGTATCCGTGTCGTGGGTATGGCAATTATCACGTCGACAAGGTTTGGAATAAAGAGAAGACATGCAGTCAGCTTTCCATGCGTGGAGCCCTGGGGGTGGGGGGGAGAGACGCCCAGAGATGGGAGTTCCCGCATGTGGTATGATGTTTAAATTTATCGTTACAACCCCCATGAACTTTCTTTTTGCTATGAAGTTTTTCCCCATGAGGTTTCTTCCAGTTGATCCTATACAGAAACAAATTATATTCTATTATAGATTATAGAAATAATATTTATTCAGCTACTTATATATTCATGGCTCTGATCTTCAACCATCTTTAGGCAAGAAACTCTCACTGTGAAATTGTCACTACGGGTACTTAAATACGCGTAGTGACAATTTTCTTGTATTTATTTGGCAGGCTTTGATCGGTTATGGTGTGGACGTGGAGTCTGCGCAGTGGCTGTGCGGCGGCTCCGTGATCAGCGAGAGGTTCATCCTCACCGCCGCACACTGCACGTCCACTCGTGCACTGTCAGTACTCATATTATTTCTGTATATAACCTTATATCTTTTAAAACAAAAAAAATTAAGAAACCCTTGTAATCATCGTCAACAACAACAACTTCTACTATGATAGATTCAGCTATTCCGTTCATTTACGAGTAATTTGATAAAATATATGTATGGATCATGAAGGCAGCATTTTTAAAGATTTACAATTTGCACCTCAACCATGGAATTTGTGATCATCGATGTGATAATGACAATATGATAGTCAATTTGGGAAATATTTTGCTCTCTGATTTTTAAATAGAATTGTAGCTCTTTATAGTTGAATATTAAAATTTCAGGGGTAATATAACATTTGCGGCACTGGGGCTACTGAAACGTACCGATCCAAAGAAATACTGGAAGATACATAGAATTAAGAGGATCATAGTTCATCCCGAGTATGATGCACCGAGCAAATACCACGACATTGCCCTCCTAGAGACTGAAAACGAGTATGTATACAATAAGATTTTCGTAAACAATGGGGTCTTGTAATGTCACAAACTTTGTGGGAAATTCTATTGTCGAATTCTACATAAAACTAAAGATACGATTTACGATTTGAATTCATTTTAATGAGATACAATTAGCATAGTTATTCTTATTTTTATTGGTGTTCCACAAGGTATCATTTTAGGTCCTTTTATTAATACACCAAGTCGAAGAACCTGATTATTATTTGCAATTTGACCTCACTAACTGACAGCAAGTTCAACAAAATTGCCATAGTAAAATAATTGCTGGTTGTTTATATTTCGAATATTCCAGGATCAATTTCGGTAGAGATCTTTTACCAGCATGTCTGGATACAGGGCATTCTACGGCGGATTCTACCGCTGAGGCATCCGGCTGGGGTCGCCTGGGTCACAGAAAAAGTTTAGCAAATACATTACAAGTAGTAAGTATTGAGAAAATGAATATAATGAAATATAAAATGACGACGTCTGCGGTCTAGTGGTTCGAGTTCGAACTGCTGATCACGAGGCATGACCTCGTGATCAGCAGTTCGGTTTCGCAGCAGTTTCGATTCCGATAGTACACAAATATTGGTATGATGAACCTTAGCGTTGGTTTTTTCATCCCTCCTAACACGAAGCATCTTTTACAGGTTTATCTGGACGAATACAACGAAACAGAATGTAGAGGAATATTTCAGCCACACAGGCATTTGAAGAATGGTTACGATCATGAGAAACAGATGTGCTACGGCAACCATAAAGAGCTCATCGACACTTGCGAGGTAAATAACTAGAAACCCCAAAAGCAAGCCATCTTTAAGATATCGGTATTTTGATGGCAACTAAGAGGACAGTTAATGGTTTCTTGATGGAGTCCGATGATCATACGTGACCACCGCCTCACATGGTCATGGCTAATGTTATGAATCCCAATGCCATCCATAATCCATGATCCATTTAGTCGGTAGGAGTCTGACATACCCTGCCGCCTCCCCAAGTAGCAGATGACCCACGGAGATTTTCCGTACTAAACAAAAATAAAAAGGAGGATGATTAATTAACATTTATTTACTACAGGGTGATAGCGGGGGACCTCTACAAATCAATGAGTTCAAATGTCTGTACATTATTACTGGTGTGACGTCATACGGCAAGGACTGTGGAATCCTTGGCTCGGCTGGCATGTACACCAGGGTATCGTACTACGTGCCCTGGATCGAGAGCGTCGTGTGGCCAGAGGAGACTGAAGCACGCAGGAAGAAGGACGACGAATGGCTTAATAAATGGCTTGGAAATTAAACATGACAAAAATATAGACATTAATCATAGCTATATTGTTTTTTTATTTGTTGTGTTGCCATTTGGGGGGAAATTTCCAATTCACCACGCTGCTATGTGCCACGCACTAGTGGCAGTGGGCGGGGCACACAATTGGTAGGAACTGATGGCCGCTGGGGCAGAAAGATTCTCGAGTGGAGACTAGTGAGACCACGCACCGCAAAGCGCAGCGTAGGACGGCCTCCAACGAGATGAACGGATGACCTGATATAGATCGCTGGAACTCGTTGGATGCAGGTAGCATAATTATAACCGGTCGTTTTGGAAGTCTATGGGGGAGGCTTTGGTTATGCAGTGGACCTCTGTAGGCTAATATTATGATTGTTTTTTTACACCTAATTAAATTATATATAGATATATTGTTATTGACTGAGTTTAAGGACCTGGTTTCGATATTCCAGTCCAAATTCTCATCTTGTTTTTGTTTTTGCTTCTTTTGTAAATACCTGTTTTGTGATCCCTTCTGCCTTTATGGTTACCTAGGTTATTAACCTTTCGATGTCCTTAATGTTTTCCTTTTGCTTTTGCTTTGCAATTTAATACCTTTTGTAATCTAAAATAAATGTTACTTTGCTAAACCTACGTCATTAATTAGATCCGCCTCATGTTCTTATAGATGAATTCTGAAAGCTCATTTAGTAAAAACTGCTAAAAGTAGGCATAGGTAGGGTTATAAATGCGTCATCCTAAAGCTTATGTCAGTATCGTAGTAGATTTTATATATCGTGCGCGTCTTTATACAAATCGTTCTCAAGTATGGCTTTAGAAAAACTTTTATTAATATTGTGTGCATTTAGTTTCGTCATGGGTGACCTCAACCTTACCGAAGGTTAGTATGTCAAATGCACAATTTACTTCTTTAGTTTTAGGTATATTATTAACCGACTTCAAAATAGAGGGAAGGTTCTCAATTCGACTGGTTTTTTTTTGTTTGTTCCCTCAGAATTTCAACTAGGTGCACCGATTTTGATGAATATTTTTTATATGAAAGCTGGTGTTTCCCGTGTGGTGCCATTTCATTTTGGTGCATCTACGTTCCATATTTAATTTAAAAATAAATTATCTCTATATATATAAAAATCAATCTCCGAAATGTTTGTACGCGCATAACTTCCGAACAACTGCACCAAATTGGATAATTCTTTTTTTGCTGTGTTGTGTAAGTTTTTTTTTGGAAGAAAAAAATATTGTTTTCACTGGTTTGTTTTTTTGTAATTCCAAATATTCTAAAACGATAAAGAGCCTAAAAATAGAATTACCTTTTAGTGTTAGTGCCCCCATATAGTCGGCCGTAGAATTGAAGGCAATCTTTATTTAGGTAAGTGTGCGAAAAAATGTCAACCTTAAGGTAATTCACTTTTTAGGCGCTCAACGTTTTTTAAATATTTCGGACATTGTAACGACAAAATAATGAAACTACTTTTTTCTTCTTCACCAATGTTGTCTATTTCTGATTCTGATTCACAAGGTCTAAAATACCTACAGTATTTTTATAATCCTGTTTATTAGAGCTACCAGACGAAAGATACGAGAAACACGCCTATGATGAAAAAACCACTGTAAAGTCACTATAAAAAAAAAAAAAAATGAATTTATTTCAGGCAATGTGTACCCATAATTTACATGTCCGATTCGTTAGTAACAAAGGTCTTAATAACTATGTTAGTACTTACATATTTAAAAAATTAAATTAAATCAAAATTAAATCCTCTATTAATTATTCTTATAGAATTTATATGTCAGTCAAATCATTATAATTATTTAACTAACTTACCAATTCTAGAACACATGCAGCTTTACAAATCTCCCTAGCACGCTATTGAGTTCTGGCCTCTCTGCAATCATCTTCAGAATTCTGTTGTTGCCACCCCGAATTCGGCGTATTAGTGAGGACGACTTTTTACGCATGATTGCAAAAAAGTCGTCCACCCTCGCATCAGCAAACATGCCCGAGGCGCTACAAAACCACTATATAGCCACTGTATAGCTCTATTACAATATTTTATTTTTATTTCTTAAAGCAGTGATAGCCTAGGGATATGACCATGAAACTGCAAGTAAAAGGTCGCGAGTTCGAATCCAAGGCACGCACCTCTGACTTCTCGAAATCATGTGCGCTCGCATCGCAATCACTCGCTTTAACGGTGAAGGAACACATCGTGAGGAAAAGTGGCTTGGCTTGGCAGACTTCACATGGTTATCCATGTGAAGTCTGCCAAGCCAGGCCACTTTAGGCTAGTGATGGCGAACCAATGGCACGCGTGCCATTGCTGGCACGTGTCAAAATATTTTGGGCAGTAAACTTTGGGTTATAGGTGCCTCATCGATATTCTTTCCCCCATTAATTACTGAATTATGATTGCATGACGGCACGTCACAGTCCTTTTAATTTTTTTTTTAATAAAAATTAGAACACAGACGAGTAAAGGTTCGCCATCCCTGGCCTAAACCCTCTCTCATACTAAAAGGAGATCCGTGCCCAGCAGCAGTGGAACACTGGAACAGTATAAGGGTCGATGACTGATGACTAGATCTAACTACTACTACTTATTTACAATTACAAATTATACAGTTATGTATGTCATCGTCAGTTTTATTTACATCTTTGACTTTATCATCACTACGCCAATCAATGATGTCTTGTTGCAGGCTCTCCTTGTACCACAAAAGGGTTGAACGGCACTTGTGTTAACATATTCAAATGTAATTCAGCTGCACTCTCGTATTTATACGTAAGTATTTGGTAGGACTACCCTATCAAATAATAACCCTATCTAAGTTCTAGAACACAACAGTAACAGTAAAATTGGGTAGATCAGGCAACATAACTACTCTGCAATAGAAAATGGTCAACTTATACTCTATACTCTTCCTTAGCATCTATGTAAACCACATTTACAAAAATGAAATATTATTATTATTATCCTTTTAATGTTGTAGTTGTAGGCATAACCCTTAAGTAAACTTACAAATTACAGATAGCTACAATGCAAATCACATTAATTCTATACCCCTGGGTCCTTAGGCGGTTTGCTGAAATATGACAGTAGTTCCGCGCAGACTTTAGTCGGATTGCTTTATAACTACGTCATCGGATGGACCGATAAATAATAATAAATAAATAAATAAATATCCTGGGACATTTTTTACACAGCACCATCTAGTCCCTCTAGACAATGGATATAATACTTATATACTTTTTTTTTTGTAAATACATACTCATAATACATAGGAAACACCCAGACAAACACAAACACTTAAGTTCATCACAATAAATGTTTGTGTCCTGTGGGAATCGAACCCACGACCTCGTGATTAGCAGTCCGGTACTCGAACCACTAGACCACAGACGTCGTCAAATGTCGATGGATGGCTAACCAATTCCATTTATTCTGACAGATGAATGCAGGTTACGATGTGGAGAAATATAAGATTCCAGAATTACCAGAGATCTGCTCTCAGCAGGATAGCGAGCCCGTCGTCTGTTGCACTGACTGTGATGTTGGTGATGAAAAGTAAGCAATGTTTCGATGATAATAGCCCAAGATACACTCAAGTACTTTTGAAGGTTCAACACCAAAAACTAATCCAATTACTTCTCTATATCTTCTGTTAGGTTACTTCTTCTTACTATTGCAGCGCTTATACAATTTAAATGAATCAGTTTTAATTATTTTTTTAGTCTACTTTAAATTCTGAAGTGACTTCTGTAAATAGGTAACCTAAACATTAACAAGTCAATATGTTTTTTTTTGTAATCTAGACGGGCCAGCATTTTCTTTTGTGAGGATATCTGCAAACAAACACATTATTTCAAAGTCCAAATTACTTTGAATAATACATTTAATATATCTTTTTCCATTGGTGTGGTCAGAAACTACAGAATACTTTTTATACGTTTCATATTATACTTCTGGTGCTCATTCAAACATTTTCTCATATATGCGCCGGTTGTGAGTAACAACGCACCTGAACTTTTTGGAGTAACAATATGTTCGATATAGGTAGGACTTATGTTTTCCTATGGCGTCCCCTCCCCTTCACTGACATAATTTTAAGTAAGTTAATCAGCCTTATGTTACTCATTGTCAGTTACCGCAATTCTGAAGTTGGGTCTTATGGAGATATCACTGAAACAGAAACTTCATCAACTTCACTGGCCAGAGATAGTGAGTTACACACAATATTTTTAATGCTACTTAAACAATGGAGAGTAGTGCAATCGCCGTGTTTTTTATTGCAGTTTTCACGATAAACTTCACAATCTATTGTAATTCAGTGTCTACTATTATTAGTATTATTAGTACAGTATTCGCCGGCGTGGTTTGGGTATTTCTCAAAACTTTCACGCCCTATTTCAACCCCTTACAGCCCTTTTTTCGCATTAAAAAGTACCCTACGTCCTTTCTCAGGCTCTAGACTAGCTGTGTACCAAATTTTATTTAAATCGGTTCAGTGGTTTTGGCGTGAAAGCGAGACAGACAGACAGCGATAGCATTAATAAGGATATTCTCTTCGATAACAAGGAAGACTGCAACATTTAGACATTTGAAATGTTTAAAGTACTTTTTTCCTTTATTTTGTTTAAGTTAATTAAAATCAGCATCAGCACCAGTATGAGCTGATGTGTCCATAAATGTGCAACTTTGATACTCTTCTCTATAAAGACCACTCATCTAGTGTATTTTTGTTTTCAGAATGCCGCGAATATTTTCTAAGTTTACCATATTCGTGCCGTTTTCCCGAATTTTTATTGATAGACAAGATTTGGAATGAGACTAACAAATGTCATGAAACCGATTATTTTGTAACTCATATCGCGGAATCGATAGGTGGAAGGGATGCAGTCAGATGGGAATTTCCACACGTGGTATGTTGTTCACACCGACCAACCACGGTTGTATCGTCTGTGGTTGTTTGGTTTGATTGTCATCGCAATGGCGATATCGAAAATATATAATTCGTATACTCGGAAAAAATATTTTAAAAGAGTGGGTGGGGATTGAGAGGGGTCGATTCTCTGCCCCTTTCGCGCAGAACGAGTTGTATAGGATTTATATGGCGTACTAGCACGTGACGTCACTATACAGTATAGTGTCCTCTCTTTCTAGCATTAAATTAAAAATCTTTTGACTTTTTTGTTTATCAACAAATTTTTATTTTGTTTAGCATCTCTTGTGGCTAAGTATGTGCGATATATGGTGGTTAAGTTTTTTATAAGGCCATAAAAATAGTCAGTCACGTAAACCTATTGCATTGAATTGCTGCTAAATTGGTGTTGTTATTGACTTATTTGCGAGATGATGTATGATATCGTGACAGAAGTGGGTAGGAACAAGCTAGTGATGATAAAATCGAACCACTTCAAATGTGTGTTGTTTTCGTACCTTGATCACGTAGTATTTATGATTAAGAGGTTCCATTTGCAGGCTCTTCTTGGTTATGGTAAGGACGTAGAGTCTGCGGAATGGCTGTGCGGTGGTTCCATCATCAGCGAGAGATTCATCCTCACCGCCGCGCACTGCACGTCCACCCGTGTACTGTAAATATAAATAGTTTATATTTAGTTCATTTTTACAATGTAATTGCCCCTACTGTAGAATTTACATTGTAGATATAACATTACACACTCTATATTTCGTAATTCTCAGGGGTAATATAACATTTGCGGCACTGGGGCTTCTGAAACGGACCGACCCGAAGGAATACTGGAAGATATATAAAATTAAGAGGATAATAATTCACCCAGAGTACAAATCACCGAGCAAGTACCACGACATTGCTCTTCTGGAAACTGAGAACAAGTACGTATACAAAAATTTGGTCGTACAATGCATCCAAATATGATATCACGTTATGTAAGCTGGTCTAGTGACTCAAACGCTTCCCTAAGCACAAAAGCGCCCACACTAAGGTGGAGCGAAAGAAGTTTCGTATAATAGTATCAGGTTAGAGTTTTGTAAGCATTACATATCATGTTTGCAGGATAGTTTTTGACACTGACTTACTTCCCGCTTGTTTGAATGATGGATCACAATGGACTTCTGACGCCAAGGCATCCGGCTGGGGACGTCTAGGTCCCAGTCAAAGTAGGTTAGCAGATAACTTGCAAGTAGTAAGTACTGAATTATTATAATGCTTATAGGTCTAATTTCTTAACTCCTTATTATGTTTTACTTTTAAGGTAGTCGAAGTAGTAGTTTAGATATTATGATATATATATTTTGTTTATGCATGCATTAGTAGGTAGGGCGAGGCGAGGCCAGGGCCATTAGAATAGGTAAGGCACATGCATTTGAAAAACATGAATCACTCTGTTGTTGTAAATTCTAAGATTATTTATTGGTTGTATTTCATTATTAAAAACACTAATTCTAATTATCAGGTTGAACTGGAAGAGTTCAGTGAAATCCTCTGCGCAGAAATGTACAAACCACATAGGCTTTTAGCTAATGGCTATGACCATAAGAAACAAATGTGTTATGGATCCAATGAAGAAGTAGTCGACACATGCGAGGTAACTCATAATAGTTGTATTGTAGGGTCTGGGCTTAACAAAATGAGGAGTGAGGCAATAGCAACTTAATTATATGACCATGAACTCCTAAATGTTAGGGATCGAGATCGAATTCAAGGCATTCGATTAATTCAAAGACTCGGTTGTAAGTATTGTTTTTCTATTCTATTTGCTAATTATTGTTCCATGAAATATTTATCAGTCGCTTAAACAGTGAAGGAACATATTGTGATGGAACCTGGGTCTGTCAAGCAAAGGTACGGGTTACCCTGCATTTACTATAGCGACAAAAAATAGAAATACTTCCCCTCGTGTGAACGGGTTCGTAATAGAATACAATTCCTCACTGACATTTAGGTCCCGATCTGACCGGCAACTGTGTCGTGGTAGGACCTCTTACGGCTTAATTAGCTGGGGACCAACCTTACGTCGGACTGTTTCGTAAAGCACCTTTGTGTGTGTTCCCCACTTTTACGCATGAGGGTCACTTTCTCTCGGTTCCTTTGCAGGCGGTATTTTCTTGTAAAGATCAGCATCAGCAGCGCCTCTGGTGTTGCAGCTGTTCATGAGTAATGCCTAGTAACCATTAGGTGACTTCATAAACTATATAAAAAACGCATATTGTTTTATATTACTTGCATTTAAACAAAAGGAGGTCATCAAAATCGGCCCAAATGATGTACCGAAGGTAAAGTTATTGGAAAAAACACTGTGTTTAAAAAACAACAACACATTTAAAATAAGTACGACGAGTTTTAACCAGCGTAGGTTAAAACTCGTCGTACTTTTTTAAATGTTGACTGGGGGATGAGAAAAATAACTTTAAATTTAAGAAAAATTACGCCATTTTTGCACACTATTATCTGTTTCGTAATGATTTCGTAGTAAAAACTGTCAGTGTCAGTTTCGGATTGTCAAACGCATGCCATTACGGCGGATTATTATCAGTTTCATATTGATTTCATGGTAAAAACCAGTAAAAACTATCAACTTGACGGCTGTCATGTACCTCCGGTACAAATTTGGGCTGAGTTGTTTGGGCTTTCGATGACCTCCTCTGATTGTATTACAATTGTCTATAAATCTCCCTTTAGGGTGACAGTGGAGGACCTCTTCAAAATACTTGGTACTCATGTATGTACAATATTATTGGTGTGACGTCATACGGCAAGGAGTGCGGCATCCTCGGCTCGGCTGGCATGTACACCAGGGTGTCGTACTACGTGCCCTGGATCGAGAGCGTCGTGTGGCCAGAGGAGACTGAAGCGCGCAGGAAGAAGGACAACGAATGGCTTAATAAATGGCTTAGTTAATTAAATGTCACAATAGTACCAACTTCAATTATTGCTTTGTTAAAACAAAAATGTGCTCTTAGTTACGTTCTTTTAGCTGATTATAATTAAACTTTATTATTAAAGTGTTGTATCTTTATTCATTATCAACCATTCATTTAATTTCTTTGTCGAATGGCACCTTAATCAAAGAGATTGGATGATATTTGACTACACTATTGAGGCAGCTGTCTAATAAATTTGATGAACGTAAGAACCCAAAAAAATTATACCGTCGAAATATCACACCTTTACAAATATTAGTTACATACATTAAAAAAGGTATTTTTTTAGTGTTGAACATGTATTGAGTATATACAAATTACTTTTTGCCCAAAAGCAATGACGAGCGACTAGTGTTAGATCATTGGTGAAAAGTATCAAATGCTTATCTTAGAATAACATTTATTGAATTGTTAATGATTATTTTTCTAGTATCGGTCAAAATATTGACCTAATATTAAGTCATTTGTTTCTGTTAAAGAGTAAACAACGTAAAAATCGCTTCAGAAGTGCATTAAAAAAAGGCTGCACATGTTGGAATGCCCCATGGGTGTATTTTGGACCCTTTCTGTTCTGTAATATATTTGCTAGATTACTTCACTTTGAAGAAATTGCATTTCATATTTTGTATAATTTTCAATCCTCAACTCTGATTACAATGCATATTAAAGAAATATAATAATAAAATCAGTTTCATGCCTCATTCTATTTTAAACTGTGAGAATACAGAAAAATATAAAACAACTACAAAATCCGCAAGGGTATAGGTATAACCGGTCACTGTCCCCTAAACGAGCACCTCTTCTATATAGGTGTGACAAACAGCCCCCTATGCAGAGGATGTATGGAGGGAGAAGAAACGCCACAACAGAACAAAAAACAAAGATTTTAAGGGTGACTGGCAAATAATTCCGTATGGTATTAAGTCTGCCTTGTATACCATGTTTGGTAGGTACATAAAAGTTTATTGTAATAATCAAACATTTAATAAATATAAAATTGATTCTAAAGCTATTCATTATAAAATATCACAAAATACAAATAAAAATAATAAGTATCATTAATAACAACAAGGAACAATATCTAAGATGTCAACGACCATAATTTGTAAAAGTGTTTATAGTATTATATATAGTAGGTAGTTATGAGCCCAATAAATATTGTGGTTTTATGTGACTACAGTCAGTTTTGCAAAAGCTTTACCGTGCGTCTGTACACTAAACTCTTGTGCAAGCATGGCTGTAAATAAATTTATATTAATGTGTATATTTAGCTGGATCGGTTTCATCAAGTGTGACCTCAACATAGGTGAAGGTATGTAGAATTCTAGATGTATAGGCATTTAATACAAGTGGGGATCGTCTCTGGGAATAATTATACTCTTTGTGGAAATTAGGGTTGATGATTGATCACGCAAATAATATTTTCCCGCTTAATATTACAACATATCATCACTAACGATACCAAGAAAACAAAGATACATTTATATCTAGATATGTAATTTACACATCGATTACGCCCCGGCAAGGTCAAGGTTGATCGTAGAGGATACAATGTTAAAGGACTGCATAAAACGATGATGTAATATTAAAAAACTGGTTTCACGAGTTTCCATAATCAGCAATTTTATTGTTTATAGTTTTTAATTGACAGTTCGTGGCTAAGTTATAGCAACGCTGTTCAACCGATCTGCAAGCTTAAGCTACGCTTGCCGAGGTCAGTCTGTGGATGGATGACCATTCTTAACACATCGAGACCCCTCCGTGCCTCGGAGAGCTCGTAAAACCGTCGGTCCCGGTTGTCATACGAACACATATGACAATTGTTAGTGGTAGTCAGAAGTCAAAAAAAAAGCCTGATAACCAGTCTATCCTTTGAATATCGGTATTGCCTAGAATTTGGGTTGCGGAGGTCTGATGGCAGTCGCTTCGTGTAAAATACTGATATTCAGCCGCATCTGGGTAGACTGGAAGCCGACCCCAACATGGTTGGGAAAAGGCTAGGAAGATAATTATGAGTTACTAAGTACTAGAATAATAAAGAATGTGAGAACAATTTAATAAATACGAAGTGTAATAAATATTGTACACATCTTTATGGAATCTATGACGAATTAAGAGATCTATCAAGGCACAGCTCAAACCACTGAAGGGATTAGGAAAAAAAATATGAACGTGAGTGGCAGGATCTAGTATAAGTTAATTATAATGTATGATCTACTCATCTCAATCGATGTCTTGTTGCAGGCTCTCCTTGTACCAAAAAAGGGTTGAAGGGCTCTTGTGTTAACATATTCAAATGCAATTCAGCTGCACTCTCGTATTTATACGTAAGTATTTGATTTAATTCTCTATTAATTTTTACATTACCACATTATTTGGTCCAGTGGAAGAACACTTTTGAGAAGCCGTAATGTTTCACACAAAAATCATTATCGAAGTGGACCTGCTCAACGTGGTATTGTTAGATTTCTGGATGTGGTATCCCAGGTACGAAATCTAGGCTGGGTAAGCTGTTATTTAGCCTGGAGGGATTGGTCTCCAAATACACCTCATTTCCCGGTCATCCTGCATAACCTAGTTGCTTATCAGAGAACTACATGAATGCAGTAGAAGAATCCGGTAGTTAGTGTGTAATTAGAGGTGGTGACACCTCTAATTACACACTAACTACCGGATAAATACAAAAGATGGAACTTATGTATTACATTATCTGCCAAATAATTTAACGGAATCTTGGTGAAAAAGGCAAAGAGTATCATATTATCTGACTGGACGCGTGCCTATCTGCTTATAAAATCTTATTTAAAACTAGTTGTTGCCCTTTTTTCGCGGCAAAAGGTCTGTCTTTCTCCAAGGTCTTTATCTCTGTGCCAAATGTTATGTGACTATTATTGGTTAAGCGGTTTAGGCGTAAAAGCGTAACGTACAGACGATATAACATTCTAACTTGAAATTATATATTTTTAAGCTAAATGCAGGCTTCGATGCGGAGCGATACAAGATTCCAGAGTTACCAGATATCTGCTCTCAGAAGGATGGCGAACCCGTCGTCTGCTGCACTGACTGCGATGTTGGTGATGAAAAGTAAGCAAGTTACTTATTGTAAGATAATAATGTAGCGGCTAGATTAAATTAGAATGATTTAATTCAGTCTATGGGTTGATGATGGTGTGAAGTCGAAGATCGAAGTAACATACTTCGACACCTTCATGTTGATAAATTAATTCTTGTTGGTTTAAATAATAAGGGCTGGCTTTTTGATTTAATCAATTCTTTTGTTTTTAGATACCGTCACTCTGCCATTGGGGCACATGGAGAAATTGTCGCTAAGGAAGAAGGTTTGGCTAGAGAAAGTAAGTTTCTAACAGAATTATAATATTAAGCTTGTCTTGTCTATAACATAGTGCGATTATGTTCATACTCTTTCTAAACCTAGAAAAACATTTACTTAATTTCTTTATTTCACAACCGGTCCTTGTGGAAGTCTATGGTAGAGGCCTTTGTACATGAATGGACCTCTTTTGGCTGATATAATGATGATTTAATTTTGAATCCATCCAATCCATAATCATTTTATACCTGACTGATGGATTGGACTGAAATCTGTTGGGTACACATATAGTTATTATGACGTTCCTCAGCATCTACTACGACTTTCCCAAATTCCTACAGGACTCTCAGGTGAACGATGAGTGTCAGGTGAGGAATTATGAGTGTCAGATGAAGTGTTATGAGTGTCAGATGAAGTGTTATGAGTGTTAGCTGAGGAATTATTAGTGTAAGGTCAGTTGTTAAGAGTGTCAGGTGACGTGTTATGAGTGTCAGGTGACGTGTAAAGATAAGGAGTAAAGATAAGACAGCTATAGAAATAACAATGTATTTTTGTTTTTAGAGTGCTCCGAATACTTTCTAAGTCTACCGTATCCATGCAGATTTCCTGGTTATTTTAGTGTAGAAAAGATTTGGAGAGAGGATAAACAATGCCATGAGTCCCAATACACAATAAATCGACCTCCCGCGGCTGCAGGTGGAAGGGATGCTGAGAGATGGGAATTCCCACACGTGGTATGTTATTCAAATACGACCTTAGACATTTCTTCCATGCATCGAAGACCACATAAACCTACTGCTCAGAAATGTTGTTGCGGAAATCTCATGACAGTCGCTTCGTGTAAAATACTGATATTCAATCGCATCTCGTTAGACTGGAAGCCCACCCCTGATTGGGAAAGCCTAGAAAGACCACATTCACATTCTCAAAACTCCTCACAAGCTCTTTTTAGTTTTTAAGAGGATTTATTTGCAGGCTCTACTCGGTTATGGTGACAATGTGGAATCTGCGGACTGGCTGTGCGGCGGTTCCGTGATCAGCGAGAAATTCATCCTCACCGCAGCACATTGCAAGTCTACTAATGCTCTGTTAGTATAAAATTCATAATATTTCTATACTCGTATATGCCTGAATTCCTTGAAGGGTTGGGAAAGAATTACGACCACTATTCACCGGTATGTTAAGGTCCCATGTAACAGAGGGCGGCAGAAATACAAATTTGGAGCTGCTACTGAGAATCTCATAGACAATCTCACCTGTCAATCTGGACCTCGAGCATAGCAGTTCGCGCTTACGACCAATAGGCTGCCGAAGCAGATTTCTATATACACAATAACCAAAATTAACGAATAACATCTACTCAATCATTTTTCAGGGGTAATATAACATTTGCGGCACTGGGGCTTCTGAAACGGACCGACCCGAAGAAATACTGGAAGACATATAAAATTAAGAGGATCATAGTTCATCCCGAGTACAAAGCACCGAGCAAGTATCACGACATTGCTCTTCTGGAGACAGAAAACGAGTATGTGAAGAATCGTGTTGAGAGCATAATTATTATAAATGCCTACTGCTTATTATATTCGTACCATGGTGTTGAGTAAAAAAATATTTGTTAACAAGTGGTTTCCAAAATAGCAATTTTTCGAGCATCTTAAAATGTCAATATAGATGCTGCTGGAAATAATATTTTTACATTAACAATATGGAAATTGTACTTTGCTGATTTGATATTGATGATTGCAGGATAGCTTTTGGGAGAGACTTACTACCTGCTTGTTTGGATGATGGGTTACAATGGAAACATTTCGCTGAGGCGTCGGGCTGGGGACGTCTGGGTAACAGGCAACAGCTGGCAGATAACTTGCAAATTGTGAGTACTACATCACGCTTTCTAGATACTGGCAGACAAGGTCTAGGTTCAAATAGTATTCAAGCACTGTCATAGTTTAGGTTGGTAGGAAAAAGTAAACGCTGCCATGCCTGAATCGTAGAAGGTGGAAATTAAATGGATCTGCCTTAGTTATGTTAACCAGAACCTTACGCTTCGCAGATCACTAGATCAGTAAAACAACTTCAACAAATTATTATATTAAACTATTCCATATTGTCAGGTCGTTCTGAATGAGTTCAACGAAACCGACTGTGCAGATATGTACAAACCACACAGGCACTTAACAAATGGCTATGATCATGAGAAACAAATGTGCTATGGATCCTATACAACAGTCGTCGACACCTGCGAGGTAAATAACGTAAATAACCATCATCATCATCACTACCCTTGTCCTAATTTATTTGAGGTTGGCGCACTATATCCTTTTTTCCATTCATCTCTCTTCTAGTCGTCACTAACTCATTCAATCCCTTTTCCATCATATTGACCTGAACACAATCCATCCATCTTTTCTTTGGCCTTCCTCTATCCCTCTGTCCTTCAAAATTCAATATAACTTTACATTCTATACTTTACCCTCCTAATTTATCCTATCTTCAATTTATTCCTTTTACCTGTCATCTCATTATTCACTCCCTTTTCAGTCACATCTGCCTTAACACAATGCATCTATCTCTTTTTAGTCTTCACCCCTTTACTTTCACTTTTCATACTAAATATTTACATACGTTTCATTCCTACTAACCAAGTGTCCATATCAAGACACGAGTCCCAATGTTTCTGCCTCTGGCGGCACTTTCATTTCTTATTTTATCCATTCTTGACATTACATACATATAATATAGATTGCACATATATAATACTGTACTTTTTACTAGCTATTAATACTGTTATCGGAATCTGAAGTATTAACTCTCTCCAGGGCGACAGTGGTGGACCTCTTCAAAGCTCCCAGTACTACAAATGTTTGTATACCGTCATTGGTGTGACGTCATACGGCAAGGAGTGCGGAATCCTGGGCTCTGCTGGCATGTACACCAGGGTGTCGCACTACGTGCCCTGGATCGAGAGTGTCGTATGGCCAGAGGAGACTGAAGCGCGCAGGAAGAAGGACAATGAATGGCTTAATAAATGGCTTAGTTAAAAAGCATAAATCATCTTTTTATCTTTAATTTACCTACTCATCGTGGCCTATCCCCTTTCCACTCCTCTCAGTTAAGATAGGTAGGATATGCACATCATTTCTATACGTCAGAGGTACTACCCTTTTTTTAATCGCACTTGCCATCAATTTTTGCCTTTTGCGTCATGGCCATGGGATCAGGAACATTCCCTACGAACATGTCGGGGAGGTGCTAGTAGAACTTAGCGACCTATGACGGGTTTGACTTGGTAGATCTGTGGTCTTATCACGAAGCCACCACTGCTTATCTTATCAGCTAAATAATGTTACCTAATTACGTGTTAACAGCTATGTTTGCCATAAAATTATATGCCACTGTAAAATCAAAATATAAGGATATTCTTAAGTGTTCCGACTCTCTTCGTGAATATTACAAAATAGGTAAACAAGTATTCATTAAGTAAGTATTAATGGGGAATTTTTGAGATACTTATCATAAAACTAGATTTTAGTTCTTCGAGTGACCGCTGCATGTCGTACCCTTTTCTATCCAATACTTTTCTACGAAATTGAAAGAAAATAAGAAAAAATGGATGAAACTCTCGTAAAAGCCATATTCCCCAAATTCTTCGGGGAATAGGGCGTGTTTTTATTTATTTCTACGGTGAAAGAAAAAGATTTTTTTTTTTTAAATCTTATACGTTAACAATATACTTACTCTTGAAATTGTGTAACAATAGAGTTGCAATAATATTTACACACAAACACACTATTACAGGCTAATAAAAGTGCGGAAAATTAATTCGAATCTAGTGATAAGTACGTGTTAATAGCGACAGCGCGCGCGCACTGCGCTGTACGCATGCGCAAAACAACATGGGAGTTGATAAATGCATAGTTTTAATGTGTACGTTTAGTTGTTTACGTTTTATTTTGTGCCAGCTCAATCTTAGTGAAGGTAATTACTGCAATGGAAACGAGAGAAGATATTTAAGTACTTCTTCTTAATCTTCTTCTTCTTCTTCTTCGTGTGCCTCTCCAATTGCTGAAGGTTGGCCATCAACTCCGAATATTTATCTTAGGCAAGGTGGAACAGCTTAGCAGCACTGTTGACTCCGGTCCATTCATGAATGTTCCTCAACCAGGATTTTTTTCTTCAACGCCGCATTTTCCAGCTACTCTGCCTTCATTATAATTTCTCTCATTTTCAATTTCAATAATTTATCATAATTATCATTATTAGGTGCCATTTTCCTAATAAAGTTTAGAAATAAGTAAACAAAATTTCTTACGATCCTACGCTGGAGTTTAAGTGTCTGATAACCGAATTCAGGTATTTTTACTGAAATTTTCAATTTCTCTGACCAAGAAATTGAAAATTTCAGTAAAAATACCTGAATTCGGTTCTGCCGGTCCATAGCAAGACTAATTGGCTATGAATGCCGGATTATTATTTATACATACAGCACATAACATGTTATAGTCAGTAACGCGATAAATTATTATAATTTTAAGTTTTCTTTAAAATAAATAGGTACTTACATTGTTTATTTCTCACCACCAAAAAGGTTACAAAAGTTTACAAATTTGTAACATCTTACGATATAATTATTTTGTGATCGTTATAACAGAAATCGGCATTCAACGAGATGGATCGACGACGACGTAAAGGTCGCTAGGAGTCGTTGGATGCACGCAGCATACGTCCGGTCCCTGTGGAAGTCAGTAAGGGTCCCTCACTGACTCCCTCACTGAGGGAGACCTTTGTTCAGCAGTGGACCTGTTTTGTCTGATATGATAATGGAAACACAAAGTTTTGACAATATCACCTGAACTAGGTGGGGACCTGTATCTCAGGAGTTAGCGTTGAGCCGTTTAATTTTAGTGTTTCATGTCCACGTTTCGGTGTATCGCTAGTTTCAAACATAAAAAGGAGACGGCCTGGTATTCACAACCTGGTGATCACTGAACCTTACTAATATTATAAATGTGAAAGTTTGTGAGGATGGATGGAGTGATGTTCGTTACTCTTTAACGGAAAAGCTGTAGAAAGTGCAAAAAGTGGTGGACTATAGCCTAATCCCTCTCTTTCTGAGAGCAGAAACGTGCCCAGTAGATAGTTAATGAGTCGATGATGATGTCTAAAGAGATGAGACAAATATATATTGAAGTAATGAAATATTTTTATAGAACTCCTTAATTGCAGACTCTCCTTGCACCACAAACAATGTCACCAACGGCAGGTGTGTAAGACTGTTTAGATGCGGATCGGCTGTCCTGACCTACCTATACGTAAGTACTTGTAAACTTCTTGTGTGTTCTTATAGACTATTTCGTCATCATCATCCTCCTGCTCTTATCCCAATTCTTGTTAATAATTGTCTTATGTATTATAAGTATGTGTTTACAAAAAAAGAGTAGGTATATAACTTTTATATCCATTGTCTAGTATCCATAGTACAGGCTACCGACGCCTATAATATCGACGCTTATAATATTGACGACTGTAAATACCGACGCCAATATATCAACGCTTATTATACCGACGCCAATAATATCGACGCTTGTGATACCGACGCCTTTAATACCGATGCTATTAATATCGATGTCCATAATACCGACGCTTATAATACCGACTCTTATAATATCGACGATTATAATACCGACGCCTATAATATCGACGCCTATAATACAGATGCCTATAATATCAACGCCTATAATACTGATGCTTATAATATCGACGACTGTAAATGGACGCTAATAATAGTAATATCGACGCCTTTCATACCGACGACTATACTGCCGATACGTATAATACCGACGACACCTAAAATACCACCGCCTCTAATATCAACGCCTATAATATTGAAGCTTATAGTACCGCTGCCTATAAACATCTCATTTCGTAAAAAAAAAAAATACTATTTCTGGAGATATTCGGGAAACTCGAGAAATTCTGGTCAGAAATGTGATGATGATGATGATTCTGGATGTATCAAAATCAGTTCTAATTTCTGCTCTTCAATTATATTTTTGTAGTCGAATTTCAATTACGGCTGAATATCAGTATTTTACACTAAGCATCAGGCTTCAGATCTCCTTAACCCAATCACTGGGCTAAAGTGATATTATACGAAAACTGTTATGTTATATATTACTAGCTTTTGCCCGCGGCTTCGCTCTCCGTGGATGAAGAAACAGAATTGAAAGAAATCGATCCCGAATAAGATAAAAAGCAGCTCACTATAACAGTTTCATCATCCTCCTAGACTCCTAGCCTATGCCGAAAATATGTTAAGCTCCGGTTCCAATCGAAACAGATGTTGTTAAATATAAATATCTTACACAAAGCAATAGCGTTCAGACTGGTTAAACCGATAGGTATCCTAACTTTAAATTGATCGTCTGGTTTTTTGGCCTTCTGACTACGATTAACGATTTTCATAGGTTTTCGTATGAGGTCTACTATGCCGAATCAATTGCCATTTCTTAACGTGCTATATAAGGTACAGAGGGTCTCGATGTCTTAAGAATGGTCACCCATCCATAGTCTAACCGCAGAAACCGCTGCTTAACCTATCGGTCAGCGTAGTTATTACTTCGCCAAAGTTTTTAGCTCGGTTTGAGCAACTGTTACTGGTACTGGGGTACTCTATGAGGTACTGAGGTGATACTGTTTGTGAAACTGTGTTGTTCAAAATCACTCCAAAGGAAAATTGAAACTTCAGTTAGTCGTAATAACTCGTAATTCTAACCAAACTTTGCAACTATTGTTTAATTTAAGTCTATACCACTTTAAACGTTTATAACTAATCAACAATCACGATTTATGCGCATATGACAACTTAATTAAAGAACCAACAATAATGATCCCTTATATCAATAGGAATACATACTACAGAGAGGTCAAGCTCTATCTCATATCTACGCAACCGAGTGGAATGAGATATACCTCATTTTTTTAGTTGAACGATGGACTTTTAAACAGAAAATCAAAAATCTAAAACCAGCAATGATGATCTCTTCTTTCTATGGGCTTGCACACAACAGAGAGGTCAAGCTCTATCTAAGGATCTATACAAATAATTGAAAAAAGCTTTACATCAGTTTTTAAGTTGGAAATTATGCTTTACAACTGTTAATACAAAATTCAAATCTATTCAGTAGGTTTAGCGCCAACCCCTAACAAACAGACAAACAGACAAACAGACAAGAATTCTAAAAATCACATTTTTGGGTTCGCGATCGTTTATATACTCTAACCCAATTGTTTTTTTTTAAATATCTTCAATGTACAGAAATGACTTTTTTACAATTTTATAATATATATACTCTAACCCAATTGTTTTTTTTTAAATATCTTCAATGTACAGAAATGACTTTTTTACAATTTTATAATAGTATAGATGATGTTTCTATTTGCAGCGTAACGCGGGGCTTACAGAGAATAACCAATTTCCAGATCTGCCTGAGATCTGTTCGCAAATGAACGACGTCCCTGTGGTCTGCTGCACCGACTGTACGTTCAGTAAACGTGAAGAGTAAGCCCTTTGTTATTACTAAATCGACAAATAAAGTAAATAAAAATAAATAAATAGAACAAATAAGAAAGTCTTCAAAAATATACAGCAATGTTGACTAGGGATCCCCTGCGTTGTGGGATCTAGGCTATCCATTCTAAGATATATAATGAATATAAAAGATACTTAGCTAAATTGACAAACAAGTTAAAGAAAAGAAAAATAGAATTAGAAAGTTAACGTTTATGTATATGTAGAAATAACGTACCTTTGTTTACTTAAAAAAGTGTATGGAAATTGGAGCTTTCATCAAACAGGTCTACTTTCATCAAACTGTTTAAGATTTACACATTGATCTTTTGTGCTGTTGTTACTTTGTTGTGTAGTTTATGTTGAAAGTATATGATTCCAACAGATTTAATATTCTAATGTCACTGAAATCTGCGTTTCAGGTTCGAACACTCCGCCATCGCACCCTATGGATTTCTTGTCAGCACGCGTGGTCCCGTGGCTTGGCGAAGTAAGTTATATCTTTAAAAATGTTTAGCATACGTTAAAGACAAAAAAGAACTAAAAGTCACTCACAAGTCACAAGATAGTAATGATTTCGAAAGAAATCAATAAAAATGTTCTCTAGTGCTCTTTGGTATAGTAAACAGGAATCTATATATTGAACGTGAGGTTCGATTCGATTTTAGGGTCAGACAAAGCATCATACATTTTATCTCAATAATCTCTTACTCAATTATTGGTAATTAGAAACTCGTCCACTAAAATCTATACTGTCATATACAATTACATTTCAGAATGTTTGGATTTTTTTCATAGACTACCGTATCCATGTCGAGGGAAAGGTGATATACAGCTCACGAGAACTTTGGACGAAGAAAAGCAGTGCCATAATATAAGTTTGAAAGTAACAGTAGCTGCTGATAAGCCGGATCAGCAACCCTGGAAGTATCCACATCTGGTAAGAACTTAGATTACTGTCTTTAATATTAAGCATAGCCATAGACATAGGCAATACTTTTAAAGATCGAAACAATAGGGAAACTATTGTTACGACAGATGAAGGCTATACTATTTTTATTGTTGTACCCTGAGGTACACCTGAATTCAAACATTGAAAATAACAATATCAAAACTGTAATAAAGGTTATTTTAGTGTAGACTATTTAAGAATAATATAGGTACGAAGGTGTGTCCCCACTATTATCTATTCGTCGTTATCATAGTATATACGTAAGTTGTGGGAAGGTGTCAAAGGCCTAGGTCAAACCATTAATAATATTTTATACTCTATATCAGTGTGTAGTAAATCCTCACAAACGCTTAGACTTAATCGATTATTGTCAATTTTCAGGCTTTACTTGGATATGGCGTTCAAGTAAATTCAGCTCAATGGCTTTGCGAGGGCACTGTGATAAGCGAGAGATTCATACTCACCGCTGCGCACTGCACTAATGCCGGTATATTGTAAGTCTATCTGAAACCGCTTTGAAGCTATTCTCGTAACTACAGTAAACTCTCACGTCTAAAAAGTTAACAAAGCAACGTGAGCAGAAGTGCTTGAAAATTAACGTATTTAGTAATTAATGCTCGAGACCTTCGACTTGGTACTCCAATTGGCTATCACTGCTTATATGACTGTGTCGCATATAAATGTTACTATGTAAAAAAGTTGACTTTCAAAACCATCATTTTCAGCGGTACTGTAGCGTATGCTGCCCTAGGACGCCAGAACCGCGTTGATACTGAAAAACTCTGGAAGATTTACAATATCAAGAGGTTTGTAAACCACCCTGAATACAACGAACCTTCGTGGTACCACGATATCGCGCTCTTGGAAACAGAGACACAGTAAGTGTAAAATTAAGTATTTCTACTTAGTAATTTTTGAAGTTAAAATTTCTTTAGACGCATTGAGCACTTTTTGGATGAACAAAAATCATGGAACTCGCGTCATCGTCACTGAACGCTTTCATCATCATTATCAACCCATTAATCTTCCCACTGCTAGGCACGGGTTTATTACAAGAATGAGAGAACATTACCTACTACTATCACACTACTATCACTACCATCACACCGGTAAAAAAATATCTCTACTCTTTCCCACCTTTCCTCTTTTAATGGACTCAATTTAAAAGAGTGCGTGACAGTAATATTATTCTTTTTTTTATATCACCTATAAAACATACAAGGCTTAGGCAGAGGTATACTAATTACACCCAGATGACCCGGTATATTGGGGTCCCGTGTAATAGGGGGCCCATTGAACATAACCTCTAATCCTTTAATTTTTCTTGGCGTCCTAGAATACGTTTTAATAACGAAATTCTACCTGCATGTCTGGATGTTGGGATCCATGATATATCTGTGGCTGGGACTGCCGGCGTACCAAGCACAGCCGATAATAATACCCAGCTCCAAGAGTTGCAAACGGTAATAATTTATATTAATTAGCAGTAATTTCGAAGTTGATGAATGAATGAAGACCAAAAAAACGTTTTTTATAAAAGTAACATTTTATCAATATGCTGATGTCGTTTGCGCATAGCGAAACAGTTTGAAATAACTTAAAAAATCACCTACGCCCTTTGAAAATTCCGATGGCAAATTTTCACAGAATTTTTTAAATTCATTACTAATTATAATTTTCAGGTAAACCTGGATATATTAAGTGGAATTGAATGTATGAATGCGTACAAGATCAATAATAATTTGATGCATGGTTATGACTATAAGAGCCAAACGTGCTATGCAGCAAGTAATCATACTGAAGACACATGCAAGGTAAAGTCACATAGGTTAAATAGAGGAGAATAAAAAAAAGCAGAAAGGTCATAAAACTGCAGGACTTCGTAGACGCACAGCCGAGTACTCCCTAGCAGAATTTCTAGTTTGAAGAGCAAACAACGTAACCTTCTTGGTGTCTAAAGTAATTTGTCTGCTAATCAATCCTTGATATGTTAATGAAAAAAACAACGTCAGACACACGTGTCAGAGTGAGTGGCTCTACAAGTAGATATTGATATGCAGAACTTCCTCTACATTACAGGCATCACAAATCCACAATATTTCTATTTGACTCTAATCATTTCTGATTGCTTGAATTTTCGCGTACGTTTTCATTATTTATTATACTATAATCACAGACATCTTCCTGTCTTGGTCCCAATTTAATTCCTATCCTATCAAAATATTGAGGAATTATCGAAGATAAGATGATAAAAAAACCCCGACCAGTTTTACTTTGCCTTTTGCACTGAGACATATAAAGTGATTTCAAAAATTGTGCTACCGGTGTTACCCTAATCACTATCTTTGCAGCGGATCGCTGGAAGTCCTTTGCAAGTAGACGTTTTCAAATGTCAATATACAGTGGTCGGGGTGACGTCATTTGTAAAGGAATGTGGAGCACCAAAAGTAGCAGACATTTACACTAGGATAGGGCACTACTTGCCTTGGATCGAGAAGATCGTATGGCCCGGTAAAGAAGTTTGAACAATTTTGTAACTAATTTTAATCATTATAAGACTAAAATTTACTTCACTCGTTAGTTTTACTAATCTTCTTGCCAATGATGCTGAGCAAAAAGATAATCTGGAATCTGTCAATGTATCGTTTCCTCGATTTGAAAATTGTGTTAGAACTGAGCTGATGAATTTACCGATACCGATTGATACCGAATATTCTGTCTTTATAGATATAAGTGCTAGCAATAGTTTGTGTTCCAGTTTGAAAATTTTTGAACTAAGTAAGGTAAAATTGCCAGGAAAACAACTGAGGTATCAAGATATTGACAACCTTAGTGATACCAATGATATTGATGGCGTCTGTAAGATGCAGTTACCATCAAGCCCAAGCTTGATCATGTTATATTCATAAAAATGACATTTTGCACAACAAATCGCTACATTATTGTAGAGAATTAGGATCTAGTTAGTAAATAGGTAATTGATTGCAAATACACAACAATTCTAAGCTCATATGCCACTTTATTTACCAAACCAGTTTTACATCAATTTACTTTATAACGGGGGTATCTATCGCCTCCAGTGCGCCTGAAATTGCGACCCCTCTGTCTACGACCATTCCGGCCACGGGATCGTAATTTCATACATTCTCGACATTTGCTCCCATAGAACCTATTGGCCAACGATGGAAAGACGCTGTAGTAGGAGAAAGGGTTATGGGATGACATATGCCACGCAGAAGATTTTGCTTCTTCAGCGGTGTCGGATGCAAAACTTTTGCTGGATAGAAAACCACCCATGCCCGCACCCGCACCTATGCCCGCACCTATGCCCCCACCTATTCCCGCACCCGCACCTACGCCTGCTCCTATGCCCCCACCTATGCCTGCACCAGCACCTAGGCCTGCTCCTATTCCAGCACCTAAGCCCCCACCTATGCCTGCACCAGCACCTAGGCCTGCTCCTATTCCAGCACCTAAGCCCCCACCTATGCCTGCACCAGCACCTAGGCCTGCTCCTATTCCAGCACCTAAGCCCCCACCTATTTCCGCACCCGCACCGATGTCCCCACCTATTCCTGCGCTTGCACCTAAGCCCCCACCAATTTCCGCACCCGCACCTAAGCCCCCACTAATTTCCGCACCCGCACCTAAACCCCCACTAATTTCCGCACCCGCACCTAAACCCCCACTAATTTCCGCACCCGCACCTAAACCCCCACCAATTTCCGCACCCACGCCTAAGCCCCCACCAATTTCTGCACCCGCACCTAAGCCCCCGCCAATTTCCGCACCCGCACCTATCTCCCCACCTATTTCCGCACCCATGTCCCCACCTATTCCCGCACTCCCACCTATACCCGCAGCCCCACCAATTCCCACACTCGCACCTATTCCCGCACCTCCACCTATTCCACCAGCCGCACCCGCACCTCCACCCATGAGACCACCAATGCCCAAGACACCACGTTGACCGAAGCCCCCGTTAAATCCCCCATTAAAGCCCCCATTAAAACCCCCATTAAAGCCCCCATTAAAACCCAATTTAAGGCCACCAAATAAACCACCTCCCCCAGCTTCAGTTTGAAAATTACCTTGGCTTTGGGCTTGAGCCATAGCTTGTGCTTGAGCCATAGCCTGTGCTTGAGCCATGGCCTGTGCTTGAGCCATAGCCTGTGCTTGAGCCTGAGCTTGGGCCATAAACTGGCCTTGCATCCCAGCTTGGGCATTTACTTCTGCCTGGGCTTGTGCGCTCGCCTCAGTTTCTGCCTGGATTTGCGTAACTATCTGGGCTATAGCCTGAGCATCAATTTGCGCGTTAAATTGCATAATTATTTGTAACCTTTTATAAAGTTCTCTTAACTGATCAATACTGAGCATAATATAAGTACTGTAAGCCAGTTTCCCGCTTCTGATTAAGTTTATTAAGAAAGCATTAATGATTGCAAAACTTACGAATTTAGCATTACTATTTGATTCGAATTGTGAATCGAACTGCGAATCGAAACTCGCAGAATTTTGACTGTTGAACATGGTGTTAAAGTTATTTTTGGCATCGAAACCAAACATGGCGCTCTTAGCTTTGTTAAACATATCAAATTTGGACGCATCGACTTCAGTGTTAATATTTAAATCACCACTGATATGACTCTCCATATTGCTTTCTTGCTCAAATTGGAACTTACTATCAGCACTGACTTCAGCATTTAATTCAATATCAGTACTGATATTCTGGCTTTGAATACTAAAGAAGGTTTGGGTTCCATCTACACCCTCGCACATACAGTTACCAGAGAGTTTCATAATAATTTCTTCTGGCAATTCTTTGAAATGTTTGTTTATGTTGAGAGTGATAATATTGTCTGCATCAAAAATGTTTGAGGCTTCATCAGCAATATCGGTTTCATTTAAATTTATATCGTCTACAGCGTTAGTATCGTACATGGTGCCATATGCATCGACCTCACTGCTATCACCATTTCGGGCGGCAGTATTGCCACGGGACTTCAACTTCGACTTCGGGACCTTTCGCAAATATTCACGTTTTGGAGATGAAGGGTTTGGGTTGAGTCTATCAGTCCTATCTTCTTCACCTTTTCTGCGGAGGCTATAGCTTTTATCTAAAGCTCTTGCTCTATCTGCGTAAGCTTCTGAATATATTCGGTTGACAGTATTAACGTCTAGGTCTGCTTTGTCATAACTACTTTCTTTATTGTATTTCTCTGCAAGAAGATATCTTAAATCGTTGGGGCTATCAGATCGACATATAATAAATTTGCTGGCAAATATAAACTGAAACAATAAAATAAAATAAAATTATTATTGTTAGTAAAACCTGTTTTTTAAGCTTAATTTAATAATATCTGTAATTATTTGCGGATAAAGCATGCATGGGGTGGTTGATGAGCATAGATAAAGCGAAAGTGGTGTGCCAGAATCGTAGCAAGTGCAAATCTATAGTCTCTGCCTACACCTATGGGACACAGGCGTGAAGCAATGTAGGTATGTATGTAAAAGTATGAAAGGACTATGGGGTCCGAGTGCACATTTCTTTTAGTCAGAGAATCAGCCATAACAACGTGGCAATGCAGTCAAACTTCTGGGTACCCTTCCAGCTCATAGCGATGCAGAGGAGGTTTTAGATGCCACATTGTAAGTTCTTTTTTCTTTTAAATCCTTAATTGTTATTGTTCATTTATTTTACTTATGTTTAGTTATTTCTTTAGTTTACCAGTTACTTTTTTGTACATATTGTAGATATATAATCATATTTTTCTTTAATTGGCCTTAAATGACTTTTAAATAGCTTTTGAAAACATTTCTGTCTGATCGTTTTGATGCTATCCAAGCTTCAAATAGGTTCTGCGTGCCTACGTTTACAAACTAGAATCTTCTTCGAAGTGCCTCTTCAATTACTGAAGGCTGACCGTTAGTTCAGAGAACTTCAGTCTGCCTGAAAAGTTGAGACAGATCTAATGGCTTTTTAGATCTGTGATCTGCACCTCCATCATGAATTTCTAAGTCCCAATCGAATTGCTTTCGATAAGTTTTTTACGAAACGATTTTAGTTCCTTATGTAACTGCAAGAGGCGTTTGAGGGTTTTCCATACAAATATTTTACGGCATCGCTAACGAGTAAGAATAGCCCATGGTTAAAACAAAAAACGAAACAAACAATTGCCATCCTCGTTTGTACAAATTATTGTGGTATTAAATCATCAACAAACAAGTGACGGTACTAAAGTGGTGTTTATATTTTAACTGTTTGTTTTGCTTCCCTAAAGTTGTACTTACCAAAATATGACACAGCAATAATGAAATTTTGTGTTTCATTATTGCGTATTCCCCAGTCGTGACGATAGGCCAATGTCGTATATGTAACTAACAGTAGCTAACTTTAATTAATAAGCCAACATTAACAGTTATTTTCAACGGTAATATTTAAATTGATTTCGTTCACGGTCTCCCAAGCAAATAATTATTAAATTAAACTAAATTTACAAGTGATAAGAGCTAATTAATTAAATGTTTGTATTAATTTGTGTGGTGCTTTTACCCGCAACTATGCTTGGGGTTTGCTAAAGTCCTAAGATACTTAGTAGAGTAAGGGCCTGTTTCATAGCTTACTGATAAGTTAAATTAACTGACAGATAATTTCATATTACTGGGGGGGCTGAAATGGGAGCCACTTTTGTTTAACCATTACAAGGAGCTTGCACAAAGTGCCATACATTTACAGTACAAGCTGACTACTTACTACTACTACTACTACTACTCGGTGTCCTCAAAGTCTATAGTACCATGTACATTATAACTCAACATAGGTACTTAAGTATGTAGTAAAAATGATTGTACGTAATGTTAAGTGACGTCTAATAAAATTAAACATTTTTTTAATATGAATAAATATTAGCGAAAGTAAAATACGATTTCAGGTAGGATTCAAACCTACGTCCTATACCGGACGCCGTAGCCAACTAAGCTACCGAGACCACCACCTATAAATATCTATTTATTGTAGTTTATCTCATAACCACTAGGTACTAAATACCGATATTTGTTTTAAACGGACATTCTCTATTACTTGCTTTAATAGTCACCATTTGTTGGGGGTCCTCATGGATCCACACCTGGGAAGGAGGCAGTGTATATTGGACTCATACCGACATTACCGACTAAAAACTGCAATTAGCAGCACTTATTTATTTCTGATATTCACTAAAACTATACCTATATTACAATAATAATAATGGATAAATCTAAGTACTAAATTTTTAAATCGATTCCTAAATATAACTAAAATAAAATAACTATTAACAATAAGGCATCAAAAACTCCTCCGCATCGCTATCAGCTGGAAGGGAACCCAGAAGGCTGGCTGCATTGCCACGTTGTATGGCAATGCTGATTCTCTGACCAAAATAAAGGCCAGCCTTTGGGTCCCGGGAAGCGTCGAAGAGGCGTTTGGCAATGCCCTCAAAAAGTGAATGAATTGCCAACACTTGCCCTTTGCATAGTTGCCGGGTATGACGAGCATTAGGTGACTATGCTCGTCATACCCGGCAACTATGCAAAGGGCAAGTGTTGGCAATTCATTCACTTTTTCTTCTTTAACTGTAGAAAAAAATTTTTTTAGGTAGTATTTGCTGCGAAAAGCTCTAATTTCAATCTTATCTTACTTACTTATTAATTAATTAATTATTATTTTATTAATGTTATAAATGTGAAAGTTTGTGAGGATGGATGGATGGATGTTTGTTACTCTTTCACGCAAAAACTACTGAACGGATCTGGATGAAATTTGACACAGAGATAGATTATAGTCTGGAATAGCACATAGGCTATTTTTTATCGCGGTAAAATGTATGGTTCCCTTGGGATAGCGGGCGAAGCCGCTGGCGGAAAGCTAGTAATTTATAAACATGTTATGTAAAGCCGCTTTCTGTGCATGTGGTGTTGACCTGTTATTAATTGTTGCACTTGTAAATGTTACCCTAGTCACTAAATCAGAAATGTAATAGTGTAAACAATTGTTGGTAAACCTAAATAAATAAATAAATAAATAAAAAAGTTTAAATATTTAATAAAGGTGACAGTAAAACCGAAAGTGAATTTGTAAAAGTTTCCTTGCCGATTTTCTTATTAGGTAGGTATTAAATTTAATTGAGTACTAATATTCCGTAATGCAAGTTATAATTATATCGTATGTCTGTTAATTGGTTCCGTTGTGTTTTATAATTGAAAGCTGCTTCATAATATATTAATAGCAATATGCTTGGCGTTTTATTTTTTTATTTTAGTGGACTAATGACGATAATCCTTTTTAAAACTGACAGACTGATTCACTGACTGATCGATCTACTCACGGCTTAAGCCGCTGAGTCTCGAAGCATGAAAGGAGGTCATCAAAAGCCGATACAACTCAGCCCAAATTTGTACCTGAGGTACATGACAAGCTGTCAAGTTGACAGTTTTTACAATAAAATCACTATGAAACTGTTAATAACGTGCCATAATGGCGTGCGTTTGACATTCCGAAACTAAGACTGACAGCAGATAGCTGTCAAGTTGACAGTTTTTACTATGAAACTGATAATAGTGTGTAAAAATGGCATGCATTTTTCAAATAAAAAGTTATATTTTCTCATCCCCTAGTAAGCATAAAAAAGTACGACTAGAACTTTTGTCAGCGTAATACAGGGTATTTTTTTCAATAAGTGTACCTTCGGTACATCATTTGGGCAGATTTTGTTGACCTCCTTTTGCACACATGCTCCTTAGGTGACGTGGGTGTGCACTAAAAAAGAAGGCTTTTGGGAAATTGCCATAGAACTGGGAAAAATCACATTAACTCAAGTAACACCGGGTGAAACAGCTAGTAATTATAAAAACGAGGAAGTATAAAAGTTGTAACAGGAATAGAAAAATTATAAAATAACAGAATAAGACTAATAAATAAATAAATATCTTGAACATTTTTTACACAGCACCATCTAGTCCCAAACTAAGCAGAACTTGTACTATGGGTACTAGACAATGGATATAATACTTATATACTTTTTTTTGTTGTAAATACATACTTATAATATATAAGAAACATTACATTATATAATATATAGAAGAAAATAAAATAACTACATAGTTTATCTTCATATGGGTTCATATTATTATGTGATGATGAAAGATAAAACGCAGGTGAATAAAACTGTAATATATATGAATGTGTATGGATCTCCATCCATCCATCCTGCATCATCCAACTCAGTGTCAGACACAAGACCAATGAATTTTTGAATGCATGATTTTTGTACAAAAATTACCAAAATTACCCAAAATCTAGCAAATTTTCTGAATGTGACCACACCTGCCGTGATATATTTGGCACTTGCGACTATTGCCCCTGTTGCTATGACGAATCTTCAATCTACCTAAGTTACCTTATTTTATATAAAAAAAATATTTACCTTTATTCAGAATATTTTTTTACTTGTCAACCGAAAAGGATTACATAAATGTAATCTTATAACGATACCCTTACAGGGTTTTCTTAACATGTTGTAAATAATAAGTAATTTTGTTAAGCTTAATAAACTGCTGAAGTTGTAGAAATAAAGGTCTTTTTTATTTTATTTGATCACGAAATAATGTTATTGTCTTAGAAACCTACCTTGTGCCACGACTTTGGTTACAAACGAGATACTTACTGGAACGACAAAATTAAATTACGTGACGCATGTCGCACGCCGTTGCGTCAATGCACGTAATTTATTGATAGCTTAATTCCTAGCAAACGTACAGGGCAGTTACTGTTAATTATAAAATTACATACACATGCATACGCTCACGCCTTATTTCTACAGCGGTAGGCAGAAACTATAGAACTGTAGTTGCATAGGTAATTACTTTGTTTCGTCCATATTCAAACATCTTGACGAGAAACGTCTCGGGGTGACACTGCGCTGCATTTAAAGACATAAATTTTAGCGAGGAAAATTCTTTAGTCTCAGGCATGGTTTGAACCTGCACCCTTCCGTTTAAGTAATGTTTACCATGCGTTAATGCTGAAATCAAATAAAAATACTTACTTCATGTGCTTAATCCGATCCCATCTCAATTCTCACTTCATGTGCGGATGCGCGTATGAAAATAATTTTAATTAGGTAGATACTTGAAATAAAACTACTTTTTACGGATTTTATCGCGTTATATTTATACGTTTCGGACCCTTTACAGCGTCCTTCTTTACGTCGTCCCTTTAAAATAATATAAATATAACGCGATAAAATCCGTAAAAAGTAGTTTTATTTCAATGTCTAGTATTCGCGTAAGTGTCAGAAATCAGTAGGTAGATACTTAGTAATAATGTAGGAATAAGAAATTTCATTGGTAAGCAATATTAATATAAGAATTCGTTCATTTTAATAGTCATGTAGCGACATCTATCGAGCTACATAAAGTGACAATTTATCCTGAATCGCGCAAGCGAAGTTTACCGTGCAACTTGCGTATATACAACCGCCCAACATCAACCGTCGGGCAGTTGCCCACTAGGCATAGCACACGCCTGGTCAGAGATCCCTCCACAGTCACTAATAATTACATTTTCATTAAACTATAGTTTATATAAAAATGTGCATTCCCATTCATTTGTCCCATTATCCATAGATTGAAAATGTACAAACAATCTATGGATAATGGGACTGAAACAAATTATTATTATTAAGTATACAAGTTGGTATATAGAGTAGGTACTTCCCATCGTGGTCGTGGCGAATGTATCAGATCCCATGGCTTATGATATACATATAGAGTAAGGAAAGGCAAGTGGGGTTTTTAGTCGGTATGGGTATGACATACCCTGCCCAGGTAATAGGGATCTCATGAGGATTTCCTAAAATAGCAAATAAGATTAATGAGGCCCTCAAACATTCTATGGATACACGCGTTCGGGGCTTAGGCCCCCAGTGTTCGACGTATCTGTGGTCGACGCACCAGTGGTCGACGCACCCGATATATACTACGATATATATTCGAATAAATTTAATATCCACAACAATTTTGCCAATGCAAGTCGATATCGAAGTTCGTCATTTAAAATTGTAATGTATTTAAAATTGCTTTATTAAAAGCGTGACTGTTTTATATGTAACGAAGAATATGTATACATAATTATTAAATTACATATAAGAAACAATTCAATCAAGATCCGTAGGTACCTACAAACACAATGATAAAACGAGAAAAACTAATTACAAAAAAAAGTACTAGAATGTGCATTTATGGTGCATAAATTAGCTCTCTAACGTCCACTGGATTCGATTACCAGGTCTGCCTGACTTGTTAAAGGAAAAGTTAGCTATTCATAAACATTGTCGTAGATTTGGTGACACAAGGCAAATGTGATTTTAAGGCGGTTAAGTTCATTCGGATAATAGGTACATAATACTGATTATAACTGCTGTATAAACAAAGATAACTTATATTATATACTAGCTTTTGCCCGCGGCTTCGCTTACGTGGATGTAGAAACAAAATTAGGATTAGAATTTGATCCCATTGATAAAAAACTTGTATTTTGAAGTAGTGTGTTAGAGGTTTGTAAAAAGGGCCTCGTGACTAAGTTATAACGGCGCTAAGCTCAATGAATATTGTGGGTTCGATTCCGGTCGACAATTAGTCTCGGTACTGAGGTACTTTATGAGGTACTGAGGTGATGCTGTTTGTGAAAATATGTCCAAAAGAAAACGGAAGCTTCAGTTAGTCGTAATAACTCGTAATTCTAACCAAACTTTACAACTATTGTTTAATTTAAGTCTATACCACTTTAAACGTTTATAACTAATCAACAATCACGATATCTGCGCATAATATGACAACTTAATTAAAGAACCAACATATTATATCAATAGGAATGCATACTACAGAGAGGTCAAGCTCTATCTCAGCATCTACGCAACCAAGTGGAAGTGGAGATATACCTCATTTTTTTATTTGAACGATGGACTTTTAAATAGAAAATAAAAAATTAAAAACCATCAATGATGATCTCTTCTTTCTATGGGTTTGCATACAACAGAGAGGTCAAGCTGTATCCAAGGATCTATTCAAATAATTGAAAAAAGCTTTACATCAGTTTTTAAGTTGGAAATTATGCATTGCAACAGTTAACACAAAATTCAAATCTATTCAGTAGGTTTAGCGCCAACCCCTAACAAACAGACAAACAGACAAGAATTCTAAAAATCACATTTTTGGGTTCGCGATCGTTTATATACTGTAACCCAATTGTTTTTTTTAAATATCTTCAATGTACAGACACGACTTTTTTACAATTTTATAATAGTATAGATATAGATAAAACTACACCGCCGTGTACGCAATTCCACCACTGCCCATTCCTGTAGAAGCGGTGAAACTTTGGGCAACTATAGACACGAAAGTACAATCAAGCCACTTTCTAGCAGAGCCTAGCGGTACTTAGCGCTCCTATGCATCGAGACAACGGAAAGTCCACCGTCCTTAGGACGTATAAGTTACTTGGCCATTGACTACGGCTGGAATCGAGAGGGCATAATCACTCAATGTCGCAATGAGATCACGGCCACGGGCACCTGTCTGTCTGTGATCGAGTGGTTCGAGTACCGGACAGCTGATCACGAGTTCGTGGGTTCGATTCCCACAAGACATAAATATTTATGTGATGAACTTAAGTGTTTTTGCTTTGTCTGTGTGTTTCTTTTATTATAAGATTTACAAAAAATATATGTAATAAGTATTATATTCAATGTCTAGTAACCATATTACAAGCTCGGCTTAGTTTGGGACTAGATAGTGCTGTGTAAAATGTCAAAAAACCTACACAGTAGGTATGTAGGTAGGTATAAACCCGCCTACTTCACTCATTTTCGGAACAGCTGTTTTCCAAGACTGTGGTTGGAAAAGGAACTCCCTCCTTTATGAAGTCTTCCCGCCATTATCGTGATGTGCTCTAGTTCTACTATCTACCCACCATAAGGTGATACTGTATGATAAGCCTTCGGTCATAAATATTCATAACTCAAATCCATTTTGTCATCATGACAAATCTGATAATGGAGATATGTTGCCATAGGTATAAAGTTCGTCAGAGTTGCGATGGCAATTAAAGATTGATATCATCACACTATATTCCTCGAAGGGATTAGACAGAGGCGTACTAATGTACACCCACAATTCACGGGTATGCTTAGGCCCCACGGAATGGCCAGCCAGTAATAAGATAGGGTGTTATTTTATCGTATGAAAAACTCGTGGAATTGTGTAGGCGACCTCCTGTCCTAATTAAATTATCATTAAAACGATTTTCGAGTAAACCCCAGGCTATCGTTGATATTCTCATCGGACACAAATCCAAAGACCGAGCTGCTACTGAGAAAGTCGTAATTATAAAATAACAAACAGACAGCTTGACCCGGGAATCGAACCTCGAGCCTAGCAATCAAGACGACCACTAGGACGACAAGACAGTTGCTTGTAAAGATTCAGCATAAGATACAGCTCTTAATAATGTGATCAAAATGGCGTTTAAAATTGAAACATTTCCTAAATCAGTATTCCATTATTATTAACAAATGTTCAATTAGAAACACTTGTTTAATAGAAATAGTGTTTCTAATTAGGTAAGCAATTAAATTCTTACACATACTTATCTAAAAAACTATTAAATATGAATCAAAATAATTTAAATATCTATCACCTCTGTTGTACGACTAGTGAAAAACCGCAACACTAGTAGAAAAAGGAATGTTTGTAATAGAATTTGTTTGAATTGAATGTTTATTTTTTAATATCATGTCAGTTGCCTATGATACCTTTCTCACTAAGTGCCTTTTCATACGTCCCGGTGGCGGGTAAACGGTGCCTGGTATCCGGCACTAATGTGTATGATCATGTCTGGTAAATTACGCGCTGGTACCAACGTTTAAAGTTAACGGTTCCTGGCAGGCGTAGGCGTTAGGCAGATACTATAGATTTCCACTTGCTACTATTCTGGCACACCACTTTCGCTTCATATAAGCTCATCAACCCTATGCATGCTCGTCGGTTTAGGGTGCTCTTAAAATTGCTTTTTTGTTTTTTGAGAACCTCTGCCATTTGGTTGTGGTACGTTCGCCGAGATCAACCCCTGTCTGTCAACAAACTTTCATATAATTTCTCTTTTTCAGTTTCTTTACGGTACGGTAGCGCATCAACCAGCGTTAGCGCATCAACAATACTTTCTAGGCAATAGCTTAAATCGTAAGTCATCAGCCATCAGATGGTCGGTACCTTTTCCGAGTTAAACAATAAAAAAATAACACTGATGACGGTGTACCACAACAGACGTATACCGTAAAAACCATGATGTGATTGATTGGTGAACAAGAGGTATTACATTATCAAATGATTATACGGAAGATAACCTGTTTGGTTATAGCAACTGTAAGAGTTTTGTTGGCTACCTGACTTTATATAGGCACGTTAGATAATCAATTAGAGGAGGGGCACGTGGCCAAGTTGTAACAACGCTGATCAACCGATCTGTAAGGTTAAGCTACACTTGCCGCGGTCAGTCTGTAGATGGGTGACCATTCTTATCATATCGAGACCCCTCCGTGCCTCGGAGAGCACATAGAGCCGTCGGTCCCGGTTGTCATACGAAAATCTATGACAATCTTTAGTGGTAGTCAGAAAAGTCTGACATCCAGTCTTTCCTTCGTATAACGGTATTGCCTAGAAATTGGGTTGCGGAGGTCTGATGATACTGGTCTGATATTCAGCCGCATCCTGGTTAGACTGGAAGCCAACCTCAACATGGTTGGGAAAAGGCTGGGAATAAGACATTAGATAACGTGATTATATAACATACGGGTCTGCACTTTGCATATATGTATGTAAACAGAATTTATGCAATAAAATCTGCATTATTTCTGTCCGTCTCGATCGTAAGTGCGACTACTGAGCGTTCGATTCGTTCGATCGATTTACAAGTTTTTTCTATGAAATTCTCAGTATCAGCAAAGATTTTGGAATTGTGCCCGGTTACATAGGAGCTAAACATACCAACGAATGTGGTTGTATGTATCTATTTAGTACATATATATATATATACATAGTAGGTATACCTATGCCTAATCCTTTGGGGACTACTGAGTTGATGGTAAACAACTAATTTTACAAAGTTTCAATGTTATTCTTATGCATAATGAATCAATGGTATTAAAACACTCGTCCCATCTCTATTATTCGTTTATCGTTTTCATCACAAAGAACCATACAAAAGTTCAGTTTGTCTTACCATAAAAATGCAGTTTAAATACTTACTCTAAAAATAAAAGAATATTTGTATGAAATTTATTAATTAACGAGGTAATGTAAACAAACTCTGCGCGCGAGTCTAACTCGCTCTTGACCAATTTTTTAGTTAACAGTCATAAGAGACATGAAATCAATGTTATAAGCAGGTGAATCCGCAAACCAAGCCCACTTCACATTGTATATTAATTGTATAAATGTCACCATAAGTGTTTAATGGAAAACATCATACTAATCGGTTCTTATCACGTGTAAATTAAGTAATTATTTGTCGGGGACCGCGACGAATGGCTGTTTATGTTCAAGTGTTTGAATTTTCCTATATGGCGCCTTAATAAAGTCGACCAATTTCCGCCCGCGACGCCATTATGTATTGAAACACGGCACGATACTGGAATCGATCATGAAAATATATCTGGTGAGTTAGGTGCCATCCATTTCGTCCCGTTTCTAAACATAAGCGTGTGCTTCTTCGTATTCTATTGGGAGCTCCAGAATACCTGATGGACGCATTTAGGGCGTGCATTTAGGTACCTAAATAATGATCTTCACTCCTGATAGGTACCTACGGTAACTAGTGCGGAATAGCTTATACCAACCTAATACCCGTTAAGGGTAGGTACCGTAGGTAAATTTTAATTGGTACTGAGTTGGCAGCGCATTTCTAAATGAGGATTTTTCAAGCTCTTCTTTCTGAAAAATGGAGCTGGTAGGTAAATTAAGTATTAAAGTTATAACTTTTTTTAAATTCCGAGTATAATTTTGTATTAAGGACTTAAATAATGGATTGTATATTACATAGTTAAGTAGGTGTAGTTCATAAGGGACGCAAGAAAAAATGGCGAATTTTCAGACGCTACGTGGCAAAATAGTCGTTTCATGGAGTCTGTGAGGTAGGTTTCCATATATTTGAATATTTACACTAAAGGTAAATAAGGTAAGAATAAGGTGTAGACATTGACCAAGAAAGGTTAAATCAACCAGTGTTTTATTTTACTACATAGTGTAAATTTACTTTTCTTCGAAACTATGAAAATCTTAGATACATACTAAGTTTTCTTTCACGGAAAAAAAGCTGTGAAAATTATTTTAAGACCCGTCGTGTAGGGTCGACAACGGTTCAATATCCAAATTATTTTAAAAACAATTTTAAACCGTTCGCAGTTGTAATGTTATTATTTAATTATATGTTAGATTATATGTATAGATGTCAAATTAATATTGCCTACAACTAATTACGATCTATCAAATTGATTGGTTTGGCATAGCTTATCTGATGCACAAAGTAGATTCTTAGAAGAACAATGCGGTTACCACTAAAAACTCCCAATGTAGGTATTTATAATTTTCGTAAGGTGGAATATTCTTCTATAAGTACTGATGGTTTACTGTTTTCATTTCAGTTATTTCTGGCTATATTCGCTACGTGTCGAGCTAATCAGGTGTCACGGAGTGCGCAGCCAGATCCTTACTCTGATCTCGCTTCAAATGATCTCGACAGAAACACCTATTTAGACGGACAAGATTATAGAAGAAACATAGAGAGACCTAGAGACAAAAGATTATACTACGGCAAAAGAGCCGGCCTGGGTCAACCAGTCTACGTCGGTAGAACCAGAGGCCTTAATGATGATTCCTACAGATATCAGGGTATCGCCAGATCTGCACATAGCTACGATAGAACTGGAGCTAGTCAAAAAGATGCTTTGATGGCAGGTCGTTCATATGAAGAGAGTAGAAAAGAAGACCCAGCTTTAAGACGTTACGATTATAGCCTTGACCGAAATATTAATATTGCCAAAGAGCCTCCTATAACTCGCTCAGCCAGAAGAGGTCGAGAAGGAAGTCCAAGTGGCTTACAAGGAACTTGGCCAGGTCAAGGTGCTGGCATAAATGCACCAATAAGTAGATCCGGAAACTACGAGCAAGGAGCGTTCATTAATAGATATTATGAAAACAATCAAGGTTCGCAAACTGGAAGTACAAATTACTTTGACAGAAGTGCATCAATTGGTAGAGCTGGAACCTACGGTCCAGGATATAATTCGAATGATCTCAACTTAAGAACAGAGGTTATTAGTCAAGAGGCTAATGATGCATCTACAAAGGAGCTTGACGAAAGGACTGCAATTGAAAGAACCGGAGACAATAATCAAGAAATCAATAGTGCAGATAACCTTAATAGTGAAGATGATACTGATCGATCTGATAGTCTTGACAGAGAATCTTTGATTGGTAGACATGGTTATTCTTATCCAGATCCAGAAGTTGAATACAATTTACGAACTTCGCACGTTCCGTTATTTCCAGAAAATAACGATGGTACCGTTAATGATGAATATGGTTACAATAATGATAACTTCGGCTATGCCAATAATGACAACATAGTCCCCGATAATTACCCTGATCAGGTGATCGCTGAAATCTATAATGATCAAATGGTCCCTGATATCTTTGATAATGACAATGATGTCATCGTGATCTCCAAAAGTGGTTTCAACAATATCTTGAACAATATCAAAGATGGTAATTATGTCCCTGATACCTTTAGTGACCCCAATAATGCTTTACTTGAACCTATTGACAGTTATGGAACCATAGACTATAACAGCCTCGATCCTAATTACGTCGAAACCTACACCGAAAATTACGATCCCTCGTCATCTAAGAAAAAGATTGACGACAAAACTATGACTGCTGCCTACAATGATACCACTGTACAAAAAAAATCTAACGACAGCCATAATGTTAAAGATGACGGAACTAATCTTAAAGAGGTAGCCGACCGATTTGCGGACGCTAGCTTAGCCCACCGTGGCTTTCACAATGTTCCAATTATGTATGACGACGCTAATAAGTTTGAAAATAATCTTAACGTTATTGACATTAACGGCAATATCGTTCCAAAGGGCTACAATGTCGGTGAATGTCAATGCAGTAACAGGGGAGGCCATCATATTTGTAGTTGTGATTATAGCAAATGTGAAGGCTCAAACTGCAAACATGTTACCCAATCCCAATCACAATCCCATTCCCATTCCCAATCCCAAATGCAAACCAAGTCCCAAACTCAAAGCCATAGCACCTGTGAATATTGTAAAACTGTAGAAGCGCAACATCAACATAGTGGCATTTGTGAAAGTTGTAAAGCTAAAGAGATAGCTAAAGAGATAGTTAAAGAGACACAAAAACAAGAGATGGTACAAGAGACACACCATAACTGTGAGAGTTGTAAACTTAAAGAAATAGTACAAGAGACACACAATCACTGTGAGAGTTGTAAAGCTAAGGAGGTAGTACAAGAGACACAAAAACACGAGATGGTACAACAGACACACAATCACTGTGAGAGTTGTAAACTTAAAGAAATAGTACAAGAGACACAAAATCACTGTGAAAGTTGTAAAGCTAAAGAGATAGTACAAGAGACAGTAAAAGAGACACACAATCACTGTGAACATTGTCAGGTCAAAGAGACAATGAAAGAGACGTCCCATCATCATGAACATTCTAACACCAAAGAAACTAAACAATCTAGCAGTTGTGAATCTAAACACAGCTGCTGTAATGGCGGTTGTGGTTGCAACAAGTGCTGTAAATGTTGTAAATGCAGCTGCGGTTGTGGTTGCGGGTGTGGGTGCTGTGGTGGTTGTGGGTGCGGTTGCGATTGCAGCAGCAGTTGTAGTAGCAGTTGCAAGCACAAAACAAGCAGCAGCTGTCATGATCACTTCTATGAAAGCGAAGAGCATAACAATTTCATTAGTAATCACAACCATTACCACGGTGGCGGAGAGGTGGCGAATGAACTGCAGAAGGAATATTCAACAACAGACAGCGATGTATGGGCCGGACCGCATGGCGGGAGTGGAAGCCACACCAAATTGGTCTCTAATCACGTTGAACACAGTACTAGCAGTAGTGCTAGTAGTAGCTCTAAGGGCGGATCAGGCGGGGCATGGGGTGGATTTGGTAACTTAGACGACGGTGGCGGATATTTCAGTAGCATATCCAGCGCGGGTTCAGGTATTGCCAAAGCCAGCAAAAAAAAGAGTATTGCTAGCAGTATCGCCAGCTCCGGTAGTTACAGCAGTTCTTACGGTAGCGCAAGCGCACATGGTGGTGGTTATGGCCATGTTTTCAGCAGCAGCTTCGGCGGTGGCGGCCTTTTCAATCCCCACGGAATTTTTGGTAGGTAAAATATTTTCTACAGACTTAACCGACTTAAGTTATGATTAAATAAATTGATTTTTTGAACTTTCGTTATTATTTCAATAGCAAACCTTTAGGAGTTTTGCACTACAACAAATACTGCGTATTTTTTGGGGTTTTGTAGGTACTTACTTTGAATAATGTTGTAAAGAATAAGTTTAACCCTTCGGACAGGTGTAATGGTATTATTAGGGAGAAGTAAACTAATGAACACCCACAATTCGGCGATATGTACTGTCAAATTACATCATGGATTATTGTTGTCCGAAAATAACGAGTATTATTATTAGATATTATTACAAATAACAAAATTGCTCAGGATCTGAGGTAATAAAGATAGGTAGGAGATAATAAAGGTACTTATTAACCACACAACATTCAAAGTTACAATATCATTTAGTACCTACCCAAGTACCTACATTTTATTTTATAAAAGGAAAATAGTTATTTGTTATACAAGAGTGCAAAGTTGCTTTTTAACCGCGTGCTCAATTTTGATGACCGAGCAAGCGAAGGATTCTAAAATTGAATCACGAGCGGAGCGAGTGATTCAAAAATTAGAATCCTGAGCGTCAGCGAGGGAATTAAAAGAGCACAAGGTGAAAAATCTTTGCACTCGAGTGCAACACGTAACTTTTCATCCCACCTCAGCGAGGAAATGACTAAAAAAAACATTTACAACCACAAGATACTTTTATTTCAGTTTAGGTATTAAATACTATATGATAGGTAAGATTTACAGAATACCTATTCTTTAAATTATAACAAATAATACTAGGTATAATTAAGAGAAATTGAAAGTAACGTTGCTACAATTACTTGAGTGTAATATTTTTGTTAGGTATTGTAATGTTGGTGTTAGTGACTTAAAAAAGTTTACCAAGAAAGTTCCGGTAGGCTTGTTGAAAAAATATCGATACATCGATTATATATCGGTATCATTTTTTTTAATGTATCGATATTTTTGAGCGATATTTAATATTTCGATATATCGATGCATCGATATAAAATTCAAAGTATCATAAAGGTATAAAAATCTATATTTTTTACAGACCAATAAACTTATAAAGTTTTAAGATTATAAAATCCCAAAAAGGAATACCTTTTTTTATACTAACATCTTTGTTTTTGGTCGACTTTATTTGTTGTTTATAATTTGGTTTTTAAGATATATCGCCCATATATCGATATTTTTAAATAAAAATATCAGTATCGATACTGATATTTTCAAAAAATATCGATTTAACATAATATATCGATACTTTGTTGCGTTTAGACTCGGAACCTAGGGAAGGTTCTAAGTCTGAGTTTTTAACAAATAAAAAAAAAGTTGTATGATAAATTCGGCGCCAGGGGGGTAAAAGCACGATGTTCTAAATTCAATTTACTTTGTCTCTCTAGAGGATAAAAACGACTTTTGCACTCAGATATTGAAGAGTAAAAATACTCTTTCCGAGATGGTGGGATGAAAAGTAATTTTACAGAGGTGATTACTTAGGTACGCGTACGCAATGTAGGTACCTATATACTTAAGATAAGAACCAAAGAACACATCGAACTCGGGTACTTTGGAGCACTTTCATTATAGGTGACCTAACTGTAAGCTCATTATAGAAAGGTGAGTGTCTCCTAACTTTATGTTTACTGGTAAAAGGCTGAAAAAAACTATTTTTTTTCATGGTTGCGTTTGTGCTTGACCGGTCTACAATTTCACCTGGTGGTAAAGGTAGATGTGGCCTAAGATGGTCATGATGGCCATGGTGCCTATTCACTTTCGCCTTGAAAAGACCCCTGTTGTAGGTGTCAGCCGTGTCAGGCTGTCAGGGAACATAGATATCCTTACATAAATATAATTATGTCACTTGCTACCTCAGAAGATTATATGGAATCGATATAGTTATCAGTCAGTTCTTCTAGCTGTTCGTATTCAATTAAGTACCTAGGTCATTCAAAGATTAAGAGCCTGTTTCAACATCTTTGGATAGCCGTCAACAGCCAAATAAATTAAAAAATGTAACAATTTTTTTATGAAATTGTCAGCTAATTTAACGAGAACTTATTAGTAAACTGTGAAACAGGCCGTTAGGCTTTAAAACAAAGTCATGGATAGTGCGACGGGCTCTTGACTGAAGCAAAAAATAAGTCAATTACTGGGTGTATATGTGATTGTGATAAATAGGCAAAATACTTATGCCTTGTGAAAGCTCGTTGGATTTTCTTTAAGGCGTTGAGAACACACCATGGGATTCCTTGTAATACTAAAGTATTCTAGTGGAGAACGGACCAAAGCATTTGAAAGTAGATTTTCGTTTTACACTAAATGATTTTGTATTTCTTCTAATTCATCTATATCTATGGATCTAGTAATCATGCACGCTTCTTCACGAGTAGAGACATGTGCGAGGTAAATTTTTAATCGGTGGTAAAACAACAGTTGTCACGGATCTCAGAAACTTCCCTTAGGTATTTATGGTTTCATTGAGTAGGTATTTCTTTAAAAAGGCAGCAGTTTTCACGTACATCACGTAAAAAAAAATGCATTTAGAACCATAGCGTTACCTAGTCTTACACTTCAGGTTAATGGTCAAGATTGCTTTCGACCCAGGCCTGCTGTTTCTATTCTTTTGTATATTTTGAGATCATTAGAAAATAGAAATAAAAAAATAGGAAAGATTTACAATAAAGTCGATAGGTAGGTGAGATCATTTATAAAAGCAATGAAACGAAGAGGTCCTAAGTAAGATCCTTGAGGTACACCTGTATAAAATACATGAGATTCATAAACAGATGGTTATGATCCCGTAGTCTACCTCCGCTTTAGACCAGATACGACTTAAACCTGCTTAAAGACAGAGTCGTGATTACCATATTTCAAGTTTTCGTAAGAGTTGATGGCTGACTTTATCGAAAGCACTTGAAATGTCAGTAGAAATAGCATCCACTTGGTGTCGACTATCAGTGCCCATTGGTATATTGAATACAAAACAAGTTAGAAATTGTTTTGAAAGGAGCAATTGGGGTATCTTCAAGACGAGAGTGAGTCGATTTCTTCTAGGCAAGCGCACTCTTCTAGGCCCACATCAGGCGAGTGTCGTCAAGCGCAAGCCTATCTTAGATAAAAAAGCGACCAGCTCTGAATTCGTGTTGATACGGTGAGATTAACCTACTACAAAAAGGTACAAAAGGAATTATACATACATACATCACGCCTTTTTTTTCACAGGGGTAGGCAGAAACTAGATTCTTAAATACCTACAGTACGCGCCAAACTTATTGTCTGGGTTGAAGTTGGCGCTAGCTAACTTTAACCCGGCCGTAAAAATCGGAGAAAGAAAAATATAGGATTAGAATGATTTAAAACGACAGCCTACGACTTGAGCTTTTGTTTTATTACAATCTAATATTTTTCTTTCTCCGATTTTAACGGCCGGGTTAAAGTTAGCTAGCGCCAACTTCAACCCGGACAATAAGTTTGGCGCGAACTGTACTTCTTTAGCTTCCTCCACGTTCATAATCTTATCAATCACACACGCACCGGTTGTGAGTACAAACCTGTCCTTTTTGAAGGACCTTACCAGTAAGGCAGCTAAAGTTTAACCTCTCACGCGCTTAGAATGCAACCTATGCGAAAATGTGCAGTATGCATATATGACTATTATTGCCATCCTTTTCGTTTCCCTACAATTTTTGCAAATTAGAGCAGGAAAAATATAGTTTTACGAATTTCCATGATAAAAAATATCGCAAATTTTTTTGCACACATGGTGTGCAAACTACATTTACTAGGTTAATATAAAAACTGCCTTCTGGCTGAATTGTATGTTACAAAACAGAATCATTATGAGAAAAATGGGCACCAAATACATTAGCTATATTCAGGCCACCAGCAACAGAATAATTATTGATATACATTCATGCAGGATAGGTATATTGTATTTTATTGTTACTTTGGAATCCTTGAAAATAGCATTAAAAGGTATCAATAAAAATATCCATGGGGGAGGCCTATGTTCAACAGTGGACCTCTTTTGGCTGATATGATGATGATGAATAAAAATATCCAGTATTATAATTATCTTAGTTTAATTTTTCACACTATTGGTTAAGACACATACAAATGAACATGTTCTATTAATTTTTTTTCTCACCCTTAACCTTTGAACTTTACAAAGAGAAAAATATCAGGTCCATAGCACACCATACTACAGCCAAGATAGAATCAACAGTGACTTTAAACGACGAAATGGACCATATTGTAGCACACTAAGAGCATGTGATATTGAGAGAAAGGGATGATGCTCTACATATTGAATGTCACAGTCCCTTTCCCAAAGTCCAACTTCAAAATGTGTGAGCATGTGATATGGCCCCTGGACCTCAACTCTGCCAGAATGCATCAAAATCGTCATTCAATAACTAATTCTACTTTCCTTGTGAGTTCATCGCTACTATTTTTCCATTGTCAAGTAAATAAGACTTCAGAACTGAACATTTTTGACAGTTATATTTACTGCATCTGTCAGTCTTTGTGTCATTGTCATAGAACAACCATTCTGATACAATCAAAATAGCAGACTTGTAAACTGCAGCTGTACAGCACTACAGTATTTGTAAAAATTTTAGACTATGCTTCTTATTAGTGCCACTGGATAGTACAGTATACTATGAACAAGATATATTCCTAAAGCTTACAAAACTGTATAGAAACTTTTTATTTTAAACTCCATGTTGTTTTTTTTCTTGTGTAGTTTCATGAAGACATGTGGAGTTGTCAGTACAACTAAGTTATAAATGCTGCATGCCTCACACAAATGATAAAACTCCTATTATATTTTAAATTACAGAATGAATTATTACTAGATTCTATCTAATGACTCCAACATCACAATGCTGTTTCCTCTGATCACCTGAAATGATACAAATTAATGCTTTATTAAATTTCAAACACAATAACACATAGTTTAGAATGTGAAGGATGATTTCGAGTTAGCGAGCAGGGCTCACGGTGGCTTAGCAGTCATAATGCTGGTGTACCAAAACAGGAGACGCAGGGTCGAACCCTGCCCGCCAGTAGATTTTTTCCTTTGTTAAAATAACAAACAATAACACATACTTAAGCAAGTATCACAACAGTCCATACTGAGAAAGACAGTTTTTTTCCATTTCATCTGAATTTTGTTACTTTGATGGTTATAACCAACCTAAATATCTTCCAATTTTGACGACGTCTGTGGTCTAGTGGTTCGAGTACCGGACTGCTGATCACGAGGTCGTGGGTTCGATTCCCACAAGACACAAACATTTATGTGATGAACTTAGGTGTTTGTGTTTGTCTGGGTGTTTCTTATATATTATAAGTATGTATTTACAAAAAAAAAAAAAAGTATATAAGTATTATATCCATTGTCTAGTACCCATAGTACAAGCTCTGCTTAGTTTGGGACTAGATGGTGCTGTGTAAAAATGTCCCAAGATATTTATTTATTATTTATTATTAAGTTTACGTCAATTATTAAATGATCAAAAATCCCAACTGTGATAAAAGTACTAACTAATAAATCTAAAACCAAGCTATTAACAAAAAGTGAATGTTAGAAAATGTATTGTAGGTGGGGATAAGCTATTTGTTCAGTCTTAATTATAAACAATTCTGATTTAAAAACATAATTGCAGTCAGGATTGTTGTTTCATGTAATAATTAGTTTTATTTGTTAAATTTATTTATTTAAACTTCTATGCACAAAAATGGTACATAAGGCAGACTTAATGCCATATGGCATTTTCTACCAGTCAACCTATAGAATATAAAGAAATTAAATCAAAATAGAATCACAATAAAAATGATAAAGAGACACCTAAGGATGATTTTTATATATTTTTTCAGCCTGCACATATCCACCATTTTAATTTTTTTACGTCTAATGTACCCAGTGGCAGTTATTCCATCAAGACGAATCTAATGACATATCATTTATTAAAATTGGTCTAGCCGTTGAGCAGTTACAGACTTACATACATACAGGTCAAATACATAACCCTCCTTCCACAGTCGGGTAAAAGATTGTTAATCAATAATACCTAATTTTGCACTACGCTCACTACAGACATAAGGCACAGAAGTGATCAGATAATAATATTTGTTTACACACCACCATGCCAATGTTGTTTCGCTGTCCATCTTTGCTTTCCTCTACAGATTCATCCAGCACTAAGTTCATGAAGGGGTCAAATCCTCGGAGGACTCCCGTCACAGCACGACCAGCATTCAGCTTGATTGAAAGTTTCTTGTCCATGAACCTGGAATAGGGAATATGCGTCTGACTTAAAAAAAGGTCAAATATTTTTTTTTATGAACTTTATCGTTTTAGAATTATGTCTATGTAGATATTTTTTTATATTAATTCTTTTTTGATGAGAAAATAATTATTAAAAAGTCCAAAAAAACTGTTGGAAATTCAAATCACTTGAAACGCCACACTATCGGTCAAATGGAATATGACGTCAAAGTCTACTAAAACAGTGTCTGTTGTACGTGGTTGTTTGGTTGAGAGAACGTAGACTTTGACGTCTCGGCAAGCGCGCCAAAATCGCGGGTGTTTAAAATGCCAATATCTGTCTCATAATTTAATAATTTTTTTTGTTACTTAATTTTAGTTTTAAGGCGCTGGAATTTTTTTTACGGCTACATAACGATATAAAGTATCGTTTAAAAATATAAAAAAAAAATGTGCATATTCCCTATTGCGATCATGTTGTGTTCAGTACATTATATGTGACGTTTTACCTCATGTTTGCCGACATTGTCCATCTAAGCAGATGCCTAGATTACCTGCTAAAACCAGGTATTTATTAAACAGCCTGGGAGAAGGTTTGGGTTCCAATTTCGGCTGTAAGGCGAATTCTGTGCGATACTAAAGACAGTCAGTTTCGTTCTGTGTAGATTTAGCAACTTTATCTAACCTACAATGAGAGACTGTGTTGGAATTTCCTCACATGAAGATGACAACAAATAAGATTGAATGCTTGATAAAATTCTAATGAAGTTGTACTTTAAAATTCCGATAAACTCTATATATCATTATTCGTGGACTTGGCATAGTGGTGAACCCAGTATATCTAAATTATTATCTAAAAATACAATGAACCTTCAATAAAACTTGGCTTGTTTAGGTTAGCAATGGCGCGCATGGGACGCTACATTAGAATAATTAAATTTACACAAGAACAAAGCTTGTAAACTTACTTTTTCAATTCCGGAGGGTGAGCTTTCGACATTTTTGCTGTTTTTATTTATTTTCTAAACACGCTAAATTAATAATCCAAGAATTTTGCGTTCCGGCAAAATCCTACTTTTGAGATTTTTGAGTTTTGATAGATTAAAGCAAATGTTACCACTTTAAAAAATTCTTAATGTCACAAATAAAATATTTAAATTATCTGGTGTTGCCGCCTCGGTTCTTTTTATGAATAATTGAATAGGACACGTAAATTATTATTTTTCTATTATTCTTAACTCGAGCGTAACAAAAAGTGTTCAACAAAATCAGATAAGTAGTTTAGGTACTGCAGATGGAACATACGTAAATATTAAAAAGAGACTGCCCAGTGCCTATGTAATTAATTACCACTTCATTTTCGGCTTTTTGCCTTTTTTAGTCAGGGCCAAACAAAAACAATTTAAATAGGTATTTTATGATCTTCGTTGATTGATTGTTCAGCACAGATTAAAAATTAGTTATAAGATTAAAAAAATATTATTTTTCACGTTTCAGTTACATTTTACGTCAGTTTTCTCTTTTGTTTTTCAAATTTTAATTTTTCATTTATTTTTATATTTTTTGTGTCGCCGTATCTCATATAGCAAAAGCAGCAAAAGAAAACACTTCTTTGTTCTTTCACCAGCTAAGATGGCAACACTGCAATATCTCAAAATTGTAGTTCTAGCAGTATTGTAGTAGCTTATGTAGTAGTACTACTACTATGTCATGTACTAGAAGTACAATAGCTCCGTCAGTAAATTGATCAAGTTATTAAAACTTGACAATAAATTTAAAAATAATATGAACCCTGATTGCACAAATCAAATCAACTTCGAAATCTTGTATGTAATATGTAATTTTCAAGTCAACTGTTATTTTATTGAACGATTTTGCACAAAAATTCCCTTTTTGTATCATTTTCAGTCTACAAATTTTTGGTAAGTTTGTATAGTTGTATGAAAAATCTTACTGAAATATTAAATATTCATACTTCAGAATTATAGTGAAAAATTCAAAATATACTTTATTGTCAGTATGTATAATCTTAATTTCTCTAAAGTATTTACATATAAAATTGATATTGTACACTAGAATCCAATAAAGTATCTAGTATTGCCAAGTAAAAAATATTGCAGAATATAATACCATTTAGTATAAGATAACACACGACTACAACTTTGTGGAACTAAATGAAATCACTTTAATTCGGTAGGCCTATAGTCATTCCTTTTATCACACGTCAAAATATTGTAACCAATAATACAATAGCAACAAGTACACAGCTGGGACTGGCTAGGAGGATGGATGCTGTTGTGATATTCATGTTCTTCGAATCCTACAATAAATAGTTGATTCAATTTTGACTATGAGATTTTTGCGCTAGTCGTAATACGTGTTATTAGTGAAGTTTGTGTTTGTGTTTCTCGTTTTAAAAATGGATGAATCTGGGATCGACATGGGATTCGATCTCGCAACGTTCCTGACGAAAGATTTTAGTGTTGATCAGAAAGTCTTGGAGGAGATGACTGCGGCCCAGCAACATCAAGACTTCATGTTTTACGAGCTCAAATCAAAAGCCGTCCCGATAACAGAAAGGTGAGTGCTGTTTTTTCATAAACAAGTTTATTTGGTGATGCGCTGCGGCGAATGTCTACACTACGAATATTTTTAGCACATCATGAGGAACAATTTCACCGTAGTTCGAACGCCCGCGACCCTGAAAGCTGGACTTGGCAAAGCCCCCAGATTCACCTCTTGTTTATCTTTGGTCTACACAATTTGCAAACATTCCATCGTCGGATGTAATGTGTGTAAAACCAAACACACTTTCTTTAGCCTTATCAGGGTAAACACGTGATTCTGTTTTTGAAATTAGGCGGCAAGTTTGTACTTCTATTCCCGCCGTTTTTGGAAAAAAATGATGAAATAAATTATTAGGTGAAGACGATAGTGTTGCTACTGGAAGATTGTAAGAAGTGTCAATATTTTGGCATGCACAGAATTACTTTCAAAAGTGACCTCCTTTGCGAATCGCATGACGCCCGCCCGAAGAAATCTTGTCCAGTCAAACATCTGTCTGACTGCCTCTCTGATCTGATATCTACCTAATTCATTTTCAATTTAATTTATTGAAATAGGTACTCCGATACATTATTTGGAATCATCTGTAATAATAATAATACCTAGCGAAAAATTTCGGCCTTTACATTCTAAAAAGACCTATTTAAGTACATCCTCATTACGATTTCTGACAAGCAGATCATGCAAGGAGTAAAACAAAAATTGTGTCCGGGAATCGAACCTGCGGCTACGGAACTTAGTAGCGCGGAAGCCTATTTTTAAGCCGCAGCTAGATTCGGAGTATTGGCGTAAAATTTTCTCTCTCCCAATATCAGCTGTAGCACTTATTTGCGCTTGCTTGTTACAAGGTCGTCTCGTAAGTGTAGTGAACTACTTCACCACCTGCCATCTGGTAATTAGTAAAGAATAAAATTCCAAACGTAACTAGCGATGAACGATTTTCTATGTAACCCGGACTTAGGTTTATTCCTTAGGTTTCCCGTGCTGTAACACGCGTTCGTAAATTTTTCCCAATTTCGTCGGAATTTCCCAAAATCTCGCTATAAATTATAGCCATTTATTCTGATGTATAAACAATAACAATCCGTTAAGTGGTTTTTGCGTTAAAGAGTAACAATCATTCATCAATCCATACATCCATAAGCTCCCCTTCGCCTCTTTCGAGAATACAGGCTTGATGGTATTTTAAAAAACAATGGTGGGCTTCGTCGTGATCATATGTGTACCTAGACCTACCCCCTCGGCTATTAGACCTCCTGTAAAAACCAGCATTACAGCGTAGACAAGGTAATGTAAATTCCTTAGTCTATTTTCTTTTTTACGCAGGTAGGTGTTGGATTTACTACACGCGTCATCATCTTCCTGCCCTTGTTCCAATTTATTTGGGGTCGACGCAGCCTATCCTATTCGTCCATTCATCCCTGCTAACCGTCACCTCCTCATTAAATCCCTTTTCCATCATAATGACCTCAACACAATCCATCCATTTTTTCATCAACGGTCATGCTGTGTTCATGTTAGAAATTCTTTATTGTCCATAACAAACTCACCTCCTTCATTTATTAATTGACTATTTACTAAAGATAAGAAAGTTTATTTGTTTGTGATGCATTGTCTTACTTTTTATCGCCGAGAGAACGGACATAGACCTTTTACAACAAAATAGGCAAGTTTAAAGAATGTGTGCGGGTCCCACACACATTCTTTAAACTTGCCTATGATGCGGGTCACCCATGCCATACATTTAAATCAGTAGTTGTAATAATGAAACAACTGCCCCGGCAGTGCTTGTCCGCACGCATTCTGCACGCACACACACACACTTTGTAGACCAGTCTTAAACTTTATCTTCTAAAACAATGACTCAACCTTTTTGTAGCCAATTAGCCACATATCACCTAGGGCCTGTTTCACCACCTATGGATAGCTAACCACCGGATAAATTCGAAAATAATACAAATTTCCTATGAAATTATCTAAAAATTAATAATAAATAAAAATAAATCCAGTCCCTGGCGGGGCAGTATGTTTATGATATGTTCGGTCTCCCGCGTATCAAACAAATATGTCAACAGTGAGTCGGGAGTCTCCCTGGTACTCGGGGGTCAGGGACCCCAACGAAATCCATAAGGACTGCTTTAATAAACTTGCTGCCCTAAAGTGGCCAGTCAGGTAATATTTGCCTACCCACTACCAACACTACGCAGTTTCCTCTGACTTTAGTAATATTGTAGAGAAATGCATGCATATACATACATGGCTCGATGTCTGATAATTTCCCGGAAAACTACACTACATAACCAACCAGTTGTAAGACTCGTGTATCGAGATTCGATGGATATATCATCATCATCATCATCATCCTCTTGCCCTTATCCCTATTCGCTTGGGGTCGGCGCAGTATGTCTTTTTCTTCCATACATCTCTATTAGCCGTCATCTCATCATTCACTTCCTTTGTGGTCATATCCTTTCTCACACAGTCCATCCATCTATATTCGATGGATATATGTAGGTACCTATCTATTTATAGCATTTGGATAAAAGTCTTAAAATTATATTAAAGTGACTCTTAACGTCTGTTTACGGTCTTTGTTCAGCAGTGGACCTCTGTAGGCTGATATGATGATACGTCTAATTTGCCTTTTCGAGACAAAAAATTTACAAGGGAATCAGAAATTGAATCCTGAGAATGAGAGAATGTCCACGCTATCTTTAACCCCCGGCCAAATAGTGGTGACGTGGATCACCGTATAGGTTCATTCAGTGAGATGTAATCCTGTTCGCATCCCCGGCCTATGGATACGCGTGAGAGTTTCTATAACGTTCATCCTCAAATTTGACCCGACCTAAATCATTACTCCGTGCTGCTACTGAAAATTTCCTTAGGTATACAAAACCTCAACGATTCTTTTCTTTATCAGCACGGATTAAAACGCTAAAAAACGGTGAGAGGTGTCACAGAGGAAGCGATGCTAACCACTCCGATACACCGGAATCATAAGTTTTATATAATCTAAACGATACTCAAACTGCAACACCAGCGAAAGTGACGAAACAGAGGGCACTGAACGATTTATTTAGCATATTGAGTATATACTTATATGTTTAAAATATAGATAAAAGTAATCTGCATAGATTATAAGATTCAAAGGTACAGACGCACTGGCCAAAAAAGTATTTTCGTTAACTTAGCTCTTTCTTTATAAATCGATTGATTTAGGTAATTTTATACTCCCGGAACTGCCCCATCGAAATAGTTGTTACTGAATCCAAGAATTAAAAGGGTATATATTCTCAAAACGCATGAAGTCGGTTTCATTTTTGTTTACATAATCATTTATAGAAAAAAAAAACCGTCGCTTTCTAGGTCACTTGACCGTATTCAGGCACATTTTAAGGTCCATAACACTAAACAACGATTAGAAATTGCAAAAACGAAGTGCCTTGGACGCTATTACGCTGACCTCGTCGAGATTCGGCATTTTATCTCGTCATGTGATTTTATCGGCCCGGTACTATTCGTAGAACACTAGAAGCCATTTTTATCGCTGTACCAAAGCCTTTATTACACTTGCCGAATTCCCGTAACATTGGTTGTATTGATAAAATACATTGTGTGTTAGAACCTTTAGACTGCATTAAAGAAGCCTCCAAAGACATGTAAATGGTTGACTCATAAACACAGGGTAATCAGCTGTGCTATAAACCTCAATATGATAGCCGTATATACACGGTCGGTCAAGGTAATTTAAGAAAGAAGAAGAAAGAGGAAGGGTCGAAGAAACCCCTAGATTATACGATGAGGGACAAACAAACGCCTATGACAATCGATAGTGGTAGTCTCTCAAAAAAGCCTCACAACCAATTTATCTTTAGGAAACTGATTAGAAACCCGCGGAACTCTGATGGCAGTTGTTTCATTAAAATACTGATATTCGGTTGCATCTGAGATTGGAAGCCATCCCCAAGGTTAGGATATTATAATTACAGACTTTTCTCACAGATGCGAGAAAATGTCTCAAGCTAACAGAATTCCTCTCGACGTTTTCTTCACCATTTATGTAAGTGGTAACAAGTTATTAATTGGATATGATTTCGTAATGTCAGAGGTTCGGAATGGATGGGGATTCGAGATCATTGACTGTTTTATGTATCATGCAAAATATTTTCTACAAACGTGTAGATTTGGAACTTATAGTTATTAAATACAAGCTGTTAATCGCGATCATCAAATTCTCAATACCGTAGCAATTAGTCAAAACTCTCACTTAGGGAAATGTTTGCGAAAAAATTATGCTTCCAGACCCAGCGGTTTCATTTTTCCAATCCCGTGGCAATTTCTCAAAATATCGTAATATATTTTCTGTTATTCATTTATGTTATTATAGTACGAGATCCCACCGCTCAAATCGGTATGTATCTGTTTTTTGGATAAGACTATTTTTTAATAAATCTTACTTGATAGTAGAATAGATTACACCAGGGTTGCCTGGCGAAATTTGGCCGCAACTACCTTTAATTATAAATATTCTACTCGAGTTTTGGAGAAAAAATGTTGTCACATGTTTTTTTAATGAATCCAACGTCATTTGAAAGAGAATAGTGTAGTGAGTGGAAAAAGCCATGGTTGCCAGCTCTCAGTCGGCCGCAACTTAAGGGTTGCCAGGTTTAAACAGGTACTCCACTGTTGATAATTTGCAGTCATCTGTTTTTTTAGTAAGTTATATATCAATTTAAAGGTTATTTTTTTCTCTACATTATAACATAGGGTTGCCTGAAAAATTATGGCCGCAAGTAGGGGTTGCCATCATTTGAATTAATTTATTCCACTTGATGAGGGAGCGAAAAACAAGAATAAAAACGAACAACAAAACATACCATCACGCCTGTATTCCCCGAAGGGTTCGACAGAGGTGTACTAATGTACACCAACAGTTCGCTGGTACTATCCAAGAACACTTTGCTCGACCCGGGAATCGAACCCAGGAGCTCTAGCGTAGTAGTCGCGCTTGGGACTACTAGACCAACGAGGCAGTCTAAACAAATCAAAAAATAATATGCAGGGTGGCCGGAGAAGTGACGTTCAAAGAGAAAATTTAGATTCCTCTAATCAAGGGGTATCCAAAACACCCCCATGTATGTTTCGCGATTTTCAGTTGCTTAGAAGATACAATGATTTTGATTATTTTTTTAATAATTTCCTCCTGACATTGGTTTTGTGTTTTTTCATTTATTGGTGTATGATTATAAATGTTTTTTTTTATGGTAAGGGATAACTATAATGTCAACTACTTCCCCTAAAATATTGTACACCTAGGCCTAATGGATCATGAAAAAATTGAGGTTAAAGTTCAAATTTTCTGCTTAAGGGTTTCAGTCACAAAAGATTGACTCTTATTTTTTTGTTTGTTTGAATTGTGCAAGGGTTTTGGAGTATTTTTAAAAACTGCCACATATCTTGAAGATAAAAATACATTTAAAAAAACCCGACTGCGTAAAAACTACTAACTAAAAATCTAAAAACAAGCTCTGTGATGTTGGAAAATGTATTGCAGGCGGGACAAGCTGTTTGTTCATAAACAAAATTGTTTCTTTGCTTGTCCCGCCTGCAATACATTTTCCAACATCACAGAGCTTGTTTTTAGATTTTTAGTTAGTAGTTTTTACGCAGTCGGGTTTTTTGTTTCTTTTAATAATTGATTTTATTTCCTTCTTTTTAGTTTATAAATCATCATAGAATCACTAAATAGATCCTAAATGATGATTTAAAATATAAATTGATACAACTCAAGATCATTTTTAAAATCGGTTCGTACATTAAAGCGTATAAAATCCGCCATATTGATTTTTTTTAAATTTCATGTACCCAGTGACAGTCGTGCTATCAAAACGAATCTAATGAGGTGTCATTTATCTAAATCGGTTAAGCCGTTGAGTAGTTACGATCGGACATAGGAACGGACATACATACATACATACATACATACGCGTCAAACACATAACCCTCCTCCTTCGGCAGTCGGGTAAAAACTAGAGATCATCAATTCGGGATTTATTTCCTGTAAATTGCATTCAAAGTAACAAAAGAGTAACTTTTTTTATGAAAACTAGAATAATATTTTAACAAAAAATTTCCACCATCATACACCACCATTCTACAGAACACCCACAGTTCACTAGTATGTTTAGGTCACGTAATAGGCGAGCCTATTGCCATTAACCGGGTGTAAATGTTAATTTCGAGCTATTACTGCAAATTGCATGAAAAAACCTAATAAGACTGCCCGAACTGGGAATCATACTCCGAACCTTTAGCGTAAGAGTCGACTTAACTAATTTAGTAATGTAGTATTTTTTTTTTAAAGAACGAAATAATTCGCTGTCCACCACGCTGTTTTGGCATCAAACCTATAGATTTTTTTGTTTGGGGTATGAAAATTTAAAGAAATATTGTTCCAGTTTCCATAAAAAAGTTAGTCCTTTGTCACTGAATGCAATTTACAGGAAATTAATCCTGACCTCTACATTTTTTAAATGTATTTTTATCTTCAAGATATGTGGCATTTTTAAAAAATACTCCGAAACCCTTGCACTATTCAAACAAACATAAAAATAAGAGTCAATCTTTTGTGACTGAAACCCTTAAGCAGAAAATTTGAACTTTAACCTCAATTTTTTCATGATCCATTAGGCCTAGGTGTACAATATTTTAGGGGAAGTAGTTGACATTATAGTTATCCCTTACCATAAAAAAAAACATTTATAATCATACAACAATAAATGAAAAAACACAAAACCAATGTCAGGAGGAAATTATTAAAAAAATAATCAAAATCTTTGTATCTTCTAAGCAACTGAAAATCGCGAAACATACATGGGGGTGTTTTGGATACCCCTTGATTAGAGGAATCTAAATTTTCTCTTTGAACGTCACTTCTCCGGCCACCCTGTATATTATTTTTTGATTTGTTTAGACTGCCTCGTTGGTCTAGTAGTCCCAAGCGCGACTACTACGCTAGAGCTCCTGGGTTCGATTCCCGGGTCGAGCAAAGTGTTCTTGGATAGTACCAGCGAACTGTTGATGTACATTAGTACACCTCTGTCGAACCCTTCGGGGAATACAGGCGTGATGGTATGTTTTGTTGTTCGTTTTTATTCTTGTTTTTCACTCCCTCATCAAGTGGAATAAATTAATTCAAATGATGGCAACCCCTACTTGCGGCCATTATTTTTCAGGCAACCCTATGTTATAATGTAGAGAAAAAAATAACCTTTAAATTGATATATAACTTACTAAAAAAACAGATGACTGCAAATTATCAACAGTGGAGTACCTGTTTAAACCTGGCAACCCTTAAGTTGCGGCCGACTGAGAGCTGGCAACCATGGCTTTTTCCACTCACTACACTATTCTCTTTCAAATGACGTTGGATTCATCAAAAAAACATGTAACTACATTTTTTCTCCAAAACTCGAGAACAATATTTATAATTAAAGGTAGATGCGGCCAAATTTGGCCAGGCAACCCTGGTTTAATCAATTCTACTATCAAGTAAGATTTATTAAAAAATAGTCTTATCCAAAAAACAGATACATACCGATTTGAGCGGTGGGATCTTAGGCTATTATGTTATCATCATCAACTGTTCCACTGCTGGGCACGGGCCTCCTCTCAGTATGAGAGGGATAAGGCCATAGTCTACCACCGCTGGCCTAATACGGGTTGGCATTTATCCTTACTTGCTTATTAATAGTCTAGTCTGTCGGGACTGGTCAGCTCTTACTGCTATGGCTATTTTATTTTCTATTTTATTAATCCTTACACATCAAACTGCAATAGACTCAACTGAAAAAAATTGTTACTGTCTTACTATCTTTTTTTAAAAGAGTGACTATGGAGTTTCTTGCCGGCTATTTTGGAACAGTGCAACTAGTTTGACTGTTCAAAAGTGCCTATTTATATGGTCTATTTGAAATAAAATATTTTGAATTTGAATTTAAATATTATAAATGCCAAAGTAACTCTGTCCGTCTGTCTATCTGTTTGTCTGTCTATCTGTCGCGCTTAGACGTGCAACAATTTTAGACTGATGTAACATACCATCACGCCTGTATTCCCCAAAGGATAAGGCAGAGAAGTACTAATGTATACCCAAAGTTCAAAATAGTTGTACTACTTGAATTGAATCTATATTAAGATACAAAATGATAAGTATTTATTTATTACATGGACATCATTGTCGAGGTAACAACCGATAATGTATCCGAAATGTTTCCATATAACACCTGTTATCACAATACTGATAGTGTGCAACTTATTCGATATAAATACAATTGTTTAAACAGTCGCGTGGATTATAATAAACTTACTAATCTTCTGCATAACAATGGTGTTAGAATTCTACAACAGACCATCACGACTTTATCCGCCGAAGAGTTAGACAGAGGCGTCGGTACTTAATGTACTTGCACACTCACAGTGCGCAGATATGTTTAGGTCCCGTGTAATATACTGAGTCTATTGTCATTAATGGGACTCAAATCCAAATTCCGTATTGTTACTGAGAATTTCATAGAATAACCAAATAATACTTTGCTTGACCCGGGAATCGTACACAGCCATAATAGGGGGCGAGCCTATTGCCATCAATCGGGCACAAATCCAGACTCCGAGCTGCTACTAGGTTTTTCACAGAAAACCCAACAACACTGCTCTAGCTCTAGGTCGCACTGGGGATCACTAGACCAACGAGGCTGTCAATAATCATAGTCAACACTTAAAATATTATTCAAAATAGATCTAATACATTTTTTTAATGTATTAAGTATTATATATTACAATGTATCTAAGTACTAAATTAAAAATCAATTCCTAAATATAAGTAAAATAAAATAATAATAAAACAACTACATATTTACAATAAGGCATCAAAAAAACTCCTCCGCATGAATTGATTATTTAAAGAAGTCTGGCTTCAGACTTACATACATACCTTTAGACTTATGTACATAATACACGTCTGTTACCATTGGGGTAGGCAGATTCTATAGATTTCCACTTGCTATGATCCTGGCACATCGCATGCATATATGCTCATCAACCTAATTAAGATTAACTTAATCTTGAAGCACTAAGATAACCATTGTGCCTTGTTTCACCTGCAGTTTTGCTCGGCTCCTAAAGGACGTAGCGTGATGTTGAAAAACCTTCCTTAAGAATTGGGCTATCAAAAGCAAAAAGGTTTTTACCATTCCTGGACTGGTAGTTCTAGAGATTAGCGGGTTCTAAAAAAAAAAACAAACTGCAGCTTATTATCATATGTATCATTAATTATTAACTAGCTGTGCCCGTGGTTTCACCCGTCTTGCTCGGCTCCTAACTATCATAGCGTGATGCTAAATAGCCTATAAGCTTCCTCAAAAATTGGGCTATCCATCCATATTTCATTTGTTTGTTCCGGAGACGCGTTCAAACTAACAAACAACCTCTTCAGCTTTATTATCTTAAAATCCATCTCCAATTATTACTATTACGTCATCAAAGACACAAAAAATCAATTGCCTTCCACATTTAAGGCGATGTGTTGTGAATTTAAATAAAATATTATGTTTGGCATTGAGCCATTTTGTAAATGTTACGTTTAATTAAAGAAAAGCGTAAGCGAAACAAATGGTTTTCTTTTCTTACTTCAGCTTTTATGACTAAATATAACATTACAAGGAACGCCTGTACACAGAGATGCACAAATAAATAATCTGAGATGAAAATAACAATAAAAAAAAGAAAAACGAACAGGTTCAAAAAATAGCACCAAAACTATGTAGTACGTAAGACATAGGAGACATCGGAGACCTAAAACTAATTAATTTGATGAATCGTAATAACTATCCCTCAACAAGCCCTTTCCATCATCGGACAGCGACTCTTAAATAAATAAATAATTAATAAATATCTTGGGACATTTTTACACAGCACCATCTAGTTCCAAACTAAGCAGAACTTGTACTATGGGTACTAGACAATGGATAATATAATACTTATATACTTTTTTTTTGTAAATACATACTTATAATATATATAAGAAACACCCAGACAAACACAAACACCTAAGTTAATTACATACATGTTTGTGTCTTGTGGGAATCGAACCCACGACCTCGTGATCAGCAGTCCGGGGATGACGGGGAGTTTTGAGGATGCGCCACCCCTACATGGTTGACATCCCACCGTTACGCACGAAGCGATTTGCTAACACTGTTATCATGCGCACCGCCAAGTGTAACTCGTTGCTGGCGTATGCGTTTCCGTAAAAATATAATCTGGCAGTCTTCAAAACTCAAGTGAATAGGTACTTACTGGGTAAGCATGCACCATCGTATACCGCACTATTGCTTACGCAAAACAAACGTAAGCCCATAGTGTATAAAAAAATACTATGACTCGCATTAGAAAATGTAGGATCTGTTACAAATTATTGTAAATAGGTTTTAATTGATTTGCTGAAAACTGCTATGGTTCTAAATATAAATTAATTCCTAAGCAATTGGTCTAAGTACCTAGAAGGGGCAAAAATTCGCAACCTAATTGGGTACCTAAATATGAGCTAATTTTATGTAGTTCAATAAACACTTAGGTACTTACTTAAAACGATTACACCTTCCACAAACATTGTGTTCATCTCTTAAGTACTTATGTGTGATAAGTGACGTAGATCCTACGTAAATTAGAAGGTATTTTTCCGTTTTTCATCTACTTTATCTGTTGCAAGTAGTACTATTATTTATACTGTGGTGACAGATGACGCCGACGGTGTTATCTTTGAGCCAAATTTTACCGTAATATTTGGGTTGTGGAAATAGCAAGGTCGATCGATGTAGATCACGCAGTTCCGAAAGTTTTTTGCTGTTAAATCACTGGTAAACAGTGTGATAATAGATAATAGACAGATAGTAATAGTAGGTACAGTGATGTACGCAAGATTCAGCTTAAAATATAGAGCTGTTTTCTTTTATTTTTCGATACTGTTAGCTACAGCATTGCGAACAAATTTTAGGACATTTCTCTACGTTCACCCTTATTCCAAAACCTTGATTAGCTAAGATCAAGTAGGTGCAACTCCACTAAAGCCTCATTTTATTGACTAGAAGACAGATATAAAATTTTATTTGCAACAGGTGATAGAAAGAAAATGTATGAAAATGACATTAATGACAGCCCGATTTGTCGAAAGATTGTGTCATTTTCATACATTTTGTTTCTATTCGTTTGTCAATTTGATTGTCAAATTGCAACTGGTCTAGGCCCACTGGGCTGGGGCTATAACATTATTATAATTGGCGCCATCATCACCAACGTGGCTGTCAGGAACGGGTGTTAGAACTCTTGGACGTGTAGTATTCTTTTCTGTTCTCCGTTCTGTCATACAGTCACAAAGCAAACAATGTGAACACGCGTGTCGCCACGCGACTGCTTCGCATTCAGTGCCAAATATTTGATTCCGCTATGGTTTTAGTTGCGATATCGTTCGCTACTGAGTTTGCCAATTGCTACTGTTGAATAAAATTGAACAGGTTATTGGTCGGTCTTGTCATCTTTTATGTGTGGTCGTGATCATAAAAATGTTCTTCTTTTATTTATTGGATCTAAAGTGCAACTTCTGCTGGTATAGTCAGGCTGCTTTAGCGCTCTTCTATTTCTCTTTGTTGCTATTTTAGACAACTCTTTGAAAGGAGTTTAATCAGCATCAGCACAGCACCTTAAGTGTCATTATTGTCTGCTACCAGAAATGTCGTAGATGAGGCCAAATTTCGGGCACATAAAATTGACCCCAAAATCTTTCCATCGATACGAATATAAGGAAAACTTACAGATATGTTGCGTTGGTGTTTGCTATTTAAGATTCAGTTGGTATAACGCCATATTTAAGGGTGACGTCAGTTTTTTTCCTCTAAAAGGGATTATTACATTTCTGACCCGCTTGGTTTGTCGGTTTTTGAATGTACTAGTTTCCAATTTCGTTAACAATCAATTTATAATATTGCAGTGATTGTTGTCGTGTATGGTACACTCAATGCTATGAATCATTCACCTCTCCCGCCAAGACATTAATTTCATTATATCGGTGACCTTCGAAGAACACACAACCGAGATTGCGGTTACAAGATGACGACGCGCTACTGATACCAGTGATACACGTCTTTCTCCTGTTAAAATAGTACTTTATGTATCCAAGTCCAGTTTATTTTCTTTAAAAATATAAAATACTAGCTTTTCGCCAGCGGCTTCGCCCGTGTGGTCCTATAAATTAAAGCCTGTTACTCGATAAAGATGTAGCTTTCTAATGAGAAAGATTTTTTTCAAATCGGTCCAGTAGTTTCGGATCCTATTCAATTCAAACAAACAATTGACTACGACATCTGTGGTCTAGTGGTTCGGGTACCGGACTGCTAATCACGAGGTCGTGGGTTCGATTCCCACAGGACACAAATATTTATGTGATGAACTTAAGTGTTTGTGTTTGTCTGGGTGTTTCTTATAAATATGTATTTACAAAAAAAAGTATATAAGTATTATATCCATTGTCCAGTACCCATAGTACAAGCTCTACTTAGTTTGGGACTAGATGGTGCTGTGTAAAATGTCCCAGGATATTTATTTATATTTAATTAAATCTTTCCTCTGTATAATATTTGTACAGATAAAACGAAACTACGAACAATTATAAGAACTCATTGCACATTGCACAAGCACCTGTTTACAAAGCGACCATGGAAACTAGACGACTACAATAAAAACAAATCTAAGCGGAATGTCACTTCATACTCATTGAATTTGACCCTATCGTTGTCATGTGAAGTCTGAGCTCTATTGGCCGCGACATAAATTTTAATGGACGCCGACTTGCCGGACCAATAGCCGGCGACCGCTGAATTGATAGCAATTTAGCGTAATGATACTTTGATAAGAGTTACAGTTGGCGAATTGTTATCTTGTAACTGTAGCAAGTTCATAGTTTATGTGATTGAAGGTGCTGTTTTGATTGTGGACTTTCTTCCATATACTTCAGTCAAAAAGATGAAGTCATCTGTTCATAGATTTGTTTGACATTGTAGGTATATGGTAGGTAACTCACTGAAAGATATCTCCATTTCGACAAAGAATGCTTTTTATAAGGTATGAGTAGCAAACAAGCAGACGGATTGCCTGATAGCAAGCGACTACCGCCGATGGCGCCCATGGAACTCCGCAACACCAGAGGAGGTGTTGCGAAGTTCCATTCACAAGTCTTTGCTGAATATAAACTGATAACTAGCTGCTGCACGCGGTTTCACTCGCATCCCAAAGTACTTTTTGAGACAATAGATAGCCTAAACCTATGCTTCCTCAGCAGGAATCTTTTTGCCCATCCGTTTAGCGTTTTAGGCGTGAAAAGGTTAGGTTTTTTATGGTTCAAGTCTGTAAATGAGCAGACGAACCTCCTGATGGCAAGTAGTCCCCGCCGCCCGTGGTCACCTACAACACCAGAGGTGCACCTACACCAGGGCCTCAAGTCTGCTATTTCAATGACACTTCAAAAGCGTGTCGATGGAATAGTTTTACACATTTTGGTAGTGTGCTCTTTATTTAAGACCAGTAGCGTTCCAGTGACTTACAATTGAACTACTATTCAACTGTCATAGACGGACAGACACAACTTTTGTTAACCATAGTTTATGTCTATAATGAATTATTATAAATCAAAATATTAAATAAAATAAGAATATAAAAGCCATTTTAGCGACACTCCACCGAATACTATGGGCAGAATATGGAAAATTTAGCAGAATACCCATTCTGTCAAAATGTCAATAGAATCTCGGTAGTGTGTCGGTGGAATGGTACTAACTAAAATAGCAGAATTGGGGCCCTGAGGTGTTGCTCATGTGTTGCTAGAAATGGTTTTCACTCGGTGCTTTACGACAGACTCGCAGTTCGCGTAAACTAAGGGTCGTCGCCAATCACAGATATTTTCTCGCCTCTTACGAGATGCCGATCAGAATGGCGGTGAGGAATTGTGTTCTAACTCGTCCACACAAGGGGAGAAATAAATCCTTACCAATATTATAAATGCGAAAGCAACTCTATCTGTCTCGCTTTCACGCCAAAACTACTGAACCGATTTAAATGTAATTTGGTACAGATAGTCTAGAGCCTGAGAAAGAACATAGGCTACTTTTTAGTGCAAAAAATGGGCTGTAAGGGGTTGGAATAGGGGATGAAAGTTATAAGAAATACCCAGACCAAAGGTAGTAAGTATTGAAATAAAGGATTTTATCGCGTTATATTACAATTAAAATCCTACGCTGGCGTCACGTCTACCAGCTAAGTATGTCCGTGAACATGGATGCTGTAAAGGGTTCGAAACATCGAAATAATATAAAGTGAGAAAATCTGTAAAAAGTAGTCATATTTCAATGTCGAAGATTTGCCTAAGTGTCAGAAAACGAGAAATAAATAGATACTTTCGCATTAAAATATTGTTATAAATTCTAAGATATACCTATTATAGATAGATACCTATTATATTTTAAATTCTAAGTGCATACTCCATTATCAACAAACCGACGCTAATAAAATTGTAGTTGAGACAACAAGGCACAAAGACGTCCATTTTGTCAATTAATTAATCTCATCATGCGGTCTGTACGTGAATATTTGCCTCTATATTATACCGCCTTCGTGTCTCCAGTGATTGATTAATTTAAGTATCGAATCGAAATCAAAGGGGCTCGTCACTAATACGCCTATCAACCGATCTGGATGGTGCGCTTCTCGGGGTCAGTGTATGGATTGGTGACCGTGTTCTTAACACTTCAAGACTGTTTCGTGCTCTGGAGATCACGGTCAACTGTGTATAATAAAATACTTTTTTTTTATATACTTATTAGATATAATTTGTATTTTTGGTTCTAATGAGTAAACTCAAAAACTACTGGATCGATTTAAAAAATCCTTTCATGATTGTGTATTATCACTGAGTAACATAGGATATATTTTAATATATCTTGCGTACGCGCATAACTTCCGAACTGCACCAAATTAAATAATTCCTATTTTATTGTGTTCATTATTGTCAGGACAAGGTTTGTGTGTAATTTTTTTTAATCAACGTAGTAATACGTAGGTGAAGCTGCGCACGATTCGCTAGTCTGTAGTTCTATACTAATATTATAAAGAGGAAATATTTGATTGTCTGTATGTTTGTTTGTATCGAATAGGCTCCTAAACTACTGGACCGATTTGAATAATTAAAAAGATATTAAAATAATCAAAAAGATATTAAAATTCTTTCAGTGTTAGATATCCCATTTATTAGGGAAGGTGATACGCTATATATACCACCACGCTACGACTAATAGGAGCGGAGTAGCAATGAAAAATGTTGCAAAAACGGGGGAAAAATTCATAAGACCACGCGGGTGAAGCCGCTGGCGGAAAGCTAGTTTTTTGTAAATATGAAGCATTACGAAGACGAGACGACCGCCGAGACGGGGCGCTAGTTATAAAGACCAAAGTCCCTTTTAAATTCCGCATACAATCCAACGGGTACCGGATTCACATGCTTCCTTTGATATCAAGCCCATCTCATGCCATTTGAAAGGCAAGTATCACCTTGGCAGTTCGTGATGAACCGTTTAGTACCTTCACGAATACGTTAGCACTTTATATAGGTACGGTTTACAGTCCGAATATCGATGAATAATGTTGATCGATTTAGTGTTAATTTGTGTGATTTTTTGTATCAATGATATTAATGATATTGGTCTTTTGTGCTTTGGCCCTCTTAGACATGATGACGAGCAATATCTATCTATACAAATAAATAAAATGGAAGTCTGTTTGTAATTTCAAATTAACAGTTTTTCTATCTTTTTGTATTTTTTTTTAAGCATTTTCCATGCTAAGATTACAAGTTATTTTTAATGAAGGAAAAAATCGGCGGGCGGGCAGGATTCGAACCTGCGCCTTCTGATTCGGTACACCAGACGCTCTGACCACTAAGCGTGTCGGTTGTGAAGCATTTCTTCACAATAGATGGCGCTACGTCACCTTAAGACGTAAATTAGAATGTGGAGGAAGATTTCGACTGGCGAGCAGGGCGAGCGGTGGCTTAGTGGTCAGAGCGTCTGGTGTACCGAACCAGAAGGCGCAGGTTCGAATCCTGCCCGCCCGCCGATTTTTTCCTTCATTAAAAATAACAGTTTTTCGTTAAATGCATAATATGAAAGTATATACAGTTCTCAATTGTCCAGCTTGACGTTGGCACGAACTAACGAATCGAAATCTTAAGAATCGGAGGAAGAAAAATATTTGATTTTAAATACTTATTGGATTGATTGACGATGTCTGTGGTCTAGTGGTTCGAGTACCGGACTGCTGATCACGAGGTCGTGGGTACTTAAGTGTTTGTGTTTGTCTGGGTGTTTCCTATGTATTATAAGTATGTATTTACAACAAAAAAGCTATATCCATTATCTAGTACCCATAGTACAAGCTCTGCTTAGTTTGGGACCAGATGGTGCTGTGTAAAAATGTCCCAGATTAATTATTTATTTATTTATTGGATTGTTATAAATAAAAACGAAAGCTCAAAGACGTAGGCTGTCATTTTGGCTTAGTAGCGGTTTCGCCCGAAATTGGTTCGCCCGAAATGGGCGAATGAACTACTTTCAATTTTGAATATTTTTTAGGGCCGGTTTCGCCCGAGACAAATTTATTACCGGGCGAATCAGGTCAATTAAAATTTAGTAATGGACTATTCGCCCAAATACTACTATGCCTCTAAAAATAAGCCTTTATTTAATAATAAAATGTGAAATTTTATAAAAAAGTACAGTTGCGTACACAATTCTTACTTACAATAAAACAAATACTGTTAGTGAATCTGTTTATTCCTGTATGTCTAATATTATATACTCAACAAACGAGCCATTTATATAAATAGAATGTATATAACTATTATGTCAGTCCGTTGTTTAAATGGGATCCAGAACGGGTGGGTAAGTATTAAATAAAAATAAAACATAATAATCAGATATATTTTAATTTACACAAAACAATTTGAAATAAAAACTAATAACATAGAAACACTTACATATTTCTTATAATTATACTTCACAGTCTTCTACTCATTATAACTGTACTTACTAATAATCAAAAAATAGCACAAAAAAAACTATTAATAATATATCAACACTTACATATTTCTTATAATTACACTTCTACTCATTATAACTTTGTACTTACTAATAATCAATCACTAAGTATATATTTACTACTTACTTCTTAGTGTATCCAGGCTTTTTTGAAGAAACATTAAACATAAAATAAATTATATTTCTGACTTCACATCATTCATGCGCGTGCATGAATGATGTGAAGTCAGAAAGTGTGTACTTTATGCAGTTATGTTGTTATACTGTCAGTATTTTACACACTAAACCAAATGATGTGACTCACGCTGCACAATTTGCAAATGAGTGACAGAGACAGCATTATACTACATCTTTGTGTTCCTGTGGGTGCGTTTATTTGCTGTGTCTTTAATTCTATCGCTGAGTAACAAATGTCATTGTGCATATTATTTATAGTAGGTTACTTACTATTTTCGAGTAACACATGTGCCTAAGTAAATCCTCTTTAAAAACATTTGTATTTGTACATATTACGGTGTGCTCGACTGTACTACTTATTTTTTCTAATGTATAATAGTATTTGGGCGAATCGTCCATTACTAAATTTTACTTGACCTGTTTCGCCCGCTATTAAATTTGTCTCGGGCGAAACCGGCCCTAAAAAATATTCAAAACTGAAAGTAGTTCATTCGCCCTTTTCGGGCGAACCAATTTCGGCCGAAACCGCTACTAAGCCGTCATTTTAAATCATTTAATCCTATATTGGAGTACCTACGTCAAAAAATCAATTTTTAATTTTTTTTCTGCATGTCCGTTAATTATTGTAATTTAAAAATAAACGTAACTGAGATCCCAACTGTGTAAAGTTTGTCGCTATTGTGTTAAAAATTTGAACATATTAATAAATCAAACACATAATTAGAATTCCATATTGTATAATATTTTAATAATCACCGAATATTAAAGTCATGTGTCATCGTTATCATATGCTCGTGGAAAGGCTAAGTATACAATACTTCCACTTCGCACTCCTGGGAAGAAACGCGTCTTGTCAAGAGCTACAATAAGGCTTAGATTCAGAGAAGAGACTCCGCATGAACTTACGCTTCCGTATGTCAAATTGTAATACAAATTTGACATACGGAAGCCTTACTTTACGCTAAGCATCGTCTCTGAATGTTAGCCTATGACTGCATGCATCAATAGAGACTGCCCAAGTCAAAGCCGCTATGGTTCTATCTTCAAAAGGCCATTTCAGACATTGCAATACAATGTAAATCTTGCATAGGTATTTATTATTACTATGTGGACTTTAAGAGACCATAATTGTTTTTATGTCTAGTACCCATAGTACAAGCTCTACTTAGTTTGGAACTGTGTAAAATGTCTCAAATTTTTTTTTTTTTTTAAACTTTCTCAGATGTTCTCAGTTCAGAAATGTTGCCTTGTAAAAATGTCTTCATTTTATAAGAAAACCCAGCTATAGCTGTCACCCTCCGACCCTCACATGTAAAGACCAGCGCCACACTTAGTTCTTTCGTGTATTTACTTAGATCCTGTTAATACTTTTCAAAGCTAAAGTTAAACGTATTCAAGTTACCACCAATAAAAAATACTGAATGCACATCGTAACCACCGTGATATTTGTCGCCAATTTCTTTATTTTTGTAAAATGACAGCTTTGATATCTTCACCATCCAATTCGTTTTTTAGAAACCTTTTTAGCGGTTCTTTATATTAGCAACGGTTAAATATCTCTGTCAGTTTTGCTTTGAATCAAACTGTAATTGATTATTAACCAGTGGCCCGTCCCCCGGCTTCGCACGCCACCTTCATCGTCATATCTCAGCCAATTTACCCAAAACCTTGACCAATTATAAACCTAAACCTTCCTCTTTAATCACTCTGTCTATTGATGAAAACTGCATGAAAATCCGGTTTCTAAGTTTATTACGAACAGACAAACCGACGTGGCGTTAAATTTGTTTTGTATTATGAAGTGATAGTGGTTATTAAGTGTGGGATTTAGTTGTCTGCCGAGTGAATGGCTCCCATTGCATCTGAAAACCAGTATCAGAAAGTTAATCCCTGTCACCAGACATTGCCTACAATTATTAAGTACCTGTCGACCTAGGTACTAATCTTTGTTAAAGTATACTGTAGGTAAATACAAGGTGGAAGGGACCCAAACGTCGTGACAAGGTTTCACTCAAGGTCAAAAATAAAATGATTTAGGTCATGAATGTAGAAAATGGTATCGGTTTTACAGATATTGAAATTTTTGAGCGCAGGTATTAATTAGTAATTTAGGTAGTAGTAGTAATTTGGGTAGACAGAAATAATGTTTTTTTACACGTCCAAGTATAAAAAAATGCAGAAAAAATGGAAAAATCGATGAAAAAAGTTACGGAAAATTTCAACGCTGTGGGGTCCAGAATCACTCATGGTATTCGGATGTGCGTCGATGTCCCTTCCACCTTGTATATTGTGTTTCTTTTGTTACCTAAATGTGCTGAGTTTTGTAAAACGTTACTTTCTAGCATGCGGAGAAGTTTCGCATTCTTAACCGCCCACTATGGAAATATATTTCGTGTATATTACTTTCTATCAATTGATCCATTCTCCGTGAAATCAACTGAAGCACAACTCCATTTGGCACGTATTCTGCCTTTCAGAATTATTAGTCAACGATTGGTAGACACATGGAAGAGCCACGGGGTTCCTAGTGTGTTCACTGTGTCTTGGCTAGACGCCACCACCTAACACTTAGGTGCATTCCAATATAAGACATCCGGAATAACAATATTAGTCTTGTAATTATTGTATGACTGTTAGTCAGACTATTTATTTATAAACTCTTGTTTGTGAAGTTTTGTGGTTTTGCGTTACAAAGTGCTTTAGCAAGCTTTATTCTTTGTGTTTTGGCCAAAATTATTATTATTCATTTGAAATCATAATTAAGTAATGTGAATCATAAAAAAGCGCCATTTTTATCCCAGCAGAATGTGGCATAATTTAGAGTTCATGGTAAAAAGTACGATTTTGATTTAGGGTTTTCTAAATATCAATTTAATTTAGTTTAATTATTGGCTCAAGTTTGTAATTAACACTAATTCTTCTTCACCAACCCATTAACCGTCCCACTGCTGGGCACGTGTCTCCTCTCAGAATGAGAGGGGTTAAGCTATAGTCCACCACGCTGACCTAGTGCTACAACTTCACAAATCGTTGAAAAAATCTCTCAGATGTGTAGAGTCGCGATATTTTCCTTCATCGTTATAAGCGAGTGATTATTAATTATTAATACGCAAATGATTATGAAAATTCAGAAGTGCGTACCTTGGATTCGAACTCAAGACCCACAATTTGGCAGTCGTGTAGTCATATCCTTTAGACTTAGACTATCACTGCTTTAATCGTAAAATATCCATAATATTAAACCTCACTTATTCGAAGTCAATATTATAAGCCCCTAAAAACACCAACTCCTTACTGACTCAAGGTTTAAGAGGCTGAACAGAAGAAGATTACATTCCGTAGCGACCATTCATACCCACAGATTGATAAATAAACAGCTAAAATTCCGCTGCATTTTACTTCAACCACTGTGCGCATACGCAGACTTTGAACTAATAAAGATTTGTTCAACAGAACTGTCTTTGAAAAATATTTATATACGATTATTGGAGGTAAAGGTTATCTTTAACTAACATCGTTATCTAACATAGACTTACACACTGCTTTGCATCTTTGCTTTAGATTTTTTGTTGTACCTAAATTAAACAGGACTGACCTATATATCGGCCTCCAACGAGATGGACAGACCTGGTAAAGGTCGCTGGAGTTGGATACTGGCGGTATGTATCCAGTCCTTATTGAATGTCTACAAGCTCCACTGCTGAACAAAGACCTCACCGATGAGGTCTTTGTTCAGCAGTGGAGCTTGTTTTGACTGATATGATGATGATGACAGAATATGCACAATTGTGGAAATTGACTGCCGATATTTTTCCTTAGCCTTATCCTATCATCAGGATTTGACTCTTCTTGTTTGCTAACTCCTGTTTACTCTCCTTAAAGTCCTGTGCCATGCCAAAACCATGAGTTTTTCTCACTAAATCCGCTAGCGACGCCATAAAATATTCGTATGGAAAACCCTACTAACCCCGAAAACCTACTAAAATCGGCTATGAGATTACAGCGTTTCGATGCGTAAAAAACATATCGAAAGAAATTCGATAGAACTCATGGTTGAGGAACTGGACAGTCATCTGTAAATTAGTGCAAATCGATTATATTCATCTATTCTAATAGCAACTTATAAAAGAGAAGGTTATTTATGTCTGTTTATTAATCTTTCTCGGTTAAGCCGCTGAACAAATAAAATTTGGTAAGGACAGACTGCTTCTTGAGAAAAGCTATAGGTTACCGTTTGTCTAAATACGTCCTTTGGTGTGCGAAACACAAATTCTTATCATAATCATAATACCCATCCTCGAAACAACTAAACTGTACGTCATACATTTCTTTGTTTTGTATGGGAATCGAACTCGTGGCGGATACCTACATTCTACGAGGATCCTACATTCCTACTAGTAGAAAACCTTGCATTGGTCTTTGTAGCCGGAAGTGCAGTAGACAGTGATTTAGCGGTTATTAAACTAGCATTTAACACACACAGACGATCTCACACAAAGACACAAAGTTACAATAACACTTTCTTTGATACTTTGTTGCGACTATTTAGTATTTACGTATCTGTGTATAAATATAATAACGCCCCCTATGTCTTGTATAGTACAATTCTTCTTTATCTAATCTGCTGGTCTGACTCTTGCTCCCTTGACATATGTTCTAAACGGACTATACTTTCATGGTAGTGGAGAATGACACCAATCCCAAGACTGTGACAATAAAGCGAGTTTTTCAGTTGGTACGATACCTACATATCCTGCCATCTCCTCAGGGGGCGGACGATCTATGAGGATTTTCTGTCTATTGAAAGGTTTTTCCCTCCTTTTGTATTTTTTTGCATTTTCCACGCTGAGATAATACCAATTATTTTAATGAGGGAAAAATCGACTGGCGGGCTTGGTTCTAACTTGCGTCTTCTAGTTAAATACACCCGTCACCTTGAGACATAAATTTAGAACGGTGGGTAGGACTAACGGTTTTTTTCTGCACTCCAAAAAAGGAGGGACCATTTTTATCTAAGGTTTTCTCTTATTGATAATCTTCAGTGGGTGCCACTGCATATGATCGGTGTCACAGTGGCGGGGGCGTCAGAGGTGCCTTCAATCAGCAATAAATGTTACCAGCTGGATAGATAGACCAGACACTGCCAATCGACACTACTAAGTGTTGGTTCCATTATCGATAGAAAACGGAGTACCGTAAAACCAGCAGTTCTGTCCAACTTCTGTCCGGGTTCAAACAAAATGAGGGTAATACCAGTGTGAAAAGCTAACACACACTTGCAAAGTAAGTACGTATTTAGCGGTTCGTTGTCTGCTCGAAGTTAGAGCCGCAAATCAGCTGCTAATTAATGAGGTGCGTCATCGAGTAACTAAGCAAACTGACGTACTCTGCCGTATTTACATGGAATTTCTTTGCAAATCTGCCGCTGATTCCTTGGTGTGTCATAAGTATTCATAAGTATTGTACAATGGGAGGCCCTATATTCATTTATTTTGTTGTACTAATACGGCCTGCCTACGGCCAGATCACCCAAAGGTTGTCAGGCAGACAACCTTTGGGTGACGCAGATGCCCCGCTTTGTACTTTTCTGTATATAAGGCATTAATAAATATAACCGCAGCGTCCGCAGCGAATAGAACCCAGCAACACCAGTCGTATCATTCGTGTGTGATCATCTTGGGGCTATTTGTCAAGGCTGTTTTTTTTTTCATTTTAGCAGAATTTTTGGCAATATAATGGGATTAGCAACACAGTTCTACCACCTCAACAATATAACAACAGTAATAAACGTAGTAGCTGCTTGTTTAGGGAAACTGTGCCTAACATAACCTTACCCATTAGATACTTCACCCAAGATACTTCGAGTCCACAATATAATTTTGGTGGTGGAAGAGGGGACTTGATAGCCAAAGAAAACAAGCTAGATCACAATCATGTGTCTACTTTCCACTACATTGTTGTCTGAAAGTTTTTATTGTTTTTCTTATTTAGAACTGCATCATTGGTGTAGCGGTTGTAAGCGCAGTTGCAACCAAATCCAGGTCGAGCAATGTTATTGGTTTTTTTTATGAAATTCTCTGTAGCAGCTCGTAGTTTGGATTTCTGTCTAATTAATAATCTATATCTATACTTAATATTATAAAGAGGAAAGATTTGATTGTTTGTTTGTATTAGGCTCCGAAACTACTGAACCGATTTCAAAAACTCTTTCAGTGTTAGATAGCCCATTTATCGGGGAAGGCTATAGGCTATATACCATCCCGCTACGACTAATAGGAGCGGAGTAGCAATGAAAAATGTTGCAAAAACGGGGAAACCACGCGGGCGAGGCCGTTAGCGGAAAGCTATAAATAATAAAATCATTTATTTTGAGTAACATGGACTCATATAATGTTAGTAACAATTTCTCTTACAAACTATGTTAGTAAAACATACATTACTTATATACTAGATTCACTACACCAGAACCGGTACTGGTGCCGCAGAGACCTTGGAGCAGCGGTTCATGAATGAGCAACCAAGTCTGCTATTATTGACTTGCTCCCTTTTACCAACTAAAACGGTGAAATGTGGCATCAGTTCACTTTTACCTTTTCTTTGTGGCGCGGAAATCCTCATGGATTTGCCACTGGTGGACACGGCAGGGTATCGGACTCATATCGACTCAAAACCGCACTTGCCTTTCCTGACCCTATTTGTCACGACCATGGGATAGTTTTACTCAACCCGTTTGATATGCTTCGCTTTTACTTAAGGAATAGACGTATTATTTAATTAAATTAGTTGATTACAAAATCACAATAGCTCATTCATCTATCGTTACCTCTCTTCTAAACGATTTAATGACACCTACATATCATGGGGACGTAGAAATGCTGTCGCTTGCTTCATACTTCATACGTCATCGTGTTGGCACGCGTGTTGTTTGGATGATAAAGGTTCTTTAGTTATGTTTCACGTTTAGTACATATTAAATCAAATGTTTGGTATTTTTATTTGTAATTTATATTGGCACTTACAAGGTTAAGTGGTCGTTTTGAGTCGGCCGGTATTTTGTCAACGTAAATTTGAAAATACACGAGTTTCTGTGGTTTTCTTGGCGTAGTGAAGATGAAAATTAATTCTAGTAAGAAATGGCAAAAAATACTGTCACGTTTTTTTGGAGGATTAGGTAGAGTGTGTTTAAAATTTGTCTGAGCACCTGAGCCTATTGTCATAAGCGTGAACGGAACACAATTCCGAATTTGCAGAAATTTTTGAGGAAACTCATCCATGAATTACATTTAAGCAGTTATTACTTAAATAAAATTTAAAACAGCTTAGCCCATCTATTTGTTTACCTCAGGTGCAGAAGAGTTAGTAGCCACGCAATTCCTAAATAAACAATTGTAAAATTTTGGCCAATTATCTTTAGTAAAACTTGCCATATTAAACTACACATCATGTCTTGCTTTTTTAAACAGACAACACTTGAGCCCTTGAACTTGGGCTGCGCGGGCGCATAAAAATAGTCAGCGCGTTAATAAACACGCACTTGTTTGCCAAATGTTCCTACATTAGTACTACGAGCCAATATTTTTTCTTTATGAAGCAAAAAAAAGTTTAAACATGAGTCATTAGTATTTTTTACGGAAAACGTCTTGAATACGTTCTCGTGATCGACTGCGCCTTCAAACGTCGAACCTGAGACTTTTATAGAAAAACCTAATAACTCTTTACTCGACCCGGGAATCGAACCTCGGATCTCGAATGTAACCACCCCCACCATTAAGCTAACGCGGCAGTTTTCTGCAAGCAAGAAAGCAAATCCTGTATAGCTGGACCTATTATGCGGAAATGTATAACTTGATAATATAGCCGTGTGGGTACAGTCGACCAAAGAATTAGGTATACAGTCTATAATGACATATGTTTTCACGAAGACTGTGTAATATATCACGCAATATGTATCAAAACGCATGTGTTGTTAGCTGCTTGCATAACAATATGGCGGATATTTATTTATAACTAAATCTATGTCAAGACTGCCTCATTTCTGCACTGCCTCAGGCTCGATTGCTACGTTTGAGGTCCTCCGTTCGATCTTCAAATCGAACAGTGTTATTGGATTTATTTAATTGGGTCGCCCAGGACCAATTACATGGGACGTAAACTAACCTCCAAATTAATGTGTACATTTGTAAGTACACCCTTCGCGGAATACAAATCAAATCAATTAACTTTACTGTCATTAGATAGTCCATAAGTATACAACAAATCATGAATTGTAGAAATCAACTAACTGATACTAAATTAGGTGCAGAGGGTGCATTATAGTTTAGACTACCTACTCACTTTTGGCGCGGGCACGGGCGCGGTAATCCTCATGGATGCTTGCCATGGAGAGGCAGCAGGGAATGTTGGACTCGTACCGACTAAAAACCACATTTACCTTCTTTAGGCCTACATACCATTTAAATTGTAATTAATTGTAAAATTCACCACAACCATGACGCAGAACCTATACCTTCATATTGTCATAATGTATGTATTTCTATGTCAAGACAAAGATGTCGTTGATTGCTGCCAGTAAAACTCCTTTGCCGACTGTACTAACATGCATTTTCGAAAACTAGTACTTTTTCCAAGACATCCGTTTCATAACACCAGGATTCTAACCAGTTTTGAATCTGAGCTGAGTCGGCCACGTTTGGTAACCGGTTTGCCCACCATCGATGTTACTGCTAGTAAATCGTTTAGCTCAGTAATTTGTTGTTAATTGTTCTTTTTGTGAGACCTGAGGCCGTATTATGAAGAACCAAGGCCATCATTGTTACTTTGCTAAAATGAAATGGTGCTACACAACTTGTACAGCAGCATCTCTCTCTCGCATTGGAACGACGATGGCTCTAAAGCTTCTTAATACAACCCTTGGTCGCTATTCCGCGTGTAACCGAAAGACGTGTCCATCATCAGCCAAAAAACATCGATTGCTTTACAAAGGTCTCCCCTTTATATCTCCACAAGGGCACAGTTAACTATGGACCGTAAAACTGATATGGCCGGTTATATGCCGCTTGCATCCAAGGACTCCCGGAACTTTACAAGGGCTATGCTGCGTTTGTTGGTGCGTGGTCTCCACTTAAGAACCTTTTGGCCTCAACAGCAAAAAAGTAAAAATGCTTAAATCTCGGATAGTTTTGCCTCGACATACATAGTGCGTACTGCTCTATTATGGAACTCGCTGCCGGAATCTTTGTTCCCGGAGACTTACAATTTGGGTGTCTTCAAGACGAGAGTGAATCAGCTTCTTCTAGCAAGCAAGCGCGCTCCATCGTAGACTATATCGTTGGTTAACATCAGGCGAGTTGTGGTCAAGCCCAAGCCTAGTGCGATTAAAGGCTGCTAAGCCTTTCACCTATGTTGGCAACTTCTGTTCTTTTACGGATCTCCTCATTTTAGGTCGCGTAGACAAATACCAAGCATAGTTTTCTCCATAGCTCGCTGAGTGACCCTGATCTTTCTATGAGATCCATAGTGAGTGACCACGTCACTTTACCGATGTGTTCAATTCATTTCAATAACGCCAAACCGCAAGAAACTGGTTTTCCTAATCGAGAATTGTATCGCAAGCATTACGTCGCAATGTTTTGGATGTCATTTTTATGGATACAACTCTACTGCCAAGCACGACTACTATGCTAGAAGTCCTGGATTCGATTACAGGGTCGAACGTAGTCTTGTTGGGTTTTTCTGTGAAATTTCCTAGCTCGGAGTCTAGATTTGTGCCCACTTGATTCCTTATTGGCATGGCTCGCCCAAAGTAACACAGACATACATACATTTTAAAGTATCATTGTGTTAAATAATCGCTTTAGTATCCTAGGACTAGTACCTATGTGTTAATAAAAGTCTATTATATCTTAAACGCTTCATATTGTTAAGGCACTAATAGCCTTAACATGATTATGCTCTTGCATTACGTAATTACAACACATAAGATTTTATGATATTGCTTTACTTTTTGTGTCCACTCTGAGATCATTGAGTGTCTTGCACTTATACTGGATTAGTACTGAGGATTTATTAAGAAAAAATGCATGCATTTTTTGTGGATTGCCAACAATTAACAAAAATGTAGGGTAGCTGTTAGTAATTGAAACGTCAAGACGCCTACCACCTTAGTCACCCGTGACCATGGACGCTGTAAAGGGTCCGAAACGTCGGGATTAAAATAATATCAATATAACGCGATCAAATCCGTAAAAAGAAGTTTTATTTCAATGTCTAGTATTCGCGTAAGTGTCAGAAATCAGTAAAATGCATGCATGTTATTCATGTGGAGGTAAACTTTCTTTGTTCTCCGATACTTACAATTTGGGTTTCTTCAAGACTACAGTGAATCGGTTTCTTCTAGGCAAGCGGAGCACGCTTGCCTAGAAGAAACCGATTCACTGTAGTCTTGCAGACCACATCGTTGCTTAACATCAGGCGAGATGTGGTCAAGCGCAAGCCTAAGCTAAAAAAAGAACTTGTTTGTCATCGGCACCGCTTATAAACATTCGCATCTACATCCCTAGAAGAGAACGGTTCAGAATTTTCTTCGATGGCACATTTTACCATCGTCAGTGAACTAGGTTCTGAGTAAGTAAGATCATCATCTTTAAAAAAACAAGTTAACAAAAATACCGTTTATTTTTAAACTAAGCCCAGAACAAAATGCCTTCGTCACACAATTAGTACAAAAGAATGCTATTAGTACTGATGGGGACATTAGTCTTATGACAACAGTATTATATATATGTCGCCGAGTATTCAATAACCTCGTATAACTAAAAGATTGACGTCACCATCACCCCCATTCTCCTGGCCTTATACCAGTTTACTTAGGGATGAAATAACATCATCATCGTTATATCAGCCAAAGGAGGTCCAATGCTGAACAAAGGCCTCACCCATAGACTTCTACAGAGACCGTTCGTATGCCGCTTTCATCCAACGACTCACAGCGAAAAAAAAATCTGCATGTTATTTCTAGTTATCAAGGACGGCATTCGACATACTGCATACTGCACCTTATCACTTCACACGAGACTATCTCGAGACGATATAATGCGACGATAAAGCTATGTCGTAGCATTTATGGTAGACCCTGGTTTTCCAAAGAACGTTAGCTGTTGCAATCACAGTATTTAACGACAGGTTTCCCAATCGCACTTTAGTCATGGGCTAGGTATCGCTGCCGGGAGTGAAAGGATCACGGTTCACCAGGAACTTCAAGGCATATCGGTCGCTGATTTCACGTTGTACGGGAAGCCTATACTGGAAACAGCTTGATGTGTAACCGTATGAGCAGCGCTTGCCTTCCCTAGCCGAATCTTAATTATCATATCAGCGAAAAGGTCCATTGCTGGACAAAGGCTTCCCCTTCCTAATAGAAAGGTCAACTTCTCTTGCCGTATGGTCAGGGCCATTACAAGTCCAAGTAATCAGTAGTAGCACAGAAATAATCTTCTCATCACGCGTCAACAGGAACCGACGGCCACCGACCTACTACATTCACTTTGCTCCTATTCATCGGAGCATCAGACCGACAATTATTTGAAATACAGGGTGTTTGGTAGAACGTTGAACATACGAAAATGGTGGTTAGTTGGGGTCATCTGCTACCCACTTGGCCCAAATTATTTGACCTTGGCCGCACCGTTTTCATTTTTACTTTTTTTTATTTCACAGAAAATTACCAGTTTTTTTTACTTAAAATTCGAATATAATTAGACATTAATACAAAACAACATCCTGCCTGTTTTACCCATCACAAGTAAAGATATTCGAATTTAAATTGATAAAAAACTGATAATTTTCTGTGAAATTAAAAAAAAGTAAAAAAAAAACAGTGCGGCCAAGGTTAAATAATTTGGGCCCAGTGGGTAGCAGATGACCCCAACTAACCACCATTTTCGTATGTTCAACGTTCTACCAAACACCCTGTATATGGAAACCTCTAATTTTGTCCTGTATAGTGTATGTGTTTGCAATTCTCAAATACACAAACATCTCTCTCTCTCTTAATTTCTGTAAAAATGAACTGTTACAATTTTGTAATACATTTTTGTTAGTTAGTAAGTAACATATATATTTGGCTAGCGCCACTTAAAAACTTTGCTATGTAAATGCAATTACTTAGTCTGCTAACAGGGTCGGCAACGCGCGAATGATACTTCTGGTGTTGCAAGCGTCCATAGGTTACGGTAACCGCTTACCATCAGGTGGGATGTATACTTGTTTATCACCTTAGTTGTATATAATAAAAAAAAACTTATCCTGAGAATTTGGGCTCTTTTTATCCTGACCGAAGCTACATATTAGGATTCGATTAAGAAGGGAAGGAAGGTTACGAGAAAATGTGTAGTCCAGGTAGTGCTTTGCTTGCCTAACCCGGGGCACCATAATGCCCAGATTCAAACAATCCAACATCCTCCACACATAATTAATGTCAACAGTTATGATTTCGATAACAGTACCAATCACTAATATGCATATAATTATGCAATTAAATTAACTTGTTGAGCAGTTTGGTCGTTAAATTAGATAGTTAGTGGCTGTACTTGACATCGAATCACGACAGTATAAACTGACCTCTTGAACAGTGCCTTTTATCTGGGAATTTTTCTAACGGGTAGGTAGGTAGATAAGTAGGTACTAAATAAAACCTATAATTGGAGATGTTAAATTGGTAACAGCACTTCCAGCTACCTTTACCAGGTCACCCGTCCATCTCGGAGGCTATCAGTTGTATATGCTATGTCCTCCACCCTCCAAAAAACGCATCAAGTTTAATAATCTTAATATTAATACAATGATGCTTATTCATAATGGTAATTATTATCTGCTATTACATCGACCTCACGCCCACCGACCTATCAATTCTACCAGCCTTGATATTGACGATTACTATCTAGTCCAACTGGTCTAGACAATGAGCAACTCATTCTAGTCTCAATACTGGCCAGAGTAACTTGAACTTCCACCACTAGAGATATTGACGAGGAACCAGGTCATAAAGATGGTCTGATCTGTCTAATGTTGGGGTAAAGTTGAAGAACATGTACTGTAGATATAACTGTTTTGATTTTAAAGACCCGGATTTAATATAGAAAATTTCTGATAAACTATTATACTACGACGTAATATCATTTCCATATCGTTTTAATGAATTTGGATGGATATAAGAAAAGAGAACAGTTATAAGAAAAGAGGGAGACCAAAGAATAGCTGGAATGTGTGTAAGACTGGCATAAAAGGAACATAATTAATTATGTGATGAGATGTCGGGTGATAAAGACGTTTGGTTCCGACTCTAAGTTATTTACTTAGTCTAATTGGTATAAAGCAAATGATAAATAATTAAGGAGGATGATAATATAATTAAGGAGGATGATAATATAATTAAGGAGGATGATAACTAAATAAAACTGATGATGATAAAATAATGATTAATGATGTTAATGGTTATGTGATTGCGATAAAGCTCTCTGGACGCACAAACTAAACAACTAAGAAAGAAAAAGAAGATCAAGGGGTTTCGGAATGAAGACAGTTTAAGGCAAACTGTCATTTGGATATGAATTTTATCCCATTGAGATAAAGTTTAGTTTCTTACTCAGCTAGCATTACAATATCTAAGGTTTTTGACGCCATCTTAGTTACGGATGTTGTCATAACATATAGCGCCATATATGTGGGTCGTGAACAAATGCAAATTACCTACATTGTCACCATTAGATTCAGATCTTTGAGGATATTTCCTTTCAAATGTATAAATCTCAAGCGACATTTTTGCGAATGATTAGCGAGATTTAGATAATAGGTAAAAACAATACAATTTGTTAGGATTAGGTTTTCCGGAGTCTGTGCCATGGTGATTCACTATATTTGTTCAGGGTCACTTTTATGGAGATCACAAACAATATAACGTTAATCTTCCGTTGTGTTAGCCTTGGAGGGAGGCTTGGTTGAATTGGGATACCGGCAGGAGAATGGTATTAAGATGGGAATAAGAAAAATGTATTATTAGTATTTTCAAAATTCACCGTTTCGTGGTCAGCTAGGGGCTCCTGGCTAAGTTGTAACTACGCTGATCAACCGATCTGCAAGGTTAAGCTCCACTTGCCACGGTCAGTCTGTGGATGGGTGACCATTCTTAACATATCGAGACCCCTCCGTGCCTCGGAGAGCACGTAAAGCCGTCGGTCCCGGTTGTCATACGAACACCTATGACAATCGTTAGTGGTAGGCAAAAGCCTAAAAAAGCCTGACAACCAGTCTTTCCTTCGAATATTGGCAGTGCCTAGAAATTGGGTTGTGGAGGTCTGATGGCAGTCGCTCCGTGTAAAATACTGATATTCAGCCGCATCCTGGTTAGACTGGAAGCCGACCCCAACATGGTTGGGAAAAGGCTTGTAGGAAGACCGTTTCGTGGTCAGCAAATTTCCTGAAAAAGAGATAGGTAGGTTAATACACTGAAATGTGTGTATGACAAGATGTATCGATGTGCCAGAAACAAAAGAAGAATCTTAGCAAGTGGCGGTCTCCATTTCTGCCTAACCCTGTGGGACAAAGGTGTGAAAGTATACTCAATACTTTAGGTACTGCATTCCATAATGTTTTATAAAGGTGGACTATAGGTAACTTAAATCATTATGGACCGTAATATGTATGTCAATATAATACAATCTTCCTCGTTTTACTGTGAGTTGTGGGTTCCTAAATAATAGCATAAGTATTACATTAAGAAGCAAATAGGTATACGAGAAATAACACTCAATATCCATGTTATCACATAAGACAGTTAAATCGAGCATATTTTTACTGACGTCATTCTGACGTATTGTTGACGACAAACTGTCCAATATTGACTCGCGTATTTGCTGCAATGCTGTTACTTTAAATGACACTTTAAATTCTTTTATCACTCATCTTACAAAAACAAAAACTTCGTGTCGTCATATGAATGAACCACGTCAGCTTGTCGTGGAGCGAATGTCAAGAATCAAGGATGGCAAGGTTTTGCAGTGCAGCTATTAGTTTACAGGAAAACGATTTAAAGGGTTGTTTTTCTTAAAACTCTTTAATCTAACACATGCAGCTCCACTATCCTCAAAACTAAAATATAAATTGTAACTGTTACCATTTTTTTTTAAAGAGTTACTGAGGAGTTTCTTTGCGGCTCTTCTCCATAAGTCTTCTATCTCTTATATCTCTTTGAAACCGTGTAACTAGTTTGACTTTTCAAAAGTACCTACTTTTATGGTCAAATTGAAATAAAAGGTATTTGAATTTACCCTGCTGCGAAGGGTTAGCTCCTCATGACTTCCCATGATGGGACCTAAACTGCCCGCGAACTGCGGGTGTACATTAGCAGACCTCTGCCCAACCTTTCGGGGAATACAAGCGTGATGCCTAAATTTTCGTAACGAATTATGCAACGTTGTGTTTAACTTTGTGTTTAAATACCTTCAATAATTAAGTAGTTTCTTATGCTATTATTGTTTGTCTCGAAACTATGTAACTAGCAACTAAGGGAAGAAGCGAGGTAGTCCCAACATAAGTATTCTTTAACTTACTGGGGCTGCCTCAATTTATGTAAAATGATCATGTTTGAGACAATAAACTTTTTTTTGGTTACATATTATTTAACGTACATGTCCAGTCAAGTGTTTTACTTTTGGCTTTGTTTTGCTCATTGATTATGGCATAGATAAGTCAGTTACTGAAAAGATTAGAGTCGACAGTGTTAGTAAACATTTAGATAATTTCATTGTCAACATGCGGGTCATGAGTTCCATTCATGACGAGCCACGTGTTGTTTTATCTCTTTCTAGCTTTAATCATTTATATATCGTTGTCCTGCTCTATCAGCACGAACACATTGCAATTACATATATGGCAAAGTGCCTGCTGAGTACAGTGACGAGCAAAAACATGTACAGACTAACAAAAGTGATAAAGCGATTTGCTCCTAACGTACAGTTCTCGCCAAACTTAGTCCGGGTCCGGGTTGAAGTTGGCACGAGCTAACTTTAACCCAGTCGTAAAAATCGGAGAAAGAAAAATATTACTGACCGGGGGATGAAAAAAAAACTTTTAATTTGAGAAAAACACGCCATTTTGGCACACTTTTATCAGTTTCGCAATGATTTCATAGTAAAAACTGTCAGTGTCAGTTTCGGAATGTCAAACGCACGCCATTACGGCCAATTAGGCAGCTTATTATCTCATAGTGATTTCATGTTAAAAACTATTAATTTGACAGCTGCCATGTACCTCCGGTACAAATATGGGCTGAGTTGTATGGGCTTGTCATGACCTTATGATTTAGGATGAACTCTGATCCTGAATTTATCTGTAAGGGTGTGTTTAAATATACTGACACTACACATACTCGACCACTAAAAAAGATAGCACGAGGATTATTTAGTAAATCCATTGTACTTTAGATAAAAGTGTGACTGTAGCATGGGGCAAATATGTTTTTAAGATAACAATTTCGTGTACATTGAATAATGTACTTTTCATCTTTCACTATGCATATTAGGGTAATGTGTTTATTATTGAAATAGGTACATTATGTACTGCATTTTAGTCTTAAGTAGTTATTAAGGCTTTTCCAGGCTTCCAGTTGGTTTTAACTTGGAAAACGGTAGTGTCAATTTTCTCTTTAAATCTTTTAATTTTTGTTACATACAAACGGTAACGAACCCACTAACTACAGCGCACGCGCGTAAACACACACACACACAAAACCTTTGCATTTTATTGTAGCATAAACAATTTTTATTTTGCCCTGTCAAGCACAAAGATACAAGCGACCTATGCTTAGTTTGTTTGTGACGTACCTATAGTCACGTGTGTTCTTTGATTGTTACTTTTCTTCAATAAACAAATAGTATTTTTCTTTTATTTATTTAATTTGACACTAACCATCTATTTAATTTTCAGGTAATTACACAAATGGACACAAAGCCGTGTAAGGTAAAGAGCACTAGAGTCGAGCACGGAGGCTTATCTGGAACATAGACAATACATTAAGGGCCTCTTTCACTACCTCTGGATAGGTGCTAACCGTCAGATAAATTAAAAAATAGTATAAATTTTGTATGAAATTATCTTCGAAGTCATACGGGAACTTTATACTCAATACTTTATTGCATTCCATAATGTTTTATAAAAGGCATTCTCCATTGGAAATTGAGTGAGGATCCTTCTGGCCTCTACGCCTAATGGATCTAAATCCACACTTATTGTAAAAATTACTAGTGTTGTCGTTTGTCACATAATGTTTTACTTTTATTCGTCTGCTTTTTATTATTTTATTATTGTGATTTCGTAGTATGCACATAGTGTTACGTTACAATCTAGTCAATCAAAATGTTTAATTTTTATGGTGTTTATATTATGATATGTGTTATGTGCATCAAATAAATAAATAAAATAAAATAAACCTTTATTTTATTTTATTATGGACCCTGTTACTTATTCAGGAGATGGTGAAACAGGCACGAATTAATCTTAATGTTTTGAATTAGATTTTACTTTCTTTGATTTCACCAGAATTATATTCAATATACTGTACTCGAAGCTATTCTTAAATCGCGCGACTTAATTCACAAAAAAACAGTGTAGCAACATCAAAATGTGTTGAAAATTGCGTGCGAAAATTGTAATAATGTCTGCATACATGAATTTAAACATTAAACAGTTGATGAAACATTTAATTCTTGCAATGTTCACAAGTTCATTGCTCTTTGTTATCCAAGCAAGATCGTTTGAAACCGAAAGCAATGACTAAATTAATTCAAGCATTACATCTCGCAAATGGCGTAGAAACGAATTTTAGAAATACTAGGAACGGTCAAGCTTAGATTTATCTACACTTCTACACTAATATTATAAAGAGAAAAGATTTGTATGTTTGTTGTGAGTAAACTAAAAACTACATTACCGATTTCAAAAATTCTTTCACCATTTGAAAGCTACATTTTTCCTGGGTAACATTTATTTATTTATTTTGACAAGGCACTTCAACGACTTGTTCACTTAATACAGTTTATAGATATTTATATATATAAAATACAGTTTCTTTTTATAGGGTGAATTTGTCACTTATAGAAGTGCACAGCACTGGCATACATTTCACTAGACTGACACTGTGCACCTGTATCAAGATGCAAGAAAACGGAACACCCGTGATCTTTACTTATTTAGGGTGTAAAGGCTAAAAATTATAAGAGATTAATAATAATAATAAAATGGAATATAAACAATTAAAAGGACTCCGTTAGGGAAGCAACTGGAGACATGCTAGTAAATGCAAGTAATGCAACACCTGATGCAACATAGGCTATACCTAATATAAGATACAGTTCTCGCCAAAGTTATTATCCGGGTTGAATTTGGCACGTGTTAACTTTAACCCGGCCGTAAAAATCGGAGAAATTAAAATACTGGATTACAATGATTTAAAACGACAGCCTACGACTTGAGCTTTCGTTTATATTTATTAATATCTAATATTTTTCTTTCTCCGATTTTTACGGCTGAGTTAAAGTTAGCACGTGCCAACTTCAACCCGTACAATAAGTTTGGGGACAACTGTACCTTGACCACGCGGGCGAAGCCACTAGCGGAAAGCTAGTTTTTAAATACCTACTTATAGTCAAAGGCAAGACCTAATTTTGTATTCAATTTGAATCCCACAACCTTACAATCTTATCATCTAGCAGTGCTATCAATATCATGATCTGAAAATGGTATTATTGCCAGTATTATAGGGGTTCATTGAATCGTGGCGAAGTAAAACTTAATTTAAATAACCTAACCTAACCTAAATTAAAAATTTAGAAAACCCCCGATACGGAATGTAATTTGCCATTTTGTGGTGGCGGCCATCTTGGACCGATTTTCATCAAACATAGCTAAGAACACTCCCGACTAATTCACCTTTCAAATAAAAAAAACAAAATCAACATCGGTTCATCCGTTCGGGAGCTACGATGCCACAGACACACATGCACGAACGTACGCACGCACGCACGCACTTTTTTTTCACCGTCGTTTTTTCGTCGGGGGTTAAAAAAATAGATCGAACTGAAATTTGAATTCGGCGAGCCAATCTGCGCTAATCTATGTATTGAAATTAGATTGCGGAGGTCTGGGAATGACAATTCGTTCAAAATCTTCCCAATCGCATCTGGTGATGAAATATCAATGATATCTCGGTACGAATTCTACGCATGTGTTGAAGGTAGTTCGGACTTGTTTTTTGTGACTGATAGTACTGTTATGTATTCTGTGCTTCGGACAAAGTACTTGTGTATTTGTAATCAGGAGTAGGTACAAGTTTTTTGCCTTGTAGAGCCTCAAAAAGCATAATGGATCGCTTAGGCCTGATTTGTACTTAGAGTTTTTATTTGCGTTTGTTAAAAAAGTTCTTAATCTATAGAATGATGGCTAGATGGCCAGTCATGTTATGTGTAATAAGCTTTTTTCTATCGCTTTTTCTTTTTAAGGCACATAAAAAGATCTGTATATCCTAACCTAAGGCTGTGTCTATTGAATGGGACGTGCGATTTTCCCTAAAAAAAAGGACGTAGCAAAAATGATAGATTCTATGATAGCAGTAATGATAGATTCTATGATAGATTGATTAATAATAATTTGATAGATTCTATGATAGATTCTGCGACGACGTCTGTGGTCTAGTGGTTCGAGTACCGGACTGCTGATCACGAGGTCGTGGGTTCGATTCCCACAGGACACAAACATTTATTGTGATGAACTTAAGTGTTTGTGTTTGTCTGGGTGTTTTCTATGTATTATAAGTATGTATTTACAAAAAAAAAATATATAAGTATTATATCCATTATCTAGTACCCATAGTACAAGCTTTGCTTAATTTGGGACTAGATGGTGCTGTGTAAAAATGTCCCAAGATATTTATTTATTATATTTATTTTATTTATAGATATAATTTTTCTGTTTTTTTTTTCTAAAGGATAGATTATACTCGTCATCTATCCTACAGACTGAATTAAAAGATATGAAGCTACCGACCACCCAGCAAGTTCAATCCGATCCCTTTATTTGCATTACAAAACATGCCAATAAAATTCGACCCCAGAATAAAAACTACGCATCAAATATCGGTCCATAAAATGACACCGCTAAAATATTTTTATGTTCTCGCATGCCGTGCTTATAAGAACAATAGAAGAGAAACATTATAGGAGTATAATGGATTATACTTGCTAATAGATAACAATAATATTATTGGGTGACGCTACCTGTGAATTATGCAACCGTTATATTTATGTAGCCTACTCCCATAAAGCCAGAGGGGGGCTATATGAAAATAACACTGTGTGATTTCTGGGTAAATAAATTATGGTAAGGAGCTCGTATTGTTTCAAGTTACCTGTTGTAGAGTCGCATGCTTTTGAAAATAATTACAGTCAATTAATCGCAATCTAAATCAAGTAGGAAATTAGTGTTGCCATCATTTTAAGTATGCACGCTAGCGCGATCTGAAAAAAATCTTTCGACAAATCGGGCTGTCACTAATGTCATTTCCATACATTTTGTCTATAGTCGTTTGTCGATTGGAATGTCAAATTTCAACTTGTCAACAGACCCGGGGAGAAACTATACTATACAGATTTTTCTACCTCGGAGGCTCAGATTTTTTCCAGATCAGTACAGTTATTCTATATAAAATCTGTTAAACGTCAATTTTATTCCTCAGTTAAAAGTTATCTAACGGTTGAAAAATAAGCCTGGTTAAAGTAATTTACTTCCTTCATTGTTATAAAACATTTATTTATTTATTTATGCATTATGTACAGAAATGTACAAAGGCGGTCTTAATGCCCTAGGCATTTTCTACTAATTAATTAATTATTAATTAATTTTCATTTATACTATATTTCTTATCCTGAAGCCTCTTACGTCAGTCTTCATTGGTGTTGCCATACTTACCAGCCACATTCTGCTATCAAAATATATGATACTGAGGTTGACGTATTAAAAACTATAACCTGAGTTAGTTCTCAGGTGGACTTGTTTATTCTGAAGTGAAAGTAAAGAATGTCACGTGCTTATAAACTCTAGTGCCTGACTTATGTCGCAACATTATGTCATACAAAATCAGAGGTCAGGTGATTTGTTGTTTTCCTGGCTTTCTGACGTATTTTAAGGGTACAGCACTAGAAAACCGTCGCTCGTAGCTCTGGAAACATGACCAACACCCTTTAGTGGTAAGATGTGTAATCACACCGGACAAACAAACAAATAAATAAGAAAAAAAACTACTAGGTACACAGAAAACTGTGAGATAGTCCTCACATAGCCAAAAAGTTTTACTGTGTTAGTGTTCCGAACAGTTTTACCTCTGCCCTGGCTTCGAACGGGTGCGCTTTGCACAAATTATATAAGTACACAAACCTTCCTCGTTTATCGCTCTTTCTATTAGTAAAAACTTTATCAAAATCCGTAGAGTGCTTTATAGGTAAGCGAAGAAACAGACAGAGGCAGAGCGGCTATGTTTTTTATACAATTTTATTAGTATAAATAATTTAATTTGTCATGCGTTTAAATTCAAAAGTTTTGTATATTATTTATAATTAAATGTGTAATAAGCATTGACAACTGTTATGAAACTGAAACAATAAATTAAACACGGTCTAAATAGCTCTCCTAGCTAAAACCATTTTCTGGACAGCCAAGTCCAAGGTTAATTCAGGTAATTTAACATGTTTAAATGATTCCAATTTACTTTCAGAGTCAGTGACGTCATCACTTGAAGTAAAATACATACATACATAGCTTCACGCCTGTTTCCCATAGGGTAAGCAGAGCCTATAGAAGATTTCCACTTTCTACAATCCTGGCACACACATCACTTTCGCTGCGTCTATATTCAATAACCTCCCCAGGATGCATTGTCGTCAGTTTAGGGTGCTCTTAACATTGACTTTTTTAAAAACGCCCGCAATTTGTAAATAATATAAAATAATTTATTAAAATCAACACTAACTAAATCCATATCCGACTATATTAATCATAATTATTTTAAGTAGCAATTATAGCACAAATTACATACAACTAAGTTCGATCTGTCTCCTTGTTGCTTGAACATTTTTTCCAAACTTTTTCTCGGAATAATTCGTAAAAAATATCGATCATACTTAGTGTATCCTTTTGTTGTGATTGGCAGTGTTTTGTGTTCTAAAAAAACATCACTAAGTATTTTTAAATACCTACGGTGGCCGAACATTTACTGGAGTTTCTTTTCATGTTACATCACGATTACATACATAGAAAGAACATACATTACAAAGAAATCGTGAAAGTAGTGTACATAATTAATAAACATCTATGTATATATCATCTATGTACATAATAAATAAACACGCGTACAAGTAGCTCTACCTATTGTTATGTTGGTAGCTTACGTGAGAACGATCGAAGTGGATAATGTCCATAGTTCCGGTGTTAACCGCTAGATGGCGGTAGTGGTACGTATAGATAGTAAATCATGGGAAAATGTTTCTATGGACCGATATTTTTATATAGGATTTTAGTATTCAATATGACAGAGTTTTTTTAATATTAATTTAATATTTATTAATTTAATATTATTTATATCTAATAATCTATTATCATTACTCTAAATATTATCTATGTCTTTCCATTAGATAATATTTTGGTGCCTGATTAAATACTAATTATTAATCATTCCTTGAGTGAGAATTGCCTGCTGAATTGAGATAGGATTAATCCCCGGCAGTCCACTATAAGACTATGAGGCTTTATTATAATTTTTTGACAATGGTTACCAAGCGCTTTTTTATATATAACTTCTTCTTAGCGTTATTGATGGCAAATAAAAATACTCATAAATAATATGGGCTCACACCTATGTAACTCATATATGCAACTTTACCTGTATTACGTACTGATCAAAATATTGCAGTGTGCTTAGGTATAAAACAAAACTAACTTACCTCTTAGCTTTTCTAAAACTTACCTCTTCTGTTATCTGTGAAATAAAGAAAATGTGACTGAAATTAAACCATGAAAGGATCAACTATACCTACTTGCATTAAATTGACTAAACAGCTTTCTCATATAACCTAAATTGACTTTGGAAAAACTACAACACACCGCAACATCTATTTCCCTAAACAAAACAAGAAAAGGACCTTGAGTACTTTCATTGACTCATACAAATCTCCTTTTCCTTTCTAGTAGTTTCTAGGAAAAATACTGACGTCAGTGCGTACAGAAACAACCGCTTACATTAGTATGTAAGGGCGTCTTTCGTATTGACCTGATTGTGGCGTCCTTAACCATGCGCCGGAGTTTTCCATGTGCGCTTACGCATAAAACAGAAACGTTTAGAAGATTTATTCTACAAAAAAATATTTGCTATCGAATAGAATATTTTCTCATTTTAATGGAACCTTTTAGATAAGTTTGAATTGAGGCCTAAGGACCAGACAAAGAAAAAGGATCAGCTCGTTTCATTTGAACTATCTGAATAAAACTTGCTTTATTGCCAGGGCCTTGGGATCATTTTTAAATGTGCCAAAGGGGGCACATCGCACAGGGCAATCGCTTTGGGCAAATTATTTAAATATTTTTATCTCAATTAGACCGTACTTTTGAAAGGTCAAACTTGTTACACGGTTCCAAAAAAGTGGGTCTTATGGAGAAGAGCCGGCAAGAAACTCGATTCACACTTAAAAAAATATGGTAACAGTAACAGTTGTTGTGAATAGTATTGAGGATGATACAGTTTGATGTACCTATAGATGCAGAGATTAAGCATAACTCGCCCCATCTTAGACCACATCGTTGGTTGTGGTCAAGCGCAAGCCTATCTTTGATAAAAAAAAACAATCTGACAAAACAAGTGGTGTCAGACCGTTTTATTTGAACATCTGAAATAATCTGGGGGCGCCTGGACAAGTTGCAATTTTACATTCGAATCAACAAACGAATAGAAACAAAGTGTATAAAAATTACACAAGCTTTCGACAAATCGGGCTGTCACTAATGTCATTCACTGATCTGTTTGAAACATCTAGGCCTATAGACAAGTTGCATTTTGACATTCGAATCAACTAACGAATAGAACCAAAATGTATGGAAATGACACAAGCTTTCGACAAAACGGGCTATCAGTAATGTCATTTCAATACATTTTCTTTCTATTCATTTGTCGATTTGTATGTCAAATTGCAACTTGTCTAGCAACCTGGGCAACCCCTGAATAGAGCAAGTGTCAGTGGGAACGTCTGACATCTCTGACGCCTCTCCAGTTGAGATTTTCTGCACCACAAAAAAGAAGAAGTAACTCCACTTGCTGGGTTTTTACAGTTACTAGACATGCAAGATTTAAAGCTATCTTCACTGTAGCTTAGCGTCTTTTTAAGCTACTTACATATATCAGCAATTTGGCTTTTGGAACGGTATGACTTCTGTTTAATGATTTATTGTGGCCAGCACAACTCGCTCAACTCTTGTTAAGACATTATTGATGTTGAGTGTCGTATGTCAACTTACTGTTAATTAGATTAGAAAAATATGGAAATACTACTTTTTACAGTTTTTTATTTGCAGTTCTGCCAGTCTTTTATTAATTAAGTTTCGTGTATTTATCGTTTCTTTTACTTTCTCTGTGTAATTTGGTGTATATCGACATAATAACAAAAGAGGTTGATTGTATAATAAGATTTTAATAAGTATACAGTGTGATTAAATTCCGTATAACTAACTTAAGTAACTTTTAGTAAAATAAGTATCGACCATCTTATATCTAAGGCAAATTAGTCACTAATTGTAGTGTTATATTTCATATTTAAAAATAATGTAGAATGTTAGAATAGCTGGCAAATTTATTTTTATATAATGGCATCTTGGTTAGTTTTAGTTATCCACATAGGTTATGTACTACGTTAATTTTATCAGCGAAAACCTTAAATTGGCTGTATGAGGCATAAGATGGTTTATATATATTTTTGTAGTTAAAGCTATTTTCCAAATAAATCAATAAATAATAGCGAAATCATTGCTAAGTTTAGTTGGTTCTACTATTTGACAAATAATGCTTATTGAGACTGCTGCAGGCATTCGAGATAAAATTGTACCTAGTACAACGTATACTTTTAATCATTTAACTATATTATGTGGGTTCTTTACGAAAAAAAACGTTTATAGGACAGCATGTCAAAATAGTGAGACTGTGATTCAAAATTGTAATAGTTCCTCGCGCGACCGCTAGAGACGCTGTCCAAGTTTTCCATAGGTACATAATAATATGTCCTTATGATATTGCGTACATTGTTGATGCGAAGTGATGTTGGTTCCTACAGTAAAAGGTTCTTTTAAGTCCCGTTTCACTACCTAATTAGGCAGGTAATTTCATTCAATTTCACAAAAATTGATCCATTTTTTAATTTATCCGGGGGATAGCGTCTATATCCAGAAATACTGAAACAGGCTCTTATACTCCATTTAAACTATCTAATAGAAAAGGTACACCGTCCAACAGTTCCAACAGACATTGCCATTGAACAGGTACATCGCAGTAGATAGCATAAAAATAGAATTAACTGCAGTAGTTACTTGTGATAAGAGGAAAATAGTATTCTATACAGGTACTTATGTTAACATAAGGGCTATGAATACCGCAGAATACCTATATATTCTTAATGATCACTAACGGCATGTAAAATACAAATGACATATGAAAACAGAAAATAAATATACCACGCATGTATTCAAAAATTCAAAATTCAAAATATTTTATTTCAATTAGACCATATAAATAGGTACTTTTGAAACGTTAAACTAGTTGCACGGTTCCAAAAAAAGTGGGTCTTATGGAGAAGAGCCGGCAAGAAACTCCATAGATACTCTTTTAAAAAGAAATATGTGTGGTAACAGTAACAATAATTGTTGTGAATAGTAATGAGGATGATGCAGTTTGATGTGTAAATTCAGAGATTAAAGAGTACGTTTGAAATTAGTGCCATAGCAATTAGAGCCGACCAGTCCCGACAGACAGCACTCGTTCACGAGCATGACGTGTGTATCGGCGCCGTTTGACTCAACCATGTTGCAGGGAATAAAACGACCCGACACACAACGCCACCATCAGCAGGACATTTAAGTGAGAATGACAGGCTCAGACTGCGGGGCTAGTTATATTTATGTAACATCTAAGCCTGCAGAGTACTCATACTTTACAGTTCATATTGTTAATTTCTCAATAATAAAAGATTTACGGTTAAAATATATCTCAATTTAAAAGTTCGCAGGTAAAAAATTAAATGTTACAATATAAGATATAATTAATTGGTATAATTATTGCAATGTCAAGTTATAAATTATTGCAATGTCAAATAGTAATAATAAAATAAAAATATATGTCAGCCTGAAATGTTGTAATTATGGAGTCAATAGCCCGGTTCATTGGAACAGTTCAATCCCAAGCATTTTTGTCGTCTATATAATCTTTCACTGTGTAAAAACCTTTAAGACATAGCTTCTGCTTGACAACAGATTTAAATTTGTTCAAGCTTAGATTTTGAATATTGCTTGGGATTTTATTGTACAAGCGTATACACTGGCACTTGAACGAATTACTTATCTTCTGGAGCCTAGTTGAAGGAACAATAAATTTATTTTTATTCCTTGTATTAATATTATGTGTATCACTACGTTTTTTAAAAAGATTAATGTTCTTATGAGCATACAATAAATTTTCATAAATGTACTGTGATGGAACAGTCATAACATTAATCTCCTTAAATTTATCCCTCAGTGAATATCTGGGACTTAAATTATAAATTGACCGAATAGCTCTTTTCTGCAGTACAAAAATAGTTTGTATGTCGGCCGCATTTCCCCACAACAAAATACCGTACGACATCACACTATGAAAATAACTGAAATAAACTAGGCGCGCAGTATCTACGTCAGTTAAGCAACGTATTTTTTTGACTGCGTATGCTGCAGAACTGAGCCTTTTCGACAACTTATCTATATGTGGGCCCCACTGAAGTTTTGAATCTAAAGTGATGCCTAAAAATACAGCAGTGTCCACAAGCTCCAATTCTTTGCCATTTATAAGTACACTGGTTTTCACCTGTTTTACGTTAGGTGTTGTAAACTTAATACATTTCGTTTTATTTTCATTTAAAAGTAAGTTATTAGCATTAAACCAGTGTACTACTTTAGAGAGAGCACTGTTTACATCGTCGCTAACCATTTGTTGACGTTTGAATTTAAACAATAGTGATGTATCATCAGCAAACAGGACTATCTCATGATTATCCCTAATTAGATAAGGTAAGTCGTTTATATAAACTAAAAATAAAAAGGGGCCAAGAATTGAGCCCTGCGGCACTCCCATAGTAACTACAGACCCGGAAGATCGATTACCGTTAACGTCCACTCTCTGAATCCTATTACCCAGGTATGAGATAAGAAGATTCAGAGAAGTGTTTTTAACGCCATAGTGGTGTAACTTCCTGATCAATGTTTCGTGAACCACGCAATCAAAGGCTTTAGATAAATCGCAAAAAATGCCCAAGGCATCGCATGATTCCTCCCACATGTCAAATATATGACCTAAAAGTTCAACATCGGTAGTTGAACGACCCCTCGTGAAACCGAACTGTTTAGAATGTAACATTTTATTTTTGTTAAAGAACCTTTGCATTTGTTCTAATAAGAGCTTTTCGAAAATTTTACTAAAAGTAGGCAGCACGGATATTGGTCTAAAATTAGTGGGGTCAGTTGTGCTGCCTGATTTAAACAAAGGTATTATCTTGCTGTTTTTCATAAGATCAGGAAATTTACCAACGTCAATACAATCATTAAAAATAACGGTTAGGGTAGGTGCCACAATGTCAATGATTGATTTGGTAACGTCAACAGAATTACCCCAGAGGTCTGAAGTTTTCTTCACATTTAACATATTGAATGCTTTAATTATATCCTTACAGTTTACATGATTAAATTGGAATTCATCATCACTAGCTTTTACATTTTCCATAAGTATAGATTCTGCAACAGTGGGTGATGAGTTTAAGAATTTAGTTGTTGAAACAGGAATGTCCGAGAAAAACTTTTCGAATGCTGTGGCTACTTCTAAATCTGATTTAATTATACTATTCCCCGGAAGGTTAGATAAAGGTTTATTAATTTACACACATAGTTCCGTGCCTCGGAGAGCACGTTAAGCCGTCGGTCCCGGTTGTCATACGAGCACCTATGACAATCGTAAGTGGTAGTCAGAAACCTAAAAATGCTGACAACCAGTCTATCCTTCGAATATCGGTGTAGCCCAGAAATTGAGTTGCGTAGGTCTGAGTGCAGTCGCTCCGTGTAAAATACTGATATTCAGCCGCATCCGGTTAGACTGGAAGCCGACCCCAACATGGTTGGGAAAAGGCTAGGAAAAAGAAAAAGAAAGAGTTCATTCGTATGTTTAACAGAGAGCAAGCCCATATTCATTAATCGGGTACAAATCTTAACTCCAAACTGCTACTGAGAATTTCACAGATAAAGAGATCATATTTTATTTGTCACAACATGTGTACATTCTGGTGTTATTAAATATATTATACAGTTCCAACATGTTCTGTCCATTTCAGGACATGCAAATGTTAATAAGAAAAAAGTATATAAAAAACATTAAAATTAGTATTAATTAATTAAACTAGATATTACTGACTGCAATTACATAAGTATAATATTAACAAACAATGATTAATATAATTGAATTTCTTATTGGTCTGATCTAGTCATTTTTTTTTCTAATTTTTATCTTATTTTTCTAGTAAGTAAGGGGGCGTTCATAAAATACGTGAGATGTTTAAGGGGGGGAGGGGGTCGAGTCAAATCTCATCTAATCTTACGTTGGAGAGAGGGGGGTCTCGGCAAATATCACGCAATTTTTTTCTGATTGAAACAAAAAAAAAACTATTTTTATTACACTTATAATTAAACTTTCAGCAATATTGATTACTAGTCTTAACTAGTTGTAAATAAAAGCTTCTTTTTACAATAACAATCCAACGCGTTTACGTAAGAAACCCACATTTTGAAAAATCTCACGTGAGATTGGGGGTTGGAAGAGGGGGGTCAATAAAATCTGACGACGTCTCACCAGGGGAGGAGGGAGGGATAGAAAATTTAAAAAAACACCTCACGTAATTTATGGACGCCCCCTAATCTTAGCATGGAAAATTAAAAATCCAATAACATTTTGAAACAGAAAAACCCAATAACATTTTGATCGACCTGAGAATCGAACCCAGGACTTTAAGCGTAACAGTTGCGTTTAGGACAAGTAGGCTAATGAGCCAGTTCGCGGTACTTATAAACTGACAGATTATCACAATACTAATATCTAACTAGTTTTTTTTTCAATCTTGTATCCCGTATGATGCTACGGCAGACTTAGGACTTCTCGGTGTCACGGCGAATGTGACATCAAGGTCCATAGCCTCGATTGTCGAGTAAGGGCATCCAGTGTTAAGTCAAGTTCGAAATACACGCCTCGCCTGAAGGCAGATGATCTACAGGACCTTAAAAGGCTAGTGACAATAGCAACAACAGGGTAGCCGCCCATTGGCAGTGTAACATTACAGCAGTTGTTACCCTGTACTTACATCCTCCTTAAGTCGTATTCCTCAATGCTGAGGGTCGTGAACTTCTACTTACATAACGTGTTCTTTATATTAACTACTAGCTTCCCGCCAGCGGCTTCGCCCGCGTGGTCTTATAATTTTTTCCCCGTTTTTGCTACATTTTTCATTACTACTCCGCTCCTATTAGTCGTAGCGTGATGATATATAGCCTATGTTACTCGGGGATAATGTAGCTTTCCAAAAGTGAAAGAATTTTTGAAATCGGTCCAGTAGTTTCGGAGCCTATTCATTACAAACAAACAAACAAACAAACAAACAAACAAATCTTTCCTCTTTATAATATTAGTATAGATCACGTCAGGGCATAGTGCCGATGACATTGATACCAACCAATAAGAGGTCATTAAAACTATAATCCGGCTAACAAGCTGAGGAATTGGGTCGCATCAAAACGCCGGCTCCATCAAATACAACAGATTACATAATGTATAGTATATTTCTCTAGTACATTGTCGTCGTCGGTCTCACATTGACATTAATTTGTTGTAAGCAATTAATTGTAAGCTGTAATTGTTGATTAGGAAAAATTTGAGGATGATAAGTTCACACGCCTTGTTTGTCGAGACAGGAAAATTGAGCTATTACAGACAAATAGCACACGATCTTAGAAGATTTGTTGCTTGTAAAAAAACAGTAGGCATAGAAGTCATTATCTATAAATAAATAAATAAATATCCTGGGACGTTTTACACAACACCATCTAGTCCCAAGCTAAGCAGAGCTTGTACTATGTGTACTAGACAATGGATATAATACTTATATATATTTTTTTGTAAACACATACTTATAATATACATATAAGAAACACCCAGACAAACACAAACACTTAAGTTCATCACATAAATATTTGTGTCTTGTGGGAATCGAACCTACGACCTTGTGATCAGCAGTCCGGTACTCGAACCACTAGACCACAGGCGTCGTCAATCTGGTCTGCTGCTGAGCCGCCCAAAACATAGAACATGAACATAAATATGCCCATTGCCAAAACATGCCCAAACATGGACATTATTATGTCATTGTCCATAATAGGGCATAATTTATCGCAGGAAGAATAATAGAGTTGTTCAGGGAAAGCAAAAAAGAACGCTTTAAAAGCAGTTACATTTCAAGCTCGTCGCATGGTTCTCAGAATCTTTCCTGAGGAAAATTACGAACTTACCAAAAAGCTCGACAAAAAGTCCACTCGCTAAGGAAAATCCAGCTTTGGATTACCTAGCGACAATCTATTCCATCCGATCACAGAAAAGGATGGGGCTGTTCGTCCTATATCACCATCTCTTTCTTGCAACACATCTTTACATGGGTTAACCAGCTCTAGACAAAACAAATTCCTCTTTACGTATCACAATTTTTAATCTATATTTAATTAATGATACGTCCTAATAAACATTGTTTTTCATTTCAGGTAAGCCATTGCTCAAACTAGTAAACAGTACAGGCGTCACGTGTGGTGAGTTTTTCGACGACAAGACAAATATTAAACGAACTAACAACATTCTGACAGTAAATAAACAAGTCGACATTTAAAATTAGAATGGACTTATTGGTCTTGGAAATGTGTCGAAAATCGTCGAAATAAGTTTGGGAATCAAGATGGACTCTTGGCAAGAAGCTAATTGCGCAGTTGTGCTCGAGTTTAAGCTTTGGCAAAGATTGTCTATCTTCTCCTAAGTAGCGACTTAAAAAAGTGTGTAATATTTTTACGTAAACATATAGATAATGATTATGTATAATGACTACCTGAATAATTGAACGTGGTATGAGTTTTTTTATACAAAAGTTTTGCTATTCTTGATGATGAATAAAGCTAAATTGCTCTTGCCGATAGGCAGTTCAATTTATGCAAAACTACAGGGTTGACAAGTAAATTGCCAAAACGTGATTTAGCCGCTGATACGTTTCTTGTCTAGCCAAACGAAGCACTAAATTTCAAACAATATTTAGAACTCGGAGACAACTACAAGCCAAATCTCCGAAATGAGGAATCGAGTTGAAAGTCAAAGAAGCTTGAAGTACTTATTTGAACCCCAAGTCCCAAGGGTTTTCGAAAGAAAACTTCGAAAAAGCAGCCTACTCTATATATTTTTGTACGTCCGCGCAAGACAGCACGCGACAAGCGAGTGCCACAACTTTGTTTTGAACTTATCACTGTCACGACTGCCATAGATAACAGGTAGGCTGTGGTAAGTTTGCTGAATATCATATCTGATCATATTTAAATACTCTTTGTGTAAACTTCGTAGCGACATATTCGGTTAGTGAACCAATCCATCTATGAAACAGTCAAGTATCACGAGAGCAAAGCCCATATGACACGAGAATTGGGACATTTTTGTAAACATTTTCTTTCTCTAAGATGTCAAATAGGTATACTGTTAGACTCGATCAACATCAGTGTTATCAGTATCACTCGTGTGTTGGCACTCATGCCCAGTATATTCCGAAACACGCAACGTTAGCATATTATTGTTAAGCAGAAATATTTGGCAATCCGGCGGTATCTGCCACCCTAGATAAACTCAGGAGCATAGTTCCACTTCAAAGACTGAAAGAAAATCAATAATTCCGATCCATTCGAAGGATTCAAACTTTAAAAAATATAATAAACCGCACAGATGATGTGCACAGCAAAATTCGAAATTCATATTAGGTTAGGCTAGAATTGTGACCACGCATCACGAGAAACAACTGGTTTTGTTATAAAAAAAAAATTAGATGTAGGTACAATATAATTATAATCTTTTGAGATAACTATTTTGCTGTGGAATCAGTAATTTTAATGTTATTTTAATTTATTTAGATGTGCAAATTCTGCTGTGCAATCAGGATTTTTCCCTATTCCGTCTCCTGCTGTGAGGAGACCCGTGCCCAGAGGTAGGACAGTATATGGGCTGATGATGATTATGAATCAGTATTTTTAATGTGCTTTTAAATACTACCCTTTAAACTGTATAGGTGCCTTGACGACAGTATGAAATACCCCACGTGCTGCATACATGAATATCTACAGAATTTTATTTGCAAACTAATTAAAATGAGCCATTATAATTGTTATTTATGTACAACGTGAACCATAGTAACCCGTTTCTCACAGTTTTCTCACGACTTGCGCGTACGCAGAATGCATTTGCATGTTTCCATGTTGATGATCAGTTGTGGAATTGATTATTATCAAATTGTGGTAATGATATTAAATCCGAACCAAAGTAACTACTGGGGCAGTTAGGAACAGGTCAATCATACAACAATAGGTAGTTAAATTTCTACTTCCAAAGAGTAAAATCACACTAATATGAAAAAGGGAGTGAATGAGGAGATGACGGTTAACAGGGATGAATAGGAGAAAAAGATATGCTGTGTCTAACACAAAGTGTCATAAGAGTAGCATGATGATGATGATGTGTGTATCTTGAGTCTTGTTCCTCTTGCTACTCGTACCTACCAAGTCTTCATAGCTTCTTAGACGTCTTGACCTTTAAGGAATCTTCAATGAAAAAGTTAGTGCTTTGATACCCCAAAATTACGCCATAATTTAGCTAAGTTTCTACAGTTGAATATTTAGAACGGGATCGGGAACGAGAATTATTGAATTAGAGGTCTAAAACATTGTTTAAAAAATCTAAATTGGTTCTTTGCACTGCCACCGTCAACGCTGTGGAAGTGGCGGAGTTTTGGGCAAACCAAATTTCTTTTTATCAACCAAATTTTTATTTTTAATCTATAAAGCATTTTTGTTGTCCCATTATTATGATCTCTCCAACACGATACTCATAACAAAAATAATTACCAAATCACACAATAAAGAGTTAAAAACCGTAACAAAACGAACCGCTTATAACCAGATAGAACCAGTATCAATAAGAAGAGGAATGTGTCTTTAATCGTAGTTGCTGGAGGTCATTAATGCTGTCTGGGACCCTTGACCATGTTCGTGGGATTAAATTGATGAGCGTTTGAGTAAGAACGCATTTGGTTTTGGTGAGATATTGTACAATATACATATAGGAAGGTGTACAAGGGGCTTACATAAGTTTGAATCGACAAACGTATGGATAGTATGTGTGGGGTGTATGGAATTGACGTAAGCTTTCGACAAATCGAGCTAAAAATAATATTTTAAATAAATATTTATAATAAATCCTCAACGGGAGCTATAATTTTGAGCCATTTGGGGTCGAAACTCTCGGGCCCTGGGGTCCGAGTGAACACCTCCTTTTTAAGGAAATTTCCAAAAGACTTCTCGACTCTTCGCGGGACCAGAGGGCTGGCCTGTTTTTTTGGTCAAAGAATAAGTATTGCAATTCTGGGGACGCTACCGGATGACATCGATGGGGAGGAGTACTTTGACGCCTAGGTCTATTTAGGGGTCTATTTATTTTTTATTATTATTATTTTGTACAGTGTAAATATTTTAAATTGAAAATAAATTCATAATATATTTATAACAAAATTTAAATTCTCTACAATATATCTTAACACATACTCCCCGAAGGATTAAGCAGAGGTGTACGAATGTACCTATACCCACAGTTCGCCGGTATGTTTAAGTCCCATGTAATATGGGGCGAGCCTATTGCCATCCTCCGGCAACAAATCCAGGCTCAAATCTGCTTTTAATTTTTTAGCGACCAGGAATTTCACAGAAAAACCCAACAACGCTGCTCGAACCGGGAATCGAAGCCAGGACCTCTAGGGTAGCATCGGTTCATGCTGGTTTATCTGTAGCTTATTTTTTTTTATTGGTGAGCGTATGTTTTCATTATCGTCATATGCCTATTATCATAATTATATCACAATTTTGGCATAAATTCTACGTCTGGACTGACTGGGAAACAGCAGGAAAACCCGATGACTTTATTAAAACGCATTTAGAGATAAAGGGAGTCCTGAGAAACCCTGCGATATACTTTGACCTGGTCCTGTAGACCAGGGCCTGTAGACAAGCAGCAAATTGACATTCAAATCGACAAACGAATAGAAACAAAATGTATGGAAATGACAACTCGATTTGTCAAAAGCTTGTGTCATTTTCATATTTATATTCGTTTGTCGATTCGAATGTCAAATTGCAACTTATCTAGGCCACACCTGTGACACTCCATACAAACTTTCCGATACCGCTGCACACTACAATACCAAATGTCAAACTTGTCAAAATTACATTTGTACACGTGCAAATGTGTGCGTGAAGATGCGTAGGGTTTGTTGGCAGTCTGGCAAGAACACCGGCAGGATGCTGGGGAACTGAGGTATCTGACGTTAGGGAGGAGCGGAGAGTGGCTATTCTGTTATTATTTATTCTGTGTCTAGGCCCCCAGGCCCTATTTCAATTTGATTGATATTCGATATAGAGACTGCCGCCTTCGCAGGTGGCAGGGGAAGAGGATTTTCCGCACCAAAAAAAAGGCTTTTATCTCCCTCTTATGTTTGAGAGTTAGCGCTCAAACTGCTAAAAATATAGATAAAAGAAAGAAAAGAAAACTGTTGAATTGACTTAACTATCATCATCATCATCAACCCATTAATTGTCTCACTGCTGGGCACGGGTCTCCTCTCAGTATGAGAGGGATTAGGCTATAGTCCACCACGCTAGCCTAATGCGGGTTGGTAAACTTCACATGCCGTCGAGAATATCTCTCAGATATACATAAATAATAGACTAATAGTACAAGTAGTAGGTAGTATAATATGCGGACCTGTGTATCGCAAAGCAAATATACAAATTCTAAGAAGTATTTTTATATGACGTACGCATTATGTATACAAGTATTATGTACATACTGTGGAAACGTGATACTTTATGTACATACAACTCGTAAATAAAATGATTCACTAATTCTATTTGATAATCTTACAAATGCTGTCTTGTCTCGTAAAAAAAACATACAGTCGAATTGAGAACCTCCCTTTTTTTTGAAGTTGGTTGTAAAGAAGGCAAGAGTGTTCTTGAAAAATCTAAGTTGCCTGTCTAAGTTTGACAACAATTTTTATTCTTGTGCCTACTTACCATCTTATTGCTCGAACCTTGAAAAAGGCTTGTTATTTCTTGTATGATTTTAACATGCATGACTTATTACTAATTTTCTCCGATTTCACCGACCCCCACTTTCAGAAAGCTGGAATGCGCTTCCTGAATGGGTTTTCCCCGATAAATATAATCTGGATGTCTTTAAATTATAAGTGAATCGGTTTCTTCTAGGTAAGCGTGCTCCATCGTAGATTATAGGCGTATACTGGATAAAAAAAGCTAACCAAATTTTCGTGATAGAGATGTAGCGAGATTAATTTTATACATACTGACACTGGCCTTGTCATCAACCATTTTTGATAGTAGACTTAGGAATCGCGTTTTGGCTGAAAGTTAGACAAAAGCCTTTTCCTTCTTTAGAAGCATATCCTTGAGGGTTTCCATCCAATAAAGATTGCACTACAGACGAATAATGATAACTTCATTGACGTACACAATGCGGATGATTTAATACCTGTCGTATCGGTAAGCTTGCTGAAATGAGTCGTGTTGCTTTAGTCTTATCTTAATTCTAGCTTATTTTTAAGCAAATACAATAAAACGATTAATCTTTACGGCATTTTAATACACGTAACAATTACTGTAAAAGGTTCCCAAATGTTTTGTAAAGATGTAGGATGAATTATGTCATAACAATTTCAAACATTACAAGGACAAACTGATCCCACGCACGTAACGTAAGCAACGCATTATTACGTGTCTCTGATGCATAGGTTTTTTTAAATGAGTCCAGACGTCATAACGCGTTGCTTACGTTGCGTACGTGGGACCAATCTGTCTTCGGTTTAAGGCGTACGTGTGACCAATCTGTTTTTGGTTTAATTACTTTAATTCATATAAAAATGTCAAGAAAGCTCAGATACGCATTGGCATAAATACGTATGTAACTGTAGCAAAGCATCACCACCCAAACAAAGAAATGCTTTATGATACCGCCAGTCATAACATCTGATTTTAACCTCCCATCTAAAATTGTGTCCGCCGTCTATTTTGGTAAGTTCGCTTCATACGTCACTGAGACTACACGGGAGACTGTAGTGTTTTCCACTTGGTGCTTTGAATAGACCCTCTCTCCCTTTTTTAACAGTAAAAGCTTTTTAAATCAGTCGAGTGTGGCATTAAGACCTTTCTCTGAATAATATTGGATGAAACCATCTGTCCCTTTAATAACTATTTAGTAAAAGCAACTTACAAATGAATTTCATAGCTTTTATAGTATTGCGTCCCTCTGAAAAGCCAAGGTCTGACCCTCACGCCTCCATCTAAGTCAATCTAGTACGCGTGTCTGAACCCAATCTGGATTTAAAGTATCAAGGATGCCACCATCTCGTTTTTGACTTTCCGCGACGTCACCTAAGTCCCGGGCATATATATATAGCAATAATATCGGTCCACCGATCATTGGACTTGCGAAGTTGCGACTGATATGGTCACCGCTTAAGATTAGCGAACTTTGAAATTAAATTAGCAATTAGGTTCTTTTTAAAAAAACTTAGAAATTATAATACGCTAAAACTTAGCTAACTAATCGATAGTTAAAACTGCGTCACTTGTCACTTATTAGCTAAAACGTCGGTGTCATCTAGCTAAGAATATGCTAAAACCATTGACTTGAAAAAGTGTCTTTAAAAGCCTACTTACAGAAATAAAACAAATCATTTTATTTAATTCCATTACTTAGTGCAAAGTGGAACATTTATGACGGCAGCGCATTGTGACGAGCTATGACGACACAAGTGCGAATGCAGGCTAATTTTACTGCGTCTACGCACTGGCGGTGCCAATAGTACGTGTACGTCTGATGTTACAACCATATGGGAGCCATTCTCTGAAATTAACAGTAATTATGATTATTTTCGAAGAGTTACGACGTTTGTCTGAATGTGGATCCAAAATGTATTTTTACACCACCGTAACGCTTGTATTCCCCGATAGGTTAGGCAGAGGAGTACTTATGTACATCCACAGTTTGCCGGTATATTTTCGGTCCCATGTAATACGGGGCGAGCGTATTGCCATTAACCGGACCAACACACAAGTTGTTCTAGAATTTCATAGGAATCGTACCCAGGACCTCTAGCGTAGCATTCGCACCTAGATCCACAACATTATATTTTTAACTTATTCCAAAAAGGAAGTTTTATTTTTAGAAATTAATTTAGAGGTGGTTTTTACTAAACCAAGTTCCAGTACTTCCAGTCTAACCTGACGAGGCTAAATATTCATATCTAATAATCATAATATAGATATTATTATAGCAATCGACTGATATCACGATCAAAACCGGGTTGTTAGACTTTTTGGCATTGTGGGAAATGTTATGGGTGATCCTACGACAGCCAAGGCCGACAGCTCGGGACGAAGATGTGTCAGTCTGCTAGGAAAGGTCACCCATCCATAGACTAAGCGCGGCAAGCGCAGTTTATCCTTGCAGATTGATTTATCGGTGTATTTATATACGAGCACGAGCATATGTATTTTCTATGATTGACTTATTCATAATTAAGTAAGTATTCTCTTGAACAGTTTGAGGCAATTCCTTTGGAAGAAAATCGTTAGTGGTATGTCTGGATTCTACTAGATCTTTGCAATTCTAGCAATCAATTTTAGTTTTGTCTCGTGAAATAATGCGTCGGCGCCAGTAATATTTAGGTAGGTATGACATAGTTTGCGTATGCGCACGCACATAATCACTGGGTAATTCTGTGGAATGAATCATCTGCCTTTGTTGTTTGGAACGTTTTCCTGGAATAATTTGTAGGTGATATGTATAGTACTATTTGTATATTCTTTGCCAATTGATATAATTAATCATCCATATCAAATGAAAAGGGTCGAACGTATTACCAAATCGGAACTCCGTAATAACACTTGCTAGACTAACATTCGTGTCGTGAATTATCTCGTGAAGAACTATGGCTCTAGATTCGGGGCGAGATAATGTCATGACAAAAATATGTCACAGCATGTAAATACCTAACGCTGAGGAGCTGTATGCAAATTCTCTTATTGTATACTCAGATCAGAACATCCTTTTTCTGTTAGGTTAATATTTTACGCACTACACTTGCCTTTTGTTATCTTATCGTGGGAAGAAGAAGACTAAAGAAAAAATGGATGGACTGTGTGAGAAAGGATATGACCACAAAGGAGTTAAATGACAGCTAATAGAGATTTATGGAAAATACAAGACTTACTGCGCCGACTCCAAGTGAATTAGGATAAGGGCAGAAGGACGGTGAATTGCCTTTTCTGTGTTGTTGATTCTATTTCAGTATCTTCTATTGTATTCTAAAGAAGGTAGGTTTGCTAGGTAAGTTGGGTTCGACGGCCTTTTTTTTTGAGGTTGTAAATCCTCATGGAAATCCCCCGCCCCGGGGAAGGCGGGGGGTCTGTCGGACTCCTACTGACTAAAACCAACCCCGCCGTTCCCACTCGCACTTGCGTCGGGGGCTACGGGAACAACGCATTCTTCCGCGGGGTTCGACGGAATAAGATAACCTTAAGTATAAGGAAAAAAGTAAAAGGCTAGTCAAGACTGTACAATGACTCAGAAGATGAACATGAACCCTTCCTTCCTGAACTCATCCTTGTAATGACAGAAAGTCGAGTGGTAATAAACACCCTAACAAAAGGCACTAGTCTATTTAAAAAAAATGTAAAAAACTAGCTACCCACCCGTGCTTTACACATCCTACTAATAAATTACAGCCTATAATGTTACTAGATTTCCTCTAATCTATTGGTAAAAATTGTATAAAAATCCGTCAGTGGAAACTTTTATTTATAATTTATAAAGAAGCCGAGGAAAAGGCCGACAGAATCTTCTATCAATCTTGCTCAATAGTTCTTACAATGAATGGACACAAAGTACCTTCACCCTGTGGATTATACAAATATTTGTATCGGCAGGAGTCGAAGCTTGACACTCGATGCAATTGTAGTGGTATGATCTTAACCACTACACCAAATATTCAATCACGTTTTGGTCCAGACTAAAATATTTGCATTCAATGTTGCACTGCTAATATTGCATGAATTAAGATCTGAAATTTGAAGGATGTTGTTTTGTTGGCATCCGGCCAGAAGCCTGTTCATTTCACATAGAAAAGCGATTATTTGATAAATGACCTGACTCTTCGCTTTGGTGTGCAGATTTGCATCGTGAGGAAACCTGTATGTCTGAGAGATTTTCTCGACGGCATGTGCAGTCTACCAACCCGCATTAGGCTAGCGTAATGGACTATAACTCAACCCCTCTCATATTGAGAGGAGACCCGTGCCAAGCAGTGGGACGATGGGTATGATGATGCAGATTTGCTTAACTATAATGGTCTCCATATTCTGTTCCATCCCATCAAATTTGCTTCTTTATCAAAGATCCCCAGCTTTCCTGGTAGATAGAAATATGTTTTGACTCGCTGTGTACCCTGTGGTGTATTTTTTTAATATTTAGTTGGAAAATGAGCAGACAAACCTGTCGACTTTATGAGGAGCCTATGCCATATTTTACGATAACCTTCTAAAAAAATATCTATCTTAAATACACATGCGCTGTTCTCATCTAGGGACACACAATTTAAGTCCAATTGAAAAGGATCTCACCCGCTGCCACAAAACAAACTAAAGAAAAACCTCTGGAAACTTTTCAATGAAGTGTGAACTATCAAACATAATGATTCTAAGTTTCTAATGCCACATTATCTGATTGCTACACGTCCTATTAATCCGTCACTTACCATTAGAACATAAAGATAATAATACAAACACTAACAAGTACTCACTAGTAGTACTTTAGGTCCCACGTGAACGATATTAGCCATGGGTAATTGGAATGATGATCACTGTCACGCGACACGTGATGTGACATGAAAGCCTGTACACAAAGTGGATAATGACTGCAACTTGGTGAATGAGGACTCTGTATTTTTTTATAAATGTATAATGTAGGGGAAATAGTAACTGTTGAAATAGAACCGACTTCTACAATTTACAAATGATAATTTAGATGAAGTCTTAAGTTTTTTCTAAAATTTGTGATCCTACTGATATGCAAAGATCTTCCCCTGATTTCTTTTTTTTAACCACTAGGCTGGCAAAGAACTGTGGTAGGAGGTTATAGTAGTCTATGGTGTTATAAACGTCCATAGACTACTATAACCTCCTACCACAGTTCTTTGCCAGCCTAGTGGTTATATCCTATAGTAGTCTATGGATGTTTATAACACCATAGCATCAGTTTAGTACCAATTTAAGTTAGTCTGTCCGGAAAGCATCTCAATCGTCACGCCAGTTGCCGTTTTCTGGGACTTCGTCGCATTGACGGCCGTTTCTAAGACATTTGAAAACATAGGTTTTATTGTAACGGTCCTGTTTTGCGTGACTTCAGAAATTCTCTTCAACGCTATTGTACCCATAACGACACAGAGAATCCTTGCATGTTAAAGAGTTTACGTGCAATTGTTACATGGTAGAAGTTTAGTAACTGGCCTTGTCACAGCCATCTTTTGTCTAAACATTTCACGATGACATAGATGCCTTGGATCTCACTGGATTTCAAACAGTCATTTCTTTTCTAGCTTGATTGATGCTACTGTTTATTCAATTCCTGTTAAAATCGCATCAGTCTTACGTATATTTTTCTATAGATCTCCATCAGTTGCATTCATAATTTCAATAACTTTCCTCGCGACAGAATTATGGTGCTCAATTGGTATAAGGTAAATAAATAAAACGCGGGCCAACGTAACAAACTTTATTTTTAGGGCTTTCGCTCTCAGAGGCACCTTGGATGTAGTTTAGACGTATCTTCACGGATCTAATACATAATTTTAGCTTCAACCCTAACCGTCTGGCCGTCTGGCCAATTAGTTTTTCTATTTTGGATCAGACCGCTAGTGCGCGTGCGCGGCGCCGACCGTCTCTACAATCGCTAATAACCGCAGTTAAATATGAATAAAATGCGCTATAAACGTGTAACGAGCGGTTTGGAAATAAAATGGCGGATGGTGACATAAATTTTCGCGCGTTCTACGGATTCGGCGGGCGTCGGTTACCCGTAAATGCTATCATTGGCTGTCAAGTCAAAACTAATCAGTGATTTATGTCAGTGTACTTAAGGTTGAAGTTTCAGTGTAATAGTGCTGTGTTATTGGACTGTCTGTGCGGTCGCCGGTGTTTTGTTATGATGCGCAAGTCGGCGCAATTGTTTGTTTTGGACGGAGTATTACGCGCAGGCGCACCATGAGGTTAACGTGTGCGTGTTTTTGTTACAGTCCTTCATTATTAATGATTTTAGTTTTGGAAATGATTAGGATTTGAATAACTTCTTTTTTGTGGTGTTTTTTTAATTTATCTTAATACTAAAAACTTAATTGCATATTTTTACAAAGAGCAAAAATATGAATTGATTCTATAAACATCGAAATATTCAATTCCAATGAACATGGCTAGGTCATAAATACTTTATCAACCGCTGCACAATCAAAGACTTATAAGCATGTTATTATTATGAAATAATTTTAATAATGCTTTATAGGATAACTAATTGATTCATTAATTTATGCAAGTAATTAATTTAATAATTAATTAATTAAATTCCTCATTTCTAAAATCATGGTTGCCATCGTTGTTATTCAAACATTATCCTTGAAGAGTTGCGTTGTAACTGAAATACGAACATCCTTCTAGCCTTTAACAACTATTTTAGGCCTGGTGTCCAGTCTACCCAGATGCTACTACTATTCAGATTTATGCTACCCAATTTCTAAACTATACCGATATCTTAAGGAAGTAAAACTAAAGCGGTTTCCTATTCGTATTTTTCGTCGAAATTTTAAGACATAGATTCCAATTTTCCTTATTTTTTCCGGTTTTGAAATATTTCGTCATTGTAGAAACTTCTAGTCTTCTACATTCTTTCAATCTGTATGTGTTATCCTCATTTTAAGAACTATAACCAACGTATGCGGCTTGTTCAATGTTTGTGTAAACTAAATCTTCTGTTCTCTTTTCTCACAATTCACGTAGTCCATACGGCTTCATTAAATGACATTACACTTATCACGATTCTCCTCCGTTTCCAAGATCATATGTATTTGCTGTGGGTAGAAATCACCATCACCAGTTGGTGTAGCACCATCCTCTTCTGTTTCAATTAATTTAGTCAATGCAGTATGTCATCTTCTATTTATCCCTTTCAGAAACCACCTCGTTATTGACTCCCTTTTCCATCATTGATGTGGCTAGAAAATCATCACCAAAAGGAACTTAGATCATTCTGCATCTATATACTACTGCATTTGCGATCACACTAAAATAAGAAATTGAATTGTCTTTTGGATGTATTTTTAGATACCTGTAATACATGCACGAGAATACATCATAAATGTAATCCTTTTATCTAGACATATGATATTATTTTGTAACTACACCAAAAAGATAAAAGTTACCAGTTCAGCTAAAAGTGAATCTTTGAAATCGATCATTTTTGTCAAAATATAGCTGTCCCTCAGCTGGACTCATACCTCTTAAATTAAAAAAGAAAATAGCTCAATAGTCCACCATACACAATCGTAGTTGTCTCCATTCCTTTCTGTGTCATTTTGGGTTTATGTACAACTTCAAGGTCTTTTCTTAGATGTTGTTTTATCATCACCATTGTCAATAAGCTCCCCATTTCGCAAAGATCTGGAACGGGTGGCATTCAAAAAACTAAAAGACGGATGCAGCTGAATATCGAATAAGCTAATGTTATCAGACCTCAGTTGTTATTACTCAGAAGGCTCTCGCCTCTCTCTCTCGGAACTCCTAAAGTTCGGTTCCTATTGTTAGGATGTTACTTTCCTTGGAGCCTTACTTGGACCCTCACTTGGAACCTGTTCCTGATACCGGTGGGCTACTATTTTTTTTTAAATATTTTTTGTTGTTATAATGAGTACATTTACGGTCTTAAATGTATAAGTAGTAAAAACGTTTGGCAGGTTACATGTTCTACGTCATAGTTAACGAGTGGGATGACTGGCGACGCTTCGTGTTTCCACTCCATATTACGCATATGCGAGCCCTGAACAGGAATATTTCGAATAGCTATATGGTCCTATGAGTTGTCATTTATCTAAAGAATTTCTATGACTAATAAACTCACATTTTGTTTCCATCGGCATTAACAGCTACTTCATATTTACTTCTTTTGTCTTCACATCTGCCTCTCTACTATCCATCTCTTCTGTCCTTATAACTGCATTTTCTACACTCAGGCATATAGTTTCAATTCCTTTAACAAGTTTTTTATTGGTCTCCTTTTACGTTTCTAATTAATATTATCATCAAAGAAAAGACTAACACGATGAAATCAAAAAACTATAAATAATGCTGTATTGAAGAGGAAAACAGCGACTTAACTAAAAGCTTTATTTTTTTAACAACATAGCGTTCATAATCTGCCTTGTCGACAGTAACTGATCAATTCCTTATCGATGGATTTAGAACCTTAGTCTTCCAATCAGCTGTCGAGTGAATGTCACTCCTATCTAAGATTACTTAAGATCAGCCTCTATCAATACTTTATCCGGCTGATAAACTATTGTAGGTAACGCTGTTATAGTTTTAGATTGTCATTGAATGTAGATAAGAGTAAGTATTAATAACAATGTCTTGTTATAATAGACCACGATGTCTGCACGTCTTGCTTGAACCTTTTGGGTTTCTACACCATCATGTAGTGAGATTGGACATTGAGATAATATTGACGTCTGTGCGATAGTAAATCGCACTAAACGATTTTTATGACAGTATTGTATAAACAAAGCTTCTTTCCTATCGATACGATCGGCAATAGTAGATCTAACGCGTGTCCGTTTGTTTTGTTTTGTGAGGCGTATTTCTGGTACACTGTCAAGAGACATTATGAAATAACATTATTATAGTACTATCTTTTTGTATTTTTTAAGCATTTTCCATGCTAAGATTACAAGTTATATTTAACAAAGGAAAAAATCGGCTGGCGGGCAGGATTCGAACCTGCGTCTTCTGATTCGGTACACCAGACGCTCTGCCAACTAAGCTACCGCGAGCCCGAGCAAGAAATTATTATTGTAGTTATTTTAACAGCTCTAGACGTGAAGATGGTAATTCTGAGATTGGGAAAAAAGAGATCATCATGTTAGGTAACATCGCGGTCACACAGCTAGTCGAACATAAAATATCCTCAACAACATACCCTTCAAAATGGCTCACCCTTATCCTTATATGTGTTTTGCTTTAATTCCTTAAAAGGCTTCTTAGAAATGCTGGACCTTTGCAGACACAAAAAAGTACACGAATGTTACTTGGAACTTAAAGGGATAGTTCTATAATACTATTTTAAAATTCAATTAAGGCACAATGGGCCAAAAAAATCTATCAGTTTTGGTCTATTCTTGCAAGCAAGCGAAAACAGACCTTGTGGTAATCTTATGAACAACTAATTACATCTTTTATTGTGATTACATCGTCTTGTGAGTCGTGAAGAGAAATTGATCCAGTGTTGTGTTACAATAAGATCATGATGACGTACCTCTACTCGTATTTGACACTTTCAGTTGCTAATAATAAGGCTCGCCCTTAATTTGGTAGTATGACCTGTCTGATATTCGAAACAACATTTTGTTCTGCTCCATTGCTTTGATATAAATTATATCATAATAAATCGGGTCAATGGTGCTTTTTTTTTCAGCCAGATTATAGACACGGTAAGAAAACCGTTGTTCTTTGGTTCTTTAGACCTTTAGGTATGTGATTTAGTGAATTTGGAAATAAAAAAAATGGAACTAAGAGACCATGTTCCAAACGTTCATATCGTAATGTTGGAAGAAAGTTCACAAACTTAGAGTAGAATACGTCATGCGTAATGCTCGTGAACGGGTGCTGTCTGTCGGGTCAGCTCTTACTTGCTATTGCAATATTTTACTGTTTTTCATATATTGAATAGGTAAATCTTATGCAAACTGCACTATTCTCACAACTATCCAAAACCAAATTGTAAATATAATATTGTAACCAATTTTTTTTTAAAGGAGTTTCTATGGAGTTTCTAGCCGGTTCTTCTCTATAAGATCCACTTTTTGGAACCGTGCAAATAGTTTTGACTTTTCAAAAGTACCTATTGATACGGTCTAATTGAAATAAAACTTTTAAGTTTGAATAGGGCAGACCCTTTGCGAGACGGAGTAATGACAGTTAGAGTAAAGCGACTGAATAGTGGCCGAGGAATGGCAAGAAGTGACTTGGTGAACTACATGAGATGGGTTGATGACATAACATAGTTCATACTTGGATGAGAGTAGCAAAAGGCCATGATTTATGGTAGAAACTGTGGCAGGCCTATAGCCAGCAGAGGAAGAAGTCAAGGAGTGTATGATGAGGACACTTCCATGTATTAATTTGTAGAGTTGTTTGTAACCTATAAGTTGTAACATAAGAGACACCTAACATGCAAAGTATCACTAACTGTTTATTGTAATTATAACACGAATTGATCGTATCATGATGATGTCATGTTGTAACGAACGATATCTGTGTAACGCGCGAAATTGTTTTATGATACCCTCTATTTGTATTGAGGTATTAGTTACTGGGACTAGAGCACCATCATCAAATCAAATTCGCGCTACAAACTTCTTGGATGGCGCAGAACTTACTATTTGTTGTAGATTTCTCCATCATGGAAATATAATGAATCTTCACAATTACCATTGACTTTCCAGAGGACTTTATCTTGTTATCTGAAATCTTCTAGACGTTTACGTATTATTGCAAAAGGATGCGTTTGTGGGTTTAAAGTTTAAGCGCATTCCGCCGCAACTCGTGGTGTAAAGAATAGCTTCGCAATTTTGTAATACCTCAATGCCTTTTAAGTCCCGATTCGGTGCGTTTTTATTGTTTTATGTCTGGTAGTGGAATAAAACCTAGTACTTAGTATCGAGTAAAATATTTCAATGAGTCAGAATACGTTGATAACATGATAATGACAGATATGCATTGATAAACCAGTGTTATGTCATCAAACAGACACAAAACCAGACTCGGCGGTGCTACTGGGGATTTCACAGAAAAACTCAACAAAACTATGTTGACCTGGAAATCGAGCCCAGGACGTCTAGCATAGTATTTACGCGTACGACCACAATACCAAGGGGTAGTCCAATCAAACACTTATTCTTAGATCAATGATCACCCAACGTAGTATATAGCTTATGAATAGGAATAAGAGGAGAAGAATGAGGGCTCATTCCAAGAGAAGACCCGTGCCAGCCGTGGTACTGTAAATGGGCTGATCATCATCATCATCTTTCTGCCGTTGTCCATTTATTTGAGGGCGGCACAGCCTATCCTTTTCTTCCATTAATCCCTGTTAGCCGTCACCTGCTTATTCAATCCCTTTCCCATCTGTAAATGGGTTGATGGTTTGCAATAATCCAAGAAGTGATAATCATAATCATATTTTTTTTTTTTATTTATATACGAAAAGAAATTATACAAAAGTTAATGTACAATGGGCGGTGGTCTTTACGCACAAGGCGATCTCTTCCAGGCAACCTTTGGATGAACAGGAAGAAAAAAACACAGTGGGTAGTGTAGGCGTACAAAAATAGTGGGTACATAATAATCTACTTATACATATCTTATATGATAGTGCAAATCATTGCTGCATTTCATAAAGATTAGGGCCTCTTTCGCCACCTCTGAATAGCAGCTAAACGCAGGATAAATTAAAAAATGAAACAAAACTTGTATGAAATTATCTGCCCAGTAATTTAACGAGAACTTATTAGTAAGTTGTCAACACGGCCTTAGAATTCTAAGATGATTTATAGGAAAGACGACCCGCAAAAAAAGACATACAGAAGCTTGTTTAGTTGATAAAAAACGATAATCATACGGCCCCTAACTGCCTATTCCATTTGTACAATTAAATTGGTCAAGTGTGAGAGCCCTTATCATCAATGACGCTAGGGACAGTACATACTATTTATTAACAGCCACAGTGCGCACGCGCAGCTTATTGAAATAAATTACTCTCTTTAATTCTTGTTTTTTTTCTGTTAGGTACTGTGGTGCTGTTGTTTTCCCTACATAACTTTTATGTATGATTTTACGGGCCCTTTATATAATTGTGGTTGATTTTCTGATTCACTTAATAATATTGCTGAACTCCGCAGTAAAATGTGTAACTAGGAAAACTTTTACACCCAAGTCCCTTTCTTTTGTATTTGTGATTTAGATAATTAGTATTTTTATTGTAATTTGCATTAACAAATGCTAGATTATATCTTTGAAAAGATATATTTCTTTTAAGCGATAGAAACATACGTTCTTAGGCAAACCCGAATCTTGTTAAATGGGTACAGCGGACGCTTTAGCTAACTAAGCTATCGAGAGCATAAATTATATTTATGTAATTATTTACGAAAACAATACGAGAGTTTGTCGATGTTCAAATTATATTAAAGCTTAACGCATACATACAGTAGATCGTGTGTGCTAGCCCTAGTGCCGGCCGACCAACACGCGAGGACAGTGGCGCACGCGCAACGTATTGAAACAATTGAGATAATGGATGTTTGAGCGCTTGATCGTTTTGGGTTCGTAAGGTCTTCGCTGTTGACTTGACTACTTCTTATGTTACAACAAGTTTTAATGATTTGCGCTCAATAGTGTATTTTGCGCTTGTTACTGGTTGGTTTTTTATAAAAAGCAATAAAATACGTAAACACAAATAGGTTTTCGGTTTTGTTCTGACTCTTAGCTTTGAATATACCAGAATTTTGCGGGAAGGAAAATATTTTTTATGAATGGATAAAATAGGCTGAGAGTACCGTCATAAATATGTACATAATTATGTCAATATCCGTCTGTTTAAATTGCTGGGCTAAGCTCTCCTTACATTTGTCTAGTCTTGACTACTGTCTTGTCTACCTGGGATTCCGATTCTCTCTCTCTCTCTCTTCCCAATTGTCAACACACATGTGGCAGAATCAGAGTTCTTCTTTCTTCTCCACTTCGCTATCAATGACTGAGACCTTATTCTATACTTCATCTATACTCTATTGGATTTCCTAGGTCTACTGCTGAACTAAGACCTCCCCTAAAGAGTTCCACAAGGACCGGTCATAAACCGCCTGCATCCAAGAGCACCGCCTGCATTATGGTGCACAAAATACGCCTACTCGCCAGAAAGCTCAACAAAGCATGATTAAACTGAATTAATTAGAACTTTAAAGTATTTCCTGCATTATTAACACATTGCTACAGGGGAAATACAGAGTCCTGATAACGCAACATCCTTTATGACGTAGACAGGGGTAATGTCCTTTTAATCTGTTATCCTTGGCCATGTAAAAACAAAGCTGAAATAAAAAACAGCAATCCTACGTCATTTGGATAAAGGATATGGAGAATTCTGTTTCTCACCCTTGAACGACTTCACAGCTTCAGCGCAAATTTTTAGTGTCGCGATAACACTAAAAACCATGCAAAAACGAAACAATTGAAATTAATAACTACGTTTTATTGCTGAACTTGAAATCTCTCATTATTTATGTCTCAGATTTTATAATGAGGCACCGGCTTTTTAATGCACCGTTGTAATGTAATAAGCTGCAATGCCTTCATCGCACCTCAATGCACCAACTTTCCATTTCGTTCTACTCATCGCACGATCACTTTTGGCATCTGTTTTGGCTTCAACCTCAAAATGAATATAAACAAAATCAAATCAAACAGTATACTATGTTCTCAGAAGGATGGTAAAGAACAGGCATGGCGATTGCATCACGCATCTATATATATTTTCAGAGGCAATTTACCTGCTACATACCTGATTACAGTGATAAGTATGCGCGGGCGCCGGCTCTGATCCACGACCATAGCGTACTTGTCTGTCAGTGTCACTCTGAACGCCAACGCGAACGGACGCGCTGTGCCGCGCTAAATTATACCGCCACGTGTTTTTGTGAGTAAATAATCAGTGGTAACCAATTACAAACAATTGGTAATGGACAGTGTTAGTGAACAAGTGTCCTGGAACTAGTGACACGTTTGGATTGCACCCAAGGATTAGATATACGGTACGCCAATCGAGTCGCTTTGTTTATTTACGACTTAAGGAAACGTAGATTCATCAACTTACCACAAATTTTCCCATCATAACAAACAGTAATAACAACTACTTCGTATGCGATGGAAATCAACTCGTCTACGCTTGCTATAATATCGAGTTGTCAATGAGAGTTGCCATTAAATTAAACGATGATTTCAAACGGCTGACTCTTATATCTTCAAGTTTAAGGATGACAATAGAACGACAGACGTGATATAAGTTTAGATAATACAATTGAGCAACTGCTGATAATGTTGTATCAATAATCAATGGAAAATAAACGGGCCGAAATGGAAACAAGTAGTGTTACAGTAATTGGCTGAAGTAGATACTTAGTAAGGTCTGAATGACATACACTTTATCATTGATCAGTATTAAAATCCTAGAACATTAATAGCCTTGGTTTACTTACGATGTTTTCTCATTTTGCATTACATGTTTTTCGCGTCCAGTGCAGACTATTAGGCATGGCTGTTTGTTAAGTACCTAAACAAACAAACATAGCCTTGAATCGATTTGATATGAATGATTTTACTTAGAATTTATGATAAGATTACATTAATTACGATTGTAAAGTCTACAGAAGGAATGACAACTTTGAAATTGTTTAGAGGATAAGTAGGTAATTAATTTAGCTCTTTAACATATTCAAACCTTCATGGAACAGAGATGATAGTATACGTAATTGAAGGTTATTTAAATGCAACCTCTTGGAAGCAAAATGATTAAGAATAGGTCACAAATAATTATGAGTTTGTAGGTTCACTTACCTACCAACAATATAAACAACAAATACTAAACAGTTCGTACTGTAGCTAATACAGATGTTTCCGCAACACATTGGATACTCATAGGAAGTGATAAGGTCGTAGCCAATGCAATGTCAACCTGTCATTACACCATAACGATATTTAAACCAAACACGTCACAGACAGCAGAATTACTATCAACATCTGATGTTAATGATGCAAACAACAGATGGTACTGGTTATATCTCTCACTACGTCCGGACAACACGGATACATGGATAATTCTAACACGATCAACATAATAAATAAACATAGAATTTAAAGTGTGTCAAGAAATAAAGACCTTACAATGACATCAAACTAAATTAAATGTAAATAGCAAGGAAAGATGTGAATTTTTTTATTGACAATTGTTGTCAAGGCAAGTCCAATTACTTAATTATTCAGTTGGATCAACCTTATTCGATTAATTACTTATATCTCCCAATACCAGTTTTTTTTACAGAAATATGTATGTTGTACTACTTATGGTATCTTGGCTCATATTATATAGTTGTCTAGCTAAAGTCCTTGCTGAACGGTAAATTAAATTGTTTTTCGGCAATGTAACACTATTTTTATAAAGTCACGCGTTTTTTTAATGTAGTGGGAACATTAGTTGTAAAGGAAGTCCAATTCTAAATGGCCTAATCTTAGCGGAATGATGAGTCTATGATTTGAACTATCAAAATCGCCTAGGTGAGCATGGCGCAGAACCTTAGTAGATAGTACGAACTAATGAACGAAAAGGCCTGGGTTTTAGACCTCGAGGATCTCAATTACTCCCAATATTTAGATTTATTCTTCAAATATTTTGATTACAGAACGACCACCAGAATCAACAGAAGAACCATCTGATATTTTTCTTAGTTATATACGCTCCTGCATTCCTCTCCATCATGTTCTAGTCTTATATCAACTGCTTTTTTTTAAACAATTTAACTAGCTACAACTATGTGTACCAAATTATCTTAATACCCATTCGAGCGTTGCAAATAACGTTTGTGACTTTCCAATCAGTCAATGACACAGGCATATCATCAGGTCTGTATGCAACATGCATACGTTAAACGTTAATAACTTTAAAAACTGTCAACATTTTGCCGTTCAAATGACTTACAACTCTCTAATTAGTATAATTACTTGACAAATAACTCGGAGTTTAACAGAGGCATTATAATTAATTGTCTTGTTGTACTAAATGGTTGTTATTCGTGTATTTGAATAACAACCACAGTGAAACTTGCTATATCTTTAAGACATTCTTGCGAAAAAATGTGCTTAGGTTCATATTAAGCTTTTGGAAAATAGAACTGCAAAAGGATCTAGAGGTTTGACAAGAAGTATTAAGGTCTAATAGCAAAATCTATAACAGATCCATAAGCAGACACAATGGAAGAACATTTGTTTCATCCTGCGAGAACAGTTCCTTTGATGTAGAGAACACATCATTCACAAAACAAGCAGTTCCTCAAAATACAAAAATATTAGAAAGAATTAAACAAAAAGCTACAGAAACATTTATCATTAAAACTAAAATGGTGCTACACTACGACAATTATTTTCTAGTTCGGCAACTAGACCTAACAGTTAATTATCTAAACAAGCTAAATTAGCTTTATAATTACACACGTCGCCTTGCCACTGCCACTGTTGCTCCAATTGTTTTTATGGTGTATTTATTTTATGGTGTACATGGAAATTGTTAGCTTTAAAGCTATGGAGTTAAATCAACTTAGAAGTAGAGTAGAATGTTCTGAAATAGAAACGAATGTAGAAAATGGAGACCGTGCTGATAATGCAGGCAATGGAGGACATTTAGACAATCCAAAATAGGAACATTATGAAATCTATTTTCCAGATTAAAAACCAATAAAGAAATTTAAGATTTCTGACTATATACAAGGTGATAACTAGCATTATGAAATTAAAACAAGTGGAATATAGCAAGAGTCTGATACTTTAATGACTATATTCTAGAATGATTTGATTCCATGCTGAATGTTGCGATGACCAATCAGAACATGTTAATGAACCGTAACTTTTTTTAAAACAAAAAAATATGTGGAAAGTGGGGCAAGTTCTTTAAGGATCTGTTCGTAAATGGTCATTGAAGTAGATAAGATTTTGTTAAGAGCATTCGCAGAAACTATAGAAGGACATTAAGAAAAAATATAGTACTTAGCAAATCATAACAAGTACATTAATTTGTAGTTTATAAATTATTCAACACTTTAACATAGTACTTATATTCGATTTTATTGCGAATACTCAATGAGACATAACATAAAACCTTCAATTAAATTTTAATGCTCATAAAATTAATAACACCAAAGACAATAAAAATCCATTTGATGCCCTTAAAATTGTCCATAGACCTAAGAAATGTCGCACAGTGACCTCCTTCGGCGACCTTGACCCACAGTTACTCAGTGTAAACAATTGATTATTATCTGCGAGTAACCTGTTCTCAAGTTGATTGTGTCAGGTGCCCTTTTTAGATCATTTTGTATCATTTGAAAGTGACAGACGCTATGTCTGATTAATTGTTTGAGACAGAATTCTTGGTTAAATATTTTAAGAATTTTGGCACAGGACTTCTTAGGTTATTTTTCAAAATCTTTTAATTTAGATTAAAGTAAGCTCTTTGCTTATGGACGACATAACACTTTATTATTAGACAGCATGATTTGGAATGGAATCCTTCAATGTTTGCGCTCAATTAAGTTGTGATTTATGGCTTCGATTTTGGGTTGTGAACCAACAACAGCAAATGACAGTAACTTAATTTTATCTCAATTCTATAATTCATTTTCTTTCCTCTTCTCATTTGTTATAATTCCTTTATCATCGTTTCTTCTAAGGTTATCTTGGGATTTTTTTATAACACCTACCACTGGCAACCAGCCTTCTCTTAAATTGGGCTGTAGTCTTATTTAGACTATAGTCTTGCTCGATGTTGTTACTGTATTTTCCTGCCGCAAGACCTTTACATAAGATGTCACAGCGAAAGGACTTAGCGTCGAAGCCTCAGGCTACAGCTGACACACGATAATATTATCAACCTTGAATATGTGGGGTAATAGCGAAGTGTTCATGTGTTACATACATTGTATTTATATGTTCGAGTTAATAGCTTTATGTCAACGAAAGTTATAAGGATTTTCGATTATAACAACAGTGTTTAGATTATACTAAATTAGTGTAACAGAAACCTAGAACGAATTATCTAATTTTTAGAATAGGATCATAAGAACCAAACTCCTGCTTTACTAAAATTGTTTGCCATCTAGATCGTAGCAAAGATCACAATTGCAAATTCCTCATTATAATATCATATTTAATATGATATCAATCAAAGATTTTAATGATTTATCTTACACTAGATATATATGTATTTATGTTGGATATAGTACCCATGGTAACCAGACAGCCTGAAGATACAAAACAGGTTTTCATCTTACTTTTGACACTGCAATGATTCAATATTTATGTCCCATAAACTTTTCAACGTTATTTAAAGGTATGCTTAAGTTGCAATGGTAAGAACACGACGTTAAATGAATTCTACGTTTTTTACGTTTTTTATTTGCATGTGGCTGGCACGGTTAATTCCAGTGGATGACTAATACTAATAACAGTACAGCGTCAATTAGTAAGCTAATACCTACACTACTGTTACAAAGTACAATCAACGATTACTTAATTCTAAAAGAAACGGAATTAACAACAAAGAATATTCCAACATTTTTTTTTTCAAGAATATGCCACAGTTTTTTGTCGATCAACTCCGCTTCAAAATTTATTTGATTGCGTTTAAAAATGTATTCGAGTGCGCAAAACATCGAGTTTTACTTGCACCGCAGATAAATGGCGGCCATATTGTGAATCATTCTCAATATCTGCGCATGCGTCGTTATTCCCCTTGCACAGGAAACTATGGATTTGAGACTGGGTTCATTGCTACATTATGTCTAAGGTCTAGACTCTAGACTTATGCCTACGGATATTATTCGCGTTAGTGCAAAATGTATTGTTAAGCAACGTTTTTTTATTAAACATCTTATTAACATTCGGCGTTTTTTCAAGAGGTCGTCAGTATTTCCTAACTGACCGGACGGCTGGCCGGCGCCCTCTAGTAATAAAAAACAAACATTGACTTGTAAACGTGTCTATATAGGATCTTTTTACAGAAATAAATATCATCTCATTTCGTACCCACACACTACATAATATTAGATTTTAATAAATATAAACGAAAGCTCAAGTCGTAGGCTGTCGTTTTAAATCATTGTAATCCAATATTTTTCTTTCTCCGATTTTTACGGCGGGGTTAAAGTTAGCACGTGCCAACTTCAACCCGGACAATAAGTTTGGCGAGAACTGTATCTAATGACAATTTTCAATTTAAGTTTGCTTCTAATTAATTTATTAATGTAAAGCTGCTCCACATTATAAATTACAGCTATACTTACACAAGTTAGTATTAATAATAACCTGTATGAATATTTATATGTTGACTCACTTGTAATCGAGTTATCAAATACTACTAAAACGGGACTTTGACTGTACAGAGGATTTTATCGTTACTTCAAACAGGAACTTTTCTTTTTAAATTTGTTTTTTTTATTCATTTGAATAATAAAACGTCCATGACAATTGCAGTACTTCAGTTATCAAGTTGTTCCTTTTAAAATGAATATACCGTTTGTTCCATCACAGAGTCAAATAAAAAGTTATTCTTATCAAGCTAAAAGAGAAGCAAAAAAAGCTATGTACTAGTAAGTTATATCAAAAGCACTACTGACACACTAACCACACTGTTCTCATGACCTTGATTCTGAACAGAATGCAATAATACAAAATTACAAAGATACTAGGTACTTGCCTCAGAGTCAGGACCTTAAAATGTGAAAGGACTACTAATCCATAGCATGCGCCGGAGTTCAACAACGTATAATTATATAACTACCTACTTCTTAAGGAAAAAGTTAAACCGATGTAGGGTGACAAGCTCAACGCTCGGCGGTTACTTTTATTATGCAATGACGTATGCCTAGTGTCCTTAAAACAGGTCATTTAGCATGTGGAAATAATGTATAGCACTTGTAAGGAAAATGTCTTACTTGATAGACATTTGAATCAAGATAACGTTGAATTTTTATTTCATTTGTTTTCTGGCGTACGTCTGGGTGTTTTTGCAAGGGCAGGATAAGTTTTACTTATCCTCTTAGGTCATTTCTGATATTTATATTTATCCTATGAATAATTTTGTCTCTTGGGCTTTTCCACGGCCCTTTTTAAAGTTTGTGATGTTCTAAACTGGATTCGCTACAGTATACACAGTCGTCTCTATAAGCTGGTAGTATATTTGGTTCATGGTTGTAGAGAATTCTTAATTTATATTTACTAAAATTAAAACACTTGACAATCGTGCAGTATAGCAAATTTAAATTTAATTTTCATGACCATGGTCAACTTCATCATTTAAAATTGACAAGTTCTTGAAATATTTCTCAATTTCATCAACCTATTAACTTTCTCCACAGGCCACAGGTTTTCATTTAGAATGAACGGGGTTAGGTTACAGTCCTCTGGCATATCCGCTGACATTATGCAGGTAGACAACCTGAAAAATAATCTATAAACGTTATTAAATCGTATCAAGAACTGTTAGCTACCAGTTTCGATAGCCATCCGGTTCTCGCTTGATATTTCAATCAAACTGGACGCGTTTTGATCGTGAAGTGACTCAACTATCTCCCAATCAAATTGAGGACGCATCATGCATATGTTTGTTATTGATTCCTTTGGATTTTGATTTGTCATAATGTGAGAGGTTAATTTGTTGTCCTCTTGCTCTTGAGGAGACACATGTTCTTTGTATTCTTTGTATGTTTAATAAGGAAAACGTATCAGGGTAACTTTGTAATAAATTACGGCATCTTGAGTGACTAATACCTCATTACAAACTACTTAAACATGAAGCAAGTCCCAAGCCAAAACACAACCAACTTAGTATTGGTTGTCCAGTGGCAAGAGCATGAGATGATAACGTCAGTCCTTTAGGTGGAACTTTAATGATATTGGAAAATACTGAAGCAAATATATCCTGTAGTGGAGTGTTATGAAATAAAGAAGAAGAATGCCAGAAAGATACCCTATTTGCACAACGAGTAAGACCAGACTCATTAAGTACTGCGATACTATAAATAATTTTGTATCAACACGAGCATAAAGATATCAATTTTTTATCTCGATGTAAGTCTCAGGTTATTAACCTGTTTAATTCAAAACTCATTGCTAATTTCAATCAAGTGTATGATTCGCTGTTCTATCTCGTCTCCTTTGCAGTTGAAGCGGTAACGACCGGGGGCTCTAAACAAGATTTATGCGTCCTGCTTATTTACCATAGTCGGCATATATAAGCCGTTGATGTCTAATCTTTTTGTGGTTTCTACGTAAAATTGCAAAAGGTAACTGAGTGATGTAAATTTTACTAAATTTTAGGCAGGGTCCAAAATTCCACACTCCATACACAGACACCCATTATATGTATAAGTAGGTACTAGCTTTTCGCTAGCGGCTTCGCCCGCGTGGTCTGGGTATTAGTATTTCTTATAACTTTCATCCCCTATTTCAACCCCTTACAGCCCTTTTTCGTTCATCGTTCATTAAAAAGTAAGCTTATGTCCTTTCTCAGGCTCTAGACTATGGCTGAGATTCAGAGAAGAGACTCAGCATGAACTTACGCTCCCGTATGTCAAATTGTCATACAATATCAGCCTATGTGTGTACCAAATTTCATTTAAATCGGTTCAGTGGTTTTGGCGTGAAAGCGCGACAGACAGACAGAGTTACTTTCGCATTTATAATATTAGTAAGGTATATTAAGGATTATTGTCTGCGGATATAAAGACAGAATTTCACCTGCTTGAATGAAAAGCTAAATAAATTTAAAATCCCACTATCCCTACTATTCATGGCTTAAATCAATTCCAATCACAATTTCAATATTAAAATTCCGCACGGATGTCAATGACACAGTTCACCCTGGCTGCGCGTACGCATGTCCTTGTGAGCGCTTTCGCCGAATGTTTGAGCCGCCATGTTGGCACCGTGTTGTGGAAAAGTCAATAACATTTGTATTTAGTTGCAATCAATTGAATGGTTGTTGCAAATAGTATCTATTGGTTAGAAATAAATCAATCAACATTAGTTATAGGTATTATTGTATTGTTGGAAATGTTTATCCTCGTACTATTTAATAGTAATATATTCATTTAATTTGTTGAGTTCAACAATATCTTCTTTCTGGTAACGCGAACGGTGGTCATCATCCTAGCAATGCAGCTATCTGGAGGTCCAGGACTTAATCATTAACAATAGCATCCAATACTTAGATTTTGAAGACAGTGCTACCGCGGAGGTCTGAATTAAAAATCTTTGTTTTCACAAAGGTTCAAGAATCAATGGGCTCTTTAGGTCGCCCACTACCGAGTCTAGACATCTTGTATTAAACACCACGGGACCTGATGTTCGGCTCTGCTCCCGCAGCACGCTATCGTAAGTCGGCACTCCACATTTAAAAAAAATGTAACGAAGATTTTAGTACAATTCAATCCTTTTATGTTAGACAGGCGTAAGAATATTTACGTATGTAGATATACCATTCAAACTAATTTTAAAAATTCAACACTATCCCTCAAGCCATTACAAAATCCTCAATTAACATGATAAACAGATGAGTGTACAGGGTCATTAATATCTACAAATACTTAGCCAATGTTCTAACGGTCATGAATGACAGGTTGCCGTTATAATCTGTCACTTGTCATCTACCAAAACATGTGCAAGCAGGATTTGAAAGAAGTTGACGGACAAATCGCTAGCCTACAAATACCTAACACTTTGAATTACGTTTGTATAATTGTATTGAACAATATGATGTCGTTCTACTCCAATTTATACATTACCAACCGTGTCAGTTTTGTTTTCCGACTTATCAAATTCTTTAAAACTATGTGAAGTACATAAAGAATTTGATAAGTCAAAAATGGGAACAGTATTATCCAATTGAATATTTACACCTTTGAGACACTTTTTTTACTAGTTACTTTAATGTTTTGGGGAAAAATTCAATGTAGTTAATACTGTTTCGTTTGTTATCTTAATAATATATTTTTCTATTTCAACCAATTCTATTAGTTTACAGAACTTATCGTCCATACAGAATATCCCATACAGATGTGTTAGCAACTGATAGGAATGAATTAAACTGGAACCCATTACCGAAGAATAAAATTATATCAGTGTTTAATTGGAATAAAATCGTTGTTCAATGACCACAAGTTTTTGTATCAAGCACAGCCGGCACGCGTGAGTTAACCTCAGTGCGATTTGTAAACAAGTTTTGACATAATATGTATTACGTTGATAGACATGATAACAGTATTTTAGGCGACACTAATTACATCTGTCTTTAAATAATACTCAATCGTAATGTGATTTGATAGTGTTGTTTGTATTCTTACATAATTTTTCTTTTTAATATTACCAGCATCAGTAGGTTGTTATCTAAGCTATGTTTTTGTCACATCTTTACAGTTAAGTCGTGCTCTGAAATTATGTTATCAGCTGTCTATAACTACAGCTGATTAAATATTGATTAATTAATAAAAACTTCTTTAAAATTCATTCTATGTTTACTCTTTATCTCAAAATTCAGAATTATCATCCGTGTGAACATATTCTGCTACAAAAGTTCAGAAGGTACGACTCTTTTGTACGGTTTAATACTGCCACTAAGCAGTTTTATTTGAAATTAATAAAGCTCTGGTTTCAGTTTGAAAGAAAATAAAATAAAGAATACCTTTGGTTACGTTTTTGAGGGATTCATTGAAACTGTTACAGAGCTTTTAGAGAAAGTTTTGATTGGTAATCAGCAACGCAGTATCCAAGTGCTATAAACAAACCTATTGGCGTGCTACCCTTTTGCATCAGTATTTCATATAGCCTTCCAGCTGATATCTGCCTTACTGACATCACTAGACAACGTCAGACATGAAAAAACTATAAAGTTTTTTCCTGCAAAAGCAATAAAAACTACAAATTAAAATACCACAAGTAATTTAATCTGTGAGAATCCCAAAAGCATTCTGCCTACCTACATACTCAGTTCTGCATTCCTTGAATGTTCATAATAAATTATTACTTAAACTTCAACTGATTAATTTCTACATGTATTGTGACGAGATTAACCGGTCAAGGGTAGATACGAAATGCCTTAACTTTTTGTTCAAGAACAACGAAACGAAAATGGGGTCTGATGATTTAGATTCTAGATGATAATTTTTTTAAGTACTTACAGTAATACAAACCGAGTTTTTGTATTAAAAAAAGTGCGTCAGTTTCCATTGCTATTGTAAGAAATTAATTAAACATTGGTTATGCAGCAATGTCTATAAGTAAACCTGAAAAACCAGACATGTTCTAAGGCCGCGATCAAAATGAAAGTCGTAACCAAAAGAAATGTATGACTGAGTAAGCAGATGATGATGTTTCTGTTACTATAGAGATATCATTAATGCACGAAGAAAGAAAAAGTAGTAGGTTACGTACCCTTGGAGGTTTAGGAATGCCTCCGAATGTGCGGGAAATAACCACTTAAATCTAATTATTACCTAATCTAATTTAAATCTGGCATAACCATTAAGGATGGATAAGGATTAAGTAACTAAGAGTAACTGTAAGATAAGAGTAACTGTCTTTACGATGTATTCAGAGAGTTTATCAGTCAAGGTATTACTACAAAGTAAACGAATGGTCACATTTGAGAGTACACTAGGTAAAGACAAACTTGACGGGCAAACAATGAATGATGTAAAGCATATTGTTCTATTACATAAACTAATTGTTCTGAATGTGTTACCTGTTGCTAAGAAGGCTGATACTACTGGTGTTAATGGGTTTTACAATGTATGTACTTGAATTAGTCTCGTTTTATAATTTACTTGAACTTATCGTGGTTCCTCTGCATCCACGTACCTAATTATTTAAGCGATTTGCCGTCGCTGAAGTCTTATAAAAACGAGTTTTATTTTTATTGCAATATCTACCTACGTATTGTTAGTGTTTGTGTGGGAATAATTATCTTTATTTTTTTCTTTTCTTGTTTGCTATCATCTTCGTGATTTTATCAAAATTTAAGAGAAGAATTTGAAATCTTATTTATCTTTACTGTTCTACTGAACCATTGTCAAACACAATTCATTATATCGGTTTTTTGTACGCCGTGATTAAGACGTGACCTTTGCTCAATGACTGATTTCTGTGAATAAAAAAAGGGTCTTTTAAGTGTTTTTCTGGTATTAGCATTGTCTGTAACTCTGTACTAATCTTGTAGTCATTTGTAAATTTTATAGATAATACATAATTACTAGATGCATATACCTAAATAATACAAGTTTTTTTTACAATATTTGATGATAATATTTTGATAGTTTTACGAATTATCTGCTTTGTTCCGTATTAATCAGAAGGAAAAACCTGAAATATGATGTTATGATTAATGACAATATATGGCTTTATGGTGATAAAAAATGAGTATTTTGTGATGAATTTTTACTGTATTCAATAAGGAGCTAGCGTATTGCCATTGTCCGGGCACATATCTAGGCTCAATAATACATTGCTTGACCTGGAAATTGAAACAAGAACCTCAATCGTAGCAGTCGCGCTTAGAAATATTTGGGTAATTAAAGAGGCAGGTTTCCAGAATTTCCTCATAAAATATACATTTTAAACGATGATCACATTTGATGATAGTCTTATAATTATCATTTTGACCTTCCCGTCGTATTAGTTACACCCCGTAAGGATTTTCCTGTTCAAATTTAGGTCACGGAAATTCAGTTTCGTAAACTACGAATTTGAAGATGCAACCGAGTGTCTTGTTGCATACAAAATAGAAAAAAGTTTGCAACTGGTGTGTAGATTTGAGATTGTTGTCTAACACATACTTGCATGTGCATGTGACGTGTGCTGGTTCATAAAAAGGGGCAAAAAGTTTCATATTATAACATTAATACGAGTTTAGAAAGTGCGAGTTACTCAGGGTATATATCTTGGACCACTTGTTCCCCAAATAAGTTTCTTTCAAACTTGTCTTTACCAGCCCTTGTACAATCAAAGGCTTTCTACAAAAGAAGACTGCGATAAGACCGCCTATTGTACAATGTAGTATTTTAATGATTTTTCACAATCTAATTGTATGTATGTAAGTATAGTTATAACGTTTATATAGTCATAAACGCTATATTTTTTTACCAATACAAATATAGATTTTGTAATCATCGCATGCCCAGTTTGTATTGATGAAATTCTCATGAGTGTTTTTTACTGTACTAATGAAGCTGCTAATTTCGTCATTCGTCTGATTAAATTTACGATCGCATCCAGTTTGCCTTATGCATGTAAGGATAACATCATCGAGGTAGATGAATAAGAAAATGTATTCTTACAAACACGTACAGCGATAACGTACGTAGATAATATGGACAGGCTTGCAGAAACAGTTCAAGAGCGAAGGATTATGCATACATTTACAATGTAGCGTTATGGACAAAATTCTGCTTTACTCGCATTTAAACATAAAAATTTGTCTTCACAAATATACAGAGTACTTAGCATATAGAAATGGAAAGGACGATAAGAAAGTTGTGATTATTTTGTAATACTCATCTTTAAAAAGCTATTTTTATTTTTGCGAGGGTGATGAAACACCTAATAACTTATGTGAGATAATAGGTAAAGATCATCATTTACAAAATCTAACTCAAATCGACCTTGCTACATAACTTCCACTTTTACACAATGATTCACGCAATTAGTAAACTTTAAGATTAATTTATAACCAACACACCGGCGTTTGTTTTCACCCACATTGTCTGGTTAACATCACAACTGTCCATATTTCATCTTACAGCTATATAAACATAATATAAGCTGTCGGTGCTGTTTCATTTTTGAGCTAATTTTCAAGCGAAAATATCGTAAAAAGTGAGTGCCTATTTTTGGTAAACCAATTCCATTGGTATGGTATTCCATTTAGTATTGTCGTTTGGTATAACCATATGAATTATTTAGTCATCATTGGTAGTTACGGATTCTGTTTCAAATTCCACAGAATTACCAGTATTGTCTTTGGTAATTGGTTGATTGTTAGATTTCTCATTATATCCAATCTCAATATTACTTACAATTATATGGATATTATTAAATATTAAATTACCTTGACTCTTGTAGCTTCCCTAACCTTTGTAGTACTGTCATATAACATCATCGTTATGAAGTATTCGTTTGTTAGTGAGGAGCCTAATCTCATCATCAGCCTGTCTTCATCCACTGCTGGACGTAGCTGGAGACGCTGGACTCCCTTGCAATTCTAGAAGTTTAACAGTGGCTCAGTAAGTCTTTTTATTTTCCCAATTCTTGAGCAAGGTTATAGATTACTTCATGCTACTAAGAGTCGGTGAAACCATGTGGCTAAGCTAGCGAATTATAAAATCTGAAACGTCATCGCCTACTTTCAGTTTCCTGTATTAGATAATTAATTACAACTTAATTATGATAACCGTCTCATAACGAGCTGACGTGTCAATCGTACGCATTGCAGTATGTCGAATATTATCTGTTATCATAATAGTGTAATTACATCATTGAGTTATCGTAGACTAGCAGACGGATCGAAACAAATTTGTGTTGATGGGGGCGAGGCCCTGTGAATAATTTTATACTTTATTACTACTTTTTATATTTTTATTTTGTATTCACTGAAAGGCTGAATAGGTCACTAGCCTACTGTAACTGTTAACTGTACCGTCAACGCCCGTATATTTAGGTCTTATGGAATAGGAAGGCGATTATCGGGCACACATCCAAACACCGAGTTGCCACTGCGAAAACTAAAGTAAAAACCCAATTTACCTAATCTGAGAATAAAAGCGTGCTACGGCGACTAGATCAACGAAGCAGTTAGTTTTTGTATACGAAATGGCTCTTAGTCTAAAGGTCCTAAAAGCTACTCCTACATTAAAGGCCCTGTATTCGATCCCGAACTGGACCTAAATGTTTTTGGGTTTATCTATGAAATTTTCAGTACCTAACATGTCGGAGTTTAGTGCCCAGTTAATGGCAATAGGCTCACCCACCATTACATGGGACCTGAACATAGCGGCGATCGATGTTTGTTCATTAAGTACATTTCTGGCTTCCTTTCGGAAGTCCAGCTATGATGGTATGTACCTAACAACATGACGCATGTTCCAGTTTCTGATAAATCTGGGGGGCGGTCACACGAGTCACACTCATGCTCTGTGTTACTCTTCACCCTTGCTCGACGAGTGTTTTTTTTTCTATTATTTGTGATTAAATTATCTTAATTACGTTTGACCAGTCAAGTTGCTACAAAAAACACTGTAGTATTGTTAACTTCTGGTATATCTATATCTAAATTTAATATTATAAAGAGGAAAGATTTGATTGTTTGTTTGTATTGAATAGGCTCTAAAACTACTGGACCGATTTGAAAAATTCGTTCAATGTTAGATAGCCCATTTATCGAGGAAGGCTATAGGCTATATACCATCACGATACGACTAATAGGAGCGGAGCAGCAATGAAAAATGTTGCAAAAACGGGGGAAAAAATTATAAAACCAAGCCGCTGGCGGAAAGCTAGTCATTTATATTTTTCTTTACATATAGTACGGTTACCTACTTCCCGTTTTCAGTAGTACCTTCTTTTGGATGCGGATAGTCGTTATGGATCCTGTCTTTTATGTTTATATTTGTGTTGGTTGGCAGACTCCACGTCCAGAAAATCTTTTAGTCATGCAGGTTTCCTCGCGATGTTTTCCTCGATTGATTAATTTCGAAAAGTCAGAGATGCGTCGTGCCTTGGGGTCAATTTTGACTTACCAATCCATTGGTCATGCCACGGCTATAACCAACGATAGGTATTCTCATTAATTTTCATCATCATCAACTCCTGAACATAAGCCTTCTCCTTGTGCCATTAATCTCTGTTTTCTGCTGATCATTTAATTTTACATAAAAAATCTCTTCTATTATAAAATTATGATAATTATAAGATAATAAATGTATACAATATAATATTAATTTTAGTAACCATAGTGCTACCAACTTATCTGTAGAGTTCAAACTGGTAATTTTGAACCTTATCATCTGTTTATAATGATTTGACAGCTGTATACAAAGGCCCATAAATATGGGTAGCTAAGTTTAGGAGCTTTGCGGTTTAACTAATTAAGTTGTTAGTTACTGTATACCTGGGAACCTACAATTTACTTCCGTATGTCATTTGTCGCCTTTGTATTTACATACCATCATGCCTGTATTCCCCGAGGGGATAGGCAGAGGTGCACTAATGTACAGTTCTCGCCAAACTTATTGTCCGGGTTGGCACGATCTAACTTTAACCCGGCCGTAAAAATCGAAGAAAGAAAAATATTGGATTAAAATTATTTAAAACGACTGCTACTTTAGTTTTCGTTTTTAATTATTACAAACCAATATTTTCTTTCTCCGACGAGCCTATTGCCAAATAAAATGACAATTTCATAGAAAAACCCGCGAATCAAACAGGCTGTCGAGCCTAGCAGTGGCGCTTAAAACCACTAGGCTAACGCGGGAGTTCTATTCAGTGTTGAAAATGGACTTAATATCTATACTAATATTATAAAGCTGGAAGCTCAGGAACTACTGGTCTGATTTAAAAAATTCTTTCAATGTTAGATAGCCCGTTTATCGAGGAAGGCTATATATTATCACGCTACGACAAGTAGAAGCGGAGTATCAATTAAAGATGTTCCAAAAACGGGATGTTTCCACTTCTACGGGTCGCGGGCAGAGGCTGGTATTAATAATAAGAGGTAAAGTGTTAAAACTGTTAGGTAACACTGACTCACTGTCGTTTTGTGCGAATGGTTTTCGCACGTGTCCATTGTCATATCCGGAATTGTACCGAAGATGCGGATGTGGCGTAGAAAATTAAAAAATACATATAAAAATGCAACACTGCGTTATCTGTAAAAAAAAATTGACACTAGCAGAAACCGATAACATTTATGTAGGTACATAAGTATGTAAATACATTCAACTCTGTCCCATCAGGGTAGGAAAGGAGTACAGAACGCTATATTATGAGAATTTTGTTATGTGTCATAAGTCCAGAGTTAGAATTCATACGACTTGTTCGTGAAGGAAAACATCGTCTGAATGATATTATTACTACTTTTTTTCTAGTCCAATTTGTCCCACTGCTGGGCAAAGGCCTCCCTTTCCTCTTACTCCCGCTCTGTCACTTATAGTTAGGTTCTTGTAAACTTAATATTACTTAGTTACTATAAAAAACAGAATCATATAAAGCTGTTTTGAAACTATGATAACGTATTCACAATGTAATTGTCTCGCCTCCTATTTACATGGACTGACATGGGATCTAAACGACGGAGGTGGACTACAGCAGTACGACTCTGCCTAACCCTTTACAAAATACAGGCGTGATGGTATGCAAAATATAATCAAAGATACTACTCAGGTATAATGTAAAGTTTCTCGTATCGTATCAAACTATGGTTACACACGCGCCATTGATTGCATAAAACAAGTGTAATGTGCACCGCTGCGCCTGCGCCGTCAACTGGCCCGGTTTCTTTAAGGTGAAGGTTCGATGCCGGCTCAAGCTCAATAACTTGTAATGTATAAATAACGAGAACTAGCTTTTATTACCTCACCTTAAATAGAATATTCACGAATTACAGTTTATAAATATATAAATAAATGAAAAAAAAATGCTTTCTTTTCAAGATTTGCATTTATTCTGTAACAAGCATCCACAGCTAAACATATCTACATATTTCAATCTGTTTTTTGACAGCCATGCATTAAGAAACTGCAATCTGAAAAAAAACTATGTCAGGCTGGAACCTATTTAAATATTACGAACTAATTACTGCTCTTGTTGAAATAAAACAATAAAGTAATTATAAAAAAAATACAAGTATCATATCAAATGATACTGTAATTGTAACTCAAAAAATGTATGTGTGCACCAAGTATAAAGGAACTACAAATACAAACAATTGTAACATGAGCGACTGATATTGATCGATTCTATTAAATTGACACTTGAGACGTATACGCAAGTCCTCTCATAACTCAGTGATCGTTCGTCATAAAGTTTAATAGGCCATTTGTTTTAAAATCTTGGTCATAGAAAATAACTTTAACATTTGGTTAAATAACTGCAACATTTGGTCTTTAAAGACGCTCTTGAACGAAAATGAAGGTAAAAGTTCCTTTAAATAATTTTGGTCGGAAAGTCTAAAAGACGACGTTACATTAATAAATCTCATCAATATTCTACCCACAACCAAATCATTTAGCAAGACAAGTACACAGGTTTCATTAGTCATCTTTATCTGTCGTGGATATTATGAATGTGTCCAACGGCCCTGATCATAGGGCAAGGGAAGGCAAGTGCGGCTATTATTGGGTACGAGACAAGAATGCCCTACCACCTCTTCCAGCAGAAACCATTCATGAAGATTTTCCTCATATAATCCTGACAGATTCTAGAATTCTAGATTAATGTACGTTGTTGGATACAGAAGTCACGCTTGAAAGAATCTCAGATACTCAGCCAACATCAAAAGAGAAACAAGTACAGTTGAAGAGGTCAACGATAAAATTACGCCTATCATACGCAACGTTGCTCTCATAACATCTATCACTCAAACAAGTGCCAAGGAAATAAATTAAAGTGTACCGCGCAAGTCGGCATCGTAACCTGTCGCCCATGACGGGTTTGGGACCGTCAGCGACGTATTGCGAGCCAGAGCCCCAAACGGCTCCACTTTCGACGACCTTCGTAATAGTACTGTCCCCGATTTGCGGCGATCTGTTGCGCAATGACAGCTGTTTGTGCACAATTAGACTGAAGGTGGTTCGATAGCCCTGGACAAATCATTCAGTCAATGAGGATGGACAGTTGAAGACAAATCTACGACAATATACACGAGCACTTTATTTCCTTTATTAAAATCTTCACGATTACCCACTGAAAACTATAGTCTATCTTTCCGACTGGCTCTGTCTAATTCTCAAATAACAACCTCAAACTATCTGTAGATCATAGAAATAATTTTTTTTCGCTGTAGAAGTCGCTCAGCCTTTGTCACTATGTATATCTTTGTAATAGCAAGTTACCCTTGAAACATTGAAGTTTGACAAGTGAAAACATCGGCAATGTTTGAAGTGTGATCACTAACAATAATAATAATTATCAATCCGGTGTTTTTGTTAATTAAGTAAACGTAATCATTGGGTCAATGAACATAACAATTAAAACATAATATGGTATGACAACAATCAAGATCATTAAGTTTCATATGATGATTATGTAATGTAACTACATTAAAATACCATCAAGGGCTCTCATTCTCAAAGGTCTCCGCAGACTGTTAATGAAGATATAAAGACTGGAAAAGGTATAAACGTTTCATATTAAGAGATTCACTAAACTCTTGCGAAATTTTCCTTTTTTTTCTGTACCTGTTAACCTTTTCGTCGCCAGTAATATAAATAACAATAGTGATTAAGTTATGAATAGTCTAGTAAGCACTCAAGCAAGACTTTACAGCAGATCTTTATGCAAATACGTCACTAGAGTCACTGCTATCATTTAGGAATTCCAAGGGGCAGTAGCAACGTTGTGATCATTATTATTGTCCCTGAAAACAGAACTATTGATGTGAAATATAACAGAACTTGCTGTAATCCGCAATTAATCCATATTAATCTCGTGGTTTTCATGTCGGTATAACTTTAAATCCCATTTTAGTGAATCTCTGCCAAGAAGCCAATGCAAATTTAATGTTCTAGGTCTAAAGCCTAAAAGAAACGATTTCTTTTGTAAAAGGTAAAGATGACTGACTGATCTATCAACGCATAGCTCAAACCACTGAAGGGATTGGGCTGAAATTTAGCACAAAGATACTTAGTCAGTACGGTATTGGGAACAATAAAGATAAACGCGGCACCGCGGGGATCAGCTAGTCATAAGAATACCGGATTTAACCGAACCTCATCTCAGACACTGAAAGCTATTGTTTCTGAAAGATGTAACAAAATTAATAAATAATCTATGCATCGTCCGTGCCTTGAATGCTAAACAGTCAACGTAACCTTGGCATTGTTAACGGGTAAATTAGTTCCGGCGTAATGATTCCCTTCCATTCTTAGTTTTATTTATTATGCTTATATTTATTTGTCATAAGAACAACACGAGTCTAGAAAAATCTTATGCAGTGATCAAGACACCAACTTTTTATCTCCGGTCAGCCGTTTTTATTTTGAAATTTTAATCTATTTTGACGATGTTTAGTGGTCAGACTATAGGTGGGGATCCTATTGCCATTAACCTGGCAGAAATGTAAACTCCGTCCTGCTACTTTCATAGAAAAACCCAATAACCCTTTGCTCAACCTGAGAATCAAACCATAGCAGCAGTGGGCGTAGCAGTCGCGACCATTAGGCTATTGGAAAGTTAGAGTAAACCAAACTGGAATCATTGGATCCTTATCATCACGCTCAAGTTGAAATAATTGCGAAAGTAATTAGCTATTTAACGGTGCTTGTAGGCAACCGTAAAGTATTCAATTAATAGCTCGAGCTACAGGTTTCGATAATGTAACACTCAATTTATTGATAATTTTAATATTCTGGTTTCTGACACGCGAATATTTTTCGTTCTCCACTTGTGATATTTTCTTTTTGCTTGCAGCTGTGGGAAAGAGGCGTGAGTATGTATGTTATAATATTATTTATTTCTGTACATAGATTTTTGTACATAGATCTTTAATTTTACAAGTGAATCTTTTAAATTCTGTGTATAAAATAAAATATTTTGGGACATTTTACACAGCGCCATCTAGTCCCAGACTAAGCAGAACGTGTATTATAGGTACAAGATAATGGATTTAGAAATTTGTTTGTGATGAATTTGACATTTTCTAGTCATCATAAACAGAAAGATACATTTTGTGAAAGCGACATTTTGCGAATCGACATTTTGCGAATGCGACACTATGAGAAAGAGACATTTTACGACCAGTAGACATTATGCGAAAGCGACATTTTGCGACTAAGCCAAACTAAAACCCAATTGACGCGGAAACTAAGTTCAACGGTTATATCCGAACAATATCCAGTTAATGGAGCGAAAAGCTTTGTTTTTACATAAATAATTGTCTGTTTTAAGGTCGGTTCGGCCTCACAGTTTTTATTGTAATTTTCAGACTAAATTTCAATAGTCAAGGATGGGTCTAAGAATTCGTAACTATTGTTGTGGCCAAGGCTAAGCAAACTGAGACTTCAAGATCTATTGAAATAATTAGTTTGAGGCTGTATTAATAGAACTACGCAATATAAGCTTAATTTATTAAATCAATGGAAATACTTCATTGTAAGATTGGCTTATGTCCTTTATCGTTTAGCTTTAGTTGTAAGTGTGTTTCTTATCTGCAACTTTAAAAGTATCACATAGATTGAAGCTCTATCATCATTCACAACCTGAGTCTCTCTCTGCCGAGTAAAGGACTCTCTTTATTTGAGATATGTTATGACAAATACTTTTCCTTATATTCTCAGTTTTCTTCTGCTACTCAATTTATCTCTTCCGTTAATAATATTCCATCTGGATTTAAGTTTTATTTAATATAGACTCTTTTGTGTCTCATAAGTGTGTTCTACAAGTTAATAAATCATCCTAAAACATTGATATCAGCTATACATTATATTCCATGAATCCTTTAATGAATACTCCAAAGTATCTGAGATGATAGTATCTTCGGAACTTTGCACTGGTCATCAATTAATGGATGACGATCAAGGAAAAGATCGGGAAGCAAACCAATTCACGTTTGAAGGTCGTCTGAACAATAACCCATATATCATTTCATGGCGTGCACGTGTTGTCGGTCGGTTAGTTCGCGACTTGTTTCTACTCGACCACTTATTGATTGCACTGATTGACTTCTGCGGTACTGGTAGAATCTCTGTGCCTGCCCTATTGGGTGTTTATGTAGAATACTTAGTTGCAGCTCAGAGTTTTGATTTGTGTAATGGCTATAGACTTACCCTCTGTTTCATGGATCTATACTCGCGGCAAACTGTAGCTGTACAGCTCTTCGCCTTTGGGAGAATACAGTACGTGCGGCATAGCTTGGCCTGGCTGAAGTTGGCCGCTTGAATGCGCAATGGATTGTTTAGGTTACAAATTTTGTACTGCGCAACCAAACGGCTAAATTCAGTCCGGCCAAGTTATGCTGGTAATTATTTTGAGACTAGTGTCTCTTCCGCGGTATGTTACATAATGCTTGGAAAACTTCAGTAGACTAGGCTCGTTTGCCTGTCAGTGATATGTGATAGATCATTGTAACCTGGCAGCCTCCGTGAGATAAGATAACACACTTATTTTATACAATAGAGATGCCACGAACAGTGATTTGGCCGAATACCGAATATTCGCCGATTATACGACATGGTTACAATTGCACCATTTTGCGTAAGAAAAAATATTACATTAACAATCAGTAAGAGACATAAGTAGTATGAAAAGCGATGAATGAAATTATATGTTTAGGAAATTGATGTTCACTGGGATAGATGATATACCACCAATTCTACTAAAACAATGTGCAGAAGAACTATCAATACCACTCACATCTCTTATCAATCAGAGTTTCCAAGAAGGTCAATTCCCAGACTCATTAAAAATATCATTAGTTAAGCCTATCCACAAGAAAGGAGACACTTACACCACTAACAATTATAGACCTATAGCACTGCTACCAACTTTTTCAAAAATATTCGAGAAGGCTATGTGCAATCGCTTATACACCTTCCTAGAAAAATATAACATTCTAGATGAATGCCAAAACGGATTCAGAAAATCAAGATCAACCACACTAGCGGTATATAGATATGTTCAAACAGCTTTACAAAGCATAAATGATAAAAAACATACAATAGGACTTCTTTTAGACATGACAAAAGCTTATGACAAAGTCCTATATAACATTTTACTGGAAAAATTATACGGCTCGGGCATTAGGGGTCCTGCCTATCTATGGTTTAAATCCTACCTAAATAATAGAACACAAATAGTACAAATAGACCATTTAAATGCTCAAACAAAAGAATTAAAATCAGTGAGATCACAAAAAATAAAACTAACATGTTCAATACCCCAAGGAAGTGTATTAGGTTGCGTCCTGTTCCTTATATACATTAACGACCTGCCGAAATCATTAGATAGACAATTAATGTTACCAGTATTGTTCGCTGACGATGTCTCAATATTAATGAATTGCGAAAACCTTAGCAACCCCAACCTCCTACTACAAAACACCATGCAAACTATAACAAACTGGCTTCATGACCACAATCTTGAAATAAATGCAAGTAAAACCAAACTATTACAATTCAGATCATACAAAAAACAACCTTTAAAATTAAACCTAAACTTTGAACACACACAAATAGAAGAAATAAATACATTTAATCTCCTTGGCATCAACATAGACACCCATATAAATTGGAAAGCACACATAGAACATATAAAATCAAAACTGTCAAAATTCACATATGCCCTATTTCAACTAAAACAAACCACAAATATCAAAACAGCTTTATCAGCCTACTACGCATATGCATATTCGTGGTTGAAATACGGTATTATGCTGTGGGGCAACAGTGTCAATATAAGTGAACTGTTTATCATGCAGAAAAAATGTATTAGAATATTAACACAAATAGACAACACAGAAAGCTGTAGACCTTATTTTATAAAATTAAAGCTCCTAACTCTCCCATCTATATATATTCACGATATATGCTCATTTGTATTCAAAAATATTAATACCTTTACCAAAGTAGAAGATACTCATGACATTAACACACGCCATAAAAAAAGACTATATCTACCACCTTCCAGAACTAAAATGCTCAACGAAAGTCCATACTACATGGCAGTAAAAATATTTAATAAATTACCCAAAAGTATAAAAACAGAAAAAAAACCCACACTATTTAATAAAATGTTAAAAAAATATTTAATACAAAAATGCTTCTATTCAGTTACAGACTACTTAAAAACTTAAACCATACAACCTTTATGTTCCTACTTATAAATATTATAATTTTTTATTAATATAGCGATCTCATTTAAGTATAGAAATAATAGTGAATTTTAAATAACTGATACATTTGTTACACTGAAGGAATAAATTATAATGATATTGATACAAAACATAATTTAATAGATAAATACACAATTGTTATTAGTATGAAATTATAATGAATATGTAATTTTAAGTAATTAATTAAAGCCCTCCACATCCGCATTGCAATGCTTGTAAAAGGCCGCTAAGTTCCAAGCACACAAAAATTTCATGTAACACCTTATGTACACTTGGCATGCAATAAATATTTGAATCTTTGAATCTTTGAACGAATATCTAAGGTTATACTATACATGAGTATACTTGATAGAAGCAATTGTGCACACTAAGGTCCTGTTTCATCACCTCTAGATAGCCGCTAACTGCCGGATAAATTCGTAAATGAAACAAATTTCGTATGAAATTATCTGCCAAGTAATTTAACGGGAACTTATCAGTAAGTTGTGAAACAGGGCCTTAATATCTTTACTTTGAATGTAAAATATGTGTCACCGTCAAATCACAATCCGCGCAATCTTACGAATTGTATTAAAACTGTAAATGACAGTCAGAGATATCTGACCTAAATGTGAGATTAAAACCAGACTGACTGATTACAAAATGTTTTCAGTTTGTAAACGATAGTAGTCTGCTGATAGTGATGACTTAATCGTGGCAAGAAAATTGTAGAATCATAAAAACTGTAGCTAAGAGAACACAACGGCTTAACTTTGTAACAGCGCCGTTTTATGTAATTTTGAGTTGCCTCTTTTTGTCGCCAACCTTCGCAGAAGCGCCAACAACAACTTTGCAACCAGTTTGATTGATAATTAGGACCCAATTCTGCTATTTCAGTTAATATCAAAATCGTTCAAAGACATACAAAGACTGATGGAGGAATTTTGTTGCGAAAACTGTTAAAAATAAATAATTCTGAATGACTATTTTTACACAATAAATTTGAGTTTGGCTTCAATGGCTACGGTTTTGCAATTCACCTATTCATCAAAACATCTTGGTAATACAAGTTTTTTTTTAAATAAAATAATATAAGGAAATATATGTAAAGAAGTAGACATATACGAGAAATAACTCAAGATTATTATGCAATTAAATAGGTAGATACTTACCTGTTCTCAATTAGAATAATATGCGATATAATTATCACGTTATCGCACGAAGAATACAGGAACTTCATTCTCTATGACATTTCTAACTTAGAAACGAGACTAAGAAAAGAATCCACAACACACACGAGATAATATTTAATAATATACAGTTGTATCACACACATAATAAATTACAGAGATAGTGAAACTTCTTAAGAATATGCGAACAATATGGCACAAGGCAAATATTATTTACCTGAACGTGAGGAGACGGCGCCTGCGCACGTGACGTCACGACACGACATATCTAAGAGAGCACTGCATAAAGAAGTTGTAGAAGTCCCATTTAGTACTGATATTATGTAGATTAAGGTTTTGACAACGACAACAGGGTTTTGGCAGACTTTAAACTATGTTGTGCTCTTCCCCTAAAATAGTAGTGTTCTTCGATTTCGCTTTTAATATATTGGCTCCAAATAGAACTACATGTTTATGTTACCATCCAATTCCAAACTGATAGCATTACATACACACTTGCTAAACTAAGGTGGGAAAAGTTGTTATTCGGCTTCAGAGAGATTTACCAATTTCTGGAGCACGGTTCACAATTCTGGACTCTTTTGGAATCCTTCCGAACCTGAAAAGAATCCTGAAATCTTGGACTTCCACGGAATGAATGGAAGTCGAAAAAATGTGTTTACAAGTTGAATAGAATCGCAAAAATCCCTCACTTCGTTTTTATGTTCCTGTTTATCTCTTGATGTTATACAAATCCAACCATAAGGGTACCTCCCGATAAGTTCCCGTTAAATTACTTGACAGATAAATTTATACAAATTTTGTTTATTTATCCTGCGGACAGCGGTTGTCCCAACATGATTAAACCCATCCGAAATGTCTTTGGCCATTTCCAATAACATTACTGTCAAACCATTTCATCTCACTGATATTGTGTATGCTTTAAGCAATCCTTCTGATAAATTGTTTGTCAGTTGTATTGTAGTAAGTAGAGTAACGTAAAAAGACTAGGAAAAATAGTAACCTACTTATTTGCTCATGTTCAAGAGAAGAAAAAGAATTGCTTCGTATTGTATTGAGCATTTCGTCATTTGCAAACTATGTTCGCTTTCACTAACACCTTTTCAATAGTTTTAAATACTTCTGATTTCTTATAAGTACCTATCTTAGAATAGGTGCTGGGTTGAAGGACATATCACTATAAAACTTTTGAAGTCCATACTTAAGTTCGTATGTGTTGGTGCTACATAACAGACGACGTCTGTGGTCTAGTGGTTCGAGTACCGGACTGTTGATCACGAGGTCGTAGGTTCGATTTCCACAGGATACAAATATTTATATAAGTGTTTGTGTTCGTCTGGGAGTTTCTTATACATAATAAGTATATATTTACAAAAAAAAAGTATTTATTTATGTATTATATCCATTGTCTAGTATCCATAGTACAAGCTCTGCTTTGTTTGGGTCTAGATGGTGCTGTGTAAAATGTTCAAAAATTTAATTACTAGGCAAATGAGACATAGGGCTATAGCAGACATGCTACATTTTAAACGATTTAAAAAAAGAAGAAGTTTCTCAATTCGATTGTATGTTTTGTGTCCTATATTACGCGATTTCTCAGTCAATTGTGGACCGATTTTGAAATTTCTTTTTTTGTTTGAAAAAGTATACCCAAAACTGGTGCCAAACTACTAATTCAATTAAAATATGACTTTCATTGATTGTCTGTTTGGCACCGAATCCAAATTAATTAGAAATCATAATGTAAATATGTAGGTAACTGTTATTTTTTGCTTTTTAGTTCCTAGGTGTTTTTTGGAGGCGGTTTGTTTTTTGTTTAAAAATAATTTATAGTATAAACGTTGGGCGAATTTGCGAGTGCATCGATGCTGTATCGCGTTTTGGTGACTATGTTCGATCGCAGTATTGGATCGCGCGTTTTAGCGAATCGATCGCTGCGTTTGGCTTTTTTAAGTGTACGGTGTGGAATGTTGGTCGCTGCATTTTGTTTCTGCCCCTCAACCATGAGTTCTATCGAATGACTTTGATAGGTTTTTTACGCATCGAAACGCTGTATTCTCATAGCAGATTTTAGATCCTTACGTAACCACTAGAGGCGCTGCGAGGGTTTTCCGTACAAATATTTTACGGCGTCGCTAGCGAGTCTAGTGAGAAAAACTCATGGTCGAGGCACTGAAAAGCGACTAATCGCCTATCGCCAATGCTAAAAGTAGCATGTCTGACTGGGATCTCAACACGCGATACCACAGGTGTTGCCTGCGTTTATAAGTTGCACTTGCTGCTTACGATCATAATATGCATGTTTATTATCTTATAGAACGTCACAAGTGACATATTAGTATATTTAGCATATGACATCAATTCGACTTCGGCTGTAAACCTTTGGTGAAAGATAAAATCTACTCAGAATGATTACGTGACTCATGATGAAATTTTTTCTTTGCTAATCTTAAGGAAATAATAAAATAAAATGTTTTATTTATTGAGTTTAAGTTTTTATGTCTTAACCCAGACAGTCTTCATTTCTAAAAATAAACTATACCAATAAAATATACAATAATTCCATGCTCCGTCTTAAACTTCAGGATCTGATGATCACATCTGGACGTGGGACAACTGCTGGGCATGGGTATCCCCCTCAGAATGAAAGGGGTTAGGCTATAGTCGACCACGCTGTGGTGTAGACTTCACACACCGTTGAAAAAATCTCTTAGATATGAGATCTTAGATTTCCTCATGATATTTTCCTTCACCGTTGTAGGCGAGTGATAATTAATATTAATACGCACATGAATTCAAATTCAGATTCAATTTTTTTTTTTTTTTAAATAGGTACTTTTGAAACGTTAAACTAGTTGCACGGTTCCAAAAAAAGTGGGTCTTATGGAGAAGAGCCGGCAAGAAACTCCATAGATACTCTTTTAAAAAAATATGTGTGGTAACAGTAACAATTGTGGTGAATAGTAATGAGGATGATGCAGCTTCATGTGTAGATGCATGAATACGAAAACAGAGGTGCGTGTCTTTGGTTAGAACCAACCCTAAGACGACCTGACACCCTAAGACGAAGATCAGGCAAAAAAGTGTCAAGTTAACAATAAAAAGTAAGCTGATTTTGTACCAGCCTCTTATTCACAAATGCACACTCATATCTGTTATTGGTAACCTCTGTAAATAATCGTTACTTGCTTATAATACTTCTAGCAATACTTTCAACCAACTACATTGGGGTCTGCTTCCAGTCTAACCATATGCATCTGGGTTTAGCGTATTCCATCATATATATCCCTAGTAATTTACGGAAATAAAGAGGGCCATCAACCAATATTACAAACAGACATACATACTGGTTTCACATCATACATAAATTCCGCAAAGGCGTGAGGTACCGTTTCACGTTCTTATGTCACAAACGTGACTACATTTAAAAGGTCTTGTATTTTTACCATACATTTGTTACGTCATAAACTGCGTAAAAAGTATTGAGCACCTATTTTTTTAAACTTATTATATTGGGTAGTTTTTTTGTTTCCTTGTAGCAGTAGAGATATTCATTACTACATACGCAATGGATTATATATTGGCAACAAACTATTCTTTAAAAAAATACAAGGAGAGTCGATCCCACTCTATTTGATATATTTCAATTGACTACCTCAACCGTTTTTCAAAAAAGTCTTGCCTGTTGCGCTCAACAGTATAGAAGAATCTTCATCACAAAATTCTAAGTTTAAGCGTCTTCTAATTTACGAGATATTTTTGTAGATATTCTAGTTTCGATTGTTAGTGGTAGAGCTAGACGCTCAAAAATACTGACATTCAGTTTATCTTTATCAGTTTATCTTTATTCAGTTTATCTTTATCCGGAATTTATGCGTGATTGTAAGACGACATAACTAATGCCTTTTTACCTTAAAACTTACCTTTAGGTATCCTACATGCCTAAAGGTAAAAGAAGTTACTTGATAATATCATTAGAATCTGCCAACCTCAATCCGAATCCTTGGTTTCATCACGTGTGACATACAGACTTACAAATTGGAAGCACACGACACTTGCGCGCTTTTCGTATCCACCTCTAACCGGTATGTATCACGATTTTCATGATTTCTTAATTTGAATAGACTTATAGCCTGTAATGGATGAATTTCACTTGATATTACGACATAGCCCATTGAATTGAGGTTGATTTTTACAAGCTATTTTAAATATTACTCTAACAAATCGTGCGCATTACGAACCAGCATTGCTTTAAACCTCAATTTAATCCAAGCTTAGTTCTTAGCCCTTAGTTCTTTCGTAATTATGAGTATAATGACCCACCCAAAATGACCACGGTAATAAATAAAATAGGATTTATATAGGTGACGGCCAGACGTCCTACCATATTCATGCAAGAAACTGATAGAAAATGGCAATTAATGAAAAGATTATCCTCTCGTAAACTCTTTTTTTATTGTACCTATGTAATGGAATATAAGGCAGACTTAATGCTGTAAAGCATTCTCTACCAGTCAACCTTTAGTGTAAAAAAGAAAATCACGAAATGAGTAAGAAGATTCTTTAACTAAAAAAAACTTTTCCAATTTTTCTTTTTCGGGACCTTAGTCGGAAAATAAAATATTTGAAAGGCCAGCCCGTTCTCAAGCAATACTTACAAACGAACAGCTTTCCATTTTTATATAGATTACGTGTAACATGAAGCGCACATGTTAAAGATAACCTAAAATGGGTAGCAATCATCTATACTAATATTATAAAGAGGAAAGATTTGTTTGTTTGTTTGTTTGTTTGTTTGTTTGTTTGTTTGTTTGTAATGAATAGGCTCCGAAACTACTGGACCGATTTCAAAAATTCTTTCACCTTTGGAAAGCTACATTATCCCCGAGTAACATAGGCTATATATCATCACGCTACGACTAATAGGAGCGGAGTAGTAATGAAAAATGTAGCAAAAACGGGGAAAAATTATAAGACCACGCGGGCGAAGCCGCTGGCGGGAAGCTAGTTGACAAATAAAGTGGTAACCATCACGATTTTCATGATTAGCAACTGAATGTGGGTTTGAAGAGGAAGTCACTCACGCATTTTATAATAGAGCACCGCTTATTTCCCAAAAAAATTAAGACATACATAGTCCGACTCTCACAGTTTGCCGGCATGTAATAGGGCAAGCCTATTGCAATAAACCGGGCACAAATCTGCACATTAGGCGCTCACGTTATTAAAAAGATTTCATCATTCATTGGGATCAATTAATTAATTTAAGTAATAGTTAAACGATATTCTGACAGATCAATTCACAAATACGTTTAAAATAAAAATACACCAGCAAAAAAATTTTAGAGCCCAGAATGTGCAGGCGCAGTTAACGCAGTGGTTCGAGGTCTATATTTTTGCATTCATCTGCGTTTCTCAATTCATGTTCTTATTTCAAATGAGCTTTAACAAGAATTTGTGAATCGTAGACAGATTAACAATTACAGGTTATCAATTACACATAATAATAATAAATAAAATTAAACGATAAATCTATTTGTGATAATTAAAACACATCAATTAACTAATTAATTAATAATAAACCAATTGAAACTCTCCCTCTCTCCTACTTTACTTAATTTTACTATGCTGTGCCCGACAGGGTCCATAATTGATCCCTAGATATAAGTTTACCACCTGTATATACATTATGGAACGCAATAAATTTGATTTGATTTGATATTAAATCTCATTTTATCTATATTCACATGCAATGCACGACACATCTGCGAAATTTCAAGAAAACATGTTCCCAAATAGTTGTCGTAGTAAATTGAATAAGCAGCTCTATGTTACGGTAATTAGTCGTCCTTATCCGCCGCTCATGAATATTAACGTGCAACACAATAGCGAGCTATTTGCGGAGACGCTCGCGTGCGCCCGCGCACCGGCTAGCGATCCACCGTGTTAGGGGTGTCCGTATGCACTTATTTTTTTACGATATCTTTCACTGAGATATAATGTATGTTTTATTTAAAGAAATAATTAAAGACGTGTTAGTTAACAATAAAGTGTCATTATAGGATTCATTTTCAGAAACAAATATCATTTCTTTTAGAAATACTAAAATACCTACACCATTTTTAATGATATTCAGAATAATTTTAATTATGTAAATGAAAATTTATAAGAATTACTAACACTAGTCTATAAGAATATTGTTACTAACAAAATGGACACTATGGTCTGAAAAAAAAAACCATTTATGTAATTCTCAATGCTCACTTGCTATTACACATATCAGCAAACTGCGGGTGTACATTAGAACACCACTGCCTAACCCATTGGGGATACATCGCCATTATTAAACAAATATTGATACTGTATAATTGTCTAAAAATATTGTGGACTCTGCTTACTGAAACCTTGACTAGTTGAGAATTTCCACTACCTACTAATACTAAGTATTATTATGCCTACCGATTTAGTTGTAGGTATATCACCGTAATCTTATTATGATTCCGATTATAGATACAGTAATATAATTATATAAATTCATGATAAGGTTTTTTTTTCCTATGTTGTGACCATAAAAACTTTAGGAAAGGGCTCTAGCCTCTAGCACACTTTTGGATGTTATGGAAGATTAAGAGTAAATTTACACTTGCAGACAGATTTATTTTTTCAGACATCGTTTACTCATTTTACTATACATAAAATACAACCTTGATGACAATACTGTCGCGATCGAGTTATTAACACTTCATGTACCTACTCTCCAGACCTCAAAAAGATAATGCGTATTGAGTACTTACATACGTCAATTTAAGAATAAGAAGACTGTATTTAAACAAAAAATTCTGATCTAAAATAAAAAATAAAAATAGAAAAGTTACCAACCTCAAAAATAAAATCTCATTCAATCGAATTTTCATTTCCAATTTTAAATAATGACAGCAGACGCGCATTCGCGCGCGCTGTCCGTCCTCGACTGACAACTAGTGATACCTGTGCTTTATCACAAACGTTGATTTTTATTTGTATTTTTTTACGCGATAATGGCGTCGCCGTAATCAGTCCCTCTCGGGTTCTAAGCGTGGGTTGACGTAGCGCATCTCTACGCCCATTCATAGTGTTGTGATTTTGAGTACAAATACTATTTTACGCGAGTGAGTTTTTTTATCGTGTGACTCGGATTGTAAACTTTTTGCTGGTATACTTTGTGATATACTGAATGGTATACAACTGAGAGGTTTTTATCTTATGTATCAAACTTATAGTAATAAATAAGCTAAATTATTTCTATTTTAGAAATGGCACATGGTGTACTTATTATAATATCATTTTTATTGCTATTTATTGTGTGGCAACACCTCATGGATAAGCTCCAGGGTAGGCAACGTGGTATTTCGGACTCATACCAAAACCACATTTCCTTTCCCTTGCTCTATGGTCGGGAGCATAGAACTCAATCAACCCAACTATATTAATTAAACCTGCTTTATCTCAGCTTGAGTCGTATTTAGAATATTTTAATTTAATATAGAACGGTGACCCTCCGGAGGGTCTTAATACCTAATGGTTTTTTATAGTTTCTTAACAAGTGAATGCTACTATTACCGGCAAGTAATAAGTTCTTGTAAAGATATAATGTTTAGTTTCAAAATCTGATACCTACTTATGTATCAATATAATGTTTTTATCATCTGTGAACAGACTGATGGTAAAATAAATCTGAGGTTCAAGCCTTGTTTCACCACCTCTAGATAACCGGTAACTGCCGGATAGATAAAAAAATGGAACAAAATTTATATGAAATTACCTGCCAAGTAATTTAACGTGAACTTATCAGTAAGTTGTGAAACAGGCCCTATTTTTTACAGTTTTGTATAAAATAAACTAAACATAAAACAAAGCAAATCAGGCCCCGAGTATGCTACAATTATAAGACTTAAAAAACATTTTTACTTAGTAAAGTATCTTGAAGGTTAAATATAATCCTTATATATCTATTATCATAGTAGAGTTTAATATATACCTACATTAATACATGAATGGCCGCGTTGTTTTTCACGCATCAACACATTATCGCGTGTTTCTACGCTTTGTCACGCTATTTATCATGCCGTCCTGAACAAAACACTTGGGATTTGACGGCGATAGACTCTTGAATTGAGAAATGAAAAAAATGCGATAGACTGAAAAAAAAATTAACATACCATAATCAATGCTCCGACGTAATAAAATTTTCCCTGGAAATCAAACCCAGGACCTCATATTTTGTAGCCGCACTTACAATAATTACATAACTGAAGTCTACAATTTTTTAGACTAAATAAATATATAAACAAAATAAAATTATTGAAATAAAACTACTTTTTACGGATTTTATCGCGTTATATTGATATTATTTTAATCCCACAATGTCACAATGTTATTTTAATCACACAATGTCTAGGTAAAGTACTCTCACCACTAAGAGGAAACACAGCAGCATATGTGAAGGACTCATACCATTTTGTCAGTGAAATTAAACACCTACAACTCACTGATGATGAAACTATGGTCAGTTTTGATGTTCAGTCATTATTTACATGCTTACCTGTGGAAGACTGCATCAGAATTGTGTCTAAGAAATTATTAGAGAACAACATGCCTATTGAGTATGCTGAACTACTAAAACATTGCCTAACATCCGGCTATCTGTTGTGGAACAATCAATTCTACACGCAAGTAGATGGAGTAGCAATGGGCTCTCCTGTATCTCCCATAATTGCTGATATCTTCATGGAAGATTTTGAGGAGATGGCCCTACAATCTGCTCCTGTAACACCAAAGTTCTACAAGCGGTACGTAGATGATACTTTCACTATACTACCATCTAACAAAGTGACAGCATTCCTAGACCATCTCAACTCCTTACATTCTAAAATTCAATTTACTATGGAGTCGGAGGCAAATAACTCTTTAGCTTTCTTAGATGTTTTGGTTATTCGTAATCATAATAACACCTTGAGTCACACTGTGTATCGAAAGAAAACCCATACAGACAAATACCTAAATGGTGAATCACACCACCACCCAACACAGTTATCTACCGTCGGTAAATCATTGTTTCAGAGAGCATGTGGGATCTGTGACGAGCAACACCTGGCTGCAGAGCTTCAACATGTCAAGCAAGTACTGCACGACAACAAGCTCCGAATACCGCGCCTTCGTCACAGAAACCGCGTGAAACGTGCCACAGTCGAGCGCTTACCTGCAGTACTACCATATGTGAGAGGAGTCACTGACAAGATTGGCTACATCTTGAAGCGTGCTTCAATTAAAACTTACTTCAAGCCGCTGAAGAAGATCAGTCAGTTTTTACCACCTGTAAAGTGTCATATACCTCTACAAGATGCGGGAGTATACAAGCTTGATTGTGACTGTGGTCTCTCTTACATAGGCCAAACTAAACGAAGCATAGGGACCCGCGTAAAAGAACACATCGCTGATGTCAAACACCGCCGTTCCGGAAAGTCTGCAATTTGTGAACACACCCTTGACAAGGCCCGCCATTACATCAGATTTGATCAACCACAAGTCCTCGCAAAAGAAAACCGATTCCTACCCAGGATGATTCGTGAGGCCATTGAAATTAAAAAACATCCAAATTTCAATAGAGAAGATGGCTGGGTCTTACCACCTGCTTGGAACCCTATTATAGATTCGATTAAATCTAAATCCAAGCCTAAAAATGCAAGACCGAAGGATACGGTGAGCTCGTTCTGCGTGAATCGGATTGCCAACAATTAACAAAAATGTAGGGTAGCTGTTAGTAATTGAAACGTCAAGACGCCTACCACCTTAGTCACCCGTGACCATGGACGCTGTAAAGGGTCCGAAACGTCGGGATTAAAATAATATCAATATAACGCGATAAAATCCGTAAAAAGTAGTTTTATTTCAATGTCTAGTATTCGCGTAAGTGTCAGAAATCAGTAAAATAAAATTAAAAAAAAGAATTCTCTGTAAATTATAATAATTATTCTGTGAGATATTTAACTTCGTAGCTCCAAAAACTGGGACATCCGTAGTCTTCGATTTCCGTAGCGCTTTGCTACGAGATCTGTAGCGCTACGAATTCGGATGGGGATGGCTACAGATCAGCTACTGTTTGTTATGCCATTTTCAAATTATTCAATACAGATTTATGAATATAAGGTTCAATTTCGTACAGCTTAGAATTGAATCGAAGCGAAGGGTTAAGTTCTTAGTAGTGGTAGCTGTTAGTAGTTCTCATTTTAGTTCGCTTATAAACATGTGCATTCTACGAAATTAAATATGACATACTTAAGTATGTGACATTTTACAAACTAAACAAAATTGTACGATGGGTTCTTTATATGGCAAAAGAGGTTAAAATTACCTACATAAAATAATTTCAACAAATTCACTGTGTAATGAATGTAATGATGTTTTATACTAAGTTTATAAAAATCATGTGTGTATTAATTTAATTAATTTTCGTTCGCTTAAACGGTAAAAGAAAAACGTCGTGAGGAAACCTGCATGCGTCATACATTTTCTCTGAAGCGGGTTAAGTTTATCAACCTGCATTTTGTGGACGCGGTTATACTATCTTAGCACACCTGTGACACTCCATACAAACTTGCCGATACCGCTGCACACTACAATACCAAATGTCAAACTTGTCAAAATTACGTTTGTACACGTGCAAATGCAAATGTGTGCGTGAGAGTGCGTAGGGTTTGTTGGCAGTCCGTCCGGCAAGAACATCGGCAGAATGCGGGGGACCTGAGGTATCTGACATTAGGGAGGGGCGGAGAGTGGCCATTCTGTTATTATTGATTCTGTGACTATAGTCTAACCCGTTCAATTCTCCCAAGTGGACAGTAAATGGGTTAATGTTGATGATCAAACCGAATATCAAATACATACATATAAATGGGCATAGTATTTTTACAACCTTAACTTGTTTAACGACTACATAATTTGTATAATAATATCCCTTTGTCATTCACTATATACTTAGTACATAATATAAGACGCCTTTATGATCTTGTCAGTACGAGTACCTATATTTTCAAATATTATGCACCTATAAAGGATTCATCAGCCATTCAATTGTTAAAAACATAGCATACCATCACGTCTGTATTCCCTGAAGGTGGTTATGTTTTTAGGTCCCATATAATAGGGGGGCCTTAAAGCTGCTACTGAGAATATCTTAGGAAATCCCAAAAACATTTTGCTGGACCTGGGAATCGAACACAGGACTAACAGCGCAGCAGACACGCTTAGGACCCCTAGACAAACGAGCGGTTAACTTATTTCTATTAGATAGTTATTATTATGTTATAATATTCATTTAAACTGTCTAAACTAGTAAGTCTGCGTGGAACTAGTTGGCCGTGCCTTAAGTATGTGAGCGGCGGGACGGAGGGGTGGGGTTGCCTGTGCGCGGTGGGACGGAGGGGCGAGGCGCGTGCTTTCGTTCACAGTAACCCGCCGCCTCACCCCGTCCCTATCTAAGACGCGGCCAACTACTTCCGCGTGGACTATACGAACAAATAATATCTTTTTCAATTTAAAACGCAAGGCAACAAAATAATTTTCTAAATTAATCAATGAAAAATTTTACAGTCACTTAATTGGTTGATGAATGGTGTTACATAGTACTTATAAATTTAATTCCCATAACACATCATAATCTAGGAAATGACGATTTTAATTGTGATAATATTGTGTATTATACTGATGTTGTTAATCAACACACTCGCATATTATTCGTAGCTAAAGATTAAGCTGTAAATGTCGCGGCCACTCCTTTGGATGGGAGACCAATTGACTATTACGTCACAGTTTTTCCGCCAGCCGGTATTAGTGTTGCCGCTCGATACAACACCAGTAGACTAGCGATAGCTTAAGCAACAACGATAGTATCGATACTATCGATAGTGTACATGTTTTTGAGGTTTTGCCACTGATTGTAAAACCGCTAGCCTGCCCAAATGTAGAGGGGCTAACTTTCCGCCAGCGGCTTCACACGCTTGGTCTGGGTATATCTTATAACTTTCATCCCCTATTTCAACCCTTTACAGCCCTTTTTTCACATTAAAAAGGCGCCTATGTCCTTTCTCAGGCTCTAGACTATCCGTGTACCAAATTTTATTTAAATCGGTTCTGTAGTTTTAGCGTGAAAGCGCGACAGACACACAGACAGAGTTACTTTCGCATTTATAATATTAAGTTAGGAAGTAAGGATTATAATGACACCTCAATCATCAAAATCAGATGAGTACTTTTGGCGCTGTAGTGGAACATACGTAAATAGGAAGATGCATAGACTGCCTAATATAAAACCCTTCCTTCGGCTTTTTGCCGTGTCGTCGGGTAAAAACTAAGTCGTATCTTAAATTCATCTTTATCAACATATTTACTATCCTACTGCTGTGCGCAGGTCTCATCGCAGAATGAGAGGATTTAATCTATAGTCCAACATCCCATCCTTCACACGCTATCGAGAGAGTAGACCGGTGTGATTGGGGCCGAGAATATTGCCATTTACCAAATCTCAAATCCAAACTCCTAGCAGTTATGAGTCCTACTCACCAAGCCGAAATCTTCCTTCACTTTCTAAAGGTCATCAAAAGCCCATACAACTCAGCCCAAATTCGTACCGGAGGTACATGACAGCTGTCAAGTTGACAGATTTTACCATGAAATCTTTAAAAAATGCAAAAAGATAATACCTAATATCTATTATAATATTATGTATTGTTCTAGATAGTTGCACATTATCTAGGTACATTGTCTTAAGTTGACGATATTTTTTCACCAACCGGCAACCTTGTCCGTGTTCATGGTTGTCGGCTCATCAACTGATAATTGATTGCGTCCTTTACCGCATTTCGTTACATACTCCAACTTTAATCTGCGGTTTAAGAAGTATCCAAGTTAATATTCTGTTGTACAGCGACGATTTTGATGGACCATAATATTATTCAGATTAGATAATTAAAACACATAAATTAACTCAATTGATAATTATAAACCTATTGAAACTCTCGCTCTCTCCTACTTTATTTTTTTACTATGCTGTGCCCGACAGGGTCCATAATTGATCCCTAATAAGTTTACCATCTGTATATCATTATGTATATAAAGATGGATACTTATACAAATAATTATATCTACGCAACAAATATTTGATTTGATTTGATTAGAAAATTGCTAATACTGTCTCGTTAGTCTAGTAGTCCCAAGCGCGACTGCTACGCGAGAGGTCCTGGGGTCGACTCACAGTGTTCTGTGAAATTTCCAGTAGCAGCTCGGAGTTTGAATTTGTGCCCGATTGATGGCAATAACCTCGCCCCTTATTACTTGGTACCTAAACATCCCGGCGATCTGTGAGTGTACACTAGTAAACCACTGCCTAATCCTTCGGGGAATACACGCGTGATGGTATGTTACATGTAACGTGTTTATTTTAAAACATATTTTTCGCAAAACCCCTAGAACTGTCATTCTTGTACTTATTCTTAATAAGTTGAGCAAATCCACATGTTTTGGTAACTGCCCGTGCGAATGCATTAGCATATAGCTACTTCGTTCAATCCTTCACGCTATTTACACTAATTAGCTGAAGCTTTTGACCGACAATACCCAGACATGTCATGGAGATCCGCATGAGGAAAACTGCGGATAAAATTAACTGGATTCCAGATAAAATCTTGTTTTATGTGATACATGTACAAGGCGAAGAAATATTACTAGTTCTATACAAGCAAAAAGGTATAAATATGAATATATCGAATGAGAGACAAATAACCTGGAAGTCGTTGGATGCAGGCGGCATATAACCGGTCCCTGTGGAAGTCTACGGGGGAGACCTTAGTTCAGCAGTAAACCTCTTTTGACTGATATCATGTTTTTTTTTATACCACTAAGGTGGCAAACACGCATACGGCCCGCCTGATGGTAAGCGGTTACCATAGCCTATGGACGCTTGCAACACCAGGGGTAACACTCGCGCGTTGCTGACCCGAAAAACCTCTTAGAGGTTTATAGAGGATTCACTGCGCCGACAGTTTGAGGGATTATTCCTCTTGCTGCCAGCGCAGCGCATCCTTAGAAGGAGCTCTGGCGACCTTACTCACTGCAGGAACACAACACACAATAAAGTGTGTTATTTGGCTGCAGTTTTCTGTAAGGTGGAGGTACTTCCCCAGATGGGCTGCTCCAGATTTGAGCCATAAATGGCTGTGCCCTACCTCTCTTAAATGATGATATCGAACTAAGATTATCTGTCTCAGTGGTTGTAAGCGTGACTGCCATATTCCCACAGGAAACCGTCACTAGCTACGATGCTTGCATACTGCTTTTGCTTTTTCCAAGTTCACACGTGGCGGTTACGAATTCTACGCACCTCTACCTCAACAATGAGTTCTATCGAATTGCTTTCGATAGGTTTTTTACGCACCGAAACGCTGTAATCTCAAAGCCTATTTTAGTTCCTTACGTAACCGCTAGAGGTGATACAAATATATTATGGCCTGGCAAGTTTAGTTAGAACTAAAATAATTTACTGCTCTACTGTGGAACTCACTGCCGGAATCCTTATTCCCAGAGACCTATAATTTTGGTGTCTTCAAGACGAGAATGAATCGGTTTCTTCTAGGCAAGCGCGCTCCATTGTAAGCCACAACGTTGCTTAACATCAGGCTAGTTGTGGTCAAGCGCAAGCCTATCAAGATAAAAAAAAACTCATGGTCGAAGTAACGGCCTCACCAGTGAGGTCGATGCTTTGAGGGTGATTCCGTCGATACTCCGTATAAATCTGTCGAAAAGGCATGGCTCCTGTAAAAAGACATATAATTAATTTATTATTGTAGGTACGGAACCTCCACAGAATTAAGACATTGCTCGTTTCAAATAGCAACAATTTCAACAATTGTCCCGGACGCCATTGTTGTGTGATGACGTAATTACACAACCATGTTACGATCACTAGCGTCTCCTTGTTCGTAATTATTGTTCTAATTGCTGCTTGCAACTCTTTAAATGGTATACTTAATTATTATAGGCCCGACGCCCCGTCCTATTTGTTGGAACTATTAACCGTTTTGTTTGATACAAATGCACAAAGTCAAGCTTTGTAGGGTGATAATTGTTACATTATCATTGTAGTGTTTCTTTGTGTTTCATAGTACTGTAATAATGCTGACAATAAGAATCTATGCGGATATATAACGATGTTTTAGGTATATAATTTTCTGCGAAAGGAAAGTCCCCATACATTGTTTGAACCTTCGATCCTCCAGTACCACAAAAGATTTAGCCAAGTGAGCTACTGAAACTATAAATTGTTAGACTAACAGCCTATTGCCGTCCACTGCTGAACGTAGGCCTCAAACATTAGACTAAACGATTTAAATAATAATTAATCTATTCGAAAAGATATAACGATATACAAATATATTTACACTAGCTTCCCGCCAGCGGCTTCGCCCGCGTGGTCTTATAATTTTTTCCCCGTTTTTGCTACATTTTTCATTACTACTCCGCTCCTATTAGTCGTAGCGTGATGATATATAGCCTATGTTACTCGGGGATAATGTAGCTTTCCAAAGGTGAAAGAATTTTTGAAATCGGTCCAGTAGTTACGGAGCCTATTCATTACAAACAAACAAACAAACAAACAAACAAATCTTTCCTCTTTATAATATTAGTATAGATAATGTACAAATTCAGTAAAAACAAAAACAAAAACCTATAATTTCCGCATCTAGGCGTCAAAATACTCCTCATCGCTGTCATCTGGTAACGTGCCCAGAAGACTGGCAAAGATTATAAGTTTGCTGAAGTTAAAGAATGGAATAAATTCGTTTCTGAAACCTAACGACTTCAGTTCTATACAGAGTCCCTTGGCGATTATTCTAACAGTGAAAAAAAAAACAGTACCTACATATAAAACAGAATTTGACTATTACAGAATTAGAGCCCTCAGTTAAAATAATACTGATTTGATAAGATTCAATGTCTAAAAGCAAGATATACACACCACAAAGTTACCTATGTTTTGACCATAGATGAGACACAAGAAAGCGAAAACGTCTCCGGAATCTACTCGACAATAGGCTTTCATTGCATAACTAATAATAGAGGCTAATAGGAACCTATTACCGGACACGTAAAGGTATCGGTAATTAGAGTACTGGAGTTACAGCCACTATGTACTTCGAGGTAATTTTTACTTATTCAGCTTTGGAAAAGATCAAGCATATGAAAATAACGAAAATGAAAACATATCGTTACGAGTATTACCGTGTTTATTACTGTTTGTAGGTGAAGGTGAAATAAAGAGCTCATGAAACTTCAATTTTTTTGTGTAGGACCAAGTGTCTTAGGATTTGTTAACAATTTCTTTCGCGATCCTAAAAAAAGAAGTTACTAGTACTGTTTACATTCTGGTAGACGATCTAGCAGTTCCTATAATTAAAAAAATGCTGGCCACTAACACTAACTAATAATGCGATTAACCCATATTGGCGTATGTTGTATATATTTATGTATACGCGCATTAACGTGCAGGCAAATACGATTCTTGACAACACGTACATCTCAACAGCAGTATGACAATCTATGACGCTGATCGCAGACCTCTCCAAGTGAACACGACAAAGCTGGTCTAGCTCTGTTGCGTTCTACGTTCTCGTATCTAACATCAAAAGTATTACAAAATATTCTAAACTTAGTAAATGTCGCCTGTGAACATACTGAGATCACCTTGAAGCTGTTCATATCAGCATCTATCTTAGACGTGACAGTTTATCACTGAAATAACTGTTTCATCTTCAATAACTTGTCCAAGTTTTGAGATAACTGTGTCAGAACTTATCAGGAATAAATCCCTTCGTTTTGTTCACGTTTTAGATCTAATATCCTGAGAACTGATTAGATCAAAATTATTTTAGGTGGTGTTTATAAATTATTTTATGAAGATGGATCAAAAGTTTACATTGTATCTAATAATAATTAATCAATTAACTAATAATAACCTTAAAATCAATATAATGTTAATTTACGGGAAGAATGGTTACAAAATTGGACCTAATTGTAAAGTCCAAGCAGACGCAATGGTGGACAGAAACTAATAATTATATAATGATATTGCTGCATGGCAAAATGCAGTGCAATGTACGCTTCCTAATCATGGAATGCATGTATAAGACTTATACTTATTGTAAAGAAAACAACGTCAATAATATAAACAACAACAACAAACAATTTAAAAATATTAAATAGTAAATCTTAGTAAAAATAAGGTTTCTCTGTTGTAAACTGATATAATTTAGTTGAAAACATCGTTAAACAAATATTTGATGTGTTTAGATAAACAAAAGAAACTGTAAAGAGCTTCGTTTAACATAATGCGTAGTTACATAATATGAAACAAACCCAAATCAAAATCTTCAAAATCCTTTTATCGACGCGCGATAACGATAAAAAGTACACATTCTCAAATCTGTCGGCCGAGCTTCCAACACGATAAGATTTCATGATTGTAACTGACAAACGACCTCGTCAACTCAGTACAACGTCAAGCGTGAAACAGACATAACTACCCTCATGTAATTAAAATCTGTCATCTGTAACCGTACCAAAAAGTTTTTAATCAATTAGTTTATTATTATCTTTTTCCTGTTCAGCATTAAATCAAATTTTCATCACCTAAAAATTTTATAATCTGTTGCTTAAGTTTTGTCATTGATGTGTGAACAGCAAATAAGACGATTGAACCATTCGTCTAGACGAACCATTGTGTCTTTTAAATTCATTCTTATTCGAGGTTTGTTACTTAATTTTCCGTGTTAACACGGAAAATTAAGAATTATTAATTAGAATTATTAATTAGAAAAATTAATTAGAAACAATCTTACATCAACCCAAATACTCGAAGATAACTGAAAAAGCCAAAAAAATCTATGGCAATAAAAATCTTACATTAGTAGACTCATAACTGTTCAGGTGCAGAAAGCAAAAGTTCTTTAGCGGTTTTAATTGGCTCCGCTACTTAATTACGCAATGCAAATACAAAACATTGTAATATAAATTACTTGAAGTATGGATCTTGTTATTATAACAATTAGATAAAAGAAATTGGAGCTTACAGTGATTCATTGTGTGTAAACAATGGCAACAATACTTCTGTAATATCAGAATTTCTAGGCTACGTGAGTCAGGATTGGACGCAAATTATTTACAAGTAGCGAATGCACTCTTTTACACTTCCATTTACAGAAGAATTTATATGGTCATTGACTTCTCCAGTAAAATATAACTACGCAATCTCTTTTAAAATATTTGTTTATACTTAATTCTTCTGACACGAGTCTTCATTTAAGTTGCCTAAAATGTTTTGCAGAATATGTTTTTCTTAGCAATAAAAATCCAACATCAGATGGAATCTTAGAAATCTAGACACGCTGTCTAGTTTGTCTTGTCTCAGACGATCTGGCAGCTGATCCCGTCTATCTTTAGTCCTCGTCTCTTTTGCAACTAAAAACACATTATAGACTGTTTATTTGGACAACACGCCGATAGGTCAATGAGGTGAGCGTGTAAGAAGATTATAAATAGTTCACTATGATTTAGTTTAATTTCTACAGTGACTTCTACTTACTTTGTCTCTAAAACATCTACTGGTGTTCATAGACGGATGAAGAGAACTCCATATATTGTTTAGAAATCAATTTGTTTGTCAACAAAATTCTTCAATAGCTATTTAAACGATGATTATTTAAACCCTGATATAATTTAGTACCGCTTGATAATATAATGAGCGATAGCGAAACACTTAACCGTAATGGTTTTAAACGCCACTTTAAATAATAGCTGCTTCTAAAATCTGACTAATTTACAACTGCATTATCACTCAGATGCATTTATCTTATCATGGGCGCTATTTATTTGCCTATAACTTGTTTTATCTGTCGGTTATTACAATATTTGCTCGTTACAGTTACGGTGATACACTTCTTTTTTATTATTACCTATGTAGTTTGTTTCAAAATACTTAAGGACTATTGTTTATATTTATTCTGCGTGAATAAGCTCTTTTATATCATTCTTAGTTATAGTACTTAGTTAAATAATAACTTGACAAGGAACAGTTAGCACTAAATGTAAAGTGTATTTCCGCTTTAAAACTAATTTAGAACCAATCTTACCTGAAACCTTCCTTCCTTTTTCTTGAAAGGTGCCTTCTAATATTTGCGTCTCTATTTATTGTTACTATGTTCTTTTTAATAATACTAACCTTCAATACGTTTATGGTTCTACACACCTTATCAAAGTCTACACTCGATCATGTCTACAACTCCTCCATCACGTCCCCAAGTTGTTGAAAATTTCGGTACACAAGAACCGGTTTTATGTGGTTATTATTATCATCTCTCCCAAAAAGGGTTTCACTATTTGACTATTCAAATAAATAAAGCCAAACACGTTATGCATACAATGACAACAACAAACAATTGGTCTTTTTCAATATTCACATCATAACAAAGTACCCACTATATTGTCATTGCGGTTTGTTCTACAAATTCTGTTTCCATTGTCAAGTTTTATATTGATATTACTAACAGTGTTTTGCCCACTAAAATATCTCATTGATAGTTTTTCATCTTATAGTTTGTTCCTGTAATACAAATCAAGAGAAATAACGCTTTTATTAACTACTTTGCATGATACAATATCCTGGAGATTTGGTCTGAAACCTTTAATTACAAAATATTATATTGTATGCATGATATAGTTTAAATCACCTTGACTTATTGATTTTAACTCTCATAGAATGATTCTGATAACTTAGGTACAAACCACTGGTGTGTATCTAATTACTCATTCATATTCTAAATGGTTTTAACACATTATATTCTTTATTTCCATTACCTACTAACATGAAAAACCTGTTAAATTTTTACCTGTTTATCACTCATTATGGGATCACCTTGACCAATTTCTTTAATGTTTTCCTCGAATAATTCATCATTATTTGCGTTCGATCTAAAATATTGACCTTAGTTTATGCTTGGTTAGTCACAACAAATTATTTGTACCCGGTAAAAACGTCTTTTGAAGACTACCTATTTTAATTTTATCAATAAATGTCTACAAGTTTAAAGTCAACTTCACTTATACATTATTAGGTACATATTTGTCTTCTTGGAATATATTATTACGTCTATGAATAAAATGAACAACAGTCGTAATAATGTTTCTTTCTTTATAACCAATACCAAAATTTCATTTTACTAGATGAACATCTGACATTGTCGATACCTGGTGATGTGAGTTCTTCTTTAATTATTCAATGATTGTTTACAAAAACAAAACGTTTACATTGACATTAATCACGTGCAGTGAAACAATTCACTGACACTTTCTCATGTAATACTATGTAATTGTCTTCATCACGTGTGGCCGGTCACATGGCTACTACAAATAAATACATCAATCGATTTGAACAGACCATTCTAAAGGACCTACTACTGAGATAGTTCAAATCGTTTATGTAGTCAGATGATTCCATTTTACATACTAGTCATGTGCTACGATAACAAAAGCAAATTGGATTGCTATTGCTGTTAGTCCCTCTGTCAATATAGCAGTTACAGCAACTATATATTCCAAAATTATATTAAAAGTTCAAGCATCGAAAACAGTAACTGTGATATTAGTAACATGTGTATCATCTAAATTTAAACCGACCAAGTCTTCATTTTCATCTTTTCATCCCAAAGCATTGTTATCGTGATAAATAACATTTATCGGCGGCACCGGAATCCAGTTTTTATCTATATCATCTGTCAATTCCTAATCAATCGGTGAAACCAAACCAAAATTGCGCGAGAGTTTTAACTGTGAATGTAAAGTTACACGTACTCAGATATCATTATTTTAAATCGTATCTTTTGTGTTCCAATCTTTGAATTTATCATTGTAAATTATTTTGTCTATATCAAAGTATGTTTCTTTATTGAATAATGTGACAATTTTAGTTTTAATATCAGCCAGTGCTTTGTTACTATCATCCTTAAGGACAAATATCTCTTCCTTCTCCTTCAGAAAATTAATAAATATTGGTCAGTCATTATTTGACACTATTAAAGTTCCTTTTACACTAGTGATGTTGAAAAACTCATGCAACGTTTTAAACTGCATCTTAATGTTTTTTTAATATTCACATTGATATCCCATATCAGTAGTTTGTGGGAATTAAAATATTCTTCCTTTTTAACATGAGCGTTTCCCGTTCCTTCCGTGGTCACAGAAGTTTTCCCATTTGGTTAATCGGTCTGGTAAATGGTTGTTAGCAGAAGCCAAAGCGATATTGAAGGCGTTTTGTGGGTTTTAAGCGTGCATGTGTCTAAGTTCAACAAAACCACCTTAATATAATCAGCTAGCACACTTAACATTGTCGAGGTCGTTTCATTAAACAATATTTTCTAGTCACTTGCAACGGAGTTACGTCTATGCTCATTATTGTCAAGAATATATGACACATTAACATACTGCCTTATTTTTAATACACTAACCTCGTAGTTCTTATCTGTTCATTTACCATCTGTTGTTCCCTCCATCTTTTAATCCTATTGTTGTATTTGCTTTTCAATATTTCCCTCATTGTTTGATTTTTTTGTTTCTGCCATTATCGTAGGGCAAAGGTCTCCCTACTCTCCTTCCACCCCACATAATTTTCTTCGCAATTCAATTTTGAAAATATTATTAACCAATTTTAAAGCTTCTTCATCAGTTAATTTTGGCTTATCTATCTATGAGTACTACAACCAACAAAAAATGGTGTTATTAAATCCTAGTGGTGAAATAGCTAATGTCCGATATTGACGTTGAAAAGTCATTCACGGTGACACAACCTATTTGTTAGTTGTGAAACTGTAGTCGTATTGTTTGGTATGGCTTTTGAATATACGCGTTCGCTATACATTGATTGAATTTTTACTTTGTTCACTTTATGACAATTGATGTACTAGAAAGGCTCCCGTTTCGTTCGTGGGCTTATTCCTATTAATCAAATAATTGCTCTCATTTTCTCTATGTATTTATGTATAGATTATACCTGCTGCTCTTTTGCCCTTGGCTTCGAACTTTGAACCCGTTTCCCGCCGTCACTTTACATTTTTCGAGATAAAAATGTAGCCCATGTCCTAATCCAAGGTATAAGCCATCACCATTTAAACTTTCAGCCAAATCGGTTCAGCCGTTTTTCCGTGAAAGAGAAACAAAGTTTCGCCTTAATAATATTAGAAAAATTACACCGAGATTCTTGTGTGTCTGTTTGAACAAAACGACCACTATCTATGCTCTCATATATTTGGATACAAAGCAGTTTAATAAAAAAATTAATAGCACAAACACTACTTACATACTACGTAGTACGCAATTCAGTAGTATGAAAGGAATTTCAATTTACTGCCGTAGCGTAGTGAATTTACGATGTCAAATTTACGCGTCAGCCATTGAGCTAGCCATCACAATTGAAATAAAATGAATAGGTTACTATAATTACAAATACGACCTATATTATAAATCTGTTCTTCCGTTTGTTCTTCACAACGGAGAGCCTTATTAATTACTAGGCCTTTGCCCGCGATTTCGTTCCCGTAGAATTTGATTTTTGTCCCCCGTTTTTGCAACATTTTTAATTGATACTCTGGTTACATTGGTCTTAACGTGATGATATATATCCCGTTTATCCTTCCTCGATAAACGGGCTATCCGACACTGAAGATTTTTCAAATGGGTTGCATTTTGCATTGCAATGCAGTTGCATTTTGACATTCGAATCGACAAAAAAATGTATGGAAATGACACAAGCTTTCGACAAACCGGGCTGTCACTAATGTCATTTTCATACATTTTGTTTGTCGATTCGAATGACAAAATGCAACTTGCCTAGCCCCTCTGACTAGTTAAATTAAAATTAATAATAAATAATATTAATTATTATTATATTATTAATAATAATTAATTATTAATTGAAATTAATCAGTAGTACGCCAACCACACTCTCATAATTTGCAGACAAAGTCGCGAACGGTAGCTAGCAGTGACAACCATATAAGATGTGGCCAATGCGCCACCAGCGTCGTTCACGGTAGCTTAGCGCTCCTCAGTAAGGTCAAACGTCGACTGAAAAACTATTAAACTGAATCATTGTGCTAAACGTGGCTAAGTAATTACTACGCCGATCAATCGCGCCGCAAGGTTAAGTTGCGCTTGCCGCGGTCAGGCGTTAGATGGGTGAACATACTTTAATCTTTACTGTCATTAATCTCTTCATACGTTACCGGTTTTGCACTAATATAATTTAAAAAAATACTATCTACCTACTGCCTCATTAGCCTAGTTATAGTCGTAAACACAACTGCCACGATCGAGGGCCTAAGATCGATTCCCAGGTCGAGGCAAGTGCTATTGGGATTTTCTATGAAATTCTCAGTACCTAGCAGCTCGGAGTTTCGAGTCCAGTGTAGCCCGGTTAAAGGCAATAGGATTGCCCCCTACTAAATGTAAAAATGGTGAACTTGTAGGTGTCCATTTACATCTACAGTTCGCCTAACAAGTTGTACAAATAAGTATACTTCTGCCTAATCCTTTGGGGAATACAGGCGTGATGTTATGCGAGTAGATTGCATTAACCACATATAAGTATATTAATTACGTTCGTAAAAACGCTAAAACACCTAGTTCCTCGGAAAAATCCGTTGTGTTACTACACATTATTTAAGTATTATCTTCACAAGATTCACTTTCAGTGAAGTAGGTAATCGTAAAGTTAACAATGTTAATGACGGTCTTGATAAATCGCTGAGAATACACACAAGAATGCAGAAATATTTGTGTATGTAAACAATAGTTAAGTAAAGTTATAGCTACGCTGATCAATTGGGTTGCGGAAGTCTGATGGCAGTCGCTTCGTGTAAAATACTGATATTCAGCCGCATCTGGTTAGACTGGAAGCCGACCCCGACTGAGGGGCTGAAAAGCGTAAGAGCACCCTAAATCGACGAGCATACATGGGGGGTTAATGAGCATAGTTAAGGCGAAATGTGTGTGCTAGGATTGTAGCAAGTTGAGGAGAGCAGCGCAGCGGAGAGCATTTTTTATGACACTCAAAAACAAACTTTAAAGCTAGTGCATAAATGTTTGAACATGACAAAAAATGCTCGCGCGGTCCCGAAGCCACGTGAACAAACACTTATATCAATAGCTTTAAAGTTTATTTTTGATTGTCATCATAAAATGCTTAGCTCTGCCCTCGATGTGCGCTTAGCCTAACAAAAAACACTACTACGTCAGTCTAGAACGTTGCATATAACTTAAAGATTCATAAAGCTGAAATTGAAATTAAAAGTAATATGAGTATCATGTTGAGAAATGACTGAGAATAACATTGTATAAGTAGGTTTATAATAGTTATCTCCTCGCATTGTGCAGGTATGGACTATGGATACTTCAGTACTACAATAGTTGTTAAGTACATCCGTATTCTATAATAATACTAGCTCTTTCCCGCAGCTTCGCTCGCGCTATCTTTAAACAAATCCAACAAATCAAAAATCATGAAAATCGGTCCAGCAGTTCTCGAGTTATAAGTGTTGTAACAAACCCGATTTTGTTTTATATATAAGAAGATATTAATGTTTATGTAAGTAGGCCCATATATACTATACAACGTTGTCGCTATCCGCGTCTGTATATTTGTACGCTTACTACTATTAACTTACCCAAAAATAATATATTATTTTATTAAAATGGATCAACATTTTTTTACTGATGTAAAAATGTTGATCCATTTTAATGAAATAACAGGTGTTCCTGTGAAACACATATTGATGAAAGAGACACACCTTTGTCTTATTTTATTTTTAAACATTTACAAAGCAACAAAATCGTGCTTAGTCAGTACAACTTATTATATTATACTCTATCTACTTACTACTAACAACGGAAAACAACCGGTAATATGATTATTTAACTACCTTTACTGAACAGAACACGACTGCAATACAATACTACTTTACAAATCATTGTAAGAAAATGGCGCCACTCAATATCTAAGTAAAGGAGTTTCACTAAGATAACGTTCAATATTTTCTTATCGTTGACGCGATATTGTGATTTTTTGTTTAATCGATCAATCAAGTTTTTGAAAGGTTATCCAATACTAATACAGCAATACTTATAATAATTATTACAGACAATAAAGCCAAATCAGAGTAAATACAGACTAATATTAAAAGTAAAAAAAATGCTACATAATATAGCAACTTGTCTAGAGGTCTTTCGAAGAACTGAATATGCTAAAATCTGGTATAATTTGCATTTTATAATTTGTTGAAGTTTATGAAATTGAATTCAGATCAAATTGAGAATATTCACGGTTATTTTAATCATATAGTTATTTGAAACAAACCCATATAGAAGTGAGGAGCATGTTATATGGAAGCGTTTGAGCATGGATATAAGGTAAGAGGGAGGCTAAAAAAAGATAAAAATGTGTAAAAAAAATATATACTGTGTTCTTCCGACTCCTTAATAAAATGAGACAAGGCCAGAAAGATGGGAAATCATTTTAGTGTATACGTCACCTAGACGACGGATGTTACTGAAAATAAAATGTAGATACACTATTATTGTTTGAGATCGTTTGTATGGACTAGGGACACGTTTATCACAATTTATCAGCCTCCTGACATAATTGTGATAAGAGCACCTCGGATTGTGATAGTTAACACCAACTCGTACTTTTGAAATCAAGACATTTGTCATATTTAGTTTTCGCTACTTGACTCGCTGCTGTTAGGATGAACAGTGTATGTCCTTAACTGTTTTTTTATACAATCGCATGTATTATACAAGATTGGAGGTTAGGTGCATCCTTAGTGCATAACGATTGATAACAATAAAATATAAGGAAAGAACGTATTTAAAAGTTATTATAACTATTTGTAGGATCAACTTTCGGCAAAGATACTTACGGTTAAGCTGATTCGCGATCCAATAAAATATTGTTCGAATATAATATTGTTTTATGGTAAGCATGTTATTTTTATTGTGTATTTCAATAATAAAAGGGTAGGTATAACAATTGTATTTTGTCTTTAACTTCCTTTTCACCTGTCTCATGGGTGTGTTTATAGATACAAATCTAGTCTGTTGTAAGATAAATTCGTCTACTCACCGATATACATATTAGAAGAAAAATATACCCTGCAAACCAAATCCCTAGGCACATTTCTTTCCAATCTGCTGAGAAATAGTTTTGTACTTTTAACCGCTCGTCCTAGTTGATCCTATTCTGGAGAAACTGCAAAAATACACCGTAATTACAAAGGCAACTAGCAAGGATCTAATCGTACGCTCGATCTCGATCAGGTAATCAATATGCCTTTGTTTATCAGTGTAACACGTGTCAGCGACATGTCTATAAAAAGTATAGCCCACTCAACCGTATCGCACGATCAATCACAACGGTTCAGATAGTATAGACTATCATATCGCGTACGCACTAAATTCAGTGCAATGTTCAGTACTACAGTTTAATTTGATTGAATATTTTGTCAGTCGTCAAGTGCAAATTGTGTCTGGAGGTCATACGAAGATTCTACATGCGGGATATATGGATTTTGTGAACTATCAGTAATTTATTTTTAGAAGATCATCATCATCATCATCAACCCATTAATTGTCTCACTACTGGACACCTGTCTCCTCTCAGTATGAGAGGGGTTAGGGCATAGTCCACCACGCGGGTTGGCAGACTTCACATGCCGTCGAGAATATCTAAAATTTTAGAAGATGCTCTCATTTTATTTTGCAGTACATAATTTCTTTTGGAAAATTTATTTTAATTTCCTCTGATTTGCACCAATACCAAAGCAATAGAAGAGGTTCGTTTCACTTAGGCCTAAATCCATTCTAGAAGAGTATTTAGAATAATTTCCATTCAAACACTATTCTGTAAATGGTAAAATAACTTCTATTTTTCCTTCTACAACAGCCTCAAATGTAGATAAGATTGGTAGAACCGAGAATATCAATACACCTTGAGATCCATGAATATTTTTCACACCCCTTGTAGTACCTACTATAATATTTTCTTAGTGCGAATTACCTACACTGAGTTAGGCAATAATTTGCCAATCACACTCTTTTAGTTAGAGTGAACGAAAATAGGTTTACTGGTAAATATAGAATCTACGCACTTAATCTACTGTGCAAATAAATACGAGGTTTCACTTACCGTCTAACATATTCAGCTATTATTGGGTAAACTTTGCCTGAATATCTTCTGAATATAACTTATCCTATCTTCTAAAACCAATTATGATATTTTACACGTTTTAATTAAAGCATTTTACTTTGTCTCTATTATTACATTTATATCTACTTAAATAACATAAATAAAACATTTACATAAAAGAAAAATAATAAACACCTACAGAGGAAAAAAAAAACCGTTACACTAAGCGTCGAAGAATTCCTCCGCATCACTGTCGTCTGGCAACGTGCCCAGAAGACTGGCAGCATTGCCACGTTGAATGGCAATGCTTATACGTTCCCCTAGAAACAAGCCAGCCCTCTGGTCACGTGAAGAGTCGACCAGTCTCCTTGAAATTTCTTTAAAAAGGAGACGAGCACTCGGACCCCACGAACCGAGCGTTTCGACTCCAAACGGCTCAAATACATAACTACCAGATAAGTTAGTATACTTGCGCCGTTTGAGAGTCTCCGCAGCAGCAGCAGCAGCGCCAGCGCAGCCAGCTGAGCTTGAAAGATGGGATGGAGCAAGGGTGTCAACACAAGTTGCATCCCACACCAAAGGCCTACCCATTTTCCATGGCAAAAGCGTCATACCATCTGGTCTCTTACCATCGTCACGTACCAAGCCATTAGGTTCTAAAACAGCTGGTACGCCGGCGGTGGCAAGAGCGCGACGGAGAATGTCGTTAATGCTGGCATGTCGCGCTATGCGGCCTGCACTCCTGCAACACGACAGACCGTGATGTCCGAGGCTGCCGCTGCGTTTTAATTATAAGTAAAATCACTTATCAACTTGCTGGACTTGCTATCAACTAATTTAGAATTGAATTAAGACAGAAAAGTTTTGAAAAAAAAACAGCTATTTTATTAACTTTCCACGTCCAACCGTTCTTAACATGAATCTAAATATTTAGAACATAATATTTGATTGATAACTTAATCCTTAATTAACGTAATTAGACTCACACGTGACTCTGATATAAAACAACGGCCATGTTTGATTTCAGATAAAACACGAAAAGTGTAACGACGAGATACTAAAGAATAATAAAGGTACAACCTTGTAATTACACATAATATAAAAACAAACAACCAAAAACATCTTGAAACGAACTGCAATCCCTTTGAGGACCAACAATTTATAAGGTTTACTTGTTTGAAAAAAAATTGTACCGACCCCGGATCAACATTTTCAAAAGTTTATTTTTGTGAACTAATTGCGATCTGTTGAAGGATCAACATTTTGAAACCTATTTTCTAGTTCTATTTCAGTTCCTTTAATGGAAGAGTGCATTTTTATTGTTTCCTGTCGCAATTAGCAAGTTTGTGAACAAAAACCCACTAAAATAATAACTTTAAAATTTGCTAGGAGAAGGTATTAAATAATATAGAGTTCTATTAAAGTATTTAAAACAAAATAAATATTCCATTGTATTAGTTTTAATCTAGCATAGATAAACGTGGTTTAAAAGATTAATAAGCTTAAATGCGTTGACATTATCTTTATATACTTACTAAACATTCCAAAGCATACCCTGTCAACTTAATATTATCATTTACTTTTGTGTCCAGCTAAACCTAATCTGAGAAACTTTGGCTAATCTATGATAACCTCATTAATCTATCAATCATGTCAGTCTATCATGGATCAATGCTGGACATAGGCCTCTTCCAAATCGCGGTATAGTAATCAATACCTCTATCTTTACATATCACGATGAATCATTTGAATATTTTTAATAAATCACATAAAAACCGAAACTTCATAACAAAACAACGGCATAATTAATTTAAAAAAACCATTAGGCATATTCCTAAAGTTTTCTTTTATATTTTAGTTTAAATTTAATCAACAATGCCACAGGGTCGAAAAAACTATTTTTTATGGTATCTGTTAATTGTTCCTTGATGAGTTAAACCGACCTTGGCCGAGGATATAGAGGCTTGATAGTAATAGGTGCGCTATGTCGTGGACATTCCACCTTATAGCACTAAGCTTTTCCCTTTATCATTTCTTGTGCTAACCTGTGAAATTCTCTTCTGGTGACTGTGTTCCCAGACACCTACAACATGGGCCTTTTCAAGGAATTAATGAGCCAGAGTGAATGGGCATCTTGTGAGTAAACGCGGCCCGTCTTAGGAGGTGAGATTGTGGTCAAGCGCAAACCCATCCATGATAAAAAAAACTTTGTATAAATTACTGATATTGAATCGTATCGACTGTTGAACGTCGTGCCGAAACTATGGCTGGAGACGAGATAATGAGACGACAATTTTTGTGTCGCGAAGGCATATTAGCCCCGCTGATTTCAGGAAAGCCCGTTAAACATTTTAACGTTAAAATAAATGTTTGATCGCTGAGTTTTCGAGATAACCGTTATCAAAATCTTCACAATCAGGGACATACATCATCATTCATCATACTCTTGACGTAGAACCGAACTAACTCTGTGTGCCATTTCGTTTAACTGCGCGGTCACGTTAACATGTGTTTTTTACTATAAGTTTGTTACATAACTTTTTTATGTAAGGGAGGGTATTGTTACAAAAATAACGTCACTATTTGTAGGTACGCTAATTTGTTATGTCATGTGTAACAGTGGGACATTGTGCTTGTGACGTACAGTTTTGAATTTAGAACATTGATTCTATTTAAAAATAAATTTAAATTTTCGAATTCCTTTTCACTTTTTTTCGCGTGGAAAGATTAGTCTAACTCATCGTAAAAAATCCTATTTTTAAATTGATTTATGTATTTATTATGTTTTCTTAACTTAGATTACCCGCATTTATATATATCGTAATCACAGTTAATCCTACTATCACTTAATAACTCAAAAAAAAATTGCATCGATCACCCATAAATCTAACGTTATGTAATTAAAAAAAAGCGACTGGATTGACGATAAGTTATCATTTCAGCAACAAACAGTATTCAGTAATCAGTGAGCGTGATTCTATCAGTATTAATGGACAAATAGTGATTTTATAAAAAATGTGTTTAAAAAGAAAAAGTGGACGATAAGTGTGATAATGTCAGTGAGGTGACCTGAACTTCAGCCGGTTGGCTGCGGTGGGGACACTACGGAAACATTCCACTACTAAAAATTCTATCCAAGGGCCCGGTGGATAACAGCAAGGATATCTGCAAAATGACCAAGGGCCCTCGGAAAGTGAAGCTAGTCATTGTAGTCAACAATAAGAAGGAGTGAGTATACCTTTTTTTTCTTACAGTTCGCGCCAAACTTTTTGTCCGGGTTGAAGTTGGCACTAGCTAACTTTAACTCAGCCGTAAAAATCGGAGAAAGAAAAATATTGGATTAAAATGATTTAAAACGATAGCTTACGACTTGAGCTTTCTTATTTTTTTGTTACAACCCAATATTTTTCTTTCTCAAATTTTTAAAGCCGGGTTAAACTTAGCTCGTGCCAACTTCAACCCGGACAATAAGTTTGGCGAGAACTGTACTAGCCTAACTGGCCAAGCTTCACCGCATCTTCTTTATATTTTTTGAAACTTGTTGTATTTTCAAGTCAATCCATCGTCTACTTTGCGAATTTGGCAGGTTTCACTTAAGGAAGCTAAATTTTTATTATAAGTATATCAAGAAGATGCTGTTTTATTGGTGGTCAGAAGCCTTAAAACCAAAAAGGTACTGTCTAGAAGTCCAGAAATGCTCACAGAGAGATATTTTGGTGGCCTAGATAATAGTTGTAATATATTTTATACGGGTGCCATGTAGATACTAATATGGGGCAGTGCGAAGTGATTAATAATATCATGATTATGAGTAGGTAGTCTATACAGTACAGGCACAACCCGCGCCCGCCAAACGCTGCCGGGTAGTTCTTCGTTTATTTCTTCGACTGATTCATATGGCCAAAATTTAATTTCACTTTCAGTTCTGTAACCCATGTTCATATGAAAATAGGCATACCAAACAACAAATCAAATCAAAATCATTTATTTGCATGAAGTGTGGGACATGTACCTACAGTTGTTATACTATAGTTTTTATTGTACACATTTCACTATTTCGGTGTGCAAATATTTTAGACAGTATCATGCAGAATAAAAATTTGCTGTCTTTAACAATGTCAAATTTTTCATCTCGCTACAAAATATTGAATGTTTCACGTGCTGCTTTATAATTTGAAAATTGAAAAAAATTTTTTTTTTTGATAAATTTGCACAAAGGTTATTCGATTCTAGCCATGTTATTATTAGTTCTACAGTTTTATTTAGAATACTTTTATAATCATTTTTCGGTATAATTATTGATATGTCATCTGCAAAAACCATGTTATTCTTGGCCTATTCCACTATAATACGCATATAAAGCTAAGCTATACGCAAATAGCACAAACGCCGAGAGCGACTTTGTTTTTTTATTATGAAAAGAAGAGCGCAAGTCTTTAGTCTTTTTCTGACCTCTGTACTCGTCAGTGTAACACTATAATTCCTTTCCATTATCTTAACACAATCTTCGACCACGTAAAGAATAAAGAATCAACCATTTAATTCATGTCTAATTACAAAAAGCACATCATTAAATGAACGAGAAACCCGTCATCCTTGGGAGTTGTCATCGCGGCGGATACGAGCCATTTTCTGCCTATTACTGTGGGCAATTAAGATGATTTTCCGATAGCATTAGCATATAATGGGCTACGTTGGTTCATTCATGGTTTCCATTCATTATATTTGTAGTATATTGTAAATGTGTATATTAATACTATAGTAGTGTGAAGTCGGCCAACTCGCTCTAGGCCAGCGTGGTGGATTAACCTAACCTTTCTCATTCTGAGAGAAGACCCATGCCCAGCAGTGGGACAGTAAACAGCTTAATGACGATGAAGTAGATCGCCGCATATGGTTTTGCATGCAGAATATCAATTAGCTTTAAAAACAGCAAAATAATTACTGCCAGCGTTTTTCATTAGTAAACAACTTATCCTGATCTCATAGCAATAACTAGCTTAATTCAAAACATTTTATTACGTATGTTGACTCATAAAATTAGCAACAATTACCTGGAAAGTCAATGATTATTTATCTATGGAAGATAATTCTATACAATAAGGTAAAGCCGTGGTTTAGCGGCAGTGGTTTGCGAGTATGTAGCCAAGCGAACTCCGCCAGTAGGTACTCCTACAACCCCTACTTCATTAGCAAAGTCATTCAATTCAATTGAATTCAATTGCCAGGTCGAGTCGCGTCTTCTATAAAATTCTCGTCCACAGTCCCCAAAACCCTCCGAAGATGCAGGCATGATCGTCCTATATCGATATAATATACTATAGGTATTATAAACCAAAAAACACAATTGCAAATAATATAAGTATCATTGCCCGCCTTATCGCCGATCTCTCTGGCAACTTTAGGTACCTAGTTAATGTGATTTTTTAACGCGTCATCGACCGACCAGTGAAATTACGGACTTCTCTAACTATTGAAAACAGTCCTCCGCAAGTTCGTCCTTTTACCGAGTATAATATTTATCTAATTATAGATTACTTGGGCTCAGTAGGTAGGTCCGTACAGGCATTTTTACAATTAATCGCAGAACGGAATCCAATGGAAAATTTATTGCAAGTATTTAATGTACGTGTGACGTTATTATAAGGGCTATATCTGGGTCTAGGTCCATTCAGGGTCGGTGGCCATAAGCGACGCTAATCTAATGAGTAAAAAAATGCTTTGACTTTTTTGTGGTATTTGTGATCGAACTATTGTCTCTTTATATGCATAGGAGCAAAAAGCTTAGTCGGTATAAAAAATTGTGTTCAGTTATTTTTGAACTAACGCTAATCCGGAGTATTCATTTCCCGTTAGAGCACCTGTTTTTATTCCCATTTGGGAATATACAACGTTAGTGTTTGTTTATACGAAAGCTGAACGTAGTTTGTTCAGAATCAGTAACAGAATCGATTGCAATGGTTTTTAACCTATGTTATATTTTTTTCTCATAAAATGGTAAAAATTTATACAGGAAAGTAGGACACCCATTTTTATTACGAAAATCGCCGCAAAAACTCACTCGCCCTTAGATACTGGGCCCATCCGCGCGCGCGCGGACCGCCCCCTGCCCGTGGTATAACGGGGGAGTTACTAACTTTCGTAGCTCGTCACCGTGTAAGTTTTAACCATTTATTTTATTTTGTTTTTTTTTCTTGCCTATCCAATCAAAATGAAGTTGACGTATTTCGGCTTTGGTGTAAACAAAAACTAACGTTGTAATAAGCTCCGCCAGTCCTATTTTCAAATGACAACAAGGATACGTGGTCTCCGAGGCACATAGAAGTTCTAATATCAAATTCTAACAGTTAAACCCCATTCAAACGACGGGCTAAACGATTACGCTAAAAGCGTGATTCACACTCAATTTACTATCAAGGAAATAGTAAACGTACAAATGTATCAAATGAGCGGTAATAATCACGGTGTGATACGGAAATGTCACGGCAGAGTGGACAGTCTCTCACGCGATTTGTCGTCCTTGGATAAAGGAAGAGCGTTATTTGCAGCATGGCCAAGGTCATACCGTGAGAGTTGCGCTTAGATTGATAGGAATTAAGCCAAAAAGAGGTCAGCAAAATCCCATACAACTCAGCCCAAATTTGTACATGACGTACATGTATACCAAATTGTAGAGAAAAAATAGAGGAATTCGAAACAAAAATAGTATTTTGATACTTACCTAAATCATACAAAACTACACAAATAAAAGTTTTAATAACTGGTAGTACATAAATCATGTGGCAACATTGAGTGTTCAATTGCATTTAGTTTCGTTTAAAAAATGTTTTATATTCAATTATTTTAAAATTGATTTATTTCATTTGGTATTAATTTAAACGTTCCCCATACACAGAAACAATAACGCCATCTTTGTTAGTATCACATGGCGTTTGTTTTTTAGCTGATCGCAGACTAGTACACTTCAGTTTAGAGAAGAGCATTTTGGGACCAAATTCGGGGGTATCATTGAGATATGCGGTCCGCCAAGTTCCTACGCAGTAATATATAAGTCTATACCAAAGGGTTAGGTTGGTTATTGGCGGGGTACATAGCTCGTAGAACTGATGGCCGCTGGGGCAGAAAGGTTCTCGAGTGGAGACCACGCACCGGAAAGCGCAGCGGGGGACGGCCTCCAACGAGATGGACCGATGACCTGGTAAAGGTCGCTGGAAGTCGCTGGATACAGGTAGCATGCGTCCGGTCCCTGTGGAAGTCAATGGGGGAGGCCTTTGTTCAGCAGTGGACCTCTTTTGGCTGACATGCTGAGGTTGGTTATTGATGACCGAATAGCAAGATACCATCCTATAGCCGTGATGACAAATGTCATAGGGGACGAGCTTATGGCCACCCGGGGTGGATATGCCACTTAGACACGCACGAAGCGTTTTGGTTCATCTTTTATCATGCGAACGGCCAGGGAAAATTTATAAAATGGATCAATGAAAATGCCAAAAGACAAGGCTTTTAATCAATGATACTTGACACCATTTCCATTCTTATATCACACAACAAGTATGTCAGTAATACAAAAATTACTGCAATCAATTAAAAATCATCTGCCTCAATTTAACTGATGTTTAAAACATGGTCAGTGGGTCGGAATATCATGATCGCGTGTAAATTGTCATTATCCGACATACACGACACTTGGGGACCTGTTTCACCAACTCCTAGTAAAAAAGTTCCTGTTAGAATATTAGACAGATAAATTCGTACAAAAATCCGGTGGTTAGGCCCTTAGTGTTATAAAATAGCGATTAAAAATAAAAATGTCTTTACTGCCCACACTGCTTGATTAGGCTAGTGATCGCAAGCTGGATTGCTGAATGTCGGCTCCACGGATTCGATTCCCAGGTGGAGCATTATACAAAAATTTGTTGCATGATTCCAAGTGGGTCGAGAAGATTGTTGGGTAGTTTGTTGCCAAGGGATCTCGGTAGATCTCTCCTCCTTCCCTGTCGGACTCGTTCAACTAAAAATTCCACTTGCCCCCACTGCTTAGCACGGGTCTCCTCTCAGAATAAGAGGGTTTAGACTATAGTCCACCACGCTGGCCTAGTGCGGGTTGGCAGACTTCACACGCCGTTGAGAAAATTTCTCAGACATCCAGACTTTCTCACGACGTTTTCCTCTACCGTTGTAAACGAGTGACCATTAATTAATAACGCACTTGACTACATTAATTAAGAGTTTCCTTGGATTCTTGAGACCTACGACTAGACTACGACAATCCAGTGATCTGATAGGTACTGACAACCTAGCTACCTAGGTGAAGAACATTCGAGCTCGGCTACAACCCGGACAGAATCGCCTACCGCGTAAAGCTTGCGCCACACGACGGTATTATGAATTAATACCCATAATACTCAACCATGGGAATTTATACCATTCATACATATTTGAATCGAGTTTTTGTTGTTATTTTGCGTTTTATTTATGCGATTGCTAACTTCGGAAGGTCTTTTAAAACGTAGTTCATGTGCGTCATACTTTTTGATGGAAACCTCTTTAGAATCTTGGTTCATCGTGGCGTATATGGTGGCTTAGTAGTGCTGGAATACTCTCATCATCATTATCATCGTCCTTTCCCTTTCCCAATCCACTTGGAGTCAGCGCAGTATGACTTTTTCTCCCATATACCTCTATTAGCCGTCATCTCCAATCCCTTTATCGATACTAATATTATGAAGAGGAAAGATTTGATTGTTTATTTGTATTGAATAGGCTCCGAAACTTCGGGACCGATTAGAAAAATTCTTTCAGTGTTAGATAGCCCATTTATCGGGGAAGGCTATAGGCTATATATCATCACGCTACGACTAAAAGTAGCGGAGTAGTAATGGTAAATGTTGCAAAAACGGGGGAAAAATTATAAGCGCGCGGGTGAAACCGCTGAAATAAAAAATCGTACCATCGACACGAAGAAGTAGAAGCCGCTGGCAGGAAGCTATGACCATAATTATAATTACGCACATAGTCCATCCATCTTTTCTTTCCTTACATCCATCTACATTCTAACTCAAAAACTTTCTGGGAATATACTCTACACTTCTAAAACAAAATATGCTAAATTATACAAAAGACTGCCTCGTTGGTCTAGTGGTCTTAAGCGCGACTGCTACGCTAGAGGTTCTGGGTTCTATCCTCGGGTCGAGCAAAGTGTTGTTGGGTTTTCTGTGAAATTCCCAGTAGCAGCTCGGTGTTTGGTCCGGTTGATGGCAATAGGCTTGATATTATATGGGACCTAAACATACCGGCGAAATGTGGGTGTACATTAGTACGCCTCTGTCTACCCCTACGGGGAATATATGGGTGATGGTATCTTTATAAAAAAGAAACGAAACCCATTAAATTCCCGCCCTAGAGTGCATCAAAAACGATTTATCGCAACATAGTATTTACAATTAATTCGTTATATCATGGTGTTTTTGTGGCACGCATAGAGGCCGGCCGTGATTACCGTAATGACGGGAAGCGATGGTGTTTCATGGTGCCTTGGTTTCCGTACGAAACACCCAGTCATCGCGACCACCATCATTATGGTCGCTGCAACGTCATCGCTGATCGTTACGTCAGCAACATCACGACACTGGTTACTATTTGGATAGGAGGCTTTGATATGATATGTACAAACAGTTTTTGTATGATATCATTATTGTTTCAAGGTGAAATGTTACGTATTCGCACTGTTACATATTTATAGGTATTGAGATTTAAAAAGTAGTAGTGGTATTTATTTAAATACCGCTTCCTTTCAGCATCTAGGAAGCGTGGCGTTCTTTCTTGTTTATTTATTATCTAACCTATGTTACCACTGCTGAACACCCTAACTCCTTCCATCGATCTTTATTAAGTGCCAGCTGAGGCCATCCGATTGTCGAGCCCGCGTTTTTGGACCTTCCTAAGCGTAAACGGCCGTCGGGTGACCACACTTTGGCGTGTGCCAACCTCTCTTCAGTACATTGCTTGCATGATTGCTTTCTGATAGTCCGGAAAAATCCTAATGGTTCTCTGACACCTGGAGGGTAGGAAGGGTATATAGGAGTCGTACCAACTAAAAACTGCTCTTGACTACCCTTGCCGTATAGTTATGGTCGTGGAATTTGTGACATTTACTGTGACCATGGAAGGTCAGGACCTAGTAATCCTCCCGGATAGCTCACATGTAGGGGTTGGAAGTTGGCTTACTATAACTTAAAAGTATTTTATCATATAATAAAGTCTGTCTTTAACTCTATCACGGTAATACATAACTACAATTTTATTACAAAAGCCAATTATTCTTGTATCCTTTTCCTGACTTTACAACTGTAGTAAATGCGTCATAATATGTGTAAAAATTAAACAAATAAATAATAAAAGTTACGCATTCAAACTGACGTTTTTATCATAAATAATTCGTGGGAAAACCGAATCAATCAAAATTTTATTACCAAAAAGATAGGACGTGCGGATTTCGTAGATATATTTACTTACTCATAAAATCTGATATGTGTTATTAACTGTTAACTTAAGGCGATTAGCGTAGCTTACCTAATGCATTCTAAAAAAAAACAAAAGAATACTTGACTTCACTTACCTACTCGTTTCCGTACAAGAATTAATTAAAAATACAGTATTTCATTCATCGCAAGCAGGTTAATTTAATATCTAAATTAAACACAAAATATGTAATTAATATGTACCGTACCTTTCAGCTCTACAAAGTAGTAAAGCTCTGTTGTTTTACTAAAACGGCTGTTTGTTGTGACATACATATGGATAGCGTTGACAGGCGTCCGGTTAAAGCCGGACATAGGCTTTTTGATTGCGTGTCCGGCCAAAATAAACGGCTTTTACATTTTACAAACGAGCGAGCGCCGAGCGTGGCCGAGCGCAGCCGAATAGACTGTCGGTTGCCGGGAGATTGTACGGCCTTTTTACCCAAATGTCCGGCCAAATTGGCTGGTCTGTCCGCCTATTAAGTTTGGCGACCTGGCAACCCTACATAATGGAGATATGGAGATACAAGTGCATAAATTGACTTAGCGAAACTATAATGATTTCAAATTCAAATATTTTTAGACTATCTAAGGGTTTACATTGAATCCCTAAAATTGACGACTCCACTGCGGTAGCCGATAACCCTGAAAGCCATAGGTAGATCAAACTTATTTTTTTCAGTGTATAAAGTCCTCATGGGTGGGGGGCTCGTTGCTTAGTTACAACTAGTCAACTACGCTGATCAACCGATCTGCAAGGTTAAACTACGCTTGCCGCGGCCAATCTCTGATGGGTGAACACATCGAGAAGGGGTCTCGATGTGTTCACCCATCAGAGATTGGCCGCTCCGCACCTCGGAGAACACGTAAAGCCGTCGGTCCCGGTTGTCATACGAATACCTATGACAATCGTTAGTGGTAGTCAGAAGCCCAAAAAGCCTGACAACCGGTCTATTCTTCGAATTACCCAGAAATTGGGTTGCCGAGGTCTGATGGTAGTCGCTTCGTGAAAAATATTGATATCAGCCGCATCTGGTTAGATTGGAAGCTGATCCCAACATGGTTGGGAAAAGGCTAGGAAGAAGAAGGAAGAAAGTCTTCATGGATGTTTCGCCATATCGGACTGGTACCAACTTGACCACAATCTCCCTGATGATAAGTGTAGATGTGGTATAAGATGGACCGCGTCTACCCATAAGATGCCCATTCACTCTGACCTTGAAAATACCCATGTTGTAGGTGTTCCTTACACTATAGTCCATTGAAGATTTCAAACCATTGCCCAATAGCTTGGGTGGGCAATCAGTAGATGTCAGGTGGGCAAAACTTACAGTAGGTTGACAACAGCGATACTATTACGCGTACATACGTCATAGTCAATCTGTTATCATTAATTAGGTCGAGTTATCCTGCCGTATCTATGTACATACCTACCGTTACGTAGGTACCTCGTCACTGAGTAGTATATAGGCGTGTGTTGTTAGGTAACACATTCATGTACTTTATTTTATGAAGGAAAAAATCAGCTGGCGAGCAGAATTCGAACCTGCGTCTTCTGGTTCGGTACACCAGACGCTTTGATCGCTAAGCTATCGCGAGCCAGTCGAAATCTTCCTTCACATGCTAAACTTACGTCTTAAGGTGACGTAGCGACATCTATTGTGAAAATGCTTCACAACCGACACGACTAACTTTACGGGTAGATGTCGTATGTACATTCATGTACGTTATATCTTGGGATAAACAGGATCTACAAACGCCACTGGCTTTCTATCTAGATCTATAATCGATAGGTACAAATAAATAAAGTGTCTGCTTGTAATTTCAAATTAACAGCTTTCAAAATCAAAATAGTTTTATTTTCACATGGACCTTATGCAGGCACTTATGAAATGTCGAAACTAGGTGCACGGTTCCAAATTAGTCGTTTCCTATGGAGAAGAACCGGCAAGAAACTCCATGGTTACTCTTTTCACTATATGCATATATGAAAGTATATGTATACGGTAATTACATCAAAAATAACTTTTTTTTAATGTTGTCTATCTGTTTGTTCTCTGTCTGTCTGTGTGTTCTGCCTAATCTTTGATAGGTAATGTTATAAGGAATAACTAAGGCTACTTTTCTTTTAGAAATCTATACTAATATTATAATGCTGAAGAGTTTTTGTTTGTTTGAATGTTTGTTTGGTTGAACACGCTAATCTCAGGAACTACTGGTCCGATTTGAAAAATTATTTCAGTTATAGATAGCCCGATTGTCGAGGAAGGCTATAGGCTCATCACGCTACGACCAATAGGAGCGGAATATCAATTAAAAATGTTGCAAAAACGGGGGAACAAATCAAACTTCTATGGGAACAAAGTCCACCACGGATGAAGTCGCGGGTGACAGCTAGTTATAAACTAATAACTTAGCAACAATCTCCGGTAACTTAAACTTACAAATACCAGTAACACAGCACAATATGGCCGTCCTTGCCTGCTCCAAGCTGTTAACTCGATCGTCACGCGACACTTATGAAAATCTCAAACATGTCACTACTTGCGTCAAAGGAATATGTGTTACTTGTTCAATGTAATTCTATGACACAATAAACGATTCGATTTACACTGGAGGCTGTATTGTGGGTGTTGTTACATACATAAATCACATTCACGACCGTCTAGACTTGTCATACAAATTGTGGTTTTGTTACCGACAGTTTTGTACGTAACCCTAACTTGAAACTGAAGTCTTTATAATGCCTCTAATGATTTTGCTAGGAAATGTAATTTAAGAGAGGAGGCCATCGAAATCGGCCCAAATTATATACCTTAGGTACGCTTATTGGAAAAAATACCCTGTATTACGCTGGTTAAAACTCTAGTCATACTTTTTTTTAATGTTGACTGGGGGGTTAGAAAAAAAACTTTTAATTTGAGAAAAATCACGCCATTTTGGCACACTATGATCTGTTTCGTAATGATTTCATAATAAAAACTGGCAGTGTCAGTTTCGGAATGTCAAACGCCCATTATATTATATTACTAGCTTTTGCCCGCGGCTTCGCTTACGTGGATGTAGAAACAAAATTAGGATTAGAAATTGAACCCATTCATAAAAAACTTGTATTTTGAAGTAGTGTTTTAGAGGTTTGTAAAAAGGGCCTCGTGACTAATTTATAACGGCGCTAAGCTCAATGAATATTGTGGGTTCGATTCCGGTCGACAATTAGTCTCGGTACTGAGGTACTTTATGAGGTACTGAGGTGATGCTGTTTGTGAAAATATGTCCAAAAGAAAACGGAAGCTTCAGTTAGTCGTAATAACTCGTAATTCTAACCAAACTTTACAACTATTGTTTAATTTAAGTCTATACCACTTAAAACGTTTATAACTAATCAACAATCACGATTTCTGCGCATATGACAACTTAATTAAAGAACCAACAATAATGATCCCTTATATCAATAGGAATACATACTACAGAGAGGTCAAGCTCTATCTCAGCATCTACGCAACCGAGTGGAATGAGATATACCTCATTTTTTTAGTTGAACGATGGACTTTTAAATAGAAAATAAAAAATAATAAACCAGCAATGATGATCTCTTCTTTCTATGGGCTTGCATACAACAGAGAGGTCAAGCTCTATCTAAGGATCTATACTAATAATTGAAAAAAGCTTTACATCAGTTTTTAAGTTGGAAATTATGCTTTACAACAGTTAATACAAAATTCAAATCTGTTCAGTAGGTTTAGCGCCAACCCCTAACAAACAGACAGACAAACAGACAAACAGACAAGAATTCTAAAAATCACATTTTTGGGTTCGCGATCGTTTATATACTCTAACCCAATTGTTTTTTTTTAAATATCTTCAATGTACAGAAATGACTTTTTTACAATTTTATAATAGTATAGATTATCAGTTTCATAGTGATTTCTTGGTAAAAACTATCAACTTGACAGCACCTCCAAATTTACAAATTAGGGCTGAGCTGTATGGGCTTTTGATGACCTTTGTAATATCAGCAAGGTATTGATAGGCAAGGCACGCATTTTGATGGTGTCCGGTGTTTCTACCGCACAGCCTGCCAGAATCCATGTGAGGCCATAGGGCAAGGGAAGACAATAAATAAGATTTTAGTCTGTACAAGTCCGACATATCCTGTTGGCCCCGTTGTCTCTCCAGATGCATGAGCCACTCCGCAATTTTTGCTGGTATGAGTCCATACCATCAATACCATTGGGCCTATATTCCTGAAGAGGTAGGCCGATGCGTACTAATGTAGTACAGTATACCCACATTCCGTCGGTATGTTTCGGTCCTATGTTATAGGGGGCGAGCCTATTTAACAGGCACAAATCCCATCTCCGAGCTGCTACTGTGAATTTCATAAAAAAACCCGCGGGTTGCCGACCTTATCAAAACTTTTTACCCCTCTCCATTGAGTTATTAACAACATGTAACATTGAGTTATTAACAACATTTTGACGACACTGTGGTCTAGTGGTTCGAGTACCGGACTGCTGATCACGTGGTCGTGGGTTCGATTCCCACAGGACACAAATATTTGTGTGATGAACATAAGTGTTTGTGTTTGTCTGGGTGTTTCTTATGTATTATTTGTATGTATTTACAACAAAAAAAGTATATGCATTGTCTAGTACCCATAGTACAAGCTCTGCTTAGTTTGGGACTAGATGGTGCTGTGTAAAATGTCCCAGAATATTTATTTATTTATTTATGTAAGATTTCTAACTGTATTTTTGACCACACATCGAAAGGGCATACAACAATAACATTATTGTCAATCTTATGCGCGAGATTTGAATTCGAAATTAACTCACTCCATGTTTTTTTTTTTCGTTGAAGGCTGCTATCACAACACTAACCAGCCATGAGAATCTATAACACATAAAAATGTTAATTTAGAAAAAATCGCGAACACTAATCGCTATCAGTATGCTGCGCGCGCGCAGTTTCGCGGCTTTGTGCGCTCGCGTCCTAAATATATTATTAATTGTCGAAATGCTCTAACGGCGGGGTCAAGCGGATCATTTGAACGTGCGCACCGCTAATTATTGTATTTAATTATATTAATGGTGATACACATTGTTTTAACAGTACTATATAGTACGAGCCGTTGCCAAGATTTTGCGCCATGTTAAATTATTATGGATTTTGTCACGCATGATCGATTTTTAGTATAAAGGTCCTCTCTCACTAGGAACATTCGCTTGTTTAAGCAATACGTTACAACACTGTCGAGCAACCAATTTGCGCAGATCTATCGATCGTGTTTATGATCATTTAACGTACGATTTGTCATACACACGATCAATAGATCTGCGCAAATTATTTTGCACAGATTAACCGCTACGATATATCGTTACGTATGTAGCGGGCTTTACGTTACATTAGAGGCGATGGCTCGACAGTGTGTAGCGGGCATTTACAGATTCGATTTGAGCTTTACTTTACAATACTACAGAATAGATACTAGTCTAACAATACTGTCTTCTCTACTGACGAACATTCGCTTGTAATGTAACATTACAGATTCGATTTTGAGCACGATACTCGTACAAGTTGTATCAAAATGCGCACTGTAACGTTCGATTCGGTCTAGTAAGGGAGCACCTTAATGGATAAAAATACCTACCTAATTATTATTCTATGCTTAGTTATTCACTTGATTATGTTTTGGAGGAGCTGTTCCTCCTTCACCCAATGTTAATCACTTTACTGATTCTAGGCATCCGTTTGCTTGGAGTGTTGCGGCTCAGCCCGGCCACAGTCGATTTCGTAATATAAAGACGTATCAATTAAATGTTCCTAAATTGTTCTTGCTGTACCAATGAATAGATTAAATGTACCACAAATATATCTTGTAAAAAAAGCACTTCTTTGTGGCCGGGCGGTACCGTATAAGTTGCAGCCCGGCCACGTGTATATTTTCTGGTAGGATGCCCAGAATGTTCTTAAATATAAGCCAAATAAATGTTCCTTTTGTGTTTTTTATTTTTTTCAGTGAAATTCTTGCCATTCTTCTGATGTTTTCTTCCTTCTTACTCACTTTTTTTCCACAATAGACATGATTTTTAAAAGATTTATAAAAAGAAACTAATTGCCACCAATGACCTACGTATTTATTATAGCAAATAGGTCTGTGATAGCATAGCTCAATAGCCACAAATTGACCCATTTCCAACAGCTGTTCGTGATAACACCTCGTGATAAGAGTCATAGCATAATATGTTGCAGATTATCTTCGACTGATACCAGTCTGATGAAGAAACACATTCTCAGATTAAAAAATCGCACGATTCGAAGGAAAGGAGTGGCCTTTATCCGACAGTGGCACACAAATTAGCCAAAACATATAGTTTTCAGCAATAGATGGTGATTCAAGAGGAAGGTTTATATGCAGTATATCTTCATCTTCGAAGTACCTCTCCAATTACTGGAGGTTGGATGTCATTTTCGAAAACTCCTAATATTCTCGAGTGGACCGGCATCAACAGTGCCGCTGAACTGTTCCGTCTCGCGAAGGACAGACTGGAGTTTTCGAAAATGTAGTATATACATGCATATAATTATAGTAGAGAAAAGCCGAGAAATTCAAAGATCGTCGTATCAAACATATTTTTGTGCGTGTATCGGATCAGAGATCGTTGGGCAGAGATATATAATACTTATATAAACCTACAGTTCACAGGTGTTCAGGTCGCATATTGCCAAACCAATCTCCCAGCAACTTAGTGAGAGTTTCATTTAAAAAAAAACAATAGGTAACACTTGCTCAATCTAGGAATCGAACCCAGGAACTAGCGTAGCAGTCAGTAGCGAGCAACCACAAATTAGGTTTTTAAAATAACAAGATGCAAACTCTTTTAATATTAGAGTCAACATTTCTTTTTAAAAAGCTTCTAGGAATATAGATGGCAAGGTACCTTTGTCATATTTGCCTGATTTAAATGCTTATCGTGTAGCTTCAAACCCCTCTATACCATTGCCCGATAAAAAAATCTAAGCCGAGTGATGTAAATAGCTTTCTTATTTATTTTTTCAGTCACAAACCGATGTACTTAAAAAGATAAGATTAAGACTGGGTTAAATAAATATGGCAGGTGAAAGCTACGGTGATAACAGGATGAAAATGTTATATTAATTTCCAGTTTTTTAACTGGAATCACTTTTGAATGCATTTTTCTCCCATAAACAACTACTTACAGACATTTTTGAGTCTAAGGGACATTCACAACCTACTAGTAAGTTCCCGCTAACTTACTTGACAGATAATTTCATATACATTTTATTCGATTTTTTAATTTATCCGCCGGATAGCGGCTAGCTAGCCATGATGAAACAGAGCTTAAAACAGCTAGTACACTACCACATCAGGTAGGGCTCTCAAGGGACAATATTATCCTCTTGACAATCTCTGGACAAAAAGTCAAGAAGAGCATTTTTGGAACGCGCTTCTAATGGATCCCAATGGCTAGGCAATTCTGATATAGTTACCAATAAACATCTGTCAGAGTTCCGAAGATCTAACATAATATTAAATTAATATTAGATTTTTTTTCATTGTCATAACTAGCTTGAATAGTGTGACTAACATAAAAGCATTATATGTGGTTTTAACCATCTAATTATGATTATTAGTATGATGAGCTAAGAATACTCAGCCATCTATTGACTAACCGCAGCAAGCACAGCTTGACTGACCAATTCTGAACAAACCGTGCTGTTGTCAAAGCGAAGACTAATTATTTGAAATAACCACAAAATATCCTAGTATACGACAATAACAATAAACTTGACTGCCGTCGTGTAATAGCGAGGCAAAGCTTTTAAAGTGTCACGTGCAAGTTCAGTAATAACACTAATAACACTTTAGTGTGTAATAACAAATAACCGTTTACCTACATTTTATAAGATTTTGCTATAAAACCGGTAATAGATAAGTATGTCTTATGACTACTTATTACCTCAATACTAACTGATTCTTGGCTCAAAATATAGTTTTAAATCTCCCATTTGAATCTTTAATTGGTATGCCTTAATTATTAACGTGTGACAGTACTGACTAAATACATTAATACCACAAAAAAAAAGAGAAAAAATTGCAGACAGAAGCACCAGTTTTTTTTGAGAAAACATTAGTACACATCTGCCTAATCCTTCGGGGAATACAGGGGTGATGGTATATTTTACCTCGTGTGGAAACTGGTTACAATACAATACAATTCCATCCAGATCGACCAGGTTCGACAATATCTGAGTTGCTACTAAGAGTTTCATAGAAAAACTCAATACCGCTTGACTTGACTTGGGAATTGAACGCAGGACCTCTAGCGTAGCAGTCGTGTTTAGGACCACTAGACAAACGGGGCAGTTATTATGTATGTTTTCCGAAAAACTTAGTGAATAGGTAATTTGGAATATCAATATTAGAAAAACTTTTGATGAATATGTAATTTGGAGCATAAATATTAGAAAAACTTTTGACGAATAGGTAATTTGGAATATCAATATTAGAAAAACTTTTGACGAATAGGTAATTTGGAATATCAATATTAGAAAAACTTCTGACGAATAGGTAATTTGGAATTTTAATATTAGAAAAATTTTTGACGAATAAGTAATTAGGAATATCAATATTAAAAAAACTTTTGACGAGAAGGTAATTTGGAATTGGAATATCGGTATTAGCAAAACTTTTGACGAATAGGTAATTTAGAATATCAATATTGGAAAAACTTTTGACGAATAGGTATTTTGGAATATAAATATTAGAAAAACTTATGACGAATAGGTAATTTGGAATATCAATAAAAATCTTTTAACGAATAGGTAATTTGGAATATCAATATTAGAAAATAGATTATATTAAAACGATTTTGTCCCCCAAGCAGATCCGAATAGCAACCTTTCTTACTGGCGACCTTGTAATATACATTGGCATAATTTACCCATATCATAGCGACGCGTGCGCAAGTATGTGTGGTCGACAAGTGGCCCTTGACCGTTAATTCGCGTCAATACCAACACAGCTTATGTATGTAGTTAAAATACCTAATTTTCACTTTAGCCTGGTGGTCGTAACTCGCGACTGGATCTGGGTTCGATGCTCAAGCAGTGTTATTGGATTTTTGAATGGCAATAGGCTCGACCTAAGACTAAACATCCCAGTGAACTAAGGGTGTACATTAGCACACATGTGCCTAATCATTAGAAATACAAGCGTGATGTTTTTTTTTTACTAGAAATGGAAATAAGGCACATTGACGACGTTTGTGGATGCCGTGGGTTCGTTTCCCACAGGACACAAACATTTTTGTGATGAATTAACTGTTTGTGTTTGTCGTTGGGTGTTTCTTATATATAAGTACTATATCTATTGTCTAGTACCCATTTTACAAGGTCTGCTTAGTTTGGGACTAGCTGATGGTGCTGTGTAAAATGTTCCAGGTTTTTTTTTTTAGAATTGTAAGCTATGCACAGCGAATCAACCGTAAAATTGCAGCGTTGCAACTATTACTAACCAAGCATTCAAACAATAGTATTACAAAATACCTATCCTTTCTATCTACACTTAACATTCAATACACTAACATATTAAACACAAATAAAACTATTCAATCGAAACAGAACATTTCCCACCTGTTGATCAACTCATGCGCGACGCTGCGTTCTGTATGCGTGTGCGCAGGCTTGCACGTGAGCAAGTACTTGTTACTGTTCATCGAGGATAAACGTGTATTATAGAGTAATAGCTTTCCGCCAGCGGCTTTGCCCGCGTGTTGTTATGATTTTTCCCCGTTTTTGCAACATTTTTCATTGCTACTCCGCTCCTATTAGTCGTAGCGTGATGGTATATAGCCTATAGCCTTCCCCGATAAATGGGCTATCTAACATTGAAAGAATTTTTCAAATCGGTCTGGTAGTTTCGGACCCTATTCAATACAAACGATCAAATCTTTCCTCTTTATAATATTAGTATAGATATAGATATATTAGGCCGTTATGTGATGATGTCACGGCTTTTTATGAAGAAATAACCATCCTGATAGGAAAAACTACAACCACTTATCAGAATATGCATGATCAGGGCATCAGGGGGTCTACTACTGTCCCTATCTCCATCAAGTAACGGGTTCTTCCGAAAGTAGCCGACACATATCGATCCTTGAAAACAATAGTGTCAGGTTTTTTCGGATGGGTAAAATAAAAACACATCGGGAGTAGTTACAACTGTCAAATTTTGTTGTCATTCATTCTTAGTTCGGGCCCCGTCCGTAGCTGATAATAAGCCTAGCCACCAACTGGGCACAAAGTCACACTCCGAGTTACACTCCTTGAGATGGGAATTGAACCTCTAGCGTAGCATTTGCGCACCGCTAGACCACTAGTGTCCAAGTCTTTTTTATGTATATTAGGTAATAATGACTTTCAATATTTATTTCATTACTTCATTGATTAAATTGTATTGTTTGAAACAATCAAGTGGAAATCTTACAGTTTCATATAACTTTAAAAATGTTAATGACTTTATTTACTTATTATATAAAATACAAATGGCAATACCCTTGCCACCTATAGGTATATGAAACCTAAAAATATATCCGTTTACTATAATTCTCCAACATTGGCGGACTTCGCAGTGTATGTGATTTCCGTACAATGAGAAATCTGGCTTATAATAGAAATGTATACCTTTCTTCTCTGCACTTCTTGTTATATATGTCTTGTTTTAAACCGTATTCAAAAAACGAGGAGGTTCTCAAACTGTATTTTTCTTGTGAACATTATGTGATATTTTTGCCGGTTGTCAACTTAGAAAATAGTCGTAGTTGTTCCCATATTTTGTTAGTGACATGCAGTCCAAAATACTTGAAGTTCATTTGTTAAAAGTTAGTTATTATTTATTTATATACACTTTATTGTAAAGCATTCCTTACAACAAGCTTAATTATTATATTATGGAGGATTTAAGAAGCTTGTATTAACAGTACGTGTCTCTTTGTTACAGCCCGCCTACGTTCAAGACATTGACGCCGACATCTCGCACCCAGCTGAAGCAACAGTTGATGCGAGAACATGCACAGGAACAGCTGCGCAGAGAGTCATTACAAGTAGGTAAACTTGTTCTTGTGACCGTTCATCATCTGTCCTTAAGTACAGCAAAGTGTTCTTGGGTATTGCTATTAAATTCTTAGAACCAGAAACGAGGTTGGATTTCCCAGGCTCGGCCCCTATTGCATAGGACCTAAGCATAGCGACGAACTGTGGTTGCCAGGGTCGAACATTAATACACCTCTGCCTAACCCTTTGGGGAATACAGGCGTGAAAGTATGTTGTTTATATGCTTAGTAATAGCTGTCAATAGGCTCGCACAGCAATATATCTACTTGTTCCGAAGCCTCCTCTAAATTTAGTAAGTGAAATGGTACGTTTAGTAGTGACTACCTATGCGATCTGCTTTTGTATGCCTATGTGTTTGATCCTCGCCAGAAGTAGTATCAAGTTCAGAACCCAGGACAAAATCCTTAGCATGTTCAGATTTCAAATGAATCTAGATGGCGCCAGAATTTTCTTAAGTACCAGAAGAATCTCAGAGGTTCATGGTCCAATATTATCAAGAGAAAGGATATTAGACCATGATCCTCTGAGATTCTTCTGGCGTTTTTTCTCAGAAGTGAGTACTATTAAAGTAGTATTATTAAGAGTGAGAGTGAGTATTAGAAAAGTGAGTATTATTAAGAGAAAAGATTTGATTGTTTTTTTGCACTGAATGGACTCCGAAATTACTGGACCAATTTAAATTCTTTCACCATTGGAAAGCTATCTTTACCGAGTAACATTGTAATTTATAAGATAAACCAAGACCACGCGGGCGAAGTCGCTGGCAGAAAACTAGTCCTCGTATAATCATTCTGGAGAGTCACAAAACCTGATGATATCATCAAGTTGTTCTCATCCTTAATTCAGGTTTAACCTTGATCTATATTCTTACAGCTACCAATTGTCTTCGTATTTGATTAAATCCTGTTTGTCAATGACAAATCTTTCATCTAAGTACATGTCAATTTTGTGAACAAACTGATTGAACTTATCACATATCTTATATGGAACGTTTATCTCGCATAGTTTTTAGTAGACATTGAGCTATTACTTTATTGGTACTCGTACTAGCGTGTGTGTTGTGACAACAAAGAATTGTGCACTGGATCATCCTCTTAGCCTTTTCCCAATCATGTTGGGGTCGGCTTCCAGTCTAACCAGATGCGGCTGAATATCAGTATTTTACACGAAGCGACTGCCATCAGACCTCCGCATCCCAATGCACTGGATATACTTAGTTTTGAATACCGCTTTAACGAGTAAAGCCAAACATTTATCTATAACAGTTACGCAACTTGCAGAATTCAATGGTATATTTCTAACTTTGTGATCTTAGATTATTTATTTAGAAGACCTTTAACAACAAAAAGTTTTGACAACAACGTCTACCTAATTAACATTAAAACCTTTACAATAGCTTTACATGAATAACCTCATCTGGAGCTTACTCCACCATTCACGTTGCAAAGATTTTATTTAAGGCATCATCTCTGTTACATAATAGCTCATTGGTTGTATGACTATTTACTGTCATGTAACATCTAATCCCATTAGCATGGTATAGTACATAGCTTTGTTTCAAACGGGATGTAGATTGCCTAGGTTAAGTCAATTGTCATAGTTTACTTTGCATCTATCAGCGAAGATTGATTTCCTTAAACTGCGGTTTTAGTGTTTTAGCGCACCTTTTTAGGTCTTGCGGATTTTTATTATTGTGATAATAATTACCTACATATTGTTACGATTGTCTAGACATTAGTTTTGCACAGTTAAAATCGAAATACCCTGAAAGGTGTTTAACAACTCAACAGGATATTTTAATTGCGTAATTTCGAATTTTAAAAGTGGGTTTTCTTTAGTACGAAAGTTATTTACTGCAATGCATTTTATTGAACTTGGAAAGATGGAAATCTGGTAACAATCCTTTACTTGGTCGCGGCTAAATATGTATATTTTTGTTTCACGGCTAGAAGCAGACCAGTATAATGCCACCAGCTGGCTATAAGACCTTAGGGAAAGAAAGGACCAGGGTAAAGCATAACCTAAACGTCATCATTTCCATGAACAGTTCAAATCTCTTTTAAATTTAAGTAACTTTACCTATTTACATATTTATGGCTACAGTATCGATCTGCTGATATTCACCGACGTTTTCTTTCCTTCTTCAGGCACAACAAGCAGGCCAGTCCAAAGACAATGAGGAGAAGAAGAAGTCAAGTCCGGCGGAGGTGCCGCGGATCACGCCTCACGTTGACTTACCGCCACAAGTATTACAGGTATGTGTGTCTGTCTGTTTGTGGATAGGAGACAATGTGGAGACGTCAAATCGCTCAGTTGTCGTGGATCATGTCTCACGTTCAATATTGTCTACAAGTATTGTATGTGTATGGACACACTGGAGAAAATTCAAGTCCTTTAAACAAAAGCTGGAAACCCAAAGCATGTTATTGGAAAGTATCTCGGTACCATTTCAATTTTGGGACCATTTGGTGATAAAACTTGAAAGTTACTCCACAAAGAATTACATTTTATCTTCCCCCTAGCCTTTCTTTTCCAACTATGTTGAGGACTTCAAGTCTATCGAGATGCGGCTGAATATCAGTATTTTACTCGAAGTGACTGTTATCAGACCTTCACATCCCAATTTCTGGGCAATACCGATATTCGAAGGATAGACTGGTTGTCAGGTTTTTGGGGTACAACCGGAACCAACGGCTTTACGTGCTCTCCGAGGTGCGGAAGGGGCTCCGATAGGATTTCATTTAATCATCATAAGTTATTGCTGGTATGTTGCAGGTGCGAACAGTTCTGGAGAACCCCACCAGGTATCACGTGATACAGAAGCAAAAGAGTCAAGTGCGCCAGTACCTCAGTGAATCATTTCAACCACAAACACAGGTAACGTTGTATTTGATATTAGTATTAACACTAACACTTCATAGCTACCCGCCTCACCTGTTTATAACCTTCCTATATAATACCTCTTTCTATTGATGAAAACTGTATGAAAATCTACACTGTAGTTTCGGATATTTGCCCGAAAAAGACAAACTCATCGCGGCCCGCGGCGGGGATTTTAATTTATTAGGTATATGCAGTTATAATAAATTCGTTTGCCTCGTCTAGTGATCCCAACCGTGACTGCTACGTCCTGGGTTTGATTCCCGGGTCGAGCAATGCGTTGTAAGGTTTTCTGTGAAATTCTCCGTAGCAACTTCGGAGTTTGGATTTCTGCCCGCTCGCCCTTTACATAGGACCTAAACATACCATCGCACTGTGGGTGAACCCAACTCAGCCCAGGCTCTTCTATACAGGTGTCACCACGATGTGCGCCTGCGCAGTCGGCGCCGGAGCTGGGCACGCGGCGCGCCTCCTCCCCGGAGCGGCCCTCGTCGAGTCTCCGCTCGCCTGCCATGCCCTCTGCTAGTAATAACTCAGAGGTAAGTAAAGCCTAGGTACATATTTAAATGCTCCAGTTTTTTGCACGATTTTCAGGCACATTGGAAAGAAAGAAAAAGAAAGAAAGAAATTATAAGTATGTATTTAAAAAAAAATAAGTGTTATATCCGTTACCTAGTACCCATAGTACAAGCTATGCTTAGTTTGGTATTAGCAGAATATTTATTATTATATTTTTGGTTCGACAACTACGATAAACTGACTTTATTGGTAAGGTCCTTCAGAAAGGGGCAGGGTACTCGTCACCGGTATCTGTGTATATTAAAGATGTATGAAAGTGGCGTTCTTGCAGTTTCTGCCTATCCCTTTGGGTGAAGCCAAGACACGCGGCGCAACAGCAGTGGCGACGCGACCACTTTAAATACTCCACCAAACGTAAAGTTATCACTTCAGACTCTGTATCTTTCCTAAACCTTCTAGCGGCTGGTTCCTCTGCCAATAGATTTGCTTACTATAGTCCACGTGGAACTAGTTGGCGCGCCTTAGGTATGTGAGCGGCGGGACGGAGGGGTGGGGTCGCTTGCGCGCGGTGGGGTGGAGAGGCGGGGGCGCTTGCTTTTGTTCACAGTAACCCGCCGCCTCACCCCCGTCCCTACCTAAGGCGTGGCCAACTAGTCCCGCGCAGACTATAGACATATGATACAATGTCAAAATTCCATCTCTACTAACCAAATCTATTGACTGATTTGATATAAGAACTGGTAGTAAGACAACTTAACCCTTTATATTCCAGGCTGACGAGTTCCTAGAAGACATACTCTCCCTGGACAGTGGGGCTGGCCCGCTGTCGTCATCAGGGCCGCCGTCCGCCGCCAGCTCGGTGGCTGGCGACTGCGCGCTGCTGACAGAGTCCGACATGCACGCACTCGCTAAAGACCGACAGAAGAAGGACAACCATAATATGAGTGAGTTCTTTTTTCTTACAGCTTGATATTGTAGTGTAGTAGAAGCAGTGGTGTAGCTAGTGTTTAGCCAGGTGATGCAGTGTACCAGGGTCCTGAAGCTCATAGGGCCTTCTAAGCTTTGAAAAGAAAGGAGCAGCCAGATAACGAAGCTAGCAAACCTCGGCCTGCTCATAAGTTTTTTTTTATTATGTTAAATGAAAATTAACTATTGACAATTACTACGTCGACCATTGATTTAAATACTAAAGATAGTTTTTCTGTGAAAGATTTATTGTGAAAAGCTCAGGAGCATTTTGGAGTTTGGATAGGCCCGGTTAATAGCAGAAGCTGCCACATAGTACGTAACAAACCCGCGAACTGAGGTTGTAAAGCAGTACAGCTCTGTCTAACCCTTTCGCGAAACCAGTGTTATATTAAAAATCTCCCAACGTCAGCCTAGTGTGATAACATTTTAATAATTTTCTTTTTTATAAAATTTTAGTCGAAAGACGCCGCCGCTTCAACATAAACGATCGGATCAAGGAATTAGGCACGCTCCTCCCAAAAACCAACGACCCGTTTTACGAGGTCATACGGGATGTGCGGCCGAACAAAGGCACTATCCTAAAGAGCAGCGTTGACTACATCAAGTGCCTCAGAGATGAAGTGAACCGGCTTAAACAAAGTGAGCAGAGGAGGAAGCAGATTGAGATACATAATAGGAAGCTTATGCTGAGGATACAGGTATTCTATACATTTTTCAGTATTTTAAGTTTACCTATCTTTGAATTCACTTTATATGGTATCGGGCCACGCGCAGTTGTTAAGCCTAAGCTTTGATTATTGTATATACGTTTCGTATGCATTTGCGTATTATAATTCTTACAACGGTGAAGGAAAAATCGTAAGGAAACCGGACGGCGTGTGAAGTCTACTGATTCGCTTTAGGCCAGCGCGGTCATCCTATAGCCTCAACCCTCTCATTCTGGGAGCAGACCCGTGCCCAGCAGTAGTACAGGTTAATGGGTTCTAATAATATACTGTTTTACAACCATTATGCATTATGGTTAACAACCATTTAGCTGGCAGAAGGAAGGGAGGGGGTAACATTTGTACTTAATCTAACAAAAAAATGCTCAACTTTAAATGAATTTTTCGCAACCAGATTAAAAAATCTATAGTTGTTCCTTTGTTGACACCGTAGCTACTAAACACTAAAACAACAATCGTCTTCAAGCTTTTCGTAGTGTACCTTCAAAACCGATAACGTTTGTAACGTACACAACAAAAACCACACATCCTCTTAATTTTTTTGATGTCGGTTAAAAAGGAGTGCAAATTCAGAGCATCATTATCATCATCATCTAGTCTACTCTCCTAACCGTTTCCCCTCATCCCAGGAGTTGGAGCGGCTGGCGCGCGTGCACGGGCTGCCGCTGTCCCCCGGCGAGGCGGGCTGGGCCTCGCCGCACACGGATGACTCTGGAGTGGAGTCCGCAGCAGAACCGGCACCAGAACCCAAGCCGCATACCGCGCCGCAGCCGACCAGCAATCCACCGACAACTGCACCGGTAAGTCAATGTTTCACTTTGTCCCACTGCTGGGCAAAAGCCTCCCTTTCCTCTTTACAAGCCGCTCTATCTGCTGACTTAAAGATTCAATGTCTTTCGAGAGTGTCGAGCTCGTCGCGCTACCTCCGTGGGATCCAATTTGTGAAAAGTTTTGCCCACTGTGATAAGTAAATGACAAATTATATCCTTTTAAACACTAACAAGTCTAATGTTTTTTTTTTAAATAAAAGTAACACATAATCGCCTTCAGTGCCTCGGAGAACACGTAAAGTCGGTTCCAATTATCATAACAAGATCTACGACAATCGTCCCGAAAACTTTGGCTACCAGGCTTTCCTTCGCAAAGGTCGGAACACTGATATTCAGCCACAGCCAGATTTTGTTTTATTTTTTGGCAACATTTTAATTTAATTATTCCAGATGTCTGAAAATACCTTCGCGAAGATAAGTATTTTGGGACATTTTATACAGCACCATCTACTCCCAAACTAATCAGAGCGAACTGATGGTATCTGATGGCGTTATATCTGTTTGTTTCAGGAACTAGTCCTGCCCAAATCCGAGCCAGCATCGCTGATGGAGTTCGGAGAGCCTCCTCCAGACTTAGTACGAGGCATGCCCGCGGAGTGTCTGTCGGCGCTGGATGCGCTAGGTGAGATATTATAGTAGATTTTTAGTTTGCCCTACGGTAGGATGTATGGACAATGCTAACTGCTAACGTCATGCCTTGAAATCTCTAAACTTTATACTAGAACTCTGTTGTTGAGTTTGTCTGGGTTGTGCCGTTAAACACTGTATGCTAACTGTTGTGCTCCGGTAGTGAAATTTAAATAAATAATGTTGAAGTAAATTAAAAAAATGTGAAATGAAAAAATTTACCTACATAAGAAACACCCATACCAACACAAACACAAATATTTGTGTCGTGTGGGAATCGAACCTTGTAATCAGCAGTTCGAAAATGGAACCACTAGACTTCGTCAGTGAAATAATAATCTTAAATTTTTTCATTAATTATTTTGTTATAAGTGTTATATAAAAAGGTTACTTATAATTTTGTTAATTATGTGTTTGCAGATGGCCTCAAACTAGGTTCATGTTCCCCTCTGAGTCGAGACGAAGGGTTGTCGCTGAGCTGCCTCGAGCCCGACCTGTGTCTGGAGCCCGTGCCCGACCATCTGTTCAACCACAAAGACATTAAAGTAAGTAGTCAATTGTACAGTAAGAGGTCATAAGTCCATTGTCATGTCAAGGATAGTATTTGCCTGCCCGTTACTCCGCATATACTTATACTTAGTGATTTGAAAAATACCACTATCTAAATACGTCGTCGCGACATCACAGCACTGAATGAGATCATTACATCTCTCTAGTAGTACAAAGAGTACGATATACGAGATCGTCAAAATGTTTGTTATAGAAAAAGGTCGTAAGTGAAGCTTGTTTCATTCGATAGACTAGTAAAAATGGTAATGGACTTATGACCGCGACCGTACATTGTAAGTCGAATGTTAGTGGAAGCGTTGCCTAGTGGTGGGGTCTAGGGGACGCCCTAGACCTCACTAATACCGGTATTGGTGAGGTCCTTCAATAAGGTCAGGTGCGTAGTACTCACAACCGGCGCGTGTGTATGACAACATACACACGTGGAGGAAGCTAAAAAATTATACAAGAATTGTATCAAGTGGCCGTCTCCAGTGTCTGCCTACCCCGGTGGGAAAAGTAAGGGATGTATGCATCCATTAATTGTACATACTATTAATGTAAAAATAAATGCGAAATACAAAAGTGTTGATTTGGACATGTTTGGGGCATATGGTCAAAAATCTGCGTAGTATTGTTTTTTTTGTTGCGTTCGTTCGTATTTGTTAAGACTTGATTATATGAAATACGGTTATTTTTTAAATACTTCGGAAAACGCAAACAAACTGCGTACGAGTTGCTAGTATAAAATAAAATAAATCAATGCATTTTTTTTATTCGATCAAATCGGACGTGACCTACTAAAATGATGATCTTGCGGCAATTGATTTTTGTTCGATTGCTTTTTATTTTAAAATTAAATTTTTCTTCTTCCTTTCTACAGATGCGGCTATCGCCGACCCCCAATCTCCTGAGCAGTGAGGACAGCGATGCTGTACTGAATCTGGCACAGATAGAAGACCTCATGGACGACGACTCACACAACCCCGTCACTCAAGGTACTTACACTACTATATCAGCTCCTTAGACTCCTTAGACCCCCTAACATACTACCATGTTACCCATAACAGTAAAACCATTTATTATACCACACATAACACAATTCAATATAATAACGACGTCTGTGGTCTAGTGGTTCGAATACCGGACTGCTGATCACGAGTTCGTTTTGTCTTGTCTTGAATTAATTTATATAATTAAAATGTCTTGTTATTAATTCTAACAATCAAGGTTTTTTATTGAACTAACAAGAAATCTAATCACACATAATAAACTAGTTTAGGAGAAGAAAGGAAAGTCTTTTGCCCAACTGCAGGACACTTTTTAAGGCTATCAAAATAATTAAATCACTTCCTTTCGAGCGATCTAAGCCTAAGTTCCAGTTTTTCTAGTTTTGGAATCTTGTGCCCGATACTTTGCCCCTATTACATGGGACCTAAAACATACCGACAAAAGGTGCACAGATCTTACACAATCTGTGCACCTCTGCCTAGCCCTTCAAGGGAATACAGGTGTGATGGTATGTTATATAGATCAGGGGTTACATCTGTCGCCAACACGCAACCTCCTGAGCAATGAGGACAATGAAGCCGTGCTGAATCTGGCGCAGATAGAAGACCTTATGGACGACGACTCACGTAACCCAGTCACACAAGGTACTATTCAGCCCACTGTTGGGCGTGGGAAGCCTCAGTTACCGGTTCCTTGGAACTGAACTCTAAAAACCTGGAGTAGTTTTTTGAAGAAGTTTGTTGGTTTCCAGGGGACCCCATGTTGTGTTCGTCGCCGACGTCACAGCTGTGCCTCAGCAATGTGGTGGCAGATGCAGCTGACAGAAATATTGCTTCCATGCTGCATGACGATACTGCCTCCTACCACACACCAGGTAACATTTATACATTTTGACAACTGCTTCCAATCTAACGCATACTGGATGTATACAGGATTTATTTTGTATAGTAATCTCATTAAGGGAACCCTGTTCTTTTGAGAAATAAAGTTCTTTGATCCTGGAAAATCCCAAACATCCTTTTTTAGCGGATATCTACGTCATAATAACTATGTGTGCCAAATTTTAGCCCAATCATTTCAGTTTGAGCTGTGCATTAATATTCAGTTTCCCTTTAAATATATACAGATGACATACAATCATGTATGTATATCGATGTTACGTCATGTTTTTTTAAACTTATCAACAGCGGTATTTCTTAACTGACGACCTCTAGAAGAAACGCTCGAACAAATCACAGAATCATGGTCTCTTTGAAAATTTAATAATCTATTCTCTGAAAATTTGTCGACACGTAGGCGTACTTTGACAATTCAAAGTTACCTTTATTATTGGTCTTAGGGCCTGTTTCACAACTTCTGAAGAGCCGCTAGTCTACCGTATAAATTAAAAAATGGTGAAATTATCTGCCAGTTAGGGAAATTATCAGTAAGCTGTGAAACAAGCCCATAATGAAATAAAACATAGTTGGGCGCGACGAGTCGCAGGTTCGAGTCAAGCACGGGCCAAATAGTTGATAATATATATGTATAGCCTACAAGTACTTGGTTAAATAGCTGATCCATCATCAACATCTTGTAACATCAATCCTTTTTCCAGGCTCTTCATCGCTGATGTCAGAAAGCGCCCTCGGTCTGGGCGGAGGACTGTCCCTAACAGAGGGTTGTCTGCCCTCCCTGCTGCTGGGCGGGCCGCACCACCACGCGCCCCACTCGCCGCACTCGCACCCACGCCAGCACTGCTTCGACATGGACTTGGGCGCGTAACCCACAGGCAGCGACACCTAGCGGGGAGAAACTAGAAACTTGATAACAGCGCCATCTGTTGTTCAGGTTAGATAACATGTTTTGCAGTATGAAATTAAATGTAGGAAAAATTACAATATTTTAAGCAAATACATACATAATTTTTATTAAATTATGACTGATACATAAAGGAAATTGCATATTTAGCTATCATAATACAGGCGTAATATTAGATTCGGATACGAAAAGTATCTATAGTCGCTGTTAAATACTTATATTTTTGTACTAAATATTTTATATATAACCCATAAGTATCACGATAATTTGTTGTATTGTATTTGCCTTTACCTTAGTACCGGTTAAAATCAATAGATGGCGCTGTACAATAATTTACGCCCCGTTTTTTATTAAATAAATGGAGGCAAATAGTAGAATTTCTTGGCTAAGAGTATTGGTAGCTTTTTTAAAACATCATAACACAATTTACAGATCTCTTCCATAAGTTTGAATGTAAAAGACGAGTATGAGTACCTTATTCGAATAAGATTCTCATTAAGACAAGACAAGTAAACCGAAATACGCATAGAGGGTTCCGTACCAATATTTTGTTCCTATACTCATTTCCATTTTAGAAATAAGTCACATTTTGACGTACATAATATTAATTTGGTAAAAATTTACCAATGGGATTGACTCTTAAGATGGCGTTATTATATCGAGGTATGTCTCATATATTTTTTTTGTGATCACAATAGACTGACAACGGTCGCAGTGATGCTATAGCCGCTTGAAGTAATAAAAAAAAGTCCCATACATTTTCATATTTTTAACATGGTTGTTTATGACGGCTAATAAAGCGTTCCGCGACATAACTTTGTCGTCTCGATATGATGTGTCGACAAAATTATTTCGGGATGCGGTGTTTGACACATAATATTATTAATTCCGTACGCCTAATGTTTTTTAAATACGGAACCCAAATCGATGTTTTCTAGTTATGATGTGTTCAGTACCGGAGAATGATTGTAGTGAACGTTTTTATGGCCTTGTTAATGTTGAAATGTCCCGGAATATGATATTTTAAACATACATAACATAGTTTTTTTATAATCTGATATAGGAATAAAGTGACAATATGTTGAAGGAGACATCATTGATTTAGTGGAAAAACAAAACGAACTTAAGGTTGTCACACAAAATGTATACTTAAATACATTATAATAATATAAATTATAAAGACATTTAAAATTGTTTTTAGACTTTTGTGACCAACGCGCCCAATTCGCAATATATATACCTTCGACAGTATATAGTAGGTGCGGTAAATTTTGTTTTTTCTTAATACTTCTTTTTGTTTTTCTTAATACTTCTTTTATCTTGATAGACGAAAGGAACTCATAATAATGTCACTTTAACTTATGTCAGATTCTTATATCAGTGTATCCCAAAGTTTTTTTAAACACCTCTATTTATAGGAAACCTATCAATAAGTAACCTAACTAAGGGGGTGTTTATTACTTTGGGGATATTAAACGAGCTACGTAAACAGACGTACATAATTTTTACGGCACAAACAGAATCCCAGTTGATCGAAAGCCAAAGAGTTCATTATGTATCAACAAAAACTATCATTTTAAAAACACCAACGTTTTTATAACTGCTGGACAAAATAATATAAAAGAATGCAACTTATTACACATTTTTAGAGCGGTATTAGATTATTTTAATGTGTAACATTCACGTATGTGTCAGAAATCAATATAATACGATACTTGAAAAAAAAACACAGTGAAGTAGCCGATCTTGTGTAGGGAACAGTTACGAAAGTAAATAAAAACAAAGAGATGTTGTAACATTCCCAATTAGAACTGAAGAATTGTTTTATAATAAATTGACAAAAAAACACGTATGGGGCTATACTTGCTCTCTGGGTGCTCAATATACTTTTCTATAATGAAAAGTAGTAAGTAAATTCTATTTGAGCAGTGGCTAATAATTTAACAGGCCTATTTTACCCAATCGAAAAGGTAAAAAAAAAAGTTATTCATAATTTATCAAAAATGTTTTAAATCTATACATTTTTTTCTAGAGAAAGTCCAGCAGTGAGTATAAATATTAAATATAGTAATATTCTCCATTAATAGTTTAAGTTTACATTCTAGAACTATGTGATTTATTAGTTACCGATTTACTGTATATATTTATTAAAATACTTCTTATTTTAAACTTTTATGATTAGCCATTATGATCTTCCAATCATAGTACCGCCATTTTTGGAGCTAAATGTCTAACTTAAATATTATGCACAAAAAATTAAACTCAAAGAAGATTGATAATTTTACTATACATTTCAAAGTATTACAAAAGATGATTTAAACTAAGGGTAAACTTAGACTAGAAACTAATTATAATTATAAATCGTTTTCTAATCGTTTCAAACCAATTTTTTTTGCTTAAACTATCTTTTGTAATAATAATTGTTGAAGTTAAAAATAAAAGCAGCTGAATTATTATTATTATTGTAAATGTAAATAAACTATATAATTACCTACATTATGTCTTCCTTATACCTTTAAATAGTAAAATATAAAATTAAATTATGAAAATTCATAAAAATTCAATAACTTTTATTGTATAAGACATACAAAACCTTTTAAAAGATATGAATTTTAGGCAAAAAATAATGAACTGAGTGGTAGATAGTCCGGTGTAATTAAACGCAGTTTTAGAGATCATATTTTTCTTTCATTACAATGTGTATCTTTATAAAATTATGTGTAGGTAATGGTGGTATTACTTATCTAACTATTGTTTTTTTTAAGTTTGGAAGGACTTCGATAACTGTAGTAAAATCCTCAGATATTTTGATGTTATGAATTATACATCTATTGTCTAATAAGAAGACAAGATAAGACAAGATAATTATACAACAATGTAAATACATAAAATGTATTGTAGCAAGCACGTGGACTATGCACAAACATCACATAGTAAAACAAGTATTATATACTATAATATAGATAGAGGTGCTATATTTTTTGATAAAACCTTTAATTTTAGATAAACTGGGATATTAAAATAAAAAAGGACCACATTTTTGTACAGAAAAATCATTGTGATACAAAATATATTTTTAGATGATATTTATTTAGATATTTTACATAATAATATGTAGTTTTTTGTATATAATATAACTTAGGTGTTATCACAAAGTGCCTTGCTTTTTAGCCAATTTAGTAGGAATAGCTTGATTTTTTTCTTTAAAAAAATAAATGTATTTTTAATGAAAGAAAAAATAAATGTAAATAGATTTTGTTGAAAATCTAACACTGGTTAAGAAAACACTATGTATTTGTTAAGTTTTTATGATGAATTTACGATATCTTCATTATATATATTTTTGAGACTATGTGACTATGAAGTTTTAGTTGACTGACTGAATATGATGAACAGCTGCAATATTAATCAGTTTAGTCAACTAAGTCGATAATCGACTATAAGAAGCTGTCAGGGTTGCCAGCACCATCATTTACATCAAAAATAATGTAAAAAATTAAAAAGGAAATATTTTTAACACTAAAAAATATTATCTTATTTTGTGAGCAATTTACATTTACTCGCTTAATTTACAATAATTATCTGTAAATTAGGCGAGATTGTAAATAAACAGTATGTTGCGATATTTTTTTTAATGATAACCCTGCACAGTTTTAAGATTACGAACAAACGTATTTCCTTATGTTAAGATAAAGAGAATGTTGCGAATCAGTGAGCCCCATCACTTATGGTTAGTTATTAGTGATTTTGTTAATTATTATGTTTGTGCGCATGTATGTTTATGTATTTCGCTCGAATTAGCAAATACCTTAATATAAAATACTATTTATAATAGATTTATGTTATACATCTATCTTCTTTCTAGATTTTTCAAATAAATTATTGTTAAGTCAATTCTTTATTTAGCTATAATTTTATGATTTGTCTTATTTACTTTTTTTGACATATTTAAGACGAAATGTTTCAAATTCTTTATTTATTTCGAACCAAAACGAGTTACATCATAAAAACGACGTCAATTATATTAATTGATATACCACAAGGAATAAATCTTGAAATTAAATGTCTTATTCCCCTGAAGCGGGTGGGAACGTAATCGAGCGAAACGCAAACACAAAAGTTTATATTGTATGAATGTTATTTAATAATGTATGAGATTAAAAAATGTTGAAGTACAAAAAGTGAATAACAATGAATTTACGAGAATATTATTCGTCTTTTATTTTATTACCTGGATCTGCTTTAACTTTTTATTTTAAAAAGATAATTGCTCGTCCTGTGATTCCAGGGTCGAGCAGTGTTATTGTTTGTTTTTTTAAATAGCTAACCTAATCAATATAATAGTAAGAACTTTATTTTTTAAAGAGTATCCATGGAGATGGCGCGAGAGGGCGCTGACAATAGTAACAAGTCTCTGTATTACTGTCCGTAAATAATAAATAAATAAAATACTAAAAGTGGAAAGTAGTGCTTACAGTGCTGTTTAACTTGAAGATTTTGTTAAGTTTTATAAATACAATAGGTGTTATTATGAGTTTCGAACGATTTCTTAGTGTTATTATCAAAATTAAAATATGTGTGTGAACAACTCATTGAAATGAAAAATATATATACAAAGTGATGATTTAATACAAACTGAGGATAATATTTACATAACTATTTCGGATTTGAAGTGAAATAAATAATAATAGTGCCTAAAACTCATTTACAAGATTTTGTAAAAGTGATACGGTTACGAAAATTTCAAATTCGCTATCAAAACTGCTGCATCATAACAACAGACTAAAACACTTAACAGCGACATCTATGATTTCAGCTCTGCACTAGTAACTAAGATCGATACGCAATCGAAATCTGTGAAACTAGCAAAGGTCCTGTCTATTTAGTACTACCATTTTTCGACAGATGGCACCACGAGTATAAATTTTGCTAATTGACGAAAACATACATTTGAAAATTATCAAAATGGTTAAATGCGCAGGATGCCATCAAGATACACCAATCAAAAATTTACTAAAATGTTCTATTTGCAATCAACGATATGACTTACAATGCTCAAATGTCCCTATGGAAAACTTAAACGCTCTAACAACTAACTACAGATCGTTGTGGAAATGCCAAGCCTGCATTTGCAAAATACCTAAGGGAAATAATGCAAATACTCCACTAAAGCCACCCCCACAAGAACATACTGATATGAACGTAACGATGAGAAGACCAAAAAGTGACATACTTTCAGCGGATAAAGACACTGAAATTGATTTGTCTGTAGACGACATTATTGCAGACACATTGACGGACTGTACTACTGATAATATATTGTCAACAACTAATTCAAAAATTTCTGAACACGAAACACTAACCCTAGAAAAATTTAGCCAGCTGTTAGACACAAAATTAGAAAACATAAAAATCTCTATACTTCAAGACGTTAAGGCTACCATACAAATAGAACTAAATAATGCATTAGAAAAACTCCAAAAAGATATGGAACTTACCTCACACAACTTAAAATTAGAACAAAAAACACTTAATGAAAAAATCTATACCTTGGATGAAAAAATTGAGAAAATTGAACAACAACTACACAATCTTAAGAATGCAAACAAAATTGTACTATATGGATTAAATGAAGAATACCAAGAAACTGAGCACGACTTATATGACCGAGTTTCAAGAGTTTTTCAGGAAATCATGAATATAAATATAAACCCCTATATAGAGGACTTAAAACGCATAGGGAAGCGAGGTGATAGGAGACCATTAGTAATCGAATTAATAAACAAACGAATGATAAAATATGTAATGAATAACGTAAGGAATTTTAAAAATACTGGATTGGCTGTAGGACCTTTCATGGACAGAAAAACATTACAATTACAACAGGAACTGAGATATAACCTTCAAATGGCCAGGAAAAATGGTAACTATGCAATAATAAAAAATAACAAACTTTACATAAATGGAAAGGAACACTACAGCTCTACAGCCTCGACAAACGATGTACCCTACGACCCAGATACGAACACCAACACAAAGAACGACGTAGGCCTATTGTACAAGGAAATACAGCAATCACTAACGCAAATTCAACAACAATCTCAACAGGATACAACTACACCTACAATGAACCAAGATAAACATAGTAAGACATTTCGTTAACAATTTTAAAATTATATTCCAAAATATACAAAGTATAGGAAATAAGACAGACCTACTTGAGGAATTTCTACTAGAAACAAAACCAGATATAATATCTTTATCAGAATTATGGAAAAATACACACTATTGCCACTCAATAATACTATCTGGATACACAATTGCATCAGCTTTTTGTCGGAAAATACATGAAGGAGGAGGAGTTTGCTTAATTATTAAAGATAAGCTAGAATACATAGAAAGAACAGATATTGTTGACTATTCTAAAGAATATATTATAGAATTTAGTGCTATAGAAGTTCCTAAATTGAATTGTATTTTTATTGGAATATATAGGCCTGATCGCAATATTAATATTTTTTATGAACAAATGGAGAAAGTTTTAAGTAAATTAAATTTAAAAAATTCACATAAATACATAATAATTGGAGGTGATTTTAATATAAATATCCTAAACAAAAATAAACATTCACAAGATTTTCTAAATTTTATGAAAACATATAACCTATATCAATTAATACACGACCCAACTCGGGTAACAAAATCAACGTCGACATGTATTGATCTGGTTTTCACAAACTATAAACCACTTATACACAAATCATACGTCCAGGACTACGGCTTATCCGACCACAAAGCTATAAACATCTTACTAAACCTAGAAAACATGTCTTCAACTAATAACAATATATGGTACACAGATAAAAGAATATTTACAAATGATAAAATACAACATTTAAAAAATGCATTAAAAGAAGTAAAATGGGACCACATAATTGATATAAATAAAAATATACACACCAACTATAATTCATTCCTAACGACAATAACACAGCTTTTAAATACATATATACCAATAAAAAGAATAAAAATATCAAATAAACCAAAAAAAGGTTGGCTTACAACAGGATTAAAGAAATCATGTGAGCATAAAAGAGCATTAAAAATTATTTTAAATGAAAGTAAAAGTGATATAATACAAAAATTCTATAAAAAATACAGCCAAACTTTGAAAAATAGTGTTAAAACATCAAAAAAACTCGACTATATTAGACAAATGGAAAAATCCGATAATAAAACAAAAACAATGTGGAATATAATTAATACAAAAACGCGTAAACAGAGAAAAAATCAACACAAAAATATAACTTTAAAAACAAATAATAATACCATTCAATGTCCAACTACTATATCTAACATGTTTAACGAATTCTTTGCATCAGTAGGAATAAATCCGAAAGCCAACATTAACAGCCTACCGACTGGACGACCCGTCATAAATTCGCCGATCTGTTCGATGTATTTAAATCCCGTAAATCAAAAAGAAATTATAAAGATTATCCATTTAACTAAAAATAAACACAGTTGTGGAATAGATGATATACCACCAATTCTACTAAAACAATGTGCAGAAGAACTATCAATACCACTCACATCTCTTATCAATCAGAGTTTCCAAGAAGGTCAATTCCCAGACTCATTAAAAATATCATTAGTTAAGCCTATCCACAAGAAAGGAGACACTTACACCACTAACAATTATAGACCTATAGCACTGCTACCAACTTTTTCAAAAATATTCGAGAAGGCTATGTGCAATCGCTTATACACCTTCCTAGAAAAATATAACATTCTAGATGAATGCCAAAACGGATTCAGAAAATCAAGATCAACCACACTAGCGGTATATAGATATGTTCAAACAGCTTTACAAAGCATAAATGACAAAAAACATACAATAGGACTTCTTTTAGACATGACAAAAGCCTATGACAAAGTCCTATATAACATTTTACTGGAAAAATTATACGGCTCGGGTATTAGGGGTCCTGCCTATCTATGGTTTAAATCCTACCTAAATAATAGAACACAAATAGTACAAATAGACCATTTAAATGCTCAAACAAAAGAATTAAAATCAGTGAGATCACAAAAAATAAAACTAACATGTTCAATACCCCAAGGAAGTGTATTAGGTTGCGTCCTGTTCCTTATATACATTAACGACCTGCCGAAATCATTAGATAGACAATTAATGTTACCAGTATTGTTCGCTGACGATGTCTCAATATTAATGAATTGCGAAAACCTTAGCAACCCCAACCTCCTACTACAAAACACCATGCAAACTATAACAGACTGGCTTCATGACCACAATCTTGAAATAAATGCAAGTAAAACCAAACTATTACAATTCAGATCATACAAAAAACGACCTTTAAAATTAAACCTAAACTTTGAACACACACAAATAGAAGAAATAAATACATTTAATCTCCTTGGCATCAACATAGACACCCATATAAATTGGAAAGCACACATAGAACATATAAAATCAAAACTGTCAAAATTCACATATGCCCTATTTCAACTAAAACAAACCACAAATATCAAAACAGCTTTATCTGCCTACTACGCATATGCATATTCGTGGTTGAAATACGGTATTATGCTGTGGGGCAACAGTGTCAATATAAGTGAACTGTTTATCATGCAGAAAAAATGTATTAGAATATTAACACAAATAGACAACACAGAAAGCTGTAGACCTTATTTTATAAAATTAAAGCTCCTAACTCTCCCATCTATATATATTCACGATATATGCTCATTTGTATTCAAAAATATTAATACCTTTACCAAAGTAGAAGATACTCATGACATTAACACACGCCATAAAAAAAGACTATATCTACCACCTTCCAGAACTAAAATGCTCAACGAAAGTCCATACTACATGGCAGTAAAAATATTCAATAAATTACCCAAAAGTATAAAAACAGAAAAAAAACCCACACTATTTAATAAAATGTTAAAAAAATATTTAATACAAAAATGCTTCTATTCAGTTACAGACTACTTAAAAACTTAAACCATACAACCTTTATGTTCCTACTTATAAATATTATAATTTTTTATTAATATAGCGATCTCATTTAAGTATAGAAATAATAGTGAATTTTAAATAACTGATACATTTGTTACACTGAAGGAATAAATTATAATGATATTGATACAAAACATAATTTAATAGATAAATACACAATTGTTATTAGTATGAAATTATAATGAATATGTAATATTAAGTAATTAATTAAAGCCCTCCACATCCGCATTGCAATGCTTGTAAAAGGCCGCTAAGTTCCAAGCACACAAAAATTTCATGTAACACCTTATGTACACTTGGCATGCAATAAATATTTGAATCTTTGAATCTTTGAGTTTCTTGCGGGATTCTTCTCCATAGGACCAACTTTTTGTAACCGACTTTTTGATTTGAAGTGACATCAAACCATGTCAAAGTTAAAATGTTAATATCAAGCTTTAATAAACTATGCTGAAACTACCTAGTAGGTACGTATTTATTTTAAAGTTTTAAGTACGTATTCTTCAAAACATTTCTGTATCGAGTTACAAAATAACATTTCAAACAAACGCGATGTAACAAAAACTGACCTAGTACAACACTGCCCCACTTTCTATAAAGGTCGTTCTCAAAATAATCAATACGCAGTTTGACCATGCAAAAATCCTTATTAATTCAAAATGTCGCTTGCATAAAAACTATCGTTAATTCTATTCGGCACACTCCTGCGCACACAATGGCCAAGACCTGCGCAAAACGCATTCCCCCAAAAATTGAACTTCGCAACAATTATTTTTATTCATTCAAGCTGGCAACACAATGGAGCGTTTCAAATTTCGAACGAAATTTGCGTTTTTGCATAAAATGGTGCGCGGGCCGGCGCGTGCGCAAGCACATTAAAAAGCGTGGTGACCACGTTGCGTGTCGTATGGTACGGACTGTTTTTAGATGAAAAATATAAAATATTATTTTTTATAATATGGAAAAATAGGTACTTATAATATTTTATCCTTAAACTTTACCGCACGAAAGTTAGGAAGACTTAATTCATCAGTCATGGAAGAACTTTGTCCAGGATTTCAATGGCCCATCGTAAATAATAATAAGATTGGTTCAGGGTGACAATGTGTAGATTTTAGTTACTAGGAGTCCGAGATACCCCGTCGTCATCACCATGCGACAGGATTCTTCATATTATTAAAAAAAAGGTAAGTTATCTACGATTGACTATCAGTACTAGCTTTCCGCCAGCGGCTTCGCCCGCGTGGCCTAGGTATTTCTTAAACCTTTCATCCCGTATTTTAACCCCTTACAGTCCTTTTTTGGCATTAAAAAGTAGCCTATATTCTTTCTCAGGCTCTAAACTATCTCTGCACCAAATTTCATTTAAATCGGTTCAGTAGTTTTGGCGTGAAAGCGAGACAGACGGAGTTATTTTCACATTTATAATATTAGTAAGGATTTTAAACAAAGCTTGATCGTAGTGATCAGAACTGTGCAACCCAATTTCTAGACAATACCGATAACTATGATTCCCAAACTACTTCGACGTGCTTAGATTTAATCTTTACTAACTTTAAGGATAAAAACAATTATACTACTGTTGAAGAATTAGGGTTTTCAGATCACTGTGCAACCATTTTCCATACAAAATTAAACAAAAATACCAAACCAATAAACTGGTACACGGAAAAGAGATTATACAATTACCAAAATATTCAAAAATTTAAATCCGAATTAAATAAACAAAATTGGCATGAAATAATAACAACAAATAAAACCGTAAACGAAAACTACCACACATTTAATAACATACTACACAACATTTTAAATATATGTATCCCCCTACAACAAATTAAACTAAAAACTAAATATAAAAAGTACTGGTTAACCAAAGGTATAAAATTATCCTGCAAAAACAAAAGACTACTAAAAATCCTTACAATGAAAACAAATGATCCTATTCTAACAAAATACTATAAAAAATATGAAAAGGTTCTAAAAACATCTGTAACAACATCAAAAAAATTACAATATATAAAAACAATAAAAAAATCCACAAACAAAGTTAAAACCATGTGGAGTATAATTAATGAAAAAACTAATAAAATAATAAAAAATGAAAAATTCAATATAAACCTACAAATGAACAATAGCCTAATGACCGAACCTAAACAGATAGCTAATACCTTCAATAATTTTTTTGCGTCCATCGGGGAAAATACCACCCGAGCACCCGGCAGCGAACCTAAAGGAGCCCCTGTGGTCTGCCCTACAGAAAACACCATGTTTCTCACCCCGGTCAACCCCTACGAAATAAACAAAATAATTAAAAACCTAAAAAATAAAAAAAGTTATGGATTAGACGAACTCCCTCCGTTTCTATTTAAACAGTGTGCAGATGAACTTACACTACCGTTTTCTAAACTAATTAACCAATCTTTTGAAGAAGGTACATTCCCAAATGAACTCAAAAAAGGACTAATAAAACCTATCCATAAAAAAAATGCAAGAACAGACCCAAATAACTACCGCCCTATCGCGCTGCTGCCAACAGCATCTAAAATCTTTGAGAAGGCTATGTGTGACCGCGTCTATTCCTTCTGCGAAAAATTTAAAATTCTAGACGACTGTCAAAACGGTTTCCGTAGGAACAGATCTACAACTTTAGCAGTCTATAAATATGTACAAGAATCACTTAATATTATAAATAGAAGGCACTATGCCATAGGTATTTTACTAGACATGACCAAAGCATATGACAAAGTACAATTTAATATACTATTGGATAAATTATACGGAATAGGGATACGAGGAAACGCCCATAAATGGTTTACATCATACCTCAAAGATAGAGAACAACTGGTAGAAATTGAATATTTCAACCACTGCACAAAAGTAATAGAAAAAATAAGATCCGAAAGTAAAACAGTTAACGCGTCAATCCCTCAAGGAAGTGTAATAGGGTGCCTTCTGTTCCTTATTTACATAAATGACCTTCCAAAGACAATAAATGAACATTGTGTCTTGTTCGCAGATGATATATCCTTGCTCACCTCATGCCAAAATATTATAAATATAAATGATAAATTAAACCACCTTCTCACTTCAGTCACCAATTGGATGGATAACCATAACCTAGAAATAAACTTCACCAAAACAAAATTAATTACTTTTCATCCCCATCAAAAAGCTTCACTAAAACTAAATTTCACATTTAACAACACAAAATTAGAACAAGTAAATGAATTTAATCTTCTCGGGCTATTATTAGATACGCATATAAACTGGAAATCCCACATACAAAAAATTCGATCAAAACTTTCAAAATTTTCATATGCCTTACGTGAGATCAAAAAGACTACAAATCTGCAAACTGCACTCGTCACCTACTACGCGTATGCCCAAGCATGGCTTAACTATGGCATTATACTATGGGGAAATAGCACAGATTCACCTAACATTTTTACCTTACAAAAGAAGTTAATCAGAATAATCACAAACATAGAACAAACAGACAGCTGCAAACCACTTTTTCAAAAACATAAAATACTAACGGTCACGTGTCTATACATTCTCGAAATATGCAAATTTGTCCGAAAGCACCCAGAATTTTATAACACCCGTGAAGAAATACAAACTAAATACACCTTAAGACACAAAAATAGATTAAACTTACCAACATCCCAACTCAAGATACACTCGTCCAGCCCTTTGGTTATGTCCATAAAAATTTATAATAACTTACCCAAAGTCATCAAAGAGGAACTTAAATACAACACATTTACTAATAAATTAAAACACTTCTTGATTACTAAATGCTATTATACAACATCCGAATTTTTTGACGATAAATCATTTAAAAAATAAAAAATTACACAGCTTCCTTGCTTCCTTCCTTCCCTATGTAAAGACATTATTAAAAACCTAGCCTTATTGTAACTACCAAAGAAAATGAATAAAATCATGATGCAATATAATACCATACTAAATATAATATAAGTAATAATTAATAAAAATATAAGTATATAAATGAAAACTAAACATAATATAATAAATAAATACAATTAAACGTTATAAATAAATACAATTAAATGATAATAAATAAATACAATTACCTATAAATATAACACAAATTCACTTATGAATGTCACCAAATAAATACAAAATTTATGTTATAAATGAGATAATAAGAATATAAACACCATAAATATAATATTTTAATGTATACTTTTTAATGGGCAATCAATTTGCAAATGATGCTAAACCCTCTTCCTCTCTCCTAATTTTGCTGTGCCCGACAGGGTCCATAATGATCTAAGTTATTTATAGTCCACCTTTATAAAACATTATGGAATGCAATAAAGTATTGAGTATTGAGTATTGAGTATTGAGTATGATTGTCAGCTTTTGTGCGCGTCTGACTACTTTCTTAATTCCTAATAACTTGGAACCCATGGTCACCCTACGCCCCATTGTAACTAAGCATATATTATATTGTTGCACACGATTGATAAAAGCGATACAGTTTCCCAGTTTTTTCTACAAAAATTTTAATGAATTCCCCCATTCGTAATAATAATCCCGACATTTGCATGAATTCAGATCATGTTGACTGCAATTTTAGTTTATTGGTGAAGCAGGAATCGATAAAATGCATTGAAAATGAAACCGTGGGGTTAGTTTTATTGTTATTTTGGAAACTGACCGGTTTGACGTTATTTTGTATTGTATTCATTTATTTGATGCTGGAACACGAATTCAGAGACCACGCTAAGCGTTAAGTAGGTAACGCTTCCGTATTTCCGTAGTCAAATTTGTATCACAACTTGACATACGGAAGCGTAAGTTTACGCTTAGCGTCGTCTCTGAATATTAGCCTAAGTGCCTGTGTCCCCTCCTCTGGATAGTCTCAAGAATTTATTCTCTCCTGCATAGCGGTTAACAAACACAAAATGTTCACTGTATACACCAACACACATAGTAACCGCAGAAAGAATAAAAAAGCGGTACAAAATTTATATGAAACTAGTTGACCCAGCGAATTTCGTACCGCCAATAAAAGTTTTCTTACCGTTTAAACCTTCCCTAGACTTCCACGAATATTTCAAGACTAAAATTAGCCAAATCGGTTCAGCCGTTCTCCAGTTTTAGCGATACCTACTAACAGAATTGCAATTCATTTTTATAGAAGAAGATTATTATCTGCTAAGTGCTGACGGGAACTTAGGTATTAGTAATCTGTGAAACAGGCTCTAAATATTTTGTGTTAGATAACTGAAGGTTTTACTTACATACCATCACGCCTGTATTTCCTCAAAGGTTAAGCAGAGGTGTATGATGTACAGTTGTACTCCACAGTTCGTTTAGTATATTTATGGGCTATGTAAGGGGCGCGTATATTGCCAATACAGTATACTAAATATAAATATAAATCTTGGGGACATTTTTTACACAGCACCATCTAGTCCCAAACTAAGCAGAGCTTGTACTATGGATACTAGACAATGGATATAATACTTATATACTTTTTTTGTTGTTGTAAATACATACTTATAATACATAAGAAACACCGAGACAAACACAAATACTTATATTCATCACATAAATATTTGTGCCCTGTGGGAATCGAACCCACGACCTCATGATCAGCAGTCCGGTACTCGAACCACTAGACCACAGACGTCGTCAATACTGAGTTGCAAGTGGAAAAAAAATGCTTTGTACTTGTTTGTTGTTATTTAAGCTTGTGTTTTTACTCTGTGGCAGAAATAAATTATTTTCCTTTCTTTCTTTCTTTCAATAACCGTCAACAAATCCAAACCCCGATCATTCCCACATTCCGAGCACTATGCTGTTATATCTTCATCATCAATCCATTACGGTACCCTTTCTAGGCACCGGTCTCTTCTCATTATGAGCGGGATTAGGCTATAGCCCACCACTGGTTGGCAGACTTCACATGCCGTCGAGAAAATTTCTCAAACATGCAGGTTTCCTCGCTATGTTTTTCTTCGCCGTTAAAGGGAGTGATAATTAATTACACACATTATTTCGAAGAGTCAAAAGTCAGAGAAGCCTTGGATTCGACCTCGAGATCTTTGACTTGGCAGTCCAGTGGTCATACCCTTAGGCTATCACTGCTCCTATATCCTGCATAGCGTTACTCCGATGCATAGACAAATAAATAGACAGGTTATTCTGTATCAAAAAAACCACAAAACTTTTTACATCTGACTCCTCTATTAAGTATCTTTGACGTCTTACGTCTAGCATTTTCAACACAACGATCATGTATTAAATTGTCTGAGCGAGGCAATTTCGTGGCCAGTTTCCGAGACAGTATGATGATGCATTCTGCACCCATACCAGTCCATACCCCGTACTCGGAGGTGGTGAAAGCACCTCCGGTAGTGGAAGTTGAACCCAAAGCCGCTGTATTGCACCGTCAGGTACCTTGAGAAAAGAGATATAATAGGCTACAGACTCTTCTTTCTTTTTCCTAGCCTTTTCCCATTATGTTGTTGGGGTCGGCTTCCAGTCTAACCACGATGCGGCTGAATATCACTATTTTATACGGAGCGACTGCCATCAGACCTCCGCAACCCAATTTCTGGGCAATACCGATATTCGAAGGATAGACTGGTTGTCAGGCTTTTTAGAGGGCTACAGACTACAGGACTACACTACACGTATTATAAAGTGCTGAGGCCATCATTGTTACGTTGCAAAAAAGAGATGGTGCTACCTAACTTGTATAGCAGCATCTCTCTCTCGCACTAGAATGACGATGGCTCTAAAGCTTCATAATACGGCCCCAGGTCGAGAAAAGTGTGGTTGGATTTTCCTGTGAAATTTCCAGTAACAGCTCTGAGTCTGCATTTGTGCCCGGATGATGGCAATAGATTCGCTGACTCGTTCTTTACTAAACATGCGAACTGTGGGTGTACATCCAGCAGCTTCTCTGCCTTATCCTTCGGAAAATACAGGCGTGATGATAGGTATTAAAAAATTCTAGGCATCACCCGAACTACCTCTACTCCACGAGCTGACTCTGGTGGATCGGCTGATGATTACCAAGCGACTACAGATCAAGAACGTGCTGTTCCTTCGCGGAAAGAAAAACAGATTCTTCGTCAGGGCTTCCGACCAGACCTTGATATACACGATAGAAGAGGAAAATAGGTAAGTACCTAATGATATGATCCGGTTCGTTAGAATACAATTCATCATCAGCCCGTATTCGTCCACTGCTGGACGTAGGCCTCCTTTAATGAACGCCACAGAGCTCGATCTTCAGCTCCTTTCATCCAGTTGCTGCCAGCTACCTTCTGCAGGTCGTCACTCCACCTGGCCGGCGGGCGTCCTACACTACGCCTGCCTAGACGCGGTCTCCACTCAAGAATTCGTTTACTCCAACGATTGTCGGTTCTACGAGAGACGTGACCGGCCCATTGCCACTTCAGCATGCTAATCCTTTTAGCTATGTCGGTTACTTTGGTTCTCCGACGGATAACCTCGTTACGAATTTTATCTCTCCTCCTAGAATACAATTACTGACGAGAAAATACCTGCTTGGTGGTAGGATCTCGGAGTCTGACTAGTTAGCGACCACCCTTACCTTGGAGTCTGTCGTACAGTATCTTTTTGTATTTTTGTGGAGTTTTTTCGCAAAACATAGGTCTCCAAGACATTTTAAGTTCATATCAGATAGAAAGAAGGTTGATTCTGACAGTTACAACACAAGACAAAATACCATTATGAATATCAGTAGTCATCGACATTAATTACACAATATTCACAACAGCATTAAAAACTGATAAAAAAAGGATTTTTTACAAATACTGTGCCAAACGGGCAAAATTTGCTATTTAGTCAATTATGTTGCAGGATAATGAATTTTATGTAAATTTATTTTTTACATACATCAGTATGTACAGCTCTACCTAACATATCGGGGAATACAGAAGTATATTTCCAGATGGTGGGTAGGCTATTTCTGCTTCGGGTTGCGGCCCCTCCAGCTCCGTGTCACCAACAGCCAAGGCCGCGAGATCATGAGGATACATCGGCCATACTCGTGCACCGCGCGCGTCCTGCCGTGCCAGCTGCAGCACCTGGAAGTCTACTCACCCCCCGGACAGCTGATCGGCAGCGTGGAGCAGCAGTGGACAGCCATCAAACCCATCTACCTCGTCAAGAATGACATTGGTGAACATTTATTTTGGATTCGTGGTGAGTTCTATGAATAATATTATAGTCTGCGCGGAACTAGCTGGCCGCGCCTTATGTGAGCGGCGGGACGGAGGGGTGCGGTTGCTTGCGCGCGGTGGGACGGAGGGGCGGGGGCGCTCGCTTTTGTTCACAGTAACCCGCCGCCTCACCCCCGTCCCTACCTAAGGCGCGGCCAACTAGTTCCGCGTGGACTATAGGTACATACATGTCTGCCTAAAGACGAGCATGCATGAGGGTGATGAGCATAGATGAAGAGAACGTGGTGAGCTATGATCGTAACAAGTGGAAATCTATAGTCAAGTCAGGCGTAAAGCTATGCATGTATGCATGTATACTTATTCATTAGTCCACATAGCACCTGGGGGAAACGGGTTTTACTAACGTATTGTTTTTTATATTAATAGTTGCGTAGGTACTATGGATGGTCGCGAACTCGCGAATGGTGTAGATATCGGCAGACCAGAGTAACTTCAGTAGGGCATCTTTTAAATCTTACATCTACATACAGCTGCTATACAGTTTAGCATCAGTGGAACCGGGACACACTGTTTTTTTTTTATTTTAAGCGGCCCACCTGATTGTAAGTGGTAACCGCCACCCATGGACATCAGTTTCGTCATACCTTATCTTTCACATCCTCGCATCATATATGTGCATATTATCTTGGCCTTGTTTAATAAAGCTGACAATTCGACAAGTCCGACATATGTCGAAAAGTGACAATTCGACAATATTCCTGTTTAATAAAACTTACAGGTAACAAAATTGTCATAGTGGAAAAATTCTACAAATATGTCGAATTGACACAACATTCCGACAATTGTCAGAACTAATTTGACTGTGGTTTTAGACATATTATTATGTCGGTTTTATTAAACGGCTCTTTAATTGACTTTTTTTATACATGTCGAATTGACAGCTTTATTAAACAGGACCCAGGTAAAAAAGCAGTGTTTTAAGTATACTTGTTGTCCTAAGGTCCATGCATAACGGTGAGCTGCTTCCGCGACGTGCAGTTCCAGATCGTGCGGCCAGATGGCACGGCGGTCGGCGCCACCTGCAAGCGGTGGCAGGGGCTCACTCATGCACTATTCTTTGCACCTGTTGTGGATAAGTTAGTAACGAAAACCATTAAAGTTCATTAAAACTCTCCCTACCTCTTCGGGGAATTCCTCAAAGGGGCAGGCAGTGTGTACAATATTCTTTACACTCTTATTTTCACCAATTTAAATAAAAAGTAAACAAATTACTGGTTTGGTGTCCAGTGACTTAAGTTAGTGGGTGGAAGGTCTATACTCTATAGTTCCGAGAACGTTGTTGTCAAGAATTAATCTTCAGGGCTCAGTTATTTGCACAGAAATTTCACTAAGCACAACTCGCGTCCCTATTTTACTAAAAAAAAGACACTTACTAGACGCTACCTAACCGAAGTTTCCCTCCCCATGAAACATGCCAGTCGTAATTTAGTTAATAGAGGACATCATACTAAAAAAAGATAAGTAAATTTGGTTTCAAAAACCTATAATGTATCCCCCTCCCCAGTATTAAAATGCCATCGAAAACTGTCCAGCAGTTTAGACGTGAGAAAAAAGACAGATAAGAATCGATACTTGCGCATATAAGTATGGATTATGCATATTAAAGGGTGGTCCTTCCAGATTCGGCGTAGCGTTCGACCGGGGCCTGTCGGTGGAAGAGAAGGGCTTGCTGCTGGCTGCAACACTGCTGATGGACTACATGTACTATGATGCGTGATGTAATACAATGGGCACATTACTTTTGACTTTTATTTAATTTCTACCTAACAAAACTTTTGCGACCACAACCTCTTTAGAGAAATTTAGATTTTTTTAAATCAGCGCCATCTCTTTTTTGTGAGTTAGTGCCTGTTTGTTTCCTCACCTCTGGATAGTGGACTAAACGACGGATAAATTAAATAATGGAACGTATTTTGTAGGAAATTATCTGCAAAATAATTTAAGGGGAACATACTGAGTGGATACTGCAGTCTATTTATACATCATGATTGCCTAAAATATCTTGCAACACCAGAAAATCAATAAAAATATTCCCAATACTTATTACAATCTAAATGACAATTTTATACAAAACGATTAAGTTAACAAATCCAATAATAATTTAACATTAAATCTCTGGACAACATCCATAAACTCCATAAATAATAAAAATCCAAAGCCATAAAATGCAAAACTGAAAAAAAAACTGCCGAGCGAATGTAAACCTTATATTAATTGCATATTGCTCATTATATCTTAAAAAATAAATACTCGGACATTAATATTGAAATGAGGGGACATCGTTTCGTTATAGTTTAAATGCATTTCTCCATTTTGCACACGAAAACGACGGAATCCCCCTAAAAATGTCGTACGTCCCCTATTTGCATTGTTAACTTTTTTTCTCGGCAGATGTCCGAAAGTAATGGCGCGAATTTTGACAGCGCGCATAATTTTTGCCGCGAACTAAAACTTGCAAAAAAAACTAAATTACTGGGAATTTACCCAACCCTTTTTTCCAAAGGATTGAATTCAATTATGAAAAAACGTAGTAATAAAGGGGTGCTTTTACAGAAACGGGGAAAATATATGTAGGTCACTGGTGTACTTTAGTGAATTAAAGTTTTTTTTCGCGTATAAAAAAGCGTGGCTCGCGCATGTCCCTTTTTTCCAAAAAAAGCAAGGGTTTAAAAATCACAATGGCTTTTTATAAAATGATTTAGAGAACTTTTTCGCGGCAGATTTGCGAAATTACATTTTTTTGTCAAAAAAGTGTATTTTTTACTGTTTTGTAAATAATAAGGTCGTCGGGCCGCGTGTCGAGCGGAGTCGCGTGATTGATCGGGTATTGTTACTTTTTAATAAAAAAAAAGTAAGAGGATGTAATGTAGGGATTGATATTAAACTCGCAATTTTTATACGAGTAGGTAATTTAAAAAAAATAGTACGCTAATTGGGTTAATATTATCAAAAAAAATTAAGTACTTTTGGTCAATTTTGATTAAATTGTAATCAAAATTGACCAGAAGTACTTACAGGTATTATCAACAAAATGCTGACGAAGTTACAACCGCATGGCTTTGCGTCATAATTTCTGTTATGGCGGAACACCACAAACCACAACTCGTGCGCATAATAATTAATATTATTACGTCTACTTCTAGTACGATCGTCGTAAGTCAACTTAATTTATTCCTTGTGAACTAATTATTGTAATCAAGCGATCTGAAAGGTTAAGCTTCGTTTGCGGCGTACAGTCAATGGATAGGTGGCCATTCTTATTACATCGAGATCCCTCTGTGCTTCGAAGTGGTTAGCTGTCATTCAGTGGTTGAGATAGAAGGCTAAAAACTGGATTGCGGAGATCTGATAGCTTTCGCTACGTGTAAAATACTGACATTCAGCCACAACTTGATGAGCCAACCCCAACATGGTCATGAAGTCATGATTATGAGTTGAGTCATTCATCCGACGCCCGCAGACAGTGTACCTAATTCTAGGTAAGTACCTATACCTTATTAAGAGAAGGAAAACAATAAACATAAACAAAATACAGACTCATTTACCTCAACACTGATTCACGTTATTAACACCAAAATTATTTAGAAACTGTTTAAATATTGTCTTGAAACCAACATACATCGTAAAGTAAAATATACAAGGTGGAAAGGACATCGACGCACAAACGTTGGTTTCACTCAAGGTCAAAAATAAAATGACAGGTCATTAATGTAGAAAATGACCGGTAATAAAGATATTGAAATTTTTGAGCGCGCTGTGTATTGCTAACAACGCTATCATAACGCTCCGCGGTGAATATTATCGCGCGCATAATCCGAAATAAATGAAATAATGATTTTTTAATTATAAATCTAATATCCATATTAGATTTTATATATATTTTTTATATTTTATTTTATATATTTTATAATTAAAAAATCATTATTTCATAATACATAACATAGAAATAATATTTTTTTACACGTTCAAGTAAAAACAAATGCAGAAAAACTTGAAAAAATGATGAAAAAACGGAAAATTTCAACGCAGGTGGGTCCAAAATCATGTACTGAACTCATGGTATTCGGATGTGCGTCGATGTCCCTTCCACCTTGTACTATGCTATGCCTCTCTTATTATTGACGATGTGTGGTCTAGTGGTACCGGACTGCTGATCACGAGGTCGTGGATACGATTCCCACAGAAGACAAGTTTTTGTGATGCAGCGACGAACATAAGTGTTTGTGCCGGGCTGCTTCCGTTGGCTGGCAAAATATACAAGGTGGAAGGGACATCGACACACATCCGAATACCATGAGTTGGAGGATTTCCTTAACTTTTTTCATCAATTTTTCCATTTTTCTGCAGTTTTTTATTACTTGGACGTGTAAAAAAACATTATTTCTATTTACCCAAATTAGACGTAGAATTAAGTAATTAAATTATTTAATTTATGACGGATCGCGCGCGCGATAACCTTCACCGCGGAGCGTTATGATCGCGTTTTTAGCAATACACTGCACGCTCAAAAATGTCAATATCTGTAATAACCGCTCATTTTCTACATGAATGACCTAGGTCATTTTATTGAAACCTTGTCACGATGTTTGTGCGTCTATGTCATTTCCACCATGTATAAAAAATAAATTCACCACCCATATTTCTCAAAACTGTCATGTCTCTCTAGTTCTGCTGTTGTGAATTGTACAATGTAGGCGCATCTACTATGATTTCAAACTCTTTTATTTAAACAATAACAACTGTTATTATAGTACAGTTACAGGCTAACATTCAGAGACGATGCTCAGCGTAAAGTAAGGCTTCCGTATGTCAAATTTGTATGACAATTTGACATACGGGAGCGTAAGTTCATGCTGAGTCTCTTCTCTGAATCTCAGCCACAGTGTTTACCTACTGTAAACACTATATGTATAAACAAAGGATTTAACGTTTAATTAACTGTGTAATTGCGTAAATAATAATGAATAATAAACTGTAACACTTAATTTAATTTAAAATAAAATTGCAGTCATGTTAAACGTTGATAATTACAAGAAACAATTATGATTTGGTTGTTTTGTTTAAATTACAAGAATCAATCACTGTTTCGCAGTTGTGAATTTAATTTGAAATAATTTACCTTATAAGTACTTATTTAACTAGCGACCCGCTCCGGTTTCATACGGGTGCAATGTTGATACTCACGGTTTTTTGTACTATAACATGTTATGCAAGTCAATGCGCTGAGCACGTTATGACAATATGTTTTGTTTTTCAACATTTACCGTACCATTAATGTAAATCCTAAGATTTATCAACGGAATGGTGGTAAAAGTTCGAATCGCAAACCTTTTGGGACATTTACCATTAGGAATTGGTAGATCTTAGGTTTTACTGGAATATCTTAGGATTTACTGCAGTTCGAGCTTTTACAGTAACATATATACTACATAGGTATAAACCTTCCTTTTGAATCACTCTATCTATTGCTGAAAATTGTTGCGCTGCGTAGTTTAAAAGATTTAAGCGTACAAACAACGGGAGCGATATTTTTTTATGTACTTAATAACATAGACCATCATGCCTATTTTGCCCCGAAGAGTTAGGCAGAGGTGTAGATACTACTTCACACACAGTTCGCCAATATTTTTAGGTCTCATGTAATAGTTAATGGCAGGCAATAGGCTGCCCGGTTAATGCAATCAGCTTGCCCCCTATCATATTCATAAGACCTAAGCATACCGGCAAACTGGGTTTACATTAGTACACCTCTTTCTAATCCTTCAGGAAATATAGGAGTGATGGTATGTTACAAAAAAAAACGCGTTAAACTGTGAAGGACAACGTTATATAAATTGTGTGCCTAATAGGTATCATGCTGCTATAAATGAGACAGTATAGGGCCGAATTAAGGCATACATAGGCCCCTAGGCAACGCGTCTAGCTTTTTACCAAAAGAAAAATAGGCAGATGTCTACTTTACCTTTAGATTAATCAAGGATTAATGATTAATGATTCGACGACGTCTGTGGTCTAGTGGTTCAAGTACCGGACTGCTGATCACGAGGTCGTGGGTTCGATTCCCACTAGACACAAATATTTATGTGATGAATATAAATGTTTGTGTTTGTCTGAGTGTTTCCTATGTATTATATGTATGTATTTACAAAAAAAAAAGTATATAAGTATTATGTCCATTGTCTAGTACCCATAGTACAAGCTCCGCTTAGTTTGGGACTAGATGGTGCTGTGTAAAATGTCCCAGGATATTTATTTATTTAATGATTATAATCAATACAACCACGATAAAAAAAAACAAATAAAAATAACTATCTTTTTGTTTTTTTTGAGCATTTTCCATGCTAAGATTTATTATTAATTATTTTAATGAAGGAAAAAATCGGCTGGCGGGCAGGATTCGAACCTGCGTCTTCTTTTACTTCGTTAACTTTTGTCACTCTTCAAAGAAAACTGCAATAAGCGACTCATCTTCGAGAAGTATTTGTATTTCGTATTACTATGAAATTAGTCATTTACTCTTACAATGAATGAAATGAATCAATTAATTTATTGATTCATCAATGTTTTTGATTTCATAAGAATTTATTGTATTTTAATTTATTGTAATTTATTGTTTTCCTAATAAGTAAATATCCTTGTATGTGAAAGTCCGCATGTGGCATGTGGGTAGGCAGTCTTCAGACAATGTCGAGTTATTCTCTCAAGCTGGTTTACTCACAACGTTTTTCCAGATTATTGAAATTGATGTCATGTTTAAAATACACACAGTATCGAAAATTTTCGAGCTATTATTAGGGTCTAGCTTTAGCTTTAGGTCTTAGCTTTACCTTGGATTCGAATTCGAGACCTAAAACTAAGCAATTGGTAATATCAATAAGGTACCTACTTCACAAACGTCACAATCAGCGTCACAAGATATTGTAATTATAACAATATTATATGCAATGTAATTATTTTTTATTACCTACTTATTGACCAGCAAAAAGCCAAATAACTAAAAAATAAATTTTTAGACATTTCTAATTCGATTCGATTTTATTTTCAAAAAAGAACTCAAATTCGAGTTCAAATGACAACGAAGCGTGTCGGCCCGCGACCGTAGGGTTAAATCCCGTGTAATGTTGACACTAAGCTTAACCCCTCGCCTGCTCCATGTTTTGCCATGTTTTTTTAACATTTAACCCATTTTTCAACAATTTCACTGCATTTCCCCCTTGATAAGTTTGACAGATGCGACACCCAGCAACCCTCGCGGCGCGATTTTTAATGGATGTCGATTTTTTTACAAAAAAGCGCATTTTTGTCAAGTTTTTTTTATTAATCTAAAGCTGACAGTTGACGCGAATATAATCTTTAATTAAGACTATTTTTGGCGGAGTTTTTTTTTCAAGTTAGGGTTGTAATTGTGTGATTTATTTATAGGATATCTTGCTGAATAGGCTTAGGAAGTTTTTTTTATTTATTATTTTGACTAAGATTAGTGTTCAATTAATAAATTTGTCAAAAATTGCTTGTATTTCTTCTTTGGCTATGTTTATAATTTATGATACTATTACCTTAATTACCTAGTTACGTAAGTAGTAAGAACGTAGTTCTACGTTTTGTTTGCCCCGAAGCGCGCAGCGTTTTGTCGCAATTAGGTATAATAAAAATAAATATACATATAAATACATGCTATTTATAATTAATAATTCAAATAAATAATGTAAGACAAAGCCTATAATTAATATAATAACATACCTTTATTTTATAATACCCAATAATTAATTATGATTGGTAACTACCGTAGCTAGAAAAATAAATCCTCCTCTCTTCTAAAATTGCTGTGCCCTACAGGGTCCATAATGATTCTTGTCTAATTACACCACCTTATTGTACATTATGGTATGCAATAAAGAATATGAACATGAATATGAATAATAATATGCGCACGAGCCAAGAGTAAATAGGTTTTTCCTTATTTCCAAAATGTATAGGTACGTCATGAACTGTACTTGCGTAATAGTTACGTATGCAACCAATAAAACTTATGCTCAGGTAGGTTGTCCTTTTTCATCAATCCAGAATCATGTACCGAACTCATGGTATTGATGTGTGACGATGTCCCTTCCATCTTGTATGTGCCAGGAATCTATTATATGTATACACCAAAGTATAGCTCATACTTATTGTACTTACACGCCCGATGATAAGCGGCAACTGCTGCCTGGAGATGCCAGCAACACCAGGGCTGTTAATATAGGCATGAAAATTGAAAAACTAAATTTCAAATAACTTAATTAGTTCTGAAGATTTATGGCTGATAGTCAGTAAACAGACCAACCAGAAAAGCTTTCGTCTTTATTGGAATATAAAGACGAAAACTTTCAATAAATGTTTGCTAAAATGAAAACTTAGCAATTCCTCTGGAATCTGTTAATATTTAAATCTAAGCAATAATTAACTTACTTCCATTAACTGCACCTAAATTAACATTATTAACATTTTAAGTTTCAATTTAACTTAAATTCATAAGTGCGTGGAAATCTTATTTTGAAGGTAGAATTCTGACCCTAAGTTCGTCAGGCGTGGTAGCAAATTCCAAATATTCTGCCGATAAGCATTAACACAGTTTCTGTGTGACAATATCCTCAAACCAAAATGTTGTATAGTAGGAAGAAAAATAAAAACTCATCAATTATTTGTATATTTAATTTATTGAATACGGTAGAAATGCTTCGTAGTAATTAATGGAAAACAAATACATAACAAACAGACGGAGCTAGGAACATATACCGACCGCAAACCACATTGTAGCCCTTATTACTCAGAAAAATATTATTAAAAAAACATTATTCCACGAAAATTTACCTTCGAACTTGTATTTTCGAATGAAAAGGCAATTTACCTTATTTATTTCTACCTGTTTTGTATTTTTATTTAGTCACATGGCAACAAAAACTAAATATATTTTTTGTTGGTTCATGTTGCTTAATATTTGTTGCAGGTTCTTATTGACCTTTGCATTTGTCAAAGCAAAATTGTTATTTAATTTAAAAAAATAAAAAGTGCTACAAAATGGTTCCAGCATAAGGTTTGGCTTTCTCCTAAAGCCAGAATATAATTCTCTTTATATATTTTAAAATATGATTTTATCCAATATGGATGCCAGAAGTTTTTTAATCGCTATTGCAATTTTAATTGAAAATAAATGTTCGCCTCCAATTTTATATTTGTAATTTCCTAAATATATATTTTAGTTATATTTTCTTTACTAATGGCCATCCACATTGGTAAAATTTTTATAAAGTAATTTGACTAGAAACAACACAGTTTTTATATACTTAACTCGAAAAAATATTTTCATGTTATCATACAGTCGCACTAAAATACGATTAAATTATTATTACGAACGACTAGAAATAATTTTGGAATGAAGGAACTTTTCAAGAGATCATAACGTTCTGTCAACATCAAATATTATTTTTAATAATAAACCTCTTAAATATTTGAGATTGACAAAATAGTCACAAAATTGTCAGAGACCAATTTCAGATCTTCACAAAATATTAAAACAGTGATCTGAAATTAACCACGAAAACGTTTGTTAACTTGTTATTAAAAATACTTAATTATAATTAACTTAGGAACGTATTATTTTTGCAAAAAATATTTTGTTGCATTATTTACCCGTTTTTAGTGTCATTTCCATAATTTTTATTTTACAAAAAATTCAATCAAGTAGTACTTACGTATTTCTAATCTTTTTGTTTCTTGTAAAGCACTTAATGGTAGTTTGTTCAATTTTATAAAACTTATTTTAACTTAAAAACATCATAGGTTATTCATAAAAAATACGGGTGCCAGTAATGGCAAAGTTGAACTTCAAATTAATTGAAAAATTATATGAAAATATAGTTTTATAAAGTAGAATAATAACTAAATTATTTTATAAGAAAAATAAAACTAAAATATTTTTTTGCAATAACAATAATGACGATTTTGAAATAATAATTATAAATTATTATTTTGGAAAGCGTGCGACTGTATTGCCTGTTTGCGAGCGTTGTACTTCAGTGAATTATTGTTAACTATTATTATCACTCCTGTATACCTTTCTGCTACACTTAATAATTAATTTGTACTGTTTTATTATTTTGTTTACCAACCTCCGATACCTTTCACACTTGGTTAACAAATTTGTACTATTGTTACGATGTGGACGTAGCGAAGATGAGACAGACCGACGTGATGTAAAGTTTATTAGACATTACATAATTATTTTATACAAAAAAAAAATTTTTTCCTGGTCTCTTTTATAGAGAACATTGACTAACAAAAAACCGTTAGCACCAAGACATTTAAAAACAAATGATGGCTACGAGCTAACATTTTCATTGCAAAAGTTTTACCCTTAGCAGTACCTTAATCTTTATAACAAATACCCTGAAAAGGGTAAAAATAGAGCAATTTATGTTTTAGTATACGTATTTAGTTAGTTTATGCCAAGATTTTCTAAAAATAAAAATGTTGATTTTTGCGTTTCGATTATAGAATATCTTTTCAACAATATTTTTTTAAGAAATATTACAAGTTACAAGTCTCGTAATTGACTAGTTGTCTTACGCATAAGAATCACAATAACACCGTACTATTATCGTGTTACCTAATCTTGTTAATCAGAATTTATAATTACATTTTTTCAATGAAAATGACCTTACATCAAAGCCGCATTCGGTAACCCAAATCTTTATATCAAATAACTGTTGTATGAATTTTGGTTAAAATTTTGTTTAAATGTTTCAATATACAGTTAAAAAACTAATTAAGAATAGTACTCGCTAATGTCTATTTAATACTTCATACATAATATAATATAACTCATCTATATAATAAAATCTCTTATGGGGTCATCAAATGGTTTACCCTACAATTTGATTAGCACTGGATATATGTACGTATGTCAATATTTTACATATAAATACTATGTATTAAGTGCTTTCCATCAACATTATAACAGGAAAACACTTATTCTTATTTTTCCAATCTTCGCTACGTCTCTAATCTTGATTTTCACTCAAAGTACAACGCGTTTGGATAAACTAAATGTCTCGAACACAATTTTTAATACATTTTTCACTACATCCAATGATTTCGATCTCGGTGACCGTCCATTCTCCAAATATAATAAAAACCCGGCATTCTCTACTTTTGTTCCACAAATGCTCATAGAAAATGGACGATAACAGGAGATCTTACCACGCGTACAATTGTATTAATTTGTTATTATTTAAAACGTTATTAATATAATTTGTTGTTTCGCGCGCCCACGTCTCGGCTCCGCATCAGGTCATGTTTGGCTCGCCCGGAAGACTAATAGGAAGATGGATATTCAAAATAATTTCTGCTTTTATTTTGAACTCTATGCCTAAGTTTTGGGGAACTATACGTAGGAACTTTAAAAATATATCATAGGTAGTAATTTTAGGCTTTGGAAAGTTTTGAAATTCGTTGTAAATATGAAGAATATATATTTTTTCGGAGTTTCAATTGCAATAACTTTCCTTTAACACTTATTGTTTTATTTAAACTGCTTAGATAATGTAACCTTTGCTTAAGGACTAAAAGTTACTCGCATTTCTTCAATTGGTTTACCCTGATCCAAAATCACAATTATTATAATAACAATCAGGTTTAGTATTTCCTGTGCGGAGCCGTTACAAGAGCAACCTCTAGTTTCTTTAAATTTAAAATTACAACTTACGTACATACATAGGAACTTTCTTTAGAAGCTGCATGGTTTGTACAAGCTAACCTCCACACTGATCTACCAATAATGAATTATTTAAACAAACTTTGTTACGATTTTACCCATCAAATAAGTCTTGATCATCAAGATAATAATATATAAGCGATCGCCGCGCCGCTGCGCTCTGCACAAGCCATGATTTTATTAAATTTTCAGTCTTTTTGGTGGCAGTAAATATAATTATTCAAAAATGTACATCTTAAAACGTTGGGTTCAAAATATTATTTTTATTTAAAGCGGTTTATAACTGTTTTATATAAGTGCAGCGAGCAGCAGCGCGGTGTCGGCAGCAGTAACACATTATGTTTACGATTACAATACAAATAAGTATAATGCAGCGGGGCGTTCGGCAGCGGGCGCGCCAAGCTCAGCCCGCGCGCGCCCCAAACAATGACCCGTATATATTGGTGTGTTACACAACAAAACCCGTCTGACCGAGCCCCACGACCACATATCTAATCAAATTTAATACTAAAATTACGTTTAATGTTGATCACTGCCCAATGGTACGTATCTTTGTGCTTTAAGTCACTCGTAGACAACAATAAATAGTATCGAGTAGCTAACATGAGCGCGCGGCCTCCCTCCGGCGCGGCGCGGCGTACTAACGCACTAACTATATTTGTACTTTATTGTAACTCCAAAATATAATTTATACAATAACAGCTAATATAAAAACTAACGTCGTGAGGTAGAGCGGTTGTCGTAGTACTACGTGGCACGTGCATGGGCCGGTAGTACAGTGGGGGAGCCGCGCGGCGCGGCGGAGTGGCGCCGCGTGGCGCGTTGTCGCGCGCTCGCGCGGGTGCCGGCGCCGGCGCGCTCCTCAGTGATCAACATCGCACCGGTACTACGACGCTATCGTGAGTGCGCACTCACCGATAAAATACCTTTAAATAATAATTACTCCTAGGGTGTATTTCTTCTCCCGATCGAAATCGACGTTTCATAAACTCGTCTCGGACCGACCCGACGGAACATCGAGGAGATAATAATAAATAATCGAATTTATAAGCGGCAACGTTTCATATATCACCCGTTCAATATAATTCTCAATATATGAAGTTAGACTCTGACAAAAAAGAGGCCGGGGGCCGCCGCGCGGTGTGGCGCTCGAGCGGGCGGCCGCGGACAGCTTCTCCCTTTACAAATTACGTCTCATAATATTTCAGCAATCGCTTGAAGGCACACAGCGTTAAATGTAGTTAGTACAGTTCAGCGATCGTAGGCGCGCGCACGCGGCGGTGTAGTCGCTAGCCGCGAGCGCGCGCTCGCGTCCGGCAGCCGAGCGGCGCGGCTAGGCCGGCGTCAGCGTTAGCGTGACGGTGGCGCGACGCGTAGCGCGACGCCGCACCGGCAGGAACACCAGCGCCGGCACCAGGCTCAGCGCGCCGCCCGCCTCTTCCACCACGAACGGCTGCATGGTGAGTGGGGCCTGCGGTGCGCGTGGCACCGCCAGCAACGCGCCTGCGCCGCCGTGAGCCGCGCGCAGGTGCGCCTCCAGCGCTGCAAAACCCTCCGCACGAAACTCGCAGCGCGAACACGAGTACTGCGCGTCCGCGTCCGGTTCACCCTCGCCGCTCTCGGGGCCTACTTCGCCGCCGTCCATCTCGCTACCACACACACTACCAGGTGGCTCTGGCGGCAGTTCAGGCTGTTCATTTACCTGCTGCTGTGCGTGCGCGCGTTCGTGTGCGAACAGGAACGCAAGCACATCCGTAGTGAATGGACAATACGAGCAGGCATAAGGTTTATCACGTGTTAGCAGATCTAGAGGTCTCGGTGGTGGTGGTGGTGGCCGTGCTGGTGGTGCATGCTCGGCTAGTAAGTGCGCTCGCAATGCTCGTGGGCCACGGAAGCGACGCGCGCACAGTGGACATGGCTCAGCGGGCGCGGTGGCAGCAGGCGCTGGGGGCGCAGGGATGCCGTGTGTGTTGTGTTTGTGCACACGCAGAAAGTATTTGCTACAGAGCTCCTTGTGACAAATGTCACAGGTAACACCACCAAGCTGCGTGCCGCTCTCTAGTGAAATACCGTGCATTCGCTGCATGTGGGTGCGCATGAAGTACTTGTTACACAGCTCCTTGTTGCAGATCTCGCAAAAACTCGAGCCGGAAGAGGATGCGCGTCGCTCGTCAGGTGGTGGGGGTGACGTGGATGGTGGGCGCGGGCCCGGATCGTTCGGCTCATCTGCGAGTCGCTCAGCCGCCAGCTCGTTCAACTGAGATATCATAGTCTGCAGTTTGCGCAATTCTTCACTCGCAGAACCGGGCGATGCTATACCACGCTCTTCTACTATAAGATTAAGCGGACTCGTTTGCCCATCACGTAAAGCTGCCTCAAGCTCATCTTCGCATTCTCGCTTGACTTCGGCCATCTCCTCAGGATCTAATGGTGGTGGCAGTGAATGCGACCGCGGTGGCGTGTCAGGTGGTGGTCCTGATAGCGCGGGTGGAGTGGTAAGTGGTGTGGTAAGTGGCGTGCCGAGCGGCGTGCACAGTGGGCCGGCGGGTGGCGTCGCTGACGGCGGGGAGTGGTCGTTGATGGGTGAGCGTCGCGCTGGTACACCGTGCCGCCGCTCCCGGTGCGTCCGCAAGAAGTATTTGTTGCAGTACTCTTTACAACATATTTCACAAAACGCTTCTGGATTAACAACGCCAAGACGGCGCAGTGCTTCGGGCTGGAAGCCCGACTCACGCGCTCGCCGTGCTGAATCTGGTGATAAACGGCGCGGAGTACCCCCTGACTCCTCGTCGGAGGCGCGCCGCGGCGGTGAGGGCTGCGCAGGTGGCGGTGCCGCAGGCTGCGGATCACCACCATCGTAGATTCCGTGCTTGTTAGCGCGGTGAGTCTTCAGGAAGTACTTGTTACAAAACTCTTTGCAGCAGAGGTCGCAGTATGCCTCGGGGTTGAAGATCCGCGGAGGTTCGTGTCGCGGCAGGAGGCGGAAGGCGGCGAGCGGGTCGAAGGTGGGTAGGCCAAGTTCTCCGAAGGCGAGCGCGCTCTTATAGATGTCGGCCATTTTTGCGTGCAGATCAAGTGGCGGGGGCGCGAGATGCTGCGGCTGCGCACGTGTCGGCGCCGCCTGCTTGCGGCGCTTGCGGCCGGGGCTGCTGCCGCCGCTCTCCAGGTCCAGCTCGCGCTTGACCGCCGGCGCGACAGACATCGCGTCACCGCCGCATCTGGAACGATACACACTACACGTTACTATGGGCATAGAGCACACGGTGTGAGCGTTATGCCTGATAAGACAAACAGCAATCGCTGTGGAAATATAAAGTAACCTATACCTCGGTCATCATCTTCCTAGCCTTTTCCTAACCATGTTGGGGTCGGCTTCCAGTCTAATCAGATGCGGCTGAATATTAGTATTTTACACGAAACGACTGCCATCAGACCTCCGCAACCCAATTTCTAGGCAATGCTGATATTCGAAGGATAGACTGGTTGTCAGGCTTTTTGGACTTCTACCACTAACGATTGTCACAGGTGTTCAGCGTTGCTATAACTTAGCCACGAGCCTCTACCTAGGTACTAAGCCTAAATCGTTTAATATTTCAAAAGGCTAATTTGGACTGAAATAAGTTTATGTTGTGTTTAAATTGATTTTACTACCAAGACAAAATCATTTCGCTGCGGGAAAATACAGTTAAGATGATTGAAGATACATAATTATACAAAAAATACATCATTCGGGGAAGAGAGCTAGAAACACTAGTTTGACACACTAAAGGCGATACACACTGTAGACAGCAACTCCGTTACTACTCTATACAGTTCGCGCCAAACTTATTGTCCGGGTTGAAGTTGGCACGGGCTAACTTTAACCCTGCCGTAAAAATCGGAGGAAGAAAAATATTAGATTAAAATGATTTGAAACGACAGCCTACGACTTGAGCTTTAGTTTTTATTTATTATAATCCAATATTTCTCTTTCTCCGATTTTTACGGCCGAGTTAAAGTTAGCTCGTGCCAACTTCAACCCGGACAGTAAGTTTGGCGAGAACAGTACTCTGTGTTACTCTCCATAAAAAAATGATAGGCTGTTGTATGATAACTGTTGTCATTCGATAAATAATAAAAAAATATTATTTGTACACAAAGTTATTTCTAAAATATTATTTCATAAATTAACAATATTGTTCGGGAAGGGTAAACCTTATTTACATAAGCTAAAAATACTTTTATTTCATAAAACTTAACAAGTTTGCCGACAACTTTGTATGGGTTGATGAAAAAGTATTTTTGATTAGTATCTACTATTAGTACCTACTACTATTAGTACTATTAGTACCTACTATTAGTACCTACTTCTAAAAGTTAAAAGGTAAATGATAGCAATTTATTATTGTATTTTTTTAATAATAATAAATAACTTCTTAAAATGACTAAATGATTTTGTAATTATATCAAAATATTAAAAAAAAAAATACAAATATTTGTAATTTAAATAAATAAATGTAAATAATAATTATTACTTTCTCACTGATTATATTACAGTGATAATCAGTGAGATACCTATATTGAAGCAAGATATCATTATTAGGTATATTTAAATAAATAAAATATTATGAAAGTTCACATTTATAATTATTGTAAGTAGGTTTATATAAAATTGTGTGATTGTGAGTTTGATTTTATTAAAATTGAAAGACTAGTTGGTGCGTAGTTGTTATCTTATCTCAAGGATTAATATTTTTACACCCTGCACATAAATACATTTTAACCATTTGTAACAAAAGAGTGTACGTTCGCAATGTTAGTACAAATAGAAACATCGTATGTTAAATACCATACAAGATTCCAATAAGAAATCTCCTCACCTACTATTCTCCTGTCTAAGATCTATAGCCTCCATTGTTCACCACTTAGTCCTAATCACCATCATAAAAACACCACAATTCAAAAATCACCGCACACGTAATCACCAAAAAGTATCATTGAGGTCAAAAAATACTTGTCAAAAATAAAAAAGTACATTCACTCGCGAAATGTTCTCAGCTTTCTCGCTTTTTTTGGCACGTGCTATCGCTTGCGCGTGCGCGCTTAAAACTGATGTTTTAAGTAAAAACGAGTGCTGTGTATTTCTTTTTTTTGTTAGAAAATAGCAAAAACCGTGGACCCCACCCGGCCGCCCCTAGTTCAGTCGATTATTTGACAGGGGGCCGGTGCATTATGCTTTAGCGAGGGATTACATGGCTCTGATTATTTCGATGCAGATTCCTCACGAATTTTATTTTTAATTTCGAAACAACTAGAATATTTTACCGAGCAGGTACACAAGATTTTACCCTATCAAAAGTAAACGGTGGCTTTTCTGAATCTAAATTTGATAAATCAATATTAAATTTATTCTGTTGCGTATTCTGATAAAATGTATAAGTAAATCATTTTTTTAATATAAAGATAAAACATGTTTTTAATAATTTTTTAGTGCAGCTACTAAACATTTATTAAAATCATTAAAAAATATTTGAAAAGATTGCGCATTATTTATACTCTTATACATAATATTTATTCAAATACTCGTAAGTCGTAACTAGACACTGACAAATTGTGAAATTTATACTAAGCACCTCTTCCATGTAAACCGCATCTAACAACAAACAATACGCGTTGCTTTCCAAAAATTTGGAAACACTATCAAAAGGGCGTCTCTGATCAAACACGCTCTGTCTCGCTCACACTTACAACATTCCGCCGTATCTCTATCACACTACACAATATGTTTTTCTCACTCTATCATGGTGGTGTCTACACATACACAATTACGCAGATATGAACTTTTGAGTAATGGGGGTTATAAATCTTACTTTCGATTTTGACGGTTTCATTGCTTATTTCGTTTTCAATATAATTATTAATAGTTCATTTTTATATTACCTGCTTGGTACCGACGCTATGTCACTATATTGAGTAAAGTCCTCCCCCTTATCTTTCATGTTAGTGCTCAGAATGCATCTAGAACTCTAGATCATCCTACCACTGACGACACCTATCTCATCGCTTTGCAGTGGGATGCTATTCGGTTTCCGTTTTTTATAGATTTTTTTCGTATGAGGTATTTATTTTACAATAAAATATTTAATAATAATTATTATTATTTATTTTACAATAAATAAATACGGTAAAATTTTAATGGCTTACTTTGTATAATTTTCCAAAAAAAATTACATAAATTCATAAAAACAAGAATTTAATATAATAAATAATGATTTATTATTTTTTGTCAAATAAAAAATTCATTATTTTTATAAAAAATAAAATGTTTGTTTTTCTTTAGCGTGAGTTAGTGTTTAATAGATTAAATAACTACTAATGTTTAATGAAAACACGATAATGTCTATTAAAAATTTCAAATTTATTTGCAATAAAATTTACGTATATTATTTTTTTATACTTTGTATGGCATTGGATATAATTATTATCTAAATAAATAAAATATTGAAAACTTTTATAAGTAGATTGTTCAAGAAAATCCCGAAACAAGTACCTGAACACAGCATAAAGAAAAAATTGGTACCTAGGTATTGCGCAAAGTTCAAACAAATGTTATTTGATATAAACAACCAGTGCCTTTCCTCGCGGTTTTCACGGCATTTTTTCGCCACCAAAGTAAAAAGTTTTTATTAAAAGTCGAAAAACAAGTTTAATTACTTTCTAAGAGAGTGGAGGGGCCGACATCAATTCCCCTTATTACAGTGTTATTGTACTAGATAGGCACCCCCGTTTATTGTTTGGTTTCTGTGATCATATTTAAATTAAAAATTAGAATTTATTTCTGCTTTTAAAGTAAATTTTATAGTACTAGATAGCGCTAGGCTTGTCCTAACTAAAACCTGAGAAGAAACGCCAAAAATAACTGGTTTCCTGTTATAGTATTCACGCTTTTTTTTTAATATCAACTCAAGCATTTTGTGGTGTATTTATAGAACCAATTAGCTACTCAAAATCAACACATGATTATAACAAAATTGTTCACGAGATCTAAAAAAAGTAAAGTAAGTAGGTACAAATTAAAAAAAAATGTGGATTTTTCAACAATTTTGTTTTATGTGGGTTTTGAAGCCGCGATACTTGTCACAAACAAACTTTATACTTATAGGACTATCTAGAAAGTATCTAGGTGTATTCTTTATAGTGTCCCTCAGAAAAAATATATTGAAGTCGATTCCGTGCGACAAAAAACAGTCGAATTAAGAATCAACCTCCTTTTTCGAAGTCGGTTGATAACACTCCTTTGCGGGTCGCGCTTAATCATTTTGAAAAGTGAATTTTCCGAATACTACCCCCGCTGTCATTTAGATTCCAATCATTCGTTTTAAAATGCCCCAAAGTATTTCGAACTGACGCCTTTACATCACGCTCTTATTTATTAAAGAGTTCAGCAGAGGTGTTAACTTGTACGTCAACAAAAGATTTAGCTATACATGCAACCAACGTAATCTGCAATCTTAGCACTACTGCTACGTTAGAGGTCCTGAGTTCGATTCCCAGGTAAAGGAGTTAGTTATTTGGATTTTTCTGAGTAACAGTTTAGAGTTTTAATTTTAATGGGCTCGCCCCCTTACATGGGATCTAAACACACCGGACACACATCTGTGCCTCACCTTTTGGGGAATACAGGCGTGATGGTATGGAACTGAAATCGCAAGAGACTCACTGAACTCCGGGTTAGGTTACTGGGACATCAAACCCAACACCTTCAGCCGAACTTTCGTCTGTTAGTCCGTTGAGGTTTTTATTCGGCCACTGACCACTTTGTATTACTATGATCATTCTTTAGCTGCCGCGCCCTCTATCCCATGTGACCTACAACTGTCAGAGATCTATACTAGATATAGTTTAGTTTATAAAGTAGAAAAAATAAAGAGGGGATGAGCATAGATGAAACGAAAGTGGTGTGCCAGGATCACACCTGTGACACTCCATACAAACTTTCCGATACCGCTGCACACTACAATACCAAATGTCAAACTTGTCAAAATTACGTATGTACACGTGCAAATTCAAATGTGTGCGTGAGAGTACGTAGGGTTTGTTGGCAGCCCGTCCGGCAAGAACACCGGCAGAATTCGGGGGAGCTGAGGTATCTGACGTTAGGGAGGGGCGGAGAGTGGCTATTCTCTTATTATTTATTCTGTGCCAGGATCGTAGCAAGTAGTCTATAGTATTTGCCTACCCCTTTGGGAAACAGGCGTGAAGCTATGTATGTAGTAGAGGTAAAGTTAACATTATATTTTATGGATTTTTTACTCGACTGCCGAAGGAGAGTTATGTGTTTGACGTGTATGTATGTATGTCCGTTCCTATGTCCGCTCGTAACTATTCAACGGCTTTACCGATTTAGATAAATGATACCTCATTAGATTTTTGCCTCAGAACTGCCTCGTTGGTCTAGTGGTCCCAAACGCGACTGCTACGCTAGAGGTCCTAGGTTCGATCCCCGGGTCGAGTAAAGTGTTGTTGGGTTTTCTGTGAAATTCCTAATAGCAGCTCGGAGTCTGGATTTTTGCCTGGTTTATGGCAATAGGCTCGCCCCCTATTACATGGGACCTAAACATACTAGCGAAATGTGGGTGTACATTAGTACGCTTCTGCCTACGCCTTCGGGAAATATGGGCGTGATGATGGTAAGTTTAATTTAAAGGTGAGTGGGATTAACATGGCATTGAACTATCTGCAAAAAAAGAAGTCAGTTGAATGACATAGCACAGGAAAGTGTCATTCATCAATAGATGTTGCCGATGTCATCCTGACAATGAGGAAGAGAAATTTGTCATCACAGGCAGTGCTGTCCGTAGTTAATTGGCTAAGGTATTCGGTGTACCTACCAAAGGACGCAGCTTCAAATCGTGCCTAAGGTAGAATGTTCTTCTACAGAATTTAACTATTGTTTCGTATCGTTTCCTATAAAAAATACAAAAAACGCTTTGGTGAATACGACCGTTTTATAAAACAGCTTTTATTTCATGATAATAGTAATCAACTGATACACATCGTAATATTAAAAAAGTTCATAAAGTGATAACTAGAAAAGAGGTTATCGATTTTTTACAAATAAAGCAACCTTTTTGGCGTTAGTGGCAATATTATTATGGATATTCCAAGTGATAATTTATAAATTCGAAGTATTTCTGTAAATAGTTAGATCTTATAAAAATACACTTTTCAATCAAAATCAGAATACTTTTATTTTCATAAATCTACTTATGAAATGTGGAAATTAGAAAACGGTTCCAAATTAGTCGCTTTCTATGTAGAACAACCAGCAAGAAACTCCATGGTTACTTGTTTAAAATAGTTCTTGACACAATAATAAACGGGAAATTGGTGTTCGATACAATAATAAACGGGCCAGGCCCCGAATTGTTTTTGCACAAATCCAAATAAATATCATAAATCGAACGTTCCAATTTGAAAATTCAAAACAAAACAGAGACAACATGGCGCCGCAATAATTACAACTACAAAAATGTGATCACTAAAATAACTGTGGTTCTATTTTACGAACGCCACTCAATATTCATTCATTTTTGGAGTCAAGTGCTATATTTTACTGCTAAGTCGTTAACTTTGAAATATCGGTCGCGGGGAGGCGTGGGGTGGTGGGGTGGTTGGCAAATAAAATAAAAATAAAGGCCGATTATGGCCGACATTTTATAATGGACGACGAAATGACATGCGGGCGCCGACGGGGCGCGCGTTGTAGAGACTTCCTAAATGTCAGCGCGTGATTTTTTGGCGAATTTTGTGTTAGCTTTGTTTTGTTGTGAACTATTGCTAAAGGTTCGGGTGTCGGCATTCAGAGGGTTAAGCTTTGAGAACTTTATTTATATTTTAACTTTCAGCACTCAATATTAAACAAACATACCGCTTTAGAAACTATAAAAATATTTACGGTTATACATTTAACTCAACAAAATGTATGGAAAAGCTATTTTTTGGATTTGAAGCCGTGATAACGTTGAAGGTAATTAAAAAGTGTCAAGTAATTTTTGTCGCTTGGTAAACTCAAAAAAAAAACTATAATAAGTACCTAATTAAGTATATTTAGACTGAGTCCCACGACTGGGCAAAGATCTCTCCTTTTTCTATTTTTTGTTATTACAAATTTGTGCCAATATTATATGCCAATTTAACAATAACTATTCGGCACAATTTTGTTAACATTATGTTAATTGGTAAATGTTTAATATGTATAATACTGTGCCATTTACATTCAGGGTATATTTCTAGGTTATCACTCATCAGGTCTGGCCTAAAAACTTCGTCAAAATAACCTTCACTTTAAAATTTAACATAAAAATTTATACAAACACAACTCCATCTCTTTTTCGTCGTACTGACATGTCACCGTGTATTTATATTCAATCACACGGGGCGGGAGTCGAACGCGCGACCCACACCCCCGCCGCCAGGTGCTAAGGGCTTATAATTTTATAATTGATGCCTGTGAGTGACGTGGGTCGAGTTTAAAGCTGCACTTGTGGGCGAAACTGGGGAGTACGTTGCGGGTTCCGTATCTATACTAATATTATAAAGAGGAAAGATTTGTTTGTTTGTTTGTTTGTTTGTAATGAATAGGCTCCGAAACTACTGGACCGATTTCAAAAATTCTTTCACCTTTGGAAAGCTACATTATCCCCGAGTAACATAGGCTATATATCATCACGCTACGACTAATAGGAGCGGAGTAGTAATGAAAAATGATGCAAAAACGGGGGAAAAAATTATAAGACCACGCGGGCGAAGCCGCTGGCAGGAAGCTAGTCAGTTATAAATTTATATTAACACTAGCTTTCCGCCAGCGGCATTGCCCGCGTGAGTATTTCTTATAACTTTCATCCCCTATTTCAACCCCTTACAGCATTAAAAAGTAGCCTATGTCGTTTCTCAGGATCTATCTCTGTACCAAATTTCATTTAACGATTTAAATGCAATTTGGTACAATGTTGTTTAATTGTTTTGGCATGAAAGAACGACAGACAGACCGACAGAGTACTTTCGCATTTATAATACTAGTAAGGTTATGGAGGAAGGCGCTTACAAGCAGGCAACGAAATGAAAATCAGCTGTTTCATACAATTATATTCTATCATCTCGACATCTTGTATGGAACAGCTGTTTTGTTTCTACCACTAGGCTATCCAGTAACTAGATTCTAGAAAAAGAGAGAAAAATAAAGAAATAAGATTATTCTCAGTAAGTACAAAAAAAAGAAATATGACAGAAGAAAACTACATATTAACTAAATTATTTTGCATCACACTGTCACAAATAGGCCCAGGACCTCGACCATGAGATTTTCTCACTTAACTCGCTAGCGACGCCGTAAAATATTTGTATGGAAAACCCATGCAGCGCCTCTAGCGGCTACGTAAGAAACTAAAATCGTGTATGCGATTACAGCGTTTCGATGTGTAAAAAACCAATCGAAAGCATTCGATAGAGCTCATGGTGCTATAGAACTCACAGTTCAGCGATATACAAGGTGGAAGGGACATCGACACACAAACGTCGTGACAAGATTTCACTCATGGTCAAAAATAAAATGACCTAGGTCATTCATGTAATACGATTTTAAACGTACTTACACCTACATTCATTTATACAAATCTTTGGTTAGATCACAGTTAGAGTACGCTGTAATGGTTTGGAATCCCCTGTACAAAAAATATATAGAAAATATTGAAATCGTTCAACATAAATTCCTTAAAGCTACACATTATCGTTGCTTCCGAAAAAAAACATCCTACGTTAATTTGTTGAAATATTATAAACTGAGTGCATTAAGTGACAGACGCACTTTTTTGGAGACTAAGTTTCTGTATGACTTGTGTAATAACAAATATGATTGCTCAGAGCTTACAAACAAATTGTGTTATATAGTTCCCAGAACTGTTATGCGGCGTGGGGTGCGTGGGCGGCCGCTTTTTGCGGTGTCTTCTCATCGCACCAATGCGGGTGCCCGCGCACCTCTACGTCGTCTAGCAACTAATTATAATACCCTTTTTTCCGAATTAGACTTATTTTCTTTGTCAGCTAACAAGATCCGCATTGATCTACTTAAAATGATCAACAATTAAATAGACAATATAAGTGTTGTCTATTTAATTGTTGATCATTTCTCATTTCACATTCATTTCACATTAAATTCAAACAACCATTTTTAGTATTATAATAAGAACATTTTTTTTTATTATTTTTTTGATTAGTTAATTTGTAATGTTGTACTCGTGCTCTTCCAAATTCCAAATTTGAACATGTAATATGTGGATAACGTAGTTAGTTACGCACTGATATACCTTAATTGTAAGCCATTTTTAATCATATATAGTGTGTAATTGTTGGTTTTCCTTAATAAATAAAATAAAATAAAATGTAGAAAATGATCGTTATTACAGATATTGACATTTTTGAGCGCGCAGTGTATTGCTAAAAACGCGATCATGACGCTCCGCGGTGAATATTATCGCGCGCGCGATCCGAAATAAATTAAATAATGATTTTTTAATTATAAATCTAATTTGGGTAGATAGAAATAATGTTTTTTTACACGTTCAAGTAAAAAAACACTGCAGAAAAAATTGAAAAATTAATGAAAAACGTTACGGAAAATTTCACCGCAGGGAGGTCCAGAATTATGTACTGAACTCATGGTATTCGGATGTGCGTCGAGGTCCCTTCCACCTTGTATATGTAGAAGACAGACTACTAGTGAATAAACTATATTCCCTGATCCTCCTTACTATGCAAAAGAATACGGTTTCATTGGTGACTATTAGAATTTGATACTTATAAGGAATCCCTATGAGATCTGCCCACCCAACCGACTATAATGCCATTATTCAGCAACACTTTTACATTTTTAACTTATGTAACCAAAATTAATTAATTGAATTAAGGGTATTATTGTTTTACATTTGGTAAATTCTACCTTGGTCTATTTATACTAAGTCAATGATAACCTGTTTGGCCCAAGCTGCGAACAAGGACCATTTTTGAATTCGTTGGTCTAGTGGTCCCAAGCGGGACTGCTATGCTAGAGACCCTGGGTTCAATACCCGGGTCGAGCAGTGTTGTTGGGTTTTCCTGTGAAATTCCAAGCTACTGCTTGGAATTTCACAGGAAAACCCAACAACACTGCACTGCTAGGAGTCTGGATTACACTTGAGGCATGCCCCCTATTACATGGGCCCTAAACATACATTAGTACACCTTTGCTTAACCTTTCGGGGAATACTGGCGTGATGGTATGTATAATAAAAATAAAAACAAAGCCGCTAACATAGCCGAGAAAGGTAAATAAAAATAAAAAATTTAATTTTTTTCAAAAAATATTTTCTCATTTAGCTGCGGTACCCTAAAACGCAAACACAAATCAACAGTTAAGAGCGGTTGGCAGGGATGTCCCCACAGAGTGTTTATATTACCAGTAAGTATATTATTATGCATGTATGTCGCTTTAACGTATGTAGGGTAAGCAGGATTGCAAGTGGATGTTTATGGTTATTTCTTGAATCATAATAATTTGAACAAACATCATAAACACAACGTCTGTTTAATCATATAGATATACTTGTTGTTTCCTGCGGTATTCTATTCTATTCTATTTAAGTATATTCGGGGACGCCGGTAGACACCAGGCGGGCGAGCAGTCCTCTTTTTTTATACCACTAAGATAGCAAACAAGCATGTGGCCCGCCTGATGGGAAGCGGTTACCGAAGCCTATGGACGCTTGCAACACCAAGGGTATCACTCGCGCGTTCCCGACCCTAAAAACCTCTTAGAGTATCTTTTTGTATTTTTTTAAGCATTTTCCATGCTAAGATTACATTTTCCTTCATTAAAAATAACTTGTAATCTTAGCATGGAAAATGCTTAAAAAAATACAAAAAGATAGTTAATAGATAAGGCGGTATCATACGACATCGAACTAGCTGTAAAGTTAGTCGTGTCGGTTGTGAAGCATTCACAATAGATGTCGCTACGTCACCTTTAAGACGTAAATTAGAATGTGAAGGAAGATTTCGACTGGCGAGCAGGGCGAGCGGTGGCTTAGTGGTCAGAGCGTCTGGTGTACCGAACCAGAAGGCGCAGGTTCGATTCCTGCCCGCCCGCCGATTTTTTCCTTCATTAAAAATAACCTCTTAGAGGTTTATGGAGAATTCACTGCGCCGACAGTTTGAGGGAATATTCCTCTTGCTGCCAGCGCAGCGGATCCTTAGAAGAAGCTCTTGTTGGGATTATTTTGCCCAGTATCCATTTTGGTGGATCCCTTCATGGGTTACTGACGTTCGGCGTGGCGAGTCTTTCGGTTGCCTTGCAGAAGCCCACCAGTTGTCTGATGGAGATTTCTGCAAGCTGCTCTTAATTTACTTCATCTGTTACCAGGATTTTCCATTTGAGCAGTGCATACATTCGAACTTGCGTCTTCTGGTTCGGTACACCAGACGCTTTGACCGCTAAGCTACCGCTCGCCAGTCGAAATCTTCCTTCAGATTCTAAGTGGTTACGACCGAGCGGGGCTCGCGGGGCTCGCGGTAGCTTAGCGGTTAAAGCGTCTGGTGTACCGAACCAGAAGACGCAGGTTCGAATCCTGCTCGCTAGCCGATTTTTTCCTTCATTAAAATAACTTGTAACCTTAGCATGGAAAGATTTGGATAAAAAAATACAAAAAGACAGTGCATACATTCCCGGGGTATTACTCACGTTCTATTTTTTTTCCCAATAGCGTGGGAACTTCCCAAAATCCTTAGCAAAGCTCAATCTGTTCAAGCTGTACATTGATAAACCAGTCAATCAAAGTGTCAAGGCGAAGCTAGAATGACCCAAACACTTAGCTCCGTTTAGGAATGCCCCAAATACCAAATAGAACCATGATGGATTTTTTACAAGCCTTAATTTTACAAGCTTGAAACTCCCAAAGTAAGTCGGCCCCCAACCTATTTTTGTATAATGTCTAAACGATCAAGGACGCACGGTGTGTCCAGACGACGCCACTTTAGGAGACAATATAGTTATCATAAGTTGTTTGTGTTGCTATTTTTACGAAGGACATCTATGGTTTAATTTGTTATTCATCTTTTCTGAATCCTTTTTTATTTATTTTCATATAATATAAATACACTACGTGCGGTACGTTTTTCATTTATTTAAACCAAAAAATATATATCAATCAGTATAAAATGTACGCAAGGGTGACAAACGTATTAATGTACACCAACAGTTTGCTTTGCCATTGTAACAGGGCACAAAAAACGCTGCTACTGAATAATTTGAAATTTCAAAGAAAAACCTAATAACACTGCCCGGGAATCGAACCCAGGACTTCAACGTAGCAGTTACATTTACGAACACTAGACTAAGGAGGCAGTTCAGTAACATTTGTAATGTTGTAATGGGAAGTAAATTTTATAAAATTAAGTTTAATGTGCAATAAGCTCCCCCATGTAAAAACATGGGTCCTAAACATAATGATTTCACCATTGTGGGTGTACTCGTACATTAGTATAAGTACCTCTGCCTATCTCTGGGGAATACAAGCGTGATGATAATATTATAATGTACTAGCTTTTCGCCAGCGTGGTCTGGGTATAAATTATAGCCTGTTACTCGGTAAAAATGTAGCTTTCTAATGGCGAAATAGTTTTCTAATCGTTCCAGTAGTTTCAGAGCCTATTCAATACAAACAAACAAACAATTAAATCTTTCCTTGTTATAATATTAGTATAGATGAAGTATTATGTATTTTTAAGAAGCAAACGATACTCTGTAAGTCTTTTATCTTGTCAGGTATAATTTTCTTACGGCCGAAATTAATAACGTATCTGTAGATTGTTTTCCCTACTGGAGATAGGAAGACATTACTTCTATGGAGCTTATGTCAAATTTCGATCTCCAGTAGGGAAAGCAATCTACAGATACATTATTAATTTCGGCCGTTAATGATCATTTAAAATAAAAAATTATTTTCAAAATCAGCCCGCACATTAAAGCGCATAAAATCCGCCATTTCGAATTTCATGTACCCAGTGACACTCGTGCCATCAAGACGAATCTAATGATGTAACATTTATCTAAATCGGTTGAGCCGTTGTATAGCCACGAGCGGACATAAACGGTCGTACATACATATACGTCAAACACATAACCCTCCTTCAGCAGTCGGGTAAAAATTACACTGACGAACACATTCAACAAAAAAGTTGCTGTGTTCGTCAGTTGCTCATCTGAACTCGCTCTTAGATATAAATCGCGACGACACAGCATTAGGGCAAGCGTACATATATGCATATCTATGTATCATATGTTACGCGGACGGTATTGATTTTGTGTCGAATTTTTTTTTATTTTATCTCTGCACCGCCTAGTTTTCAGATAAAGCGGTAGCGATAAGGTAAATTAAAAAAGTAGTAAATCATTCATCGATTACTTTTATCTGTATTTGGTGTAGGCACATGATTTTGTAGTCTGTACTTATATTTTAGTTAACTTTTAGTCAATTTGATATTGTTGCTGGAATATATGTGTCGTGAATGCATATACGGACAAAAAAATCTCACATGGAGGACAAGAAAAATTGTCTGTAGGCCAATACGAATATTTTGTTCAGTGCGGAGAACGCCCCAACCCAGTTGTTCAGAAAGAAACTTAATAAGTAGGTACCTACTTTAAATCTTACAAAACTTGAAACTGAATCTAAAATATTTCCGCACCAAAAAATAGGTTTAGTTTTGCACATTGCCAACTCGCACCATAATTAGTTTACTTAGATTCAAGTTATTCTGAATAAGGAAGGCATTCTTCCATTGTTCCTTCCTCGCTCCATCAACGCACCAATTATCTACGCCTTACGTCCATCTTTTTGAAATCTGACACTCACTGTCATCGTCACAGGTTATAAAAGGTTCTGATATCATTGTATTAGGTCGACTGTCCGTCCTCAAATCAGCCCCCCGCCACCCCCAAAACACGAGTACAAACACACGAACGTATATTAATCTAATCACACTCCGTTTCGGCAAGAATGTGTGAGTATACGTCTTTAATAATATCTGGGGGGCCGCCCCTCAGGAGGCGACCCACTCTCCTCCCTTCCACTAGTGAAAAAATATATCCTAAGGAAAACAATATTATAAATTGGACGGCGCGTATGTGTGCGCTCTGTAGAAATGGCAATGTATTTCCCTCGCATGTCTTTTTATTTCATTTTACTTTATTTTATTCCGTATGTGATGTATGTAGTATTTTTTTTTTCACTTTTATTATATTTTCTTTGACGTAGCGGGGCCTCGGATGACAATGTCGCCGAATCGAATTTTTGTCGGCGCCACGTTCTGTGTCGCTAAAATTATGACGCGCGCCTTAAAATATGCCTTTTTAGCTATTTTTCTACGCGCAAAATGCGAAAATCTCATGTACAAATCACGTTGTAGGACAATTCTATGCGATTGGACATTTATTTGTCATGTGTGTTTACGAAAATTTATTCCTTTGAATTAATAATGTGAAAAATATATAACATTTCAGTTGTAGAGACGTTTTATTACATTTTTGTTTGGGGCTGTTCGGAATGCCGGGTGACCTTGAAAAACAGACACGTGTAAGGAAAGAGCCTAACTTTGATATATTTATTTCAACGTTATCGCTGAAATTTCTATATTGCGTATTACTTTATGTTATTAAGGGGACGATCTTGCTTCCACTTCTTATTTTGAACGCTAAACTGATTCTGTCAATCTACAATATAAATACAGAGGGTCTTAACGCCCTGTTTCCCCACTTCTGGATAGGTAACCGCCGGATAAATTCAAAAATAGAACAAATTTTTTTATAAATCTATCTGCCAGGTAACGAAAACTTAGCAGAGGGTGGTGAAAACATGCCCCAAGTCTCTATTGTATCGTCTTTTAATGACTACAGAATTCTATATCTGTCATAAATGACCATTCTGATTGCTACTTGGCCGAGTTTCGCTTCTGGTACACTCAAACATACCTTGTGACCTTCTTTATTTCACCAAAGCCAGATTTACAAAGATCTAGTAAGAGTAAAATATAAAATTTTCGATATTTATGTGCGGTAAAATTTGGCAAAGAGATAGATTGCATCCTAGGAAAGAATATAATAATACTAACCTTTGCCCGCGACTTCGTCTCCGTAGAAGGTTGATTCCCCCCGTTTTTGCAACATTTTTAATTATTACTCCGCTTCTATTGGTCGTAGCGTGAATCATCACGCTACGACCAATATAGCTATATATCAATATAGCTTATATCCTTCCTCGATAAACAGGAGTAACAAATTTTTTTCAAATCGGAAGTTCCTGAGATTAATGCGTTCAACCAAACAAACTCTTCAGCTTAATAATATTAGTATAGATATAGGGATATGCCCCCGGGGGCCGACCCACTTTTATCTTAAAAAATCTTTGAAATGCGAGAAACAACGGGCAAGAGCTAGTATTATTTTAAGTTAACTAGCTATACCCCACTATTCGTATTCATATTTTTCCCAAACCTGTGGGAATTTCCCAAAATCCTTTCTTAGTGGATGTCTACGTCATAATATCTATCTGTGTGCCAAATTTCAGCCCAATCCGTTCAGCGGTTTGAGCTGTGCATTAATACATCAGTCAATCACCTTCTATTTACTAAACAGATTAACCCAAAAAAAAAATTGATATTGGAGTCGGCACCAATGTCGAATTGAGAACTTCCTCCTTTTTTGAAATCGGTTAAAAAGTCGTGGATCAACACGACAGAGTCTATAGCATCGCCTTAACTGACTGTCAATTGGCATTTATAGCAGGGTTGTCAACAACAAATATCTAAACGAGTAACAAGCATCTCCTTGTAACGATAACGTGTAATCTGTACAAGAGATCCGGACCCTGCGGCCATTTGAATGTTTCACGGTTCAACCCTGAATATGGTGACCACGCATTATGTTAAGCAGAATACTTTTGATATTTTATCTTAAACTGCCTCGTCAGTGTAATCGTCAAAGGGTCGACTGCTACGGTACAGATTCTTAGTTCGGTTACCAAGGTGGGTTTTTCTATGAAATTCTCAGTTGCAGCACAGAGTTGGATTTATGCCCGGTTAATGGCAGTAGCCTTGAAAAATACATCCTGGCGAGCTTTGGGTGTAAAAGTGTACTGAGTACATCTCTGCCTTATCGTTCATAATCATTACATCTTATAAAAAGTTCCCTGTCTCGCTGAGTTTGTATTAATTCGGATTAATCTCAAAAACTGCTGGACGTATTTTAGCACGCTTTTCACTAATAGAAAGGTTATAATTTTCATAAAAAAAATTAAGGTGGGCTGCAAGTTTACTATATTGCCAGTCCCATAAAATTTGCACTACAATATAGCTACAACTCTAAGGAAGGGTTTATGACGTCGTACAACTTGTGTACTAATTTTTTTTATATTTCAACTGTGGACTTACAGCCGGATACCTGTGCCTAACCTTTCGAAAAAAACAGGCGTGTTGCTATGTCATATAATGGTAATTTACTTTACACGTGGTATAACCTTCCATAGATCTATTATTGTGAGAGATTCTTTCTTTTTCCTAGCCTTTTCCCAACCATGTTGGGGTCGGCTTCCAGTCTAACCGGATGCGGCTGAATATCAGTATTTTACACGGAGCGACTGCCATCAGACCTCCGCAACCCAATTTCTGGGCTACACCAATATTCGAAGGATATACTGGTTGTCAGCATTTTTAGGTTTCTGACTACCACTTACGATTGTCATAGGTATTCGTATGATAACCGGGGCTTAACGTGCTCTCCGAGGCACGGAGGGGTCTCGATATGTTAAGAATGGTCACCCATCCTCAGACTGACTGCGGCAAGTGTAGCTTAACTTTGCAGATCGGTTGATCAGCGTAGTAACAACTTGGCCTCGAGCCCCTCCATTTCTATTATTTGAGAGACTCCCAATCAAAATATAAAAATATTTTTATTTTTATTAAACATGATGATCCATCTAAAAGGTCAGACGCTTTCACAATCGGCACGTGTATCTGTAAATACATAAATTACATTATATACAATATATAAACGTTATTATTTTTTAGAATTAGCGAAATGGTAGAATTTGTTTGCCTGAGGTTAGATTTAGAAGTGAAACAGCTCGGTCACATTTTACCCGAGCTGGGATTAAAAATTATCAGTTAATATAGTCAAAAATACCCTCACAAAATCCATCTAGTGCCGTCTGGGGACGTGGCAGAGTATGTACCACATCCTGTCCGATAGTAACAACCATGGGATTTCCGATATTCGCCATGACATGATAAATATAAAGGATAAATCATATTTATTTCTGCAAATAGAACTTCCAATGTTTTACATGTTTTAAACTAGATGGCGTTAGCATTTCCTAGCTAACGATAAAATACGTGGAAATAAATTCCATCTGAGTTAGTTTCTCTTTTATAGTAGAGACATAGTTATTTTAAATTCTAACTTTCCGCCCAGTGGCTTCCGCTGCGTATTTCTTATAAATTTTAGCATATATGCTACTTGGGAAAGATGTAGCTTTCAAATGGTGAAAGAATTTTTCTAATCAGTCCGGTAGTTTTGGAGCTTATTCAATTCAAACAAACAATAAAATCTTTATTTTTCATAATATTAGTATTATAGATGTAATTGTCACGATGTACTAATGCAGGGAAAGGTCTGAAAAGGTCTTTTGAAGGAAGGGCCATATCGGCTTTGAGTAGACCAGTCCCTGCCGACGGCACTCACGCATCAGCAATTGTGTAGCTCAACCATAGAGAGCTCAATAAACCTTCACGCGAAGATACACGATCGGCGGGACATTTGCGTAGGCCATATAAAAATATCAGAGCCACCAGACATAACACGTGTGTTCAACAATCACAAATCAATCAAAAACTTACCAAAAATAGTATCCTACAAATGAAATAACACTTACAGTCAAATAATAACAAAAAAATGGCGGCATAATAACTGTTTCAATAAAAAGGTACGTTGTACAAACGTCGCGGTGGTGTAGGGTGACCACGAGTGCGGTAAACGGCGGGACGTTTACCTTTAGTGAGGTATAGAGAGTGTTAGTTGTTTATAGTATTCAGAGTTACCATCACGCCCATATTCCCTGAAAGGGTAGGCAGAGACGTACTAATGTACACCCACATTTCGCCAGTATGTTTAGGTCCCAAGTAATAGGGGGCGAGCCTATTGGTATAAACCGGGCACAAATCCAGACTCCGAGCTGCTATTGGGAATTTCACAGAAAACCCAACAACACTTTGCTGGACCTCTTGCGTAGCAGTCGCTTTTGGGACCACTAGACCAACTAGGCAGTATTCAGAGTAAAAATAATTATTATGTTTTTAATAGAAATTACAATTTTGCAAATTAAAGTATTTGCGGAAAAAATCATTTTTTGAAATATAAAATATTAGGCTTCCGTAAGACTAATATCTCGTGTGATAAATGAGCGACAACGTTTATATATTTTACCGACGAAAAAAAATTCTTTTGGTATCTAATTCAAACAATCCGATAGTGTCGTCTTTAAATCTACTGCAAATAAACCGTCATTAACATCTACCTACCACTTTTTAAGATAACATGTTTGTACACGTTATAATTATACACAATTATTTTAATAACTGTGGAATGTGGAATAAAGGATAATTCAACTTTAGTGACGAATGTACGATTTCAAGAACAATACCTTTGTTGTAAACAAGAGAGGGGCGAATTAGGATTTTTTTCACAATGGGTGTTGTTATTTAAAAAAATTAAACTTTAAGGTTTATTTTCGGCTGCTGTTTTTCTCAAGATCAGAACTGATCAGAACAGGATCAGGATCAGGATCAGAACTTTCCTTAAATTGTTTATTACCTGGTCATCGGGCTCTGCCGAGAAAATATGTAAAACGTCTAGTCTATCTATGTTATACAAGTTCTTTGATTGTATCTCAAAATTTGTTGCTTGGTGTGAATTTATCCAGAATCTTGACCTGTTTACCTAGATCAATTGTTCGCTTCGTAAACCCGTATATGTAATAAATTTCATTGAAATCGCTAGAGCCGTTTCTGAGAACCCGATTGGTATAGGATAAATGTAGCTAATTTTTTTATAAATTCATTAACTATGCATCAACATATATGTAAAATAGAAGCCATAATAGATATCTGAGACAGAGATCTGTCCGGTACTGGATAGACTTTACCTCGTGTCGGGTTAGAACACAATTCCTTATTGCCATTCTGATCGGCATCTCGTAAGAGGCGAGAAAGGATCTAGAACTTGCCCAGTGATTGGACCCTTGGGGTCTTACTGGCTGGCCCCCATTACGTGGAACTCTATCGTATCTCTCTCTATCTAATCTCTATCGCTTGAGAGTCAGTTCCCGCTCTCGGTTGCTCAGTAGTCGGTGCTTTTAAAGGCCGGTAATGCATCAGCAACGGCTCTGGTGTTGCAGGTGTACATTGGCAGCGATGACGTCTCATATGCCCGACTGCCGGCTTAAGCCATAAAAAATGTAGCGAGGAAACCCTAAAAATCGTGATGTAATAACTGTAGTACAATAAAAAAGGAACTTGTATGTAATATGTTGCGGTGTTGTAGGGTCAACAATCGCCACAAATGTGGGGACTACAGATGATTTACTTGGAGTGACGGAGTAAGAAAGATGGGGTCACATGGACACGTAGAACTTGTAACAGATTGCGTTTATTTGCGAGAAATATGGTATTTAAGTACAATTGGTTGCATTATGCTATCTCTCTCGCCTTTTATAAGTACTTAGGCTAGAGGTCTTAGGTCAGGCAAAGTGTTTTCTATTAAATTCTCAATAGCAGTTTTCAGTTTTGATATGACCCCGCACTCAATCCGCTCGCCAACAACATGGGTGTACATGCATGTAGGTACACCTCTGCCTAAACCGTCGGGGAATACAGCCGTAATGTCATAATGTTCATGTTTTAACAAAAGTTTAATCCATATCAAATCATGTCACAATAAAAAGTATTTTAGTACGATATATTCGATATAACATTTAATTTGTACGTAGTCTGGTATGGAGTCCAATTTACTCGTGCCCCACAATTCTCAAACTTTTTAGTACGAAATCCTAAATATACATAATAAATGTGTTTCCTACGATAAAAAACTCCGTATACACGTGTCGGTACTGTAGGGTGGCCATCGTGTTTCGAGAAACAGGGACATTTAGTGACGTATTAAGGAAAATGGGGTCGGACTTTTTCACTTTTTATGGGGGTAATACTTAGTTTTTTTAAACTATTCTTAAACGCTGATTACAAAAGAAGTATACGTGCCACGGACCCTTTCGCTTTATTTACTCGCAAGCAAGATTTTTTTATAGACTCAAAACGGCTCGGTGACTTAGTGGCCTGTTCAAAAACTCACCCATTGTATTTGTCTTCCCTGTCTAATGTTCAGTCATTCTTACCCAAAATGAGTGGGGACCTTAATGCTATGAACAACAGCGACATGCTAATAAGTTAAATAGTATGAAAATAGATTAAGGGAAGTCCTTTTTTTTCTTTCTTTTGAATCACGTGCTAATAAATAAATGGTATTTATTAGTATTTATCTGAAAATAAAAGTGTTAACCAGGTTTAATCGGCAGACGGAAAAACAATGTTGTCGAACCTGTGACGCGTCACGGTCTCTTTTAATTTTTTTAAGTAGATAACATGTCGGTAGATGCTACCCGTCAGTATTTCCAAACAGACGATCTATGAGAAACATGTTTTATTGTTATTATTATAAATAATAAAATTATTTATATAAACCCGTTACTCATCGTAGTTATACTTTTTTACATAATTTAAATTAAATTTTTATTTGGTTTTAGTTAAAGCAGATTTTAGTACCATAGGTTCGTTTGCAGGAAGTATTTACTAATTTGGGATTTGTGTCCAATTTTAAAAAAAAATAGTAAGAAATCATTTATTTTAGCACATAATTGTAGACTGAATAGTTATATTATCATTTCAAAAAGTAATTCATCCTATTTATTTATTCTACTTGTAGAATAGACTGATAACTAAATAATTCATACTCACCATACAAATCTTGCTAATAGAGCAATTATATAATTTTCCTCTTTTGAAACCCACACACGGTTACACGTGTTACCCCTAAGGTTATACCTACAATAATATCCTGAATAACGCACATATATTCTAGTAAACTCTTCATAATATATGCTGGTAATTATTAGGTCATACTATGTACTGTAACTAAACAGTATTGCCAACATAACATCGCCTTCATATATTAATTAACGCCGACTTCAAACATATCCAACATACTAACAACTATATTGATTTTTTCCACCCCACGGACGGCCGTTGCGAAATTATCGAAATCTAACAAAAGCATCCCGAACCGAAACTGGTAAGAAAACTAATAACCCGTCTTACACCACCCTGTATACAACACACGCACGAAACACACAACACATGCGCGTGAAACACGCAACACACACGCACACGGACGCACCCCGCGCACGCACACCGACGCGCACCAAAAGTCTAATTATATACGTCCACGGAGAAAATAAAGATTGGGGAAAAATTTTACAAGAAACAAGTGTGCCGGACTAGGGGTGGGGGGACTGACCGCTCCCCGTCATTAAGCCCCCCGCCGCCCCCTGGCCCCCTCGCAGGGAGGTTAGTTCTCCCCTTGGATGTTTAATAATATGAAGAATTGGAGATAATTTGCGAGAAACTAAATAAGAAACGCCGGACGAAAATTGAAAGGTCGGGGGCGCGAGGGAGCACGCGACCCGCCTCTCTTTCTATCGCGGAAGCGCTAGTTCGTGGAAACACTTGAAAAGTATCTTACTCTCTAGTGTGTTATATGTAATATTTCGTTTATTACTATAGAATTCTTAATGGCTCATATTAATATAGACTTGTAGTCAAGAATGGCCCTCAAGAGATAATCACGACTTAACTAAATTGTTCCTTAATGTTCTCATACAAAACTAACATACCATCACGCCTGTATTCCCCGAAAAGTTAAGCAGAGAGTACCACACTTACAGTTCACCAGTCTGTTTAATTCGGTCATTCGGGCTCAAATTCAAACTCCAAACTTCTGCTGAGAATTTCACAGAAAACCCCAACATATCACTTTGCTCGACCTAGGAATAGAACCCAGGATCTCTCATCTAGCAGTTGCGCTAACGACCACAAGACTAAAATGAGACACTTCCCATATATTTAAAATTCTTGTGTCCACCTCTGCCTAACATTTTGATTCAACATTTCGAATCGACAAACGAATAGAAACAAAATGTATGGAAATGACACCTCCTCCTTTAGTCGCATTCCTCAATGCTGAGGGTCGTGACCTTCCCTAGGAATCACTTTTTCTCGGATGATACTTCGCCACCCGTTTCGGTCATCCGCCGCCTGGACAGCATCGTGAACTGTAGTTGAAAGAGTGGAGCGGATCTGGTCCGTCCAACGCGTGGAAATGACACAAGCTTTCGACAAGTCGGTGGGCCAGAGAATTTTTACTGCACAAATCTATCAATAGGTTATTTTTTATCACAAGCCACATTGTTATGTGGTCTGCCAACCCGCATTAGGTTAGCGCGGTGGACTAATCCCACTCACATTGAGAGGAGACCCGTGCCCAGTAGTGGGACAGTATATGGGTTAATGATGATGATTATTGTAGTAGGTACATCATAGAAAACTAGTTTTACATAGGACCAACCCAAAATAAATCAGCTTTTCCATAAATTTTGTCGAGTTGAGTAAACATGTATGGAACAGTTGTTATTTTTTTCGTAAATCAAAGTTTTTTAGTTATATGAACAATGATAGAATACCTTTTTCGGCTGGTAGGTAATTAAAAATTATACTGTATTTTTTTTTATTTAGCCCGTATTATCCCAATCCTGAGCAAAGCCTCCCCTATTTCTTCCATATCTCCTTGTTGGGCTAATTGTGTCCAGTTCTCTAGGAAGACATTCTGTTTAATAAAATAAATTGTTACTGGCTGATGTCTGTACGTACATAGGCAATATTTAAGGAAATATAATATTAGGGGTCAATATAAGAGTAGGCCGATGAAATTATCAAGACAGCGGGACAAAACTGGATATCAATCGCACAAAACAGGAAACAATGGCAACTGGTGGAGGAGGCCTTTACCCAAAGAGGGGTCCTTAATTAAACACAACTATTTAAATATATAAATATCATGTAAAACATTATTGTAATTACGGAATAAAGAGGCTTTATTATAATTATTATTATTATACTAAGAGGAATAAGCTAAAACAATTATCTTTAGAATGTTGATTTATTTGTCTGTTTGGTTATAAAAAAATATCAATGGCAAAAAAATGAAGCAAGAATTCTCTATAAATACAATAAAAAGAAATCCTTCCTAATTCATAATATTTGCTAAATTCGTTACTCGATTTTTCTATTATACAAAAATTACAAAAACTTATTTTTGTGATTTGTTACAAAAGGTCAATAGAATAAATTGCTTGTTGAGTGTTTGTTGAGAACTTCTTAAAGTATTGGTTATTTACATTACATTACATAATATTACGTTGGTATTACACAATCTTATAACAGCGTCTGCAAGAATGAATGGATTCCATAAGTACTTTCATAAGACAAAATTAAACCGCCCAAAAAAGAAACTGAAAAGCGAAAAACAAACTTTTTTTAGTCTTATTAACTAATTTTGAGTCGGTGCCAAACAATCAATCAATTAAGATCATAATATATGTAAACTAAATTTGTTAGGCACCGACTAAGTCAATCACCCCCCCTCACTTATATTTTTTGAAACCTTACTTTGTCTACCTACCCTCATTCCTCACGTCATATAAAACTTCACGAAGACACAAAGGTCCCAATCTCGGTTCCCAATTAACAGCCAGGGTATCGATTGGCCAGCTTTAGGGTACCGCAGACACCTCATAAATATGTAGTTCCTGTACGGAACCCGTATTGTTAACCGAGGAACGATTTATGTGCGTCTTGAGCCTTCGATGAGGAATATTAAACGTTTCACAGTAAAACAAAGGGTCTCAGGTTCGGTTTCTAGTTGGTGAGATAATAAAATGTAGGTTGAATCCTTTGGAATGTTATACAGGGTGGTCGGAGAAGTGACGTCCAAAGACAAAGTTATATACAAATATATATTATACTTTATTTCCGCCAGCGGCTTCGCCCGCGTGGTCTTAGTATTTCTTATAACTTTCATCCCCTATTTCAATCCCTTAGAGACCTTTTTTCGGATTAAAAAGTAACCTATGTCCTTTCTCAAGCTCTAGACTATCTGTGTACCAAATTTCATTTAAATCGGTTCAGTAGTTTTGGGATGAAAGCGCGACAGACAGACGGAGTTACTTTCGCATAATTATAATATTAGTAGGGATAAGAATTGTATATGCCGTTGATTTGTATCCATTCCATATTGAAAGTGGTGGCTATGATGCTATATCAATGTCTAGGATCATATCAACACGCTTTTAATCCTGTTGGGTTAGGCAGAGGTGTAATTAATTTACACCCTCAGTTTGCCGGAATGCTTAGATTCTATGCCACCAACTATAAATGAAATCCTTAATTTATCTTCTAGTCTGTCACAGTTTCCCTCTCGACCAAAACGGCTATTTACTATAGTCCGTGTCCTTCCTCAGGATATAATTTATTTCCTTAACAAATTTTTACGAGATCTGTTCAGCGATTTAGGAGGATAAAGTATACGTTTTTGTGTATTTTGTATTCTTGTAAATTAATGTAACCATTTCAATCAATTCAACTTCTACGCCAAAAAGAACATAAAATAAAGGCGTGTTTCACAACCTCTGGATAGCCGTTAACTGCCAAATAAATTCAAAAATGGAACATAATTTGTATGAAATTATCTGCCAGCTAATTTACCGGGAACTTATCAGTAAGCTAACTAAGTAAGCTACATATCTTTTGGAATAACTTCACGTCTCAAAATAATACATTTTAGGAACAGCTGAAGTTGATGTCAAAAGACTTTGACGTGTTTCAATCCAACCACAGATGACACAAGAACAGATTATACAAGGAAAAAAGTTAATAATCAGTTCCAAAAACAAAAAAATATGCGCAGGAGATAGGAAATACGTACGTTGCCAAATAGTCTTTCGCTAAGGAATGCTAACAAGATTGTGTCCCGGTTTTAATGGCAATGTAGCCAGTCAAATCACTGTCCAAATGAGACTTAACAATCGAGGTCTCAAGACAACAACCGCTAAGTATATATTCTGGGATATTTTACACAGGACCAACTTGCCCCGAACTAAGCAGAGGATAGATATAATACTTATATACGTTTTTTTATAAATACATACTTATAATACAAGGTGGAAGGGACATCGACGCACAAACGTCGTGACAAGGTTTCACTCAAGGTCAAAAATAAAATGATCTAGGTAATTCATGTAGAAATGATCGGTTATTACATATATTGACATTTTTGAGCGCGCAGTGTATTGATAAAAACGCGATTATAACACTCCGCGGTGAATGTTATCGCACGCGCGATCCGAAATACTTGAAATAATGATTTTTTAATTATAAATCTAATTTAGGTACACAGAAATAATGTTTTTTACACGTTTAAATAAAAAAAACTGCAGAAAAAATTAAAAACTTGATGAAAAAAGTTACGAAAAATGTCAACGCAGGGGGTCCAGAATCATGTACTGAACTCGTGGTATTCGGATGTGCGTCGATGTCCCTTCCACCTTGTATAAGAAACATCCTTACAAACACAAACACATATGTTCCTCACATATTTATGTTCTGTGGCAATGGTACAGTTCTCGCCAAACTTATTGTCCGGGCTGAAGTTGGCAGGAGCTAACTTTAACCCGGCCGTAAAAATCGGAAAGAGAAAATTATTGGATTTGATTGAATTTAAAAGGACAGCTTACGACTTGAGCTTTCGTTTTTATTTATAACAATCTAATATTTTTCTTTCTCTGTTATATTAGCTCGGACGGGTTAAAATTAGCTCGTGCCAACTTCAACCCGGACATTAAGTTTGGCGAGAACTGTACTTGAATCACTAGACCACAGACAAACTAAGAGCCCGTTTCACAGCTTACTGATAAATTAACAAACATAATTTAAAACAATTATTGTTCCAATTTTGAATTTATAGGCCCTACGGCTGTTTGTCCACCGCCACCGTCACCGAAAACGAGATTATTTCTGGTAGAGATCACGTTGACGTGACGGGCGTGCGGTGGACACACCGCTATAGTAAATGTATGTATCGCTAAATCGGCCGTCACGTCATCTCGTTGACGGTGAAGTCCCGGTGACAGTAGCGGTGGACAAATAGCCTTAGAGTTTGGATTTACCCCGTTAATACTAATATTTTGACGTCTGTGGTCTAGTGGTTCGAGTACCTGCTGATCACGAGGTCGTGGGTTCGATTCCCACAGGACACAAATATTTGTGTGATGAACATAAGTGTTTGTGTTTGTCTGGGTGTTTCTTATGTATTACATGTATTTATTTACAACAAAAAAAAGTATATAAGTATTATATTCATTGTCTAGTACCCATAGTACAAGCTCTGCTTAGTTTGGGACTAGATGGTGCTGTGTAAAATGTCCCAGGATATTTATTTATTTATTTAATAGTAATAGGCTCACCCTCTATCACATGGGAACTAAACATTCTGGTGATGGAAGTACCGCAGTCCACCTTCTCTGGGAAATATACGCGTGATGATCCTCCTAATATTATAAACTAGCTTCCCGCCAGCGGTTTCGCCCGCGTGGTATGTTATTATACATATAAACCTTCCTTAAGAATCACTCTATCTATTAAAAAAACTGCATCAAAATCCGTTGCGTAGTTTTAAAGATCTAAGCATACATAGGGACAGACAGACGCGACGGAGGACTTTGTTTTATAATATGTAGTGATGTCAAAGTTTGTATGTCTGGATGGATGGATGTTTGTTACTCTTTCACGCAAAAACGGTAAAAACTACTGAGAACGGATCTGTATGAAATTTGGCACAGAGATAGATTATAGTCTGGAATAGCACATAGGCTACTTTTTATCTCGGTAAAATGTATGGTTCTCGTGGGATAGCGGGCAAAGCCGCTGGCGGAAAGCTAGTATGTTATGTAGTAATTAATTTATTCTGTCAACATCTATGTACTTATACAAGGAAAACAGTTGTCATTGTGACTCTATATATATATATATATACTTACGTGACTAAATACAGGCATTGTTAATTTAAGGCTATGCCGTATTTGTGAGCTTCTTATAAACTAATACTAAAAAGCTGAAGAGTTTGTTTGTTTGAACGCGCTTATATCAGGAACTACTGATCCGATTTGAAAAATTATCTCAGTGTCAGATAGCCTGTTTAACGAGAAAAGCTATAGGCTATATATCATCACGCTACGACTAATAGGAGCGCAGTAGTTATGACAAATGTTGCAAAAACGGGGGAAAACAATTCATTTTACGGGAAAGAAGTTGCGAGCAAAGGCTATTAGTAATTAATTCAAAAGGCCTTAAATCGTCCCTTATTTTCTGCCTTCCACTACTCTTAGAACTCATCGATGCTGGGGCAGAAAGATTCTTCAGTGGAGACCACGTACCGGAGAGCACAGCCAGGAACGGCCTTAAACGAGATGGACTGACGACCTGGTAGGTCGCTGGGAGCCGTTGAACGCAGGTAGCATACGACCGGTCCTTATAGAAGTATATGGGGGAGGCCTATGTTCAGCAGTGGATGATTTATGATGATGATGATGATGATGTAGAAAAAACGTCAGCTTCATTTAAAATGTCAAATGTGTGTGCATCGAATTCAAACTCGATACCTAAAACTTTGTAAATGGCCACATAGGTTATCACTGCACGCACAATTGTTTCCGTATTTAAAATTAATTATAACACAAACATATACAACTTTATCGTACGTGTTTATCATACAAAAACCCACAATACAACGTCAGCAATGTCGGCTAAATACAAATGGCAATTTTCCTGGATATTTTCCCAATAGTTGGCACACACACACAGCCGCTACTCGTGTGTTCCGAGGGGGTGTTGGGGGTGATTGGGGGTGGTGGGGGTACGAACACTGTTAAACTAATTATTGTGAGCGGCCGAAGGGGGGCTACTAAGATTTTTCTACACAAGGAGAATGTCTGCGTGAGCTATGTATAAATGTTTATATGTGTGCAATCGAGATTAATATTTTGCAATAAAGCGCTAGTAGTTTATTGATTAAGTTCTACTTAGAATTGTAATAAGTTTCCTTATTCGAAACTTACATTTATTACAAATAGTGTAAGTAGAATGACTATCCGAAAATGGGGTGCCAGTTCGTAGCAAGTGGATATCTATAGTATCTGCCTACCCTTATAAGAAACAGGTGTGGTGCTAAGTAGAATGACTATTCTCGCGTATCTTTTAAAATGATTAATGCTGATCTATACTTCTATATTAATATTATAAAGAGAAAAGATTTGATTGATTGTTTGTTTGAATAGAATAGGTTTCGAAACTACAGGACCGACTTGAAAAAATATTTCAGTGTAAGATAGCCCATTTATCGGGGAAGGCTATAGGCTATATATCATCACGCTACGACTAATAGGAGCGCAGTAGTAATGAAAAATGTTTCAAAAACGGGGGAAAAATATAAGACCACGCGGGCGAAGCCGCTGGCGGAAATATATGGACATGTAATAAAGAGAAAAGATTTGATTGTTTGTCAGAATTGCATAGGCTAGATTTGAAAAATTCTTTCACCATTAAAGCTACATCTTTGCCGAGTAACGAAGGCTTATAATTTATAAGAAATACCCAGATCACGCAAGTGAAGCCGCTGGCAGAAAGCTAGTGTATTAATAAACCTACAGAGATTTGTTAAAGTAATATCTTTCATTCATTATGAATTTAATACTCAATACTCAATACTCAATACTCAATACTCAATACTCAATACTCAATACTCAATACTCAATACTCAATACTCAATACTCAATACTCAATACTCAATACTCAATACTCAATACGCAATACTCAATACTCAATACTCAATACTCAATACTCAATACTCAATACTCAATACTCAATACTCAATACTCAATACTCAATACTCAATACTCAATACTCAATACTCAATACTCAATACTCAATACTCAATACTCAATACTCAATACTCAATACTTTATTGCATTCCATAATGTGTACATTAGTTGGTAGGTATGTTAAACATTGGATCAATTATGGGCCCTGTCGGGCACAGCAAAGATATTTTTAATAGGAGAGAGGATGAAGGCGCTCTTTGTCAAATAAAATAAGAACTATATATATTATATTAAATTGTATCATTTAAATATGTATCATTATAGTACCGTATAATATATTTTATAATAAGTATTTCTATTATCTTTTTGGCGGCTATTCTCTATTCTATTATCTTTTTTCTTTTTTCTATTATCTTAAAAATCGGCGGGCGGGCAGGGTTTCGAACCCTGCCCGCCCGCCGATTTTTTCCTTCATTAAAAATAACTTGTAATCTTAGCATGGAAAATGCTTAAAAAAATACAAAAAGATAGTTGATAGGTAAGGCGGTATCATACGACATTGAACTAGCTGTAAAGTTAGTCGTGTCGGTTGTGAAGCATCTTCACAATAGATGGCGCCACGTCACCGTAAGACGTAAATTAGAATGTGGAGGAAGATTTCGACTGGCGAGTAGGGCGAGCGGTGGCTTAGTGGTCAGAGCGTCTGGTGTACCGAACCACACGCAGGCAGTATGGAAGAAAATACATGATGTTGGAATTAAATTGTTATTATTCTACCTTTTAAAATGCGTTCCTAAACGCGACTGCTACGAGAGGTCCCGGATTCGATTCCCAGGTAGAGCAAAGTGTTATTAGATTGTTAAGTGATACTAGCCTTTTCCCGAAGCTTCGCACACGCCAAGTTTGAACCTCGTTTTATTCTGTTATTCAGGGCGGAGACAAATTCAACAAATCAAAAACCATGAAAATCGGTCCAGCAGTTCTCGAGTTACAAGTGTTGTAACAAATCCGTTTTTGTTTTTAACCCCCGACGCAAAAACGACGGGGTGTTAATATAAGTTTGACGTGTCTGCGGCATCGTAGCTCCCGAAAGGATGAACCGATTTTGTTTATTTTTTTAAATATTTAATTTAATTTAGGTTATATATATTAAGATTCTCATACCGGCGAACTGTGAGTGTACACCTCTGTCTAACCCTTCTGGGAATACAGGCGTGATGGTATGATGTGTTTTATGTTTATTTACCTTTAACTGCCTCAGCGTTTCCGTAGCGAAGCAAAGCCTGAAGAGGTCTCGATGTGTTAAGAATGGTCACTCATCCATAGAGTGACCGCGGCAAGCGTAGCTGAACGTTGCAGATCTTTAGATTAGCGTATTTATAACTTAGCCGAATATTACACAATATTAGCAAATTGTTGGTACAATCCGTTTTGCGGCAATTTTATTTAAATTTTCCCGTTGAATGACGGTGGAATCTCGTCGGAGAGCGACGACACTATCGGTTACGTTGTTTTTCAAGTGGCATGCGCACGCGCAGCCTTGCCCGCGTCACCCGTGACCCAGTGCATGCTGAATCATTAATTATCTCAGGTCTCTTGCGTATGTTTCGTAATTAATTGTTATTCATTTGTTTAGGCTTTTCTTTTTCTTTGAAGGCGTTGACAAATACATTAATACTTATAACCTCAATTTATTAATAATTTGCGTGCCTAAATGGCTGATTATTAATTACACAAGGTGGAAGGGACATCGACGCACATCCGAATCAACCATGAGTTCAGTAAGTACATCATTCTGGACCACCCCGCGTTGAAAATTTCCGTAATATTTTTCATCAATTTTTTTCTGCAGTTTTTTTTACTTGAACGTGTAAACAAACATTATTTCTATCTACCCAAATTATGATTGATGATTAGATTTATAAGTTAAGAATCATTATTTCATTTATTTCGGCCGGCGCGCGATTACATTCACCGCGGAGCGTTATAATCGCGTTTTTAGCATTACACTGTGCGCTCAAAAATGACAATAACTGTAATAACCAACCATTACATGAATTAACTAGGTCATTTTATTTGTGACCTTGAGTGAAACCTTGTCACGACGTTTGTGCGTCGACGTCCCTTCCACCTTGTCTACACTAATATTAAAAAAGAGGAAAGATTTGTATTTTTGTATGTAACGAATAAACTCAAAAAGTACTGGACCGATTTGAAAAAAAAATTCCATGTTAGATAGCCCATTTATCAGGGAAGGCTATAGGCTATATATCATCACGCTACGACTAATAGGAGCGGAGTAGTAATGAAAAATGTTGCAAAAACGGGGGAAAAAATTATAAGACCACGCGGGCGAAGCCGCTGGCGGGGAGCTAGTATATTATAAGTATGTATTTACAAAAAAAAGGATTACAAGCTGTGCTTAGTTTGGGACTAGATGGTGCTGTGTAAAATGTCCCAGACTGTTTATATTTATTTATTTATAGTAGTATATAGTCATCGTCGTCCATGGTTACCTGAAACACGAGGGCTTGCTTGTTTGCTGGGGTCCCATGTAATTGGAGACGATAACCAGATACAAATCAAAACTACCAGCTCTTACTGAGAATTCCATAACCTAATAACACAGAAGAAAACTGCACGACCGAGGAATTGAAACTAGGATATCAAACCTCAGTAAAGGAAAGATCTTGATGCCTCGAATTACGATAAATTAAAAATTTAGTAAACCCCCGACACGAAATGTAATTTGCCATTTGTGGCGGCGGCCATCTTTTATTTGAAATTTATCAAAGTGCATAGTATTCTACTAGTCAAGGCCTTTCATTTGATACCCATATTGAGGAAGTTGTGAAAAAATATGTAATTCGCTATTTTGTGGCGACGGCCATCTTGGACCGATTTTCATCAAACATAGCTAAGAACACTCCCGACTAATTCACCTTTCAAATAAAAAAATCTAAATCAAAATCGGTCCATCCGTTCAGGAGCTACGATGCCACAGACAGACACACACACACACACACAGACACGTCAAACTTATAACACCCCGTCGTTTTTGCGTCTAGGGTTAAAAATTGGATGAACAGCTAGTTATCTATATACCCTCACGCCTATGTTCTCCGTGTGGTTAGGGAGAGGTGTACTAATGTACACCCACAGTTCGATCGATGCGATGCATATTATCATTGTCAGTGGCAAAATATTTGACAATGCTTTTCCTTATCTACTATTTTCCCAGAAGCGGGAAAAAACGATGGATAATATATCAAGATGAATGAATTTCTTGAGTGTGGGATTTCTAAGTTGTTGGGTATTAAGAAAGTACAACACATTGATAACGTTATCTCTTGTGACCTTATTGATAGACAGGGATTCCTGTCCGGTTCATATGTAAATAGTTTATTAGATATTAATTAAACCCCGCCTCGCTTCGCTGGTGCTCAGTTTTTATATAATAACAACAATCCATTATTGTGATTTAGTAGTATGCATATAGTTAATTATGTATATTTCGTAGTATGACCATTGACGACGTCTGTGGGGGTTCGATTCCCACAAGACACAAACATTTATGTGATGAGCTTTAGGTGTTTGTGTTTGTCTGGGTGTTTCTTATATATTATAAGTATATATTTACAAAAACAAAAGTATATAAGTACTATATCCATTGTCTAGTACCCATAGTACAAGCTCTGCTTAGTTTGGGACTAGATGGTGCTGTGTAAAATGTCCCCAAATATTTGTATTTATAGTGTTACGTCACAATCTAGGTCAAAATGATTATTTTTTTTGGTGTTTATATTGTGATTGTAATGTGTTTTGTGACTCATATAAAATAAAAAAAATAATTAATAAATCCTACTTACTTGGAAATGCAACGTCAAGTCAATGGGTGTTTCCTATGTATAATAAGTATGTATTTACAACAACAAAAAAGTATATAAGTATTATATCCATTGTCTAGTACCCATAGTACAAGCTCTGCTTAGTTTAGGATTAGATGGTGCTGCGTAAAAATGTCCCCAAAATATTAAAAAAAAAAAAACCATCGCATACTTCTCGGATTTTTACGATACGCCGACCGAGCGTAGCAGGCGTATAACAACCACTAAGCTAATAAAACAGTTGTCATCTTCCTAGCCGTTTCCCAACCATGTTGGGATCGGCTTCCACTCTAGTGTAGTCTAAATATCAGTATTTTACACGAAGCGACTGCCATCAGACCTCTGCAACCTAAATTCGGGGCAAACCGATATTCGAAGGATAGGGTTGTCAGGCTTTTTTGACTTCTGACTACCACTAACGATTGGTGTTCGTATGACAACCAGGACCGACGGCTTAGGCACGGAGAGATCTCGTTTTGCTAAGAATAGTCACCCATCCACAGACTGACCGCGGCAAGTGTAGCTTAACCTTGGTGATTGGTTGATGGGCGTAGTTATAACTTAGCCATATACAAATATATTGCTCATGTTATTACGGAAGAAATTCTATAAGTTGTTTAGAAAACCATATCAAAATCCTATATAAAGCATGGTCGACAGCCAAAAGCCCTGTCCGCACGATGACGTCACTTCCGCGTCACTCCGCCCAATTTCCTGGCCCGCCTAGCCACAGATATAATAAAGTAGAATTGCACTTTTATTGCCTTACCATTCCTATAAGCTTATTTACTTCATTTTTATTACATTTCATCATTGGTGGTGTCAAATTAAACACAATTGGTAGTGAATAGTAAAATTATATTTTTGGAGCAGACCGCACCTTTGTCCAAGTAAATACGAATCGTGGTCCGTTCGAATCTACTGTCTTACTGCCGCACTCAGAAAAGTAAATTAACGTTAATTAATCGTTAACAAACAGTGACTTTTTTTCATATCCTGCTTTCCGCCAGCGGCTTCGTCCGCGTAGTCTGGTTATTTCTTATAACTTTCATCCCCTGTTTCAACCCCCTACAGCCCTTTTTCGCATTAACAAAGCCTATGTCCTTTCTCAGGCTCTAGACTAACTGTGTACCAAATTTCATTAAAATCGGTTCAGTAGTTGTGTCGTGAAACACGACAGACAGACAGAGTTACTTTCGTATTTATAATATTAAGTAAGGATAACACAAGTTTCACCAAAGTCCATTCAGTGGTTTTTGAGCAGGAAAGACTAACAAATATCCATACATCGTTGCAAACTTTCACATTTATAATATTAGTTGGATAGGATAACTGTGTTTCAATAGGTAAACGGTAAGCCTAAAAAAAGCCTGACAACCAGTCTTTCCTTAGAATATCGGTATTGCCTAGAAATTGAGTTGCGGAGGTCAGTACCATGAGTTCTATCATGAGGCTTTCGATAGGTTTTTTACGCATCGAAACGCTGTAATCTCATAGCAGATTTTAGTTCCTTACGTAGCCGCTAGAAGCGCTGCGAGGGTTTACATACAAATATTTTATGGCGTTGCTAGCGAGTCCAGTGAGAAAAACGCATGGTCGAGCCACTGATGGCAGTCGCTCCGTGTAAAATACTGATATTCAGCCGCATCCTGGTTAGACTGGAAGCCGAGCCCAACATAGTTGGGAAAAGGCTAGGAGAAAGATAGGTAAACGGTTCATCTCTTCCCTATACCTCTAGAAGTAGGTACTCCTAATGTCGGGGCTGCTCAGCTCTTACTGCTGTGGCTATTTTTATCAATCTCAATATCCACATTTTATTCTCTGCATCAACACATCAAGCTGCATCATCCTCAACACTATTCACAACAACTGTTACTGTAACATACCATTTTTTTAAAAAAGAGTTACTATGGAGTTTCTTGGCGGCTTTTCGCCATAGGTCCTACTTTTTTGGAACCGTGCAACTAGCGCCTATTTATATGGTCTAATTGAAATAAAAATATTTAAATTTGAATTTGAATCTTAACATTTGAATTAACTACGCATCATTTTGAATATACATATAGATATAATTAATAGTTGCAATGTGAGGTCATTTTACAAAGCATAGGAAAATATATCACAACATAAACAATAATAGAGAATAATATGCATTTTTCATTCCACTTATTAAAATAATTAGATGGAAAACATAGTTAAACATTGTTGTCGAACTGTCTAATAAATACGAATATTATCCATTGCCGACTTGTTTGTTTGTCTTTTCTAAAAGTCAGTCTCAGATAAGCTCCAAAACACCATAACACCACACGGATTGCAGTAAAAGAATAGCATTAAAATCTGTAATTGAAATATAAATAAATATAAATATTTGTAGAATTGCGTATTAAAGGAGACAATTTTTTTTGTTCGAAGAATAGGCCCACCATAAATAATGTGGTGTAATGAAACATATATTGATATATTCCTTATAATTCTTAAAATACAATGGTATAGTTAGTTAGTCATGGTCTAACCGGAATACTGAGAAATACGACAAAAATGTGAACGCCAAAATAACCTGAAAATCAAGCCGTAAGAGGCCTGTCAAAAATATATCAAGTTTTAACCTTTGTATTGTAATTTCATGATCTCGGTTAGCTTTTCCAAAAAAATATGGCCTGCTTACAATCATAAATTATTTAAATTTTTATTAGTATAACATGATTAATATACGTCGCCATATCCAGTGGGCCTAAGAAAAACTGTCTCCTTTGAACACAGGCAACACCAGTGGCAGATTTAGGCTATTAAAAATAAGTACCTAAAATAATAATTATATCATATCACAGTGGTAAACGGCTCTAATACTTTTATAGAGTTTTGAGCCCATTAGCCCCCCCCCCCCCCCCCCACACACACACACAATTCCGCTACTGGGCACAGTATAGAATATACAATCATAATATATCAATACGATATAACATTGAATGGATCAGGTATATTTTCTAAGAAATGTTAGTAAGACATCATTAGACGACCTACGACGCTCGTAAGAAATAATTTAATATAATTTTTATACCAGCAGGGTGCGGCAATTCGCTACGAAATAATATATATTTTTCATATTTTCTTTTTCCTACTATAACATAATCCTACGGTGCTGCTTGAGTTTTTATCTCACGGCCATTCTAACAAATAAGTTTTCGAGGAAATATGTAGTTATCCAAGTTTAATATTCTACGACTGCCTCGTTGGTCTAGTGGTCCCAAGTGCGAATATTACGCTAGAGGTACTGGGTTCGATCCCCGAGTCGAGCAGTGTTGTTGGGTTTTTCTGTGAAATTCCCAGTAGCACCTCGGAGTCTAGATTTGTGGCCGGTTGAATGGCCATAGGCTCGGCCCCTATTACATGGGACCAAAACATACCGGCGAAACGTGGGTGTACATTAGGACGCCTCTGCCTACCCCTTCGGAAAATATATGCGTGATGGTATGTCATGTTACGTTAATATACTACGAATTATTTAACTATCAGTAGTCAGAAAACGACAAATTAAAATCTGCTTCATAAAATCAGTAATTGGTTTCTTCAAAAAAAGTATTATAGCATAATAAATTGGCTATCACAAAAAAAACCTGTCTACTTAGAAACGAATACAAAATTTGAAACATGATTAATTAGTACGAAAAATGATTAATTGTTGAATTCGAATAAATTAAATAACAATTCAACAAATCAAACCTTCCACGCTGACGAATAGTAATTAAAATAAAATCATAATACGTCTAACAAACAATTATGGTGAACGCACAGAACAATATATTGATAAATAAGTAGCTTCGTTGAGTCAGAATCGAAACACAACCGTGTATAAAAGCCCCACACTTGTGTACTCAAATCATTCCAGTAGCGAACTTCGAAACGAAAACATGGCCGCCAAAGTAATCTTCTTACTCGCTCTATTCGCCGTAGCTTTTGCCGCCGAAAACGACTGCAGCTGCGAGCCACCAAATGAAACAGAAGACAAAGCTTTATGGGACTTCCTCAAAAAGCTATCCAGTGACTTCACTGATGCTGAGGATAAGGAGATGCGCGCTGTGCTGCCGGGGGTCCTGTCCCCGCTTCTCGAATGCAATTGCTTGGAGAAAAACAGAAGGAAGCGCAAGATTATGCCTGAGGTTGAATCTGTTATCACGGAGAAGCAAACCAGTGAGGAATCTTCGGAAGATATCGATTCCGTCAGGGAGAAGAAGTCCATCCACTTCAAAACTAGGCGCTGCCCCCACGATACTGTCTGGATCGGTATCATGTGTGTGCCTGAGGAATACCTGGATTAACAGTGACAATAATATAAGTGAACCAACCAAAGGAGGCTAGGAAAATTTTGTGTTCTAGGAAGCCAATTTGGGGTAAATAAATTAGAAATAATTTTACAACACTGTTTTAGGTGTTACAGAAAAAAATGCATTTAATATATTGTGTAGATAATTTTTAGTTAATTTAACGAAATTATTATTTAATTGAGTGCAATGACATAATATTAATTGTATTATGGTTTATTTAAATAATTTAATGTTGATGCATTTTTTATCCAAATGTAAAAGTTATAATTAGTCAATAGACAATACTAGTCCCTTCAAATTAGATTTAAGAGATTTTCCAATGAAACGTGACATTCCAAGTATTTTAGTTTTAAGATTGAAAAATAATTTAATTATAAATAATAAAAAATATTTTAATATAAAAAAAATATTTTACTTAATCATTTCCCACACCAAAACTTTATTAACAAAATAATGAAACAGTTTATAAAATACCATTATTGATTAAACAAATAGGTACATAATATTACTTACTGCAATATTATGGAAAAAAGATTAGGATAATTATATAGGCAAACAAATTGTTTTAAATAATATAATGAGCATGCATTTATAACCTGATTACAAATAAAGAAACAAAATACATTCTATCCAAGGGCAATTATGTCTTGGACAAGAAGATTATTTTTAATTATAAACATATTTAATAATAGTTCTAAGAGTTATGATATGACTCAACTCATTATATGTGTAAGTCATTAATTAATGACTACTTTAATTTAACTGCCAATGAGTTTATAATCAATTAAGAATTACAATTCAGTAATTAATGGTTTAAAAAGATTAAATACATTCTATATAAAAATTAGATATTAGAACTAGATTTAAAATTTGTCTTTTTCGAGATTCATGACCGAAAATAATCCTGCAAAGTTTTTAACCATAACTAAGTAATAAGTATACAACTAACTTAATTATACAATGGTTACTTAATGCGATACAATGTTGTTTTTTGTTATGACCTCCGCACATAACTCATCAGTTTCTTCACAATATGTAGAGCCATTTTCGAGTTACATGGATATATTTATATCATCATTATATCAAACAATTTCGCCCACATCTGGGCAAAGTTTCTCCTCTCAGAAAAACCCTTATAATATTACTTATTTTATTAGAATTCGATGACATTCTTTTTAATTACATATTCTAATTTGTTACTCTATAAAAAAACCTCTAAGAAAAAATGCCGAGTCATAGGTACCTCGTCTATTAGTCACTCTACTAGGAAAAAACCACATTTCCATTTTTTGACAACTCATAGGCTTATAGAACACTATATAGCTTACTCCCGCGACTTTACATGATACAACTTCAAAACTTCAAATCATTCTGTCAGGAACAGTCATGTAGGGTTATAAAATTAAAAAGAAGTGCATCTTTACATCTTAGTGCTCATATCCGACTGCCACTCTCGAGGAATAGGAATCCAATTCGATCGGATCCGATTTCTTGGGCGAAGAATTTATTGGGTTTTATATGAAATTTTCAGGTTCAGATTTGAAACATCGGGATTTAAATAATAATCTATACTTTATACTATTATTATAAAGCCAAAGTTTGTTTGTTTGGTTGAACGCGTTAATCTCAGGAACTGCTGGTCCGATTTGAAAAATTTGTTCAGTGTTAGATAGCCTGTTTAACGGGGAAGCCTATAGTCTATATATATATTATAACGCTACGACAAATAGGAGCGGAGTAGCAATTAAAAATTTTGCAAAAACGGGGGGAAAAAAATCAACTTCTACGGGAACGAAATCGCGGGAAAAGGCTAGTATGTAATATAACGCAATAGAATACGTAAAAACTAGTTTTATTTCAAAATAAATAGATATGTACGTAGTTTTATTTCAAAACAAATAGGTATGTACGTAGTTTTATTTCAAAATCATATAAACGATCTGTTTTAGTTATAATCACTCCAAAAATATATTTATAATAGGCGTAACTAAATAGGTACTTAGTTAATTAATTTAATCGAAAATAAATTAAATCTATATTGCATTTAACAAAAATGTCGTACTATTTCCGATTCAAAATGACGGTTTTTGGGATTAATAATAACTAAATCAATTTAATTTATTCCGAATGCCAAAATGGTTAACAGCTCGGTTTAAATTAAAATGGTCTATGAATCATAGGTATTTTTTAATGTCCGTTTACTATGCGAAGCGTTGAGATTTTCCCAGTTTCTTTTGCGGATAAATATTGAGGAAAACATTATATTGTTGTATAGGAACTTTATATAATTGTTGTTACTATAGTACCGTTGTTATACGCAGATGTTACAGGAAAAACGGGTGTACAGACCAGACCTTATCATGATCCAACCAACATGAGGTCAATAATGAGGCTTATAAATAAATCGTAAATTAATAATACTATATTTGCCGGTATTTCGCGCAGGTTCGCAATAGTTCGCCAGTATTTTTAGGATCCATGTAATAGGAACCGATTAAAATTAACTGGCCACACACATCCAACCTCTCCGAACTTTTTATTGAGAAAAACTCAATAACACGTGCTCGTCCCACGAATCGAACTCGTACTGAGTTCGATTCACGACCAACTTTTATATAATTAAAATTTTGTAATGATAATAAATTGGTGGGTTTGATTTATATTAAACATCGAGACCCCTTCGCGCCTCGAAGAGCACGTAAAGCCGTCGGACCCGGCTATCATACGAACACCTATGACAATCGTTAGTGGTAGTCAGAAGCCCAAAAAGCCTGACAACCAGTCTATCCTTCGAATATCAATATTGCCCAGAAATTGGGTTGCGGAGGTCTGATAGCAGTCGCTTCGTCTAGTTAGACTGGAAGCCGACCCCAACTTGGTTGAGAAAAGGCTAACCAGATGCGGCTGAATATCAGTATTTTACACGAAGCGACTGCCATCAGACCTCCTTAACACAATTTCTGGGCAATATTGATATTCGAAGAATTGTCTAAAGGCTCAGAATAGGTTAAAATTTGGCACACAGATAGTTATTTTGACTTAGGCATTCGAAAGGGAGGATTGGGAGTTTCCCACAACATTGGGAATAACTAGACGAAGGGCGCGGCTACTGTACGTGTATGCTTGAAGGTTTTAATAAGGAAACTCGTCATAAACCGTAACTGTATAATACCCACAATCAAAACTAATTATCCTCACACAGGAAGGTGGCTATTAAGACGATGTTCTTTAATACAAACTGTTGATCAGAGGGTTTAAATGGCCATTTATAATATGAATCATAATATGAAACGGGCTGCATGTGGCTGGCCTGCTGAAGCTGACGTGTCATTGGTTGTTTGGCCGAAAAAAGCGCTTGTAAGCAAAATGGCGATGGCTAAGAGACAAGCGGTGTCAAGTGTCAACTGATAAATCAATGACAGATATCAAACGTCCGACAACTGTCTAATTTGTTTTCTTAGTAGTAGCAAGCGCTTTTATCAGCCAAAACACACCCATTTAAGTCTAAGCTTCTCGTACAATGTCCTCAACTTACCAGCGAACTTTGGTTACATACTAAGTGCACCCACAGTTCACAACTCTGCCTAACCCTTCGAGGAATACAGGCGTGATGGTATGAATATCAATTGACAAAATTCCAATAATTAATCTTAATTGTTTTATGACTAAGATGAGTACGAATGAAGATGTACTCTGATGTCATAGTTACTCAATGCAGAAGAGATTTATATGCTCTGAATCATTGTGTTATGATTCCAAATACTACTCGTACATACTTGTGGGCATTTTCTGTGGGTTTTGGGCACGTTTATGGGATAAGTGGCCGAGGAATATTGAAGTGAACTTCAGCCCAGATTTTGGGTATTTATTTATTAACTATATTATATTTATTCATGTTTCTGTGTCCGCGTGTCACTGCTAGGGTGCCAACTGAAACCAGCGCTGGCTGTGTAGTCAATACTCCCAGAATACAAGCATGCTGCAGCACTCTTTATAGACTTAGTTATTTTTCTCATTTTATCTGTGTGTTTATCTCTTGTCTGTCTGAATAAATGTGTTTTTTCTTTTGTTTGATTTTTCTTTTTTTGTGTACACCCACAGTTCGCCGACTTGTTGGAGGTTAGAGCATAAATCGAAACTCCTACTTCCAAACTACTACTAAAAAATTCATAAAAAGTCGCGCTTAGAACCATTAAAGACTAACTGCACTTTAGATAAAAAACTATTAGATAATATTATATTATTTCTATCAATTATTCATTAAAATAATCACCTGCTTGCTACATTTTAATTTTAACAATAATTCAAAACTTAAATAACATTAAATAATATTTAAAATAGATTACAATATTTAAATAATCATTTACAAATTATTATTCCAGTCAGACTTAAAATAATATAATAAAAATACAAAACTCAATATCAAACTCTAGCGGGTATAATTATTATAATATATAATCCCAATATATTTAGTTCCCAAAATTCAATTAAATTAGTATAATAGTATGTAATACCTACATATATAAATAAATAAATAGTAAATAATAATACAAAATATAATATATTATGAAGTTTCAAAGTTCCTCCTCTGTCCTACATTTGCCGTGCCTGACAAGGCCCACACATGTTTCTTATAATACCTACTATTGTAACATCTATTTTACTTGTGGAGTGCATTCAATGATTGAGTTTTGAGTATAGGTATATTACGCAAAACTAAACTCTACCAAAAAGATCCGTTTTGCACAAAAATTATGTCGAAATCATTAATTGACGTCATGAGATATCGACACTATGACATTTCGCCGTCAGCCCGTCACCAGTTAGACCGGTACAACACTACAGACGTTAGTTACAGATAATACATACGTCACCATATGTAATACATTATGTTTTTTCCCTCGAAACACGATTCAGTGACGCAATGTTATGTGGTAAGAGTTGATTGCAACATGATTCATTAATTAAAACTACTGCTACTAACAGCCTAGTTACTCGTAGGTCGTAAGCGAGGCGTACACTCGAAGTTTTGAGTTCGATTCCAAGGTAGAGCAGTGTAGTTGGGTTTTTCAATTAAATTCTTAATACCAGCTTGGAGTTTGCATGATTGTGTGCTCATATCATAAAATGAGACCTGATAAAAGTATGCCTGTGAAAAACATCTCTGCCTTACCTTTCGGAAAATATACGAGCGTGATGAGTTTCTAGCCGGTTCTTCTCGACAGGAAACAACTAATTTGGAACTGCACCTATATTCAACATTTTATAGGTATCTGTATAAGGTTTTAAATCTATCATCCTCTTAGCCTTTTTTCCAATCATTTTGGGGTCGGCTTCCAGTATAACCAGATGCGGCTAAATATCAATATTTTACACGAAGCGACTGCCATCAGACCTCCGTAACCCAATTTCTAGGCAATACCGATATGAAGGATAGACTGGTGGTCAGACTTCCACAAACGATTGTCATAGGTGTTCGTATGACAACCGGGACCAACGGCTTTACGTGCTCTCCAAGGTACTGACGGGTCTCGATATGTTAAGAATGGTCACCCATCCACAAACTGACCTCGGCAAGCGCAGCATAACCTTGCAGATCGGTTGATCAACTTAGCGTTGATATAACTTAGCCACGAGCCCCTCTGAAGGTTTTAAATCTATATAAATAAAAATGAATCTCCGAAATGTTTGTACGCTCATAACTTCCAAACAACTGCACCAAATTGAATAATTCTTTTTTTATTGTGTTCGTTATTGTCAGGACGAGGTTTGTATGTATTTTTTTAAATCCACCAGAACACGTAGGCGAAGCTGCGCACGGGTTGCTAGTATGAAAATAAAACAAAATAATAATCTTGATAATACCTAAAATGTTTGTTTTATTCAACAAAACGAATACAACATAGTTTGGAAAAATCATCCTTCTAGCCTTTTTTATTTGGAAAAATAAATAAATCCAATCCACTGTCTGACCGCGGCAATCGTAGCCTAGTTTTATCCACGTAAACTAGTATTTTAATATTATAACAGATTTAGTACTAGCGTTATTTTAGTCTAGCCTATCAGTCTAGTTGTTAGCTCAAGAATCGAAGCCTGAAATAGCCCTGAATCTAGGCCATCGTTGAATTAAATTATATTGGTTCACTGAACTTAAGCGACCCTCACAACACACACTTTACAAAGACTACCAAACAAAGCAGACTTAAAAAATACCTATTATTCCTTTAACTGTCTTATTGGTAAGCGCGACTTCTACACCTATGGGCCTGGGTTCGCTTACCGGATCGAGCAATAGATTTTTTTGGGAAATTCTCAGCAGTAACAAGGAGTTTGGATTTGTGGCCGGTAGAGGCAATAGACTCGCCCCGTGAGAACTGAACTTTGGTAACACATATCCAAGATCCAAAGAATATGGATATTACAAGACATAAAAAACTACTTTCTACACAAATCAACTTGAGATGAGTTGACAAACTGATATGAAAACTAGATGTTACTTTATTATAATTACTATTCACTATTTTTTAAGTCCACTTCGCCCTTTTTGAAGTCGGATAAAAATCCTGTCTAGATTTAGGTAACTTTGAACAGATAATATATATTTAACACCTGTCATGACTAATCAGGTAACACTTTCTTCTACTGGCAGACTGGGGAAACCCCTTTGCCCGCTCCGGTGGGCATGTTATTGTGACGAGTCGTCGGACGTCCACGACCTCGGCCCATTGAGGTAATATGTTTTATCCGCGCGTATTCAGAATGTGACCTTTAACAACTGAGAGACGCTCAGCGCGAGCTGTAATGATTGGTAGCTGCAGCCGTAAAGGTAACTGACATAATTATTTAATAATTTATGAGAAACGTGATAATGGAAAGCGAGAAAATAAGACATTAAAAAATAAATTGTGTCAATATAAATCACTACTTATTCGTATCATAGAAAACAGAAGTAAATAACTTGGTATAAAAGAATAATTCTGGCAAAGGGCTTGAAATGATATTTTGTAAGTCACTGGGCGCGCTAAGAAAAGTTATTCTTATAGTAATCACGTCTTTTCTTTACTCTTTTTGTGTTGTAAACATTATTAAAAAAACTAGTATAAAAATCAAAGGGTGAAATTTCCAGGGATAAAATAATTTCTTGCGCATTGTGGCGGTCTTAGTACGATAATGGATTTATAATACCTCAATGCTCGATCTCGGAAAACACGAGGCGACTTTCACTAAAGTTACTCGTTATTCTGGGAAATAAATAATTGCAATGCGATTATAATAATAAAAACTCTATTAAGACTAAGTACGGTGGGCAAAAAGCGATTTTGTTTTTAATTTAAGTTATCAAATAAAAACAAAACAGTTTTTTATCGTTGAATAACGGTAAAATTGATTGGCAATCTTTAAATGATGATAAATTTATAACAAAAAAGGCTAATTACTAGCTCGGAATTCGAATTTGTGCATGGTAAATAGGTTTTCCCTCAATTTTTCTTTTTTTATCCCCACTGTCATTAGGCATAGGTCTCGTTCAAGCGTGAGGCTATCGTCCACCACACTGGCCTAGTGTAGGTTGGGGAAATACACCGTCGAGAAAATCTTTTAAGCATGCAGGTCTCCTCCATATACTTTCATTCAACATTTAAGCGAGTAGAAATTAATAAATTTATTAGTATATTAGTAATTAATTAATACTTACTCGATTAAATGAGTACGAAAAGTGCGTGCCTTGGATTTCGGCTCAAATCCTGAGGTATCAAATAATGAGGTTTGAGACTAGATACTGCCTATTTAGGACCTAGGGGCAAGACAAGTTGCAATTTGACATTCGAATCGACAAACGAATACCTAGAAACAAAATGTATGGAAATGGCACAAGCTTTCGACAAATCGGGCTGTCACTAATGTCATTTCCATACATTTTGTTTGTCGATTCGAATGTCAAATTGCAACTTGTCGAACCCCCCAGGTCCTAAAGAAGCAGTATCTAATCTCAAACATCATTATAAATCTATCAAGTCATTCATGACAATAACAAACTCACCTACGTCATCATTACTACGTCATCAGTGATAACCCATAAAAGAGTACTGTGTTGAATTTATTAATTAATTTAGATTACCATTAATATAAAAAACTGGTTAAACAAATGGCCCATTGAATAGTGGGCAAACCCATACCGGTAGTGGGCCAAGCTGCGCGCGCGTCGCGGATACGCACACTAGCGTACAAAGATATAAACCAGAAGGTCAACTCTTATTCTCATGTGGAATATTTAATAACATAATAGGTACACTTATAGATTATATATTGATCTTGACGACGTTTGTGGTCTAGTTGTTATTTACAAAATAAGTATTATATCTATTGACGAAGTCTGTGGTCTAGTGGTTCGATTACCGGACTGCTGATCACGAGGTCGTGGGTTCGATTCCCACAGGACACAAACATTTATTGTAATGAACTTAAGTGTTTGTGTTTGCCTGGGTATTTCTTATATATTATAAATATGTATTTACAACAAAAAAAAGTATATACGTATTATATCCATTGTCTAGTACCCATAGTACAAGCTCTGCTTAGTTTGGGACTAGATGGTGCTGCACTGTGTAAAGTGTCCCAGGATATTTATTATTATTATTCTATTTATTTATTTTCATACACATTATTTGTATTTTTAAATATTTTTATTATTATTATTATTGTCCAGTATCTTTGGGACTTTCGCCTGCGTGGTCTGGGTGTTTCTTATAACTTTCATCCCCTATTTAAACCCCTTACAGCCCTTTTTACGCAATAACAAGTAGCCTATGTCCTTTCTCAGGCTCTACACTATCTGTGTACCAAATTTCATTGAAATCGGTTCAGTAGTTTTGGCGTGAAAGCGCGACAGACAGAAAGAGTTACTTTCGCATTTATAATAGGAAAGTAAGGATTTTGCTTTAACACAAAAGCCTTACTGATAAATGGAATGCAATAAAGAATTGAATTGAATTGAATTAAATCGGTCCTTCTGTGTCACTCCTGTTCTACATAATGTACTACTAGAGTGATGACGTATTTCCTGAGCGCTATAAACAGCTGCGTCTATTGTTGACTTGATGTCCTGAATCTTAGTCATTGATCCTTTTTTTTATGATAGTTTCAATCATCACGTAAATAATGATGAATCGAGTTTTTTTAGTTCAAGGGCCGTTGGTCTTTGGTTTCTGAACTCCGATGGTAAAGATATACATTTATTTATTCAATCATCCTCAAATATCTTTACTGGTCCGTAGCCTTATGCAGCAGTAAGCGGTGATAGCCTAGCGACTGCAAAGGCAAAGGTCTCGAGTTCGAATCCAAGGCGCACCTCTGACGCAAAACGTGAAGGAAAACATCGTGAGGAGACCTGCATGCCTGAGAGATTTTCTCGGTTGCATGTGAAGTCTGCCACTACAATATTTGTATACAATGTATACAAATATTGCTCATCATTTCTAATTGCTCATACGATTATAGAACTAGGTACATTGATTGGAATCTGCAAGAAAATATATATATCTACGCATAAAGTTAGTTCACTATGCAGATTGTCGTCAATAAATGCCCTGTAATTTGTGACTGCATTTCACAACTGTGGGCCTGTCCATGACTTATTAGGGCATGCATTATGCGAACACAATAGGTGTCAATCGTGATCACGACTCCATGCTGGTGCATGCTATGCTAATGTCAGTGCATCGCGACAGATACTTAGGCCTAGTGCATGATGCACGTGAATACTAGACCTTAATTTCACATAAGACATCGAGACTAGAAGTATAGTCGGACATTAAATTGCTTTAAGAGTAACCATGGAGTTTCTTGCCGGTTCTTCTCCATAGGAAACGACTAATTTGGCACCGTGCACCTAGTTTCGACATTTTCATAAGTGCCTGCATAAGGTCTATGTGGAAATAAAACTATTTTGATATTTTTTTTGATACCACTTTTGACAAAAACTTCTGTCCAAATTAAATTTACTAAGGCTCATAATCAATCTGTCACTTGGTATTGTAAGCAAAAATAGACCTTGTTGTTTTGTGATGTGCAAACGACATTCACTCTAAGGGTGGTAAAGCATTTTTATCGTCGACTATACCTACCACTGGTAATTTTTTTTCCATAGTACTACTATACTATTTGACAGTATGATGTACACTCAATAAAAGAGATAAGTATACAGGCAATCGGTGTACAGTAGTACACCTCTACCTAACCCTTTGGGAACTACAGGCGTGATGCAAATAATTTTCAGTGGTTTGAGAGCTGTGATCAGATAAATCAGTCCGTTTTTTTTCTTTTTTTTTTAATCAATGTCTCCTCTAACATGATTAGAGCCTTTGCTGTCGCATTTCCCATTTGTTATAAAAAGTTTAAAGTTTCTTCCAATTCTCTTATTTGCTTTATTCCATTTTTTTTTTCTGTCTGTCTTATTTCATTTTTCTCCAGTTTTTTTTTTAGGTCAGACATAGTTTTTAACTCAACGGAGTTTTAAGAACTTAACCGGATTTGAGGAGGCACCGCGTGCCTCCAGCCAGGGACACTTATAAACTAAGTAACAGCAGCTAGGGGCGTCCCCTAACGGGACTCGGACCTCGGCTTAGGCCGTGCTGGGGGGGCAGCTAGTGATCGCTGGATCTGGTAGATTCAGACAGTCACTGGTTCCCTTTAAATATACAGATCAGTGTAGATACGGATGTAAGGACGGACGTCTATCTGTTAGCATGTGTATAATTTCGTCATAACTCTAGCTCAATGTGAAGGATGCCAGTCCACCTGGTGCCATATCCGCTTAAGTTTCCTCGAATGCCCCGAATTATCGTGGGAAGAAACTAAGAACCAAAGCTATAAGAAACCGACTTAAAAAACAATCGAACCAAGAACGACTGAAATCAGTTATTCCGCCACCGGCTTCACCCGCGTGGTCTGGGTACTCCTTATAACTTTCATCCCCTATTTCAACCCTTTACAGCCCTTTTATCGCAGTAAAAAGTAGCTTATGTCCTTTCTCAGGCTATCTGACTATCTGTGTACCTGTGTAAATTTCATTTAAATTGGTTCTCTCGTTTTAGCGTGAAAGCGCGACAGATAGACAAACAAACAGTTAATTTCGCATTTATAATATTAGTAAGGAAGTAAGGATATATATATTTTTGCTGCCAGCGCAGCGCATCCTTAGAAGGAGCTCATTTGGGGTTTGTGCAGTCTATCCTCTTCTTCCATTCATCCCTGTTAGCCGTCACCTGCTCATTCACTCCCTTTTCCATCTTAACCTTAATACAATCCACCCATCTTTTCTTTGGCCATCCTCTACCCCTCCATCTTTCTACTGAATACTACTGGTAATTTGACATATTCCTGTAAGGTATACATCGAATTACAAGTAACCATGTATACCCTCCTCATTATATTTAAAGACGCCTCAGAATCAAGTATACGAGAAATATGTTAGGTATTTCGTCCTTTCCGGTAAAGACAGAATTTTGATGATTCTGTTACCTACATGATGAGTAATCTTAAGGTTGCATCGTTCTAACAGATTTTACAAACATTAATTGGTGTTTCGCAATTGATAGATCTGGTAACACATTCTAGGTTATGACAATAATAATAAAACATGTGCTTTAGAGGTCATCCGCAATCCCCTCCATATAAAATTGGTTTGGTCCTATACGAATATTAAACTTATAACTGTTTTTTTTAATCACAATTTTGACAATTGACACATTCATACATGCCTATGGTGTGTACAACTTCATTTAACACAGTTATTAAATACACGAGCTTTACGAAAAAAAAAAGAAATTTAAAAATTACGAAATTTTTACTACAAACAGCCCAACTGTATGGGATTTTATCAAGAAATTGTATCAATTGAGAACCATTTGGAATAGCTGTGAGGCTAGACAATGTAAAGAATATTCTATATCTAAAAAAGAGAGAGAGAGAGGAAATGCCAGTGTCATGCAAATAAAAAAAAAATACTTTTCGTTAAGGAGTCACCCGAAAATAGTCTTTTTTGGCACACGAGTAAAAAGCTAATTATAATCATATTTTCCCATAACACATACTTATTGTAAGCGCGCCCTTACAAACAATTCGCAATAGTGAGAGGAATAAACTGTGTCTAATTATAACTATAGTACACTGTGTATCAAGTACAATCAACAACACATCATGGTACACACGCGCTACAAAAATCACCGCTATTCCTGCGAGCAAAGGGCAAATTGTACTGGCTGTGATGTGTTTGTTTTTGACAAAGATTGTGTATTAAATTAATCATGTTTCTTTTGTTTATGTCGGCAACTGAGCTAATGACCTGATGGTGAGAATCATTGCCACAAATAGACACCAGCAACACTAGAGGTGTAGCAACCGAGAGGAAGAACTGTCACGCTCAAAAGTCGGAACACACACTAAGGTTGTTTGTCCACCGCCACCGGCACCGGGACGGCACCGGCAACGAGATGATGGCGAGATTATTTTTGTTCGAGATCACGTTGACGTGACGGGCGTGCGGTGGACACGCGGTTATAGTAAATGTATGTATTGCTAAACCGGCGCGGCCATCTCGTTGCCGGTGACGTCGGGACCGGGACGTCCGAGAGACGAGATAATTTTTGTTCGAGATCACGTTGACGTGACGGACGTGGCGGTGGATAAACAGCCTAAAGGCGCTTTACGAATGACAACGACGCCTGTATTCCCCAAAGGATTAATTAGATGTGTACTATTGTCCTCCCACGGTTCGCTGATAGGTTTAGGTCCCATGTCTCTCTCTGCGAATTTCATCAAAAACTCATTTACACTTGATCTGGGAATCGAATACAGGCTCTCGAGCTTAGCAGTCACATTTATAACCACTACTAGGCTAACGACGCAGTTTTTTGTATCGCAATTTATGTCACGACGCAGATGTTCGTTGCCTGTATATCTAAATCGTTTGTTGACTGTAGGTACATTGAAGCGAATTGAAGACACATGTTTTGATTAATTTATGCTAGAACCTTGATACTATTTATAACAGTAAGTATGTGGTCGTCAGAAAGAAAAAAATGTCATAACTATCTGTCTGCAAAATCGGCTTTATATTTTTTTCTAATATTTTATTCTTTATTTCACAAACTTGTTGGTTTAGTGGTCCCAAGCGCGACAGCTACGGTAGAGGTCCTGGGTTCGATTCCCGGGGAGAGCAGTGTGGTTGGATTTTCGTATTTCTGTGAGTAAATCGCAATTATCTCGGCAATTTGAAATAAGTCTTTTTGATTACCCCTATTATCATACAGAATGAATTTTTCAAGTGGGCGTGGATGGCCAAGTCTGAAATTATAAAAAAAAATACTGAAAGGGGTCTTGAGCCCGATTTTGAAACTGCATTACTACCATACCATTACGACTGTACTCTAAGGGTTAGGCAGAAATAAACTAACAGAACCTACTGCATAAAATATGTCAATCCTATTGCTTAATGAAACAGGTTCGGGTTCAATTTTGAGCTTCTCCGTGCTTGCAATGTTAAAGAAACCTAATTAAGTTGAAAATATCAGTACTTATTATGTCCAAAAGAGAACAAATGCAGATTATGTGTAGGGAGAGTGACATTCTATAAATTTTCGGTGAAATTACCTACTTTATTGGTAGCTTACGATTTGAACCCGGAACCGGCTAAGTGTCAGCCACTGAACATGATGATTTCATAGAATTAGTACACCACTGCATACCCCTCCGGGGAATATAGGCGTGATGATATTTTAAAGATACTTAATATGATAGTCGACCATATTTAATATGGGTGAAGTAGCTCTACTTACCCTACGACAAGTAATGGCGCAATAATACATTATCATTCATTAATAATTAGTTATTAAAAACACATTTTTCATACAAGATCGCATAATTTACGCTAACCGGAAGTGGCGTCAAATAATTAGATCTACAACAAATTCAAAACTACCCTCGCCGTTATTACCTAAATTTCATTACAGAACTTCCGGGTTCGTCACACACCGCTGCATTTCCTCAAAATATTCAAATATACACAGTTGTAATGACGCAATGAACGCCAACCATACGAGAAGTTCGTTAAAACAAGTTGATAAAGTTCAATTTTCTTAGGTCTACAATGCCCATCGGCGGGCATTCGCACACGTCATCGACATCGTGTCCGGTCTCTCCCCCAATAAATGAAATTTAACAGAATGAGGGAAAAAAATCAATACCGACACTAGTCAGTGGATATCGGCTACTATCGCCCCTCTAATTTACTACCTCCGATAAAAACAATCCGCGGCAGTGTGCGTGCCGACTGCCGCCTGACAGCCAAACCTATCATATTAACTGCTACAATATTCATGCGACATTATGAACGCGCCTTATGTAATATATCGCCCATCAATAATTCCTGAACGCAATTGATTCTATGAAAAAAAAAACAAGTACTCACGGATATAGCAGCCGTCAAATGTTATGAAAGTTGAGCATTGTTAGTGCACCCCGGCGAGGTCGACGAACCCGCCGAACACGATGACAAACACACAGTCCGCCATGTTGTATTTCAAAACGTCAATTTTTAAAAAAAGAATCCAATCGGCGAACTGTCAAACTCGGGCCGGCCGAAACTTGGTCGAACTTAAACCGCCTAATACTATAAAAATTCCCTCCGTTTAATGTTTGCGCTCCAACTCCGATGTAGTAACTTTATGTTTACGTTGTAATTACGCCTATCTATAAACACTTTATTATTGTATAAAACGGTATAAAAATATTAAAATTATGAACGATGGAAAACTTGTAAATTAAAACGAAATATAAATATATATTAATAATAATATAAACGTACTAGCGGCTCTGAGTGCGAGCGCCTACTGACTTAAAATTTTTGGGTATAAAAACATGCTACAATAGCCTCCTGCGGGAACCGAGTGTCTTGATACTTTCATCGGCCGGAAAAATCGCGCGCGTAGGGGAAAATAGAGAAAAGCGCGGAGGAACGCGCGAGCCAATTTGATCTTTAAGATTAACGTCTCAAGATTTATTACGACAAACCGGATAGTAGTTTTGTACCACGATTTATGAGAAGTACAGTAGATTAATAAATTAGATTTTGCTATTAAAAATATTTTAATTAATGTTTAAGTAAGGTTTCTTTTGTACATAACTAACAATAAGCAAATATGTTTACTATATTCTTTAGTACACTTTTTAAGAAATAGCATCCATGTATTTAGATTTAGTCCAATAAAATAATCTACGTAATAATAACTTTTCACAACTGTGAAAACGTTACAGTATGTAATCAATTACATTTATAAATAGTAATATTTTGCTTTAAAGTAAAATGTAACTAAAAGAAAAAAAGAAAAATTAGACTATTTAATGCATAAGTACTAGTTGCCAAGGGTATCATTTATATTAATTATTCCTACAAATTACAATAACTAGGCATTAAGACCGCCTTTGTACGTTATTAATGTATATAAAGAATAAATAAATAACTTAATTAATCCACACAAACTTACCGTTAAATCTCGTCCTTAAATTATACTAAACATCATGATTCTCACCACTGACAACCAGTTTCATAATCCACAAACACTAAAAACAAAACACTTTTCATTTCCAAAAAGAAAGCAAAAGTGATAGTGAAAGCGTAAACCATCAAGACTGGCAGGGCGGCGTACATACACGCGTGTGTGCGTGTGCGAGGGGGCGCGCGGGGAGCGCGGGCGCGGCGCAGCGGGGGGAGGGGTGAAATTTTTCGTTTTTCGCCCACTTTTCCGTCCCGCTCTAGTTTTTCGTCTCCCTCATTTTTTCTTCGCCCGCTTTCTTCTTCCTTGTGCCCCACCACATGTGTGCTGGCCACAGTATACGCACGGCCTTCAGATAAAAATCCAATCGTTTCCGGTATGATCTGGCTTTTGTTTTGGAGGCTCTATCTTGTTATCTTTGTGGGTGAATGCGGTGCTAATACTTCGGTGTTATCATTTATCAAATCTGTTGCTTTAACTACTGCTAGCTTTGGAAAAATACGTTCTTTCGTATTTCTGTCATAATTTTCTTTAATCCCCAACGCAAAAATGACGGGGAGTTATAAGTATGACGTGTCTGTGTGTGTGTCTGTGGCATCGTAGCTTCCTAACGGATGAACCGATTTCGACTTTGATTTTTTTATTTGAACGGTGAATTATTCGGGAGTGTTCTTAGCTATGTTTGATGAAAATCGGTCCAAGATCGCCACCACAAAATCGCAAGTTACATTTCGTGTCGGGGGTTTTCAAAATTTTTAATTTAGGTTAGTTTTATTCAAGTACGAACAAAATATACTCCATATAGAGTAAAGGGCCTGTCTTACCGCGTCCTAGAAAGTTTTCGTTAAATTATTTCGCAGATAATTTCATAAAAATGTTGTTCCAGTTTTTTATTTATCCGATGGTTAGCAACGGTTCTCTAACTGGTAGTGAAACAAACACTCAATTTAAAAAGCTGAGATTGAACACTAAAGAAATTCAAATACTAAAACCATTCAATATTATAGTTATCATAATACATACATAACATAGGCAGAGGGATAATTGTACAACCACGTCCGCCGGTATGTTTAGGTCCCATGTAAATCCTTTGGCGAAAAGAAACCTATTGGCATTTACCAGGCACAAAAACTCCGAGCTGCTACGGAGAATTTCATAGGTAAACCCAATAACACTGCTAAACCGGGAAATCGAACACAGGTCATCAAACTTAGCAGTCGGACTTATAACCACTAGGCCAAGAACGTGGTATTTCTGTTGTTAATTTGTATTTTTTTTGTAAATATTTTAGAAATCTATTTGTTTACTTTACAGTGATATATTAAATTTAAAGGGTCTACGTTGGACATCATTTTGACAGTTTACATTTTCAATAGGTAATTTTAAAAATCAATACCATTTCATTTATTACTTCGTTTTCCAACAAAACAAATCATTTTTACAATTTTATCTGTTTTCTTATCATATACAATACCGAGTTCGCGGGTGCCAGTCCTCCTTCCTCCACGGCGCCTTACAGATATACAGCGTGTTGTTTTATACAAACCTATTTTTATTTTAATTAATTGTAATTTATTGCTTTTGTTATCAAGTCGTGTTTTGCGGTGAATTTGTGATAGACTGTGAATTAAAATGAAAATGGGAAAGAAAATAATGAGTTGCGGATTTATGATTACTGTGATAATATGTTTTAGAAAAAAAAATGTTTTTTTAATTGCTTTGCTTAGCAGTAAACTAAAAATTGGCTGGTTCTCTATCTCTCAAAATATTTAGTAACTACTTTTCTATTCTGTTGTATGAATATTATAAAATTAATAAAAAAAAACATGAATACCTTTAAGTAATTTGCAAAAAACAATTTCTTTAGTCAAAGCAGTCATTTAAACTGGCAAGTTATTTGCAAAATTGATGATATAAATATCGAAATTCCAAATTTTCAGATTGCAAACTATTTATGATTTCGCAACAGCGCTATCTAACAAATCACTAAGCAACAAACCACCAAGTTTGATCACCCTGTATTACCAGCAGAACTAGGAAACGAGGGAGTAAGTACACACACCCACCTCCCCCTGGGGGGAGTACATGGCAAATACGCGAAAGCAATAGGACTTTTAAAAATTCTCCAGAAATATGATTTATGTGTTGACGGCAACGCGTTTCTCCCCTCAAGGCCGGGGGACTGATTCGATTTTTAAACCACCCTGTGTAGGCTGTAGGTTTTTGAATAAAAAAAAAATTATATTGTTTTTTTTCGGCGTCTTTTTTAAAATTGAATTCGGGTCGGATCCATTTTGTATCCAGTTTTAAGGTAGCCAACTGCTTGCTTGAAAGATCGTTGGGTCACACATCGCATTACTAAATATTCTGCTGCTAAGCAATAATGGTGATAGCATTATTGTGTTCCGGTTTGAATAATGTAGCTATTGGAATTACTGTGTGAATTCCTTTAACAACTGCTGCTTCGCTATTGCTGACTTCTATAGGCTGCGGTTACCGCTTCCCATCAGGCGGCCATTATGTTTTATCTTAGTAAAATAAATGCATAAATAGAGTAGGTATATAGCCTCATAATTTGACCACTGGACTGCCAAGTCAAAGGTCTCGAGTTCGAATCCAAGACACACACCTCTTATCGTATATCGTATTTGAAAACATCGTGAGGAAACCTGCATGCTTAAGTGTTTTTCTGGACGGCATGTGAAGGCTGCCAACCCGCATTAGGCTAGCGTGGTGGAGTATAGTCAAATCCGTCTCATTCTGACAGAAGACCTGTGACCAGCAGTCAAATAAAAAAGATATACATTTTTAATTCGATGACGTCATCTACAACAGACTTATTTCCACTATAATAGATATAGCTTTCCGGAAACCGCAGCGTGGGACGGCCTCGAGATGGACCGATGACCTGGTAAAGCTCGCTGGAAGTCCTTGGATGCAGGTAGCATGCGTACGGTCCCTGTGGAAGTCAATGGGGGAGGCCTTTGCTCAGCAGTGGACCTCTTTTGGCTGACATGATGATGATGAGATATAGCTTTGTTCCCGAACCCAACCACTCGTTAGTCGATATTCGACTTTGAACTTTAGTTCAACCTAAGTTAAGTTTTAACCTAAATTAAAAATTTAGTAAACCCCCGACACGAAATGTAATTTGCCATTTTGTGGTGGCAGCCATCTTGGATTTGAAATTTATCATAGTGTATTTCTCTTAGTTAAGCCCTTTCATTTGATACCCATATTGAGGGAGTTGTGAAAAAAAATGTAATTCGCTATTTTGTGGCGGCGGCCATTTTGGACCGATTTTTATCAAACATAGCTAAGAACACTCCCCACTAATTCACATTTCAAATAAAAAAAACAAAATCAAAATCGGTTCATCCGTTCGGGAGCTACGATGCCACAGACACACACACACACACACACACACACACACACACACACACACACACACAGACACGTCAAACTTATAACACCCCGTCGTTTTTGCGTCGGGGGTTAAAAATGGTGATTGTAGAATTCTGACGTAGTAGACGTCCGCGTAGGCGCTGCTACGAAAATGCTACGCCGCCCACCGCGCGTAGCCGATCTCCCCTTGTAGGATAGTGGCTAACGAATCCTACTTAATATTATAAAATAATTATGTGAAAGTTTGGATGGCTAGATGGATGGATGTTTGTTACTCTTTCACGCAAAAACTACTGAACGGATCATGATGAAATTTGGCACAGAGATAGATTATAGTCTGGAATAGCACATAGGCTAGCACATAGGCTTTTTATCTCGGTAAAATGTATGGTTCCGTGGGATGGATTTGTTTTAAGAAGATGAGTATAAACAATTAATAATTAGTAATTATTATTATTATTATAAGAAACACTACTACTACTACTACTACTACTACGCGGGAGAAGCCGCTGGCGGAAAACTAGTCTGTTTATAAAGGAAACCATGACTGACTCACTGAGTCAAGTCAGAGAGTGTGCTCAAATTCTACGTCTGTAGTCTAGTGGTTTGATTACCGGACTGCTGATCACGAGGTCGTTGGTTCGATTCACAAAACAAATGTTTATGTGATTAATAAGTGTTTGTGTTTGTCTGGATGTTTCTTATATGTAGATATTAACATTATTAACAAAAAAAGTACTTAAGTAATATATAATTATGTTGTCTAAGTAAGTAAGTATATGCTTTGCTTAGTTTGAGACTAGATGGTACTGTGTAAAATGTCCCAAATGTTTTTTTTTCGCATAATGGTTAATTAATATTGTGCCCGTTTAATGACACTAGGTTCGCCTTACATGGGACCTAAACATGCCTAAACTGTGGGTGAATACATCTCTGCCTAACCCTTTGGGGAATACAGGCGTGATGATATGTTTATGATTCATTAAAAGTGGCTATTCTTCGAGAAGTCGTGATGGTACCTATGTTATGTGTATGTTTAAAAACATACAACATCGTGTACATCATTGTACGCATGTGACTTCAACCGGTGCTGACCTTGTTAGAGATAAAAAGCGTAAAAATAAGTGTCATGCCTTCAGCCCACGAGACCAGCGGGAGGAAACGGTTTTTATTGTATTCGCCAACGAAATATTTATCACTTTAAGTGTTTGTTGTTGTTATTTTTGTTTTGAGGTTACTTTTTCTTTATCTTTATCGTAAAAAAAAGATAAACTGAACTGAAAAATTCTTTCACCATTAGAAAACTACATCCTTACCGCGTAAGGCTATACATTCATACATAGCTTCACGCCTATTTCCCATAGGGGTAGGCAGAGACTATAGATTTCCACTGGCTTACGATTATAAGAAATACCCAGATCACACGGGCCAAACCACTGCATGGTGGAAAGCTTTGTGTATAATATAGCTTAATATAGATACTAAGATAAAGCTTAGTTAATGAAATCCACAAGACGAAAGACGAAATCATTTATTGGTATTTAAAAAATAACGTATCCTCGCAATTTTCGTGGCCACCCCTTGCAAGGGGCAGCCCCTTACAAAACGCGACCCTTTCGCTCCCAAGACGCTTATTTGACTCACTTTAAAAAATTCCTACTGCCCTATATTTTTTGGTGTACATTCACGCCCCAATTTTTTAAATTGTACTGTTGGGGTGTTGTGGCTTTTTGTGGATCTTTTTGTACTTTATCTGGATTTTATGAATAATACATGTAACTGTATGAAAAAGTATTTTATATAATTGATCGACTTTTAAAGTCAAAATAAGCGTAATTGTAGCCACCTTCTAGTAAGTTCCTGTTAAATTAACTAGCAGATAATTTTATGCAAATTTTGTTCCATTTTTTAATTTATCCGTCGGTTAAGGGATATCCAGAGGTTGTAAAACAGATCCAGTTGTTTTAAATATTTCCCCAGGACTTTCTTCTGTATCATGCGTGTTTACAAATAAAACTTTCAAATGTACAAAACCCAGAGGTTCTTCTTACTGTGTCAATCATCATTATCCACCAATAAACTGTCCCACTGCTGGGCATGGGTCTCCTCTCAGTGTGAGAGGGATTACGCTATAGTCCACCACGCTGTCCATGCGGGTTGGCTTATCGTGTCCATGATTAAACAATTGTGAAGTAGGCGACCTCAATAGTATTAGGGGTAGCCTATAAAGACCTGCTGGTCTAGCTGAACACCTGCACGACACCCGGAGCTGAAAATGACGTAGGCCGAATAAATATTTGTTCGGTGCATGTACGGACTCACAACACGCAGCCCAGAAACCGATCGCTCAGCCACTACCCCAAACCTGCCGCCACAAGATCTGGTCAGTAGGGATAGCATAATTCATGGGTTTGATTTAATTTAGTTTATATTCTTTTTTTATTTAATTTAAATAAAGAGCATATAAACAGGTCTCGAGTTCGAATCCACGCCTCTAAAATTTCTTCTACCGTGACTTCTTTAGATATCGACTGCATAAATCTGAAGTATTTCCCCCAAATCACCCAAATGGGGGGAGTTGTCCCAAAACATAACATATTCAACTTTGTCACCGACTGTACTCCGCTGCCGGACGCACAAAACATTGTAAACTCATACATAAAATATGTGTATGTATAAATATTTATTAAATACATTATCACTTATATTCATATTCTTATCTGACTTTCTAAAAATGTACACTGATTACTCGAATATTTCTGGATTATTTGGGGCATCATTTCGGGGTAACAAAAAATGATTTCGTTTTATTTTTTTATCTATTCGCCTTAGTATATAGTATTTACAGCTTGTAAGTACATATATGTTAGTATAATAGAGAAATTACGCTTGAGGATCTGAGTTAGATTCTCCGGTCGCACAGTATTTATTTATTTATATATAAGGTTTATTGTACACCAAAAAGAAATACACAAGTTTTTTTAATTCAATTCATAAATTTCTATTTTATTGCAATTCGGAGTTTAGATTTGGCTCACCCCTTTTGACACGGAACTTAAACATACCCGTCAACTGTAGGTACATAGGTACACTTAGTAATAAGTATACCTCTTTCTAACCCATAGGTTAACAAGCGTGATGCACCTACCAATTTTATTAATATATTGTACTATTTCTTATGATATCATGTTATAGAAAAATAGGGAAGGTAATAATCAACCTTTAATCAAGCAACATACCTACGGTTTCGATCTCACCCTCAGCTGAGCCCATTAGGGTCGGCCTCACCTATTGTGTGGGGGACTGACAGACTTGTCACTCTTGTAAGGACTTGATATGTGACGTCATGTCCGTCTCGCGGTTGCTACGAGAATTTGAGCTAAGAGCATCATTGTTTTGGACGTATCAGGTTTATATTTATATATAAATACGGGCAGAAAAATCTTTGTACATTTCGCGCATAAAGGAGTATGAGATTTGGTATAGTTAAAGTTTATAATATGGAGAAGGAGTGCAGAAATATTGTTTGTCGTTTTAGAGTGAATGGGTATCTTATGGGTAGATGCGGTCCATCTTAGACCACATCTACACTTATCATCAGGGGAGATTGTGGTCAAGGGCAAAGCCATCAACGATAAAAAAAAATGTAGGCCAAGAATTATAAAGAGGAAAGATTTGATTGTTACTTTGTTTTTTTGAATTGAATTGGCTCCTAAACTACTGGACCGATTTGAAAAATTCTTTCACTTTTGGGAAGCTACACTATCCCCGGGTGAAAAAGGGTATAAATAATGAGAAAGAGGTCATCAAAAGGCCATACAACTCAGCCAAATTTGTATCGGAGGCACATGACAGCTGTCAAGTTGATAATTTTTACCATGAAATCACTATGAAAATGATAATAATCTGCCGTAATGGCGTGCGTTTGACATTACGAAACTGACACTGACAGTTTTTACTAGGAAATCATTACGAAACAGATAATAGTGTGACAAAATGGTGTTTTTTTTTTCAAATTAAAAGTTTTTTTTCTCATCCCCCAGTCAACATTTAAAAAAGTACGACTAGAGTTTTAACCAGCGTAATAAGGGGAATTTTTCCAATAGGTGTACCTTCGGTACATCATTTGAGCTGATTTCGATGACCTCCTTTCAATGTACATTTAAAACCCTGCACACAAGCTTGTGTTTTATGACACTTCCCAATCTTAAAGAGTAAGTTTATGATGTAGAGATACCTCTTAAATCGAAATTAACATAACATACAATCACGCTTGCATTTCTCGAAGGGTTGGGCAGAGATGTACTGTGTACACCCACAGTCTGCCGGTATTTTAGGTCCCATGTAATAGGGTTCGAGACTATTACAATAACAAGACACAAATCTGGAATTTAATGAAAAAACCGTGTGTGTGTAGTAACGATCCAACATCATTAACAAAATAAATCATATCAAATGTGCAAAGATATCTTAATAAGAAAAATATTTAATTGACTTTCGTCCCTATTGTACGTAACTCACACAAGTACAAAATACTTTTGATATATAAATAGTTGGTATATATATAGTAATAAAGTATAAATGATGGAACTAACATATAGGAAAATATAATATATTTGTTCGTATAGCTACAGCCTGAGCTATGTATATTGCTCAGTGATGGAATACGAAATGCGTGGAGTCGTTTGGAGATTTTTGTTGCTTAATTTTTTTTGATGAATGAATTATATTTAAATGATCACATTTAATATCATGTCTGTATTCCCTGAAGGATGAGGCAGAAGTGTACTAATTTACAACCATAATTCGCCGGTCTGTTTAGGTACCATGATTGTAATAAGGGGTGAGCCTATTGCCGTTAACCGGGCACGAATCAAAGTCTCTTTTAAAGTACAAGTCTTGTGCAAATGTAAAAAATAGTGTGGACAAAAAAAATATAGAAAATTTCTGATGCCAGATAACTGCTAGAAGCACGTAGATGGTTCACGAAGATTCGAGTACATTCATAGACGCACGGAGAAGAGGTTCTAGAAAGTGCGATATGTCGCTACGCGGCGTTCGCGTAATAACAATAGTTTCCGGTCAATAGCGAAAACAATAGGCGCACCAGTCGTGTCGTGTGGAGTTATCCCGATTCTTCGGTTCTGGTCGTTCTGAAATCTTCATGGCTCATATAAATATCGGTCGTAGGGGCTGGACGAGGCTAAACCCAGATCCAGCTGTCCCTAGCTGCCCCCCCCCCCCCCCCCCCCCAGCAAGGTCAGCCGAGGTCCAAGTCCCGCTAGGGGACGCCCTTAGCTGCTGTTGCTTAGTTTATAAGTGTCCCTGGCTGGAGGCACAAGGTGCCTCGCCACCCAAGCCCGGGTAAGTTTCTAAAGCTCCTGAGCTAGAATCTATATCCGTCATAAAAAAAATGGACGAGGCAGTTCAGTTCTGGACCCGGTGACGTGATCATCAAGTGACTAACAGTGCAACGGTGAATTGTGAAGTGTGCTAGTGTTGTGATATCCTAGTGATGCATTTGAGTATTTCTTTTTATTAAAATGTCTCTTGTTTTTCGATTAAGAGGTGTTGATACCACTTATTACGAAATGGAGGTTTAGAGATAAATTAATTAACACCAATTAACGGAAAAACAAAAGAACACTTTAATTCAACTCAAAACACACACAAAACAATCACTAGGATATCACAATACTCGTACACAATTCACCGTCGCACTGTTAATCACTTGATATTCACCTCACCGTGTCCAAAACTGAACGTCTAGATGATTGCTCTAGAATCTTCGGGCACCATCTACTTGATTCTAGCAGGTATCCGGCGTAACTCGTCCCGTGTATAATTTTAATATAGTTTTCTTGTTTTTCGGGTAATTTTAGTTAATTAATTTTCGCCTGAACACCAGCAACAATATTCAACCACTAAGGGCCTGTTTCACAATTTACTGATAAGTTCCGGTTAAATTTGCTGGCAGGTAATTTTATATAAATTCTGTTTTATGTTTTAATTTATTCGGCAGTTAGGTGAAAGAGGCCCTTTTCTTTAAGATTTTTTTGCAGATTCTAAAATGTTCAGCTCACTGGTTACAGAATTACGTGGGTGTACAGTTAACAAGAACTAATTATTAAGAATATTTGAGTAAATTTAATTCAATTATCAGTTCTGTGAAAAATACATATATTTAAGCTCCTTATACGCTAGAATGATTTGTTATGCTATGGCCGAAACTGCTATTAAGTACTTAAACTTTAATAACTACCATAAAAATAAGAGAAAAAAACAATAACAATAATTAAGAGCAGCTCCATACCTCCTATGTTCCGAACACACATACGAAGCGCGCCGCGCTCCGTCTTAAGGACGACATATGAAGTAATTTTTTTTCCAACTCCGCCACACCGGAAATTCAACTCTAATACACCATCTCAAGGTCCAAATTACGTATACATGCGAAATATTTTTTCCATTTCATATTTACGAATATGCCCCAAATTCCCCAAAAATTAGAACCGTGAAAGCGGCGAGGGGAGGGGGTGGCCCTGTAAGGGTAGCAAGTACGAATTTTTCCACACACACAGATGTATTATGGGGGGTTTGAGGGGGGATGAGATAGTAGATAGTTTTAGAGAAAGAAAATATTATATATGTTTGTTACGATGAATTTCTCTGGAACACTTCATTTGGCGCGTCGTTGTTAATTGTGAACTATATCTATGTTGTGAACGTTACGCTGATAACTGAAAGATTCTAGCCAGAAGCAAGAATATATCATCATCATCAGCCTAAACTGTACTGTATAACGCCACAAAGCAGCTCTTTGCAGTCCAGTGAGTTCCAGTCACGGCCAGCAGCCTTTCGCAAGCCCTGGAAAAGAATAAGCAAGAATACCTACATTATAAGTAGATACTGCTAAAACAGAACCTAAGATAATCAGAACTCTGTGTCAGTTCTTTAAGTCTACAGTACCATCACGCCTGCATTCCCCGAAGTGTTAGGCAGAGGAGTACTAATGTACACCCACATTTCGCCGGTATAATATTTAGGTCCCATGTAAGTGCGAGCATATTGTCACTTAGCCAGGCATAACTCCAAACTCCGAGCTGGTAAGTACTGAGAATTTTATAGAAAAACCCAAAAACTTTCTCGACCTGGGAATCGAACCCAAGGCCCTAAGCGAAGCAGTCGCGCTTATGACTACAAGGCTATCGAGGCAATTTGACCCCATATAGTTAGTGTGCGTACGTACTGTTATACGAATCGTCACCCATCCTTATACTGACAGTGGCAAGCGTAACTTAACCTTGCAGATAGAATGAGCGTACAGATCTCGCCAAACTTATTGTCCGGGTTGAAGTTGGCACGAGCTAACTTTAACTCGGTCGTAAAAATTGGAGAAAGAAAAATATTGGATTAAAATGATTTAAAACGGCAGCCTTACGACTTAGCTTTCGTTTTTATTTATTACAAGACAATAAGTTTGGCGAGTACTGTTATACGAATCATCACCCATCCATATACTGACAGTCGCAAGCGTAACTTAACCTAGCAGATCGAATGAGCGTACTTATCGGAGGATAATAAGTACGGCCATTCGATTGCAAGACTTTCAGTACTTACATATTTTCAAGTGATTTTTTATTTACGACTAATAAAGCCTTTATCATAGGAATGTACCATTTATGGATTCATGTAAATGAGCCATTAATTTTACGACTTCTGCTTTACCGTCGTTAAAAATGACTGTTACAATGCAGTTTGTTTTTAGCATGTAATTTTATTACACCGAATTTTTAACTTATTCAAGCAAGGTTTACTGTCGTAAATTCGTAACACAACAGACAATCATATCATCAAGCATGTATCCTCGAAGGATCAGGCAGAGTAGTTCTGACCTACAACAAGTCAACCAGATACTTGGGCCGATACTTTTAGGTCCCATGTAATAGGAAACGAAGCTATTGCCGAGCACCAATACAAACTTCGAGGTGTGTAAAGTGAGTGTAACCATGCTCGACCTGGGAATTGAACCCTCACGAGACACGCTCAGGAACCTCACTTGACCAGCCAATATTTTTTTATAATGGATGGGTTTGCGCTTAACCACAATCTCACCTGATGGTATGTGTATGTGGCCTAAGATGGACCGCGCTTACCCACAAGATACCCATTCACTCTGGCCTTGAAAAGACCTATGTTGTAGGTGTCAGGGAACACAGTCACTGAAAAAGAATTCCAGTTTTTGGTCATAGTATAGTAGCTAAGAATAAAAAGCTACGCCACACGCTGTTAAGAAACTCGTATTACCTACAAAAGTCAACAAAATCCAGCAGGTTGCCCATAGGCCGTAGGGACCTCCACTCTTCTTGAGGATTCACCAGCCAACAAGAATCTTGATGGTTAGTGATCACCGCAACGAAGACGGTCTTGGGCTATCCAAAGGCTCTTAAGCATAGGGGAGTTTAGGGCTCCAAGAAAAAAAAAGTGAATGATGGCAAAAATAGGTCTCTACAAGCCAGGTCGTAGGCCTATGCCCCTAGTGTCGTTATGAAAAAGACGGAACCAAAGAAATTTTATAATAATAACTTGTAATGGTTATTTTACAAGCCTTTTGTAGAAATGACGGAACTGGTTGACATTCCACTTGAAAATATCAAATATTTAATGTTAGGTACACTAGTGGCAAAAACTTATTCTTTTTATAGCATCCTTTTTGGAAGAAAGTTATAAAGCGTGTCTATTGGAGCACGTAATATGTGACAGAAAACGTCTCCTCTTTAATAAAATGATACATCGTTTTTAAAAATATTCGCCAAGTAGCTTTTGATATCAGTTTTTCCTTTAGCAAAAAGTAGAACTTTAAATAACTTTAGATAGCGCCATCTACTGGTACGTTCAAATACTACAAATAATTTCATTCTACTGGATTTATGAGAGTACGCTAATAGATGGCGCTAATTAACAAATTGTGTTTATAAACTAAAATTCACACACATCATGTCGCAATGTAGTTTTTGTTGTTATATACAGATGTCACTAAAAGAGTATTCTTCAATGATTAAGTACAGTCATGTTCTGAAAAGATTATGAAGAGTTAAAAAAGCATTTTCGTTTTTATGAATAAAACTAAAGAGAAGTTAATCTATGATTGTAAGCTACTTAAACCAAAAAGATTGTAATAAGAACTTATCGTTCATCATACATACACCTGTCACTGACTTCACAGGTCAAACGTCATTTTACTTGTAGTTTGTAATGAAAATGTAATCACAAAATCATGTAAGCCGCCCAAAGCAACCTACCTACTTAATTATGAAGCCGAAACCCTCTAACACGGAAATACGTACGTAAATGCGAATCTCAACCCTTCAGAATGCACAGAATCAAATTCCTTGGATGCAATGTCCTCAGGTCCACACTGAACACCCAGGACTTGCATTTATATATCCCCTGGACCAATTGATAGTAGCTGAGAAAAGAGATGCCCTACACGACATAATAGGCGTAAACGGAATAGCATACACAATCTTCAACAGCGGTGGACAAAAAGTATTCCTTGCCGTCATAAAGAAAAAATTTAGAAAATTCAACATAAAAATCTTTAACATATACGGCAATGAGGTTATCAATGTGAAACGACCCTTTACTTTGTGTGCCAATAGAATACTGGTATGGGCACCTCCGGGTAACTATGTAGGGTCTGTCAAGAAGATTAAATGCGGTGTCAACAGTTACGAAGTCAAAAACGGACAAGGAAAAAACGTTTTGAAAATAGTTGCTGACGGCATGTGGCAATACGTCTACAAAATCTATTTGGTCTTCGGTGGCAGTACTATAGGAGTTGTGAAACAGCAGTTCCCGTTAACAACGGTCGTGGACGTGAAAAATTTTGGGGTCACATTTCCAGCAGAGCTAGACGTCCAGGACAAAGCTGTCCTTCTAGGAGCTTGCTTCCTGATCGGTTACTTAAAATATTAAATAATCAGGTGCATCATATTGTAATTTTGTTGTGTAATTATTTTACAATACATTTACAAGTACATTGTTTCTGTATTTAAACTTCTCCTTCTTCTATGAGCTTCTTTATGTTCATGATTTAGTAAAATGTATTAGCTGGTCAACAGATTGTATGATACACAGTAGTACACACTGTACACACAGTTTTTCCGAATTTCCCGAAGTACTTTCTTAGCAAGCTAATGATATAGGGTCTAGCTATAGGGTCTAGCTTTCCGCCAGCGCTTCGCCTGGACGCCTGCGTACTCCGAGTATTAAATCTATCTAATAAATTATAGCCTAAGTATGTTATTAGGTAAAGATGTAGCTTTCTTTCTAATGCTATAGTGGAAGAATTTATCAAATTGGTCCCATTAGTTTTGGAGCCTTTTCAATACACACACAATCAAATCTTTCCCTAATGACCTAATCGCCACTCGGTATTCCCAATGCCAGGCACTTTTCCTGTCTCCAGCCACCCATGTATTTACAAAAAAATAGAACACTGCATGAAATTATCACAAGTCCACAATTAATAATTATTGAAAAGATCTTCAAAACGTCTGTCGACATGTCATTGTGTGTAGGTCAAGATGTAGAACGTGGATGAATGGGAAGCACAAGAAATATGCCAAGAATTGTAGCAAATGGCGGCCTCTAGATTCTACCTACCTACCCCTGTAAAAGTCCTGAGTGTGTATGTAGGTATTGTTCATTGTTCAAGCAAGATAAGTATGTAATTAACTTAACACTTCAACTATTTTAATGGCGCCTACTAAATTTAGCTGAGCAAGCTGACGGTTTAACTTTTGCTATCAGTCGAACAACAAATATAATGTGATCAGTGTGTTTGTCTGGATGTTTCATATTTATAATAAATATGTATTTACAAAAACATACATATTGTATAAGCACTAGCCTTTGCCCGCGACTTCGTTCCCGTGGAAGTGGATTTTTTCCCCGTTTTTGCAACATTTTTAATTTATACTCAGCTCCTTTTGGTCGAAGCGTAATGATATATAGCCTATAGCTTGCCTCATTAAACAGGCTATCTAACACTGAAAGATTTTTTAAAGTCGGACTTTAGTTACTAAGATTAGCGCGTTAATCAAACAAACTTCAGCTTTATTATATTAGTATGTATAGCTGTTATAGATTTATATCCATTGTCTAGTCCCCGTAGTAAAAAAAGCTCTGCTTAGTTTGGGTTCGGGCACTGTTTGGGACTAGATGGTGCCATAATGTGTATCGTGTGTATAATGTCCAAAGATAAACAATAGATTACGGAAAGAATTAGAACAAAATTTATTAAAATTAAATCTTAGTACATAAAATCAGTCTTATTCTTACAAAGTAATTAATTAAGAAAACTTATTAATTCACTTTTTACGTTTTTTCTGCGGGGTCTTGGCGGTTTCTTCTTCTCCAGCGTTTCCATTAATTTCTTCTTCATCATGGGGCTTCCTTCTCACTGGTCCCGTGTGAGTGATAGGAATCGCTCTCTCGTTCTTGTTTTCCGATACCTTTGGAGCTACCACGGTCAGCACACCATCAGAAGATAACCTGGACTCCACAGTTTCAGGGTTGCATCCGTCAGGTAGGGCATATCGACGCTTGAAATGACGCGACACAAATCCATGTTCATCTTTCCTCTCCTCATGTTTTCCTTCAATAACTACGTAGCCGTCGGACGTTTTGACAGAAATCTCTTCCGGATCGAAGTGCTGGACGTCTAAATTCACCTGGAACTTATCCTTGTCAGATTTGATGGTAGATCCGACGTCTCGGGCCGCTGCCGCGAGGTTCCTCCATGGACGAAGGTATTTTCGCACGGAGATCATTGGCCGGTCAACTATGTCCGATAAAAAGTCGTCAGGTGAGAGATCTAATCCAAACAGCTGATCACGAAGGCGTCGCGGACGTAAGTCATTCATTAGGTATGGTAGAAGCGCCATTGTTCTTAATTCGGGTAATTACTTGTGTATAAAAACACTCCGAAACTTGTTTGTAAACTCGCTCTTTACTCACTTTCAAGCTAGTTCAATACTGACGCTAGTAGGCGCGCGCATCGCTTTTATATTTCCTGCCAACAAGAAAGGCATTATTCGAGTAACGTCTAGTGCAATGTAGAATGTTCGAGTATATTAACGAAGCGCCATCTAGTAGCGAATAGCGTTAGCTTATAAAGCCATCTAACCATGATATTTGTCTATTCTCTAATAGATGACGCTTTGCTTTGATGTTTATTATTCCAAAATATAATTTTAACTAAATGAAACTAGTTATTTAGAATTACTAGGGAACATAATTTTATTGAATAACCTTGCCATAGTTTTATTAAGTTGACATGGATTTTAATTATTGACTTAGGTCTTATGAAGTTTTTGTTCGGACCACGGACGTGGCAAGTTAACGCTCTGCTTCACAAGAGGGCACCACGATCTAACAGTACTAAGACTTTACGTGCAAAAATTGCAACAGGGTGTTCCGCTTCCATAGAACGCCGTAGAATATTCCTACTCGTTGGGAGCAATCTAGAAATCCACCGGAACTTCGTCCTTACCATGAATGGATGAATAAAGAATCGTTCAGCTACGTATTTGTACTAAATTGACGGACGGCTGACAAACCATAAAAATAATAAAATGCAATGTCATGGTTTTGAACTGCGAACAAAGAATGATCAAAGAAAGGAAATTAAATTATAAACAAGCAAATGTGCAACGTTTATTTAAAATGAAATGCAAACTAATCAGATTCATCGACATGATTGATTCTACGAGTCAAGTCATTGACCTCTTTGCCTTGCCGTTATCAGAAAGACATGATAGAAAATATGGTGTAAAATACTTCCTTATTGATAGAACGTCTGAAACGTGAATAAGATCTTGGTTAATGATTTCTAGACTTTTAACTAAGTCATGTTTCATTTAACAAAAATAATTTAATTTATTAATAACCTAAAAAAAAGTATCACCGCGTGTCTGAAGTGACATGCTTTTTAAAAGCGCGCGAATTCTTGTATCCATGCGGCATTTTGTCGATAGGTAATTTATTTTCGGTTATCGTTTCTACGAAATAGTTTTTCATACCCAGAATCCAGATAGGCACCTATGTTCAATATCAGGCAGATACCTATATTACCCTAGCTGCCTTGACTTAGATTATTTATTTTACTTTACCGGCGTAATTAATCCAGGGTTAACAAATTTTAAACCTAACCTATTAATAATGTGCTTAATTAATTAACATTTAGGTTTAGGGCTGATCTCTACATCTACATGACATAGGTACCGGGTGGGCCGTAAACCGTTTTTAGCAAATTTCAGTGAGTTGGCACTTCAACTCCAATCCAGACTCCAGACAACCCAACACTGCTCGACCCGGGCATCCAACCCAGGACCTCTAGCGTAGCAATCGCGCTTGGGACCTCAGAGTAAAAATTTATTTATGATTCATTATTATCTATATTAGGTAGGTAACTTAACCGTTCCGTTACTTTATCACGGTTTTGACATTAGTCATATTTAGGTACCTATCTAATGTAGGTATGTAATGTAGACTTATCAATGAAATCACTCCCTAACGGCGCTTGTTAGCAGTAAAGAACAACGTTCTAGAAACCCTTGTGTATTGGTTTTATGAGGATGCAGTAAGTTTTTGCAGTACTTAGCAGAAAATAACAGCTACCAGACTTGAGATGTACCTGCCTACCTAATTAGAAGGAAGTAATTAAAATTATTTTAAACATTAGTAGGACGTACTTACCTCCTAGGAATAAATAATCCTAATTCACTCTAGTAATTTATAAATTATTACCGTTGTCCTTGTCCCTAGTATTATAAAAAACGCGCGCACATGGTTTGGCTAGTTTTATTATAAGTAAATTAAACTAAAGAAAAAATTAGAGTACCTAGGTACAGAAGTACTATCTATTATTGATTTGATTAGGTAGGTATACATTATTATAATGGTAATTTCGTTATTGTTTTATTTTAATTAATTAACAAAGAAATCTCTAGAACATTCAATTTCCGGTGCCGGCGAATCGGTCTTTCGAGAATGCTATGCAAGTTCACATATTAATTACCTGAAATACGTTTTGAATGAAAATACATTATATATTTATGCATTTGCATTGTTTCTGTCGTAGAAAAAAGCTAGGGGTTTTAAAATAAACACCCGCAAAAAAACTAAAGTAATAATCAATACAGTGTTCCTACTAATGTTGCCAACCGTGGCAGAAAAAAAACATAGGTTTTATGTATACGTCTGTCTACGACAAATGAATGCTAAATTATATCGATTCGTTATTTCAACTTAATTGTCTATTAAGCTCTGTTATTTCACGATTAATACAAAGAAGTGTAATTTATTTAGCATTTGTAAATATATTTTAACTCTAAAGCGAGCGACTCTAAGCGACTAACGCTATAAGTCTAACGGAGTTTTATGTATAAAGTTCTAGTGATAACTGTAAATAATAAATAAAAAGGCCATATAAAATGGGGAAAAGTAAAATAAGAATGCGTGGGGCTTGCGTGGAGTTTGTATACCTAAGATTATTGTTGGGTTATCGTAAAATAGTAGAAAATATAAGCAGGGCAAATGTTCTACAGTATGTATAGTGGGAGTACTTACTTATCAACTATCCTAAAGGACTTTTGGAGACAATAAATATATATGTATACTACTATGTATGTCCTTTCCTAGAATGCCATCTATCTCCAGTTGATATGCGTGAAAAGGTATCCAACAAACAAAGTTACTATAAAGGGTTTATTAGTACTCGGCTTCGATGCGAAAAACGCACGAAAAATACTATTAATACATAATATATCCTAGTTACGGGATATTATGGCTATTTGCGCATTGTGTTTCGTAATCGTAACTTTTTCAAACACACTCGAATATCACTAAAATATAAAAGAAATATAGTGGCGCCAAATTTTTATATTAATTAGGAAAAATAATAACATGAATAACAACATAATCAACCACAAAAATAATGTGAATAACACATTATTTTTGAGGAAATCATCAAATACATAAAAATAATAATTAACAATAATTTATTTTCTGGTATCCCCAGCAAATTGTTCAATGTTATACCGGACGCTAATAGCGCTGACGACGGGCAGAAGTTGAACTACAAACCGGATACAGTTTGAATGTTCTAGTAGAAACCTTGATAGTAGTAATTATGATGACTTGTTGACTTAAAGCAAAATGTGCGATATTACTTTACATACAGTTTTGATGTCAGCTCTCGATTAGGCTACTTTGCTACAGAACTTTCATACAAGATATTTAAGATATGATGAATTATTTCGAAGGTTCTGGAAGGTTCCAGAACATTCGTCAGAAAAGCTTTACTGCGATGGTACTGCCATCGTGTGTTGAATAGAAATACGTGATAGATGCTCTCAACATTTTCACAATTTGCTAACGACACAAAAAAGATGAACGCTAACCTTTGAATATTTGTTTAAATACGTATTTATTGCATACATTTTTGTTCGTATTAAATTAAGTAAAATGTTCTTAATTTGTTCTGATGTTTGCGTTTGGATGTATTGTATTGGATTATATGCTATTTATCTCAGATTAAAAATTAATCTAAGCTATTTATAAACATATAACGCCTGTATTTGACTCCGAAAGGTTAGGTAGAGGTGTACAAATGTATTTCACTGGTATGTTTAGGTCCCATGTAATAGGGGGCGGGCCTATTGCCATCAACCGAGCTGCTACTGGGAATTTCACAGAAAAACCTAACAGCACTTTGCACGACCTGGGATTCGAACCTAGGACCTCTGGTGTGGCAATCGCATTTGGGACCAGTATACGTTTGAGGTTATATCAATGGTTATATAATATAGGCTATTTATGAATAGTCATTAATCAATTTACTTTATACTTAGTAATGTAAAAATTAATAAATCGTTAGATTCGTTTTTTCTAACAATTACATAGTAAATTATAATTAAAGGCAAATTGAAAGTAATTAAATTACTTTCATTTTGCCTCTTCTGTACTTATGTCTGCAGTTGTTTTTTTTCTATTATTTACTTAAACTTGTTACTTGTTTTGTTTATTATGATCTTAACATTACAAAACCAAGTGCTTTGGCCTTTGATCCTTTTTTTAATTAATAATTATCATAATTATAATAATCATAATCATTTATTCTGCAATTACGTTGTTGACATAATGATGGTATCATAATGGATGGTTTCAAACATGAACCCTGTTAGGGCACAATATTTTTAGTACTTAAATATTAGTCTTAATTACTTAGGTACACTATTTTATATCTAGTTAGTATAACAACATTGCAAATTCTCTTAATTAGTAATTTTGCTGAATGTCATAACTTTGTACATCTTATAATCTGTATGTTAATATATTATATTATTATATTAATAATATATTATGTCTGTTAGTAATAATGTTTTTGAGACACTACATCCTCTTATAAACCATGTGGTCTTATGAAATTGTCACAATGATTATGAAACTACAAATAAGATTAGTAACTGTATTAACTGTTCAGTATTATGTAAAAAAGACTGTATCAAAATAATGTGTAACGTCTGTTACTGTCAGAACGAGTAAAACATTATTAAAAAACAAGTCATTTATGTAGACTGTAAACTTAAAATAAACATGAAGAACAACGCCCATTGCGTTCAAACCCCTGGCGTTTCGCGTCAGAAATCTGAAATATTCTACTCGCTCATAGATGGCGCAGGCGTAACGCGTCTATATAAGCAATCTGACATTCCGCCCGGCGTCATTTCAAAAAAAGCCAAGTGAGAGATACGCTGCGATTCCAAGCGATCTTATAACACGTGTGTTTCAATAAAACCGCCTATACTAGTCAAGTTGAAGAAGTATTCTGTGCTTACAAACGTTGTTTTGAGGACTATTTAAACTAAATAAGTGAAACAGTCAAAATGCCCGAAGAAATGCAGACCGATGTCGCGGAGGTGGAAACCTTCGCCTTCCAGGCGGAGATCGCCCAGCTCATGTCCCTGATCATCAACACATTCTACTCCAACAAAGAGATCTTCCTCCGTGAGCTGATTTCAAACTCTTCTGACGCCTTGGACAAAATCAGGTATGAGTCACTTACCGACCCTTCAAAGTTGGACAGTGGCAAGGAACTGTACATCAAGCTCATCCCCAACAAGAGCGAAGGTACACTCACGATTATTGATACCGGTATCGGTATGACCAAGGCAGATCTTGTGAACAACCTTGGTACCATCGCCAAGTCAGGAACAAAGGCGTTCATGGAGGCGCTACAGGCGGGCGCTGACATCAGCATGATTGGTCAGTTTGGTGTGGGTTTCTACTCGTGCTACCTGGTCGCTGACCGCGTGACTGTACACTCGAAGCACAATGATGATGAGCAGTACATGTGGGAGTCTGCTGCCGGAGGTTCGTTCACAGTCCGCCCCGACCATGGCGAACCACTTGGCCGCGGTACTAAGATCGTACTCCACATCAAGGAAGACCTCGCCGAGTACCTTGAGGAGCACAAGATTAAGGAAATCGTGAAGAAGCACTCACAGTTCATTGGCTACCCCATCAAACTGATGGTTGAGAAGGAACGCGAGAAGGAGCTCTCTGACGATGAGGTGGAGGAGGAAAAGAAGGAAGATGAAGAGAAGGAGGATGATAAGCCTAAGATTGAGGATGTAGGAGAGGATGATGAGGACAAGAAAGACAAAAAGAAGAAGAAGACCATCAAAGAAAAGTACACAGAGGATGAGGAACTCAACAAGACCAAGCCCATCTGGACCCGCAACGCTGATGATATCACCCAGGAGGAGTATGGTGACTTCTACAAATCCCTCACCAATGACTGGGAGGACCATTTAGCCGTCAAACACTTCTCTGTTGAGGGTCAGCTGGAATTCAGAGCTCTACTCTTTGTACCCCGCCGTGCTCCCTTCGACCTCTTTGAGAACAAGAAGCGCAAGAACAACATCAAGTTGTACGTCCGCAGGGTGTTCATCATGGACAACTGTGAGGACCTCATCCCTGAGTACCTGAACTTCATCAAGGGTGTGGTCGACAGTGAGGACCTGCCCCTCAACATCTCCCGTGAGATGCTGCAACAGAACAAAATCCTCAAAGTTATCAGGAAGAACTTGGTAAAGAAATGCCTGGAGCTCTTCGAAGAGTTGGCAGAGGACAAAGAGAACTACAAGAAGTATTACGAACAGTTCAGCAAGAACTTGAAGCTCGGTATCCACGAGGACTCTCAGAATAGGTCTAAACTGGCTGACTTGCTCCGCTACCACACATCCGCCTCAGGTGACGAAGCGTGCTCCCTCAAAGAGTATGTTTCCCGCATGAAGGAGAACCAGAAACACATTTACTACATCACTGGTGAGAACCGTGACCAGGTAGCCAACTCCTCATTTGTTGAGCGTGTCAAGAAGCGTGGCTATGAAGTTGTCTACATGACTGAGCCCATTGATGAGTACGTAGTACAGCAGATGAGGGAGTATGATGGCAAGACCTTGGTCTCTGTCACCAAGGAAGGTTTGGAACTCCCCGAGGATGAGGAGGAGAAGAAGAAGCGTGAGGAAGACAAGGTCAAGTTCGAGGGTCTCTGCAAGGTCATGAAGAACATCCTTGACAACAAAGTTGAGAAGGTGGTCGTCTCCAACCGTCTTGTTGAGTCACCTTGCTGCATCGTCACTGCTCAGTATGGTTGGTCAGCCAACATGGAAAGAATCATGAAGGCTCAGGCTCTCCGTGACACTTCAACCATGGGTTACATGGCTGCCAAGAAACACCTTGAGATCAACCCAGACCATTCCATTGTAGAGACTCTGAGGCAGAAGGCCGAGGCAGACAAGAATGACAAGGCTGTGAAGGATCTCGTGATCCTGCTGTACGAGACTGCTCTCCTGTCCTCCGGTTTCACCCTAGATGAGCCCCAGGTGCATGCTTCCCGCATCTACCGCATGATCAAGCTGGGTCTGGGCATTGATGAGGATGAGCCCATCCAGGTTGAGGAGACCAGCGTTGGAGACGTGCCCCCACTAGAGGGCGACGCTGACGACGCGTCCAGGATGGAAGAAGTGGATTAAAATCTCAATGTAGCCATGTTGTAATGGTCGTGTTTATGTGATTATATCGCAGAATTATTTTGTGCACTGGTGTACAGCCAAAGACTGATTTAGTTCAAATTCCATTATTCAAAATAAATGGTAATGTTAACAAATTATTTTTGTGTTTAATGTTTCCTGTTTATTCATGTACCTACCAGGATTATTGTTTTTATAAAGCAACAGTAATGTATTAGCTAATAATTATAAGCCAAAATAAAAGTAAATAATAGTTATTCACTATTGGAGACTTGCTTCATCAAAATATAATCTTGGTTAACTGAAATCACACGCTGAACACACCAATAGAGAAAACTCGATTTTATAGTCTCCATAAATCGGGTCCATATACCTAGTTGGGTAATCAAATTCAAAATTTACATTTTAACACCACACACACACTATAGTACGTACAGTCACAAGTAAAAACATGTACCTAATAACTAACAAAAGTGCTGAAACGATTATTTCGCGAATGAAACCAATGTCACTATACGGCGAAAGCTCAAGTTGTAGACAGCCAACAACAACTTGAGCTTGCGTTTTCAATCCTATAATTTTGTTTCTCCGATTTATACGGCCGGGTTAAAGTTAGCTCGTGCCAAGTTGCCAACTTCAACCCGGACAAAAAGTTTGGCAAAAACTGTACACATAACAGTAACTCCCTGTAGACAATTACAGTTCTCGCCAAAACTTATTGTTCGGGTTGAAGTTGGCACGTGCGAACTTTAACCCAGCCGTAAAAATTCGGAGAAGGAAAAATATTAGATTTTAATAAATATAAACGAAAGCTCAAGTCGTAGGCTGTCGTTTTTAATCATTCTAATCCAATATTTTTCTATCTCCGATTTTTACGGCCGGGTTAAAGTTAGCAGCTCGTGCCAACTTCAACCCGGACAATAAGTTTGGCGAGAACTGTACCTATCATTAATCGATGAGTAACTGTGAAGTTCTCACCTCTAAAGGTCTAGTCCCCCCTATAGGTACCTACAGTGGCGGCGTAAGACCTAAATTTTATGTGGGCAAAATTCATTTTGCGGGGCCCTCTGCCAGCGCAAGATTTGCATAATTTTTCGGGGCGCGAGGCCCCCTGGGTCGCGAGGCCGTAGGCGGTGGCCCACGTCGCCCACGCCTTACGCCGCCACTGGGTACCTACCTAGGTAGGTTATAGGTACTTACAGTTCTCGTCAAACTTATTGTCCGGGTTGAAGTTGGCACGAGAGCTAACTTTATCCGAGCCGTAAAAATCGGAGAAAGAAAAATATTGGATTCTAATAAATAAATAGGAAAGCTAAATTTTATGTAACAAGTAGGTTATAGGTACCTAGTAGCACTCGGGGATAATGTTGGTACCTTTCTAACAGTGAAAGAATTTTCAAAATCGGTTCAGTAGATTCAGAGATTACCCCATACAAACAGAGTTACTATTGCATATATAATATTAGTAAGGATATTAATTATCTACGATAATAATTATGTTCTAGATCACAGACGTAGACTGAGCTGTGTTGTAGATTTATTAGGTATATTATTATCATAAAAAATCCTGGTCTAAAGAAAACGCTGAGGTAAACGATAATATAAAACTTCACACTACGGAAATATTGTTGAAATTCCAAAATTAAATACAATGGTCAAAAATGTACAAAAAACTGGTCGTATTAATGGTGTGTAACTCAGCTCTGAGTCAGCTCAATGAATCAGATCGCACGGGTCTGAGCCGTTGAGCTACAGCTCAGCAACGAAATGACTAGCTCGCGCGGCTCAATTCAGCTCCCTTGAATCCTTGAATCCCTCCACAGACAGATGAGTCAAATGAGTCAATTGATTCAATTGAGTTGATCTGTGATTCTGATCTACTTGAGGCTTGTTCAGTGACAGTCAATGAGTCCAGAAAGTAAGTTTTTGAACGAGTCATTCGTTCTGAAACGTTTTATTGATTTGTTACTCAAAAAGCTCTGGTTTTTTTTTGTCTATTAAATTAAAGTATTAAAATCTCTATATATTATCATAAATAAATATATCGTATCATAAATATCATCAGTAGTGTTAAATTTTAATTTCATTTTCATTATAATTATTAATCAGACCAAGTTTTTTTTAATACATCCGATAAAAAATAAAACATCAAAGATTCGATGTTTCTATAACTAAATACATCGATATATTGTCAAATAAATATTTTATTTTTTCCTTTATTAAAAATAACTTGTAATCTTAGCATGGAAAATGCTTAAAAAAATACAAAAAGAAATAAATATTTGTCAAAACATCGATTAAACCGATGTATCGGAATACATCGAGTAGTCAGAGTTAAACGAACTGTCAACTGCCGCAGCTCAGTCGGCTCGATTCGGCTCAATTCGGCTCTCAGCTCAATTCAGCTCGCGGCTCGTAGTAGAATCATATACCTGTACAGGTACAAACTGAGCTGATCTGCGAGCTGATTCATTGAATCAGCTCACTCGCCTGAGTCACGAGCTGATCTGCAGCTCGCGTATTTTTGATGAGTTACCCATCTCTAGGTCGTATTAAGGTGAACGCACATCGAAACGAAGCCGAAGCGAACACATCCGAGCCGAACCTTTTTGTGCATCCTGGCAAACCTGCCCGCGTCGAATCATCCGAGGATTACATTTCAAATTCCAAAATTCAAATTCCATTCCAAATTCATTTCGTTTGATGCGCGAACTACTACACAATGATCGTGGCGATCATAATCCTCTGGAAACGCCATTATTATGTATAGGAGCCATCTCTCGTTCGGTGCGTCGGGCTCGGGTGTGTGCGTTTACCTTTATCTGTGTTCTGTGGCTTCGACCATTTTATTTGAATTTCACCTCTAATAACATCACGAAAAGTTGTATTATCGGTCGACACCTAAAAATCCTTGGTGATGCGGGGTGGGGCCCCTTGCAGGGGGCTATTCAGTCGTGCTGTGCAATGTGCATCGCGCGCGCGCGTACAGACGCACTACGCCACGCGACAACGCTAGCAAAAAAATTAAGCATGGCTACTCGGAAAGCCAAAAAGTACTGCATAGCATACGGGTGCTTAAATAAGAACAGGAATGACAACCTTTCATTCTTTTCTCTTCCTAAGGATACCAAAAGGTAAGAAGATATTATTAATAGTACGAGATCCCACCGCTCAAATCGGTATGTATCTGTTTTTTGGATAAGACTATTTTTTAATAAATCTTATGTGATAGTAGAATAGATTACACCAGGGTTGCCTGGCCAAATTTGGCCGCAACTACCTTTAATTATAAATATTCTACTCGAGTTTTGGAGAATAAATGTGGTCACATGTTTTTTTAATGAATCCAACGTCATTTGAAAGAGAATAGTGTAGTGAGTGGAAAAAGCCATGGTTGCCAGCTCTCAGTCGGCCGCAACTTAAGGGTTGCCAGGTTTAAACAGGTACTCCACTGTTGATAATTTGCAGTCATCTGTTTTTTTAGTAAGTTATATATCAATTTAAAGGTTATTTTTTTCTCTACATTATAACATAGGGTTGCCTGAAAAATGATGGCCGCAAGTAGGGGTTGCCATCATTTGAATTAATTTATTCCACTTGATGAGGGAGCGAAAAACAAGAATAAAAACGAACAACAAAACATACTATCACGCCTGTATTCCCCGAAGGGTTCGACAGAGGTGTACTAATGTACACCAACAGTTCGCTGGTACTATCCAAGAACACTTTGCTCGACCCGGGAACCGAACCCAGGATCTCTAGCGTAGTAGTCGCGCTTGGGACTACTAGACCAACGAGGCAGTCTAAACAAATCAAAAAATAATATACAGGGTGGCCGGAGAAGTGACGTTCAAAGAGAAAATTTAGATTCCTCTAATCAAGGGGTATCCAAAACACCCCCATGTATGTTTCGCGATTTTCAGTTGCTTAGAAGATACAATGATTTTGATTATTTTTTTAATAATTTCCACCTGACATTGGTTTTGTGTTTTTTCTTTTATTGTTGTATGATTATAAATGTTTTTTTTTATGGTAAGGGATAACTATAATGTCAACTACTTCCCCTAAAATATTGTACACCTAGGCCTAATGGATCATGAAAAAATTGAGGTTAAAGTTCAAATTTTCTGCTTAAGGGTTTCAGTCACAAAAGATTGACTCTTATTTTTTTGTTTGTTTGAATAGTGCAAGGGTTTTGGAGTATTTTTAAAAACTGCCACATATCTTGAAAATAAAAAGACATTTAAAAAATCTAGAGATCAATCGGGATTTATTTCCTGTAAATTGCATTCAAAGTAACAAAAGAGTAACTTTTTTTATGAAATCAAGAATAATATTTTAACAAAAATTTCCACCATCATACACCACCATTCTACAGAACACCCACAGTTCACTAGTATGTTTAGGTCACGTAATAGGCGAGCCTATTGCCATTAACCGGGTGTAAATGTTAATTTCGAGCTATTACTGCAAATTGCATGAAAAACCTAATAAGACTGCCCGAACTGGGAATCATACTCCGAACCTTTAGCGTAAGAGTCGCGCTAACGACGACTTAACTAATTTAGTAATGTAGTATTTTTTTTTTTAAATAACGAAATAATTCGCTGTCCACCACGCTGTTTTGGCATCAAACCTATAGATTTTTTTGTTTGGGGTATGAAAATTTAAAGAAATATTGTTCCAGTTTCCATAAAAAAGTTACTCCTTTGTCACTGAATGCAATTTACAGGAAATTAATCCTGACCTCTACATTTTTTAAATGTATTCTTATCTTCAAGATATGTGGCATTTTTTTAAAATACTCCGAAACCCTTGCACTATTCAAACAAACATAAAAATAAGAGTCAATCTTTTGTGACTGAAACCCTTAAGCAGAAAATTTGAACTTTAACCTCAATTTTTTCATGATCCATTAGGCCTAGGTGTACAATATTTTAGGGGAAGTAGTTGACATTATAGTTATCCCTTACCATAAAAAAAAACATTTATAATCATACAACAATAAAAGAAAAAACACAAAACCAATGTCAGGTGGAAATTATTAAAAAAATAATCAAAATCATTGTATCTTCTAAGCAACTGAAAATCGCGAAACATACATGGGGGTGTTTTGGATACCCCTTGATTAGAGGAATCTAAATTTTCTCTTTGAACGTCACTTCTCCGGCCACCCTGTATATTATTTTTTGATTTGTTTAGACTGCCTCGTTGGTCTAGTAGTCCCAAGCGCGACTACTACGCTAGAGATCCTGGGTTCGGTTCCCGGGTCGAGCAAAGTGTTCTTGGATAGTACCAGCGAACTGTTGGTGTACATTAGTACACCTCTGTCGAACCCTTCGGGGAATACAGGCGTGATGGTATGTTTTGTTGTTCGTTTTTATTCTTGGTTTTCGCTCCCTCATCAAGTGGAATAAATTAATTCAAATGATGGCAACCCCTACTTGCGGCCATCATTTTTCAGGCAACCCTATGTTATAATGTAGAGAAAAAATAACCTTTAAATTGATATATAACTTACTAAAAAAACAGATGACTGCAAATTATCAACAGTGGAGTACCTGTTTAAACCTGGCAACCCTTAAGTTGCGGCCGACTGAGAGCTGGCAACCATGACTTTTTCCACTCACTACACTATTCTCTTTCAAATGACGTTGGATTCATTAAAAAAACATGTGACTACATTTTTTCTCCAAAACTCGAGTAGAATATTTATAATTAAAGGTAGTTGCGGCCAAATTTGGCCAGGCAACCCTGGTGTAATCTATTCTACTATCACGTAAGATTTATTAAAAAATAGTCTTATCCAAAAAACAGATACATACCGATTTGAGCGGTGGGATCTTAGGCTATAAATAGGTAACTTAGATTTTGGTATACAATGTACAGTGGCATAACTCTTTCCATTGATTTTCCTGTCTTGTCAAAAGAAAAAAAAAACAATTATTAATAGAAACAAAAAACCCGACTGCGTAAAAAGTACTAACTAAAAATCTAAAAACAAGCTCTGTGATGTTGGAAAATGTATTGCAGGCGGGACAAGCTGTTCGTTCATAAAAAAAATTGTTTCTTTGCTTGTCCCGCCTGCAATACATTTTCCAACATCACCAGTCGGGTTTTTTGTTTCTTTTAATAATTGATTTTATTTCCTTCTTTTTAGTTTATAAATCATCATAGAATCACTAGGTTCAATCCTTAAAATATAAATTAATACAACTAGAGATCATTTTCAAAATCAGTTCGCACATTAAAGCGTATAAAATCCGCCATATTGTTTTTTTTAAATTTCATGTACCCAGTGACAGTCGTGCTATCAAGACGAATCTAATGAGGTGTCATTTATCTAAATCGGTTGAGCCGTTGAGTAGTTACGACCGGACATAGGAACGGACATACATACATATTACATACATACGCGTCAAACACATAACCCTCCTCCTTCGGCAGTCGGGTAAAAAACGAGTCAAACGCATAGAAAATAAGTATACTATTATTATAATCTATGGTCAAACGAGTTGTATAGTCGGAGAGCTGGTGTGAGATTAGAAGGTACTTTAAAATAAGTACTAACGTTTACTTAGGTTTTTGCATGGTACACCCTGGGTTCTCTTTCCATATTATGACGTATTTCTAGGCAAGGCGTTGCAGGGATAGGGCTTGGCTCTCGGCCGTCCGGACAAATTCGGCTACACCGCCATCTTATCTAGTGTGCGCCAAACTTACGAGTAGACATGTGTAGGTGATGCGCGTAATATTACTCGGGTGATATTACTGCACAATGTGATGCCATATTACGCATTACGCGATGAAAACTAACATCACACCATCACCCGCGCATTTCCTATATTAGAAGAGTGCGAGTGTGAGGAGTGATGAAGTGATGTTTGATGTTAAGTAATGTTCGTTCGTTCGTAAAAAAATATTCATCATTTAAATACACCGTGTGCTAGGAATTTCATGTCAAGGTTTTCATGTAATATGATCTAAATAAACTTTTTCTAACTGTAAGCTCAATATATTACGGCAGTGCAACAAGTAATACGTATCACTTCAAAGTAATAGTACAGTCGAAGTATAAACATTATCAGATCGTTCGAATACGTCGCGTAATGTTTTGAGTAATGCGTAATGTTATCGAGTAATATCACCTGACCGAAAAAGTAATGTTGCATCACATTACTTCATATGGTGATGTTCTGCGCATGTATGCGCTTATATATAATAAGTTATAGTATATATAGTATTCGTGTTGTAAAATTCGAGCATTGAGCGCTGACTCGACGCTTTGGAGCGATAAAGACTTGATTGTTAAACGCTCGCAAGGCTGCCAACTCAAGCGTCGAAGCGTTCGTTACAATTTTTCAAAGATTTATATCGACTGTTAGAATACTTCGAAGTATTTCCTATTAATTATTATTATTTTAAATTTGTATGGTCGAGGTTTGTATTCATTATGCATAATAGCTATATTTAATTACTGTAACTGTGAAATATACATTAAATATAAGAAATAAATTACTTGTATGCTTGACGCTCAAACTCGAATCGAGCGTTAAAGCGTCGAGTTCGACGCTCCGAAAGAGCTTCTTTTACTAAAACTCACAAACTACTGTCGACTCCAGTTTCGATTCGAGCGTTTACAAACTACTATACATACATAATGCCAACTCTCCGCGCTTCCCTACATGAAATACCGCAGGCCCTCCGCATATTTTCATCACCAACCCGGCAACCTATGTAATGTACCAACTTCAAGCACACATAATCCGCGTGTAAAAAGTCGTCTCGATGTAGTCAGCAGGCATTGAGATCTGTAACTTAATTTTATATTTTCTCAATATAAGTACTGCCTATTTCTCTTGTCTTACTTTCGAAGTATTCCGATTCCTGTCGTTCAAATAGTTTTATCTTGTACCTATAGTCCGAAAGCCGAATGTAGGTAACAGGTAAACAAAGTATCATTTTACTTACATTAACACGTTTTATTTAATACAGCTTGTAAATTTTAATGTCTTATTTTTTTCAGATGTCAAGAGTGGTTAGCATTATTAAATAGAGAAGATTTATTAACAAAACCTAATATTAACCCTTACCACCACTATGTTTGTTCGGCGCATTTCAATGACTCTTCCTTTAAAAAATGTGGCCTTAAGAGAAGTGCATTGCCGATTAAAATTACACCCGAACAACCGCAAGGAGACTCGGCAGAAAAAGAAACACAGACATCGTTGAAAGCTCAAAGTCTTCGCAAACGCAAACTTTCGGAAGAATTACAGAATTCTCAACATAAAAGCCTACGTTTAGATAGTGAAACGACAAAAATAAAAGAGGCATTAGAGGAAAAGAGTATACGAAGTACGAGTGAGCATTCTGATTATGAACTGGATAGAATATTCCACAAGGTGCTTGAGTGGCAGAACAGATTAAAAATCAAGTTAAAAGAGAATACATACGACCTAGAATTCAAAATGTTTGCCTTAAACTTATACTATGCAAGTCCCATTGCGTATCAATTCCTACAACCAATTCTAAAACTGCCAAATAAGGCTCCTATTAATAAATTCAAAATAAACATACCACCAAAATTAGATGACCGTGTATTCAAAAGTTTAGAATTTAAAATTAAATCTCTCCCTGATACCGCTAAATACTGCACACTTTGTGTGGACGAGATGACACTAAAAAGAAACTTGTATTACGATACACGAACAGATGAAATAATTGGTTTTCACAATATGAATGGCAAGATATCGCCAGAGATTGCTAGCAATGCTTATACCATAATGCTGCAAGGAATCCATGTAAAATGGAAACAACCGCTTGCTTACGCATTACTAGCGTCTGCAAAGGACTATGAAGAGCTTGATTTATGGCTGGAGGAAGTAATTTCCAAACTCTTTACAATAGGAATTGAAGTAAAAGCTATTATTTCTGACCAAGCATCAAACTTTGATAAATTTGCAAAAGAGATAAAAAATATAACAGTAGATAAACCTTATTTCATGTATGAAGATAAAAAAATCTTTTACATATTTGATGTCCCGCATTTAATCAAATGCATTCGCAATCATCTTATCACCAGCGACTTTCATTATGATGACAAAAGAATATCCTGGGATTTCATAAAACAGCTTTACGATGACCAAAAGGGTAAAAATTTAAGGCTTATCCCTAAAATAACAGAATCCCATTTAGATCCAAATAACTTTAAAAAAATGCGGGTGAAGTACGCCGTTCAAGTCTTTAGTCGCACGGTTTCTGCTGCATTACATACTTACATAGACTTGGGTATTATTTCCGAAGCGGCCAGACCAACAGCCAATTTTGTGGAGACCATGAATAACTTATTTGATATTTTAAATTCTAGTAAAATAAAATGTACCAACAAGTATAAAGCTGCCTTCACAAGATGCGATTATCAAGAGAAAGTTCTTGATGATGCCTTAGAAATGTTTTCTAAAATTAAAGTTAATATTAATACAAAGACAAATAATAATGCGGCTCACATGAAATCATTTATAAATGCACAGATATCAATTCAATCCATTAAAATGCTCTACGAAGATTTAACAAAAGAAGGAATTAAATATTTATGCACTCGAAGATTGAACCGAGAATGCTTAGACTTTCTTTTTGTTTCCATTCGGCAGCAAAGCGGATCCTGTATCGAACCCACCCCAATTCAATTTAAAAGAGCTTTCTCGAAGCTATTCGTAAGTAATATGCTGAAAAGTTCACCGGATGCCAACTGCAAGACAGACATCTATGATATTTTGCTTCAAGCAGAGGACGTTATGAACACTTATAATTTGAGTATCTCAGCAGGAACATCAGTTGTATACTTAGGTGGTGAAACTGATCACCGTTTGCAACTGCCTAAAGAAAATACTCTTACTTATGTTTCAGGATATTTACTTTTCAAGTGCATGAGTAAGCACAGTTGCCATAGCATTGACGAAGTATTGAAATTGGCTCCAGATTTGGAGGACACAAACCTGTTCACAAAATATAAAACCTCTAATAAAAAAATTATATTCCATGGCGCCCTGAAAATGCCACCTAAGGAGTTTAACCTGTATATTAAAAAATTGGAAGTTGTGTTTAGGCAGAATTTTGACAAGACGATACATGGACATCCAGGTGCCGAACTTTACGAACTGATGCAAGCTGTGCAGCCACACACACTGTGTACCTGTTTTCCGTTATTTTATCTTCTAAAACTATTTGTTCGATTACGCATATACGCCACACTGAGATTTAATAATCAAACAATAAAAGAGGGGAATTTGTAATCGTAATCGGTCATAGTTACAAAATGTAATGTAAATTAAGTAGTTATTAGCTAGCTATCCAGCTGGGTTTCAATTGCCTTGTATAAGTAATGTGAATAAATAGAGATGTAATTTTGTGTCAACGTTTAGTTGTTATAATTAAGACTTGGAGCCTGTATAACCACTCCTGGATAACCGATAACAACCGGATAAATTAAAATATAAAACAAAATTTGTGTAAAGTTATCTGCCAGGAAATTTGCAGTTGACAAAACATAGAATAGATCTGTGACGATATATACCACTGCAATACAAGTATCATGCCATTTTGATGTTATTAACTTCCATTTCAGTACTTTTAAAGAAGGAAAAATATCTGTATCTGTAAACCATTAAAATTTTGCTATATACCGAAGCGAAGATATCGTTACAGTGAGTGAGACGTCACAGACTCAGTCACTTCATACAATAAAAAATGGTTCTCGACAACGTACGGCAGCTCCTAGACTACATGTCTTTAAATCTACGAATTAGGGCCAGTACCATTTTTTTTTCTACCTCCACATTGTTAGCAATACATGAATACAATAATGTACCTTATTGTCTATTACACCATAATGTATATACTTATTTATTAGCAAAGGATAATAAATTCTTCTTACAATTCCTAACCGTACAACAGGAATGGCCTTTATTTATTCTTATTTTTTATTACGTTATATACTAAAATCATCATTCATATAGTGCATGACTCAAGCAAGGTGCTATCTGACGGCAATGAACCCGCCGCTAGAGGCGCTTGTGTAGCGTGAGGTCTTCGAAATGTCAAAATAATTTTGTGAATATTTGGAAATAACTCGGATTAATTATGGCAAATATGAGTTACGAGTCAAAGAATGTCAGTGATTTAAAAGCGGAGCTAAGCTTAATCTGTACATGATCGATGAGCTTAGCAGAACCGGAACCGGGAGTCACATTGATGGAGTATGCATTAATAATATAAGTTAAACAGCCGATATGGTTCTGCTATGCCCATCGATCATGTCTTTAAGGAAATTGTTTAACGGGTGTGAGTCGTACGCTGGGACCCATGGGCTCAAACATAATGCAACTTATGCAACTAAGAGCGAACTCATGATATTTAAAGCAGGCAGTAAAAGCTATAGCACAGTTCCAGTTATCCTGTGCGGCAAACCTATTAAAATAATTGAAAATTTTAAATATCTCGGTCATTGGGTCTCAGATGATTCGAAAGATAATATTGATATAGAGCGGGGAGCGCAGGTCGCTGGCTGTCCGATGTGGGATGTTGGCCCACAGGTTTGCACGTTGTACGGCCCAGGTTAAGGTGATGCTTTTTAAAGCCTTCTGCCAATCCATTTACACGTGCAGCCTGTGGGTGAACTTTACGCAAAGGGCATATAATGGCCTGCGCACACAATATGTACATATAACAACACGTTCCGGGTGCTGATGGGGCTGCCGCGTTTTTGCAGTGCGTCCGGCATGTTTGCTGATGCTGGTTGATAGGTTGGACTCTCCGATCTTGGGGCGGTGGATACGTCTGCATGCGCTCAAGTAGATAGGTATTCCCCAGCTTCGGCGTGCCTCACGCAGCTTAGAATATAGGTTACTAACACTTATAAGTTTACATTGTTACTAACAAATATCTATGGAAGTTATTCTGAAAATAAATGTTTATTATTATTATTATTGTAAGAAAAAGAAGTGCAAAATTGAACTTATGTGCTACTTTTTTCTAACAAAACGGAACTGCGCAACACTGGCATGGCCGGTATGTTTACGCTACGGTTCTAATGTATTTTATCAAATTTTCACAGCCACACTTCAGAACCTCACTCAACAGTGGCGCCATCTAGTGAGAAAAGAACTGTAGCCCTCTAAAACGTTTTCATTGTTACTATGATAATTTTATCAATGAATTTAATATTGTGTGGTATCACAGTCCATGTTGATGTCGTTGAACAGATTACAAAGTTTATCATGAATTCATGACAGGTATGTTGTACTACTGTGCACCCCATCCAACGCTTCGCCGTTTTTTTTTCGTATCTGTAAAGTGTAGATACCTGGTGTCGTCCTAGTGAACCATAGCTAATTGCCATGCTGTGTCATTCCTTTACAATCTATGTCTATGCTGTGGTCTATGCTACAAGCTATGTTAATAATGTACAGTTCTCGCCAAACTTATTGTCCGGGTTGAAGTTGGCACGAGCTAACTATAACCTGGCTGTAAAAATCAGAGAAAGAAAAATATTGGATTAGAATGATTTAAAACGACAGCCTATAACTTGAGCTTTTGTTTTTATTTATTACAATCTAAAAATTTTCTTTTCCGATTTTTACGGCCGGTAAAGTTAGCTCGTGCCAACTTCAACCCGGACAATAAGTTTGGCGAGAACTGTACCTTTATTACTTACCTTATATATTTTATTGAAGCCCGGTGTTGCTTCACTTGCTTGAAAGAAGCACTAGCAAGAAGTCAATCGAGGTCGTTGAACTGACTTATAGCAATTATTGATTGCTCTAGAATTTTTTGCATTATTATTTTTGTCAGGCGCGTGGAACATGGAGAGAGTAGCAGAGTATTTAGGGATTTATTAAGTATATAGAAATTACAGAAGTGAATATAATTGTTATAAATATCCTTTCATTTACTTTTGCGATATCTTAGCTACTGAATCAGAAGTATAGAGCCGTTCATCTTCATACTTATCAAAATCATTAAATCTAAAGATCACTGCTTACTAAATCTTTTATGCTCTCAGCGATAAGACCGCACTTTGTGCTATTCTTTGACTTAAGTATAAAGTCGTTATCCACAATAATTTTACTGGTTTGCAATAAAGAATATTCCAGTGATTCTACCATTATTATATCAAAGAATTTAATATTGTACACAATATTAAATTCGACATACATGTCCAATAGACTAATAGCAATTATTGTTTGCTTGAGAATTTGTTGCGTTATTATTTTTGTCAGGCGCATCGAGTATGAAGAGAGAAGCAGAGTATTTAACGATATAATAGGTATATAGATATAATAAAATTATATGTTATTGATATAAATATAATTGTACAATATTTTAAGAACTGAATCAGAGGTATAAAGTAGGTATACGCACATAACAACATCAACATCAAATTGTTTTATGTATTCTCCTTGGATATTGTTGTCGAATAAGTATGAGCCTATTCTACAACTTTGGTTTTACTCTATGGCAGAACCTTTTTGTCCTAGCGGTCATCAGAATACAATTTACAAACTTGTGGTTCTTCTAAAATAAATGTAAATAAACTTGTGGAGTTGTGCTAGTGCAATGGACCAATTTATTTGCATGGATTATTTATTAAAATCATAATAAATACTTATACAAAGTATTTGTGGCATGCGAAGAAATAAATTAATAACACTACATTAAAGCCAGTTTAATTTATTGTTTTGGCTATCTTAAAATTGTAAATTGTAATTGAATAACAAAAATCTTTCAATTTGTATCATCTGTACGCAGCAAATCCTTCATGATCTGAAGGATATTATTTTAGTAGCACATTTTATGTAATTACTTACCAAAAATATTATTTGTCTGTATCTTTAGGTAGCCTATTGTACAACACGTTTCGAAACCTCACAAAGAGGTACCTATTATTGTATTATAAATCTATATCCTCATTTTGACAGGGGGATTGACCTAAACTTATCCTACTACAGTGGCCTACAAATGGTTCAAGACACTACTTGGACCACATCCAATTCAGGAAAATCATCTTCAATGTTAAATAATAATTTTAAAGAAATTGGCAATGTTAGCTGTAATGTGTAAATTCAGATGTTCCGTGACAGTGCCATCTTGTGTCGAGTAGCGACACTAAAGCTTTAATGGTGACATTGATGGAGATAAATTGCTAGAAATCTCTCTCTAGACCTAATTATTCTACATTTCCACAGCTCAATCATAATTAATTATCACACTGATGACTTTATGAAGTGGTAGGTACTAGCAAGAAAATAAAAAATATTTTTAAAGTACCTGGTGTGGTTGCTGGCTGAATTTTATAATTTTATAGTTTTTTCAGAAGACCATTAATAAATCATAAAGTAGGTCGGTACTAGACTTTGTCTAATCCCTATTTATACCCTTGCCTTGTCGTCTAATAATACCTGTAGGTAGAACTACTATACTCGACCCTCGTGCAGACAGTTGACCTACATCGTCAACATTCGCGTTGAATCAATACATTTTCTACACAGCAACACCTATATATACACCTTGTCAGAAGCGTCTAGAATTTTCGTATGCAATACTGCGCTCTTTTTATTTTTAACAGACAGAGCAAATTTTGGAAATTACTTTATTCTTAGATTAATCTAAGACTTTTTTACTAAAACTCCTATCAACGACGAAATTGCTATTTTATGTGTGGATTATTGCTATAAGAAATGAATATACTATAGGTACTTGTAATTTTTTCTAAAGAGATATCCTTTTTTTATTTCACCTCTTTGAATATTTAGATTTTACATTTTATGCATAAAAATATCTTTACATACCTAATGCTATTATACCTAATACCTTTACAATTAACTTACTTACCTGAGACCGTCACTATTGTGATAATAAAATTATAATGCGTATATGCGTCCCTATTGTTACTAAGATGGTTAGCAGTAGCAGAGGCCGCACAAACAATAGCGTTCAAGAATGTTCTTTTCTGAAATCATCGTATGAAACTTAGATTATGTTATTAATCTAAGGTATGAAAGCTGTTTTAAGTTTGTTGTAGACCGTAACGTGGCGGGCAACTGGTAAGCATGATTTTTCTCGAACGGGTGAAAGGTAAACACATGGAAGGATGATGACCACGACACGCGCGGCGCGTGCAACGGAAACAAAATGATAGACAGATTTTTTTTTCTTATGATGAAATAGATCTGTTTCAACACCTCTGTGACTCTGGATAGCCGCTAACCGGATGTATTAAAAACGTTTTTATTAAATATGAAATTCTCTGCTAATTAATTTAACGGAAACTTACTAGGTGTGAAGAAGTCCAGCATACTGACTGCCACCTGAGAAGGCGGCAGGGATGAGAATTTACTACACTCCAAAGATCACCTTACTTAAACTAGGTCAAACCCATCAAGTAGCTTAGATTAATAATACATAATTAATCTAAGTGAAGCTATCATAGCATACCATCACGCTCAATTCACGCTTGTCTTCTCGGAAAGTCGGAAGGGTTAGGCAGACGTGAAAGTACACCCACAGTTCGCCCGTATTTTTAGGTCCCACCATGTAATACGTAATAGGGGTTACCTATTGCCATCAACTGAGCACAAATCATTTGTTTTTATTATAATACACTTATTTTGGAACGTTATAAGTACCACCAGCTGAATTTATTTAAGTTTTGAATCATCCAAAAATAAAACGAAAGTGGGATTTATACCTAATACCTTAGATTAATAACATACCTACATTAAAAACACAGACAGGTCAACAACCTTTTGAAATGTTGTTGTTCAGTTCATTTTATGATACATCCCACACATTTTATTCTCCTCTCCATTTTTAGTTCGTAACACCAAAACTTTAGTTATTTTAATAATAAGCGAGCGTAAGAGTAGATCTTTCTAGAGGTACATAAAAGACCTTTCTAGACACCCCTAACTAGGGATGTACAGCTGTTATATTTTTGTAAACAAACAATATTCATTCATTTATCGTCATCTCACCTTCCTGATGTTGCTATCTCTGTCACTCGCGCCGTAGGAGAGCGCGTCGTACTTTCCAGACATTTCCCTGCAATTGCCAGATAACAAAGATGAATTCTCCCTAGAATTCATGTTCTAAACAACGTTATTTCATAAAATTGATTTAAAAATGAAGAGCACGTGTATTATAAATTATATTATTTCTTAATGGTTTACAAAATATATGGAGATAAAAAGATTCAATTTCGTAGTTCGAAATTATTCACTTTAGTTTATTAGGCATTAATTTTCTCACTGTTGAAATAAATGTACTTTAATATTGTACAAGTTGAATGTACTACAAATAAATAGAAATAGGAATTTTAAATAATTATGAGTAGTTCTAAATAAAGCTCGCTTCAAAGATTTAATTATTTCATTAGGTACAAGATACAATATATTCCTTTAGTTTAGTTTATATAATATTTATTCTACAATATGTACATTATTACATTACATGACTCCATATTAAGTGTTCTTTATTTTAAAAATAATTACATAATGAATTAATTTCCTTTGGTAGTTAGTAATGATTAGTAAATTTCACATGAACCATAATATATCATAATAATTAGTGTTAGGGCATTAATATTTAGGTATATCTAGTCAGTTTCTAATAATATTTCTAATAGTATCTAATAATTTTATAACTTTCTGTGAATTAACTTATAAAGGTTAGCCAAGAGTGTACATACAAATGTACACCAACAGTTAGCTATGTTTAGGTTTCATGTAAAAGGGGGCGGCCCTATTGCCATGAACCGGTACAAATCCAAACTCCGAGCTCCAATGTAGCAGTCATGCGTATAATATTTTTAAACTATTCCTATGCATTCATATTAATTTATTTAAATAGGTAGTCTTTAATCTTTACAAAAAGTCCCCAAATTCAGGGAAATTTTCTATAGTGGCAGCCCTAACGTTCGCCGGACAGACTGAGATAGAAATTGTATAGCTATCTCTTTTGCCCAACGCCTTGTTCTGATTGGTCGCTGTGCGCTGACCTTCTAGAACGTTCCTTTGATTCTTTGCGCTGATTGGTTGTGCCCAGCAATGAGTAGAAATCTCTCGAATCCTATTCGTGTAGTATATAAGCACAGCCCGCTCGGCGCGAAATCAGAATTATTTGAAACGCGAAGCAAAGCAGACAAGTGAGTTCGGTGCAAACCGGAGGAGTTTACTAGACTCGCAACATTTAATCAACGTTTACTATTATTGTACGAGTGTGAAGAATATTATACAGACAAAATGCCAGCTATCGGAATTGATCTTGGAACAACGTATTCGTGCGTCGGCGTGTGGCAGCACGGCAACGTGGAGATCATCGCCAACGACCAGGGCAACCGCACCACCCCGTCCTATGTGGCCTTCACGGACACGGAGCGGCTCATCGGAGATGCAGCCAAGAACCAGGTCGCCCTCAACCCCAACAACACAGTGTTCGACGCCAAACGACTCATCGGAAGGAAGTTCGACGACCCCAAGATCCAGCAAGACATGAAACACTGGCCCTTCAAAGTGATCAATGACTGCGGCAAGCCAAAGATCCAAGTAGAGTTCAAGGGTGAGACGAAACGCTTCGCGCCCGAAGAGATCAGCAGCATGGTGCTGACGAAGATGAAGGAGACGGCCGAGGCGTACCTCGGCGCCGCAGTACGCGACGCGGTGATCACCGTGCCGGCGTACTTCAACGACTCGCAGCGCCAGGCCACCAAGGACGCAGGCGCCATCGCCGGGCTCAACGTGCTGCGCATCATCAACGAGCCCACCGCCGCCGCGCTCGCGTACGGCCTCGACAAGAACCTCAAGGGCGAGAGGAACGTGCTCATCTTCGACCTCGGCGGGGGCACGTTCGACGTGTCCATCCTCACCATCGACGAGGGATCCCTGTTCGAGGTGCGCTCGACCGCGGGCGACACGCACCTCGGCGGCGAGGACTTCGACAACAGACTGGTGAACCACCTCGCGGAGGAGTTCAAGCGCAAATACAAGAAGGACCTGCGCATGAACTCGCGCGCGCTGCGCCGCCTGCGCACCGCCGCCGAGCGCGCCAAGCGCACGCTGTCGTCCAGTACGGAGGCCACCATCGAGATCGACGCGCTCTACGAGGGCATCGACTTCTACACGCGCGTGTCGCGCGCGCGCTTCGAGGAGCTGAACGCGGACCTGTTCAGAGGCACGCTCGAGCCCGTCGAGAAGGCGCTCAAAGATGCCAAGATGGACAAGAGCCAGATCCACGACGTCGTGCTCGTCGGCGGCTCCACCAGGATCCCGAAGGTGCAAAGTTTGCTGCAGAACTTCTTCTGCGGCAAGAAGCTTAACTTGTCCATCAACCCCGACGAGGCAGTGGCGTATGGCGCCGCCGTCCAGGCAGCCATCTTGAGCGGCGAGCAAGATTCTAAGATCCAGGATGTGCTGTTGGTGGACGTGTCCCCGCTGTCGCTCGGCATCGAGACCGCCGGCGGCGTGATGACGAAGATCGTGGAGCGCAACTCCAAGATCCCGTGCAAGCAGACGCAGACGTTCACCACGTACTCGGACAACCAGCCGGCTGTCACCATCCAAGTGTACGAAGGCGAGCGAGCCATGACCAAGGACAACAATCTGCTGGGCACGTTCGACCTCACCGGCATCCCACCTGCGCCGCGAGGTGTGCCCAAGATCGACGTCACCTTCGACCTTGACGCGAACGGCATCCTGAACGTGTCGGCCAAAGAGAACAGCACCGGCCGCAGCAAGAACATCGTCATCAAGAACGACAAGGGCCGGCTGTCTCAGGCTGAGATCGAGCGCATGCTCGCCGAGGCGGAGCGGTACAAGGACGAAGACGAGAAGCAGAGGCAGCGCGTGGCGTCGAGGAACCAGCTCGAGGCGTACGTGTTCAGCGTGAAGCAGGCGCTGGACGACGCCGGCGATAAGCTCACAGAACAGGACAAGGGCACGGCGAGGAGCGCTTGCGACGATGCACTGAAGTGGCTCGACAACAACACCCTAGCCGAGCAAGAGGAGTACGAGCACAAGCTGAAGGAGGTGCAGCGAATATGCTCGCCAGTCATGAGCAAGATGCACGGAGCCGGCGGCGCCGGGGGAATGCCCGGTGGCATGCCCGGCGGAATGCCTGGAGGAATGCCTGGAGGAATGCCTGGCGGCATGCCCGGAGGAATGCCCGGCGGCTACGGAGGATACCAGCAGAACAGCGGGCCGACCGTGGAAGAAGTAGATTAAAATCAACGCATATTTCATACCATGTGAATTATTGTGATATAATTAATTTCCTAAGACTGATTGTATATTTATTTGCCAGCACATGATACTTTGTTAAATTGTTTTTAAGTACCTAATTTAATTTCCAAAGTATTAAACCTAAAGAAGGGTCAGTTAATAAATGAATAGTTTAAGCAAATCTTCCGTTTTATTTCATATACCTACTACCCCATTAAAAACAAACCAACTTCATTGAAATACAATACACACATTAACACACTATAGTTACACCTTACACCCTTGTAATAATTAATTACACTGTGACCCTTGCCTACAACACTACCATATTTTATTACACTGTGACACTACTTCTTGCTATGATCACTCACTGCGGTCTTAAACACCGCATAGTAACTTTATACACAACGACAGATACATAGCTTCACGCATGTTTCTCATAGCGGTAGGCAGAGACTATAGCTTTTCACTTGGTACGATCCTGGCAATACAATACACAATAATATAATTAAAGTTATTAATTACTCTCGACGACATAATATCAAGGCTACAGAGATGATTTTGGCTATACTAAAACATGCAATCGCTTTGTAAATCTCTGTGAACCGCACTTGGAATCAAATGTTGTACCTACTACGTACTTTCTGCAACCGCATTCGTGACAATTAATCCATGAGTCGCAGTCAAACTTTTTCCATTCTAATTTTTTACCGACACGAACGGCAGACCGGAGGAAGTTCTCAATTCAGATGTTTTAGCTTCTATAAAAATAGAGTACAGGATTTGATTCCAGTGCGGTTATTCTAGTAGTTTCGTGAGTTCGGCGAACGGAGTAGGTACCGCAGTTTCGAACCGAGATCTAATTGTTTTTTTACTAAAAAAAATTGCTCAGCTACACTTTAATCTTTTCATATTGTTTGTAGTATAATCAAGCTAATAACATAATTATATAACAATTATTATTATAATATTAGAACAGCGGTCTCATTGAATCAGTTTAAGAAAAATGTTCAAATAAATATCAATAGATGGCGTTAAAGGCATATTATGTTTAAATGATTAAAGTTGGTATTTCGTAATTCGTAGCGTGTCAGAGTAATATAGCAGTAACTCTTATGTCACATTTATTTTAACTAACTGGAATTTTGACGTTTAACTTGAAACAACTACCTACACTGTAGACCAGTGGTTCTGAAACCGTTATTAGCCACCCACGAACTAAGTGGCGTGGACCCCTGGAACTCATTTATATCTATGTACATTATTAAATAAATACACAAATGTCACGGACCCCACTTTAAATATCCCGGCTGTAGACTATATATGATGTATAAAGCAATATTTGATACTTTCGGGATTGAAAACGCGACGCAAAGCGCTGCAACTGCAACCGATTATTTAGTTATAATTTTTTTTTATTACCGAAAAAAATTAAGGAGTCCTTCAAATTCAAAATATTTTATTTCAATTAGACCATACAAAATACAAATAGACACTTTGAAAAACTCCAGTTGCATAAGAAGAGCCGGCAAGAAACTCCGTAGAAATTCTTAAAAAAAAAAAACATTCATTCATTTTAATCGTCATTGCGAAGAACTTTTACTATGTGACCACGCCCAAAATCACGACAAATTCGACGATTTCAGGGTTTTATACTGGGTATTTTTTAATGATAATGAGTACTATAACCCTCTTTGTTATTTTGTTACTACAGTTATTTATAAAATTAATTATAGTGCCCTAATAATATAAAATAATAATTAATAATATAATAAATATTGGGTGTATTCAGTATTATTTAGGTTGCTGTATATCATTCCTTGGTTTTTTTACATTCATTATTAGAGTTATATAAGATTTTATATTTTAGTTCTAAACATTGTCTTGATACACGACTGCTGCATGTACCACGTTTTTCTCTGTACTACCTTATGGTTGACTGGAAGAGAATGCTTATAGCCTTAAGTCCGCCTCCGTACGTTAATATGCATAAAGAGTTAATATATTAAATAAAATAAATAAAATTATTTGAGTCATAACCCGGTAGGTATCGGTAGACGTAGAATGTTCTTCGCTTCTTAATATCTATCTCCCGATATTTCCATGTGTCATCATTTCATCAATGATCAAACTGCATGCGTTAACTTCGTGCACGGTTCTGCGCGCCAGTTTGCACGAAAATAAACATTTTAATTTAGCCTGTGACCTGTCCCACACGACGGAGCCTGTCCTTGACAGTCGCAGATTGTGGCAGAAATACTATCTAGATACTAACTTTGATGACCTACCAACTTCTGAATAAGTTAATTGCACTAAATAGGTATTTTAGTTTATTGTTGTTAGATAAAATAAATCAAGTTTAGTAAGAGAAACATTATACCTACATAAATAAGATAACTAAAAACTACGAGTTTTTTTTTTTTTAGGGAGATAGCATGATATCTATTTGAACAAATTATGGTATCAATTCAGGGAATCCTGGCAACATAAACGGGTAAGAGTTTGGGAAGAGGTCTCCAGCATGTAACAGTGACGTACCAACTCAAAATTAAGAAATCAGCATCTAAATGACACTACTTAGTACTCTATACGTCATTTAGACAACCGCCAAAATGGCTGCACTTGACCGCCTCAGGGTTTCTGAACAAGTGGGTCAATAAACTCACCAGCAACCTTCAGAGGTACGAGCGTGTCGTAACTGGGCTTGGAGTCTTGGACCTTGGCTAAGGACATCGCTGGTGAGTACTAGGGCAATAGAACAAAGGACGGCCAGTCCCCAACTAGCATTTGGCAAAACGAAATTTACACAGCGATTCATGTTTGTGTATATTTTTTTAACAACAACAATAATGTCACAAAGACAAAGAAAACAGACTAGGTAGCCTATTTCCGTCTCTTTCATGCGAGCTTACACGTATATATCTCATATTTATTTTCGGTAAAATTACCCTGTTATTGCCAGTGATTTAAGTAAAATTTTCCCGAATGTAGTTACGTTAAATATTCGTATATATTTTTTGGGATACATATTTCTTGGTCATTTTACTTAGTTTTGATAATTGTTTTAATAAACATATTCATGATTATTTTTTGATACCTACTTATAAATTATAGCAAAGTATACATTTTATGTAACATCTTTTATCTTTTCAGTTGCATCCTGTCTGTATTTCCGAAAGTGTTAGGCAGAAAGGTGTACTAATGTAAACCATAGCTCGCCAGTATGTTTAGGTTATATTATATCCCCATGTACTAGGGGGCGATCCTATTGCCATTAACCGGGAAGCCGGGGAAAAATCTAAAGAATTAAAAAAATCCAAGTCCACTTTGCTTGCCTTGGAAATCGTTCCCAGGAAAACATGCGTACCAGTCGCACTAACGTCTAGCTAGGTATAATAAATACTAATAAAAAAACATTTTGATAACAACATTCCTTAAAAATATTTGCGTATCTTTTTAAGTTTCATAATTTACATTATTTTTTACAATAGCATCCCTGGCTCTCCCACTAGACTGGGGAGAAAAATCAGTCGCTATCTCTTTTTTTTTTGTACAGTGATCTCATTTGACGACGAGCGCTAATCTCCTAAATACTAAGTCTGGATTGGTCGAGTAAACATTTCTCAAATCTTATTAGTGTGATAGTGTTAGTCGCTCGGAATTGTATAATCATAATTCCTAACCAGTAAACAGAATTTATTGTCTCCCGAAAACTATTCTAAACGCAGCCCAATCGACGCGAAACTCGCGACGTATCATTAAAAAAAACAAAACTGATAAGTGAGTTCGGTGTAAAGTGCAAACCGAGTTTACTACACGCGCAAAATTTGAAAGTGAATAATAACATTGTTAAGTATAAAAACAAAATGCCAGCTATTGGAATTGATCTTGGAACAACCTACTCGTGCGTCGGCGTGTGGCAGCACGGCAACGTGGAGATCATCGCCAACGACCAGGGCAACCGTACCACCCCGTCCTATGTGGCCTTCACGGACACGGAGCGGCTCATCGGAGATGCAGCTAAGAATCAGATTATCTTTAACCCCAACAACACAGTTTTTGACTCCAAACGACTCATCGGGAGGAAGTTCGATGACCCCAAGATCCAGCAAGACATAGAACACTGGCCCTTCAAGGTGATTAACGACTGCGGGAAACCAAAAATCGAAGTAGAATTCAAGTGTGAAATAAAAAGCTTCGCACCCGAAGAGATCAGCAGCATGGTGCTGACAAAGATGAAACAGACGGCGGAGGCGTATCTCGGAGAGACAGTGCACGACGCGGTTATCACGGTGCCGGCGTATTTTGATGACTCACAGCGTCAGGCCACCAAGAACGCAGGCATCATCGCCGGCCTCAACGTGTTACGCATTATCAACGAGCCCACCGCCGCCGCGCTCGCGTACGGTCTTAACAAAAATACTAATGACGAAAAGAAGGACTTGCTTATTTTCGACCTCGGTGGAGGCACGTTTGACGTATCGATCCTCACCATCGACAAGGGCTCCAGATTTGAGGTGCGCGCGTTGGCGGGCGACACACACCTCGGTGGCGAGGATTTTGACAACAGACTGGTGAACCATCTAGCGGATGAGTTCCAGCGTAAGCATAAGAAGGACCTGCGTATGAATTCACGAGCCTTGTGCCGGCTCCGTGCAGCAGCCGAGCGTGCCAAGCGCACGCTGTCGTCCAGTACAGAGGCTACAATCGAGATAGAAGTTCTTTATGAGGGCATAGACTTTTACACGCGCGTGACACGGGCTCGCTTTGAGGAGTTGAACGTAGACCTGTTCAGAGGCACGCTCGAGCCTGTCGAGAAGGCGCTTAGAGACGCCAAGATGGACAAGAACCAGATCGAAGACGTCGTACTCGTCGGTGGCTCCACGAGGATCCCAAAGGTGAAAAATTTGATACAGAACTTCTTCTGCGGCAAGAAACTCAACTTGTCCATTAATCCTGATGAGGCGGTAGCCTACGGCGCCGCTGTTCAGGCAGCTATATTGAGCGGTGAACAGGACCCAAAGATCCAGGATTTGCTGCTAGTCGACGTGACCCCGTTGTCACTTGGCATTGAGTTTGTGGGTGAGGTTATGGCGAAGATCATTGACCACAACACCAAGATTCCGTGCAATGTGACCAAGAACTTTACCACTTGCTTCGATAACCAGACGAAGATCGTGTTCGATGTGTACGAAGGCGAGCGCTTCATGACCAAGGGGAATAACTTGCTGGGTACGTTTGACCTGACTGGAATTCCGCCAGCGCCGAGGCACGTGATAAAGATCGACGTCACATTCGATATCGACGCGAATGGCATCCTTAACGTGACAGCCACAGAAAAAAGCACCGGTATTAGCAAGAACATCGTCATCCAAAACGACCATAGAAATTTGTCAAACGCCGAGATTAAGCGTATGCTCGCCGATGCAGAGCGATACAAGGACGAGGACGAGAAGCAGAGGCAGCGCGTGGCGTCGAGGAACCAGCTTGAGAGGTACGTGCTGCACATGAAACAAGCGCTGGACGACGACGGCGACAAGCTCACAGAGCAGGAAAAGAAAAAAGCGAGGAGCGCATGCGACGATGCACTTAAGTGGCATGATGATAATACTTTAGCCGAGAAAGAGGATTACGAACACAAGTTGGAGGAGGTGCTGCGTGTGTGCACGCCTGTCATGAACAAGATGCACAGCGCCAACAACAGTTGATCCAAGCTGAGAGAAATGGATTCAATTAGGTAATGAAGTAATGAGTTCGTACGGTTTGAATTCCGACGGATTTTATGAAACTGTCTACTTACAATAGTAGCGAAATTTTGCTTATTTTGTAAGGTGGTCACTTGCTTAGCCAGCAAAATAATAATTATTCTCAGAGTTCATGGCAGTAAATCAGCTAGTATTATAATAGAAAATTGTATCAGGATTCCACGCGTGTTTTTGATAATAAGATTTACACAATACAAATTGAATTTAGCGGGCTAAACACTTGTTATTTTTACATATATCCACGTACATATATCCTAGTGTAGTTATATTTATTTAATGATAAATGATATTTATTTCTGTAAATAGATCTCATAAAGACACTTTTCAAAGACACTAGTCAAAGTTTTTCATTTTTCGAGATGGCGCCGGATTACTATAATATAACAATATTAAATTAATACGAATAACTTACATGATAAAGAACTTTAAAAACCATTTATTAATGCAGTCATTTCTAATGTTCAATAACAATTTATTGTTCTACAAATGTGTATTTACTTGTTTTTACAAAGTTTTTAATAACTTGGCTATGTGTATTTTATGCAAACCAATTCTACATCTACATGAAAATATTAAAGTTTCTAACTCGATTGGAATAAAGGCTGAAACTAAAGTAGTTTGAGAACCATTGTTTTCTTTCTAGTGTTATATTATAAATCACTCACACTCACTGATATCGCTTCGCTAATTATAATATTATATTAAATATCTAGCTAGGTGTGTCCCCGGCATTTTTGCAAAATTTTTGATTGTAATAAATAAAAAACGAAAGCTCAAGTCGTAAGGCTGTCGTTTTAAATCATTCTAATCCAATATTTTTCTTTATCCGATTTTTACGGGCGGGTTAAAGTTAGCTCGTGCCAACTTCAACCCGGACAATAAGTTTGGGAAAAGTTTAAGTAATAATTTTGACGTACCGGAAAGCGCAGTGTAGGACAGCCTCCAACGAGATGGACTGATAATCTGGTAAGTCCCGGTGAAAGTCTATGGGGGAAGCCTATGTTCAGCAGGAGGTCCACTGCTGAACATAGGCTTCCCCATAGACTTTCACCGGGACTTTTGGCTGTTATGATATCGATGAACAATAATATTGATTCATGTTATCTTGACTGCCTCATTTAGGGGTCCTTATTAGAACCAGCCACTTAAGAGGTACTTATGCAAGAATCGTCATAAGTAGCGTTTTTTAGATCTGCCTGCTTACGCAATTTCCTCGGGAAAAAGTAAGGAACACAAGGGAAAAAGGCGTGAGGTCCTAGGTTTGGGAAACGCCAGCGCCATCTAGTACTTAAAGATAAAGACCGAAAAAAAGCCTCTGGGCAAACGGGTTGTCGTTGATTATTATTTATTTAGGGGTTATGTAATTATGTTACAACCAGTGTAGTAACTAAAATAATAAAGAAACAATAAACACATTAAAATATGTATCCTTACATATTATAAAACAAAGTCCTCCGTCGCGTCTGTCTGTCCCTATATTTATGCTTAGATCTTTAAAACTACGCAACGGATTTTGATGCGGTTTTTTTTTATAGATAGAGTGATTCAAGAGGAAGGTTTATATGTATAATACATGACCACACGGGCGAAGCCACTGGCGGAAAGCTGGTTCAAAATAAAGTAAAAATCGAAGTGCTAACATACCCAAATATAAGACGTACCGTACGTAATATTGTGTGTTACAGGAAATCTAAGTGGACTTGACTGGACAACGGAATAAAAACTATACAAACAATTACAATGCGCTGTTAATTACTACTAGCGCCATCTACATTTCGAAGTAAAATGTATGGTTGTACTTGCTTTATGGTAAAACATACTATGTCTGTATGTTATTAATCTAAGGTAAAACAAAATTAAAGTAACAAAAAACAAAACCCAACTACAGAGCTAACAGTGAACTAGCATTCCGCCAGCGGCTTCGCCTGCGTGGTCTGTATATTTGTTATAAATTATTATATGTTGACTACCTACGTAATTGTCAATAGATACTCATCTTCTTAAAACAATCAATCTATCCCATTGGAACCATAAATTGTAGGGGGTGCCTATGTGCTGTTCCGGATCTGTGTGCCTAATTTCATCCAGACCTGTTCAGTAGTTTTTGCGTGAAAGAGAAACAAACATCATCCACACACCCACTTTAAAATTTAAGTAGGATTAATAAATTTTCGGCCACTAACGTGGACATTACTTAGGTATTACTAACAACGATCTTAAAAATTCAAAATTGTTGCTGTATTTATTTATTATTACACACGCAAGCGCCTGACGAAATGAGTACAGCTCTTGAAGTATGGTTGTTCTTGTTAGTTTTTAAATGAAGTTATATTTTTAGAATAGTTTTTTTACATAAGGGGAGATATAAAAGATTTGCTAGTAAACCTCCGACACTCCGATCTTCTTAGAAATATTGAAATTAGAAATCTATTTAACTTTAGTCTCTCAATAATCTATTAGTTCAGATTTTTTACATTTTATAATTCCTACATTACCTAAAAAGAGCATATTCCTTGTCTATTTCTATCTTTCACAAAATAACGCAAGAGTTACAAAACTTACAATTTACAACAATGTCCATTCAATGTAGCATTACCGTTATCCTAACAAAAAACATTATGGGACAAGGGTGGAAATTTCTGGAGAAAACCCCAAACGAACAGCTATCTCTGGACTATTCCACCCCACATTTGGAACAACGCACAGCTGTTAATTTTGTTTGTGTTCAGTTCACGTACACACGTACACACACACGCCCGCAATATTCCATTGTTTAGTAAACAAAACAAATGGGGTCGAGCGAGACAGAGAAATCTGAATTATAATAGCCTATTTCTATCTCTGTCATGTTGCTTCTGGGTTGTGACGTCTCTAACTGGTATATTCCCGACATTTCCACTTTATTGCCAGTGAGTAAAGTTAAATTTCCCCAAAATAATATTGTCGCGTCGTATGAACTTTGATTAACGTAATAAATATTTTAAAAAGGTTGAACGTATATTATTTATGTGTTAGTCAAGTGTCTATGTCTTCAAGCTAAATCTAATGACGCTAGCGTTGGATGGTGGGATCAAGGGTTTGAATCCGTTTGATACAGCAGATATGAGATACCTTACTCAGTCTCACAGAAAATTTATTTGTTGCTATCATATCGGCAGCTTAGATCTTGCTCCTGATTTTTCCATTCTCTATTTAGATACCCTTTTTTGTTTTTAAATAGGTACATATTTAAAAAAAAATATAAACTAGAATCTATACAAACCAATAAAACTAAAGCGTCTGTTTGTAATTTCAAATTAACAGCTTTTCACTAAATGCATATGTGATATGTACTAACATCATTTTTTTTTTCTGTCTGTTTGTTCTGGCTAATCTCTGATACGCCCTTCACTCGCAGATAGCTAATATATGTTACAAGGAATAACTTAGGCTACTTTTATTTTAGAAATTGTAACTATTTGGATGAGCGCGAATAACACCGCGAGGAACAGTTAGCTTATTATCTATATTTAAATACAATTATAAAGATAAGTACTTTTTTGAAATGTCTGTATTTACCAAAATTATAAGTTAACGTGAAAAAAGTAAGTTTCATTACTATCTTCAAGGCTCGTGTTTAGCTTTACCAATTACTTTTCATCTCTTATATTAATTTATTTTATTTAAAAAAACATCACTTCAATTGTTGTATATTTTATACATTTTATTGCATAGCATACACAGACAGTGGACAATGCAAGTGTAGTGTTTTACACTCAAAATCAAAATAGTTTTATTTTCACATAGACCTTATACAGGCACTTCTGAAATGTCAAAACTAGGTTGACGGTTCCAAATAGGCGTTTCCTATGGACAAGAACCGGCAAGAAACTCCATGGTTACTCTTTTATATCACTACACTACGCACTATGGTGATCTATAAATTTTTTAATTCAATATGAATACTTAACACTATCGAATCTTGTAACAAACATAATTATTGTGAAATGATTTACGTTATATTCTTTTTTATGTTCATAATTTCCCTTTTCTAAGGGAATTTTTCTACAGTGGCATCCCCATTACCCACCTGCCAGACTGAGAGAGAAAATGTACATCTCTTTCGTGCTGTGACGTATTATCACATTAAAATTATCTCGTATGTTCTCGACATTTCCATGTTGTTGCCAGCAAAGAAAGTTAAATTTCCCCATAATAAAAATGTTACGTCTGTGCATCTTCATATATTATGTTCATATTTATACTGTAATTTTTTTATAATATTAAATTATCATGAATTTCTGCTAATTCTCATATTTATAAATAATACCTACCAACTAAGTGATAAAAATGACGTTTTGTAAGTACCAAATGGATAAATTCAATAAGTGTACCTATAATTGGCATTCGCGTTAGATCCTGTACCTCTGTTTTTTATTATGTTAAATGTGTGATGTATATGCTGTTGTTGTACCTAATATAAATAAATAAATTAAAAAAATTAATAAAATAAAATTATTGAGGTAAAAACCTTTTATTTTGGACAAAATAAAAGGTTGCCCATGCAAGTATATTGTTAGGTGTTAAAAATAACAGAAAATAATTAGTATTTCACTGTATTAAAAATTAATCAATTTAATATATTAATGAAGTATTATATTTCTGAAACAAGTATCCCTGTTTCGTTTTATTATTAAAGACAAACATTTGTTGCACATTTCTACACAGTTTCCCTACGGTAAGGGAATTTTTCTACGATGGCATCCCTATGGCACTCCCGCGAGACTGAGATAGAAAATGTGTAGCTATCCTTTTCTGTAAATGCGGCTCTCTTATTGGTCGACGTACGCTGACCTTCTAGATCATTCCTCAGATTCTGGGCGCTGATTGGATGCTTCTAGCGATGAGTAGAAATCTCTCGAATCTTATTCGTGTAGTATATAAGCGCAGCCCGCTCGGCGCGAAATCAGAATTATTTGAATCACGAAGCAAAGCAGACAAGTGAGTTCGGTGCAAACCGGAGGAGTTTACTAGACTCGCAACATTCAATCAACGTTTACTATTATTGTACGAGTGTGAAGAATATTATAGAGACAAAATGCCAGCTATCGGAATTGATCTTGGAACAACGTACTCGTGCGTCGGCGTGTGGCAGCACGGCAACGTGGAGATCATCGCCAACGACCAGGGCAACCGCACCACCCCGTCCTATGTGGCCTTCACGGACACGGAGCGGCTCATCGGAGATGCAGCTAAGAACCAGGTCGCCCTCAACCCCAACAACACAGTGTTCGACGCCAAACGACTCATCGGAAGGAAGTTCGACGACCCCAAGATCCAGCAAGACATGAAACACTGGCCCTTCAAAGTGATCAATGACTGCGGCAAGCCAAAGATCCAAGTAGAGTTCAAGGGTGAAACGAAACGCTTCGCGCCCGAAGAGATCAGCAGCATGGTGCTGACGAAGATGAAGGAGACGGCCGAGGCGTACCTCGGCGCCGCAGTACGCGACGCAGTGATCACCGTGCCGGCGTACTTCAACGACTCGCAGCGCCAGGCCACCAAGGACGCTGGCGCCATCGCCGGGCTCAACGTGCTGCGCATCATCAACGAGCCCACCGCCGCCGCGCTCGCGTACGGCCTCGACAAGAACCTCAAGGGCGAGAGGAACGTGCTCATCTTCGACCTCGGCGGGGGCACGTTCGACGTGTCCATCCTCACCATCGACGAGGGATCCCTGTTCGAGGTGCGCTCGACCGCGGGCGACACGCACCTCGGCGGCGAGGACTTCGACAACAGACTGGTGAACCACCTCGCGGAGGAGTTCAAGCGCAAATACAAGAAGGACCTGCGCATGAACTCGCGCGCGCTGCGCCGCCTGCGCACCGCCGCCGAGCGCGCCAAGCGCACGCTGTCGTCCAGCACGGAGGCCACCATCGAGATCGACGCGCTCTACGAGGGCATCGACTTCTACACGCGCGTGTCGCGCGCGCGCTTCGAGGAGCTGAACGCGGACCTGTTCAGAGGCACGCTCGAGCCCGTCGAGAAGGCGCTCAAAGATGCCAAAATGGACAAGAGCCAGATCCACGACGTCGTGCTCGTCGGCGGCTCCACCAGGATCCCGAAGGTGCAAAGTTTGCTGCAGAACTTCTTCTGCGGCAAGAAGCTCAACTTGTCCATCAACCCCGACGAGGCAGTGGCGTATGGCGCCGCCGTCCAGGCAGCCATCTTGAGCGGCGAGCAAGACTCGAAGATCCAGGATGTGCTGTTGGTGGACGTGTCCCCGCTGTCACTCGGCATCGAGACCGCCGGCGGCGTGATGACGAAGATCGTGGAGCGCAACTCCAAGATCCCGTGCAAGCAGACGCAGACGTTCACCACGTACTCGGACAACCAGCCGGCTGTCACCATCCAAGTGTACGAAGGCGAGCGAGCCATGACCAAGGACAACAATCTGCTGGGCACGTTCGACCTCACCGGCATCCCACCTGCGCCGCGAGGTGTGCCCAAGATCGACGTCACCTTCGACCTTGACGCGAACGGCATCCTGAACGTGTCGGCCAAAGAGAACAGCACCGGCCGCAGCAAGAACATCGTCATCAAGAACGACAAGGGACGGCTGTCTCAGGCTGAGATCGAGCGCATGCTCGCCGAGGCGGAGCGGTACAAGGACGAAGACGAGAAGCAGAGGCAGCGCGTGGCGTCGAGGAACCAGCTCGAGGCGTACGTGTTCAGCGTGAAGCAGGCGCTGGACGACGCCGGCGATAAGCTCACAGAGCAGGACAAGGGCACGGCGAGGAGCGCTTGCGACGATGCGCTGAAGTGGCTCGACAACAACACCCTAGCCGAGCAAGAGGAGTACGAGCACAAGCTGAAGGAGGTGCAGCGAATATGCTCGCCAGTCATGAGCAAGATGCACGGAGCCGGCGGCGCCGGGGGAATGCCCGGTGGCATGCCTGGCGGAATGCCCGGCGGAATGCCCGGAGGAATGCCCGGCGGAATGCCCGGAGGAATGCCCGGTGGAATGCCCGGAGGAATGCCCGGTGGAATGCCCGGAGGAATGCACGGCGGAATGCCCGGTGGCATGCCTGGAGGAATGCCCGGCGGTTTTGGAGGAATGGCCGGCGGAATGCCCGGCGGTTATGGAGGAATGCCCGGTGGCATGCCCGGAGGAATGCCCGGCTACGGAGGATACCAGCAGAACAGCGGACCAACCGTAGAAGAAGTAGATTAAATCAACGACTTACACATAGATCTTACTACGTTATGTAAATCATTCTGATTGTGATATTATTTTAAAGACTGATTATTTTGCTAGCACATGATACTTTGGAAATTAAATTAGGTTAAAATAAATTAAGTTAATTTATTTCTGTTTTTCATTTATATTTTTCCAAACACACTACGACACATCAACAAAAATGCATAGGTTTGATCCTAACAAATAGTAGTATTTCGCACACACCTAATAGCAGTTTCATGAACAACAAAAGTTTCGAATTACGAGCATCATACAGTTCTCGCCAAACTTATTGTCCGGGTTGAAGTTGGCACGAGCTAACTTTAACCTGGCCGTAAAAATCGAAAGTAGAATATATTGGATTAGAATGATTTAAAACGACAGCCTACGACTTGAGCTTTCGTTTATTATTTTTCTTTCTCCGAGTTTTACGGTTGGGGCAAAGTTAGCACGTGCCAACTTCAACCCGGACGGTAAGTTTGGCGAGATTTGTAAGTAGATACACTTCACAAAATTAAAGTGTGTATTGATTAAAATTGTAACTATCGAACATAGTAAGTACCTATTTTCAAACCAAAATCACAGTAATAGTATCGTCATAATGTAACAACTTATAGTGATCCAACTCCTTTGAGTGGTCGCTAAATGCCGACAATCGTCTAGACACTGAAAAGAGCTTAGGGTTGTCACAAAAAACATTTTGCAAGTACTTACGTTCTTACAGGCGATATATTTTAAGTTCAAATTAATCTATGTGTTCGTTGTAGTAGTACTGATTTCTAGAAAAATATGAATAGCTTAGGGTTCTCAAAAAACACATTTTGCAAGTACTTACGTTCCTACAGGTGATATGTTTGTAAGTTCATTTTAGAATAAATTTCATCATCGTATAAAGGGTTATAGGGTTATATTACGTCAACCTTTCTAGATACCTAGACATTATGCTATTTCCGGCATAGGTACAGTTCTCGCCAAACTTATTGTCCGGGTTGAAGTTGGCACGAGCTAACTTTAACCCGGCCAATATTGACAATAAGTTTGGTAGGGAGGTAACTTTAACCCGGCCGTAAAAATCATAGAATATAGGTACATAGATAATAAAGTAATAAATAAGTTTAGATTCGCCCAATCTTACACTTACTATATTCTATGATTTATGATATAAATAAGTTTAGATTCGCCCAATCTTACTTAATAATTAAGTAAGATTGGGCGAATCTAAACTTATTTATTACTTTATTATCTATGTACCTATATTCTATGATTTATTATTTTACGAGATAATAATATTATCTCGTAAAATACCAACAATAGGTACCTACTTATCTTACTTATCAAAAAAATCTAGTAAAAATGTCATTATTATTATTATATGTGAAAATCGTACCAAAACCCATTGGAAAGTTAAAATATTTTTTAGTAAGTACCTAAACACACGGTGGCGGCGGATAGATACTTTATTCTGTTTACTGTAGAGATAATATTACTTTAGGTAGGTATACATAATAGGTTAGGAGGCACTTATCGACTCTCATCCTTTGGAAATCGATTAAATCTCAATTCTCCTTTATTATTGCTGTACGATGTCGGCAAACAACCGTAAACTGCACAAGTAGAACGCATTATTATTGAAAAATGGTCGCATCGGCAATATTCCAAATAAATTTAATAATATTAACGACAGCGCGATGGCGATGCACTTGAAACTCCGTACCGACGCGCAGTGTATGTCGGGCGGACGGGCCGCCTGCGAAAAAGCGGTGGGGGGACGCCGCTCTGCCCCGCAACCCACCTCATCGTTGACCTGTCTAGACGGCCGAGTCGTTTCACTGTTAGAGATTTATTACACTGTGGTATCGTGTTAATTCCAAGTTCGTACGAAAAACTAGTTTTTGTTTTTTTGGTGTATAGGTACATAGGTATTTAATTTTATGCTCATGACTGTACCTACTTACTTAATAATAAATATACCTATAAAATAAACTTTTATAATGAATATAGGTGACTCGGCTTAGGTACAAAAAATCATAACAATTGAGTATGCAACCTCTGTGATGCAACGCCTGATCAAATTCGCTTAGCCGTAAGACACGATTAAACCGTATATTGCTATGTTCATTAAAAATGATCACATGGATGGTAGGTATAGAAGTCACCATGTAAACAAAAACTTGGTGATGCTAGCTTGGTATCTATTTATATTTAAAAATTCTACACCTTGTCATAAATTCAGTACCTACATATATCCTTTACCGTGTACGTATCAACAATGAGGATATTTTTCTGAGCAACTCCTTGGTACTATGATACCAATGGCAGTGTGGTTACACAGTTCTAAAAAAGAAAAAAGAAAAAATAAAGAGAATTACCGAGTCCACTTGGATAGTATAGTCACAGTGTAATAAATCTCCGCTGTTACATTATGGTATAGTGTCACAAGAAACATAGTAGATGGCGCTGTTCACAATTACATCCCAGGTCCCAGACTTGTCAGTATTTTTACCGAAATTAAGATTTATGGTAAGCTTCCAAACAATATATTTTACACATTTTATGTGTGTCTGTATATATGTTTGTCAACGCATTTCTGCGAAACTATTAATCGGCTTGGGCCCAAAAAAGTTACACCGATTTATTCATAGCCTTACATTTACTTCAACTACATAAGTCCAGTGCAATTAAGTTTCATCAAAATGAGTTCAGTAGGTAAGTAGTTTTCAAGATAAAAAAATATGTAAAAATTTAAACTTCAGCCTACCTTAGTCTTTGTGTACCTAATAAAAATTAAAAAAAGAAATTTGTCTTTAATACTCTCTTACTCTTAAGCAATACTCCGTTTATTTAGTACAGCACAGGTTCATAGATTGCAAGAAAACAATTCTCTTTGACTCCAACTCTTCATACTTCCCTACTACCTATCTACACTCCTTTTGAAGATAAAAAAACGTGTCGTCATTAGACTGACGACAGCGATGAAAAGTTTGGTTGTCACTCTGACACATTGACATTTTTAGTAGGTACAGTTTGCGCGCGGCATACCCTGGCCGGACTGAAGTTGGCTACAAATCCATTGCGCATTCAAACGGCTAACTTCAGGAGGGAGTATAGTAGTGAGTGTGCGAGGGTCCCTCGTCGAGGCCAGAGGGACGCCAGCGAGGGTTGGGGTTTCGGGAGAGTTGAAGAGTTCGCTACGACGTTCTTCACATTCAGCTTCCTCCACTGGAGGCCGATGGAAACAGACTAAAGATTAAAATTATTGTAGGCTCCCTTGGCAACTATTTTGAAATTATCAATGTGACGATTATAATTATTATCACCTTAGAATTATCACGTTTGTCACACGCGACAAGTAAAATGACGTCCACAAAATATAGATTTAGTTACATTAATAGGTATGAATTAGTTACACACATAACCTGGGCAAGGTACTAACAGGGACTGCCTAATTGAAAATCTCCTATTCTCCTGATTATCTTGCTAGAGAACATCGTGAGGAAACCTGTATACCTGAGAGGTTTTCTCTGAGCTTGTCTGGTCTGCCAATCCGCAGCGTGGTTATTTACTAGCTGAACTACTACTACTACTACTGTACCTAAAAAGGGGCGAGCCTAACATTAACCGGGCACAAATTCTTAATCAAAGAGCACGAACAGGAATGCTACTAGGAATAATATTAGACAGAGACTTAGAGAAAAACGAGTAACAAGACTAAAGAAACCCCCGAAAAAATATGAAAAAGAATTGTCATTCGCCATTTTGAATTGTGCGGCTATCTTGAATGTGAAATTTTAAATAGTGATTAGTATTAAAATAATAATATTCGGTTCGGCACATCCGTTTGGGAACTACGATACCACACACATACGATGATACACACACACCACTCGTCGTTTTTGCGTCGAGGGTAAAAACAAAACTGCTTGACTGGGAATTGAACCTAGGACTAACCCAGGCTTTACCAGCGGCGTTTCCGACAGCAAGTTGATTTGTGCCGTTACCCTGTGCTGCATAATATTCATTGCCGTCTTATCTGTTATCAATATAAGTAGGATTTTAATAGATGCAGTAAAATTATCAATTGATATGCCATAAAAATATTGAATCTACTGTAAATAATTATTAGCACAAAATTATATATTTTGTATAGATGTATAAGGCTAATATTCAGAGACGACGCTAAGCGTAAAGTAACGCTTCCGTATGTCAAAGTATTACAACTTGACATACGGGAGTGTAAGTTTAGGCTTAGTTTCGTCTCTGAATATAAACCTAAGAACGTGCACGAAGCAAAAGCGATCGTAGCAAATGGCGTTCTTTAGTTTCTGTCCACCCCTATGAGGAAAATGCGTGAGTGTATGTATGTATTAGTTATACAAAAAAAAACTGATCGGTCTGCGAGTTCCGAATTTGTCAAAACGCCGTATACATATACTATAATATATGTATCTGCCCCTCTCTATACTATAGAAAAATATGTACAGTGTAGTAGCTTTTTGCCAGCGGCTTCGCCCGCGTGGTCTTATCGTTTTTCCCCCGTTTTTGCAACATTTTTCATTACTACCCCGCTTTATTAGTCGTACCGTGATGATATATAGCCTATTGCCTTCCCCGATAAATGGGCTATCTAACACTGAAATAATTTTTCAAATCGGTCCAGTATTTTGGAGCCTATTCAATAAAAACAAACAATCAAGTCTTTCCTTTTTATAATATCATTATGCTTTAAATATATTATAAGTATATTAGGGGGCTATGCTTTTGACGGTACTTCTCCTCCTTCCTAGAAGTACCGTGAAAAGCATAGCCCCCTATCTATGCACTATGCAGCGCTATTGCGCTTTCTCTAATACTTTTTACAAGGTTTTAAATCCGCCATAAACCCGTATACGTTCGCTGTTTGTTCTGATCTTTATTTATTCTGTGACACTATTTTATCCGGTATCTCTCGCTAAACATAGTATTTTAATACCGACATGCTAAAAAGAACAATGCCAGTAAACACAGTACTTCGAATGAAAGAAAACGTCTTAAAAATTAATCACTTGCGAACAATATTATACATAATTAATCTTATCTTTATCACTCAATATCACTGGATATCACGTTGTACATCGCGAGTACTTTCGACAAACAGGTGTGTGGTGTGAACGTATCGTGTTAGACAATGAATTTGAGAATATTTTGAGTAATACAGTGGGGATTTTGAGAACTGAGAAACGGCAAAATGGGTGAATTACAGAAAAAGAAAACTCAGAAGAAGGGTTCGCCTTTTTTGAGACAGGTGTGTGTTTTTTTTAATGTACTACTTAGATACTTTTCCAAGCTAAGCATTATAATATAAAAAAAAAAAGTAGTTGAAACAACCTTCTTCAGATAGAAAAAGTTTTTTTTAATGAGAAGAGCCCCTAATCAATTCTTTCAACAAATAACGACGTCTGAGTGGTTCGAGTACCTAACTGCTGATCACGAGGTCGTAGGTTCCCATAGGACACCAATATTTATATAATTAACTTAGGTATATGTGTTTGTCTGGGTGTTTCTTATGTATTATAAGTATGTATTTACAAAAAAAAGTATAATAAGTATTATTTCGATTGTCTAGTACCCATAGAGTTCTGCTTAGTTTGGGACTAGATGGTGCTGTGTAAAATGTCCCAGAATATTGAAAAAAATCGTTTGTAAGATAATAATTCTAATTAGCTTGATTAGCAAGGACAGTGCGTAATTAATAGATTAACCTTCAAACTAAGATATACGTATGTAAACGAGTTGTTATTATTAGTTTCAGCAGCATGGATATTGGCTATAGGCTCGCCATTTATTACATCAGACCTAAGCAGACCGTTCTGTCGAACCCATGGGAATACAGGCGTAGAAAAAAGATACATATTTTTTTGTAAATACATACCTACTTACACCTTATATAAGTTAGTACAGTATTTACAAAAAAAGTATACAATATTAAGTTTTATATCCCTTGCCTTGTATTTACCCGCAGTACAAGCTCTGCTTAGTTTGGGACTAGATAGTATTGTTGTTGTTGACCTTGCAATTGCAAGGTATTTGTAAGGCATTGACACATAAATATATTAATAATAACAAGCACATTGAATTACTTGTCAAAAGGTATGGTTTCATGAGTACGTACCTAAGCACCTATTGTTTTGTTACCCTCCAGTTAACTTTAACTAACCACAAAGAGATAATCTGAAGATTGATAACCCATTTAAAATGACGTAAAACGTGACAGTGTGAATATTGAAGACTGTATTGTATTTTGTATTACTATTGTATTTAATCTATCCACCCTATACATATTACAAAAAGCTGGGTACTCACTTAGCAGTGTAGCATGTAATGTATCAGATACGGTATCAAGTGAGTACGTAGCTACGAGCCCGCTGCGAGCCGCTAGCGCGTGAAGCGCTGTAAGCTCGTAATCGTAACACAAAGGCGTCTCCGGCAGCTCGTAGCTAGATACGCAGTGGACCGTGGACGAGCCGTACCCACTTGCAGGTTGATACAGTATCTGATACCTTACATGCAACACTGCTAAGTGAGTACCCAGCTTATGATGTTTTAAAATACCTCAAGTTAGGGCTATTTTTGTTTGGCCTCACTAGCCTGTCGGTCGCATATCGCATCGTAAGCGTGACTACTATTCTATGGTTCAATTCCCAGGTCGAAACAAATGTTAAAACGTAGATAAAAACTATTTTTGTGAAAGAGAAAAAGTTTTGTTATCTGGATAATTAGCTTTGGAATTAACCTATTAGACTTAACTTGAACCATAGTGTAACTTGAACTATCTTAAGTAGTTAAGGTCGTTAGAGGAATCAAATGTATCCAGGGGCACGGTAGCACCCCCGTCAAGTTGGAGCCAAAACACTAGCCGGCTATATCTTTTCTGAAATCAACTCGCGGCACTATTGAGCCCTAATCTTCGTTGTTAGTAAAGCTAGAAGTCTGAAAATATAGTTACTAAGAGTGCTCATTAAACCTACCTATCTGTACGTCCAAAATTATAAGCTTGTGCATAATATATTTCACGAAATACTTACTCGTATTTAAAGCCGAAGTTCCCTCGTTTACCACCGATCAGGGATTTTCCTGAAGATATTTGCAATATTTGAAACTTGAAAGAAGGCAGTATTCTTTTTGTTTTTGTATTTTTTTAAGCATTTTCAGCAGTATTACTAGTTATTTTAATGATGGAAAAAATCATATTCAAGATTTTTCATATTTATACATATTATTTTTAATATTTGACACTATATCTTTACTTTCTAAAAAAAGAAGGTTGCGAAAATGAGCTAATAATTTCACAACTGCAAAATTTTGCTAGACTGGGGCCTTAAAATTTAGAAGTTAGCATTGTCATGTAAAATTTACAAACGAGGTGATGTCTTTATTTGGTGTGCTAATTTTAGACGAAGGTGATTTTTAGGATGTTTTTGTTACGGAAGGTTGCGGAAAATCCCTATTAGATTTCATTGATCGGATGGATACGGTGCCCTGCTAACATGGCCTAATATAAGACGACAACTGTGGTCTAGCGTTCGAGTACCGGACTGCTGATCACGAGGTCGTGGGTTCGATTCCCAGAGGACACAAATATTTATGGGATATATAAGTATTTGTGTTTGTCTGGGTGTTTCTGTATTACAAGTATGTATTAAGTATTATAGCCATTGTCTAGTACCCATAGTACAAGCTCTGCTTAGTTTGGGACTAGATGGTGCTGTGTAAAAATGTCCCAAGATATTATTATTATTTTTATCTTTACTTTTTTTTTCTCCGGTTATCCGGGGTAACTGATGCCACGGGCCTAGGCCAAGTGTACATGATGTACATCAGTGGTTTACTCTAAAGGGGAAGATGTATGAATGGTGATAATGTATGAATGTAATATGTAAATATGTCATGTGATGGCGTTGTCGGGTTCGGATTGCAGGAACTTTCTAACCAGCCTGCAAGTGTTTAATATAGCTGCTTTCTGGAGTAGGTGGTTGCGGGAAAATTTATTATTATAAGGTAAGGAGAGGCACTCGCTGTTTTAGTCGGTACGAGCACAAATACATAGAGGGAAATATGGACTGTGGTACGAGTCCTACATACCCTTCCCCCTACCCAGGGGGGAGAGGATTCATGAGGATTTTCCGTTGGTACTATAAATAAGGGAGGGTCACCTACCCTCCCTTATTTATAGTACTTGCCTTCCATTGCCACTATCAAGAATATAATGGTCTCGACATGTGACCACGATATTTCAGACAGTTGTCATATTTTTTTTATTGTGTGTTGCCATCTGCCACTGTTTCGCTTGAGGTCCTGTGTTCGATTTCCAGGTCGAGAAGTGTTAGTGGTTATTTTTTTTAAATTAAATTCTCAATATCACCTCGGATTTTGAATTTGTGCTCGGTTATTAATAATTACATTGGGACTTGCGATTTTAAGTATACCTCTGCCTAATCCTAAGAGGAATACAAGCGTGATGGTAGGCTATGTTATCTGTCACAGTATTATAAGACACTGATATGCTTACTCTAATATAGTATCCGTTGATTGAGTAATCTGGTTGAATCAAATGTAAATTATCATTTAAATTAGATCGCACAATGTTATCGTTAATTTGTAAGGCGTATCCAAGGCGCAAGGTGTCGATAATTTTACAGATTAATCGTACGATTACCTTGGTTTGCGCGTGTATTGTGACATTGTGAAGTTTAGATAGGTAATATTATTTTGTTGATCAACCCATTTACTCTCTGCTGGGCACCTGTCTCTGAGATTAAATGAGAGGGGTTAGGCACACAATGCTGGCGTAGAGCGGGTTAAAAAAAAATATCCTTGAGTATATTCTACAGCATTTACCTATGAATTTTCAGCATATATGTTGGTGCTATAAAATATTTGCTATACTTATTATAGCATTGTTTGTACTGGAGCTCTAAGACAGTTAACATGAAAGAAATACGGCAAGATTAACTGGATGTCTAAGTGTGGAAAAAATAGGGGGAGGAAAATATAGTAAGGAAATAATATAATTATTATGTACCTATATACCTGTTTCTCTCGACGGCATGTGAAGTCTGCCAACCCGCAGTGGACCAGCGTGGTGGATAATAAGCCTAACCCTTCTCAGGAGAGGAGAGCCGTGCCCAGCAGTGGGACAGTGATGGGGTTGACGGTTAATGTTTACGTTGTAATCTATCCATTGTATAATTGATTGTATGAGTAGGTACACTTGAACGTTTGAAATGCGTAAAATACCACTTCAACTTTGTAAAGGCGGTTAAGGCTGATTAATAAGAATTGTTAGTTACATATTTATTATGCGATAATATGTATAGGATTGATCAATTGATAGAAGATTATAAGCTCAATGTTGAGTACATAATTCAATTATTTCAAGAGGCATGTGTAAACTACGTAGTACTTACATAAAAAGTACTTGAAGACAGTTTGAGGGTTGTTTATTAACTATATTGTAATATTATGTAATTTAAATCAACCATATGTATTAAAGCCCTATAACATGGATGGGCAACCTTTTGAAAGTTGCGGGCCAAATGTTAGAACACTAAAGATGTCACGGGCCATAAGTACATAATTATATGAAATATGTCGAGAATAATGATAGTCTTTTTCTTGTCGGCATGTATCCTATTTTACACGCGAATTGAAAATATTTCGCGGGACGGTTCAAAGGTCTTGGCGGGCCGGACGTTGCCCATATGACTATATAGGTAATATTGTTGCCTATTGAAGCAATAATACGTGGTTTAATAAGTTGCATCGTCCAAAAGCTGTTCAGACAGTACAACTTTTATTATGGCAATAAACAGACAATTAAATTGTTTCGTGTAAACCTTAGGTCAACAAAATCTATTAAGTATATTTTTTTGGTTTAATGCACAGACGTAGATCTACAAAGATTCTTATTCTTCTTCGAAGTGCCTCTCCAATTACTGGAGGTTGGCTGTCATTTAAACAGTCTGCCCTGAAAGATTCAACACAGAACACAGTTCAGGCTCCCGGACTTTGGGAATTAAACCGGGGAGTGTGGGATTCTGAAACAACTCCTGTGGCTTCCATCAGCACATGGAGGGGAAATTGTTTTTGGAGGTACCCAAAGGGACTTACTAAGGTTTAATTCAACAGGCCTGTACAAACACATCTGATCTTGGGCAAAATGGAGTATACATTAATCCTTGCGACCATCCGAGAATGCGGTGCCCCTGACCCGTACACAGGCCATAATCATTTTACGCTGCAATTTCTAAGAATGTTCATCTTGCTGTTTCAGTGTTTCGCGACGGCGAGTGTGTCGACAAACATCATAGCTCATGGGTGCGTCATTGGTTTCTCCGCTATCCTGATCCCCAGCCTCCGTCTGCCAGAGTCTCAAATACACGCCACACCCAGCGAGGAGTCATGGATAGGTAAGAAAGTCACACATCATCATTCTTTAACACTCATAAGATAATCAACACCCATTTGATTATTAAGAACTGTCACTAGGAGAGAAAAGAGGGAAGCCGAAACAAAAAATGCCACTGATATACTGAAAGTTCAAAATAGAAGTTTGAGTAATAGGGGACACGGGGAAAGGGTTAAAAAGGCTGACGGAGCTAGCCCCAACACAGGTAACCCACCTCGGCTCCGAGATCTCAGTGATTGAAGATCTTGTACTTGGTCTACTTCTTGAACCAGTAATAATAGTAATGCATTTTTTTCTAATTCCAGCTTCGATCATCGGCTTCGCGTTAATCACGGGCAACTTCATCATCACGCCTGTGATGGACATTGCTGGAAGAAAGAAGTCACACTTGATGACCATCCTGCCAGTCCTTGTCGGCTGGTTTCTTCTTCTCGTAGTGAAAAACGTGGCTGGGCTTATCGCAGCCAGGTACCTACAAGGTATCGCTATGGGCATGCTTGGGCCCTTGGGCTCCATCATTATCGGTGAAATGACCGATCCAAGAAATAGAGGAGCTTTCTTAACGTGTGTGTCATTATCACTTACTATAGGAGTACTGTTCTGTCATTCTTTAGGAACTTACTTCAGTTGGGAACAGAGCGCTTTAATTTGCTCCTTCATCACCTTTACGAGTCTCCTCCTTATTATCTACAATCCTGAGTCACCATCGTGGCTGATCTCGCAAGGAAGGATAGAAGAAGCAAGAGAAATATTCCTCTGGCTTCGAGGGGACGATGAACAGCAAATTGATGAGTTGGAGAAAATGATAGCAGCCCAGAGACTAGCTCGAAAATCCAGTGTTGCAGACCAGAAACTGACTTTCTGCGCCAAGACTAGAAGGTTCTTTACCTATCTACGACAGACGATTAAGAAGCCAGAATTCTATAAGCCTATTCTTATAATGATGTTCCTCTATGTGATGTTCCAGTTCGCTGGTATCAACGTCCTTAGTTCTTATGCTACTGATATTATAACTCAAGTGGTGGGTCCTGAAGCGAATGCCAAAGTCATCATGGTCGCTTTAGACATCGAAAGGCTGGTCTGCAACATCCTTGCAGTTTTCCTGATGAAGACCATGAAGAGAAGGACTTTACTCTTCAGCAGCGGAGCGATATGCATTCTATCTTACATTGCAAAAGGGCTTTACGTTTATGCTAAGCAAAATGATATGCTACCGTTCGAAAACCAGTGGGTTCCTATAGGTTTGATCGGCATTTATATGTTCTCCTTAACTGTTGGTATATCTTCAATACCTTTCGCGGTTTCTGGGGAGATTTTCCCATTAGAATACCGTGGTCTGGGCAGCGGCATCAGTATACTCGGGCTATCGCTGAATTTCTTCGTAGCCCTAAAGTGTTTCCCTATGTTAACATACTCTATCGGTCTTTCGAATACCTATTACTTGTATGCTAGTATAGTCGCGGTGTGCATGTCAGTTGTCTGGTTTATGTTGCCGGAAACGAAGGACAAAACTCTTCAAGAGATTGAAGACAGTTTTCGAGGAGTCTCTCCAGCAGACAGCAAGAGCATGGAACCTCTAAATGGAAGGATTCACGGAGACATGATGCGTAGATGTAGTTCTGTGATTATTTATTGAAACTGTGCGAAGTTTGGACAATTTTAGGATCAGTTAGCAGTAAGAGGAAGAGTAACATCTTAATTATTATGTTAACTTAATTATACGTAATTTATGAATTGTAAAATTCAATCTCAGATAAGTAAATAAAACTACGATAATTCAGATCTGTTTTATTTCTCTCATAACTACTTATTTGTTTTTAACACTTTCAGTACTCCAGAGATGGTCATCATTACTCATCGTGGAGCCATTGTGACCCAATTTGGGACAATACCGCTTTCATATTTCTTGTCACCACAGATAGACCACGAAGAACGAGCTCTCTCCATGTTTGTTTGCCATGAACTTATCCAGATGGTACCCAATCGCCCACGTCTAAAAGCACTGAACGTGTTAAATATACCTCCCCCCCTTCAACTGCGTCAAAGCAGTAAAGCACATCCTGTTGTCTCCCGTCCCTCTTCATCCACATTCCACCTTCTCGAGCTCCAACATTTTCTCCCCTTCATGGAGCTCGATCTGGACAGCTTCACTTTTGATGCCTTTGAAGTGACACTCAATCTCGTACAGTGTCTTACCCTTGGTTTCTGGTAATAAAAAGTATAGGAATACTCCACAAAAGGCTATGGAAGCTCCATAGACGCAGAAGGTACCTTGGACGCCAATTTGCTCGAAGGATAAAGGTGCGGTCTTGACCACAACGAAAAACATAATAGAAAGGAACATTCCAGAAATTCCACTTCCTAAACTCCTGTATTCTAGAGGAAAGATTTCCCCAGCTATGGCCCAGGGAATCGGCAAGATGCCTAAAGTTTTTCCGAAAATATACACCAAGGTGGGGACGACAGGTATCCATTTATAATCATCAGGAATATAACCAAAATCTCTTAGATATAAAAGAATAGCAGCTGCTAGTAGAGATACCACACTGACCGAAATCCCAAGGAACAGGACAGTTCGTCTGTTGAGCTTGTTGACGACCAAACAAGATAGAACAGCGGTGACAAACCTCACCACGTCCACCATTAACATGCTGACGTGGGAGTCAATGGTACCAGCACTGACTTCCTCCATCATTGGGACAGTATATGAAGGCACTACAGTCATCCCAGATATTTGGAAAAGTACGAACATGAACATCATGATTATAGTCGGTTTGTAGAACTCAGGTTTTCTTATAATCTCCCTGTAACCCTTCCACCTTGATCCTCTTTTTGTCCCTGTGCGCTTCTTTTGACTGTTCAACAGTATCTCCAGTTCCTTCTCAGCATTAGGATCATATCCTCTGAACCAGTGAAAAGATTTTCTGCATTGCTCGGTTAATCCTCTCGAGGCAAGGTATGGTGCAGTTTCTGGTGACAGCGTTACCAGGATCAGAGACAAGGCGTAGACGCTGCCACAGGCCAAGCTAGCTGATCTCCAGTACAGCAAGGTTCCAAAGACGTGAGCGATCAGCATTCCGGTGGCGAATGAAAACGCTATAGTGGCGAGGAACGCTCCTCGGTGTTTAGGGGCCGAGTATTCGGCTATGGAGACTGGTGCTGCCGCTGCTTGAACACCCATGCCGAAACCCTGAAAGCATATAGAGGTATTTTAGAAAAATAGTTGAGGACTTGTGGTACTAAAAACGGAGCTGTTGGTGGGTAAAAAGCTTGGCCATTCAGCAAGTAGATAGCGAGGACCACCCAGGGTGGGCACCAGACAATCTTCACTCCTAGAAGCTCTTTCAATGCACCACAAAGTTCTTAGTCAGTGTAGATAGCCTCCTGCTACGAAGGCAAACGGTCTATAATTCAGGCTAGGGGTGATTTGAGCCCAGTAATGGAACAAATGCCGAATCAATCAGACAGGGTTTTGCATATTGGCAAGATTATTCATATTTTTTAACACCTATAATTAAATTACCATAACTAATAAGATAAGTAAGATGTATGTAGAATAATTTGCATGTACTTACCTAATATTAATTTAAATAACATTATGTAAAGATTGATTCATGCCCATGATTGACTGACCGTTATTACAATTCCAATCTTAAGAGTCTTTATTAAAATGCGATCTAATAACTTCTACAATATTATCAGGAACACATGACTTCAATAGGTAATACTCAGTGAGGTCATAAGACCATTTGATCACTGATTGCACTGGACTGTCACTGTTAGTGATGTTTATGCATCTGGGTCAATTTGTTGCTCATCGAAAATAATTAACATTATATTGGCACCAATTGCTACGCGTTTCATTGGTACGCAAAATTGTATTCATTGGTATTTAGTACATACCATACATACCATCACGCCTGTTGTCTCCGAAGGGTTTGGCATGGGTGTACTAGTGTACCAACAGTTCGTTGGTATGTCTAGGGTACAAATCCGCTACTACTAAGAATTTCGTAGAAAAACCCAAAAACATTGGGGCCGAATTGGGAGTCGAACCCAGGACCTCAACAATAGCAGTCGCGCTTAGGATCACTAGATGACTAAACCAACCAGGCAGATTTGTCGGGTTTTCTGGGAAGTTCGCAGTAGTATCTCGGAGTCTGGATTTGTGCCCGGTTGATGGCAATAGGCTCGCCTCCTATTACATGGGACCTCAACATGCCTGGGGAAATGTGGGTGTACATAAGTAAGCCTCTACCTACCCTTTCGGGAAACATATGCGTGATGGTACGAAAATAATTTCTATCTATGATCGTATTCTCACCTGTAAAGATCGGCTGATCAGCAAAGCGGCAGGTCCTCTTGCCGTAGCCAGGAGTGCCCATCCACCTAGCGTGGGCAGCGTGCTGAGTTGGTTGGTGAGCTTGCGGCCAAGCTTCTGAAGACTGAACGGCGCCACCACGATGCCGGATATCAGCGCCAGGCCCAGGATTGAGGCTGAAACCGTTGGAATGCATTGCTTAGTAAAGACTTTGTCATATCTTGATGACAGTAATAAGTATTCAACTTTTAAGTTTGTGTGTGCGAGCCGAGCTCAAGCACGAGTCACTGTTTTTTTTTATACCATTAATGTGGCAAACAAGCGTACGGCCCGCCTGTTCGCCTGTGAAATCCTTCTCATCATGAGACCAGACCAATCACTTTTTGGGGTACCTAGATTATGATGGTAGGTAGTAGGTACTAGGTATTGAAAAAAAAACAACCACTAAAATTATAACGGTCAAATAGTTATTCTTTCTTTTTTTTAAATCGCCAATCTTGCAATTCCGTAAAACATAATTAATTTTCAACCGGATGTGTAGGTATAAAATTAATTTTAGAATCTCATTAGTAAGTACATTACCGGTATGCCACGTGCCTCTAAAAAATTTAATTATATAGCGAATATTTATTTATCAAACCGGTATTTTATGTACTTATACATTATTTTCAAGGTTTGCCGATTTTTACTGGCTATCTTACACCCCAACTCAGAGACGTCACTTAACCTTAATGAGTCGTCAACAAACAGTGGTTACTATATCTTGACCTATTTTTCCATATTAGAGTTAATATAGAGTATAATATAATATACTGGGTGTCATTAGCTAATGATTCATTAGGTTAAGTGACGTTTCTGAGTGCGGCCCTTAGATCATTAATTCATCATTAGGCATATAAAAACTACTTTATTAGTACCAGCTCGTGGCCAAGTTGTAACTACGCTGATCAACCGATCTGCAAGGTTAAGCTACACTTGCCACGGTCAGTCTGTGGATGGGTGACAATTCTTAACACATCGAGACCCCTCCGTGCCTCGGAAAACACGTAAAGCCGTCGGTCCCGGTTGTCATACGAACACCTATGACAATCGTAAGTGGCAGTCAAAAACCTAAAAAGCTTGACAACCAGTCCTTCGAATATCGGTATTGCCCAGAAATTGGGTTGCGGAGGTCTGATGGCAGTCGCTCCGTATAAAATACTGATATACAGCCGCATCCTGGTTAGACTGGAAGCCAACCCCAACATGGTTAGGAAAAGGCTAGGAAAAAAAATAACTATTGGGATATAAAAAAAATAAACAAGCAATGATAGCCTTGTGATATGACCATGAACTGCTAAGTCACATGTGACTTTTCGAAGTCATTAAATAATTAGTATATGTATATGTATATATAATTAATAAGCTCACTCAGAGAGCTATGGAGATGCTTAGGCTAATATTCAGAGACGATGCTAAGCATAAACTTAGGCTTCCGTATGTCAAATTTGTATGACAATTTGACATACGGAAGCGTAAGTTCATGCTGAGTTTCTTCTCTGAATCTCAGCCTTAGTGTTGGTGTCAGAATTGAGGAGCTCCGCTTCAAGAAATCCTTTCTAATAATAATATAATTTATGCGAAAGTAACTCTGTCTGTCGAGCTTTCACGCCAAAACTACTGAACCGGTTTAAATGAAATTTGGTACAGAGATAGTCTAGATCCTAAGAAAGGACATAGGCTACTTTTAATGCGAAAAAAGGGCTGTAAGGGGTTGAAATAAGAGATGAAAGTTACAAGTAATAACCAGACCACGCGGGCGAAGCCGCTGGCGTTAAGTTGGTTGGACGATAAATGGTAAATTATGCGCAAAGATTGATCAATGAAATTCTATAATTAAATACCTATACTTACATAATATATTTAATACATAACATATAACTCTTCTGTACGTGTTTGTCACCTGACTCCTTCTAAACAGTTGGACCGATTTGGTTGAAATTTGGTATGTATATTTCAATGGATTCCTGTATGGTTTAAAACACAATTGGATCCGGTAGGTGGCACTGCTGTAAAATTACATAAGTTTTTTTTAATCCATCGGGAAACGCAGGCAAAGCTGCGCACGCGTCGCGGTGCGGTGGTGTGGTGCTAGCAAATAGTATTCATCATTATCATCAACCCATATACTGTCCCACTGCTGGGCACAGGTCTCCTCTCAGTACGAGAGGGATTAGGCCATCAGGTCCACCACGTTGGCCTAAAGCCAGGGTTACACTAGGGGACAAATGTCCTGCGACATGTGTCGCCAGCGACGTCGGGCGAAGTGGTGCGTCGTTGACAACATGTCTGGATGCTACGGATGTGCTAAGTCGCGCGATGTCGCCAGATATGTCAAGCGAAAACCTGGTTTCGCTTGACATGTCGTGCGACATTTTGTCCCCTGGTGTATCCTTGGCTTAATACGGGTCAGCAGACTTCACATGCCGTCGAGAAAATCTCTCAGGCATGCAACCTGCATGCCTCACGATGTTTTCCTTCACCGTTAAAGCGAGTGATAATTACCTACATGATTTCGAAAAGTCAGAGGTGCGTGCCGTGGATTCGAACTCGAGACCTTTGACTTGGCAGTCCAGTGGTCATACCCCTTTTTTTGGCTATGACTGTTTTAAAATATTACTAATGTACCTAAACTGTGTACTTATAGTACATATAAGTACCTATTATCTGAATGGTTTGAGTAGTCACAACCGATTAAGGCCGCAGCTCCTCACGAATCTGACCTTTCCTTAAACAAAATTATCTCGGATTTTCTGTCCTTCAATTTTATACTGTGCCCTAATACAACCGTCTTTCGAAGTCCACCCACCCAAACAACAAGTATACCTAAGCTATTGAAATTTTATCTTTGTCAATTCAAAAAGTACTGGAATGGTTTTAAATTTTTTATCAACAGTTGAATGCCATATTATCACTGAGCAACATAGGCTTAGTTTTTTTTTATCTTAGATAGGCTTGCGCTTGACCACAACTCGGCCTCTACGATGGTGCGCGCTTGCCTAGTTTGCCTAAAAGAAACTGATTCACTCTCGTCTTGAAGACACCCAAATTATAAGTCTCGAATGCGAAGCCGGGACGCACCGCTAGTAAATAAACGAGTCATATATGTATATTCTAGTAGGTACTGCAAGCGAAGTGAGTGTGTGCTATATATAGATAGACTACTTCACTACAAATTGTAAAACAAAGTCCTCCGCCGCGTCTGTCTGTCTGTTCGCGATAAACTCAAAAACTACTGCATCGATTTTCATACTGTTTTCACCAATGGATAGAGTGGTTCTCGAGGAAGGTTTTAGTATATAATTTGTCAAGTTTTTGTATACATTGGATAAAATATAAATGTCCACGCGGGTGAAGCCGCAAATAGACAAAATCTGTAAAGATGTAATGTAAAGTCCATCTCTCTGTCATTTTAATTGATCTAATTAATTGTAAACTTCATTATTGGCGTATTGCTAAGTTTATTTTGCTGTTTTTATAAGAACTGTAAGCTGTGAAGTTTCTGGTACAAATAAATAAATAAATAAAAAAGATAAGAAATATTCTAATTATAATGTGTAAACTATTATAATTTGACTGGAGGCCATCTTGTCATATTATCAGTTGGCAAAAGGTCACGCGATCATCTTTGCCTAGAGTCACTTACGTGAACATGGTTTGATTTCGGCGTGATTTCGTCGAGAACATTTAAAGGAGGTCATCAGAATCCCATACAACTCAGTCCAAATTTGTACCGGAGGTACATGACAACTGTCAAGTTCTGTACTGTGGCCAGGCCGAAACCCAGACTGAAAAGGACTTAGAAGTTTGTTTTGATAAATAAAGCGGGAAAATTGTTTGTGCACACAAGTCTCTAGGACCTTGGATAGGAAAGAAAGGATGGAAATTGGACGGAAGTGCCCAGGAAGAGCAGAGTTTGGAATTTTAGGCAAGGGTAGGACATAGGCTTTGCGCCATGTGGATGGGAAAGATCTGGAATCGAATGAAAAATTAATGATATGGGTAATTGCAGGAAGGAGGTGGTCCAAAATTGTTATGATCATACTTCGACTGATGTTGTCGCATCCCACAGCTTTGGATGGATATATATACCATACTAAGACGTACAATCCGAATTGTACATGTTTTGCTGACGCAGCGTCCTACATCGGGCGTGCGTCATTTCGACTAACTTAATATTATAATTAATTTTATTTCAGTACGTAAAACTCGGTGTATGTGCTAAGTGGTGTGTGTTAGAGAAAGAATAGCCTATATTATTAGTGTAACTTAACTATTAAATCTTAACTAAAGTGAACTTGCGATCTTTCTCTTTTCTCACATCTCAACTGCAGAAGATCTTAATAGCTAAAGTTGCAGTTACAACTTTAACTATTAACCCTGTGCAAGTGTGCGAAACCGTACAAAGGGCCTGTTCATACATCTCACATACACACGCGCCGGTTGCGAGTACCACGCACCCGACATTATTGTATAAAATTCTTTGTAAATAGTGGCTACTGAGAAACCCAATACTATTTTGCACGACCTGGGAATGAAGCCTGACCTCTAGCTTAGCAGCCGCGCTTACGAACAATAAAATAATGAGGTAAAAATTCTACTAAAAAAATCTCACTATGTTATGACGTAAGTGGAATGCGTCAGAAACCTTTGCGTCTTATTTTTTTTATTTATAAGAGGGCCAATCTGCCACAGACTAGGACGATTTAACCACAGACTTACGCCACAGATAATAACAGCAATTTTATAATATTACGTGATTCGCTCAGATTTGCTATTCATGCGATGTGGTTTTTATAATATGTTGTATATTTTATACATATACAACTTTGTACTATGTTTATAAGCTAGCACGTGTTCTAGCATGTGTGTATGTTGTTACTAAGCCCACACAATACCATCACGCCTGATTCTTGAAGGGATAGGTAGTATACTGATTAAATAAAAACTAACCCTTTCTTTGACGATTTAGAAACTGATTGAAAAAAAAAACGAATACATTCTGTTTGTGAAGCCTACCAGTGTCGCTATAGCGTGCCAGTTTTTGGAACCCCTTTATGGCCAAGAAAAGCTGGGACGTCACGTTCTGCGTAAACCAATGAATCAGTCAACACACAATATGTGCTATAAATCGTACCTATCCAGGACTCATGGTCTGGGGTGAGTCGGAGCACAGACTCCGGCTCCCTGAGCTGCTGCAGCAGCACTCCGGGGAAGGCGATGTTGGCGCCGGTGCCGATCATGTACATCACCACGCCGCTCACGGCCAGCAACTGAAACAGGAACGAGGGTGGGTTTGAATCGAACTTGGCACCTCTAGCGTAGCAGCTGCGCCTTCGGCCACTCGACCAATGAAGCAGACCTATTTTAAAGCTGGTATAAGGTATATTACCTGTCTCAAGAATGGGGACACCCTCTCGTAGGCTCCCTCCGTCATGGTGCTGAAGTTCTTCAACTCTTCAAGAAAACCCAAGTGTTTTCCTTCTTCCCTTCACGTTATTGACATCTGTGAAAGATATTATTTAAAAGTTATCTGGATATATCTCTAAACTTAATATAGTACTTATCTAATTTTCTTGTTACAGTTTCAGTTGCGTCCCAAAAAGCCTACTTAGCAATTTTTTAGACTTAGAATATCAATATTTGAATGAAAATCTTATCTGACGACCTCTGTTGTCTTGTGGTTCCAGTACCGGACTGTTGATCACGAGTTCATAGGTTCGTTCCCACAGGACAGGATATAAAATGTATGTGATGAATTTGTGAAATAAGTGAATTTATGTGAAAAAATATTGTTTTTCTGGGTGTTTCTTATAAGTATGTGTTTACAAGAAAAGTATATAAGTATTATATCTGTTATCTAGTACCCCTCTACCCATAGTACAAGCTCTGCTTAATAATAATAATAATAATAAACCCCCTCTGGGACAAGCGTTACCTCATCATGAGACTGACGTAAAATTGGAGGGTAGATTAAAACCGCTTTTAAAAACCTGTGATAACAAAAAATGTGTCATAAGACCAAAAAAAAAGCGCACAAACCGCAGGGCAGCTTGTGGCGAGCTGATGGTGAGTGGCGACACTGCGGTCCTTATTGCTCCAGAGTGTCGGTCAGGGCCTCGTCTCCAGTTTGCCCGTAATGGGTAGCTGGGGTGGAAACCCAAGAGTGCCCGCAGGACTCTCAACTCTGTCTTGCCTTAATTGGCTGGCCAGAGGGGGGCCGCCAGAGCTATATGCTCGGGGGTCGAAGTGTCTAATGGCGTAATAGCGGGGAAACCCAATCCGGGTCTTTTAAAGACTCGCGACGGTGAAACCGGGGCCGCACCTCTCTACACCCTTAGCCGCTCACACCGCTGTTGCCGCCTTCTGCCTGTACTGGCAGCTTTTCGGGGGGCCCAGCTAGTGAGGTGGCAAGTCACCGTCTGCCGTACCTAAGGATGTTTGTTCGAGGCTGAAGGCAGACGCCGTTTTCTTCCGGCAATAGAAGTTAATAATCCACGTAACACCCACATCCATAAACCTAGTAATTAATAACCATCCTTTACAATAGTCCTGCACCCACCCGGGAGACTCCATGGCTGTACTCCCATAGTGCAGTTTTGGAGTATCCCGGGTTAGTGTCCCATTCCAAACTAGAACAAAGCTCTCCAAGGGGCCTCTACGCGTTGGACCTGTGTCCCCGCGCAAGCCTTCCAAAGGACCGGATGCCTTCCTTACAGGAGGCATGCCGTGAGATCCAAAAGGAGATACAATAATAATAATAATAATTCTTTATTATCAGGCTACTTTGGCCCATAGATACATACCTTACAGACTAACATATATATTATAATATTACAGAATGTGTTAGTATAATAAAAACTTAGCCTATGTTAGTAACACTTCACTTAGGTAGCACTAGTCACTAGTCAGTGTGCGTTCTGGTGGCACTTGTCCGCGGAAGCGACGGAACACCACGTCCTGCGGCCAAAAGTCCTCTTCCATGACGAGGTGCAGATAACACGTAGGTACCCGCACCACGAACGCCTTGAAGTTGACGTTGCGGCGCGATTCCAGTAGCTGCACTCTCGGCGTGTATTTGAGCCTTTGGCGTACATACTCCGCGATGTCCTCCGCCTTAGTGGTGTAGTGTAGGCGGGAAATGTACACCGGAGTGTTCGGCTTAGCGGCACGTATAGCTAAGCTGGGCTCAGCAGGAGCCGTGCCGCAGCGGTTCTTGTTGATACGTTGACGGCGCTTCCTCCTTTGCACCATCACGAAACCATCATCATCAGCCCGCTTTGCTGCCTTCGCAGACACGGGTTTCGTGGAGGGAGCATCAACATTACTCCCGGCGACCCTAGCAGGATCTCTTCCTTTAGCTGACTCTTTTGATACAGCCAGCTGATCGGGGGGTCTTGTAATTCGAGCGGCGGCGCAGGGAGGAGCCGCAGAGGCGGGAGCGGGGACGCGGGGCGCACTCGGTGCGCTTTCTGCACGCTCAGCGTTCGACAGTGGAGGCGACGACATAACTGCTGACGCGAAACTTGCCACCGATATATCGAGGCCAGCTCCACGACGCGTGTTTACGTTCGATGCACTGGATGGTGACCCAGTTACTGCCACCGTCTTACGCAACTCTGTAAGTTCGTTGCGCAAATCAGCGACAGTGTTTTGGGATGCATCTAACCTCTTCTGAACGTCCACTAGGCTGGCCTTAAGAAAAACGATGTCTTTCAGCAGGCTTGTTACGTCGACGTGGTCGAAGGTGACGGGAGGAAGCTTGTATAAGTCCTTCGCCACAAACGTCGGCACGTCGTCAGGGTCGGTCTCTTTCAGCAGCGTTATGATGTCCTGTACGCTTTTCTTTGTCCCGTCACGCCGGCGGGACACCATCTTATCTGTCTTGTTCAATACCTTGTACAAGAGCAGCTTGGAGGCAGCGATGTCGTCTTCACTAAAATTCGTGGAGCAGATCTGGATTGCAGACACCTCGTCCATAACATCCAGCTTCTGCTGCAGGAACGCTAGCAGCTCGTTCGCCACAAGTTGTTGACTCATGGCGTTTAATTACGAGCAACGGCTTGCGCCGCGCTACACGACTTAAAAAATTATAAGTGTCAGCAACACGTCCGCATCAAAACGCGGCTAATGCGAGACTGGACTGGCTGGCTTAGTATGGGACTAGATAGATGATGCTGTATGTAAATTATATCGAAATCTGTTCAGTGTGCAGTGGTTTAGATGTCAAAAGGTATCTAAGAGACAAATAGATTTTTAGTAGAAGATCTTCACCTTTAGCTATCCGTAATTATTGGAGAAAGTGACAAAAAAGTACAAAATACTTCAATTACATTGGAAAGAAAAGGACAGCTGTTCTAGACTGGTTAAGTACTATAGCACCTATGCACATACAGACATACAACACTAAGGCTGAGATTCAGAGAAGAGACTCAGCATGAACTTACGCTTCGGTATGTCAAATTGTAATACAAATTTGACATACGGAAGCCTTACTTTACGCTGAGCATCGTCTCTGAATGTTAGCCTAAGGCTGAGATTCAGAGAAGAGACTCAGCATGAACTTACGCTTCCGTATGTCAAATTGTCATAAAAATTTGACATACGGAAGCATAAGTTCATGTTGAGTCTCGTTTCTGAATATCAGCCTAAGAGTTATGACGCTTAAACTGAGAACACTTTTCGAGTAACTCGGGTAAGCCGTACTTTTACAGCCGTTTTCAATAACCTATCTATCCCTCGTTTCAGTAACTAACGATAGACAAATCCATCCTTTTGCCCTTACTTTCTTTTCAATAACCTATCTACAGATAGCATTTCCTATCGAAAGTAGCTATCTGTCGTCGGGAGAACGGATAACTTACTAGAGATAGGAACTACATACAAATCGTGCTTACCTGCATTTACCGATAACCCTTATCAGTCCTAGTTCCAGAAATTAGCTAATCCATAATATAGCAATACCATCATGCCTGTATTCAGGGGTAGGTAGGCAGATATGGACTGATATACACCAACAGTTCGTTAGTATATTTAGGTCCCATAAGGATACAAATCTAAACTCCGATCTGCAACTGAGAATTTCATAGAAAAAACATTTGGTCGACTTGGGAATCGAACCCAGGACCTCGAGCATAGCAGTCGTACTTAGGACCACTTAGGACCTGCTAACCTTACTAGGCCAGCGTGGGTCAACTGTGTTACTCCTTCCATTTTGAGAGGAGACCCGTGCCCAGCAGTGGGACAGTAAATGGGTTGACGATAATAAGTAGCAATTTATAAATAAATAATAAATAAATACAATTTTAAGAATTTTTTTACACAGCACCATCTAGTCCCCAACCTCGTACTATGGGTACTAGACAATGGATATGAATGAATAAATGAATGAATATAATACTTATAAACGTTTGTTTTGTAAATGCATACTTATTATATAAACACCCAGACAAACACGAACACTTAAGTTCATCACATAAATTTTTGTGTCCAGTGGGAATCGAACCCACGACCTAGTGATCAGTCCGGTACTCGAACCACTAGACAACAGTGGTATCTTTCTGTAGTTACAGCTATTGATTGACCATCATCAGTATTTTTAAAATAGATCGCGTGTTTCCATCTAGTATCCATTTTCTTTCATTTGACTTCTACAATTGACCTGTTTGAAGAATGATAATTGTTTTATGACGTGATACATAATTATTGTTTTATTTCCGCATTGAACTAATAATTATTTAGATAATTAATAGCATTGTTACAAGCATGTAATTTGGTTCCGTGGTCCGGTGGGTTAACTGAAAATGTTTCAATAGAACCCCAGTGATCTGTCTGTTTTATGATTTACTTATAAACAGCTGAAGCCTAAAAGCTTTTACAGACTTACGAGTACATCTATTATGATTCGTAATAGGTTCCGTTGTATCTGAATATAATAATGAATGTGGGGGGATAGAGGGGTCCAGGAAGAAGGAAGAAAAAATTGTCAGGAATGATTGGAAGAAGGACATACTGCGCCGACCCCAAATTAATTTGGAACAAGGGCCCGGGCAGGAGGATCATCAGATAACGTTGCGTAGCGAAAAAAAAAATTAACAAATCAGCTGATGCTGGGCGTTGACCGTGGGAACAGCTGAAGTTAATTATATATAATAAATAGTGGTGTTTTCCTATAAATGTGTGAATTATACTGTATAATTCACACATTTATATAAAAACAACACTAAGTAAACTAATTTGTAATTTAAATGTAATTTTTATATATTTCTGAAATCTGAACCCTCCGGTAATGCATCCGTGAAGGACGGGATGGTATACCTATTATATTATAACATATCATAACATCACGCCTGTATTCTTTGAAAGGTTAGGTAGGTAGAGGTTCACTAATCTTCACCCACAGTTCGTCGGTGGTGTGTTAAGGTGAGACCTTAACTTGGGGTGAGTCTGTTGCCATCAACACACAAATCTAGATTGTCTTCGAATCTTTCTAGATTGTTTTCTCATATTGTAAGTATCCACATATTATTGTAGCAGATATCATTGTAAAAAACCAAAATTTAAAAGAGTAATCACTACTACTACTAATTTGGAACCGTGTACCTAGTTTCGACATTTCATAAGTGCCTGCATAAGGTCTATGTGAAAATAAAACTATTTTGATTTTGATTTTGAATCCAGACAGCTACTGAGAATTTCACAAAAATAAAACAATTTGCTCGCCCCGAGAATCGAACCCAGGAACTCTAGTTCAGCAGTCGTGCTTACTACCTATCACTACACCAAAGGGAAGTATATTATGTTCATAACGTTGCAAAAATTCTTCACACCCACACAATAGTAAATGTGCGTTCAAGATTTCTCTTTCGGTGCCATTTTGTATGTTTTCGAAAGTTCCTTGACAATATGAAAAGGATTCTTTGACAAGTTTTAAACATATTATAATGATCTAAAATAGCCGGACATGGATTCGAACTCGATACCTTTAACTTAAAGGCAGTCCAATGATGGTATGATTAGGCTGCTTCATTTCTAATCATATACCCATCTTCCGTACCCTTTTTCTCAACCATCTTCCTACCCTTTTTCCCAACCATGATGGGGTCGGCTTCCAGTCTAACCAGATGCGTTTGAATATCAGTATTTTACACGAAGCGACTCCCATCAGACCTCTGCAACCTAATTTCTGGGCAATACCGATTTTCGAAGGATAGACAGTAGTCAGGCTCTTGTTTCGGACATTTTACATAGCACCATCTAGTCTCAAACTAAGCAAAGCTTGTACTAGGCAATATATATTATACCTAAAATAACTTATTTATACCTACCTAATACGTAAGTATTTTTTTTTTTTGCGCATCTGACTACCACTAACAATTGTCGTAGGTGTTCGTATGACAAGCGCAAGCGATAGCTTTATATGCTCGTCAAGGCACGATGAGGTCAACTATCCGTAGATTGACCGCGGCAAGCATGCTGATCAGCCTTGTTATAACTTAGCCACGAGCCCCTCCATTCTAGATTACAGTAAGGTATTAATTAGATATTGCAATAGATATGTCAATCAGTAGTTAAATCATGTGAATGTTATGTACAAAGTGAAAGGCGCCGATTTAACTGAAGGAAACACCACAGGTTTAATAGTTAGATAGTTAATCAAAGTTTGCGGTTACACGATGCAGTTGCGAAACTACTAAGGGCCCGTTTCACCATGTCTACTACTGGTAAGTAAATACTATTAATATTTAATGTTAATATATTCTATGTATTATAAGTATGTATTTACAAAAAAAAGTATATAAGTATTGTATCCATTGTCTAGTAGCAAGAGTACAAGCTCTGCTTAGTTTGAGACTAGATGGTGCTGTGTAAAAATGTCCTAGGATATTTATTTATTATTTATTTATTTATAATAGCGTGTGAAGTATGCAGGAATCGAAGCAAGTGACTGTAGTTTCTGCCTATTGCTATGGGAAAAAGGCGTGAGTATGTATGGTCATCAAGTCTGAGTAGCCGCTACTCAGCAGAATTTGTATGAAACTGCCGCTACTTGGCAGTTTCATACAAATTCTACAGATTTATACTATATGGTCATCAAAACGGCCTCTTTTTTTATTTATAAAGCCTTGCCGGTAATACGTGCTAATTTGTATTTCAAACAATTGTACTGAGACATAATGTGTTGATTTTTTGCTGGTCTTTGGCACTTATTAAAATTAAAAAAAAAAAAAAAAAAAAAAGGTTTATTGCAGAAACTTGTACAACTTTTACAGTAAATCTTACATAGAGACCTCCTTTTAAGTAAATAATATACCTGTGATAGGAGAATGTGTGTGTACCTACAATAATGCTCTCAACTTAAAAACAAAGACTACCACATAACATAACATCACGCCTGTATTCCTTGAAGGGCATACAGTCATTAGCGTACTTTTGGGGCTTTCTATGAAATTGTCGGTAGCAGCTCGGAGTATTAGGCTACAGACTAGCCTATTATACGGGACCCAACTATCCCGGGAAACAGTGGTTTTAGGCTAACCTTCGGCCTAATCCTTGAGAAATATAGCCATCAGGGTATGTTATGGTACAGTCATTATGGGATGAAATGAAACGCATGTGACTAAAAGATGATAATTAAATGTTGAAGGACGGAGGGATAGAGGAAGGCCAAAGAAAAGATGGATGGATTGTGTTAAGGTCGATATTCACATGATGGAAAAGGGAGTGAATGAGCAGGTGAAGGCTAGCAGGGATGAATGGAAGAAAAGGATAGGCGGCGCCGACCCCAAATAAAGTAGGATAAGGACAGGAAGATGATAATGGTATGTTATGATATAAACTATTTTTCGAGGCATGAACGGGCTTAAAGGGTCAACGGAAAGCCGGTTTTAGTCGGTAAGAGTGCGACATAGCCTGCTGCTTTTCCAGGTGGCAGGGATCCATGAGTTGTGCACACTATCTTTTTTTTTAACGTTTGGAAATGCTTTATGCGCCGTCACGCTACCCCGGGGAAGGCGGTGTGTGGGACTCCGTCCTAAGAGCCTGTCCAGATGAGGCGTATTAATTTCTACAATGAGGAAACGCGCGTAGGCATCTGGACGGGATATATGTAGCTCTAGTATCTCGAATACGCGCGAGTGTCAACGCGCGAGTGGACTCGCGCGTAAAACGCGTCATCTGGACAGGCTCTAAAAAGGACGTATACCTACTAAAACCAGACCAGGGTGTTCGCCTCATCACCGTTCGGCCGGGGTCGCGGGTACCTGTGGACATTCTTCCGCGATGTGCACCCTATCTGGCCAACTGTGGCGCGACTATACCGGCACTGTCTGTTGAATGCCTATGCGCAAGTGCACTGTATGCGGGTGTATATTTCCATTCTTTTTTTATACCACAAGGGTGGCAAATAAGCATGCGGCCCGTTTGATGGTAGACGGTTACCGCAGCCTTTGGAAGTTTATAGCACCAAAGCGTCACTCACGCGTTGCCGCCCCTGTAAAAACCTCTTAGAGGTTTATGGAGAATTTACTGCGCTGACAGTTCCTCTTGCTGCCCGCGCATCCTTAGAAGGAGGTGGAAGGATCCTTCGAAGGAGCTCTGGCAACCTTACTCACGGCAAGAACATAAAACACAATAAAGTGTGTTATTTGGCTGCAGTTTTCTGTAAGGTGAAGGTACTTCCGCAGACGGGCTGCTCCAGTTTTGAGCCATAAATGGCTGTGCCCTACTTCTCTTTCTTATCGTTTTCCTACAGTTTGTGCAATTAGATTATTAGAGTATTAAAAACAAAGTTTTTCGACTTTCCGCGGAAAAAAAATTCGCCATAAAAATGAGAAATCTATACATGTCAAGTGTCAAAACAATTCTTGACACTGACAGTGACATTGACATTCGCGGCAAGGATCGCTTGGGGGGCTAGACAAGTTGCATGTTGACATTCGAATCGACAAACAAAATGTATGGAAATGACACAAGCTTTCGACAAATCAGGCTGTCACTAATGTCATTTACATACATTTTGCTTGTCGATCCCCTGATCGGTAAAGTAGAGGATATCAATACGCTGCACATTTTACCGTTACTTCGGAACAGCACAATCACAAACACGTTTTATTTCGCGTCACGTGGACTGATAAACGGATTTCGTTTCATACTTATTGTCATGCTTTTCAATTCGTCTATGTATTAATAAATTAGTAAGAATAGGTTTTTAAAACTGCGTCGGTAGACTAGCGATTTAGCGTGACTGTTACACTCGAAGTACTGTGTTCGATTCCCAGGTCGAGCAACGTGCTTAGGAATATTTTCTACGGAATTCTCAGTAGCAGCTCGAAGTTTGTATTTGTGTTTGAAATCGGGCCAGTAGTTTTTGAGTTTACTCATTACAAACATACAAAAATATTTACATTTTTTTTCTCTTTAAACTATGGGCACTAGACAATGCATACATATAATACTTATTTGTATACTTTTTTGTAAATACATACTTATCATAATATACATATGAGAAACACCCAGACCAATACAAATACATTTTTTATTCATTCATTATGTCCTGTAGGAATCTAACCCAAGACCTCGTGATCAGCAGTCCGGTACTCGAACCACCAGACCACAGACGTCAATTCAATCATTATTTTGATTTCACCGCCCGACTGTTCCGAACAAGTGTGCTACCACGCCCTACCTAAGTACCTATCTACCTACTTAAACCAGGAAACGAACCCGGCCTAGCCTAGAAACAATACTTCCTGTTGCACTCATAAGGAATTCAACTATTCCAATTGCAGAATGGTAAATTGTATTCAATTATCATGAATGATGCATTACTACTTGACTACTAGTAAACCTTGCTTTTGGAGGTCGGGCAGACTAGTTACGATTCAGTACCAGAAGAAAAGGAATGGATGAGGGGGGCGCCACTTCTTCTTTTCTTCCTGGTTGAAATCTTCCTGCATACAACCCTATTTGACAAAAATATAGTTACCTGAAAGCCATACATAAATTAATTCTACGCGGGAATCGAACCCATAATACGTGGCACAAAAGCCGGTCGACCAGTCACTGCGCCAATCGGGTCATCATAGAGTTTGCCATGGCCATGGCACGGGGCACGGGGTGGTTGGCGCTCTTTTGGGGAGGCCTACGTTCAGCAGGGGACGGCAATAGGCTGATATGATGATAATGATTAGCTCGAGAAAATGGAAGAATGGCGACTGACACGCGTGTAGTGACAAGATGTATGGGCGTGCAAGAAGCAGGTAGCAAGTGACGGTCTCTTTAGTTTTGCCAACCAGCCAAAGGAAGAAATCTATACTAATATTTTAAAGCTAAGTAATGAGTTTGATTGTTTGTTTGATTGGTTGAACGGGCAACGCGCGATCGAATCTCAGGAACTAGTGGTCAGATTTGAAAAATTATTTCAGTGTTAGATAGCCTGTTTATCGAGGAAGGCTATAGGCTATATATCATCACGCTATGACTAATAGGAGCGGAGTATCAATTAAAAATGTTGAAAAAACGGGGGAAAAAATCAACTTCTACGGGAACGAAATATCGAACAAAGGCAGTAGTGTATGATATCTGTCAGTTGGTCATGTCAAGTTTTATTACGTAGATTCCATAGTTAACAATACAGTATATAATTATGCATATTATACATTAATGTATAACAGGAAACCACAGGTAGATATTATTAAAATGATTGATGTTGAATATAATACGGTTACATCATCAGTTAAACTGGCATTGCAAAAAGACATCTTAAAATGAAAACTTTAAAGTTTACTCTACAATAACGTAGTTTTAAGAATAGACAAAAAAAGTGGAAAAATACTTCAGTTTATTTCAATGAATCAGTGACATGAAGTATGTAAGGTTAGTACAATAAGCTTGTTATAGTATTGTCACATATATACAGTCTGTGTTTTTAACTGACACTGAAATCATAAAACTTAGGCTTAGGATTTCTGTGCGCTGAATGCAGTATGTACTACAAAATGAATAAAAATAAATTATCAGTTAATTCATAACTGACTGACTGCCTCGTTGGTCTAGTGGTCTTAAGCGCGACTGCCATGCTAGAGATCTAGGTTTCAATCCCCGGGCCGAGCAAAGTGTTGTTGGGTTTTTTATGAAATTCCCAGTAGCAGCTCGGAGTCTGGATATGTGCCCGGTTGATGGCAATAAGCTCGTCCCCTATTACATGGGACCTAAACATACTGGCGAAATGTGGGTGTACATTAGTACGCCTCTGCCTATCTCTTCGGGGAATACAGGCGTGGTGGTATGTATTAATTCATAAGATATAAGGGAAGAGGAAGACCAAAGATGGATGGACTGTGTGAGAAAGGATATAACCACAAAGGAGTTGAATGACGAGATGACGGCTAATAGAGATGTATGGAAGAAAAAGACATACTGCGCCGACCCCATGTGAATAGAGACAAGGGCAGGAGGATGATGATGATTATGATGATGATGGTATGTATTAATTCATAAATACGGGAGGTACCTATATACAAGGTGGAAGGGACGTCGACGCACAAACGTCCTGACAAGGTTTCACTCAAGGTCAAAAATAAAATGACCTAGGTTATTCATGTAGAAAATGATCGGTTATTACAGATATTGACATTTTTGAGCGCGCAGTAAAAACGCGATTAAGTATAACGCTCCGCGGTGATGTTATCGCGCGCACAATCCGAAATAAATGAAATAATAATGTTTTAATTATAAATCTAATTTAGGTAGATAAAAATTATGTATTTTACACGTTCAATTAAAAAAACTGCAGAAAATTTTTAAAATTTATGAAAAAAGTTACGGAAAATTTCAACGCAGGGGGGTCCAGAATCATGTATTGAACTCATGGTATTCGGATGTGCGTCGATGTCCCTTCCACCTTGCATACTATATTATTCCATACATAAACCTACAGTGTGTGATCAGAAAAATAAATGGAAATTGTGTGCCAACATTATTTTATTATTAATCTAACATTTTTACCCGACTGTATAGAAACATTTAGCAATCATTATTATGACCTTGAACACTAAATTAGGATCCATAGTGCGGACGTATTTTACTTATCTTACTTATGTATGTTTTTGTCGTTTTGCGAAGATTTTATCTATCAGACAAACAAAATGTATGTAAATGACACTAGTGACAGCCCGATTTGTCGAAAGCTTGTGTCATTTCCATACATTTTGTTTGTCGATTCGAATGTCAAAATGCAACTTGTCTAGCACCTGTACTTTTAAAAGTAAAAATCTAGTTGAACGGTTCCTAATAACGTGTCTTATGGAGAAGAATATGAAAATCCTATCTACATACCATCAAACCTATACATATACCCAGAAGGATTAGGCAGAAGTATACTCATATACATCTATACAATTTAAAAACACATTCAATCGGGAATCGTACCTAGGACGTCACGCTCAGCAGCCGCACTTGGAGCCACTAGACCAATGAGAGATTTGACGAGAAATATTTTTATCTATTTATTCAATTAGTTACATATAACCGTCTACATACGTTAATTTCCAAGGTTCGGCAATTAATTTAGGTCAAAGACTATCTGATAAAGTTAGTGGAAGTACCTACCTACTTATTTGTTATGACGGCGTTCGCTTTGCCCGCCAAATTCAAATTGGGAATTCCAATTTAGGATTTTGTAGTACCAAGGTATTCGCAAATTGTCGATTCGTTATTTAAATAAATAAATAAGTACCCTAGGACATTACAACAGCACCATCTAGTCCCAAACTAAGCATGGCAGAGCTTGTACTATGGGTATTAGACAATGTATGAATGGATACAAGACTTACATACTTTTTATTGTAAATAAATACTTATAATATTCAAGAAACACCCAGACAAACACAAACATTTAAGTTCATCACAAATGTTTGTGTCCTGTAGGAATCGAACCAACGACCTCGTGATCAGCAGTCAGACTCGAACCACTAGACCAGAGACGTCATTAATTATAGTTTTAAATTATAATACTTATATTATTTACATTTTCAATGCCTACTTTCCTATACAGTTATAAGAAACATTTAAAAACTTATGTTAAAACTAGTTGGGTGTTGGTAATCGGGTCCCGCAAGCGGTTACTAAGGCTAATATTCAGAGACGAAACTAAGACTAACTAGATTTCCGTATGTCAAATTGTCATACAAATTTGACATACGGAAACGTTACTTTACGCTTAGCGTCGTCTCTGAATATTAGGCTTAGAGTTTACATAGGAACATAGCTAGGTGTTCTAAAGAAGGGAAAGCAATAAAGACATATTTGCACAGTGTACAAATTATAAAAAAAAGGCTTCTCCTCAGAATTCGTGCCTAATATAATATGGCTATATATGTCGATAAATTATAATAAAGTACCTAGATTTATTTTAAAAACAAATTAGATTATTTTAACTGTAGTGAATCTGTGAATGTTACTTTGCAGCCCATCTGGGCCATATTACATTCGGGCAACCTAAACTACCAACAAAGTTTCAAACAACTAACGCATTGACATTTCATTCACAAATCAACACACAAAAATCAGCGCAAAAAACTAAACAAAACGCTCAAATAATTTCAAATAGACACTTACATTTCTAATTTAAAATGTAAATAAAAAAGTTTAATTTAAGAATGTCACTTTCACTCACTGTTTTAGCGCGGCAAAGTGGCGCTACACGCGTGTATTTCGCGAATGCACGGCACACACTGGCGGACTCAAAATCGTCCCATGTTTAATATTTTATGTGCGAGTATATTGTAGCGTGCCCCGGACCGGTCTCAGACAACAGAACTGTAGTCTTCACCGCACCTCTGTGCTTAAGCTGTTCCGCATGTGTGGTTTTTTGGATTAGGTCTGTTTTGCAGAGAAAACGGTTTATCATGATGACAAGATCCTAGACAGATTCAACAAACATTTAAAAAATATTATTAACAATTTATAAAAACATGTATAATATTGTGTCTGGATCCACTAACAGGAATGAAAATATCCGCTGGCTAATAAGGCCTTAAGGACATTTAATTAATAATTATAATAATTATGATTCGTTAATTATACACTCAATTGGCCAAGGACTTGATATGGGTCCTAACTCATAATTATATAAAATAATTGCAAAGGAACTGGGTCCACATTTAAATCCTTTTCTTACAGACTCCATTTATAAGTACACTTAAGTATTTATAAACTATTTTGTACGGAAATTGAATAGTGACGGTTCATTAAACTTATCAGAAACGAATGTTTTATCACAAATTAGCGCGGTACTCGTGAATTTAGTTTAATGTGACCAAATTTAAATAAATACTGAAACAACTTCTATTTTTATTTGAGGCCAATTGGTAACGTACTTGTTCAATCCATTCAAATTATCAGCATTTGGCTTGAACTATCCATATCCAATCATCATCATTATCATCACCAATCAATTAATTGTTACACTGCTGGATACGGGTCTTCTATCAGAGTGAATGAGGAGTAAGGTTGGCCTAGTGTGGGTTGGCAGACTACACACGCCGTCGACAAAATTCTTTCAGGCATGCAGGTTTCCTCACGATAATTTTCTTCAACATTGAAAGCGTTATATTAATACACAAATGATTATAAAAAGTCAGAGGTGCATACCTTGGATTCGAACTCGTGACCTACAACTTGGCAGTCCAGCGGTCTTCTGCGTCGAAAGGTTACACCTAAGCGATCACTGCTTGTAACTATAATAGTTCAATTTTTTTTAAAGTGGTATAGACTCATCATTTTGGGGGTAAATATGATACTACCAGTATCAGCAGAAAAAGCATTGCAGCATAATGCTGAGCTGTGGCTACATGTTTGTTTTATAAATGTATTTTTTTCCGTATCACTTAAAACTGGTTTAGTAAGCTCTTGAACCCAAAAGAATTATTGTGCTAAAGTTCAAAGACAGGGCAGGAGGACAATCCATTCTAAGGGCCAGTGCATACGGAGGAAATAAGTCAGTTGATTGAGTCAGCAGTCAGAGAAAATAAGTCGGTAGAGACAATAATGTCAGAGATAAGTTTGTAGATTGTCAGTTGACAGGAAGAGTCATGTATTTTTTAAAAATCGCAGAGTTTCATTCTATTTATACTAAAGGACGCTGGCAGGCACCAGGCGGGCGATCAGTCCTCCTGTTGGGATTATTCCCAATTCCCCATTTGGTGGATCCCTTCATCACAGAGCTGTATTACTACCATCATCATCATATCAGACAAAGGAGGTCCGCTGCTGAACAAAGACGTCACCCATAGACTTCCACCGGGACCAGTCGTATGCCACCTGCATCCAACGACTCCCAGCGACCTTTACCAGGTCGGCGGTCCATCCCGTTGGAGGCCGTCGCACACTGCGCTTTCCGGTGACCACGTATTATAAATCGTGTGACTACCAACTACCTGGTTCCCTCTGAAATGTATGTCCCTTATGCTTTCATTCGTCATAAGCTTAGTTTCCTATTGTTTCGATGAATCTCGTGGCATTGGCGATTGTAACGAAGTTTTGATTTGACGACGTCTGTAGTCTAGTGGTTCAAGTACCGGACTGCTGATCACGAGTTCGTGGGTTCGATTCCCACAAGACACAAACATTTATGTGATGAACGTAGGTGTTTGTTTTTGTCTGGGTGTTTCTTATATATCATAAGTATGTATTTATAAGTATTATATCCATTGTCTAGTACCCAATACCCATAGTACAAGCTCTGCTTAGTTTGGGAATAGGTGGTGCTGTGTAAAAATGTCCCAAGATATTTATTATTTTTTTTTTTTTTAAATCGTTTATTCATATTAAAATACATGCATGTACACTTAAACTTATCATCGCCAAACTGTGCAACAGTTTGTTGGCGATAGTGGCGCTCTTTTATAATTTATAATTTAGTACAAGTAGGTACACATTAAACATAACACACATACAGTATATATCTTATTATATATATCTTATTACAATATATCTTATTCTAATTTTTTTTTTCTTTTTCTTATTATAATTGAAATGGCCTCTCTATAACTTATTTAATAATATATCCTTCAGTCTTTTCTTTAATATTGCAGTACTTATGTCTTTGGATGTATCTCTTAGGAAATCTACTTTATTATATATTAATGGGATAAGGTATTGCCTAGTTCTCTTACCATAATAATTTCTTACATGAGATGTCACATATTTACCCTTCTCAGCCTGCCTTGTACGATATTTATGACTTATCGGTTCCTTATATTTATTTATTTTATATTGTTCTACAGCAATGAGGTAGTCTACTTTTGTATGCACTGGTAGTATTTTACATATATTAAATAATTGTTCATAATTAGGCTTACATTTTAGTTTTACTTTTTTGTTAACTAGATACTTGAGTAGTCTGATCTGAAGCTGTTTTATTCGATCCATTTGAGTTTTGAAAGTTAAACCATAGCTGCTTAATCCATAGTTGATTATTGAGTCACCCAGTGCATAGTACAATACATACATTACCTTTCTGTTTGTAAAATTGCTAAGGTGAAAGAATTTACCCAGTATTGAATTAAGTTTATTACATACGTTGTTGATGTGCAATTTCCAGTTGAGATTACTATCTAATAACAAGCCCAAGTATCTATATTTATCTACTATTTCTATGTTTGTGCACTGGCAGCCAGCTTTGTTTCCATGTAGACACTCATAGGTATGCCCAGTTGTATGCATGCTAAACTGACCTTGCCTAATGATGTTATTGTAGGGTGAACTTATGTACATAACCTTGGTTTTTGTCAAATTAATAATGATACCGTTATCATGCGCCCATTTTATGATATTTTCAAAGTCTTCCTGTATGTACTTTTGTGCATCTCTCATGTTGTTTGTTGAGTACAATAGACACATGTCATCTGCGTACATAAACGTCTTACAATGTTTTATCACATTAATGACACTGTTCACATGCATAATGTACCCAACAGGACCGAATACTGATCCGGTCGGCACGCCCAGACTCACACTTACCTCGTCTCCTGTGGTTCCGTCTATTAGTGTGCTTAGGGTTCTATTTTGCAGATAGCATTTAAACCATCGACTGGTGGGACCTCTGATACCACAATCATCCATTGCACGCAGTAGTACATCGTGTTCCAGGGTGTCGAATGCTTTTTTATAATCAATAAAAAGAGCAGCTAATACTATATTATTAATACTATATTATTTATTTGATTGCCCCAATAAAAAAGCTAGCGGTTTTATGCCAGCTAGAAAATTGCCCAGACAATAGAATTGCTAGGGAATAGAAAATAGTCTTGATTTGAATAATATCTACTGGCTCATCTGACAGCTGTTGACCCATATTATGTCACCGTATAATTTAATATGCGGCGTACGCGCAGCGCTGCAGGACATGCGCTCTTAAAGGTGGGTATACATTAAAGAAAAGGTACTCAAGGCCCGTTTCACCGCCTCCTGATAAGTTCGCGTTAAATTATGTGGCAGATAATTTTATACAAATTTTGTTAATTTTTTTTAATTTATCTGTTGGTTAGCGGCTATCCAGAGGGGATGAAACAGACCTTTAATCTTTTCCTACTGTTTCTATAGCCAGATTTTAATTTTAACATAGATAATTTAATTCCTACGCCATGAAAATATTATTTATTTATAAAACTAACTAATATAAAATTTAATTTAATTAAAGGAGTCAGTGCATCATATTATTGAAATTTTAGCTTTATATCAATCACATACAGTGCCTCGACCATGGGTTTTTCTCACTAGACTCGCTAACGACGCCGTAAAATATTTGTATGGAAAACCCTCGCAGTGCTTAGCGGGTACGTAAAGAAGGGAAATATCTCTTAGTATGGGAACGTGATGAGGAGGGACGAAACGCATGGAACTAAAAGAGTATACATTGAATATTGAAGGAAAGAGGGATAGAGGAAGGCCAATGAAAAGATGGATGGATTGTTAAGGTGTGTTCCTGCAGTGAGTCAGGTTGCCAGGAGCTCCTTCTAATGATGCGCTGCGCTGGCAGCACGAGGAATATTCACTTTTAAAAATGTCGGCGCAGATCCTCCATAAACCTCTAAGAGGTTTGTAGGGTAGGCAACGAGTTATTGCCCTGGTGTTAAAACATCCATAGGCTACGGTAGCCGCTTACCATCAGGCGGACCGCATGCGGGTTTGCCACCTTATTGGTATATAAAAAAAAGATCAATATGTGGGAAAAGGGATTGAATGAGCAGGTGACGGTTAGCAGGGATGAATGGAAGAAAAGGATAGGCTCACCGACCCCAAATAAATTGAGACAAGGGCAGAAAAAATACGATGATGATGTTGGGCACTAGAAGAGGCATAAAAATTAAGACGGCAAAATGCATATTTTTGACGCAATGTAAAAAACTATACAAGGTGGTTTCACTCAAGGTCAAAAATAAAATGACCTATTTCATTCATGTAGATAATGGTCGGTTGTTACAGATATTCACATTTTTGGGCGCGCAGTGTATAGCTAAAAACGCGATCAAAATGAAATAATGGTTTTTTAATTATAAATCTAATTTGGGTAGATAGAAATAATGTTTTTTTACACGTTCCAGTAAAAAAATTAAAATGGATGAAACAAGTTACGGAAAATTTCAACGCAGGGGGGAATAATGTATCAGAATCATGTATGTGGATGTGCGTAGATGTCCCTTCCACCTTGTATAGTCTTGTAAAGTGACCGAAGTGTTCAAGCCTTGCAAGTCATACTCGAGACTGTACAAGGAAGAAGGAAGTCGCATTGTTTCTAAACACTGTCTATGGCATGGGTAGCTGCCATTCAATTAATACGATGTACTTATATGTCATTTTGCACATCATGGAGGCTAGTTATGGCGTCATGGCCATTAAAAAACAGCTATTTTATTTACTGTAACTATTCAACAACTTGTACCCTTTGGGGTTGTAACGCTGGGGCCATGGGGTCCGAGTGCATATTTACTTTTTAAGAGCATTGCCAAACGCCTTTTCGACGCTTCTCGTGACCTTTATTTTGGTCAGAGAATCAGCATTGGCATACAACGTGGCAATGCAGCCAGCCTTCTGGGTACCCTTCCAGCTGATAGCGATGCGGAGGAGTTTTGGTGCCCTATTGTAAGTTCTTTTTTCTTTTTAAAAGTCACTTTTGTTCATTTCTTTAGTTTAGCAGTAACATTTTGTACATACTGTAGATATTTATTTTAGTTAATAAAAAATATATAATCCTTATCCTAACTAATATTATAAATGCGAAAGTAACTCTGTCTGTCTGTCTGTTGCGCTTTCACGCCAAAACTAATGAACCAATTTAAATGAAATTTGGTACACAGATAGTCTAGAGCCAGAGAAAGGACATAGGCTAAAAAAGGGCTGTAAAGGGTTGAAATAGGGGATGAAAGTGATAAGAAACACCCGGACCACGCGGGCGAAGCCGTTGCCGGGGAACTAGGAATACATAAATCCAATCGTTTTCGCTGTCCAATTTTTTTTGGTCACAAAAACATTGAAGACTACAATTACAATTTCAATTGTGCATACAGCCTTACCCGACTTCACTATATTAAAATCGTCGTGTTTAAAATGTCTGACAGCATGACAACGTGACTAGCGTGTCGATGTTGTGTGACAGGAAAATACATTGAATTTAATTTATAAAATTTAAGTAAAATTTTAGAGATGTGGTTATAAGGAAATAAATGGGATTTTGTGAGTCCCCTTGAATATCACGTTATTAAATGCCGTTTTTATTTTAATACCACTGTTTTATCCTGTTTTTCAATTATTTTATCCGATCTTGGCCATTTATATATTGATTTAGATAAATGCAATGAATTTATATTATATTAATTTATTTTATATTATTAAAAACTACGATTAAAAATAATATGTTGAATATTTGTATTGTATTGCGCGCCTTATCAAAATGCTACAAAATATTTTGCTGACACAAAATAACTAGGCGTTTTCTACGAATATTTTAGTAAAGTAAAATAAATAAAACGAGAGGATAATAATGATATTTTTTAACATGTACGTATTGAACACTATTCGTACAACAGTTTATATATAAAAACAGTAGCGTTTTTCTTTCCTGAGTACATGTAGGTACTAGGTGGCTCTGCTGGGGAGCATACTCTCAATATTAAATGTCTATTTTATCGTTACTTATTGCACGTACAGCGATATCGGATATACGTACATCATTTTATGATATAATTGATCAGTTTCTAAAAGGTGGCTCTGCTGCAGAGTATGACACGGTTATTTGGTTGTTGGTACTTACGAGTATATGAATAGCCTAGGGATATATGTATAGGGCCACACGGCTGCCATATCGCAGGTCTCGAAAACAGGTAGGTACTACATACTCGTATTCTCCCGCTGCCCGCTGCGCCAAGTTTATTTTTGTTCGAGCTCAGCTTAGAAACTGCTGTACAGAATTCCATACGGTTTTCACCGATAGAAAGAGAGACCATCTAAGAAGGTTTATATGGTTTATGATATACAATCAAAATATATTAGGTAGGTACATACAAGCAAGGTTGCCAGACTCGCTATGGACTCAGGTTGCGCAACGTTGCAGTTACATCTCGGAGTCTCGTGATTCGCAGTCATGTGGTTTACCGTTCTATAGCTCATTGCCTAACTTTAGTCGGTGGGTGGGGGGTTACGCAGTGCTTGTCATCTCATTACATGTCCTACGTCATGTGAAAGCTATACAACAACGGCATAAATGGTACAGCAACACGTATTTACAAACTATATCAAATTGTGCTAAGTAGTTTTCGAGATAAAATCCCCCGGGACTTTACTTAATACTTCTGTTACCTACACAAGTAGATATTATCAAGGATATTTTCAAGATGTTTTGTTTTATTTATTACTAGCTTCCCGCCAGCGGCTTCGCCCGCATGGTCTTATAATTTTTCCCCCGTTTTTGCAACATTTTTCATTACTACTCCGCTCCTATTAGTCGTAGCGTGATGATATATAGCCTATAGCCTTCCCCGATAAATGGGCTATCTAACATGGAAAGAATTTTTCAAATCGGTCCAGTACTTTTTGAGTTTATTCGTTACATACAAAAATACAAATCTTTCCTCTTTATAATATTAGTGTATATTGCCTTAAACACTAATCACCGATAAGTAATTTTGGTAGAGCTTATCTCGTTATCCTACCTTTTTCACAGCTCAACCCAAAGAAATAAATATTTTAGGGGACATTTTGCACAGCACCATCTAGTCCTGAAAGAAGCAGAGAAAAGCTAAACAAAAACACTAGACAATGGATATACGTAATATATAAGTACGAAAAGTCAGAGGTGCGGGTCCTGGATTCGAACTTGAGACCTACGACTTGGAGATCTTGTGGTCACATGCCTAGGCTATCACTGATTTATGGTAAGTAAGTGGTGGAGCTTATCTCGTCATCCTTTTCCCAATTCAACCCAAAAATCTCAAGACATGCCACCAGAACTGCTACACGTTTAGTTAGAGGCCCGTGGTTCGAATCCCGGGTCGAACAGTGTCGATGGGGTTTTCTGTAAAATTACCCGTAGCAGCTCGGAGTCTGGTTTTGTGCCCGGTTTATGGCAAAAGGATCGGCATATTTCATGAGACTTAAACATAGCGGTAAACTGCAGGTGTTATGTTGTACATTAGTACGCCTCTGTCTAACCCTACGGGGAATAAAGGCGTGATGGTCTATTACTTATGTACTGTATAGAGATGAAACAAGTATACATGGCGAGTACGAATGGAAGACTCGGGGTCGTACCACAACCAGGGGGGCTAGACAAGTTGCATTTTGACATTCGAATCGACAAACAAAATGTATGGAAATGACACAAGCTTTCGACAAATCGGGCTGTCACTAATGTCATTTACATACATTTTGTTTGTCGATTCGAATGTCAAAATGCAACTTGTCCCCTCAGATTGCGGACGTTCTCCAAAAAGGCAAGGTTAAATGCACCCTAAACCAACGAGTATGTATGGGAAGTTCATGAAGACAAGAAGCGAAATTGGTGTGCCAGGATCGTGGCAAACTGTGATCGTGGAAAGCTATAGTCTCTGCCTACCCCTATGGGAAACAGGCGTGAAGCTATGTATGTATCTTATTTATTTATTTATGCTTAATGTACAGAATGTACAAAGGCGGTCTGGCATTTTCTGCCAGACAACCTTTGGGTGATGCAGAGACGATCAAGGTAGATGCATTACCATTAGGGAAAGTATGAGGCAAAGACTATTGCTCAATAACTAAAAGTCACTTAAACTTACTTAAATACTAATAAATATTATCTAATATTGTACTAAATAAATACAATAGAATTACATAATATATGTATAGAGCTACACAAAGTACGGTCATAGTATCATACAATTATTACACTATGGTACGGTCCATCTCAATTCGACTGTATTTTTTTTTTGCACAACCTGGGAATCAAACCCACGACCTCAAGCGTACTTAGCAATCACACTTAACTGGTCTAATAAAGCAATACATCTTACAATAAATATATACGTAAGTATCTATATATTTCTATTGTATCTGATTGTGTTGGTGTGTGTATCATAGACTTAATGTCAGTATTACATCATAGTCATGTGACTTCGGTCTGCCTTTCACCTGTAAAGCCCTCGCCTTGAGCTCGTCTCTTGTTCAGTTAGGTATCTTCCAAAGCATTATGTTCTGAGTTGAAAACCTGAACAGGGTCCTAGCAACTCACTTCATCTCTTTAAATGGTAGGTAATCAATTAGTTTTTCATTGCTACATGTCCAGTGTCCACTAGCACACATATTATACGCCACAGGCAAAAAAAAACAAAAACTAAACTATCTAATCTTATTGTCCGGCTTGAAGTTGGCACGAGCTAACTTCAACCCAGCCCGGCGGTACATACAAATCGGAGAAAGAAAAATATTGGACTATAATTATAATTAAAAACGAAAGCTCTAGTCGTAGGCTGTCGTTTTAAATCATTCTAATCCAATATTTTTCTCACCGATTTTTACGGCCTGCCGCCCGGGTTGAAGTTACCTCGTGCCAACTTCAAACCGGATAAAAAGATTGGCGAGAACTGTAATCAATGAATTTTTCATTGTCAGCTAGCGCACACATACGTCAAAGCAAAAAAAAAACCAGTAACTAAACTACTTATTATACGCACAAAATACCTACACGCTGTCTCAACAATAGTATCTAATCAACAACAAATGAAAGGAGACTGTACTAAAGCAAAACTGTAATTGTAGTATTTGTAGTAGTCTATCTATTACGAAGTAGGAGACATCAAAAGTAATTACGTGCTCCTTATGCAAGCTTGTGGCTGAACAATAATCATAATTATTAATGTGCAAGGTCCCTCATAGATCTAATGGTTGTAAGCGAGACTGCTAAACTAGAGATCCTGGGTTCCCCGTCAAGATCAGTAGAGTTGTTTCGAGAATTAGCTTCATGCGCTAGTGTTTTCGGACAAATATGACATGGAGTCGTTTAAGAAAAGAGCAATTGGCGACAACTACCATGTCGCTGATGTCCAAGGGCGGCTTAATTACCATCAGTACAGAGGGGGCGAACGGACATGCAGGTCAGCAAGTCCGTTTGCACCCTCTGTTATAAAAAAACAAAAAAGAATCAGACGGACACACAGACTACATAAAAAAATTGTTTTTTTTAACCCCCGACGCAAAAACGACGGGGTGTTATAAGTTTCACGTGTCTGTGTGTGTGTGTGTGTATGTGTGTGTCTCTGTCTGTGGCATCGTAGCTCCCCAAGGGATGAACCGATGTTGATTTTGTTTTTTTTATTTTGTACTTTATTATTTTCTTATGGATACCATATTTAAAACTGTGCATCTATCGGGCGTTTTAGAGCTACGGTCTTATCGGTGTAGCGTCTTCCACCGCTGTCTGTTGAGAGCTAACTCCTGGACCGGCTGGACCACCTTATACGTCACAACTTTCAGTTTCTCCATAATTTGTGTTGTGGCTCAGTCTCGGTCTACCTCTTACCCTTCATCCTTTATTTCCTTCTATAATATTAATAACGTATTCGTCATGGCGTATAAGGTGGCCTATATTTTAATCCTTCTGGCCTCCATGTTTTTTCAAAAAATATTTTTTAATTATATATGGGATGAATGTAAGTAGTTGTGTTTGTCTGGGTGTTTCATATACATTATAAGTATGTATTTACAAAAAAAAAGTATATAAGTATTATATCCATTGTCTAGTACCCATAGTACAAGCTCTGCTTAGTTTGGGGCTAGATGGTGTTGTGTAAAAATGTCCCAAGATATTTATTTATTAAAAATACACTTCATACATTACACTTACGCCTTTTCCCTACAGGGGTAGGCAGAAAATAGAAACCGCCACTTGTTACAATTCTTGCATACTTCTTTAGCTTCCTCCACGTCCATACATCATCAGATATCATACACACGCGCCGGTTGTAAGTACTACGCACGAAGGGCCACACCAATATTTTTTAAAATTACTTTCAATTATTTTCAAAAATCTTTGATCTCTGTCCTTTCTCTTTTAGCTGTAACATGCGATTAGTCTCTAAAAGGGTGGCCTGGTGATCTGTAACACAGGTTTAACTTATCACAGACACCAGTCTCTATCTAAATTGTTAATTACTATGTAACCTTGTGTAATGATGATGAGAAAAATAAATTTATTTCTATTTTTATTTTTCTATAATAAGGTCGGTGTACCTAAGTCTACAGACACATGCAAAATACACTTCAATTTTATTTAGGTATTTGTATAGATTCTCTTTATCTTATTACAAGTACCGTTACATACGAGTACACTCGACATACCTACTTAATCAACAAAATCAAATACTTAATCCTCTATGCATCGTCGTCGGTCAAATAAAGGACAGACTGAGGTCAGACGTCTATTGTTAAGTTAACAATGTTTGTAGATATGCAAGTACCTAACTATTTAAATAATAGACGGATGGAATATATTACTTAACAACACACCCGTATTCTTAAACGTTACCTCAACGAATCCTCGACTCCACTCAACCTCACTAACGATATTGGTATTCTTAGTCGAAAAAAATTCCTCGACTTGAGTGTTCCTCAACCAATTTACTCATTCAAGGTTAGGGGTCAACTGTCAACTCAAGGTACGTCGCGACCTACCTGGAGGCGTCCTCGAGGTACTTCAAAAAATCGTAACTTCAAAACTATAAGATTTAGGACAATAAACGTTAGTGTTTTTCCCCGATAAAAGTTCCCTCCATCCCCCCACATTGGGTTGGTCTGGGTCACCCTGTATACCCAAACGAAAGAAAGGAAATAAAGTTATTTTTACCCGACTACTGAAGAAGGGTTATGTGTTCGACGTGTATGTATGTTTGTATGTATGTATGTCCGTTCCTATGTCCGTTCGAACCTACTCAACGGCTCAACCGATTTCTAGATAAATGATGCCTCATTAGATTCGTCTTGATGGCACAAGTGTCACTGGGTAGGTACATGAAATTATAAATTATCAATTATTTTAACCAAAAAACCCGACTGTGTTAAAAGTACTAACTAAAAATCTATAAACAAGCCTTGTGAGGTTGGAAAATGTATTGCAGGCATTTGCAGGCGGGACAAGCAAAGAAACCATTTTGTTTATAGTTCAGTAGTTATGCTTATGATTTAGAATTAACGAATAGCCTGTCCCGCATGCAATTTGATCCATTTTCCAACATTTAGAGCTTGCTTATAGATTTTTAGTTAGTACTTTTAATTCTGGAAACAAAACAAATGACTCCCATCATCAACATGGCAGCGATTTATCGATCAGGCAAACTGTCATGTGATGCGATTAAAAAATGTTTAATAAAACAAAGCCCACGCGTTTGCATAACAACATAAAATCGTGCGCAAGTTCACTGAACTACCTATGTTACCTTGTTTTGCAGATGCAGCCTCTATGTATACGACCTCCTTCATTGTAGTAGGTAATACTTCAAATACCTGTGCCTACATAATGTGCCTAAATAAATAATTTATTGATGGCGCGCATTGGTAGGTAAGTACATCATTATTCTAAATATTTTATTAAATTTAATGGAACAGTCAGTTTTGATCTTCGGAATAACTGGAATGTTTTGGAAAAGAGAAGTTGTTTGTTAATAAAAGAGTTTACAATGACGAACAAATATTTTAATCATAATTTATTGATATTTCTCATTTACAACATCGTATTTTGACATTAAACAAATACACAAACTTTCCATAAAAATAAGTTAATGTAAACTATCTTTATATCTTATCTTAATTTATTACTAAAATAGTAAATTATTTTTCTCGACTAGCAACATTAGATAGTCTATTTTTTATATTTTTTTATAGCCTAATCCTTTTTTCTCGAATACAAAAATTTATTTTTTCTTTTCAGTTTAAGTACATTTTATATTAAAAATCATACATTATATATTTGTATAATTACGTATATTATAATATAGGTACTTATTTATCTATCACTTACCTAAAAATTAACTTTATTGCAAAATTGTACACAGTATAAAAAGTATATTAGTGTTTTAATTGATAGACATTTTCCTTTTTTTTTTTCTTTTGATAGAATGGATTTTTGGTTAATTTTACATAAGGCACTATGTAATGAGTACCTACAATATATGATATTGTTTTAGTTATTTAAATACTTAAATTAGTATGACTAGGACTCGACTACTTTTTAAATTAAATATCTAAATACATTACACAAAACAGTAATTTTAAATCTAGATATTATTCGAAATAGCTATAAATTAAAATGCTTATTTTAAATAATATTAAAATTGTTTATAGGTAATACTTATTTCAAACTGTTCTTTCGGTGTAAGGCACAAAATAATGGAAACACATTGTGCTCTGATCAAGGCTCTGTTGGGTTTTTTGCCTTAAAATTACTAATACTGAGTGACTTAATTAATTACCTATATTCGTTTGAAAAATTTTACAATGACAATCTAAACATTTTTGGAGTTTTCATCTCTATAGTTGGTGGGTGATGCTGTTAGAAAATCTTGTATTATAGCAAAATGTAAGAAAACTTATTCAGATTCTCAATAAAATTAATAGCATTATCAAACATAATTAGAACAAATAAAATATTTCAGTCACCCTGTATAGAATTCAAATATTTTTAGCTATACGAATCCCACGTCATAAATAACGGCAAAGATAAAACATCTAACAAAAGAAAACTAAAACAAGAGTCGCAGAAATTAATAATTATAATTACATACTCTTAAAATTATTTAACAAGGACTTAATTAAATAATTTCAAAAATCTGTGTAAGATGCGACTCCAACGCCATCTAGTACGACCGGCCGGTAATAGTCCTTCATCTCGCCCCAACCGCGCGGTGCGACATTGAAATTGGGTCCAGAAACTAAAGGCAATCTTGGGCTTTTTGGTGAAGCATAGACATCATTAAGCTTTGTGGGTGCCAAGGAGACTGGTACATCGATGTTTTGTACACTGATCGTGGGAGGAGAAATGGGGAACGGCTCCATTTTGGGCAGGTTGCTGGAGTGTTTGAGTGCTGACTTGGGGTATGTTTTCTGGTTACGCAAACTAGATGGCGGGCGGTACGGTGTGTCGTGGTTCGCTACGGGTGTCGGTGTGGAGCACGCGTTCGATGTGTTTCGACCTGCAAATACAAAATGAAAACTCAAGAAAGACGGAATAGATGGTTTGCACAAATTTAGTTTCAGAATAAAGTCGGTTGAATAATTTGCTTTAAGAATCTTTGTTTGTAGTCTGGAAATGTGTTGGAAAACCTAAGCGACAGAGACTTATTATTCGAAACATTTGGGACTATTTATTTTGGTCTATATCCACCCTAGCCTATGCAAAAAGCTAAACATACAAAAATCCAGGATTTAAATAGCTTTCTTTTGTGACAAGCAGGTGACGAATATTTATTGAAGTCCGGATTAAGCTTAGTCTTAGCTTTAATAACCTTTTCTAATGAGTTTGGACAAGAATTCGAGAACCAGACGTTCAAAATATCTTAACCTATAAAACAACGCTAGGCAGTCTCTACTATAATAATTAACATTTGGTATCCTATAAATAATGCGCAGACGCAGTTACCCGAGGCCGCGGCACTGGCGGCGCACCAATCTGTCAATATCAGCTGCTGCCATTAATATTCTGACATGTTGACACATTAATTAATTTCATATTTTAATATTACATGTATGTGGGCTTTATTGGTAACGACAACTCCGGAGAATATCATTTACAAGGGATTGAATAACTGGACAGCCATAGAGGATCGGTAGCGCACGTGCTGCTTGAATGCACAGGTGTTGCCCAGATACGAGAAGATATCCTTGTATCACCAAGATCTCTAGCGGACACAATGAGGAGGCTGGGAAGAATAATCTGCTTCTGAAGGGAGTTGGGCTGGTTAGAATAAACGGCCCATGGTACACGTACAATGGTCCAATTCTAGGACTAAGTGCGGAAACCAAACCATCTCACAGAAGTGGGTTCCATGATGATGATGAGCTGGACAGCTATTGATCGGCCAGAGTGGTCTCTGGTACCAGAACCTTATCAACCCCAATAGGCTATCGCGGAGCGGGTTGAGGTAGATGTGGGTGGTACAACCTTCGGGCTGTAAATCTGTGTTCTGTTCTGTGGCTAGTCCAAAATAAAAAGATTTCATTCAGAAGAAGAGCACGTTCGAATGCTGGGATGAAACGCGTGGTAGAAGGTCATCAAAACCATCCATATACCTGCACATTCTAAGACTTAAAGGACGCAACTGATGGCGCAATTAAAGTTGCCACCTACTGGGCTCAAATTCAATAAATAGTTTTAAGATTTACCATTGACACGAATAGAAGAAAAAAAGAACTCTCTTCTCTTCAGACCTTACACTCTATTTGTCCATTCCATCAGATGTAGTCAAGCTAACAAAAAAACAGAAGAGGTTTTGAGATTCCCCAGAAGATCACACACATACCTCGACCTTCGTGCACCCACTTGACGGATCTCTTCTTCCTGTTCACGTACATGCTCTGTCCTCTACTCATGTGGTTGCTGGAGTCGCTCAAAGACTTGGAGATGGCTCTCGCTAGGTCCATCTGCTCCTTCACCGTCGGGTGGACCCCTGGCACGTAGAATGCTGATGAGGCGAACGTTTTCTCTGAAAATGGGAAAGTTGAGATTAGCGCCATCTGTTCGCTAGAAACGAGCAGTGATTGATTGATTGGTGATTTAATAAAAATATATTTTTTTGGGTTGAGAATTGGCACTGGTATCAATCCAACCAATCCCAGAACGCCAGTCGACGGCATTTTTTTTATTGTGTTCATAATTAGCTAGGTATTTAATTATGATGAAGGAATTATTCTTAGGGCCGGATCGGAATAGCCGAAAAAGGCCTACGTGCCCCGCGGCCGGAGAAAACTGAGTTGTTTTAAAGCTGAAAACATAACATGTCTAGGGGGCCATTAAATGTATGTCAGTATCACCTTTGTGTTATCGATCATTAGTTGTGTTCAGTGATCGATAGATGGCGTGACACAAACTATTTAGTTTACTACTAAAAGTACTAGAATAGGTCACTATCTGTCTAAGAATAGAGTCTGTCAGGTGAGTGGGCAGCGGCATTCACCTGGCCGTTGATCTGTGTCTCAAAATCTTGTGATGTCGCCGAGTGACATCACAGCGAATAAACCTATTGGATGCATGCATAGTGCTTGCAATGCCTGCATGATAAAGGTAAGAGTTGCGTTACAGAAACTCAAACTTCAAGCTTCGTTCAAACTTCATTTGCTTTTCTGCAGTTTCTAGGTCTACAGCGAATTCAAGGCAGGTACTTAAAAATATTATCTAGGTAAGTGTGCGATATTTACTACTGTGTACTTAAAATCGTTATTATTTGTCTAGCTAGAAAACCAGTAAGCTAGTTATTAAGTGGTAACCGCCGCCCTGTAGACATCAGCAACGTAGGAGACATAGCTAAGCCGCCACACACACATAGCTACTGTTCGTGGTAGAGAGCCCTTTTGCGGTAATTATGATTTTTTATTCCACTAGGTATTATTCTCGGAAATATATTTCAAAGCCCGCACCTTACAAAATGTTGACTCAGCATCTCTGACGCAAATCCAACATTTATGACCAAAAGCAGTTAGTAAACAAGCGTCACTCACTGTGCACAATGGCACATATAGCTATGTTTGACACCCGGAATAGCATTTGAAATTCGCATGTAAAATGCGTCTTGGGATTGCAGACTGGCGGCGCCACAGTTCTCATTTAATATTACCATTAACCGGGCGCAAATCCAAACCCAAGATGGTACTTTCGAAAACTCAATAACGCTGCTCGACCTGGGAATCGAACCCAGGACCTCTAGCGTAGCAGTGCACTTAGAACCAATAGACTAACGAGGCAACTAAATAAATGTATTGCTTACCAAATTTGCGGTCCTTCTTTATGATATGCTCTTCAGCATCAGGTGCTGGCGTGAAGATCTTGTTGAGGTCCACCTCCTTCTCTCCCACTAGGATAGGCTTGTTCTCCAAGTCCTCCTGAAATTTCAGGTGTCATGGTGTTATTTTCAGTAGTTTGGGAGAGTGGTATGATCGTGATTCATGATGCCAGTATTTTTTTGGTGTTGATATCCCATATTTTGTACTTTATAGGTACCTACATAATTTTTGGTCACTTTTGTGTCAGTATGATGACATTTTGTAGTATTTTGTAGAATGGTCACATGCTGTAGAATGACTTGTGACATTTTATAGTACTTAATATACAATTTGTAATATATAATATACATTTTGTAGTAATAATGTCACATTTTATTTTGTAAGTAGTAGATAAAATGACATTTTGCAGTAACATGGTTACTTTTTAGGTTTGGTGACTTTTTGTAATAAACGTCACTTACATAGTTTGGTGACATTTTGTAGTGATTTGATAATATAGCGGAGTTTTGTGACATTTGAACTAATATGGTAGGTAACATTTTGTTGCAGGTACTATGATTGAATTTTAAGTAATTTTGTAATAATGTTATTATTATATATATATATAAGTAAGTATAGACACACAACTTGTAATAATGTTGTCACATTTGTATTGAGTTGTGTTGATGAAAACAAATTGTCATAACATTTTTACAACCCAACGCGTAACAATGATGTGTATTATGTCATGAAGTGGTTTATTGTCTTTGTTTAATCAAAGATGTTTGTCAGTAGTATCATAACTCCTAAACTGATAAACTGATACCATTATGGTTCCTTTTAGTTGCGAATTTATTATATAGGTGATACTCAGCTATACATGTATATCGATTTAGCTTTCCACGATCAAAAAAGTATAATAAATAGGTATGTAAAACATACAGACATTGCTATATCGCAGATCATTCAAAATTTCAGATAATACAACAAGTATTTGGAGTATCAATGAACCAGACAAAACAATGTATCACTTGTTTAAAAAAAGTCGAGAAAGAGTTGAATAGCGCCATAAAACATTTAAAAGATGAAATAGAAACAGTATGGTAATGATACAGGCTGTGCTTTATTGTGATAAATAGGTGACCCCCTTTTGATTTATAGACTCATTTTTTTATAAAATACACCTCTTTTGTATATAACAAGAACTTGCTATCTTTTCGGTACGTTGATATTTAAAATAGCGTAACACGGAACAACTTTAAAAAAGCACAGTGTTCAAGTGTAGGCACAGTTTTGTAGTGGTGAATTAATTATATGTATGTAATTAATTTTTAATATTATTATTTACTTACATAGTTTTGAAAAAGTTATGAGAAACAATTTTGGGCGGAATAGTCAATTAGGTACAATTACTTTATAAATAACAACGGGGCGGCGCCCAGAGACAAAGCCCTTAAATATAGAAAAAAAATTACATGTCAGATATTTTTAATTTTTAGGCTACCTCGTTAGCATATTGAAACTAAGCGCGACTGCTACACTCGAGCTCCTGGGTTCGATGCCCATAACGAGCAGTGTTACTGTTTTTTTTTCCTCGGCTCGGAGTTTAGAGTTGGCAAGTTAATGGCAACAGGTTCACCCCTTATTACATGGGAACTAAACATACCGGCGAGTGTAGGTATATTAGTACACCTCTGTTTAACCCTTCGCGGAATACAGTCGTAATGATATGTATTTAATTATAAATGTTCTTGTACTACGTCGATGGCAAAGTATCTACTAAACATAAAAACAAAACTGTTTCCTGACTCGCGAAGGTCATGGATGGTATTCAAAGATAGTGAGTAAGAATGTAAAAATATTTCGTTTATCATCGTCCTTGGACGGCAGACACATTGTGGGCCGAATGTTAGTCATTTAGTCATTACATTATGTTGCATAAATGTTTGGCTCCTGACTCCGTGGCGATTGCGATTTGTCTCGACATGCAATTGATTGCATCTTGATTCGTGTCGTTTGTTAGCTCACTAGCTGTTTTTTTTTTTTTAAATTAACTATAACCTAGTACACAACATTATGTCCCGGCTACACACTCCTCATTAGTGTTTGGACGGCAAGACGGTGGAATAAATATTACATAATTATTATATTACAGTGAATACTATGACAGTAATAAATATTACCAATAAATATAACAAAACAATCCTGTAAAAGTTTGTAAAAAAATAACTTTTTCAAGATGGCTTATTTTGACATTACAAATGTTGAAAAGACGCTTTGCTGCTGTCAATAAGCACAAAAAAAGGTGAATGGTTTTTAAAAACAAGCCTGCGGCAGGCCTGCTAATAAGTTGTCATGGTACAAAAAAGACGGGTAGATCAATTTCTGTCCTGCTTTCAAGAGTTCGTAGTAAGCCCCTTGGACTGCGCAGCTAAGACGGAGCGTGTAGGGACACGGGGGGAATCTTAAGGTCCTTCGTGGTGTAGGGTAACCAAAATGTCTGTTTTACTTTAGAAAGACCGGTTATAAGTCGAGTCCCAACAACCTTTATCAGTACGTCAACCATGAGTTCTATCGAATGGCTTTCGATAGGTTTTTTACGCATCGAAACGGTGTAATCTCATAGCAGATTTTAGTTCCTTACGTAACCGCTAGAGGCGCTGTGAGGGTTTTCCATACAAATATTTTACGGCGTCGCTAGCGAGTGTAGTGAGAAAAACTCATGGTCGAGGCACAGGTCTCTCCATCTCGTTAGAGACTTTTCTCCGGTGTGAGTTTTTCACTCAAGAATCTTTTCCACAACTTACACTTTTTTCCTTTTAATTACCGTTCTTATTATAAAAAACAACCCTGGAATGCAACAGCAGATTTTTATTTTAAAATAAAAATAAGTGTATCCAGTCAGTCTGAAAGATGCCGATGCATTATTTCGTAAACCCCTGTACCTACAAAAACATTCAATATTACCGACTTTTTTAAATATCAAAGGGTCACTTACTACCTAGAAATATTTACTCAAATGAATGAGTAGTAATTATGCATTATATTATTAATAATTGACTATTTCGCCCAAGACAAAATTATTAGTTATGAAATTAGAATTACTTAAATAAGACAGAAAAATATTAGTGACAATTAAAATAGACAGACAAAAGCTAAGCAATGTTACATCAGAATATACAACCTACTAACATAACAAACCTTTATTAGTAATTATTTACAAAAAATATTATAATACGTATATAAATCCATCTAGAGTTTAAAACAATATGGTTTCCTAAATGTGAAAATTATGTAAGTTTTTTTATTTCTTTTTTATGACAATGGTAATGTATTTACACTGGTAACATTTATGAAACTAATGTGACTATAGATTGTGTATATTTTGAGATATTCTTACAGTGCGACACTCCGGGGGCGCCAATATCTCCGGTTCTCGGGATAACTCTCCATCATTCTGTGGTTAGCATATTTTTTTCTATTAATTTAATAGAACATACCTTGTTTTTTTTTTAACATTTTTAATTACATACGACCGTTTATCATTACAATGACATATTTTAGTTTTTTTATAACTGTTCTATCAATTTACTCACGAGGTTTTTATTTTAATTAAAAATAGACGGGTCCGTTTTTTTAGGTTTAAAGTATATAGCTAGATAGATAGACTTTTTATTTTACTTATTTTATTAATATTTTTAGAAAAAACAAAAAATTGTGTCAATTTGTGTGGCTAAAACTGTACACTGTAGTAAAATAATTTGGTTCTTTGTTCTTGTTAAAAATAATTCTTCAAATTCCGTATGTTTGTAGAGAACACGACGGTAATGACTCATGTCAACCGTCTTTTATAGTGCTCAATAATTCATTTCGACAATGAAATATTTAGTTACATTTTGCATTTTTAAGCAAGATGCAATGGGAAGATTTACACTGTCATACTTTGTTTAAAACGTACATTAATAAAATAAAACTATCCTGTTACTTAATTTTCTTATGGACACATTAGTATTTCTCTGCGTATTTTTGATTTTTTATTTGAAAAACAAAAAAAAACAAAAATTGGTAATAGTGTTAAATCAAAAGTTAAACTTTATTTAACTTATTTTTTTCAGTAGACATGTAGTTTTATATGTAAAATTACTAGTATACTTTGTTATACCAAATATTTCCAGAAAATAACCAAAAATAAAAATAAAACGCTTACGCTAAACCGTTGTTTTTTATTTGTTTATAAGTTTTATTAATTTTCCACTTATTAACTAACGAAGTAAAGTGTAAAATCGATTGACCATTTTGACGTGGCAGTTGTAAGTGGGGTTGGCCGAATGCCAGTCTGTACTGGCAGCTAGAACCGCTATGAAAATTTATAATAGACTGTTTTTTTTTAACAAATTGAGGCCAATGCGTGTGTAGAGAGTAAGAACTTCAGTTTATTGATTGGTTTAAAGTTTTATAAATATGTTACCGTAATAAATAGATTTCTAGATCTAAATATTAGCAAAAATGTGTTTTTTTTAATATAACTTTATATCGCGTGTCTCAATACTTAACGAAAATGTAAACTACATACTTTATATCCCAACTTTTTTTACTTTAGGCCAGACCTGGGAACCCACGGACGTAAATCTCCGTCTGTGTGGGAACCACATATTTTTGGAATAGGTTAAAGTCTCATTTTTTACGTCGGTAAAAATGTTGTTTACCAAATATCCAGGACCTCTAGCATAGCACAGAGCACTACACCAATTAGCCAGTCATAAAAAAAGAGGAGTGGCTAGTCTTTAAGGCTCTTTGGTAAACTCCTCCCACTTGGATTCAACCCGCGGGATGAGTTTACCCAATCATTTTTTTTAATATTTGTCTTTTGTCAAATCATCCAGCTGTTAAAAAAATCGTCGATTATCATATTTAAGTACAGGTATGTAGAAAAATGTCTATGCCTATTTGTTAAATAAATAGGTACTTTTAAAATGTTAATACTTTCATTTATTTTATAGAACTCTATTTAATAACTACTCGATCAAAATAAACATTATACAGGAAAAAAAATATATGTTAAAATTCAATAAAATGTTGATGTTGTGTCTGATGTTCTCATATATAAATTAATTAATATATGAGAACAAATTCATTATAAAAATCATAAATAATATAATAAACTTATAAAAATCAATTAATTGCGGTATGTATAAACCCGACCAATTTGGCTAAATTTTCGATTCGTGTATTTTTTATGTTTTTTAATGTCCACCTTAAAAGATTACACAGGCGACGCTGCGCACGGCTGGTACCTAGTCTTCTGTTTTTAATCTCATACCCGCAGGCGTTAGTAATAAACAATGTCAGAACAATGTCATGTCATACTTTGTATTTTAGTATGACAATTATAATATTTGGCAACACTCATTGTTAAGGCCAAGACATACATCAACGGATAACCGAATAATTTTAACAAATTGATGCTCTTTTGATTTCGAATGCATTACTCTTGTAGCAAAAATTATGCAGAGAAAAGTGTCAGAGTTCGAAACGGTACAGTTCGAAAAAACGTAACGTACTATCGGCTAAAGGCAGAGGTGTATTTTTTTTTTTTTATATCTTGGGACATTTTTACACAGCGCCATCTAGTCCCAAACTAAGCAGAGCTTGTACTATGGGTACTAGACAATGGATATAATACTTATATACATTTTTTTTGTAAATACATACTTATAATATATAAGAAACACCCAGACAAACACAAACACCTAAGTTCATCACATAAATTTTTGTGTCTTGTGGGAATCGAACCCGCGACCTCGTGATCAGCAGTCCGGTACTCGAACCACTAGACCACAGACGTCGTCGTATAGTTTGCTTTACCACTTTTAGCAAAAACTTCCGTCAAAATTCAATTTACTAAGGATCATTATCAATCTGACACTTGGTCTTGTAAGCAAAAATAGATCTTGATGTATTGTAATGTGCAAACGACATTCACTCTAAGGGTGGTTAAAGAATTTTATGGTCGACATAATACATCAATACACTATACATAATTATATATTTTAGGATGAGACTATTGCCATTAACAACCTAGGAATCGAACAGCATGGACAATTATTTGTCCTTATCCAGCAGTGCCTCAACCATGAGTTTTTCTCACTAGACTCGCTATTGATGCTGTAAAATATTTGTATGGAAAACCCTCGCAGCGCCTCTAGCAGTTACATAAGGAACTAAAATCTGCTATGAGATTACAGCGTTTCGATGTGTAAAAACCTATCGAAAGCCATTCGATAGAACTCATGGTTGAGGTATAGAACTCCAGTGAAATGCCGTGTAAACGATTGTACTATAAATAAACGATTAATTAACTAATTTACTACGTTTATTAACTTCAAAGAAACCTTTAAACACACGATTAAGACATATTTATTATACACCAGATGCCTATAAAATGCTTTTTACGTCCAGTTGGACCGAAGTCACAAAACTGTCCCGGTGATGTGTAGATGGGCCCTAAATAACCCAGAGGCCAAGACCAGAGGTGCAGAGTGACGCGGGTTCGATGCCCGACCTGCACAAATTGGGATCGATCTATTCCTAGCTAATGCTATCGTCTGCGTTTTAATAGAATTTTGCACTTTCAATTTCAGTTATTGGATGTGAAAATAGAACTCTTATTTTTTATTGACCTAGTGGGTTGGAATTTTAGATTAGGTAGGTAAGTGTTTGGGTTTTTATTGGAAAATACAAAGACTTTTTAATATTTAGGTACCGATGAAATGTCTTTATTAGGCTTTGGAGGCTGAGCCTTACATCTTGATGAAAACTAATACCGTCACGTATTGACTGCCTCATTGGCTTAATGGACGTCAGCGCGACGGCTAGAGGTATTGGATTCGATGCTCCGGCCGAGTAGTGTATTGGTTTTTATGAAATTCCCAGTAGCAGCTCGAAGACTGGCCGGGTTGATAGTAATAAGCTCATTAGCACATACTAGCTAGCGAACTGTGGTTGTGCACAAGTACACCTCTGCCCAAGCCCAGCCCTTCGGTGAATACAGTAGCCCAGAATTTCCCGGTTATTAGGCTTTATCTTTAATCAACACTTCGATACACGGAGTATCATCTCGCTCGGAAAAGTCGAAAGGCAACCCCCCGTATTGCTGTCGGCTGACGTCGAGTCGCGTAGTCGTTACCGTGAGCCGAGACACGTCGTTTACATCCTTATGACGTCAAAATAAAGCTTTTTCCGCGGCCCAAGCCGAGACCGCATCGATGGCACCGTAACATAGGACCAAAAAACCAAAAGGACCAACTCAGGTACCTACATTTCGTAGCTATCAGTGATTTCTACCACGAAACCCGGGATTGGCAAAACTCGTGTATTTGTTTTAATTTTTATTTATTCTAAAACTATTTATGCCAGGTCAATGTGCGGGTAAGTTCGGTTCAAGTGGAACGGTTTTTATTTAGACGCGAATGACCTTTTTGAAGGTTTAAAAGTGAAGTGATTTTTGGCAATAGTCGATGCATTATTTTTCTAGTCTCTTATGATTGAGATCAAAGAAATGAGTGTTAAATTTTATAGTTTATTTATAAATAGTTAAAGATACTACTGAAGTACTGATACTAGAAATTGAATCTATTCAATTTTTTAATGCTCTAGGTATATCTATATTGCATTAGATAATGCGCGAAACGATCATTTAAAGATCGTATGAAATAAATTTACCTCTATTTCTCAAATATCTTATTAAACAAGTAAGTAGGTACACAATACACATAGGTAAGTATATATGACATATTGCATTAGTTTAATATTGTCCTACAGAATAAATTTATTTTTTAATTGCATCATTTCGTTTGAAGAAGTTATCCTTCAAAAACTTACGAAGATTATTCTAAAGATATTAAAAACGAAATCACTTTATGATTTACGTTTTCCGACATTTACGAAAATATGGTTGAAAGTCACATGATTGTGACTTATCTTTTATATATTTTCCTGCAGTCATGAGTGAGAGAAATCGTCAGACAGGGAAGGAATTTGTTGTTTTACACGCTATTTCTAAGTATTGCAGAACAACATAAATTTTCTCAAAGGCAAAGTAATAAAACACGAAAGAAACTTGAGCGCTTCTGTTGCCAGCCGCCATTATATTTAGCAGCTTACATGTGGAAACCTATATAGGTTAATCTGTTTGTCTGTCCGTCTTCAAACGCCTCTAACATTTTCAGCAGTGTTCATTTTATAATAGTGAGAGTTTTTTTTTTAAATGGTGACTACTTAAGTAATCTGTAACGTGATGTATTGTAGCAGCCATAGACATAATTTAAATAATTAAGTCGTGTCCGTAATTTTTTTCAGGAAATCACTGCTGAATCTTGATAACGTAACTTGTAACTTCCTTAGGTAAATTATGTCAAATCAACTTATTAATTAAAACCACTAGTTAATTATTGAGTAAAAAATAATAATACAGAATATTAATTTATAGGTCCAAATTGTGTGATTTTCCCTGACTGTGTTTTTAATGTTTTTTTATAATAATATAATTTACTTTATTTAAGTATTTGGTAAAGTTTGTAGTGGCCCGTTATTTACTCTCTATAAATACATTGGCATAATTGTTTTTATTATTTCTAGTTTTTTTATTGTGTTTTATAAAATAATTACCGTATCAAAGTTTTTAAAGTGGCGTTTGGAAAATGCGTCTTGGGAGGCGGCGAAGTGGTATGTCGGATTTCGTACCGACTAAAAACCGCATTTTCCACAGACATACCTACGTCTATGGCACTTCCCGTCTCTCCTGGGTAATTGAACGTAATTAGTATCAGTAACCCTCACAAAGTTCATTGTCTCATTGTTTTGGCAATAACAAAGCAGTCTAATAACAAAAAGAATAGACTTTAGTGCTTGCAATAAAACTTTTTTGAAATAAAACTACGTTTTACGGATTTTATCGCGATAAATTATTGATATTATTTTAATAATTTAATGACGATTAATTTAAAGACGAAGATTTATTTTACGGGAATCGGCATACATTTTATAAAATAATTATTTTACCGTTTTTTTAATTATATTCTTTAAGAAAGTTAGTGACGTCAGTAATCTATCTACTTAATCATACGTAAAAATAATAATATAAAAAATAAGTTGGGAAACAAATTTGTGTCATGCTATTTTACAAAAGAACATAATTATATTTTTGTAATATTTACTGTAAATCTTTTACAGTTTAAATATTGACCGTAGTACTTTTTATTGCTCGAAGTCCTAGATAGGCTTTAAGTACAGAACCTTGCATTTAACAACATAAACACAATTTTGTTTCCATCAATACGTCGATATCTACTATTAGCGTCGTTAATGTTTTTAAAAGAATTTCTAAGTCATTTAGCTTGATACAGTGAAAACTGCGAAAACTAGGGATGAGTTATGTCATGACTGTTTCACAATGGATTTACTCACCCCTAGAATGGGGCGGATTTGATAACCTAACTGCGGTAGGCCTACCAAATATCTGCTCTTCTACTTCCTATAAAGCACGAGACACATTTGATGTATAAAGTAAATTAGTCTGAAAAAAAAAACTGTAAATGACTTATATTAATCGGTATCTTTAGATATGTATGCTCAACATTTTTATTTGTGAATAACAATGTTTAGTAACAATATTTTTTTATTTACACAAAAAGAAAAAAAAACATTTGCCGCCCTAGGCCCCACCCCTACCCTTAGATTTCGTAAAGCAGTGTCATAAAAAACATTAACGACGCTAACAAATAAATAAATAATAAAACCATTACTCATACGTGTCCACCCTATATCGCGTGTGTTAGAAGCAGGAACGACTAACTGGAATAGATTCGACTTACCCAACTTACAGGGAACAACTTATAACTGAGGTTCGTGAGGAATTCCTTCTTCTGCGGGTCGTACATGTCGGAGGGTTTGAAGCCCCTCTTCGTGATGAGGGTGCTGTTGACGCTCGAGGAACTCTTGGTGTCGTCAAAGCTATCGCGGTGGACGACCCTGTCGTTGATCTTGTGGATGCTCGACATTTTGTTGGATGAGAACTGGCTCTCGCTAATTGTCATCATTTTGTCAGTTTCTCCTTACACTTCACTGTCACTTAGTTTTTTCTGATTGATACCACGTTTTTCTAGAAGAGGGATTAAGATATTTTTGACGTCGACTGTACTTTTTGCTTTTTTTATTCACGTTGTTACTAATGCTAAAATGATGTGTATCGTGAGTGGAGGTGGTCGAGTAACTGAGTGAGCGAGGGATGGGCGGCGCGTGAGTTGCGACGGTGACGCGGAAAACTGCTACGTCACAGCAACTACACGAATTTGTGACATTTCCTAATTACTAATGAACGTGAATGATTAGAAACAATAGGTACCTACCTAATTAATAGTAGTAATAAGTTCACTAATAGGATTTACTATTGTTTAGAGATAGCAGTAATAGCCTAGGGGTATGACCACTGGACTGCCAAGTCAAAGGTCTTGAGTTCGAATCCAAGGCACGCACCTCTGGCTTTTCAAAATCATGTGCGTAATTACGGAAAACATCGTGAGGAAACCTGCATGCCTGAGAGATTTTCTCGACGGCGTGTGAAGTCTGCCAGCCCGCATTAGGCTAGCGTGGTGGACTATAGCTTAATCCCTCTCATACTGAGAGGAGACCCGTGCCCAGCAGTGGGACAGTATATGGCTTGACTATTATTATTATTGTTTAGAGAAATATAAAATTGTATTAGCAAGTTTACAGATATAAACAAGTGTAGGTGAAAAAATGAGAGAGTAGGAACTTAATATTCGAGAAGGTAAGAGCGTTATTCATTTATAGTGACTAATTCCTAAGGTTCCTTTGCAAAACCTGGTTTGCAGTAACCCCGGTATTAGTAAACATTCTGAAAATATTTATGACTTAATTTTTTACGGGCAGTGGTCATGATTGATTGGGGCTGGAGAAATTGTTTACTTTGACTTGATAATTGGCAAAAGCAGATTAATGAATATCTGAAAGGGATGCCATGTAATTCTAGATGTAATGAGGAACGCCTTTGCTGTTGTGTGCCTATGAATTCCGAATCCAAGACTCGGGCTTGTAAAGATTCAAACTACTTAAGTATCTACAGGGTGGCCGGAGAAGTGGCGTCCAAAGACAAAATTTAGATACCTCTAATCAAGGCATCCGAAACACCCCCATGTACAGTTCTCGCCAAACTTATTGTCCGGGTTGAAGTTGGTACCAGCTAAGTTTAACCCAGCAGTAAAAATCGGAGAAAGAAAAAATGTAATAAATAAAAACGAAACCTCACGAAAAACGAAACGAAAAATTATTTTTCTTTCTCCGATTTTTACGGCCGGGTTAAAGTTAGCTTGTGCCAACTTCAACCCGGACAATAAGTTTGGCTAGGACTGTATGTTCCGCGATTTTCAAAAAGAGACAAAAAACCAATGTCAGTTGGAAATTATTTAAAAAAATCATTGAAGTCTTTGTATCTTCTAAACGATTGAAAATCTGTATGGGCCCTGTAAACCCTTCATAATCTAAAGCCAATTTCTCAACATGACCGTAAATTATACTGATTTAATAACTGCCATGTTCGATTTCCTGCGTGTGCGCATTAGTGTTCGGAAAACTTTTAGCCTTCCCGCGAATTTAGTGCGCGATCAAAGGTTATAGATTATATTAGCGTACACTGTTTACACTGTTATACAGAGTACCAGATGTTCAGTTGCTATATAGACGATTGCGATAGAGATGCTCCAGTTAGAGACGTGGCTTGGGCCGTGGCCTGGAAACGATTCGTGAAGAACTATCAAAATAGCATTTTGAATGCGATTTTGCTAGAATTTTCGGGAAAGATTGCACTCCTTCCACTTTGTTCTTTGATAGTACTTTGTTCACTGTTTTTAAGTTTCATAAAAGACTTCTTCTAAGGGCGAGTTACACACCTTCCTGATAAAATCCTGTTAAAGTATCTGGCAGATAATTCCTCACAAATTTTGTTCCATTTTGAATTTATTCGGCAATTAGCGGCTATCCAGAGGTAGTAAAACAAGCCCTGAAGATCTTCAAATTTTACTAGTAGCAGGTAAGTAAACTTAAAGATAAGGAAAGTCAAAAATGGCTCTGTTGCGTTAACTATGCAATGACAGGCCTAGACGAATACAGGCCGATAATGATGAAGTATATCTGCAAAGTTAAGCTAAGCTTGCCGAGGTCAGTCTGTGGATGGGTGACCATTCTTAACACATCGAGACCCCTCCGTACCTCGGAGAGCACGTAAAGCCGTCGGTCCCGGTTGTCATACGTACACCTATGACAATCGTTAGTGGTAGTCAGAAGTCAAAAAAGCCTGACAACCAGTCTATCCTTCGAATATCGGGTATAGCCCAGAAATTGGGTTGCGGAGGTCTGATGGCAGTCGCTTCGTGTAAAATACAGATTTCCAGCCGCATCTGGTTAGACTGGAAGCGGACCCCAACATGGTTGGGAAAAGGCTAGGAAGATGAATCATTCAGTCTCTATAGTGACATTTGGTAGTAGCACAATATCGTGAAAATCGAGCATGTAAACAGCCTCTTGACATTTACGTTATCGGAGAAAATGGTCAATTTTCATGCATTGCTTACAACTATCGTAAGTAACTTTGAAGAACCTATAAAGTGTAGGTAAATGGTAGGTTAACCCAGACAATGTCTCCTCCACCTAAAGATGGAGACTGTTCTATGTGTTATAATACACATTTCTCAATCTCCAGCCCAAAGAGAACGAGGCTCAAGGTTTTCAGTATGAAAATACATTAGATTCATCATTCCATCAATGCAACGCAACTACCTCGCAGCGACGCAACATACAAACATACTGCCCACCTTCAGTCCATGCCAAACTCAGCCACATCAATCCCCAGCTCTTATAACAATGGCATAAGGTTCAATTTCAGCATCACAATAGGTTTGACGCAAGTAAGTGTGGGCACAGAAATAACTTTGTGAAAAATTCGGTTGCCGAGCGCTTGGCCAATATTTTACATCATTTTGTTGACGACTACGTACATTTTTGTAATTGTTTTTCGTTACTTTTTTCTGGGAATATTGGAGGAAACTTTTAATGGTTAGGCCGAAAAAACAGAAGCTAAAAACATGTGCCGTTTCGTAATAGCGTAATAGCCATTGGCGTACCTAGCTAAAACTTTATGAGGACTAATATATTATTATTTTCTCCTGCGCTATGAATTTCACAAGGAAAACTATTTTAAAACTCAGCTATACTTTTTAGTCTTTTTACATGAGTTTAGGCTAAGTAAACATTTTAAAACTAATTTTAAACTGAATTCAGGCTGTAGAAAATGTTCAAAATATAAAACCAGCCGTCTCAGTCAAATATGAACATGTTTAATGAGATCACTATTTGACTAAAAGCACAGAATAAGTGCCTAATATTACTAACTCCACGATCCACCCACCACTTGATTCTGGTTTTGTTGTCTCTAAAAAGCCTCTACTACATTTATTAAACATACTTAATTTAGAATTAAACTATTTTCAACACTTTTTAATCACAAGATTTGATTTGACCTTACAGCTTCTTTGTAGCACCGAATAACTAAACACTACACTGGACAAATGGAAAATACTTATAATTCAAAGCGCACTAATAATCACTCACGCACTCACACAAAATGGCGGTCTAAAAACTTAATACTAATTTGGTACAAAGGTTCCCTATAAGATGTAGCATAGACATCATCTAAAGGCTTTTGGAAAATTCCCGCGTGTTTAGCTACCTAGACGATCGCAGATACTAATTTAAAATTGACGTTGACCACCTGCACACTAGACTAACACTAACAAAGCACTCTACGATAATAGGTTGTTATGATCTATGAGCTAACTAGACTGTTTGATTGTATTCGTTCAATGGCTATTGTTCGTTCATCCTAGGCTGAGCATATTGTCTGCGCACACGCTGCGTATAGAATAAACAAGACGATTTACTTGAATCAATTTTGACATTTGGTCCTTTACCTATTCACAGTATTACAATCCCTATAATATAAACTGTGCTATAAGTATTATTGTGGTTTGCTAATGTTTTAGTTTCAATAAATATTTTACAGTTTTAATTCATATCTACTTAACTATTTATCTCACTGGTCGTAAGTCATAAGCGCGACTGCTACACTGGCGATCCTGAGTTCGATTCCTAAGTCGAGCATTGGATTTGTACCAGGCTAATAGCTTACCTTAGTAGGTACACCTCTGCCTAATCCTTCGGGGAATATAGGCGTGATGGTATGTTATGTTAATTGACAGAAAAAATAAAGGCACGGGACTCAAATCAACCGATAATCGCCTAATTATGAAGTATAAGAAGCAAGATTATGACTTCACCAAATCTAGGTCAGTTTATGATTAATAAAAGGATAGAATCAAATTATACCGAAACGGGTGAATCAACCAGATGAATTACTAAGATTTTTTAGCTTGTTTGAATGAACCGCTGAAGTTTGTTTATACATATAAACTAAACAAATAGTTTCAACAGGGATGTAGGTCATTATGTAGGTAGCTCGGAAACTGCGGTAAGTAAGTATACATTAGTCACCTGTTTCAGAGAATATGCACCTGTGATCTTTGTTTAACAGTAACTTTAAAGACGTTAAAAAATATAGAGTAAGTAGAGAAGCGACAACGTGGCGCGCCCAGACGGAGGTGGCTTGCTAAAACAACAGAGTGGCTTGGAAATAGAGAAGGTAGGCCTTTCCCCAGCAGTGGGACGAGCAGGGCTAGTATAAAAAAATAATAAGTACCAATTTTGCCCGTAGCTGAAATTTAAAAAACTTCCACTACACATTGAGAAGAAAAATATTTTGTAAAAGTCACCTCGTTTGGTGTTAAGATTTAATGGCTCCTGAATTCCTGATAATGGGTGGATCATCTGGTTACTGGTTAGCTTCCCGCAATCCGAAGAAGGTTCAAAGCCAGGTTCCTAGTCGAGCACCCATGCGTCAAATTTATGTAAATGATACCTTCTGCTCTGAATAATACCTTCCTGCTTTGACTCATCATCATCAGCAGCTTTATCAGAGAGTATAACTAAATCTGGGTAGAGGAAAACGACATGATAGCATGTAATTCAGCCATTATTTTTAGCATCTTTACCCTGAAGAGAAAGTCTGATTCCCATTACGAACGTCAATAGCCTGATAAAGTGCCCAGATGTTCCTTCAGATTCATATGAGACGAGCCAGAGACAAGCCGCAAGTCTTTATACACGTAGTAACCTTTACAACAAATCTTAGTAACATTAATTAAAAGTGAAACTTCATAGGAAACCGTTTGGCAAGAAAACAAATGATTCATTTGTTTCTAGAATGTATGTGCTCGTGATTCTTGTAAGTCATTAGACTTTAAAATGTTTACAGAGTGTCAAACTTATTACAGCCTCCGTAAATAGGTTGATAATAAAAGTACAGTCGATATCAAATATATTGGGACTAAAGACATTTAAGTTCAAAAGCCTTTGCTTAAAGCTCTTTATTCTGCAACTAAATTAATGTCTAAATTATCAAATTTGGCCGTTGGCACAGTTTTTAGCATTCTTGACAAAATAACGAGTTTTAAACAAAGGTTTAAAATCTCAATGGCATTAAAGTCATCAGAATGTCAGTTGCTGTGTTAGCTGTTCAGTGTGCGTACAGATGTTTAGGGTGCTAACTGTACCTAAAAGTTTTGTAATAAAGCCCTAAAAATGTTTTTGTAGTTTATTTGCGTATGTTTATGATGATACCGTGATACGTCATTTGTTTTTCTGATGCAATGTTATGGCTGACTTGTGGCCTTGTGGGGAAAGCCAGGCTGTTGTGGGTAATCTCTAAATAGGTATGTATTCATGGACGTTCTACACAAACAAATGATTATACAAAGTAACAGAAATAGATGTAAAGTCGACTTTATGTGCTTTATGTAAAGATTTAGATTTAAATTAGATTTTTAAAGTTCTTTAAAAGAAAAATTTGACGGACGGAAAGAATTGGGCTTTGGGACAGGATTTGAGAAGGATGCCCGATTGCCCGGTCCCGCTGAGGCATGTGTGAAAGTAGCTTTATCAGTAAAGTAAAGAGCTTTGCAATTTACTACAGTAATTAAAATAAAGATTGTTTTATGTGATCGTGTAGAACATTTTTGTAAGTTTATATTTCGAACGAATGATTTCTTTCAATACGATACTAATAAATAACTGTCAGAAAAATGTGTCATCCCGGAACTAAACTACCCACATGTAATTACGACAAACAAAACAATAAAAAACAATATGGCGACGGTTGTCACTACACCCACGCGAAAAATGCACTTCTAATTTCAAATGCACTTGTATTTACACTAATTATTTAATGACACGCGATTTTATTTATTATTTTCTAATAGAATAGAGACCGTATTTGGATATATTTGCGGCGCGGAGTCTGCCTCGCGCGGAGATTTCTCACAAACTAAAATAAGTTCTGAAACATCATTGCATAATACGCAGAAAAGCTCCAGTGTACGGTGACCACGCTGTGGGGATTTTCACGGACATTCCCACTCGAACTTTTCTACAACAAACTAGTAATTTTCAGATTGCGTTTGTACGGGGTTTGATTGCTTCCTTGCTCTAGTACAGTAGTGTTAGTGTGATTGTTGCGAGTCTTGGATTCGAGTCCCAGATCAGGCAGTGAAATGGTTCTAAAAATCTTACTAGCGTGGCTTGAAGTTTAGATTTGTGTCCGATTACTGGCAATAGGTATAAAATATAACTTCACATCTGTTCTTCAAGGGGTAGGCAGTAAGTTGCAGCCACCTATTTCAAAGGACTTAAAATATACTATTAACTTTGAATATTGTATATAAGTGCACATCTGCCGCAAATTTTCTGATACTATCCAACGAAAATAGAAAATGTAGGCCACCACAGTTGGACCAGTCCACTGCCAGCATCTAATTTGGTCCGTCGACCAGCGCGCCGCAGTTTCGACATCCAAACACGCGCGCATAGCATTATTTACAATTCAAACATGAATTCAATTGAATCAACAATGTACTGATGCTGTAGAATCTGTGTAGGAATATTTTCAGGATAGGAAAACAAGGATTTCAACCATTTGATAATTATATGGCGTCCAATTATTAATAAAAATTTGTGGTTGTAATACTTGCCTTTCTAACATCGAATCCTGATTCGAATTGACTGGGTAACCGTAATTGATACCGTTTATTTTTTTCAATCCATTAAAAAACAAACAGATAACGCTGGAAATTCTAACAGGGGGGCCAGACAAGTTGCATTTTGACATTCGAATCGACAAACAAAATGTATGGAAATGACACAAGTTTTCGACAAATCGGGCTGTCACTAATGTCATATACAAACATTTTGTTTGTCGATTCGAATGTCAAAATGCAACTTGTCTAGCCCCCCAGCTTAGCTAGAAAATATTCGGAAAACTCAAAAAGTTCCATTGTAGGAACACGTAATTAGACCAACTAGGTTTACCCAAATAGGTATTTTAACGTCGGCTTCCAGACTCTGAATTTCAATATTTTTAACCGACTTCAAAAAGAAGGAGGTTATCAATTCGACTGTGTTTCTTTAATGTTTGTTACCTCAGAACTTTCGAGTAGGTGAACTGTTTTTTTGTTCTTTTTTTATTTGAAAGCTGGTGCTTGATGCTTCCGGTGTGGTCACATTTTATGTGTTTCTGACAATTGAAACCATTAGAAAATCATAAAACACATCTAGTTGCCACTAAAGTATTAAAAAGAATACTTTTAAATAAAAAACAAACCAAACAAAAAGCAAACAAACAATTGGTATTGGAGTCGGTGCCAAACAAACAATCGAGGAAGATTTTATTAAATTTTTTAAATAATTTATAATTAGGTATGTACAGCAACAACCATCAGTCCGCAACCCAAAAACCTAAGGTTAAACAAGTTGTTATTGTCTTGTCACACTTATGTATGAATGACGATACCAATATTTAATGTACACAGATGGGTGACGACTACTCATGGAGCTACAATATCTGAGACACATAAGTACAGTCACAGCCACAGACACCTGCGATACACTCATCCACGGTCAACACCTTAAGCGTAAACTGGAGTGATTAAATAAACGTGCGTCTGCGCACGTATCCGCAAGAAACACCTCGAAAACTACGTAAGTATAGTTAAGCTGGTTTTTTAGTAAGTACAGTTCTCGCCAAACTTATTGTCCGGGTTTGAAGTTGGCACGAGCTAACTTTAACCCGGCCGTAAAAATCATGTTGTTTACGGCTGGGTTAAAGCTAGCTCGTGCCAACTTCAACCCAGACAATAAGTTTGGCGTGAACTGTAACCTAGATACTGTTTGTGTATAATAACATTGTTCGTGAATGGCTACTGGTATATATTATAACAAGCTTTCCGCCAGCGGCTTCCCCTACTTTCATCCCCTATTTCAACCCCTTACAGCCCTTTTTTCGCATTAAAAAGGCTACCTAAGACTAAGTCCTTTCTCAGGCTCTAGAATATCTGTGTACCAAATTTCATTTAAATTGGTTTAGTAGTTTCGGCGTGAAAGCGTTACTTTCGCATTTATAATATTAAAGTTAAGGAGTAAGGATGTGTGGACTTGTGTAGGTAGCACAAAAAATCGCTTGATTGCCACGCGTTGATATCTGTAAGTTCTTTGTTGAAGTCCTAAGCGTAGCATAGACCAGATGAGACCAGCATCACTGTTGGGCACGTCTACTGGCAGCAGGTACCCAGCATGGTGGACTATCGCCTTACCCCCATAACTGGGGCTACAGGTAGGCATCTTGGCATACTCTCTGCCTCCCGAAAACTTGTCAGGCTTGAAGCCCTCACGATGTTGTCCTTTCCGAAAAGTCAGGTGTCTTGTTTTCAAAGAAAAAAATATGATTCGACAGGTCGTAATGACAGGCCTGCTTGTCTTAGTCTTATGGGTACCTATAGTAAACTTAAACAGAGTAATTATCCTACAATGACTACGCGAACGCAACTAATTTCAACGGTAACATGTGTATTTTATTTCATCATGAATATAATATGGCGTCACTAAACTAAAGACATCCAGCTTTTGGAACTAAAAGTAACTACTGGAATGTTTGTTTAACCCAATTTCTGTTAAAACATATTAAAGATTAGAGAAATATTGTGTAAAATAATTATGATGGCACGTGCTAGATTTCATTTTGTTTTTATAAAGCCACAGACTGTGTCGTCGGTTGCTTTGTGGAGCAAAGTTCAAAATGATTCATTTGATTCCTAACTTATAAGTAACATAAGAACGCAGTGATACCTATGCATCACAGTTTACCTAATCCACTCACACCTTTGGCAGTAAGAAATTTGTCTACCTTCATCTGGTTCAAGGACGCACCTGACCTTATTGTTTTTGAAGGACTTCCGTCAATAAAGCCGAAGTTAAGTACCTATATCAATCTAGGGCTTAGGCAGCGTGAGCTATAACGCCCTCTTGTGGACAGATTGAGACTACGGGGGGCATTAAGAAAATTAGGGGGTTGAGATATTATACATACATATCTACATAAGTGTATGAACGTGGAGGAAGCTAAAGAAGTATGTAAGAATCGCAGCAGCTCTAGTTTCTGCCTACCACTGTGGGAAATAGGCGTGAGAGTATGTATGTATGTGTGAGATATTACACAATAACATAATCTTAGCAATAATAGCTGTTGCTGCTGTAGAATCTCGACGGATGGTACCTAAGTAAAAAAAAAATGGTAGAAAAGGTCAAAGTAAGGGTGAAAACGATACACATTCTAGGCCCTCTAGGGTATTCCCTGCGTTTTTATTATCATGCCCCGTTTAAATTTCTTCTGTAAATCGCAAATAAATGTCATTCTCACCAAACTATGTCTGCATATTTTTTCAAATCTGGTCATTATATCGTCATATTAATCAACTACAGACGGTATAAATTAAAAATTTTGAATACCCCCGACACGAAATGTAATTGGCCATTTTGTGGTGGCGGCCATCTTGAACTAATTTTCATCAAACATAGCTAAGAACACTCCCGACTAATTCTACTTTCAAATAAAAAAATCAATCAAAATCAGTTCATCCGTTCGGGAGCTACGATGCCACAGACAGACAGACACACACACAGACACAGACACGTCAAACTTATAACACCCCGTCGTTTTTGCGTCGGGGGTTAAAAATGGTTGTCAGTAATATTAAAATTGTCTTTTTCAAATAACACGTTACAGTAAAAAGCTGAACGCAGATGACAAGCTGGCATGTCCATTAGGACAGACATTGTGACGACGTAACATATTAGAGAGATTTACTTGGCAATTCTGCTCACTGTTGTATGCCCGACTAAGAATAGAACATCTCTTCATGTGGGTGTCGGTAGAATGAGGCTTGCACCAGGTGTTTGGGCAGAAGCATTCACCGTCTATCGTTCTATTTGGAACATAAACAGTACAAAATGCTCTTGTAACATGCATTATGTAGCTAATAGGTAAGTGTTTATGTACTATGTAGGTATAGTCAGGAACAAAAGTCACTGAACACTGTTGAATCTCTAAAACGCTTTAATATCTAGCCGCTTTAATAATATCTCTAACTCCTATGCCCGCGACTTCGTTCCCATAAAAGTTGATTTCTTCCCCGTTTTTGCAACATTTCTAATTGCTACTCCGCTCCTATTGGTCGTATCGTCATGATATATAGCCTATAGCCTTGCTCGATAAACGGGCTATCTAACACTGAAAGAATTTTTCAAATCGGACCAGTAGTTCCCGAGATTACCGCGTTCAACAAAACAAATAAACTCTTCGGCTTTATAATATTTGTATAGAATACTTACACAAACAATGCTTTCGAAGTAATATATAATTAGGTACCTTTTTTTTTGCGTCTGGGAATGCTTTATGCACCGTCACGTCGCCCTGGGGAAGGCGGCGCGGTGTGGGACTCCATCCAGAAAAGGACGTATACCCACTAAAACCAGACGGGTGTTCGCCTCATCACCATTCAGCCGGGGTGCGGGAACGTGTTGACATTCTTCCGCGACCCCGGCGGTGACGGGCCGCCTATGCGGCCCCCGGCTGTTTTGGGAAGGTGCGTAAGGTGTGCACCTTCCTCTCCTACCAATCCACTGAGTGGGACGCGGCACACTCCGACCGCATCACCTACTCGGCCCTAGGGCTGGGCGACAGACTCCCCCAAGCCTGCCGCCCGTGGCCTCATATAATTAGGTACCTATGTCAATGTACACAAGATACTGACCCGAGAAGGTAGTACAAGATCTCATTACGTAAATATTTATGTCCATTGGGAACCCACGACTTCGTTATCAGCAGTCCGGTACTCAAACCACTACACCACTAACGTAAAAAAAGTCAACTACAGGAGGTTATAAGGTTCGTTATAACATCTGGGAACGGTTGCGTAAACGCAATAACATGCTTCAGTAAATTTCAGTATTAGTGTTAATTGCCGAAATTAAACTGCATTTATAACAACCCAGTTAAAATATGTCCTGCGCGTGCGCACGTTACTCCCACATTATGCGCACTCAATGCCAACTGCTATGAGTTACGCACAACAGTACAAGTAAGCGAAGCAAGTACACAAAATTTATATGATTCTTCCCCGTAATCTTATAGGGAAGATATCACCTTGCCCCCCCCCCCCCCCCCCAACAATAGGATTTTCTCCTAAATTCCGTCACATATACAAACAAATACCTACTACAAGTTTAACAACTATACCTCAAATTACATGAAAGCTATACAAATGTTTGTCAGAAGTCAGCCATTTTGGGACATATTAGTGGTTATCCATTCTTTTCATTTCAGGTCATATAAGTGGTTATGGTTATCAATCGTTTCTTTCTGTTTGTTTGAATTCAATAGGCTCCGAAATCCCCATGTGACATAAGCTATAATTTCAAACCACGCGAGCGAAGCCTCTGGCGGAATTTTCGTTGGTGTGGTCGTCCCAAGCGCCACTACTACGATAGAATATAGGTCCTGGGTTCAATTCCCGGGTCGAGCAGTGTTCATCTTGTTTTTATTTTTGTGAAATTTCCAGTAGCGGCTCGGCGTCTGGATTTGTGCCTAGTTTATTGTTGATTGTTGGTATGTTTAGGTGCCATGTAATAGAGGATATTTTACACTCTTTGGGGAATGCAGGCGTGATGGTATGTAAGAATTAATCCTTCTCTTACGATTGTTTTGTGGCAATATTGCGTATTTATATAATAGGTCGTCGTTACTAAACGCAAGGTTAACAGGCGAAATATTTTATATTATCCTATACGCATGCGTGCCAAGTTTACAACACTTACTCTCTCACTTTGTAGTTTATTTCACTAGTGATTTTTGTAATCCTAACTAATATAATAAATGCGAAAGTAACTTTTCTGTCTGTTACGCTTTCACGCCAGAACTACTGAATCGATTTAAATGAAATTTGGTACACAGATAGTCTAGACCCTGAGAAAGGACATAGGCTACTTTTTAATGCGAAAAAAGGGCTGTAAGGGGTTGAAATGTAAAGGGTATAAAAGTTATAAGAAATACTCAGATCACGCGGGAGAAGACGCTGTAAAGCTAGTAAATAGTCCCAAATAGGTCCTTCTTTTAACGTGTCTATAGCAAATAAAATTAATGCATCTATGCACAAATCCAAACTCGGAGCTGCTACAATAATTTCATTGAAAAAACCAGTAACGCTTCTCAACTTGATCAGTGAACACAGGACCGCGAGCGTAGCAGCCACGGTCGCGACCACTAGATAACGAGGTGGAGTTTCCTATCCTGTCAAGACTAGTTCCTATGCGAATGTGTACCTATAAATATTATACTATATTCATAGTAAGTATTAATTTGTATATTTTAGCTTTCTTAATAGGCTCTATTTTCAGCTGAAGAAGATTATGTTGAATGGAAAGCCAGGAGTTCTTTATGGATACGGCAGAGGAAGTAATAAACAAGAATATAATACAGTTCAATTTGCAAACCAGCTATGGGTAGGCGAAACAATTTTGTCATAGCTTATTTCGTGTCAAAACTAAGGCCGAGAAGAGATAATGTGACGACTATATTATGTCCTGCAGAGAAAGCTTGGACGCAATCTAGATTTGCTGATCGCTGATTTTGTTTCAAATTCCATGTTTCGTTTTGTAGTATGTGTCAAAAAACAGAAACTAAGAACTTTTGGAGCAGGATTTCCCGTCCTACGGGGGCGCGCATACTTGTATTTTTGATAAAAAAATATTGTCACGGAAAAAATTATAATCCGCAAAGGTTTTTCAAGAGGTTGGGACGCCCCGTTCTGCAGCATCACCGTTCTTTTAAAACAAACTGATGCAATGAAATTTAATGTTCATGAGACTTGTATTGTGTGTTCTATAGATATAACATAATACAATCTAAATATTTTTTAGAATAAAAGAGACAATTAAAATAAACAAATTTTAATTTATTGATATAATAACTAAAAAAAATATTTTACACAATACATTATAATTAGTATTATACCACTAAGAATAATTATTTTCATTAAACATATTAAAGACGCGGACTAGCAAATAAAAGTTAACTAAGGTTTACAAATCCTTTAAGTTCCAAAGGAATATGTATACTATTACAGGGACACGTCAGCTCTTCAACTAATTCGAGGTTCTCATTTCCGGGTCCTTTAAGATTAGGCATTTATATCCCTAACAACCATACCATCTGTTATCCCTCGTTTTTTAAGTATATTTATAGTTTACAGGTTAAAATATGGCAGTCCATTCCAATAATATGATGTAAAAGTGAGAAAAATTGGTCTGAATAGACAAAAAACCGAATATGAGCCATCAAAACTATCCATTAAATATCATACATATATTATAATGCTATATTATAGTTATCGTACATTGATCTGAAAAGAAGCCGTTACAGTAGAAAACAATTTTTTTATTATTATTTAAAAAAGAGTCTTATCCTAGGCGTAAAACTAGCAGACCAGAGCTAACTTCAGAATACATCCTATTTATTTGTCCAACCTCGGCTGTGCGGCTGTACGCTGCTGTTGCCTTTGCCTCGTGTGCGTTCCCGCCCAAACGTCTGCGGCCATATTTATAAGTTGGACAAATAATTCCCATAATGCAATATTACCTTACGTATAGACAAATAGATGCATGCGTGAACATAGATATTGAATATTCTCAAAACGTGTTTAATCAACATAATAATTCACACAATATGATTTCATCTCGATGAATATTAGCGTTACAAAATGGCGGAGCATTGTTTGATATGCCATTTTTTTAATAAAATACATTCACCTGTTTGTCTTTAGAGCTTTTATTGTAAAAATATTCAATTTGTTTATAGTTTTTCGCCGCCTTTGTGCAATATAAATATTATGATAATTGAGCACGACAAACTATAGAAATGAAATTGATTACTTTGTTTTTGAAAGCAAATCGATACTTAGCTCTCGCAGTCGCCACGTCTGACTTCGTCTGCCTAATACAAACATCTATATTATAACCTATCTAAGACAAAAAGGCTTAATTTAAACAAAAAAAAAAACAATAGCGCGACAACCATCCATCGATTGTATAATTAAAAAAGCCGACAAACAATTATAAAATATTTTGTGCTTAAAATCCCAACAAATACTGCAACGAATATAAACTAAAGTGTTACAATGAAAATATTGGCATCGAATTTTTTGCAGTTAGCAACACAGAATGTTCAGTAACAAATGCCTATTTTTTATTCATGTATATTAATTCTTACGTACCTAAAGCTAGCTTAGTCTAGTAAAATGAACTTATAGGACGATGGCTTGATCTTGTTTCGTCCAATTTAATGTGATTCTCAAGGGATTATAGATTATATCTGCGTGTGTATACGAGCGAATTTCGCACGAAACATGGTAACCCTTATATGACATTAAAAACGCTACCGTTTATGCTTAGTTTAAAATTAACCACTTATGATGGAAAATGTTTGAAACGTTTCAAAATGTATTGAAGACGGACTAAGTACTATTATGAGTAGTTAAATGCATATTTAGATTACATTCTACAATCATGCCTGGACATACTAAATTGATTATCCACGGTGTCGTCATGTGTAGACGACATATTTAGTTTATTCCGTGGGTAGTTGTGTTAAAATGTAAGCTAAATACAATTTAGCTTATAATCATAGTGAAAGCTGTATAAACATATAAAATAGTGCATAATGATAGTTGTGAATTGTGCTTGTTCGCGCGAGAACTAACAGAGATATCCAACACTGATAATAATATTAATCCTCACATTTTAGCAAATTGAAAATCTACACAATTATAGCACATCTACTCGACTAGCACAGTTCGGTTTCATAGTTCAAATAAAATCCCAAATAATCCTAAGTTTATTAGTCTCGCGCAAATAAACGGATGATTTTATCATAGGTTCACGAATATCCATTTTAAATAGTAATATTCAAAAATGGTTATCAATTATAGCCCGTAATAGTGTGGCTTTAACTTTACCACCACACTACACAATCACTAGGACTGAATTTTTAGACAATACGTTTTATAAACAATTTTTACAAAGAAATAAATAATTCGCACTACGCCGAATAAAGGAATGGAGAGGTTAAACAAATGCATCTATTTCACGAAATTCTTGTGTATGGAATTTCAGCATTTTCAGCGATTCGACTTTGTCCATGCTGACACTGCGAATGTCGTTCTGTTAAAATAAGGATACAGATTGAAAAGATACAAATTACGCGACTTTGCTAACGATAAATGTTGTTCCGGCCACTAATTTACGCAACGGCAGATGGAACGTCAAAATACCGTCATCTGTAACATTTCCAAACGTACCCTGTTCCTGTGCAATAGAGGGGTAATGATACAAAATTATATAGGATTATAGATAAATTATATTGCATGTCAAAGTATAAATCATTGTAATTGTACGCTTAAAGCCTAGATTAACATTTAGATCTCAGTTTACAATTCGTGAACGTCAATTTAAAGAGGTTTACACACGAACAGTGCGGCAGTGGCTAGCGTAACTTTGTGGCGTTGTGCGTAAAACTGTGGCGCGGTTTACGCGTAATGTTAGTGTGTAAACGTCTTTACGTAGGTACAAAAAATGATTTTTTTCCGTCAATAGAGATCAGCAGAATCTCATTTTTACTTATAACAAACCGGTGTTGACTAATCTAGAACATATATTAAATATATAGTAGCTCAACCACTTTACGATTACATCAAGGTGACGAGAAACGAAAATGATTGTCTCATTAAATAATTTATGCATAGATACATTTATAATTAATATTTGGTTCTTTAATTATAGTTTTTTTTAAATATAGATTGTATATTATTCTGTTGTGCGAAGTTGTCACCTGAAACGTGAAGAATGACGTTTTAATATATAAATATATTTAAAGTTGTTCTAGGGAAATATTGGTAGCATAATTCATTTACTTTCTATAGAAAAAAAAGGCATTTTAGACAGTTTAAATAGGAACCAGCTTTATCGCATTTACGAGTGACGAGGTTAGATTTATTTAAAAAAATCAAAAAGTGCTTAATCATGTAAACAACTTACCAATAAACAGAAAATGATTCCATCAGCCTTGGACCCCTCCGTGGAAAGGTTTCCAGCGTCTATCGTTAATTATATCATTACAATTATATATAATTATATACGTTATACAGTGAACAATGGATCAGTAATGACGCTCACACACACACGCGCGCACATTTATAACTCACATACACACATACAAGTGTAAACTACATACCTCCCTAAAAGTTGTTTAAATGCTTTTTAAATTGTTAGAAATTATAATTATAAATAAATAAAGCGAGTTTTCGTACGGGTTTTTGTCCCGTTTATATGCGGCCGAGTCGTATTGTATCATAATTTGTGCGCACTTGTGCGTAAATTTACGCGTTACTGTGCGTGAAATGCTTTTGTGCATTCATACACGGCGCCGTCTCATATTTTTGTGCTATTAGTGCGTAGAACTGATATACAATACAAATTCTATCCGACATTTTTATTACAAGACAATACGACATATATACACGAAGTCATTTGTGCATCAGATCGGAAACTAAACGTTATGACAATGTACCATAAGATGACTGGACAAGTCTTTATACAGAATATATGAACGGGTACAACCGCCCCTTTAAACTTTAGACCGATTCTTCAGGTCTGTTTAATCGATTCGTGGGACATCGGAGACTATTCTCGATGCGTACGATAGTCGAATAGAACAAGGAAATAGTACCACCATCAGTAAGTCATCAAAATAGAAGCTAACACATTCACACACCGCATTTGATATCGAATATAAAACTAGAAACGGTTAGACGCCATCGGCTTAACTGGGGCTAACCATCAACTTCTAATCCATTCGCGTTCCATACAGTTTACATACAATCCAACTGCTCGCTGCTAACCTGGCTGGTCAATTGTAGGCTACCGAAAACCGTTCAATATGCTTTCAGAACCATCATTTAACCGTCCAATACTAGAAGTCCCGATTAAAAAGACTCGAGACTAAGCAGGGCAGTTTTATCATCACTAGTCAATAATAGTTGATGGTACGTGCGTGGTGGGTGGCGGGGCGGGGGCGTGCGGGCGGGGGGCGGGGCGGGGCGGGGCGGAGGGGGGCGGGCTTAGTTCCAGATGCGCAGGAACGAGTCCCACGAGCCGGTGGCCACGGCCATGCCGTTCTCAGTCACGCCCAGGCACGACACGCGGTTGTCGTGGCCGGCCAGGATACCTGCGGATGAAAAAAACATTTTATAAATATTTTGGGACATTTGACACAGGACTATCTAGTTCTAGCAGCAGAGCAAAAAGATTCGTCAGAATCTGTGGTGGATATTCCTTGGGCCCACAAAGTCAATTATATGTAGTTGTATTGTATACAGTATGGTTGTTCAATCATGAACATGTATTGTAACGTTAACTAACATGTACCAAGTTCAATCCTAATAATATTAAAATGTGAGTTTGGATGGATGAATGTGTGTGTTTGTTACTCTTTCACGTAAATACTAATGAAGGGATCTGGATGAAATTTGGCACAGGTACAAATTATAGTCTGAAAATAGCATATATGCTACTTTTTATCCTAGTAAATATTTATGGTCCCCATGGGAAAGATTTTTTTAAAGATTATTATAGACAATTACGTTGTCAACGTTACAATCAATAATTTATTATATTATTTTATGATTGAAGAAGTGATAGCCTAGGAGTGGACCACTGGACTGCCAAGTCAAAGGTCTTGAGTTCGAATCCAAGGCACCTCTGACTTTTCGAAATCATGTGCGTAATTATCACTCGCTTTAACGGTAAAGGAAAACATCGTGAGGAAACCTGCATGCCTGAGAGATTTTCTCGACGGTAGGTGAAGTCTGCCAACCCGCATTAGGAAAGCGTGGTGGACTATGGCCTAATCCCTCTCATACTGAGAGGAGACCCGTTCCCAGCAGTGGGACAGTATATGGGTTGATTATTAATATATTTATTATACTGGCTGTACTAAGCTGTAAGTCCCGTCGCGTACAAAAGTTGTTATATGAACACCTATATTTTTTTTCTATGAACTTTTCAGTAGCACAGTTCTCGCTAAACTTATTGTCCGGGTTGAAGTTGGCGCTAGCTAACTTTAACCCGGCCGTAAAAATCGGAGAAAGAAAAATATTAGATTGTAATAAATAAAAACGAAAGCTCAAGTCGTAATCTGTCCTTTTAAATTATTCTAATCCAATATTTTTCTTTCTTCGATTTTTACGGCCGGGTTAAAGTTAGCTCGTGCCAACTTCAACCCGGACAATAAGTTTGGCGCGAACTGTAGCATGACGTAATATCAGTGTATGTTAGTTAGTGTGATGTGTGTTATCATACCGGCGCGTTCGCTCTTCATGGAGTCCCAGACGTTGCAGTTGAAGTCGTCGTAACCGGCGAGCAGCAGGCGGCCGGACTTGCTGAAGGCGACGGAGGTGATGCCGCAGATGATGTTGTCGTGCGAGTACATGGCGAGCTCCTGGTCGGCGCGGATGTCGAACATGCGGCACGTGGCGTCGTCCGAGCCCGTCGCGAACGCGAACCCCGACGGGAAGAACTGAACACAACAACAACAATATCAACACATTAGCTTGTGTAACAAAGTACTCACGTGCCAGTACAAATCATATAAAGAGATTGCAAGCAGTTTGAACTTTTGTCACAGAATAAATAATACAGAATGGCCACTCTCCCCAACGTCCCTCCCACACGTCAGATACCTCAGGTCCCCCGCATCCTGCCGGTGTTCTTGCCGGACTGCCAACAAACCCTACGCACTCTCACGCACACATATGCATTTGCACGTGTACAAACGTAATTTTGACAAGTTTGACTTTCGGTATTGTAGTGTGCAGCGGTATCGGAAAGTTTGTATGGAGTGTCACAGGTGTGCTTTTGTTTGGGAGGAAAAATGCGGGAGGACTCCCATGCTAGATACATTATGTGTATCATTTCGACACAGAATGCCAGTGTATGGTATGCCAGTTTAGCAATGCCTAGCATGTCACCTACAGGCATGTGTATTAGGGCTTTTACATACACTTTGTTTAACAACTGACGTTTATGACGTATCGTCATCTTTATGTATTTGTAGAGCTGAAGTTGCCGGCCGAAGAAGTACAGACAAGGTAAGCGTGTGTGGTATTACCGTGACGGCGTTGATGTCGCTCTCGTGTCCCGGGAAGGTCTGCTTGCACTGGCACTCGCGGATGTCCCACAGCTTGGCGGAGGCGTCGCAGGCGCCCGACACGAAGGTGCGCTGGTCGGGCGCCAGCGACAGCGACATCACGTCGCCCGTGTGGCCCGTGAACTGCCCGCACTGCTGGCCCGTCTCGATGTCCCACAGGGCGCTACAACACAACACATCACACACTCCATTACATTCACCACTTTAAAGATAAATAATAAATATCCTAGGACATTTTATTTAGCACCATCTAGTCCCAAACTAAGCAGGGCTTGTACTATGGGTACTAGACAATGGATATAATACTTATATAGTTTTTTTTGTAAATACATACTTCTAATACATAAGAAACACCCAGACAAACACAAACACTTAAGTTCATCACATAAACATTTTTGTCCTGTGGGAATCGAACCCACAAACTCGTGGTCAGCAGTTCGGTACTCGAACCACTAGACCACAGATGTCAAATTACATACATTGGGGTTCTGCAGACCAATGCTCACTTTGGATTACTGCCTCCATCAGCAGTTTCCCGGCATTTTTCCATAACAATAATAACAAAATTTTCAGGAATCATTATGTTTGACCACTATTTATTATGACTAAAAATCAAAAATGTTTGGCAATAATTGAAGAAAGTTAAATAGATTGAAATATGTTTTAGAGACTAGATAGTGCTATGCTTATTTTGATGCAATAATAACAAAATGCTGTACAAAAAATCGAGTAACAGATTTTAACTGCGTAAAAACCGTTCAAAGTTTAATAAATAAACTGTGACTCATCGAGAATTTAATTTAATCGCATACACCGATTCAAATTGCATTTTTCATGCATGTTCGAGTTTAACAATGTTATTTATAACCTGAATTTGATTTTTTTATCGGTAGGATAGGATATAACTTCGGAAATGGTAGAAAAAGCAACATGGTTATTGTTCGACCATACACTGCCCTAAATGTTAAAGGGCAAAGGAAGGGACCTTTGTTTAAAGTGAAGTTTACATTGTCCAGTACAATAATTTCTTTTTAAAAATTACATAACTACTCAAGAACATACATACCATCACGCCCATATTCCCCGAAGGGGTAGCCAGAGGCGTACTAATGTACACCCACATTTCGCCAGTATGTTTAGGTCCCATGTAATAGGGGGCGAGCCTATTGCCATAAACCGGACACAAAAATCCAGACTCCGAGCTGCTATTGGGAATTTCTCAGAAAACCCAACAACACTTTGCTCGACCCGGGGATCGAACCCAGGACCTCTAGCGTAGCAGTCGCTTTTGGGACCACTAGACCAACGAGGCAGTCTACAAAACCTCGTAATATTCGCATAAAGGAAAAAACATTAAAAAGAACGAACATTGAAACATTTTCGGCTTGTAAATATGTTCGGCCTGCAGGGCCTGCATTAATGGTAACGTAATGATAAAAATACTAACATGTTACGTCAGCTGTATTTAATAACGAAAGATATATGGAAATTGACGTTTTGTTTAATATAATCAGCATAAAATATTAATCAAAACTGTTTATTTTTAGAAAACATCCATGCTCATTTTCGAAGCTTCTAACTTTTCGACGAAGACAGGATAATTAAGATCGAACTTCACTTCAGGTAAGTTCGTTTGATCAATAAATAATAACTAATTATTCATCATAATAATTGCTTACATTACCTATTACTTTTACTGGTTTTTTAAATATCTTAAGTGACATTTTACTTTTTATATTTTACACTAGCTTCCCGCCAGCGGCTTCGCCCGCGAGGTCTTATAATTTTTTCCCCCGTTTTTGCAACATTTTTCATTACTACTCCGCTCCTATTAGTCGTAGCGTGATGATATATAGCCTTACCCGATAAATGGGCTATCTAACATGGAGAGAATTTTTTAAATCGGTCCAGTACTTTTTGAGTTTATTCGTTACATACAAAAATTTAAATCTTTCCTCTTTATAATATTAGTGTAGAAGAACACATTGGTGAAAATTTGCATAAATCCTTTATGAAGCTTGATATTTACCATGTCATATCGCCAGAGCTGGTGAGGATCTGGTTGTCGTCGAGGAACCGGCAGCACGACAGGTACCCCGAGTGGCCGGGCAGCTCGCGGGACACGCGCACGTTGCCCTCGCGCGTCTTCAAGCTGTAACGTCACAAATACATCGTCACTAACATACATGCATGTTCCCTGAATGATTAGACCAGTTAGATAAGACATAGATCTCGCCTGTGTGCCGAAGTGTTAGGTAGTGGTGCACTATAGTCTGCGAGGAATTAGTTGGCCGTGCCTTAGGTATGTGAGCGGCGGGACGGAGGGGCGGGGCCGCCTGCGCGCGGTGGGACGGTGGGCGTGCGCGCTTGCTTTCGTTCACAGTAACCCACCGCCTCACCCCCTCCCTACCTAAGGCGCGGCCAACTAGTTCCGCGCGGTCTATTAATATAATTGGCGCATTGTGACAAGAGCCCTGACAGGACACTGCTACCTTAAAAAGCACATTTTTAACCTAAGACTGAGTGATACGCGATACTGCCGACGCTGTGAGGAGGGTGATGAAACATCACTCCACCTTCTGGCGGAATGTTCTTCTATTCGAGTCAATGGTAAATATTTTTATTTTATAATAATAAGGCCCAGTAAGTGGCCACGTTAATTGCACTATCAGTGGGGGTTTTTTTATACAGCAAGGATGGCAAACAAGGGCCCGATTGATGGTAGACGGTTACCGCAGCCTATGGACGTTTACAACACAGAAGCGTCACTCACGCGTTGCCGACCCTGCAAAAACCTCTTAAGAGGTTTATGCAAGATTCACTACACCGTCAGTTCAAGGGAATGTTCCTCTTGCTGCCAGCGCAGGGCATCCTTAGGAGCTCTGGCTCTGCGGTTCGTTAAGTCCTCAAAGGTGTTTTAATTTCTGTGACAAGACCAATATTTTTGTCTAACACGACTTACCTATAGATCGAGCATATGTTGTCTAGACCGCCGCACGCGACGTAGGAGCCGGAGGGTGCGTAGGCGCAGGTCATCACCCAGCTCGAGCGCAGCGGTATCGCGTGCACCTTGTTGGTCGTGTGGCTGTCCCACACGATCAGTTTACCGTCCTGACTCGCAGATACCAGGTTCCTGATGATGGAAAAATATGGAATTTAATAAAAATGAAACACATAATAAATATTCTGGGGCCATTTTTACACATCACCATCTAGTCCCAAACTAAGCAGAGCTTGACAACTGATTTAATATATACTTTTTTTTTTGTAAATACATACTTATTATACATAAGGAACACAATCACTAATATTCATCACTTTTTTTTTGTGTCCTAGGAGTCCGATACTGGAACTGCTAGACCAAAGACATAGTCACATTAAAGGATCTATAAATTACAGAAATAAAATAATATCATTCAATCAACATGTAACCAGGTCAAAGCTCAAACTACTGAATGGATTGGCCTGAAATTTAACGACTAATTTGGAACCGTGCACCTAGACATTTTCTTTCTACTTTCTTTCTTGACTTTCGACATTTCATAAGTGCCTGCATAAGGTCTATGTGAAAATAAAACTATTTTGATTGATTTTTGGCACACATGCAGTTATTAGGTTACTGGCCTAAGGCAATTCACTGTATTTGGAAAATTTGAAAAACGCGAGTAAGACCGAACAGCTACTTTTCCATAAAATAAAATAACTGGAAATGTTGCCCCGGAAACTAAAAATGTTGGGTATTTGGTATTATTTATTGAAATTAAGACGGAATCAATTAATCTATTACAACAAAATGCCAACAAATTATTTAAACATTGTATGCATAACCCGTTTAAATTATTAGATGGCATTTAAATGTACAATGATTGAATGGTTTATTTAAATTTCTAATTTATATTATTATGTAGAAACTATAAAATGTCAAGGAAAACATCACATGACTTGTTCCTAGTTTGTAGGTAAAATAATTGATATTTTTTTTCCATGATATTGTAATCAAGTGTAAATGATGATAATTTTATTTTTTATTTATGTTGTCAAATAGAGTACATAATACAAAGCATGTTTACATGATTGCTATCTTAAAGAATCAAAACACTGTTTTATTTGCAAAACATCAGCGGATTTCTGATTCATCATCAAATACATCAATTGTGACGTCACAGACACACAGGTCAGACCAACTACAAAACAGACAGACAGACTTAATATCGAAGAACTAAGCCAAACTTTAGTAACCGGTATTTGAGACCGTATTGCAGAAGAAATAAAGTTTATATTTGTGTTTTGTGTGCTCAGAAGTAACTAAAATGTTGAGGAAAAGCAAATAATTATTTTTATTGTTCAGTTGTGATAGCTCAATTGTGACGTGAAATAATACTTATTATTACACTACACACATTTAATTAATACTGATTTAGTATTTATAATACTTAGGTACTATTTCACCGTACCTACAGCAGTTAGCGGGGCTATACCCCGCTAACTGCTGGATAAATTAAAAATGGAACAAATAACTGCCAAGTAATTTAACGAAAACTTATCAGAAGGTGGTGAACATAAACAAATGTTTATTTGGCAGTGTTGCTACTAACTACCATTCGATTAATTTGACGAAACTCCCAAACAAACGGAGTCGCGTTCTGAAGCTATAGTGAGCAATAGATTACTTTCGAGACAAAACAAACGATATGATTATAAATATAGCATTTATTATTGTTGGCCACGCCGTGCGAGCGTCACAGATGGCTAAATAAGAGGTTTATTATAGGACTGGTCACGTTCACGATTCAGTTGAGAAATATCTACATAGTAAAATCTGTCTGTATATCCGCTCATTCTGAACCACGCATCGGATTTTGATGGGGTTTTCACCAACAGTTACAATATTTTTTCACGAAAGGTTTATAGATATAATTCATTTAGGTTTTATGTAAACTGCCTGGAATATAAATAAGAACGATTTGGTTGTTTGTTTGAATTTTTCGAATTGTATTGGCTCCGGTACTACTGTCTGTACCAAGATGAAAAATTCTTTGGGAAGCTACACTATCCCCGGGTGTATAATTTATAAGAAATATTTGTAATTGGCTCATAATGTCGACCCATTTACCCAATTTATGAAATCATTATCACCATTACCACTGAATGGCTATTTTTTTAACACGCTATAAATATATAATTGTCTAGCACATGATAGACGAAGTAAGCAACATATTTAACTTACGGCAAAGAGGTTGTATAAAAAAAAACTCGTGACTTTACTAGCACATGTCGAAGATGACGTTTTTCCTCAATAAATAGGTCATTTTAAGACAAGTATCAAGATCGTAAACCTCAATGACATCTCAATAGTTTTGGTCACGAACTTCAAGGCGCGTCACTAGAGGTTGACTCATTTTGTTTACCGTGTTGCTTTGTTACAAGAAATGTGGCTGGAACGTCGTTCATTGTGAAGTTTTATTTGACCGGACAGTAAGCAAATATATATATGAATTAGCGGCCGGTCCCGACTTTCCACTGGTATTTATAAAAACCGGACAAATGCGAGTTTGATTTGGGTTCGAACGAGGCCCTCTCCCAGATTTTCCCCTTATATTATTGCACCGAATTCGTTCCCATAGAAGTTGATTTTTTCACCCGTTTTTTAAACTTTTTTAATTGACTCTCCGCTGCTATTCGTTCAAAATCAAAATATACAAGTACTTATGACATGTCGAAACTAGGTGCACGGTTCCAAATTAGTCGTTTCCTATAAAAAAGAACCGGCAAAAAATCGATGGTTACTCTTTTAAATTTTTAGTTTACGTTATACTATGCTTCCTCGATAAACAGGTTATCTAACACTGAAATAATTTATCAAATCGGACCCATAGTTCCTGATATTAGCGCGTTCAACTAAACAAACAAATTCTTCAGCTTTATAATATTACTATAGATTTTTTTTTATACCACTGAGGTGGCAAACAAGCATACGGCCCGCCTGATGGTAAGCGGTTACCGTAGCCTATGGACGCTTGCAACACCAGGAGGTATCATTCGCGCGTTGCCGACCCGAAAAACCTATTAGAGGTTTATGGAGGATTCACTGGGCTGACAGTTTGAGGGAATATTCCACTTACTGCCAGCGCAGCGCATCCTTAGAAGGAGCTCTGGCGACCTTACTCACTGCAGGAACACCACACACAATAAAGTGTGTTTTCACAAGCATTGTGCAGGATTGAAGTCTCCTACAGTAACGTGCCCTTACAAAGATCATTAGTATTGGAGTTACCTGGAGTCACTGCCCCAGTGCATCGCGTAGATCTTGGCCAGGTGTCCGCGCAGCGTGCGGCGCGTCCGCATCTGTATGCGACCGATGGGCTCCAAGTTAGCCGTCGCCTGCGCAAGCGACGTGTCGCATGCCGCCTTCCTTGCATCCTGTGGACAGAGAAAAATTAATTATATTAAGTTTCTATTCGAACAACGGTATTGCCTAGAAATTGGGTCTGGGTTGGCAGTCACCTCGTGTCATCATCAACCCATTAATCATACCACTGCTGCGTAGAGGTCTCTTCTGATTACGAGGTTAGGTCCCTGGCCTAGTGCAGGTTGGCAAACTTTACACACCGTTGAGAACATAGGCTCTTAGGCTTTAGGCAGGTGGTCATGTACCCAGGCTATCACTACGTCGTGTAAAACACTGATATTTAGCCGCATCTGGTTAGATGGAAGCCGACCCCAACATGTTGGAAAAAGGCTAGAAAGATGATGATGATACAAAAACAAACTTGTTACTATCTTTCTTATTTTCTAACTATCTGTGGTATAAAAGGGTTCCTGGCTTAAAGTTACTATGATCAGCCATTAAATGTTTGCCTTCTATCTTTTGACTTTCGTGAGAACAGCCACTAGAATCTCCCATGTCTTCGGTTTCTCTCAATGTTTTAAATTGACATCGGGAAATATAATAGTTCGTATTCCAAGACACCTAGAATCACTATGATTAAGAACATTACTTATTTAGCATTATCCCTAACAATTTTGGCAGGGGCACAAATCAACACCTTTTATTAAGTCCATCATCTTCCTGCATTTGCCCCAATTTATTTGGGGTCGGCGCAGCCTGTCCTTTTTATTCCTTTTCTTTCATTTATCCCTGCTAGTCGTCACGTGCTCATTTAATACATTTTCCATATTGACCTTAACACAATCCATCCATCTTTTCTTTGGCCTTCCTGTATCCCTCCGAGTGACATTCAATGTCATCAATTAATAAGACCATTATAAATAACACAACATACCATCACGCCTGTATTCCCCGAAGGGGCGGGCAGAGGCGTATTAATGTACATCCACATTTCGCCGGTATGTTTTAGGTCCCATGTAATACGAGGGGGGCGAGCCTATTGCCATCAACCGCGCACAAATCCACACTCCAAGCTATTACTGGGAATTTCACAGAAAACCCAACAACACTGCTCGACCCGGGGTTTGAACCCAGGACCTCCAGCGTAGCAGGTGCGCTATACTCGCAGTCCATAATACTCACTCTGATAGCATTTTTTAGCGTCTCCGCCTCCTGGCGCAGGCTGTCTAATTCGTTCATGGTAGCCGCTTAGCCACTGGCCTCTCAACTGTACCGACCGCTCGACAACCGCGCGCCGCGTACGATATCACGCAACGCACCGACCTCTGCAACAAACAGATGACGTTACATTAATTATAATAATTAATCCTTACTATTATAAATATCCTTAATATTAAAAATGCGAAAGTAACTCCTGTCTGTCTGTCTGTCTCGTTTTCACGCCAAAACGACTAAACCGATTTAAATGAACAGCACACAGATAGTCTAGAGCCTGCGAAAGGATATAGTCCACTTTTTAATGCGAAAAAGGGCTGTAAGGGCTGTTCAAATAGGGGATGGAAGTTATGCTCGCCAAATTTTGGTACGCGCATAACTTCCGAACAACTGCACTAAATTGAATAATTCTTTTTTGTAGTGTTCATTATTGTTAGGGCAAGGTTTGTGTGTATATTTTTTAATCCACCATATACAGAAGGCTGTTAGAGGAAAAGTCAATCTTAGGCTACCAGAGATTAGCCTGAGCCTTTTCCCAACCTTGTTGGGGTCGGCTTCCAGTCTAACCAGATGCGGCTGAATATCAGTATTTTACACGAAGCGATTGCCATCAGACCTCCGCAACCCAATTTCTAGGCAATACCGACATTCGAAGGATAGACTGGTTGTCAGGCTTTTTGGGATTCTGACTAGGTACCACTAACGATTATCATAGGTGTTCGTATGACAACCGGGACCCGACGGCTTTACGTTCTCTCCGAGGCACGGAGGGGTCTCGATGTTTATAATGTTCACCCATCCCAACCAACCTTGCAAATCGGTTGATCAGCGTAGTTATAGCTTAGCCACGAATAAGTAGTAAGAAACTTCATTTATAACATCGACCCGTAAACTAAGTAAACATGGCATCCTGCCAACCCTCTACAGGTGATCAAAGCATTATGTCAACACAGCAGCTTGGAGGTACAAAACTGCAACCGTATAATAAGTCAAGCGCGGTGATAATTATTGGCGGTATCCTTTCCGCCACGCGCGGTTATATCCGGCATCGCAACCGTGCATTACAGCGGTCGATGAGGCACAGGCGTCTACAGGTTATAAAAAAACAAAACAACAGACAACATTCAAGTACTAAAAGCAACTACGACAAAACAGCAACACTTAAAACCTTTGCTTTTTCCAAAGAGAGCACATAAAGTTGCTCAGGGGTCAAGGATCTTCGCAATGCAATTTTATCACATCACAGTGCACACAACAAGCGGGTCGTCCTCGGTGGAGTGTTGTACGCATGCGCGGGTTTTGACAGGACCTGAAGGCTGCGACGCATGCGTGAAAGGACTGCACAGAACAAAGCTAGGTCTCCGGCACGAGTTGATACGGATATTTCTTAGTAAACTATTACAATCGATCTGAATACGAGGAAATTGAGATTTCCGGTAGTTCTAAGCACCTGAATGTTGATTAGCAACATAATATTGATCGACTGTAGGGTATATAAACTAAGTATTGCGGTATTCTTAATTAGTCATTTAAAATCGTGATGCTCAGCAAAAATTATATAACTATTATGTATTCGTAAATATAAAACAGCCGTGCATATCATATAAATAATTATTTTTTGTATGTTTTTTTAAGTTGTATAATTATTGTTGGTGTAGGTTTTCAAATGGTGTGTTTTGATTGGGTGTAAATCCTGTTAGGCTATGTTGATTTTTGGTAAATAAATAAATAAAAATAAAACAACCATACTTGTTAGGGAGGTATGAAAAGCATGTTTTTGTACGGATATTAAAATCTGCTTCCGTATTTTTGTGTCCGCAAAACCCGAAAACTAGTGAATTCACTTGAAATTTTTACACAACGTTGCATTTCTGAGTGTCTTCATTAAATGACCTAAACCTAAAACTTTCTGTCCGGTTAGTGGCAATAGGCTCGCCACAGTTGCCACATACCGAAATAGGGGCGTACATTAGTACACCACTGAGTCTCTTATCCCTCAGGGATGCATACGGGCGTTTTGGTATGTAAGTACATAAATCCACTAACGCCTTTCTTTCACATGTGTAGGCAGACACTAGAGACTGCGACTTGCTACAATCCTTTAATACTTATTTTTGTTTCTGCCACATACATCTTGTCATACACACATAAATAAGTATGTATGTATGAAAACAGAAACTTACTTCAAGGAAAAAGCGTAAAATTCCCATGTCAATATCGTTCCGGTTTGTTCCCCAACTCTGGTTTTCCTTGGTCAATATAGTTTATTACTTTATTCGAAGCAGTTTCTTGGCACGTTGGCGCAGAGTAAACACAGTAGCGTTGCACTCTCGGCCCGTAGTGTTATTGTTTTTATTTTTAAAGAGCTGAAGTATTTCATCACTTACAAAATCAAGTGAGTACCACGCCTGTGTTTAGTGCAGGGTTAGGCAGGGTTTACCCGCCGTTAAGTTTCAACTTCTGAACAAAAAAGTATTAAACAGATATCTTTCAGAAATTATCTTATAAAAAAAATATAAAGAACTAAGTTTTTTTTTTACACGGGTGTCATTACTTCAGCCCATTGTTCCGCTGCGATTGTCCTGCGTTGCGTCAGCGTTTCGCAACGATACAGCCGTACAAACGAGACGTCAATCCTGACTACCAACCATTGTGAGAACTTAAGTAATTCCATGGAAAATTATATGTTTAAGATAAATTATTCGTGTGTCGTTATAATAACGTGTGTTTAACTGTAGCCTTGTACAACTACATAGAGAGATATGACATTCGTACACAGGCTAATGTACAGACAACAAACGCTACAACGAATTGGCAATGGTGGTAGGTATCTAGAGCTACGAAGGGACCGGAGTAGCCGTTCTTGGGGGCTAGACAAGTTGCATTTTGACATTCGAATCGACAAACAAAATGTATGAAAATGACATTAGTGACAGCCCGATTTGTCGAAAGCTTGTGTCATTTCCATAGATTTTGTTGGTCGATTCGAATGTCAAAATGCAACTTGTCTAGCCCCCCTGTACGTATAGTACTGTTAGTTATTATGTGGTGTAGCTTTATTTGATGATTCTAAATACAGTAATGCTTGTCAGGCAGATTGAATGAATATTGAAACGAAAACGGTCTTAATAGACGTAAAAAAGATAGTTGTATTTAATCGTTCCGAACACCCGTCATTGCACCCCTTTTCTGTCCCCAAAACATGTGAATGAAATCTAGTTTGAACCTCTATTTCTATATACATATATATAGAACACTCCAATATCTTTAGTTTTATCGTCAACGCAGTTTGCAGTAAACTGCGAAATGCCTGTGGCCTGTAAAACCTAAATTTACTATTTAAAAAGTTTTTTCAATTCACGGTAAACTGCAGACTCTTTTTAGACATCAACAAAATTAAACTGCACCAGACATCAAACACAGGGCACGTAGCTTTGTATGGCGGTCGTATAAAGTAAAAACAATTTGTTGTTGAACTCCCTCGGGCGAGACCCAACCCAACCCGACGTTCTGATGCTGACATTTGACCTGCTGTTGATGACGTAGACACGGCCATGAGAGCCGAAAATGTACCGACAAACGCTACCGAGCAGTATTTTTTTAATAATTTGCTTTTGCCAGCGACTTCATCCACGAGGAATTGTTACTTTTTATTTCTTACTAGCTGTCCCGACAGACCTTGTTCTGCCCCTTCTGCCCCGTTAGAATTATCTTTGGTATGCCTTTAAGTTGATTAGTTTGCATATCATTTCTATTTCTTCCTAACGTTGTTTTGTTTTGATTGACGTCGAATGTTTGACAGTCAAAGTGGCTAAATGGGGAAAGAAAATTGTTATTTTTCCCCTTTTTCCTCGTATTTTTTAGGTTATTTCTCTCCATAAGAACCTTCCTCAGACTTCATCAAACACAACAAAAAAGAAATCAGCCAAATCGGTACAGCCGTTCTCGAGTTTTGCGCTTAGCAACACATTTAGCGATTCATTTTTATATATAAGATTAAGTGCCTAAATACAAAGTTTCATTATTTCATTATTTTATCACAAACTTTCATCCCCTGTTAGAAAAAAGGTTTCTTAGTTAGACAAACTAGGTAACGTGAAAGAGGTTTTGATGGAAAAAGAATTGAATGGAAAATAATGTAATGTCACACACACTATATTAATTATTTTTTATGAATTAATACATTACATTCATTATTAATTTGTGTGGGTCTTATCCTTGCCAAAGAATTAAAAATATCAGTTATCTCTTTCTAATCCCAAACAATAATCTCACTCTTCTTTGGGTACACCACTGTGCTAAAAACTAAGAAATTAAGTTGCACACAATGCACACTTCAGAAAAACTGATTGAAATTACTTTACACACAGATTTCAGGAAGGAACAAAAAACAACATCCACATTTCGTAATTTTCCGAACAGCACTTTCTCTGTTTTTTCACAGTGCATAAATCAAGTAAGAGTTTTGTAATGTAACTATTCAGTAAGTAGCTAAAATTAGTTGCTCTTGTTATTGTTAGTGTTCTCGTTCTAAGTGTTTACGTTACAATTTTAGGGTTGCCATGTTGTAATCTTATTAATAAATAAAAAGTTTGTGAGGATGGATGGATGTTTGTTACTTTCCGCAAAAAACAACTTAACAGATTATGACAAAACTTTACAGTATTATAGCTAATACATCAAAATAACACATCTATACTTATATTTAATTTAATTTAATTTATACGCTACGACTAATAGGAGCGGAGTAGCAAAGAGAAATGCTGCAAAAACGGGGGAAAAAAAGTTATCAAGACCACGCGGGCGAAGCCGCTGGCAGTAAGCTAGTAGGATATAAAAGTGTTTTAGAATGCGAGTGAAACCGCCTAAAATAAAACTGTTGTATGTGTGAATTTTCTAACAAACTTTCCTTATTCCCTTAGTATACCTAAAACGGTAGATAGAACCATAGTAATAAATAGGAATTCTAAAATTAAAGCTTACTCTTATAAAAAATACTAAACACAAATGATCTTGCCAAATGCCTTGTGTACCATTTTATGTACTGACCCCCTGTTTGGTCATGCGGAAATCCGCACATGGTACCCTTACCACCAGGGTGGCAACAGCAGGGTATGGTCAGACACATGCCGACTATATATGATGGCCGTAGGATCCGAAACACCCCTGAAAAAAGCTTATGGGACAACAATTAACCTTTTGACCGCCAGAGCAAAAGCGCTTCGCCGTGCCCTCCACGCCAAGCCGACAAATTCAGTTCTTAAGATATATCAATAAAACACGTTAAAGTAATGATTTAATATGTTTATTTTGTATTTTTCTATGATCTGTTTCTTGGCATCTATAGATGTCGGTGGCGCACAGGGCACGCTTGCGCATGGCATCTATACATGCCATTGGCGTTCAAAAGGTTAAAAGTCCTTTTAACAATCGTACCAACAGCAAAAAGGGATAAGTATCTGTCGAAACCAGTTCTCATTTAGCTAATTACGACAACTAACATTATACCAGCGGTCAACCCTAGCAATTTCATAATCGAATGTGGTCACACTATAACGACACGGTAAAATAAAATAAAGCAAGCAAACACACACAGACGCAATGAAAACAATTGATATAAGCGTTTATATGGTAATTTTGTGTCTAAACAGGGAAAAAAGATTCAAAATGGTGGCTTATCAGTGTCCAAACAATAGGTGTGTTATGGGATGGCATAACAGTGATTGCTTTTGGATAGCTGTTGGGTAATAGTAGCCTAGGAAGGAGGATAATGTATGGAGTTATCAAAATTTCGGTAATCGTAATTGCTAATTTTATCATCTGGAAGTTACCTCTAAGAAGTAACTTAGAAGATAGTCGTCTCTGACTATTAACTCTAGACTCTAGGATTATTAGTGAGAGACGACGCTAAGCGTAAACTAACGCTTCTTATTTGACATACGGAAGCATTACTTTACGCTCAGCGACGTTTCTGAATATTAGCCTAAGAGGTTTTTGCAGGGTCGGCAACGCGTGAGCGATGTTTTGGTGCTATAAACGTCCATAGGCTTCGGTAACCGTCTACCATCAAACGGGCCGCATGCTCCGTTTGCCCCTCTTTGTGATATAAAAAAAAAAATAGGTAATACAGGCTGGTAGGCTTGATGGAACGTTATGATTAAACCACTACCAAATCTCACTCTCTACACTGAATGATTGGCAGCAGAAGAATTAAACAGAGAGGAGTGGAAAGAAGCAATAAGGCTTTTGACCTGCAGTGAGACGATAACTACAGAATAGAAAATACTCCGTCATTCATCACAGTTGGTAAAGGACAATGATGGCGGAATGACGTATTATGTGACACATGAGGATAAATACCGGCCAACAGCACAAAACAAAGTCTTAAAACCATCAAAGTAGCTTGTTGAAATAAAACCCGCCTTCGTCGCACGTTTCCGCTTCGTTAAGAACTACTAATGCGTTGCGGTTACGTGCAAACAACCTCTCGGGACCGGCTGTGACGTCATTACACATCAATACACGCGATTACCGTAAACTTGTTATTCGTAACTATGCTGGTTAGTATAGGGAAAAATCTGCTATACTGATAGATTGGACTATATATTAAAATACGTTTTCTATTTCTATCAATCCACAAAATAATTAATTATCACTCGCTTACAACGGTGAAGGAAAATATTGTGAAGAAAGCTGCATGCCTGAAATATTATTCGACGGCGTGTAGCGTGTGGACTACAGCCTAAACCTTCTCATTCTAAGAGGAGTCTCTTCCTCGCTGGACACAGGTCTCCTCAGGAGACCCGTATACCGACTCGAAATAGAATATGGGTTGAAGACAAAAACAAATGTTGTACAGTTTTAAATAAGGTTGAAAGATAGAATATTGTAGCCCCCATACGACTTGTTTTTGTTACTAATATTTTAGAGCAAAGCTAATAAAAGACATGACACCACTTGCAATTCTGTTAGCCGTAAAATATTATGAGCGCAAGCATAGTAAACTCGAAAACCAATTTAGAATCCCTGAAATAACTTGTTCGGAACATCAATTCATCACTTTCAAGACGTGTTTATCCCCAGTGAGAAAATTGTGACAGGAAAAAGACATTAGCTGAAGAAGTAGAGAAAATCGCGGGGTCATTGGGTGGGGGCAAACACCCGCCCGTTTGTACGAAGAATGAGGGGTTAAAAGGACGCAGGACTGTACAGGACAACACGGACAAGGACTGATAAGCGAGGAAGTTTCCCAATTTCAAGTTGCTGTACTGTACGTTATAACTGAGACTAATTCGTATTGTGTTGGGAATCAGATCGAATGACCCTCCTATGCTGCTGATGCATTGTCAATCTGCAAGATAGAAGACTGGAAAAGAACACCCTTTCTCCCAAAAGTTAATCATAAGGTTCTCTGATCTAGAATTCTATAACCTTTTAGATCGAAGCAATTATGTCCCAGTTAATTTAACAATATTTGCTTTGATGAAAGTTTATAGTTAACTTAAGCATAAACTAAAAAACTGAGGCCTGCTTATCGTTAACAGAAACTGGTCAACTCAAAGCCGTTATGACTCTAAAAGGCCATTCCAGAAATTGCCCTGCATTTCTGAGTCTGTACTAAGTCCATGATTCTACAAGTTTGTTACGGTGTTTCTTCCCAGAGGTCGTCAAACGACTAATACAGGAGGTATTAGTAAAAAAATGTTAAAGTCATGTTGAAGTGTCTTTAAAAGATCTTAAGTAAATATCATTAATAATCCTAGCTTAAATCAAATATAAGTTAAGTTGACTGATGCATAAAGTCCACTTTCGAACCAAGTACCTAGATCGTAAATCGTAGTACGTAAATCTTAAGTTGAAGGCGCCCGATAGTCTCATAAACAGTTAAATAGCATGTTTAAAATTAGAACAAATATATAAACGCTGATGCCATGAGAAACTAGTTTATCCCGGAATTAACCAACATAACGAACCATATAAAGAAAGAAAAATTGTTTATTTCCTTAACCAAGGAAACACAGACAGATTTAAAATAACATATTCAAAATTACACTGGCAGCACGTTCCAATGTCACAGCACAACGCTGTAGCACTGACACTGACAGTGACAGTTAGAATGCACTTGTTGGCGACCACCATGCCCGAACACCGATAGGTTATGTTAGGTTGTACAATATACTGACGGTGCATAAAGCATTTTCAGACGATAAAAAAAAGGTTGTACAATATACAGTTCGCCTGTGTTTTAAAGACCCACATAATAAGGGCCTATCGCCATTATCCATGTAAAAAATCAAATAACTGCTCAACCCAGGAAACGAACCCAAGTCCTCACACTCAGAAGCCTAAAAGTCATTAAATCAATGAGAAAGTATTGATTACTCAAGAAAACTAAAAACCACTATGTAAAGCCATGAATAAATAAATACGGTGTTAGGGATTCCTTATAACTATATGTTTATAGCCCGGATTTGGACGAGACATCTACATGATCGATCGTCTGGGTTAACAACCTGTGCGCGGCAATTATATCTACCCTAATAGCGTATGTTTAAAGTCGGCCATATTTTAAGACGCCTCAGGAAAATATACGTTTGCTGTGTTTAAATGGACTTTGAATTTATAGACATTAAATTTTAATACTATAATTCAAATTGATCGAATCGATTTCTCGATTTCTCAGTGTCGAGTAATAATAAACGAAGTGACAATGTGCGTAAAGTGGATAGTTAGTTACCAATAATGCCCTTTTTCTCTAACGTCCCCTAACTTTAAAAGGAACCCTAAGCGATTTTAAATCGTGTTAACTGTAGATTCAGTCAACTTTTAGTGCATATTTTCACACAAGACTGACTAGAATAATAACTACTTATTGATTATAATAAATTGTTCACATTATTAAACTTTCAATGGTTTTTTAAACTTACGAAGACGTTGATGAAAATAAGCATAACCGAATCTGTTCAATCCGTATGAACTATTTTAAATTCTTTATCGTCACTCAAACAAGCGTGGGATCGAGATATGAAATAATAGCTTGTTCGTGGTTTTGTACATCTCACAAAGAGATTGATCAAAATGTCAATATGCTCTGATAGCACGAGCAATAAGATATGTTGAATAAAAGACAGGAAGTTTGAATTCAATGAAGAACATAGAGCTGTTTTGAATAAGTTGAAGATGAAGTTGGTTACTCAACCAGTATTGAAGATGAGAAGACTCAACTTCACACACAAACGTAACAGTAAACAATACACTAAACAATCAACTTCTCTATATAATGTATCATCTCTTATATGTAAATCAGAAAATGTAGTATACCACTCACAGTGGAAAGCGTGAAGAGATACACCGTATATTTTCCGGAAACCAGTAAACAAGCAATCACATTATTATAAAGGGAAAACTGGAGGAAACTGGTACTAGTCGGAATAACTAAAAATATGTTGTGATAGCGAAATTCTCGTGTATACGTGGAATCTCGGAATGATGCTCTAGCGCGCCAAGCTTTGTATTAAGGTAAATACGATTCCCAAAACATTGTTTATTGTGCTACCGTATGTTGATGGGCGTATTCCTGTAAAGGATTATATAAATAATTCTACCTTCTCTTGTGGACTGGAGACGAGACAAGCCAAGTAATGCACGATATCAGGTGATAAACGAATCTACCTACTAGCCTCACTAATATTATAAATGGCGAAAGTAACTCTGGCTGTCTGTCTGTCGCGGTATCACGTCAAAACTACCGAACCGATTTAAATGAAATTTGGTACACAGATAGTCTGGAGCCAGAGAAAGGACATAGGCTACTTTTTAATGCGAAAAAAGGACTGTTAAGGGTTGAAAGAGGGGACGAAAGTCGAAGTCGCTGGCGGAAAGCGAGTCATCTATAAATGAAGAATGTGACTGGCTGCCTGAGTGACCATAAATCAACGCACAGCTGAAACCGCTGGGTCTAGAAGCATGAAATTTTTCACATTTTCTTAAATGACGTAAGTTTGCACAAAGGATATTGGGAAATTCCTACGGGATTGGGAAAAATTACGCGAGTAACACCGCGAGGAACATGGTCGTATATGTCATGTGTATAGCATGCCATGTTCTGGCATTCTGGCGTGACAGAACTCTCTGTCGAGTTCGTCTGGTGTACCACTTCACAGAAAATTCTATGTAACAGCTTCAACTATTACGTGCCAAAGTGAAACCTCTGACGGAATTAACATCTTTAGCTATGTTTATACAGACCTATGACGAAGTAGCGGAGGGGAAATACGGGTAGAATGACGTCATCGGTTGAAATAGAACTTATACCGGCTTCATAGTTTCAGTTCAGAAATATTTTGAACCCTAAATGCTAGACGTCACGAATAAGTTTTGGGTGGTTGAAATGCTTGCTAATAATTATGATGACTTGTAATCACGTTATTAGAGCCATTTAAGCCGTCTATTGTTAATTTTAGGCACCAGAAATGTGCAATTATTTTAATTATGATACTAAAATATGTATGTACTAATTAAAAAGTGTTAACAAATAATGAAAAAAAAAATACGGTAGCGCAGGCAGTGTTAATTATCTAAATACACATGTTTGTAAATGAATAAACGTTTCATGAAAAAAAAAAACAAGTTGAAGAATGAATTAGGAAATTGTGTGAAAACCTTCATAAATAATTTGTCTGCAACATCCCACGTTGCGTACATCTCGTGTGTGTGTGTAACCGGCCCAGTGGACCGAGTCATATTTAACTAGTTACACGCCAACAGTTTCAGGCAGTTATTTAAGCAATCAACACATGTAAGCCGACGGAAACGCAACTGAAATGGAAGGTACATGCAACTGTTCAATACTACCATAGGGTTATTGAACCTTATCCTATCATTACTAATACATATTATAAAGACGAAAGATTTGATTGTTTGTTTGTATAATAATAGGCTCCGAATTAGACCGATTTGAAAAATTCTTTCAGTGTTAGATAGCCCATTTATCGGGGAAGGCTATAGGCTATATACTATCACGCTACGACTAATAGGAGCGGAGTAGCAATGAAAAATGTTGCAAAAACGGGAAAAATATCACTTAAACGGGAACGAAGTGGCGGGCAGAGGCGTGAGCAATATTTTGTATTCACGATTTCGATGACAATTACAATATGGACGAAACGGACGGGAGCGAGAAATCGATAGATACAGTTAGGTCTCAAATCTGGGAAAATTCATCTTCTCTATTTTCACCCTAGCAGAGCTTGGTCGCCCAGATACAAGGGAATTATATAAACTTATAGCTGTATTATTTTTGTATAAAACGTTACCCCAAACTAGAATTTACACATGTTTGCAATACATTAAATTGTTGTTTAACATGAGGCGAGTTGTGTTCAAGCGCAAGCCTATCCAAGATAAAAAAAATGTTTATGACTCACATAGGTACATAAAAACCCAGACCCGAAAACCTGTAAACTTTATTTTTTACTAAAAAAAACCCGTGTGCAGCTTTTTCCCCAGGTTTTCCGATGGATTATACATTTTTTTTTACTAAAAACCCCATCGATGTCCCTACCAACAGTACCAATTCAGGAATTAATTTAAAATCTCATTCTACAAGTAAAACGGATATCAGGATTAGATTAGCTGGCTTGCTGACCCAGATAGCGAGGATTCGATTATACGACTGCCCTCTAGCGATGGTTAAATATCTGAAATTATACAAGGTGGAAGGGACATCGACGCACATCCGAATACTATGATTCTACATGATTCTGGCCCCCTGCGTTGAAATTTTCCATAACATTTTTCATCAATTTTTGAATTTTTGTGCTGTTTTTTTACTTGAACATGTAAAAAAATTAGATTTATAATTAAAAATCAGTATTTAATTTATTTCGGATCGCGCGCGCGATAACATTCACCGCGGAGCGATATGATGGCGTTTTTAGTAATACACTGCACGCTCAAAAATGACAATATCTGTAATAACCGATCATTTTCTACATGAATGACTTAGGTCATTTTATTTTTGACCTTGAGTGAAACCTTGTCACGACGTTTGTGCGTCGATGTCCCTTCCACCTTGTAGAGTGACAGGTCCTTGGAGAACAGAGACTGATAGCCAACGCGTATTAGACATTTCAATGCCTTTGTTAATCTAGCAAGAAAGATAGTAGCATCATTTGTTTTTATTTGTAAGACTGCGCACTTCATGCATGCATGCTTACATGTAAGACATCTTGAGGAGGAACAAGAACTGTTGCATGTTACCATGCCCTTTATAAGCATAAAAAAGCCATTCAAAGATTGAATAGTTTTGAAATATTTCGCATCACAAGAATGACGCGCATCAAAATGACTAATAATTATAGCCATCTGATGTATATAATAAGAAAACTGTACAATTTTGTGTGTTTGTACAAGCCTTTTTTTTCATCCATCACCATTCACCATTCATCCGATTGTGATGAAACTTCGGTAAGTTGTTCTTTCTACACCTATGTATAAGTTTCACATAAAGCCTATTGAGACACTCTCTATATATTTAAAACTTTGTGACTACAATAATAGTGCCATCGCGTGGCCTTTGGCAGTTCCGATTATTTCGTCTCTTGAACTTGAGAAACTACTACAACAATTAATCACACATTATCAATCTTTTTAATATTGTTTTTGAATAAGTTTTTGTTTTTTAGATCTGGCTCGAGTCCAGTCCAGATACTTTATATCCAGATTATTATGCAACAAGCCCCTCTCGACATATATAGACCTGAAGGACCTAAAACCTTACTACAATGAGTAATTATGTCGATACGTAATATGTAGTCGAGTTTCGCGTTACTTTGAATACGTAATCGATTAACACTATGCCATTGTAATCTGAATCGATTTAATTTGGTATTTCCTCCGTCTCAAATGGAGGTTGCAAATGCAATCAAATCGATTGCTACTGCAATACTTACTAATATTATAAATACGAAAGTAACAGAAACTACAGAACCGATTTTAATGAATTTTGGTACAGAGATAGTCTAGAGCCTGAGAAAGGACATACTTTTTAATGTGAGAAAAGGGCTGTAAGAGGTTGAAATAGGGGATGAAAGTTATAAAAAAATACCCATATCACGCGGGTGAAGCCGCTGGCGGAAAGATAGCATGATATAAAAAGTAATCTGATAAGAAAGTTCAAATGATTAAGCGAAAGTGGTGTATAGTCTCTGCCTACCTCAATGAGAGAAAGGCACAATAATATTTTTATGTCAATGCGATAAAATCTCGTCGGTTCGATTTGCGCATTGGTTTATCAAATTAGCAGTCGATTTCATTTCGAGTTGTCGACATTGTCCCAACACTGAACAAACACATTTGAATGGCCTACAAATTGGATATCGTTAACAAATTGTGATATTTACACGACGTTAGTATAAAGCAACGTTTTTAAAAGAAAATAAATGTCTACACAATACCTAGTTACCTACTTAGTCTTATTTTGCTCGAATAATTGGATATCGATGATTTGTATGTATGACTAATAGGAGTAAATTCCATTATTTGTTGTGTTCAACTGTTCCGTTGAGCTCACTCAGACAAAGAGAGTGCAAAGTATGTTACACCTTGACCATAAAGAAAGGAAGTAAGAAATATTGACATTGATAAGATTAATCATTTTTAAAATAGGTACAAGTTCAAATCAATGAAACGACAACTTTCAATGATTTTACAAATAGAATCAGTAAATTGAAACATATTCGTAAAATAACTATTTCATTTGGCGTGTGCATGACAAGATGTATGAACTAGAACGACGCAAAAGAAATATGCACGAATCGTAGGAAATGGCGTTCTGTAGTTTCTGCTTGTCCCCTGTGGAATAAGGCGTGGCTATATGATTGTATGATCTCATAAGTAAATCGCATGTTGGTCTCATAAGCTGCCCATGAAGATACCTTCGAAGATCCATCTTCTATTACTTCAAGAAAAAGAACAGAATTTGTCCGTCTTTCGAATTGGTGATTTTTGACAGATGTGTCTAAGAAATCTGTCAGTCAGGTCATTCAATTCAATTCAATTCAAATATTTTATTTCAATTAGACCATATAAATAGGTACTTTCGAAAAGTCAAACTAGTTGCACGGTTCCAAAAAGTTGGACTTATGGAGAAGAGCCGGCAAGAAACTCCACAGTCACTCTTTTAAAAAAAAAAAAAGTTTACAGTAGTTTTGAGGATAGTGCAGTTCGATACGTAAAATTAAAGAATAAGTACTTACCTATATACAAAAGAAAAAAAAAAAGATTCAGGATCATTAGACGACTTTTACAATACAATTCAAGTAGCACACTGCTGCAGCAATCTGTTACACAGCTTACTGATAAGTTCCCGTTAAATTAGCTGGAAGACAACTTCACAAAAAATGTTGTTCCATTTTTTAATTTAATCGGCAGTTAGCGCCTATCCTGTGGTGGTGTAACCATTAAGATGGTTCATTTGTCACGCCTCTCACATAAGACAAATATTTGTGTCATCGTCATCATCTTCCTAGCCCTGTCCCAATTTATTTGGGGTAGAGTAAGTTATACTCTTCCATTTATTCCTTTCAGCTGTCATCCTATTATACACAGACTGATCCACAGATTGATTCGAATCTGATTTTACTTTGAGTTAATAGTATGTTTTTAAAATCCCCATGACACAGGGCTTGTCACCAACTACGGGACAAAAACAAAAATCATTGTTTACCAAACGGTATCCTCGTCAGCGCCGCCATCTCATTGTTACTGACAGTTTTACAAGAGTGCGGGTCATTAGCCTGTCGAGTCTGACACCCGTTCAATAGGGCAGCGGCATCGACCGGATCCCCCCAATTAGGTTAACAAGGGATTTGCCTACATTCGAGTTCAGTTTTGTTTGAATCAAAACAACCTTATCGGATTTATGTGTAGGGGGGGGGGGGGGGGAATGTTTTGAATTGAACTTAATTCGTGGATGTTATCACGTCATAAACTTTGTGATAGCAAAGGGTCCTTTATCATGATAAAATTACTCACGGTGGATCAGTTAAATCGTCTTACATAAGCATAAGTTCTTCTATAGTGACGGCAAAGGCTTACATGACGTGGCAAAAATAATGACAGTCAATACTCAGCATGTTGATAAGCAAGACTAACTGCCTCAGATTGCCTCTACCAACTATTTATAAATATTGCTTCACTCTTAGAGTGTGTCGCATGGAAGGAGCCGTGCCGTGCCCTCATCAATATGGAGGGAAGTGACCTCTCGCTGCCGACCGTCGTTCGCTCCTCCTTCCGCGAAGCTGTCATGTCGCAGAAGGAGGCTGCGGGGAAAGGGATTAGGAAATCCACAGTACCACCCCGATCCCCAACAGGCGCGCCGGGCGTAGGAGGAGGGCCGACAATGCCCTCTTCCGGCCTCCATAGATGACGGCTCCGGGGCCGGTAAACGCGGAAAAGTCCGCCGGCCCCTATCCATAGGAACCATTGGTTCCGCCTACTACAACTACAAAGCAAGATGACGTTGGTGCACGCGCAATTGTGTGCTTAGCATATCAGCAAACGCTAATGCGAAGTGCGATGGGGTTGCGGGTGACCATTCTGGCAGGTTTTTCTATGAAATTCCCAGTAGCAGCTCGGAGACTAGATTTGTGCCCTCAGTGGCAATAAACACGCCCTCTACTTCGTGGGACCTAAAAATACCGGCGAATTATGGGTGTACAGTCAGCAACGAAAGTCGTTGAACACAGCGAAATTTTAAAAACATCACAGTATCAAAACTATTCTTTCGATTTTGACTGAGGTAAAACATATAATTGTCCTCCATTATGAGAATTTGTACTGCCTTCGAGGGTCAGTGAATTCTGAATATTAAAGATGTTAAAGCGTTTGGAAGATTTTATAGTGTTCAGGTACTTTCGTTGCTGACTGTACATTAGTACACCTGTTCGGGGAATACATGTGATATGCTACCACTAAAATTCAACTTAGTATGGTAGAATGAAAGCTGTAAGTATAATGGCCGGCCATATTTGTTAGATCCGGTCGGTGCCAGTGCCCTACAGTGACGGCGCAGGTGCGGCTAACGACCCACTAGTTGATCCAGTCGCGTAATACCGTTTTGTCTGCGAGTTAAAAGTCCTATATGTACGCGGTTGGAATGTTATATATAAAATCTATACTAGAGTATGTTTATTTGATTGAACGTGCTAATCTCAGGAACTACAGGTACTTTTTCCCTTGGTTTTCCGACCCACGACGATCTATCCTTCGGCTACCTAAATAACTTATTTGGTTTACCATTACATCTGTATTCCCCAAAATGTTAGGCAAAGGCGTAATAGTGTACATCTATAGTTCGCTGCTAGGTTTAAATCCCTATTAACCAGGCACAAATCCTACCTCCGAGCTGCTTCTGAGAATGTTATAGTCTAAAATCAAAATAACACTGTTCGACCTGGGAATCGAATTCAGGACATCAAGCGTAGCGGGCGCGTATAGGCCAAGTAGGTTAACGAGACAGTAGACAAAAAAAACACAACATAATATAATGCTTTCCAATTATATGTTGTTAAAGGCACCTTTATATCGATCGTATCCGAACAATTAGGTTAATGAAGGATTTGTTCGTAGACAGAGAAAAGCTTTTACTGAAATGTTGTTTCAACTCCGCATTTTTTGCCATTATTAATTCACTAAACTCCGCTCCCAACTTTGCCTAGCCAGTAACCTTTATCGTCTTTCGAGATTAACCAAATAACTGTGATCTCTGATCCGCATACGGTAGAGAAATGAAAATAGAATTATAATTAAGAATTCGTCGTTGGATTTAAAACTAGATTCTAAGTGTAAATGTCAATGGAATTAATCCTGCAGTTCTTAAGATATGCGGAGCCGGAAACAGACTAATAATACATACGCATTATTATTCACATAAATTCTAAACAATAACTTGATAAACTAAAAATTATTTTCTAATAACAGTGCTTATTTTTAATGATAATCTAGGTATGACGAACACCTATGACAATCGTTAGTGGTAGTCAGAAGCCTAAAAAGCTGACAACCAGTCTTTCCTTCGAATATCGGTATTGCCCAGAAATTGGGTTGCGGAGGTCTGATGGCAGTCGCTCCGTATAAAATTCAGATATTCAGCCGCATCTGGTTAGACTGGCAGCCGACCCCAACATGGTTGGGAAGAAGAGGTATAATAATATTATAAACTAGCTTCCCGCCAGCGGCTTCGCCCGCGTGGTCTTATAATTTTTTCCCCCGTTTTTGCATCATTTTTCATTACTACTCCTCTCCTATTAGTCGTAGCGTGATGATATATAGCCTATGTTACTCGGGGATAATGTAGCTTTCCAAAGGTGAAAGAATTTTTGAAATCGGTCCAGTAGTTTCGGAGCCTATTCATTACAAACAAACAAACAAACAAATCTTTCCTCTTTATAATATTAGTATAGAAGTATAGAAGAGGAAAGATTTGATTGTTTCTTTGAATTGAAGGCTCCAAAACTACTGGACCGATTTGAAAAAATATTTACCGTTACAAAGCTACATCTTTACCGAGTATAATTATATTACCGCCTATAATTTATAACAAATACCCATACCACGTGGGCCAAGCCGCTGGCGGAAAGCTAGTTTAACATCTCTCACGCTTAGAATGCAACCTATGCGAAAATGTGCAGCATATATGACTATTATTGCCATCCTTTTCGTTTCCCTACAATTTTTGCAAATTAGAGCAGGAAAAATATAGTTTTACGAATTTCCATGATAACAAAATCGCCAATTTTTTTGCACACATGGTGTGCAAACTACATTTACTGGGTTAATATTATTTTAATTAAAGCGTAACACGAGATAGTAACATTGCTTTATTTAGAAGCGGTGCAGATTCTCCCATCTCTCTTTATGTATCCCTGTTTATTGTCTCACCACCAGGGGCCTACTCGGACGGCCCTAAATAAGAGCTGAGAAGTCGGTTACTATTTATTTACCGAAAACGAAACGTCACGAGGTTCGAGGCCTTTTTTACCTTACAACAAAATGGTGCTAAATATCCGTGACGCATTCAAGCACAGAGTAACGTAAACCACGTCGACTAGTGTAAAGGTCAGTAAACGGATTGGAGATAATTGATTTTTTATCTATTTACGCAAACCAATAAAAAAAATCTTTAATTACTTTAAAATGTACCTTTTGTGGTGTTAAGGCAAATCTGGTTGGACTGAAAGCCGCCCCTTATATTAAATTGAACTTGACTGTGAATGCTTAAATTTTTCTATGTTAGGTATAAAATTGTTTTATTTATTTATTTTTACACCATATTTATATTAATGAGTATTTTATGAATTATTTATTTATTTATTACATACTTTTACATGCCTGATTTTCATCCGTGACACCTCGCAATGGCTCAGTTGAAAATCAGCGTCATGCACTAGTGGCCTGACATAATGCTGAACTGGGCCTATTTGGTGCGGCCGCGAGGCACACTTTGTACGTTACTTATGTACATAAAGAATTAAATAAATAAGGAAGTAAGGATTCTTGCGCAATCAATAGCCACCAAGTTGATGGCTAAACCAGTCTTCGCACCAGTGAAACTAAAGTTATTAAAATCTAATTCCACCTGACCCATAGCGGGAACAATGGGGCCATTCACGAGTGCCATACCAACCTATACAATGCGTTAATGCACCTGCTTTGAATCATTGTTACGCGTTCTACGTGTATTGCCGATTGCCGCGGTAAATATCTGAACGGTTTTTAGTCTTAAAATGTAGGACTAGCTCTAGTTTTGTTTGATGGAAAGCACAAACAGGGTCTTGTGAGGAGAACAGTGGTGGAGGAAGTCAGATACACACGACATAATGTCCAGAAATCTCACCCAAAGCTCTCACTCTCACACGTAAGACCGACGGCAAACTGGACATAGTTTAGTTTGGCAAGGGCGATTATATTATACTATATTATAATGTTTTCAATCAGTATTCAACGTCTATATACTTTTTACATACATACGCCTGTATTCCCCCGAAGACTTAGGCAGAGTACTAATAATGTACACCCACATTTCTCCGTTATATTAGGTCCCTGTAATAGGGGGCGAGCCTATTACCATCAACCGGGCACAAATCTAGACTCCGAGCTGCTACTGGGAATTTCACCCAAAAACCCAACACTTTGCTCGATCCAGGAGTAGGACCTCTAGCGTAGCAATCGCGCTTAGGGCCACCAGACCAACGAGGCAATTATATTACTTTTTACCGTGTTATTATATCTTGAGATCAATCCGATTGGGTACAAAAATGTCCCTAGTCTAATGTCTCTAGGGCATTCTACAGTCGAAATCGGTTCATCCGTTTCCGAGATCAACCGGAACATATACAATATACACATACAAAAGTTCTCGCAACACCTGTTTACACTCAAATGGCATATTTATAAGCAAACGCGGTTCCAGTATTCTTAACAAACATCTACTTTGGTTTTATTTATACATTGAGTACAGTATCGCCATATTGGAATTTAAATTTCAACAGAAACCGAATGCTCGTCTGTCATTCGGTCAATTTTCCATCTTTTCACACGTTGACGTGACGAACACAAGGTCGACACACGTGCAACGTAAAATGTTTACTAGTCTTTAACCGTGAATTGCTTCATAGAATAATTTCGATACATCAGTACCAAAGTCCAAACTGTCGCAAGTCAAAATTGCTTGTTTCGAGATAGGTATCAACAATTTATGGGAAAACTAGCTTTCCGCCAGCGGCTTTGCCCGTGTGATCTGGGTATTTCTTATAACTTTCATCCCCTATTCCAACCCCTTACAGTACTTTTTTCGCATTAAAAAGTAGCCTATGTCCTTTCTCAGGCTCTAGACTATCTGAGTGCATTTCTGTGTAAATTTCATTTAAGGCGGCGACATACGTGGATTGCGCGTTTTGGGGGTACATTAAAACGTTTTTTCTCCCTAATCTTTATCGGAAAAAATCCAAAAAAAATATATGTTAATCTACACGATACAGAGCAAGTGCGTCTCGGGCCAGATTTAAAAAAAAAACATTTGATGTATTAAAAATAAATGACCAAAGTAGCCTCCGTTTTCTTCGTTACAACCTTTTTTCTTTTAAACTATGAATGGTAGGATTTTTTTTAATCCATCAGAATATTAAATAGTACTATGCCGAGAGTACTCTCGGCTCACTTTTTTGAAAAACTTTTTTAATTATTTTATATGATTTTTTTACGTAATCGATACTCGCAAGTTCCCTGAGCAGCCCCTCTGTCGCCCAATACTTTAGTGCGGGACGAGGCGCCGTGCTGAACGGACCTGTGCCACTTTTTTCCGCAAAATGGAGCTACATACTCGATACTTTTGTGTATTAGTAGTAGTATAAAGGGTTTATCAGTGTGTGTAAATCTTACAATGTTTTGATAGGGTGAGCACGGTGCTAGCTACAAAACAAAATTTTAGCAGCTCGGGATACTATTTTAATTTTTAACTAAGTTCAAGTACAATGTTACCTTGCGTGTTAATATGCAATTATTTTTTAAATTATAGGTACCTATTGATTTTAACTTTATAGGTAATATAAAATAATTTTTAAATTAAATTCAAGATGGCGAACCTACTTATTTTTTTCATTAAATGATATGGGTATCAATTTCGAGGTTTTTTGGGGTGTTGATTCCGAAATTGCCATTTGTTTTGAAATCCAAGATGGTGGACATCATTTTTTTTGTCATAATTGACATGGGTATCAATTTCGAGGTTTCTTGAGGTGTTGATTACGAAATTGACATTTATTTTGAAATCCAAGATGGCGGACATTATTATTTTTTCATTAATATGACATGGGTATCAATTTCGAGGTTTCTTGGGGTGTTGATTATGAAATTGCCATTTATTTTGAAATTCAAGATGGCGGACATCATAATTTTTTCATTAATATTACATGGGTATCAATTTCGAGGTTTCTTGGGGTTTTGATTATGAAATTGCCATTTATTTTGAAATTCAAGATGGCGGACATTTTATTTCATAAATGTGACATGGGTATCAATTTCGAGGTTGCTTGGTGTGCTAATTACAAAATTGCCCTTTATTTTGAAATCCAAGATGGCGAACATTATTTTTTCATAACTGTGACATGGGTATCAATTTCGAGGTTTCTTGGCGTGTTGATTACAAAATTGCCATTTATTTTGAAATCCAAGATGGCAGATATTATTATTTTTTCATTAATATGACATGGGTATCAATTTCGAGGTTTCTTGAGGTGTTGATTACGAAATTGACATTTATTTTGAAATCCAAGATGGCGGACATTATTATTTTTTCATTAATATGACATGGGTATCAATTTCGAGGTTTCTTGGGGTGTTGATTATGAAATTGCCATTTATTTTGAAATTCAAGATGGCGGACATCATAATTTTTTCATTAATATTACATGGGTATCAATTTCGAGGTTTCTTGGGGTGTTGATTATGAAATTGCCATTTATTTTGAAATCCAAGATGGCGGACATTTTATTTCATAAATGTGACATGGGTATCAATTTCGAGGTTGCTTGGTGTGCTAATTACAAAATTGCCCTTTATTTTGAAATCCAAGATGGCGAACATTATTTTTTCATAACTGTGACATGGGTATCAATTTCGAGGTTTCTTGGCGTGTTGATTACAAAATTGCCATTTATTTTGAAATCCAAGATGGCAGATATTATTATTTTTTCATTAATATGACATGGGTATCAATTTCGAGGTTTTAGGGGTGTTGATTATGAAATTGACATTTATTTTGAAAAAAATTGCGCATTGTATAAAAAAATATCCTTTATACATTATAATATACCTCCACGGGGTACGCGATGCCAGCGGTACCTACGGCCTCCGGCAATATTGACAGATAGCTAGGTAAATTAGATTTACTGTAACTATAGGCAAGTGTATAAATATAAGAAGTATGGTCTACGCACACTATATGAGTTAGCCATTTGGGTTATGCCTATTGTTATCAAATCTTAAAAATATATAGATTAGAAACGTACCCATTTACCATTTTACCCTTTGTATTGTCCTCTTGAGTCTTTAATTTCGAATTATGTTTTTTACATTTTCTTTTGTCATCCATTTTGATAATATAAATAAACATAATTATAACGCACAGAATTACTTTATTACAATTACAATAACGACTAAGTATATTTAAATAATTTATGTACACCAATACACGCTAATATTAAATATTATTATGTACACAGACACACAAAAATAACCCCATTATATGATTACTAAAAAGCGATGCAAGTATTATGAAACTACGAGTATGTAAGTACTTCGATTTACAAAGAAAAGTGTCGCAGGTCCATTCAGCTTAGTGTCTCGTCCCGCACTGAACTGAAGTTTTAGGCAAGACTCGACAAGAGGGGTAGGTCTCGCGATTTGCGAGTTAAACGTAAAAAAATAATTTTAAGTAAATAATTAAGAGTTATTATTACAAAATCTGTTAAAAAACAAGCAAGTACCTATTGCTTGTTTTTTGCCTACACATTTTGTTTTTTCTAATTAGTTAGAAAAAACAAAATATATCTATAAGCAAAAACTTGTTATCGGCTATCAGCTGACCAAGTTGCTGCTACTTAGCTTTTAATTAACTGTAAGTTTTCCGTGCAATAAATAAATAATAAGCAAAAGGTTCCTTCAATATCATATCTAAATTTCTTATAGAAAAAATATTATTCAACGAAAACATTTCTATCAGTAGAGGTATTATAAATTCAATACAAGTGTTTTTTTAAAGAACTCCAAAACATTTTATGCCATGCCTTTAAACTGTCAATTGATATCATATATTATCTGAAAGTCTAACACTGATAATAATAACAAGCAAACAAACCTTTTTATCATTCCGTATAAAAAACTATAATATTTAAAATTATTTATTTAATCGGCCGAAAAATGTAGACAACCCTAGTCTAAACGGCAGTCGGGCGCCCAGTCAATGTGTGAGTGCAACGCGTAGTCAGTGCCAGGGGGTGCGGCAGCGCGCGCGGTGTTTTTCATCGGGAACGCCCACTCGAGCAAGGTCAACGGCGTATATCGCAGTCTTAAATCGGTTCAGTAGTCTTGGCGTGAAAGCGCGACAGACAGACAGTAACTTTCGCATTTATAATATTAGTAAAGAAGTAAGGATTAGCATCATATTACGGTTTTAGCAAGATAAAAACTAAAGTTGTCAAAAGCATGCATGTCTTTCTCAACATAACTCAGACTTCTTACACTATGGTTCTGATGTATCGATGCGTTAAATACCAACAATGATAAAGATATTTTGAAAGAATATTTGCGGTGATTTAAAAAAATTAACCTCTTGTAAATAACTTTAAATCGAACCCTACTTCAGCGGCTACTGGAGCTATAAGCAGAGTAAATATAGTAAGTAAGATTTACAACGGGAATTCTATCATGATACGATGAGATTGCATTTTGTACTACGCACGTAGCTATGTAAAATATCGGATAATTTAACTACCTAGTTCAAGAAGATCTACCTATAAACAGAGGATGCATATGCATGCATGCATCTGCGGTACACTTAAGTATGTAGCATGACATCGGTTGGTCGGAAATTGCATTACCTACATAATGAGGTATTTTGTACGCCGTACTAATAATTTTAATTTTATTTCATTGCTGCAATGTTACGAAACATTACCATGACGCCTGTATAAGGGAAGGTAAAGGCAGAAGAGTCGTATTGTACATACACAGACATGATTTAAGGCCATTTTAATAGAGGACCAGTCACAAATGAACTCTTATCAAGCAATAACTGTAATCGACCTGGGAATTGAACTAGTACCATAGGCTCAGCAGCTGCAATTGCGACTAATACCAATTGAGCAGGTAAACATTTGATTTTTCAAGAACTTAGCCTTTTCTAGTCTCTTTCTTATTGTCCTTTGTTGTTTTTGTATAGTATTCCTTAACATATGACGAAGTACCTAGATACTAAGCTCAAGAATATTTGTAAAGGTCATCAGAAATACCCACATTTCCAACAGTGAACAAGGAACCAACAAGGTATGTGGATACAAAGATTATCAACATTGAATTGAATAAGTATATTTTTTCTTTATTGCCCAAAATACAGGAAAATTATTTCATAAATCTAATAGAACTTCTTTGTCATATCTATATTTAAATAAGAACAAAATCATAAATATTGCTGCACACACCCTTGTATGTAGTTATAAAGGTTACTCAAATATAGAATGTTACCAATTATTGTATATTCATAATATTATATTTTTAGAAACCTATTTATAAATTACTAGCTTCCCGCCAGCGGCTTCGCCCGCGTGGTCTTATAATTTTTTCCCCCGTTTTTGCAACATTTTTCATTACTACTCCGCTCCTATTAGTCGTAGCGTGATGATATATAGCCTATGTTACTCGGGGATAATGTAGCTTTCCAAAGGTGAAAGAATTTTTGAAATCGGTCCAGTAGTTTCGGAGCCTATTCATTACAAACAAACAAACAAACAAATCTTTCCTCTTTATAATATTAGTATAGATATAGATTAGCATGGCTTATCCATGATAATAATTATAGATGCGAAATCAAAATCATGCTTAATCCACTTAACAGAGTGAGAAAGGATTTTTATTAGTCTTTTTGTCTATAAAAGTTCTTTGGCACATAGTAAAACTGCTGGCAAGTGGCAACAGCTAGTAAGTATCTAAGTAATATTATGGATGTGAAAGTAATTCCGTTTGTCTTTTACTTTTAAATGATTAAACCGTTAAACAGATTACGATAACGTTTGGCAAGGAGATAAGAGCATCGGAAAGAACGAATTATGCTACCTTTTGTTTCCTTTTTAAATGTAGTTATGTATATATATAAAAGAACCTCATATTCTAACAAACGACACTACTGTAGCAATTACTAATTAGAGACAACATCCATTCATTATAATTAACTGATTACTTATTAGCAGACTTCTGTCTACATCTTATCAATACATTTATTATGTCGGCGCCTTTTGCAGATAACTTCAAGCCGTCTGTGAAGGAAAGATGCTAGGGGACAAGTTTTAAGACTGATAAATACAGTCTAAACTGCCAAAATATGGAAAACAGGGGCCAATTTGAGGTCAGGTAACTTAAAGAAACTGAAAAGTAAAAAAAAGACTAAGTATCAATGGCAATTATTCATAGAATGAAGCAAAGTGTGACTGTGTGTATGCAAAATTATAAAAATACATTTCTACCTATACCTACATAAATGTATAGTACCTAACTATACATATATTAACAAGGACTTCTGAATTGGGAAATGTGATAAAGAAATGTTAAATCACATGACTTTTATTTGACCCTCTCACAATATCAGCTGATGAGTACTACAGTTTCGGTATTAAATTATTTTCCGACATAAACAACAGTTTTCCCAAAATATCTTTAAAATTACATTTACCTAGTTCATGCTTGCTAAGGAGTACAAACAATATAATCTTTCTGCTTTTAATGTTAGTTATGGGATATCATCTTTTGATTCTTTTATGAAATTCTTAGTAACAGCTCCAAGTTTAGATTTGTAACTGGCTAATAGCAAAAGGCTTGCCATCTATTAGGGACCCAAACTTATCAGGGATCTGTAGGTGAATATTAGTACATCATCAACCCATTAATTCCACTGCTGGGCACGGGTCTCCTCTCAGTATGAGAGGGATTAGGCCATAGTCCACCATGCTGGTCTAATGCAGGTTGGCAAACTTCACATGCCGTCAAGAATATCTCTCAGGCATGCAACTTCCTCACGATGTTTTCCTTCATCGTTAAAGCGAGTGATAATTACGCACATAATTTCGAAAAGTCAGAGGTGCGTGCCTTGAATTCGAACTCGAGACCTTTGAGTTGGCAGTCTAGTGGTCATACCCCTAGGCTATCACTGCTTCTCTAATATTAGTACCTAAACGTTTTCCAAATCCCTTGAGTAATTGTATGTCATCATGTGTGGCAGTCACTAGATGAACACATGCAACAGTGTAAAGATTTAAGCTAACTACACTATAGTCCACGCGCAACTAGTTGGCCGCGCCTTAGGTATGTGAGCAACGGGAAGGAGGGACGGGGTCACCTGCGCGCGGTGGGACGGAAGGGCCGGGGCGCTTGCTTTTGTTCACAGTAACCCGCCGCCTCACCCCCGTCACTACCTAAGGCGCGGCCAACTAGTTCCGCGTGGACTATAACTCAAGATTTTTATACAAAACTGCAAAGGTAACAAACTGAGAGTAAGAAGAACGAGATAAGTAAAGGCACATAAAAACACATAATCTTATAAAAAAAACCTGAAAAATTAACAAAACCACTTTTCATTTATCATTAACCCATAAAATATACTGTTTCACAGCTGGCTATGGGTATCCTCTCAGAGTACAATCCAGTTAGAGTGGGAGTGGTTAAGGTACAACCACACTAGCCCACTGCAGGGTAGTAGAAAAAATTACTAGTAATAAATAAACAACAAGTTCACAACACTCACAATTTCAAAACATAGAAACAATGAAGTAGGTATGCCCACAAAAATAGTAATCAATGACACATTGGAACTTACCTGGAAAATGTTAGTACAAGTGCAATGACTTCTTCAGGAAAATTACTGTTAAATCTTAAAGTAAAACTTTGATTTTCTTAAAAAAATAACTTATTTTTTCTTTACACTGGAGAAGGACTATCTTTATTCAATAAGCACCAATCAAGTACCTTATTATAGCAAAAAGTGTTTATCAAATTATTTGAAATTAGTGTCTAACTTTTATAGTTTTATTTGATTTATTTATTGTATAGTTTAATTAGAGGAATCATTATTTTAAAGATCATTTTTGCACTCATTGCTGCCATATTGTGTTAGTAATTTTGTTATAACACTCTTTCTTTTAAAGTCCATACGTCATTTATGGGGTACAGTGTAAGATTTTATAATAGAATTCCGGACGTAATTTTAAAACTTACTGAAAATAAATTCAAGAATGTAATTAAATCTACCCTGTCCAGGCAAGCTTACTATAAATTGGAAGACTATCTCTTAGATAAAAAGGTTTGGCAAAATGCTAGTCCGGCTCCACAGGGGATGTCTTGACTATAATCTACTGTACGACACAATTTGACATTGTCAATATATACGCACTTATTATGTTAGTTTTGATGACATATATTTTTATTATTTATTAGCATTTTGTTATAATTTTTGACATGCAGTTATTCAGATAAATGATTTGTTTTTCAATAATATTACACATTACCTATATGCTTTTCTAATGATATAAAATGGTACCTGTAAAGTCTGAGCATCGTGCAGGTTTTTTGATATTGCATTTGGTAAGTGCCTTTAATTTTAGTTATTATTTTATTGTACATTGCCTAGCAGTTTGAGTTTGTCATGCTCGCTTAAATGTCCTGCTGATGGTGGCGTTGTGTGTCGGGTCGTTTTATTCCCTGCAACATGGTTGAGTAGAACGACGCCGATACACACGTCATGCTCGTGAACGGGTGCTGTCTGTCGGGGCTGGTCAGTTCATACTTGCTATTGCAATATTTTACTATTTTCTTTAAGTAATATTTAATAGGTAAATCTTATGCAAACTGCACTATTCTCAGTAGCTCTCATCCAAAACAAGATTGTAAATAAAATCATAATATTGTAACCAACATTTTTTGAAAGGAGTGTCTATGGAGTTTCTTGCCGGCTCTTCTCCATAAGATCAACTTTTTGGAACCGTGCAACTAGTTTGACTTTTCGAAAGTACCTATTGATATGGTCTAATTGAAATAAAACATTTGACTTTTGACTAAAGTATTAAAGTCAACTTGAAGCTTTCTAGTTAACTTAGTATTGTAAAAAGCTATGAAATATTTGAAATTGGCCACACCCTGTCATTCAAACTACTTAAAACTTAACATGACCAATGGAAAATAGGTAATTAGATACTTACTTTACCTGTCAAATAAAAAAGAGTATTAATATGGAAATTAACTTGGAATTACAGCTCACTTTACATGAACTATCACTGCATGTCACAAAGTAACACATGAATGCAGTTATAATATTATTACATAATCAAGTGTTATCAGGAAAATCAACACATCCACATTATAATTTATTAACAAGAATAAAAACTAAAAACAGTTAATGTCAAAAAACAAAATCTGGCTTCACATAAATCTGCAAGAGACTTGCATAAATGTCACATGCATAACATAAATAGGTATGCATAAATATTATAATAATATAAAGTGACTGTACAATGTAAGATACCTACCTACTGATGAACCCTCTGTAACCAAGGCCCCCATAATGCATTTTTTTCAATTAGCTACTACTAATGTTAGCTATCATTTAATTATCTAGACTTAAGAAGCTTAGTCTTGTCCTAATAAGGCCACATGTAATTCACTGATATTATTAAGTTTGTGACAAGATGTATGAAGTGAAAGTGTATGTAATTTCTATCTAGCCCCTTGGGAAAAGTTATGCATATGTATGACATAAGCATATGAAAAGGATTGCACATAATATGAAACTTTGTACTTAATAATGCTGTAATTGTTAAACATGGCCAATTTTCATTGTTCTTAAGAATTTTAGATACATTTGTGTAAATCAATGTCTAAATTGCATTGATCAGCTGATTCCTTTAAGCATAGACCTAGTAAGAGTCCACAGGAAATCGTTATGACTCATATACATTGCAAAGTATTTTAAAGGATAGGGAGAACAATGATTCAATTCAGGTATTGTCATAATACATCATGTAATGTATGTATGACTCAAAAATCTTGAAACTTTAGTGTTATACTGTCAAATGAATACAAACAAAATAATGTATTGTTGGTGTCACCTTTAAAAAGTAATGAAATTGCAAGTTAACCTGAATGAATAACCTTTTTCACAAACTTTTGTATCAATTTTTTTTTTTAACATGTATGTCATGCTATCCTGTCTGAATCTGTGAATGGACTATGTTGAGCAGTGACATATCAATATTAGTGTACAATTAGATAATTAGATCAGGACTCCAAGTCTGCTGTGTCATTTGAGGACTTTAGAATCATAATTATTGATTTTTATCAGTCCTTGACTACTCTAAGGCTGAGATTCAGAGAAGAGATTCAGCATGAACTTACGCTTCTCGCTGAAGCCTTACTTTACGCTGAGCATTGTCTCTGACTGTTAGCCTTATACTTTTAATTGTAGCCTGGGTTCCCAAATTGAAGACCATTCAAGTAAAATAGCAGTTTCCAGCATGCCTTAAACAAAAATGGATCCCAGAGGTGGTCATTCATACTAATATTAAAATGTGAAAGTAAATCTATTTGATACCCTTTCATAAGTAAACCATTGAAAATGTTTCCATAAAGCAAGGAGTTTGGATTACAGGATTTAAACAGATACGATTTAGCCTGAATAAAAGGCTACCAACCTCCTTTTGACACCACAGACAACAGCTAAAATGTACAGTACAGTTGCTTTTCTTGGTTGGACTTTAGTTTCAACTCAAAGGTTGACCTTGCAACTACAGTGATTACTGAGCAGCTGTTTTAGAGTACAACAATCACTTTGATAAATATATCACCTTGTATTGTGTGACTGATAAGTTAACATGTTTAAGATGCTTATATTGTCTGTCTGTCATAGTGTCAAGGGAAATGGAAGATGAAAAAAAAATATGATGAGAAATGACAGTTGATGGTGATGTTTGAAGATTTGGAGGATCTGTCTAGATATTTCAATTATTAGACCATTATTGCAGTCAGAACTTTACTTTTGTAAATAAGTCCACTTACAAAGGTTAGGTTTGAGTACCTACAGAATTAAAACCACTGTAAACTTTATGCAACCAACTGAATACACTAGCACTGACACAGAATATTTTTTCTTCTTTTAGACAGTCATTTAGGTAGTGTTCTTTTAAAAGTCATACCATCGACACAAAACAAGAAGTGTTCTTTTAAAAATCAGAGTTCTGAATTTGTTAATGGATGCAACAGGAAATTATATATTTCATTTCACTAGCAATTTTATCACATTTCGCAACAGGAAAATATGATTGTTACCATGTGGTGACAGTTACATGTTCTATGAACAACAATTTAGGTATTATTATTCCAATATAGTACTTAGGGAAGGCCTTTGCCTAGTAAGACTAAAAAACTGTTGAAATTGAATCATAGCTGGCCACACCAGAAAAAAACGCCTGGTTTGTTTTTAATTACAGGTAGGATTGTAGGAGTTACTTAAACATTTATGTCAATAGATAGGGTGTGGTACCATTTATTATTTAGGTACACCTTAATCCTCATAATTATTAGTGGTCTCATTATTTTGGGTGTTTTCACATCACTATGTGTGAAAGAAAAGAATATCTGTAATAAACAGATATCTTTTTTACAATTATTATGCTTTGGTGCCCTGTTGGAAAGCAGGTAATCTTTCAATAATGCACCATTTACCACATACAAAACTAATTTCGAAACAATTCGAGGTAATAAGCGCCGGATCACTCACCAAGGCACGATTGATTTTCAATAATCGCCTTTCAAATTAGTGTCGGGTGAGAAATCCATCTTATCTAAAACAAAAACCTAATTTACAACAAAAATACGCGCGGATTAGGCTAGAAATACCTGAATACTAGCTTATTGGCGGCAATAAAAGGTAAAATGCGGATAATAGCAACGAATCGATGTCGTTTCGTCTAGCAACAGGGCTGTGGCTACATGGCCTCCTATACATATCTATAGCTATGTACACACCCCCTACTTTACTCGAAATGTTAAATATCCTTTCGCCCTGTATCCTCAATCGAGGCTCTAGGGCTCCGTAGACGACATAAGTGACGGTATCAATCCAATAGCACTCACATATCAGCACTAATTGCGCGTTTCACGAGAAGTTTTACACCGGCAAAGCTAGGCGCAACACCCAAAACGAGTAACTACTTTGCTTTATGATTTATAAGTAATTTACACACGTGATATCGATTGATCTAAAACGCAAAAAGAAGACAAGTTATAAGCAAAGGAAAATGTACGATTAGGCAAAAAATTATAGTAGGTTTTTACCCTTCTGTCAGCAATGTCCCTTCGATCGTCGCTCCAGCGGTTTTCGGGCGCGTCCTATACCAACATTAAGACAGGATTCTCACTTTTTGGCACATTTTGTATCATACACAGCACCACACTGAATCTAGAATTATACACAGATTTTTATCACGCTACAATCCACCATTAGCTTTTCATAAACCGTAGAGTCTCGAGTTCAGTCCTTTTCACGGCCATTTGCAAATTGCGTCAAAGTTCCTGTAACGTGATTGGTGCTTATTGCGCTAGTGTAGTTTGATCCAATAACGCCATCTGCTGACAAAAATATTTACTAAAAAAATTGCCATTCAAAAAATAACCTTAACTCCTTACTTTAAGAGCGTCTGATTTTAAAATGAATTGCACTTATGCCTTTTTGGTTCGCATAATAAAGGGTGCGGTACGGTTCATACGAGAACCCCGTAGTGTGACGTCAAACTGGGCGTGAGATCTAAAGTGCGGGAATTTTAAAAGTGTAGTAAACATAATTTTATAATTTTTATTTTGAAATAAAAATATATATTCGTTAATTATTATAATTACTGCAAAATTATACAGTTAATTTGTAATTTTGTGGCCATTCAAGAATTATTTAATAAACATTAATGAGGAATTCTTGAACACAGACTAGAATTTTATCTTCGATCGAATTTCAACGTTCCAAGTTACGCAAAATGTATAAAATGATACCATATTGCCATACCCATAGGCCATACCAATACTGATGCATGCCATTGCCACACAAATTAGTGTCATCATAATAATAATGTTTAAATAAAGTTAAAACATTTAATTACAAAAATATTTTTAAGATTGTTGAAAGGCCACAATAAGGGCTAGTCGTTCGTGGATGAATCCGCCGCTAGAAGCGCTTGTGTAGCGTGAAATTTCTCAAATGTCGAATGTCATTGCTTGTGAGTTGACTACGCGGGTTTATTTCTATTAATAATACTAAGCAATAACTCAGATTAACTATGGCAAAATTATGAGCTACAGGTCAAAAGAAAAAGAGGTGCGAAATTGAACTGATGTCCTCTTTTTTTCCGAACAAAACGGAACTGCGCACCACTGTGGCATGGTCATGGTATGGCCGTTAAGTTTAAGTTAAGGTTTACTTTTTTAATTTTAGAAATTACATTAAAGGCTTTTTCATGTAATTTTAAATGTAAACTTTGACAGCCACACTTAAGAACTTCACTGAACAGTAGCGCCATCTGGTGAGACAAAAACCGGGCCCATACTTCTTCGTTATAACGTCAACTCAGGATTATAAATAAAAAGAAGAATAATATTTATTTGTTGGATAATACAATAAGTCAGGGTTCTAGTTTGACTTATCTTTTTTCTCGTGCTTCGCATATTTTTAAAAAAACGAAAGGAACAAATAATTGTATTGTTCCTTTTACTTATTTGTAGTCCTAGCTTTATTTAGGGTTTCAGGTATGCAGTGTAAGTACGGCTCAATATTTTTTTCGCTGGCAACTTTACTAAACCTGTCTGGTGAAATTAGAAGCTGTGATTGGCGGCACAATTTAATTCTATTTCCTGATTCGTCAACATTCGCGCTTGCGCGTTTTGCCAATCGCTGGCCTCTGAGCTGCCTTTGTATCTGTTTTGAAGTTTTTTCTTTTGTGTTGAGTTTGTGACAATTTTATCAGTGGTGAACACTGTTGTGAGGTCAGCTGCGTTGTTTATTATTGCAAAATAATAAATATTAGACGCATTAAAAATTGTGCGCGAGTGCCGTGTAACTTGTTTACGCATTATTTTGTATTATAATATTCCCTGAATCCTAGAAATAGGATTTTGTTGAAGTGTAATCATAAGTTGCGGGTGAATAAGGTGAATTGCAGTAATTCCCGATCATTCTATCGGTAAGTATTAAATAAACGACTATTTATCTAGTAAAATGAATGATTACCTAAGCTTTGTAATTTTCCAGTGTTCCTAATTAATTTCCTATAAGAATCCGATTGGTTATAGGTATTACGCATTGCTACCAAATTACCAATGCGAATGCACCAATGCCTTTCCCTTTCTATAAAAGTTCTGAACATCTGATCAACTTTATTATTATGCTATAAAATATTGCAATTTACCTTGCATAATATGAGAGCACCGTGGAACTGGTTTTCGTTTTCATAATCTTTACCCTGGACAACAATGAACTTAGGTATTTATTTAAATCATGGATTTTCGGATTTTTTTGGACTGTGAATGTAATCATTGCTGATTGATTATTGTGATGATACTTTTAAAACGATACTTAAGGGGTGAACTAAATTTTTCCCCTCTAGCCTGCAACTATAGGTAGGAGAGACATTTTTGTTCTAAAAACACTAGTACTTGATTGAGTTCTTGATAAAAAATTATACCTAATTAGTGTAAAAATAATAATGTAGGTACTTAGCAATTTTGATAAATTATTAGTAGGTAGGGACAGACTAAAACAAAAAGATATCAGACTACCTCATATAATTATTGTATAGTCATTTTCTAATAATAACAAACATAAAATTTAAAAAATAAAGCAGAACTAATGGCCAAATAATACTTTCAATAATATTGCTATGAGTAGGTATAGTATTTTTTTCAGTATTTACAATGATTATTGATTTTATGTTTCAAATAAAAAGTTATTGTCAAATCTTTTACTTGTGCAGCTTGAATAAATATAAAACTGGTCAAACATGAGTTAAATGTACCTGTTACATAAAAGTAGATTTTATGTCCAAATACTAAAATAATAAATTGTATATAAGAACTACTTGAAAAATAAATTATTTACCTACTGAAAACCTGACTTCCTATTCTGATAATATTATTTGGAAACAAGAATTACATTTTGAACGGCACAATACAAAGAAAATATGGTAATATAGATATAATGGATATTTCTGAGTTGGATTTAATTTAATTATGTATTCCATTAATATAGGTAGGTATATGAGATTTCTCTTTATCTTTATGTCAGATAATGATACTTAGCTATTTGTAGCATAAGTAATTAGATAATTAACAAGATACATTTTGACAAACACAAATTGTAAGCAATTGGATTTGTTAATAACTAAGACATTGGTGAACTAAATAAATAAATATTATTATTATTATTTAGCCATTATGGTCCCTTCGCAGGGCATAGGCCTCCCTACCCTCATTCAAAAAAAAAATTGTTATTCTTGCACATATTTACACAGCACCATCTAGTCACAAACTAATCAGAGCTTGTACTATGGGTACTAGACAATGGATATAATACTTATATCAAATCAAATCAATTTACTAACTTGCTTAAATATAACATCTTATACTTTTATTAATAAAAAAATATATAATACTTATTCACATTTCTTATAAAATTACTAGCTAAATATGTAGCTAGGTATCTAATGGTGAAAGAATTTTTCAAATCGGTCCAGTAGTTTCAGAGAGTAATCCAAACAATTAAATCTTTAATAGTTTATAAGTATTATATCCATTGTCTAGTACCCATAGTACAAGCTCTGCTTAGTTTGGGACTAGATGGTGCTGTTTAAAATGTCCCAGGATATTTATTTATTTACTTTCCTCTTTACAATATGTATACCTATACATAGATCGCTATGTACCTCAGTAATTACAAAAACAAAGTAGTTTCATCTATGACACGATGTTATTAAGAAACCGGTTCTTGTCGCGACAGTATCATGTCGAATTTTGATTTTGATTTTATTTATTTCGCCCTTCAAGCAATTAGATACCTACGATCGATTTCGTAATTAATTGGATAGATACTTAGGTAGGTACCTATATGTATAATCTGTATAGCAACGATAAATATGTGATTTGCGCATGTTGATTAGGAGGTATTATGATTACCTACCTACCTTTTTATCTCGTTACGTAATAAAACTTGGGTAAGTACGTGTATTGTGTACAGTTCGCGCCAAAATTATTGTCCGGGTTGAAGTTGGCACGAGCTAACTTTAACCCAGCCGTAAAAAACGGAGAGAGAAACTTCTGCCAACTTGAACCCGGACAATAAGTTTGGCGGGGACTGTATGTAACAAAGAAGTAGTTCAGTTTGCAGAATAATGGCAGTAAGATGTCGAAACACATGCCAAGGATCTAAAAAGTTATTAACCCGGCAACTGTTAATGAATATTATTTGATGTTATTTATTAAATACTTAGATAAGATAGTAACGGATCCTTTGTTTCTTTGTGTGGGCACAGTCCAATTCGGTTAACTTTTATCAGCTAAATTAAACTTTACTCAAATGGTTATATGAATCATTTTCAATTTGCTAAGCGATATTAGTCATGCTGTATATTTTTAACGCTTGTTTTTATGCTAGACAGGACTGTGTTTTAATTGTGTATACATGTAATATACGCCCGCGGAACATGCATGTATTACCTAAAATGTTATGTAGAGGTCACAGTACTGACTCGATACTTTGTTGATTTATGTCCCAACTAGCTTTCCGCCAGCGGCCCTTCTTCGCCCGCGTGATATGGGTATTTCTTATAACTTTCGTCCCCTATTTCAACCCCTTACAGCCCTTTTTTCTCATTAAAAAGTAGCCTATGTCCTCAGACTAGACTATATGTATGTATACCAAATTTTAAGAATGTGTAATTTTAAGAATATGTCATTTTGAGAATGTGTCATTTTGAGAATGTGTCATTTTGAGAAATGACATTTTGCGAATGTGTCATTTTGATAATGTGGCATTTTGCTAATGTGGCATATTGAGAAATGACATTTTGCGAATGTGTCATTTTGCAAATGTGGCATTGTGCGCCTAATCCTTTTATTTAAATCGGTTCAGTAGTTTTGGCCTGAAAGCGCGACAGACGGACAGACAGAGTTACTTTCGCATTTATAATATTAGTAAGGATGTAAAGGTTCAATGTCATACACCAAACATCGGGCTGCTACTCCATTGCTATTGCAAAAAACCCTAATGACGCTGTCTGACTTGGACCCAAAACCCAGGAGCTGGAGATCCGCAGCAGCGATTCAATGATATTTTTCTTTATATTGCGTTTGCGTTTGAGCTTATTACCAGGGTTAGTGACGATGAAGTCCACGAAGGTCCTCTGCCTAATATTCAGTCGTAATTTAAAGGACTCAAGTACAGTTCTCGCTAAACTTATGGTCCGGGTTGAAGTTTCCCTTCGTAAAAATCGAAGAAAGAAAAATATTGGATTAGAATGATTTAAAAGGACAGCCTACGACTTGAGCTTTCGTTTTTATTTATTACAATCTATTATTTTTCTTTCTCCGATTTTTACGGCCGAGTTAAAATTAGCTCGTGCTAACTTCAATCCGGACAATAAGTTGGCGAGAACAGTATATAATTCTCTATGGTTGGTCCGTTGATTGGAGCCTGCCAAACTCATTGGTACATAAGGACATTACTCTTTGACATTGGTGTTCTTAACTGCGTTTGCCGGTCCTTACTCTCCTTCACTCAACTCAAAACATATTTATTTACATTTGTCTTTGTTGCATCGCCATTAACAAATATTTGCTATCAATAAAATCAATGTTTTCTGGCGAGATACATTTCATGTACTCATGACTGTATTTGGAAAGATCGAGAACGACTGAAACCACTATAGGTGGACATGAGAATCGAACATGTTTGGTGAGTCCGATTCGATGATCTGGATTAGCTAAGTCATAACCGATTATGACGTCTATTACCAATGTTTACGTTAATAGTGGAAAGTAGTTAAAGCATCCGACTGATAATATTATAAATACCCACATTACCCACCCATTGTGTCATGGCGGAACTTAAAACAATGTCTTGAAACGTTTCCATGGGAACAGCAGTGTTATTAAAACCATCATTCATTGTTAATTGCTCAACAATGATGTAATTTATAAACAATCAACTTAGTGTAGCGTAGCTTGAAGCTGTGTACTTCCTTATTATAAATCTATAAAGGCTTTGTCGGAGGCAAATCAGCGGGGTGTTGTCGAGTGAGCCGCTGATTATATAGCAAAGCTAACTAAATAAACTGCATGATCTCGCTACAAATCAGACGTTGGCTTTACAAGTGTATAGCGTAGCTTGAAGCTGTGCTCTTTCTTGTTATAAAAATCTAGAAAGGCTTTGTCGGCGGTAAATCAGCGGCCAATCAGCGCGGTGTCGTCGAGTTATCTGCTGATTTTAGCTAGGCTAACTAAATAACTAAATAAACTGCGTAATTTCGCCACTAATCAGACGTTGGCTTTACGAGTTGGAGAGCGTTTTTCCTTCCTCCTCTATTTCCTTCTTTTTACGACTGTTTTCTTCATTAGTGCAAACTTTCACTAGTTGGAGAAACTTCTAACTTGCACAAGGAGTTCAGAGACCAAGAAAGGCCTTTCGTCGAGCCCTAAATACCATCATGTACCTCCTTTAGGTTCCAAACGACAACTTCCCAAAACATTCACTCTCCCAAAACGTCCACTTCCCAAAAATGGTAATTCCCTAAATCTATTTAACATTTCGTCCACTTTCCCAAAACGACCAGTTGCCAAATAGTCCGTTTATCAAAACGGTTACTCCCAAAACGTCTTGTTCACGAAACGAATAAGTGGAGACCCCTTTTATTCTAGTCGAACCACGCTGGCCTAGTTAGGGTTGCCCGACTTCGCAATCCTTTGATAAATCTCTGAGTCAAACAGAATTACGCGGCAATTAAAAAAACATCTATTAATTTATAACTATAGTGACTATTGTATCGCGATTAGTAACTCTTGAGTTTAAATCAAACCGCATTGCAGAGCGTTTAAATATTTGTACTGGCTCAGATATCGACCTTTGACCTTTGGACACTAAGTTTCTGTATGTCATACATACTTTGTATTGGGCATGAATCATGATCGCTGCTACTTTTTATTTATTTATATTTGTAAAGTTATAGAGAAGTATACTTCATTTACCTACTGTTGTACACACACTGTATAACCACCGTTCGCCGTTGTTTATAGGCCCCATGTAACAGGTAGTAGTCATAGGAGGCCATTGTCATCAATAAAATTATCCGACCACGACTCCTAGGCACTTCTATACGAATTCAAACTTCTAGCTACCTAATATTCTAACAATTTGCTTGAACCCAATACCAAAAATGCTGAGTCACTGTATCTAACCATCAAAAACAGGACAAAATTTAACTGATGTAAACGACCCAGTTAGTGCACGTTGTATAATGTCCTAGTAAATAAGGCCGTTGGCGCTAGTAACCTTGCTGACATAACCGCCGCGTGCGCAAAAAAGTTAAAGGAAAAGTTAAAAGTTGCATCTGTCTATTTTCCTAAATTTAATGAAATCTGTTCAGGTGTCAATTTAGGCCTGAAAAGGGAAACAGAGACCTTCTTATAATATTACTAGCTTTCCGCCAGCGGCTTCACTCGCGTGTTCTGGGGGTTTCTTATAAATTTCCCTATGTCACCCGGGGATAACTTCCCAAAAGTGAAAGAATTTTTTAAACCGGTCCAGTAGTTTCGGAGTCTATTTAATTCAAGCAGACAATTAAATCTTTCCTCTTTATAATATTAGTATATATAACATCTATGGTTTTATTGGTGTTGACTCGTTGACTCTATTACATCAGCACTAACACCCTTTAAAAGGAAATTTGGGGCACGATGGAAGGTGGCTATTGTCTTCAGAGAGACTTCACACTGAAGGGCTGTAATGGTTGCATCAGGAAACGTAGTTCGGCTGACTGAGTTTTGGACCGGACAAGTATGAGAATTTTTTTTGTCTTCGACACGCTACTAAGAAGTACTTTTTTATGCGGGAAATCATTCTGAATCCCTTCCATCTGGGCAGGTGGCAGGGTATGTCGGACTACTAAAAACCGTATTTGCCTACCCTAGCCCTATAGGTCATGGCCACGGGATGAGTAATATTCACCACAACCATGACGTGAAGAAGCACTTACACGAAAATAAAGACCTGATAAGTAACAAGGCCAGCTTATTTCCTTTTTAAACAATGTGTCACGTAAACAATTAAGACTGTATCGATTAAAAGTTTTTCTATTTACATAATAGTAGCGCTTCATTCACAAATATACATGTAGTATATAATGTATAGAATAATTTTGTTAGTAAAACATTCATTGGGTAAAAATTACCATAAGTACTTTATACATATCGTGCTCGCGTGCCGGTGGCATGCATAAATAATATTGTGTAGGTACTAACAAATAATGTTGAATTAATACAATTTGTACTGTTGTACGCCGTTTGTAAGAGTAGAGTGGCTATGTTTTTTTTTAGATTTACAAACGTCGAATAAAAAATGCCGTAATTACAATATAACAAGCGAGATTTGCCCAGTTTCATCCACATTTAAAAAAAAACACAGTCGTTCTCAAGTGATGATATTCTATAATTACAAGCCATTATTTTTTTATATACATATTCTTGCAAGAACATAACTGTACTTACTACTTATGGGCATTAAAAACCGGTTCAGATATGGTTAAACGGTCCTTATTGGCCTCGTACTCTGTAACGTGGTTATCTGACTTCGACTCTATCCTGGACCCGAACTGTGTTGTATGTTATTTCTGTGAGATTCCCAGTCTGGATTTGTCCCGGTTACACCGCCCACTATTTTATGGGATGGAAATGGATCGGAGAACTGTGAATGTACAGCAATACACCTAGCGTTGCCAGGCGTCCGGATAAAGCCGGACATAGTTAAGCTTTTTGATTGCCTGTCCGGCCAAAATGATCGGTTTCTGGCTTTTATTTACCTTTTTACTTATCGCAAATGAGCGAGTGCCGAGCGTGGCCGAGCGTAGGCGAGTCGACTGTCGGTCGCTCCCGCAGTATAATAAATTAACTGCAGTATGGTGTCCGGCTTTATTACCAAATGTCCGGCTAAACCGGCTGGTCTGTCCGGCTAAAAACTGTCCTTTCTTCAACAACAATCTCTGTATATTCGTATGTATGTATCTATACTAATATTATAGATTTGTTTGTTTGTATTGAATACTCCGCAACTACTGGACTGATTTGAAAAATTCTTTCAGTGTTAGATAGCCCATTTATCGGGAAAATCTATAGGCCATATATCATCACGCTACGACTAATAGGAGCGGAGTAGTAATGTAAAATGTTGCAAAAACGGGGGATTTAATCTATTTGATTTAAGAACTCAGTTAACACTACCATGAAGGTTACTTTATCAAAGTCAGACCTTCGCGTTTTCCATAAAAGTATGTAAAGGTCGTGTGATAGCATTTTTCCGCTATAAACATTAATTGATTTATGCTTCGGGTGAAACTAAGGTTACGTATTAAATACATTGTTTTGAAAATAATGATACAGTAAGAAAAGTTAAAGACAGCAATGCGCAAATCTGCAAACGTTGTGAGGAGACTGATGAAACGCGATTTTATCGGTGATTTATCGGTGTAGGCGCAAAACGTCCTATTCGCAAAAAGTCCCACGTTAAAAAAAGTCCCATTCGTATGATGATGTGTGGAAAACACGTTCATCGTTTTGTCATACAGATGCGCCGATTGTGGGTATCAAGACTACTAAGGATCCTTACCTTACCTTACCTTTTTGAAGTACCTCACCTATACTATAACCTATTAGAGACAACGAACACTAGGTATTATGTGCGGCAAGGGGTGAGATATCCGACCAAAGTTACTGAGGAACAGGGAGTGACCGTTTCTATCCACAGAATATAGAAAAAATATTTTTATTCTGTGGTTCTGTACGTATTGGTATTAGTTATTCTGTGACCAAACTTTAGTACCGGTAGTTGGCTTGTAATGCTTACACTACATTACAAAACCAATACAAACATGAGTAATTACCCATCCTTGAGAACGACACTAACAGGCTGTTGCCACAGTAATAGTGGGTGTCCTAAATAATCCTCGACGCGTGATGCCTGTATCGATGGCATGCAACTCTTCACGTTCCGGCTGGTTCTGCAAGTCATAAACGGATGCACTGGTACTGATCCTGTAGTTACCTATACTAATATTATAAAACTTGATTGTTGGCTTGCATTAAACAGGCTCCGAAACTACCGGGCCGATTTGAAAAAATCTTTCACCGTTGGGAAGCTACACTATCCTCGGGTCACATAGGGTATAATTTATAAGAAATACCCAGCCCACGCGGACAAAGCCGGTGGTGGAAAGCTAGTGCATTATATGTTCATGTCAGTAAACTGCGCCTATCAATGGTTTTGATGGGGATGTTTTTCCCATTAGACTCGATCCCAGCAGTAGGACAGTAAATGAGTTAATGATGAATGATGGTAAGAGGTACTGCAATAGCTCAATGTGGTCATTTAAGCGCCCGATCTCGTAACATTTATTTCTGAACATTAAAATTACATTTATTTCTGACAATCGGTTTTTCCAACAACAGATTGTCCTTCGACAAATGCCTCCTCAAAAGACTTCAACCTATCTCTGTCTCTCTTAAAATTCTGATCCATTCTAGACCTCCTTTTACTACACTGGCCTTTAACCCTGCCAATTAACTTAATTGACTTGCAGTTCCACTGTTGCAAGTGTACAAAGGGGTTAAATATCAAGTAATTATGTTCAAATAGATACAGGTTTGTAGTAAGTTAATTGTGTGCAGTTAGACACTTACTTGCTTCCTTAAGTGGATTCAGAGTATTTGTAGACTAACTGCATTCCTATTGTGATTAGTAAGGAAAATACGAAGATTACAGCTGATCCACTGATCCTTGGCGCCATGGCACCGTTTTTGATAGGATTACGGTCCTTTTGGGATCTTCCATTCATCTCCATCAAGTTCGCGGTAAAATCCACCTTTGATTTAGTTAGTGTCCACTAAGCGTTTTTAAAGGTTCAATAAAAGATCCTCAATGATTAATGATTTCGATTAACGAAAGTCAGATGCAGCCTTATACTATAAAGTCCAAATACAATAAATGCCAATCGTTTTACCTCGACTTTATAATGTTAGCTAGTGCCGATAAAAATATCGGGTGAAGACAAAGAAATATAAGCGACGTAGACGGGCAGTACCTTTGTTGTGAAAATAATGTCTAGGACCTGAAGGTCAAATTCTCTATAAAAACTGTACTTTGTTGGATTTAATGCCTCGAGGTCAGGGTTGATATAAAAAGTCTCCAATAAATTATAGTGACAATATTTATGCCATCAAATCAGCCCTTTGCCATAATAATTATACATTGTAAGCAAAGGACACAGTTCAAGACTCTGATCTAGCTAATAAGGCCAGTTTCAACATTGCTGTAACGTAGTTCAGGCTTTTAGTTGTAAACCTGGTATTTTAGTTACTATCTGAAGCATATAGGTTTCGTAGTATACTGAAAGTTCCGAATTGTTCCGAAAAGTATCAGTTATCTAGAAGTTTAACTAAAAGACCTACTATGTTTGCAAGTACTGCTATTGCGATGTTAACCTGGATGATTAACTGGTTGGTATACATTTTTCTAGTAACACAGTCAGGGACAGACCTTGGGATTTAAGACCTAGGTACAGTTGTATCCTGTTTTCTTGTGCTACTTTTTGTTTAAGGTTTTTTGGACTGCTTTTTTCAAGCGGAATAATGACGTCATTATTGGTGTTTAAAGGTGGCACTGTCAAGGGCAAGTCGCGTTGGTGATAAAGTAAAAAACTACTTATTTGGTGTAGTGGTGGCAAGCTCGATTGCTGAGCTAGATAGAGTTGCTAGGTCAGACAGTGTTGTTTTCTTTAATTTAAATATAGTTAATTAAAACGGCAAAAACACCAATTACATTAATTAACATAAAAATGGGAATATTATTAATAGAAAGTTAAGAACTACATAATATTGAACAGTAGACAGAGACACCTTCTCATCCATTTAATCCTCACAGAACACTTAACATACACAATCGCACAATTTTCAATTGCACCTTGGAATTAGAAACTACCAATAATTTTAATATGTGCATTATTGTTTTTCATTCATGCGCAAACGCAGTGTAATTGAGTTTTTCAATAAAATTTTCAATTGCATCTTTGAGTTAATTAATTAGAAAACAATTTCTAATTCCAAGGTGCAATTGAAAATTTATGATCAATGGCAATAGGTCTGCCCCTATTATTGGGGACCATCCAGAGGAAGCAAATGTTAGATGATTATGTTCTACTCGAATTCCTAAGTGCTACAGTAATGCAGCATTACTGAGCACTTTTATGCTCCTTAAAAATACAATAGCATCGTCATCTTGGGTTTGACTTACCCCGGTTCTATCGTGTGATGGGTTAACGGGTACGTGTCCATGTCCATAATGAGAAACCATTAGGATATTAGCGTATAACGATAAGATGATGAGCTCGTATGTCGAGCCGCTAATGTTAACACACATTATGTAATGTTTTTTCCTTAGCAGATAGCTTTTTTTAACATTTACTGGTTCGTAGTCGATTCTTTCTGAGCGATTTTGTTACACCGGAAAGACTGACTCAAATTACTTACATACACAGAAAGGAACGTGGTCCCATTGTGAGTCAAAGGCATTTTTCTGTAACCTCAAATGTCGAGAAAGTTTTCCGCCAAGATTTTAAATTTTCAGCCAAACTCTATCCTATGGAAAACTGCTGTTGCAGGCTTAAAGACAATATGGAACATCAACAAGACAACTGGACATCCAAAAGGCTGATAAGGTTGAAAACTGATAAAACTCAATACAGATAGGCCAATGACCAACAATGAACTGCAATAGGTCGAGCTGATTGATCAAGGGTCAACAAACTTGACATTTTGCCATTTAATTTGCAATATTTAGACCTGCTTTGCATGCAATTCAACGATATAAATTTGCGTTAATTGCATCAAACTTAAAGAGTGAATGTATACATTAGTGGCAAATGTCATATTAAATTATATGCGTTGTGCTATGAGCGTTTGGTGAACTAAAAAAAAACGTGATGAAACTTGCCTAGGGCCGATGAATGCCTGGAGACATTATCTAATGCCTCTTATTCAGAGATCCGTTACAGTATACTCTATAGAAGAAAATTTCCAATTTTAATCAATGATAAGCAAACGCAATTTTTTCCTAGCTTCCTGACAAACCATTAGTCGCAGAATATCAGCACTAGGCAGCCCTGCAGTAGCCAGCTAGTCGAACATAAAAGACGATGTGAGCTACTTAGTGCCTGGGCTTCCGCACACCGTCATTTGTGTACGATTGGCTGCGCCAGCCAGGATGCCTAGGGGGCCGGGGGCCGGGGCGCAGGGTACCTTACACGAAGCGACAGTACTGACGTAAGAAAACTAAAATCACTAAACACACAATATTAACTAATTATGATCCCAAGGCCGCAAACAAGACACCGGTTAGACTGTCTAGTAGAAAACCACTTTCTAGTAGAAATGGCGGTAAGTTGGCAATTATTAGCACCTCTCTCTTAAGTTTCACTCCAACATGATACTTAGGATCGATATGAATGTTAAGTGCCTTGTTTGTGTCAAGTGGGTACTTGGATTTGCGGTTAATAAGTTAAAAGGAACGTCTCCAAGTGTATGGCTAGAAGTGTCCGATATTCATATGATCTGTAAAAGAAAGTTAAAAACTTGTTTAGAAATCTAAAAATAATATTCACGTCTATTTCTGTCCCATTGACTTTCTCTTCCGAATGAGATGGCCCCCATATTGCGTGAGAAAACTGTCACGACATGCAGTTTAACCAGATGCTGCTGAATATCAGTACCAATAATACACGAAGCGCCATCTGATCTCTCCGATCTCCAAGAAGAGCACTACCGATATCCTAAGGATGAACTGGTTGTCTGGTTTTTTGTGCTTCTTACTTCCATTTTCATATGTGCTCTTATGATAAGCGGGACCAACGGCTTCACATGCTGCTCTCCAAAGCAAGTTCTCTTTGCGCTATGAATGGACACCCATCCATAGACTGGCTGCGACAAGCACACCGTCGCTTTGAAGATCGATTGATCATCTTTATTACAGACACGAGCCAGTCTATCTGTCTATAATAATGTCTGTCTATGTCACAATTATTTATTGATATACCTAATTGACAAGTAAGAAAAGAAACGACTTAATAATGCATTTGGAAGCTTCCAGAAATCTAATTCGACCTTAAATTTGCCAATCTGAGTTGCAAAAAACTTGTTTAGTCTCAATTTGAAGACCTTGAATCGTCTTAAGTTTCTTCGCATTCTAATTCTATTTTTATGCATTTACAAAAGCCGGTAGTCGGTAAAAACAATGCTTTGAATTATGAATTTGATTTGTAGTATCTATCTACATCTACATGGTGCCTTTGAATTTATTAGCACTTGATAGATCTTTAGTTTGCCAATCACGCTTACAGCATGAAGTAATCTTATAGCCAGACAAGTCATACACAAAGGTGGATCTGGAATTCATTTTAGGGTAAGGGAACAGACAAAGAAGTAGTATCGGTTTGCCAAATGACAAAGGACACGGATTACAACTTGGTAAATGTTACCCCCACTTATGTTAGCAAAAAAAAAAACAAATAGGTATAAAGAAAGAAAGAAAAATTAAAAGATAGATCGTAGATCGCAGTTTCGCTTAACATCAGGTGAACTGGCGGTCAAGTGTTGGCCTCTATTGAATAAAAAAAGATTTAATAGACAGTCATGGACAAAGCACACAAAACATAAAAATGATGAATAAAAATTTAAGTGAAATAGTCATTTGCCAGAACACTGTTGAACTACCTGGGAGGAGGGGCACGTGCTTAGTGCCCCCCGGATTGTCTCCCCCTTGGCCACATACCTTTCCAAACGACGCCGACGTCTGTGACAGGATCGATATCGACAGCCACAGAATAAACACATTACTAGGTACAATAATTATGTCACAGACATACACAAAGGATTTGTGTTGTTTTAAAACGAACCTCTTTAAGCTTATAATATACTAGCTTTCCGCCAGCGGCTTCGTCCGCTATCCCACGGGAACCATACATTTTACTGGGATAAAAGTCTAAAAGCCTATGTGCTATTCCAGACTATAATCTATCTTTGTGCCAAATTTCATCCAGATCCGTTCAGTAGTTTTTGCGTGAAAGAGTAACAAACATCCATCCATCCATCCATCCATCAATACTCACAAACTTTCACATTTATAATATTAGTAGGAAGTAGGAAGTAGGATTTAGGTCTGGTTGTACTCGCAATATGTGTGTACTATGGCAAGATGTAGGATATATGTACGAAGTTGTTATCGCAATGTTGTACCAGTGAAAAATTGGTTTTTGGAACCGTGCACCTAGAATCATTTAACGTTTCGTAAAAGCTTATTTGAAATAAAAACATTTGAACTTGAACTTGAACAAGTTCGAACAATTTCAAGAATTGTAGCAAGTGGTATTCTGTTATTTCTGGAAAAAATGCTAATGTCGGTAGGTATGTATGTGAAGGTTCGAATATAAGAGTCGTTGGAAATAGCACAGGTTAAAAACCTTACAAAAAATCATTTTATCCATGATACGGCAAAAATCGTAAATCGGAAAATCCAATAGAACAGGATTTATATGCAGTTCAATTAGCATCGAATTTGTTACATTTAGACTGGGGTTTATAAATAGCTCAGTGCTTAGTTTGACTTTATTAGGCAACTTTAGCTTTATGGTAAGTACCTAGTTTTTGTTTTATTTTATTTTCATATGTTTTTTTGTTATTATTTCAATCCTTTATTTTTCATACGGATGTTTTTTTTATTCCGTGTGTTCACCTGCAAATGATATGCAGTGAGACGTTGGAATCTCCTTTTCAAAAATTGAGCGTTCGGAAATGTCATTTCGTATTTTGTTTTTAATAAAAGAATAAGAATGCAACTGTTCTACACGACCAGAAATGGGAACCAATGGGTCCTGCAGACCAGTTGCGCTTAGTAGCGATACTCCTTTGGTTTCGTCTCAGTGTTTAAAAGCCAAAGATACCCGTCCGTTGCTAGGAGCTACGTCGCTTTAAAAACTGCTGAATTATTAATAAACTTGAGAAATATGTAGCTTAGTACAAGTTTAAGGTAGGTATACAGTTTATACAACGATAGGGACCAGATAAGGTAGTTAAGTTGAGAAATAGTGAATGTCCTCTTGGCCCTTAAGGCAAAATTGAATGTATATGTTTTATTGCTCAGGAAACAGGTGTTCTGGTGCCAATGGCTTGTACTTATAATCTAAATACCCTAACACCTGCTTCACAACTGGGTTCTGTGGAAGTCACCAGTCCCTTAGGTTTGGGTTTTTTACGTTACATATTGTTGTTTTAAATATGACCTTTGAGGTTTTAAATATGACTGAGGATAGGTAACAGGAGACAGCAATGTATAGGTACCGACTGAAGTCCAAGATCCGAACTAGTCCTGCTTCCTCTCCATCCTACCGTGGATCGAGCATTTCTTTGCCAATCTTAACCTGCTGCTTTTGCCTTAACGTACAAATCACCTTTCAGAATATTTATACGTATCCATCAGAAGAAACTCTTTATCATTTCTTTTTTGACAAATTATGGCTGTTATATTCACGACTCTACACACATTAAACTCAAGAGTGTCTCAAATTGGTAATTACTTTATTAATTTATACTGCGTTTATTTATTGAGCAAGACACGTGGCATACACTTAAAAGTTTAATTATTTTAATAGACTTATGGTTAACTGCCAATAGTTAACCGTTAACCTATATTACTTTTATAACATCAAGTCAATATTTGCGTACTGAATTCGCAAAAGGAAGTTGCGGCTAAATGTATGCAAACAGTCTATAAACGTTTGTGGTTGAGTGATCTGTTTAGTGTTTTGGCATAAGCTACGGCAGAATATTTCAGGACGTGGTAAAATCGTTTAACAGTCACCACGTTGATAGTGAGGCCCAGGATAATCACATGAGCATATTCGGCACCCAAAAAAAAGATAATCTGGTTTGGATTCTGTGATAGCAGTTTATAGCAACAGCTTTTAATTTTTTCTTTAGTTAAGACAGCTTAACAAAGAGGAGCAGACAAGTGTTAGAATGGAGACCGCGTTTGGGCAAGCGTAATGTGGACACACACACCGCACACACTGTGACACGATGAACAGACGGATTTGAATAAGGTGGCTGGCAGCGGATGGATGAGAGCTACCCAAGACCGAGATGACTGACGCTCTTTAGGGGAGGCCTACGTTTAGCAGTGGGCGGTAATAGGCTGATATGATGAAGACAGCTTAATGCTGAAGAACACTTTTTATATTGTAGTGGTTAGCATCGACAAATATTGTTTATCAACTTGAATTCAACCTTAAATTGTATTCGAAGATCGATAATGATATTTGCCCACGAAAAGTTCACACAAATCGTAATGCACACACTGCTAGGCATAGCCTACTCAAAACGAAAGATATGCGAGTTGTTAAAGCCACTTTATCTGGCATTAAAATATCTTCAACGCATATGTTGCAATTTTAGGATGGGCACACAGATCCACCTTCACGCTCACACCCTCGTTTCCTCAGTATATCTTGAAATATGTACCCAATGTACAAATAGCGACGTGGCAAGCCAGTGTTGCAAGTATGGCGAAACTGCTACATTCTAGTCTGGCCTTTAGGCAGCTGAGATGAAAGTAAACTTAAATCAATTTAAAAGTTAAATAAGGAATTTGGGTCTATGGTCGGTTAATAGGCAATAGACTCGCCATAATTGGGTACATGGGACCTAAATATACAACTGTACTGTACACCTCTTCCTAAATCGTCTTGGAATACAGGCGTGATCATATGTACCTAAGGGGGGCCCTTAGGTACTCAGAAACGTCAATTAATGATAATGGATTGTTAACAAATGGTGGGTACTATAATATCTTTGCCATATTTAAGTTTTGTTTTGGTTTGTTTTGTCAGTATATAGTTTACATACTGGGTCTCTATTAGCGAATGATTTATTACCAGTGATCGGCGTAGGTAGTGCTATTTTCGGTCAATGACCCTGAATGATTATGTTAATATGGACATGTCCCGGGATTTTCGGGGTTCACGGGAATATTTTTCGGAATGTTGATGTAAATGAAGTTATACTGTTAAAGATACCATGAATATGCACTGCGTCATATCAGACTACTTCTTTCTGGTTTAACTGGTCCTGCACAGTGCTGTTTGCCATATTACTTACTGGTCAATAGGTAGGTCTGATTATACCCGAAACAGGTGGCATGATATGTCGTCATGTGTACAACTACAATTACTTTACAATTGCTTGTCAATGTGATATAAATTAGTATGTAACATGTATGCCGGGATTTAGACGGCATATCCATGTTAAGTTAACGGTCACTAATTCCCGTGAATAGCACTACCTACGCCGATCTCTGTTTATTACGCTAATCGATGTCTCTGAGTTCAATAGTAAATCAATTTAGAAGTTAAGTGCAAGAGATTTCGTGTTGCTCTTTCCGTTCTTTTTTTTTAATATTACGTAAATACTTTCGCAAGACGTTCGTGAATGCTGTTTTTCACTTGCAAGATTTTTAAAGTAATTGTAAGAAATTTCTGATTTATCTCTATCCACAGCCTCCCTGCATATATCTTGTATTCTATACAAAAAAATATACATACATAGGTATATCAATAACTGACACCTAGGACTTGACATCTTGACCTGAAACCTAGCAAATGACCCCCGCTCTCTTCCAAAAAATTGTGTCGGTCCTTGCGCCGTATGAGGACGTACTACACTGTATTTACGCACTCATTCCTAGATTGTGAGACAGTGATAGAGCCTTAATGCGTGTATAACTGCATCCCTCTTCCACAACCTAAAGTATGATCTCTAGTTTTCTAGCAAAGCGCAAAGTTTACACAGCCATGTTGTCCTCCAAGACTAATGATTAAAAGGTGTATCTGATGCCTTAAGCCTTTAATTTGATATCTAGGTGATCATGCCAATTTTTTCAACGATAACCTATGATGGTCATTGGCACTCATTATCATCATCCCAATTCACTTCTTCCATCCATCCAGCCATCTCAAATAGCCGTTAAGCATTAAATTCCTTTATGACCATATCCCTTCTCATACAGTCCTGCCATGTTTTCTTTGGTGTCCCTCTTCCCTCATATTCATCCACATTCTTACTCAAAACTGGCACTGATTGGTTAAACATGCGATCAAACTATGTTTGAGCTTCTTAATATGTATAAATTCTGTATATTCAGTAATGCTGTACTCCATAAGGCACAATACACACAAGCTATCCACATTACAAATAACCGGCGTTGACAGAAGTCACTGGTGCACAACGGGGTCAAGCTGTGCGCAAGCGCATGTTGCAAAAGCTCGCCGGATAAGCGATTGCATTCGCTGCAGTACGCTGTGTTTATTTAATTTTAATAATATTTATCAGACAAATGTTATTGACATTGATAAATAATAGAGTTCTGGTTTGATGGAGATGAACAAAGAAACTATTTAGTATTTCTATATGTAGTTTAACTACACTCACAAGTCAATGTTTTACATAAACCTACTATTACAAGGTTTAGGCAGAAGTGTAGCTACTAATGCGCAACCAGTTCGATGTTTTAGGTCCCATGTAATAGGAGGTGAGACTTCCCAATAACCGGGTAGACAAAACTAGCTTGCTAATTATGACAATTTCGTAGAAAAACCCAATTACACCGCCTTGATCTGACTGGCACCCAGGACCAGTTTTAGTGTTGATATAATATTTATTTATTTACGTATTGGTTCCGTACATGTACTATGTTTAATGTTTGTAAAAAACCCGCGGCCTACGACTTAGACGGGGAGTTGCAATTCTTAGGTTAGAGACTTATTTACTTAGATCTAATAGTTCTGCAGTACAATGTTTTTAACCCCCGACGCAAAAACGACGGGGTGTTATAAGTTTGACGTGTCTGTGTGTGTGTGTGTCTGTCTGTGGCATCGTAGCTCCCAAACGGATGAACCGATTTTGATTTTTTTATTTGATAAGTGTATTAGTCGGGAGTGTTCTTAGAGCGCTATGTTTGATGAAAATCGGTCCAAGATGGCCGCCGCTACAAAATAGCGGATTACATATTCTTTCACAACTCCCCCAATATGGGTATCAAATGAAAGGGCTTAACTAGGAGAATACTATACATTATGATAAATTTCAAATCCAAGTTGGCCGCCAACACAAAATGGCAAATTATATTTCGTGTCGGGGGTTTTCTAAATTTTTCATACCTAAATTAAAAATTTAGAAAACCCCCGACACGAATCTAAGAAAATAAAGACGTTAATCATACAGGGTTACTTGTAATTCGACGTATATCCGCCAGGAGCTGATTGGGGGGCCAAGATGCAACAAATTGAACACCACCTATGTATGGCCGAAATTCAGAAGTTTTCGAGATATTTGAATTTTAGGAGATTTTTGATCTTTACCCAAAATTTGACACTAAATTCCAAATAAAAAAGAAACTACACATTGAATGGGTAGCATTAAAAAATGATATTATAGCTGGCACTTCAATTAAGCTATGTACATCATTAAAAGTGCTTCATCCAACAAAATACCTAAATTGATGAGCGATTTAAGAATAATATCTAACCAATATTTTCATTTAATGCTTCAGAAAATGTAGTCTAGTTAAAAAAATACTATGACATGAATCGTACAAACAACTAATAAAACTTTCCTATTCTCTCAGCTTTCCAAAAAGGTATAAAACTTAATTAAAAGACACTTAATTCATGGCATAGCATGTGTTTGAATCGGCGCGGGGAGAAAAATTACCTGTGTTTGTGTTAAAAAGATACTAAATTTCCGCCAACTACTTCGCCTCCATGATCGGAGTAATTCTTATAATTTATACCCTATGTTACCTGGGGATAGTGTAGCTTCCCAACGGTGAAAGAATTTTTTGAATCGGTCCAGTAGGGACCGATTTGAATAACATAATAGGTAGAAATAAGATTTGATAATTATTTGATGAGCCCCCATTTGTTGCCCAAATTTTGAACGGCGCAAATTACGTAGAGTTTTTAAGAAACAACCTAAATGATTTGTTGGCGGATATTCCCGAAATAAAAAATAACCTCATGTTTCAACATGATGGTTGCCCAGCACATTACCGATTTACTGTCCGGCAGTGACTAGACGAGAGTTATCCAAACCGATGGATTGGGAGGGGAGGACCAATTCCGTGGCAAGCACTAAGTCCTGACATTACACCACTTGACGACTTGACTTGACTTTTTACGTTTGGGGTCATATGAAGGAATTGGTTTATGTAACCCCAGTAAATTCGGTCGAAGAACTTCGACGGAGAATAATTAACGCGCCGTAACACATGAAAACAACGTTCACATCAAGAGTGACGAAAACCGTAGTTAGGAAGAGGATTCGAACCTGCATACGATCGTCATCGTCATCGTCGTCATCGTCATCGAGGGGCTCATTTAGAACAAGATGTGTAATTTTTTTGATAAACTGCACGCGTTTTTATCAATGCTTTTTCTACTAATATTAAAAAGACGAAAGATTTGTTTGTTTATTTGTTTGAATTGAATAGGCTCCGAAACTACTGGACCGATTTAAAAAATTTTTACACCGTTGGAAAGCTGCACTATCCCCAGGTAACATAGGGTGTAAATTATAAGAAATACTCCGATCATGGAGGCGAAGCCGTCGGCGGAAAGCTAGTATCTTTTTAACACAAACACATGATTTTTCTCCCCGCGCCGATTCAAACACATGCTATGCCATGAATTAAGTGTCTTTTATTTAACTTTTATACCTTTTTGGAAAGCTGAGAGAATAGGGAAGTTTTATTAGTTGTTTGTACAATTCATGTCATAGTATTTTTTTTAACTAGACTACATTTTTTGAAGCACTAAATGAAAATATTGGTTAGATATTATTCTTAAATCGCTCATCAATTTAGGTATTTTGTTGGATGAAGCACTTTTAATGATGTACACAGCTTAATTGAAGTGCCAGCTATAATATCATTTTTTAATGCTACCCATTCAATGTGTAGTTTCTTTTTTATTTGGAATTTAGTGTCAAATTTTGAGTAAAGATCAAAAATCTCCTAAAATTCAAATATCTCGAAAACTATTGAATTTCGGCCATACATAGGTGGTGTTCAATTTGTTGCATCTTGGCCCCCCAATCAGCTCCTGGCGGATATACGTCGAATTACAAGTAACCCTGTATACAATATTTATTTAGATACGAGTATAATGATTCATTGTCTGTGTGCTCTTTTGTTTATTTAAACATGGCGGGATTTTTAGATAAATCGGTTTGTGCTTACAATTTTCATATCCTTTGCCTTGTTTTTCCGGGTCATGTGGCTTTGCGGTCCCAAAGAATGATGGGCACTTTTGTATGGACCCTGGCCTGATATCCAATAGAGTTTTAATGTATGTTAGCTTATTGCTTTTAGCCTACAGTTACTGAAACGAAACAATTCATGTTAAGAATCGACCGGAAATGTACAGTCGGGGACATAAAAGGTGCATTTTCTATGCCTCCTATTTTTTTGTATAAATCATACCTACAATGGAAAAGTTCACGCTATGCTGAATGTTGGCCAGATTATCACTTGGGTAAACAATATTAGCGTGATAGCATACAATAAAACACACATTTAATATTGTACTTAACAACTGACGCGTATAAACAATGAAAATCATTTGACGACGTCTGTGGTCCCGTGGTTTGAGTGCCGAGTACTTCGCGATCAGCAGGATCGCGAAGTCGAGGGTTCGATTCCCACATGAGACAAATACTTATGTGATGAACATAAGTGTTTGTGTTTGTCTGGGTGTTTTAAGTGTATTATAAAAATCAACACCAACCCATATACTATCCCACTGCTGGGCACGGGTTTCCTCTCAGTATGAGAGGGATTAGGCTATGGTCCACCACGCTAGCTTAATGCGCGTTGGCAGACTTCATATGCCGTCGAGAAAATCTCTCAGGCATGCAGGTTTCCTCACGATGGTTTCCTTCACCGTTAAAGCGAGTGATAATTACGCACATGATTTGGAAATTCGAAATAAAGTCAGAGGTGACCAGCCAGCCAGCCCTTGGATTCGAACACGAGATCTTTGACTTGGCAACCCAGTGGTCAATAATATGAAAAAAAAAACGAAGTGGGGATGCATCGAGTTGTGGTTGAAGTGGACAAGGGACTTACCCCGCTTATCTTAGCTAAAGAGAACTGACGCAAACCTCCAGTACTGAGTACGAACGATCGCAGGGCGGTGTGGCAAAGCAAAGAAAGATGCTTTTATCGGGCTCTCCATGAACCAGGAGTAGACTTTTAGCGTCCGTGTCCTGGCCATGGAAATATCGGAGATGTCCAAGGTGTTGTTTGTGCAATTATGGACGAAGTCATGATGACTAACAACTACCGGAAATATATCATGGACGATGGTCCGGTTGGCATAATGTCGGGCATGCCACCGTCCGGGAGAGTCTCTTCGACATATAATAATAGTACCTCTGGTTGTTCGCGTCTGGCTAACGATGAGAACTTGCACAGACCTTTTTTTCTGGCATAATAAATGTATTTGCCCGACCCAGTTCTCAAAAATGGTCATGCCACACTGTACTAGAATCGCTCTATCATCACAGACAGGACTATTGTAGCCAAATAGCCTGATATTGTGGTGATAGACCGTTAAGAGCGTATTGTAATTATTGTTGATATCGCCATCCCGCATGACAAGAACCTCATGAAAGCCAAGAAAGGTAAGAAGTATCTTCATTTGGCACTTGACGTTGTGTGGATGAATGAATTCAGTGATTATAGTACCGATCGTTGCCGCAGCCGATCAAGAACCTCGACTAACATTTAAGGAGACTCGCGTTGGGTGAGTGGATCAAGGGTTTGATACAGAAAGCGGTACTCCTAGATACGGCTAAAATTACAAAATACATTACTATCACGATTATAATCCGACAAGGGTTGAGCAGAACTTTAGGTAACATTTGGTTATACATGTCGCCTAAATAAAAGGGGATGAACCAACAAACATAACATATAAGTATATGTATATATAGTTGTCGCTGTACAGCTCGATGTATAGATCGAGGGCATAAAACACATCACCGGTTTATTTGTTACATTTAAAGAATGAATTAAAAGTTCACAGCAGGAGTAATCGAGTCCAGTATACACATCTGTGAGGGTAGGTTTAGAAGTAAACATAATTCATATCAAATCACAAATCGTTGTTATGAAGAGTCACGAAGATAAACGTCTGTGTATATATTTTTTGAGAATAGCATATGCACCGAAGTGGTTAATTCGATAGATGTTTGGGGGGTGATATCTTTTTTCTCCGGCAGTTTACAGTGTTCTGCCAATAATGAAAATTGAAGCTTATGATGTAAAGATTCATTTCATATCATAATTATTTTTATTGGATATACCGGCCAACTTTACCCATCATTCTTACTACTCAAAAATAATTATTGTATTTTTAGGCGGAATCCTGGACCGCGGTCACGGTCCCGAAAGCCCCACGGCCCGTTTTTCCGATGTCAGAAAAAAAACCGCGAGTTCAGTTTGTCAACAGTTTTATACGTGTTTGGGTGTGCTTATCATCCCAAAAAAACTAGCTTTTAAAAAGTAACATCTACTCGACAACGATTTACATGCCATGGTTTTGTTAAAACAAAATAGAATTAAATTTTACTGTTATGGCATAGTGACATGATTAATGATCGACTCTTTTATCGATAAAATTTGAATCATTTTTTATTTATATTAATACAAAACCAAACCACAATTGATTTTTTTTTAATTTCTCGTTAGTGTGCATACAATTTATTGCTTGTATTTTTTTAATAACTATTTCATGGTTAACTGGTAATTTCAAGTTCACACGTTTTCAAGTACAAATTCTGAGTAAAATCAACAGAAGAAATCGTTGAGCTCGGTTATATTGATTTTACTTAAACTTTTTTGAGGTACTGTTTCCCGTTTAAAGAAAGCTGTTAAAATAAAATGATTTAATGAAATTCTAATTTTGTTTCAGGCACTCGACAACATCGATAAATCAATGTAAGTACACACACATATCAATGTTCTCTTCAGTTAGTTACGGCGCATAGACGTAACTTCTGGAATTCAATATAATACAAACATTTTGCATACTTGAGTGATAGCACGGAACTATTGAATATTTATGCTGTTATATTGTTTTTCGCAGAATATAATGCAGGTAGTTATGATATAATCTCCCGGAAAATGAGAATCAATAACACACTGGTCTGTTAATCATAACTTTTCATATTTAGCATCGTTGTAAAATATAAAGTGAGAGAGAGGGTAGTTACCGTACAGGATAGGCGGCGGAAGACAGTAGCAGACTTCCTGTTTTCGGTCCATTAGTCGATGGGTGGCTGACTTGAAAAGTCCGCACCCGATTACACAAAGACTCTATGAGACGGAGTTCCTTCGAGTAGGATGTTAAAGAAGATCAGCGACTGTGTTGTTTAACTGACTATTGACTTACTGACTATAGGGGCCGTGGTAAATGTTATTAGGAGTACGATGACCCGACAAGGGCGAGGTATACGACAAAAGAAAGCATGGCAACGCGTGGTCGAGGACTTCCAATACTAAAAATCTTTCTTTTATAAAGAAATAATAGTTGATTCCCCATTAATCGTATAAGTTCCAAAATTTATCCATATCTAAGTTTAGGAAAATGCATTAGAGATTGAGATTTGCTGTCTTTTTAAAAAGGGCAAGGGCAAAGACGTGACATGCATACTCATGACGTCAGAGAACTGTGGACACGTCATCACAAGAAGGTAGTAGGCACCTACATAAAAAAGTATAGTTATATTTCTTACTTATCTTTTGATGTAAAGATATAAAAAACATAAAATGTTACCTTTGCAAATTTTAATTACGCATGTTTTTTTTAAATATATTGCCTTGTTACGCACTTAAGTCTGACTCCCACGGTCATAGTAATATGCGGTCAACAATTTATTAAGCAAAGTTTTGAAACTGTTGACTTAGATACGTTCCATAGCACCCCATAAAATATTGTAACCATTATCATCTTAAATTAATTTTCTGCACGGTTATTTCGCACGAAGTTTAGGCGAAGTTTGTGATGAAATATTGCGACCTACTTATGACATAACAATATTTATTATAACCAATAAAAATGATCAAAATCAGTAATCTCGGAGTCACTCACAAAGTTTCTTAATAATGTCTTTAAAGAACTGCTCTTGAATATCACATGATCAAGATTAGCCCAAAACCCTCTTCGGTTGTGTGAGGGTTTATCCCACATGGTTACTAAAATATGCGGAATCTTTCATATTATATACACTGGAGTATGATATAAGAAAATAACCCATGTCCTACAATATACATAGTGTTTCGCAATAGCAGACTGTGTCATTGTGCTCAAGATGACGACCTGCGTTAGCGCACAATATTGCCGCACTTTCGTTGCGCCCTATAGAGGTGGGACATTCCACGTATTCATATCGATAAATTGCCTAATATACCTTTCATTTTTCAACCACGCAATTAGTATTGAGCTGTCTAGATCTGGATGTACTAAAAATACGCCAAATTCTTAGTAGTAGCTTCTATATTAGAAAGTCCCTAACCATAATTATATTAATTTTTGTTACTGGAATTTGTTATTGTATGCAACAAGCAAGGCGACTTGCCTGCGCGCACATAACTCATACTTTTGTGAACAAAGTGATGGGAAATTAAAAATGGTCTGTGTAAAATATTTATAAACGAATAGCTGCAATTTATATATTGCTGCACGACAGCCAAAAATAAAAACTATAAAATGAATAGTGAATTGCAAAACAGACTGTTTAGTTACTTCAGTTGTGTAAAAAGAACGGTAACTTTCAGTCGTTGAACAATGTTAAAGAATGTCTTCAGATTCTTTAACAATATTTATCTTTACCGTAACAATATCATAGTTATGTTTAATTATATTCATAATTATGATATGTGATTATCTAGATCGATTAAATATACCCACAGCTATGTAGAATATTGAGCGTATATGTATAGGTAAAAAGATTTAATTGTTATCTAAGTATGCAAAGATTTAGATAAAATTCTCGTTGGGGTATTAACTGATAATCTGTTTTGCGTATTTAGTAACCTAATTAATCTTTGTGTTATCGACCGCACTTCGTAGTCCCACTTTGACCTTGAGCAGGTAATAAATATTCTGGGACACAGTATCGTCTAGTCCTAAACTAACAGAGCTTGTACTATGGGTACTAGACAATATAATAGTTCAATAGCATATATATACATATATATTCAATAGTATATAGACTTCCGGTCGACCAGCGCAGCTAGACTTACAATTTTTACCGGTTTACCAAGAAACCTACAAGAATAATTATTATTGTTCCTCTAGGAAAAAAAAACGGTTCATTTTATGAATTTTCAGTTTCTAATCTTGCTCAATAGTGTTTTGCGTACATTAATATGAATATCATTTAATTACTTAATTAATACCGTATACCAATACGTAATATTCTTGTAATCGTGCAATTTATATTTTGACTGGGAACTAAACTAGTAGTCGCAAACGAGAGCTGTTGAGCTTGTTGTTTGTTTTAAAAATTAGATATTTGAAAGTATTTACATGAAAAGCTTTCGAAATGTATTAAATCGTACACTCACAAGAACTTTACAAATTTGTTAAATTTAGGTAACGTTATAATCTCAACTAGGCACGTTTATTATAATGCACTATCCATTAATCAATACTCACAAAAAAGTTAAAATAATAAGCATAATAACAAAAGAATCGATATTTTTTATATTTATCGACATTGTGCAGTCACATCACTATTGGTCTCGAAGTTATGAAATGTTATTTCAATGCTTTTGCTTTCTTCTGCTGACTGTGTATTACGCCATTGTTATTTAATGCATTGGTGTTTAATATCGTTTTACCCTCACGTGTTTGTAATACGATTTGATACGATCTAATGACCAAAACGTGAGGAAGAAACACATGCTTGTAAATTTCACAGTACAAAGGCTTTGACCTTCGGTCTCAGAAAGTACTCTGGAGTTCCAGTGAAACCGCAGACTGGCGCAGACTATTATATTTTTATCCTTTACATATAAAATGAAGTCCATCCACCAACGCAAACCCATTAACGATAACAAAAAAACCAATGGACTGAGTGATTAAACAGGGAAGGTTTAGGTGTATCTATCTTCCCAACGGCGAAGGAATTTTTCAAAACGACCTAGTAGTTTCGGAGCTTATTCAATTAAAGAAACAAACAATCAAATCTTTCCATCCTTTCCATATCAGTATAGATACATCAGAATAACACAGGATACAAAAAAACCCGACTGCGTAAAAAGTACTAACTAAAATGTATTGCAGGCGGGACAAGGAAAGAAACAATTTTGTTTATGAACGAACAGCTTGTCCCGCCTGCAATACATTTTCCAACATCACAGAGCTTGTTTTTAGATTTTTAGTAAGTACTTTTTACGCAGTCGGGTTTTTTGTTTCTTTTAATAATTGATTTTATTTCCTTCTTTTTAGTTTATAAATCATCATAGAATCACTAGGTTCAATCCGTAAAATATAAATTAATACAACTTAAGATCATTTTCAAAATCAGTTTGCACATTAAAGCGTATAAAATCCGCGATATTGTTATTTTTTTAAATTACATGTAGTGACAGTCGTGCTATCAAGACGAATTTAATGAGGTGTCATTTATCTAAATCGGTTGAGCCGTTGAGTAGTTACGACCGGACATAGGAACGGACATACATACATACATACGCGTCAAACACATAACCCTCCTCCTTCGGCAGTCGGGTAAAAAGTCTTTTAGGAGTAAAGTCAGGGGTAACAGTTATTAATAAATAACAGATCCAGTTGAGGTTTATGACGACATATTCACGTATTTTATTGCTCTGGACATTGTACTCAGATAATGTATACACAATCAGTTCCGATATTATGACGAATCAGAATTTATGCACTCAATTTAATGTAAGTATTAGTTTATCACTAGCGGATACAAATAAGGTTATAACATTAATAACATTTTATATCAATTTATCCTGACCTTGTCCATGTTCCTGTGACTAAAGTGACTGCTGGCAACCTGTCAATCCTAAGGATAATTCGGAGTATTCGCGTTAAAGCACCTGTTTTTAGAGCACCCAAAGCATTCAGCACTTAATATATTCTCAAATGGGAATAAAAAAAACCGGTGCTCAAAAGGGAATACTCCAATAATGTGAGATAAAGTAGGCTTGTGATTTTTAAAAAGAAATTCTGAAATCAAGTTGGAATCTTAACGTAGAGCTGCTGGCTCTACGTTAAGATTCCAACTTGATTTATAACAATAGGATTTGGATTTGACCCCTAATTACATGGGATCTAAAATCCGTGATCATACTTTTTTTTGCATTTAGACTTTAGTTAGTTAAAAAATGCACTGACTCTGAAAGGGTTAACAAAAAAAACACAAAAATGCCGATTAGGATAAAGCTGAAGTACCTACTTACCTGCCAAAAAGGTTCACTAATGCCATCGACCTCGGAACCTGCATCTGTGGTGTGTCCGTAAGGGAGGTACCTATGCCTAAAAATTTTGTTTGTCCAACGTCACTTTGATCGAGGAGATTGCATAACATTTGATGACTTCAACAAATAAATTAGATCAAATCTTGGAGCAACATATTGGACAGACATTTGACTAGTGGCATTACAACTAGGGTTTCTGCTCGAGAATTCTCGAGTCGGGAAATCTCGAGAAATTTGTCTTTAGTCGAGACGGAAAAAAAATCTTAGCCACTCGGGAATTCCCGAGTCGTTGTGAGGAAAATGTTTAGTTTAATTAACCTACTGAAAATCGAATATTATCATTTTGAAGGTTTATCTAGAGGCATTGGCAGCAAAAGGTTTAGTTTAATTAACCGATGAAAAATCAAAGGTTAACATTTCGGAGGTTTATATATAGTTTTTCACGTAATTATATTCTCCGATATTTCAGTCAAATGTGGACCGATTTCAAAAATTATACCAAAAAATTCCAAAGTGGTGGTCCCATCTAAAGTTATCCCTGATGGTAGAAAAATAGGGTATAATTGATTTTTATCTACTGAATTTTCACATGTGAATCGATTGTACTGAAACTTGGCACATACTTATATATAGTTTTGATGATCCTAGGAAGACAGTCGAAGGAAATTCTCAACGGTTTACAGCGACTATCTCGTGTTTGGGTTTATTTTATTTAACTTTATGAGAACTAAGCAACAACTTAGATATTAGCTACAAAAATAGAAAATAAATAACTTCTTGACATGAAATAAAAACCGACGAAAAATGTAACTGACAAGCGAGAACTAAAATTAAATGAAAGTTTAATGCAATGTTATATGTTTTTATTCTTAGTTATCTAATTATAGAAATTTTGTTAAAATAATTTTACTAATTATTTTTGTTTGATTAAAGACTATTTGCACATTTGGGAACTGGTAGGGACCTAATAATTACGAAAAAGTTAAGTAACACCCTACTTACTACTACTACTTTTTACAAGAATATCGACCAGATGGTTATAATTTGTATAATTTATGTTAGGTGCCTACTTGTTAATTAATAAGTGCTAATTATAGTAACCAAAAATTTACCATTTCATTTAATTGATCTCATCTATCAGTCTAATTTGTATTAAAGTAAATATTTTAAAATAACATCGTGTTTTATAATAAAATACAAAATTTCTCGAGAGACTCGAGAAACTCGAGAAATCCTTGTCGAGAATTCTCGTGCCTCGGGAAATAAAAAAGGTCGAGAAATCAGAAACCCTAATTACAACCTTTGTGGAAGCAGGAATAGATATGACCACTGGATTGGCAAGTCTACTAGGCAGTGCGAAATTGTGCTAAGGAAAACATCGTAAGAAATCCTGCATGCCTGAGGGGGAGTATTTGAGTTTGCGTGCTACATCCTCGGCACCGTCGTCACTTACAATCAGGTGAGGCGCTGCCAAATATAAATTTATAAAAAAAAATCTCGACGGCGGGCGTGTTAAGTCTGCCAACCCACACTTGGCCAGCGTGCGTGGTGGACCCCTTCTAATTTGAGAGGAGACCCGTGCATAGCAGTGGGACGATTAAAGAGATAATGATGATGATACCTACCTACTTTGTGTGCGGTGAACTTATTTAACAGTCTGAAAACTTGCGAAGTGCGATATTACCTATAGAGATATAATCGAGAAAAACTCATGGTCGAGGCACTGGGGCAAGTTGCATTTTGACATTCGTATCGAAAACGAATAGAAAGGAAATGGAAGTGACACTAATGACAGCCCGATTTGTCAAAAGCTTGTGTCATTTCTATAGATTTTATTTCTATTTGTTTGTGGATTCGACTGTCAAACTTCAACTTGTCTAGACCCCCTCCTTCCTCCGACCTTCCCGTTATGGTAGTGGTGACGCTAAGGACAAGTGATGGCAAGTACGGGTTTTAGTCGATATGTGTCCGACATATCCCGACATATTCATGAGGATTTGCCGCACACCCAAAAAAAGGAAGGAGGAACGGACGGAGTGTGTCCACTCTGTACATAATACTTACTCTGTGTCTGCACTACCATGGGACTTAGTCTAACTCTAATGGAAACGAACAATGGAAGTCAGGTGCGGTCCGTGACCACGGTAATGATGCGTGAGGCGTGGTAATGACCGTGGTAATGATAAATGATGGTAATGATACCTACTGGTTTCTTTTTGAATTTGTAGTTCAGAAAGTAACTGCTTCTAGTACCTACTTTCACGGTGTATTAATATTGGTTGAATTTTATTGTTAGTTAGACCAAAATTCTTAGTGAAATGTCATCTGTACACGAACGCCTTTCCCCTATAGTGGTAGGCAGAAACATACGATTCTTGCTACTTAGGCGACGGTTGAGTAGATACTATGCACTTAACATTTTTGAAGGACCACTCCAATGAAGTCCGTAGTGTCCTTCAAAATTGCGTCCCCTTCCGGCGCTTTCAGTGACATTTATCTTATAAATTCCTTTTGATAAAATATACCATCATGCCTGTATTAGGGGTTAGGCAGAGATGTACTAATGTAAACGTACATTTCGATGTTATAAAGGACTCAAGGAATTTCATAGACAAATCGAATCCAGGACCTCGTGCGCTACGCACACAGGACTTAGGACTACTAGGGTAACGAGCCAGTCCTTTTGTTATCTAATCTAATCTAATCTCGATATGTCTAAACCATTTTAATAATTATTTTACACCACAACGCTGTCTTATCAGTTATCACATTATTTCTCAATGTTATGAATTATGATTGCTTATTGGTAAATTCCCACGAAATGGGCGAATAGACGAAATTTTAAATAAGTATTATGATATTTTTTGCTACTTAATACGCAAGCAGATATTTTTTTGTGCGAATTGACTACTTGAGAATTGCTTTAAAAAAAGAGCAATAAAATACACCATACATAATTATAAGGAAGTTAATTTTATAATTTTTTGCATAATGATAAAGGTCATATTATGTAAATTATTTTTAAAAAAAAGATCTACGAGTACATAAATTTCGGTTTTAAATTTCTTGCTGTTGCTGTGCAAGTGTGCAGCCATGCTTAAACCGTGCCACTAAAGGCATGAACCTAAAAAACTGTAAGTAAACAAAAACATGCTGACTTGTTCTTGGTCGTCTGCCTATCTCTGGAGGCCGTTACAACACTTCTTCTCCTAGCGGGACGATAAAATAAAATAAAAATATATTATGCTCTCATACATATCATGTTACCAAAGTAACTGTAACTTTTGAGTATGAATATGGATGGATATATAATAACCTAGCATTCCGCCAGCGGCTTCGCCCGCGTGGTCTTGATGACTTTTCCCCCGTTTTTGCAACATGTTTCATTGCTACTCCGCTCCTATTAGTCGTAGCGTGATAGTATATAGCCTTATAGCCTTCCCCTATAAATGAAAATATAACCCTGAAAGAATTTTTCAAATCGGTCCATTAGTTTCGGAGCTTATTCAATACAAACAAACAAACAATCAAATATTTCCTCTTTATAATATTATTATTTATTATATTATAGTATAGATGGATAAGGGAAGAGGAAGCACCAAAGATTTTTTTTTTATTTATTGATGGATGGACTGTGTCAGAAAAAATATGACCACAAAGGAGTCGAATGACGAGATGACGGCTAATAGAGATGTATGGAAGAAATAGACATACTGCGCCGACCCCAAGTGAATTGGGATAAAGGCAAGAGGATGATGAGGATGATACATAGGTACTTTTCAGTCCAATACTCAGCAACGCGGACTGCGTTTAACGACAATCCAGAAGGGACCATATCCTCGGGACATGTGGGGCAAGATGAGGAAAGAGAGATCCCAATTGCGGAAATGGTCAGATTGTTCAAGTCCTAACAAGCGTGTGCCCAGGCGGCACCAGCGTCACATACTGCGGTTACCGAACAATTTTTGTTATGACTAGCCTTTGCGACTTCTTTCCTTCCCCTGTTTTTGCAATACTTTTAATCGATACTCGGCTCCTATTAGTCGTAGCATGGTGAATTTAGCCTATAGCCTTCTTCGTTAAGCAGGCTATCTAACACTGAAAGAATTTTTGAAATCGGACCAGTAGTTCCTGAGATAAGCGCGTTCAACCAAACAAACAAACTCTTCAGCTTTAAAATATTAGTATAGATTAATCAAAAGGCACCATTTTAGCTCCCTTTTGCCCATCAGTGGGTTTAAGATGGTACTGTCATAAACACGCTGGGCTATGAGTCATCAAACTGTGCTATAAATGCAAGCTATGTTATTAGCGTGTTATTGTCAAATTTCTGACTAGACACAGTTATTTAAGATGTTAATTTAAGGTGCTAATTATTAAATGCTTGGGTTTATGACCAACGGTATAAAATGACGATAGTTTATTTAACGTTATATTGACACAATGGCAACTGCATCATGCCAGTTTTTCCAGAAGAGTTAGGCAGAGGTCACAGAGGGGTACTAATGTACACCCACCCTTGGATTCGAACTCAAGACCTTTGGACTCGGCAGTCCAGTGGTCATTCCCTAGGCTATAGCTGCTTTAAAATAATTATAACGAAGACGAGACGTGTAGAATTTTTGCAGTTCCCATAGAAATGTAATGTCCCTATTGTATTCAAACGAAGTAACACTTAAAGTTACTCATAACTTGAATGCGTTTAAACATAAGTATAACAAGGTGCTAATTAAAAGTTTTAGGTAGGTTTTTCTCTTAAAAACATATTTACGTTGATTCAAGTCAATTTGCTGCGGAACCTTGACACAGTCATTTTGATTTTAAAATAAAAATCACACGTCTCTGTTACTTTACCAATTACAAGAATATTGATTGAGATACATACATACATAGCTTCAAGCTTGTTTTCCATAGGGGTAGGCAGAGACGCATTTCCACTTGCTACGATCCTGGCACACCACATTCGCTTCATCTATGCCCATCAGCCATCAACCTATCACCTACAACATCAGCTACTTTATTTTTTAAGAATTTGGGTTTCTTCAACTCTGCATAGCCGCTTACCGCCTATAATTTGTATTATCTGCCAAATAATTTAACGGGAACTTGTCAGTAAACGCTTGAAACAGATGTTATCTTAACGTATTTTGCGAAGGCAAACCTTCAAACAGTTATTATGGTCCAAAAAGAGGTTAAACGTGACTACAACAACATAGGTTTAATCCATTCCAGTCAAATCTGAGTATTTTGACCCTGACCGAAAATTCTGTACTTTGGACCCTTTTTGTTTATCTAAAATCGGCTATGAGATTACAGCGTTTCGATGCGAAAAAAACCTATCGAAATCGAAAGCAATTCGATAGAACTAATGGTTGAGGTACTGGTGGCTCGTTAGCTCGTTATCCGACATAAAGCATAAAAAAAAACTAAAATGAAGTCGTTTTTCTTTTCTTAAAACGATCACCTCTTCTTTATTCTCTAATTTATTGACAGATACACTTCAAAAACAATCAGTTTGATATCTTTAAAGAGTTACTTCTGTGGTCATTATTATTCAGAATGCGATACTCGTTATCGTCAATTCGACTCGGCCAATATATCATTACGCTATGACGTCAATAAGGTCGGTCATAAACGATTTAGCATTAACTGAATTGAACACAGATGAGCTGTTTAAGTTGTTTTGTTTTTAAGATCTAGAAATTAGAATATTTGAGCATGGGGCGAATTAATTAGATAATGTCTTGGTGCATCAAAATCAAAATATTTTTATTTTCACATAGACCTTATGCAGGCACTTATGAAATGTCGAAATTAGGTGCACGGTTCCAAATTAGTCGTTTCCTATGGAGAAGAACCGGCAAGAAACTCCATGGTTACTCTTTTAAACTTTGTTTTTTTACAATATCTGCTACAATAATATATGGATACTTACAATATGAGAAAACAATCTAGAAATGTGTGCGAAATATATTACAAATTATATTTTAAAAGATAAATAGGATACAGCTAGGCTTGAAATACATGTCTAGAGAGTTCGCCCATTTACAAAGCGTGAAGCTAATATAAAAAATATATTTTATAAAGCAACTGACAATATTTGTCACCCTGAGGCATCCTGCCTCCAAAGTCAAATTGCGAAAGTAACTATCTGTTTGTCCACACCTAATGATCTTAACCGCACAAATCTCGATGTAAATGAGTAAGGAGGTAAATTGCATTCTGAGGAAGGATATAAGGCTTTCTGACTCTAAAAATTCCTAAGTAAGCTAGATTAGTAATAAGGATAAGAACTTCTAAAAAACATTTCGTATCGTTGAAGACTTTTCCGCTTCAACGGTCTAAAACTGGTCAAGCATTCAGTTAAAGAACTTCGTCCGGTGACCTGTTTGAGATTGACGTCATATTTTAAACAAGTACTTCTATTTGTAGAATACTAAGTTTTAATGTTTTGGTAAATAATTAAGCCACGCTCTAAAAACATATATAATGATGGTAGAACTAGCAGGTTTGGCGGGTAACGGATTCATTAATAAACCAAAAGCAAAAATATTCTAAAAACGCTCCAGTTTTTAGTGGAAGCCGTTATTCTATAACAAATGCTTCGAATCCGACGGCGACAACCGGGACCGCTAGCTTTCCGTAGGTACTGTACGAGATACGGAAGGTTCTCGATTTGCTAAGAATGAACACTCCAATGCAGCTTTATTGCATTTCATAATGTTATTAATACTATACAGATGGTAAGGCTTAGTGCTAGAATCAATTATGGACCCTGTTGGGCACAGCAAAAGTATAGTAAGAGATATGAGAGGTAAGGTACAGCCATTTATGGCTCAAATCTGGAGCAGCCCATCTGGGGAAGTACCTTCACCTTACAGAAAACTGCAGCCAGAAAACACTTTATTGTGTGTTGTGTTCCTGCAGTGAGTAAGGTCGCCAGAGCTCCTTCTAAGGATGCGCTGCGCTGGCAGTAAGAGGAATATTCCCTGAAACTGTCGGCGCAGTGAATCCTCCATAAACCTCTAAGAGGTTTTTCGAATCGGCAACGCGCGAGTGATACCCCTAGTGTTGCAAGCGTCCTTAGGCTATGGTAACCGCTTACCATCAGGCAAGGTGGCAAACAAGTATAAAAAAAAGAGGAAAATATGTTTTTTAAGGCAACTTCTTTTACGTTTCATTTACAAATACGTATACTCCTTAGCCAAGCAGTTCGATTAATTAGCTCCTAATTAAACATGAGTGTTTTTATTTCGTTAAGGCCCCAGTCTAGCAAAATTTGGCAGTTGTCAAATTATTAGCTCATTTTCGCTACGTTTTTTTAAGGAAAGGAAGGATATAGTGTCATATATTTTTATCGCGATAGAATATATGTTATATTAGCTTTATCTACGTATTTTTTTCACGTTCCTCTGGTTAGTTTATGTTATATAAATCAGGCGTCAAAGATGGCGCTCTCGCGCCCAACGCCATTTAGAGTCATGTTTGTGCACGTTAATCGGGACGATCAAGAATAAATTCAAAAATCTACTCAGCGCAAAATTAGCTTAATATAGTCGTCTTCAAAATGCGCTGAGTAGATTTTTAATTACACCTTTAGTTTTCTTAATCCGAGTGTCATAACATCGTCAAATTTTCCTGTTTTTGGTCCCAAAACAAACGGTTTTTTTCATAATAAAAACTAAAAATTTTGATGAAATCATTTGATCATTTTAAAGTACGTGTATTAAATGACACAACCAATTTAAAAAAAATGTGTACCTGCTTCACAAATATTTTTTATAGTGTTTTCAACAGGCACGGTTTATAAACGAAAATCTCAAGCCAATTTCTTCAGAGGCGGCCAGTCGGTCGTAGCGGTTAGACGTGGATTCTATGTCAAATTCAAATTTGTACCTCTCGCTCTAAATTTTGCTCTCTCTCTAACCTTGCTGGCGTACTATCGGGCATTGAAACTTGCTCTACTTCATTATTTTTATGTCAATTTATCAGAAATTATTTCCGACGCGCGTTTTCCGATCACGCGCGTTTTTATTCCACAAGCAGTTTAATCGATCGATTGTTTTAAAAAATGCGGTGTGTTTAGGCATTTATTGGACACCTAAACGCTTGGATGTCCGTCTAACTTTATGATCCCGATTTTTCTGTCCCTAGTTAACACATGGGTACAAAAACAACTCGACGCCATTAATAACAGACATAGACTGTTTTGTTAGCAGTAAAGTGCGATAGTAACAAGTCTGTTACTATGGTTCATTAACTTGTTACCACTAGGTAACAAGTTTGTTACTATGGTCCGTTAACTTTTTATCACTAGGAAACAAGTTCGTTACTATGGTCCGTTAACTTATTACCACTAGGTAACAAGTTTGTCTGACTCCCAAAAATTTACCTATGACCCTCCCCGGTTTGAATCACACAAATTGAATAATTACTATCCTAATATTATTATAATTATCAGCCAAAAGAAGTCCACTGTGCATGTGGAACAAAGGCCTCACCCATAGACTTCCACAAGGACTGGTTATATGCCGCCTGCCTCCAACGACTCCCAGCGACCTTCATCATCATTGAAAACCCACTCCTGTGTTCTCAATGATGATGAAGTCCTGTGTGTTTGACTTCCGTACTTCCTGCAGTGGACCATTGTTCCAGCTACCTTTATCGCGTCATTAGACCATAGTTAGAAAGTGAGAAAGACGTAGTTTGAAAGTGAGTGTGAAAAGTACTGAAAAGTTGTGCAGTGACCGCTTATCTACGATATATGGACATATTATGATGCGTAGAAGTAGAGAGCCTAGTTACAAAACAGGTTTTGAACATAAATGTGGATGGATATAGTAGAAGAGGAAGACCAAAGAAAAGATGAATAGACAGTGTGAGAATGACGACGATGTACGTAAGAAAAAAACACTGCGCCGACCCCAAGTGAAGGTGAGGTGGTGCCTATAGGTGTACATACACGAGCTAGATGGACATATGATATACTGGCTGGATGTAAACGATTGCAGGGCAGATCACCCCCCGATTGTCGGTTAATATGGCAGTGGCGTAATAGAGAAGAGGCCCTGACTCAGCAGTGGGTTTTACCGGCTGAATAGATAGATAGATGAGTATATGTATAGATAACCGTTGCACGCGGTTTTTCATTTACCCCATTTCATGTGCCCAGAAGAAAAGTCTTTTGATCGATTTTTTGGTGTTAAACATTTCTAATCCCAACTAGGACATGAGCTGTAGCTTTTGAACGGCTGAATAGATTTACATGAAATATGGCTAACAAAAATCCCATTTCATTTAAAATAAATTTGTAACAGAATTACAAGACTAATCTGTGGAGAGATTTACAAATACAATAAGAGCTGGATTGAACCGTGGGCTAGTCATTTTGTTGCTGAGCTATAAGCTCAACGGTTCAAACCCGTGTGATCTGGTTCATCTAGCTCATTGAAAGCTCAGTTTACACACCTCTGATGATAGCCAGACGGCTATAGCAGTCGTGGAAGTGTATTCTATGTCAAATTCTTACTTCTCGCTCTGAATTTTGCTCTTCCTCTAACCAGTTTAGATCAAGAAATAAAACACAAAGGTCTACTCCAAAGCAAACCATCTCCTGGAACTTTTAATGAATCCTTTTAGTGAATCAACATCCTTCTTTTTCATATCTGTTAAAACGAAATTAAAACCTCGACTAAAAATATCTACGGTTCCATAAATCATAAAGTACTTAAATTATTTCAAACGACAGAATTTTTTTCAGATTTTCAGGGTATAATCCCACAGGCCACAGTAGTGTTGTTCATTATAATTAAATAGAAATATCTTTTTGTAATTTTTAAGCATTTTCCATACTAAGATTACAAGTTATTTTTAATGAAGGAAAAATTCGGCTGGCGGGCAGGATTCGAACCTGCGTCTTCTGGTTCGGTACACCACGGAACACTACGGTTGGTTGGGGCTCGCGGTAGCTTAGTGGTCAAAGCGTCTGATGTACCGCACCAGAAGACGCAGGTTCGAATCTTGACCGCCGGCCGATTTTTTCCTTTATTAAAAATAAATATAAATATTTTATTTTGTAAAGTATAGCAACTTTCATTACGTAGCACTGCTCTACACTTTGTAATTTACGTATCACAGGATGATACAGAGGGTGCCTCGCGGGGTTCGTGCCCGCGAACTGTCAATATACTGAATTCGTTTGTTATGCACAGCTAGACTGGGGCCTTAAGTTCATTACCAAAGCATTAATAACTGTTGATTACCTCCAAATTTGTATATTAATCTCGTAGCTTTTTAATTATCACAAATTAACCTTCAATTTTAGATTGAATCTTAATTACTTATCAAGTTAATATCGTATACGTAAAACTTAACACGATATAGAATTTGTTCTCTATTCTATTGTACCGATATGTCTATATCAATGTAATTAGTGTTTTTTTATCACTATTACGCATTCTAGATTGAAATTCGTTAGTCTGTAATGTCCTCTGGCAGCTGGTTCCTGTAAAATATTAGTATTCTGTCGCGTCTGGAAAGCGACCCCAAAATGGTTGAGAAAAGGCTAGAAGGAGGAGACTGTGACTCTCCTGAGGGTCCAAGCAACAGTTTTTGTTTTGTCTGTTAAGGCTTTGGTTCCACTAGAGATATGTGAGGAAGCAGAGCGGTGCACGAGGAGAAATTCCAGTATACGCAGCCGATTGGTTGATTTATTCACCTCTCAGCCTACATCATATTGAGATGATTGTGAATGAGACTCTTCAGCTTTAGGTCAAGGATGGATATTTTCCTCATTTTGTCAGACTATTGGTACTTAGTAGACAGTCCACATGGTAGAGTAACAAAAGGAATGATATAAACACCATTTTTAGCAAGGTCTGGGTTTAAAAAGGTCATTGAGTAATTTCTGAGGCACCGAAAGTAGTAGATCCAAATTTGGAAGAAAAAGTTTTTGATTATTGGCAACATTAGTATGTTACGTTTTGTTTCATGCCTAATTCTTACAAATATAAAAATAATTAAGTGTCTACTTTGTATAGTAGCAAGTATTCTGACTTTTTGAGATTTTTGTGATTGTGATTAATTGTGACTGTCAGCGTCAGTGGCGCCAGTCGTGTTGCGGCCGCGAGCAACGACGCACGCGCCGACCGCCGTTAATTAATATTTAAATCGTTTCAAAAATCGAATCAGTAGTGTTGTGGTGGTGTTGTTTATATGTGATATTTTTCATTGGATTTAATTTTCGGTAAGTATTTTTCTTTTTTTTTGTGGGTAGAAATTTAACGGTAGGTATTATCGTATTTTTTTTCTTATTGCAAAGATGACTTCTTATTACAATGGCGAGGACAGAACTAATGATTGTGACAACTTGTAGCTAACACGATTATTTTAATATTCATCATTATTGAAATCTGTTTTAAGAAGTTCATAGTTCAGTTTTTTTAGGACATACCCATCACGCCTGTATTCGCCGAAAGGTTAGGCAGAGGTGTTCTAATGTCCAACAACATCTCGTCGGTATGTTTTAGGTCCAATGGAATAGGAGCTTGTACCAAATTCAAACCCCGAGCTGCTTCTAAGAATTTCATAGAAAACCCCAGTAAATTTTCTCTCGGAAATCCAACCCAAGACCTTAGATTCAGCATTAGCCGCGTTTGTAACTACTAGAACTCTGCAAAGCAAATAATAATAATAATATAATAATAATAATAATTTATTGACTCAAAATTATACACACACCGAAATAACACATAAATTATAGCAATCTTAACATTGTACTAGATTTTTGTTGAACACTGGTACCCAAAGTAAGATTTAACTTGTGGTATGGGTACCAGGGCTCTCGTCATTAATTACAGCAGGGAGTTAAAAATCTTTATGTATGTAAAGAAGTTCGGTTTTTTTATGTGCATTTGCGACTGATAACGTTTATTCTCCTAATATATCAGCCTCATTGGTGTAGTGGTCCAAAGCGCGACTGCTTCGCTAGAGGTCATGGTTTTTTTTTCAATTTTTCAAATTGGACCAGTAGTGTCTGAAATTAGCGCGTTCTACCAAACAAACTCTTCAGATTTTTATTATTAAGTATAGATATTAAGTTACTAGCTGTCCCGGCAAACGTTGTTTTGCCATATAGGGGTGGGTCATTTTAGGGGGATGAAAAATAGATGTTGGCCGATTCTCATAGATACCGGATAAGCACACAAAATTTCATCGGTCCAGCGGAGGAGTATGGCAACTAAAACTGTGACACGAGAATTTTATATATTAGATTTTTATAGATTGTATAGTAAAATACACCCCCTTGAAAGTAATACTCTTGGCGGCACCGATGGGTCTTCTGCACTCTGATCCTCATACCGGTCTCGTGGCAGAGCTTAATGATCACTCCTCTAAGAATGAAACAAAACTGTGAATCAGCTGTTTGCATTCTCGCTACAGCTATGTTATATTGTTAATCAGAGCGGAACAGATGACTACATTACTGTTTTAATTTGCTGCGTTAACCTTCTTTTTTTACACTTGAAGAAAAACCGGTCAAATGCGAGTCGGACCCGCAAATGAAGGGTTCCGTACCGTTTTTAATTAGTATCAATAGACTAAGTATTTGTCGTTGGCATTAGAAATAGAAACTATTTAGAAAATTTCAAAACTACCTATTACTGACAGACAGACGAACGTTGGCACCCTTCGGTTACGGAACCCTAAAAAGGTGTCAGCCTTATCAGTTTACTGGTCGACGAATATTTATTCCTTACGGGGTTCGAAGCAGTGACTGTAGCCGATTGCATGGCCACTGCGCCAATAGAACCGACAAATATTATTTGTTTTCGTTAGCTGTGCTTCTGTTTGTGTTGTGATAACTAGTTTCCTTATCATCATGTGCTTGTTTAAATAATATTAGGGATATCATCCACGACAGGTCAGGCAGAGATATATACCTACTTACTCGCTGTGACCCGCGATGCTTTACAACCCAAATTGTTACACAATGATTTTAATATTGATTGATTGTGGGGTTTTCGATCATTCCTTATACTACTACCTTTCCGCCAGCGGCTTCGCTCGCGTTGTCTGGGTATTTATTATAAATAAATAAATATCTTGGGACATTTTTACACAGCACCATCTAGTCCCAAACTAAGCAGAGCTTGTACTATGCGTATTAGACAATGGATCTAATACTTATAATAAATATAATAAATAATAAATAAATAAATATCTTGGGACATTTTTACACAGCACCATCTAGTCCCAAACTAAGCAGAGCTTGTACTATGGGTACTAGACAATGGATATAATACTTATATACTTTTTTTCTGTAAATAATAATATATAACTAAAACAAATCTAACCCACGGGAACCATACATTTTACTGGGATAAAAAATTGCCTATGTGGTAACCCAGACTATAATATTCTGTTCCAAATTTCATCCAGATCCGTTCAGTAGTTTATGCGGGAAAACCATCCAAACTTTCACATTTATAATATAAGTAGGATTTTTTTCTGTTTTGATGACCTAGGTATATGACTTTACTGGGTTTTGTCTGCAGCGTCACTTGCACCAACTTTGAAGTTATACACCTTTAGTAGGTAAATATTACATCGATATTTTAATATTTATTTTTTATATTACCAGAGCTCCTTCTAAGGATGCGCTGTGCTGGTAGCAAGAGGAATATTCCCTTTAACTGCCGGCGCAGTAAATCCTCCATAAACCTCTTGTTTTCGCGGGGTTGACAACGCGTGAGTGACGCGTCGGCATTATAAACGTCTATAGGCTGGGGTAACGGTCTACCTTTAAACGGACCGCATGATTGTTTGCCACCCTTTTGGTATAAAAAAAATATTCTGTTATTCGGGGTGGAGACAAATCAAAGATCATGCAAATCGGCCCAGCAGTTATAAGTGTTTGTGAACAAACCCGAATTTGTTTATTAAAAGATTAGGTTTTACAATGACTAAAAAGATTTTAAGCAATAATTAATTCTTCTCTTAGATCTTTTTCTTTATTTGCTTTGTGCTGATCTAGGTACAATTGAAAATCCCCATATTTATGGCTGACAGCCATATTACATAATAAGGGGCGGTTTTTAGTAGTTTTAAGTACTTAAGTAAATAAATCGGGCTTTAAATAGTGTCTGTACTTAAAACCCGATTAATTTTCTATTTTTGTCTATTTCTTCTTCCCACGATAATAATAAATGAAACAATGCCCTGCTTAAGTATAAAACCACATTATTTGCTTAATTTTGGTTTGTATTCTAGTTTTCTGTATAATTGGGCATTTAAATAAAGTTCTAAAAACCTCTCATTGTTAAACTTTGTTTGTTTTGTGTCAGAGTGGTTCCTAAGTTCTTAACACGATTACTGTTGCAACCAGACTTTTAATTTTGGAACATTCGTTATATAGCTTGAAGTCGACATTTTGCTGATAGTTTATTGAAAGATATATTGTAAAATTAGGAACAAAATGGGTCACAAGATGGCGCTATTTATTTTGTTATACAAACTTTAACAAAAGAGACATCATAAGATGTGTTGATTTTAAAAATCTAGCGACGCCCTTCATGCTTTGAGGTAACGTTAGCTCAATGAGTTGAAGTTACTTTCGGATTAGTGTAGTAAATCCCTTCTCATTCCAGCCCTCTCCTCAGTAGGTCATGAACCTTTTTAAGACTATATTCCCATCAATTTAAAATTTATGCTTAGTGGCTTACGATTGAATTCGTAATAAAGACAACTTACCAATTCGATTATATAACATTTATTTTTTACCGGACTGCCGAAAGAGTAATATATAAAATTCTCGTGTTGCGATGTTTGTCTCTCCGAAATGGCTGGACCGATTTGTATGAAATTTTGTGTGCATATCGTGTAGGTCTGAGAATCGGCCAACATTTATTTTTCAAACCCCTAAATGATAGGGGTTACCCACCCATATATGGCAAAACAACTTTTGTCGGGCCAGCTAGTATTACAATATAAATACTCCTTGGAAAGATCTTTCTAAAGAGTACTTCCTGACATTTCCCTCTTTTGTTTCACTCCGACCTTTTGGCGCGAACCCGGCAGTATGCAGTGATGACCACTGCCTGGTGGCGTCACTATTAAAAACCTTATAAGGTCGTACATCAACTGACATATCTTTTGTACGAGTTTTCTTTGTACGTAAGTAATTGATGGTAGGTTTTTGTTAATCGTTTTGTGGAATTGACAGAATACTTAATCAAACTTAATTTCCTGTAGAAGTGACTTTCAATTTGCTTACATTATACTTAAATTATTTATTTACCTTGGCCTGACGTAGTCGACCGTGGTACCTAAATATTTACATCATAATCCCTCATTTGTTATTATTATGATTTAAAACAATGTATGTGGTTGCATTTCTTTATAATGATTTATCTCTATACGAGTATACTTATACTAATATTACAAAGAGCAAAGATTTGATTGTTTGTTTGTTTGTATTGAATAGGCTCCAAAACTACTGGACCGATTTGAAAAATTACGGCTATGCACGATGGTTCTTATGATACATTGACATACGGAAGCTTTACGCTTAGCGTCGTCTAGCCTCAGAACCATCGTGCATCGCCGATGAATCACAAACCCTCTCGGGAAAACCCCCTTAATAAGGTTTTAGGGTGTTGACTGAAGAATAATTTTTTTTTGCTATTTATTTATATCGATTATTATTTTATCATTATTATTATGATTATTGATTTGGAATCTTAATATTTTCGTATTCCTTTTGTTAATTGCAGTCCGTTACATAATATTTCACATATTTTTTCGAAAGTGCGCAAGTGAGTAGGTACTAATTTTATATCAATAATAATGTGACCATGTCTAAGTATTATAAGACGAGTCAAATGGTAACATCAAAATTTCTCTTGCATCACTGATTATTCTCGAAGATTCAGCTGGACCTCACTAGTGAAAGTTGATCCGGTCCACATTTTTTACTGTCGCTATATTATATTGGACGCATTTTAGATTTTTACTAATGATAAGTGCTGCACGTAACCACAATTCTGCAGTCTATGTGCGTGTGTGTGTAAATGATCAAGGCTTTACGGCAAAGAGAGCTCTATTTAGTCTCTCCTAGAGTTTAAAGTTTTATATCAATCGGCCAGCTTCTTGCCAAAACTATATACGTGTGCCAATTGTCTCGTTAGATTAGTTGTTCTAAGCGCGACTGCTACGTTCGAAGTCCTGGGTTCGATTCAGGGCCTGAACAGTGTTATTGGGTTTTTCTATGAAATTCTCAGAAGCAACTCGGGAGATTAGATTGTGCCTGATTTATGGCCTGACTGACTCGCTGACATGGCGCCAAAACTTACCGGTCAAATGTGGGTGAACATTATACCTCTGCCTAAACTTTCAAGGAATAAAATGGTAAGTTTTTATTATTTCCAAAGTCTGGACTTATCAGTGACATGTAAAAAGGATGCTAATGAATTCAAACAGCCTGTAGATTACCGCAATGTGAGTCAAGGTTTGGCGCTGAATTAATTGAAATAAAGTTCATTGGAACTAGTTCGTTTAGCCTCCAATAACAGGTTTTTTAAAGGATTTTTCTAGATCTCTATATTCTGTAGTCTTTATCATTCATTCTATCATTTTCGTTAACTATGTTGGGCTCGAGAAGAGCTTTAGCGTGATGACCTATATGCATTGAGTGTAGAATGGATCCTATTAGCACAAGGCCGAGATAGATAGAGGAATGACGGTAAATCCTTTGCCCAGCTGTGGGACTGTGGGATACACCAGCTAATCGACACAATACAACAGATAATATATACAACACAACAGTTTTATATAATATTTTGGGACATTTTACACAGCAACCAGTCCCAAACTATATCTTATCTAGCAGTGGGGCTGGTAGAGCCAACAAAACTTCGACCCAATGGGATTTTTTGTGTTGTCTCCAGCATTGTACATTCTTTACTCTTCAAAGAGGAGGTTCAGAAAGGCGGCTAACCCACAGAGGAAGTAACCTCAAGTCTTCTGGTTTCGTCTTCGTCGCCAGGACATCGCAGTCACACAAGATGTGCTGCATAGTTTTCTGGTATTCACCACAGGCTCTGCAATCATTGCTCAAAGCCAGCTTTATTTTATGGAGCATGTCATTTGTTGCATAATGCTCTGTGAAGGCTCCGATCACAGCTTGCGCTTTGCCCTTCGATTGCGAAATTGCTAAGGACGAATTTAGGGACTCGTATGGTGCTGCTGTCGAGAAATCGTTGTGAGTGCTCTAGCCCTAGCCTATTCTGCCACTCCTCTTTGTTTTTCATGTCGTCATATTCCAATAAGGCCTTTTTGATGGTGTATGATGGTAGTCCCATATATGGTACATTCTGGTCAAATCATTACATTTGCCGATCCGGTTCTCACTAACTCGTCAGCCTTTTTTTCGATGCCTTTGTCCTAAACTAAGCAGGGCTTGTACTATGGGTACTAGAAAATTGATATAATACTTATGTTTTTTTAAGAAAGCCATGCAAAACAAGCACTTAACCTTATCACAGAAATATTTCTATGTTCGAATCGAACCACTAGACCACAGAGGTCGTTAAATGGATCCTAGTGGGTCGAGATATTCCTGAATAGGCCAGCATCCATAGTAAGATAAAATGGCATATAACCCCATACTTCTACAAACCGAGTCGAGTACATCGACCGAGTACTCAACTAATGCAAATGAGGCCCGAACAAACCGTCTATTACATAAAGTGCACATTTATTGTTTCTCGAAGTTTCCATTCTTCATGCGTGGACGTCACGTACGCACGGGGACACAGTTTGCCCTTTAGACCGTATTCTATGGCAATAGCGGTGATTTTTGTACTGTATAAGTTGACGTGGTGTCGTGTGTGTGTACATAGGTATTATTGCTTCGACCATTTATCCAATTATGTTTGTGCACTTGCAATATCTAAACTCATTATGTCGTTACCGGCACGCATTTCTTTACTGTTAGATTCTGCTGACCCCGATAGAAACTTAGAAATATCTCGCCATCTATTGATAGATTAACTAAAGGTTATTCATATAAAAATCAATATTCTGTAGCTGCTGTCATCAGTTCTTTGAAGGATTAAAAAACATACCATCTAGCCTGTATTCATTAAGGGTTAAAGGCAGTGGTGTTCTTATGTCCACCCACATTTCGCCGGTATGTTTAGGTCCCATGTAATAGGAGGCGAGCCTATAGCCATTAATAAATAAATCAGCCTTTATTGCCTTTATACCTTTTTTTTTTTAAGTTGAAGAGGTAAGAAACCTAACTAATGTAAACTATATAATATTCTCGGCATTCGGTTGGGAGGGACATCTAAGAGGGGAGACCTCTTAACAGCTTGTCTTTCTAAGGCCTCTTCTAAGGCTTTCCATTTGTTTCGGTCCTTTGCTATACGTAACCATTCTAGGCCTACAACTTTTTTTAAATCGTCTTCCCATCGTTTTAGCTGTCTTCCTCGATTTCTTGCTTTCTCTAGGGTACCGTTCAGTTATTATTCTAGTCCATTTCTCTTTCTTTTCTCTCAGCATATTTTCCGTCCAGTGCCATTAACCAGCCACAATTCCTACCTCGAAGCTGCTAGTGAGAATTTCATAGAAACACCCTAGCACTGCTGGATCTGGGAATCAAGGGACCTCCTGCGTAGCAGTCGCGCTGAGGACTACCGAAAAAATTTAATTAATTTACTGATCAGATAAACTCATTAGTATTTTTCTATTCTTGCAGCTGTTACATAATCCGATTCAAAAGGTTAAGGGCAATGGCGTTAAACCAACATTAAGTCCGTCATTGCCCTTGTACACAAACATTAAAAAAAAATAACTACATAGTGTAAGGTCACTTTTAGTTCCGCATGGTTTTAAATTGAAAATTCTTGGCCGATGCATTTGATATAACGATTAGTAATTAACATTGAATTATTTAAATATATCCTTGCGTTGATATCAGATGAGGTCTTTACTGTAGCCATCAATTGAAGTATGGTTTGGTTGTGATTACGTAACCACAACCCATATACTGTCCCACTGCGGGGCGCGGGTCTCCTCTCAGTATGAGAGGGTTTTACGCCTATAGAACTAATAAATAAAAACGAAAGCTCAAGTCGTAGGCTGTTGTTTTAAATCATTTTAATTCAATATTTCACTGTCCGATTTTTACGGTTCGGTTAAAGTTAGCTCGTGCCAACTTCAAGCCGGACAATAAGATTGGCGAGAACCGTAAGCGGCAACCGTCTCTAGCGCAATGTCGTCTTAAGACCTCAGTCTGCGAAGTAATTTCATTGTTATTATGAAGTCTAATGAACTTTTAGTAAACCACAGGCAGTCGAGCGATGTCGAAACTACTCGGGCTAATATTGCTCTTACGAAATCACAGCTTTTCAAGGTAATGACAAGGCTTGATTGTACATTTTATCGTACAATGCTCGGTTTCTTTTATGTTGACTTATATATCTTTGACCCTAAGGCCCTTTGGTAGCTAAACTAGGCGGATCATTAGATAGCGTGCTAAAACGCCTGTTTCTTCTGTATGCGAAGAAGTTTCGACTCACACATATGTTTTTATAAGTATTATCAGTCTCATCATCTTCTTGCCATTGTCTCAATTAATCTATTTTTTAATTTATATTCTCCTCGACCATACATAATTGCCTCATTAGTCTTAATGGTCGTAAGTTCTAGACGTGGGCTTGCAGTAAAAGGTTCTGGTTTCGATTCCAGTTTTTCTATAAAATTTCCACAGGTCGGAGTTTATATTTGTGCCGCATTTGTGCCAAATAGGCCCACTATTAATGGAACCTAAACACACCGGTGAACTGTAGGTGTATAGCAATTCGGGAAAGACAAGCCATGATAATTGAATGTTATCCTCAACACAAATTTTATTTATGTACATAATGCAAACCTTTAAATTAGCATAAGTGCCTAATTCACACAGGACAAATATATCCTTTAAACATATGGGCATCGAACTCTTAGTCACTGCTCAAATCAATCCACGCATTTCGCTTTCAAATATAAAAAAAGCATTCATTGAAAGAATCTCTAAAAATAAAACAAGATTATCAAAGCTGCATCCAATCAAGTCCGAGTTTACTTTCACTTAACTTTCTATTCGGCAAAAAGTTTCCATAAATTAAGTGTTATGTGTTCTATTAGGCAAACAAATGGTTATGTTGTAGGTTGGTTGAGTTTTTATTATGATCATTATGATGTCTTTGACTGGGCAAAGTTGTCCTCGTAATGTACCATATATGGGACACGTCCCATAATTGGTACAGGAACTTGTATTATTTGTCTTAGAGAAGAAAGTGAAAACCGAAAAACCAAAATCTATTGCGTGGATTGCAAATAGTACGTAAATCATTATCCTGAACTTTTTTTACCAACTATGTCGGTGTCGGGTTCCAGTCTAACTAGATTCGGTTGAATATATTATACGAAGATATTTGTAGTAAAAGATACTGAAGATATAAATGATTTCACGAAGCGAGTGCCATTAGACCTTCGCAAATTCTGGACAATATCGATATTCGAAAGAAAAAATTGTCAGGCTTTTGCGTAAATAAAGAGCTATTCACTAACTGCAATAAGAATTTGTATATTATTTAAGCGGCAACAGGGCGCCAACAAAAAAAATAGGGCCTTGTATAAATATGCTAATGATGTGACCTTTATACAATCTTGTTTTTGACCGCCATCAATTTATAACTTAATTTCATAGGACTGTGATTCCATTCCAAATTATAGCAGAGGTGATCATACCTGTCCGATGGCCAGTAGGCCAAAATGACCACGACCACACTCATCTGCATCTAGTGCCTAATCACTAACACACAAATTCAAACTGCTAACGGACAATTTATTTATTTAAACCTCTATGCACAAAAATGGTACATAGACAATTGCATAGAAAATCTCAATATAATAATAATCATGTTTATTTTCCACCACAGTTACAGATTTTTATGACTATAAGGGTTAGAATCCTACATTTCTAGCGTAGAAAACGTTTATGGACAAGCTGTTTATTTTTTATAAATGAAATTTTGCAGTCACCGTTTAAAAAGTATAATAAATAAATTAAGTAAATTGTGAAGTACATAATAAATCAACAGAAAAAAAGATGGCAGTTTAATTTAACATGTTAAAACATTACAAAAAATAACACGTCCTTATCTAGGTACCTTAATAAAAAAACAATATAAATAATTATGTAGTTAAAACAGTTAACATATTAATTTATATGTGTTACGCTTACCAAATAGCGGTGAGATACTTGTGTAAAAAGATAATTAATTCATATTTTTTTAGATTAGATAATTGTTAACATTTATTATAATGAAAATAACCGTAGTTAATTAACCGCTCTTAAGTTTACTGAACTCCTAATTAGACCAAAGTTGTTTTGTAAAAAAGTTTTTCTTTTCAAACGACTTTAAAAAACGGAGGAGGTTCTCAATTCGACTATTTTTTTTTGTAGTCTAGTCATCTAGTGTAATAGTCTCCGTTCCCGAGTCGTCCTAAACGCGTCTGCTGAGCTTTTAAGAGAGGTAAGCAAATCTGGAGCAGCCCGTCTGGGGAAGTACCTCCTGCCTTACAGAAAACTGCAGCCAAATAAAACAGTTTATTGTGTGTTGTGTTCCTGCAATGAGTAAGGTTGCCAGAGCTCCTTCTAAGGATCCGCTGCGCTGGCAGCAAGATGAACATTCCCTTAAACTGTCGGCGCAGTAATCTTCCCCTCTAAACCCCTAAGAGGTTTTTGCAGGGTCGGCAACGCGTGAGTGACAGATGACAGGTTACAGTGACTTATTTGTCAGGTTAGTCCGGCCAAGTTTCTCATGTATTTTATTAGCAAGATAAATAGTACCTAACTAGTCTTATGATACTGAGTTTATTGACCACTAGCTTCCCGCCAGCGGCTTCGCCCGCGTGGTCTTATAATTTTTTCCCCCGTTTTTGCAACATTTTTCATTACTACTCCGCTCCTATTAGTCGTAGCGTGATGATATATAGCCTATGTTACTCGGGGATAATGTAGCTTTCCAAAGGTGAAAGAATTTTTGAAATCGGTCCAGTAGTTTCGGAGCCTATTCATTACAAACAAACAAACAAACAAACAAACAAACAAATCTTTCCTCTTTATAATATTAGTATAGATTATAGGTACTCAGTAATGAAGATTGATAGCTGCGCCCTCCAATATCAAAAGTTTTTTTCATTACGAGTACAAGGAGGTAACGTCGTCATAACTTATCGTACCTAAATTTCCTGATTTTGTTTTTATTCTTTCAAAAATAAGTACATAGAATGGAATTTGAACGAAAAAAAAACAACATTGTCTAATTGAGAAAATCCTCCGTCTCTCGTCGGTTAAAAAACGCTCTTTAGTGCACTATTTAGATACTCAAAGATTTAATATTGGAAGAATTTAATAACACTGGTCGATCTATGAATCGAACCCAGGACCGCAGCCGCGCTTGAGTGTCCTTCGGACGTTTTTACCCGACTACAAAATAATTTAAGGGTAACGACTTTTTTTATTAAATGACGCACCATTGTTTTTGTTGGTGGCTGTCACAAAATATTCCTTTACGTGTATCTTTAACTGATCACACTCACTAGCTTTTCAACATTTCCATGCTGACATGCGATGCGTCATAATTTTGTCGACGCATTATCTCGACTCGTGCCATTGTCTCGGCACGAGATACGTGACAACAAATTTCGTGCTGCGCATATAGGTACCTAAGCTTAGCGGGATTTATTTAAAATGCTCTTCTTGTATCTTATTGGCATGTGTTATAAAAATATTACTTACATACATAGCTTCACGACTGTTTCCCATAGGGGTAGGCAGAGAGTATAGCTTTCCACTTGCTACGATCCTAGCACACCACTTTCGCTTCATCTATGTTCATCAACTTCCCCATGCATGCTCGTTGGTTTAGGGTGCTCTTGCCTTTTTTGAGAACATGAAATATTCTTGTCGAGATAAAATGATTTGCCGATAAACCCAACCCGATGTTTTTCTTCGATTTTTCCGGCCGGGTTGAACTTAGCTCGCGCCAACGTCAAGCCGGACAATAAATTTGCCGAGAGCTGTACGTAGTTTTAATCTTCAATTACAGTACATAGACGCAACAATAACTCTACTAGTAATGACTATAACAGTAAATTTATAAAAAAATGTTCGTCTTAGTACAGTGGCCCCATTTTTTCACATCTCTACTTTCACTTGAACGGCAGCCATCATAATTCATCATTGGCCTAAACTAGGCGAGACGTCGGTTGCCTTTGTTATGTTGTTGACTGGTTATCTAAAAGTTTTTAGTTAAAATACCGCTTTGTTACCTTTTTACACAGTGGTATGTATGGAGGCTTGCAGGCCAGAGTACTTTTTGTGGATAATTAAGGTCATAAATGTGGTTAAGTATTGAAAGTTCGTGGGTTTAAGTAAAAACAGAAATGTAGGTAGGTAGCGTGCTTTTGCGGACGTTACTTAATTATTTAAAATAACTGGAAGGAAATAGAACTTACTCGATTCCATTCATTTCTAAGATAATAATTAATAGCGCGATATAATTAATTATTTTTATGAATTATTATTACTAGATTTTATAGTAGGCCACCATTATTACACAATAATGGTGGCCTACTATAAAATCTATCAAAAATCCACAAATTATGTACTTTAAGTCACGTCCAAGTATTGTTAGGTAATTTTAGTGTACTTATATTAATTCAAACCACGTTTCAAGTTCACATTAGAAGTCGATACGTTGACAAAGCTAATTTAGTGCAGAAATAGACGCAACTGACGCGCACGCGCAGATTTACGTATTGTAATCAAATACATGATTTACGAATAGATGAACAAAGAGCTTGATAAAGTGGGTTATTTAATTTTAATATTGTTTTTTTATTGGTCATAGTATAAGTTAGAAGTCAGGTTCAGTGAATTCAGACTGACTTTACACGCATCTACTGAAAATTAATAAAAGCAATAAAAAATTGTGTAACTTCAAAATGTTGAACTACGGTGAATTTACTACTGAACCCTTTTAAGGAATCTCTGGTCTAGAATATAGTAACAGTAAAAGTTTACGAGTCTATGAAAGTAGCCAGTAAAGTATTAGGGTTAATTGCGTATATCATTATATCCATCCAACACTCATTGCGGGTTAGCTTTCATTGATAACCTTTAATAATAAACTACTAGCTTTCCGCCAGCGGCTTCGCCCGTGTGGTCTGGGTACTTATAACTTTCATCCCCTATTTCAACCCCTTCCACCCTTTTTTCGCATTAAAAAGTAGCATATGTCCTTGCTCACGCTCTAGACTATCTGTGTACCAAATTTCATTTAAATCGGATCAGTAGTTTTGGTTTGAAAGCGCGACAGACAGACAGACAGAGTTACTTTCGCATTTATAATATTAGTAAGGATTGCCAGTGTGGACGCTGTGAATGCGAGAAGATTCTTCTAAGTGTCTAAAAGACTGACTGAGGGTATCTCCTTCATTCAGGGGGGCTAGACAAGTTGCATTTTGACATTCGAATCGACAAACAAAATGTATGTAAATGACATTAGTGACAGCCCGATTTGTCGAAATCTTGTGTCATTTCCATACATTTTGTTTGTCGATTCGAATGTCAAAATGCAACTTGTCTAGCCCCCCAGTTCATCTGTCTTTTGTGTAAGTATGTAGGTACGTATCATCATATACATGGCAATATAACAAAATAACGTAAACACGGTATTGCAAGCATTGAAATAAAAGCAAAACCGTACTTGCCATTGCCATATATGTATATTAAAAAATTAAATAGATTACGCAATCGTAACAATCTGACAGGTTTTACCTGTTTTCATATACTTACTTCATTTCGCCAGCCCACATCGCAAGGTCGCACGCGTTTCAAAAAATAACCACTGACACTTTTTTTGATTTATGACGTAATTATAACCAATACAGGTTAAAGAAATCAAATTTGTCTGGGTGTTTCCTATGTATAATAAGAATGTATTTACAAAAAAAAGTGTATAAGTATTATATCCATTGTCTAATACGCATAATTGTAATTAATATAATAGTATTTTAATTGTTTTATATAATCATAAATATTTGCATGCCTAATACAGGCAGAATACAGATTGAACTATGCACCATTATTATATCTGGTACCACCTGTATTCCGTGCAAATAAATCTTTCTTTCTTTCTTTCATAGTACAAGCTCTGCTTAGTTTGGGACTAGATGGTGATGTGTAAAAATGTCCCCAAAAATATTATTTATTATTCAAATAATTATATGACGTCGACCACGAGTTTACTTACTAAATCATGCGTGTGATTATTTAATATCTGACCTCTTTTGAGAAATTTATAGCTTACAGACTTTCGCCCGAAAATTCTCTAAATATCTGTTGCTAGGTCGGAGCCACGCCTGTATATATATGTTGGTAACTCATTACTACTTATTATAGCTCTGTGTTTGTCGGATGTGTGTCTGAATAAATGTATTTTTCTTTCTTCTTTCTTTCTGTATTCTACGATGGGTTAAATAGCGGTGTACTGCTGTAAACGAACAGTTCTCCGGTATGATCCCATATGAGCCTAATGCCATGCTAACCTGGTATAATCCCAAACTCCAAGTAAGTAGCTGCTACTGTAAAATTTTGAATAATAGAATAGAATAATATAATAAGGCAGTTAATTAATAAATCATACTATACATATTTTACATACATGATATTATGATGTTTATATGTATAGATAATATATTATATAGGTAATGTATTATTTCTATTATGTACATTTATTTAATTTTAATTTTTGTAAACTGGTTTACCATCCGTTCGTCATTGTAGGTCTGGTTGAAAACCAGCGCCAGGCACTGCTGAACCAGCGCCGTTTTAGCGCAATTTATATTAAAGTATAATAAATTATAGATAGTAAGTATTTAAGGTAAAGTTGTGCTGAATTAATAATATACATACAATACCGCCTTTTTCCCACAGGGGTAGGCAAAAACTAAAGACTAAAATATTTATATATATGTATATATTTTTGTATTACTATTTTTATATTTTACTTTGATTATAACATATCATAATTGATCATTCCTCATACCGCCTGTATTCCACGAAGAGTTCGGCCGCATCGAGGAATACATAATTATGTATTTGGTGTTATTCGACTGTATTGTATTCCAAATTGGTCTAGCGTCTGCTATAATGACACATACCTAAATATACCATAACAAGATCACGTGATGACATAATAAAAACAGAATTCGCATTATTTAAAAGATTTAGCGAATATGTGTCAATTTTTTTAAAATTATTATATTTATGGAAATAAAGCTATTATTACCTATTGCCGTAGATGTTGAATTTGTTTTCCCCGTTTCTGCAACATTTTTAATTGATACTCCGCTCATATTGGTCGTAGTGTCGCTTCGCCCGCCTTTCTCGTTTATCATGCTATCTAACACTAAAAGCTTATCTTGCTACATCAACGCTTAAATAGGCATGATGACTGATTTTTAAAAACTGTCCTATGATATTCCAAATTATCTAATATTTCAGAAAAAACATATCTTTTCGACAGGAAAAGAAAGTATTTACACGAAAAATGCAATTAAGGCGAGGCATTGACAAACTATGAATCTGAAATCGGACCCCCGCACCGCGCCATCCGCTTACACCCCGCAAATACTTCGTGGTTTGCGATCGTAGGCTCGCGCTGTGGAACAGAGACGTCATAGAGTCGCGCTTACTATCTTTATTTTTGTTGCAAGAATATTAATTTGAACAATTATTTTGTGTAATGTTAAATGGATATTTTAAGGGGTTGTTCCCAGAGGTCAACGATTATATAATAATAATAATTAGCTCCAGGATCAGATGGACAGAACAATTTTTGGTTAAAATGGCTACGTACTTCACATGCTCGCTTGGCGTCTCAATTCCAGTCACCCTTAGAATCTGGGACGCTACCACCTTCCTATTCTCAACTATTGAAGTTACCCATCCGCTTCATAAGTATGGTAGTACTGCGGAACTAATATGAATGGAGTGCGTCTAATGTAAGGCTGGTTTATTACTAACTCAAACATGGCCGCGATAAAGAAAGCGCTCGGCGGCGGCGCGGCGTCGCGTAGGTATTCATCAGGAACCCAAGAATCACGCACCCATCACTTGTTTACCGACGGTCTATAGGCTTCTTACATATATTTTGAGAACAAAAAATATTGATAAAAATTCAATTAAGTATGTCTGCGTTTTAAAAATGGATGTAGGAACGTGGTACTAAGGAGCTACTATAGTACGGTAGTAGTTGTATGCTAGTCCCGGTAATGTCTACCCGTGTGAAGTCGGGACGGACCGCTAGGAATTAAAAATTACATAATTAAATTATTATGTACCTAATATTAAATGTATATTTTAAGATTTCTAATTAAAGGTAACATGTCAAAATAGCATGCTAATAAATTGATAAGTCGATAATATAAAATGGTTTACAATTTTCATGGTTGTCATACTGCTGCTATCTACAAAAGATTCTTAAACAAAAATTATAAAATTTTAAATATGGCAACACATATAGTCCTTTCTGGGGCTCATAACTGAGTTATGAGCCGTTTTGTGTGATGATGTGCGTGTATAATTATACTGGTGACCATTTTTAACATACCGAGACCCCTCCGTGCCTCGGTGAGAACGTCGTAAAGCGCTCTTTCCCTGTTGTCAAGGGCTAGATTCCTACAAGACACAATTATGTGTGATGAAAATAATGGTTTGTGTTGGTCTGGGTATTTCTTAAGTATTTATAAATATATATAAAAAAACTATTTAAGTATTATTTCTATTGTCTAGTGCTCTACTAATTTTGGGACTGATGGTGCTGTATAAAATGTCCCCAACGAACGAACGAATACAGACAACTATGACAATCGTTAGTGGTGGTCAAAAGCCCAAGAAAGCCTGACAACTTCGAATATCCTTCGAATATTGGTACTGCCCAGAAATTTAGAAGCATATATGTCTGACTGCAGTCACTTCGTGTTCGTGTAAAATATTGGTATTCTGCGGCATTGGTTACATTGGAAGCCTTTACCTACATAATTGAGAAAAAGCTAAGACGATGATCATTCAGTCGTTTTATGTAATCAGTCACAAAGCCAAGCTTAGGATGTACTAGGTACGTCCTAAGGTTGGGTTTGTAGGTAGGTAATAATTTGATGGCAAATGGTTCACCACCTCTTACATAGGGCCTACACATACCAGCAAAGTTTTAGTTACATTAGTATATCTCAGTTTATCGCCATAGCCCTTGACGAATACAGGCGCGGACGTGATATTATGTTAAGTAATATATGAAAGACACAGAGTGTACACGTAGAGCCGCCAATAGAGAAAGATGAAATCTTGCCAAAACCGCAACCTTGATGGATCAAGACAACCCATAACCACGACCACTCTGCCAAGAGTGTACGACTAAGAAGAAGAATATATGAAAATTGGTGTCGGTATTCGGTATTTTTTCTTCCTATGTAAACCAGAATAAGACAAAATGGTCTACCATTCCTATTAGGATCACACATTGTTATTAGAAATTTATATTACTTAATAGGCTTAGTTGTAGTGTGTAAAAGTGTATAGAAATAGTTTTTACCAGAGCTTAAACTTATGTTATTTTTTTTAATGTCTGGGAAGATGCCGTGTTATTTATGTAAATTTAATAAATGCGTGGAATTCGGGCTAACGTTTGGTCCGGTCTTAACCAACTTTCGTCCAGGCAGAGCTCGCAAGCCCAGGTACTTACTTGTACCTTCTAGTTTATATTATTATTTATTAGCGAGTAACGACCTGCCCAGCTTTGCACAGACAGCAGAGCATATAGGTATGCATTAATTTTTTTAACCGATGAAGAACCGGAGCAGGTTTTATATTCGTCTGTATATTCATAATTGTATGTTTTTACTACCCTTGAAATGAATTCTTTCAAATGTTTACTGAGAACCGATTGTGATGAAACTTAGCACAGTTATGTAGTCCTAATGACCTTACAACATAATGGACATCTAAAGGTGACCTGATGATGGAGACGGAAGACAGTCTAAGAAAACCCTCAATGGTTTAAAGATAGACCACATTAAATAATGTAACCATTTAAAAAAATATTAGAATGGGTATAGTAAGCTATTTTTAAAAGATACACTTATGGTATCGGGAACTTTTTATAGGCCTATCAAAAAGGAACAATTCTACCATACATTATTTTTTTATATCTCAAAGGGATAAGGCAGCATTTTCCATGAAAGTTCCCAGTCGCTTAATTTTTTAGATTTAATTTTGATTTTTTTTACGTTATTGTATGTTGATTTATAGACCTGGTTACCTGAAATACATTGAAAATATATTAAATGTGATAATATTTTTTTATATTCGCATAAGTCCAAAGACGACTCCATTTAGCTTTGTTCTATTTTACCGATTGTCAATTTATAAAGTCCAGTCTAATAAGCATTTACATTGTATAGGCTTCCCGTACGCTGAAAGGTCAGCTTATACTGGTGGTGGGAGCTCATCTGACACAGACCCGGCGCTGATAACAGTCCGTGGCGGACTGACAGGAGGCATTCTCCATACAAAAACAAGTGCAAACTAGCTTATAGTGGAAAGTCGTATGCGCCAAAACGGTTTTTCTCGTTTAAAATCTAATCTAAAATGTATTTTAAAAAATCCAATTACCATTTCAAAGAGTCTGTTGAAACTTATCTATAGTGAAAATTTGAAGATTTAAATCCGTTCCGTTTCTTCATAAAATGCGAATCCATGTTTTTGAAGAGCTGTCTTCAAAATTTTTTTCTCTGCAGTAAAGTTTAACCGATCGTGTTTCTGTACTACAAATTTATAGCTAAAGACATGAATAATGACATATGTAAAAATCAGATCCGTATGTTTTGTAATGGCTGAGAAATATTAAGATCCATGACCCCCAAATCTTCAATGCGTCGTCTTAAAATTTAATATTCGCTCCAAAACGGCCGCCGGTGTCATGGCGTCGTTTGTGACGTCACCTCAATGTAAATAGACCGCAAGTCGTAAACATTACCTAGGGATCGAAAGCAGCAAATCAGTTATTTAAGTAATATTATGTGTTAAATATGATAAACAAACTTTATAAGTGGTGTGCAATCCCTCAGTGCGTTCATACGTCAATAAAAACTTCTAACAAACTATTTGTTTACGTTCAACGCAACAAAAAAAATATTGAATTAAGTGGCTAAATCTTGCACGGCGAGATCCAACAGCTATATGTCCAAATTCTCCTATTTATTTCTGTGAAGATCATTTTAACGTAAGTTTTTACTTTAAAACCCACTTTATATAACGAATTACTTATCATAAATTGTAAATGAACATAACTTTGTTGATCTAAAACAATGATATCAATAAATAAGTCACTATGTATCTGTTACAACCTAAAGCGGCTTCCAGACATTCAGTTTTAACTGAACAGTTCTAACTGATCAGTTGAACTGATAAGTTAAATCGTATGATACTGAGTACGATTTAACTAATCAGTTCAACTGAACAGTTCTCAGTTTTGCCTACACACGTATGATTTAACTGATCAGTTAGAACTGTTCAGTTTAAACTGAACGTCTGGAACCCGCTTTAGGTTAAATTTTTTTTTTTTGAAGAACATCAACCTCTGTTAAGAATTAATACTAATATATCAAGAAGTTATTTTTATTCAAAGTGATTTTACGAGTTTTGTACTTTTGAGTTATTGTTTATAAAGTAGTTATAAATAAAATATAAATATATAAATATCTTGGGACATTTTACACAGCACCATCTAGTCCCAAACTAAGCAGAGCTTGTACTATGGGTACTAGACAATGGATATAATACTTGCATACTTTTTTTTTTGTAAATACATACTTATTATATATAATAATAAAGATTTTAGATTGTTGTATATTTACAATGTTGTTTTAACATTTCTAAATTCTGCTGAACAAAAGTCTTTGTTTGCCGCCAAAAACTCCCCCAACAATAACAAATTCACTCTAGACAAATTAGAGCTATTTGCCTTTGTAAATCCTTGGTCCACCATATTTTGAGAACACAAAACTAGGCAACTGATCGATGGAAATCACGAAATACGCGTAAAAACGCAGGTAAAAACAATTAAAAGTGCAAATATCATCCAAGTTCATACGAAATAAACTGAAGTCTACAATGCTTACATATTCGTGACGTCATTTACTCTGGTGGTGTTTAACTTAACATGGCGGACTGCTGTATTTTATAGTTTTAATTTATTCAATAAATTATCAATCTGGCCCTAAATGTAAAAATAAATACATATTTCTAAATCTATTGATCATATTTAACCAGTTAAACACATTATTTATGTGATTCTTAATTACTGTCATCATGCCTATTGTCAGTTTCTATGTAACCTATTGAAACAAAAAACCAATTGAAACAAACGAACGTCGAACTTTTGACCATTGACGTCATTGCATCTATAGTTTTTTTACATGTATTGATTGATAGTCATGTTAGTAATAATAACTGGTTCCATAGTTTTTTGTAATTTTATAATATTACATACATTTATTTTTACAAATAAAAAGGACGGTAAAGAATTTATTAGGTAATCAATAAACTTAAAGTCTTTAATCAATTGTTAAAAAGTGTTTTTTCATTTAAATTCTTAGTAGCTAGGCCGCAGTTAGGGATTTGTGTTCCGTAGAGGTATCTGATAACATTTCGGCGAAATAGGCGTAATTTTTTTTAAAACCTTTTCCAAGCTTACCAGTTATCTCAAGATGGAAAAAATCGACTGGCGGGCGAGATTTGAACTTCATCTTGAGACGTAAATTTAGAATGTGAAGGAAGATTTCGACTTGGCGAGTAGAACTCGCGGTCATAGCGTCTGGTGTATTTATCCTTATCCAGAAGCTTCGAGTCGTGCCCGCCCGTCCATTTTTTCCTTCATTAAAATAACTAGGCGTCCATCGTACACATTTTACCACACGCAAAATTTCGAATGATTGGACCCCCTATCCCGCTTCGTCACACGTTTGACATGATCGGGGGGATCATGTCAAACGTGTGACGAAGCGGTATACTGTGACGGAATATGTGGAAGGCCTCATTTAAGTGTATATTAGTACACCAGCTGTAATTGTATGATAAGCACATAAACTTAGGTCTTTAGAAATATTTCTCCACATATTCTTTATCGTTTTCAAATCAAATTTAAGCGCAAACACTGTATTGACATCGACGTTTAGACACGAACGACGATAATGGTAGAATTTATCAAAGATTGCAGCAAGTAATGACAGGTGGTCAGGCTATAATCACTGATTATCATTAGGTAACTGGTTTTACTAAGGCTAGGGCAACATTATTAGGTGCCGAGCCAATCTGGCTGCTTTGTGAGTGGTCCCAGAATTAGCAACTCGGTTTTGCACTCCGCAAGTGACGCGCTTTGTTTTGTGTCTTCTTTACAACAACATGTACAAGTATTGCTTTTAGCGTAGCAGTTAAGTTTGACAGGTATAGTGCCCTCGTCTTGCCCGATGCCTATTAAAACAATTTTTTTTTCTGTAAATATAGATCTTTTAGGAACACATTTTACTCACTACACACTGCTCGACCCATTACATTAAACTTACGACCAGGTGATGTTGTGATATGTAACCAATTGGCGGCCTAAATTCCATACAATGATACAATACATTGAACAGTAGCTAATGTAGGTTCCTTCTAACAAATTAATGACGACACTAATGTAAACTGTCAACTGTAACAACTATCTGACATGAATAATGACATTCTATTCATATTCAAACGAAGCTCCGTATAATATCGTCCTTACAATGTACCGAGATTCCGCCGCTTTTTCCTTTTACTTCTAAAGCAGGAATAGGATACATGACACATTGTCCTCGAATCTAGAGCGTGATGTGTGAGTAAACAATAGACAAGGAGAAATGGTACGGTCTTAGGTCTAATTAAGAATTGAAAAAAAAGTTAATTAATATCTGGGATAGCAGAAATAATAGGGGCAAGCCTCTGTCCGGAGGAGAGACTAATGAAGATAATTATTCAAAGAATAATTACAGTTATTCACGTGATGGATAATTACTTGGACTTAACAAAGACATCTGATAGTGTGTGCAACAAGTTAGCAAGCTCCATTTGATTTATAGTTTTTCCTTTTTAATCCTTATTGGTGGCAGAGGTCGGTGCCAAGTATTGTTTGCAGCGTACCTGAGTCACGTCAGGGTCAAGGATTCAGCGCCGAGTTGGCCGAGTGCAAACACGTGAGGCGTGCCGCAAGGTGCAAGCGTAGGACCTGTGTTATTTATACACGATGATGTATTGTATAATTGTTTCGATAATGTTATGTTGACTTTGATTGTTGAATAGTTTGGCCATTGGTCCGTGTTTTGATTGTGTGTCAGTTGGCAATATGTTTAGTCATTATGGGTGTAATTGATTGATACCAAATATTTTCAGTATTTGAATACGTTATTATAATATTCATGTTTATAGTATAGCAACAGGCTCGCCATCTATTAAATATGACCTAAGGTAAACGTATCAATTACTAACGAACGGTTGGTGTACATAAGTACACCCTGTGGCTTCCTTCAGGGAATATGTTTATGAATAAGAGATGGAATCGTGTCGTGCTTGGTACCTAGATATTTCTATTCTATGTTATAATTAGTGTCGGTGATATTGTTATCAGAGTTTTGTTAAAATTGAATATACGAGTATAAATAATATTGGCATGAAAACCAATGAAAGGAAAGTTAATAAGGATAACGTATTGAAATTAATATCAATCATAACCAACGAACCAATAGTGTTGAATGAGGTTAACGCTATTTATTTAGAAGATTCCTTTGTGTTCAAAAGGGTTCGTGACTAAATAAAAAACTGATCGACCAATCTGTAAGGTTCCGATGGGTTGATGCGTGATCAGTTGAAAATCAATTCGACACGCATCCGGGCTAGGAGATTCATAACTCAATTATTCGTGAAAGGTCCGAAAAATAGCGAATATTAATTTCTTAGAGAAGTGACACTCCAAAGGGTCGATTCTTATTGTGACAGGTTAAAATCAATATAAACTCGTAAATAATATCGTCGAAGCTTTATCTTGAATGTTACATAATATTATATATCGTGCATAAAAAGTATTTCAATTTTTTCATCATATCATGACAAAACCTTATTTCTACTTAAATCAATTTATCGTGGCATTGCATTTATTGCTAGTAATAAAATACGAGTTATGGAACTTTGCAAGACGCCGTGTTGTAAACTAGGTACTGAAATGTTTGAATTGCGACATACTACAGACTCAGATGGTATCATTACATGGTATTCTTCCCTTTTAATTAGTAGAATTACTTTTGCAGCACTAATAAGTACGTTAGATGATGACGATAAAATATCAAACACATTATGTCAGTATTGAAAACAAATGCATTATCCGTTGAGAAATTTAAGCAGCATTTTGTAATCTGTCGCATCTTTACGTAATCGATTGCTGAGATGTAAGTTACTTAATCGACCAACAACGGCCCGTTATGTCACTCGACAAATATTGTGGTATTGCATTTTGAAGTATCTAACAGCTACTTGTCAACATGCGTAATGCAGTAGGATAGTCGTCATGATAGCACAATAGACGAATGACATCCGACAAATTTCTTTACCAATGTCAGTTTGAATCGATTGAAGAGATCGGATGACATTTGATGACCTAATTTACGACTACATACGAACAACATTCTATTCGTAAAAGACATTTGATCAAATCTTGGACAAGATATTGGACAAAGATAATATTTGATCGGCACAACACTCTTTTAAACTCTTCGAAAACGATGCTTATTTTTTTAAATACGTCTTAGATATCTTCATGGATGTTTCTCGAAAGGGGGCTGTCAGACTTACCTACTGCGCCTTCTCACCATCATTGCTCGGGAGAGCTCTTTGGTACACATTCGTTCGGTACTACAACCACATAAGCAAAATAATGTTGGTACACACGTGCAAATGTGTGTGTAAGCAGCTAGGGTTGTCTTTGTGTCATAAATCCAAGATCAAGGCAACATTAGGATTTTGATTACCTAACAATGAAGACTTCACACAATTATGATATAATTTAGATAAGTATGTAAATATATTTTGCAGTACCTACTTTTGCTAAATGTCTTTACTTAAATACATATAAATATGAAGACTGTTTAATTAATTTGGTATGACGTTGGATAGATCTTCTACTTTTAATAATGAACAAAAAATCTCCAACGACCAGGACGTGACCAAACCTGAAATTAAGACGAGGAAAATAAAGAGAAAATAGCTTAGTTTTTTTAAGCTAATTAATTTAATTAAAAATCTTTCCACATAAACGTAACAAGTTACATTTGTTTACGATCATCCTTGTTTGTTACAACGACTAGGTATTTTAAAAGTACTGCAAGCACAATAGAGCCTATTTCACCTCTTGAGAGCGCTAACTGCCAGATAAATTAAAAAGAACAATATTTGTATGAAATTATTTGCCAAGTAATTTAACAGAAACTTATTCTGCAGCTGGACTGTTTCTACATAAATGAATAATATTCCATTTTGCATGGTTCTCGTTAGGAGATTAAAATCAAGGTGGTTTTAAATTACTATACGTCTTTTCATTACCGTGTGAATATATCTACAATGTCTATTGTTTTTATATAACCCTGAAATTATTATCCTAGATTATGTGACCCCAGCCGAGGTAATTCTCCATTGTAGTTAAATAAAAATAATTAATAAACTCATTTTTAACAAGCATAGTAAAATGTAACCTGACTGAAATAGCAACAGACAAACATAAAAACAGACACAACTGGGGAAACGCACCATGCATCGCCTTACGTCAACTTTTTTTTTTTCAAGAAACTGACCGTTATTGCATAAATACGAGATTTAAAACTAGATCAGTATTACATGTGCTGTGCCGACGTCATCGTACTGTATGGATCGCAATCCGCTCTAGCAGATAGCCGGCGCGTGCGCAGCTCTTGTTTATATTATAAGTTTACAGTAATTTGTGGTAGTTTGTTTAGTGCGTGGCCTGTTTAATGATGTAGTTGCGGTTTAAATATGAATTTCAAACGGTGCTAGCCTAGCAAGGTCAGTTATCTTCGTTCGATTCTCCTATTAATGTGTTCTCCTAAATAGTCTACAGATATTTTTATAATTTCTGACTTACATTTTTTTTGTTTATATTTTTTTTTAAGTGTATGTATGGGTAACGTTTATATTCTTATCTACTAGTGGTCGCCTCTTTGAGTTTTTGGATAAATGTAGCATAGGTATATGCCCATTATCTAAGGTCCAATCCAATCTATCTCTATCTACGCCAAATTTCATAAAAAATTGTTCAGCGGTTTACGTGTTAAAACTGTGAGAATGTGACAGATAGACAGTTACTTTAGCATATTTACGCGTTTATTTTTACAGTCCGTAAATTGTTATTTTTATGTACGTAATAAATGTCAGAATTCAATCATTTTCCACATTATTTACTAAATTTTATATTTCTTTTGTTGCAGGAAAATGGACGAAGAAAAATCGCAATGATGGCCTGAATATTATATTTTTTACAATTTATTTTACTGTGATTTAAGTTTTAAGGCTAAGATTTTTAATATAAGCATAAATGATCACAGCTATAATTATAGGAAAATAGTAATTTTGTGAAAATGCCTGCTATTTTAACGAAGATTCGTGAGCAGGCGTCGAGGGTACAACCCTCGATAGCTTTAGGGGTAGGGGTGGGGGTGGCGTTGGCTGCGTGCGCGGTGTACGGCACCAGAGACAAGAAACAGGCGCCACCGTGCAACAATAATAATAATTATAAGGTTGGTATTTTTCTATTGTATATATAGTCTCGAGCACAGTCACATAAATACTAACCAAAGTGCTACAGCGATTTTTTCATGAAAGAACGATTGCAACTTTGAGATAACACCAATGTCAATATAGTATTGGTTCGTAATATCACAAAAGTTCTATTAGTACTTTAGGAGAAAATTGTTTTAGCACTTTTGTTAGTTTGTACATGTTTTTGCTTGTGACGTATCTAAACTAATATTATAAAGAGGAAAGATTTGATTGTTTGTTTATATTGAATAGGCTCCGAAACTACTGGACCGATTTGAAAAGTCCTTTCAGTGGTAGACAGCCCATTTATGGCCGGAAGACTATAGGCTATACTGCCGTCCTCAAGCTTAAATGCCGTTATGTACCAATACTACTTTTTGAGTTATGCACAAAAAAGTGGGCAGTTTTTAAAAATGTACGCTACTTATAACTAGAAGTCATATTTGAGACTTAGAAGTACTAACTAACAGATCTCACGACTTCTGATTGTGTTGGCATTAAAAATTCAAAATCGGCCCGATGTCAGATAACGGCATTTTAGCTTGAGGACGGCAGTATATACCACCACGCTACGACTAATGGGAGTGGAGTAGCAATGAAAAATTTTGCAAAAACGGGAAAAAAAATTATAAGACCACGCGGGCGAAAGCGCTGGCGCACAGTGTTGTGTTTATAAAAATAAACTCAATAAATGGACGTAAACGTGTCCTATAAAATTTAAAATACTCTTTTTCGCTACCTCTAGATAGCCGTTAACCGGCGGATAAATTAAAAAAATGGAACAATATTTGTATGATATTATCTGCCAAGTAATTTAACGGAAACTTATTGGGAGGTGGTGGCCCTACGATTTTACAAAGACTATAAAATCATGACGCATGATTGACATGATTATAAATTGAATCGAGTTTCCCTACTCATTCCACTTATTAGTTTTTTTGTATACTGATTTCTGGCTGTAAAGGGTCCGAAACGTCGGGATTAAAATAATATCAATATAACGCGATAAAATCCGTAAAAAGTGGTTTTATTTCAGTTTTTTTGTAAGTAAATTTTGTTTCTAATCGCCTTATAAATAAACATGGTGTAATATGTAAGTACCTAGTTAATTAATGCTATATCTCATTCTTGTCAAGGAATATCTGGATGACAAGTTTTGATCAATTTTTTTCTTATTTTTTTTTTATATATATATAATTTTACCTATTTTCTGACATTAATTTGACATGCTTGCATATTCTTTGACATTAATTATTAGTCTTATTAATCTCATTTTGTATGCCTATCGGCGGGACATGGTTCGTACAATAGATATTTATAGTAAAAAACACCTGTAATCACCTATGTTCACAAAATAAATAAATTGAATTGTTTGTCACTAATTTGACAGAAAAAAATATACTAGCTTTCCGACAGCGGCTTCGCCCGCGTGGTCTGGTTATTTCTTATTACTTTCTTCCCTATTTCAACCCCTTACAGCCTCTTTTTCAAATTTAAAAGTAGCCTATATTCTCAGGCTCTAGACTATCTGTGTAGGTACCAAATTTCATTTAAATCGGTTCAGTAGTTTTGGCGTGAAAACGCGACAAACAGACGTACAGACAGAGTAACTTTCGCATTTATAATATTAGTAAGGATAAGTATATTCCTAACCTACACCTTGTTTATAACTAGCTGTAGTCCGCCGTTTCACTTACATAAGAACTTTTTGAGACAAAAGATAGGCGCGCCGTGGAACCGCGGATCCCTAAATCTTTTTCCATTATATTTTGACACTAGCTTTGCACCAGCGGCTTCGCCTGCGTGGTCTTATAAATTATAACCTATGTTAAAGGAAAGATGTAGCTTTCTAATGGTGAAAGAATTTTTGTAATCGGTCCAGTAGTTTCGGAGCAAACAAACAAAAAAAAACAGTCAAATCTTTCCTCTTTATAATATTAAGTATAGAAGAAGTATAGATAAAAAACAGACACCTTAATTTTATTTGTTTGTATAGATAAAACTGTGTTATTAATTTGTGCTATAGCACTTCGTCAGAATATTAAAATGGGTATAATTTAGACGGTCACCAAAAATATTTTTAAGACTCTAAGGTTAGGCACCAAATAAAATAAACAACTCGAAAAAAATCAATTGACTTTATTAAAAGGGCCATAAAGTATATAATATTACGATCCAAAATAAATAAAATAACATCAGAAAAATCGCAAACCTCGCACAAATATTATTTTTGGTTCCTAAAATGGATCAACGGTCACCAAAATCTATCCAACTCAAAGATTAATATTACTACCAAAAATCTTACTCGAGACTTACTAGAGAATTTAGGATGCAAAAGCGAGCGAAGCGAGCTCGGAACTTGGGGCACCCCGACTCGGACAGGTTAGGTTAGAAGGGGATGGCGGGGTCTGCAAGACCCCGCCATCCCCTTCGTGGTTTTTTTTTTAAACCACCCGGAAGTAGGAGCCCCGCCAAGCGGGGCTCCGTCAACTACGCCTTATTACTATTGCTATGCTTGTCCTTGACCCCAAAGGCAACTTGACAACAACAATTCCATATAACAATAAATAAGCGACGTACGTTTGGGAACCCTAGTATATTAATTGGTATTTGGGAAATATTCTAGCGAGCGTTATCTTTTTTAGCCTAACAAAAATGACCAAATTAGAAGTCATGGTATTACATCATTGGTAACATCTAAGTAGTGACAATATAATAATATTTGGTCTAAAGTGTATTTTAAAGGCGTCCATATATTTTTTTGGCAGTCAATAATACGAAAAAAATGATTTATTTCATAATATTTTAGGAAACGTTATTTGGTGACCATTTATCCATTTTGGTAACCGTTTAGAATTTTTTTGGTAGTAAAATTGGAACTTTTTTGGGCGGTGTTTAAACACAAGCCTATTAAAATAAACTTGTTTAAGGTTTTTTTCTATTTGTTTGATATTCAATAAAAACTATTTGTTGTTTTATATAAAAATAATTTAGACTTGTTGACCTAGCAAGATGACCTTAAAATTTATATAATACTAGTTTTCGTCCGCTACTTCGTTCGCATGAATTCAATGGCACTATGTCACTCGGGGATTATGTAGCTCTATTAGTGAAAGATTTTCAGAAACAGATCAATAATTCCAGAGATTACCCATTATAAAGACACTTTAATTTTAGAAAGAAAGAAAGATAAATGAATTGCCTCGTTAGCCGAGTGGTCGTGAGGCGTGACTGCTATGCTGTAGATCCTGGTTTCGATTCCCGGGTCGAGCAAGTGCTATGGAACTGGAACTACCCAGTTCCATGAAATTCACATTTTATCCCATTTTGGATTTCTGCCCGGTTAATGGCAACAGACTCGTCCCCGTTACAAGGCGATCTCAGGCTGTTAATAAGTAGGTCTCTGCCTAACACTCCGGGGAATACAGGCGTGAGTATGAATATGAGTATGTATTATAATATGTATAAATAATGAATACTTTTTGTCTCAGGTGGCCAAAAATGGCAAGCTACACACAGTCGAGAACGGCACGGCAAACGGCGACACTTGCGGAGGTCGCTGCGGTGCGGTGCAGTGCGCCCTCTGTAGGGGAGATGCTGACACCGACAATAAACAGAACATTGTGAGTATACGGCTATATGGCCGCAGTTAGACGAGCAATCGGCTCTAGGCCTAAAATATAATAATAATCTGGCAGTCTTCAAAACTCGAGTGAATATGTACTTGCTGGGTAAGTGTGCACCATCGTCGACCGCACTGTTGCTTACCAACACGCAAAGTAGTGGTCAAACGTATGCCAATGGTGTTTAAAAAAAAATTGCCACTAAAATTAAAAGAGAAAAAATTACAGAAGTCTAAAAATCAATCCGTCGTTTTGAAAGGTGACAAAATCACTTTTAAAGATTCGGTTACATAGATACAATATAGATACATACCAAGCTAATTAAAGCGATATAAAAACATCATTCGAATTCGAGTTAAATCAAACTTCAGTTTGTTTTGTAAATGCCATTAACTAACATAATATTTTAAAAACAAAAAGGTTTTTTTATAATTTGATATGTTTATTTTCGGTGTATGATAAGTAGGTACACGTACTTAACTATTGTAGGTTCTGTAATAGCGTTTTTTTTTGGTTTCTGTATTGCTTTCCCTTATAGGAACCAACAATAATATCCATCATACATTTGGATGAGCCTACACAGCTTTTCCGGGTCTAAAACAATAAGTACTTGAAAAACATGTGCGTCATTTTTATGTGTTTACCCGTAAATCGTTTTATCGTTAATTAACTGCACAAATTACCCGCTTTTGTGAGTAATTCTCCATTAAAATTCACAAGGCATTAAAACGTGATTCTAGATAAAAAATAGGTAGAATTACTCCTACGCGTACTGTATTATTTTATAATCGAAAATCGTGATAAATAATAAAAAAAGTGGTAATAATGACAATGTTTTTATTCGAATATGGTAACGTTGTTATCAATATAAATTTGGAACCTGGTTGTTCATTTTACCAGCTCCCAATTATCATAAAAATGGTCACGGTGTATTTTTTTCTATTTATGTGTGTCTTTGAATCCTGTTGACTTTATTTAAAAATGGCCCAATTTAAACATGATCCACTTGCATGTTTCAAAACTAAATCATAATTTCATATAATGCGTTACTAATTTATTTTTATGTAGATGATATCATTGACCATTTCCTTCTCGCCATTTAAAACCATTAAAACCAATGAATCCTTGGTTTTCCTATCACAGGAGGATGCGGATGAAACACAATCGGTGGAAGAGCACGTTCCAGGTCTAAACCTGGAGTTCGTCCGGCAGCTGATCTCGCTGGTCAGGATCATGGTACCCGGCGTCAGGAGCCATGAGGTGGCCTTGCTGTCGGCACACACGCTCTGCCTCTTCACTAGGACTTTCTTATCAATATACGTAGCTTCGTTAGAAGGATCGATAGGTAAGATGTTTTTATAGTTACCTACTTCAACTTTGTTTTCAACCTTTTCTGCAGTCTCTATTATCAGTAGAGTATGTGGAAGGTTAATTTCAAATTCAAATTTATTTATTTTTGTGAACACAGGGTTATAAAGATGTTACAAGAAATTTTAGTCCCATACCATATTCTGCCAGAAGGCATACAAAAAGTAGTCAGTTATAATAGTAATTAAGTACAATAAAAATTTATCTCAATAAAATAATAACAGCAATTAAAATTTATATAACAATAAAATACATAAAGTCAATTTAAAATCTTATTTCATTACCTAGAGATGAGTCATTCAAAAAATCATATATAGAGTAATAACATTTATCATACAAAAGAGCCTTCAATTTCTTTCTAAATAAATTTATATTAAGATTATTAAATTATTTTGGAAGATTATTATAAATCTTAGGTGCTAAACAAAATATACTTTTCGCCATAAGAGCTGTAGCACATGGTCAAATACATAATTTATTATTACGCCTATTGCGAACAACGACATCAGATAGTTTAGGATATAGATGGGGGTTCAGCTTAACAAACAATGCAATTCAATAGTAAGACATAAAAAGCTTTCCGCAAAATCTCATCATCCTCTGAAGAGTCTAGGTGTCTAGTAGTCTAGTCTAGTCTCTTTAGTCCTGCTACTTGTGACCATTTTAGTACGAGTTCCTGAGATTATCGCGTTTAACCAAAACAACAAACTCTTCAGCTTTAAAATATAAGTACAGATTATCTGAGACCACACCATAAAAAAATTAAACAGTATGCGAAACTTACAGTTTTACTCACAGATAAATGATCTCTTGCTTTCCAGTAAAACACATTGTCCAGAAAGACATGAGTCGTTTTGCGGCGCTCCTGCTCCAATGGTTCGGCATCGCCGTCCCCGCCACCTTCATCAACTCCATGATCAGATACCTGGAGAGCCGGCTGGCGCTCGCCTTCAGGACGAGGCTCGTCAACCACGCCTACGACTTGTACTTCAAGAACCAGACCTACTATAGGGTCGCCAATCTAGATGCTAGGATCGAGAATGCTGATCATAGGTGAGTTATAAATAAATAATTATTTTGGACTACTGTACACAACTCAATTATCATTCCTTTAATGGGCACGTGGTATATTTTTTAAAACATTCGCACCCTAACCCGTTAGAGACTACAGTTGAAGAAAATATATTTTTATTATTTAATTTCATATTTTAAAAAAAAATATGATCGCTATTTACGACATACTCTGTACAGTCACGACTAAAGATATGTATACACTAACAAAAGTTTTAAAGCGATTTTTTCATGAATGGACGATTGCAACTTTGAGATAACACCAATGTCACTATAGTATTGGTTCGTAAATACTGTGTTCGTAATATCACAAAAGTTCTAATAAGACTTTAGGAGAAAATCGATTTAGCACTTTTGTTAGTGACTGTACAAGAAACAATATTGTATTTGAATATTCCATACAAATAATATTAAAGTCAGCATACTTATTTCTTAATTCAGAAGAGAGTTTATCCCAGTACTTATCATTTCATCATATCACTTATCATATCATTATGTACTTATCAACCAGCATAATAATATTAATTACAGTATAATATTCTCGTTTCCAGGTTGACAGAGGACGTGTCAGTGTTCACGCAGTCGGTGGCACATCTGTACAGTTCCCTGACGAAGCCCTGCTTCGATCTGCTGCTCATCGTGCTGACCCTCGCCACCTACTCCAACAAGATGAAGGGCAATATATTTATTGGTAAGTCTAAGTAAATACTTGTTTAGTATCTAATATTACTCGGTTGTAAAAAAAGCCCCCTCCGCCCTCTAAACTATAGAAATAAATTACTACCCATAGTACAAGCTCTGCTTAGTTTGGGACTAGATGGTGCTGTGATTTATTTATATTATTTATTAAATTAATAAAATTATTTAGCACAGTTTGTCCAAGGGACAATGTTAACAAAAGAAGGAACAAAATAATATAAACTAGCTTCCCGCCAGCGGCTTCGCCCGCGTGGTTTTGATAACTTTTTTTACCGTTTTGGCATCATTTTTCATTGCTACTCCGCTCCTATTAGTCGTAGCGTGATGATATAGCCTATAGCCTTCCCCGATAAATAAAGATTTTTTTAAATCGGTCGAGTAATTTCGGAGCGTATTCAATACAAATAAACAATCAAATCTTTCCTCTTTATAATATTAGTAAAGAAAACCTTCCTCGAGATCCACTCTATCCAGTGAAAACAGTATGGAAATTGGTGCAGTAGTTTTGTGTCTGTCGCGAACAGACAGACAGACGCGGCGGAGGACTTCGTTTTATAATTATGTAGTAATAAACAAAAAAAGAAATGTACCTACTCGTATATCAATGGCATACTTATTGTGTGCCTCGCGGCTGCGCCAAACAAGTCCACATCAGCATTTAGCCAGGCCACTAGTGCTTGACGATGATTTTCAACTGAATCATAGGAACCTTTAGACAGAGGTTTACTAATATAGATACAGTCTGCTGGTATAGCCCCATGTAATAGGAGTGAGCCTTTTACCATTTACCGGGCACACAAATCCAAACTTTGAGCTGCTACTGAGAATTTCATTGAAAAATAACACTGCTCGACGCGGGAATCGAATCGAATTCGGAACTTCACGCTCAGCAGCCGTTATTTGCGACCACTAGACGTAGAAGCAGTTGGAAATATATTCAGAAACTAATTCCATTTGTTCTGTATCTCATCAGGTCCCAGTATAGCGACGATAGTGATCTGCATGACGGGTCAGCTGCTGCGGCTGCTGAGTCCAAGGTTCGGTGCTCTGGCGGGCGAGGAAGCGCGCATGAAGGCCAACCTGCGGCACGTGCACGCGCGGCTCATCGCGCACGCTGAGGAGGTCGCCTTCTATGGAGGACATAAGGTAACAACGCATCGATCATCACGCCTGTGTTCTCCATAAAAACATAACCCTCCTTCTGGCGCAGTCGGGTAAAAATAACACGCTTAGTGTAAGTGTAAGCACCTAAGAATAATTCGTACGTTGAAAAAAAAATTTACTCAGAAATGTCTGAGATATTAGCGTTTCAAGTTTTTGGCCCCCATTGATGCTGTCTCTTTCCCTCCAAACAAGTGTTAGTATTATAAGAAGCGAATTTGTATGAAATACTGAAATGTTACGTCATAACTCCATACAACATAGTCCGCTCTCTTTCTAGTCTATAATTAACTTTCCTTGTTTGAACCAATTTGTTTTTTTTTTGTGCTCAGCTCCATTTATGGTCAACTTTTTGATGAGATCTAAAAAAATTTTTTGTCATATAACCATTTGCTTTCGATACGTACCCGCGTAACGTCTTCTTTGCCTTCTCAGGTGGAACTTGGCCAGCTCCAGTCAGCGTACAAAGAGTTGGTAGCGCAGATGACGTCGGTGTTCAACAAGAAGCTGTGGTACGTGATGCTGGAGCAGTTCTTCATGAAGTACGTGTGGTCGGGCACCGGCATGGTCATGCTGGCGCTGCCCATCCTCACCGCCAGGCACTCGCACAGAGACGGTGAGTACTCACTATATTCACAACCAGCTAGATAGCTTTTATAAAAGTGCGTGCGGAAATCCAAGACTGCCCTGGGTAAGGAGACACTTCGCCCTGACGGTAGTCTGTTAGTTGGATCAGACCACAGACAGCCATGGTCGTGGTGAATTAACAAAGGCCCCCCATAGACTTCGACAAGGACCGGTTATATTCCGCCTGCATCCAACGACTCCCAGCTACCTTTATCAGGTTATCCGTCCATCCATCGGTACATCGGATGGCCATGACATATAGGTACAGTTCGATTCAAACTTAATGGCGGCTCGAAAGTTAGCTACTAGCTGCGCAGTACCACCTCTCACCCCGCTGTCCCATAAATTCGTTACTGCGCAGCGACTCGCCTCATGTTCCGAGCTGCCATTAACTTTGAATCGAACTGTAGTAGGTTAGTCGCTAAGAGTCCGACATATCCTACCTATCCTGGTGGAAGGTACCCAAGAGGAGTTTTTGTATCCCACAAAATCCTTTTGTGTTGGTAGGAATACGCTTCTGAAGATTCTACCTTTTTGCCAAATATTTTGCCTCTAAACAATAAGTGCTAACAGTATTATATTCTGGTTTTAAGAGCAATACAGCCAGTGACTTTATTGAGCATATGAGGCTTAACAGCTGAGGTATCAAATAACATAGATATATTATTTGTAGGCAGCAGTATAAGCGACCGCGCGGAGTACATGACTACTTCACGCAACCTGCTCAACTCTGCCGCCGACGCGATAGAGCGACTCATGTCCAGCTATAAGGTAAGCTATCATCCAATCATCATCCTAGCTCTTCCCTTTTTTAGGGGCTGAATGCTGAATTACTTTTCTTCTAATGAAGGAAAAAAACTAATCGCAGTGACTTAGCGGTCATAGTGTCTGGTGTATTTAACCAGTGCCTCGACCATGAGATTTTCTCATTAGACTCGCTAGCGACGCCGTAAAATATTTGTATGGAAAACCCTCGCAGCGCCTCGAGCGGTTACGTAAGGAACTAAAATCTGCTATGAGATTACAGCGTTTCGATGCGTAAAAAACCTATCAAAAGCCATTCGATAGAACTCATGGTTGACGTACTGAAACATACGACGCAGGTTCGAGTACTGTGTTCAAGGTGTGTATTTTTCTTTATTAAAATAATTGGCATGGATCATGGAAAATGCTTAAAAAAATACAAGAAGATAGTTACTTTCGTTCTTTAAAAATGTTACACCTACTTAAGATTTCCTCAAGATCAATTATTATTGTCATCTACCATTACAAAGAAAGAAAGAAAAATGAATTCATTGACACAAACTTTAACAAAGCCATCAATAAAAATAACAGTACTATGCAAGTGCCTTAAGGGCTAGCTCTGGTTATCAGCTGCGAACCATGTGTGTAAAGTGCAACATATTTCGTTTCACTAACGTTTTAGACTGTTTAACAATAAGGCATTTGACAGGTTTTTAGAAACTATTATACGTTAATCACTGATATCTAAGGACTATAGAAAATCTATATATTGCGTTCCATTACATAATAAAGTGCAAGAAAAACAAACAGATTTTTTTTGATATCCTGCGAAATCGATTTTCCTGGCAATATGGCGCCTGAGGTAATCGTGACGTCACCTGCTTGTATTTCTGAATGAAACTCACACTTTACAGGCAACTGTTAACAAGTAGTTAACGTCAATAACCATTCGGCTAATCACAGTCAAAGTAGACAAAAAATATTTTATTTGTCGATTTATATATCTCGTATTTTTTTTCTTAACTGACTAAATTATACTAAGTGTACAAAAAAATTTCTTCCATGGTTTTTTTTAACCATGGAAATTCGTAAAACTATAGTTTTCCTGCTTTAATTTGCAAAAAAAAGTAGGGAATCGACTAGGATGACAATAATAGTTATATGCACCCGCATACTGCACATTTTCGCATACGTTGCACCCATTATCAGATGCTATCAATAGATCTTATATTTAACATGCTGTCAAATACCATAATACCTTTTTTTATTGTTTAGAGCATTCTCGGAAAAAAATACAATGACAATAAATATAGACAATGAACTTTAGTGAGGTACTAAAGTTCACTGTCTATGCTTGCTTAAGCAAAGTAAAAACAACAATAAAAAATTATTTTGAACTCGCTGTTTTTGTGAGTAGTGCAAGAGTGAGTGATCGGATGAATTTATGAATGAATGAACGAATGGGTTGTGAGTGCGTGTATGATGAGTGTTTAATTGAATGAGTGCGTGTTGAGTGAATGTATAAGTAAATGTGTTAGTGAATTAGTACGAGTGTGTGAGTTAGTGCGTGTGAGTGTATGAGTATGTGAGTGCGTGAGTGCATGAATAATTGAGTGAGTGAATGTGTGGGCTAATGAGTGTTTTAGTGAGTGCGTGTATGAGTGTGAGACTGTGAGTGAATGAGTGCGTGTTGAGTGAATGTATGAGTAAGTGTGTGAGTGAATTAGTCTACGAGTATGTGTGAGTTAGTCATGTATGAGTATGTGAGTGCGTGAGTGTCTGAGTAATAATTGCGTGAGTGAATGTGCCGATAGCTATGCCCTTTTGGCCCTATGGTAAATACGCTCCTGATTGACATTTACGGTACCGACATTATAACAGTGCTCTTCGGAAGTTGTCTATGGGGTAAGGCGAGGGGAGGCAAGTGCGGAAATGCGTAGTAAATGATAGTGTATTATTTGCAGGAAATAGTGACGTTGGCAGGGTACGCGACGCGGGTGTCCGACATGCTGGTGGTGTTCGGCGAGGTGGCGCGCGGCCGCTGCGTGCGCTCCGTGCACGTGCTCGCGCCGCACGCCGCCTTCCAGGTCACCTTCCGCGACAACCGCCCCGTGCCCGAAGGTACCTCACTCCTCGCACTGTACAGCGCCACTGCCCCACATGCTGGTGGTGTTCGGCGAGGTGGCGCGCGGCCGCTGCGTGCGCTCCGTGCACGTGCTCGCGCCGCACGCCGCCTTCCAGGTCACCTTCCGCGACAACCGCCCCGTGCCCGAAGGTACCTCACTCCTCGCACTGTACAGCGCCACTGCCCCACATGCTGGTGGTGTTCGGCGAGGTGGCGCGCGGCCGCTGCGTGCGCTCCGTGCACGTGCTCGCGCCGCACGCCGCCTTCCAGGTCACCTTCCGCGACAACCGCCCCGTGCCCGAAGGTACCTCACTCCTCGCACTGTACAGCGCCACTGCCCCACATGCTGGTGGTGTTCGGCGAGGTGGCGCGCGGCCGCTGCGTGCGCTCCGTGCACGTGCTCGCGCCGCACGCCGCCTTCCAGGTCACCTTCCGCGACAACCGCCCCGTGCCCGAAGGTACCTCACTCCTCGCACTGTACAGCGCCACTGCCCCACATGCTGGTGGTGTTCGGCGAGGTGGCGCGCGGCCGCTGCGTGCGCTCCGTGCACGTGCTCGCGCCGCACGCCGCCTTCCAGGTCACCTTCCGCGACAACCGCCCCGTGCCCGAAGGTACCTCACTCCTCGCACTGTACAGCGCCACTGCCCCACATGCTGGTGGTGTTCGGCGAGGTGGCGCGCGGCCGCTGCGTGCGCTCCGTGCACGTGCTCGCGCCGCACGCCGCCTTCCAGGTCACCTTCCGCGACAACCGCCCCGTGCCCGAAGGTACCTCACTCCTCGCACTGTACAGCGCCACTGCCCCACATGCTGGTGGTGTTCGGCGAGGTGGCGCGCGGCCGCTGCGTGCGCTCCGTGCACGTGCTCGCGCCGCACGCCGCCTTCCAGGTCACCTTCCGCGACAACCGCCCCGTGCCCGAAGGTACCTCACTCCTCGCACTGTACAGCGCCACTGTCCCACATGCAGGTGGTGTTCGGCGAGGTGGCGCGGCTTTACCATAATCCTAGGTTTCAACGTGGCAGATAACACCCACTTGTAGGCGTTTCAGACTTTTAGGGGGGTTGAAATATTACACGATTCGCGACAGATGGTAAGTTTAGGATCTATAGGATCTCAAAGTGGACAAAATAAGTTAAAGCACAGGTATGGTCCACAGCACTACTTTCCAACAAGAGACACAGCGCGCTCATGAGTGTAATAATCTAACACTACTATTATTTGAACTCTAAATGTAATTTATCACGACAATAGAGTCAACTCAATCTCAACACTCCCAATGTCTGAGAGAATTCACTGTGTATGAAGGCTACAGGTATACTCTCTAAATAAGAGGAGATCTGTATCCAGGCGTGGAAAGATGTCATAATTGGTATGTCGTTTGTTGTCAGGCAAGATAATGTACACGTCGGACCTGAGCATCCGGCTGCGCGGCGTGCCCATCGTGACGCCGGCGTGCGACGTGGTGGCGGGCGGCGTCACGCTGGACATCGCGCCCGGCACGCACCTGCTCATCGTCGGGCCCAACGGCTGCGGCAAGTCCAGGTACACCTACCACATAATGTCTCGTGTTAATTCAGCTGTTTATACAGGTTCAAAAAGTGGGGTAACAGAAAAATCGGTGATAAACTCAATAGAAACTTTGAAATAAAATTACTTTTTATGGATTTTATCGCGTTATCCTTACTCCTTAATAATATTATAAATGCGAAAGTAACTCTGTCAGTCTGTCTATAGCGCTTTCACGCCAAAACTACTGAACCGATTTACATGAAATTTAGTATACGTATAGTCTAGAGCCTGAGAAAGGACATAGGCTACTTTTTAATGTGAAAAAAAAAAGGGCTGTGAGGGGTTGAAATAGGGGATGAAAGACAAGCACCATGAGCACATATTGTGTATGAGCTGTTCTCGGCGGTGATGCTCGCGTTTATATATTTTTTCTCGTGAGAAATTCATAGAATCCGTTTTTAGCCGATGCCTACGTCATAATATGGTGAAGTGGTTTAACCTTTTCTTTTTATGTATTGTTTACTTACTGTTTGGCGACGTCTGTGGTCTAGTGGTTCAAGTACTGGACTGCTGATCACGAGGTCGTGGGTTCGATTCCCACAAGACACAAACATTTATGTGATGAACTTAGGTGTTTGTGTTTGTCTAGGTGTTTCTTATATATTATAAGTATGTATTTACAAAAAAAATGTATATAAGTATTATATCCATTGTCTAGTACCCATAGTACAAGCTCTGCTTAGTTTGGGACTGGATGGTGCTGTGTAAAAATGTCCAGGGTTTATTTATTTATTTGTTTAAATGTTGTCGGCAGTTTGTTCCGCATAATCTCTGGCCTATGGCCGGTGTTTGGCGGCGAGCTGCACGTGCCGCGGCCGTGCTCGTGCACGCATTGCGCTGACGAGACCAACCTCACCGACACAGGGTACTGCACCTCGCGACCCATCATGTTCTACATACCACAAAGGTAAGAAATCTGTAAAAAATGAGAGTTATATTAATGGTATAGACGAGTTTTGTTCTAAAATGTTTAAAGTGTGAGTGAGTGAGTGAGGTTTGAGTGAGTGAGTGAGTAGGTATTTGAGTGAGAGTGGGTGTGTTAGTATTTAAGTGAGTGAATGAGTGAGTGGGTGAGTATTTGAGTGTATGAATGAGTCTGTGTGCGAGAGTATAAGTGAGTGAATGAGTGTATGTGTGTAAGTTATGAGTGCGTGAGACGGGTGGGTGAGTGAGTAGGTGAGTGACCTTTAATGGTCGCACATAATGATGATTGGTGTATTGTATCGACAGGCCGTACATGTCGATGGGTTCCCTGATCGACCAAGTGACGTACCCGTCGCGCGTGAAGGAGGGCGACGCGCCGGCCGAGCGCCGCGCCGCGCACATCCTGGCGCTCGTGCGACTGGACGCCTGCGCCGCGCGCCACGGCGGCCTGCGCGCGCGCCGCGACTGGCGCGCCACGCTGTCCGGCGGCGAGAAGCAACGCATGGCCATGGCTAGGATGTTCTACCACAGGTACGACTCGGCATCATCATCGTCCACAGCTTTCATTATCCCGCTACTGCTGGGATAATCTACACATACACTCACACACTCAATGACTCAAAAACACACTCACGCACCCACTCACTCAATAACACTTACGCACCCGCTCACTCTATAATTCTCTCACGCGCGCACTCAATAATACACTTACTCACGCACCCACCTACTAACTCGCTCACTAACTCACCCCCTCACTCACTTATCTACACCTACTCACTCATACACTCACTCTCCCACTCACGGACCAACATTAGACTAAGTAGTAACTACCTAAAAAAAATATTTAAATTCTTCAGAAAAAATAATGAAAACAGCTAAAATGCATAATGAAAATAGAACAAATATCCCCCTATAGTCCCTCCGTGTTCCCTGAAGAACTAGGCATAATGTACTATATACAACTAGAACTAGAAGTGAGATTTCTTTGCTAGCGATTAGCGATCTTTAGTCCGATTCCCAGATCGAGTAAAACGTTATTTGGTTATAATATTCTCATGAATTTCTGAGTAGCAGCTCGGACCTTGGATTTTTGCCCGGTTATTGAAAGAAAGAACAACAGAATAAAATTTATTAAATGCGCACGGTACATCTGCCGTCATACGATATGGAAGTAAGAAAAAGGTGCCAATTTAGCTTTTATTAATTTTATAACAAATTCATTATTGTGTTACTACTGTAAAAACATAAGTATGTTCCCCTTTTATTTTGATATAGAACACAAAAAATCGAGTGTTTAGTTTTATAAAATAAAAATTAATAATATAAAATAAATTTATCACAAATTTTGATAAAATCTTTTTACACTGTTTTCTTAAAGCCGCCTTTTCTGACTAACTTAGAAATACTGATTTCTGACACTTACGCGAATTCTAGACATTGAAATAAAACTACTTTATACGGATAATAATATCAATATAACGCGATAAAATCCGTAAAAAGTAGTTTTATTTCAATAACTTAGAAATTGCAAAAAAAAATGGTAACCAAGTGCGTCTCACGGTTGCACTAAAAACTTATAAGTAGGTAAAAAACAATGACAATAACTGCGTCCCATTAGGACAATACTGCCAAACTTTAGGAAATATAAGCGTGTTGGTATGTTATTATAAAACGGCAATTTTAGCCCAGTTCCGAAAGCCCAACGTCCACGACCCTGACACTGCCGATAGTGCAGGTATTTACATTTGTTTACAACTACCAACTTACCACTCGTGCGCACGTTTCTGACTAGATTCGGAGTTAAAAGGAAACACGAGGTTATCACGCGGTAACATCGCGAGTCACGCTGTAAACAGTCATTTATATAAATGTGACATTAATGTAGTACAAAAACAGTATAGGTACACCTAGACATTGTAACATTAAAAGGTATTGTTTGTTATTCACAAGGAATCGGTATTTGCAGTTATTTTTCCCACCCCGTCATGGTAGTGGTGAATGTAACTGATCCATGACCATGAAATATAGGGCAAGGGAAGACAAATGCGGTTTAGACGGGTATGAGTCCGACATACCCTGCCGCCCCCATAGGTGACAGGCATCCATTAGGCTTGTTGAAAAATATCGATATATCGATATAATTTTCAATGTATCGATATTTTTGAGCGATATTTAATATTGCGATATGTCGATGCATCGATATAAAATTCCCAAGTATCGAAAAGGTATAAAAATCGATATTTTTTTCAGACCAATAAACAATTATAAGTTTTAAGGTTAAAAAATCCCAACATTCCCTTTTTTTGGTCGACTTGATTTGCTGTTTTATAATTTGATTTTTAAGTTGGCCGATGTATCGATATATCGATACTTTATTGCATTTCCGATATCCCTAGCATCCATGACGACTTTCCGCATAAAAAATTTAACCATAACCATTTTTTCTGGGTTGCGGCGAATCCAACAATAATAGATTGCAAGGTATCGGACTCGTATCAACTTAAAATAGCACTTCCCGTAAGAATCCTGGGATCGGATAGAAATCTTATGTATTTAATCTATAGTGAAACCTATCTCTATTTCAAATTTCAGCCAAATACGTCCAGGCGTTGCAATATGAAGTGTAACAAATATTCAAACAAACTTTTACATTATATTAGTGGGGTGCAGTTATATTACCCAAACTGGTAACCTATTATCACTACGGAATGCCTATAATTGCCGCATGTCATCAAGGGTTGCCAGATGTTCGGGAATCGTCTGAATTCTCCCGACATTTCATGTGCAGACTCCCGAAAAACAGTAACACCACAATAATAAAGTGAAATCTTGTAAAAAAGGATGGAAATTGGTGGACGCAGTAAAAAGTACTCGTGTCGTGTCGTGCCAAATACTCGTGTCAAAGCAAAACACAATAAATAATATATTTAAAATGTCAAGTATATTTTTTTTAAAGTTCTCCATGTATTTAGACTTTTCTATCTTTCCGATCCGGATTTTCCTATCTGGCGAACCTAATTGTCATCGTGTCGTGTGTCCTCAGGCCTGTATACGCGTTGCTGGACGAGTGCACGAGCGCCGTGTCCATGGAGACGGAAGTGGTCATGTACGAGGAGGCCGTCAAGGAGGGCATCACGCTGCTCTCCATCACGCACCGTCCCAGCGTCTGGTGAGTATTGCCTAAAGCACGTCTGCGAGAATCGACTAAACTTTGTCGACTTATCGATTTAACTTTATCTTCGAAAATGGCTCTTGTATGAAGTAACAAATGTAAAGCGTTACATTCATAAAATTGTTCATTTCATTGGTTTTGGTGTGCAATTAAGAATATTCTACTATCTATTTACATATTGTTCTTAATTTGTAATTAACCTTATTTTTTGCACGAAAACACGATGAAAACGAATTTTCCCAGGAGTTAGACCAAGATAGCTTCAATCAAATTCTTAAAGCGATTTTTTGAGAAATAAATAAAGATTATGTCGAAGAGATTATGTACATGTTGTAAGGTTGTTCTTCCTAGCGTTTACCCATGCGCGTAACCATGTTGGGGTCGGCTTCCAGTCTAACCAGATATAGCTGGAAGCGAATGCCATCAGACCTCAGAAACCCAATTTTTTGGAAAACCAATTCGAAAGATAGACTGTTTGTCAGGTTTATTTTGTACATATGTTGTAGATTTGTTCCTCTCATACTGAAAGGAGACTCGGGTGACAGTTAATGGGTGGATGATGATGATGATGATGTTGTATGTTACTAATTAAATCAAAATACTTACAGGAAATACCACACCCACGTCCTGGAGTTCGACGGTGCTGGCAACTGGTCGTACCGGCCGCTAGACAAGGACGCCCCGGCCGTCGCCAGCGCCGCCAGCGTGGCCAGCATCGCCGCGCCCGCGCCCGACACCGCGCCGGCGCCGGAACAGCATTGACGCACTGTGGGACAGATACTGGTGTAATTTATGTGGCTCGATAAGTGAATATGGTGATTTTTAGGTAAATGCTCTCGTTTCGGTTTCTGTAATTGTCTGGAAATCTTGGAAAAATACACTTTTATAGTTTTGAAATGAAAAATTAGTTGCACGGTTCCAAAGAAGTGAGTCTTAAAGAGATCTCAATAGATGAATCCATAAATGATGGATTTTTTTTAAATGCAGTAGATTCTGTTCAATTTCAAACTACCTGATGAGTTTTGTGATTAAACACGGCAGCTAAGCATTTAGATTAAGGTTAGATTTTCAGGTCAAAACGTAAAATTGAAGATTTTTATAGTTAAATATTAAAACTGTATTTTACGGGATCTACAAAGACATAATTATGAGATCGAAAGTTAGCACACCAACGTCTGAACTGGGAATATTGGGAGATATAATTTTAAGTCCTCTCGACCAAACACAGACCACGTACAGTAAGATTCAAACATGGCGGCTCGGAATATGAGGCGAGTCGCTGCGCAGTAACATATTTGTGATAGCGGGGTGAGAGGTGGTACTGCGCAGCGAGTAGCTAACTTCAGAGCCGCGATTAAGTTTGAATCGAACTTTATTATGTATAAAATAAGGAGCAATAAATACAATATTTAAAACTAAGGGCCTGTTTGTTTACCTCCTAGGAAGTTCTCGTTAAATTACTTGGCAGATAATTTCATACAAATTTTGATATTTTTTTTAATTTATTCGGCGGTTAGCGGCTATCTAGAGGTGGTGAAACAGGCCGTGAATTAAAATCTGTCTTACTATCGAAATATATTGTGAATACAGTTCGCGCCAAACTTATTGTCCGGGTTGAAGTTGGCACGAGCTAGCTTTAACCCGACCGTAAAAATCGGAGGAAGAAAAATATTGGATTAAAATGATTTAAAACGACAGCCAACGACTTGAGCTTTAGTTTTTATTAATTACAATCCAATATTTTTCTTTCTCCGATTTTTATGGCTGGGTTAAAGTTAGCTCGTGCCAACTTCAACCCGAACAATAAGTTTGGCGAGAACTGTGCCTTGTTTCTTGTAACCTGGTCTTCATTTGTCCGGTGTGGAGGGTGCTAGGCATAGCCTTAATAATCCCCTCCACCCTTCCCGTAGATTTGGCTATGGGAAATATTTAAATGTACTTTACATAAATACCTATTGGTAAAGAAAATTTCAAAGTTTCTAAAGAAACTTAGATATTATTAAGATTTCCAGCAAATGTTTATACCAAGGTTTTGATGCCGAATTAAGTATTCTGAAAGAAATTAAGTTTTATAGGTCATTTGAATTGAAATAAATATGATTTTAATTAGTAAAGGAAGTTGATATTTTGTTATTTATATTATTATGTAGTATTCGCGAAAAAGTTGCAAAATCGTCTAATATACTAATTACTAAGTGATTAAAGAGATTGAAAATTATGAGATTACAAAGAAATAATACAATGTATGGGTAAGTTTTGAGTTTGAATCCAAGGCACGCAAATCTGAGTTTTCGAAATCATAATATGCGTATTATAATTATCACTCGAGGCTTGCATCAGAAAAAATATTAATTAGAGTTCAAACGAATAATCATCATTAATTAAGCAGAATCGAAATGAGATTAAAATGACGAAAATAACCGCTTCCTTGCTAATTAAATACTGTCTTATTCAATATCTTCTAAATATTGTAAACACCAGTTACTGTAATTAGTTTTAATTAGATAATTATTATTTCTTGTTTTGTAAAGTGTGGCTTTTTGAGAACTATTGAGGTAAAAAATAATTGATAAATGCTGTAGAAACATAAACCTTAACTAAATTGCATTATAGTTCACTTTCAATAGTAACAAATAGTTTTGAAGATTTCATCATCAAAAATCTTGTCATTCTAAAATTGACTTATTAGACATCGTTTTAAAGTTGATATTAATTGTACAACTGGTTATGTGGTTCAATTTTTTTTATACTAAAGCATATTTGCGGTAAAAATTGCTCGTAACCTAAAAAATACACGAGATAATAAGTTAATGAAATAAGTTACAGAAAATCTCTCTTATTTTTGGACTATTGGTTACTAGCCAGAAAACACACTAGCCAACTAATATTATAAATGTGAAAGTTTGAATGGATGTATGGATGTTTGTTACTCTTTCACGCAAAAACTACTGAACGGATCTAGATGACATTTGGCACAGAGATAGATTATAGTCTGGAATAGCACATCTACTTTTTATCATGGTAAAATGTACAGTCAGCAACGAAAGTCGTTGAACACGACGAAAGTTTAAAAACATCACAGTACCAAAACTATACATTAGATTTTGACTAAGGTAAAATATATAATTGTCCTCTATTATGAGAATTTGTACTGCCTTCAAGAGTCAGTGAATTCTGAATATTAAAGATGTTAAAGCGTTTTGAAGATTTCATAGTGTTCAGCTACTTTCGTTGCTGACTGTACGGTTCTCGTAGGATAGATATGTTTTAAAAAATACCCAAAACCACGCGTGCGAAGACGAAGCTAGTGTAGGATAAAAAAAACAGCCACAATAGCTCTCAACAAGCCCAACTTTACAGAGAAATATTTTATATTTTTTTATTTCGAGATTATCAATCATGGCTGTTAGATGTTATTTTTATTTTTGAAATTTATTTGTATTATAATGTTTATAACATATCGAAATTATAAGGACATTATATTTTTGTGTATTTATTTTGGTTAACGTCGGAGTGTGTATATTGTAAATAATGATAGTATTACTATTACGGAGGTAATAAAGGGAGATAGATGAGAAATAAAGTGGGTTTTATATGAAATTATGTTTGAATTTTATTTAATCAAGTACCTACCTAGTTTAAATAATAATAATAAATCTTTATTGTAATCCATTAAAGTCACAAATACATAGAAGCCCTGTCTCCTGAACTAGGCCGATAGCCTGTATCTCAGGAAACAGTTCCTTCCCTAGTTACATGACTCAACTAATGATAGGATACAGATGTTACAGGTAGGTAGATAAAGTAAAATAATATAAAAAGAAGATATTAGATAAATATCTATATATTAGATAAATACGCTGATCAATCGATCTGCAAGGTTCTATTCTATTTCTATTTATCTTCATCGACGCCTACAGGCACCAGGCGGGCGATCACTCCTCTTGTTGGGATTATTTCGACGAGTTCCCCATTTTTGGTGGATCCCTTCATGGGTTACTGGCGCTCGGCGTCGCGAATCTTCTGATTGCTTTACAGAAGCCCAACAGTTGTTTGATTGATATTTTGGTCTGCAAGGTTAGTAACTGTAGTAATTAGTAGATGGGTGACCATCCTAACACATCGAGACCCTCGTGCATCGGAGAGCACGGAAACGTGTCACGTTGTCGTATTACAATAGATAGTGGTGACTACCACTATAAAATGAGAAGAGAGCGAGCTATGAGAAGCCCAAAACACCTGACAACCAGTCTATCCTTCGAATACCAGTATTGTTCAGGAATTGGGTTGCGTAGGTCTGCAGTCGCTCCGTGTAAAATACTGATATTCAGTCGCATCTGGTTAGACTGGAAGCCGACCCCAACATGGTTGGCGAAAAGGGTAGGAAGAAGAAGACTCGCACATTACACACCCTCTACCTAATCCTTGACAAATACAAGTCCAGTGGTCCTACAAGGCAGTCTAGATGTGGGGGGTGCGGAGCGAGGGGCTGCCAGGCATACACATAGGGTTCGGTGGAGTGTCGCTAAAATGGCTTCTGTATTCTTATTTCATATATTATTTATTATTTTGATTTATAATAATTCAATACGGACAAACTATTGACAACCGGGCTAACAAAAGCTGTGTCTGTCCGTCTATGAAAGTTGAATGGTAGTTCAATGGAAAGTCAATTAGAAAGAGGAAAGATTTGATTCTTTGTTTGTTTGTTTGTATTGAATAGGCTCCGAAACTGCTGGACTGATTTGAAAAATTCTTAGTGTTAGATAGACCATTTATCGGGGAAGGTTATAGGCTATATACCATCACGCTACGACTAATAAGAGCGGAGTAGCAATGAAAAACGTTGCAAAAACGGGGGGGAAATGTTATCAAGACCACGCGGGCGATGCCGCTGGTGGGAAGCTAGTCTTAAATAAAGTGCAGACTACCAAAATGTGTAAAACTATTCTATCGATACACTATTGAAGTGTTACTAAAATAGCAGACTTGAGGCCCTGGTCGGGGGCCGTGTGACTGTAATGAGCTGCGACCTTTACTTTGTAATGATTTTTATACCCTCAGCTCCAGTAGGTCTAAGACCTTTAATTACGAGAGATTACCTAGGTACCAAATACCCTTCACCTCGATAGTTCGTAGACCTGATAGGTTTGCCTAGGTAACACTAAACGAAAAAAAACATTTTCTAAGGTTCAATGTTTACTTCACCTCTGGCCGTCACAGAACTTGCAAGATAATTGTTGTTTTTCTAATTAAATATAACAAACAACAGTGATGTAAACGTCACTGAAAAGGTTAGTAACATTACACTATGACTTACATACCTTCATAAGTTCATAACTGTAGAAAGAATGCGATAAGATGGATAGGTCGTTTTATGAATGTACTCATAAGTCAGCTGATCAGAGTGCTAGGGACAATGCTAAGAGAGAAAAAAAAAATCTTCTGTACAGGTACACATTTTAGGTCGTAATTTTAATATGCCTAAATTTATGCAAATAAATAAAATTGAAGGGTGTTTGTAATTTTAAATTACAACTTTTCACGAAATGTATATGAAAGTATACTTATATGGTAGGTACTTACATAAAAAAAACAATTTTTAAAATTTGTGTGTATCTGTCTGTCTGTTTGTTCCAGCTAATCTCTGAAACGGCTGGACCGATTTTGGCGAGATTTTCACTCGCAGGTAGCTAATGTTACATATGCTACTTTTATTTTAGAAATTGTAATTTATTTACAAAAAAATGGATGAACGCGCCGTGGGGAACGGCTACTTAGTATTTAGGTACTCATGTTTTTTTAAATATTTTTGTAGGCTTATAAGCTTCTTATATTGAGCTATTTGTAAATACTCAATGGTTCCAATAAGTACCTACTTACTTAAATATTACGAACGTAGTCTGCAAAGTAACATCAACAAAAGGGCAATTCACTTCCCAAATATTAACATTTTATCACAAGTAAATTACGTGATACTCACGACATAGATAACAACCTCTTATTTACCGATTTCCGGATTTCTCTAGTTTTTTAATGATTAAATCGTTTAGGTACACAAATGTTACCTACTGGTTCTAGTAGTAACTAGTTTAAAAGAGCACATGCTAAGAGCCCGTGGTAAAATTGTTCTTATAATAGGTATCTAATCTAATTAATTAGGTACATACAATTTCAGTTATCATCATTAAGGTCTCCTTAAAACAATGCGCCCCCCTCCCGAATTCCTGAATCCGGTGTATTCGGTGTGTATATGTACCCAACCAAACACACTTGAGTCGGTGCCAATTCAGTGTAAATGTTTGACACCGACTCAAAATATTTTTTCGTTTTTCAGATACATTTTTCGTCGAGTCGTTATGGAAATCTATGGGGGGGAGGCCGTTGTTCAGTCCGTCCGGACAGTCCGTCAGGACGTCCTATGGCTGATATTATAATGAATTTACATACAACAGCCTTACAAGGTTTCATATTGATACGAAAATTAAAAACGCAATAAAGATTTGAATTAAAAACCGACATTAAAAATGAGAGCAAATTCGGTCAGATCGACAAACCTAAGACAACGGGCAATACACTCATAATGATTAAAAAAGTATTTCGAGTGCGTTGACCCCGATAGGGATAAGTTAAAAATAAATAAGTAGGTACAATACATATAGATAGATAGCCGCTAGTTGCTATGTATTCGACGCATGATTTTTTTAAGTTATAGATAAACTTTCTTCGATATCTGTACTGTGCTTCTATGTATTTTTTTTTAAATAAAAGTTAATACCTAATTGTTATACCTAATATACCTTCACACATTTCATAGTAAGTATGACAGATAAAGCAATACTTAGTTCTGTAGTAACTGTTTTATAGGTTAAATTATAATTATGTTGTATGGCTATTGCCATTAACAAATTAATAATATTTTGTGAGGGACAAACTATACCTAATAAATCATCATCTTCCTAGCCTTTTCCCAACCATGTTGGGGTCGGCTTCCAGTCCAACCAGATGCGGCTGAATATCAGTATTTTACACGAAGCAACTGCCATCAGACCTCCGCAACCCAATTTCTGGGCAATACCGATATTCGAAGGATAACTGGTTGTCAGGCTTTTTGACTTCGGACTACCACTAACGATTGTCATAGGTGTTCGTATGACAACTGGGACCGACGTCTTTACGTGCTCTCCGAGGCACGGAGGGGTCTCGATGTGTCAAGAATGGTCACGTATCCACAGACTGACCTAGGCAAGCGTAGCTTAACCTTGTAGATCGGTTGATCAGCGTTGCTATAACTTAGCCACGAGCATGATTTATATAATAAATCATCATCCAACCTATTCATTGTTCTACTACTCCTAGGCACGGGTCTCCTCTCAGAATTAGAGGGTATAGTCGCTTCCCAAGGGCAAGGACTATTAGGTAACAATTCTTTGCCAAGGGCGGGTTGGCGACTTCACACGTCGAAGAAAATTTCTCAGGCATGCTGGTTTTCTCACAATGTTTTCCTTGACCGTTGTAGGCTGACGAAGAGTGACTATGGAGTTTCTTGCCGGCTCTTCTCCAAAGTCCCACTTTCACACAATACAACTTGTCTTTTCAAAAGTACTTATATGGTCTAATCGAAATAAAATATTTGAATTTGAAATTTGAATACGAGTGTTAATTACTACATTAGAAAATTCATGGCGTGTCGTGGCATTCACTCAGACGTGCTTTGGATGCGGACTCGCAACCTACGACTTGGTGTCCAGTGGTCATATAACTAGGCTATCACTGTTTGCTTTTGCGTATTTTGAAACAAATACCTACCCTTTATATTTATTTACTTATATCTTAAGGATCTCCAACAAAGGATGAAGGTACACGGACATTTACAAATTACAAAACCAATTAAATCTATCACGTGTACTCCCTTAATTAGTGGAGACCACAGCATGCACAATAAAATTAAGAAATACATCTAAGTATGTAGGAAGGTACCTATGCGTATTTAAACGATGAAAGATACATTTCACATATACCTGACCTGCTGAAATCATAGATTTCAGCATATCACTGTGACTATGACAAGTTGGTTTTCACTTTAAGAATTGAATGTTTTTTTTATAGATACCGACGGTTGGTACGTCTTTAATAAATAGTTCAGTTCATTAGGTACGTCACGGTAAAAAGTTTTTTTATCGTACCTACCTATCTTTCTAACTAATTTCACTCGAAAATAAGCAATAATTAAACCGATATCATCAAGTCACCTAGGTCAGGTAACGACAGTGATCGTCTCCTTCCACGACGGTATTCCAACTGATGAAATAGGCGCAATGACTGCCACAGGCAATGTTAAAAAAATCATAAATGAAGGGTAGTTGTCAACTTGTCATCACGTCTTCAATAAATAAATTAGAATACTTGTACGGTGTACCCACAATTAAATTGCTTTTCTTTTCAAGAAAATTCACATTTCGTCGACTAAATATAGGGAACAGAATGTTTTTATAAGCGTTTTTGGGGTTGCAAAGTAAACTATATTAATTAAAGTCATGGAACAAATAACCCTTAATTATTATTTACGGGAATTAGAAATTCGTTGTTTATTTTACACTACAATACAATGCATATTATAATTATTGTTAAAAACAAACTAAAACAATAGTTTTGATAACAGAAGCAATTATTTATTACCGGTCAGTATCTTTAATCAACTAGATATGTATTTCAAGCCTAGCTGTACTTATCCTATTTATCTTTTAAAATATAATCTGTAATATATTTCGCAAACATTTCTAGATTGTTTTCTCATATTGTGAGTATCCATATATTATTGTAAAAAATCTAAATTTAAAAGAGTAACCATGGAGTTTCTTGCCGGTTCTTCTCCATAGGAAACGACTAAATTGGAACCGTGCACCTAGTTTCGACATTTCATAAGTGCCTGCATAAGGTCTATGTGAAAATAAAACTATTTTGATTTTGATTTGAGTGAGAACTCAAAAATTATAAGTTAAAACTCATGGTTATTACATCGAAACTGTAATATCTGGATAGTAAATACTATTTTATGTACATGTTGTAATAAATAAACGAATAAACTAATGCATACTACCTATTACCCAGCATGTCCACGGAATGTGATAACGTCTAATTATAATAATTAATTAAGAAATTAATGCGTATTTTTTCCTCGGAAGATAAGCTAGAAATCATTTTAATTTGATTGCCTGGATTCGAACCCGCGACCTATGACTTGTCAGTCGGGGTCGTTCTATAAAAAGCATAAAAAACAAATATATACTCAGTGCGGAAAATTCTCATGGTTATTTCGTCGTCTAAGGTAGCGGGGTATTGCGGGCTGGTTCCGACTAAAAAGCATACTTGCCTTCATTTTTAACCCCTGACGCAGAAACGGTGTTGTGTGTGTCTGTCTGTGGCATCGTAGCTCCCGAACGGATGAACCGATTTTGATTTAATTTTTTTTATTTGAAAGGTGAATTACTCGGGAGTGTTCTTAGCTATGTTTGATGAAAATTGGTACAAGGTGGCCGCCGCCACAAAATAGCGAAATACATATTTTTTCACAACTCCCTCAATATGGGTATCAAATGAAAGGGCTTAACTAGGAGAATACTATGATAAATTTCAAATCCAAGATGACCGCCACCACACAATGTAAAACATTTGGAATGGAAAATTACATTTCATGTCGGGGGTTTAAATTTTTAATTTACTTAGGTTATTGAAGTAAAACTACTTTTTACGGATTTTATCGCGTTATATTGATATTATTTTAATCCCGACGTTTCGGACCCTTTACAGCGTCCATGGTCACGGGTGACTAAGGTGGTAGGCGTCTTGACGTTTCAATTACTAACAGCTACCCTACATTTTTGTTAATTGCAAAAGAAAACCGATTCCTACCCAGGATGATTCGTGAGGCCATTGAAATTAAAAAACATCCAAATTTCAATAGAGAAGATGGCTGGGTCCTACCACCTGCTTGGAACCCTATTATAGATTCAATTAAATCTAAATCCAAGCCTAAAACTGCAAGACCGAAGGATACGGTGAGCTCGTTCTGCGTGAATCGGATTGCCAACAATTAACAAAAATGTAGGGTAGCTGTTAGTAATTGAAACGTCAAGACGCCTACCACCTTAGTCACCCGTGACCATGGACGCTGTAAAGGGTCCGAAACGTCGGGATTAAAATAATATCAATATAACGCGATAAAATCCGTAAAAAGTAGTTTTATTTCAATGTCTAGTATTCGCGTAAGTGTCAGAAATCATTACTTAGGTTAGGTTAGGTAATTAATTTAGGTTATTCACAAAAATCCTAGCTGTGTCTGATATTTAAATGTTAAATAAAGTGTTATTTAGGTTCCCCACAGTGCTTTTTTATTGATTGATAATACTTAATAATATAATATTTGATTGTTTGTTTGCATTGAATAAGCTTCGAAACTTCTGGAACAATTTGAAAAATTCTTTCACCTTTATAATGCTCATCTTTACCGAGTAACATAGTACTACTATAATGTATACAAAGAAAGAATGAAAACATTTAATTGCTATAAATACAACGACAATATAAGGATGGGTACATAGAGAATACAATAAGAATAAACACACTAAACGAATTAATAATAACAAAAATAAACTGTATGTCGCCGTTGTATAAGTCGCTGCAGCGCTGGTTTTCGGTGGGGCCTGATGACGTATGACGCCACTCAGCAGTGGCGCTCAACGGAGTATTTATAGGAAATATCCAGACCACGAGGACGAAGCCGCTGGCGGAAAGCTAGTGATTACCTCTTGGGGAATACAGGCGATAAATTTTACGCAGGGCCGGATTTAAGGGAGGGCAACAGGGGCTACTGCCTCGGGGCCTCCACAAAAGAGAGACTCTCCCAATAGAGACTTCGAAAAAAAAACCTTTAAATTCCGACTCGTAAACATTAGTAAAAGACTTTTTCCTTTGATATTTTTTTTTACCTCTACCTTTGTACAAATATGATTATGATTATTTATTGAAAAATTCGACTGATTTTTTTTTTCATTTTACTTGGCTAATAATTTGAGGCCAGGGCTACTCTTTTGTTGCCCTGAGGCCTCCACACCTCTAAATCCGGCCCTGATTTTACGCTTAGACCATCAACCAATCAAAGCTTAAACGTTATTACAAGCTTGGATCACTCCGCGCACGCGTGCACGCCGTCCTGACCGGTGACACTAAGATAAAGAAGGTTGTTAACATTTTTTTAATGAGACCCCATTTTTTTTATTTATTTACATAGATATCGCTTCATTTGGGCGTATCATTGGCGCCTGTCAATGATGGGCATTATTGAATATTTATTACAATGTATCGAGATATTTTGCAACTTATATTTGGGGCTATCATACAATTTTATGAGTATGAGTCAGTTAAGTGTTGAATATATTCATGTAGTGTCTGAGATGTGCCTTGCGTAGATTGGAATGCAAAGAGATGAAATTAGCATATAAAATAACTATTAATAGTTACATTTTATTTTATTGAGGAATATATAAACAGCAATTTACAACATAGTAATACATAAAACGTTAAATTAAATAAAAACAAAGTATGTTGCAGCAGCCATAATCCGCAGAATAATATAGGTACCTACCTAAATAATTATTATAATAAGTAATAATCGATAGCGATAGGTGCAGGTAGATGAAACATTTACAGTATTTCATTACTATAGCGTTAACAAACAAATCAATAAAATAAAAGCTACAATATTATCGTACAAAAAATACGGTATTAAATAAAATACTAATAATTTTTTAAGCATTTTCCAACTAGTAACTTGAAATACAATTTATTTTATTTTTTATTTTATCTAGAATAGCTGTTGTGTTGTTGAGTGAACTTGGAGAGTGTTGAAATGACCGAAACATACCGGCGAACTTCCGGTGCATGGTGATGGAACATCTTGGACCACACGACCCCTACGTAGAGCCTCAAGCAGGAAGCGTTGGATCCCCTTAAATTGGGTAGTAGCCACGAAAGAACGGATGCGGCGCCCATCACCTTCACCCAAGCAGGGCTACTGCTTACCTACTGATCAAAGTTGTCAAAGTTAGGTTTGGTGATTTCGTTTGCCAAGTTTGGTTTTGCCGCCCCCAAAACTTGACCCCGTGTTGCCCCTCCGCCCCAGATCCGGGGCTGCGGTGGGAAACAGCTAGTAATACCTGTTAGCTAGTAATTTATCTGTCTAACCCTTCTGGTAATACAGACAGACATTACTAAAAAGTCAAATCATGGGCAATATAAGTAAGAACATAGGTAATGCATCTTTTTTAATTCCCGGAAAAACCAATTTTCTCCAACCTTGCCTTCAAGCAAAAAATTAACAAGGAAGTCTTAAGAAAATTAAAAATGATTGTGAAATTTTAGTTTAATAAAGAATTAATTACTTAATAGTTTGTATGATTATGCTAATATTATATTATTTACATGAATACATTACAAATTTACATTCATGTTTTTTATTTACGATGTAAGTACATGTTGTAAATGAATTTTTAAGATAGGTTCTGGTAGTAAGATCATGTGATCCACTATACAAACAACGATTTAATTAATTATTTATTTTATTTAACGCGGTGTCATTTTTTGGTGATTGTGAGTAAGCAAATTTACGATAGTGTCTAGACAAGTGATACATTTTTGTGTAAATTGATCTTTTAAATACACTTTTACAAGTTGTTTACAAAGCATTGAATATGTTGACTTAAATAACAAAACACGTTTATGCTCATTAAAACGGGACGAAGATTGTTTCAATTTTTTTGTAAGCTTCAACTTTCAAATCTACTATATAAAAATAAGTCGGGTTTTCCTTCCTGACGCTATACTTAACTCCAGAACGCACGAACCGATTTCCACGGTTTTGCATTCGTTGGAAAGGTCTCGGGCTCCGTGAGGTTTATAGCAAAGAAAATTCAGGAAAAATTTCAACAGAAAAGCGGGTTAAAAAGGTTATCAAGACCACGCGGGCGAAGCCGCTGGCTTAAAGCTAGTTATTTCATAATATTTCAATTTTTATTTCTGACAATTTCTCCCACGCACACTCAGGTTATGGAATCAGCAATCTGCCGAGGTTTTCCCAAGAGATTACTGTATAGGGTGGGCTCATCAAAAAGGGTGTGAAAAGATTTTTACAGGGTCGGCAACGCGCGAGTGATGTTTGCCCCTGTGTCCCTGGTGTTGCAAGCGTCTATTGGCTACGGTAATCGCATACCATCAGGCGGGCTACGTATGCTTGCTTGCCACCTAAGTAAAAACATTATTAGTAAAGGATTCTAAAAAGAAACAACGGGCGGCCTTATCGCAAACTGTGATTTCTTCCAGGCAGCCTTAAGCCTTATTTAATTAAATAAATAAATCTGTCACCTTATTATCGGCGCACACGCCACCACTATCGCGATGCTTGGCCCGCGGTTATCAGTCCGTAATTAAATCACCGTATCGTATTCTGCGTACTAATTGTGCGTTTCACAATATACACTGAACATACCACAATATTACATAACTATTGTATAGTGTTATGTGAAACGGAATAACAGTCATCATCATTATAGTCTGCGCGGTACTAGTTGGCCGCGCCTTAGGTATGTGAGCGGCGGGACGGAGGGGCGGGGTCGCCTGCGCGCGGTGGAACCGGGGGGAACATGGGCGGGGGCGCTTGCTTTTGTTCACAGTAACCCGCCGCCTCACCGCCGCCCCTACCAAAGCGCGGTCAACTAGTTCCGCGTGGACTATAGTCATTCATGCTTACTGGATCAAAATTTTAACCAACTTCATAAAAGGAGGTTCTCAAGTGAATGTTCTGAATGACTGTTTTTACGCACGCAATGCTTTCGTCTCACCATACAGCGCTTTTGTAAGTGTGGCAGTCAAACAAACAAAGTTTACCTAAATCATTATTTATTACAATAGAACCTTAGCGTAAATATCAAATCATAAATATCTAACAGCCATTTAGATCTACGTCTGTGCATACCACAATGTTGCGCAGTTTCGTTTTGTTCAGAAAAACCCTTTTTTTCGAATGAAACGGAAGAAAACGAGCTTTTCTTAACTCCGCTTTTAAATCATTGACATTCATGGACCCGTTATTCATTAATCTGAGTTACTGCCAAATATTCACAACATTATTTCAATTAGAAAAATACCTGCGTAAGTAGTAACCTAAAAGCAATGACATTTGACATTTCGGAGACCTCACTCTACACAAGCGCCTCTAGCGGCGGATTCATACGCGATAGATAACCATCTGATTTTAAGAGCACCGAGGACAAGCTATGGTAAAAAGACTATCGTACATGAGGGGGCCGCACTCTTTAATTCCATACTTAAAGTAATTAAAGAATCGAAATCACTTCCAACTTTTAAAAGGCTATTAAAGTACCACCTGAAAACAAATTAATTCCAGGTTATTTAATTATTTTTTTTTTTTTTTTTTTTTTTTTTTGATATATATATATAGGACGTTTAATTGACACTAATAAAACCAATTATTACTACATGATACACACAATTACACATACACAAAATAACTAAGTACTAAATTAAAAATCTATTCCTAAATATGACTAAAATAAAATAATAATAAAATAACTATTTACAATAAGGCATCAAAAAACTCCTCCGCATCGCCATCAGCTGGAAGGGTACCCAGAAGGCTGGCTGCATTGCCACGTTGTATGGCAATGCTGATTCTCTGACCAAAATAAAGGCCAGCCTTTGGGTCCCGGGAAGCGTCGAAAAGGCGTTTGGCAATGCCCTTAAAAAGGGAATGAGCACTCGGGCCCCATGGCCCCAGCGTTTCAACCCCAAACGGTTCAAAAATATAACAATTTATAAGATTGTTATATTTTCGCCGTTTGTTGGTCTCCGCAGCTGCAGCAGCAGCGCCAGCACAGCCCGCCGTGCTTGGAAGATGGGATGGCGCAAGAGTATCGACGCACGTCGCGTCCCATACTAAAGGCCTACCCATTTTCCAAGGGAGCAATGACATCCCGTCCGGTCTCTTGCCATCGTCACGTGTCAGACCATTTGGTTCTAATATGGCTGGGACGCCGGCGGTGACTAGAGCACGGCGTATGATGTCATTGATATTAGCGTGCCGTGGTATACGACCTGCACTCCTACTGCAAGACAAGCCATGGTGTCCGAGGCCGTCGACAGCCTCCCCACAGTGACAGCGATGCGGAGCACAGCAAGGAGATCCCAAGCGAAGGCAAACAGCGATCCGGAAAGTTGCATCATCCAACATAGTACCTATGTTGGCAGAGGGAAGTGCTTGTAACCACAGACCCGATTCCCATTTACCCACAGCCAGCAAACGAGCCCGCTCAGCAGTATTGATTGACGTTTTAATAAGTTCATTCCGTATCAAACTGCAAAGCGGGTCATCCCACTGCCTCTGGGAAAAAGGGTTAATCGGTGGATCGGTATTCGGGCAAATGCTACACCAAGCATTCCTAGCCTCGACCGCGGACGGTACCTCGAAATCAACCAGTGATAGAGATAGGATATTCCTGGTTAATTTCTCGGTACTGAGAACCGAAGATAGAAATGCCGGTAAACTTATACTGGAAATTTTGCGGACGCCAAGGCCTCCAAAACGTATGGGCAGAGTTGCTTGTACCCAGGCCCGGTCATCCAAAGCTATATTCAAAATAGAAGTTAAAGTTTTACGAATAATACTGTCAATTTTTTCCAAAAGATCCGAATGCTTCCATAAAGGGGAAGAGCGAAGAAAATATGTGAATTGGGGTCCAAAGCAACAATATCGAATTATAGTAAGAGCCGAATGCATGTTAATTTTCAAGAGTCTTTCCGAAATTTCATTAAAATTTTGAATTTTTTCGTCTATAAAATTTGTGTAGGACTCATCCAAAATTGGAGACCCTAGGAGGCGAAGAGAACTTTTGTCTATTATTTTAATTTGTGGAGCAATTTGGTCAAATTTTTCGAAAGTAGTCTGTCTGTCGGTTGAGTCAGATAAATATATTTCACATTTAGATGGGTTGAGATCTAGCCCAATCAAATGAAATTGTTCTTTTAGAAAAATTAGATCTTTTAAAACGGTATCTACATCGCCACCTAGAGTCCCATCATCCAAATACCACACATTAAATTTAGAATTTAACTGGCGAATAATGGGTTGAATTGCTAGGCTAAAAATCATTGGCCCGAGTGGGTCTCCCTGTTGGCAGCCTACTGAAGAACTTAATAAATGGCCCTGATAGAGTAATTTTGATGGATACCTATAGCATTGCCAAAGAAAACTGTAAATTTTCGGAGCTTCTTCTTTAATTTCTGCCAATAGAGAGTCCCTGTTAACCGAATTAAAAGCATTTTTTAAGTCAACCTTAAGGATGACCTCACCTTTCCCACTATGTAAATAATTTGAAAGAGCGTGTACGGCAGCCTCACAGCCCCCTTTCGAACCAAAACCGAGCTGTAGGGGCTGTAATTTACCTGAAATAGATTCACTGTAATATTTACAGCAAATTTTAGCTGCCGTACGACGATAGGTACTTCCTACGGCAATGGGACGAATGCCGCCATCCCTTTTGCGTAGGGCACATAAATTGGCCCCGTACAAAACATCAACGACGGCCTCGTGCACATTGCCGGAGAGCATGAGATTGGTCAATACCGTGAGCTCCTTCAAAAGCGTCTCACCAGCCTCCCCGGCGCTGCCACTTGTGAGGTCCTTTAAGTGCTGGGGAGTCAAACCGTCGAGGCCCCCAGCAGAGCCACTTCGGAAGGAGCAAATGGCAGTGACCAAATGACGAGCTGTAATGGTAAGGGTGTTGGAATCAGGATCAGGAGGGTCAGGAAAAGAAAGGTCATCTGCCGGAGTAGGGTGTTTGCTCTTCAGAGATGAAAGGGTTTCTGGGGAGCAAGGCGCGACCACATCACTGCTAAAAATTAACCTGGCCGCACCACTAATGTCGCCTTCACTTAGCTTGGATTCTACACGAAAGCAAATATCTCTTGGTAGAGAATATTTCTGTGATGACAATTTTGAATATAAATTTTGGTTCGAAAAGTTACAATTATCTTTAATTTGGGCCGTTAATGATTTTTTGTTAGCTAGATTATTTTTTTGTACGTGTAGAATCCTATACGGAAAAGTGAGTAGTTGTTCCCAAGCACGCGGCGAGTTCTCCCGGGCGGCAAGACGGACACATCGTGCTAGCTGTAATGCAACTAAGGGTCTAGCGCCACGAGGAACTCGCTTAAGGAGCGGTACAGAATTTTTTAAATCAGATAGCCTTCTCCAAAACGGCGAAGCAGCCGGAGGTTCTCCAGCTATTTCACCACTCTGGAAAAGGCCATCGGGTGTGGGTGGGATTGGCAAGGAGATGGGAGCAGGCAGCAGACATTATGGAGTTTGTGGACTTTTCCAAAATGGACTTTTCAAAAAAAAAAAAAAAAAAAAAAAAAAAAAATTAATTATTTTTTTTAGAAAATCTGAAAAATTCTAAATAATTTTTCAGAATTTAGAAACATGGAGCGAAACCGTCGCTTATCTTATCTTGATTAATATGTTTTTCCTCATAGAAGTGTATTCTTTTTGAGTGAAATAAAGAATGATGGGCACTTTTGTATGGACCCTGGCCTGATATCCAATAGAGTTTTAATGTATGTTAGCTTATTGCTTATAACCTACAGTTACTGAAACGAAACAATTCATGTTAAGAATCGACCGGAAATGTACAGTCGGGGACTCGGGGACATAAAAGGTGCATTTTCTGCGCCTCCTATTTTTTTGTATAAATCATATCTACAATGGAAAAGTTCACGCTATGCTGTATGTTGGCCAGATTATCACTTGGGTAAATAATCTTAGGGTGATAGCATACAATAAAATAATAAACTACTTTAACAACTTACGCGGATAAACAATGAAAATCATTTGACGACGTCTGTGGTCCCGTGGTTTCAGTGCCGAGTGCTTCGCGATCAGCAGGATCGCGAAGTCGAGGGTTCGATTCCCAAATGACACAAATACTTATGTGATGAACATACAGTGTTTGTGTTTGTCTGGGTGTTTCATGTGTATTATAAAAATCAACACCAACCCATATACTATCCCACTGCTGGGCACGGGTTTCCTCTCAGTATGAGAGGGATTAGGCTATGGTCCACCACGCTAGCTTAATGCGGGTTGGCAGACTTCATATCGAGAAAATCTCTCAGGCATGCAGGTTTCCTCACGATGGTTTCCTTCACCGTTAGGTAAAGCGAGTGATAATTACGCACATGATTTAGAAAGTTGAAATAAAGTCAGAGGTGGCGAGCCAGCCAGCCCTTGGATTCGAATACGAGATCTTTGACTTGGCAACCCAGTGGTCAATAGGAATAATATGAAAAAAAAAAAACGAAGTGGGGATGCATCGAGTTGTGGTTGAAGTGGACAAGGGACTTACCCCGCTCTTCTTAGCTAAAGAGAACTGACGCAAACCTGCAGTACTGAGTACGAACGATCGCAGGGAGGTGTGGCAAAGGAAAGAAAGATGCTTTTATCGGGCTCTCCATGAACCAGGAGTAGACTTTTAGCGTCCGTGTCCTGGCCATGGAAATATCGGAGATGTCCAAGGTGTTGTTTGTGCAATTATGGACGAAGTCATGATGACTAACAACTACTCACCGGAAATATATCATGGACGATGGTCCGGTTGGCATAATGTCGGGCATGCCACCGTCCGGGAGAGTCTATTCGACATATAATAATAGTACCTCTGGTTGTTCGCGTCTGGCTAACGACGAGAACTTGCACAGACCTTTTTTTCTGGCATAATAAATGTATTTGCTCGACCCAGTTCTCAAAAATGGTCATGCCACACTGTACTGGAATCGCTCTATCATCACAGACAGGACTATTGTAGCCAAATAAACTGATATTGTGGTGATAGACCGTTAAGAGCGTAGTGTAATTATTGTTGATATCGCCATCCCGCATGACAAGAACCTCATGAAAGCCAAGAAAGGTAAGAAGTATCTTCATTTGGCACTTGACGTTGTGTGGGAGGTGAATTCAGTGATTATAGTACCGATCGTTGCCGTAGCCGATCAAGAACCTCGACTAACATTTAAGGAGACTCGCGTTGGGTGAGTGGATCAAGGGTTTGATACAGAAAGCGGTACTCCTAGATACGGCTAAAATTACAAAATACATTACTATCACGATTATAATCCGACAAGGGTTGAGCAGAACTTTAGGTAACATTTGGTTATACTTACATGTCGCCTAAATAAAAGGGGATGAACCAACTAACATAACATATATATGTATATATAGTTGTCGCTGTACAGCTCGATGTATAGATCGAGGGCATAAAACACATCACCGGTTTATTTGTTACATTTAAAGAATGAATTAAAAGTTCACGGCAGGAGTAATCGAGTCCAGTATACACATCCGCGAGGGTAGGTTTAGAAGTAAACATAATTCATATCAAATCACAAATCGTTGTTATGAAGAGTCACGAAGATAAACGTCTGTGTATATATTTTTTGAGAATAGCATATGTACCGAAGTAGTTAATTCGATAGATGTTTGGGGGGTGATATCTTTTTTCTCCGGCAGTTTACAGTGTTCTGCCAATAATAAAAATTGAAGCTTATGATATAAGGATTCATTTCATATCATAATTATTTTTATTGGATATACCGGCCAACTTTACCCATCATTCTTTCTTAAACCGTAAACCGTACAGTCCTCATTAAACCCGGTAAGTATCTGGCGCTGCTATCGGTATGAATGAGACTTTTTTAATCATCGGGAGAACCTGCGCACGATTCGCTAGTTTTATAATACTGTGCACACGTTCCTCTGTGAATTCGAGGCCACGGTGTATCATGAACTGTATCATGCTTATAATTGTCTCTAATGCCAAAATTTCCGCGATTGCATGCGCACGCGCAGCTTACGTGATTTCCACGACGATAGGCGTGGGCTATCGCTAATAAGTGGGCGTTTTAGCGCAAACTACGCCTACTTTGTGGACATAAGAATTAGGCTTGGTATTGAAAAAATGATATCTAAGTAGGTATGTTCGTTTAAACTGCGCGCCCATCCATTTTACATCTTTATCTTAACATACTTAATCTCTTAACGTATTCCCCGAAGAGATAGGCAGAGGTGTACTAATGTACACCGACAGTTCGCTGTATGTTTAAGTCACATGTAAAGGGGCGAGCCAATTGACATTAAATGATCACAAAATCCATACTCCAAACTGTTTGGCACCGTTCTAACTTGAGAACAATGGTAAGGAGCCATATCAAGATCATATAAATACAATTCACGCCATTCCTCATAGGGGTAGGCAAAACTGTAGAACGCCACTTTTGATGCGCTTCTCTTTGTATACTTCTTTTTCTCTCAATTTCTTGGAATAAATTGAGAGTTCGCCTTTAAGAACCTGCAACTTTTTAACCCCCGACGGAAAAACGACGGTGTTATAAGTTTGACGTGTCTGTGTGTGTGTCTGTCTGTGGCATCGTAGCTCCCGAACGGATGAACCGATTTTGTTTTTTTTTATTTGAAAGGTCAATTAGTCGGGAGTGTTCTTAGCTATGTTTGATGAAAATCGGTCCGAGATGGCCGCCGCCACAAAATAGCGAATGACATATTTTTTCACAACTCCCTCAAAATGGGTATCAAATGAAAGGGCTTAACTAGGAGAATACTATACACTATGATACATTTCAAATCCAAGATGGCCGCCGCCACAAAATAGCGAATGACATATTTTTTCACAACTCCCTCAAAATGGGTATCAAATGAAAGAGCTTAACTAGGAGAATACTATACACTATGATACATTTCAAATCCAATATGGCCGCCACCACAAAATGGCATATTACGTTTTGTGTCGGGGGTTTTCTAAATTTTTAATTAAGGTTAAAGGTTATTGAAGCTGATTATAGACATGACTCATATAATCATCTCACGAAATTCTATTGTAATCATCATACGGTTACTTAATTAACCATTTTCCTCTTTAACTTGAATGAGAAGCACAAATTAATTGGGGCATCGTTTATCTCGACACCACGTGGGCGCCACGCTCCGCCAAGAGTATTGTTTCATATTTATATTTATTTGGCAAGAGGTTATCAAATTGTTTAATGATTTTAAAGAGAGTACTCAGAACAAATAAAGCGTAATATTAAATTTACACGCTTTGCCATTAAAATGCGTCTCGTAAGTAGTTGCAGGGTGTGAGGTCCCGAGATCGATTCCAGAGTGGGAAAAAGTGTTGTTGGTTTCACTATTAGATTTAAATTTATAAAAGCATAAGTTACGCTTAGAATGTCTCTGAATCTTATCTCTAAAACTTACCATAAGACTTGAGAAACTCTTTTTTTTGTTGGATGATTTGGAGAAAATAATTATGTTTTTCTTCCATATCTATTAGCCGTCATTTCATCATTCAATTCCTTTAAGGCTCCTTTTACGCACAGTCCATCCATCTTTTCTTAGGTCTCCTTCTTCCCTTATATCCATCTACATTCATACTCAAAACCTTTCAAGTAACATGCTCTTCACTTCTACGCATCAAATGTTCATACCACGGGTTACTGTACTGTAGGTACAACTTAACTGTGAAAAAAAGCATGATTTGCAATATGACTATATTATGATAATTGATTTGTATACAATAAGCACGCCAGTCATGTACAAAAAATTACGTATCTTTATGTACGCAATAATCACATAACGTATACGTAGGTAAACTGTATATTTAAACCTTTCGCACTAACTAAAAAGAATCATATACTTAATAATAATATAATAACTAACCCATATACTGTCCCACTGCTGGGCACGGGGGTCTCCTTTTAGTATGAGAGGGATTAGGCTATAGTCCACCACGCTAGCCTAATGCGGGTTGGCAGACTTCACATGCCGTCGAGAAAATCTCTCATACATGCAGGTTTCCTCACGATGTTTTCCTTCACCGTTAAAGCGAGTGATAATTACGCACATGATTTCGAAAAGTCTGAGGTGCGTGCCTTGGATTCGAACTCGAGACCTTTGACTTAGCAGTCCAGTGGTCATACCCCTAGGCTATCACTGCTTCACTACTTACTAACTACACTTTTGATTGTTAGCTCGGTAATATTTAAACAAGATGTAGACCTATAAGGAAGCTTAAAACTATGCTTATCATCTAAATAAATAAAAATGAATCGCCAAAATGTGTGTACGCGCATATCTTCCGAACAACTGCACCGAAATGAATAATGTTTTTTTTTTATGTTCATTATTTTCTGGACAAGGTTTGTGTGTGAACAAACAGGCAAACCCTGCGCACGGGCCGCTAGTTGAAAATAAAATAATCGTTGGGAATTATTTTTTGCGCCGCCTATCTTTCTTTCTAACCCTAAACATGTTGGAGTCGGCTTCCAGTGTAACGAGTTGCGGCTGAATATCAGTATTTTACACGAAGCGACTGTCATCAGGCCTCCGCAACCCAATTTCTGGGCAATACCGATATTCGAAGGAAAGACTGGTTGTCAGGCTTTTTAGGTTTCTGACTACCACTAACGATTGTCATAAGTGTTCGTATGACAACCGCAACCGGGACCGACGGCTTTACGTTCATTCCGAGGCATGAAGGGGTCTCGATATGTTAAGAATGGTCACCCATCCACAGACTGACCGCGGCAAGTGTACCTTAACCTTGCAGATCGGTTGATCAGCGTTGTTACAACTTGGCCACGAGCCCCTCCGCAACCCAATTTCTGGGTAATACTGATATTCGAAGGATAGACTGGTTGTAATCTTTCACTCCTAAACCGTTGAACCGATAAAAGTGACATTTGTGACGTTAAGTGTCAACAAAGGGCCTGTTACACCAACTCCTAGTAAATTCCCGTTAAATTACTTGTCAGATAATTTCATACGAATTTATCCAGGTGTTAGCCGCTATCTAGAGGTAGTTAAACAAGACCTGAAACTTTACCGAAACATATTTTGAGCACACCAATGATTGCCCAATATTGATCCGGAATTCTTTGTTCTAATTATTGAAATATCTTAATTATTGATACGTTGTGTATCGTGTCGTGTGGTACACAGTGAGGGGTCAATGTCGCTACACTCGACACACTGTGTGAAACGTCCTCCACACAGTCATATGACGTGATCTCGCCATTAAAATCATTGATTAAAAAAAAACTAAATAGGTACTCCAAATAAAATAATACGTAATTAATTATTTAGTCACGTTTGTGGTTTAATATTTCGTAAGCATCTAGTCTTTTACCTCACTATTTTGAGAAGAAGAATACCAATAGATAAACTGGTTATCAAGCTATTTGGGCGTCTGATCACTAATGACTCTTATAAGTGAACAGTCTTTCGTCGTGCCAAAAAAGAAGTCCTTCTTGACACTAACAACCATTATAATACTAGCTTTGGTGGTCTGGGTATTCCTTATAACTTATTTCCCCTATTTCGACCCCTTACAGCCCTTTTTTCGCATTAAAAAGTAGCCTATGTTCATTCTCAGGCTATCTGTATACCAAATTTCATTTAAATCGGTTCAGTAGTTTTGGCGTGAAAGCGCGACAGACAGACAGAGAATTAGTAAGAATAATTGCCAACAATATTTATATTCTGCAGTGGTCTAGTGGTCTCAAGCGGGGTTGCTATGCTAGAGGTCCGATGTTTTCCGGGTTCGATTCCGGGATCGAGCAGTGATACTGGATTTTTCTCAAAAATTTCTCAGTAGCTACTCGGATTCTGGATTTGTGCCCGGTTGGTGGCAATAGACTCACCCTCTATTACCTGGGACACTTCTGCATAACCCTGCGAGGAATACAGTCGTGATGGTATGTTACGCAGCCTGTTACAAATCTAGAATTACCTACCAATGAATTAATTATTATCTACTATTTTTTGTTATTAATTATTTTTCTCAAATATACCTAAACAGTTAATGCACATGCAATTTAATTTAAAAGCAATTAAGATTAACACCCATTAAAAAGCCAATTAATGTTCGTTTGTTATTCTTGTGGATATATATTTAGGTACTATTATATAAATATAGGTAAAAACTGAAACCTACCTACGTAATTTATTGACAATATTGACACCTTGAGAACATCATCACTATATAATACTAGCTGTCCCGGCAAACGTTGTTTTGACATATAGGGGTGGGTCATTTTAGGAGGATGAAAAATAGATGTTGGCCGATTCTCATAGATACCGGATAAGCACACAAAATTTCATACAAATCGGTCCAGCCGTTTCGGAGGAGTATGGCAACTAAAACGGTGACACGAGAATTTTATATATTAGACTAGCTTCCCGCCAGCGGCTTCGCCCGCGTGGTCTTATAATTTTTTCCCCGTTTTTGCTACATTTTTCATTACTACTCCGCTCCTATTAGTCGTAGCGTGATGATATATAGCCTATGTTACTCGGGGATAATGTAGCTTTCCAAAGGTGAAAGAATTTTTGAAATCGGTCCAGTAGTTTCGGAGCCTATTCATTACAAACAAACAAACAAACAAACAAACAAACAAACAAACAAACAAACAAATCTTTCCTCTTTATAATATTAGTATAGATAAAACAAAGTCGCTTTCTCTGTCCCTATATCCCTATGTATGCTTAAATCTTTAAAACTACGCAACGGATTTTGATGCGGTTTTTTTTAATAGATAGGGTGATTGAAGAGGAAGGTTTATATTATGTAGAGATAATAACATACCACGCGGGCGAAGCCGCTGGCGGGAAGCTAGTTATTATAAAGTAATTCGGCATAACATACTTTTTAACTCATGTAATTCGCACTTATGAACTTTATGAATACCGTACATCGACATTTTGAACTTCGAAGTTCATACAGTCCCCAATGGCTTATTATATGGCACGAACATACCGCCGAACAATGGGTGTACAATAGTACACCTCTCTTTAATCCTTCGAGGAATGTAAAATGGTCATAAGCTGTATGACCCAATGTCAATGGCCGCGGTGTTATACGCGTTCATATATTTTTTTAAATTAGCTATTATAAAAGTAGCTTAAGTTACCTCTTAGCATAGGAGTAACTTAGCTTAGCTATCTGCGAGTAAAAACTGAAAGTCCCGTCAAAATCGCTCCAAAGATTCTCCTATTCAGAGATTAGCCGGAACGAACAGACAGACCGACAATTTTTTTTTAAATTGATTTTTTGGCGTAAATACCTAGTAGTAAGTAGTAAGTGAAAAGCTGTTAATTTGAAATTACAAATAGACAATTATTTTTTATTTATTTGTATAGATTCCTGATGCGCAGGATTCGGGGGAGCACCAATGGAATCCTAAAGATGATTGCCGTAAGACCAGCGTCCGCAATTCTAGGGAGATTCTTACGACTTCATATCATGAGATCTATGTAATGACATCTGAATTTAGATTTTTTTTAATAATGAATACCTAACAATAAGTAAAATAAATTCAATGTCAATACAACATATGGACAAATATTAGTCTGAAATATATGTATTTTAATTTAATTTAGTTTTGTGTAGATGTATAGATAACCTCAGCTTCTTATCACTGCTTTCCTTGCAAAAGAATGTAGGTACTATACATCCGCCGCCGATATCTGAATTATCCGTACATACGGTATGATGTAATAACTATCGCTAATTAATCAGCGTATACTATGCGCGTAAAATGAGTAAAAACTTCAACATATATATACCTAAGTATATTATGTGTAATATAAGATTTATTGCATCACATCATCACTTTTTTTTTACAAACTAATTATGACTCGCTTACAATGGTGAAGGAAAACATTGCGAGGAAATCCGCATGATTGAGAGATTTTCTCGACGTTTGCCAACGCGCATTAGGCTAGTTTGGTGGACTATATACAGGGTGTTTGGTAGAACGTTGAACATACGAAAATGGTGGTTAGTTGGGGTCATCTGCTACCCACTTGGCCCAAATTATTTGACCTTGGCCGCACCGTTTTTTTTAAATTTATTTTTTATTTCACAGAAAATTACCAGTTTTTTTAACTTTAAATTTGAATATCTTTACTTGTGACGGGTAAAACAGGCAGGATGTTGTTTTGTATTAATGTCTAATTGTAGCAGACTCTCATAAAATTATTGTTTGGTACAGATTTTAATGGGAAAAAAAGTTATGAGTCTTTAAAGGTACAAAAAGATGTAAATAAATACATTTACCCGTCACAAGTAAAGATTTTCGCATTTATAGTTAAAAAAAACTGGTAATTTTCTGTGAAATTAAAAAAAGTGAAAAAAAAAACGGTGCGGCCAAGGTCAAATAATTTGGGCCAAGTGGGTAGCAGATGACCCCAACTAACCACCATTTTCGTATGTTCAACGTTCTACCAAACACCCTGTATATAGCCTAATCCCTCTCATACTGAGAGGAGACCCGTGCCGACAGTTAATGGATTGATGATGATGTAATTATTCTTGTACGATAACCTTGTGTTTTCCGAACGGTTAGGCAGATTTGCAGGTGATGAGAATATTGCCATTTGTCAGTATTACCATACGTCCCATGTTATGTCCTAATAGGACCCATTTGCTCTTAACCAGTAGTGTGAGACTTGTGCCCAAAAAATCCGATTTCTAAAGTCCCCTAGAGTATTCACAAATACTTAGAAATGTTCAATAAATATTTGTTCTACCTGGGAATTGAACTCAGGGCTTTACAGTATTATCCTATACAAAGATATAAACCAAATTTAATTTTTTTAATGAAAATTCACAGTTCAATTGGTAACAAACAAGAAAAACTGTTTGACTAGTCTTCAAATCACCAGTTTGAATTATTTTTTTAAATAACTCGTTGTTACCAAAATAGCAGATACAACCAAAAATACCTATTAACAACAGTAAAAAATATTTGTTTAGTAACAGAAGTCATGAGCAAAGTGAATGTTAACTTGTAACCTCTACTGGTAGGTACATACTAAGCTCACATTAATTAGCGTTGATTGTATTTTAGGTAGCAATTTAATTATCTACATTCCGGGAGTAAGCCCGTATCATAAAGGTTAAATATGGCCGCGAAACGCTTGCTTTTTAAGGTGACAAATGGGCTTTATTTATGATGTAACAATCAATCAAAATGGCTGACTGGCCCCTTCGCTTGTGATATCTTTTGCCGCGAACTTAGAAACAAACTTGGCAAACTAAGCCGGAATGTTTTTAGGTCCTAAATGTTATAGGAGCAAGCCTATTTATTGTCACTAATGGTAGGTAACAAAAAATCAGTCGTACATTTAAAATTCAAGCTGCTAATGACAAAAAATTACATGCAATAGATGATAGGGTGTGTGTGAGTATAAAATCAAGTTTGCTAATAAATATTCTACTTATCTTTTTGTATTTTTTTAAGCATTTCTCCATGGTAAGATTACAAGTTATTTTTAATGAAGGAAAACATCGGCTGGCGGGCAGGATTCGAACCTGCGTCTTCTGGATCGGTACACCAGACGCTTTGACCGCTCGCCAGTTGAAATCTTCCTTCACATTCTAATGGTGACGTAGCGACATCTATTGTGAATGCTGGTGTACCGAACCAGAAGACGCAGGTTCGAATCCTGCCCGCCAGCCGATGTTTTCCTTCATTAAAAATAACAAATAATCTACTGTTTAAAGTACTTACCTAATTGTGAGTCTTTATAATTATAAGAAAGAAAGAAAATGAATGAACAATATCGTAATATCGTAATGTCATGACCTTATCAACGTGTATCTATGTCTCCAAAAATATTCTCTTTTGCTAATAGTTTAAAATAAGCGACCCGGTACATTTTGGCGGTGGCAACATTTTACAAGAATGTAAGAACTCTTATTTTAAAAGAGTAGGTACGCATGGAGTTTCTTGCCTGATTCTTCTCCATAGCACCAACTTTTTGGAACCGTGCAACTAGAATCATTTACAGTTTCATAAATGCTTGAAAAAGCTCATTAGACATTTTGAATTTGAATTGTAGTTATTATAAAAATATCATAGGTATTTAAAACTAATTTGAGCTTTGAAATGGGACCACATGAGTAAGCAAGGAAATGGGACCAAGGGAGGGCTTCTGAAGCGTCGGTTTTTGCGCCCTGGGCCGCGAAAAACCCACGCTACGTCACTGGTTTTTACTTTAGATTTGTGCAATCACTACTACTAACTGTGGGTCTACAGAATACCTCAGCTTAACCCCTATTTCCAAGAGGTTACGCAGAGGCACTGGGGGCCTAAACAAGTTGCAATTTGACATTCGAATCGACAGACGAATAGAAACAAAATGTATGGAAATGAAATTAGTGACAGCCCGATTTGTCGAAAGCTTGTGACATTTCCAGACATTTTCTTTCTATTCGTTTGTCGATTTGAATGTCAAATTGCAACTTGTCTAGCCCCCCTGGTATCATGACATCTTAGGTATCTATAATATAGTTATAAATACATCCCATGTTACATCACGCGATACTCGCATGCTCCATCCCGTGATTTGAAGGCGCGTGGCGTGGATGACTTACATTTAAATAAGATAACCGTTATCAATACAATTAATAAAACTGGTTTGTGAAATTATTATGATGTGCGAATACGTAAGTTGATTGAATCATATGTTGGGGATAATGCCCCCAACGGCTTTTACGTCGACAGGTTGTTAAACTCAAAAATAGTTTGGTTTTTAAAGAACTAGGTTTTGTTCGCAATTTTATAGGTATGTTGCAAAGGCATACATTAAATATAAGGTACTGTGCCGGACGGGCGTTAACCTCCCAGCTTACGATGGCGAATTCCTTCGATGAGCTCGGTTAGCTGGCGAGACGCTGACGTCCTACACACTATAGGCTCCAGAATATATCGTGGATCAAGCGTGTCTTCAGATGTTGAAAGATGCCGATGACGTAGGCGGGAAGAATGGGAGGCAAATAAAACGCACTGGTGCTATTCTAGGTGCTCCCAGTGGGCGGTGCGATCCTCTTCCTATTTTCCTAGTACAGTTCTTCCATGTAAAATTCGTTGCACCGATGACTACGATTTCCTATGTTTTCTAATTTACTAAGGTGGCACGAAACTTTACCTTATTGAGGACCGCGAACCGCTCACTGTTTGCACGATCGTTTATTCTATATTTGTTCTATCCTATTTACATATTTTGACCTATAATCATATGTTGCCTATAGTTTAGGCGCTTGTGTTACCTATGTCTGTGAAGGTTGTTTCATGCCCTAAATGCCTATACTATTTACCTTCCCCCCTCACTCATCCAGCCGAAACTATGCTGGTATGAAGTGGGGAGGCCTATCATTTTTAGGGCATGAAACAACTTTCCACACCTATTACCTTTAAACTATTTGAGTTATATAAATAAAACTACTACGAATAGATGGGGCATTTCCCCAGCTATCCGGCGATATATAATGCATTTATTTATCTTAGGTATTCTATGACCTATAAACCTAAATACATGTATCGGAAAAAACTTAACTTAAAAATTACTATAAATCATGTATTTGTGGTGTTTTACTTGTCGCCGACGTTGTGACGACGTAAGTACAGACCCAGGGCATCTAAACACACTATTTACGACATTATATGTTGATTCTATTATATTTAAAACACTAAACTATAGACCTGGGCTGTACTTACGGTTCACGCAGTCGTCGTTCACACTGATGATTTTATTTGCAGACTACCCGAAACTATTTTTATCAAACTATAAATACTTTTGCAACAAATTTTTACTATTTCAGTTCACTGAGAGCACTGAGTCTAGGTAGGTCACTGTCTGCACTATGTTACACTATCACTATTTTTATTGGTGACGCGTCGTCGCGAACATCTCTCCCGCCGTGCAGCGCAGCGCCGCCTCCTGCTGGAAGCGAAGCTGCATCCTCTCCGGTGAGCGACGTCTCTCCATCATTGCGGCAGGGGGACGAGCTTCTTTGCTGGGCGTTTCAGGACGCCGCCAGAGGTGCGTACCTCGGCGGTCCTGACCTCGCCGTCTGGACCAGGGTAGACGGCGATTACTCTGCCGCGCGGCCAAGTATTGCGCGGCAGCTGGCCGTCGGCGATGAGCACTAGGTCGCCCACCTGCAGACTGGGGCCACGGGCGTGAGGCTCCCGCCGGTTTTGGAGCTCCGGCAGGTACTCACGCACCCAGCGACGCCAGAACATATCGGCGAGTATTTGTGAGCGTCGCCAGTGTTTTCTGCTGTCTATGTCTTGCTCGTCGAATGTGCCGGGAGTTGGTAATCTCGCTGAGCCTCCCAGCAGGAAGTGGTTCGGTGTGATTGACTCCCCGTCTTCGCTATTTACCGAGACGTGGGTCAATGGCCTGCTGTTTACTGTGTACTCTGCTTCACACAGTAATGTCGATAGGACCTCTTCGTGCGGATGTTTCTCGTGCAGCACGGTGTACAGTGCGGTCTTGACGCAGCGCACCATACGCTCCCATACCCCTCCCATAAAGGGCGCGGAAGGGGTTATGAAGCGCCATACGATGCCGCGGCGATTGGCCTCTTCTCGGGTCGCCTCTCGAAGTTCTTTGTCTGCGCCGTGCATGTTCGTGCCGTTGTCCGAGTATATTTCGGTAGGACAACCTCGTCGTGCGGCGAATCTGCGCAGAGCTAGTATAGCCGAGTCTGCGCTCAGGCTGGCGGCGATCTCCAGGTGGACGGCTCTGGTAGTGAGACACGTGAACAGAGCCACGTATCGCTTCTGATGCTGTCGTCCGACGGTGACTGACACGGGGCCAAAGTAGTCCAGCCCTGTGTAGGTGAAAGGCCTCTGGTGATGAGCGAGGCGCGTCTTCGGATGATCACCGGTGGCTGGTTCTGGAGGTCGTGCCTTGCGTATTCGACACGGTAGACACTGGTTCACCACCCTTTTGGTAGTCGGTCGCAACTTTACGACCCAGTAGTGTTGTCGTACTTCGTTGATGGTGAGCTCTGTCCCGCTGTGTTGCAGGCTTCTGTGCGTCCAGTCTATGTACAACTGGGTGATGCGATGGTCTCCATCTAGTACGGGTGGACTCTTCATGTCTTCGGCGACTTGTTCTGCTGCGGCTATGCGACTTCTCAGCGTTATTGTTCCCTCTTGCAATTGCACTTGTAGGGGGCGTAGTCGGCTATCACTTTCTACACTTTTCTGTTTGCTGAGGTCGGCGATTTCCTTTCTGAATGCATCTTGCTGCACGACCCGCACGAGGGTCTTCTCAGCTTTCTTGAGAAATTCGGCTTCTAATATGACGAATTTCCTGGTTTCTGTATTTATTCGAATCGTTTTCTTGATCGGTGCAGGATGGCTATTTTTCTGTTTCCTCCAATCGGGATCATTTTCTTTGTTTTTCTTTGTTCTCTTGTACAACGTCGTTTCCTTGGGCCTTCGACATAACGCTATAAACTGTAAAACTCTCGCTGTTGCACGTAGAAGGCGTTCCCATCGTGAAAATCTCTCTGGATCAGGGACGGCTTCCCTATATTTCGATGTGCAGCATTTTCCTATAGCTGTAAGAGTTTTCTCCTCTGTAGTATTTTCTATGACTGCGAACTTTTCTGTAGGCCAATTCTGTGGGTCGTTGTAAAGGAATTTCGGTCCTGTGTACCACTCATGACGTGAATCGAAGCTGTGTGGTACGTCGCGTGTAGCTACATCTGCTATATTCATCTTTGTTGACACCCAGCGCCACTCGTCCACTTTACTGTTTTCTTCTATAGCGGCTAGACGATGTGCGACGAATGGCTTGTAGCTCCTCGAGCCTTTCTGTATCCACGTAAGTATAGTTCTGCTGTCCGACCAGTACGTCACTGCGTTGGGCGTGATTTTGTGCTCCCTGATAACAGCTGCAGCTAGTCTGGTGCCCATCACGGCGGCCTGTAGTTCTAGGCGAGGTATCGACTGTAGCTTTAGAGGGGCTACCTTCGCCTTAGCCGTGACGAGGCTCACGTAGACCTTCTTGTCTGGCGTAGTCACTCTCCAGTACACTGCCGCTGCGTATGCCACCTCGCTGGCGTCCGTGAACACATGCACCTGCATGTCCTCTGCGTTGCTGTAGCCTGGGTAGCACCTCGGTATGCTGACGTGTCTGAGCTGTTCCAGATGCTGCACCCACTGTCGCCACTGCTGCGCCAAGTCGTCTTCTAAAAGCTGATCCCAGTCTATTGCTCGCCTCCAGGTTTCTTGTAATATCTGTTTCGCCCGAATCGTCACTGGGGAGGCGAGACCGAGTGGGTCGTAGAGTGACATCACTATTTTGAGTGCTTCTCTCTTGGTCGGTACTTCCTTCTGTAGCATTCCTGTAGGAAGCCTTGCTAGGTTGAGATTGAAGCTGAGTTCATCTGTGCTCGGTTTCCACATCAAGCCGAGTATCTTCTCTGTATCTTCTTTACCGCCTATATTTACTATTTCTGTATTATCTTGTTCTGAATCTATGTTTTCTATTACTTCTATCGAATTCGACACCCATTTCTTTAGTTCGAAGCGCGCTTGTTTGTGAATCTTCTGTACTATCCTAGCTGTGCGCGTCGCTTCTTCTATCGTTGTGAAGCTGTCCAGGTAATCATCCATATAATGATTTTCTATGATGGCTTCCACTGCCCTTGGGTGTTCCTCTATGTATCTCTTCGCGTTCCAGTTCTTCGCGAATATCGCTGTGCACGGTGAGCTGGCGGCGCCGAAAATGATGGACGTCATTCTGTACTCTACAGGCGCTCCCTCCCGCCGGTCTCCTCTCCACAGGTAGCGGAGAGCGTCTCTATCTTCCTGCCGCACCTTAATCTGCATGAACATCTCTGCTATGTCTCCAGAGACGGCGACAAGGTGACGACGGAAGCGCATCATCACCCCGGGTAAGGACTGCAGCAGATCTGGCCCGGTGAGCAAGAAGTCGTTGAGTGACTTTCCTCGCGTCTTGGCTGCTGCGTCGTGTACGATCCTTATCTTCTCTGGTTTCATGACATTGTGTACGTCGAAATGCGGCAAGTACCAGGTTCTTCCCGGAGTGCTGACCTGCGGTGCTCTCTCTGCGTATCCCTTCTGAACGAGAGATGCCATCTGCTCTTGGTATCTATTCTTGAGGACAGGGTTGCGATCCAGCTTCTTTTCTATTGAAACTAACCTCTTCATGGCTTTTTCATAACTATTTGGCATTTCTATGTCTTCACTTCTCCATAGTAAAGCTGTTTCTATATGCCCGCTCTGTTGCTGTACTGTATATCTGTTCAATATGTCTTCTGCTTTCTTTTCAGGGTCTGATTCCGGACGTCGTGGGTTTATCATCAGTGATTCTAGCGCGAAGTATTCTCGTAGCTGCAGGTCGAGGCTGTCATCGCTTGTAGTCAGACGGTTGACGTAGTGCACCTGTTGCCCTAGTGTTCTGGTGTGCGCGCCATGCAGGACCCATCCGAGTGCGGTGAGCGAGGCTACTGGCTGGTGCTTAGGTCCTCTTCTGACTTCTGTCGCCAGAAGCAGGTGCCAATTATCTTGACCTATGAGTATCTTCGGTGCACCCGCGTCGTAGCTGAGTTGCTCTCTGAGGTCATCTAGGTGTCTGCACTCTTCTATGTCCTCTTCTCGAACTGTTTGCGGCGCCAAGTCCAGCCTGGGTATGGTGCGAGCTTGAAACGGTATCTTCTTGTCCTTCTGACTGGCGAGTGTCACTGTTGTTCTTCTCGAGTAGGGAGCGTCGATGGTGACGCTTCCGATCGCTCCTATCTTGAGTGGTTCAGCGACTCCTTCCGCTCCGACTTGTCTTGCTATGTCTTCGTCCATCAGTGAGACGGTTGATCCGTCGTCCAGAAGTGCGTGCGCGTGGACCTCTCCCGCCGGTCCGATGACTCGCACCGGCACTATCTTGAGGTACACGTGGCTGGTGGACGTGCGCGAACTGGTCACTACTTCCTGTGGTTCTTTCTTGACGTCCGACTTCTTTTCGTAATGCAGCAGCGGATGGTGCGTAGCGGTGCATTCTCTCATGCCACATTTCCTCGGCTTGCACGTGTGTCCCTTGTATCTATACTTCAGGCAGCGGAAACACCTGCCATGCTTCTTCGCTAGCTCCCATCGCTTGTTGCTGTCGGCGTCCTTGAACCTGTAACATTCAGACGTAAAGTGACCCTGTTTATTGCAGATGCGACATGATGTTGTGTGTTTGTCTGTAGCTGTGTGTGTTCTTTGAACGATACGTCTTACCCCCGCCGGTGTGTCACCTATATTCTCCGCAGGTGCGAAGACGCTGCAGTATCTCGCCTGCTCTGTCACGAAGTCACTGAAGAGGCTGAGGTCCGGAGTGGCTTGATACTTCTCGGTGTATATTCTGTACCACTGTACACGAAGGGAGTTCGGCAGCTTCTTTGTCAGGACGCGCAGTAGCTCGGCGTTGATCAGGTAGTGATCCTTCTTCAATGCGCGCAAGGTGACGATGCCACTTCTGACCTTGCTGGCGAAAGCGCATATGTCCTTCGGTGCTTCTCCACAGCGCGGCAGACTCCTCAATCTGTCCATCTCTGCCTGCGCGATTGAATCCGGGCGTCCAAATTGCAGCTCCAGTTCCTTCATGATGTCATCCGGTTTGGCGTTTCCTATGAGCTCCGAACTGACTGTGTCCAGCGCTCTTCCTCGCAGACTTCTTCTCAGTCTTGCTGTGTTCTCCACGTCATTGAAGAACTTCCTTGTGGTGTCGTAGATGGCACGGAACGACAGCCATTCTGTGTGTGACCCGCTGAAGTTCGGCAACATCATGATGACTTTCGAAGCAGCAGGGTTGTGCGAGGCAGCTTCACTAGTCTTCTTTCCGGCGAGTGATGCTATAGCAGAGGTCAGCTCAGCTATAAACGGGCGTAGTGAATCTTCACTAGTACTATTTTCTTTCTTCTGTAAAGGCGCGATGTCCTTCTTCATCACTATCTCCTTGTTGGTCTCTTCTATATTGGAAGGTAACGATGGCTTCGATTGCTGTTGGAGTCCCGATTTGTCTATTTCCGCTGGGGGGGGCTGGTGCGCAGTGCCTATTCTTCTATTGTCCCCCTCAACGGCAGTGTCCTCCCTCGTCGCAGGTTCCGGTGCTTCTTCTAGCCAGGAACGTACATACTCATCGTTCGAATTTCTATCTTCCAAATAATCATCGTCCGAATCTTCTTCGGCCCTCTGTAATTCAATCTGTGCGAGTTCCAACTTGATTTTCAAAAGGTCTTCACGTGCCCTTCTGATTTTCTTCGATGCTTTGTTCGATACTGTACGCGGTTTGCTATGTTCGGTACGGGCGTCACCCCGGGTAGTCATCGGTGCGGCGCGGCGATAAGTCTTGTCTAAATTCTTCAAAGTCTGGTCCGAGTCTCCTTCTTCAGAGAGGGTCTTCATCCTGTCACTCGACGGCGCTATCTTCTCTGCAGGTGCCGGTGCGGAAGGTTCCCCCCCTCCCCCCCGGTGTGAGGGGCGCGGCGGCTCGGTTCCATCGACGGTCGACGGCGAGCGCGGCGGTTGCTGGTGACGTATTGCGGGCGCGCCGTGCTCCCCTCCGACCTCAACTGTCCATGCTTCAGCTGTTCTTCCATGCGAACGCGTGATCGGCATGCTTGAAGAATGTCTTGATGTTCTTGATTCACGATAAATCCGGCTCGACAGGACCAGACGATGTGCCGGACGGGCGTTAACCTCCCAGCTTACGATGGCGAATTCCTTCGATGAGCTCGGTTAGCTGGCGAGACGCTGACGTCCTACACACTATAGGCTCCAGAATATATCGTGGATCAAGCGTGTCTTCAGATGTTGAAAGATGCCGATGACGTAGGCGGGAAGAATGGGAGGCAAATAAAACGCACTGGTGCTATTCTAGGTGCTCCCAGTGGGCGGTGCGATCCTCTTCCTATTTTCCTAGTACAGTTCTTCCATGTAAAATTCGTTGCACCGATGACTACGATTTCCTATGTTTTCTAATTTACTAAGGTGGCACGAAACTTTACCTTATTGAGGACCGCGAACCGCTCACTGTTTGCACGATCGTTTATTCTATATTTGTTCTATCCTATTTACATATTTTGACCTATAATCATATGTTGCCTATAGTTTAGGCGCTTGTGTTACCTATGTCTGTGAAGGTTGTTTCATGCCCTAAATGCCTATACTATTTACCTTCCCCCCTCACTCATCCAGCCGAAACTATGCTGGTATGAAGTGGGGAGGCCTATCATTTTTAGGGCATGAAACAACTTTCCACACCTATTACCTTTAAACTATTTGAGTTATATAAATAAAACTACTACGAATAGATGGGGCATTTCCCCAGCTATCCGGCGATATATAATGCATTTATTTATCTTAGGTATTCTATGACCTATAAACCTAAATACATGTATCGGAAAAAACTTAACTTAAAAATTACTATAAATCATGTATTTGTGGTGTTTTACTTGTCGCCGACGTTGTGACGACGTAAGTACAGACCCAGGGCATCTAAACACACTATTTACGACATTATATGTTGATTCTATTATATTTTAAACACTAAACTATAGACCTGGGCTGTACTTACGGTTCACGCAGTCGTCGTTCACACTGATGATTTTATTTGCAGACTACCCGAAACTATTTTTATCAAACTATAAATACTTTTGCAACAAATTTTTACTATTTCAGTTCACTGAGAGCACTGAGTCTAGGTAGGTCACTGTCTGCACTATGTTACACTATCACTATTTTTATTGGTGACGCGTCGTCGCGAACAGGTACATTAATAAGCCAAGGGCAGCCGAAATAGGCCGCGTTGTAAGAACTATGTTCCGTGGGCAATAAAAAAGACGAAAATTTCATTAAAAAACTTAGTGAAAACTGTAAACTATGGAGAAACATTAATTAATGAATAAGTCACAATCTAGTCCTAAACTAAGCTGAGCTTGTACTATGGTTACTAGACAATGGATATAAGTAATACTTACTTATATACTTTTGTTTTGTAAATACTTATAATTACATAGGAACACCCAGACAAACACAAACACTTAAGTTCATGTCAATAAGGCTAATATTCAGAGACGATGCTAAGCGTAAAGTAATGCTTCCGTATGTCAAATTTGTATTACAATTTGACATACGGAAGCATAAATTTATGCTTAACATCGTCTCTGAACATAAGCCAAAATGTTTGTGTCCTGTGAGAATCGAACCCACGACCTCGTGATCAGCAGTCCAGTACTAAAACCACAGACGTCATACTATATGATCCTAATTTTAGTTTAGCTAATGCAAGCAATAAATTAAACTAAACCTTTATCTGATACCGTTTCTTCATACACTATTAAATTTGCATTAAAGTCAAATTAGTCTTGAATGCAGATCTTAGTATCAAAGTTGTTACATTTTATAAGGTTTAAAGGCATTTCGATAGGGTTTTAAGAAAATGTTCATGGAATCAGGTAACAAACGAATACTAGGACTAGGGGGGCTAGACAAGTTGCATTTTGACATTCAAATCGACAAACGAATAGAAAGAAAATGTATGGAAATGACACAAGCTTTCGGCAAGTCGGGCTGTCACTAATGTCATTTCATACATTTTGTTTATATTCGTTTGTCGATTCGAATGTTGAATTGCAAGTTGTCTAACCCCCCAGGTAGTCAGACAAGTATTCATAAGCGCAATTTGCTATAGAGGCTGGATTAGATTTTCAGACCGAGAAAAAAAAGTTGAGCAAGTTTAGCAGCTCGAAGTTTGGATTTGGGCTCGGTTTAAAACAATGGGGTTGTATTCTATTACAAGGGACCTAAACATAGCAGCGAACTGAAGTTATTAGTTATTAGCTTCCCGCCAGCGGCTTCGCCCGCGTGGTCTTATGAATTTTTCCCCCGTTTTTACAACATTTTTCATTGCTACTCCGCTCCTATTAGTCGTAGCGTGATGGTATATAGCTGATAGCTTTCCTCGATAACGCTATCTAACACTGAAAGAATTTTTCAAATTGGTCTAGTAGTTTCGGAGCCTATTCAATACAAACAATCAAATCTTTCCTCTTTATAATATTAGTATAGATTATCTACATGTAATTAGTACATCTCTGCCTAACCCTGCGAGAAATACAGGCGTGATAATATATCATGTTATATTTATAATGATACAGAATAATATGGACAATTACTATTTACTATTTATTTTTAAAAAGTGGATGAACTCTATCCAGTTATATTTAGTTTGAACATTAAATTCAACTATCATTTATCTAAGTTGAATGAACTGGAAAAAATGTGTTTTCACTATGTCAATTACATTCATGTATTATTATTATTATGTACAAGTTATATCTGTGTATTTAGTAGTTATTAATAAATGGGTTAATGTAATGCACTTGCGCAAATAACAATGTTATTCTTGTTTACCTTTATTGTTTTGAGCGAAGTGACCCTCCGACCTCTGCTAAAGAGAGAGATATCTGTATCAGCGCTCCTTTAATCACCACAAGGTAGGACTTCCCTTGTTTACTTACTGAACAAATTATTAGGTAGTATTTTGGTGTACTTACAATAAATTGTTGCGTCCGAAATACTTACTACGCTTCATTTCAAAACGCGCATATTAGATATGTAGCTTACGACTCACTGTAGTAATAAGTTCGAATTATTTTGTATGGAACACTTCTAAGCACTGCGGCGGATGTTAAGGGAACTAAAAAACTGCTAGCATAAGTTTTCGAAGTTATGTATTCGAATAGTTATAGTTAAGTTTTCAAGTAGTATATAAGGACTTGTATGAAAAACGATAGCATGAATTAGTTTCTGACAAATAAGTAGTAAGTAAAGTATTATCTTTTTGTATTTTTTAAGCATTTCCCATGCTAAGATTACAAGTTATTTTTAATGAAGGAAAAAATCGGTTGGCGGGCAGGATACTTACCTACGTCTTCTGGTCTTCTGGTTCGCGCTCGCGGTAGCTTAGTGGTCAAAGCGTCTGGTGTACCGAACCAGAAGACGCAGGTTCGAATCCTGCCCGCCAGCCGATTTTTTCCTTCATTAAAAATAACTAGTAAAGTATTGTAAAACTCGAAGGCTGGATATCGTTAACGAACTACAGTGATTCGTGTTTGAGCTACAAGGGGAGCCAATGTGCAATCTATCGTAGAAACAAAATGTATGGGAATGACATTTTGTGGAAAAATCGTCAGATTTGTCGAAAGCTTTTGTCATTCCCATACATTTTGTTTCTATTCGTTAGAAAAACGACGGGGTGTTATATGTTTGACGTGTCTGTGTGTGTGTCTGTGGAATCGTATCTCCCGAACGGATGAACCGATTTTGATTTTGTTTTTTTTTTATTTGAAAGGTGAATTAGTCGGGAGTGTTCTTACTTCTTAGTTAGCTATGTTTGATGAAAATCGGTCCAAGATGGCCGCCGCCACAAATAGCGAATTACATATTTTTTCACAACTCCCTCAATAATGGGTATCAAATGAAAGGGCTTAACTAGGAGAATACTATACACTCTGATAAATTTCAAATCCAAGATGGCCGCTACCACAAAATGGCTAATTAAATTTCGTGTCGGGGGTTTTCTATTATAAATTTTTAATCACTCCATAAGCCGAAAGCAGACAATCTTACTAAGATGATACCGGGGTACCATGGGATGATTTACTTCAGTAGACTTCAACCCCGGACGTGGTCGTACGCCGGAACTTTTAGCCGATAATAGAAGCGATAGCTGTTGATAGAGCTGGGTTTAGGTCGCGTGTTATACTCCTCGACCTTTTTAACCGGATGGGGTTGGGTTTAAGATGGCAGCGACACGGTTTGGAGAGCTTAGTTTTTGATATCGTATCTAAGTAATATTCATCTTACCCGTTGTTTTCAATTAGGTATATTTGGATTGGTTTCCAGTCTTCTTGTCTAGTATTTAGTATAAAGACTCAGCCATTAGGACACTACGAACAGTCATTGACGGTGTCGTCGGGGAGCCTAAGCGCGTCACGTGTGGTGTGCCGACCGGATCCGTGTTCGGCCCCGTCGGATACATAATGCATGTCAATAGCATGTGCAATGTCGTTCGTAAGTGTCAAATATATATGTATGCAGACGATACTTGTCTAGTCTATGCTAACAAAGATTTAAATTTAATTGAAAGCGCTATCCAGGAGGATTTAACTAATATTATCAAATGGGCTCATGACAATGGCATTATAATTAATATAAACAAAACCAAATGTATGCATATACGATCGCCTTACAGCAAAAAAACTGAATGTCCGCCGCGCATAGTGGGACATAGTTATGAATGTCTGCACAGTGACGGATTGACGATGTGTGAGTGTGCTAATATCGAGGTGGTGGAGGAATACAAGTACTTGGGTTTAGTCATAGATAACTGCTTCTCATGGAATACACACATTATACAATTATGTGACAAACTCAGGTATGTGCTTGTGAAGTTCCACCAACTTAGTTTTGTGCTAGATAGGGCAACATTGTTCATGGTTTACTATGCGCTGGTGGACTCACTGCTGTCTTATGGGCTGGCGTGCTATGGTAATACGTTTAAGACATACTTAGATAAAATAAAAAAATTACAAATTAGATTTATGAAACTTTTAGTTGATAAAAATACAAAAAAGCGTTGTAAAGTTGGTGAGTATGAAAATTTATTTTTGGAATGTAAAATACTGCCGGCTCATGAGAGGGTGGTGTTAGCAATAGCTTTAGAACAGTATAATAGTGATATATATAAAAATATTATTGTACGTACGAGACCTCAGAGGACAAATAATATGAAAAGGTTTGATGTACCCAATTGTAATAACTATTATGGTAGAAGATGTAGAAAGTTTTTAGTTCCAACCATTTTTAATAACCTTCCAGACGATATAAGCAGCTGTATTACAAAAGCGTCTTATAAAAATAAAATACATATGTACCTCTTCAATGAATTTTGTCAAACCCTCAATGTTGAGGATATTTAGAAAGTGTTTGCTGTGAATGTTTGTGCTAGACAAAAGGAGCTACAGCTGCCAACAAACTGCTTTGCAGTTTGGCAGAGGTAAAATGTATAGTGTTAAATATGTATTTCTGTGAATAAACTATTTTTCATTTTTCATTTCATTTTTTTTTTCATTATGATCCATCTTCTTCTTCTTCTTAATGTATAAAACAATGTCGGATTTGTTACAACACTTACTCGAGAAATGTTGGACCGATTTTCATGATCTTTGATTTGTTGGATTTGCCTCCACCCCGAATAACAGAATAATTACTTATCTTTTTGTATTTTTGTAAGCATTTTCCATGCTAAGATTACTTTTTAATTTCCTTCATTATTGGATTTCCTTCATAAAAAATAACAATAATTACTTATTAAACATCAGAAAATTTCACAAAAAGAAACTAATGTCGTGTAACGGCTTTCAAAATTGACGCGAGCGAAGGTGCGGGAAGGCTAGTTAGGATTAAGTCTCACTCTGAAATACTCTCAATACACTTCTTAATTGATTACCTGATTGTGAGAGTTGGTTTTGATACTTGGCAGGGGCAACACACACTTTAAAGTGACGAGTTATCAAAGAAATGATTATATTGAAGAAATTGTTTCTAAAAATAATAATAATAATAATAAATTTATTTCAAGTGCCAAAGACTCATAATAGTGTTAGTTACAAATTCCTTACAGGCTATGTTAGTTATACATAGATTATATATAATTTTGATTATGAAATTCACAGCTGCAGCGTTACAGGTCCAGCTGAAACCCTGCAGCAGTGGTTCAATCATAGACAGGATGCTGTTGGCGCTGACCCGAACCCTATGCACGAGGGATGCACATCGCTTCCGTATGACCGCATTAAAACAGTCCACACGAGCGTCTGCAAACATCCCTGATGCACTGCAGTAGCGGGGCAACCCCAACAGCACCCGAACCAGTAAATGCCTTATTGTACTATATGCGAAGAGCACGTAATGCCTTTTTAACCCCCGTGTGTGTGTGTCTGTGTATCTGTCTGTGGCATCGTAGCTCCCGAATGGATGAACCGATTTTGATTTTTTTTTTTATTTGAAAGGTGAATTACTTGGCCCCCGCCACAAAATAGCGAATTATACACAACTCCCTCAATATGGGTATCAAATGAAAGGGCTTAACTAGGAGAATATTATACACTATGATAAATTCAAATCCAAGATGGCCGCCACCACAAAATAGCAAATTACATTTCGTGTCGGGGGTTTTCTAAATTTTCAATTTAGGTTAGGTTAGGTTATGAGTAAAATGATCCCGCAGTCTACATGTGTAAAAAGAGCTGCAGTATAGAATAAAGCATTTCTTCTTGCAATCTGCGAGAACATTGTAGAGTTCAATATACTGCAAAGATTATGCGATAAAACCGTTGCCGCCCATAACAAACACTAAACAAACGCGCCTGCATCTTGAACGACGCGAGACTTTGTCCCCGAGTCGTTATGTGACAGGCACAGGAGACAAACATCAAAACATCGCTACAAAAGCTACACACAATCGTAAACTAAACGAAAACACAATAAATGCCAGTGAAACTGAGGATTTATTATACCTAGGCGTATCACGCAGGTCCATTGTCCACAGCTCGACCTCCGCGGCGATACGGGCAACAATGCTCCGATAAATGTGAGAAAAAAATGCTCACGGAACACCCCCAGAGCAGCACGAACCTGCGCGTACGCAACATATATTAATCCGTGTATTTTTTCACGCGTATCAGTTGCGCGTCGCCCGTCGCACTCACCGCACGCATGCGGCTCGATCTCCTCTACTATTTCAACTGTCTACGTCGTAGGAATTTACCACGATGGGTAAAATATCAAGTGTGTTCGTGTTTATTCTAGTCATTAATATTATAAGTTTAGAAGGGGAGATGTTGGGTAGTTGTGCTAATTGCGCCAATGGGGATCTGAGTGTGACTGAGTTGACTCAGGCACGGATCGAGTTCGTGAAGCAGCAGATTTTGAAGAAGTTGAGGTTGAGTAAGAAGCCTGCGGTTGCCTTGCCGGTGAACAGCCTGCCGATGCCGGTGGCGCAAGGCCAGACCCTCAGTGAAGGCACCAGCAAACCACCGGAGTTTGATGACTATTATGGCAGGACTGAACAGAAAATTATATTCCCTGTTGAAGGTAAGATCATACTTAAAAGTAACTTAACTTGCTAATTATAGAGTAGTCAAGACTAGCTTTTTTGCACAGGTGTCTGTGCAAAACTTTTTGACAATTTGTGCACAATCTCTTGTGCACAAGAGTAGTAAATTTTGTTGCTTAAGGATTCAGCATTATCTATCCTAAATGAATTATTACGATGATATGATGTAGCTTTCCTTAATTTACCTTCAGTAAAATTCAAGTATTATTCACAATTACAAAGATAGAGAAGGACAACAATAATAATTGTTAATAAATGAGCTTGAAATAAAATATTGTCTTGCTTTTTTAAATCTAGAGATCGAACTATGAAGATTTTTAGGGTTATTCTTTGTAAATTTTAGTAGTTAATAAATTTTGGTAGTAATTAGTGTTAGTACTTTTGAATGTTAACATCTCTCAAGCCCAAAGTTCTCAAAATCACACCTGTAAAGCTTTTGATGTCAATTAATTATAATTATCAAATTAACCCACATAAATAACTCAAGGCACGATAAATGATGAAATAATTGCCCGGAATTAACTATCAGCCATTAATTGAACTGTGTTGGGGCAGGAATCGATCTTTGGACCGAGCGTTGCACGATCCGGTCGCGTGCTGTGCCTACTGCAAAGTGGTTTGCAATATTTTCTGCTTATTTGTAAAACTATGGTGCGGACTTTGATCACATGAATACCTGTGCTATAAATAGTTAAGTAATATATGTTGTGCTAAAATAAGATGATATCCAACCATTTTTACTAAATACGCAAAGTAATAGGTATTAAGATATCTATAAAATATGAGGATGATTATCATATTTTTTAATTTTTATTCATAAGGGGTTTTGTCCGTATCCTTATCCACTATTATTTACAAAATGATAAATTATACTTGAGTACTCAGTACCTAACTATAAATTAAGAATGAGAATTACTGACCAGTCTTTTGAATCAGTCCAAAAAATTTTTTTGGTTAATGATCATCATTTTCGTAACTAAAGTTTAAGAAATGGGTAAATCGTAGCCTTGTACTAATAACCCACAGTTCACCAAAACCCTCACGTCGCGCCCTCCTCTCCATTATTAACCCATGAGGGTTTTCCGCATGTCGGCTATGTCGGACTTATTTCGATTAAAAACATCATTTGCCTTTCCTTGTCCTATAGGTCATCTCCATGACATTACAGTAGTTATATTTACCACGACCATGATGGGAGGGCGCGACGTGTCTATTGCCAATATTGCCATTAACTGTGTGCAAATCCAAACTCTAAACTGCCTTAAAAATCATAATAACACTTTTCCCAACCTCGGAATTAAACCCAGGATCTCAAGCGCAACCAATCAACCAGCTTAGGACCAGTAGGCCAATGAGGGAGTGTATTATCGACAAGCTTCCCGCCAGCGGCTTCGCCCGCGTGGTCTTGATAACATTTTCCCCCCGGTTTTACAACATTTTTCATTGCCACTCCGCTCCTATTAGTCGTAGCGTGATGGTATATAGCCTATAGCCTTTCCCGATAAATGGGCTATCTAACACTGATAGAATTTTTCAAATCGGTCCAGTAGTTTCGGAGCCTATTCAATACATACAAACAATCAAATCTTTCCTCTTTGTAACATTAGTAGGTATAGATATGGATTATATCAATATATGCATACCTAATTATACATAGGTATAGTAAAATCTAATTATACCTAGGTAAATTTTTACGCACGAGCTATTTATGGAACTAATATACTTTAGTGATGCTAATCAAGTACTTGATTAATCTGTTCATTACATCAATACAATCATTGTTACGTTTAGAACATACGGGTACGTCATGGAGAATACGTCATTAAAACGTTTCAAAATCTAAATAACGATTGAGCAGTGAGCCACATGATTACTGGTAGAACTGGTCAACTCTTTCACTCATGTTACTCACTCTTTCTTCAAAAGGCCATTTCAGATTTTGCCCTGCACTGAATAACCCTACTATATTTCAATAGGTTCCTGGATGTTTTGAAAACAACCCGAACCGATTAGGACCCGGTAGGTGGCGCTTCTGTCGGTATGTCACCATATTTGATTTGCTGTACAAGAGAACACTACATAACATTTTTTTAAATCCACTGTGAAACGCAGGCAAACGCAGGCAAACCTGCGAACGGGTCGCAAGTAGATTATACAGATGATTGAGTAGGTTTAAATGTAGCTAAATTAAAGGATATAATATAAGCTACTTAGAACTATATTTTTTTTATTTATGTATAAGGTGGACTTGCCAATGCCATAATAACTAATTGACTTACCTAATATCTATTCTGCCTTTTATCTATTTTCTACTAGGAAATATAATATCTTATCATGAAAAGTAGGAAGGGGCAGAGTGGACTAATTGCTTGGGGTCACAATACACGTTATTAATTAATTATGACTAATACTTACTTAAACAACTACACACAATTAGATTCGGGCTGTAATTATCCAATTTCAGGCTGCTCTAGATTTGAGCCATAAATGGCTGTGCCCTACCTCTCTTAAATGGCTGTGCCCTACCTCTCTTAAATGGCTGTGCCCTACCTCTCTTAAATGGCTGTGCCCTACCTCTCTTAAATGGCTGTGCCCTACCTCTCTTAAATGGCTGTGCCCTACCTCTCTTAAACGGCGCTATTTGGAGGTTGCGAAACAGGCGTATGTGAAATGTGAAAAATAAGGGCCATAATATCTGCCATCTTGGTGGTGAAATAAGCCCCATAATATACTTACTTATCTTGTATTTTTCCACTAATTAAAACCAAAATATAACACGGAACTGAATGTTAATTAAATTATATATCAAAGTAGGACGGGAGAGGTAATAAAAAACTAGTGGGGTTGCCCTCACTAATTTGTATGTTATCATAAGTCATGAAGTTTACCGAGCTGCTTGATAAACTACTATAACCAATAGATACATGCGCAGGCGCCATTCAACGTTACTTTATTTATATCCCTGCTAATTAAGTGGTCACTCTAATTAACAACTCTACCCACAGTAACGTTTTTTGGGAACTCTACAGAATGGTCAAGTTTGATCTTTGAATTTTGACATCACAATAATATTTATCTTATTGATATTACAAATGTGAAAGTTTGTGATGATAGATGTACGAATGTTTGTTACTCTTTCACGGAAAAAACACTGAACGGGTTTTTATGAAACTTTACAGAAAACTTTAGAAAATATACAAAAAACAATAACTTATATAAAATATTTAGCTAGACTATTTAAATCTGTCCAGAGTTCAATTTCTCAGGTAATATACAACGATAGTTTTTGTTTACACTGAAGCCAAAACACGTCACCTTTATTTTGATTAGATAGGCAAGAAAAAGATACAAAATTAAAGACATGGTTAAAACTTACGCGGTGACGAGCTCCGAAAGTTAGTAACCTCTCCGGGTGGTCTGCGCGCGCGCAGATGCGCCCAAAGAATCTAATGAGTGACTTCCCTGTTCGGTTTTTGTGCCGATTTTCGTAATAAAAATGGGTGTCCTACTTGAATAAATTTTTACCAATTTTTGAGAAAAAAATATAGGTACCTAACATAGGTTAAAATCCATTGCAATCGATTCTGTTACTGATTCTGAACTAAAATACTTTCAGCTTTCGTATAAACACATTAACGTTGTACAGTCAGCAACGAAAGTCGTTGAACACGACGAAAGTTTAAAAACATCACAGTACCAAAACTATTCATTAGATTTTGACTAAGGTAAAATATATAATTGTCCTCTATTATGAGAATTTGTACTGCCTTCAAGAGTCAGTGAATTCTGAATATTAAAGATGTTAAAGCGTTTTGAAGATTTCATAGTGTTCAGCTACTTTCGTTGCTGACTGTACAATCATGACTCTAATTTAGTTATAAGTTGTAACATAATAAATTAAGTTACACATGTAAGAGTTAAATGAATGAATGATGCGATTAATATTAATGAATTGCATTCATATCCGTTTATTGTAATAATGTAATATAATTTTGTTTACTGTAATTATGTAATTATGTATAATGTAATTTTGTTTACGAGTGAAGAAAAAATTTATAAGCGCACTTGCTTATCAATTGGTATTTAAGCACAGATTAAATAACTTATAGGTACACAATAAAGAAGTTTTGCTTAAAACAAGAAAAATGTTTACAAGAAAACAGTACCTACCTACACATAATGTTTTTTTAGGTAAGTATAGCTTTATCTGTGATTTTTTTTTATTAATAACAAATAAGGAAGTTGAAAAGTTCATCGCCTTATATAAATCATATTTTAAGTAGGCAACAATTGATACTCGTGTTAATGTTTAGGTATTTTAATTCATAATTAGGGCAGCTTGTAATTAAAGCGTAACAATATGTCAAAATTGTTAAACTGTCGGCGCAGTGAATCCTCCATGAAACTCTAACTCTGCCCTGCGCTGGCAGCAAGAGGTACATTCCCTTAAACTGTCGTCATAAACCTCATTAGAGGTTTTTGCAGGGTCGGCAACGCGTGAGTGACGCTTCGGTGTTGTAAACGTCAACGCTGCGGTAGCCGTTTACCATTAAACGGCCCGTATGCTTGTTTGCTACCCTTGTGGACTTCTGGTATAATAAAATTAGGGGTCTCATAACAAAAAAGCGAAAATATCCAGACAATCACAAAACTGTATTCCCCACAGGGTTATCCCTTCGGGGGATAGGCGTGATAGTATTTCTACCGGAGACATCATAAACATGTAACAAAAGACGCTCTCAATGTAATGACAACGATATAACTCCCGTTGCAGTTCAAGTTCGGTTCAATTTAAATATGAGTTCAGCCCACAGACAAGTGACATTCCATGTGCGTTAGCATCCGATTGTCAGTTGGCAATCGTTTTATTCAAACAAATTCACCTCCGGATTAGTCCGGAACTCCGGATTTAGGGATACCTGCCCCGGATAGCAGTTCAGTCAGTTGGTGCCCCAAATAATGTTTGGAAAAAAATTGATGAAGAAAATATGTGTAGCAATTAGGTAGCGGTCTTAGTTTCTGCCTACCCCTATAGGAAAACGGGGTGAGTCGACTGATATAAAAACTAAAAAAGAATGCGTCTTTAGTTAAGTGGTCGGAAGAGTGCTAAAAATAGACCTACACAATCCCGCCTAACCTTCGCCTAAGTATCATATCTATTCTTATATCTATACTAATATTATAAAGAGGAAAGATTTGTTTGTTTGTTTGTTTGTTTGTTTGTTTGTTTGTTTGTTTGTTTGTTTGTTTGTTTGTTTGTAATGAATAGGCTCCGAAACTACTGGACCGATTTCAAAAATTCTTTCACCTTTGGAAAGCTACACTATCCCCGAGTAACATAGGCTATATATCATCACGCTACGACTAATAGGAGCGGAGTAGTAATGAAAAATGTTGCAAAAACGGGGGAAAAAATTATAAGACCACGTGGGCGAAGCCGCTGGCGGGAAGCTAGTTATAAATAAAGAGGAAAGATTTGATTGTTCGTTTGAATTAATAGGAATAGGCTCCGAAACTACTGGACCGATTTGAAAAATAATTTTACCGTTGGAAAGCTACACTATCCCCGGGCGACATAGGGTCATCATTTATATGAAAAACCTAGACCACGCGGGCCAAGCTGGACGGCTTCCGCTGGCAGAAAACAAGTTAAAAATAAAGTAAAATTCATCATCTTCCTAGCCTTTTTCCCTACCATGTTGGCGTCGGCTTCCAGTCTAACCAGATGCGGCTGAATATCAGTATTTTACACGAAGCGACTGCCATCAGACCTCTGCAATCCAATTTCTGGGCAATACCGATATTCGACGGATAGACTGGTCGTCAGGTCAGGTTTGACTTCTGCCTACCACTAACGATTGTCATAGGTGTTCGTATGACAACCGGGACCGACGGGGACCGAGGGGTCTCGATGTGTTAAGAATGGTCACCCATCCACAGACTGACCTCGGCAAGCGTAGCTTAACCTTGCAGATCGGTTGATCAGCGTTGCTATAACTTAGCCACGAGCCCCTATGAAATGGTCTACTTAAGATTTTTTTATAATTCAGCCTTTAGAGATGAAACATCAACAGGTGTTTGGTTGACATTACTACTGCATCTGTTGAGTACTGCGTATAGATAAAAATAATTGTTCATATGTCATGCGAGATAATGTGTCATGACTGTTTATACCTTATTGCCGGATGTGGGTAATATCAAAAGATAAAGACATTTTGTTTGTAAGTTGAAGTAAGTGTTTCATTATAGTGCTTTCTACTTTTAAACTATGTAAAATGGCTTCCAGTCTAGCAAGATACGAGAAGACTGCCATCAGACCTTCAAAATTTCTAACTGGCTATTAGGCTTTTAAGCCCTCTGACAACCACTAACGATTGATGTTCGAATGATCACCCATCTATAGACTGACTGCAGCAAGCATAGCTAAAACTTGCAGATCGATTAATCAGCTTATTCAAATTTAAAATATTTTATTTCAATTAGACCATATAAAGAGGCACTTTTGAATAGTCAAACTAGTTCCACGGTTCCAAAAAGTGGGACATATGGAGAAGAACCGGCAAGAAACTCCATCGTATTATTGGCTAATGAATGTCTATAACTAAGGATGAGACTGAAAAGGGGTTTGTTTCTCAGTAGATAGATACTCTCTAAGTTTTAGAACAGCACTCCATATAAAATTAGAAAGAAACAAATATACTATCTGCAGTCACAAAACACACAAAAAATACTTAACTAAATAATTACTCGTAATTCTCGTTCTACTCGTGCACGAGGTATTTTTCGGCGCATACGCAAGGTCCCGAGTTCTTCAGCTGATCACTGTCACGTAATGTGATAATATTAAACAAAAATCGATAAAAACATTGTTGAAATACTCATTAATTTACATACCACTCATCACGATGACACATAGTGGCTACCGCAAAATTAATAAACACATTTTTTTATATCAATAGCTGAAGAGTATTGTGGGGAACGATAATGTACCTACACATGTTTGTGTATTTATCTCTCTAAGTAACCCTAGGGTCATTCCTTGGTCCAATTAACATAGGGTCATATAGTACGTGAGTATATCTTATATCTATACTTATATATTGACACAATTAGTTATGTATTTAGTTTGCTTTGCAGGTAAAACTATTTTAATGATATTTTTGACCTTAGGGAAAAATGGATATTAATCTATAGTTTTTTAACTGTCTTGTTACTTAAGGCTTAATCCTAAGCGTGGCTGCTGCAGTTCTTGGTTCGATTCCCAGGTCGAGTAGTCAGTACTATGAAATTTTACTATCAGCTCGGAGTCTGGATTTGTGCTCGTCCCCTGTTAGGACTATGGGACGTTAAGTCGTAAATAAACCGGCGAACTGTGGGTGTACATTAGTACACCTCTGCCTATCCCTTCGGGAAATACAGGCGTAATGGTATTTTATGAACCAATTTGATATTTTTGAAGTAAGGGAACGATTATGAATAGTTTATAATATTTAAAACTTAATTCGATATTCGAGGATTAGTGAGAGAAAGAACCGTTTTAGTAACCTACAGTCAAAAATAACCATCTGCACAATAATTAGCTCAAGTTTCACAGAACAAACGTATGCTACTAGAACAAATAAAAGGATTTTACGATATTGAATTTAAAAATTATTAATCGTCGTTATTTAACATTGATAATTGGCAAATTGAATTGTTAATTGATTATTACATTTTTAATTGAACATTCGGATACGTATGGGTAAAGTATTCTCTAATCTCACTTCACGTGTAATCAGTGTAATTGTACAATAAATGCTCATAATTATAATTATGTAAGTAGGTATTACTTAATTCTTTAATTGCTTTTTTGCCAATTATTGTTTACTAGAGAGTAGAGACCCACCCTGACTGCGCATGACATCTTTCATTCATGCCAATTCAGACAAAATCTGAATTACAGAATTAAGTATGTACACTTAATCGTCCTTCAAAAATCTGTTCGATACTTTTTGAGTTTACCTATTGCGTTCAAATAGACGCGGTAAGAAGCCTCTGTATAGATAATACCTCTTCTTACCTGACTGCCGCGAAGCCCAAAAGGGATGTTTGACCTGTGCCTCGACCATGAGTTTTTCTCACTAAACTCGCTAGCGACGGGTAAAATATTTGTATGGAAAACCTCGCAGCGCCTCTAGCGGCTACGTAAGGAACTAAAATCTGCTATGAGATTACGGCGTTTCGATGCGTAAAAAACCTATCGAAAGCCATTCGATAGCACTCATGGTTGAGGTACTGGTATGTCCGTTTCTGTCCGCTCGTAACTACTCAACGGCTCAACCCATTTTGATAACAATACGTCATAAGAATCGTGTTGATAGCCTGAGTATCCCTGACTTAGATAATAAATCTAAGGTCCCTGGATGCATAAGATTTTTAAAAAAATGGAGAGATTTAAACTGCTTCTTTGTAACTGCCTGAAAAAAGCCTTCCCTGATACAGTCCAGGGTTTTCTGTCCTGGGCTTCTTAGCACTACTGGCAAAAAGCGATACCAAAGTTTCCTCGGCCAAAATCTTCTTTCGTTCTCAATTATCTATACTAATGTTATAAAGCTGACCGCGCTAATATCAAGAACTGCAGAGCGATATGAAAGTCTAGTGTTTAACCATATAATATCATAGCCAATGGGCAATTATTTAACCCAGTCTTCTCTCCTTTGCAGGTGAATGCCTGACGTCGGGCCGCTATCCATTCAAGTGCCTGCAGTTTGAGCTACCACCAGACGTAGAGCCAGAGGAAGTCAACGTGGTGGAGCTATGGTTTTATAAGGTAAGCATCAACCATCAACATTCAATTGCCTTTAATATTTGTACGCGAATGCTACGCTTGCGGTCCTGGGTTCAATTCCCAGTTCAAGCAGTGTTATTCTATGAAATTCTTAGTAAATAGTTTGGATTTGTCTCCGGTTAATCGCTATAGACTTGCCCCCTATTGCATTGGTTTTAAATATATTGGCAAACTTTGGGTGTACATTTGGTACAGCCAATGTACACGCGTAACGGAAGGGGTAGGCAGAGGCGTACTAATGTACACACATTTCGCCGGTATGTTTAGGTCCCATGTAATAGGGGGCGAGCCTATTGCCATCAACCGGACACAAATCCAGACTCCCAGCTGCTACTGGGAATTTCACAGAAAACCCAACAACTCTTTGCTCAGGAACCCAGGACCTCTAGCGTAGCAGTCGCGCTTTGGACCACTAGACCAATAAGGCAGGTAATTTATGCAAGTACCTACTTATAATATTTTTTCTATTATTCCAGGAGAGTGATCCTTTAGACGAGTACAATCAAACGTTCGTGATCTCGGAGGCAGCACACTGGGACAGTCAGCAGCAGTTCAAGAAGACCAAGCCCATTGCCATCAAGGAGACCGACATTGGCGAGGGCTGGGTGCGGGTGGAGCTGGCCTGGGCGGTGCGCGTCTGGCTCGAGGGTCGGGAGAGGCTGCACACGCTACACGTAGCCTGCAGAACTTGCCAGGTAATTTGGAGATCATTTTGCCTTTCGGAAGAGATTTCTGACTAATGTAATTAGCGTGTACTTTGCCGGTCTAAAGTTCGCTGTTATTTAGGTTGTAAATCGAAGCAATATTTTCAAATTATTATTATTCCTAATGCCGTGGGAAAGGCAAGGCCTTAAGCGGAGTGTAGGACGCCGTGCGACACGATGGACCGACGATTTAAAGAAGGTGACAGCGGATAACTGCGAGCTACCCAAGACCCGGATGATTGGCGCTCTTTGGGGGAGGCCTACGTTCAGCAGTGAACGGCAATAGCCTGATATAGAATGCCGTGGGTGGGAACACCCGAAATCCTGTCTCTTGTTAGATCGAATTACCTATAAGTAGTTGTTGGGAGCCTCGAACGTTGCGAAGGCTTAGTCCGTATACATATTTATACCAGAGGCCCATGCTCCTGCTGATTTTTTTAAATAAATCTCACACACAAACCTTGTCCTGACACTATTGAACGCAACAAAAAAAGATTTATTTAATTTGGTGCAGTTGTTCGGACGTTATGCGCGTAGAAACATTTCGGCGATTGTTTTTTTTTATTTAAGATAGATAACTAGCGATAGAAGGGGTTTTTAGTTGGCAACAAATAGCTTAATTGTAGCACCTCTGTCACTGTCAATCGGGATCAACATTTTTGTATAAAAATAACCCCAATAACCGCATGATATCTTTTTGCTATGTAACTTAATCGTGACACTTCATAAAAGTAATAAGGCTATCCGAAAAAATGAGCGTAAAAATGTGCTTTATAATATCTTACAAGACTAACCTTAACTCTTTCTTCTTCAGCTTCGTCGCCCGCCCCTTTCCTTCCACGAGAAACACCGTCCATTCTTGGTCCTCTACACCAAGTATGCTGGCAAGCGTCGCCGAGGCCGAGCCTTGGAGTGCGGAGCTACCACCAGCGAATGCTGCCGGGAGCCACTTTACGTGAGCTTCAAGGAACTAGGATGGGACGACTGGATCATCAGACCAGCCGGCTACCATGCCTACTTCTGCAAGGGGTCCTGTGCACCCATTTCTGCTTTGACAAACACGGATAGTTTTCATCACAATTTTATAAGGGTAAGTTAAGTAAGTTTTGTCTGGTTTTGCATGCTTTAGTTTAACTCACTTGCTCATATGGGCTGCCAGACCCATTTTTTTATCAACCGGAGTACCTACAGCAATTTGAGGCAGCTTCTTTGTCCACAAACTAACGCACTACTTTTATTAGGTATAAAAAAACAGCTTCCGCACTAAAGTAGAAGCCCTGGGTCGCGGGGTCTACACAAATACACCAATAACGGGCACAAATACTGACTGATGTTTTGTTTTGTCATAAATATTTTTTTTAAAGTGAGTAGTTGTTGATTACATTTTAATTGTAACAGTTCTTTTCATTAGCACTCATAAAATTATCACAGATTTTGTAAACGGTTACTATATCAGAAAAGCTGATAGATACCTACTAATTAATTGCACAGCGAACTATTGTCATAATTTTAGTATCACTACTAAAACTAACACACAATATGTACACGTCATTGAAAAAGGGCAGAAAATATTTAGCTGTCAAACACAGATAGAAAACAATATGCTGTTAGTCAGGGAAAGGTATTGCAACAAAAAAAAATGAAAATTTAAATTAATTTAATATTTTCTTTGACTAATGTTATAGTAAAGGCAATGAAGAATGTGGGTTTTTATTCTTTTGTGATTTCTTTTTAACTATTTTTTTGTATTTTTTTACAGAAGTACTTCTACACAGTATCGGAGAAAAAAGCGGAGTTCAAGCCGTGCTGTGCACCTACAACGTTCAGCTCCTTACAGCTCCTTTACATGGACTCCACGAATACTGTGACGCAAAAAACTCTGCCCAATATGGTAGTGGAGTCCTGTGGGTGCATGTGAGACAAGTTGGTAAGATCTGCCCAGCTTAGACTCCAATTATGGTGTATGGTTAGCAACTTTTATGGTACGCTTTGTGACTCTTCAAAACCAATGGTCAGGCAACAACATAATTCATAGGGGGCCAAATAGGAAGTACATTCCATCAGATAAAAAGAGAAGCATTGACATTAGAAATAAAACCTGTGAAAGTGATAATGAGAACCTCACTGTTTTTCGAATTCGGTTAAAAAGAGACAGGATTCTGAAGATATTACCAATCTTTCTCGTCATGAGCTCCTGGATTAATAAGCCCCAGCAATCGTGAGTGAAGAAATACAAACTTGATTTTGAATCTCGGCTGTGATGCTATGGAGCTTGATCAAGTATCTAAACTTTTTGACAGTAATTATTTGTGTGTGCGTGAGTGTATAATTTAAGTAGAGACGTAGTTTTGTATGAATCGCGCCAAAAAACAATCACTCTATGCAATAATTGTCTATCTCCTGCCGTCTCTCTTTCTCGTACTACAAGAGAGATGGCACTAGAGTTGTTTCATAAAAACATTATTTATTTGGCATTTATCATAATTATAATTTGTTCTTTATAAGCAAAATGTGATATCGTATAAATGACTTGTGACTGAGGGAGCTAGTGGCAAAAGAAACCGTTAAAATAGTTAAAATCTGATATGAGTTATTGTAAACCATTTTTAAATGCAACCATTCGTTAAATACTTATTTAGCCAGGCATTTTGTGAATCGGATTGGGATTCGATAAAATCTAAGTATTTATTGTCACAATCATGTAGTCTATCTACTCTTTAGTTTATACAGCTCTCCTTTTTGCACAAAGTCCTGGTTTTGGATGTTATTTTAGATTTTTCAGGCATTTTGTGAATCGGATTGGAACAATTTTCAATTAAAATGCAAAGATTCGATAAAATTTAAGTACTTATTGTCACTATCGTGTAGTCTATCTACTCTTTAGTAGGTATATATAGCTCTCCTTTTTGCACAAAATCCTGGTTTTGGATGGTATATTTTTGATATTTTTAGATCTTTACACACTAACTCCCACAGTTACGAATTTGTTGTGATTGTAAGATTAATTTAACGGTAACCAGTGCATTTATTTTATTTATAACTTTAATTTAATATGAAACGGCATGTTGTCTACGATATTTGAATTTTAATATATTTGTCCTTATTAAGTTTGCGATACTTATGTAAATATTGTGCCTATATAAAAAAAAACTACTTAATTTTTTACGGATTTTATCGCGGTGTATTAAAATATTTACGGTGTTTAATCACCTTCTAGCAAGTTCCCGTTATATTACCTGGCAGATAATTATTTTATACAAATGTTCTATTTTTTTAATTTATCCGCCGGTTAGCGCCTATCCAGACGAGATGAAACATGCCCTTATTGTTTAAAATATACTTAGGGCCTGTTTCACCACCTCTGGATACCCGCTAATCGCTAGATAAAAAAAAAACAAATTAAACTTTACATTATTTTGCAATTTCTAATGGTCCCAAACTAGGCTAGGCCTATGTTGGGCACATATACATAATAAACAAAATAAAATTTCAAAAATGGAACAAAATTTGTATCAAATTATCTGCCAAATACTTTAACGTACACTTATCAGGAGATGGTGGCCATTATACTTTGCGGTAAAGTTCGTTATTTCATTATTAATATTAATGCAAGTACCTATATGTAATTTTTTTTATTGCAAGTCCAATCCAGTTTCTCATATTTTTTCAGAACCTCATTAAATTGGCACAGTTATCAAATCGAAGAAGTTCATCTGTTATTTTGAAATTGAAATTAAAATAAATTATGAGCAACATTTTGAGCAAGTGGGTTATATTAAAGTTCGTATTATAGAGATATTTACGTTAATTTTAATGTAAATGTTAAGTATGATAAATTATCAAACTTTTTTGTAATAATTTAATATGTAAGTAGGATAAGAATTTAGGAAATATTTCTGTCAAGATTTTGTTCCTATAGTTTTAGTTAGTAAATTCAAAATCTAAACAAAAATACAAATTTAAATGATATTAATAAACTTAAAAAATATAACTACCAAATAAACACAAGTTATATTTTTTTTTATATCTACTGTGTTTGTAAAATATTTGGGGCTTTAATAACAATTTGCCATGTGTTTTTTTTATGAAATGAAAAATATTTTTCTTTTCGAGTGTATAATTTAATATGTAAGCCCCAAGATTGATTAATTTGTTGTATACTATTTTTTAAGTTAATGACACTATCCCTAAGAACTTGAAGAACATTGAGGTATTTAGCACTCCCGTACACAATACCTCAATGTTGAAGGCAGGGTTTATAAAAATGTACTTAAATATTGTCGTGTCCCAGTTTTAAAGTTTTAAATTGATTTTGTCACAACGGTGTCGAAGTATTATAGTGTAAGTGCAAAATTTAAAAAATAAGTATAAAAATTAAACTAAATACTTTCTTAAATATTTTGTTTTATTAATCCCCATAGTGACAGCTTATGTGAAAGCATAGGAAAACTATCCTACATTGTAACATTCACATATTTTGATAGTGCTGTGTCTGCAGTGACCCATAGAGTAAAGTAATTCGTCTGGACTTTTTTTTTAAAGTTCCTCTCCGAGTTTGTTCTAGCGCTATAAATACTAGTATGTATTCGGTCGCAATTTCATTCCCGTGGATGGGATCACGATAACATAGCCTATAATATATCACTCAAAGATGTGCGAGCGCAGAGTGGGGTAAAGAGGGCTGCGCACGGGCATGCAGGGCAGGAGGATTTATGTTGGAACGATTTTAAGTTTATACGTAATAATACCGGCCACTTCTTGGGATACGCCAGTTATGCAGTCGCGGTGTAGTACCAGAGAACAAATTCGCACAGTAATTAAATCTTTTTATAATATCTGTAAAATTAAAATCTATTGCATGATTTTAAATAAAGGCAAATAAATAAAACTTGTTAATTAGTTAACGACACAGACACGTTTAATAGTTACATAGCAACAGATCACAATAGAAATGCATCTTCAAAACTAATGCCCAGGGGGTGGGCAGGGTCTATAAATTACTGCTTAACTTCTAACATTACATGCAAGCAATCTTCACACTATAAAATACTTTTTATAACTATTCAGTTCGGGTGAAGCAATTTGGTAGTCGATTTTGTTGTGAATTAGTCGATATATCAATTTGATTGTATATAATAATCGAGTAAAATATTCAATATCGATTTAATGTATTAGTTATATTTAATAAACGACTTAATACCTCAATGATTGATAAAACAAGATAATTTATACGATTACGATTACAAATTTATAAATTACGATAGATATATTATACGATTTCAAATCAATTAGTAGAATTAATAACATGATAGTCGATTTAATAGTAAATAGTCAAATATAATCGAAAAGTCAATTGAATATTCAATAAATATCTACTAAAGTAAGTATTTTATCGACTTAAAAACACAGTCGATGTCAGTTTACTTGATAATATAACCGTGTAAAATTTCAATTATAAATTACAATAGTAATTTTAATATATTTATGATATTAATGTTTTTTTTTCTAATAGCCCATTTAGCAGGCTAAAATAATAATAACAATTAAAATAGCATCAATCTATTTTCTTGCAATTTAAAAAGTCCAAATAACTTTACCCGAACCAAATAAAAAAAAACATAAATTAAATAAAGAGGGTGACCAGACAACACTCTCAATTTCTTGTATATATTATAATTACAAAAATCACAGAATTTGAGGATACAATCTGTCCAAAGTTATGGAGTCTACTTTGAACTTGCAACTGCTAATAATATATTTATATTCTAATAAAGATCATTTACCACCACACACAGAGACGCCAATTAAAGTTAATTAATAATTAAATTGACAGGGCCTGTAAGAAGGTAGATTTATAAAAAATAGCTGCCTTCGAAGATGTAGATTTAATTTTATCTATGTTAAATACCCTATGTTACAACTATTTATAAATATGTATTTGCTTTTTTATAAAAACAATTGAGTGCAAAAAAACATGACCTTTTTACATAATTTGGTTTCCATTGAGTTAAAGTTCTATTAACAGTGCTATTTGTCAGTTAATGATTCATTAACGTTAATTGAGGTCGTATTAGGGATGTTTTAGTAACTGAACGTAAAAAGTTCAATGAATCAGTAGCAGTTGCAAGTATTACATAATGTCTCTTCACAAAATTATTATTTTTTATTATTGTGTTTTTTATTAAATCCTTAGGACGGACGTACAAGATATGTTTGTTACAACCATTTATTATTTAATTACAAATACAAAAGAAAAGAAATTTTGATTTATTTAGGACATTCACTAGGGATCATACACTTTTGGATAAAATAACCAGGACAATTAAAGCAAATTATTACAGTAAATTATTATTATTACTGAAACAATTGAAGCATTGGCTGCATTAAGAGTGTTCTCAAAAAATTTTACTCGTTAACAGTGTATCATTGTGTTCCGGTTTGAAGGGCAATCTAGCCAGTAAAATTACTGAGCAAATGAGACTTAACAGCTGATGTCTCAAGATGACGGCGTCTTTATGCGGGTTTTTTCAACGCAACTTCGTTCGTGTCAAGTTGTTATTCTGTTATTCGGGGACAAATCCAATAAATCAAAAACCATCAAAATCAGTCCAGCAGTTCTCGAGTTATAAGTGTTGTAGTAAACGCGACTTTGTTTTATATAAGTAAAGAATATAGAAGATTACAATAAAAATAAAATGCTGAACATAATTATGTAATTTGATTTTAGAACACATCTAGTGATTCATATAGTGAATGTCCTTATTATTTTAATTTGTATAATGTTGCCAATAATATTATGGCACTTTTTGCTATTTCATTTTAATAATGGCACTAATATACTGGGCTTATATTTGATGATAACAAACAACATCTACCCAAATTAGCCTCTCATTGAAAATCTTAACCTCTATAAAATATAGGTCTAGCTAGAATATCCTATTTTCTTTTTTAAATATGGCTCATAAGTATTAGGAATCAGGTTAACATAATATAAATATAGAGTAAAGCTTTATAATACCTCTTAATAATCCATAATAATATAATTTTTGTGACATATTTTTTGAGAATTATTGCACCAGGCAAAAAGCGTGCAAGAAAGCAATTTTTTCAATCAACCATATCATTAAATATAAGCCCAGTTTGCACAAATGGGTGTGCTGGACACAATGTATTAGACTCCTAGCGGATAAAGATAATTATTACTAAAATTATAACTTAATAGCTAAGAAACAACACTTTTGGAATGAATGGACAATCACAAGCCTTGGGATAGTTAATTTTGCTCTAATGTACAGGCGTTGCGTGTACAATATTATTTATTTTGCATTTTATAAGACGTCATTAAGTATAATTTTTGTAGCTTTGGTAAAAAAAATATAAGCAAAGATCATTTTGATTTCATTTGCTTTTGCTATATAATGAGCTAGGTGCAAAACTCCTGCTCATAGTCGAGAAAATCTATGTTTAAATAAAAAAAACAGGATTAACATAAAAATGTTTACAATATCTGAGACAGTAATTAAAAAAAAAGTGCCTATTCTTATCAAAGAAATGTGTAAATAATGCAACAACCTGTACATAAAAAATATCGAAAATCTAAGGCACCAAGGCTAATATTCAGAGACGAGGCTAAGCATGAACTTATGCTTCCGTATGTCAAATTATCATACAAATTTGACATATGGAAGCATTACTTTACGCTTAGCATCGTCTGAATATTAGCCTAAGTTCAAGCAATGTACTTAGAGTATTATTGCTGTTTGGAACGCGTGTCACCGGGCAAAACGCGTGCATGCGAGCAATTTTACCGATCAACGCGATTTTACTAAAAATTACATCAATTGGCAGTCATTCCGCTAAAAATATAATTTAAACAAATTATTCACTATAATAAATATTGCTTGTTAAATAATGAATTGCTCGGACACACGGACAGACGCGAGACACGCAAGGAGATATTCATATCGTTTTCAAAACCATACACTATTAATCTCTTTTCGGAAGCACCATCAAAAATATCTATCAAAAATACACCTACTTACAACGAAAAAAAATTATTTACGTAGTTGTGACAATTTTTTTGATTTATTTACGTAATAATGTAAAAATAACCCCTTCGATATGTCTTCGCATGACAAGTCTTAAATTATGCATAGTGAGAAAGCTTTCTCTATATCTTGGTATGGGAAATTTTCTTACCTATGGGAAGAACTTGAATTGGGAATTCCCATACGAATTTTCTAATCTTTGGACGAGCAATTTGTAAAAATCACATGAATTTTGACTTTTAGTCAATCACAGATTACAAGCCATAGTGAATTAATTTGTGTTTCAATATTTAGGAACTTGATACACAAACTTACTTATCAGAGACCTCATAAAAGGTTCTTAACCATGGCTTTAAGCCTCAATATCTCTAAAACATTTACGAACTACAAACAACATACTTACCGAGAAAGTTCTTTGAGAACTTTTTAATGGGAATTTTCCCAATTCGAGTTCTTATTCGTTAGGAACATTTCCCAATAATTAAGGGGTGGTCTTTATGAACTCAGCATTTAAATCTGTTTTATAGTTTCATAGTAATAAAAACTAAAACTTTAACGTTCTAGTAGTTCAAAGTCTTTGGAACAGAGATGTTTATCTAACTTTTTAGTTAACTTATAAAAGAACTGATACATTTACAATGAACTATTGTAGTTAGTTGTTTTATGGTCCTTTGGACTATGAGATAAATACCTTATGTCATTACTCACACATATCAAAAGATAAACTTTTGTAAAACTTGACATACATATCTTCCGTCTCTATCACACGTACAACGAACGGAATACAGTTTATCTACAAATTAGGGAACTTTTTATAAATAAGTTTAGTGGTTTATAATGCCTCCAAATATCAAGTTTCAATAACTGTTAAGAGATTAACTCGACAAAAAATCGACTTTCTCTGAGTTGTTTTAATATAGCCAGTATTATAATCGACTAGATCAATATCAAATCGATATTTAATCGAATTAATCAACTCATATGTCACATTTGGACATTTGACAGACTAATTAATACCGTCGAGTTTTTAATCGAGGCAACTAAACTTCGATCCAATATTTATTACCTAACCTGTCTTTTATTCTTCACTTTTGAGGCAGTTATGACCTATTTGCGTTGATTCTCCAATATTCTTACTTCTCCATCTTCTTCACTGATCGCCCATTGTGGTAAGCTTGGCTGTTTCGCTATCGCAAGGGGGCGCAGGTTCGGAAGCCTGGACTTTGATGACGGTGGGGATGGGAGTGGTGGGCGGCTCAGGCCTGGTAGCCAGGGTCAGGGCGCCCGAGTTCACATCTTCTATGGCCTTGCGAAGCTGTAGAGATAAATTTTACGTTAAGGAAGGTAAAAAAGTAGCTTTTTCTTCTAGTTGTTTAACGGCTGTGTTAGTAAATTTGATTACTTAATAGTAGACAGTATTTTGACATTAATATAAATATTATATCTCTGGTAAGTATAACTACAAACAGATTTATTAATAGGAACGGCCGTTATGCGATCACTATTAATCTTATCGTCAGTCTAATGTCTTTAAAATGAAAGATACATTAGATTGAAAGATTTATTTGGTTTTGAGCATGAACGTGAATGGACATAAGGGAAGAGGAAGAGATGATGGATGGAATGTGTCAGAAAGATCAAAATAAAATATTAAATACAAATCAATTGAAATATTTTTAAGTCGGTTATAAGTAATTGAATAGGTATGTAGCATTGTTACCTCTTTGAGTGAGACGACACCTATAAGTCGTCCGATAGCCGTGACATAAGCTCTGCTCACCCCCAGCGTCGAGAACAGCGAGTGGACCTGTAAACAACATGATACTTAACAGCTTTCTGATACTAGGAATGTTATAGCATACCATCAAGCCAGAGGCAGTGGCGTACTAATGTACTAACAAGCTTGCTATAAAACAAGCAAAATCTGTTATTTATCAAAATAAATGTAAATGGGGAGAAATTACTGTTTTCCCCCTTTTTTCAAACAATAATGCAGCTCGTTTGATGGTAGACGGTTACCGCAGCCTATGGATGTTTACAACACCGAAGCGTCACTCACGCGTTGGCGACCCTGCAAAAACCCTTAGAAGTTTAAGGAGGATTAACTGCGCCGACAGTTTAACGGAATGTTCCTGTTGTTGCTAGTGCAGCGCATCCTTTAGGAGCTCCGGCAACCTTACTCACTGCAGGAACCCAACACACAACAAAGTATGTATTTGGCTGCAGTTTTTTGTAAGGTGGAAGTATTTCTCCAGACGGGCTGCTCCAGATCTGAGCGATAAATTGCTGTGCTCGATGTTTCTTAAATTTAAAAATTCTTGCATACCTTAAGTAACGAGGTCCTCTCGACGAGCTGGAACGGCGCGGGGTCGATGTGGCAGATGTACAGGTTCTCATCCTCGTACTCCGGGTCGTCGGGATGCTGTCAGAGATAGCAAGAGATGAGCATCTTGTAAGTAATATTGCGTTAATAAGGGTTTATGCCACCACCATCTAGTAAGCGCCCGTTAAATCACTTGGCAGATAATTTCATACAGATTTTGATGTATTTTTGAATTTATCCGGCTATCCAGAGGTTGTGTAACTGGATCTAAATATTTTTTTATGGACTATGACGTCAGCAAACGAGCCACCTGATGATAAATCAGTAAGTAGTCATCGCTGCCCATGGACAGAGGCATAATAAATGCGTAACCTATTCTTAAAAGCCCCTACCGACAAAACAACAAAGGAATGGATTGAAAGCACTTGCTCTCACGTGCAAAATTCGGAAAATACACAAAGGTGCTTCACTACAGACTCTGACGTAAGGGTGCCATCACCAGCCAGTGAAATCCCAAGAAGTCCTCGAAGTCCAAGAGCATTAATATTCGGTAGAACTAGATTGGTTTAGCTAATCTAAACCAAGGGCAGGATTGATTCAGAACTTTTTTCACCTTTTCTTTTTTCACCGATCTGAGTGGCAGTGACGAATTGTACTCTAATCCGTCCGACACGGGGTAAAATAATTCAGAATTTGTAAGCGCCACGAAGCAGGAAAACGGTCAGGGTATGTTGTTGTTTGTAGTACGTCCGTGTTATGTCTCATTGTCTATGTATTTCACTGTATTATACTAACATAGTTTAAGTAAATACTAACAAACTGTATGGGATATTTGTCCTGAAATAAATATAAATAAATATATTACCATATCTCTTTTCCTGGCGATCTGTAGCATCCTGTCGAAGTCGATCTCCTTAGCCATCTCCATCTGTTCCCAAGCTTTCTGGTCCTCAGGAGACATGTCGCAGACGCGCTCACGAGGCTACAATTATTTAATTTAAATTTAGGAAGATTTACAAATGCATAGAACCCATCTCGAATTATTATACATAATACTTATTACAAAGTAAAATATTAAATACATAAAATCCTGAAATAAACATCCTGTTCTATCCTGTGCCGATTTACAAATCTTCGTAGGTAGTAAATACAAGTAATAAACACATAATGGAGCCTGCTTAAATGGATTACTAACATTGTCTATGATATACAGAGAATTTATCGGCTATAAGTCATTTAACCAGAGAATTGCTGGAACAGAATAAATCTATATCAGACAGTAATTGATTAAAAGAACTACATGTGCCGAAATAAATGTAAGAGTGAAAACGACGTTGAAACCAACCAGTTGCACTTTCTTGTTGATGGAGGGGCTCCTGGGCAGCGAGCCTGGGCTGAGCTGGTCTGGTAGACCTCCCTCCACGTCTTGAAGAAGTGTTGAGCGCTTGAAGATGGCTTCAAATGCTGCTCGAATTCTGAGGGTAAAGAGAAGATGCTGGACTAATGTTTAAGTAAGTGTATAGGTCGTGTAAGGGTAAGTGTGTGTAAGGGTCTATTATATAAAGGGTCTATTGAAGTCAAAGGCTTATGGGAAGTTGATAAAATGAGGGTATAGCTGGAGTCGGACTTCGGTGCCATACCTGGTCTCAGCGCCGGTGACGGTGGTGTACACGGTGGGCTGCGGCGTGCTCGGCGTGTGCGGCGCCGACGCGCCCGCCGCCAGCCCCCGCGTCAGCGTGAACGAGTTCGTCTTCTTCAGGATCGACTTCGGACGGAACAGCTGCCCTGGGGCTACATATAACGTATAATGTATTGTAAAACTGGCACAAAATAGAGGTTAGGAAGGAAAGATTGTAAAAAGGCTTTGCATTTGGAGTTAAGTACGGTATGTTTGCACTTAAATATTATTTTACGAAATAGCTGACTGAAGCCTGATGCCTCTCAATCTGAAAAGAGGCCTAGTGGAGCAATATGACCTAAAGTACTATTCATTTTTGAGCCAAATAATCATCTAATTTCATATCGATTATATTGAACACCTTTTGCCAATATGCCAAATTTCCTAAAAAGTGTGTCGAAAAATAAACCAGAGAGATAGAGTAAATACTAACCTGGTATAAGACCTCCCTGATCTTTGGTGGTGAGTGAGGATCCTCTGGTCATGCCAGTGCCGGGTACCTGCAGCATATCTGGCGCCGGAGTTACCTACAACATCACATGGATATATTTTTTCAATTTTGATCATCTTCATCATCATATTAGCCAAAAGCGATCCACTGCTAAACCTCACTTTCGTCTTGAGGAACAAAGATTCCGGCAGCGAGTTCCAGTACGCACTATATATGTTGAGGCAAAACGATTGGAGCGAGATTATACTACTTGAAACGAATGAGAATTAAAACTATGTCTTCAGATACTATATAGGTACAGCCAAGAGCTCACCTCAAATCTGGAAGGCCTCCTGACTTTCTTGCGAGCTTCCTCATCCCTCCGGCGCAGTTCTGCCTCGCGATGCCACAGCGCGGCGATCTGAAGACGTCGGTCGCGACCAACCTGCTTCTCTATCACTTTCACTAGCTCCCAGCGATGGATGGAACCCAGCAACACCATGGACGATGGACTGTCCACTAGAGGGAAGCTTTTGATCGTCTGTAAGGCATTCAAAATAAGTAAAATTATTCTAGGATATTTTATAAGGCGCCATCTAATCCCAAATTAATCAGAGCTTGTATTATGGGTTGACGGACAATATAATACTATACTTTTACTTTATCTTTGCAAATACGTACACATACCATCACGCCTGTATTCCTCGAGGGGCTATATAGAGGCGTACTAATGTACACCCACAGTTTAAGCCTCATGTAATAAGGGGGAGCTTATTGCCAAGATCCGGGCACAAATCACACAGAAAAACCCAACAACACTGCTCGACCAATTGAACCCGAAAGGAAGTACACGAGGTAATTACCAATAGAACTTTGAATATACTTTTGCTCACCTTATTTTCTTTGAGAAGATCCTTAAGCTGTTGGAAGGTCATTCTGTTCCAGATGTACTTGACGTCGCGCACCATGAAATCTTCCACGCAAATGTCATACATACCTGTAAAGAAATGTTGGTATTATAGTGTGAAAGTAATAACTGGCATATAAATTTAGTGAGGGTGCGATTCTTGGTGGATCAAAATGACACTGCTGAGAATTTCGATTTAATACGCTATGCGACTAATTATTTTTTATAGCTTCATGATATTTTGATGGCGATATCTCAATGTGATAAAGTTTATTTCAGAATGACAGTGGCCGTGGTCGACGTTCGTTCTGAAATAGTCCTTGTGCCATTGAGATATAGTTTAATTTTCTTAGTTGTTCCGATCATTTTTGAACACTGTATTTCCCGATATATCTGATGCTGACTGTACAGCAGCAGGGTTCAAATGGCCGCTAATATGACAGGTCTCTCTGAAGTAGAGAGGGTTAGGCTATATAGTCCACCGCACTATCCTATAGTCTGCGCGGAACTAGTTCGCCCGCGCCTTAGTTAAGTGAGCGGCGGGACGGCGGAGCGAGGTCGCCTGCGCGCGGTGGGTCGGAGGGGCGGGGGCGCTTGCTTTTGTTACCCGCCATAATAATTTTGTTAAAGTAACCCGCCACCTCACCCCCGTCCTTACCTAAGGCGCGGCCAACTACTTCCGCGCAGACTATAATGATAGTTAGATAATTGTTTTTTAACCTACCTATGCATTCGGTTTATATATGCATATTTTTTTAAGAATTCTGTATCAATTACTTTTCAACCACACTAAAATAATTGTGAATCTTAAAGATATAAAAAAGCAGAAACAATATTATATAATGTAAAAATAACCTTCGATAGTTTGAACATACATAAGTATATAACTGTAATTGTTAACTACTGATTGCCTTCGTTATTCAACTTGTAAAACATCTGTTATGTACTCAAGTAAACGTCACGCTTGTAACGCTTAAGATTTTTTTATAATGAAGAATTTTGTTATGGATTGATTGGTCGCCACCAGAGGTCGCGGCGGGGTAAGTAGGACTCATAGCGACTTAACACCACATTTGCCTTCCTTTGTCATAAGGTCGGGGCTATAGAGAAGCCTGTAATCTCTGTAATATAACCAGTTGTGGATACAATATGGTTAATTTAACTGAATTATTTACTTAAACAAATAAAAAATGTTAGGAATATAATTTTATTTTTGGTATTTCCAAAAGTTCCTTATAGGACGTATAGAACCAAGGTTGTATAATTTCGGCCAGCGGCTTCCACCGCGCTTGCTAACTTTTTCTCCTGTCTTTGCAACATTTTATATTGCTACTCCGCTCATATTAGTCGTAGCGTGATGAGCCTATAGCCTTCCCAGATAAATGGTAAATATCTAACGCTGAAAGAATTTTTCAAATCGGTTCAGTAGTTTCGGAGCCTATTCAATATATCAATCAAATCTTTCCTCTTTATAACATTAGTATAGATTAGGAAGCTACCTAAGATACTCCCATTAAGGATTAGATTTAGGGAAGTTCTCAGAAGCTTAGGAAAATTGTTATTACAGCGAGAAACGGCGTGGGAAAGAAAATACTATATAATTGTGCAGAGTAGGCTGTAGTTTGTAGCTATATGACCAAGACGAGGTGGCCGAGTGGTTAAGGCGTTGGACTGCTAATCCAATGTGCTCTGCACGCGTGGGTTCGAATCCCATCCTCGTCGGGACTTTTTTGGTTCTAACGTTTATTTAAATTGAAGTGCTACGAAAGGTGATTTTGAAGTTTTCCTCTGAATATAAAGCCTTAATGAGTATGAACACTAACAAAGAAGCAACGTTTCACTTTCAAATAATGACGTTGTTTATATTATAATATAGATAAACGTTCGATATTTTTCCCAGATCGTTTATATATTCTTTCAATTTTTAGGCAGAGGTCTGGAAAGATGGTTATATGTTTTACATCCCAAGTAATAACACCAATGCTGTACTTCTTTCAAATGGTAAGCCTAACTGGTTAATGTTACCATTTTTTTTTTTTTTTAAAGTGTCTGTTTGCCGGCTCTTCTCCATGAGTCAAACTTTCTGGAACCGTGCAACTAGTCTGTTGACTGTTAAAAAGTACGTATTTATATAGTGTAATTGAAATAAAACATTTGTATTAATTGATGGTCCTACTGAGACGTCAAACTTAAGACAACTCTCGTGAAAAATATAACTTTACCAAAAATATGATGACACAAAGCAAAGGTTGCTTCACCTTGGGTTCATCAGCTATAGATCATGATGATCAGACTTGTCGTCATATTCTACATCGCCAAAAGACAGACCCGACGAGGATGGGATTCGAACCCACGCGTGCAGAGCACATTGGATTAGCAGTCCAACGCCTTAACCACTCGGCCACCTCGTCTTGTACGAATAAGGACGAAACTATACACTGCACGATAAATAGCAATACATTATCATTTAAACTTTTTCCTTCACATATTATGTTCTTCTTCCTAGCCTTTTCTCAACCATGTTGGGGTCGGCTTCCAGTCTAACCAGGATGCGGCTGAATATCAGTATTTTACACGGAGCGACTGCCATCAGACCTCCGCAACCCAATTTCTAGGCAAATACCAATATTCGAAGGAAAGACTGGTTGTCAGGCTTTTTAGGCCTACCATTAACGATCGGTATCGAACTATCGATTGATCAGCGTAGTTACAACTTGGCCACGAGCATATATATAGCTTTGATATTATGAAGTATCAAATTCTGAGAATATTAGAATTTTGGTATTATTCTACGCAACTAAATCAGAAATGGGGAAGATACTTAGAGAATACGTTGCCGACATAGCCGAAAGAATTAGCAAGCTGATGTGGCAGTTACCGCGGCACATAACTCGTAGACCTGCGATGATGGCCGCTAGGGCTGAAAGGTTCTCAAGTGGAAGGTCCAAAGATGATGATGAAAATAACGGGGACCAAAGTCATGACGTGCTTTGCTGGGCAGCGGGACGACGGGGCGGGGTCGCCTGCGCGCGGTGGGACGCAGGGGCGGGGGCGTTTGCTTTTGTTCACAGTAACCCGCCGCCTCACCCCGTCCCCGTCCTTACCTAAGGCGCGGCCAACTAGTTCCGCGCGGACTATAGGCACGGTGAGATCTTGATAAATGAAACATCCATAGTTTTTACAATTCGAGTTATACAATTACGCCTGTATTTTCAGAAGGATTAGGCAGCGGCGTACTTATGTAAACACCCAGTTCGTCAGTATGTTTAAATCCCATGTAACCAGGGGCGAGTCTATTGCTAACAACTGGGCATAAATTCAGACTCCATTCAATATCAATAACACTTTGCTCGACATGGTAATCGAACCCTCCTCTAGCCTCCTCCATTAGACTAATGATGCAGTCGAGTTCAATGAACATAAATGTATGAAACATCTTTTCGGGTTGAATATTAAAAGTTGTTCAAAATCACTACATAGTATAAAACAAAGTCGCTTTCCCTGTCCCTATATCCCTATGTATGCTTAAATCTTTAAAACTACGCAACGGATTTTGATGCGTTTTTTTTAAATAGATAGAGTGATTGAAGAGGAAGTTTTATATTATGTATAATAACATACCACGCGGGCGAAGCCGCTGGCGGGAAGCTAGTGATACTATAAAAGGTAATTAAACATAAGATTGTATAAATCTCTTTCATGGGTAGTCTTCGCTATCAACTTGTTGAAGACTTTTTTTATTGTTAATACTGGTAAGTCTAAGGACACCTGCGTTGATCACATTTAAAAACACACTGCTAAATAACCGAGACGCAAAACAGGCTCTCACGCGCATCAAAAGTCAAAACACATACAAAACGGTACTTTACCAGTCAACTTGGCCTTATCTTCCAACTGACAACGGAACTCAACATCGTTGGAAATGTCGAAACCTAGGATGCCAAGGCTGTTAGAGATGGTGAGGGGTGTGCCGAGGAATTGAGGAGCCACAGCAAACGGGGTTTGTCCCATTTACATTTAGCCGCACGTAGCTTTTGACGTCACAGTCCGATATATCACGCTCTCCTTATAGCATAATATTAAAATTCTTAAAACTTTCTTATTTGTTAACCGATTTTTATCTTGTTTTTGATAATCGGCTCTATTTATAGTCAACTTTTTTATTAGTTGGTTTCATCCGCGTGGGCTGGGTATTTCTTCTAAATTATTAAATTATTAAAACATATTACCGGGATAAAAAGTAGCCTATGTGCTATTCCATACTATAATCTATCTCTGTGCCAGATTTTTGCCAGATCCGTTCAGCCGTTCTGGTGTGATCGAGTCACAAATATCCATCCCTACATCCAAACGTTTACATTTATAATATTAGTACCTAGGATAAAATAACCTAAATAAAAAAATTAGAAAACCTCCGAAATGAAATGTAAGTTGCCACTTTGTGGTGGCGGCCATCTTGGATTTGAAATTTATCATAGTGTATAGTATTCTCCTAGTTAAGCCCTTTCATTTAATACCCATATTGAGGGAGTTGTGACAAAATATGTAATTCGCTATTTTGTAGCGGCGGCCATCTTGGACCGATTTTCATGAAACATAGCTAAGAACACTTTCGACTAATTCCCCTTTCAAATAAAAAAAACAAAATCAAAATCGGTTGAATCCGTTCGGGAGCGACAGACAGATACACACTTCAGACACACACACACACACAGATACACACAGACAGACACAAACTTATAACACCCCGTCGTATTTGCGTCGGGGGTTAAAAAATATACTGTCAACTAGCCTATTTATTATACACGATCGAAAAAAAGTACCTATCTAGTAGTAAGTTAAGAACAAATCCTTATACTCACGGCTAGCAGAAGACAGCAGGTCGGGCAGGTACGGCAGCTTCTTGATGAGGATGATGCTGTCGAAGCAGGACGGCTGCAGCAGGGAAGCTGTAGCGTTAGCTGCCAGCACTGCCGCCATTATTGGCAGGAGATGGGTGACCTGTTGGAAATATTGTCATCTTGATAGCTTCATATATATATTATATATTCTTCATAGGAAGTCATATCTTGGTAGCTTCTACTTCTTCGTGTTTGGTACGAATTTTTAAAATAAAAGGACATGGTTAAATTGAGTATTGGCCTCAGCAGTGTAAAAACCTTGAACCTAGTAATCAATAATGCTGAATATTTGAATATCATAATTTCGCATGGCAAAAGTTTCGGGAACTTTTCAGATCATTACAATTCTCACAACAAAATCGTAAACTCCTACATTAATAAGTAAAAACTTCGACTTTTTGTCAACGCTTATATCGGGCTTATATATAAAAAGCGAGAAAAAATAATGGATAACGTTTTGTCATGGCGAGCATGTTAAACTAGTCTGCGTATGGAACTAGTTGGCCGCGCCTTAGGTATGTGAGCGGCGGGACGGAGGGGCGGGGGCGCCTGCGCGCGGTGGGGCGGAGGGGCGTTTGGGGGGGACGCTTGCTTTGGTTCACAGTAACCTGCCGCCTCACCCTCATCCCTACCTAAGGCGCGGCCAACTATTTCCGCGCAGACAATAGTTTAACATGCTCGCCATGACAAAATGTTATCCATATATCCAATGCTATAGTTCGGAATCGAATCCTCGGAGTCGAGACAGTTAGCCTAGTTACTAAATAATATCAAAGATAAATGTATATAGTGTACCTGTCCGGTCATCTCGCTGACGATGACGATGGTGGAGACGGTGTGCGTGACGGCGCCGGTGAACGCCGCCGCGCCCACCACCGCGTAGCCGCCTGCGCACAAAACAAGCAATCAGTCTGGGATATTACATACCCAGTCTTATTTTGACTGCTGCTGGTTAGCCAGCCCCCATAGCAATGGCAAGCAGAAAAACTTCGACCCAATATGATCTTTTGTGTTGTCCCCAATACTGTATATTCCTTACTATATATATTTAGATGTGGCAACATTAAAAAGTATTTTTATTATTTTGGTTATGGTATATGTCTATGGGTCCGCCATTATAACTATCTTTAGTTTTGTTCATGTTGTTCAATATTAAAATAAATGTGTTATGTATCTCAAGAGGTGGTATTAATTAATTACCTACACCAGATATAACACTTACTCTTTGAAGACGTGGTTCATGAAGGAGCTTACCCACTCAGAGGAAGGAACCTAAAGTCTTCTGGCCATATAGTCAGGGTGGCGATTGCCAGCCTGAGCCTGGCTTGAGGGCCGTTTCTGAACAACGTGACTTCGGTCGATATGACGACGTCTGTGGTCTAGTGGTTCGAGTACCGGACTGCTGATCACGAGGTCGTGGGTTCGATTCCCACAGGACACAAACATTTACTGTGATGAACTTAGGTGTTTGTGTTTGTCTGGAAGTTCCTTATGTATTATAAGTATGTATTTACAAAAAATATATATAAGTATTATATCCATTGTCTAGTACCCATAGTACAAGCTCTGCTTAGTTTGGGACTAGATGGTGCTGTGTGAAAAATGTCCCAAGATATTTATTTATTATATGATGGAAAATGGATTGACTATGCAGGTGACGGCTAGCAGGGATGAATGGAAGAGCGGATAGGCTGCGCCGAGCCTAAATAAACTGGGACAAGGGCAGGAACACCATGAAGAGTTAGATTTTCTATAAAGGCGTTTTTTTTAATTTTTTGAACCTATTCTCTATTTTTTTTATACCACTAAGGTGGCAAACAAGCATACGGCCCGCCTGATTGTAAGCGGTTACCATAGCCTACGGACGCTTGCAACACCAGGGGTATCACTCGCGCGTTGCTGACCCGAAAAACCTCTTGGAGGTTTATGGAGGATTCACTGCGCCGACAGTTTGAGGGAATATTCCTCTTACTGCCAGCGCAGCGCATCCTTAGAAGGAGCCCTGGCTCTATTTAAGTAGGTATGTAACTATAGTTGCACATCTGTTCAAAACTGACCCGGTAATATCTTCTGTATGTGTCCCCCGTAGGCGACGCCGAGCGGGCAGAAGTAGTGCATGACCTCGCCCGTGAAGCGGCCCAGCGAGGCGCCCATCTTGAAGGCCGGCACGAAGATCCCCGCCGGCACCGGCAGCGTGCACGACACCAGGCTCAGGAAGAACTGCACCACAACATGACTCAGACATACCATCACGCCTGTATTCCGCGAAGGGTTGGGCAGAGGCGTACTAATGTACACCATGTATGTACAATGTACCCATGTAAGTGAAGGAAGATGTCGACTGGCGAGCGGGGCTCGCGGTAGCTTAGTGGTCAAAGCGACTGGTATACCGAACCAGAAGACGCAGGTTCGAATCCTGCCCGCCAGCCGAGTTTTTCCTTCATTAAAAATAACGAGCGTATTTCTAATAACCGGGCACAAATCTAAACTCCGAGCTGTTACTGAGAATTTTATAGAACAACCCAATAAATTGCCGGCTCTTCTCCATAAGTCCCACTTTTTGGAACCGTGCAACTAGTTTGACTATTCAAAAGTGCCTATTTATATGGTCTAATTGAAATGTTTTGAATTTGAATTTGAACTCTGCCCGGGAATCGAGCATAGCAACCAATTTCCATTACCGATAGCTAGGATATACGGCTGTATATCCTAAGTTTGTCGTTATGTGTTCGTATTAAGAATTGGTATACTGTCGGAATAAAAAAGAGAAGAGGCATTCACACAGCAATTACTTGCTGGATAGATTAGGGGCGAGCCTATAGTAAGTAGTTAGTATGTAAAAAATTGTGCTGAATAAATCATTTTTCTTTCTTTCTTTCCTATTGGCAATAGCCAACAAACCAAGCAAAAATTCAAATGCCCCGTAAAATCCAATAAAATTTTGCTCGACCCGAAAACCTAATCTAGGAAGAGGCAGTTTAATAATATCAATAACATACAATTACAACTGCTTTTTTAATTACATAAGTATGGTTCAGCAAAATTAATTAAAACACTTGAACAAACATGACTATTTGCTTTTTATTACACGAAGCAGACTGCTAATTAATAGATGTATATATAAGACGAGGTGGCCGAGTGGTTAAGGCGTTGGACTGCTAATCCAATGTGCTCTGCACGCGTGGGTTCGAATCCCATCCTCGTCGGGATTTTTTGGTTTCATATATTGTTATAATGTAATTTAAAATCAATAATGCCGCATATATGAAAGATCATCATTTGAGTAAGGCTCGATCAATTTCGATGTTTTTAGTTTGTCGTTTTATAAAATTAGTAACTAGTAACTAGTTTTTGGCTTCAAATATCTATACTTAATATTATAAAGCTGAAGAGATTGTTTGTTTGGTTGAACGACCTAATCTAAGAAACGGCTGGTCCGATTTGAAAAATTCTATCAGTGTTAGATAGCCCATTAAGCAAGGAAGGCTATAAACTATCACGCTACGACTACTAGAAGCAGAATATAAACAAAAACGGATTTATTTTTTTACGTATGAAGCCGCTATTAATTATAAAAAGAAAACTTGGTTGACAACCTCCATTATTTTGTAGTCGGTTGAAAAAATAAGAGCTAATGGCCGCACTTAGAAACGTCAGTTAACGTTAATGAATCGTTAACAAACAGTGGGTACTAATATCTTGGCCTTTCTTTCCCTATTTGAGTTTGCTGTCAGTGTATACTGGGGCTCTATTAGCTAATGATTCAATACGCTCGCTACGTTCCTGAATAAATGTATAACAAAAATACTCACAATAGAGAAGAAGTATATGATGAGGCATCCGAAGTGGTCTACCTCGAAGGTCTGCCAGTGCGAGACCACGGAGGCTTGCTCCGCCGTCAGCTCGTCCGTCCACGTGAAGTTGGAGAACAGAGATAGGACCTAGATGAAGAAAGTACAGATCATTTACCAGTCCTGTGGTCGAGGATGGGCTGCTTCAATACGGGCCACGGGTTTAATCACCGCACAGAACAAATAGTTAAGCCTACAGACTGCTCCGGGTCTGTGACCTAGTTAATGATAAAAAAACAAAATTGTCTTGATAACAAAATTACATTAATTGTTTTAGTTTTGTAATTGTTGTGATATGAGAAATTAAAAGGAAAAAAGAAGGAAGTATTAATAACAAACTCAATAAATAATTTGACAGGTAAAAACTATAAACTTCGATATTCTTTTTATGTAAGCCTGACTATCAGCATTTTCCACAAAGTTACCGTCATCAGACCTCTGTAAGCCTAGCAGTGAGACAGTAAATGGGTTGATGATAGTTACCTGTTCTTGGTTGCCAAGGTCAGCGGCCATGTACTTCCCGATGCCGGGCGGGAATAGGATGGACATCACCGCCAGCGTTATGAACCCTGGGTATATGAAGCGACTGGAAATGTAAATAATGGACTCGTTAATTTGTTGTATGTAAGGGGTTCTATGTATACACTACTATCTTTCCGCCAGCGGCTTCGCCCGCGTGGAATAGGTATTTCTTATAACTTTCATCCCCTATTTCAACCTCTTACAGCCCTTATTTCGCATTAAAAAGTAGCCTATGTCCTTTCTCAGGCTCTAGACTATTTGTATACCAAATTTCATTTAAATCGGTTCAGTAGTTTTAGCGTGAAAGCGCGACAGACAGACAGCCAGACAGATCGAATTACTTTCGCATTTATAATATTACTAGCTACGCCAGCGGCTTCGCCCGCTATCCCACGGGAACCATACATTTTATCGGGATAAAAAGTAGCCTATGTGTTATTCCAGACTAAAATCTATTTCTGTGCCAAATTTCAACCAGATCCGTTCAGTAGTTTTCGCGTGAAAGAGTAACAAACATCCATCCATCCATCCATCCATCCATCCTCACAAACTTTCACATTTATAATATTAGTAAGATTAAGGATTTAAAGCGGGTCGGTACTTTCGTAATCGCAATATTTTTGACAATGTAGATGTTTTATTAAGCATTGATAGCCTAGGGGTATGACGACTGGACTGCCAAGTCGTAGATCTCGAGTTCGAGTCCAAGGCGCGCACTCTGACTTTTCGAAATCATGTGCGAAATTATCACTCGCTTTAATGGTAACGGAAAACATCGTGAGGAAACCTGCATGCCTGAGAGATTTTCTCGACAGCTTGTAAAGTCTGTCCACATTAGGCTAGCGTGGTGGACTATAGCCTAATACCCCTCATACTGAGAGGAGACACCTGCCCAGCAGTGGGACAGTATATGGGTTGATGATGATGATAAAGATCAAGTAGTTTTTAATCAATAAAATTTGGACTATGATAAAAACTTACTTCTTTTGCAAAAAGTTGCTAAGCGTTTTCGTATTCCTGATGAATAAGACGTATTGTCGATGTAAGAACACCCAGAAGGCTGCCAGGAGACCGCATACAATTCTGGAAATAACAAAATATACATATTATTGAATAATGGCTCGTGGCTAAGTTATAGCAATGCTGATCAACCGATCTGCAAGGTTAAGCTACGCTTGCCGAGGTCAGTCTGTGGATGGGTGACCATTCTTAACACATCGAGACCCCTCCGTGCGTCGGAGAGCACGTAAAGCCGTCGGTCCCGGTTGTCATACGAACACCTATGACAATCGTTAGTGTTAGTCAGAAGCCCAAAAAGCCTGACAACCAGTCTATCCTTCGAATATCGGTATTGCCCAGAAATTGGGTTGCGGAGGTCTGATGGCAGTCGCTTCGTGTAAAATACTGATATTCAGCCGCATCTGGTTAGACTGGAAGCCGACTCCAACATGGTTGGGAAAAGGCTAGGAGAATGATGACATATTATTGAATAATATACACGCTTGTATTCCCTGAAGGGTTTGGCAGAGTTGTAACCACAGTTCGCCAGTATGTTTAGGTCCCATGTAATAGGGGGCGAGCCTATTGCCATCAACAAGGCAGAAAAACCATACTCTGAGCTGCTACTGAGAATTTTACAGAAAATCCCAACAATACTGCTCGACCCGGGAATCGAACCCAGGACCTCTAACGTAGCAGTCGCGCTTGGGACTGTGGAAGGACAAGGTGTGATGTCCCTTCATCCTAAGGGAGCATTCTCCGACCAGGCGTGTGCTATGCCTGATGGCCCAACGTTTGATGTCGGGCGGTTGTATATTTGGTTGCATCGTAAATTTCATTTTAAGAGTGGTATTACACAGCTATTTATGGCTTAAATCTGGAGCAGCCCATCTGAAGTAACTCCGCCTTACAGAAAACTGCAGCCAAATAACACACTTTATTGTGTGTTGTGTTCCTGCAGTTAGTAAGGTTGCCAGAGCCAGACCTACTAGGGATGCGCTGCGCTGGCAGCAAGAGAAACATTCCCATAAACTATCGGCGCAGTGAATTCTCCATGGTTTTTTGAGTCGGCAACGCGCGAGTGATACCCCTGGTGTTGCAAGCGTCCATAAGCTACGGTAACCGCTTACCATCAGGCGGGCCGTATTCGTGGCCACCTTAGTGGTATAAAAGAAAACCTTCGTGATTCAGGATGTTTGCTTCATATAAGTTCTTATGTAGCGCGATTAGATGTCGCTACCGGACCACTAGATAAACAATGTTTTCATTCAACATTTAAATGTTTTATTACTGCCGCAATATAGTTATTAAAACTTACCCAAGTAAGACAAACACAGCAAACTCCTGCGGATCGAAGGGGAAGTCTTGGGGCAGGTTGGTGGGGAAGAGGGGCTTCACCGTGGGCATGGCGCCGGACCACACGGAGAGGAGACGGAACATCTGAAATAAACACATGAAACGTGTTAAACTCACCTTAAACCAACAATAACCTAACCTAACCTAAATTAAACATTTAGAAAACCCCCGACACGAAATGTAATTTTCCATTTCGTGGTGGCGGCCATCTTGGATTTGAAATTTATCATAGTGTATAGTTGTAGTGTGTATATATAGTATTCTCCTAGTCAAGCCCTTTCATTTGATACCCATATTAAGGGAGTTGTGAAAAAATATGTAATTCACCATTTTGTGGCGACGGCCATCTTGGACCGATTTTCATCAAACATAGCTAAGAACACTCCCGACTAATTCACTGTTGATCCTGTTTGTCCTACAACCTATTACAGGATTTACAGGGGAGAATTACTATGAAGGTTTTTAGAAACATTACGAAGATGAAACTAGTCATAAAATATATTTTTTCAATCTGCATTGAAAAAAATATATTTTATGACTAGTTAGACTTGCGAAATTCCGTACAATCAATTCGGGGCGCAGAATTTGCCTGTTAATTAATCTTGATGAGCATGCGCAGTTTCGGTACTTAATACACCAGATGATTCCAGTTGAATATACATGAATACGTTGATTATATTGTGATACACACACCACGGCATCTCGTAAACACTAATGAATATGGGCAGTTACAATCAGAATTTTATTACTCAAGTACAGTCAGCAACGAAAGTCGTTGAACACGACGAAAGTTTAAAACATCACAGTACCAAAACTATTCATTAGATTTTGACTAAGGTAAAATATATAATTGTCCTCTATTCTGAGAATTTGTACTGCCTTCAAGAGTCAGTGAATTCTGAATATTAAAGATGTTAAAGCGTTTTGAAGATTTCATAGTGTTCAGCTATACTCAATACTCAATACTTTATTGAATTCCATAATGTGTACATTAGTTGGTAGGTATGTTAACATTGGATCAATTATGGACCCTGTCGGGCACAGCAAAGATATTTTCGTTATAAGCTACTTTCGTTGCTGACTGTACCTATTGCGATTAAGGAAATTTACTTATTTATTTATTTTATTTGGGATCTCCAACAAAGAATACACAATGCATGTTACAAACGTGTTACAAAAATGTGAACCTTGTGCTTCCTTTATTACAGGAGACCACAACATGTTTTAAAAACAAACAGATATATTCAAATTAATATTTAGTGCACAAGTATTAACAATTTATGCATAAACATAATATCCTACTCTTGCTATACTTATCTATACTAATATTATAAAGAGGAAAGATTTGTTTGTTTGTATTGAATAGGCTCCGAAATTACTGGACCGATTTGAAAAATTCTTTCAGTGTTAGTTAGCCTATTTATAGCGGAAGGCTATAGGCTATATAGCATCACGCTACGACGAATAGGAACGGAGTAGCAATGAAAAATGTTGCAAAAACGGGGGAAAAAAGTTATCAAGACCACGCGGGCGAAGTCGCTGGCGGGAAGCTACTATAATATAATGACTGCCTCGTTGGTCTAGTGGTCCCAAGCGCGACCACTAAGCTAGAGGTCCTGGGTTCGATTCCCATTAGCAACTCAGAGTCTGGATTTGTACCCGGTTGATGGCAATAGGCTCACCGCCTTGGACCATTGGACCTAAACATATGTGACATCTGGCTAATTCCAGATCTGACTTTTGTTTATAAGTTTGTACCTATTGACGTAGGATTTAAAGATTTTTTCTGAGGATTGTAACATTTAATTGTTACAATCTAAAAAGTTCCCGAAAATTTTATCATGCGAATAACTAATATTGAGATATTCTGCATTAATTATTACTACGTTCAATGTTTATACGTTGCTTAGGCAGTCGCCCTAACTCAATTAAGCCATGTCCTTTTATCGACATTTGTTCATCGTTTTAGACGTAAAAAGTTAACTACTTAGTATGGATAAAAGTACTTACAATAGCACTGCAGCACGCCGCAAAGAAACCTCGCCAATAATTCCGTACGGCGAAATACGTCGTCGTTACTTCAATCGAGAATAGGACACCTGAAATAAAACGATTTCGATTTAATACTCGTAAATTAATGAATAGCCAATGATAAAATAAATTTAGTTCGCTAAAGTGTCGCGTGGTTTTAAAATAGGTCAGTAATACAGACACATTATTTTTTGGTCAACAAACTGAAATCCTTCATTCGACTCACCTCCGACGGGTGCTGCGAAGCATGAAGCGACACCCACAGCGCAGGCCGCCGCCAGCATCTCACTAGTCCTGGACTCATTGGAGTAGATCCCTTGGAAGGTCGTCACGAGCTTAGACAGGAGAGTGGCCACCATAGAGGCTATGTGGACGGAGGGACCCTGGGGAACGAAGGCAATGTATTGTGCTTGTCGACACAATGGCATGTAGCATAACAGACGATAAATTGTAGATTTTTCAGACACTTTTACAAGTCAATATTTAAATTTTTCAAAAATCCAAATGACATGGCTAAATGACTGCCTATGACATGTAATGTATAAGAAAGTCTCACTAGCCCGTAACATTCAAATATTCTTTTTTTTTAATAATGAAGGCAAAAAATCGGCTGGCGGGCAGGATTCGAACCTGCGTCTTCTGGTTCGGTACACCAGACGCTCTGACCACTAAGCTTAGTGGTCAGAGCGTCTGGCTACTAAGCTTAGTGGTCAGAAGACGCAGGTTCGAATCCTGCCCGCCAGCCGATTTTTTCCTACATTTTTAAAAATAACTTGTAATCTTAGCATGGAAAATGCTTAAAAAATACAAAAAGATATTCAAATATTCATTAATTAATTATTGTGAGCTTATAATTCTTATAGAACTTTCGAGAACTGATCAAGTAATTAAAAGATTTTAACTTGATTTTTTCAAATTGTTTGATAAAACTAGGAATGTGGGTAATAAACCTACTTTTATAGATAATTATAAAGACCGTCAAACGTCAGAAATGTGACATCTGACTCGTTCCAGATCTGACGTTCATTTATTATTGTCTTTGATTAAAGTCGAAGTTTGTACCTACTGACGTAGAATTTTACGATTTGTTCTGAGGATTGTAACATATAATTGTTACAATCTAAAAAGATCCCGAAACTTTTATCATGCGTAATACTAATATTCAGCTATTCAGGCTTATTTTATTACTAAGTTCAATGTTTATACATTGCTTAGGCAGTCGCCCAAACTCAATTTAGCCATGTCATTTGGAGCTGGTACTGAGAATTTCACAGAAAAACTGAAACTAAAAACACTATAAATAATAACGTTTTCTGATTGGTATCACAAAGCATTTATATACTGACCTCTTTACCCAGCGGTAGACCAGATCCAAGCGTGGCAGTAAGACCAACAATCTTGGATATCATCGCACGATACGTCAGGTACTCCTTCAAGTGAACTCCTCGAAGGATTGTCTTCATCTCTGGTATACCAGATCCTGGGAAACACAAGCATTTAAGGGTAACTACTTTATCATCCTCCTGCCTTTATCCCAAATTCCCAATTCACTTGGGGTGGCGCAGCATGTCTTCCATAAATCTCTATTAGCCGTTATCTCGTCATTCAATTCCTTTATGGCTATATCCTTTCTCATACAGTCCATCCATCTTTTCTTTGATCCCCTTCTTTCGTTATGGATATTAGGGGGAAGAGGATGGATATCCATTATCCACATAAAACCATTCTTCCACGTATCACAATTCCAAAGGTCCAATTGTGCCAAGATCGAAGCATATGGTTGATGCAGGGGAGGGTTCCCCCTCATAACCTAATCCATCATCCATCAATTTGACGGCGCTCAAAGCAGTTCAGCTAATCAGCCTTTCCCTACCTTAGCAGCATTGCTTTGAGCACCGTCTGTTCGACAAAACACGATCTTAAGTTTTAGGATATCTTACCTATACTCTGGGCAGCTACGATATGCACGAATCCAGCTGCGAAGAGTATCAGACAGACTGGCAGCGACACCCACGCCACGTACTGGCTGAAGGTAGACGTCGCCAGGTCACTGTACATCCACATGCGGGCTGGAAATAATAGACAATGTTAGGTTATGCATAATTATCACTCGCTTTAACGGCGAAGGAAAATATCGTGACGAAACCTGCACGATGAGAGTATTTCTCGATGGCCATGTGAAATTTGCCTACTCCATAAGGCCGGCGTGGTGGACTATAGCCTAAACCCGCTTATAATGAGACGAGACCCGTGCCCAGCACCAGGTATACGGGTCGCTGATGGTATGGGGCTGGCGCTGGCCCTTTATCCTATATATGGTCCCATATAAATTTGGTTTGTGCCTGCCTATCTATTCTGCAGATCATCATCTTCCTGCCCTTGTCCCAATTTATTTGGGGTCGGCGCAGCCTATCCTTTCCCTCCATTCATTCCTATTAGCCGTCACCTGCTCATTCACTCTATCTATACCGCAGATACACCGCAAAATGCTTGAAATTGGTTTTCTTATCCTAAAAAGTTAATTATTTCATTACTTACATTGTTTCATCCTTTTACGTTATGCGTGAAAAGATAAAATACTGTTACCATATTTTTTAGGTATATAAATAAATATTGCATTATAAAGAATTTGATAATGTTATATAATAAGATTGGATTATGTTTTACTATCTGACTGGATAATGTTTTACCATCTAATTGGATAATGCATTATTAAGTAATTGGATAAAGCTTTATTATCCAATCAGAAGTATAAGTTCATGATTTTCTTACCATTCTGACAAACAGCGATGCCTCTGTCCATGGCGAAGTTGACGATGGCCATGATGATGCCCAGCAGCGCCAGGAACACCCAGTCCTCGCCCAGCCGAGCAAACGTGTGCCTCCATACATAGCCTGCGTCACACTTCATGCACGTGATTATTTATTATCAACAATACTTCTATTTGAAAGTCGGTGAAATATTTTGTGTATTGAAATGAGGACAAGTAAGCCTATAGCAACATCCAGTGGTTTCACAGCTATGGGATTCATGATATTATCCCCGACTTTAGAAGGCAGTGGCCCAGTAATGACTGGACCAAGGACCTAGGCTTTGTCCCTTCCCACATAAAAGCACGCGTGGGTTAAACACGCGCACGTCTGATGGCAGTCGCTTTCTGGAACATACTGATATTCAGCCGCCGATCAGTCAGTCAGTCGAAGCCAATCCCAATATGTTTGTGAAAAAGCTAAAGGCTAAAGGATTGAAGTCAGCCGCCCGCAGGCCATAGAAGTCTCCCGTCAAGGAAATGGTGAATGATTCGGTGTATATGGGGCAAGGAGGCTTCCCCAGTTGGGAAGGATCCATGAGGATTTTCCGCACCCGAAAAAGGCCGCAGATGTCTGTCCCACCTGATGCGCCTACGGCGGATTGGGAGGGAAATTGATAGTTCTTTCCCCCTTTCCACCACTTCCTTTGCATATATAACTTGCTTAATTCACTAAAAGGTTAGATAGAGGTGGACCAATGTATACCCTCAGTTCGCTGGTGTTTAGTCCCATGTAATAGGGGGCGAGCCTGTTGCCGTCAACCGGGCACAAATCCAGACTCTGAGTTGCTACTGGGAATTTTACAGAAATACCCAACAACACTGCTCTTGCTGCATCTCTAGCGTAGCAGCCGCTCTTGGGAGACCACCAAGGGACTAGCTAGAAGATAAAACCATAGTGGCTACTCACCTAATACTTTAAAGAACTTCCCCCTAGGTCTGTGTTTACCGCTAGCTTCTAACTCTTTCTGTCGTAGCTTATCGTCTTTTCTTCTCTTCTTCCTAAGTCTTCTGAGTCTTCTTGCTTCTTCTCTAGCCGCTTCGCTTAGGTCGCGTTGATAGCGACCATACATCTGGAAAGATAGAGGATTTTATTAATTAGGTATATTATTTTAATTGTAATACAAAAATATTTTATTTTGATACTTGTTAAGAAACGAAATATTGCGCAGAACCTGGAGTAAATCAATTATGATTACTGGTTTTATTAAATTTCAGCTAAAAGTATTATAAATACTTCATAATTATTAAAATATGTTTTTGGATATTTTGCACAACACTATCTAGTCCCAACTAAGCGTAGCTTGTACCTAATATGGGTAGGTACTAGACAATAGATATAAGGTACCAAATATAATTTTGTTTTTACAAATGCCAGAAATACTTAAATTTTTATCACATAAATATTTGTTTCCATTGGGAATCCATCCCACGACCTACCACAACCCTGTTTCCCTTTTCGACAATTTCCATTTCTATCGAATCCATTTCAAGCGACCAATCCGACCTTGGACGAACTAATTAACAATTACATATTAATCAACTGCTACGGACTAAGAAAGAGAAAATACTGAAAGCCGAATTACTGAAACCTTGAATTCAGGCTCTGTTTACTGAAGCTATCGGATTATCTCTTGTGTGTAATGGAGATAATAAATCGGAAAATACTAATATTTTGTGTACCTGGTTCTTTTAACTAATGTTTGATAAAGTATGTTAATCTTGCTTAGCCTTTTTTGACTGTTTGTTTTAAATAAATGTTATTTCTTTCTTTACAACAAGTTTGGATCAGAATTCAGTTTAATTAGGGAGGCTAACATATCATCATCATCAACTACTGTCCCACTGCTGGGCACGGGTCTCCTCTCAGTATGAGAGGGATTAGTCGATAGTCCACCACGCTAGCCTAATGCAGCTTGGCAAACTTCACATGCCGTCGAGAAAATCTCTCAGGCATTGTTTCCTCACGATGTTTGTCTACACTGTTAAAGCGAGTGATAGTTACGCACATGATTTCGAAAACTCAGAGGTGCGTGCTTTGGGTTCGAACTCGAAGCCTTTGACTAAGCAGTCCAGTGGTTATTCCCCTACATTTACATGACAAACAAAGCTCTCCGCCATGGTGGTGGCGACCGGGGTTGGTTTAGTGGGTCAGAATCCCACACTCCCCGGTCTAATGCCCAGAGAAGGAAGAAAAAGGCAGTTACTTTTAAAGTACTTCTCTTTATAACATTTATGCAGATGTAGATCACGGTATTAGGTGTCCTTCAAATATTTGGATCGCAATACTAAGATGGTCATGACAAGAACATAATTAGATATGTTTGAACATTAAATTATGTCCGAAATGTATTTGTTTGTTAACCGTCTCAAGGTGTTAATAGAATTTGTCATCGGTCAATATGTTCCTGAAGTATTCACGTTGGCTGCACTAATCATTAATACGTGACACTTAGATAATTTCATCCGGCTTTCATTACACCTGATCAGCAAGATTATTTATTTTTCCAGTACCTGATAGCTTATGAGTATGACCACAATATGCCGAGTCCTAGCTAGGTCTATTTATTTTATGGCACTAAGTTGGCAAACAAGTGTACGGCCCGCCTGATGGTAAGCGGTTACCGTAGCCAATGGACGCTTGCAACATTAGGGGTACTTATCACTCGCGCGTTGCCGACCCTTTTCACACGCTTTTTGAAGAACTTCATGCTGTATTAAAAGGCATTATCCAAGGCACGCACCTCGTGACTTTTCGTAATCATGTGCATATTAATAATAAATTTTCATTCGCTTACAACGGTAAAGGAAAACATCGTGAGGAAACCTGCATGCCAGAGAGATTTCCTCAACGGCATGTGAGGTCACTAGACCAGCGTGGTAGATTATAGCCTAACCTCTCTCATTCTGAGAAGAGACCCGTGCCCAGCGGGACGATTAATGGGTTGATGATGATGATGATTAGTGATTAGGTACCTACCAGTGGCGTAGCGTGCCCCGTATAAAAATTTGTTTGGGAGCCCTTAAGGTGAATGCTCCAGGGTAGCCCGCGAAATTCAAATTTCCGTACGTTTTTTGCAATTTGCAGCTGAGTATCGGATATTTTATTAATAGAAACTAAATTCGCGGTACTGGCATGTATGTATTTATATCATTATATTAGTTAAATTTATCAATGTAACCCACTAAGTTAAAATTTATATTAAACGTAAAGTTATTATTAAAATGGCACATTTTCTCTTTTCTCTAAGTTAGACAATTATATTGAAGGTTTTAATAAGTATAATTGTGTAAATACATACATGCCAGTACCGCGAATTTAGTTTCTATTAATAAAATATCCGATACTCAGCTGCAAATTGCAAAAAACGTACGGAAATTTGAATTTCGCGGGCTACCCTGGAGCATTCACCTTAAGAAGGGTAAAGATTTCTCACAAAAGAAAAGAAAAATGTTTGCATAAAGTTAAAAGAAATATTCCCCGGTTGAATGAAGTAAATGACTTAAACAGGCAATCCCGCAGCCCGCGATAACTGATGTAGGTTGTTGCCAACTTTTGAACGCACGCTTTACGCGGGAAAATAAGAATTTCTTTTTTTTTTACTTTTGTCATTTCTGAAAAAAAAATGGGAAGATTTTATACATTTTTGCATACGCACGTCGGGGGCCCCGTATAATTCATACGGCAGATACGGCCGTAGCTACGCCCCTGGTACCTACTAATCACGATCTCAGTAGCAGATCCACATCACAATAGAAAATTAGTGAGTTCCTTTCGTTACATCATAGGTAGATACATGGTTTAACCAAAACAAACTTAATAAACACCCAGGTGCTAACCATGTTTAGAACGTACTACTGGCATTGGGCAGTTATCTGAAATACGGTCATGGATTATAAGTACTGGGAACATTTGAGCTGTACATGAACCGATGTATCAAACCAGAGGACCAAGGCCCTGTTCAATAAAGCTGACAATTCGACATTTATGTCAAAAAATTACAAAATTGTAGAGTTGTCGCGCTTAAGCTGTTTAATAAAAGTGACAAATATGTCGAAAATCGACATTGTGAAATCTTGACATATTTGTCATTTAAAGACCCGTCTAATATAAAACCGACATATTATGTCAAAAAACCACAGTCAAATTAGTTCTGACAATACAATTGTCAAAACTAATTTGACTGTGGGTTGTCGTGAATTTTCCACAGTGACAATTTTGTCAACTGTAAGTTTTATTAAAAAGATATATTGTCGAATTGTCACTTTTTGACATATGTCGGACTTGTCGAATTGTCAGCTTTATTAAACAGGACCCATTGGTATGGTTAATGGGGTCACCATTAATGGTCGTTGAAGACAACAATCTTTGCAATGTAATAAAGGTAAAAGATATATGGTAAAGTACATTAGATGGCTCATGATGTCAGTTCCGAGATCATCGATTCATTCCATTCTCAGTCATAATATTATTTGTCTATACGTCTGTGGATACGACCTAGATGGAGGTGGCGTGACGAACTCGACTCCCACGGATCCCACTGGATCTTTAAGTCAACAGTCAGAGCAGCTTGGAAGGAGGGAAGGGAGGCCTTTGCCCAGCAGTAGGAGAAATTGGGCTAGTAAAAAAAAATACGTCTGTGGTCTAGTGGTTCGAGTACCGCACTGCTGATCACGAGGTCGATTTCGATTCCCACAGGACACAAATATTTATGTGATGAACATAGGTGTTTGTTTGCCTCAGTGTTTCTTAAATAATTTAAGTATGCAGGCATACAAAATACTGGATTAAAATGAACCAAAACGACAGCCTACGACTTGAGCTTTCGTTTTTATTTATTTTAATATATTTTTCTCTACGATTTTTACGACCGGGTTGAAGTTGGCTGGTGTCAACTTTAGGCCGGACAAAAAGATTGTCAAGAACTGTAATTGTTATTTTTAATGAAGGAAAAAATCGGCTGGCGGGCAGGATTCGAACCTGCGTCTTCTGGTTCGGTACACCAGACGCTTTGACCACTAAGCTACCGCGAGACCGAAAGTCGGGCCGCGAGCCAGTCGAAATCTTCCTTCACATTCTAATTTACATCTTAAAGGTGACGTAGCGACATTTTTTCCTTCATTAAAAATAACTTGTAACCTTAGCATGAAAAATACTTTTAAAAAAATACAAAAAGATAGAGAACTGTACTTGTTACATCTCAACACAGTCCATTCCGGTGAATGTTTCCATACCGATATTATGATAACAACTGTCGCCTACATGCGACGCAGTACAAACCTCCTAAGTAATCAAGAGAAATCTGGTGCGGAGAGGTCAAAACTAAACGGATCCTAATAATACACGTTACGTGCTACTACAATTAAAGCTGTAATTAGAGTCAGGGATGCGTGGGCGCCGCTATTTATAGCCCGTCTGTGTGCATACGTTTTTATATTCAATGACTAAATGGAATTCCTGGAGCTATTTTCTGGTGATGATCTTAAGCAGTGATAACCTAGTGATATAATATTGAATGCCTTTAAACCTAAACTATTGGTGTGGAAGCAGGAAATCGAAAATTGACCTAAAGAAAGTCTAGTTAGAAAAATCCTGACATTGTAATAAGGATAGTTTTTGAATAACCAGGGCACAGCATAATTTGAGTTACTTTATAGAGTTGAGGGGCTCGTGGCTAAGCTATAACTACGCTGATCAACCGATCTGCAAGGTTAAGCTACGCTTGCCGAGGTCAGCCTGTGGATGGGTGACCATTATTAACACATCGAGACCCCTCCGTGCCTCGGAGAGTACGTAAAGCCGTCGGTCCTGGTTGTCATACGAACACCTATGATAATCGTTAGTGGTAGTCAGAAGCCCAAGAAGCCTGACAACCAGTCTATCCTTTGAATATCGGTATTACCTAGAAATTGGGTTGCGGAGGTCTGATGGCAGTCGCTCCGTGTAAAATACTGATATTCAGCCGCATCTAGTTAGACTGGAAGCTGACCCCAACATGGTTGGGAAAAAGGCTAAGAGGATGATAGCATAATTTGAGTAAGTGCCACTGCTATGCTTGAGGACTCGGATTATGTGTGTCTTTGGTCTTCTACTGTCTTTTGGGTTTTTCTTTTGGGAAATTCCCAGAAAATTGAGTTTGGATTTGTGTCTGGTTATTAACAAGGCTTACATATTGTACTGCTTCTGAAGGTTTCTTCAGGAAATACATGCATGATGACAATGTTATTTGGATTATAATGTAGAACAATATATCACTATATATAACAACAAATATATGAAAACCAGTGGCATAAGATAATCTTAATCTGTGCAAACTGTCTCAGTCCGAAGGCTACGTTAATCGGCCCCGTGATCACGTGATTATCTACGTAACCAACGTTATCTTAAGCCGTAGATCCTTCCGTATACATATATACTGTTTGAAATTCTACGGTAAACAGTGGCAAGTACTTTTTAATTGCCCAGAAGCGTTCGCCTTAGGTTTTGTGTCAAGGATTTTTTAACGGAGACATATAACTTTAAAAAAGTTTTATACTTATAGCAAAATCTGTGATTATGGAATTCCGAATACCACTTTTCAACGTTTAATTAACTTTCCGCCATTTTATCGTTTAATTATTTCTCATAAATTTACTTCTACTTCTAATTTTCTATTTCCTTAATCTAATTTACTACTATCTTCTTCACTGGAACCATATATTTTACCGGGATAAAAAGTAGGCTATGTGCTATTCCAGACTATAATCTATCTCTGTGCCATCAAGATCCGTTCAGTAGTTTTTGCGGGAAAGAGTTAACATCCATCCATCCATCCATCCATCTTCACAAACTTTCACATTTATAATACTAGTAGGACAAACTAGCTTTCCGCCAGCGGCTTCGCCCGCGTAGTCTCCGTTTTTACTATTGTCCAAGCATTTTTTTTAATAGTATTAAAACCTTATTGTGTATTTTCAATAAAACTTGCTTTCTTTCTTCTATCTTTCTTCCTTACGTGAACCTTAAGGAACATACAAAATAAATAAATAAATATCTTGGGACATTTTTACACAGCACCCTCTAGTCCCAAACTAAGCAGAGCTTGTACTATGGGTACTAGACAATGGATATAATACTTATATACTTTTTTTCTCGTAAATATATACTTATAATATATAAGAAACACACAGACAAACACAAACACCTAAGTTCATCACATAAATGTTGTGTCTTGTGGGAATCGAACCCATGACCTCGTGATCAGCAGTCCGGTACTCGAACCACTAGACCACAGACGTCGTAAAAAATAAATAAATTAGCCGAATTGGTCCAGCCATTCTTGAGTTATGCGCTTATCAACATTCATTTTTATTTATATAGAAGATAGATAGATATATAAACATAAAATACTATAATATACTTACATATAACAATAAAACTATCACTATTGCACACTAACCCAGTAAGTATAAGATTTATCGTTCTTATAACTGCTTTTTTATCTCAAGTACCTATATTTAACGTGTCAACAACTTAATCCAGTTAAAAAGTAATAAATAACAACAAAAAATCTCTCTTTGTATTCATGAATAAGCTTCTCATTACATAACAAGTCGCTTAACTTGTTGCGCCAAGGTTATAAGAAAACTGCAAACAGCGCTGCGCACGCGCATGTGACGTCACAAGTCAGTGAACCCGAGCGAAAAGCTCGTGGACTCAAGAAGTCTTGATTCAAGAGTGTTATTTTCTGGTCTGGGTTTTACGTGATTAGATTATTTGATCCCAAAAAAGTAGTGTTTTAATGTGATCTGGGTTATCAATAGTCTTGATTATTCTCCGAAAGGTTTGGCAGACGTACTAATGTAATAGGGGACGAGTTTATTGCCATTAACCGGGCATAATTCCAAACTCCGAGACAAGTTTACGGCCTCCTTTAGTTTATACCATCAGTGGAGTTTCATCATTATAAAACCATTTACTATCTTATAGCTGGGAGTGGATCACCTCTCAGAATGAAGAGGTTAGGCTATAATCCATCATCATCTTCCTGCCTTTGTCCCAATTTATTTGGGGACGGCGCTGCTTATCCTTTACTTCGACTCATTTCTGTTAATTACGCTGATCAATTAATCTCCAAGGTAAAGCTACACTTTCCGCGGTCAGTCTGTGGATCAGTGACCATTCCTAACACATCAAGACCTCGTAGCCATAAAGCCTTTAGTCTCAGTTGTCATACAAAATACCTATGAAAATCGTTAGTAGTAGTCAGAAGCCCAAAAAACCTGATCTACCAGTCTATCCTTCGAATGTCGGTATTGCCCAGAAATTATTGCGGAGGTTTGATGGCAGCCGCTTCGTGTAAAATTCAGCCAAAACTGGTTAGACTAGAATTCTACTCCAACATGGATGGGAAAAAGCTAAGAAGAACTTCTCTTTTAGCCGTCACCTCCTCATTCACTCCCTGTCCCGTCATGTCGACCTTATCACAATCCTCCGCTCTTAATTTGCCTGGACAATTGCAGCAATTCTTTTAACATCATCAGCCCGTATTCGTCCACTGCTGGATTTAGGCCTCTTTTAGTGAACGCCACAGAGCTTGATCTTCAGCTCTTTTCATCCAGTTGCTGCCAGCTGCCTTCTGCAAGGCGTCACTTGACTTAGCCGGCGCCAGGCAAGTCACCTGACATTATTTTCAACAGCAAGACTCAATCAGTGTAAATATAGCACCATAGAGCAACGGATGTAGATTATGATCAAGAAAACTAATTAGATCTCAGGATCTCACACGTATTTGCACAATAACAGAATCTTATGTAAGGTCTTACGGCTGAATCGCTGCGAATAAATCAAATGGTCACGAGCTATAATTTGTCCACGGAGGAATAAGCTAATGGAGGGACGATACACGATTACTAAAAAGGTTACATGGTTATAAAACTCTTTGGCAAAAATTTGTTCTGGAAGCCTAAGATTTTTTTGCGTCAATTAAAATTTAACTTAACTGAAGTACAGCAGCCAGCTTTGAAATACGTAACCGGACTAAATAGGTTGGAACTTAATTTTCGTGACGGAAAGTATTTAGTTCACCCATAATAACACGCATACATCAACACAACTTTTTACAGGGCCAAAAGCTGTGCTGCAAAGACTGACTAGTTCTTTCCTGTTATGTACAACCTGGGACTCTACAAGTCACGAGTGAATAGATGCTTCTAGACAAGCATGCTTTATCGTCAACTGCATTAAAATCAGATCAACGTTATTAAATTAATTAAAATATCACATGGAGCCTCCATTCGCTCACTCCTCTGCTCCCCGCTTCTAACTACCCACACTCGACACAATAGTTGCAATTATACATAATGTGAGTTATGCTAATATGGCGTTTATATATAACGATGGTTTTATGTGAATATTATGAGAAAGACCGGCTGACTTCAATGTTCTGACGGTTAATTTTATTGGTAACAAAGATTACTCGATATTTGCAAAAATTGCGTGGTATTGTGTCAAACTAGCGGCATTGAGTTTAATCAGTTTTGTACGTTATTTAATGTACCAGTGATTAGTACTTGGTAATTTAGATAATTAGGTAAGACCTATTTTACAGTGAATAGAATCTTTAATGTACTTATTTGTGGTGGCTGCCATCTTGGAATTGAAATTTATCATTGTATAGTATTCTACTAGTCAAGCCCTTTCATTTGATACCCATATTGAGGGAGTTGTGAAAAATAAGTAATCCGCCATTTTTTGGCGGCGGCCATCTTGGATTTTCATCAAACATACATAAGAACACTCCCGATTAATTCACATTTCAAACAAAAAAGGAAAGTTAGAATCGGTGCCTACGATGCCACAGACAGACACATATAGACACATCAAACTTAAAACACCCCGTCGTTTTTGCGTCGGGGGTTAAATACAGCATTTGCCTTTCCTTGCCACAAGTATAGCTTATGGTTTGGTTTTCGTGACATGACCATGATGGCAGCAGTAAGAAAGACCGAAATAATATCCACAACGGAATCTGCCTCGTCCGTCTACTGCTACGCTAGAGGTCCTGGGTTCTTCGCGGGTCTAGCAAAATATTTTTTAATTATTTCAAAATATTTTTTTAGTGTACTTGTAAAATTCCCAATATAGCAGCTCGGAGTCTGGATTTGTGCCCGGTTGATGACAATAGGCTCTCCCCGTATTACATGGGATCTAAACATACTGGCGAAATGTGGGTGTCCATTAGTACGGCCTCTGCCTAACCCTTCGGGGAATACAGGCGTTATGGATGGAATCTTTTTGAAGATTAATTTGTAGGCATATTTACGCTGTGTTAATTATACAAATACTTAAACGTGTAAGCAGTAGTCGTACCTATGTAGATAGTAACACAATCTATTTGAAAAACTAATCTTACGAGTAGTATTTATTCTAACATGACTAACACAGGTATTTGAGAAATTATAAGCTTTTATTTACTGAAATATGACGTCAAACAATTTTTTTATGACGCATTATGGACATAACTTAGTTTTGGATGCAAGTGTTGGTATGTAATGTACGATTCTAATGATCGCGGCTAGGAAGTTAGCCACTCGCTGCGCAGTACCCTACCTCTCACCCCCGCTGTCACATAAATTCGTTACTGCGCAGCGACTCGCCTCATGTTCCGAGCTGCCATTAAGTTTGATTCGTACTGATGCTTTGGACTACACAAAAAATACGCCATTGGTATTGTTAAAGGACATGAAGCGTTTTTGTTGGTTGTTTCACATGTGTTGTTTTATGTAACGTAGCATGCGCGTACGGTAAAATTAGTATGTTTACAATAATATTGATTTCTGTTCAGTTTCAGCGTAAAAGCCTTAAAATGGCACGGAAACAAAAATACCTTGTATAATGTATATTTACTGATTATATTTCTTTTTGAGAAGTGTAGCGCAATATCTAACCAGGATTTTCCTCTGGATATTTATAGTTTCAGGTAATTGAGAAAATTTCTTAATTGCACGAGGAAATATGGTTTCCGTGTAATTTTTGCAATCAGATGAGGAAGCATTTAGCTTATACAACAGGTAAAATTAGTGTTGTGTTCTGTATTACAGCGGCCATAGTCTCCACCGTTATATAGTGGCATTTCTAGGCATTCCAAAGACAAGTCAAGCTACTATAAGAGCTAGTAGTGCAGCAGGTGCCGAGGGCGTACCCAAGGCTCTCGCTTCCATGAAAATTTGGGATTCAGCCCGACGAGACCACAGTTCTAGAACAGTTCACATGTGTGCTTTCAATATCATATCACATCACATCTATAATAACTCACTTGTACAATTCAAAAATACTATTGCTAAGTTATTTTTCCGATAAATTGTAATTAACTTATTCAGCTTAATTTAATAATTTAATATTGTAATTTAATAATTTAATATTGTATTTTCCACTGACATTTATAAATTATTGTAATCCTAATTATCTATTTTTTGTCATTAGAAAGTCATGCTGTGTGCACATACCTTTGGAGTCACAGTCTACTATGTCTTATTGATATTATTTATAACTGATTTGTACAATACTGTAACTCTGTTTTGTGTACCTATAAAATAAAATAAAATATAGATGCCACTGATGCAAGGCAAGACCTGGCACATCAAAAGGATCAAGCAACTGCCGGTCCGCAAGAAGAAAGTGGTAAAGTCTTTCAAATTCCTTCGTTTTTCTTTAAAACCCAACATAAGCCTGATTAGCTTGAACATCAAGGACCTCTATTTTAAGTTCAACAATAAGCAACTACTTTCAAATTGTCAATAATACAACGGAACAATGGAAACCAAGGATAATATCTACCATCACTTAGTGGTCAGGTAAGAATACTAAATTTATGTAATGGCTAGAGCAAATTGTTTACGAAACCGCAGAAATCAATAAGTACATAGAAATACTAACTTTGCTATAAATAATTTATTATTAGATATTTCTTGTTAGTGTAATATGACGCAAGTTTATGCTCAGTAACACGGCAAGACATTAACACGAAGTGGTCACCTGCTTCTCATTTGGTAGGTCTGTGCTTAATTATGCTAGAGATACCTTTTGACTCTAGAGGACCAGTCCTTCTGATGGCATTCAGAAGAGTTCTGGAATCCGTAGGTTGCACCAATGCGGCATTCATAAACATGGCAATCTCGTCTTAATATTTAGGTACTTAAAGCTTTAATCCAGGGCAATTGCCAAGTGACATATGGCATACCATCGCGCTTGTATTCCTAAAAGGCTTTAATATGTTGTTAAGCAAAAATTCGTCAGGTGTTTTAGGACCATATAATAGGGGTGAATTTGGCCATTAATCGATCACAAATCCAAACTCTGAGCAGCTTCGGAGACCCAATAACAGAGTGTGGTTCTGACACTCGGAAGTAGTGTTAGCTACCATCGCAGCAATAAGGTTGTCGTTGACAGTAAATACTCTATTATCCTCCATATTTATCCACCATGCTTTAGTTATGTAAGTTCTAAAACAAATACTCTTCGTCTTGTACCAGTTAGCGCAGTTCCAACAGTTTGGCAAAACTAGCTTAATGTAAATGACACAATTACATTAGCAAACATGGGTTACGTTACCGGACGCAATGATTCCACGGACCAAGACCATAGCCTAAGGTATTCAAACAAGATATTCCCTAACCTGAATCTTTCCACAGTGAAAATCAACGCTTTGCAGTTTTAGCAAGGCTCGAAAATCAGAAGACTGTGAAAGAAAGGAAAGACGAGAAGGACGCAGGAAAGACGATACAATTAGGTAGGCTAGGTAGATACTGCCGGGGTCGTGTGTTGAATGTAATCATGAGTTCCATTGCCCATGGTTATAGAATAACACACCATAGACCATAGAACAAGGACCAAAACACCATGATCCATAAGACGAACACTATATCGAACGCTTTTGCCGAATCCAAATTTCCAATACGTTGTGTGCAATTTTTATGACTGTTTCATTTCGTGATTCTTGATTGCCAATTTGGACAATTTCTTTTTGTGTTATTCTGTAAGGAAATTCTAAGTAGCGACCTGCAGATTAGATTTATATCTGGATTAGATAGGTAAATACCAACAAACTGTGCCTATACTGCAGTAGACAGTAGCAGCAGGTTATGGTGTGTTTTATACTCGTAGTCACTTTAGCTGTCTCGGGTTCATCTAGATTTTCCCAATTCTGAGGTAATTTATCAAATTCCTTATTAAGCGGATATCTATATCTTAGGAACCTATCGGCCAGATTTCAAGGTTTTAGGTCTTTTAGTTATAAGTATTTCACTTTTATGTGTAGACGATAGCTCTTTGAGGAGAACCATTGTGTAGGAAACTAAGATTAGACTTATAGGCCTGAGCGGACATCTCGGATCCTGGGCCTCAAGTTACAAAGTTAAACACAACACCTGTGCTAATTCAGGCCTATTACACAATTGTCTTCTGCACCGTGGGAGGGAAGGAAATACCGTCTGATGAGGTAAATTTCTCAATTACCACAAGTGGCGCGCGTGAAGCGAGAACAAAAGGATTGTCATTTGTTAGTTTTGTGTTTCAAGGGATAAATATATCAAGTATTTATGGTACTTAATTTTAATTTCTGGAAGAATACTCTTGTTACTGTATTATATTTTAAAAGGTGTATCTAACGAGTTTCTCCCCGGCTCTCATTCAAACTTACAGTTAGTTTTTGATTTTATATATGGCCTTTTTTTACTAGCCCATTTTGTCCCACTGCTGGGCAAAGGCCTCGCTTCCCTTTTTCCAAGCCGTTCTGTCTGTTGACTTAAAGATCCAATCTCTCTTGTGAGAGTCGAGTTCGACGCGCCACCCCTGTCTGGGCCGACAGGCTTTATATGGTCTACTTGAAATAAAACATTGCAGGATTGTTAACAGTTTGAAATTGAACTCCTAAATCATTACAAAGAGAAGGAATAACGCTTGCGCATTGAATGTTAAGCCCAGAACTTCTCGTAAGACAATCCAGTGGAACATTGGTTTTTATTTGAGTAGGCAAGATGTGACCCTTCACTTAAAAAGAATTTTAAAAGACCTTTGTTGTTCACAAAATTGACTTCTTTCATTGTCTTAAAGCTCGTCAGTTAGGAAGCGCCAGTGCAATCCCATAACCTGTATGTGTCTTAAATCACGAGTGTAATTTAGGGGGTCCTAATTTTTTCAGCTAAATAGACCTATTTCACAGTGGTAGTAGCATTGACATTAACCTCAGGAGTTGCGTGCAGAAGTCTTGCCATTACCGCTTACCTCTATCCTGTTTGGACAATCTTAACTAGGTAAATGGGTTCCGTATTCAGTAAGGACGTCCGTGTCTTGTCATGAGTGTCATCTTGATGTTTTATGCTGTTGTCAGTGGTTTTTATCTTTATATATTATTATATTTTTTTATACGAGGGGCTAACCGATCTGCAGGGTACGCTTGCCGCGGTCAGTCTGTGGATGAGTGACCATTCTTAACACATTAAGACCCCTCGGTAGCTCGGAGAGCACGTAAAGCTGTCGGTCCCAGTTGTCATACGAACACCTATGACAATCGTTAGTGGTAGTCAGAAGCCCAAAAAACCTGAAAACCGATCTCTCCTTCAAATATTGGTGTTACCCAGAAACTGGTTTTCGGAAGAGACATTTTATGTAAAGAATCAATATTTTAAAAAAATACAAGGAAAAATAAAATCGGCGTGTCAAGGGCTTCCGCAGGACGCGGGTTATGTGTCAAAATTATAATAAAATGCATTTTCGAAAATTTATTTTAATAGGGCAATATTTAGGTGTAGGTAAGGTTGGCACACGAAAAAGTACTGATCACAAATATGTCGTCTTTGTAATGGTGTTGTTTGTCTCTGTCCTATAAGTATGTGTGCGTCAGCGCATCAACGAAAGACAAGAACAAGTGGTGGGTATTTTTATTCGATTTCCCCCGGGAATTTCCTTGAAGTGGGATTCTTAACGTTATTTAAGTCGGAGAATCTTTAATTGATAGTTATGATTTTTTTCCGGGAATATTTCCAGATATCATATTACGAAGAATGGACCATACAGTATCTATGTATAACCATGAGAATTAAGGAGAATTGTTCTAGCATGTTTAAGTCCCATGCAACAGGGGACGACCCTATTGTCATCACCCGGGCACATCCCCAGCTTTTATTCGAAGAATATTTACATACAGAAAATTCCAACAACGCTTTGTTCGACCCGGGAATTGAGCTTTGAGAGCTTGTTTAACCATATTCTAGCTCCTAATAAGTTTTCATTACTTGGCAGATAATTTTATACAAATTTTGTTCTATTTTCGAACTTATCGGCGGTTAGGGGCTATCGCAAGGTGGTGAAAGAGGCCCTTAAATAAATTGTTGTGCTAGTAGATACATTAAGGCTCTCAGTATGTTAGTACAGTCGACGAAAAAGATAAGTAGGTAGGGAGATACAGTTCTCGCCAAACTTATTGTCCGGGTTGAAATTGGCGCTAGCTAACTTTAACCCGGCCGTAAAAATCAGAGAAACAAAAATATTAGATTGTAATAAATAAAAACGAAAGCTCAAGTCATAATCGGTCGTTTTAAATTATTCTAATCCAATATTTTTCTTTCTCCGATTTTTACGGCCGGGTTAAAGTTAGCTAGCGCCAACTTCAACCCGGACAATAAGTTTGGCGAGAACTGTAATTACATGTGTTTTGACAAAGATTGTGCAATAATGTATAACGCAAAATATGTAAAAGTATTGTTACCTGCTAACACACCAAACTCTTTAGCAGATAACAATTTTGTTTAGGTATAACACAATCTTTGTCAAAACACAGATTGCCTGTATACCTATATCTTTTGTTGATTGTACATTATGGCTTACTGATCACGACTTCCTCCAAGTTTTATACATATAAGCAGTTCATAATAAGTCCATCGCCAATCATTTGTCGTTATGTAGATCAAGTTCACTGCAAGGCGCTTGACGGCACGTCAATCAATAGGAAATTATACATATATCTATACTATTATAAAATTGTAAAAAAGTCGTTTCTGTACATTGAAGATATTAAAAAAAAAACAATTGGGTTAGAGTATATAAACGATCGCGAACCCAAAAATGTGATTTTTAGAATTCTTGTCTGTTTGTCTGTTTGTTAGGGGTTGGCGCTAAACCTACTGAATAGATTTGAATTTTGTGTTAACTGTTGTAAAGCATAATTTCCAACTTAAAAACTGATGTAAAGCTTTTTTCAATTATTTGTATAGAACCTCAGATACAGCTTGACCTCTCTGTTGTATGCAAGCCCATAGAAAGAAGAGATCATCATTGTTGGTTATTGATTTTTGATTTTCTATTTAAAAGTCCATCGTTCAACTAAAAAAATGAGGTATATCTCATTCCACTCGGTTGCGTAGATGCGGAGATAGTGCTTGACCTCTCTGTAGTATGTATTCCTATTGATATAAGGGATCATTATTGTTGGTTCTTTAATTAAGTTGTCATATGCGAAGAAATCGTGATTGTTGATTAGTTATAAACGTTTAAAGTGGTATAGACTTAAATTAAACAATAGTTGTAAAGTTTGGTTAGAATTACGAGTTATTACGACTAACTGAAGCTTCCGTTTTCTTTTACACATATATTCACAAACACATATTTTCACAAACAGCAACACCTCAGTACCTCATAAAGTACCTCAATACCGAGACTAATTGTCGACCGGAATCGAACCCACAATATTCATTGAGCTTAGCGCCGTTATAACTTAGTCACGAGGCCCTTTTTACAAACCTCTAAAACACTACTTCAAAATACAAGTTTTTTATGAATGGGTTCAATTTCTAATCCTAATTTTGTTTCTACATCCACGTAAGCGAAGCCGCGGGAAAAAGCTAGTTTGTAATATATAAATACCACATCATATTATTAAATAGTCGTATTTAGGTGTTATCTCAAACTTGTAAGTAATAATCTTTACTAATATTATAAATGCGAAAGTAACTATGTCTCTCTGTCGCTTTTACATTTTGTCTAGTGTAGGTGTACAGTAGGTATACGTATTTATGCTCGACTGTACACCGATACGGGACTAATTAACCGTAGTAGGTCATACATTATAAGTAAATTAAAAATTTAAAAAACCCGAGTTTAAAAAAATCGCCATGTGGTGGCGGCCATCTTGGATTTGAAATTTATCATAGTGTGTAGAATTTCACTACTCAAGCCCTGTCATTTGGAATTCATATTGAGGGAGGGAGTTGTGAAAAAAATATCTAATTGTTTATTTTGTGGCGGCGGCCATCTTGGACCGATTTTCATCAAACACAACTAAGAACACCCCGTCGTTTTTTGCGCCGGGGGATAAAAATATTCTTACGACGCGATAATCAAACCCACAACCGTGCCGCAACAGTCGATCGCTCGCCACCGCACCCCCAATAGTTCTACCGTTTAGCAACAAGTAAACTAATTAATTAATCAGTTCTTGCACTTTGATTCTAATTATCACTTTCCCTACAGATAATAGTCATATGATGTTATTTATGTGTTATTGTTGTTATTAATGTCATACGTGTCATGTTTATACAGTTATATGTACTATATCGCGGGTGAATACGCGCATGATAAACTTGGGGTTGCCCCGTAAGTATTTTGTTTTTTTTTATTTGTACCGGTTGTGATAATAATTTGATAAGTACATTCAAATTCAATTCCAATTCAATATATTTTATTTCAATTGGACCATATAAATAGGCACTTTTTAATAGTCAAACTAGTTGCACGGTTCCAAAAAGTGGGACCTATGGAGAAGACCGAGAAACTACATACACACTCTTTTAAAAAAAAATGAGTCACAATGAAATTTTACACACAAAGTACGAGTATAACAGACAGAAAAATCCGATAACATTTTGCTTGACACGGGAATCGAACTAATAAAGCAATCTGTTTCCATTACCGGACACAAACTCCAACTCCGAGCTGCTTGGTTTTATATACCTAAAACGGATCAGCTAAATGTAGGTTACATTGCTACAATTCTTTTTACCCTTCGCGGATACCGTCATATGAAAAAAAGAAAAAAAAATACATATTTTTTCGACATGATCATTGTCCAAGTTCGGTGATCATTCTGTGTTGTAATTGTTGCTATGTGATGTGTTCCGACCTTAATTAGTTTTAGGGTTGTCACGAACTAGTTTCTATTTTTCTTAAACACAATATTACTGGTACCTAAATGTATATTTTTATTGTGACACAATGGAATCCCATTTTTATTTTTGGGTGTTACGAAACTGATATCTTTTTCAAAATATAATACAGTTACCATAACAACACAATGCAACTAATAAATTTTATATGCGGTAATAAAAATCTGTAACATAAAAGTGTCGTTTCTTCAAGGTTTAGTTACTTACATAAATTAAAGTTTTTGGGTCAACCTGCTTGTTATAACCACCTTCAAAGTTTTTCAGTAAATCTTTTTTAGTAGCATTAAGTTTATTGTGTTCGTGTGAAATAATATTATCCATGTATGGTCAAAAAATATAGAACAACCTCAGCATTATTCAAGAATATGGTAATAAATGTTTACAATATGGCACCTACTTAGTTTTTTAAATAAATAATAATATCCTGGGACATTTTTACACAGCACCATCTAGTCCCAAACTAAGCAGAGCTTGTACTATGGGTACTAGACAATGGATATAATACTTATATACTTTTTTTGTAAATACATACTTATAATAAATAGGAAACACCCAGACAAACACAAACACTTTAATTCATCACAATAAATGTATGTGTCCTGTGGGAATAGAACCCACGACCTCGTGATCAGCAGTCCGGTACTCGAACCACTAGACCACAGACATCGTTAAGTTTTGATATCACATAAAAAAACTCCACCTAAATACATCACCATTATTTACTACCAGGCACCTAGTTAATATCCAATTCTTTCTAAGACACCGTGTTTTAAAAATTCACTAAAAAAAGAAACTGGTAAGTGCCATCCCTAAAATTCGCACGTTCAAATTAGGGAGCGACACGAAATATCAATCATCACATGATCGAGTGTTAATCACTGCCAATTAATAATTAGTATTCTCACATAAAACGGGGATATTAGCACTTCGCTGATCACGTGCCCATGCGCATCTTTGAGTCATCATGGCGGATAATTTAAACGTACACAGCAATTTATCCGTATCCAATGTAATTTTTTTTATGTTTAAATATTTAGAACCGATACCTGGCCCAAGTAATTTGGAATAAGGGCAGGAAGATGATGATGTTTACAATATTAGACATCATTTTTACAAGCAGTTCTATTCTAGCATAAATAGATGCGATCTAATAATAATATAATATTCATCACCCAAACGTTTGCACTATCTGAACGACTATTCACAACAAAATTGTAAATACAACATGATTTTTTAAAAGGAGTGTTTATGGAGTTTCTTGCAGTCTCTTCTCCATGAGACCCACTTTTTGGAACCGTGAAATTAGTTCGATTTTTTAAATTATCTATGGTCTAGTTGAAATAAAACATTTGACTTTGACAATCCCTCTGCTCTAGTGCGTACGGACAGCAATACAGATACTATAACAGAAATGATTCAGTATTTAAGATTCTCTTCAAAATTACTTGCAGCTTACATAACATCTAAAAGGTTTTGTGATAATATTAAAATGACTTTCTTCGTTGTCTAGCTAGGTATTTAGTTAAATAGGTTTTCCTCGTCTCATTACTAAGATTGTAATTAGCATAATTGGTACAACTTTAAGAAATGATTGGCGGTTACGTTTTCAATAGATTTTTAGAGTGTTTTATTTTTAACTTGACTTTTGTAGAATAATTTGAAGTATTTCAAATGCCTGATATATATGGAAAAGAAGGTTCCAGATAAAAGAATTTTGGGACGGAGGAATTTTGGACGGGAAGAAGCCTTTTTGGGACGACCCTGAGATACGTACTCAGAGTACTCACTAAAAAAAATATTTAAATTATATAGTAATTTTAGTTATTAGTATAATTTATTAGGGTCTTTTAGTTTTGTTTCTAATTTCTTTTTCATTTATAAATGCTATTATTTGGGCCTTTTTTTATAAAGGCTGTCACACACCTTGCTCATCGCAACATATAAAAACAAATATTGTTTTACAGTAATGATGCGAAACCAGTTTTAAGTACATTATGTAAAGGTTGATAATACATCCTTAGGAACGCAAAAAAGGGTTCAGTTCATTATGTTGCGTTTAAAGTTTAGACAATTCTATTGAACTCATGTTAAGGTGACTCGAAGGACCACGTAATTCCGACGCACTTCAACAAATATTTTGTTTGATGGAAAATAATTTTGATTATTGCAAAAAGCTATTAATCATGTTAAAAATATTATTATGTTGGTATGAACATATTTTTTATAAATATTGTTTTTTGTAGATGTTTCAATTAAAAATACATTAATTCGGTAGGGCTGTATAAAAAATAATAAGTAATAATAACTCTTTGTACTTATTTTTTGTTACAAAAAATATAATGACTGAGACCAAAGATATTAAGATTTTGAGTGTCATCAGTATTTAAATTAATCCTGGTATATTATCCATATTTTCGATATGGGAGTCTGATAGTATCTACCCAAGGCGATAGCATTTTAACACTACCGGAAAATTGAGATAAATGACAATGCCTTATATGCTACAGAAATAATATCGATAATTAATTGTGCAAACTTATTGTTTTGTCATCTGTCCAAATTAGTTCATGTAAATTACAATACAGCAACAAATGTTGAGAGCAAAAACTATCGTTAAACGCGACATTTACTTTAAAATCGGGTTCTATTTTTTACACTGTATTTTGGAACAGGTTTTGAAGACGAATTTTATTCAAAACGAAAGGCTCTACTCAGGCTTCGGCTTGGTAGGCTAAGAGCTTACTATAATAATATTGTTTTCGACCAGACATGCTCAAATGTTAACACTGAAGCACATGTCAAAGATTTACTTACCAATGATTCAAATATGCTTAAATAATAATATATCTGTAGGTATTAGCATCATTCTTTTCACGTAAATAGTAAGAATCAGCTGAGGGAAGTGGAAATCGTAGGCGCATCCGCAGGCGTACACTACTCAGACGTTGTTAAGGTGGTTATGACATCTTTTGCACAAATATTTTAAATGGTTGAAAACAATGATCCAGATTTACTTCAGGTCGAAGAAGGAAAATGTGACATCAGTGACCAGTTTGATTTGTTGAATAGAGTTGTGATTTATTTTCTTTTCACCGACGAAAAAACTAAGAATTTGTATTCGTAACAGGATTTCTGTACTAACAAAAATCTTAGGAATGCTGGATTTTCAAGAGCTAGTGTGTTAGTGTTTTTTTAAGCAGTGTAGTTTTATAAAGTAGGTTGAAAACTCATAATTTCGGTTTGCTACCTCATTTCTGTAAGTGCGTTATTCAAAGGTACATAAAGTGGATATTTTTGCAAGTGGCAACATTCTGTGTATTCTGATTTATCTAACAAGAATTTTATTATTATGATTATGAAAAGCATAGATACCGTTTGCTTCTACTATTTAGGATGGGTTCACGTGATTTGTGATTATTTTAATAGTTTTATAACTTAAAATCACATCAACGTGCGTGCATTAGGATTTAAGTTGTACCAACATTTAATGTGTAACGCCGTAGACAAAAGATTTGATAACACAACCTAAGAATGAGTCCAGTGAACGGGAGGAATTTTGCGACTAAATTATGTGTCGAAACTGTTCAGTGTATCATTCTGTTTTTTTTTCTACTTACCAAAGTGCTCAAGTAGCTGTGTCCTATCTCATCCTCGGAGGTTTCTCCCGATACCAGGGTCTGCCTCTTCCACTTCATCGTACCACTTTGGTATCACCACATTTAAAACTAAACTATTATCGGAGCTTGCTGCGCTACGTCGATAGGGCTGGCGAAAATTACAATCGAATGATAATTAAACGAAATATGAATTTCGAAATAAGAATTGATTTTACGCGGTCAAATGTTCAGTGTTCTTTGTTTTGTATCGTCGGTGCGTTTACGGAGACAAATCTCAAATGCACATGTTAATGTTTATTTCATTTGATTTGTTTTAAATTGTGAATAAACAGTGGGCGATAAGGCGGTGGGTTTGTTCTTTGTATGAAATTGAATAAAAAGACTAGAAATGACAAGGAAAGATACTTATGCGTTGCACGAATACACAGTTATTTGAAGAATTGGCGTTGATAGTTTTCTTTTGCAATAAAATATGTAAAGGATGATAGGATAAATAAATGCCTTTATTACTACATAATTTGTAAAATACCGCGGCGTGTAAAAACTACATCATTTTCGAAAATCACTGTTATTATCTGATGATTGTTTTTAATTTTTTACTAGGTAGGTAGTAGTTACTAATAACGAAATTTTCCCATCATGAGATGCCTAATTATGTTAAATTTACTGTAACAAGACGGATGATTGGCGGTGATTTATTAGCGTGTATACCTAATCAATCATATGCTTAAATACACCCATATTACATGCTATTATCACAGAAAAATAATTTCCACCAGCCCAGAAATTTCACATCACTAAAATCACAAGATTAAAAATGCTTCAAATTTTCGAATTCAAATCATCCCGAATGAATCTACGCCCTAAATTTCGTTTTGCACAGAATTCGATTGTTTCTAAATTCGAACATTTATTTATATTTCGAAAATTGTCGCAGATAATTTCGAGTTTAAATGTCCTTTACTTGGCGGCCGTCCGTCGCGTCCAGGTGAACAGAACTAATAAGATGCGATGCTCCCGCGCACATCTGAAGCTGAAAACTAAGGCGGCGTGCGCAAGAGTTCGTTAAGTCAACGTGATTTACGTAGATACTAGATACGATGGCTTAACTAAGATTACGTTTTAGTTTTCTCGCTTCTTTATGTCGTGTTTAATCAAATATTTTTCATTTGTTTTAATTAGGTACATAAGTAATTCAGTAGCTCGTTATATATACTTTGAAAACTGCTGATAGGATTTTTTATATTAAGTCTGTAGTGCATTTTTTTTCGAAAGTGATGTGCCAGGATCGTAGCAAGTGGCCTGACCTATAGTTTCTGCATCATCTGTACTATGTACTTTTTTTCTAAATTTTTTTGAATTTCTAAATATTATTTTTAGGGATAAACAAGGATAAAATTATATTTTAGTTATTAATATATAAATAAGCCTCAATAGAGTGAAGTCGGTTTTATTTTGAACTATAATAAAGTATAATAAAGAAATAATTCATGCAAATATTTCTAATTTGAGTAAATAACTTTATTCAATTCACACGTTTGATGAAGATTACAATACAATATCTTTATTATATATCCCGGAAAGTCGCATTATAATTTAATTCAAGGACATTTTTGATGCAGAATAATTATTTCGCGTAATAATATAAACATTTGGTAAATACTAATTTCTATAATCATTCATACTCTCTGATTAGGTATATTTTATTATACTAAATAATCCTCATTATTAAAAAGTAACAAATTGCTTTACGAGACCTTACATAAGTAAATTATTTATACGGTGTAAAAAAATTTTTAAGTCAATAATACTATAAGATATTAATTGGACATTATGACGTGACTCTAAGGGACCTTACACAGAAACCTCTATTCCAGCTTCCTCCCTTCCTTAACCATGGGTTGAGGCCGTAAATAGACCTCCATTCATAAAGTTATGCCCCTTTTCTCTTCATGAAAACCACAAGGCGAGTTAGAAGTGTCTGATAGGTGGGACACGGTCCAGTCAGCTTTGGGAACCACTGCTCTAGCCCACTTCCAAAGAGAGATAACGCACTGAAAGAATTCGGGTTTTATACGCTCAAGTGATGACTTACGGCTGCATACGTTTGTCACTACTATTTATGGTTTCCTCTTTCTTAATTCAGAAAGCTTCGAGGATTTTGTGAAATAGTGCTAATTTTTCATTTAAGAAGAGCAATATACAAAGTTGGTGCAACTACCTTGTTTGTCTCTGCAACAACCTAAGGTTGTTTGGTAGAAAATGGTATACTTTTTATATTATATTAATTCACCGAAAGCGCGCATGATCATCGGGGCCCACAAAACAATAGATTTCGCTGTAAGTACTTAATTTGTTACTTGAAGTGTTAAATATAAATAAATACACCTTAACCAAAATGATAATAATATAAGCACATATAAAGATAAATTATTTGTTTTGTTTCGGCCCTGCAACTGATTACACCCTTGTGATTAGTATCTGGACGAGCGCATTTTCTTGTCACCGAGTCACTAAAGCCAAGCAACATAGTCAGTGCAGACCCTAAGACTATTTCAAACTTTGAGAGATGCTCATAGATTTAGGTAAATTATGAATTATAATAACATAATTTATTTATTAAGTAGTTAAGTTGAGGTCTATTGTCTAGTCATAGTGCTTCGATATCGGACTGTGATCACGGAGTCGTGGGTTCGATTCCCGCAGGACACAAATATTTATGTAATGAACATAAGTGTTTGTCTGGTACCCATACAAAGCTATGCCTAGAGATGGCAAAAACGGGCAAACAACATGGTTTCTGCCCTTTTTCTGCCCAGAATTTAGGGTATACCATAAATAAATGTATGCCCAAAATGCCGGGCCAGGGCATGTTGCCCATCTCTAACAGAAGCTGTGCTTAGTGTGGTGCCAGTTTCATTTAATTGTTGAACCAACAAACTAGCAGCGACAGCGAGCACCGTAAACACAGGCTTACTGTCGTTCTATTGCCTCATATATTACCACAGTTTGCCGTAACACTTAGAGTGTCCTCCGCTATCGATAACAACGCCGGTTATCGATATGCCCAACACTAATGACGCGCTAATCGACGCGTAATAGCGACAGTAATGAATTCACGTGATTTTCGCGGGAAGACGTGTGTGTGTGTATGTGTGTGTGTGTGGCGCTAGACATACCTACATACCATCACGCCTATTCCCTGAAGGGGTAGGCAGAAGCGAACATGATGTATACTGTACATGCCCGGTTGATGGCAATAGACTCGCCCCCTATTACATGGTACCTATAAACGTAACGGCGAAATGTACACTGTACATTATGTACACTTCTGCCTACCCCTTCGGGGAGTATAGGCTTGATAGTGTACATTGTACACCCACATTTCGCCGTTATGTTTCGGTCCCATGTAATAGGGGGCGAGCCTATTGCCATCAACCAGGCACAAATCCAGACTCCGAGCTGCTACTGGGAATTTCACAGAAAACCCAACAACACTGCTCGACCCGGGGATCGATCCTAGGACCCGTAGCAGTCGCGCTTGGGACCACTAGACCAACGAGGCAGTCTAGTCTAATCCCGACACAGCTCATTTCCAGTATAGGCCAACCCGGGAAGCGAATGAAGGACCTCTTACTCGACAGACCCGTTTACGACCCCTAAACTGATGAAGTAATATTGTTAGGGAGTTTGTTGCATTGTTTCGTCTTCCCAGAAAAAAAAAACACTAGGGGTGGACGTTTTGGGGGCCGTCTAATATAAAAATGACATTGAAATAAAACTACTTTTTACGGATTTTATCGCGTTATATTGATATTATTTTAATCCCGACGTTTCGGACCCTTTACAGCGTCCATGGTCACGGGTGACTAAGGTGGTAGGCGTCTTGACGTTTCAATTACTAACAGCTACCCTACATTTTTGTTAATTGTTGGCAATCCGATTCACGCAGAACGAGCTCACCGTATCCTTCGGTCTTGCAGTTTTAGGCTTGGATTTAGATTTAATTGAATCTATAATAGGGTTCCAAGCAGGTGGTAAGACCCAGCCATCTTCTCTATTGAAATTTGGATGTTTTTTAATTTCAATGGCCTCACGAATCATCCTGGGTAGGAATCGGTTTTCTTTTGCGAGGACTTGTGGTTGATCAAATCTGATGTAATGCCGGGCCTTGTCAAGGGTGTGTTCAAAAATTGCAGACTTTCAATGTCTAGTATTCGCGTAAGTGTCAGAAATCAGTATAAAAATGACGTTCAAAAAGAACTTACTTAGTACATTGAATAGAAAGCGAAATGAAACTGCCTCCTTAGCCTAATGGTCCTATGCGCGACTGCTACGCATGAGGTTGTAGCGACATCTATCGAGCCACATAAGAACTTGTACGAAAGAAGCAACAAGTCCTGAATCGCGCAAGTAAAGTTTACCGTGCAAACTTGCATAATATACAACCGCCCGACATCAACCGTCGGGCAGTGGCCCGCCAGGCAACACCGCCTGGTCGGAGGATCCTCCCTTTGGTGCGAGGGACAACACTCCCCGTCCCTCCACAAGGTCCTGGGTTAGATTCCCAGGTCAAGCAAAGTTATATTGGGTTTATCTATCGGAGTTTGGATTTGAGCCCGGCCAATGGCAATAGCTTCGCCCCCTAAACATACCGGTGAACTGTACACTTCTGCCTAACTCTTCGGGGAATACAGGCGTGATGGTATGTATATCATCATCATCATCATCCTCCTGCCCTTATCCCTATTCACTTGGGGTCGGCGCATATGTATATATGTAGTAGTTTATTTATTATCCTTGAACCCTCAATTAGTCCATACAAGGAAATACAGCAGTTTTCCGTTAGTGGTATATTTAATTAGCTTGTAGCGACATCTATTAAGCAACATAAGAACGAAAAATCCTGAATCGCGCAAGTGAAGTTTACCGTGCAACTTGCACATATACAATTATACAACCGCCCGACAGTAACCGTTGGGCAGTGGCACGCCAGGCATAGCACCTGCCTGGTTGGAGGATCCTCCCTTTGGATGAAGGGACATCACAACTCGTCCCGCCACAATCTTAAAACACGACTAAGCATTAATGGTGGAGTTTACAAAACAGATATAATTAATATATTAATATATATTTACTCTCATCGTAAAGAACCCAATCAGGAATACAAAGGAGTGGAGGCCCCTTGGCCTCAAATTATTTTCCAAATAAAAATGAAAAAAAATAATAAATAAATAATTCAATAAATAAATAATTAATTGTAAAACTAAGTAAATTATTTTGGTATATAACAAACATATAAAATTGTAGTCAGAAAATTAAAAATAAAATAAAATCAAATATGACTTAAAAATAATTAAACAAAAACTTAAATTTTAGCGGTAACGAACCCAACCTTAACAGTAAGATTACAATTGCAACATCATTAGTCGGAATTTGAAAGCTTTTTTTTTTCGAAGTCTATTGTGGGGGCCCCTCTTTTGTGGAGGCCCCGGGGCGGTAGTCCCTGTTGGCCCCCCTAAATCCGGCCCTGAACCCATTTTTGTGGTCTCCAGCAGAGTTCATGGTGATGGCTGTCTTGACTCTTGACCATGACTGTGTTTTATCTATCTACGATCCCTCTTTACTTGATGCATGTAGCTAATGGCGGTAAATCGCGGAAACAATCGTGTCATTTACGTGAGTCAGCCGAGGTAAACTGTCGAGTGTTACGTTGTCACGCAAGTTAGTGACCTCTGCATACAATGACGCCTAATCCTGGGTCAATTGCATTTAGAGATGAACAATGTGGCCGGCATTTTGGGGAATTTTAGGCATAAATAATTTTCAATTACAGGGCAAAAAATTGCTTTATTTACCTGGTATTTTGGGTATACATGCGGGGCACATTGCCCATCTATAATTGTAATGGTTTCATAACATACATACAATTATGCCTGAATATCCCGAAGGGATTGTTGGAGGTGTACTAATGTACTTCTACCTACCTACACCCAGATTGAACCGGTATGTTTAGGTCGTGTAATAGGAGGCGAGCCAACTGTTGTCAGCCGGGCACAAATCCAGCCTCCGAGCTGTTACTGGGAATTTCACAGAAAAACTCAAGAATACTACTCGACCCGGAAATTGATTCCAGGACCTCTAGCGTAGCAGTCGCGAGGCCGAGACAATTGTCAAAATAGTCAAAATATATGTCTGCTTATACCATAGATGTGTTACGTGACACATTGAACGAATTTCTGCCACGTCTCGTGAGGAGTCCGTTACAATGAGTTGCGGAAGTACGGGCGACCGTGAGTGTCACTGAGTGCGCGCGTCCATTGTGTGATACGATACGGTATTTTGAACGTACAAATTCTGAAAATGGCTTCATGTATACTTCTATATCTAAGTATACCAATATTATAAAGAGGAAAGATTTGATTGTTTGTTTGTTTGTATTGAATAGGCTCCGAAACTACTGGTCCGATTTGAAAAATTCTTTCAGTGTTAGATAAACCATTTATCAGGGTTTAACACCACGCTAGTAATAGGAGCGGAGTAGTAATGAAAAATGTTGCAAAAATGGGGGAAAAAATTATAAGACCACACGGGCGAAGCCGCTGGTGGTAAACTAGTGTTCAATAAAACTTGAACGAACCGGCCGCCGTAGTACGATGATTTTTTTAACGATTAGGTATAAAAAAAGAAATACAAATCCGTTAAACTTAACAGGAGTCACATTATTCTAGTATAGTTTCGTCCAATTGTATTCGGGTAATGTATAATGTAATGTCTTGCAAATGAAACTCCACAACCGAAGCTATAGGGTGGCAACCTTGTTTTTATGTACTAGTCATCTGGAAGTAGAAGCTAGACGTAGCATTATGGTTCTTGTATGCTATCTTAGGGGGCTTCGATGAGGCAGTACTGCGTCTTATACTTTTTTTATAAGCGGGACCTAACTTACTGTTATTATTGTGTGATTCATGAGATTGGAGACGAATTTTTTCTCAGTATGATGCACTTTTTTAACCATAAGTTTAAGTATTAATAGGTACAGACAATATTAAATTAAAAATAGTACTTCATTTAATTTAAGGATTTTCATTTAAAGGGTTTGTTTATTAAATAGACACAGCTATGACTGATAAATTTAATTTATTCAATACTCAATCCTCAATTAAGTCTGAAATCCCAATAAAATATAATATTTCAATTTCAAGTGAATAAAATTAAAACTACGTTCATTTTGAATATCGTCCCGTAACGTGCAATGGAAACGAGCATTGTCTTCCCCTTACGATCATACAAATTACCCATCACGATTCGTGCTTCGCGACTCGTGGGCTGCGTGTGCGCAAATCTTGGGTAGCCCGTTAGGAGAAATTGTCTATGGTGTTGAAGAACCAAAATATGTAATGGCAGGACCGGCTACAAAACAATTGTTAGTAAAGAATAACATGTTTACTATATTACTCAGTAACCACGATCCTCAGACATGAGGGACCGACCCCAGAGAGAGAGAGAGATATTACTCAGTAGAGTCAGTAGATCAGTCTATAGTATAACAAGTCAATCAGATTTACTTATACAGGTACATAACTCACGTCTTTTTCCCACAGGGGCAGATACTACAGCCCCTCAACCATGAGTTCTATCGAATGACTCGATAGGTTTTTACGCATCAAAACGCTGTAATCTCATAGCAGATTTTAGTTCCTTACGTAACCGCTGGAGGTACTGCGAGGGTTTTCCATACAAATATTTTACGGCGTTGCTAGCGAGTCTAGTGAGAAAATCTCATGGTCGAGGCACTAATCGGAACTTGGCGCTCGTTCATACATCTTGTCATACACACGCGCCGGTTGTAAGTACTACGCAACTGACCCTTTTAGTCTTAAGTTACTCCTTATAACATTAGTTATCTGCGAGTAAAAGTCCCGTCATAATCAGTCCAGTCGTTTCAGATTTTAGCCGGAACGAACAGACAAAGGCAAACAAAAATAATGTTAGTACCGTATATACTTTCATAAGGATTTAATGAAAAGCTGTTTTATTGTATAAATACATACATTTCGTTCTATAGTCTGCGAGGAACTAGTTGGCCGCGCCTAAGGTATGTGAGCGGTGGGACGGAGGGGCGGGGTCGCCTGCGCTTGCTTTTGTTCACAGTAACCCGCCGCCTCACCCCCGTCCCTACCTAAGGCGCGGCCAACTAGTTCCGCGCGGACTTATAGCTCCAGTGCAAAGCCTAGAACCGTAGTTTGACCATCAGTTACAGCACAATAATAGAGGGCATTTACCTTCACACGACCAAATACATACTAATGACAATCAATAAATCAAATCAATGTCAATGCGTCTAATTATAATTTGCCTACATCAATGCCTAATTAATTCACGATAGGTTAAAACAAGGACTAACCAAATAGGATCAGAATTTACCGCATGTATATTCTTCCTCGAGTCTCCTGAGGTCACAGAAATCAATACCAATAAAAAAAATGTGTATTTAAAAAAGTTTGTCCATGATTTCAAAGAGAGATACGATGCCTACTCACAAATTACCGTTTTAAAGATTATTGTTTGTCTATGTGTCTAAAAGTAATTTTTTGTCATAAGGGGATTACGAAAGATTATTTATCTTAACATAAAATATAAGTAACAGTGATAGCCTAGGAATTCCAAGTCATCGTGAGGAAACCTGCATACCTGAGAGATTTTCTCGATGGCATGTGAAGTCTGCCAACCCGCATTAGGCTAGCGGGGTGGACTATAGCCTAATCCCTCTCACACTAAGAGGAGACCCGTGCCCAGCAGCATAGTGTAATAAATTCTGTAATATTAGCAATAGCCACACTTGAAACTCCTTACCGAGTTACCGACGCGCAGTGTAGGTCGGGCGGACGGGCCGCCTGGGAAAAAGCGGTGGGGGGACGCCACTCTGCCCCGCACCGCACCTCATCGTTGACCTGTCTAGACGGCCGACTCGATCCACTGGTAGATGTACAGTGTGCCAGCAGTAGGATAGTAAGTATAGGGGTTGATGATAATAAAATATAAATAAATTACAGTAGGCATCGCACTGATTAATTGATACCCTCAACATAGAACCCTAACATGCTATAGGTACAGTTCTTATTCGTAAGAAAAGTAAAGTAAAAAGCTCTACATATAATACTGGTATAACAGTTACATCTTACATTTAAAGCTAGTTTGTCTCGAATAGGCTAAAATGGTATGAAAGAAAGAATTATAAGATTAAAACAGGACTATTTAAGGTAAAATTTAGGTTTTTTGTCCAGAGTTATTTCACATTTCTGCCACATCGCGCGCTGCGATCGATTTGACGGCCCCACCGTGCATAATAATGGGCTATTATGCACATAGCGAATAACTAGAACACCAGTCTTCTTCTTTTCGTATCAATGGTAATAGGTGGCCACTTTAGGTAAAACCGCGGCACACAGCTTGTAATGAATATCCATCAATCATCAATGCCACAGCCTAGCATAACTTAGAAGGAAAGATGATAGTCTGAATATAAACGTACGATAATTCTGGTCTAGGCTAGGAAGTCTGGTCTGAGACGTCTACACGTTATAAATTTTGATTTGTGTCTTTCCTGCCAGACAGAAATATCAATTATTCATAGGCTGTATAACTGTATTTTGCAATGAACGCATAGGTCAGTCATGGTCAACAGTGATTTTGAGGCGGGACAAGTAAAGAAACAATGTTGTTTATAATTCAGTATTGCGTAAAATTTTGACTGAACGAATAACTTGTCCCGCCTGCAATAAATTTTTCAACATCACAGAGTATGTTTACAGATTTTTTACTATTAGGTACTTTTTTGTCTCAATTAATAATTTATTAGTATTACCCGACGACAGCCCACAAATTAAAGCGCTAATATCCGCCATTTGGATTTTTTGATTTTTATTGAATTTCATGTAGTTACATGAAATTCTAAAATCAAAATGGCGGATTCACACTCTCACAAATCGGTTGAGCCGTTGAGTAAGTAGTTACAATTTTACATAGGAATGATCATAATACATGCACGGCCGTGTTTAATAAAGCTGACAATTCGACAAGTCCGACAATGTCGAAAAGTGACAATTCGACAATATTTCTGTTTAATAAAACTTACGGGTGACAAAATTGTCATAGTGGAAAAAATCCACAAATATGTTGAATTGACACGACAATCCGACATTTTGTTGACATATGTCAAAAAACCACAGTCAAATTATTGTCAGAACTTATTTGACTGTGGTTTTTTGACATATTATGTCGGTTTTATCAAACGCGTCTTTAAATGACAAATATGTCAAAATTTCACTTGTCGATTTTCGAAATATTTGTAACTTTTATTAAACAGATTAAGCGTGACAATTCTACAATTTTGTAATTTTTTTACATAAATGTCGAATTGTCAGCTTCATTAAACAGGGCCCAGGGGGGCTAGACGAGTTGTATTTTGTATCGAAAAACAAAATGTATGGCAATGACATTAGTGACAGCCCGATTTGTCGAAAGCTTGTCATTTCCATACATTTTGTTTATCGATTCGAATGTCAAAAAGCAACTTGTCTAGTCAAACACGTAACTTTCCTTCGGCAGTCGGGTAAAAAGGCATGAGTGTATGTACGGATAGTAAATATCAATGAAACTGTGGTCATCATACGGTCAGTAATAGCGGAAGCTAAATGCAAATTGTACGTCCGTCGACGCACAATCGCGGGCCATTTCCAGTTGATTCAATTTACGAGCTCAATGATAGGCAGGATTCGAAAATTTTGATATGTTAAGAACGTTATGATGAAGAATGATGGCATTGCCAATGTGTTCTTTAATATAGAGAAACATCTGAAGTCTTGCCATGAGGTTAAAAGGGTTTTCCCATAACATACCATCACGCCTATAAACCCCGAAGGGTTAGGCTGAAGTGTATTTCTGTACAGCCACAGGTCATTGGTATATTTAGATCCCATGTCTCCAACAGAGCATGGCATGGCCTGGCATGACTCCGACCTGCTACTCGGAATTTCAAAGAAAAACCCAGAAAATTATTGTTTGACCGAATCGAACCCAGGACCTCTAGCGTAGCAGTCGTACTTACGATTACTAGTCCAATAAAGCAGTCAAAATTGTAATATACTAGAGACCCGTGCGCAGCTTCGACTGGGTGTGCCGGTGGATTAAAAAAAAAACACAAACCTTGTCCTGACAATAATGAACACAACAAAAAAAGAATTATTCAATTTGGTGCAGTTGTTTGGAAGTTATGCGCGTACAAACATTTCGGCGATTCATTTTTATTTATATGTGTTTAGATGTATAGATTAGTTTTTCCACGAGTTCCATAGGATATCTAAAAAGAAAATATGCGCAGATCATTGTCCACGTTGTTTTCCCATAAGTCGTCAATGAGCACGCATTAATATATTGAAATCAATCGCGTAACTCGTTTGCCTCACTTGACATACGCCTGCGACGTATGTGACGTATGCAGGGAGCATTATGCGCTTTTATATTTCATTCACTTTTTAATACCATTGCATTTGCGACATAACACATACCTACACATACCATCACGACTGTATTATCCGAAGGGATAGGCCGGTATTTATTAGATCCAATGTATTTATTAGGCGAGCCAATTACCATAAACCGGGCATAAATCTAGACTTCGAGCTGCTACTGAGAATTTTATAGAAATACACAATAACATTTTGCTCGACCTGGAGATCGAATCTAGGATCTCGATTGTAGCAGTCGCGATTAAGACTATCTAGGCTGACGAGGCATTTACAAGTAGAATACATGAAACGTGGACACTCACCACGAGACTGGTCCACAAATTCAAGGTTACTTAGATGCAATAGAGAGAGCTATGCTTCTTTGTTGGATAGGATTCGAAACGTCGTTATTCGTCAAAGAACTAAAGTCACCGACATTGCGCGAAGAATAAGCACGCTGAAGTGGAAGTGGGCCGGCCATGGCTGCAGGTGGATAGACGGTCGATGGAGCAGACAAGTGTTAGAGCGGAGACCGCGTTTGGGCAAGCGTAGTGTAGGACGCCCTGCGACACGATAGACCGACGATTTGATGGAACGTGGCTGGCAGCGGATTAATGCGAGCTGCCCAAGACCGGGATTGTTGACGCTCCTTTGGGGAGGCCTACGTTCAGCGGTAGACGGCAATAGGCTGATATGATGAAATGATCATGAATTTGTCCGTGAGAAGAAAGAATTGGTCCGTTCGTAGGAAAGTAGAACACTTTAAACTTATCAATTAACAATCTTAATGATGATGACCGTATCTTTTACAAGTAACTTATATTTCGCTTAACCTTATTAGTTAAATACAAAAACGTTACTCCAAATTCTTTACACATTTTGTTACCTTATTTGTTACGAAGCAATAAATGACGGACTCAGTAAATTCTATGTTTATTGAAGCCTTGTCTTATTAATTGTTATTATGATTTTATGAATGAAACGTGACCTACTGGTTTTCAGCGGAATTCAGCTGTCTTGCTCCAGTCATAGCAGACCATTATAGCGCTTCTTGGGGGCTAGACAAGTTGCATTTTGACATTCGAATCGACAAACAAAATGTATTTAAATGACATTAGTGACAGCCCGATTTGTCGAAAGCTTGTGTCATTTCCATACATTTTTTTTTATCTATTCGAATGTCAAAATGCAACTTGTCTAGGCCCCCTGACGATCCGTGAAGATTTTCCATAATATGTCTGTCACTGTAAAATTGTATAACGTAACTGATGTATTGCGGATGTGACGTAATAATAAACTATTACGCGTGCTGGGGTCGTGCAGCTTTCCTGCGGATTCCCACTAAAAATGTAGTAATTATTATTGAGAAGTGTTTTGGGACCACAGATAAAATAAATAACGTTATGTTTTGAATACGGTACACTAAAAATTTTGAAGTTTTATTAACTTCTAATGTCCCATTCCCGTTCAAAGGTCTCCCCATAGCTTAACATTTTTAAATATAGCTAACCGTACTCATTTTTAAACGAAAATCACTACAAAGCACCCACAACAAAAACCAATGATTTTTCACAAAAAGTCACAATTCTTAATTAGCAGAAACATAACTATCACTCACAATTAGACACTAAAATGTAATTACACAACAATGTCCGACTCACGCGCAAGCTCACGACTTAATTATCTTACAATAGGGAACTAATTAGAGATGCTATATTATAGATAAATATGGATCGTTCTCTAGAGAAACATACAAAACAATAATGATTAATTAGCATACACGCATACTAATCTGCGTGAGAAAATATAATAGACGAGAAAATATAACTAGCTGTGTCACTCGCGTTCATATTTTTTTTTTCCAATCTCATGACAATTTCCCAAAATGCTTTCTTATTGAGCACTTAAGAGAGGTACACAGCAATTTGGAGCAGCCCGTCTGGGGAAGTACTTAAACCTTACAGAGCCAACCTAAACATTGCAGCCAATGCCAAATAATACACTTTATTGTGTGTTGTATTCCTGCAGTGAGTAAGGTTGCCAGAGCTCATTCTAAGGATGCGCTGCGCTGGCAGCAAGAGGAAACAGTGAATCCTCCATAAACAGCTAAGAGACTCTTGCAGGGTCGGCAACGCGTGATTGAAGCTTCGTTTTTTTAAACGTCCATAGGCTACGGTAACCGTCTACCATTAAACAGGCCGCATGCTAATTTGCCACCCTTGTGGTATAAAAAATATAGGAACATTTCGTGCACAAAATTTCGTGCTTCTAGATCCAGCGATTACAGCAGACAGACAGCCACTGACGCAGAAACTTTTCTTTATTCTGTTGTGACTAAAATAGTGACATCAATTTTGGAAGGATGGTTCGATAGAGGAAGGCCAAAAGATGGATGGCTTTCACACATGCCGATTTCACAGGAAATTGACTGAACGAAGAGATGACGACTAACTGGGATGAATCCTGGAAGAAGATAAGCTGCGCCGACCCCAAATAAATTGGGACCAAGGTACGAAGATGATGGTATTATCATCGATATTGTAATGACGTCTAAAGAGGTATAAGCAACGAGTATGCATGCAGTCAAGCAGTGATAGCCTAGTGATTTTAGACTTTTTTTTAGCTTCACGCTTTGTAAATGAGAAAACTCTTTAGACATATATTTTAAACCTAGCTGTATTTTATTTCCTTAATTTTTTTTCTGTATTGCATTTTGCTAATGTTTCTAGATTGTTTTCTCATACTTGTATAAGTATCCCTAAACTATTGTATCAGATTAACTGTAAAAAAACCAAAATTTAAAAGAGTAACCATGAAGTTTCTTGCCGGTTCTTCTTCATAGGAAACTAGTTTCGACATTTCATGAGTGCATAACCATTGGAATGCCTTAAGTCTTGAGTTCGAATTCAAGGCATGCAGCTCTGACTTTACGCAATCATATGCGTAATCACTCCTACATTTCTGTGCCCGACAGGATCCATAATAATTGTACTATTTACCACCTAAGTGAGCTACGTGTTATACGATCAGACGAGTCACCTGATGGTATGTACTACGTAGTCACCGCCGCCTATGAACACCTACATCACCAAAGGCGTTGCTTATGCATAGCCGATCCATAAAAGTCCCCACCAACTGCAAAGCAAACAAGCTGGGAATCTGGGTTTGATCCCCGAAATATTTGTATGACGATCAACCCAGTAAATGTAGTTTGCATACCATGTGTGCAAAAAAATGGCGATTTTTTTTATCATGGAAATTCGTAAAACTATATTTTTCCTGCTCTTATTTGCAAAAATTGTAGGGAAACGAAAAGGATGGCAATAATAGTCATATATGCACCCGCATACTGCACATTTTCGCATAGGTTGCATTCTAAGCGTGGGAGAGGTAAAGAAACGTGTCAACATCGTGAGGATCTTTGAATGCCAGAACACTGCCAAAGGCTCACTCAATTTTTTTGATATACGCATTAATCTTTGCATATGAAGTCATCGACCCATATTACTGATATAACCATATACCTATTAATATTAAGGTGAAGTTTAATTAAAAGGTCAATAGCATATTAATTATGCTTTGTTTTGACTATTACAAACTTACAAAGATATTGTTTCATTGATAGTTTCTTGAACGGAGAATACGCCTAGACGGTAAATAAAAACATCTTGAGAAAATATGTGTGAGAGATTTAGTCGATGGCGTGTGAAGTCTACCAACCAGCAGTACGCTACCGAGGAGGTACCACGTACCTGTGGTGAATACCAGGAAACAATGCAGCACATTTTGTGTGACTGTCATGTCCTGGCGACGAAACGAATAAGTCATCTCGGCAACGTTCTGGCGAGTATATATACATATAAGTCATGTCGGCAACGGATACCAGAAGACTTCAGGTTCCTTCCTTTTACTGGATAAGCCGCCTTCACGAACCAGGTATTATGATGCTGGGCACAGCACAAAAGATCCCATTGGGTCGAAGTGTTGCTGGATACGCCAGCCCCCACAGCAAGATAAGAAGGCTACCGAGGTGGATAGCCCCTCTCCAACTCTGAGAGCTTATCCGTGAGGGTATTAAATGGGTTAAAGATGGATTTTAGACTCCATATCTTCGTCACATCACTGCAAGACTGCAGCATCGAGATAAAATTTGAATAATGATGTTTGAGTTAAATGGAGCGTGTATCTGCATAACTAATTATCTGTGAAGAACAATATTGTATAATGCATCCTCCGCTAATTATATACTCTTGCATAATTATGTAATTTGCTTGTACAGCTGGCCACGAAATTTGGCTTAGATAAATATCATTCATGTTAGGTAGATAATAATAACGCCATTATGACCCACTAGGATCATTAGCGAAGCGCGACGGCTACGCTAGAGGTCTTGGGTTCGATTCCGAGGCGATTCAAAGTGTTATTGGGTTGTTCTTTCCGTAGCAGCTCCGAGTTTAGATTTGTGCCCCTTATTACATGGTACCTAATCATGCCGGGGTGTATATAACTGTGTGTCTACATATACAATTATACATACATCTGAGATACATCATAAGAGTTCGTATCGTGTGAGAAAAGATATGGTCATCAAGAAATTGAATGACGACTAATAAAGATAGTTGTACGGAAGAAAAAATACTGCGCCGACCCCAAGTGAATTGGGATAAGGACAGGAGAATAAAAATGATGATAATGTATAGGTATATTTGATATACATGTATACGATTAGCTGGGTACTCACTTAGCAGTGTTGCATGTAACGTATCAGATACTGTATCAACCTGCAAGTGGGTACGGCTCGTCCACGGTCCACCGCGTATCTAGCTACGAGCTGCCGGAGACATCTTTGTGTTCGCAGTGATACTGCCACTCAGCGGGTTACTGCGAGCTTACAGCGCTCCACGCGCGAGCGGCTCGCAGCGGGCTCGTGCCTACGTACTCACTTGATACCGTACAGGATACATTACATGCTACACTGCTAAGTAAGTACCCAGCTATACAGGCATTGATTTAAATACTAAAGATAGCGCCGTCTGATCATTTGACAGACGCGTTCGCTATACATAGAAACACTAGCGCCATCTTTGGTAGTATCGCATGGCGTTTGTTTTTTAACCGATCGCGGACTAGTTCACTTCGGTTTAGAGAAGATCATTTTGGGACCAAGTGCGGGGGTGTCATTGTGACATAAGGCGATTCCTTACGCAGTAATATATACTCGTAAGTCAATGGATATTGACATCTAATAACCCAATGTCAAAATTACAACGTTATCAAAACGTGTCTACGTGTCTAGCTAGACACGGCGGCCGCAAAGGACTGGTGTTTCTAACCTGTCTTAGAGCCTGTCCAGATGACGCGTTTTACGCGCGAGTCCACTCGCGCGTTGACACTCGCGCGTATTCGAGATACTAGAGCTACATATATCCCGTCCAGATGCCTACGCGCGTTTCCTCATTGTAGAAATTGAAACGCGCGAGTGGACTGGCGCGTAATACGCCTCATCTGAACAGGCTCTTAGGAAACCTAGCTACTTAAACCTAACAGTACTAGTCTTTTTTATGAATTTCTAGCTTTCCGCCAGCGTCTTCGCCCGCGTTGTATTTCTTATATCTTTCATCCCCTATTTCGACCCCTTACACCCCTTTTTTCGCATTAAAAAGCAGCCTATGTCCTTTTTCAGGCTCTAGACTATCTGTGTACCAAATTTCATTTAAATCGGTTCAGTAGTTTTGGCGTGAAAGTGCGACAGACAGAGTTACTTTCGCATTTATAATATTAGTAAGAATTACTGACATACGTAATATACTAGAAAGAAAGAAAGGAAAGAAAAAACATTTATTTCTGCCACACAGAGTAAAAACACAAGCTTATATAAGGTGTTACTACATCTATAGTCAAACGTATCTACGGGTCTACTGTGTCTAGCTAGACACGGCGGCCGCAAGCGACTAGTATTTCTAACCTGTAAGGAAACCAAGCTAAACCTAACGGTACTTTAATCATTTCCATGAATTATGTTGATTTGTAACTCCTTGCTTTAGTGGTCGTAGCACGAAAACTAAAGGTCTTGGTATTTTTTTTAATGAAGGAAAAAATCGGCGGGCGGGCAGGGTTCGAACCTGCGCCTTCTGGTTCGGTACACCAGACGCTCTGACCACTAAGCCACCGCTCGCCCTGCTCGCCAGTCGAAATCTTCCTCCACATTCTAATTTACGTCTTACGGTGACGTAGCGCCATCTATTGTGAAGATGCTTCACAACCGACACGACTAACTTTACAGCTAGTTCAATGTCGTATGATACCGCCTTACCCATCAACTATCTTTTTGTGTTTTTTAAGCATTTTCCATGCTAAGATTACAAGTTATTTTTAATGAAGGAACCCTGCCCGCCCGCCGATTTTTTCCTTCATTAAAAATAACTTGTAATCTTAGCATGGAAAATGCTTAAAAAACACAAAAAGATAAAGGTCTTGGGTTTGATTTAAGGGGCGAGGACTGTTGTTGGGTTTTTCTGTGAAATTCCCAGTAGCAGCTCATTTCTCAGTCTGGATTTGTGTCCGCTTGATAGTAATAGGCTCACCCCAGTGAGATTTGATCTGGCCAGATTTAGTTGAAGCCCGTCGTGGTCGTGGTGAATATTCCTGATCCCATGGCCATAACGCAAAGAGCAAGTCGGTATGAGTCCGCCTTCCCAGGTGGCCGGGATGCATGAAAATTTTCCGCACCCAAAAAAAAATATATTTAGTTCAACCCTACGAATTATGTTATAGAATACGCAGCCCTGGACCAGTCACCCTGTATAGATACTTACATTAAACGTTTACTAAGGTGGTGACGTGTTTTAGTAATCTAATTTGTATACCTACATGCGTCAATGCATTCCTTTCTGATGTCATAACTGTCACCTTTTTTAGTGTGCTTCAAGTACCGAGCAAGGGAAGAATGACATAGTTTATTGTGGATCTTTTGTCAAGATATTGTAACATAAAATGACATACCATCACGCCTATATTCCCCAAAGGGGTAGGCAGAGGCGTACTAATGTACATTGTACACCCACGTTTCGCCTATTGCCATCAACCGGGCACAAATCCAGACTCCGAGTTGCTACAAACTCAACAACCCTGCTCGACCCGGGGATCGAGCCTATCTTATTGCCATTATGGTTCATCATCATCATCGACCCTTATACGGTCCCACTGCTGGGCACGGCTCTCCTCTCAGAGGGATTAGGCTACAGTCCATTAAGGTTACGAATACAAACCTTTCAAAAGTCACAATTTGACAATGCGGTTGTTATGAAATAAGACCAACTTCAACTTATAGCGCAAGTAATTTTCTCACAGGCAACTAGTAAATCAGTGTCGGTTCATTGTAATCTCCATACGATGCCGTGACGTCATTTGTATGCAACACACACTTGACTAGAGTGTGCGTATTGACAGTTTCGAAGTTGATATTTGGGTGAAGAATTACTCGAGAAGACGAAAGAACGCGTGGTGTAAACAATGCGTTTAATTAGTGTCATCATTATTTCGTATGGCACACATCCTGCGTGGATCAAACCTCTGTCTAAGTTTTTTTTCATACCTACTGATTTCTGACACTTACGCGAAACTTGAAATAAAACTACTTTTTATGGATTTTATCGCGTTATAAATGCCAATTTATTAAAATAGATAGCAACACATTGCTTCATTTGCATTTTCCAGTTTGCGGCGGCGTGTGGACCTGACCGACCGACCTGAGGACTTCTGATATTCCGCCGGAAACAGCGGAGTGGGCATTCGTTTACAACATGGAAAAGAGTCTGATCAGGCGCTCCATAGTCGCTCTGTGGAGTCACCACAGAGCGACTATGGCTCTGACTGGCTATGACTACCCTTAATCCCCATCTATGGAAGTGGTGGTTACTTTTCCTAAAATATCATCACGCCTGTATTCTCCTAAAGTGAAGGCAGAGGTGTTCTCAGTGGCGGCGTAAGGCGTGGGCGACGTGGGCCACCGCCTACGGCCTCGCGACCCAGGGGGCCTCGCGCCCCGAAAAATTATGCAAATCTTGCGCTGGCAGAGGGCCCCGCAAAATGAATTTTGCCCACATAAAATTTAGGTCTTACGCCGCCACTGGGTGTTCTAATATGCACTCACAGTTCTCTGTTATGTTTAGGTCCATGTAATAGTTGACGAGCCTATTGCCATCAACAGAACACAAATCCAGATTCCAATCTGCTACTAGGAGTTTCACAAAAAAAAACCAACAACACTACTCGGCCCGGGAATTAGCTTGGCAGTCGCGCTTGTCTTGTGGTCTTGTGGTCCAGACCAACGAGTATTTATAACTTTTACATAAAATAAAGACAGGGTCAAAGGCCCATTAATTATTAAAATAGATAGCAACACATTGCTTCATTTGCATACCTCTAGAAATAGACCACAAAAACATCGAACCGACATGTTTTATAACGTTTGTAAGAATTGCTCAACAGCTCTACTGTTATTTATAGCGACACCTCTTCGACACGATTCTAAAATTTAATTTATTTCTATACTGTTGTGAAAAGGGACACAGCATACTATAACGCCTGTGTTCCCTGAAGGGTACGACAGAGGTAACTGTAAACACTGTTCTCCGGTATGGTTAGGTCTCATGTAGCAAATATGAGCAGAAATCCAAACATCGAGCTACCAAGGCTTATATTCAGAAACGATGCTAAGCATAAACTTAGGCTTCCGTATGTCAAAATGTAATACAAATTTGACATACGGAAGCATTACTTTACGCTTAGCATCGTCTCTGAATATCAGCCTAAGACGTATCTAACAGAAAAACCCAAGAGAACTTTAATCCACCTAGGTGTCAAACCTAAGACCTTTAGCGTAGCAATTGCTTAGGACCACTAGACTAAGGAGGCAGCCTAAATCCTACAAATGTGAAGGTTTGTGACGATGTATATCTGTTACTCTTTCACGCAAAACCTACTGAACGGATCTTGATGAAACGTTACAGTATTATTGTTTATACATCAGAATAACTTATAGGTTACAATTTATAACGTTATTTTGGGAAAATCCCACGGAATTGGGAAAAAAGACGAACCGAAACTGCTTCAATAGCAGGGTTGAGAAATGCTTTCTGAAAATATATGAGCATCGTATAATATAAATGAACAATTGTTTCTTACTTTCATCGTTTTTTATATCATAGTTAGGCCTGCGCTTGACCACAGCAACGATGCGCGCTTGCCTAGAAGAAACCGATTCACTCTCGTCTACCTCTCACACGATTAGAATGCAACCTATGCAATAATGTGCAGTATGCGGGTGCATATATGAGTATTATTGCCATCCTTTTCGTTTCCCTACAATTTTTGCAAATTAAAGCAGGAAAAATATAGTTTTACGAATTTCCATGATTAAAAAAAATCGCCTACTTTTTTGCACACATGGTGTGCAAACTACATTTACTGGGTTAAAGACACCCAAATTATAAGTTCCGGGGAACAAAGATTCCGGCAGCGAGTTCCACAATACAGCAGTACACACTATGTATGTCGAGGCACTTCCACCATGTAGCGGTGGCGCCTTAACGTAGCACTGTGGAACGGGATATCGTTCAAAAAATAATCCCCTATCTCCAACTCTGTTGCATTCACACAGACAGGACCACAAAATGACTTGTTTACGACCGGATCCTGACATAATATGGCAAGGTTCTGGTCTGGGGGCGGTTAAGCGGATCAAATGTCGCACTACTGTACACCGTCATTACGAATAACATAGTTTAAGTAACAAGCCGACCCATCACAGGTTATAATTTGCATTTACAAATGCATTGAAGCTCAAATTCTTTAGCACATTCATGATATAGAACATATCGATCCATGCATCCAATTTAGAGACACAGAGATAGATTATAGTCTGGAATAGCATATAGGATACTGTTGGCTTTTATCCCGGTAAAATGTATGGTTCCAGTGGAATAGATTTGTGTTTATAATTTATAGCGTTTTGCCCGCGGCTTCGCCCGCGTGATCCTATAAATTTTTCCCACGTTTTTGCAACATTTTTCATTGCTACTCCACTTCTAACCTTCCCCAATAAATGGGCTGTCAACCACTGAAAGAATTTTTTAAATCGGTCCAGTAGTTTCGGAGCCTATTCAATACAAACAAACTATCAAATCTTTCCTCTTTATAATATTAGATAAGAAATAGGTATCCAGACCACGCGGACCAGTTCACCAGCAAGGCAGTTCCATGGAGTTTATAGTAAAATTAAACTATTGCACCAGAATGCATCGAATAAGTAATATTGCATACGTCACAGAAGGTCACAGCTGATAAGAGCGGAGTATGCAAACAAATGTAAAGCAAGATGTTTACTATTTATATTAACTTGTATTACATCATGTGAGATAAATCTGGTACGGTTATCGCCGCTAGATGGCGCTTGTATACACGAAATCCTACTAATATTATAAATGTTATAGTTTGGATAGATGGATGTATGTTTGTTACTCTTTCACGCAAAAACTACTGGAAGGATCTGGATGAAATTCGATTGAGATAGATGATAGTCTGGAATAGCACTTGCTTCTTTTTATCCCGATAAAATGTATGGTTCCCGTTGGATAGATTTGTTTTAAGAAGATGAGTATAGACAATTACGTCGTCAACATAGAATATATTATAAAAAAAATTACCCGGACCACGCGAGCGAAGCCTCTGGCGCAGAGCTAGTAATATGTTTGTCCGAAGTGTTTTTACAATTGGTTTCGCGTAATCCACAGAAGAGGTGATTTAACTCAAACTCCAAGAATTCTCTAATAACCCAATAACAGTGCTCGACCTTGGAATTGCACCCAGGAACTCACGCTCGGGCGTCGGGCACGCAACCACTAGACCAATCATGCAGCTGTAGTTAAATCTGTCAGATGTAGGGGCTTACAATTCCGGTCTTACTAGATACGGTTCAATATTATTATTTTACACAAAGGAATCATTACAAGGCATTTGTATAAGTACCTATCCCATCATCAGCATATCAGCATAAAGAAGTCCACTACTAAACAAATGCCTCCCCCATAGATCGGTTATATGCCACCTGCGTCCAACGACTTCCAGCGACCCTTATCAGGTCATCCGTCCATCCGTCCGTCCGAGGCCGGTGCGTGGTCTCCACTCGAGAACCTTTCTGCCCCAGCGGCCATCAATTCTACGAGCTATGTTTATATGAGCTAGTTGCTTATCGTTTGACCTATACCGCCCACTTTGGTTTTTCTACGGATCTCCTCATTTTTGATTCGATCGCGTAGAGAGATACCAAGCATAGCTCTTTCCATAGCTCGCTGATTGACCTTGTGCTTTCTTATGAGGCCCATAGTGAGAGATCACGTCTCTGTATATTAAAGCTAAGACGTAAAGGGCAAGGGAAGAAAAGTGCGGTTTTTGGTCAGATTGCGATGCCGTTTGGTTAGGTTTGGGAAGGCAGGGATTCATAAACGATTTTCCGAATCTCCAACAAAAAGGACAGACTGATTGTCGTATGCCAATCGTGCCTGATAGCATTTTTTTCTTACAAAAGTAATTATTATATTTACACACATACTTGGATAAACAAATACGGAGATCATCGACCTTTTGTAATAATATTTTACATAATTAATTGCGTAAAGATCTTAATCAAGGTCAGTTGGTCTTATTAACCTTACCCACGAAATATCGGATTGATAATAAGCTATAAGTCTACTATTATGTGTTTTGTTTGTTATGTACTGTAATTGGATGTTATATAGTGGTAATTTAACAAAAAAATAATATGTTATGATATACCATCTCGCAGCTACCACTACCATTTCTATTTATCTTCGAGGACGCTGGCAGGCACCAGGCCGATCAGTTCTGCTGCTGGGATTATTTTGCCCATTTTCCTATTATGTGGATCCCTTCATGGGATTATGATGTCTGATGGATATTTCTGCAAGCTGCTTTTCATTTACTACATCTGTTCCCAATATTTCTCATTTGAATAGTGCATACATTTTGCATTCTGCTACCCCGCATGCTGGGCATATGGGGTCTTCTTTTATTTTCATAATTGTCAGGTGTCTGTTGATGCCAGTCCTGTTGCAATTCCTACTTCTAGCCTTATGTTATCCCTACTTATTTTCAGTAGTTTTTGGGATTTCCTTTCATCATATTCTCGACTGTCGACAACCTTCTGTTGTGTGCCACCCCGGAAGGGTTAGGCAGAACTGTATATATAATATTTAACTTTGTATACTTATGTACATCCAAAATTAGCCAATATTTTAAGGTGGTAGTCTTCCACTGCTAAAGTTCGTATTGGGATGGTACCTCAGCAAAAATTCTGCTACTAAGTAATGGGCTGGTTAGCAGGGCCTTAGTTCAGCCAGAGCTGGACAATATTCACACTATCGCCAGCCCAATAAGGTCATGACATTAATAGGGTTAACAGATCACAAATCTGCAATAATATTGACAGATTGCGTACACTAGAGCATCGCATGCGCATGCTATAACCATGTGACTGCAGCCGGGTTGGAGTAGTAGGCAGATGTAGTAGTCAGTTTCGCTTTTAATCTGTTGACTGGTTATGAAGACACTTTGGTGTGAGCAGGGGTCTGTCTGTGCTTGATGAATTAGGGATAACACCAAATCAAGTCACCATCCACCCATACACTGTCCCACTGCTGGGCACGGGTCTCCTCTCACTATGAGAGGGATTAGGCTATAGTCCACCACGCTAGCCTAATGCGGGTTGACAGACTTCAAATGCCGTCGAGAAAATCTCTCAAGCATTCACGTTTCCTTCACTGTTAAAAAAATAATAAAAAACCGCTATAAATAAGTAACGAAAGACTCTTTTCAGCCATATCCTGGAACCGGACACAAACATAGCTGGAGACAGGCTTGTAGGATAGATATAAGGAAGTTTCTAAGACATTTATACAATAAGTTACTGATTTCTGGGGGCCTACTACAATCTTTTAGGAAACAATCTTATTTCAATAGTATTTTGTTTCAGGGATATAATAACATTACTCTTTTTCGTACCATGACCTTCACTGTACAATATTGTTTTATTCCTGCTTAGTGTTGGGAAAGAATGAACTATTTGTCTATTCCCTGCTATTAGAAAAGAAACAACGCTATATGAACTGGTATAGCGCTGTCGCTTTCCCGCACTTGTCCGAATCGCTACTACGGATTCCGATCTTGAACCAAAATATGTATACTTTTAGAGGTGACGTCACCAAAACCGCAAAGAAAATAATATTGTTTCACTCTGACAATAAGCTTGTTTTAAGGACTTCATGGTACGAAAAGTCGAAGTAAGATTATAATAATACTGCTATAAGAGCTTGTGGTTGGCCCCCTGACACTTACGCGAATACTAGACATTGAAATAAAACTACTTTTTACGGATTTTATCGCTATTATTTATCGGATTAAAATAATATCAATATAACGCGATAAAATGAAAGAAAGAAAGAAAGATAGCAAGTTTATTGAAAATAAAATCCGTAAAAAGTAGTTTTATTTTAACAGTAAGTTACTTTCATTGTCTGTCGTATATAAATGCTTAATAAATAATATCACTTACATTACAAGTGAATGCTTCAAATTAAATGCATATTCATCATTACACCGACCTAGTTTAACAGTGAAATCGTGGTATTTCCTGTCTGGGACCTGCTGTAGGTACCTACTTAGTCTTAATAACTGTATCTGTAAATGTAGACTAAATCAAATTACTGTAATTGGTCTGAAGATTTAAAATGAAACGAGATTGAATATTGAGAGCAACACTTGCAGACAAATACTCTAAATAGAATTAGATGACGTAGAATATCTTCACGCTTGAATGCACAGGCGTCACCCAGATACGGGAAAAAACCCTAGGATCTCCAAGATCTGTAGCGGACACACTGAGGAGGCCGGGAAGACTAATCTGCTTCTGGAGGGAGTTGGGCTGGCTAGAATAACAGCCCCTCGGCTCACGTACAATGGTCCACTGCAGGATTAAGTGCGGAAGCCGAACCCACACAGGAGTGGGTTCTCCATGATGATGATGACGATGATATCTTCACGGTATTCAACGAGGGATTTGGCAGAGGTAGACACAATGGTCCATGGCTGGAGTAATCACCATTAGGGTCACAAAATGAAAATTTTTACTTCTATTATCATAATTTTTACTTTGTAAAAGGATTCCAAACTCTGTTATGTAGAAGACACCTTTAAAAAAATATTCTCATGGTGACAGCAGGATATGTCGGGCTCATACAGACTAAAAACCGCACTTGGCTTCCCTTGCTAAATATCAAAGGCCTCTTGTCGGATTGCCTAAAAAATATATTTTAATGCTCATAATATTAAATCAATATCCTAGGACATTTTTTTACACAGCACCATCTAATCTTAGCCCCAAACTAAGCAGAGCCTGTACTATGGGTACTAGACAATTGATATAAAACTTATATACATTTTTTTTGTAAATACATACTTATAATACATGAGAAACACCCAGACAAACACAAACACTTAAGTCCATCACAATAAATGTTTGTGTCCTATGGAAATCGAACCTCGTGATCAGCAGTCCGGTACTCGAACCACTAGACCACAGACGTCGTCATATTCTTATAAAACTATCTTTCCGCTAGCGGCTAAGCCTGCGTAGTTAAGGTTCTTATAATTTATAGCCCATGTAACTCGGTAAAAATATAGCTTTCTAATGGTGAAAGAATTTATCAAATCGGTCCAGTAGTTTCGGAGCCTCGTCAATTCAAATAAACAATCATATCTTTCCTCTTTTCATTATTAGTATAGATTTACGAAATACTTTGCATATTATAAAAATAAAAAGACCTTATTATAATTCCTTGTAGCTATACGCTGTAATCGATTTTACAGCATGCTATGTATAACATTAAATATTTCAGACTTGTTATTTACAGTTATAATTCAAATACATGAGTTATATTTATGTATGTTTGTCACGGCTGATTTATTCAAGTTTAAAAGCAGCCGCCGCTTCTCCAGTTATCGGTTAAGCTACGAACTGTACCTTCAAGCTAATTAAGCTAAATAACTTTAGGTATTCTGTGACCTAACAAGGTTTCATATTGATCCAAATTTTCTTTATAAAACACCTGCATAAATAAAGCCGTGATAGCCTAGGGGCATGACTACTGGACTGCCAAGTCTAAGGTCTCGAGTTCGAATCGAAGGTACGGACCTCTGATTTTTCAAAATCATGTGCGTAATTATCTCTCGCTTTAACGGTGAAAGAAAACATCGTGAGGAAACCTGCATGCCTGAGAGATTTTCTCGACAGAATGTGAAATCTACCAACCCGCATTAGGCTAGCGTCGTGGACCTAATCCCTCATAGACTGAGAAGAGACCCATATCCAGCAGTGGAACAGTATATGGGTTGTTGACCTGCAAAAATGTACACTTCTTCAGCATAATTGTACCCAACTACCCACCTTCAATCAATAAGTACTATTATTGATCGAAGGTACCCACTGTTGGATGCTTCTTGCATGGCTCTCCAACAAGATCTAGATGCGGTGTTTGCCGTCAAGGGGGACTAGACAAGTTGCTTTTTGACATTCGAATCGACAAAGGAAATGTATGGAAATAACACCAGCTTTCGACAAATCGGGCTGTCACTAATGTCATTTACATACATTTTGTTTGTCGATTCGAATGGCAAAATGCAACGTGTCTAGAGGGCCAGAAACATAAATATAAATAATATGGACGCAATATATACTTTGACCTTCACCAAACACTCCCGTGTGAAGTGTCAGATGTGTGTGACTAAATCATTCTAGGGTGGTATCACAACGTGCATCCGCAGGTCCGTGTGCACCCTTCAGCGTCCGGTGCGTCTACTACAGATATCGAAAGACGTGGATGCCACCTGTACTGCAAGCATAACCTGCTTGCAAAAAGGCTAATATTCAGAGACGACGCTAAGAAAGAAAGAAAGCAAGAAATATTGATTTATTGACACAAACAATAAGATCATCAATAAAAATAAATAACAGTATTCGTAATGTGCCAAAAGGGCCATCAGCTCAGCGTAATGTTAAGTATCAATTATAAAGTAAGCGTAAAGTACCGCTTCCGTATGTCAAATTTGACATATGGAAGCCTAAGTTCATGCTTAGTTTCGTCTCTGAATATCAGCCTAAGAGTCAGCGGCTTCCGATGGGCACTCAGCCTCAACGAATGACGATACGAAGCGACATGCCACTCGTTACCAACTCGTCACAACGATTATTTTGAGGTTACGGAAAATCTTCATGGAGTCCTGGAGACCTGGGGAGGCAGGGTATATCAGACTCATACTGACTAAAACCACACTTGCCTTATATGCTAAGGTCATGGGATCAGTTACATTCACCATGACGGGGTTATTTCAACCTTGGGCATATTATTATTATTAAAGAGAGGTAGGGCACAGCCATTCATGGCTCAAATCTGGAGCAGCCCATCTTGGGAAGTACCTACACCTTACAGGAAACTGCAGCCAAATAACACACTTTATTGCGTGTTGTGTTCTTGCAGTTAGTAAGGTCGCCAGAGCTCCTTCTAAGGATGCGCTGCGCTGGCAGTAAGAGGAAAATTCTCTCAAACTGTCGGCGCAGTGAATCCTCCATAAACCTCTAAGAGGTTTTTCGGGTTGGCAACGCGCTAGTGATACCCCGGTGTTGCAAGCGTCCATAGGCTATGGTAACCGTTTACCATCACCTTAGTGGTATAAAAAAAAACAATATATTAGCTAGCATCATTTGACAGTAAACACCGATCTTTGTTTAAATGTTTTGGTATTACATTTCTTATCGTTATGCTTCATAAGCCTTAAAGCAACTGGAACAGAGTTTATCAAGCCATGAAACTCGTAGGAATGTTTCATAAATTGTTTAGCGTCTTATCTTACATTGCTTGTATGTTGTATGTAATATGATTATTCAGTATGCGCTCACGCAGATCAAGTTAAAGCAAAACATTTAATGTTAATGGCAAATAAGAGCTCACTCCTTTTATAACTGGTTTATGTCACAAATGAGAGAGTTTTAAGAGAGGTAGGGCACAGCCATTTAATTTTATGGCTTAAATCTGGAGCAGCCCATCTGGGGAAGTACCTCCACTTTACAGAAAACTGCAGCCAAATAACACACTTTATTGTGTGTTGTGTTCCTGCAGTGAGTAAGGTCGCCAAAGCTCCTTCTAAGGATGCGCTGCGCTGATAGCAAGAGGTATATTCACTCAAACTGTCAGCGCAGTGAATTCTGCATAAACCTCTAAGAGGTTTTTCGGGTCGGCAACGCGCGAGTGATACCTCTGGTGTTGCAAGTAGGGTTACCATATCTCAGGATTTATCCTGAGTTTTCAGGATTTCTGGACTCTTCTCAGGATTGCGGCTGGATTTCTGGACTCTTCTCAGGATTGCGGCTGGATTTCTGGACTCTTCTCAGGATTGCGGCTGGATTTTGCAAATCTCATGAAATCTCAGGATTTTTTTAATTTTCAATAAAATACAGCTTACATTTTAAAGATCTCTTTAATAATTTTATAAAAGTTAAACTAAAAATAATCTTCCTTTGGTAATAATTGCTCAATTAAAATCAGTACATATTTATCCAAGTAGGTACCGCTGCCACCCCACCCACCCCCGCGCTTCGAGTGCGATGTGCAACGCATGAGCGACGTCCGCAAGTCCGCAGTGTATATAAACTATAATATTACGACTTTTTAAATTCTTAAGTAGGTTTGAGAGAAAATTTTCAAACTGTAAAAAATCTCAGAGGACTGACTGGAAATCGAGCCTTTTCTCCGGACTTTTGATTTTTTCATCTGGTAACCCTAGTTGCAAGCGTCCATAGGCTACGGTAACCGCTTACCATCAGGCGGGCCGTATGCTTGTTTGCCACCTTAGTGGTATAAAAAAAATGAGGAGACCAGCCACCTGAAGGTAAGGTATGAACACCTTCAATACCAGAGGTGTTACTCATGCGTTAGAGCCTCTACCAACTATGAACAGAGTGAATCGGTTTCTTCTAGGCAAGCGCGCTCTATCGTAGACCACATCGTTGCTAAATATCAGGCGTGTAGTGTTCAAGCGCAAGCCTATCTATACTAATATTATAAAGAGGAAAGATTTGTTTGTTTGTTTGTATTAAATAGGCTCCGAAACTCCTGGGCCGATTTGAAAAATTCTCTGTGTTAGATAGCCCATTTATCGGGGAAGGTTATAGGTTATATACCATAATGCTACAGCTAATAGAAGCAATGAAAAATGTTGCAAAAACGGGGGAAAACATCATAAGACCACGCGGGCGAAGCCGCTGGTAAAAAGCTATTTGAGAAAAAAAAAGAAACCGAGAAGCTCTCATAATTGGTTCTCACGCGCGAAAGTTTGAACACGCGAAGGTACTTTGCGAGACTCTGACGTAAGGGTGATCAGGCACTCAGACCCCAAGAAGTCTTAAGTCGAGCAAGTCTTCTTCTTCAGAGAACTTTTCTCACGAGATCTGATCAGACACACACACACATACGCAACATCCCCACACACATTCCCCCATTGAACACACGCCTACTCACACACCTTGTTGCAGTTACACCTTTCAGCCTCCCAACAATTCGTAAATCAATAACGGACGATTGGTTGGCCCCAATAACACAGGAACATCCTAGCATCGGGGCCAATATCCTACTAAAATTATAAATGTGAAAGTTTGTGAGGATGGATGGATGGATGGATGGATGTTTGTTACTCTTTCACGCAAAAACTACTGAACGGATCTGGATGAAATTTGGCACAGAGATAGATTATAGTCTGGAATAGCACATAGGCTACTTTTTATCCCGGTAAAATGTATAGTTCCCGTGGGATAGCGGGTGAAGCCGCTGGCGGAAAGCTAGTTCATAATATTGTGAAGAAAAAATTATCTTAAAACCTTGTAAAATGTAACTTGCAATGCATTTCTTCTTTCTTTTGCTTAATAAATTATTATTATTATTATTATTTGTATCTCCTTTTGGATCTCACCGCATGCCTCCTGTAAGGAATCCGCATCCGATCCTTTGGAAGGCTTGCGCGGGGACACAGGTCCAACGCGTAGAGGCCCTTATTATTATCTGAATGGCAAAGAGACATTTAAGAGCCGTGGATGATTTTCAACCAAATTATAAACGCCAACCCTTTCATACTGGCATTATAAGCTAACTTGTGATTAGCTTAAATAGGGTAACAAGTGCACCAATACATGAGACCCATGCAACAACAATAAGCGAGATGGTTAGATATTTTTTTTGCAGTTAGAACAACTAGATAAGTGCCACATTGTCGTCGAACGACAATTTTATTCTGCCACGATTTTATCATCATTTTAATGATAAAATTGTACTAAAATTGCCTATGTACACAATCACATGGAGAATTTGTGATATTTTTTCTAGTCGGTACAGTATTGTTTATTTATTTATTCTTTACTAGCTTCCCGCCAGCGGCTTCGCCCGCGTGGTCTTATAATTTTTTCCCCGTTTTTGCTACATTTTTCATTACTACTCCGCTCCTATTAGTCGTAGCGTGATGATATATAGCCTATGTTACTCGGGGATAATGTAGCTTTCCAAAGGTGAAAGAATTTTTGAAATCGGTCCAGTAGTTTCGGAGCCTATTCATTACAAACAAACAAACAAACAAATCTTTCCTCTTTATAATATTAGTATAGAAGTATAGAAGTATAGATGTACATTATAACCTACAAATGCGGTTTTAATGACATGTTGTTGGCATGTGAGTGTCAAGGTTTAGTTAGTAGGACCAAAACATACCGGCGAAATGTGGTTGTACATTAGGACGACGTCTGTGGTCTAGTGGTTCGAGTACCGGACTGCTAATCACGGTTCACGGGTTCGATTCCCACAAGACAAACATTTATGTGATGAACTTAGGTGTTTGTCTGGGTGTTTCTTATATATTATAAGTATAATATATTTACAACAAAAAAGTATATAAGTATTATATCCATTGTCTAGTACCCATAGTACAAGCTCTACTTAGTTTGGGACTAGATGGTGCTGTGTAAAAATGTCCCAAGATATTATTATTATTATTAGTACGCCTCTGCCTACCCCTTCGGGAATGTAGGCGTGATGGTATGTTGTTATAGTGTGGACCACAACAAATCCTCAAACCCGACAACCTTGTCAGATATAAAGCTTTTATGATTACGATTTGATAATTATTTCCGGTGATAAAACGAAGAGCTAAATAACCGTGACACTTAAAACTTTTACAACGTTTCGATAACCGACCGATACCCGTTCGTTTTCAATATCAAGGAAAATTTGCAAAGATACCAAACTATTATCATTTGACAACGTAAATATGTCAATAATCTATAGATACAAATAAAATTGAAATGTCTGTTAGGAATTTCAAATTAATAGCTTTTCTGTCTGTGTGTTTGTTCCGGCTAATCTCTGAAATGGCTTGACCGATTAGACGGGACTTTCATTCGCAGATAGCTAATGTTATAGGGAGTAACTAAAGCTTTTATTTACCCAAAGCGCAGCGAGGGCGGATCGCTAGTAAGGGGGCGTCCATAAATCACGTGAGGTGTTTTTTTAAATTTTCTATCCCTCCCTCCCCCCCTGGTGAGATGTCGTCAGATTTTGTTCAACCCCCTCCCCCATCCCCCAATCTCACGTGAGATTTTTCAAAATGTGGGTTTCTTCCGTAATCCCATTGGATTGTTATTGCAAAAAGAAAAAAAAAATGCCTCGTGCTTTTATTTACGACTAGTTAAGACTCAATATTGCTGAAAGTTTAATTATAAGTGTAATAAAAATAGTTTTTTTTTTTGTTTCAATCAGAAAAAAAACGCGCGAAGAATAAGCACGCTGAAGTGGAAGTGGGCCGGCCATGTCTGTAGACGGACAGACAGTCGACGGGGCGGACAAGAGTGGAGACCACGTTTAGGCAAGCGTAGTGTAGGACGCCCTGCGACACGATGGACCGACGATTTAAAGAAGGTGGCTGGCAGCGGATGGATGCGAGCTGCCCAAGACCGGGATGGTTGGCGCTCTTTGGGGGAGGCCTACGTTCAGCAGTGGACGGCAATAGGCTGATATGATGATATTGTCAATGTATGATTCCTATAATATGGTTTTATAAATGTCCACGAGCCATGAGTGAAACCGCTATAGCTTATTTGAGATTTGCCATAAAATCGGCTTAAATTTTGCTGTAAATCCAAACCTAATCCTATCTGATAGTGTCATTTTTATCAGTATGTGAAATTACGATATTGAATTAAGATATCTATCTTATGACAACTTGTCTTATCTATCTTAATTCAATATCATAATTTTAATTATTTTGGTCTATGTTGGTCAATTGCCATTCGTGGACTATATTTTTATACGAATGGCAATTTCCTCTTAGTGGCTACTAGTGATGTGGTTTTCGATTTTAAATGTGGAATAAGTCAATTGCCATTCGGATAATTGCCATTCAAATAATTGCTATTGTGGAATACATAAAAAAATTCGCCGTATTTATCAGTGCCGTCAACACTCAACACACAAACATATAGACGGACAGTTCTGTCTCAGCTGATGCAAACACGGCGATAACGTCAGCTTGTCTCTGATAACCTGACCGCTATCAAATGTCGCTGTAGTTTTGTGACATTTCCTTATGTTTCAACACTTTTAACTATTACGTTTTCATTTTCTGCGTAATGATGGAGAAACAAATCCTTACTAATATAAATGCGAAAGTAAATTTGTCTGTCTGTCTGTCGCGCTTCACGACAAAACTACTGAACCGATCTAAATGAAATTTGGTACAGAGAGTAGTCTAGAGCCTGAGAAAGGACATAGGCTACTTTTTATTGCGAAAAATGGGCTGTAAGGGGTTGAAATAGGGGATGAAAGTTATAAGAAATACCCAGACCATGCAGGCGAAGCCGCTGGCAGAAAGCTAGTAGATTATAAAAGCGTTACCCTTTCTGTCAATATTTGATTACTTGGGGTCAGCGCAGTATGACTTTTTCATCCAAATATATCTCTATCAGCATTTATCGTATTAACATTTTTTCGCATTAAAAAGTAGCCCATGTCCTTTCTAAGGCTCTAGACTCTGTGTACCAAATTTCATTTCGACAGACTGACAGACAGAGTTACTTTCGCATTGTAAGGATTTCTTTCTCCATAATTATAAGATTCTTAAAATTACTTGGTTATTGTAGTAGCCCAAGTTAAAGGTACAAACGGAAACTATTAAAAAGTTAATTTATTGCCGCTGATACTACTCTTATCTTGAGCATTATTTTTTTAACGATTTTAAGTTTGAGCGTGGATTAAATTCTTTGGTATTTTATACTTAAAGCGATTTTGCTGTAGTAGGAGAGAGAGTACTTACCTAAGTAGAATATAAAAAAAAACTGCCTGTAAAAAGCATATATAATTGTATATATGCTTTTTACAGGAAGTTTTTTTAAATTAATGTTTAATTAGTGTTAAGAAGACCCTGTCCGACCCGTGAAGGTATTATTAGGTATCAATATTAGATTACATTTACGTAATCCTTTTCAGTTTTCAAGAAAAAAAAATTCCGTATAAAGTTTTATAGGTATGTCGTTTATCGATTTTTTTTTTCTTCGTCACAGGTGCCTTGTATACCACGGCAGTTGATAGTGTTGTCACATTCAAGAAAATTGCTAGATTTTGGGTAATTTTTGTACAAAAATCGTGAATTTAAAACATCAATTTATTTTATTTTATTTGGTAATGTGATTGGGATACCTATATACTTTCGGGACGGACAGGGTTTTTTTAACATATTGTATATACATAATAGATACAGACAATTGCACTAATTGGGTAGCCTCTAAGAATTTATCATCATCCGCGTATCATCATAGAGTTTAGATCTTTACCTCTTTTCTAGCGTAGTCTTGGCTCCATCTGCTTAAAATATTAGCAATTCAAACAATATGACTGAAAATATCATTAAATGAAAATAATTTTAATTACTTTTTTATGACCATTTTTATATCCAACAAGCAATAATCTAAGCTAAGTAACTATTGTTGTAAATATATTATGAGATAATAAATTTAGTTATTGTCTCTATGGAGTATTTTAATGTATTTGTTGGGTAATCGTAAAAATACTAACATCAACTTTTACCTAATCTTCGTGACGATGATCCGTGATATCAACCTATTATCTTTTGTATTTCATCAAGAGAACTATGAAAGAATCGTAGCAACTGGCGGTCTCTATTCTCTGCCTATCCCTGTGGGAATAAGGCGTGAGTGTTTATAAGTAGTCATTGATTTAAATACTAAAGATAGGGCCGTCCGAAAATTTGACAGACGCGTTATCCATAAACAAAAAAAATGACGCCATTTTTGTTAGTATCGCATGGCGTTTGTTTTTTAGCCGATCGCGGACTAGTTCACTTCGGTTTAGAGAAGACCATTTTGGGTCCAAGTGCGGGGGTGTCATTGTGACATAAGGTCCGCCCAGGCCTTACACAGTAAAATTGAGAAAATCGGATGGTAATAAACCACCTTCGCGTGTGTTTTGAGTTTAGAACGTGAGAGCCAGTTATCAGTAGCTTTGCAGTGGATAGGCGTTTTTTGCAGCTGGCAACGCATCAGCAACGCGTCTCGTCAAGTCTTGTGTTGCAAATGGCCATGTAGGGCGATGACTAGACTTACCAACATACAACATAATTGTAGGTAATAAGTAAATCCCTGTTAATTTATACCAAATGTTTACTGAGCGCTATTCCCGCCGGCAAACTGTCACACAGTTTGGTGGGTTTATTTACTTTGTAAAATGTGTTCAATTCTCACTTAAATAACTAAGTGCCCCATTACTTAAAGAAGAGCACTGCATGCACTAAATGATGTGAGTAACAGAAAAGTTAGCAAGTGGTGGATCCAGACCATATAGTCAATCGCTGATTATTGGCAGCGAGTCATTGTAGGTACTTTGCAAAGAATACATAGTCACCTTAACATGAAAAGATTTAATAAAAAAAAACACAATAATAACAATAATAAAACTTGAATATGACTTGGAATTGTGTTTTTACTTGTGGATTAGCATATGATAGCAAATAAATCGAAAAGTTCGGTGATTAAACTAAACGGAATGTCACATGATTTTGTTCGCTTCCTACGCTTCGATAAGGATAGTCATATCTTTAAAAGATTAATATACATCACAGGTTTATGCAATCTTTACGGTATCGGTTATGTGGACATTTAAATGGATTAAAAAGGTGTTAGCTGTTTCCTGGTCAGCAATAGACACTTCACAATCTTTTTGACACTTCCTTAAAGGTGCTCCCCCACTTTCGCATTCGTCTGTAATGTAACATTTCTAGAGATGGGCAGTCGGGTAAAAATTGGGTGGGTAAAAATGGGAAGGAAAGGGTAGAATAGGTAAAAACCCAAAAATACCCATTTATACCGGGTATTTTTTTAAAATACCGGGTAAAAATTAAGTTCGATAGTAATTTCATTTGATTGATTAAAAAATAATATGTTATATTATTAAACATGCCCATGTTTTCAAATCTATGGACTTATATTATACTAATAATACTTTTGCAAAATAAAATTAAATCATAATGACAATAAAAATAAAAATATATTGCGTAGAGCCAGCGCACATGGACTTTTTAACTAACTAACCAAAATGGCATATTATTATGTCATCACTTACATTTTAGATTCGATTTTGAGTATTACATTACAGTAATGCCTCCCCTGACATGACGAACATTTGCCTGTAATGTAACGTTATTCTGAGCATGGTGTTACAAGTTGTATCAAAATATTACAGACACTGTGTTGCTCAGTTCTACTCTCTCATCAACGTTATGCTCGAATCTGTAACATTACAGTTGACGCACTGTCATGCTCGATTCTCCTCCCTCACTGATGTAAAGCTCGCAGCTCGGAGCGACCGGAGATTGAATTTGTGCCCAGTTAAGTGGGAGTACATTTCTAAACCTTTGCCTTACTCTTTAGTCAAATCTTGTCACCGGCCTTTGCATATGACATACAGTTATATACGTTACATAACAATGATTCACGAGGAAAATGCAATGACCATAAAATATGACAGTCAGTTAAAAAGTGTCATAAAACAATTTGTTTATTGTGTACGATAAGTATTTGCATTCTCATACAAACGTAACATTGATAACTGATAAGATTTGATTGTATAATATTGATAATGGTATCTCTATGTTTACCTTTATATTGTTGTGGAATTTGCCAAAAAATATTAGTTAATCTATACTAATATTATAAAGAGGATTTGATTGTTTGTTTGTATTGAATAGGCTCCGAAGCTACTAGACCGATTTGAAAAATTCTTTCAGTGTTAGATAGCCCATTTATCGGGGGAGGTTATAGGCTATATACCATCACGCTACGACTAACAGGAGCGGAGTAGCAATGAAAAATGTAAGCAAACGGAGGAAAAATTTATAAGACCACGCGGGCAAAGCCGCTGGCGGGAAGCTAGTGTGTGATAAAACGATAATAATTTGTAAGTGCAAGTACGCAGTGGTGTTTGTTGATTATATTCGCCGACTGTTACATGGATACGTTCACATACCGCGCGTAATCCATGTAAACACGCCGTGGAATTTACCAAGTGTGATGGAGGAATCTCAGGAGCATGGTGGAGTGGCGACCTGCAGAAGGTAGCTGGCAGCAACTGGATGAAAAGAGCTGAAGATCGAGCTCTGTGGCGTTCATTAAAGGAGGCCTACGTCCAGCAGTGGACGAATACGGGCTGATGATGATTATGATGATGATGGAGGAATTGCATCTGATACTCATACTGCGTCGCTAGTCGAGTGGTCTTCTCTGCTACGCTCGAGGTCCTGTGTTAGATTCCTAGGTCGAACAGTGTTATTGGGTTTTAAGGGGGAAACCCACCGCCATGCACGGAGAGGCTACGCACGTGCGTCTTCGCTTTGCAAGAAAATATATGGAGCCGTTTCCACTGCAAGCCACGGACACGCTGCGCACGAATTGACGTCATTGGCACACGCGTGGCTTGCTCGGATATGTCGCCCACGTAGCTCAACGCCATGTACGCTGTGTAAATGCGTGTATAGCGTGTGCTGCGGTGGAAACGTAGACCCACGTTTTCAAACAAATGAACCCACGCAGCAAACGTGCGCCGCGTGGCCGTGGACAGCGTGCGCCGCGGTGGAATTCCGCCTTTACTATAAAATTCTCAGTAGCTCGGTGTTGAGGATTGTGCCCGGATAATGGCAAGAGAAATAAATAAAAAAATATTTTTGGATATTTTAAACAGCACTTTCTAGTCCCAAACTAACCAGAGCTTGTACTATGGGTACTAGACAATGGATATAATACTTAATATACGTTTTTTTTGTTGTAAATATGTACATACATAATAGAAGAATACTTAAGAAACACCCAGACAAACACAAATACTTATATTCATCACATATATTTGTGTCCTGTGGGAATCGAATCAACCTCGTGATCCGCAGTCCGGTACTCGAACCACTCAAGTGTCAGTGTGTCAAGTGTGACACTTCTGTCTAACCCGTGGCGAATACAGCCGTGATGTGTTCTCAATCTATCATTTTAACCTTTTATTATTACCAAGCATCTTATAATTCAAGGGTATAAGCAAGATGATCATTTAATCTTTTTACAATGTTGATACTCTAGTGTAGAGATAAAATATAGTAAAGATACGGGATACGTTTTAATTGTTCTGCTCTCAATATTAAGTGGAACACATATTTATGTGAAACTAGCAGTTGCCCGTGGCTTCAGTCGCAAAAGACTTACTTTAATTGTATTCATTCTGCAAGTAAGTAATATTATAAAAACAATAGATGTTAAAGTACCTACATTTAATATTGTATATATGTATGATGTCAATTCATTTAATTTTGCACACCATTGTATGGTACAATATGTGGCAACTATTTTGACCTATTTTAAAACTGTCTGTACCCATATTTATTGCAAATAAATTTCTTATCTTATCTTTTTATTTCATAAGTGTTATTCAGATGTATAATTAGCTATAATACTGTTAAGGAGGTCATCAAAATCTATTGGAAACTAACCTAACCTAAATTAAAAATTTAGAAAACCCCCGACACGAAATCTTATTCGCCATTTTGTGGTTGTGGCTATCTTGGATTTGAAATTTATCATAGTGTATTGTATTCTCCTAGTTAAGCCCTTTCATTTGATACCCATATTGAGGGAGTTATGACAAAATATGTAATCCGCTATTTTGTAGCTAGCTACATAGCTAAGAACACTCAATTCACCTTTCAAATAAAATAAAAATATCAAAATCGGTCCATCCTTTCGGGAGCTACGATGCCACAGACAGACACACACACACAGACACGTCAAACTTATAACACCCGTCGTTTTTGCGTCGGGGGTGAAAAATACCATGTATTACGCTGGTTAATACTCTAGTCTACTCTAAAAATACTGTAAATATTATGTTTGTGTAAAACACAAAAATCGTGTAAAAGCAATTATAAACAGTATCATGTCGAGATAACACTTATCACATCACTGTGTTGACGGATGTCACTATAACGTCACAGCGATTTCTCAAGGTGTGGTATCAAGTTCAATTCCTCTTAGTTTCTTAATGTACGATTCCGGTTTGAAGTTGGCACGAGCAGACCGTAAAAATCGAAGAAAGAATAATATTGGACTCTATTGAATAAAAAATAAAACTCAAGTCAGTAAGGCCCGGCGCCCATTATCGGCATCGGCAAGGAAAAGATCCTTCGGCATCCTACATGCAAGCGCACACTGTCAGAAACTATGCTTTGGCATGCTGCAACGTTCTTAGGGATGACGTACCTATACGTCCGGTGAATTTAACAATTTATTCAATGATTTGCGTTATGACGTTCGGCGGCGTACCGAAGGATGCCGAAGCATCCCGAAGCATTCTCAAGGCTGCCGATACAGCAGCCTCAAGCATACCGAAGCGGTATTTTTTGTTATTACGACCATATACACGGCAATTTCTACTTTATTGCCATTATGTTAATGTATATTGCTATTTGCCACCTAAAATCCACAGTCGTGCCGATGCCGATAATGGGCGCCGGGCCTAAGAGGCAAGGCTGCCTCGTCGTCTAGTGGTCCCAAGCGCGACTGCCACGATAGAGGTCCTAGGTTCGATCCCCGGGTCGAGCAGTGTTGTTGTTTTCCGTGAAATTCCCAGTAGCAGCTCGGAGTCTGGATTGGTGCCGGGTTGATAGCAATTGGCTTGCCCCCTATTACATGGTACCTAAACATACCGGTGAAATGTGGGTGTACATTAGTACGCCTCTGCCTACCCCTTCGGGGAATACAGGCGTGTTTTGTATGTCCCTATGTACCGATATCTGAAATCGAAATAGATCATCGACAGTCCTTTGTGACCGAAACGTTTGAAAGGGTAAAAAAGGGAAAGTTTGTGATATAGTGCAAGGGAAGCCAAGGCGATTTTTAGTCGGTATGAATTCCCCTAGCTACATGGCAGAGATTCAGGAAAAAAAAGCATCGTTGCAAATGGAAATCTCTCTGCCTACCCCAAAGGGAAAGAAAGCGGCGTGAAACTGTATGTATTGTTAAGAAGGGTAACAGGTGGTCGCATACGGCTACTCTAATCTCCAATGAACGGCTTCCCGTTGTTCGCCCCTACAATTTATATTAGGTAATAAATTACTGTAAACTGCAAAGTACCTAACATTTTAAAGTGGCGCTGAGCTAGCCACATCAGTCAACCATGCATGCAACTAGACAGGGCGAAGATAGCGACCTAGTAGTTCCCATACATCTCTATTTGTGGAGGTCAGCCAAAGAGACGTTGACGATTGGATGGTTTTAGCCCACTTTTTCACAGCCTGGCCTGCCTGAAGAAGCTTGGAATAGAAAAAAAGACTGGGGGCTAGACAAATTGCATTTTGACATTCGAATCGACAAACAAAATGTATGGAAATGACACAAGCTTTCGACAAATCGGGCTGTCACTAATGTCATTTACATACATTTTGTTTGTCGATTCGAATGTCAAAATGCAACTTGTCTAGCCCCCCTGGACTGTCTAGCAGAGGGACACAAAAGAGGTTGCGTTAAAAAAACAAATATTTGTATATGTATTTTTGTTTGTATTTGTATTTTTTTAAGCATTTTCCATGCTAAGATTACAAGTTATTTTTAATGAAGAAAAAAGGCCAGCCAATTTTTTCCTTCATTAAAAATAAAATATCATTATTATGAAGAGCAATCAAAGAGGTGTTGATCTCCGCTAAAATAATACTTTCTAAGGTGGATTTTTTAGGCTTGCTCTTTACCACAACTCGCCTGATGTGAAGCAACGATGTGGTCTACGATGGAGCTTGATGGAGTGGTCTTGTTGTGGTTACCTCGCCTGTCGTCACTTAAGTATTGTGTTCCGAGGATATTAATTTTGAATCTGAGTATGTTTATTTTTAATGAAGAAAAAAATCGGCTGGCGGGCAGGATTCGAACCTGCGTCTTCTGGTTCGGTACACCAGACGCTTTGACCACTAAGCCACCGCGAGCCCCGCTCGCCAGTCGAAATATTCCTCGACATTCTAAGGTGACGTAGCGACATCTGAGTATGTTTGTGAAGTTCAGCGCGTTACATGGCTAATAACATAGTGCAAGAGCCGTTTTTAAAAAACAACCTAATAATATTTTCAAATCATAATCGACCAAGATGAAGTCATAATCTGTTTAATATCTTACAAAGTAAGAGCCAATTAAAACAAATAGGTTACTAGAGTACTCGTAAGCGATAAGCTAACCTGCGCTTGCGCAATCTCAACTTGTTATACCGTCTGACACTATTCAGTAATGACGATATTATTTGCAAACATAGTACAAATTGTAAGAAATTGGGACACATAACAAAACCAATAATGTAAACAAAACATTTTCAATAAACAAATACATACTTTGTTACTTTAGAAATAGAGGATTAAATAATTGATTTGTTTATAATAAAAACAAAGCACGTTTGTTTACAATAATATATTAAAGTTTGGTGTAGTAAGGTGGTGGGCGGTTAAGAGGACCGATGAAAGAAGCATGCATTTCACTACACGCACCGGAAATGAAAGTTGAGATGGATCCTTGGAACAACATAAAGAACTACAGGAAGTTTGAAAGTAACCAGACGGATAAGTAGAAGGGGAATCGTTTGTCTTGGTATGGGCACGTGATGAGGTATGAACTTAAAGAGTGATGACACAAAATGGAAGGAGAGAAGGAAGGTCAAAGTAAAGATCGATGGATTGTGAAAGGGTGTGAATGAGGAGGTGACTAGGTGGCTAACAGGTATGAATGGAAGAAAAGAATAGACTGCACCGTCCCGAAAAAAATGGGACAATGACAGGAAGATGATAATGATGTAGTAAGATGGCGAAGTTTCCGAATTTTAGAACTTATTTTCTTAGCAATAAGGGTGGAAAAGCTGTGACGGTGATCGTTTTATCGAGACTATTGACGGATGTCAGTCGAAGTCAGTCGTTAAGCACCTTTGTTCTGACTTTTGCCTGTGAGAGCCAGTTCCTCATCTCAGTTGCTTTGCAGTCAGTAGGGGTCGATAACGCATCAGCAATGAATTCGACGACGTCTGTGATCTAGTGGTTCGAGTACCGGAGTGCTGATCACGAGGCTGGGTTCGATTCAATCTATGGAGTTTCTTGCCGGCCCTTCTCCATAAGACCCACTTTTTTTTGGAACCGTGCAACTAGTTTAACGTTTCAAAAGTACCTATGTATATGGTCTAATTTAAATAAAAATATTTTGAATTTGAATTTGATTACCACAGGACACAAATATTTATGTGATGACTATATATAAGTATTTGTGTTTGTCTGGGTGTTTATTATGTAATAAGTATATATTTACAAAAAAAAAATATAAGTCTAGTACACATAGTACAAGCTCTGCTTAGTTTGGGACTAGATGGTGCTGTGTAAAAATGTCCCAATATATTTGCTGGCTCGTTTGTTTGCCTGCATATTTTTTTTCTGAAGACGTGTTAGCAAACATTACCTAAGCCGTATACTTTTTTTAAATGACGTTACTATGACGTGATTAGAGCTATCTCGAGTCATATTATGAAAATAAGTGCCTACCATTAAAACATATTCTATACTCATTTTTTTTCTTCAACTTACTGTCAATTTAACTATTTTTTTCCGAATGTATCAATAATAGGCAAGAAAACTAATATTTTTTATGGCCACATGAAAAAGTTGACCATAAATAGTGTACCAACAAAAACAACATTAATATTGGTTCAGAAATAAGGAAGTAAGTATTATAATTTTGTGTTAGACAGAGAATGTACTATATAAAAGATGACGTCAAATCTTAGGAGCGGGATACAAATTCTATACCAACACTCATTTTGCGGGAGAGGGGCAGAGCATCCCCTTTGACCCCCCAAACCCCCTCAAACTTCTTCTCAAACGTTAAAATATTATGTAAGTAGGTAGTTAGGAATGTTTTTTGAGTGAAATCTTATGTGTTTTGGATGTCTAGATAAATCAGGCAATTTAATCTCAAATTATAATTTTCAGCAGTCTATTATTTTGAATTAGGTAATAAAATTGACAATTGACATGGGTATGTCCAGTGGAAAATAACTTTTAAGTACTAAGGTGGTTAATTTTCCACTGATTGTGTTTTGCTAGTCACTTTTAAAAATAAAAGTTCATGTTAACCGTAAACATTATCAGAGTCCCTTACCCTGACCATAGAGAAATGGAAATCAAGTGTACAGTCAGGAGCAAAAACATGTATTATACACTAACAAAAGCGCTAAAGCGATTTTTCATCATTGAACAATTCCAACTTTGAGATAACACCAATGCCACTATAGTATTGGTTCGTTAATACTATGTTCGTAATATCACAAAAGTCCTATTAGTACTTTAGGAGAAAATCGCTTTAGCCCTTTTGTTAGTGTAACATGTTTTTGGCGGTGACTGTACTGTGGTTCTTAGATGAGATACCCAGAGGTAAACTGTAATTGTATTTAATATCTAGATGTCAATATCACAATACTTTTGTATATAACTGCAAAACCTGGGCGTAAATATTGTGATTATGAATTAAAGACCTAATTAGGTATTTAAATCGAATGACAAATGAATGAGAGCATCGGCTATAAAATGAAAAATTATTACTGTTGTATTAGTATCAGTATTGAATGATGCCCGCCTATAGGTACTTTGTTTTTTTTTCTTTCAACTAGGTACCTCATAATCGGCTTGTATGTGCGGTCTGCTTAGCATCCTGTGTTTAATAACATATTATTGAGATTTTTTAAAGATAGCTCAAATTATACCTGCTTGTAGCTACAATTTGTGCCCGAACAATGGCAATAACCTTGTCCTGCTCTCCCAAAAAGGGTCTAAAGCCACCCTTACGCTTTCCTAATCCTTAAAGCCAACATAGGTAAAAGTTTTCATGATCAACCCATTAATTGTCTCACTGCTGTGCACAGGGCTTCTTTCAGTATGAAGGGGATTAGGCCATAGTCCACCACACTGGCCTAAATTGACTAATAATTATTTTATTGGCATTCAATTAAACAATCCTTGCAATCAGAATATTTTTTAACAAAATGTTGCATGAAATTAAATTATCAGACTGAATGATCTCACTGAGTATTTATAAATTTAGTATTTAGTAGTTGCTAAATTATAAACGGCTAACTCCAGTTGAGGATAATTATTGGGCAATTAAGCTTGATCTGTTTGGCTAGATATTTAATACTGCTTAGTTGTAGAGAGATTGAATATCGTACAAATAAACATATTTCATTTAATCAACTTAATAAGCCTATTAAAGTGCTCAAACAATCAGTCTATTTAACCCAAAACTCCTTAAAAACTCATTAAAAGGCAAAATGTAGACAGTGAGGTAAGTAAGTAGGTATCTTGGTTAAGGATTATGGAATTCACATAAATGAAAAAAAAATTGAGCACAGGTAATTCAAAATTCAGTAAATGGTGATTATATGAAAATAAGTTAGATATTGAACTGTACCTATTGTATTTTTTCCCTGTAAATTTTATGATAATGTTGTAACATTACAAATACTAAATAAAAGTATAGATATTAGTACTTATAGTGTGTAAATATTTTAAATTGAAAATAAAGTCTAAATTTAATAAACTAAATACATACCTACATGTTGATGTGTATATTTTTTATAAGTACATGACCTTTACCCTAAGATGACACTGGCTCTTAATTTTTCAATAAAAAAGGTATAAAAATATGTTATAAAAAAAACTATAAGTCCAAAGTTCATGGCCAAATAAAGGCAATTTAAAAAATTAAGTACCTACTCATCTAATCTAAACCAACTTTGGGGATATAAATAAGCAAGTAGGTAAATCAGAAAAGTTGTTTTAAAACCTATTTTAACAACAAATAAGCATTAAATATATTTGTAGAAGATTTTTTCTGTCTTTTTTTGTCGCAGGATGGAAATTACAATACCCATAGCTGTATGACACAAGTATCAAAATAAAGTGGTAAAAGAATGATGGGTAAAGTTGGCCGGTATATCCAATAAAAATAATTATGATATGAAATGAAACGTTATATCATAAGCTTCAATATTTATTATTGGCAGAACACTGTAAACTGCCGGAGAAAAAAGATATCACCCCCCAAACATCTATCGAATTAACCACTTCGGTACATAAGCTATTCTCAAAAAATATATACACAGACGTCTATCTTCGTGACTCTTCATAACAACGATTTGTGATTTGATATTAATTATGTTTACTTCCAACCTACCCTCGCGGATGTGTATACTGGACTCGATTACACCTGCTGTGAACTTTTAATTCATTCTTAAAATGTAACAAATAAACCGGTGATATGTTTTATGCCCTCGACCTATACATCGAGCTGTACAGCGACAACTATATATACATATATTTGTTATGTTTGTTGGTTCATCCCCTTTTATGTAGGCGATATGTATAACCATATGTTACCTAAAGTTCTGCTCAACCCTTGTGGGATTATAATCGTGATAGTAACGTATTTTGTAATTTTAGCCATATCTAGGAGTACCACCGCTGTATCAAACCTTTGATCCACTCACCCAACGCGAGTCTCCTTAAATGTTAGTCGAGGTTCTTGATCAGCTACGGCAATGATCGGTACTATAATCACTGAATTCACCTCCCACACAACGTCAAGTGCCAAATGAAGATACTTTATTTCTTATCTTTCTTGGCTTTCATGAGGTTCTCGTCACGCGGGACGGCGATATCAACAATAATTACACTACGCTCTTAACGGTCTATCACCACAATATCAGGCTTATTGGCTACAGTAGTACTGTCTGTGATGATAGAGCGATTCCAGTACAGTTTGGCATGACCATTTTTGAGAACTGGGTCGGGCAAATACCTTTATTGTGCCAGATTGTGCCATAAAAAAAGGTCTGTGCAAGTCAGCTCGTCGTTAGCCCGACGCGAACAACCAGAGGTATTATTATTATAATTATGTCGAATAGACTCTCCCGGACGGTGGAATGCCCGACATTATGCCAACCGGACCATCCTTCATGATATATTTCCGGTAGTTGTTAGTCATCATGACTTCGTCCATAGTTGCACAGACAAAACCTTCGATTTCTCCGATATTTCCGTAGCCAGGACACGGACGCTAAAAAGTCTACTCCTGGTTCATGAAGAGCCCGATAAAAGCATATTTCTTTGCTTTGCCATACCTCCCTGCGATCGTTCGTACTCAGTGCTACTTTGCGCCAGTTCTCTTTAGTTAAAAAGAGCGGTAAGTCCCTTGTCCACTTCAACCACAACTCGATGCATCCCCACTTCGTTTTTTTTTCATATTATTCCTATTGACCACTGGGCTGCCAAGTCAAAGATCTCGAGTTCGAATCCAAGGCCTGGCTGACTGGCCACCTCTGACTTTTCTTTCGACTTTCTAAATCATGTGCGTAATTATCACTCGCTTTAACGGTGAAAGAAACCATCGTGATGAAACCTGCATGCCTGAGAGATTTTCTCGACGGCATATGAAGTCTGCCAACCCGCATTAAGCTAGCGTGGTGGACCATAGCCTAATCCCTCTCATACTGAGAGGAAACCCGTGCCCAGCAGTGGGATAGTATATGGGTTGATGTTAATTTTTATAATACACATGAAACACACAGACAAACACAAACACTTATGTTCATCAAATAAGTATATGTGTCATGTGGGAATCGAACCCTCGACTTCGCGATCTTGCTGATCGCGAAGCACTCGGCACTCAAACCACGGGACCACAGACGTCGTCAAATGATTTTCATTGTTTATCCGCGTAAGTTGTTAAGTACCATATTAAATGTGTGTTTTATATGTATCCTAAGATTATTTACCCAAGTGATAACCTGGCCAAAATACAGCATAGCGTGAACTTTTCCATTGTAGGTATGATTTATACAAAAAATATGAGGCGCAGAAAATGCACCTTTTATGTCCGCGACTGTACATTTCCGGTCGATTCTTAACATGAACTGTTTCGTTTCAGTAACTGTAGGCTAAAAGCAATAGGCTAACATACATTAAAACTCTATTGGATATCAGGCCAGGGTCCATACAAAAGTGCCCATCATTCTTTATAAACAAAGTTCACATCAGCACAATCCATGAAAGAAACTTCACGTAAAATAAAGTAACGCTGTCTCCGTTCACACAGATAGTCTAAAACGGTTCTATAAACTCTAGAAAACACTAAAATAGAAAGTTGCACTATGCACTTACCAACGTATTCTGGTATCCTAACCCGGACTCCTCGTCCGAGGTCTCTTCCTTGCCGTGTGGTCCCTTCATGATCACCAGAAAGTTCTCAAGTTATAAGTAACACACAAAACTGAATAATCAAAACAATGCGTACAACGATCCGCGGAGTTTCGTAAGTTTTTTTTTCTAAATATACAACAGTGGCAAAGAATCACAGAGTCCGGCGGCACTCGGCCATCTTCCCGCTACTTCTACAACCAACGTACAAGCGTAATAAGATTATTTGTAATTGAATAAACGCAATTTCTTGCAAATTGCTCGGGGTACCGGCGGATATGTTAACACACGTTCAAACGGAACGTCATCCAGTGACCGACTGACAAGTTGACAAAAAGTTGACAAGTGAGGTGACAGTGCACATTCAAAAGATTGGAATGGCGACCATGAACTTGAACTTATTCGTTATCTATTTGAAACCGTATCTAATGTTCACTATCAACGTTAATTTATATTTGGCAGTCAATACAAATAATTAAAGTCTCGTGCATTTAAATTCAGTCACAGTGGCGGAGCGCGAGAGACACGCAAACGTCATGATATTCCGAACGCAACTAATCTCCGATTTATCAACGTTCCGTTCCGCATGTGATTTGGTATTTATTTAGCTTCTCATGTAGCACTCATGATAAATAGTTTTTATCTGATTATAATAATTTGCTAAAAACATGTGACTATTTTCTATAACTGATAGGCATGAAAAATATATCTGAGACCCTTTGAATTTGCGCACTTATTCAACTGAATTCAGAAAGTTCGAGCCTGGAAATACCCATAGGGCGTTTATGTTCAAAAGAGATGCGAAATCCACCGGAACACTTAATAAATTTGTACTTAATAAAATAAGCGGTCATAGTTATGTAGGTGTAGAAAGGAAACGCGCAGCCGGCACGGTAGTTATAAAACGTTTAAAAACAAAAGATATTCATCCCATTGTTATTGAGACATGTGTTTGGTTGACAATTAGTCACACAATAATTATTGTAATATATTTGAAGTGGCCGTTGTAGGCAGCATTTATGAAAACTTATACGAGTAATAAGATTGCACAGTAGAGAAGTCTTGTATTTGTATAGAATGAATGCTTATACCCCAATTTATTTTTAATTTTTTCCATTATTTTTCTAATCGTCACGGTTTAGTTACTGCGAGATAATGATTGTACGAAACTCGTTTTAATTATAAAGAAGGTTAGGTATACAATAGAATTAATACCTACTACTTAGTTAAAGATAAAGACTTATCATAGGAATTTAATTAATGATAATTAGCTCTATAATTTGCTTCACAGAGGTTGCTTTAACTTCCGAAAGTTCCGAAGTTCCGATCACTAAATTAGGGGATAACGGAATCATTACTTATTTGGTGCATGTAAGTACTTGACCTGGAAATAGAACCCAGACCTCTAGCTCTGTGCTAGAGGTCTGGGTTCGCCGCTTCCGTGCTGTGCTGCTAGTCGTGCTTACAGTTACGGACTATACCTAAGTAAAAATCTAAGGTAGGGTAAGGTAAAAAAGTAAGGAATATACGGTAATGGGGACAATACAAAAGATCCCATTGGGTCGAAGTTTTGCTGGATGTACCAGCCCCCATAGCAAGATAAGTAAAAATCTAATTGAATTTTATGAATTAGCTACCAATCAAAGATGTCATTATTAACAATAAGATAGGCATAAGTAGGTCTATGTACCTAAGTACGGAGTTATATCTATTATTTGGTCTTTTTCTTGTAATTCATGTTGGCCAGCAACTGTCAACCGCAGGCTAAAGACGCCAGCTTCATCAGTAGGTAAGTACAGTTCGCGCCAAACTTATTGTGCGGGTTGAAGTTGGCACTAGCTAACTTTAACTCAGCCGTAAAAATCGGAGAAAGAATATTATTAGATTGTAATAAATAAATACCGAAGCTCAAGTCGTAGGCTGTCGTTTTAAATAATTTTAATCCAATATTTTTCTTTCTCCGATTTTTACGGCCGGGTTAAAATTAGCTCGTGCCAACTTCAACCCGGACAATAAGCTTAGCGATAACTGTATGTTAGCATGTATGTTTCAAACTATATTCTATTAAGTTCCCGACAGTACTTCTACCGTTTGGAAACGTTCACCGGGCACATGTTCAGATTTCGGAAAGTAAGGCGAAGATCGTCTTTGACTTGGCATTGGCAGTCCAAATCGAATGGTCACTAGTCTATTACTGCACTTCTATTTCTATTACCTTCTGCAGGCACCAGGCGGGCGATCAGTCTTGTTGGGATTATTTCGCCCAATTCCCCATTTTTGGTGGATCCCTTCATGGGTTACTGGCGCACGGCGTCGTGAATCTTCTGATTGATTTGCAAAAGCCCAACAGTTACTTGATTGATATTTCTGTAAGTTGCTCTTCGTTTACTTCATCAGTGCTTCTTTTATTTTCATGATTGTCGGGTGACTGTTGAGGCCCCAGTGTCCTGTTGCAATTCCTACTGCTAGCCTTATGTTATCCCTACTCATTCTGAGTAGTTTTTGGGATTTCCTTTCATCATGTGACTTTAGGAATATTTTTGTCTGTCGACAACCTTCGGATGTCACCTTTTATTCGACTCTCTTATCATTATTCTATGAATGATTCCTTTTGTGATGTTGTATGGGATCGGTAGCCTCGGTTCTGGTCCCACAAAGGTTTCATCTGCTCCTTTTCTGGCTAGTTCGTCCGCTTTTTCATCTCCTTCGTGTCCTTAATGTCCAAGGACCCATGCTAGTATGCACATCTGCACTTACTACTTATCCAGTTAAATTTAAACCGTTGACCTGTTGCCTGTCACTATTATTCAAACCTTATTTTCTACGCAACACTATCTTGCCTTGATCTTGAAATTGACCGAAGTCATTGTGTAAAAACTATTGTAACACATACAAAAACTGTTTCTTAAGTACGAAAAAATCGTAGCTAAGTAGCTATTATTGTCTACTTACTAGAATCATTAAAAATCAGTCGTGGTTTGTGAAAGAAGGAAATTAGAAATTCAATTTTAACGCTTTTCATTTGTTTCAAAATTGGAACTAAGTTGGATTGGCTGCTGCTTGATTTATTAAAAAAATACTTTTGTCCATGACTTCATCTGCGTGACTTCACTTTGTTCCAGAATTTATTTTTTATCCCCTATTTCATCTAAGGTTTATTTAGTTAATTAGAATACAGTTAGTAGTATATACAGATTTGAAACTGTATATTTATAACATATATACAGTTTCATTTTTATCTACAACAATGACGGAATTTCATCCACTATGTTCAAGCCCTTCAAGCCTTTTTTGTGAAAAAAGGTAGCCTTTGTCCTTCTCTAAGGTTTAATCTATCTTAATACCAAATTTCATCAAAATAGGCTAAACGGTTTAGGCTTGAAAGCTTAACAGATGGACAGAAATTATATTAGTGCGATATTTCGGTCCTTTTAAGAAAAAACTTTGTAACAAAATATTAATTATTTGGTCTATAACTAGCTACTCCAATAACTGTTCATTGGTCCACGACCCAAGAGCATCAAGAAGTTTGTGTGCAAATTAAAAGAGTGACTAACCTCATAAATTTACGTGTTAAAGGCGTAAAGATCCCTACAATATGAACCAGTTTACATTGGCACATGACCAATCATTTGGCTAGCTTTCCGCCAGCGGCTTCGCCCGCGTGGTATAGGTACTCGTATTTCTAATTATTCTATTTTGACGACGTAATTGTGTATACTTCTTAAAACAAATCTCTCCCACGGGAACCATACATTTTATTAAAAAGTACGCGGCGCACGTTAGGTGCGTGGGTTCATTTGTTTGCCTACGTTTCCACCGCAGCATACGCTACATACGAATTTACACAGCATGCATGCCGTTGAGCTACGTGGGCGACATATCCGAGCAAGCCACGCGTGTGCCAATGACGTCAATTCGTGCGTGTCCGTGGGTTGCAGTGGAAATGGCTCCATACATTTTCTTGCAAAGCGAAGCTTGACGCATGTGCGTAGCCTCTCCGTGCATGGCGGTGGGTTTCCGCCTTTAATATTTAAGAAGTGCCCAGACCACGAAGCCACTGGCGGCAAACTAGAGGCATATAATTCTGATCCGGGGCCATTGACTCAGAGATGACTGCCATGAATTAGAAATTGAGAACATTGACTCGGCAATCCAGTGGTCTAAGCTGTTCCTGCTTCTTAACACTTGACGATGTTGTCGGTGCACATCCAAGAAGTTTCAAGATACGATGGGGTCTATAAGTACATAAAATTGAGACAAGGAAATTACTTTCTTCCGCAAGTTGCGTTTAGTTAATAGGAGGATGTGGGTCAGTTGAGAGCTATGAACTGGTCACCTATTTGAGCAATCCAGTGCATTAGGTAAGAAAAGGGATAGTCGTGCTCGTACACCGTACAGTTCGATTCAAACTTAATGGCCGCTCGGAAGTTAGCTAGTATTACCGCCGCCGACACTATAGATTCGTTACTGCGCAGCGACTCGCCTCATGTTCCGAGCTATGGTTCAGAGCCGCCATTAAGTTTGAATCAAACTGTTTTTGTAAAGTTTGGACGTTCGGGGTAATCTCCGGTACTACTGATTCGATTTTGAAAATTCCTTCATTGAAATAAATCTACTTTTTACGGATTTTATCGCGTTATATTGATATTATTTCAATCCCGATGTTTCGGACCCTTTACGGCGTCCATGGTCACGGGTGACTCTGAATTCCTTCATTGTTAGAATCGTATATTATTCCTGAGTGCTATAAACTATATTTTTTTTATTTTTAGACCCGGTGGCAGTGCAATCGTGTTTCAGGTTTTTTTTTAGATTTTAACTCACATGAACTTGTGTTTTTAGTGGGTCCTTGTATAGTGTGGCTTATAATTGGCTTCCTAATGTTTATTTTATTTCTCTATGTTATTTTTTGTACTTAGAGCTGTTAGTTTTCCTACCTTTGTAAGTAAATACATTTAAAGTTCCTCGGCCGTAAATTTAAATTATCTCACAGTTTGGTGATTTAATAATCATTAGCAGGAAACAGTACCAACAGGTACTGTTTCCTGTTTGGATTGTATTTAACTGTGTTTTTTAGGAACTTTAATTTTGGAACCCTGTTGTTAAATATGTACACACTCTAAAAAAAAAAATCTGTGTTGATTTGCTTGTTTTTTTTATGGTGATTAAATATTACGGTGATGATGTAAGAATAATGCGACGGTTTTCGTTGCAATTTGAATACCTGTACCTGTACTGTATTAATAAAAATAAATATAATTATGGTACTCAGTTTGGCGAAACATATTTTGGGGAAAGAAAAAAACATCTCGGGCAGCGTTCGCGGCATAACCTGGCCGGAGTGAAGTTAGCCGTTTAGTTGCGCAGTACACAATTTATTAACCTAAACATGCCAATGCGCATTTTTAAAACGGCCGCCGACCGGTCTCGGCGGCAAAGCGGCCTGTGATGTCGATTTTCTACCTAGTTTGATGGGTAAGTACTTGAAATAAAACTACTTTTTACGGATTTTATTTCAATGTCTAGTATTCGCGTAAGTGTCAGAAATCAGTGGGTAAGTACTTGTCGCTACGTTTTAAACCTGTAACTAAGTACATCTATACTATTATATATATATATATTATTATTATTATATTATTATATTATCTATACTAATATTATAAAGAGGAAAGATTTGTTTGTTTGTTTGTTTGTTTGTAATGAATAGGCTCCGAAACTACTGGACCGATTTCAAAAATTCTTTCACCTTTGGAAAGCTACATTATCCCCGAGTAACATAGGCTATATATCATCACGCTACGACTAATAGGAGCGGAATAGTAATGAAAAACGTAGCAAAAACGGGGAAAAAATTATAAGACCACGCAGGCGAAGCCGCTGGCGGGAAGCTAGTATACAAATAAAAAAATAACAGTTTACGAAATATTCTTTCATTACCAAATCTACAACGAATGTAAGTATGAGACAATGACTGATTCATGCTTGCCGTCTGTCAGGATAGATAAACTCATGGCTGCTGCGGCTCTTTCCTCAAAAGGCCATTGCAGACATAGTCCTACATTGTGACACTCACTTATTTGATACTAAAACTATTTCTGGACTTTAAAAGAGACCATGATTCTCTGAGTTTCTTCTCAGATGTCGTCAGTTAGTAAATACCGACGCCATCTAGGACAAAACCGCAAAACATCGACTTGTAAAAGTTCCTGAAAAAGATATATTTGCACAAATAAATATCATTTCATTTCAGACGTATTCAACTAAGGATAAGGGCCCCGCAAATAGCAACCGGGGCCTCGCTAAGACCACCGCTGCCAAGGCCTTTTCTCGCATGTACCTAAGTATATCAAATTAATGTGGTCCGCTAACTCAAGGTAGAAAATGATAAGGCAAGTTGAAACGAATTTATATTTTATTTAGGTATTCACATAAAACTCTTCATACATAATGTAACTTCAATTAAAATATTATAAAGTACGATTCAAACTTAATGGCCGCTCGGAACATGAGGCGAGTCGCTGCGCAGTAACGAATTTGACAGCGGGGGTGAGGTTACTGCGCAGCGAGTAGCTAACTTCCGAGCGTTTGAATCGAACTCTATATTGTATTGTACTGTAGTGATTTGAATATACCTATTATTTTATTTTATTATGATCTATTATTAAACTTTTCGACCCTGCGTCCTCCAGACCTGCCATGCCCATAACTTAATTTTTATTTCACTATGTATAAGTATAACTTTACAATACATACCATCACGCCTGTGTTACCAGGAAGGATATGCAGATGTTTACGTCCAACGTAATAGGGGGCGAACCTATTGCCATCAACCGGGCAGAAATCCAGACCCCGAGCTGCTACTGGGAATTTCACAGAAAAACCCAACAACACTGCTCGAACCCGGGAATCGAACCTAGGACCTCTAGCGTAGCAGACGTGCTTGGGACCAGTATACCAACGAGGCAGTCAGTCACGTAAATAATGAACTGCACCAATTGGATGACCAAACAATGCACGAGCCGAGCGAGCAAAGCGAGCGGTGCGGTGCGTGCCAGAACAATTCGACGCATTATTTTTCGGTTTTATAAATAAAAACGAAAGCTCAAGTCTGTCGCTTTGAATCATTTTAATCCAATATTTTTCTTTCTCCGATTTTTACGGCCGGGTTGAAATTAGCTCGTGCTAACTTCAAGCCGGATAATAAGTTTGGCGAGAACTATACGTATGTTACGGTTCACAATCTTTCGGGAGTGTACAATTTCGCGAGGAACTACCTTATGCCATTTCTATATCTATTTTATTTCTAGTCGATCGGCTAGGAAGATGATCATAATGTATGCTGTGATGATGGCCAATTTGCACTTATCCCTCACTCTAAGGCTGAGATTCAGAGAAGAGACTCAGCATGAACTTACGCTTCCGTATGTCAAATTTGTATTAGACGATGCTCAGCGTAAAGCCTTACTTTACGCTGAGCATCGTCTCTGAATGTTAGCCTAAGAGAAGACCAGTGCCCGTGGACAGCTAATGAGTTGATGATGATGCATCAAACGGATTACTAAGATAGGAACATAAAGGCAAGTCCATCAGATGTACTGCGCGAAGTGAATCCAGTAGATGGCGTTGAGCACAGAGAACAGCAGCGGGAAGAACACGCGGGAGAATCTGTCGATGCTGATGGCGCGCATCTTCGCCTTCTCCGCTTCTGCTGCATCCTGAAATGCGATCCATACATCAATGCCAGTCTTTGCGTGACTAATAATTATAACATTTTACATGTATGTAGGAAAAGTTTTCGGTTGTGTGTGTTGGAGCAATTAGAAATTCTCAAACAGACAGATTTCATCATCATCATCCTCCTGCCCTTATCCCTATTCACTTGGGGTCGGCGCAGTATGTCTTTTTCTTCCATACATCTCTAGTAGCCATCATCTCATCATTCACTTCCTTTGTGGTCATATCCTTTCTCACACAGTCCATCCATCTTTTCTTTGATCTTCTTCTTCCCTTATATCCATCCACATTCATGCTTAAAACCTTTTTGGTAACATGCTCTTCACTTCTACGCATCACATGTTTAATAATGACAGATTTACACTGTTGAATGATCAAACAAATCTAATGTCATCTCTATTAAATTACGTATTTTTGCGGGTAGGGCAACAACGTCAGGCGGTGGGGGTATATAAGGAGCGGCCGTTGCGTAGTGACTTCAATTTCGCCCCAGCCGCCGAAGAGTCGACACCTCGGCGTCTCACCTAATAATGCCTCGCGGAGAGACGAAACACGTGTCGTCACATAGGTTTGGGTATGCATGTGGCACTAACAACCAATTTCTTCCTGTATGTGCATAATTAGCGGGCGGGAGTTCCTTATGATTAATTAGGAGGAAAATCCACCGCCACGCAGAGGCTACGCGTGCGTCAAGCTTGACTGCAAGTAAATGTATGGAGCTGTATCCACTGACACGCCACCCATGAATTGACGTCAAGGCGGAAACTCACCGCGGTGCACGCTGTCCACGGCCACGCGGCGCACGCTAGCTGCGTGGGTTCATTTGTTCGACAACGTGGGTCTACGTTTCCACCGCAGCACACGCTATACACGAATTTACACAGCGTGTATAGCGTTGAGCTACGTGGGCGCCGTGTCCGAGCAAGCCGCGCGTGTGTACATACCATACCAGATTGGTGGTACCATATTTTCGGCCTCACACCCTACGTTTTGTTATTTTTTATGTGCTTTTTGCTATTATTTCTTTTGAATATCTTGTGAGGAGTTCAAAATAAAGTTTTTTATCGGTTTCGGTTTAGATATTTATTCTCATTAAGAATTATAATACAATTCACTTAACACGAGAACATAATTATACTAATACTCAAAGATATTAGCATTCTTTGAGAGCAGATATAGAAGCGGTAGTAAACAAACAATGTGCAACATATTTTATTTTTACCCACATAGTCACAGAATCGAGCGTAGACGGATAACGCAGTACAAAGATGTAAGATTCAAGTGCGCTCAACTAGAAGCGACAAATACGAGTGGCTTAGTATTTATTACCCGACTGCCGAAGGAGGAGGATTATGTGTTTTTGTACATATTTTTAGGTGTGGTTTTTCTTTTAATTTTGTTTTGTACTTTTCGATTATAATTAATTAATTATTAATAACGGCATACTTATTATATATAATAGTAAGGCCGAAGCGTGTGTTTGTTTGTTTCAGCGCGCTAATCTCTGTGATTATTTATATAATATTTATTTTATTTTATTATTATTATTATTTTTAATATATATATATATATATTTTTTTGTTTTTTTTTTTTTTTTTTTTATATATATATTACATTATATATTTAACTATGATAATGATAGTTAGTCACCATTATTTATAGTTTGACATTACATAGTGCTTAAGCAATTTTTTGAAAGTAAATATTGATTGTGATTCTTTGATGTCTTTAGGAAGCTTATTATATAGCATGGCACCTTCGTACATAAGATTCTTTTTACCGTAGTTAGTGCGTGGTGGTTTTAAAACTATGTTATTAGCATTCCTTAGTTGAATTTTTTGTACGTCTTTTTTTTTGGTAAAACTTATTTGTGTATGTATATTTTTTCTTTTTTTTCTTTCTCTTTCCTCTGCTTTTATTACTGGTTTACTGACCTTTACTTTAGCGCCGTCTCCGAGTACGATATTGACAAGACAGTATTCCATTAGTGCCATGAACACGAATCTGTAGGTAATCAAATAAACGATGAAATTAGTTTCATGTCACTATTACACTATAGTATTACACTGTGACTATAGTATCCTCTAGTCACCTTTTATGACAAAAAAGGGGTGGCCTATTCCAGGTACAACCCGGGCTCACACGGGGATTAGAGTGGAGTCCACGTTTGGGCAAGCGTAGTGTAGGACGCCCTGCGACACGATGGACCGACGACTGCCCAAGACGGTGAACGTAGGCCTCCCCCGAAGAGCACCGACTATCCCTAGTTGGTGCTCTTTGGGGGAGGCCTACGTTCACCAGTGGACGGCAATAGGCTGATATATATATACCTAATTACCTCCAGACTACATAGTTATTATTATTGGTATTTTGTATTAATGATATTTTAGTGAAAGAAAAATTTGATCTCATGCAGTGCAGGGTTCGAACATAGTAAGTAATACGTCTCTCCAATTAAGTACACCGGAAACTTTAGCCAACTAAGCAGTCTAGACCACTGCATGTAATGTCGAATTTTGATCTTCCATATTCTACGTATTGGTGAACCGTCGTCAATCAAAAAGGCATTACAAATGTATTTATAGATTAAAAAGCAGTTTTAGCATCAAATTTATAAAATAGCAGTGATAGCCTGAAGGAATGACCACTGGACTTAGACTACCAAGTTAAAGTTCTCGAGTTGGAATCCAAGGCACGCCTCTGACTTTTAGGAAATCATGTGCGTAATTATCAAGGAAAACATTGTGAGGAAACCTGTATGCCTGAGAGATTTTCTCGACAGCATGTGAAGTATGCCAACCCGCATTAGGCCAGCGTGGTGGACTACGGCCTAATCCCTCTCATACTGAGAGGAGACCCGTGCCCAGCAGTGGGACAATTAATGGGTTGATGATGATGATGATGGAAAAGCAGCTAAGACTTACACAGTACACACAGACATGAAGGCGTCGACAGCCTTCAGATAGGACACCGGTGGTAGCTGCGCCTGCGACTTGGCGTGCTGCGTGGACAACGTCAGCAGTGACGTCACGCCCAGCGTCACCCGCGCCGGCGCAGCGTCCGGCTTGATCCAGAACGACACCCACTGGAGACAGTACAGAGTATGTTTTATATGTCACCGTAAGATTGTAAACAACGACGACGATATGGTCGCTCTTCTTTTGAACAAGTTTTTTAAATAAGGGGGCGTCCATAAATTACGTGAGGTGTTTTTTTTTAATTTTCTATCCCTCCCTCCCCCCCTGGTGAGATGTCGTCAGATTTTATTCAACCGTCTCCCCCATCCCCCAATCTCACGTGAGATTTTTCAAAATGTGGGTTTCTTACGTAAACCCGTTGGATAGTTATTGTAAAAAGAAAAAAAATGCTTCGTGCTTTTAGTTACGACTAGTTAAGACTAGTAATCAATATTGCTGAAAGTTTAATTATTAGTGTAATAAAAATAATATAATTTTTTTTTGTTTCGATCAGAAAAAAAATTGCGTGATATTTGCCGAGACCCCCTCTCTCCAACGTAAGATTAGATGAGATTTGACTCGACCCCCTCCCCCCCTTAAACATCTCACGTATTTTATGAACGCCTCCTAAAGACAAAAAAAAATATTGTAAACACCGTTAGATTATCATATTATTACCATCACGCCTGTATTCCTCGAAGGGGTAGGCAGATGCGTACTTATGTACACCCACATTTCGCCGGTATGTGTTTAGGTCCAAATAGGTGCCTATTGGCATCAACCAGGCACAAATCCAGACTCCGAGCTGCTACTAAGAATTTCACAGAAAACCTAACAACACTTTGGTCGCCCCGGGGATCGAAGGACCTCTTGCGTAGCGGTCGCGTTTGGACCACTAGACCAACGAGGCAGTCAGTCACGTAAATTGTGAACTGCACTATACAGGTGACCAAACAATGCACGAGCCGAGCGAGCAAAGCGAGCGGTGCGGTGCGTGCCAGAACCGAAAAATAATGCGTCGAATTGTAAGCAGTAAGTACCTATGTAACGGTTCATAATCTTTCGAGAGTTAAAGAAAACTCGAAAACTCGCGAGATAAAGATAGATTAGATAGATTTATATGAATAGAATAGAATAGAAAACAATTTATTTATTTATTCCGCCTGGTCGGAAGATCCTCCCTTTGATGCGAGGGACAACACACCTCGTCCCTCCATAGACGAAAGGCTGATTATGATAGCACAGGTTACTTACAGACATGATCACAATCAAGCAGGTTGGTATGTATGTGTTGAACAGGTGGTACCCCAGGCGACGCTTCAGCTTGAAGATCACCTCCAAGCACGTAAAGTTACCTGGAACAGGCATCATCTTAATCAGATTGAGGCTTTTGTTGGGGTATACCAATAAAGGCGTGATAGTATATCAATTACGTTTTAAATTAATAATAATAATAATAAATATCTTGGGACATTATTACACAGCACCATCTAGCCCCAAACTAAGCAGAGCTTGTACTATAGGTACTAGACAATAGATATGATACTTATATACTATTTTTTATAAATACATACTTATAACATATAAGAAACACCCAGACAAACACAAACACTTAAGTTCATCACATAAATGTTTGTGTCTTGTGGGAATCGAACCCACGACCTCGTGATCAGCAGTCCGGTACTCGAACCACTAGACCACAGACGTCGTCAAGCTACAAGCTAGCAAGCAATTTTCATAGCTACAATTTAGTCAGATTATGAAAATACCTTAGGATAATCTCCTGATCTAATTTCAGTATTAGCGGTAAGATTATGGTAATTGCTTGAAGATTTAAGTAATTACCATAATCTTACTTGTGATGACCTAGTTTTTATTTATGAAATTGATCTCATTGTTGACCCAAATATGCGCTTTTCTTTGCCTAATGATAACAAGTACAGCGTCGAATAGGCTGAAGGCCTTGGGCAGAAGCGTACCTATCAATGTAAACTGTACTCTCAGTTCGCCTACGTTTAGGTCCCAGGGCGAGCCTATTGCCATAGTGTAAGGATTTTATTACACTATGCTATTGCCATTAACTGGGCACAAATCTGGGAGAATTTTATAGAAACGACCAGTAATCTTTGCCCGACCTTCGAGAATCGAACCCAAGTCGTTGAGCGTAGCAGTCACGCGCAGACATCTTGTATTTCTTTGGTTTTTTTAAGAGAATCATTTTTAACATTGACTCAAATTCAAATCAAAAATATTTTATTGAAAAGACAAACTAGTTGCACGGTTTCAAAAAGTTGGACTTATGGAGAAAAGCCGGCAAGAAACTACATAGTCACTCTTTAAAAACAAAAATTGTGGTAACAGTTGTAATTTAGTTTAGAGGATAGTGCAGTTCGATATGTATAATTAAAGGGTACTTACCCATTAAGAGAAAAAAAAGACAGCTATAAGCAGTAAGAGCTGACCAGTCCCGACAGACAGCACCTGTTCACGAGCACGACGTGTGTATCGGCGCCGTTTGACTCAACCATGTTGCAGGGAATAAAACGACCCGACACACAACGCCACCATCAGCAGGACTAAACTTAAAACTTGAACCTGTTAAATTTACCTGTAGAATAGACCTGGGTGCAGTCAGCGGTAGTGTTTTGGACCAGCTCCAGCTGCGGCAGTTCGATGTTCTCATCCACCACCAGAGGCACGTCAGGATCCCATTGGAAGATCAGGTCGTCTGTTGTATGCGATACTGTGAAAAGGAGAGGAATTAGTGGCGGTCGCCGTTGCTTGAAGGTTCGAGCGTCAATTTATTTATTTTATTTATAGTTAATTAGGGGCTCGTGGCTAAGTTATGGCAATGCTGATCAACCGATCTGCAAGGTTAAGCTACGCTTGCTGAGGTCAGTCTGTGGATGGGTGACCATTCTTAACACATCGAGACCCCTCCGTGCCTCGGAGAGCACGTAAAGCCGTCGGTCCCGGTTGTCATTCGAACACCTATGACAATCGTTAGTGTTAGTCAGAAGCCCAAAAAGCCTGAAAACCAGCCTATCCTTCGAATATCGGTATTGCCCAGAAATTGGGTTGCGGAGGTCTGATGGCAGTCGCTTCGTGTAAAATACTGATATTCAGCCGCATCTGGTTAGACTGGAAGCCGACCCCAACATGGTTGGGAAAAGGCTAGGAGAATGATGAATAGTCAGAATAGTTAATTAAAACGGCAAAAGACCAATTACATTAATTTATTAACATAAAAATCTATAAATTAGACATATACAAGTTAAGATCTAACATGGAACAGTAGACACCCTTGCGTACATTTCCTCACAGAACACTAAACATACACGCATTATTATTTTCCATTCACCCGCAAACACATCACATTCAGGATTGGCAGCGAGAAGGGCATTGAGCATCTTTAGGGAACGACACACCGGAGACTCTGCTCTAGCGACAGTTTTGGATGACGGCGGCGCAAATAAATTGTGCCGACGGGTCTGGCGATGTGCGATGTATTTGTCGGGTATAAATAGTCGACAAAAAAGGCCATAAAGCTCAGCTCAATTCCTAAGTCGATAAAAATTTGTAGTTCCACTGCGCTCCAAAACCCATTGTTGTCAAACATACCCTTAGTATACCTCTACCTACCCCAGGCAGAGGCGTACTAATGTACACAGTTCGCCGGTATGCTTAGGTCCCATGTAATGGGGGCGAGCCTATTAAATTGCCAACAAATCCAGACTCCAAGCTACTATTAAATAAATGTGTTTTTTTTCCAACAACACTTTGCTCGACCCGGGGATCAAACCCAGGATCTCTAGCGTAGCAGTCGCGCTTGGGACCACTAGACCAACGCGGCAGTCAATTATTCTCATTTTTTTTTATTTATACATTGATTCCATGGGTTACTCTTTCAGTACCCTGAGGCACCCGTCCCGGACGACCGCGATTTATTTTTATTTTGATAAACTAAATTAAAAGTCAGTTTAGCTTAAAAGTAGCGTCAGCAGTAACATCATAATCATTTTATCGACGGTGGAAAGTAAGAACAAATTAAGCGCCATTTGGCAAATTGTTCAGCAGAACTTTCAAGAGGTACCTTCTCGTCATGCTGGACGATGGGTGATATCGACTATCATTTCACTACACATTAAATTATTATTACGCGAGACACAACATAATATATTGATTTGAGATTTAGTAGTCAAACTAATATGTCTAATCTTCTTCTATGATTGTTTGTAATTATTAATTTATTGTATACAAACTTTGTAATTATACCTCCTTTAACTAAACTACCGACCAAAACAAGATTATATGTCTCATGTTAGAATGAGACTCCCAAAAATTACCGTTTCTTTTTATTATATTATCACACTGATAGAAACAGTCTCTCTATCGTTGTGATAGTTGAAGAGAATTCATAAATCTCACGTCATCAAACTCGTGTAACGAAACCATAGCGCGATTCAGGGAGACGGTACAACGCCATCTATCGATGAGACGTGTAAATAGAATATGTACAGCTACTACAGTATTCTCATGATAAAATATTTCGTAACGTTTTTTGGAAAAAAACGTTTAGTTTGTGTCTAAATTATAAAATAAAAAACATAAAGTGACTAAACTTGTTCCCCGGTAAGGTTTAAAAAGCCCTATAGGAGTTGTGAAAATATTATTGTATTAAAGACATTTAAGGCGTGTTTCACCACCTCCTGATAAGTTGCCGTTAAATTATCTTCCAGATAATTATCAGTAAGTTGTGAGACAGCCCCTTAATTAAGTACTTTTAAATCTCTTTGGTCGTAATCTTCTGTACTTACAAGCAGACTCCCAGACAGACATCCAGATAATTATTTTCTTTTTTAGGTATTCAGCAAAAAGTGTTTGCTTTTTCGTCGGTACTAAGGCGTCACAAAGTCAAAGGAATGTCATTAATTATCACAGTTCACGACTCACTTCATTAGCGCAATGGAAAAGCTATTACATAGATGAAAAGCTATGAAACAATTTTTTTTATCTAAGACTATTCTTTGCCCGCGAGTTCGTGCCCGTAGAAGTTGAATTTTCAACCGACTTCAAAAAAGGAGGAGGTTCTCAATTCGACTGTATTCTTTTTGTTTTTTACCTCATAACTTTCGACTGGGTGAACCGATTTTGATGATTATTTTTTATTCAAAAACTGGTGCTTACAGATTGGTCTCATAAATTGTTTATCGAAATCCGGTGAGCGGTTTTAAAAATATCGACGAATATTTCAAAAATTATATACATAGATGATATTATGGTTCACTCCGAAACCTTGCTGTCTGTGCCGATCAGTGAGTTTAGTTATTAATATTAGTTTATTTTCCCCGTTTTTGCAACATTTTTATTTGATACTCCGCTCCTATTGGTCGTAAGGTGATTATATATTATAGCCTTTCTCGATAAACGGGCTTTATAACACTGACAGAAAGTTTCTTTCAGTGTTAGATAGCCCACAACTCGCCCTATGGTCTATGATGGAGCGCGCTTGCCTAGAAGAAGCTGATTCACTTTCGTCTTGAAGACACCCAAATTGTAAGTCTCGGGAAACAAAGATTCCGGCAGCGTATTCCACAATAGAGCTATACGCACTATGTATGTCGAGGAAAAACGCGAGATTTAGGCACTTCCACCATGTAGCGGTAAAGCTTTGCCGTAGCTCTGCTCGTCCGATAGTAGAGCTTGTTTTTAGATTTTTAGAGTACTAGTACTTTTGACGCAGTCGGGTTTTTTGTTTCATAATAGGTAATTGATTTATTTCCTACTTTTTAGTTTGTAAATCATCATAGAATCACTCGATAGATCCTAAAATGATAATTTAAAATGAAAAATGATACACCTAAAGATTATTTTCAAAATCAGCTCCGTACATTAAAGCGCATAAATTCCGCCATTTTGTTTATTTTAGAATATCATGCCAGTGACACTCGTGTCATCAAGACGAATCTAATGATGTATCATTTATCTAAATCGGTTGAGCCGTTAAGTAGTTATGAGCGAACATAGGAACGGACATACATACATACATACGCGTCAAGCACCCTCCTTCGGCGGTCGGGTAAAAAAAAAGACCCGTAAATAATAAAAATCTACACCAAACGCACGACACAAGACAAGCATCATTTCGTCCATCAGCCCTATTTATTGATTCCTCAAGCCTCGCAGTCCTGATCGCGCGATAGGAACAAGCTGACTTCACGAGCCACAAGCACCCTCGGCCCACTTGCCCCACATTTTACAAGCCACTCGATGCGATAATTTTCTGTATCACACGACAAACTTTACTTAGGTTTCGAGTACCTCTTATTGTGGGGTATGGGGCCTTTGAGTGTTTTTTATGTTTAGACTTTTTGATGTATAACAACTTTTTCGACAATAACCTGGACTTTGTTTTTTTTTAAACATACCATCAAACCTGTATTCCCCGAAGGGGTAGGCAGAGGTGTACTAATGTACACTTTCGACGGTATGTTTAGGTCCCATGTAATAGGGGGCGAGCCAATTGCCATCAACCGGGCACAAATCCAGACTCTGAGCTGCTAATGGGAATTTCACAGAAAAACCCAACAATATTTTGCTCGACACGGGATTCGAACCGAGGACCTCTAGCATAGCAGTCGCGCTTGGGACCAGTAGACACTGTCTACTAGACAAACGAGGCATTTTTTAAACTGTGATTGAATATGCGTATAATAACCAGATAATTGTTATACAAAAGAAATATAATAATATTTTGACTACGTCTGTGGTCTAGTGGTTCGAGTACCGGACTGCTGATCACAAGGTCGTGGGTTCGATTCCCAAAAGACACAAACATTTATGTGATGAACTTGGGTGTTTGTGTTTGTCTGGGTGTTTCTTATATACATATATCCTTTTTTTTGTAAATACATACTTAATATATGTATTTATATCCATTGTCTAGTACTCATAGTACAAGCTCTGCTTAGCTTGGGACTGGACAGAGTATTTATAAAATAGTTTACAAAAGAAATGAATTTATAGTAAGCTATAGTATAGGTAGTACACCTAACGTATCCAATAATAATGTATCTATTAAATAAATATACCATCACGCCTATATTACCCGGAGGATTAAGCAGAGATGTACTAAAGTACAACTACAATTCGCCGTTATCCGGTATGTTTGTCCCATTAAACGTGGACCCAGGGGGTCTACTACCTAAGCACGAAGTCCGTAATTTAGGCCTTCCTTACGGGTGTTTTCTACTCCGTATCACCTACGGACGCATGATCTGTTGGGGGCCCGAACTAAGAATGAATGCCAACACAGTTTTTTCCCAATTTTTTTTACCCATCCGAAAGATTGACTGAGAGTGGTTCCGCACTACGTTCGATCCGAATCCGTGAAAATACGGACCGGAGTAGTCGTAGAACTATTTGTATGGTAGCTTACACACTAGATCCAATGTCCGTCATCCGATTTCTCCATACAAATAGTTCTACGAATACACCGAACCGTATTTTCACGGGTTCGGATCGGACGTAGTGCGAAACCGCTCTGACACTTGTTTTAACGGATCGTTATGTTTGGGCTACATTCGGACGGGACCGTTACTTAGTTGACGGAAATATGAAGTAGACCCCCAGGCCAAATCTCACAAGTCCAAACCCCAATCTGGTACTGAGACACTTCTTCGACCTGGGAATCGAACCTCAGGACCTCAAGCTTACCAGTCGCGTTTACGACCACTAATGATTCTAAGTTATTGACTTGACTTCTGCAAAGTTGATGTTTATGAAGCCCAAAAAGTAACATAACTAAGAACTTGGTCACTTATAGGTAATACTGGGGATTCACCCTCGCTTCGCTTTGGGTAGATACTATTATTATAATTTTATGGAAAAATTAAAAAAGCCTACCTACCTAGCCTATTAAAAGTAGCCTAAGTTACTCCTTATAACATTAGCTAGCTGTGAGTTCTGTCCTGTCAAAATGGGTCCAGCCGTTTCGGAGATTAGTTCCGGAATATACGGACAAACAGACAAAAAGTTTTATAATTGATTTTTTATGTATTTACCGTACCTCTTACATACTTTCATGTGCATTAAGTGAAAAGCTGTTAAGTTGAAATAAAAAAATAGAGACATCAATTTTATTTATTTGTATAGATAGACGTCACGTCACGTCCCTAAAAACAAATCTCGGTCAAAATACTTTATCACCAAAAGATGAAAGCAGTACAGACAAAATGTCAAACATAGATTATAATTAGAACGCAGAGGGGCTGCGTCGGCGCTTCCCGAGTACCACTCGCCACAATGACAGTATAACGAGTCAACTCGAGGGCTCTCGAAGATATTTTTATGGTTAGACGGCAAGTCTATAGAGTTTGAACTTGGCTTAAGAACTGAATGCTCCGCGTTTCTGGGTTTTCGTTTTGCTGTCATGGAATTTTAAAAAGATTTTAGATGTCTAGGTCCAAGTACTTTTTATTTTAAGTACTTGTTTTTTTTTAAGTTGCGTTTGATGTAGGCGCTGAGTAAGGAGGTCTTAATTCTCGAGTTTCTTATTTGTGTAGTTTTGATTTAGGTACTGTACAGACCGGTCACAGAAGGTAGAATAAGACAAGGTCGGTCTGGGTATTTCTCATAAATTATATTTAGATGAACTCGGTAAAGATATAGCTTTCTAATGATGTAAGAAGTTTTCAAATTGGTCCTTTAGTTTTAGGAACCTATCCAATGCAAACAAACAAACAAAAAATCAAATTTTTCCTCTCTATATTTTATAATATTACTAAAGATCATCATCTTCCTTGCATTTTCCCAACCATTTTGGGGTCGGCTTCCAGTCTAACCAGATTCGACTGATTATTAGTATTTTACACGAAGCGACTGCCATCAGACCTCCGCAACCAAAAATTAAAGTATTTAGCTACTTATTTACCTAACTACCTTATTATTTTGGTACCTACCTACATCATAATACCTAATTTGTTCAGTCCTCGGCAATATAGGCAAAGAGATTTAAAAAAGTTTAAGTATGTTTTAATTTCTCTAGTGCCCGCACTGTCTGCTTAGCTCAGCTGTCTGTTTTACTCGACTATAGAAAAGGAAGGATGCTGCATGAGTTTTTTAAATAGTTCTATATCTGCAGACGCGATTCATGTACATGTCATCAAAAATGGCCTCGCCCCTATTACAAAGCAGCTACACATAAGAGCCTACCAAACCCTTCATGGAATTATGACGTGATGGTATACAAGGTGGAAGGGATATCGACGCACAAACGTCCTGACAAGGTTTTACTCAAGGTCAAAAATAAAATGACCTAGGTCATTCATGTAGAAAATGATTGGTTATTACAGATATTGACGTTTTTGAGCGCGCAGTGTATTGCTAAAAACGCAATTATAACGCACCGCGGCGACTGTTATCCCGCGCACGACCCGAAATAAATGAAGTAATGATTTTCTAATTATAAATCTAATTTGGGTAAATAGAAATAATCTATACATATAAAATGCTTTGTCCTGAATGATCTATACATATAAAATGCTTTGTCCTGAATGACTGACTGACTGACGGATCAACGCACAGCCTAAACCGCTAATCGTAGAGACTTGAAACTTGGAGGGTGTGTTCTTTGTATGACGTAAGCATCCGATAAGAAAGGATTTTCCGAAATTTTACCCCTAAGGGGGTGAAAAAGGGGGGCAAAGTTTGTATGGGACAACGTGATTCCTTGGTCCAATATACTTCAAATTTTGCATAAACATTCTTTAACAGAATTGATGGAAGACGTGTTTCGTATTTTATTGAAATTCATCCCCTAACTGGGTTTAAAAGGGGGTAGAAAGTTATTTTATTTCCAAGTTGATATCAATACTCCTTAGTGTTTTTTATTTAAATTAGATTAAAATAAAAATTTTGACACATGAAATGTCAATTCCTCAGCAGTAAATAATGTCAAGTAGTGAAGGCTCTTTATTCAATAAACAAAGATTTAATAAATTCCACTATATTATTATATATACGTAGTGTTTTTTTTTTGAGTGCTCCTGGTGTAACGGGCAAGACTTTTATTGAGTTTAACATCGGCCAAAGTCAGAAGCAATCGTGATATCGCCTTAGCGGTCGCATTGTCCGGAATTGCTGCACGCTGTTGGAAAGAGGTAAAACTGCACTGGTAAACTGCGTTCAAAGTTCTTCTCGATTTGATACGAACCGAAACCCCACTCTGCAATATAACCACACAAAGTACTATTGCCGAAGTTTGGGCTGTGAGTACTACGGCTTATAAAGGGGATTACTGTAATGTTAGCAGGCGATTTCCAACAGATTTTACCAGTAGAGCTCAGAAGAAAAGCACGTGAAGCGGTCTCATTTGTGGTTCTCAGGCCCGTTCCTTAAAATAGGAAATGGCGGAACACATTAAAATTGAGATTTGGCGCCCCAATTATGTTGTTGCGGAATATAAATCCACCAATATTATGCAATGGCACCAGATTTCAAGTGAAAACATGAATCGCAATGTAATCGAGTCAACTATACTGACCAGTTGTTCTGGAGGAGAGTATGTATTTATCCCTAGGATTTAAATTCAAGAGAGTGCAGATTCTCATCAAAGTCTGCTTTACAATGACCATAAACAAAGCTGAAGGTCGAACTCTTGGTAGCGGGAGTAGATTTGAGGGAAAGCTGCTTCTCCCGCGGGCAGAGTATGTAGCATGCTCCAGAGTAAGCGCACAGAGTAGCCTGTTGATTCTAGCATCCGAAGAAAAAACAAAAAAGTATTGTTACAAAGAAATACTGTGGCAGTGTAGTATTTCTATTTCGTTGTAAAAAGATAATAGATAATAACCCCATGTAACTTACACCAGTTCAAAGACCGAGCTTAATGTTCATAAAATATATAATGTATTAAATTTTTATTTTATTTTCATGCCTTCTTAACCTTTCAATCCCTACAACATAATAAAGATTGTTATATTTTTAACCCCCGACGCAAAAACGACGGGTTGTTATAAGTTTGACGTGTCTGTGTGTCTGTGTGTGTGTGTGTGTCTGCCTCTGTCTGTGGCATCGTAGCTCCCGAATGGATGAACCGATTTTGATTTTGTTTTTTTTTATTTGAAAGGTGAATTAGTCGGGAGTGTTCTTAGCTATGTTTGATGAAAATCGGTCCAAGATGGCCGCCGCCATAAAATAGCGAATTACATATTTTTTCACAACTCCCTAGGCTTCACTAGGAGAATACTATACACTATGATAAATTTCAAATCCAAGATGGCTGCCACCACAAAATCGGAAATTCCATTTCATGTCGGGGGTTTTCTAAATTTTTAATTTAGGTTAGGTTATATAAGTATTCAAACATTTTCACATTTATATTTTATCAAAATTAATAACGTAAAAAAACAATTTGAAATCCTATTAGAACCATTTTCGACTTCTACGCGGACGAAGTTGCGGGCATAAGCTAGTGTTTTTATAAACGTTCAAGTAAAAAAATAACTACTTACAGCAAAAATTAAAAAATGGATGAAAAAAGTTACGGAAAATTACAACGCAGGGGGGTTCAGAATCATTTACTGAACTCGTGGTATTCGGATGTGCGTCGATGTCTCTTCCACCTTGTATTATGTACTCACGGCTTTCCATCTGCAGCTTACACTCCTGCGTATCATGAGGGTATATCAGGAAGTTCATGGCACACGACAGCCTCAGGGTCAGCTTCACCATATACAGGATAGTCTTCTCTTTGGACAGCCATACGTAATGATTCGGGATGGTCATTGTTTGAAACGTCACAGACTTGGCGTTCTTGAAGAAAGAGTCTGGTCTCCACATGTGTTTCAGCCAGTCGACTTCGAGGAGCCTAGAAGATGAAAGGTCAAAGTCAATCTTTTTGTTCAAGACTAGCCCAAGAGTAACCATGGAGTTTCTTGCTGGTTCTACTCCATAGGAAACAACAAATTTGGAACCGTGCACCTAGTTTCGACATTTCATAAGTGCCTGTATTTAATAATGTGAAAATAAAACTTTAGATTTTGAGCCGTTGCCCGCGACTTCATCCGTGTTATAAGTATTTCACCCGTTTCCTACGTATTTTAATATTTATTTACAATAAAAAAAAAAATAACTATGTATATCCACAGAACAAGGTCTCTTAGTTAGTTTAGGGCAAGACGCTGTGTGAAATGTACCATAAGTTTTATTAAAAAAAAAAAAACAAGTTAGTAAAGATGCATAGTTGCAAGATTTTCTGCCAGTAGGTAAAACGCCTATTAGAAATATTATGTTGAGTTGCGTACTGACATCTATATCTACTAATATTATAAAGCAGAATAGTTTGTTTGTGTGGTTGTACGTACTAATCTCAGGAACTACTGGTCGGATTTGCAAAATTAAAAAAATACCTGTATTCCGTGGTCATGTTCTCCGGTAATCTTAGGCGATGATCCTTCCATGTTTGAGCAAAGAATATGTCAGCAGCGTAAGTCTGAAACAAACGATAACGCATAAATCAAGGAGCTCAAAAAGCTGTTCAATTATTCATGGAAGGATGTCCGTTTTTTACTCTGAAAGTCAATATTGTGTCTTGAGAACACCTTTATGTTGTATGAATGTCTAATATGGACCAGTGTTATTATTGACACGTCTATTGAGTAATATATGTGGCATACATAAATATACACTCATGTATTTTTCCCACAGGGGTAGGTAGGAACTAGATCGCCACTCATACGGAGAAATATTTTACGTTTTGCCGTAAAACATTTTGTTGTCCGATGTTGACTGCTGGTATGACTGCTAATTAATTTGTGTTAAATGTGTAGGAGGCATAATTATAAAGTGAACCCGAACGTTGAGTCTAGGCGGCCGCAGAAAGAGTAGGTAACTCTCTAGAAGGACTTGAGGCGGCCGCAGAAAGAAGAACTCTAGAAGGACTTGACATAGATAGGCAATGCCTAGCTTGGTGATAGCTGAACACCGTCGTGATGGCTAGTAGAAAAGTAAGAGTCATTAGAGAAGAGTGGTCACGCTAGCTTAGTTAGCTAAAGCGTCCGGACGTTGTACAGGAAGAACCAGTGGCGTAGCTAGGTAACGTAGGTAGGTAAAAGATAAAAAAAGGCCCTGGAGCAAATACTTAACTAAAGCTCCCTCCACCCCGGGACTTTCGAGATTAGAGACTTTTTGCGAATTCCCCTGTATTTTTTCAAATAAGTTGCTATTATTAAAGTCGCGTTCCTGGAATCTGATTTATTTATATTTCGAATGTGGGCGATTTTTTTACTAGTTTATTTTTTGGATTGTAAGTCTAAGTCTGAGGGCCCCTGAGCTTGGGGGCCCCGAGGCACTGCCCCGTCTAGCCCTCCGGTATTTACGCCACTAGGAAGAACACAATGTTTCGACCACTACCCGAGATCGAGCTTTTCTTTCCCTAAAAACATATATCTTTAAAAGTAGAAGTTATTACCATGGACGTTTCATCAATAGAGTCCAGTCCCATGACAGTGACGTGGAAGTTGACTATAGTGGGCTGTTCGTTTATCTTCGGAGGTCGCATCTTGTCGTAGAGCCGAGGGTCCTCTGGCAGCAAATCTTGAAACGTCAGCAGGGTAGATCTAAGGGAGAGACATAAATTTTGAGTTTTCTTTGTGACTACGTTTTAAGTAAATGAAGCAGAGCTTTTCCGGGAAATTATAATACCAAGAGCCAGTTCTACCACCTCTGGATAGCTAACTGCCGAATAAATTTAAATTTCTTGATTTATTTTACAAATTTTACCATGGTTTTAAATTAAGTAACAAATTATTATGATGCATCTTTGAATGTTATGTATACCTATAATTGGCATACGCATTTGATCCTGTACCTCTGTTCTTTATTATGTGTAATATGTTGGTGTATTTGCTGAAACTATCTGCCAGCTAATTTAACGGGAACTTATCAGTAAGCTGTGTAATGGGCCCTAAGTGAGTCGTTGGATTCAGGCGGCATAGGACTGGTACTTGTGGAAGTCTATGGGAGAGGCTTTTGTTCAACAGTAGACACATTTTTTTTAATCCATCGCACAGGCGAAGTTGCACACGGGTCACTAGTTTAAAATAAAATTCGCTGCTGGGCTACGCTGAGGCGTCAATTATTATTTGATTTATCTGGTTACAGTACCTCCTATTCCGCCGCAGAATAATGTCCAATATGTTTGCATCCAAACTACAACCACAGCGATGCGTCATTAGAATCGGTATAAAAAAAAAACAAAATAAATTAATGTTTTAACTTTTATGTCATTATGAAACCTTTTTCGTTTTCGATCCGTGTATGCCGTAGATAGAGAACTGTCTACAGTATGCTGTGATATAAAAGTACTCTGTGGCTGTGTGACCTCAAAAAAGCTTAAATGACTCTCCCGAAAATCTGCAGTCAAGACTTTTTTATTTGAAGTTAAAAAAAAAACAAAGTTCTGAAAATAACTCCCACAATAAACAGCCATAAACCAAAAAAGCTTTTACCCTAAAACATTTGGCCTAATTTCGGCAAACAATTGTGTATTGAAACATTGCCGTTTACTTACAAACCGTCCATTGAGGTTTATTTTTGTCATGCCATATGGTTCGCGACGGTTTTCCTTATAATAAATGCACGATATTTGGGTTATTTTGGACAATGACGCTCAGGCGAACAGCCAAAGAGCAAGGAGTTCAGATAGCAATTTTTTTAATTAAGGTAAGTGGATTGGACCGGAAGTCCGGAAATCTTTGGCTAGTGTAATTTATTATCTGTAACAACATTTTTTTTTAATAATACCTCTTCTTAGCGTGTCGATGGCAGATAAAAACAGTTCACGCTGCAAGCTCACACCTGTCTGGCCCAAAACTCAGCAACGCGGACTGCGTTTGTAGATGCGACCATCAGGTCTTCACGTGTGCAGTTAACGGGACATGTAGGGCAAGATGAAAGATGGGCCATTGTCTGCGGGGAGACGCCGCAAGCACACTGAAGGGCAGAAGCGTCTATGAACCCCCATTGGTGGAGGTTGTCTTTACTACGGCCGACCTGGGTTCGGCACCTGTTCAGACTTTTCCAAGACGGCCATGGCAGTGTATGCCCAGGAGGGAGCTTCTCTATTAACCCCAACGAAGAGCCTTCCGCAGTAAAGGAAACGGGTGGCATCAAAATCAAACAAATAAATAATACTTCGCGACTGTTTCAACAATTCCTAGCAATTTCCTCAAAATTTTGAATTTATGCGGCGATTACTGGACATCCAGGGGTGGTGAAACCAGCCCGGTAACTTACTTAACGGATTTCAGTGCAGTTTTCAGCAATAGATAATATTATACAAGGTGGAAGGGACATTGACGCACAAACGTCGTGACAATGTTTCACTCAAGGTCAAAAATAAAATGACCTAGGTCATTCATGTAGAAAATGATCGGTTATTACAGATATTAACATTTTTGAGCGCGCAGTGTATTGCTAAAAACGCGATTATAACGCTCCGCGGCTAATGTTATCGCGCGCGCGATCCGAAATAAATGAAATAATGTTTTTTTTATTATAAATCTAATTTGGGTCGATAGAAATAATGTTTTTTTACACGTGAAATACAATTATTATAGAGCCGTTTAATACTTACTGGGCATAGCAGAGGTCTGTAGCACCAAGCCATAAACGAAGAAGCACTGTTGTAAACCACAGCAGCCTTCCGGCCGCCATTTTGTATCCAATCTTTTTGAAAATACCGTTTTTCTATAATACCATAATTTATTCTTCTATTTAATTAACGACACATAACGTCAATTATCTACATTATAATTTATTAATACTTATTTGAAGTATAGAGAATTAAAAACATTAAAAAGTTTTGTATGAATACATAACTTTAATCCTGTTAGTTAGGTCATTTAAATTACGATTTTTTTTCTCAGTTTAATCATTTTAGACATGTTCTATAATTATTTACATAAATAATATCTTAGCTAAAACAAATTTATTAACTTTTAAGAAAAAAAAGTGTTTGCGTATTTTGACAGGTGTCGCGAAAACCGCGGGAAACGTAATGACGGAGTCGCGGGAAAAACAACGCAATGGCCATCGGATGCTTTTAAAAATCTGTGACATGCGCATTGATAATCTACATATTTGATTGAATCTTTGCAGCATAGGTTACGGGTTTTGTATCGTAAGATTGTGTTTTAAAATAAGAATAGCGAGCAATGTACATTAGGGCAATATTTATAAATGGAAAATGTGATGAAATGGATAAACCCTATTATGTATAGTCGACCATAACATTATCTTAGACAAAAATATGCTAGTGGTTTGTCCAAGAAAATACGTTCATATAGTGATAGGCTTAAACACTTTAATATGATCTCTCTGGACAAACGTCGACGTCTGAATGACGCGATGTTTGTGTGCAAAGTTATGGCCCATAAAATTGACTGTCCGCATATACTACACAATTTTGGCTTCCGTGCCCCGTCAAGAATTCCTCGCAGTCCTATAACTCCCCTCTGCCCTCCGCAGAGAAGAACTGTTCTGGGTGCTAATTCTCCTTACGCGAGATTTTGCAGGGTTGTGAACGGCTGTAGTGATCGAATTGACCTCCATTTTGACAGTCTAAGCAAATTGAAATCCAGTTTCTATAAGTATCTCCCCGAACATTCAGATTCTTAGCCCTGCATTGTCTTTCAATAGTAGCTTTATCTACATTAGTCTGTTAACTAACTTTTAAACTGTATTACTTTGATAATTTTAAAGTATAATCTACTCTTTTGTAAGTAATGACGTTTTGTGTGCATGCAGAGTTTATCTGTAAGTGATTGTTACACTTTATTTTAAAATGTTGCTTCTGTTTAATTTGCTTATAGGTACCAGTGTAAACAATTGTTGGTGAACCAAAAAAAAAAAAAAAAAAAATAAATAAAAAGTTCCGTCAAAATTAAATTGACTATAATAAGCCTCATTATCAATCTGTCACTTGGTCTTGTAAGCAAAAATAGATCTTGTTGTTTTGTAATGTGCAAACGACATTCACTGTGGTGTGGTGCGGGTGGTAAAGCAATTTTATGGTCGACTATACCTACCATGGTTTTTAAAGGCAATATTTCAAAACAAAACATAAATTAATAACATAGACATACATATACATAATTATCATCACGGCCGTATTCCAAGAAGGGTTAGACAAAGGTGTACTAAAATACACCCACAGTTCGTCACCGTATGTTTACGTCCCATGTAATAGGGGGCAGGCCTATTGCTAGTAACCGGGTAGATACAATTCCATTCCGAGTTGCTGGAGTGCTGTCGTTACTGGAGAGAAAACCCCAACAACACTTTGCTCGACCCGGAAATCGAACTCCGTAGGTAGCAGTCGCGCTTAGGACCACTGGACTAGGTAGTAAGGCAGATTATCATTAGAAAGGTACGGTAGTCATCAAAATTTTGACTGAACCAGAGCGGGTAGTTCTATACCACCCTTTGAAAGTATAGGTACCTAAGTTGCCAGATGATCATCTTTCTTAGTAGTCTAGTACTTAAGTACAATTAAAAAATATTAGCTTACCTACCGTTGAATATAATTTGTCCCATAGGGATAGGCATTAACTACAGAACGCCCCTTGCTACGATTTTAGGTACTAGGTAATTCTTTTACTTCATATATATAATACTAGCTTTCCGCCAGCGGCTTTGCCCGCGTGGTCTTATAACTTTTTTCCCGATTTATGTTGAATGTTTTCACACATTCAAAAGAATCGATAATATTACCTTCTTATTACGTAACACAGAGCTGATGATTCCGGGTTTCGGGGTGGGCAGGAGGGGCGGTCGACACTCAAGTACGATGCGGTCAAACGCTACTCTCTTACAGTATTTGCCTGGCAACACATAGAGCTGATAATACCACGATGACATATTAAGATTGACTTTATGTAGGTGGGTCATAGGTACTGTAGAGACCACGAAGGTTGGTTAATGGCAGTTAAGACAAGCATTCATAAATAAAATTATGACGTAGAATGTTCAAGAAGTAGATGGGTCACGGACACTATGACATGTATAATTATTGAGTGCTCCCAATAAAAGAAAGTTCGAATATTAATAATACTGTTATATTATTAGTACACCAATCCCGTGTACTCACGGCTCACGGAGGCTCACATCCTCCACAGTACCTATGTAATTGTATAGTCGACAAGACCTAGGTATAAAACAGTAAATGACATAATATTCTGCGTCTTGACATACTTATGCCATCATTATTTCACAAAATAGCTGATGCATGTGGTTTCACTCGCGTCCTTTTATCCTTTTGCTCGGCGTCGTAGTCGTAGCGTGATGAAAAATAGCCTACAACTCCTATAGCCTCAAGAAATGGGCTAACAAATGCAAAAATATTTTTTCAATTTCCATTGGTAGAAGAGTTTCAGAGATAAGCACGTTCAAAAAGCAAACTCTTCAGCTTAAATAACACAGTAAGTTATATAGTATAGATTTCAGCCAAATCCATCCAGCTCTTGCACCATAATTATCTAAGATGGAGTGACAAACATTTACAAACAAACTTTCATTTTTTATAATTTTTGAAATTCTTAGCGGTAGGTATAATCAGCTCCATAAGATCCTATTAGAAGTGTCACTACGTGTTCAAGTAGCTGTAAGCTTCGCCAGTCCACGTAGAACACAATAATAGCCCTAGGAAGTGCAGCGTCGATATTCTCCGACAAACAAGTCGTCCGCAACAACTTGACCTGTGAACACTTGACACTTCAATTGCAACGAAGATCTAAGTTACTTTGATCGGAACAAACCTACCTTCTTGGCTTTATGATTTTTAGTACATAATGTAGACTAGTGATGGTATTATTATTGGCGAGACAATTAATATTGTTCATATGAAGATGTAGGTCATCCTACATCAAAAAACCACAATATACAACAAAAAACAATAAAATTGAATTTGGCGGGTGTCCCGAATTTCATTACCATAGAGCAGAGAGAAGCAGACCATAGAGCAGTTTATGAGTTCAAATGAGTTGCAAGCAATTTGGCACTTTTGGCAGCATGTTTCTGTGTTGCAAGCCGTCCAATGGCTCCAATTTTATATGTAGACACTAGATTTTCATCATCATTCCCCTTACTTTTTACAACTATGTACAAAAAAATCATAGGATAGAAAACCTGACATTGGAATAATAAACTTATTACTAATATCTGACTAAATAGGCTTAATAATTGTAAATTTAGGGTTTTTAGGGATATTTCTAATTAAAATTAGGGTAAAACTAAAATCGCATTTAGGAACACTGGACCACCGCTTGACAATTTGCATTTCGATCGCTTGACGTTAACGTCAATGTCAACCATAGTAATCTGTGAGTTCTGTGACGTCAACTCTAACTTGAGTATTATGACTTAAAAAAAGTTTTATTTTATTTATCAGAGAAAATGGATTTTGTTGTGATTTCAGTGTTAATGCATTACGTACATTTAAAGTTATAATAATATAATTATTAAAGTTGTCTATAGTGAGTAAAAGGACTGCTTTGAATCGCAATAACATGGAGGAAAAACCCGAATGGTCCAAGAACTATTGTTTTGGATGTTTGTGTGGTAACGAAGAGAGAAAACTACATACCTATACATTTCAATGTGGTCCACTTAAGGATATATTCCAGGTAATATGTGGAGATGTTTTTAATGGGTAAAAACGCTTTATAATAAGCAAACTCCTAGGGCAGACAAAAACACAAGCTATTGTTATCAAGAGATACTGGCCGCATAAGAGGTTTGAGCCTGTTTCACGACCTACTAAGTTCCCTATAAATTGCTTGACAGATTAAATTCAATTTTTGTTCTATTTTTAGCGGTAGCTGCTATGTGCTTAATGGTGAAATAGTCCCTTTAGGGCTGCACTCAGAGACCACTTAACCTAATGAATCATTAGCTAATGAGACCCAGTATATCTTAGTACACTGACAACAAACTCAAATATGGAAAAATAGGCCCAGACGCTTAGCATAAACTTATGCTTTCATATGTTAAATTGTAATACAAATTTGACATACAGAAGCATTACTTTACACTTAGCTTCATCTCTGAACTTCCTTCTAACTCTTCCTCTCTAAACTAATATACAAATTTTCCTTAATTTATTTACAGATGGATGGCATATTTCTCTGTTATCTATGTAAGAGGATGGCACAGCGCACTGAGATGTTTATACAGAATGTACAAAGTAATAGAATATTATTAGAAAACTTTCACAATGTGAGTATTTATTTGTAACAAGTTAGTGTTCAAACAAAAGTCTAGACAAAAAATGAAGATACTTTTCATTTGGCATTGAGTCAAAGGCCTAACATTCAGAGACGACTTATGTGTAAAGTAACCTTCTGTATGTCAAATTTGTATAACAATTTGATATATGATAGAGTAAGTTTACACTTAGCATTCTTTGAATTTTAATTATACATTTGGTATTTCATTTTGGATGTATATCAGAAAAAGCTTGGTCAGATAAACGTCGGGTTTACTTAACCCAAGCGATGCAGGTTTCAAACCCTGCCTGTAACCATACTTTTCTTTAGTTATAATCTATCTAAATAAAAAATTGCTATGAATATCATGTATTTAATACAAAGATCTTCTTGTGAAATTTTCTTGCTGAATTCTTCTCCAGAGGATCAACTTTTTGGAACCGTGCAACGAGAATCATGTAACGTTTCATAAATGCTTGTCAATGTTTATTTAAAATAAAAACATTTTTATTTTAATCAGACTCAAGTAATTTCATTAGTAAAAAAAATTTTTTTATTTGTCAGGTGTTGGAAGAAACACTAAAGTCAGTGCGCACACAAACCCAACCCCTAGTCAATTTAACTAAAGTGCCATTAGATGTGATAGAGCTATTAGATAAGGACAGCCATAGTATTGAGGAGTCCTTCTCTGTTATAAGTTCTAGAAGTAGAATCAAAGATGTGCAGGTGAAGGTGGAAATGAAGGAAGAGGAATATATGGAGCATCTTGAAGGAGAGTTTATAAATGAGAGTGAAGGTATGTGTCATAATATTCTAAAACTTTCTATCACTATGTGTAGATTAACATTATTTCAACATGTATTTTATTTAAAACAAGCGGCCCGTGCGCAGCTTCGCCAGCGTTCCCCAGTGGTTTAAAAAATTAAATCTTACATTTAACGTTGTCCTGACAATAACAAACACAGCAAAAAAATAATTATCCAATTTGGTGCAGTTGTTCGGAAGTTATTCACGTACAAACATTTCGGAGATTCATTTTTATTTATAAAGATTGGTTTAAAAGGATTACAATCTTGGCACTGCCTGTTTCCTATTCCTGGCAAAGACAAATATTCTTAATATACTAGTTAACATAGATATTTTTATAAAAAAAATGGGATTAATTTTCACCGTATCTTAAGCATGTTCTTTCATTTTGTGTCTTTCTGAGTATTAACCTAATTTGTCTCAATTTTTGCAGAATTTCCAGAATCATATGTAAAAGATGAAGATGACTCTTTCCCTCTTAAAGCATTGCTCAAAGAAGAATTGGAGCTAGAAGATATAGACAGTCTGGATCTCTTGAGCCTTAGCACAACACTCAAAAAGAACAAAGTTAGGAATAAAAGTAAAATTAAAAGAGAAGATTTGAAACAAATTAAATCAGGTAATTACTAAAAACTATGCAAAGTATTCAAGGACCATAGCAAGTGGTGTTCTGTAGTTTCTGCCTAGTCTTATGGGTAAATGGCGTGAAAATATGTATTACTAAAAAATGTGGCTGTTATAGCCCTCTTTTTGCAAAATCTGCAGATTTAAGTACGATTTTGCAGGCCATCTATTTATCTGATCTATTTAACCCATCAAGTCTTCTTGTAATTAGCTTGGCTAACAAGCCTGACAAAAACCAGCAGTCTAGGATTTTTTAGTTTTTAATTTAAGAAAGTGTATAATAAGATATTTTTATCAAAACTGAAATGGGTGATGTATTAGGAGTATTTGCTACAAATATTTTTTTTTTTTTTTTGTTTAACCATCATTAACCCATATACTGTCCCACTGCTGGGCACAAGTCTCCTTTCAGTATGAGAGGGATTAGGTTAGTCCACCATGCTAGCCTACTATGGGTTGGCAGACATTGTTTAAAAAACATGTTGTTTTCTGTTTTTGTTGTTTGAGATCCTGGAATCTGACATTTTAAAATTACACTTGCAGACAAACCCAGGGTGAAAACATTGTATATAACGCGAGAACAATGTATGGAGGAGCGAAAGAGAATGATGCTGGATCAGAAATATATGGATTGTGCATACAAATGTACCAACTGTGTCAAAGGGTTCAGCTTTAAAGGCAGTTATGATAGACATATGGAGAAACATAATCAGGTATCATGATTTCTGACACTTACGCGAATACTAGACATTGAAATAAAACTACTTTTAATGAAGGAAAAAATCGGCTGGCGGGCAGGATTCGAACCTGCGCCTTCTGGTTCGGTACACCAGACGCTCTGACCACTAAGCCACCGCTCGCTCTGCTCGCCAGTCGAAATCTTCCTTCACATTCTAATTTACGTCTTAAAGGTGACGTAGCGACATCTATTAGCGATATATTAAAAATAACTTGTAATCTTAGCATGAAAAATGCTTAAAAAAATACAAAAAGATAAAACTACTTTTTACGGATTTAATCGCGTTGCAAGCTTTCCGCCAGCGGCTTCGGCCACGTGGTTTGGGTATTTTATTATAACTTTCATCCCCTATTTCGACCCCTTACAGCCTTTTTTTCGCATTAAAAGGTAGCTTATGTCCTTTCTCGGGCTCTAGACTATCGGTGTACCAAATTTCATTTTAATCGGTTCTGTAGTTTTGGCGTGAAAGCGCGACAGACAGACAGAGTTGCTTTCGCATTTATAATATTATATTAGTAAGGATCACTACATATTATAAAACAAAGTCCTCCGCCGCGTCTGTCTGTTCGCGATAAATTTAAAAACTATTGCACCGATTTTCATGCTGTTTTCACCAATGGATAGAGTGGTTCTAGAAGAAGGTTTTAGTGTGTAATTTGTCAAGTTTTTGTAGACACTGGCTAAAATATAAATGGCCACGTGGGTGAAGCCGCGGGTCCAAAGCTATTTGATAATATTTTCAAGCGACTTCAACAAAAGGAGGAGGTCTCAATACAACTGTTTTTTTTTTATGTTTGTTACCTCGGACCTTTCGACTGGGTGAACCGATTTTGATGATTCTTTTTTTATTCGAAAGCTAGTTCTTCCAGATTGGTCCCATATAAATTTTATCGACAACCGGTGAGCGGTTAAAAAAATCGACGATTGTTTAAAAAATTGTATTCATAGATGATATTTTGGTATTCTCAGAAACGTGGCTGTTTGTGCCGGGCAGTGCGTTTAGTTGGCCTCCCCATATAATATAATAGTTACAAAACAAAATACATCTATATTCCACTAAAACTCTCAAAATAAATTATTTTTAAACAAAAAACAAACCGCCTCCAAAAAACATGTTATTTTTTGCTTTTTTGGAGGTGGTTTGTAATCCTGACGTTTCGGACCCTTTATAGCGTCCATTGTCACGGGTGACTAAGGTGGTAAGGAGGCGTGACCATGGACGCTGTGACTATTTATCTGATTTATTTGATCCATATTTCAACCCCTTGAACCCATTTTTCGCGACCAAAGGTAGCCTATGTCCTCCAAGGTCTAATCTATATCTGCAGTAAGTTTCAAGAAAATTGGTTAAGGAGTTTAGGCCTGAAAACAGACAGACACACTTTCGAATTTATAATATTAACTAGCGACCCGCTACTTCTATACTTAATATTATAAAGAAGAGTTTGTTTGTTTGTTAGGTTGAACGTGCTAATAAATAAGAGTAACCATGGAGTTTCTTGCCGGTTCTTCTCCATAGGAAACGACTAATTTGGAACCTTGCACATAGTTTCGACATTTCATAAGTGCCTGCATAAGGTATAAGTGAAAATAAAACTATTTTGATTTTGAATCTCAGAAACGACTGGTCCGATTTGAAAAAAATCTTATATAGTGTTAGATAGTTCATTTATCGGGCAAGTACTAAGTACAGATAAAGACTGAAATATCAAGGTTTTACATAATGTACTTCTTATATTTACAGTTTATGGGTGACTATGAGTGTGAAATATGTAAACAAAGGATGGATTCAGAGGACAAGCTTGTCAGTCACATGAGGTACCATTTAATGTGAGTGGATTTTATAAGTTTATAGACACAATAAGTAATCCTATAAGTTATAAATAAATAAATAAATATCTTGAGACATATTTTACACAGCACCATCTAGTCCCAAACTAAGCAGAGCTTGTACTATGGGTACTAGACAGTGGATATAATACTTATATACTTTTTTTTTTGTAAATACATACTTATAATATATAAGAAACACCCAGACAAACACAAACACCTAAGTTCATCACATAAATGTTTGTGTCTTGTGGGAATCGAACCCCCGACGTCGTGATCAGCAGTCCGGTACTCGAACCACTAGACCACAGACGTCGTCCACAGAGTTATCTTTTTGTATATTTAGCATTTTCCTAAGATAATACTGTTATTTATTGGACGACGTCTGTGGTCTAGTGGTTCGAGTACCAGACTGCTGATCGTGTTCGTGGGTTCGATTCCCAGAGTACACAAATATTTATGGGATGAATATTAGTATTTGTGTTTGTCTGGGTGTTTCATATGTATTATAAGTTTGTATTTACAAAAACTTATATACTTAAGTATTATATCCATTGTCTAGTCATAGTAGGCAAGCGTAGCTTAACCTTGCGGATCGGTTGATCAGCGTTGTTATAACTTAGCCATGAGCCCCTCCTGAAAATTAATTATAATAATATATAGTATATGTCGTTTAGTTAAAATTAGTTGCTGCAGTCGATGTGTATAGCAGTAGATTTCTGCTTTACCGTTCCGGAATACAAGCGTGATAGTGTGTTTTTTTTCTTTTAGCCGGTATAAATGTGTTGACTGTGGGATAACTCGCAACTGTCGGAGGACGATCCAAGATCATTACTCTGCATTTCACTGCCAGGATTTCTGCTACTCATGTCCACACTGCCCCAAGACCTTCAAGTGAGTTTGCACCTTATTTTTAGTAGTATATGACTTGACACAAGGAAACAACCGAGTTTATACTGTACTAGCTTCCCGCCAGCGGCTTCGCCCGCGTGGTCTTATAATTTTTTCCCCGTTTTTGCTACATTTTTCATTACTACTCCGCTCCTATTAGTCGTAGCGTGATGATATATAGCCTATGTTACTCGGGGATAATGTAGCTTTCCAAAGGTGAAAGAATTTTTGAAATCGGTCCAGTAGTTTCGGAGCCTATTCATTACAAACAAACAAACAAACAAATCTTTCCTCTTTATAATATTAGTATAGATTTCTACTATACAAGGTGGAAAGGATATCGACGCACAGCTGGACCCCCCAGCGTTGAAATTGCAGTTATGTTTTACTTAGACGTGTAAAAAAACATTATTTCTATGTACCGAAATTAGATTTATAATAAAAAAATCATTATTTCATTTATTTCGGACCGCGCGCGCGATAACATTCACCGCGGAGCGTTATGTTCGCGTTTTTAGCAATACACTGCGCGCTCAGAAATGTCAATATCTGTAATGATTATTTTCTACATGAATGACCTAGGTCATTTTATTTTTGACCTTGAGTGAAACCTTGTCGCGACGTTTGTGCGTCGATGTCCCTCTACCTTGTATATGTATACTGTAAAAAAAAAATGTGTATAATATTATCCTAATTAAAACAAAAAAAATTCAAGGCACATTGGGATGTTTATTTTGTATACCATTTTCAACCTTGTTTAATTAGATTAGGGTGATATTTTTTTTTATCCAGCCTGTATTCTGTATTGTCCCAATCTTGAGAAAAGGCCTCCCTCCATTTCTTCCACTAATCTCTTTGTTGGGCTATTTCTGTTCAATTGTCCAGGAAGGCATCCAGGTCGTCTCGACAACTCCTCTGTGGTCTGCCGCGATTCTGGTTAACTGTATTAGGGCTTCAATTAGGATATTTTAATAGGGAATATGCGTCTGACTTAAAAAAAGGTCAAATATTTTTTTTTATGAACTTTGTCGTTTTAGAATTATGTCTATGTAGATATTTTTTTATATTATTTCTTTTTTGATGAGAAAATAATTATTAAAAGTCCACTGTTGGAAATTCAAATCACTTGAAACGCAACACTATCGGTCAAATGGAATATGACGTCAAAGACTACTAAAACAGTGTCTGTTGTACGTGGTTGTTTGGTTGAGAGAACGTAGACTTTGACGTCACGGCAAGCGCGCCAAAATCGCGGGTGTTTAAAATGCCAATACCTGTCTCATAATTTAATAAATTTTTTTTGTTACTTAATTTTAGTTTTAAGGCGCTGGATTTTTTTTACGGCTACATTACGATATAAAGTATCGTTAAAAATAAAATAAAAAAATGTGCATATTTCCTATTCGTTTGAAAAAATGCTAAGTGTGAATAGTATTATTGTCTCCTATTTTACTCGCAATATACCGATGATTATTGTCCGCAGACGACAAACGTACCTGCGCAAGCACGTGAGCTACGTGCACTCGTGCCGCGAGCGCGTGCAGTGCGCGCACTGCCGCAGGTCCTACGCCAACAAGCTCGTGCTGCGCTCGCATATGATACTGTAAGGGTCGCACTCAGAAACGTCAATTAACGTTAATGAATCGTTAACAAACAGTGGCTACTATATCTTAGTCTAATAAACCATACTAGCTTTCCACCAGCGGCTTCGCCCGCGTGGTGTTATGAATTTTCTCAGTTTTTGCAACATTTTTCATTGTTACTCCGCTCCTATTTGTCGTAGCGTGATGGTATATAGCCTATACCCTTCCCCGATAAATGGGCTATACTGAAAGAATTTTTCAATTCGGCCCAGTAATTTTGAAACCTATTGTTATAACGTGATAAGGCTGACTTTTGCCTGATTATTTGAAAATGGCGTCGCTTTTTAATGTGCAATGAAAATGCGGGTGAAAGGTACGAGTTTTTTTTTTGTATTGCAACTATTTTGACATCTAGAATGAACAATGACATAACATGACTGACAGAAGTGAATGACGTTTGACAACTGACATTTAGGAAATGATTGAATGACACTGTTTGAATTAGACCGCGCTTACGCTTTACTTAAATTATTATAAACTCAACACCTATTCAATACGAACAATGAAATCTTTTCTCTTTATAATATTAATATAGATTTGAGCTTGTTGTCAGAGTACTAAGACATACTGTGTCTCTATAAGTTAATGATTCATTACGTTATCTGACTTTTCTGATATCAATAATAACTTATACTATCGACGGCGTCTGTGGTCTAATGGTTCGAGCACCGGACTGCTAATCACAAGGTCGTGGGTTCAATTCCCACAGGACACAAATATTTATGTGATGAATGAATGAAGTGTTTCTGTGTTTGGGTGTTTCTTATTGGTGGACATACAGTGTTCAAAATGATCGGAACAACTAATAAAATTAAACTTTATCTGAATGTGATGAAGTTTATTTCAGAATGATAGTTGTTGTGTAGTGTGTTCGTTCTGAAATATTCCTTGTGCCATTGAGATATGGTACCCGATATATCTGATGCTGACTGTATAGTCACGAGCAAAAACATGCATCATACACTAACAAAAGTGCTAAATTGATTTTCATCTTTTGTGATATTACGAACACAGTATTTACGACACAATACTTTAGTGACATTGGTGTTATCTCAAAATTGCAATCGTTCATTCATAAAAAAATTGCTTGAGCACTTTTGTTAGGGTAAGTATACATGTTTTTACTTGTGACTATACCTACACAAGCGTTTTTTCCACAGAAAACATTCCGAAGAGGTGTCAGCTGGTGAGATATGCAAGAAGTACGTCTGCCAGGAGTGCGGGATGGCGTTCAGGGCACCTTCCCAACTGAGGAACCACAGCGTCAAGCACTCTAACATTAGAGACTATTATTGCGTGGAATGCGATAAGTGAGTACGAGTTATGACCAATTTTTAAATAATTTCTATCATTGATCGATCACCCAGTGCGAGGGTGGGGCTCCAGACAAGGACATGTGGAGGGACGGGGTGTGTTGTCCCTCGCATCAAAGGGAGGATCCTCCTCTCAGGCGGGTGTTATGCCACTGGCGGGCCACTGCCCGACGGTTGATGTCGGGCGGTTGTATATATGCAAGTTGCACGGTAAACTTTACTTGCGCGATTCAGGACTTGTTGCTTCTTTCGTACAAGTTCTTATGTAGCTCGATAGATGTCGCTACAGACATGTCTCACTTACTGCAGTGCCTGAAGAGTCCATGCACCTGCACATTTGAGGACTTTATAAACGCAACGGATGCCGCAATAGGGGAAAAGACTGGTGTTGAATTTGTTAATAATCACACGCTTATTGATAAATATCATTAGCATACTTCGTATATTGAAAATAAATATTAAATCGACTAAGAAATTTCTGAAATAAATGCGTTAAAAGTTTTTGGTGGGGATTGAGAGGGGATGCTCTGTCTCTTTCCCGCAAAACGAGAGTTAGTATAGAATTAGTATGGCGCACGCTACTTTTGACGTCATTTGTAAGTATAGTGCGCTCTCTTTCTAGCATAAAATTAAAATGCTTTTAACTTCGTTATTTTTGAACTAATTTAAATTTTGTTTTTTTGATAATCGGCTCTATTTATGGTCAACTTTCTCATGAGGCCATAAAAAATTATTAGTCGCATAGCCTATTAAGGTGGCTTCAAAATGGCTCAAATTCTATAGATAATACCATTTACTATTGACACAGAAGAAGATTTTGTATTGATGTAATATTAACAGGAATAATGCGTATGCAATGGCATACATATCCGTAGAAGCATACAAATAACAAACGTTTTGTCTCGGGTGGCACTCAAACCTACGAACCTCGATGCTATGGCAAGGTGGTTTACCCGCTTCGCCAAACATGTCTTTAATTGTATATATTTTCGTTTATACTTTATACATTATTTTGTTTCAGGAGTTTCAAATCCGATGCATCGTTGAAAAATCATTTGAAAACTACAGCTACACATGTCAATTATATAGAGTTACCGTAAGTTTTTATTAAGAAAACAACATAATTATGATGAAACAATATAATGCCAATATTGAAAAAAATAATTAAAATTGAGTTTTTAGTTCGTTTAAAGTTGGTTGATAAAGTGGGTGTGAATCGAGAGGGGATGCTCTATCTCATTCCCGCAATATGAGAGTTAGTATAGAATTTGTATGGCATACTTGCTTGTGACGTCACAAGTATAGTGCGTTCTCTTTCTATACTAATATAAACAGGAAAGATTTGATTGTTTGTTTGTTTGTTTGTATTGAATAGGCTCCGAAACTACCGATTTGAAAAATTCTTTCAGTGTTAGATAGCCTTTTTATCGGGGAAGGCTATAGGCTATATACCATCACGCTACGACTAATAGGAGCGGAGTAGCATTGAAAAATGTTGCAAAAACAGGGTTGAAAAAGTTATCAAGACCGCGCGGGCGAAGCCGCTGGCGGAAAGCTATCTTATATAAAATTAAAATGCTTATAATTTACTTATTTTTGAACCGATTTTAATTTTGTTTTTACTTGTCGGGCTCTGTTTATGGTCAGCTTCCATAAATATCAGTTAAATAGCCGATTAATGAATGCTTGTCTGTTTCGATTGTTTTTAGATTACAATGCGTACAGTGCGACAAGCGGTTCGCGATACGTCGAGATTTAGACAGACACATGAACAGGGTACACCTCAACGTGAAGCCGTACAGCTGTGATAGATGTGATAAGGTAAATAAATTAATTTACAGTTCTCGCCAAACTTATTGTCCGGGTTGAAGTTGGCACGAGCTAACTTTAACTCGGTCGTAAAAATCGGAGAAAGAAAAATATTGGATTAAAATTATTTAAAACGACAGCCTACGACTTGACTTGAGCTTTCGTTTTTATTATTTTATCAATCATCAAGTATCACTTATCTATACTATTATAAAATTGTAAAAAAGTCATTTCTGTACATTGAAGATATTTAAAAAAAAACAATTGGGTTAGAGTATATAAACGATCGCGAACCCAAAAATGTGATTTTTAGAATTCTTGTCTGTTTGTCTGTTTGTCTGTTTGTTAGGGGTTGGCGCTAAACCTACTGAATAGATTTGAATTTTGTATGAACTGTTGTAAAGCATAATTTCCAACTTAAAAACTGATGTAAAGCTTTTTTCAATTATTTGAATAGATCCTTGGATACAGCTTGACCTCTCTGTTGTATGCAAGCCCATAGAAAGAAGAGATCATCATTGTTGGTTTTTTGTTTTTTATTTTCTATTTAAAAGTCCATCGTTCAACTAAAAAAATGAGGTATATCTCATTCCACTCGGTTGCGTAGATGCAGAGATAGAGCTTGACCTCTCTGTAGTATGTATTCCTATTGATATAAGGGATCATTATTGTTGGTTCTTTAATTAAGTTGTCATATGCGCAGAAATCGTGATTGTTGATTAGTTATAAACGTTTTAAGTGGTATAGACTTAAATTAAACAATAGTTGTAAAGTTTGGTTAGAATTACGAGTTATTACGACTAACTGAAGCTTCCGTTTTCTTTTACACAGATATTCACAAACACATATTTTCACAAACAGCATCACCTCAGTACCTCATAAAGTACCTCAGTACCGAGACTAATTGTCGACCGGAATCGAACCCACAATATTCATTGAGCTTAGCGCCGTTATAACTTAGTCACGAGGCCCTTTTTACAAACCTCTAAAACACTACTTCAAAATACAAGTTTTTTATGAATGGGTTCAATTTCTAATCCTAATTTTGTTTCTACATCCACGTAAGCAAAGCCGCGGGCAAAAGCTAGTAAAGAATAAAAATGTCAAGTGCGAGACGTACCCGAACATAAAGGGTTCCTAACCATTTTTAATTAGTATCTACATATAAAATTAATATTTGTCGTTACAAATGGAATCTCTGTGAACATTTAAACTCTACCTATTACGGTGCATGAAATACAACGCGCTGACAGATAGAATGAGTGATGGACGGACAGCGGAGGCTTAGTATTGGGGTCCCAAAAAGGTTAAAGGTATATTATTTTTTCAGGCTTATGTAAATTCATGGCAACTGAAGGAACATCAGAGATTAATCCACGAGGGTTATAAGCGACCGATGCAGTACCCGTGCCCAATGTGTGACAAAGTTTTTACTGTAAGTAAAGCTTGTGTGATTAAATAGTACGTCTATAAGTGTTTCTGTAAGTTGGCCGATCAATGCCAAATTTTGTTACAAGTTAGTGGAGGGTATCAAGAAGTAATAAACTAAGTATGTATAATACTTAATTGGCTCGTTAGTGGTTCTAACGCGTACAACACTGTACAAAACTGTGTACAACACTGTACAGCATTGTATACAACACTGTACAGCATTGTATACAACACTGTACAGCATTGTGTACAAAACTGTGTACAACACTGTACAGCATTGTGTACAAAACTCGTGTACAACACTGTGAACAACGTTGTACAGCACTGTGTACAAAACTGTGTACAGCGTTCTGTACAAAACTGTGAACAACGTTGTACAGCACTGTGTACAAAACTGTATACAGCGTTCTGTACAACATTGTGTACAAAACTGTGTACGAAACTGTGTACAGCGCTCTGTACAACACTGCGTACAACACTGTGTATAAAATTGTCTACAAAACTGTAAAACTGTTTACAACACTAAACAAGTGTACACCATTCCTGTTATTTTTTTTTGTTACAGCGTAATCAGATACTCAAGAGTCACATCCGTACTCACACAGGTGAGCGGCCGTTCCAGTGCAGCAAATGTCCAGCACAGTTCAGCCAGGCCAGCATACTGCGCACCCACGACAGACTGATACACCTCAAACTAACTAGAGATGGACGGCCGAAAGTCAAATAGAACATTAAAAAGATAGAAAATAAAATATTGCTATAATTTATTTTTAATCGTTATTTTTTTATTGACCATCACGTCTATATTCCTCGAAGGGTCAGGTAGAGGTGTACTATTCCATGTAATAGGGGGCGAGCCTATTGCCATCAATTTGCGGATACCTGAGGCGAAGTGTTGTACTCAAATGCACAGCTCGGTTTCAACATAGTTGAATTAATTTAATAACACACTTTATTGTGTGTTGTGTTCCTGCAGTGAGTAAGGTCGCCAGAGCTCCTAAGGATGCGCTGCGCGGGCAGAAAGCGGAATATTCCCTCAAACTGTCGGCGCAGTGAATCCTCCATAAACCTCGAATAGGTTTTTCGGGTCGGCAACGCGCGAGTGATACCCCTGGTGTTGCAAGCGTCCATAGGCTACGGTAACCGCTTACCATCAGGCGGGCCGTATGCTTGTTTGCCACCTCAGTGGTATAAAAAAAAGAAGAGTGGCATATTTTTCAAAAAATAAACGGCTCTTGAAAAAACGGCTATTATCAAATATTTAGGCATTCAGATAGTAGTCTCAGTTTTCAACCACATATGCAATTACTGCGAGAATCAGAAAATTGATATTTGTTTGTGATAGTTGTTTTATTTATATTATTTAAAAAAACATAGCACAATTCCTAATAGTGTGAAGTCCGCCAACCCGCACTAGGTCGGTGTGGTGGACTATAGCTCTCATTCTGAGAGGGGAGTCGTGCCCAGTAGTGGGACGGTTAACGGGTTGATGATGAGCACAAATGCAGACCGAGTTGCTACAGAAAAACCCAACAACACTGTTCGACAAGGGATTCAAACTCAGGAGTTCTAGCGTATCAGTAGCGCACTAGACCAATGAGTTATGAGGCATTGAAATGATTTTTTAACAAAATAATACGAAATAACAGTTTGTTGTTTTCTCATAACAGTGAACTGTAATAATGTTCTTTTGAGAATAAATATTCTTTAAACCTGTATAAAGTACTAGCTGACCCAGCGAATTACGTTCCGCCTATAAAAGTTTCCTTACCGTTTAAAGATTCCCTGGACTTCCACGTATATTTTAAGACTAAAATTAGCCAAATTGGTTCAGCCGTTCTCGAGTTTTAGCCAGACTAACAGAATTGCAATTCGTTTTTATTTATATAGATTTAAAATTTTACAACCCATTCGATTAGGTAATTTAGTTGAGTTTAAGTTGTAATAGTTCAAACAATTTCGTTAAAGGCTTTATAGGAAGTGGAGGTGCGGCAATCGAAACGTCGACATCATCATCTTCTACTATATAAAAATAAGTCGGGTTTTCCTTCCTGACGCTATAACTCCAGAACGCACGAACAGATTTCCACGGTTTTGCATTCGTTGGAAAGGTCTCGGGCTCTGTGAGGTTTATAGCAAAGAAAATTCAGGAAAAATTTCAACAGAAAAGCGGGTTAATAAGAAGATACATAGACTGCCTAATATAAAACCCTTCCTGTGGCTTTTTGCCGTAGTCGGGTAAAAAGGTTATCAAGACCACGCGGGCGAAGCCGCTGGCGGTAAGCTAGTGCCTAATAAAATAAGAAAATGCAATTGCCTAATTAAATAAAGGGAAAAACCTTAATAAAAAAAAAAAAAAAAAAAAAGAATCAACTGATATACTGTCCTACTACTGGGCACGGGTCTCCTCTCAATATGAGAGGGATTAGGCTATAGTCCACCACGCTAGCCTAATGCGGGTTGGCAGACTTCACATGCCGTCAAGAAATTCTCTCAGGCATGCAGGTTTCCTCTCGATGTTTTCCTTCACCGTTAAAGCGAGTGATAAAAAACCTTAATATTCATACTAAAATATTATTAATACGAAAGTTTGTATGGCTGTTTAGAATGATTTGTTATAATTAGGCGGCCTAAACCGCTGGCAAAAGCTAGTCTACACTAATATTATAAAGAGGAAAGATTTGTATTTTTGTATGTAACGAATAAACTCAAAAATTACTGGACCGATTTGAAAAATTCTTTCCATGTTAGATAGCCCATTTATCGGGAAAGGCTATAGGCTATATATCATCACGCTACGACTAATAGGAGCGGAGTAGTAATGAAAAATGTTGAAGAAACGGGGGAAAAAATTATAAGACCACGCGGGCGAAGCCGCTGGCGGGAAGCTAGTTTAGCTATAAAATTCTAATTCAAAATGCTCCCTTTTAAATGGGCTCTTGTGGCGTGTGCTACACAGTAAAGTCCCAGGCATGTAGCACAGGGATCCCTTTGCCCTAAATATCTCGTAGGAATAGGTTGCGGAAGCGCCGACTTCCAACGGCGGCGGGACTAACAATTTCCGATCGCGCGGCGGCGTGGCAGGCGTCAGCGACGCAGATATATTATGAACGAGAGCTGATACACATGGGATGGACCTGTCTTAAGATCATTAAGATCATTATTCATTATCAACCTTTTTTGGAACCGTGCAACTAGTGTGACCTTTCAAAAGTAGGTACCTATTTATATGGTATCATTGAAATAAAAATTGAATTTAAACCCATTTACTTTCCTTGGCACCGGTCTCCCGGACGGGTGATGGACTATAAACCCTTCTCATACTGAGAGGAGACAGTACCTAATAAATAATGGGATGAAAAAAAATGAATAAATAAACGAAGCACTTATCGCAAACGCGGTAAAAAAGTGTTATAGCGTTTAGTTTAGTCTCTATCAAGGTTTAGTACCGATTTAACAAGGTTATCATTATCATCATTACCAATGACAGATATATAGGTAGTAGGTACAAACTTTCATTCCCTATTTCAACCCATTCAAGCCTTTTTTCGACCATGTCCTTCTCCAAAGAAAGTCGGGATGACAGCTTTTGATGCTATACCAAGCGCAAGTCCGATCATGACTGTGTGGAGTACTGCTCTCACCTATGGGATGGATCGGTTCGCTATCAGCTGGATGCCCTGGATTCTACCGACCGACGTGCCAGGAGACTTATTGGCGACGAGGAGCTTGTTTCAAACAAGCTTTAAAGCCTTGAACATCGACGCAAAGTCGCCAGCTTATCTGTGTTCTACAGGATTCATTTCGGTGAGTGTGCCCAGGAACTTCACAACCTCGTTCCCCCCTCTCCTTTCCTTCATCGGACAACAAGATGCAGGAAGAGATTCCACCCCTTTGTCGTTGATATTCCGCTTATACGCACGAAGCGTTTTGCTTCATCTTTTATCATGCGAACGGCTAGGGAGTGAAATTATTTGCCGGCTGCTGTGTTTCCCGATTCATCTAATTTGGGAACCTTCAAGGCGAGAGTGAATAGACATTATTTGAGTTTGCGTGCTCCATCCTCGGCAGCATGGTCACTTACCAGCAGGTGAGGTGCTGCCAAACGCACTCTAATTTATAATAAAAAAGTCTAATCTCTGTATTCTTTCTATGTAACTATTTTCTTTGATTTCAGGGGTACAAGTGCACCCCTTGCACCCTGCTACCGACACCCATGTCCTTATCCTATCTTGCATTCAGTTTCTAAATTAACGGTTTCCAAAACGAGAGAAAATCAGGTTACCTACAATTCGAGTTTACTTAAACACAATGCTAATTTGTATGTACTTATTTAGGCGTTACCGACGTGCCTAATATAAAATTGCTAATTGAGACCTAGTTTCCTAGATATTGTATTGATTTGAACAGTTTGGTGCCTGTACTTATCATCTGATTACTGATTACCTATGTTTAAGTTAATTCTGTGTTTCCTGTAAACTACATAGTGCAATAAATAAAAAAAACAGGATTGAAACTGGTTCACTGGACTATTGGGTATTGTGACTGCTACGATGATGGTCCTGGGTTCAAAATGTGTTGGGTTTTTCTGTGTCCAATAGCAGCTTGGAGACCTTGGAATAGAGTGGAGACCACGAACTGCCAAGCAAAGTGTGGGACGCCCTCCAGCTCGCTGGACCGACGACCTGAAAAGGATAGCCGGTAGCAGCTGGATGCGGGAGGCAGAGGACCGGGAGAAATGGCGCGCCATGAAGGAGGCATATGTCCAGCAGTGGACATCAGTAGGCTGAAGTGATGATGATGATGGAATAGCAGCTTAGAATTTGGATTTGTGCCTGGCTTCCAATAAGCAGATAGGTACAGTAATTAGACCTCTACATAAAATTTGAGGAAATACGTGTTCATATCTATACTTCTATAGTAATATTAAAAGGAGGAAGGATTTGATTGTTTGTTTGTATGCATTGAATAGGCAACGAAAAGGGGGAAAAAAGTTATCAAGACCACGCGGGCGTAGCCGCTGGTGGAAATTAGGCGTTTTTGCAACAGTTTTTAATGCTATTCCGCTGTTATTAGTCGTAGCGTGATAGTGTATAACCTATAAATGGGCTATCTAACACTGAAATATTTTATTTTTAATGAAGGAAAAAAAAATCGGCTGGCGGGCAGGATTCGAACTTGCGTCTTCTGGTTCGGTACACCAGACGCTTTGACCACTAAGCAATGCTTAAGCTTGTGATCTTAGCATGGAAATTGCTTAAAAAAATACAAAAAGATACTGAAATATTTTTTCAAATTCGTCTAGTAGTTTCGGAGCCTATTCAATACAAACAAACAGTAAAATCTTTCCTCTTTATTATATTAGTATACATATCGTAACTTTAAACTATCTCCGGACGTATCCCTACACTACTGGACGCGTGATCCCGTGCCGGATGTCGTCACATCCGCCGCTCCCCCCCGGATGTCGCGCCTGCTCCCGTGGGACTCGTGGCGACACTACCGCCATCTATACGAGCTGTCATATCAACTGCTAGTCACCTTTGGAGACGAGCTAGAAGGGTTTGTCTGTTACCTTTTAATACTAAGGGCCTGTTTGTTGTTTCACAACCTCTGGATAGATTCAAATATCATCCGATCCATCATCATTCTCCTAGCCTTTTCCCAACCATGTTGGGGTCGGCTTCCAGTCTAACCAGATGCGGCTGAATATCAGTATTTTACACGAAGCGACTGCCATCAGACCTCCGCAACCCAATTTCTGGGCAATACCGATATTCGAAGGATAGGCTGGTTTTCAGGCTTTTTGGGCATCTGACTACGACTAACGATTGTCATAGGGGTTCGTATGACAACCGGGACCGACAGCTTTACGTGCTCTCCGAGGCACGGAGGGGTCTCGATGTGTTAAGAATGGTCACCCATCCAGAGACTGACCGCGGCAAGCACAGCTTAACCTTGCAGATCGGTTGATCAGCGTAGTTATAACAGCCATAAATTCAAATATGTAATATGAAATTATTTGCTAAGTAATTTAACGCGAGTTGATCAGGTGGTGAAAGCTTTCAAGTTTTTATGCCGACAGGACAATCTAGTACCTTTTTACCCGACTGCCGAAGGAGGGTTGTGTGTTTGACGTGTATGTATGTCGTTCCTATGACCGCTCGTAAGCTCGGGTCAACCGATTTAGATAATTAATACTTCATTAGATTCGTCTTGATGGCACAAGTGTCAGAGGAATTCAAAAAAGTTAAAATGGCGGATTTTATACGCTTTAATGTTCGAGCTGATTTTGAAAATAATCTTTAGTTGTATCAATTTTCATTTTAAATTATTAGGTCGATTTTTTCATCTTATCTTTTTTCTTATTTCAAGACTTGACAAGACGGGGGTACTTTTTCAATTTGTAATCCATTTTTATATTAGCAGGTAGATGGAAAAAATGCACAACACTGCGATTTTGAATTCAGTCATTAAATTTCATCAAAATGACAGAAATGGTCGGGCGAATCCGTGAAATTAAAACATTCAACAAATTGTTAAAGAGAAGATACTACGTTTCTGGAATTCTTGCTTCAAGTCTGCTATATTATTGTGTACTATAGATAGTAAGTAGTATTTAAGGTAAAATTGTGCTGAATAAACCATTTTTCTTTCTTTCTTATGAGCCTTTGCCAACGCCTTCGTTTCCCGTTGAATTTTTTTCCCCGTTTCTGCAACATTTTTAATGGCTACTCTGCTCCTATTTGTCGTAGCGTGATGATATATAGCCTATGGCCTTCTTCGTTAAACAGGCTATCTAAGAACAGAAAGAATTTTTAAATACATGTCATACAATTAAGTTTTATCTACCAAATCTGTCAAGCTTTGTGTTGTTCAGTGTCAACTATTTTTTAGATCTCGTACATACTACTTCTGAATTTTCTACTTGTTGATTTGTGCCCGGTTGATGGCAATAGGCTCGCTCCCTAATACATGGGACCTAAACATACCGGCTAAATGTGGGTGTACATTAGTACGCCTCTGCCTACCCCTTCGGTGAATGTAGGCATGACGGTATGTAGGTACATACTGCTTCATTAAAAAATCTAGGTTATAATAGCTTCTTGGTATCGTTGCGGACCAGTACTACCGCTCCAATTGATTTCTTATAATATTGAAATAGGTAGGTAACAATTTGATCCCGTCATGGTCGAGGTGAATGTTCCTGATCCTGGCTGTGACGCAAAAGGCGAGTGCGGTTTTTAGTCGGTATGAGTCCAACATACTCGATAGACATAGGCACATCGTCTGTGTGTCCTAATTATGGGCGAACCCACGGTGGGCAAAGGTGGGGCAGTTGCCCGACCCGCAGCTAAGAATTTTTAGGCAAAATTAATATATAGACAGAATTAAATATTAATTTGGTCACATAAAAAGTTACCTCGTAAAATAATGCAGTATTTAGTATTTTACGAATGATAAAAGCTGGTCAAAAATTTTCTACTCCTTAGTTTATTTATCCTTTTCCAGCTCCTCAAGAAATGCTGGGTACGCCCATGGCCCTTAGTACCTATATTATTATCATGCTTGAACCGAATTAAACTTAGCAAATGAATTAAAACAAATTAAGGCAAATAAAATATATTTATTTTATAGTCTATATTATAGAGGTATGTACCTCTATAAACATCACCTTTAAGGAAACGTGAATCCATAACAATAAAGCTTTAACACAATAGGCTTCCCCTTAACCCATGGCCGGGATGCAATGGAAAGTAGGTCATGGGATCGATAAGGGTCGAACTTGAAACTCTGGGCTCGAGGTATCTGGGGGTGATGGCTGTGTCATAATGATAATCTTATCTTGAGTTTTGAGGGGACCAGATTAGAGTCATTTGCATACTGAGTTTCTTGTCAAGATTTCGGCAATTTATCCTGTAAAATTTTTGATGTACATTACCATCCATACCATCACGCCTGTGTTCCCCGAATTCTTGGGCAGAGGTGTACGTATACCGTGTTGTCTAGGTCCCATGTAGCCTATATAAATAAAAATGAATCACTAAATGTGTTGCTAAGTGCAAAACTCGAGAACGGCTGAACTGATTTTGTTGATTTCTTTTTTGTTGTGTTTGAGTCTAAGGAAGGTTATTATGGAGAGAAAAAACTTAAAAATACGAGGAAATAAGGAAAAACATTGAACGCAGGCATTTATACCTAAGGAATAAAAGGTTTCAAATATTCGCACTTGAGACTTACGACTTGGCATTCAAATGGTATCACTAGGCTTTCATCATCATCAGCCCAATAACTGTCCCACTGCTGGGACGGGTCTCCTCTCAGAATGAGAGGGTAGGTTATAATAGTTCACCACTCTGGTCTAGTGCGGGTTGAAAGACTTTAAACGCCGCAGAAAGCATGCACGGTTACCTCACGATGTTTTCCTTCACCGTTGTAAGCGAGTGCTAACTAAAATTCAGAGATGTCTTAGATTCGAACCTGAAGCCTACGGCTTGGCAGTCCAAAGGTCATATCTGTAGGCTATCACTGCTATACCTATAAGTACAGCATAGCAGCATATAAGTACATCTTACCCCCAAATTAATAGCAAAAATAAACGGCAACAAAATTGTTTAAAAAGTTTTGAGTTTTCTGATCCGAGGGGCTTGCCTTGGATTCTCCAACTTAGAAAACATTTCAAAAAGGGATCAAAAAGGTTTTCCTTTTAAGACTTCAAATTGCCAATGATTTTGATTCAAATGTAAAGGAACACTGGGTAAATATTTTTATAAGTTACTTTAGATTTTAGCCACGACTTCGTGCGAATGGAATAATTACTTTATTCCTTAAGAACTTTCATCCTCTGACATTTTCAATATGTAAAAAATTACATTTCTACATGGAACAATAGTTTATTTTTTTATTGTAAAGTTATTATTATCAGCCCGGTTGGTCCCACTGCAGAGCAAAGGCCTCCCACCCTCGTTCCACTCCTCACAGCTTATCAGGTGCCTAAATATAAAGTTTCATCTTCAATGACGTACCTACTCCCATTCAAACTTTTATTATCGCTTATTGGTTTACCGCTTCAAGCATTTATCGCGACAAAAGATCACCTATATCCTTCTCCAAGGTCTAATCTACGAGTGTGCCAAATTGAATTAAAATCGGTTCAGCGATTTAGACGTGAAAGCGTACCTACCTAACAGACAGACAGACATACTGTATTTTCGCATTTATAAATTCGTATATTACATAGCAAAACATTCTTAGCTGTTTTCTTTACAACAATGACAGTTTTTTTCTCTACGGACATGTTCAAGTTCAAGTTCAAATGTTTTTATTTCCAAGCACTTATAAAACGTTAAATGATTCTAGCTGCACGGTTACAAAAAGTTGAGCCTATGGAGAAGACTCCGGCATGAAACTCCATGGACCTTCTTTTAAAATAAGAGTTGTCACATGATATTTTATCCCATACTTATTTCGGAGGAGTGTCCGGCCATCCCGGACCCATATTGAGCTTGGCCTCAATCAAATGTTACGTTTGGGGCCAGATAACAAACTGACAAACCCTACTTATTTCTCTATTTTTATGACATCGTTGTAAATAGCTATATTATCTGTTCAAAACTATATTATTGCCTAGAAATTGGGTTGCGGAGGTCTGATGGCAGTCGCTTCGTGTAAAATACTGATAGTCTGCCGCATCTGGTTAGACTGGAAGCCGACCCCAACATAGTTGGGAAAAGGCTAGGAGGAGGATGAGCATTACAGACGTAAACCATTGACAACCAGGCTAACAACAGTTCTATAAAAGCTGAATGGTAGTTCAATGGAAAGTCGCTGGAACGCCACTGGTCTTAAATAAAGAACAGACTACCAAATGTGTAAACTATTCTATCGACACACTATTGAGACCCTATTAAAGTGTAAGTAAAATAGCAGAATTGAGGCCCTGATCTTATGGCCATGCCGCAAAGGGCAAGTGCGGTTTTTAGTCGGGTTTAGTTCGACATACCCTGCCGCCTCACTGCGGATCCACGAGGATTTTAACACCACGCCAATACGCCTGTATTCCCCAAAGGGTTAGGCAGAGGTCTATTAATGTACATCCACAGATCGCCGGTATGTTTAGGTCCCATGTAATAATAATAATAATGTTGTCGACATGTGGGAGGTGAATTCGGCGATCATTGTACCGATCGTTGTGTCTGCCAATGGCTTAATAGCCAAGAGCCTCGACCAACATCTAAGGAGGCTCTCGTTGAGTGGCTGGATCAAGGGCTTGATACAGAAAGCGGTACTCCTAGATACGGCACGTATTGTTAGGAGGTTCCTTTCCCTGGAGCCCTGACCGCCGGTAGCTTGGACTCTGTTCCCGATACCGGTGGGCTACTATTTTTTATATTTTTAAATGTTTTTATATTTTCTGTTTTTTTATAAAAATATTTATAAATACAAATAATATGTATAAAGAGAAATAAAGGAAATAATAATAACAACCCATATACTGTCCCACTGCTGGGCACGGGTCTCCTCTCAGTATGAGAGGGATTAGGCTATAGTCCCCCACGCTAGCCTAGTGCGGGTTGGCAGACTTCACATGCCGTCGAGAAAATCTCTCACGATGTTTTCCTTCACCGTTAAAGCGAGTGATAATTACACAGATGATTTCGAAAAGTCAGAGGTGCGTGCCTTGGATTCGAACTCGAGACCTTTGACTTGGCAGTCCAGTGGTCATACCCCTACGCTATCACTGCTTCTTGTCTAGGTCCCATGTAATAAGGCTATTGATTTATTATTATGAGGATTTTAAAAGAGAAAAAGGCTCAAAAGTTCAAAGCGTATTTTACTTGAATTGCACCCGATATTAGGCCTTGTTTGTGCTTTACATCAGGAAAGAAAGTTCAAAAGCATTCAAGTCAAACAATAAAGACTGTTTTCGTCTGAATAAGTAATTATAGCAATGTATAATACCATTCAAAAGGATCAACAAAGAGATCGAGAAAATTGCACTCATTTGAAACATTTACGGAATTTAACAAAAGCTACAACAAAGGAAAATCTACTTTAACTTTGACGAAATAGAGAAGACATCTGTTCATACTCTCCAATCCCTGAAACCGAAAGTGTCATTAAACTTTCAGAATTATTTAAGCACACTAGAATTGTAATCTTATTCTTATTCAGACAAGGTAGAAAGTTAGTTGTTTGAGAGGAGCGTATAAGACTTATCCCTTACTATTGGTTTGCAATCCTTATTATTATTATAATTGCGAAAGTAACTCTATCTGTCAGTCTGTCTCGCTTTCACGCCAAAACTACTAAACCGATTTAAATGAAATTTGGTACAGAAATAGTCTAGAGCCTGAGAAAGGACATAGGCTACTTTTTAATGCGAAAAAAGGGCTGAAAGGGGCTAAAATAGACGATGAAAGTTATAAGAAATATCCAGACCACGCGAGCGGAGCCGCTGGGGGGTGTGTTTCTATAATAAAAGCATGCAAGAATTGAATGACAATAATATCGATTTCTGTAGATTATATAGTATATTTTACAAGTACTAGAACTGCCCCGTAACCCTAATGATCATAAGCATGACTGCTAAACTCAAGTTCCTGGGTTCAATTCTCAGGTTGAGCGAAGTTTTATTGGGTTTCTCAGTAACAGCTCAGAGTTTTGACTTGTGCCCTTCGGAGACCCTTCGGGCGTTCATGACGGTATGTTTCATCATCATAATTATCACCCAAAATAAGTCCACTGCTGAACAAAGGCCTCCCCCACAGACTTCCACAGGGACCGGTCGTATTCCACCTGCATCCAACGACTCCCAGAGACCTTTACTAGTCTATCCATCTCGTTGGAGGCCGTCCCACGCAGCGCTTTCCGGTGCGTGGTCTCCACTTGAGAATCTTTCTGCCCTAGCGGCCATTAGTTCTACGAGCTAGGTATGTATGTTTGTATATATGAGCGATGATAATGTTTAAAATATTTTAAGCAATACTTCAACAAGTCATAGTATACACTAGTCTTTGTTGTTGAAGTTGATTTCTTCCCCGTTTTTGCAACATTTTTAATTTCTGCACAGCTCCTATTGGTCGTAGCGTGATGATATATCGCGTGGCTATCTAACACTGAAAGATTTATTCAAATCGGACCAGTAGATTTTGAGATTAGCACGTTTAACTAAACAAGAGATTTTTAAGGCGAATGTCAGGGGAAGCGCCGGTAGAAGACGCGCAGGAATGACTATAATATACCTACACCGACCATTTTGGTGAGGCCCTTCAAAAAAGCCAGGTGCGTAGTACTCATAAGCAACGTGTGTGTATGACAAGATGTATGAACGTAGAGAAAAAAAAACAGTCGAATTGAGAACCTCATCCTTTTTAACCCCCGACGCAAAAACGACGGGGTGTTATATATAAGTTTGACGTGTCTGTGTGTGTGTGTGTGTGTCTGTCTGTGGCATCGTAGCTCCCGAATGCATGAACCGATTTTGATTTTGTTGTTTTTATTAGAAAGGTGAATTAGTCGAGAGTGTTCTTAGCTATGTTTGATGAAAATCGGTCTAAGATGGCCGCCGCGCGCCGCCACAAAATAGCGAATTACATATATTTTCACAACTCCCTCAATATGGGTATCAAATGAAAGGGCTTAACTAGGAGAATACTATACACTATGACAAATTTCAAATCCAAGATGGCCGCCACCACAAAATGGCAAATTACATTTCGTGTCGGAAGCTTTCTAAATTTTTAATTTAGGTTATTTCAAGTCGGTTATAAAAATCATATCATCAAAAATCACATATCCCTCACACAAACAACAACCATAGTAGGGGGTGTCAGGACAACTGTGCAGTACGCCTGCGCGGTTCAGGAGGCTGTGTTCAAAATTATCCTTTGTTCAGAGGGGTGGCGTTAGAGACACCGACACAACGTCTTTCGGGCCAAAAATATTGGAAAAAACGACGCAGAAATTGTATGGTAAGTTTTTTGTTTCTGTAAAGTTATTAAGTAGTAAGGAAATATTTGGTAGATTGTGGAATAGTATTTTTATAACATTTTCATTTTGTGTTCGAGTGTTTTTTGTGTTTCCCACTGCTGGGCACAGGTCTCCTCTCAGTATGTGAGGGATTAGGCCGTAGTCCACGACGCTGGCCTAATGCGGGTTGGCAGACTTCACATGCCGTCGAGAAAATCTCTCAGGCATGCAGGTTTCCTCACGATGTTTTCCTTCACCGTAAAGCGAGTGATAAGCGTGTGTATTGTGTCGTTCTAAATAATGTAGAATGTTCTCTGTTTGTATCAACAATTTGTAAATTGGTTTTGTGTATTTATTTAACTGCCTCTTTAGTCTAGACGTTGTTAGCGCAACTGTTATGGGTTCACATTCCGGGTTAAACAGTTTTATCGGGTTTTTCAATGAAATTCTCAGTCTCAGCTCAAATTTTGGGTTTGTGTGTGGAATCTCAAAAGGCTTGACCTCTCTATTACATGGGACTTAAACATACTTGGACTGGTCACGACGTCGTGGGTTCGATTCCCACAGGACACAAACATTCATTGTGATGAACTTAAGTGTTTTTGTTTGTCTGGGTGTTTCCTATGTATTTACAAAAAAAAGTATATAAGTATTATATCCATTGTCTAGTACACATAGTACAAGCTCTGCTTAGTTTGGGGCTAGATGGTGCTGTGTAAAAAATGTCCCAACATATTTATTAGTACACCTCTGCTTAACCTGTTGAAGAATACAGGCGTGATAGCAGGTTATTTATTTTACGAGAAATAAGAGTTTGTGAGTTGTAAAACTCTATGTTTTGTATTGTGTCTTTTTAAATAAATGTTCCATTAGGTATGTACGGTGTATAATTGTCCGTGCAATATACTTATGTAGAGTTCTATGTTTTTTTTATATCTTGGGACATTTTTACACAGCACCATCTAGTCCCAAACTAAGCAGAGCTTGTACTATGGGTACTAGACAATGGATATAATACTTATATATTTTTTTTTGTAAATACATACTTATAATATTATATAAGAAACACCCAGACAAACACAAACACCTAAGTTCATCACATAAAATGTTTGTGTTTTGTGGGAATCGAACCCACGACTTCGTGATCAGCAGTCTGGTACTCAAACCACTAGCCCACAGACGTCGACAAGTTATGTTATGTTACTGCCTTATTCTTCTAGTAGTTCCAACGAGAGGTTCTAGGTTCGATTCGGTATCTGTTTAATAATTGGTTTTATGAAAATGAAAACAAAATATACTTGATAACTCCAAAAGCCGATCTGTTTGCGGATGAGTGGACGAAGATTATATTGGTATGTCAGAAGTACTGTGAGAGGAAAGTATGAAAGTGTTTTTACCTTCTGTGATTAACTTTGCTTTGTTTTGAAGATTTTAATAAATTTAGTTTTTTTTTAGTTACTGTAATTGGTGGATCCGTAGTAATTAAATAAATAAATACTTTTTTGGTTATGACGCGGCAGCTCGAAATTTGGATTTGAATGGCAATAAACTTACCCCCTTTATTCTATAGATAGATATAGATGAGAAGGAGATATTATAGCTAGGTATAATATCTCCTATAAATATATTTCTAATGGTGAAAGAATTGCTCAAATCTGTCCAGTAGTTTCGGAGCCTATTCAATTCAAACTTTCAAACAACCAAATCTTACCTCTTTATAATATTATACTAGCTTTTCGCCAGTGGCTTCACTCGCATTGTCTGTTTATTTCCTATACATTACTTATCTATACTAATATTATAAAGCTGAAGAGTTACCGTTGGTCCGATTTGAAAAATTCTTTCAATGTTAGATAGCCTGTTTAACGAGGAAGGATATAGGCTATATATCATCACGCTACGACCAATAGGAGCTGAGTATCAATTAAAAATGTTGCAAACATGGTAGGGGTTTTCAACTTCTAAGGGAACAAAGACGCGGGCAGAGGCTAGTCTGTAGCTTATAATACTCGGTAACTACGTAGCTTTCTAATGGTAAAAGAAAAAATGAAAATTCAGTCACGCTTTAAAAAAAAATATAGGACATGACACAGATACACGTATCTCTGTCGATTGCGCGAAGTGTTAACCAGCGGCGGCCACCCTCCCGCTCCCAATCAGGCGACTCCCGCGCATCGATCCCCCTTTCCGGTGGGGTCTAGGTGCTCATAAATTCTTTCTAAACCTGACAGCTTTGTGATTCACATGTATACCCGCCATGTAGTAGCTGCCATGTCAGGTTTGGACCTCACAATCGGCCCAGCATGTGATGAGGCACAACGTACAAAAAAATAATAAAAAGTCGTGTCTGGAGTTGATTTTGTTTGTCTCTGTGATGTGTGTGTACTGTGCTGTGTTGTGATGCTTGTGTGTTTGTGTAAGTATTCCTTTTTTGAATTTCTTCGGCGCATGGGCAATTTGGTTCTGTTTTCTCCATTGGTCAAGAGGTGAACTAAAGTGTGGTAACATACTTGTGTATTACATTTTTCATAAGTGTAACTGTATACTATATTCAGAGAGTTTCAAGATAAAAATTTGGTATTTTTTAAACACAATACATACTTACATATCTTCACGTAGGGGGACGATAGATTTCCACTTGCTAAACACAATGTTCAGAACAAATAATATCTAATATTATAAAAACTATCCAACTATCTATTATATGACGATTACGATAATTTTTTATTTTTGTTCATTATGAGTTGTTCGCATCTGACGTTGTTAGTTTAGGAGAATAATATCTTCTACTTATCAACTTAATAATTTTTTTTTAGAAAACTGACCATTTAGGACTTGATTTTGAACTAGCGAGCCGCCTGTTCGGATGCTATTACGTATTAATTATATTGTTGGACCTTTAGCAATACATCGGTGAAAACTGCATTCAATTCCATGCAGTATTTTTTGCTTGATGCGAGTTCAAACATACAGACAAGAATCTCTTAGACTTCTGTTGCTATAATAAAGCCCCCTAGTTTTTTTCGATATCTATAATGTACAGGGGGGCTAGACAAGTTGCATTTTGACATTCGAATCGACTAACAAGATGTATGGAAATGACAAAAGCTTTCGGCAAATCGGGCTATCACTAATGTCATTTACATACATTTTGTTTGTCGATTAGAATGTCAAAATGCAACTGTCTAGCCCCCCAGACATCGGTTTGTTACAATTTTGTTATGATTTCAATAAATCATCAACCCTTAGACGGACAGCCAACCAACAGACGGATTAGGCTATAGTCTACCACGCTGGCCTAATGCGGGTTGGCAGAATTCACACGCTGTCGAGTCTGTGTTATTTATGATTACAAAATTAGCAGATACGCTCTTTTGTTTAGAATTCATAAGTATACCATCAAGTTAGATCCACATTCAATCTCGTACACAAATTTTTAATTAAATATTCTCATTTACTTCGTTAGGGGCGCGAGTGTTCGCGAAAATGTAGCAAATTGGATGGCTTATAATATTATATCGAAAGATACCGTCTCGCCCCGAAGGTTTAAGCAGAGGTATACTTACATTATGATCACCTACGATATGTATTACATTCACTGCCTCGCTGGTCTAGTGGTCCCAAGCGCGACGCTACGCTCCAAGTTCCTGGGTTCGATCTCCTGGTTGAGCAAAGTATTGTTGAATTTTCTGTGAAATTCCCAATAGGCTCGGATTCTGGATTTGTGCCCGTTTGATGGCAATAGGCTCGCCCCCTATTACATGGGACCTAAATATACCGGCGAATTGTGGGTGTGCATTAGTACGCCTCTGCCTACCCCTTCGGGGAATATGGGCGTGATAGCAAGGTACAATATGTATTAGGTGCCATGTATTGTTACTATAAACCTGTTACAAATCTAGACTCCGAGCTGCTACTGGGAATTTCTCATAAAAACCCAACAAAACTATTCGACCCTGGTATCGTATCTAGGGCCTTTAGCGTAGTTGTCACGCTTTAGACCACTTTAGTGGTAGAATTTTTAAAAATTCCGTTCTTTCCTCACGATGTTTTTCTTAACTGTTGTAAGCAAATAATGTTATTACGAAAGTCTTGGATTCGAACTCGAAACGTAGGTACCTACGACTTGGCAGCCCAGTGGTCTTATTCCTAGACTGTCACTACTTAGTTGGTAGCTAGCCAGGCGAATAGTATTAGGTGACTAGGTCTCATAAAGGTTTAAACGGATGAGTCTTCTCGGCAACGGGTACCCGAAGCCGGAAGATTTTAGGTTCCTTCCTCTCAGTGGGTTAGCCGCCTTCGTAAACCACATCTTCAAAGAGTAAGGAATATACGGTAATGGGGACAACACAAAAGAACCCATTGGGTCGAAGTGTTGCTGGTTGTACCAGCCCCCATAGTAAGATAAGATAAGATAAGACTAGGTCTCATAGTAATCATCATCCTCCTGCCCTTATCCCTATTCACTTGGGGTCGGCGCAGTATGTCTTTTCCTTCCATACGTCTCTATTAGGCGTCATCTCGTCATTCAACTCCTTTGTGGTCACACAGTTCATCCATCTTTTCTTTAGGTGACTGAGGCTAATATTCAGAGACGAAGCTAAGCGTAAAGTAACACTTCCGTATGTCAAATTTGTATTACAATTTGCCATAAGAAAGCGTAAGTTCACGCTTAGCGTCGTCTCTGAATATCAGCTTAGGTCTTATAGCCAAAAACCCAAACCTTGAATTTGAACTTAGTCTTCTATAGTACAGTGTTAAACTGTACTATAGAAGACTAAGTTCAAATTCAAGGTCATAGTACACTAACCACTGTACTATGACGGTTAGCGGTCAAGAATTGATTAGCAAGCGGTAGGATCGTTTCAAATGGTCGTTATCCTATCAGGCCGATAGATCGGGTCACTGGGGTCCTTCCGAAGTAGTAAGCTATACATAGATATGGGGGGGCTAACTGAAATGTTAGTGACCGCGTTATATTTAGAACTAGCCATTGTGCCTGTAATTGAGATTATATTTGGCCATTTATAGGTATGCCCAAAATACCCATGTAGGAATGTGCATACCTAAATTAAATTTATGCACAGAATGCCAGCCACATTGCCCATTGCAAGCCCTAGTCCTGTTTTATTTTAATAAGGTTCTTCTGCCAATTTTTACTAACGTGCCCCTAAATCTCTCAGAAGTCATAGGCTCAAAAATCGCTTAGGATAGCGATTTTAAATCGATTTATCTATAGATTCAGTCAAATAGTGCATGATACACACTTACACACTGACTAGAAGAATAAATAATTATTTATTTTATTAATTGTTTACATTATTAGACTTATAATTATTTTTATTAAATCTCTTATAAAAATACCTACTTACTACTGTTTACAAGTTTAAAATACGAGATCAGAACTGAATTTAGAATAATAATAATAATGAATAAATATTAAGAATAATAATTAAAGAATATTAAGTAATACTGTGTAGTTAGCTGGAAAGCCAGTAAATATTCTAATTACCTTGGAAAACATATTTGCATATATTTTTCTTGGAAAATTAGGAAATCACTACATAGTTTGTTTGTTTCCTAATTTCTTTGTTATTATTGTGTTATTGGTGTGCAATAAAGTGTATAATAAATAAAATAAATAAATATAAAACAAAGTCGCTTTCTCTGTCTCTATATGCCTATGCATGCTTAAATCTTTAAAACTACGCAACGGATTTTGATGCGGTTTTTTTTAATAGATAGAGTGATTGAAGAGGAAGGATTATATGTATAATAACATACCACGCGGGCGAAGCCGCTGGCGGGAAGCTAGTAATCAATAAATATCTAACATAATAAAATATTTTGGAACATTTTAACACAGCACCATCTAGTCCTAAACCAAGCAGAGCTTATACTATGGGTACTAGATAATGGATATAATACGAATATACTCTTTTTGTAAATACATACATATAATACATAAGAAACACTCAGATAAACACAAAGACTTATGTACATTCATAAATACATAGCTTATTGCATGTTTCCCATACACTTATGTTCAATGTTCTTCTAGAGGCGTTGGAAGCGATTTCCATACAAATATTTTACGGGTTCGCTAGCAAAAGTGATTCGATTGCGACTCATACACTCACGGTCGAGGTACCTGAACCATACTTAGATACAATGATCATCTTTGTTTTAACCCCGATGCAAAAACGACGGGGTGTTATAAGTTTGACGTGTCTGCGTGTGTGTGTGTCTGTGTGTGTGTATATGTGTGTGTCTGTCTGTGGCATCGAAGCTCCCGAACGGATAAACCGATTTTGATTTTGATTTTTTATTTGAAAGGTGAATTAGTCGGGTGTGTTCTTAGCTATGTTTGATAAAAATCGGTCCAAGATGGCCGCCGCCATAAAATAGCGAATTACATATTTTTTGACAACTCCCTCAATATGGGTATCAAATGAAAGGGCTTAACTAGGAGAATACTATACACTATGATAAATTTCAAACCCATGATGGCACAAAATGGCAAATTATATTTCATGTTGAGGGTTTTCTAAATTTTTAATTTAGGTTAGGTTATGCTTAAGTTATAACTGTTATAACCATTCAGAAATTGTTAGCAGTATGTTACTCTTTTCAATATTTCGACAGTTTACAACCTCGCTATATTATATCTATACTAATATTACAAAGAGGAAAGATTTGATTGTTTGTTTGTTTGTATTGAATAGGCTCCGAAACTAATTGACCGATTTGAAAAATTCTTTCAGTGTTAGATAGCCCATTTATCGGGGAAGGCTATAGACTATATACCATAACGCTACGAGTAATAGGAGCGGAGTAGCAATGAAAAATGTTGCAGAAACGGGGGAAAATTGATTATAATCTAACGATTATCACAATTATACGGCGACATTTACAGGTTTCTGCTCATTCCAATACTGTAAGATCGCAGTAACCGAATCCAATAACCCCATCCCATTTTCTGTAGCGAATAAAATCAGCAAATCCACGCGAAGACATGCGATGTAAATATCTTCGTGTATTTTATGGTGATGTTTGCTAAACCCAGCTTTAGGAGGTGTAGTAAACATACAGATATAATATGTACAGTCGGTTAAGAAATTTGCTTATAGAAAGAAGAGAAAGAAAGAAAAACTTTTTATTTTGGATTCGCACAGAGAGTAGACACGATTCATACACAAATTTAACAAAAATATAAAAACTAACTAAAAAAAATATCAATTTAAATACAAGATGGAATGGGACATCGACGCACATCCAATCATGAGTATTCAGTACATGATTCTGGACCCAATACTGAGTTGAAATTTTCCGTAACTGTTTTCATCAATTTTTCAATGTTTTATGCAGTTTTTAACGTGTAAAACAACATTATTTCTATGTACCCAAATTAGATTTATAATTAAAAAAATATTACCTATTTCATTTATTTCGGATCGCGCGCGCGGTAACATTCACCGTGGTGCGTTATAATCGCGTTTTTAGCAATACACTGCGCGCTCAAAAATGTCAATATCTGTAATAGCCGATCATTTTCTACATGAATGACCTAGGTCTTTGATTTTTGACCTTGAATGAAACTTTGTTACGATGTTTGCGCGTCAATGTCCCTTCCACCTTGTATAGTATTGGTAGAGGGCGCCACAGTGCCCCGTCTTGTTTTTGGAGCGAAATAACTATCATTTAGCCTGACATTTATCTAGCTACTACTAGAACCTACGAATTTGTGGACGTTTGACAACATCGAGATCTATTGGTTCGAGTACCGTACTGCTGATCACGAGGTCGTGGGTTCGATTCCCACAAAACACAAATATTTATGTGATGAATATAAATGTTTGTGTTTGTCTGGGGGTATTATAAGTATGTATTTACACTCAAAAAGTATATTAGTATTATATCCATTATCTAGTACCCTATTAATCAAGCAAGTGAAAATCTATATATAGTCTTTGCCTACCCCTATGGGAAATAGGAGTGAAGCTATGTATGTATGTATGTAGTACCCAATTACCCATAGTACAAGCTACATGCTTAGTTTGGGACTAGATGGTGATGTGTAAAATGTCCCAGCATTAAGTATTGATTTTTTTATTATTATTAATTACACGAAGCGACTCCCATCAGATCTCCGCAACCCAATTTCTGCGCAACACCGAGGATAGACTGGTTGTCAGGCTTTTGTCTTCTCACTTACCAAAACTATTGTCATAGGTGTACTTATGACAAAACTCAAGTAAGACTTTGATTGCAGGTACAAAATTAGCGGCATTCCTAATCTAGTCTACCTACTTCAACGAAAATGTTAATACAGTTTCCCCGAAACATAGAATAGTGTGGGAAAGAGACAAAACACGGCTACACGTACAATTAGAAAGAGAGAGAAAACAATCAACAGAGATGGACACGAAGAACGAGGGACGTACAGACGACATCGAACTTAGCGCACAAGGATCTAGCAACAAAACTGGGTAGGTCAATAGAGAAGAATGAGAGTGAGAAAGTGGTCTCGTAGCCTAATGATGTGATTATTGGACCTGCACAAGCCACCTACGGTCCAATATTACTATGATAGGTCTTGAGCTTAAATCCACGCAGCTCATTTTCAGTCATCAGTTTGAGGCCCTGAGTTTATTTCCCAGTTCAAGCAGTGTTACTGGGTTTTTCTATAAAAAATGAGAGCAGCTAGGAGTTTGGATTTTGGTGCCTCATCGATGGGAATAAGCTCATGGCCAACACCTAGCCATAACAACCTAGACCTTATTAAAGGAACTGTATCAGTATATTAGTCAAACCCTTTGGACAATACAGTCATGATGGCACTGTAAATTAATGTGGATTAAAAATGTGTCTTTAATCACGGCTCTTTCTCACGCCGACAAAAATCATCTCTGTAACTTTTTTTATTTCACAGCGATGTGAAAACGAAATCCGATCTACCTGAAAGAGGTTCCTGGGGCAGCAAGTTGGATTTTATCCTCTCCGTCATCGGGCTAGCCATTGGGTTGGGCAATGTCTGGCGATTCCCCTACCTCTGTTACAAAAATGGCGGCGGCGCCTTCCTCATCCCGTACTTCCTCACCTTGTTCCTCGCTGGTATCCCTATGTTCTTCATGGAGCTGGCCATGGGACAGATGCTTACCATCGGCGGGTTGGGCGTGTTCAAGATAGCACCGATTTTTAAAGGTATGCCGATTGTAGACTTTTTGGGCTTCTGATGACTACCATTACCGATTGCTATAGGTATTCGTATGGCAACTGGGATCAAAGGTTTTACGCGTTCTCCGAGGCACTCGATGGGGGGTCTCGATGTGTTATGAATGGTCATCCATCTACAGACGGACCACAGAGAGTGCATCTTAACATAGCCACGAGCGCTTCTAAAAAAATTTTTTTTTTGCGCTTCATACCAGAGCGCGCATAAAGTTTTGTACCTTTTCTTAGGTGAAATGTAACATAAACTTCACATTGGTCCAGGTATTGGGTATGCGGCTGCGGTGATGTCATGCTGGATGAACGTCTACTACATCGTGATCCTCGCGTGGGCCATCTTCTACTTCTTCATGTCTATGAGATCAGGTAACAGTTTCATTTTATTCACCCATGATTGATCGTGAGGAGTGCTTCGTTAGCCAGGTCGTGATACCCAGGTCAATCAGTGTTATTAGGAAGTGTCTCAATAGCAGCTCAGAGTTTCGATTTGTCCCTGGTTAGGGGCTTAAATTGGCCATTAGTATATATATATATATATATATATATTATATATACCTACATATATATTAGTATATACATATACATATTAATACATTTCTGTCTTACCCTTCGGAAAATATAGGCGTGGTAGTGGTTTTCACATGGAGGTTCCATGTGAAAATCCATCTTTATGATACTAATTTTGAAGGATTTTTTAACCAACTTTGCAATATAAATTCTGCTGCAATCTTACGTTTTTTTATCACAGATGTGCCATGGCGGAACTGCGATAACTACTGGAACACGGCAACCTGCGTGAATCCCTACGACCGCAAGAACCTCACCTGCTGGTCGTCTATGGACATGACCACCTACTGCACGCTCAATGGCAAGAATATCAGCAAGGCTATCCTGTCCGACCCAGTCAAGGAGTTTTGGGAGTAAGTTGAAGAACTTCACCCTACTATAACCATCCAAAGTTTTTGAGTAAGCTCACTGCAATAGACTTCGAGGTAAATGGTAAAATTCGGCTAGATTCGATTGGAGATGGGATTCGATCTTAGCCCCCCAAGTTCCAAGAAGATGGCTACACTACCTTTTTCGGTTGCTCGGTATTATTTGGTAAGGACTCGTGGCTATAATGCTTGGTTTTGTCTGTAGGGATGTTTACAAACAAATATGACATGAGACCTATAAAAAATGAACCGGCAAGCCTACGCAAAACCAGTGTTGTACTGTTGGGTCATGATCACTTACTATCGGTTACCTAGGTCTAAATAGTCTGCTATCTTTCTGGGAAACCCTGGGTTGGTATTTAGGGTTGGTATTTGGTATCCAGGATGGATTAGCTGGACTAAGAAGAATTACACACCTACAATGGCTCAATCAACAGGCTAATTGTGGATGAGCTCAGCAAAACTAAACTAAAAAACGCGCGCCAAAGTCTGACCTCATGAAATAGTTAAACGTTTTTTTGCAGACGTCGTGCTCTTCAGATCTCCAGTGGCATTGAGCACATCGGCAACATCCGCTGGGAGCTTGCTGGGACTCTGCTCCTTGTATGGGTCCTGTGCTACTTCTGCATCTGGAAGGGAGTCAGGTGGACCGGCAAGGTCGTATACTTCACCGCTTTGTTCCCGTACTTCTTGCTGACCGTGCTATTGATCAGAGGTTGGTTTTTTATTAGACAAGAAGATATTTTGATGTTTTTTTCTGATTGAGTACTTGGTGACCTTTCTTTATTCACTATAATGCTTTAATTCCTTTTAGACATCATCGTTGTTCCCACACCATTATTTTCCTTAAGGTTTAAAAATGGCTCCATAAAATCCAGGTACAATAGTGGTTAAACGCGAGCCTTATTTTTAGAACAACTGATTTGTAAAGTGCCAAAATTCTAAAATGTTTTCCATCTTTGCAGGAATCACTCTCCCCGGCGCGATGCAAGGCATCAAGTTCTACGTGATGCCCAACATGTCCAAACTGATGGAGTCGGAAGTCTGGATTGACGCTGTCACTCAGATCTTCTTCTCTTACGGCCTGGGTCTGGGTACCCTGGTGGCTCTCGGCAGCTATAACAAGTTTACCAACAATGTGTATAAGTGAGTAAGCCGAAATGTTTGGTAGTTCGGAAGTTTGTTACTCCTTCACGCTGCAACGGCTGGGCGTATTTGGCTGAAATGTGGAATAGAGACAGCTTATACTGTAAATTAAGACATAGGATATGGATATTTCCGATCGCTATTTTCCACGTGAATTACTAGAAATACTTATTTTACTCGCAAGAGTTGCGAGCCAATACTTTAGAATAAAATCCTCGATGTCTGTCAAGGATTTAATAACCCACTAAGTTGACCGGTACACATCAAAGTTTTTTATAGTTTTTGTGATATTTGTGTCATATTTATGTATAATTTCACCTGCTTACGCAATTTTTGGATTTTCAAAAATAAGTTGTAAGTTCCAAAATAATGATGGACCCTTATAATTGACCTCCAAAGATACCTACTTTATTTCATCAATGTCTTAACTTTCAGGGATGCCTTGATCGTGTGTACTGTTAACTCGAGTACATCTATGTTTGCCGGGTTTGTGATCTTCTCCGTGGTCGGGTTCATGGCTCATGAGCAACAACGACCAGTGGCTGAGGTGGCAGCGTCAGGTAATGATTTACTTTGAAGTTTATTTAGCCCCTTTAGTACTGTGAGAACTCCAGCGGCCAATACAATTAATGGATTCAGTTTGGAAGGGAGTCCCAGTTTGCCCAGCAGTACAACAAATAGAGCTAGAAAAAAATGACCCTCGTGCAAGATTAAAATTGATTTAAAATTACAATTACTGTTTACTTGAGTTAATTATTACTTAAATCCCCTTAAGTCCATTTTAAGTCCCCCCAAGGGGACGGAGCAAGGGGACAGATTGGAATAATCCGGTATGTTGGACTCATACCGACTAAAAACTGCAATTGCCATCACTGTAGGTACCTACATAATATAACTCACTATTTATCTACGTTCACTATCTTTTACATTCTAGGTCCCGGCTTAGCCTTTTTAGCGTACCCATCAGCGGTACTCCAGTTACCAGGAGCACCTCTCTGGTCGTGCCTCTTCTTCTTTATGCTGCTGCTCATCGGGTTGGACAGCCAGTTCTGCACCATGGAGGGCTTCATCACGGCCGTCATCGACGAGTGGCCCATACTCCTCAGGAGAAGAAAGGAGATCTTCATTGCTATCACTTGTGTCATCTCCTATTTGGTTGGACTGTCGTGCATTTCTGAGGTAAGTAGCAAAAGAAAATATTAATAGAGTTATGTTGTGCTTTCTGTCAAAAGCAGAGCTGTCACTGAGGTGTCTCATGATGTGTCTTGCTGGTTTTCGCGAGCCCGTGATGTACTTAGGTGTATTTATTGCAGGTTGATGATCAGATCTGTTACATGCTACACCGCTAAGTGTCATGTTACATTAGGTACTAGATTAAAATTAAGTTAAATTTTAAGCATCAAAATTTCATCAACGTTTTGTTAATGGAATTTTGATGATAACTTTTAATAGTTTAAATTTAACGCTATTTGTCTTTTAGATTACACAAAGAAATATAGATGATGCAGTTTTCAGAAATCTAATAGATAGAGTGATTCAAGAGGAAGGTTTATATGTATACATGCATATTATAGAAGGGAAAGCAGAGAGTATCTACATTGCACCTAGGGCTGGGCACTATTAAAATATTATTATTATTTATTTAAAATATAAAGCAATTTTAAATAAACGTGTGTAGGTACTAGCAGTAGTAAGTAGTAAGTATTCGATCCAGGGGTTGGGTGCAAGGTCAAAATTGAAAGCACAAACATAATCTAAGATAGAAGTCTTAAATACACTCGAGAGAAAACAGTAAAACTATTAGGTGCCGGCCTTATAGATGAGGGTTTATCGTTAACCAAGCGGATAACTAAATGCTTCCACCAAGCGGTGAAGGTCAACGTCAAGGTTACACATTGTCTACAAAATCGTAGCAAACTCCCAATATGGCATTGAAGAGGACTGATAGATCCCATTTATATTCCACTGGCGACTTTGGTATCATCGACGAATACACAAGTAGGTCGTAGAGTGCGGAAAATGTGATCAGGCTTTTGAAAAACAAGTCGATATGCGAACAGATACTAGTAATTGAATCTGCGGTGTATGGATAGCATGTAAAATTATGTACATTAAGAAGAGGGTCCCTATAGGGACGTAATTTTTAAGAAAATGTTATCCTTTAAAGTTATCCTGTTTTATAGCATTATCTGCTAGATGTATTTTGAGTTTTGAATTGATCGAGGTCGGAACGGAATGAATAAAATATTTTCTCATGTGGATTAAAATTGGTTTCTAAACTGATGATTTTTTGAAATACCTTCACACTTAAGACGTTTTAATAATACACAAGAACAAGATCTACACCTAATGTACTAAAATTGCCTTTCTGTATTTTAATCTAACCTTATTATTAAGTCTGCTCGTCCTTTATGCATTCTTATAAGTACCATTCATCCAATTACAAGTTGTAATTGTTAAGTAAGTGCCAAAAAGGAGGCACTCCAAAGTATACCGCGCTAATTTCTACAAATAAATTAAAATAAATTGTAACTGTTCTCAGGGTGGCATGTACGTTTTCCAAATCCTCGACTCGTATGCCGTTTCTGGCTTCTGCCTGCTGTTCCTGATCTTCTTTGAGTGCGTCTCTATATCCTGGGCGTTCGGCGTCAACCGGTTCTACGATGGCATCAAGGAGATGATCGGCTACTACCCCACCATCTGGTGGAAGTTCTGCTGGGTCGGGTTCACGCCTGCTATTTGTATTGTGAGTATCTTTGGATTTATTCTTAGTTTAAATCATCATCATCACCCATATACTGTCCTACTGCTGGGTACGGGTCTCCTCTCAGTATGAGAGGGATTAGGCTTTAGTCCACCACGCTGGACTAGTCATCATCATCATCATCAGCCTTTATTGGTCCACTGCTGGACGTAGGCCTCTCCTAGTGAACGCCACAGAGCCCGATCTTCGGCTTTTCTTGCTGGGCTAATGCGGGTTGGCAAATATTTTTTTCAGTTTGTCATATTGGTCACCTTTCCTAGATCACTAATCTTTTTTGGCTGTTAACAAATATTTTACACTCGATTTTAAATGCTTTCTGTCCACCAAATATCATTGATGACTTAACATTATTCTTATTTGTCTTCAGAGCGTGTTTATCTTCAACTTGGTGCAATGGAAGCCGATCAAGTATATGAACTACGAGTACCCCTGGTGGTCGCATGCATTCGGCTGGTTCACCGCACTATCCTCTATGATGTGCATCCCAGGATACATGGTGTATCTCTGGCGCGTCACCCCTGGGACCTGGCGAGAGGTGAGAATTGGAAAGATTGTTTTTGACTCATATATGCCCCACTCATTTTCTCTTGTATCGAGTTTATAACAAATCTTTTGATTAACTCTTTAAATTATAGACGTATTTAACGTTCATTAATAGTTGAAAATTGAAAAAATATTGGTAAGTATTGTTACTTATATTCAATGTGAAATTAGTCTCCGTAAAACTGTTTTGCAGTTTGGCAGGAGAAAGAGAAAATAATTACAATATGGAAAATCATAAATAGTAAAATAAAAAAACGTTTTCAATTTTGTTTGTTTACAGAAATTCCATAAAATCGTTCGCATCCCGGAGGACGTGCCGTCTCTGAGGACCAAGATGCAGGCCGAGGAGCAGGCCAAGCATGGCAAGGCTTAATTCCGCCCCCTCCCACTTAAGACCACGATCTCAGACTAAAGGGATTCGGAAAGTAGCATCATAAATACTCCTGTTTGGTTAAATAACGTTGGGGAAATTACAATTACAGTTTATTCATAAAAAAGCCACATTTATTCAAGTATGATCAATAACGTAAATAAAAGCAAAACCGTGTTTAATAAATAAATAAAAAATGCATTTTAAATAAAACCAAACAGGATTATTATCGTGGGATCGTAAAAAAAAACAATTCTAAAACATCACGCACAATTTTATATACAACAATATAATGTGCCAAATATAACTGTGCCAAATATAACTATCAAATTATAATTATACTCAAATTATATTTACATTTACAAATATTTAATTTCAAAAATAATTATTCAACATTTATAGTCTTATTTAATGATGTATTTAAGCGCATTATGTTTTAGATTTTTAGAATAATTTGATGACTTTCCGTTTGCCGTGCGTCGACACGTTCATGTATGTTTAGTTATACGATAATTAATAATAATTAGTAAGTATAATTGTAAGTAACCATATATTTCAAAGTTAACTATCTATTTGTCTTCCACGTAGCTGACGTTTAGACTGTATTGTGTTAATGATAAGATATATAATAATTTTATTGTTATTGTTGACTAAAATCTGGTGATGCTTTGAACAAAGTAAAATTTCAACACAAACCCCATGATGGTATACAGGCGGATTTAAAATAACGGAATATCTGCGTGTGAGTAGGCCATTGAACAGCTTTTTGAGAACTGACAGTGATAATGCAATTTTTCTGCCTGCATATAGCTAAAGTCAATTATTTTTTAATAATTTAAGCTGATAATTCAAGATTCAATATAAAATTGCAATAAGCAATCCACTAGATTTTAGTCATCATTTTAAGATTTTTAATTAATTAATTAACATCTTTTCTAATTATATTTGTTATCCTTAAAGGATTTAAGTGTTAGTTCGATGTTTAGAGTGCAGATTTATAAAGTTTATAATTATATTAAAAGCGCACCGGGACGCGTCATTTTTTAATCTAAGTGGTGTTTCTCGAATATTTAAGGTACAGATTATTTATATTCTTAAATGCATTTAATCTCATATCTATTCAAAGGCCTCTATTTTATAAGTTAATTTTGATAATTATTGTCTTGTATGAATGGAGTTAATTGTAGTTTTTATTAATATTCATATCATTAGATTCATAAAAATATACGTGTTTATTAATTTGGTTAATCAGCTTTAATTATCAATCTATTTTTAATGTAGATTTAATTTTAATGTTAATTTAATTTTGTTTTGGAGTCATTGTGACCTAATGATAAATGTTCATACCTCTGTGTTCTAATTGAGACCAAAAAATCTTAACTATTGTACCCAAAATGTTTCTAATATACTATACTGTAGATTTTCTATAAATTTCCTGAATAATTATATACGTACATACTAAGAATTTATTCTGTGTTCTACGGAAATAATTATCATTTTAGTTTTTACTGAAACTCAATTAACTATTTCCAAAAACACTGTTTTTTTAAAGAAAATAAATATATGTTTTAATGAAATATGAAAGAACTTAAAAGACATAGTTTTGCGTGTTCAAAATTTATGAAGTCTGTTACATTGTCAATTTTAAAAAAATATATTATATCTCGTAGCAAGAACATTTAACCAATTTATAAAATTTATCTATACCTACATTTTATGAAATTAGGACAATATATTAAGAGAATAATATTAAATCCTATAATTTTACTAAAACAGTTTACCTGTGTAGTGTTTGTGTAAAATTTTACTAATATTTTAAGTAAAAGTAATAAATATTGTAGGAATAAGATACTCGTAGCCCGATTTTGGTGTAGAATGATTTTGAAAGTATACATGAGTGTGAGATCACACAATTATTCGTAGATTTTCAATATATATAAATAATTGTATTTTAGATTGGATATTGGACACGTACTATACAATATTTTACTTACAAATAATCCAATAAAATGATAAATTAATCGTTATATTCAATTTAACCGCACGTATTTACTATAAACAATTATAATCATATCGGCGAAAAATTATATCAGTATAAATAAATATTTCAGGTGTCTAATATCTATCAAAATTGTGCGTTGTATAAGGTAAATGTGCTTCCATGTATTTTAAATTAAATTATGAATAATATAGTAATTTAAAAAAATATATTTATAATCTACGTACTTTATAGTGTTTATAACAAAGATTATATATAATCATAATTTATACAAAAACATTTATTAGACAGGCGATATATTATTAATATTTTGGCAACGAACTATATAATAAAGGAAAATAATTTTATTTATGTACACAGCATATTATGGAGATCATTTAAAGTTTTAAAGGTTACTGTAAACCGCCCATTCTCTAAATATGATTATTATTTAGTACTTAGGGGTTATCAATAAGAAAAGCGGGAAAATGAGTCGACATTTATAATAAAATAGTTTGTATCAATCAAACACACAGAACATAATATATATAAAAAATATCATTAATATCAAAATAATTAATCAATAAACATTCATATGATTATTTCTGAAATGTTTGAACAAATAATGTTTTGAATTATGCCATTTACAACTTTTAATTTTTGAAAAAACATTTTCGAAAACTATGTAAGAAGTAGATAAAATCGTTGAAATATTTATTTCATTAAATATAGTAGATAAAAAACTATTGTTTTATTTCTTATTATTGGAATGGGAGAATTTCTCGAAGGCATGTCAATTGAAGAAAACAGAAGACTTCTCCTTCCTATATTGCTATGCCCAATGGGGACAAATTATATTGTACCTCTCACCATAATCAAATAAAAAAAAATATTTTCTAAAGTACTAACCTAGCCCACCCAGACACTCATGCCCAGCAGTGGGACGACTAATGGGCTGATTGATTGTTTGGTTCATACGCCTGACCCCTCTGATTTTCAGAGTATAGTATCTAAATAGGGTGATGATAGTGTGCGTAGTGACAGTAACATTGATGCCTGTTGGATGAGGGGTTAGAAATTTATTAATAAGCTGCGCTTGCCGCATTCAGTTTATGGATGGGTGACCATTCCACCAATCACCATCCGTAAAGAGGTAGTCAGAAGCCCCAAATAGCTTGACAACCAGTTAACCCTTCGAAATATTTCAAGTACATCTGGTCAGGCTAGAAGTTGATCCCCACAAAATTGGGATAAGTTTGATGAATTCATCACAAGTAGTTAGTGAAGTTTTGACACGCATTTGTAAATTGACCGATCCATATAAGCGATATGATGTAAGCGCGTGGGCTTTCGCCTTGGTGTCTAGGTTACAAAATAATAAGTTTATTTATTGCCTAGGCGATAAAATAGGCGAAATGTGTAGGTGTGGTATCATTTAAGTATATACCAACTACGAAAACATAATATAAGTTGATAGAGTGGACCGATTTTATCGAAGGAAAGGTTGCATAAAACCTCAATCAGGACCTCAAGAGAGATTTTTGAGGAATTTATAGGCTGTACCTGTTAATTCCTCAATATCAATCCAGTAGTTTTATTTGATGTATGTTTCATTAGTTCAAATTATAATACAGATAGATATGATGAGTATTGAGTATTTAACTCAATACGAGAAGAGTATTGAGTATTTAACTGAATACGAGAAGAGAGGAAGAGGGTTTAGCATCATTTGCAAATTGATTGCCCATTAAAAAAGTATACATTAAAATATTATATTTATGGTGTTTATATTCTTATTATCTCATTTATAACATAAATTTTGTATTTATTTGTAACATTCATAAGTGAATTTACTTGTTATATTTATAATTGTATTTATTTATAACGTTTAATTGTATTTATTTATTATATTATGTTTAGTTTTCATTTATATACTTATATTTTTATTAATTATTACTTATATTATATTTAGTATGGTATTATATTGCATCGTGATTTTATTAATTTTCTTTGGTAGTTAAGTTACAATAAGGCTAGGTTTTTAATAATGTCTTTACATAGGTAAGGAAATATGGATAGACTGTGAGAAACATCGAGATTCTAAACATTCGCAAATAAGTAATTCGGCATACTTAACGTACTTTCTAACTCACGTAATTCGTACTTATGAATTTTATGAATACCGTACATCGATATTTTGAACTTTGGAGATCAGTAATACAGTCTGCGCCGACCCCAAGTGAATTGGGATACGGGCAGAAGGATGATGTTTTTTTTTGTAAATATATGTGCGTACAATCACGCAGAACTTGATTACAATACAAGCCTTTGCCCGCAACTACGTTCCCATAGAAGTTAATTTTTTCCCCATATTTGCAACATTTAATTTATACTCAGCTTCTACTGGTCGTAGCGTAATGATATATAGCATATAGCCTTCCTCGTTAAACAGGCTATCTAACATTGAAAGATTTTTTTAAATCGGACCAATAGTTTCTGATATTAACGCGTTCAACAAAAAAAACTCTTCAGTTTTATATCTTATGATGCGTAAAAACTGCTGAATATGTAACGTATACCTTACTAACCAATTTTTATTCATCTCAGGCTACTAGCGGCCTTGCAAACGGAAATAAAATACTATTTGGATTTAAATAATTCATGGATAAGCCACATACGTACCAATTGTCTGGTATTTTGTTATTGTAATGTAAAGCATGTAAATATTCAGAATTTCCTCCTCGTTAGCATAGTAGTCATGCGATTGCTACGCTCGAGGTAACTGGGTTCAATACCGGGTCGATAATTAAAGAAGAAAAATTAGTAACAGATCATATAATAAAATTTTGCAATATATATTACGATTAATAATTTTAGAACAAAAAGAATATATCAATAAAACTACCTAACTGAAAAGCGAAAAATAAAATAGGCAGGACAAGCATTTTATTTAATTTTGAGCACAACCTAATTCCTAATTTCTTCTATATTCTTTTTTAACCCCCGACGCAAAAACGACGGGGTGTTATAAGTTTGACGTGTCTGTGTGGGTGTGTGTATGTGTCTGTCTGTGGCATCGTAGCTCCCGAACGAATGAACCAATTTTGATTTTGTTTTTTTTTATTTGAAAGGTGAATTAGTCGGGAGTGTTCTTAGCTATGTTTGATGAAAATCGGTCCAAGCTGGCCGCCGCTACAAAATACCGAATTATATATTTTTGCACAACTCCCTCAATATGGGTATCAAATGAAAGGGCTTAACTAGGAGAATACTATACACTATGATAAATTTCAAATCCAAGATGGCCGCCACACCAAAATGGCAAATTACATTTCGTGTCGGGGGTTTTCTAAATTTTTTATTTAGGTTAGGTTATTGTGGTATCAACTTTAGGTGTTCATGTTGCAAAGAACATCAGAATTATTTACATGTAATATAATATGTGTGCTAAATTTTACAGTTTCACATACTGAACTAATTACGAGTGGAACCTGTTTCGAAGTGTAAAAATATTAGAAACTAGCTTTCCGCCAGCGGCTTTGCCTGCGTGGTCTGGTTATTTCTTATAAATTAACCTATGTTAGTCGGTAAAAATGTAGCTTTCTAATGGTGAAAGAATTTTTAAAATCGGTCCAGTACTTTCGGAGCTTATTCAATACAAACAAACAAATCTTTATTCTTTCTAATATTAGAGACTAACAATACAAATAAACTCATAAGAGAACTATTTAGAGCAAAGGTTCTCAGGCTCAAGTATTTACTGATTGAATTCATGAAGTATTTCTAATCCTATCAATCACTTCAAAGTGAGTTGTCACGGTTGCATCAACTAGAAATCGAACCCGCTACCGATATGGACGGGGCGCGGGTCACTCAAATTGTCTAAACAAACAGCATTGTGTATACTTGTGTCGATTTTCGGAGAAACACTTCGAAAGTATATACAAACACCAATTATGGTTAAGCGCGAGCGTCCTGTTAATAGGCGGGTTCTTCATGTGTAATAAAGGATGATCAGCTAGATACTAAGATTTTCATTAAAAACAACTTTTTTTTTGGATTTGTAAAGTAACTGATTAAATGGTAATAGTGTGGCTCCCTATTAGGTAGTTCTTAAAAAAAATGCGGCAGGCTATGTGTGATGTGTATACAGATTTTTTTTTGAATGGGTTATCTTCATGAGTTATCCTCATGGTATAGCTAAAAATACTCAAATATCCGAATCAAACCCGTTGATTTTAGGGAAAAATACACACTGTATCGACTATCCGATGATGTCGGATATAAGGACCAAATTCTGGGGAATAATGACAAAGTCAAATGATTTATATCAACGAGACCATATAAATAGGTACTTTTAAAAGTCAAACTATTTGCCCGGCATACAACAAACTGAAAGATTTATTATTTTTTTGAAAAAGTTTACCTTTATAATACATGTGCTTACTCTTCAGAGATTCAGGCGAGATGGTATGATTTGGTAGTTATGTAATGCCTGACCTATAGACAGATAATTCATTAATCATTTTATGACCAATAAATCCTTCAAGGCATGCTCATGAATAAAGTAAGGATCATTTGTTTTTACTATTTTATAAAGGTCATGCTCTTTACACCGATTTTAGAGGGACTGTATAGCAATAGAATATCCACGTATTAGGGTCATAATAATTTGATTTATTTATAATTTATTATTTTATTTTTATATAATTTATTTCATTTTAGGAATTCTTTATTAATTTTAATTGTAAATTAATTAAATTTCAATCAAATTTTACGATGTTAAAAATTTTATGATTTACATTTTTTTTTGCACTTTGTAGTAGTGTACCTATAGAATTTTGTCATCTTCATTTTGTTTTATCCAAATTATTTATCTTATGATTATTATTTTAAATAGATTAAGTAATATTGATAATTCATTTAATAACCGTTGTTAATGCATGCTGCGTTAGCCTATAAGTAATTGCTGCGCTCTTAAATGTGTAAATATAAATCCAATTAACTATATAGTATTAGTGTAAGCAATTGTTGGCTGACAATAAATAAATAAATTATTAAGTACTGTTCTCGCCAAACTTATTGTAAAAAAAAGGCCTTAAAATCGGAGAAAGAAAGATATTGGATTAAAATGATTTAAAACTACAGCCTACGAATTGAGCTTTCGGTTTTCTTTAATTCAATCTAATATTTTTCTTTCTCCAATTTTAACGGCCGGGTTAAAGTTAACTCGTGCCAACTTCAATCCGGACAATAAGTTTGACGATAACTGTACCTATACAGTTTTTACGTAACTTAGGATAACAAACCATCACGCCTGCATTCCCCAAAGGGTTCGACAGAGGTGCTCATGTATACAGTTCGTCGGTATTAGGTCTCATAAATTAGGGGGCGCACCTATTGCCGTCAATCGGGCACAAATTAAACTATGAGCTGCTATTAGAACCCATCAACGCTTTGCTTAACCCGGCAATCTAACCCATCACCTCTGGCGAAGCACTAATGCTAACTACTACTAGGCCATTATAATTTATTTTCTTACAATGAGTTAAAAAAAGCTTTTAAAATTACCCACGGAACCCCAAACTCTTAACGGCGCGATAAGCGGCCGGTCATCTTTAGACCAACATTTGGCTAAACAATTAGTTATCTTTAACGGCGACAATGAAAACTGTTAAAATTAATGTAATGTAACTATCACTTGCACTGTCGGGTAAACAAGAGGTTATGATTTTGACGCAATTGAGGTGTTAAAAGGTGTCTTGTCTTGCGTAATCGATTTATAAGTGTTTAATCAATGAGAGGGGCTCGTGGCTAAGTTATAACTACGCTGATTAACTGATCTGCAAGGTTAAGTTGCGCTTACCGAGGTCAGTCTATGGATGGGTGACCATTCTTAACACATCGAGGACATATCTTATATAAAAAATGAATTGGGCAGTGTATTATTTTATTTAACCCTTAGATATTAATTTCACCAAAGAGTATAATTATATTTCTATGAACCTTTTTTTTTAAGTCACGACCTCAAATTTGGTTGTGCCTGCGGAGGATAAAAAAAAAGGATCAAATGAAATATTGCTTTCAATTCGTGTGTTTTTAATATCTAAAGTGTGTAAAAGAACCAAAAAATCATACTATACTATTAAATGAGTTTTTGTCCGCGGCTTCGCTCGCGTGGCGTTAGGAACTTTGAACCTGTTTTCCGAAGGAACTTTGAAATTTTCGGGATTAAAATGTAGCCTATATCCTAATCCAAGGTATAAGCCATCATCAATTAAACTTTCAGCCAAATCCGTTCAGCCGTTTTGCCGTGAAAGAGCAACAAACATCCAAACTTACATTTTTTGAAACCGAGCAACTAGTTTGACTGTTCAAAAGTGCCTATTTATATGGTCTATTTGAAATAAAATATTTTGAATTTGAATTTGAACATACTTTCGACTTTATAATTTAGGAATTAGTAAGAATAGATGTGGAATTACAAGACAAGCCTATCAAGACAACAAAAAAAATCTCAGTCCTATATAAGTAGTAATTCAATTCAATTCTTTAATGCATTCCATAATGTATACAGGTGTTGGTAAGTTACAGTAAGTGTCAATTAGGACCCTATAATTTAGTTTTGATACCTCAATACAAGATTAAATACCTCTTAAACTCCGATACCGTTGTTTCGGCGAACCCCGTAACCCCGTAGGCCGGAGCTAGTTTTCATAAACACGTTTTTAGACTGAAATAGGACATACGAACATGTCCTGAGACATTCCGCTTAGTCAGCGGACATGCTTGACGGTGGGAGGGAGGCCATAGAGTAGAGTGCAGACGCGACAATGAGTTTCAAATATAGAGTTTAGTTTGGAAACGAGTTTTTATACATATTTTTATGCTTGACTTAGCTTAAATATTTTCAGATCAAGTCAAATAAATTTTTTAATTATAGCTATTAGTTATACCGAATAGAAATATTTTTATTTTTTTTACGTTTTATGATTTACGATTTGGCCTTGTCTTGAAGGTCCTTTTTAAGTTTAACGTAGAGCAGACGACAATTTGACAATTTATTTAAAAATTGTATTTTATAATTGTTGAAAAACCATTTCGTTATTAGCTCTATACTTACATGTTTACATAAATTTTAGGTGCCTTGAAGGTAAAATTCATTATTTAAGAGTATACTAAAGATGTTTGCTTGAAATACTATTAAATAAGCGATAAACCTTAAAAATCCGCTGTAAAATCTGTATGACTATTTTTTCAGTAAATATTGATTCATACTTATAAAACTTCAGTCTCTCAATGAAGTCACAAGTGTTAAAAACACATTTTAAAATGAACTGAAACATTTATCGGCTGTTAACCTATTTGTCACAGCTGTTTGTAAACTAATCTATGTCAAGACAGAGACGGGTGCAGTGCGAACGCGACCGAAATAGATCGCGTTGCGTATGCGCACGACTCGCACTCCTGCGCCGCGCGCCGTTCAAAATAAGGATCCATGGATCATTCTCGTTAAAAAATCATATCTTAATTTAACTTTAAAAGTGTATAATTAACTGAAATGGCCCCGTGATTTTTTAATACAGAAGAACAAATTTTGGATATTTTTTTGTTTGTTTGTTTGTCAATAATTTTGTGATGATGCAGTGGTGTTTTGCAGTGTGCATGCTTGTCTTTGTGACCTTGTGTCCAGATGCTTATGGTAAGTTCATTATATTACTGAATTTTTGGTTTCGCTGTCGCTTGGCGATTTGGGATAGTGGGCCATTGGGGCATGGTTGTAAAGCTTTTGGCGCATAACCGATTTTTATTGGTCGTATAAAATATTTTTTTATTTATTTTCAATAATTTTCATAAATTTAATCAGCTAAATATTATGTGGTACCCCTTTCTTTCTCATCAATATTTTAAATACTGTACTATTTTTTTAAAGCTGTAGGTAAATAAATGTGAACTAGTTTAAAATCAGTAAGTTTAAATTTAAGATTCCACAAATTTTACATATTAAATACTTTGTTTACAGTAAATAAGTTTACTTTTTGGTGGAATTTTAACCTAGATATTTTTTTTCTAAAAGCTTGTAAAATTTATTATGCAAGGCCATAAATCAAGCTCTGCCTACATACATTTTCAGAATAAGCTGACCTTTCATTGTAGATAGGTACACATAGTTACAATGAGAGAATAGCTTAAATCTGCAAATGTAGGTATAGCTTAATATGTAGCCGTCTGTACTTATCTATACTCTTAAAGAAATGCAGTGCATGTTAAGATAGGTAGGATCTTGAGTATAATTCATATTCATATTCTTTATTGCATACCATTATAATGTACAATAAGGTGGTGTAATTAGACAAGAATCATTATGGACCCTGTAGGGCACAGCAATTTTAGAAGAGAGGAGGATTTATTTTTACTAGCTACGGTAGTTACCAATCATAATTATTGGGTATTATAAAATAAGGGTATGTTATTATATTAATTATAGGCTTTGTCTTACATTATTTATTTGAATTATTAAGTATACAGGTATAAGGTTCTCAATGTGGGTGATAAAGTCCCCATGGGCGTTCAAGACTTTCCGAGGGGCAGTAGAAGATCCCAAGAAAATTGGTGGTGTCGATATTTATACATAAAAGGTTTACCGGGATTTTTTGTTAGATTCTCAGTAAATACCAGCTCGTAGTCTGGATTTGTGCCCGGTTGGTGGCAATAGGCTCAACCTTACCACACAGTTCACCGGTATGTTAGGAACTTTTGATGCTTTTTGATGCGGATAGTCCTCATGGATGCCTGCCACCTAGGGCAGGGTATGTCGGACTCATACCCAATAAAAACCGCATTTGCCTTCCCTTGACCATGGGATCAGTTACATTGACCAAGACTATGAAGGGGTCCCATGTAGACCGTAGACTTACTGGGCGAGCTGTTGGTGTACAACATATCTGTACCTCTGCTTACCCCTTCGGGGAATACAGGCGTGATGGTATGTATGTACAAATAAAATTCCCTACTGCCTTCACAATATCATCCGATCATCTTGTTCAAATGTATGTAAGTACGGGTTTCATTTAATGTAATATGATGCCAAAGATTATGGATGGTTGCATCATTCTCAAACTCACATCTAAAACATATATATACTTTCAGTAATAAGAGCTTCGTTAAAAGTACGGTTGTTATCTAATATACTTACTACTACTAGACGTTTATTAGCATTACATACTTAGTATTTATAAAACAAATTCGCTCACGCTGTTTGTACGCTTAAATCTTTTTAAACTACGCAACGGATTTTAATGCAATTTTCACCAATACATAGAGTAGTTCAAGAGGAAGGTTTATATGTAGTGTACATACATGCATGTTATAGTAGAGCAAAACCGAGAAATTCAATCCCGTGTGAAGCCGGGACGGGCCGCTAGTATATAATATAGATTACAGCTAAAGAGTTTGTTTGAGTGCTCTGAATCTTTATAACTTCCAGTCGGATTTCAAAAAATCTTTTTGCTATTGACAGCCCAGTTCTTGAAGAAGGTTATAAGCTATTTGACATCACGCTATGATCATTAGGAGCCGAGTAAATATCTATTTACTATTTTGTATTTTAAAGTCTTCTCTCGCGCATACAAACATAAATTTAGCGACACAAAGTGCAACAAATCTTTGTTTCAAGTCTGGAAGAACCTAAATATCGGTCTATCTAAAACTATTGTGCCAGTATTTCATAAGGAGCTAAGCAGAGATGTACTACAGTGAGCGTACCTACCCATTGCCATTGATCGAGCACAAGACCAAACTTCAAACACAGAGAATTCCCCAAATAAACTAGAACTATAAGTCGAGCACAACCCACTAACCGGGAAAAATTCAAATTCTGAAATTTCAAGAAAAAGCTAAAGAATTTCATAAAAAAACACACACCTATCGCAGTCGTCTTTGTGGCTACTAAGCTATTGAAGCTTACAGTTCACGCCAAACTTATTGTCCGGGCCGTAAAAATCGGAGATAGAAAAATATTGGATAAAAATTATATCAAGCGACAGCCTACAACATAAGCTTTAGTTTTTTATTTATTATAATCCTATATTCTTGCTTCTCCGATTTTTACGGACGGGTTAAAGTTAGCTCTTGCCAACTTCAACCCGGACAATAAGTTTGGCGTGAACTGTAATTATTATTATTTGTTATTCAACACATTCCATAGACTTTATATTCCTGCAACCTCAAGATCACACCATTAATATTAATAAAATAAAACTAGTGATCTTCAAAAGCCCATTAAAGTTAAGTGGTTCAAGTAGGAGATGATAGAAACATAAAATGAGATGCGTTGGCGATTCACTGATTGCATTCATAGTGATTTGTTTTATGTACAGTCAGCATCAATAATAGTGATGGGACGGCTGTTTTTAGGGTTCAAGGGATCAAGGCACAATATATTCGACCTCAATTTTCGAACTTTCGATCGCTTTTGACGTTTAGTTTGACAATGATTTTGTGAAATTGTCTGTGTCGGAATTATAGTCTACGCGGAACTAGTTGGCCGCGCTCTAGGCATGTGAGCGGTGGGACGGGGGGTGGGGTCACCTGCACGCGGTGGGATGGAGGGGCGGGGCGCTTTCTTTTTGAGGCTCCTGTAGACCCACTGTTTACCGGGATGTTTTGGTAGCATGTAATATTTCTACTTAGTTGGGCACTTTTGTCTGATTCTCATCGGCATGGTTCTCTCTTCATAGGCAAAATATAAAATATTGGGAAGAAAACCTAAAAAGTATTTCTTTCGTTTTTTTTTATCGTAACTTTATGCGGCAAACGAGCAGACGGATGACCAGCGTCACAGTTTTCGAAATACTTCGCCACTTCTGACGGTTAGTGGCATTACGAGAGCAATGTACCATTGTAGTCTGCGTAAATTTCATAATAAGCTCAGCCCAGCGAGTTGGAGATCGGCCACGAGCTCGTCTTCCTTCAACTAGGCCTTGGATGACCAGATTTTCCATGTAACCATCGATCCTGGAGACATGGCTAAAGAAATTAAGTATTCGCAGTTGAATAATTGAGGAGTCTGTCCTTGATGCGACGGAACGGCGTCCAAGGAATCTTTAGGAGGCAGATGCATGTAAGCCTATGTAAGGAGGGAGCCTTTTGCCATCAACCGGCCACACATCCAAACTTCGAGCTGCTACTGGGAATTTCACGGATATGCGGCAGATATTTTTTTTGAAGCAACAAGTCCTGAATCGCGCAAGTAAAGTTTGCCGTGCAACTTGCATATATGCAACCGCCCGACATCAACCGTCGGACAGTGGCCCGCCAGGCATAACACCGCCTGATCGGAGGATCCTCCCTTTGGTGCGAGGGACAACACTCCCCGTCCCTCCACAGTTCGGTAGTAGTGACTGTAAGTCGTTCACATTTATTTTATCTATAATGTTTTTAAACGCGAAGACTTGTAATTGGCTTTCAGTCTATATAATTGTTAACCTTTCTGTCATATTAAGCTGTAAGTCTTCCAAATATATAAATAAATAAAAATAAATAAATTAAACCCAGCATTTCACTTCTGACGCTGACTGTACTTTATGATTTGATTGAGTGTTTCATAATATAGTGTATATTAATGGAACCTTAAATTATGATGTGTTTATAATAACTTTGAATTAAGTATAAATTGAGGAATGGGGGTATAGTGACCGTATTGGTGACGTCATTGGCAGTTTGTTGTTGAGGGGCTCGTGGCCAAGTTGTACCAACGCTGATCAACCGATCTGCAAGGTTAAACTACAGTTGCCGCGGTCAGTCTGTGGATGGGTTACCATTCTTAACATATCGAGAACCTCCGTGCCTCGGAGAGCACGTAAAGCCGTCGGTCCCGGTTATCATACGAACACCTATGACAATCTTTAGTCAGAAACCTAAAAAGCATGACAACCAGTCTTTCCATCGAATATCGGTATTGCCCAGAAATTGGGTTGCGGAGGTCTGATGGCAGTCGCTTCGTGTAAAATACTGATAATCAGCCGCATCCTGGTTACACTGCCTGAAGCCGACCCCAACATGGTTGGGAAAAGGCTAGGAAGAAGAAGATTGGCAGTTTGTTGTTGCTAAGCTGCAACTATCTTACTAATATTATGAAGGCGACAGTTTGTGAGTTTGGATGTTTGTTGCTCTTTCACGGCAAAACGGCTGAACCGATTTGGCTGAAAGTTGAAATAGTGATGGCTTATACCTTGGATTAGGACATATGCTACATTTTAATCCCGAAAAATTCAAAGTGCCCATGGGAAACGGGTTCAAAGTTCCTAACTCCACGCGGGTGAAGCCGCGGACAAATGTTATTTAAATATAAATTGAGGAATGAAGGAAAAATGGCCGTCATTATGACGTCATCGGCAATTTGTCGTTGTTATGCTGCAAATATACAAAAATAAAATTACAAGCAAAATTGATTTTTTTATTAGTAATTTTATACAGTTAACATTTTCAGCTAAATAAATTAAGAAAACGAAATAAAACAAACTTTTTTGTATGGAACCAAGCATACCTAAGGTTGAAAGTACCCTTAAATAACATGTTTTAGTGTACATCTATGAAACACGCCGAAATTACAAAATTATACTAATATTATAAAGAGGAAAGATTTGATTGTTTGTATTGAATAGGCTCCGATACTAAAGGACCGATTTGAAAAATTCTTCACTGTTAGATAGCCCATTAATCGTGGAAGGCTATAGGCTATACATTATCACGCTACGATTAATAGGAGCGGAGTAGCAATGAAAAATATTGCATAAACGGGGGAAAAATTCAACATCTACTCAATAATAAATGTTATATTTCTTTTCTTCTTTTCTCTATTCTATTTTGAAATGTTTCATTTTCTAAAACGTTGTACTTACGTTTCTTCTCTGAAATTCACCCGAAAGAATTATCTACAGCAGGTCATTGTGAAAATAATAAACAATCCATTTTATTGTTTCTACGAAACTATTGTGTATTACTTCATGACGGATTAGGTCACCACGCTTCGAAACTTCGAAGTATGTAAATAAATAAAGAAGTATTTGGGACATTTTGTAGAAAATCATCTAGTCCCAAATTAAGCAGAGAATTATACAAAGTGGAAGAGACTCACAAATGTCCTGACAAGGTTTCACTCAAGGTCAAAAATAAAATGACCTAGGTCATTCATGTAGAAAATGATCGGTTATTAGAGATATTTACATTTTTGAGCGCGCAGTGTATTGCTAAAAACGCGATTATAACGCTCCGCGGTGAATGTTATCGCGCGCGCGATCCGAAATAAATGAAATAATGATTTTTTAATTATTAAACTAATTTGGGTAGATATAAATAATGCTGTTTTACGCGTTCAAAAAAAAACTGCAGAAAAAAATAAAAAATTGATGAAAAAAGTTACGGAAAATTTTAACGCAGGGGGGTCCAGAATCATGTACTGAACTCATGGTATTCGGATGTGCGTCGATGTCCCTTACACCTTGTATATACTATGGGAAGGTACCTATACCTACACATAGTTGTCAATCTTTTTGGCTGCCCTGAAGTTGACGCGAGTTGCTGCGCAGAATGCAAAATAGTGGTCGCATTCACACATTTCATTTTGACGACGTCTGTGGTCTAGTGGTTCGAGTACCGGACTGCTGATCATTTGTACTGTGTCATGGTCGTGGGTTCGATTGCCACAGGGCAGGAAATATTTATGTGATGAATATAAGTATGTATTTATATAAAAAATATGAATTATATACCCACCTTTGTCTACGATTTCGTTCCCGTATAAGTTGAATTTTTCCCCCGTTTATGTAACATTTTTAATGTATACTCAGCTCCTATTACTTAGTCGTAGCGTGATGATATATATATCCTCGTTAAACAGGCTATCTAACACCGAATATGAATATTTTTTCAAATCGGACAAATAGGTCCTTAGACAAACCAACTCTTCAGTTTATAATATATTAGTATAAATATCCATTGTCTGGTACCCATAGTACAAGCTCTGCTTAGTTTGGGACTAGATGGTACTGTAGAGGGACGAGGTGTGTTGTCCCTCGCACCAAAGGGAGGATCCTCCGATCAGGCGGGTGTTATTCCTGGCGGGCCACTGCCCGCGGTTGATGTCGGGCGGTTGTATATATGCAAGTTGCACGGTAAACTTTACTTGCGCGATTCAGGATTTGTTGCTTCGTAGAGGTTGTTATGTAGCTCGATAGATGTCGCTACAGTAGCGTGTAAAATGTCTCCAGAACAAATTAATAAAAATGGAAGCTTGAATCGTCGGTTTTAGTTCTGAGTCTGACACGACACCAGCCTCCCCAGGTAGCAGGGATCCGTAAGGATTTTCTACGTTGAAATAAAACTACTTTTTACGGATTTTATCGCGTTATATTGATATTATTTTAATCCCGACCGCGACGTTTCGGACCCTTTACAGCATCTATGGTCACGGGTGACTAAGGTGGTAGGCGTCTTGACGTTTCAATTACTAACAGCTACCCTACATTTTTGTTAATTGTTGGCAATCCGATTCACGCAGAACGACCGTATCCTTCGGACTTGCAGTTTTAGGTTTGGATTTAGATTTAATTGTATAATAATATAATAGGGTTCCAAGCAGGTGGTAAAACCCAGCCATCTTCTCTATTGAAATTTGGATGTTTTTTAATTTCAATGGCCTCACGAATCATCCTGGGTAGGAATCGGTTTTCTTTTAGAAAGATTCAAGAAATCAAAATAGAAGTTATCTAATAAATAATCAGTAGACTTTCTACGTCCCAAAAAAGGTCAAGCAAAATGTAGTTGGGTTTTTCTATGAAAATCACAGTACCAGCACCAAATTTGGATTTGTGTCCGATTAAAAGCATTAAACTCAGCTCCTATTACACGGGACCTAAACATACCTGCGAAATGTGGGCACATTAGTCCACCTCTCGTGGGGAATCGTGAAAGTATTTTTTTATATCGAATAGAACCTGTGTTATTATATGCAAAATACCCTGATCGCTCTCTACTTGTACCATTAAGCGATATAGCTTGAATATAAGGCACTTACTCTCTCTTATACGCTTTAGTGTCATTAAAATCAGGTCACTGAAGTTTCTCCTCAAACGAGATTATAATTGGTGCATTGTAAACTAAACTTTAACTTTAATAACTTAGGGTTCATTTTTGATAGTTAAATTGAGATGTAGGGATTATAGGTACTGTTTCTTAGGTTTTCAGTGTTCCGTATACATTTAAAGTGTTTAATTATTTAAGTGAATAAATTAATTGCAGAAAGACGGATAAAAGTGTTTCCCTTACACGTGGCCTATTTATTACATTCGCCTATTACATGGGATCTAAACATACCGGCAAAATGTGGGTGGCTGATCAACTCATCCTTCTAGCCTTTTTCCCAACCACGTTGGAAACGGGGGTCGGCTTCCAGTCTAACCAGATGCGGCTGAATATCAGTATTTTACACGAAGTGACTGCCATCAGACCTCGGCTACCCAATTTCTGGGCAATACCGATATTCGAAGGATAGTCTGGTTGTCAGGCTTTTTGGGCTTCTGACTACCAGTAACGATTGTCATATGTGTTCGTATGACAACCGCGACCGACGGCTTTACGTGCTCTCCGAGACACGGAGGGGTCTCGATGTGTTAAGAATGGTCACCCATCCACGGACTAACCTCAGCAAACGTAGCTTAACCTTGCAGATCGGTTGATCAGCGTTGCTATAACTTACCCGCCCCTCCTTCTTAATAATAAATGCGTAAAAAAAGTGTGTTGTGTTGGTAACGGGTCGCACTTGACCGTATTTTTCCATGTTGTTAATTTATTATCGGTGCTTCAAAGCTGCTGACCCACTAACAAGTTAATTTGGGACGTTATTTACCGTCTGAAGTTTATTTGTTTTGAATAATCAGTTCATTGCCGCGCCATGTGTCCGCCAGAAGTGGCGCGGGAAAATAAAATTATGATTTGTTAATAAGTATGTCATTAAAATTAATTTACGGGATTTTATGGTGACTGACTCATTCCCACTTTTTTGGAACCGTGCAACTAGTTTGACTGTTTAAAAGTAGATACCTATTTAGGTCTATCTCAATATATAAAACTCAAACTGACTGACTGACATAGTGATCTATCAACGCACAGCCCAAACCACTGGAGGGATCGGGCTGAAATTTGGCATGCAGGTAGAAGTTATGACGCAGAAATCCGCTAAGAAAGGATTTTGATAAATTCTACCCCCAAGGGGATAAAATAGGGGATGAAAGTTTGAATGAAACTTTGTCAATTTTAAACTGATCGGGCTGAGACTTTGCATGCATATAGCTACTATGACGTAGGCATCCCCTAAGAAAGGATTTTGATAAATTCTACCCCCAAGGGGATAAAATAGGGGATGAAAGTTTGTATGAAACTTTGTCAATTTTAAACTGATCGGGCTGAGACTTTGCATGCATATAGCTACTATGACGTAGGCATCCCCTAAGAAAAGATTTTGATAAATTCCACCCCTAAGGGGATAAAATCGGGAATGAAAGTTTCTATAAATCTTCTTAGATTTTCAACTGATTGAACAGAAATTAAAGATTGGAGCTGCTATGATGAAGACGTTCGCTTAAATAAGATTTTGATAAATTCAACCCCCATGGGGATAAAATAAGGGATGATGGAGGATGTAAATGTATTAGTTTGTTTCAGTTTTTTACACACGCTAAACAAAACTAAAGCCGCAAAAATATACCTTAAATACTTCTTAACCCGAGCGAAGCCGCGGGCAAAATAATTAATAAATTTCTACCTATGTAGGTGTGAAATAGGGGATGAAAGTTCATTTGGAACAAAGTAACTATTCCACGCGGACGAAGTCGCGGGCAAAAAGCTAGTTTGAAATAAAATAATAGCGTTCCTGAGAGCGACTGCTACGCTGAGGTGTTGAGATGTTGTGTGTCTGAATAAATGTGTTTTCTTTCTTCTTGTTCTTGGTCTGAGGTTCTGGGTTCGATTCGTAGGGCAAAGTGTTATTGATGTGTCCGCTATGGATCTTGGTCATCCCAGGGTATTTTCTTGTATCTGGGCTACGCCTGTGCATTCTACCGTTTCTCCAGCCATCATGCAGGCCCTGCGCAGAGGGCTATCCGTAATACCTATTGTGTGGAAGCGAGGCCTTTTCTCACAGACTACCTTTGTCTAAACCTCCTAAATCTTTTAAAAATTAGGTCACATGCACAAAATCTGAATTTAGTTTATGTTAACATTATGTAACAAGTGTAATCTAAAGAGTTATAAATCTGCACAGATTATGTTGAAGTTTTATCAAAATTCAGCGTAATACTTAATGGTAACTAAACAATGGCTCATAGACAACAAACAATTTAGATAATTCTTGTTGCTAGATGGCGACCGGTTACCAAGTTGGCTGTGGTTTGCTTGTGTGTCTACATACTAATAGGATAGATGCTGGCTGATGTTGAATTTGTTAACCTTTGTAAAAATTATGATTAGTGAAAAGGGAATTAATTCGACGATGGAACTTCTGAGATAAAAGCTGGTAGGTACTGAAAGTTTTGGGGGTATTAAAAGGCCCTTTCCCGCAAAACGAGTCTGAGTATTTAAGTAATTTGTGTGGCGTACTGTAATGTGACATCACAACGCAGTATAGTAGGCTCTCTTTTTAGTATAAAATTAAAATGCTTCTATTTTTCTTGCTTTGAACCGATTTTATTTTTTAGTTATTTTAATCTAGAAAACATCGACTCGGGGGCAGGAATCGAACCTGCGTCATAGCTTAGCGGTCATAGCGTTTAGTGTATTGAACCAGAAGATGCAGGTTCGAGTCCTGCCCGCGAGTCCATTTTTTTCTTTATTAAAATAACTAGGTATTTAACTTAAAAAAAAAATCCTTTTCGCAATATCTACAAATTGGCGTTCCCTGACTCCAGGGCATTTAGACCTGCGGCTGCGTCTAAAACCTAGCTAAAAGTTAGCCACAATAACATGTTCTTTCCTAACTAAAAACTATAAACCTTTGTTTAAAAATTAAGTTGTAAGAGTGACGAGAACTATAACCACAAAATATTAAAATTAAACGACCTCGTAACATAAAATTTATGCGTAGGTTATAAATAAAATAATGCATTATTAAACATTTCAGAATTAATTGATGTCATCGGCCCGCCCATGACGCATCACTAGGCTCATGAATCAAAATCATAAATTATTTTAATTGCAAATTTAACTAGTATTCATCTGTTGAAAGTATAAATAATAATAATTAGGATTAATTATATGTAGATTAATCAAATGAAGGCATTAGTCTAGAGTTTGGTTTTTAATTTTTGAAGTCGTATCTACTTATATACATGGTGTTCGGCACATGGACCGACACAATTTTTTCGGAAGATAGAGGGGGTCATTTGCTATGTTTCAGCCCAAGATGCTAAGTGTCCCGGTTATTGAGATATGTTTTTTTTTCGTTTTCTTTTTTAGTCACCCGAAATTTACCTTTAGGTCATCATAACATTTTTGTTTTTAGTTAAAGCAATACCAAAGAAATGTTATTTTACTCAGCAAAGTTTATTTAATCGATATAAATCACGAGTTGATAACACTGACTTTTAAAAATTGAGTTATGAGCTTCCAAAGTCTTTAAATTTGGTACTTAATGCAATTTCTTGTTGGCTCTTCCCTATAAAAAAAGGAAGCAAAAGGAACTCATAACTACTCATCCCATTTTGATAAATTATACGTCATTAAATTCGTCTTGATGGTGAGAGTGGCACTTCCAGTTTCTAAATAATAATTTTTTAAATAATCAGAATAGCGCAATAAAACATTTTGAAAATCATCTTTAGGAATCATGTTTTTCATGATAATTTTAATTTGTAAACTAAAAAATGAAATTTGGTACAGAGATAGTCTAGAGCCTGAGGAAGGACATAGACTACTTTTTTATACGAAAACAGGGCTCTAAGGGGTTGAAATAGGGGATGAAAGTTATAAGAAATACTCAGACCATGTGGGCGAAGTCGTTGTCGGAAAGCTAGTATGAAATAAAAACAACCAAGTGTATCCCCGGTGCTCGAAATTGAACCTTAATATCTACATAGTTAATGGTATTTTTCTACTTCCAGGATACCTCGGCGATGACATGGCGGATACTATCCAGCTGTGCTGCAACGAAGGCGCAGGGTTTGCCAGAAACCGTTCCCTGACTGACTGCCAGGGTTCCCTCTCAATACCTCCGGAAATTCCACCTGCTTTCGAGTCCATGTGCCTCATAGCAAAGGCACAATGCTGTAAGGAGTATTTTAAGTAAGTTTTTATAGAAATTTTGGAATATTTCTTTAACTTTTAATTACGCCTGTTTTCCTCCAAAGGGCTAGGTAGGGGTGTAATCCACAGTTCGTCGATAAGTTTAGGTCCCATGTATAAGGGAGCAGACCTATTGACATCAATCCTAACTCCGCGCTGCTAATGAGAACACCACAGTTTTTTTATACCACTAAGGTGGCAAACAAGCATACGGCCCGCCTGATGGTAAGCGGTTACCATAGCCTATGGACGCTTGCAACACCAAGGGTATCTATCACTCGCGTGTTGCCGACCCGAAAAACCTCTTAGAGGTTTATGGAGGATTCACTGCGCCGACAGTTTGAGAGAATATTCCTGCTACTGCCAGCGCAGCGCATCCTTAGAAGGAGCTCTGGCGACCTTACTCACTGCAGGAACACAACACACAATAAAGTGTGTTATTTGGCTGCAGTTTTCTGTAAGGTGGAGGTACTTCCTCAGATGGGCTGCTCCGGATTTGAGCCATAAATGGCTGTGCTCTAGCTATCTTATAGAATTATTATAGAATTTCGAAAAAACAACATTGCTCGACCCGGGATTCTAACCTCTAGGATATTGTCGTGCTGACGACCACTAGATCAATGCGCCGTATTCGATTTTAACCAAAATCCCTTGTGGATGAATATATTTATTGGATTTCTAAAATTGACGAGGAAATGGATTGAAAAACAAATCAAGTATTTCAAAATTATTTACCCACAATTTCCTTGCTTCGTATTCTAAATAGAATTACTAGGAATTCATGTTCAACTCAAATACAACATTGTTCACTGTATTTTAGTGTTGTTTGTTTAGTTAATATGCAAATTCTTATCATAATGAATGAAGTAGGTACAAGGTTTTTAGTATAAATGTCATGTTTTCGCACTTTGAATGATTTTGACCTGATTTATAAGGAAAACCATGTGCTTGTAGACCTATTGACCTATTAAAACAATTATTCTTGTAAAACGATAGGTAAGGTTACGCCAACTTGAAATAAAATATATGAATAAATAATATGTTTGTATAATAATAAATAATAAAATTAATTTATTTCCTCACCAAAACCGCAATACATTAGGTATGCTACGGTTGACAATCTATTTAAGGTTGTGGATCGCCAGAGATTTCAAAGCGTCTGTTGTACGGAACCAGAAGACCAAGGTTCAAATCCTGCTCGCCAGCCGATTTTTTCCTTAATTAAATATAATTTGTTATCTTAGCTTGGAAAATGCCTAAAAAAATACAAAAAGATAATAAAAATATCAAAGTCACAACAAAAATACATGAAGGTTTTATTATTTACACTGGCCAGTTGGACAGATTCCATGTCTAATATTTTAAAGTATGCTGGATTATGAAATAAAAAAAATGTACTTACTTAATTGGCGGGAAAATCATACTTCGACGAATTTTTTTGTAGCGACTCGTACCTACTATTGTTATATCATTTTTTTTGGTGTGTATTTGAAGTGAAACCTGTGGCAATAGAAAACTGCATTTAATTCCATGCCGTAGTTTTTACGCGATATAAGTACAAACATACAGAAAGACAGACAAAAGTCTATATCTTTTTTCAATATCTATAATTTAAAACATCGGCCTGTTACCATTTTATTGTACAATAAATAATTTGGGATACCGAAATTATTGAACTATGTATTAACTAATGAAGAATATTGTTTTTCTATTATTATTGTTTCAGAAAGCAAAACGACTGTGATTCCGGTATAGACATAGCGACTAGCAGCTACAGTTGTGACGGGACCAAATCTACAAGTAAGGTTAGTGGATTTAAATCATCATCATTAATCAATTAACCCTTAAGTTCTGAGAAGAGACCTCAGCAGCTCCTGCAGGGTCTAGTGACCATTCATCGATGATATTCTCCCGCCATTTACAATTTCTATTAAACAATCCAGCATTCTACGAATATTTGAATATGGAATCCAACTGGCCAGTGTAAATAATAAAACCTTCATGTACTTTTGTTCTGACGATTTTTTTTGTTTAATATAGAATTTTAAAATGATGGTGGTACTCTTTGGAGATAAGCCTTTTTACAGGAATATTTTTTATCTGTCTCAACAGTTAACCCTTTCAAGAAATACATGTGATATGGTATGTCACCATATGTCTAAAATCATCATCATCATCTGCTTGGCACAATATTTGGGGTCAGCGCAGCCTTTTAGTTCCATTCATCCTTGCTCATTGACTCCCTTTTCCATCATACTCAATCCTCAATCATTTATTGCACTCCACAAGTTAAATAGATGTTACAATAGTAGATATTATAAGAAACATGATGTGTGGGCCTTGTCAGGCACGGCAAATGTGGGAGAGAGGAGGAACTTTGAAACTTCATAATATATTATATTTTGTATTATTATTTACTATTATATGTCGGTATTACATACTATTTTACTAATTTAATTGAATTTTGGGAACTATATTGGGATTATATATTATTTAAAGTAATTATACCCGCTAGAGTTTTATATTGAGTTTTGTATTTTTATTATATTATTTTAAGTCTGACTGGAATAATAATTTGTAAATGATCATATTGACCTTAACATAATCCACCCATCTTTTCTTTGACCTTCCTCTATCCCTCCATCCTTTAACACTGAATGTCATCACTCTTTTACTCACATGCGCTACATTAAGTACCTCCTCATATTTGGTTTTATATGCACCTACGGAAACTTCATAAAATCTTCTGTCCATAGAATCAGCTGCAACACAGTTACATACACACGGTAACTAGGTAATTGGGGATCTGTTATCACTTCTCACTGATAACGCGCAGATGTTATCCGTGTTTGTACAGTTAACGTGCCGACATACTGTACAACTCAGTCTTCCTTGTTTGTTAAACCGAATACTAAGATATCTTTATTTCGGTATCGGTTTCCTGTATGCAGAAATCCAGCTGGAATTTTTTTTGGTGGCCGGAAATGTGAATAAGATATACCCTAACTCGAATCACACATACCTACCTAATATTCTATTCAAAGCATTGACAATTAGTCAAAGGGTTTAGTATCAAAACATTTCAAGTTGCAAAATAACTACATGGTTGCAAAAGGTAGGTAAAGTTTTTCATGAAAATCATCAATCATCTGTTCTGGTCTATTCTTCTAGAATCAAGCTATTATTTTAAATCTAAATCAGACTAGAGTCATAATATATGTATAAAATACTATAATACAATACAATAAAATAAACTTAAAATAATAAAATACTATACATAAATAATAATACACACATTAGTGTTTAGTTTATTTATTATTCACTGATCGTGTAAATTACTACACCATCAGTGTAAGTGAGAGTGACAGTGCACACGTGTGTCGCGCGGTGTCCGATAGCCGGCTTCGGAATCGAACACTACCTCTTGACCAAAATTCCTCTTTCATGAAGCTCGTCAGATATTGGGTCAGCGCTCTAACCACAAAAGAATTCAAATCCACATTGTGACGAGTCTCCAACCGTTTGACCCTCAAGGTAAACTTGGTCTCGATGCGTTTGTACTCTACAATCTCCTCGGCCTTTGTAGAGTAATGCAGTCGAGACACGTACAGCTGCATCAGTGGTACAGCCGGTCGCAGCAGGTGCGCTACCGCACTGGTTCCGACAAGTGGGCTTTCGCTAATTCTTCTCGACCTTGGTAAAGCCCTCCTTGTCTTCTTCTTGGAGCTGTGGGTGTTACCAGCTGAATAGAAAGATATAGTAAGAAGTTCTTGTATTCCCCAGGTATGCTGCAACCACTGCACAAAGGGTATGACCGCCGGTGCGAGCAAAGGACCAGACGCCTGCATGAAGGAAGGTCATGGAGTCAGCTCCGAGGAGATGTTAGCTGAAGATGCATTTGTTAGATGTTGTCAGGTGAGTGGTGGGACAAAAAATATGCGTCAAAGACAGTGCCAAAGTTCATGTAACAATAGAAAAATTGCTTATGAAATATATTTTTTAAGATGATCTGATTTTGAACTGCGTTATTTCGAGTGCTCGTTAACGCGACTGCTACGCTAGAGCTCCTGGGTTCGATTCCCATGTCAAGCTGTTATTGTATTTTTTTTGAGAAATTCGCAGTAGCATCTCTTAGTTTGGGATTGCTGTCCGGTTGATGGTAAATAGGCTCGTTTGTTATTACATGATATCTAAACATAACTAAGTACTGTGAGTATACAGAAGTACACCTGGTCTGGTATGGTACCTGATAGTATGTCCTTTGTATAGGCGGCGGACTCCCAAACCAGTCATCTGTAGGCCATGAAAGGCGGAGATCTTCGCGCCCTCCGTAGGTCCAACGTGCGTCTACTACAGATCGGGGGAGAGATGGACGCTTCTCTCGCCCCCATTCCGCCAAATCTTAGGAGTACCGGAGTACTTAGCACATAATAACTCATTATTATAAAAATATTCAGGAGCCCCAAAATATAAGTAAAGCTTTGCTAGTAAAGTACCGCTATAGAAGTAAAGTATATCTATAATTAAAAAATATTGAGAAGGCTTGATATTAATGACCGAAATGGTTAATGGTAAACCTCTTTGTGTAATTCCATCATAAGTGTATAATTATTTTATTCCAGAAAGCAGCCAAGGACTGGAAAGGCGAGTCAACTTCAAGAAGTTCAAACACCATCACATTATCCAGTAAGTACTTAGTCTTACATCTATATACACACGTATATTATGTATTCGCAAACTGATAAGCGATGTTTAGTTAGAGTATACAAAAGATACTTTATCATGTTTGGTCGGCAAATAAGAATTACAAGAGGAATTTCTACTCTGTGTTAAATGGTCAGTGTAAACCAAAGATATTAAAATTTAAAAGAGTTATAAAGCGTATAAATATTAATTAATTACTAATGACAGCCAACCCTCACCCTAGACCCTTTCATGATAGAATGGACATTGGGAACTTCACTCCTACAAAAATATTGATCGAATCTTGATTTCTCTCGTAATATAATGACAGTGACACAGCCACCCAGAGTGTTTTGCTTCTAGTATAAGCCGATACATATTGCATAGACTTTTCGTACGATTTCCAATTTAATAATACAATAGAATACAGACAGCCAAAATATTCTGATTCTATTAGATAACAGTGGCTTTTCTAGACCCCCTTATTTGCATTATTGAAAGCTTAAATTCAATTTCATGTCACTTTGTTCTAGCATTACCATCGCTATGTGAAGACTATGCTCCGAACGAGTTGTGTGCCCACCACTGTATACCAGTACCAGGGTCTTACAAGTGCGAATGTAACCCTGGGTTCATGTTGATGGCTGATAAAAGGAACTGCAGGGAGGTAGGTAATCTCTTATTATCTCCAGTTTAATTTATGGAAGAAATTTTGTGCTTTTATCCATCGACAAACATGCAGACTTTTGACACTTTTTGGTTTATGTCGGCAAACGTGCAGACGACCCACCTGATTAAATTTCTTTTTTCTTTCGTTCTGTCTTTCTGATGCTAAGTAGTCATCATCACCCATGGACACCTATAACACAAAAGATGAATTGGCGATCCTTAAAACTCCATACCGACTGCAAAGCAACCCAGTGCACACATAGGTGGTTTACGACAGACTCCAACGTAACGTAAGCGTGGTCGCCAGCCAGTCAACCCTAACAGGTCCTTTCACCGAGTAAATCAGATCTTTACCAACTGATAAAGATCTGAATGGCAGTGTGGAATTGTATTCTATACCATCCCCACAGGAGAGAACTGTGTAGCTAAGGTTTTTATCAGAACATCATGTTTAGCAGCAGTTTCGTAATCTTTTAAAACAAATAAACTTCTAAGGTCTACTAGAAGTAAACTACCTTCTCTTTTTCCTAGGTCGGTAAAAACAGGTGTAAGCCGAGCAACCCTTGCCAGCACAAGTGTAATGACAACGGCGTGGAGGTCAAGTGCTCCTGCAGGAGAGGATACGAGCTGATGGCTGACGGGAAGTCTTGTCAGGGTATGTTGCTGAATATTGGTTACAAAACTAATTTATATGGCAAATATCTGTGGGTGCGCCGGTAGGGTATGCTCTAGAAAGACATACACCGACCTTATACCGACCTTATTAGTGATGTTCTTCATAAAGTTCAGTGGCGTAGTAGGTACTCGCAACCAAGTCGTGTGTATGACAAAATGTGCAAGAAGAAAAAAAAGGATGCAAGAATTGTAGCAAGGGGAGTAGATTCTTCCATATTTATGTATGTATATAATTTATCAAATTCTCCTTCTCTTCATTTTAAGTTATTTTGCTATGGTAATTGTCTAACGAACTATTTTTTTTTTAAATCCTCATCTCTTCGTAAGCCACTGTCAGTTATTATTTAGATCGATAAGCTCTAGTGGAGTGCGTTTGCAAAAATCTCCTCTACTTTACACTGGTATCTAAAACAAACTCCCTCCATAAATAGACTATTCATCACCCACCCTAAGGTCGTGGAAACTAGAGAGGAAAGAAAGAAAATTGTTGTCTAGAACGTCTTAGATAACTCCTGTTTCCCTCTGTCAAATTAACATCTTTATTTTTCTTTCAGATATAAACGAATGTGAGCTCGATGTCCCTGTATGTCTGGCAGGCACTCAGTGTCACAACATCCAGGGATCATACCGCTGTTTACCAGGGAAGAAGAATAATGTGGAGAAGGGTCAGTGTCCTCCAGGATTCGCCAGGAATCTTAACAATAATGGTTGTGATGGTAAGTTTTTTAATCGATTATGCCATGAGAACTCTGAAAAATCGCCGAAATGAACTCAAAAGTCCAGACAACATAGTGTTGCATAGGATTTATAGACTCTAACTCCTTATTATTTTTCAGATATTAACGAATGCATCCTCCCTAATCCGCCTTGTCCCTCCTATATCTGTGAAAACACCATAGGAGGGTACAGTTGCGATGGGGTCACAGGAGACCCCGTGAATTTGAGCACATCTCCTCGTAGTCTAGTTGAGGATCGATGCCCCCCAGGGTTCAAGGTCGGCGTGCATGAGGAGTGTGAAGGTGAGCTTTGAAAACATATTCAATTACACTCTTACATGCTATCTGGCATGTATCCTATATGCTTTAGGCAGAGAGTTTCTTGGTATACACCGACAATTTGCCGGTAGATTTTAAGATTAGTAATAAGGCTTGTTAATACTACTCTTATTATTATTATTAAAGTCCTGCAAAGGAAACGCCTCCCCACTATTCTTCCACTTCTCTATCCGCTGCAGTGTTTTTGGAAGGACCTAAAGACCAGTCTTTTTGGAAAGAGTCCAGCTCATACTAACTAACCATACAAATATAGAAACATCGGTTTTCAGATGTGGACGAGTGCGCAATTCACAAGGATGACTGCAACCCACTGTCGCAGTTCTGCATCAACACTCACAGCTCCTTCTACTGTCAGGATAAGGTGTCCAAACACTGTCCGCCAGGGTTCAAGATAGACCCCAGAACTAATCAGTGTGAAGGTTTGTAGAGGAAGCGAAGCGTATTAGACACATAGCAGGTTGTATGGTCCTAGGGAACGACTTGCTAGTGTGACTTGCTAGTGTGCCAGTTACGCTAATAAAAGATGTATGGGGATGTAGTGGATGGATGGACGGATGTAGTGGGGGCTCGAACTTGCCATGGGCAGCTATGTTTGTTCGGCGGCAAACCAGCAACCAGTGTCACTGTCCATATTATGCTGGAGAGTCTGTACCAATTTAACGGCCTATCAAGTAACTGGACTACATGGGCGTTAAATTGGTACATACTCAGGCCTACCATTTTAAAAATGTAGATTCGGATTTGGATACTAACCGACTTCAGCCTGCATGAACTGTGGCCTGCAGATGGCTGACTTGGGGCTCCACAGGCCAGACAATGATCCCAGTGCTTAACAATACTTGACTTTCTATAGAAAATGCTTTTCCAAAATATCATTTGATACCAGATTTCTATATATTTAAGTAACCGTGACTTGCACTATACATACTTATATTTCTGTTTCCATATCTTCATTAGTTTTAATTTTATTGCAGATATAAACGAATGCGAAGATACTGGTGACATCTGTCGGGCGGATCAAATCTGTGTGAACCAACTGGGACAGTATGACTGCAAGCCTAAGGTGGACGATACTAGGTGAACAAATACTATCTAAAAGTACCTAAATAGAGCTATTCATGCATTTTTATTTGTATGATTAATTAGTTACTTCTTATCTTCTCTTGTAGGGTAAGAAGTGCAACACAGTGCCCGGACGGTATGCGGAAAAAAGCTGGAAGTGTCATTTGTGAAGGTAAGTTGGAATCAGAACTGGTCTTATGCTGGTGATTTAAATGCGTTTAAACTAGGCTTGCTTGATGTATACATAATTATGAAACAGGCTCGTGCTAATCGGCTAATCTAAGACGAGCCTGGGTTCTGGTTCTGGGTTCCAGAAAATGGCATATACCACCTGGCTCTGAACCAGTGTGTAACAGTTCTTACAAATTTTGTTTGAATGCTTTGTTTGTTCTCTAAACTGTTTTGTTACAATCTGTTCTAAGATATCGATGAATGCGCCGAAGGGACCCACCTCTGTGATCTTCACCAGAACTGCTTGAACACAAATGGAAGTTATGAGTGTCACTGCAAGTTGGGGTATGAACTGGACATCACCACTGGAGCTTGTGTTGGTAAGGAATAGTTTTAACATCAGCTCATTATCGTCTCAATGCTTGTATAATTTCTTAAGTTCAACTAAAGTACCATTCGAACCCAATTTCTTGAGACTCACGTCACTAAGACGTAGAATATGAAAGAAAAGCTTGGCAAGGTACTGGTCTCGGTATATTAGTGTCCCAAGCGTTCAGTGTACTTAACTGGAGGCTGCAGGTTCGAGACCTGACTGCAATACTTAAATATTTTCTATTTTAATAATGCTGAGGTGAACAACTCAATGTGGCCATTTTTCTCCCCATGTCTTATAATATGAAGATTAGTAGTTTCTCAAAATCGTTTTGGGAGTTCCCAAGATTTTAACCTTAACTTTAATAAGTACCTCTTAATGGTCTTGTACTTGATGTTCGTCGTGTGGTCTGCTATCTGATATCCAATTTGGATTTCCGCTTAGGAAGACTCTTTCTTAAAGCAGTAGGATCTAAAATAATCATCTGAACTGAGGGTCTGCCTGACTCCTCTGCCTTTCTCTTTGAGGGATATAGGCATAATCTAATAAGGGCCTTTTAAGTAGAAGCTTTAAAGTTTATTCTTCTTTCGCCAGATGTAAATGAGTGCGCGACAGGACAGCACGAGTGTATTCCTCAGGCACAGCGTTGTGACAATACCGTCGGCTCCTACCTATGCATCAGGATCACATCATGCGGCACTGGATACGTGCTGCACCACTCTACTGGAAAGTGCGAAGGTAAGGAGGAACTACTGGCATAATCCCAGTAGATCGCCGTTGCATAGTATCAACAATATCGACAACGATATTGGATTGGAAGTAAATTTTCCCCTTTTAAGTGCACCAGAAACGCAACTACAAAAAAAATTTAGCTCAAATATTCACTTTATTTTTTCAAAAAAATTGTTTCTGGTTGTTTCAGGATTGAAACTTTCTAATACAATTAGTTTTGGTTTTATTTGTGATCTTATTTTTATTTATTATAGCTTCACCCGCGTGGTCTTATAATTTTTTCCCCCGTTTTTGCAACATTTTTCATTACTACTCTGCTCCTATTAGTCGTAGCGTGATGATATATAGCCTTTAGCCTTCCCCGATAAATGGGCTATCTAACATGGAGAGAATTTTTCAAATCGGTCCAGTATTTCTTGAGTTTATTCGTTACAAACAAAAATAAAAATCTTTCCTCTTTATAATATTAGTGTAGATTATTCGAATCATTGAGCAAATTCAAAGTCAATCAGTCAGCCAGTCTAAAACAGTCTTATGTAATAACATATTCTTTTTTTCTTTTTAGATATAGACGAGTGCGCACTGGGGCTGGACAACTGCGGCGCGGACTACCTGTGCTTCAACCTGCGCGGTTCGTTCCGCTGCGTGCGCCGGCGCACTTCCACTACCTCTACTACGTCCACCACGCCGCTGCCAGATTATGAATACGAGTACTATGACTCTGAGTAAGTGTCTGTGCTCGGTTGATGCCTATAGGCTCACCCTTTATTAGGACATAGGAAACGAACTAACGACCTGAATATAATTTATTTAATTAAGGGCCTATTTTACCACCTCCAAGTAAGTTCCCGTTAAATTACTTGGCAGATAATTTGAAATATATATTGCTCCATTTTTGAATTTATCTGGCGGTTAGCCGCTATCCAGGGATGGAAATAGGCCCTTAATGTAATTAAAAAGAATATATACAATATTATGTTTTAATTTTCAGAGAAGAAGTCGAAGCTAATCGCACAGCACCTGTAAGCAGTCAGCCAAAAGAACCATCTACCACTACAACTTCGACTCCTAAACCTTCAACCACTTCTAGCACCACAACCAGTACGACCAGTACAACTAGCACAACCACTGAAAAACCGAGAGAACCAGAGACAAGAGTCGAAGACAATGACGTGGACCCTTCACATACATTATACGAAAATCCGCGAAATGTGTACTGGACTGAAACAGAAACTACAACCCCACTACCTGTACCATCACATACAGAACGTCCGCCACCAGAATATAAACCCACACCAACGGAACCTCGACAACCAGAATATTACCCTATACCAACTGAACCTCGACAACCAGAATATAAACCCATACCAACAGAACCGCGACAACCAGAATATAACCCTACACCAACTGAACGTCGTCAACCAGAATATAACCCTACACCAACCGAAGCACAACCTACATACACTCCAAAACAACCAGAAGTAACCTTTAACCGACCAACGCCTCCCGAATACATCCCAGAAGCCGAATTACCGAAGCAACCCGAAGAATTTCCTCGTCTACCAGAGCCTACACAGCCACCTAAGGCAGAAGAACCAACAAATGAGTCCTTACCACCAGAGGAGCCGAAGCAACCAGAAACTACATTCAGGACTACGGAGCAACCAAAACCTACTCCACCTTATGCGGTTAACGTGAACGTGGGTAGAGAGACGGTGACAGTTGCTGGAGACAGGAAAGAGGATGGATCTGTGGTTGTCGATACCCAACTGCTTCCGAAAAATCAGTGGACGAAGATCAATGTGAAGCCGAAAGAATGTCCTTTTGGATTTGAGGCTGATGAATATGGATCATGCTTTGGTGAGAAAGATTTTATATTGCTATAAATTTTGTTGTGGCTTTAGCTTGCTAAATACAACGCCATGACGTCTTGAATGCTGCCCAAGGTTGAATTTTCGGCCCTTCAATAAAAGGTACAAGCAGGTAAGGGTCCACATATAAAGTCACAATCATATAGCGGTAAGATTGGAGGAAGAGTCACGCCAAGGGACCGTGGGGTCTGATCTCTAGGGGACTACTGAAAAATTCAAAATTCTCCGTTATTAAGCAATCTTGACATTTCTGCTTCGACTTAAGGGGGGATATAAGCGTGATGGTATGTTAGGGTTTTAACATTTTCCTTCATATCTCAGACATCGACGAGTGCGCAACAAATCGTCACAGTTGCTCCGGCCTCACAGAGACCTGTCGCAACACCATCGGTGGTTACACCTGCAACTGCGCTCCTGGCTTCCGAAGAGACCTGGTCACGAAAGCATGTGACGTCATCACCACGTCATCGTCTACCACCTCCACTACCACGCCCGCACCGCTGCCGACTACAACCAGTAAGATTACTTTTTTTAGAGGAAAAGAGAGCGATTTTCTTTTGTATCTGTAAGGTAACATTTGACAGGCCTTGCCGAAATCTGATTTCGAGTCCATAGGGCAAGGGAAGGCTAATGTGATTTTAGCTGGAACAAGTTAGACATACCCTGCTGCCCCCACTGGCGGTAAACGATACATGAGGATGGTTTTGAACCTTAAAAAACGGTTCTACGAGAGCTTTGATGTAGTACAGTATTCAATAGGAGCAAGTTGTTCAAAGTTTGACCTACTCATTCATTAATTTCTCATCAACGTCAAAATAAGAGCGATGAGGCTATTCTCCATCACGATTGTTGAGAATAGTTCTAACAAGTTTAGAGGTGCGTGTCTGGAATTCGAAATCGAGACATAAGTAATTTATTGATCATATTAATAGTTATCACAGTACACATTCATAATTAAATACATTTGTAGACAGGACTTTCTTCTGGGGATATCCGGAGTACCGTGTGACTGTAAGGCAGTTCCGACCTCGTAACCTGTGCGATGCTGGCTTCCATCATAACGCCAAGACTGGGCAGTGCGAAGGTAAGAGCCAGACTGTTTCCCAGATTGACCTTAGTTTTTAGCTGTCTATAAATATAATAAGAACACTCTTACTTAAAGCCAGCTTCCTTTATGCCCATAAAGGAAGCTGACTTTTTATATACTTTCATAGATTCCAAATGTAAATAACTGTCGTTTTCAAGAAAAAAGCTATTTATATTATCAGGTTTTTTATTGCTATTCGACAAACAAGCATGACGGTAGAACTAGCCCACTAGGGTACCTCTTGATGGTAGGCAGCAACCTCAGTCTATAGAGGTCAGCAGCGCAAGTAGTAACATTAGTGCGTTGTCATGTTGGGACCTCAGTGGTTAGGCCTCAATTGGCCAATAATTTCAACGCCTTCAAACTCTCAATAGTTTTAGCACAGTATTGCTTAGCGGAATATTTGCTGTGGTGATACCAGCCCAGAGGAACTCCGCAAATCTACTAACTAAAAACATTTTCTCTTCAGATATAAACGAGTGCACAAATGGACAAGCGAACTGCGCCGCGGTAGAGATCTGCATCAATACTCAGGGCGGTTACCGATGCGAGTGCCCACCTAATTGGAGGCTGGACGAAGTCAGGCACCGCTGTGTACCCATCAGGAACAATGGACAGTTCCCCACTGGATATGGAAATGAACCTAGTAAGAATGTCCATGTCTTGTCTTTCATTCTCTCTAGCCTTTTTCTAAGTTGGGGTTGGCTTCCAGTCTAGTAATGGACACCCATCCTTAAACAAAACGCGCAAGCGCACCTTAATATTGGATTGATAAGTGTGTTTATTACTAGTCAAGCAATGTTCTGGAGTGAATGCCTGCCTCGCTAGCGCAGTGGTCCTAAGCGCAACTGCTACCCCGAGGTCCTGGTTTTGATTCCAGATGGAGCAGTTTTATTGGGTATTTTTTTTACATACTATGGGTTTACGTTTGACCGCTACTTTGCCTGTTGGTAAGCAACAGTGCGGTCGACGATGGTGCACACTTACGTTTTTCTATGAAATTCTCAGTAGCAGCTCGGGATTTGGTGATGTGTCCGACTAATGGCAATAGGCACGCCCTTTATTACATGGGACCTAAATACCCAGTGGCCTAACCTGATCATCCAAAGAGGTGGTGGAGTTTTTCTGTATAATGTTTTTCATTATGTTTATTTCTTTTCCAATTGCAGTCTATCCAAGCGTGCTTCCGAAGAGCGTGATCCACTCACCGGGCACCAACTATGTGGAGCCGGAGATCACTCAGATCGACGACCGTGGCTCCATGTTCAAATGCCCATCTGGCTACAGACTGGGTGATGATAATACTTGCATTGGTAAGTTTTATTCCGAACTAGCTTGCCGCGGGCAGCTTCGCCCGCGTGGTCTGGGTATTTCTTATAACTTTCTCCCCCAATTTCAACTCCAAATTTTTTCTTATGATGACAAATTACAATTAGAGGCTTATCTTATCTTGCAGTGGGGGCTGGTATAGCCAGCAACACTTCGACCGATCTTTGGCTATCCTTCCAACCGGACATCAGCTTAAGTGCTTGAATGCAGTCAGCATTCAAGAACTTTTTGGAGTCCATTACATCTGATGATTCCTCCTGATGTTTTTCTGAACCATTAACCCAAGTATATTGACATTAACAAAAATTCGCAGATGTAAATGAATGCATCACCGGGGAAGCGAAGTGTGGACCACAGCAGATCTGCGCCAACCTTCCAGGAGGGTATTCTTGCAACTGTCCCAGTGGACATCGTCTGATCAGGGATCACGAGTGCGAGGACGTTGACGAGTGTGCTCTGGCTGGAAACATGGTGAGCTTCCTAATCATACAGAATTCTGGAGGGATGAGGAGTGCACTCCTCTTAACCAAAAGGAGGATCCATCGACCAGGAAGGTGTTTTGACTGGTAGGCCGTGGTCTGATTGATGAAGTCGGGTGTCTATAGATATACAACTGCAAATGCTTATATTCATACATATACCATGCAGGCATGTAGGCAGAAACTGCAGAACGCCACTTAGTAGGATTCTGCATGTCTGGGAGATCTTCTCGACGGTATGTAAAGTCTGCCAACCCACACTAAGTCACCGTGGTGGACTATAGCCTAACCCCTCTCATTTTAAGAGGAGCCCCGTGGCGATGATGATGATGTATTTTTAGTGCGTCCCTTCATTAATTTTATGTAATAACTACTGTACCTATGCTTTGTTTCAGCCTGTCTGCTCTCAAAACGCAGATTGTTTGAACACAATCGGTTCATACCAATGTAAATGTCATATTGGATTTAGATCAGCACCTGTTAATGATAAGGTAAGATATTCATTATTAATTCTCTCACTAGTAAACCTGCAATTAATTGTGATAGAGGGGCCTGTTACACTAGCTCTAGATAGCTGGTAACCGCTGGATAATTATCTGCCAAATAGTTTAAAGTAAACTTACTGGGAAGTGGTGTAGCAAATCCTAAATTTGCTTTATTTCGTCAGGTATGCGTCGATGTGGACGAGTGTATGGAGTCAAGATCAGGGTCTCTCTGCCAGCACCGGTGTAACAACGTGTGGGGCTCATACAGGTGCTCCTGTCATCGGGGATACAGGCTTAACCCTGATAATAGGTGAGCAGTTCCCTCCATGATCTATAGAGTGAAATTCTTGGAGGTAGCCTTTCCACAAAAAAATCAAGATGCAATTGCCTGCCTGCAAGATGCCTGTAATGGGTGCTAATACAGAGCTTGAAGGATTTGATACCCTTTATAAACTTTTTATTATTGAGGACCGAGGAACTTAGGTAGGTATTACAAATCTAAGTATAATCCAAGTGTTTTCACGTTTCTAGATTTTTTGCTTACAACATAATGGCATTGTAAAATGTAATTGGCGCTTCGGCGAAAAAATATTTATAAATGACGATGCCTATTTTTTAACAGCACCTGTTCCGATGTGGATGAATGCACAGAGTTCAGGTCTAAGATCCCGTGCGTGGGCAGATGTCTGAACGAGCCGGGCAGCTACCGCTGTTCCTGCCCGTCTGGCTACAGGCTCTCTGAAGACAAGAGGAGCTGTGTTGGTGAGCAGTTTTACAAACTAGTTTACGAGAGAGAGTTTATGAGTCTTTTGACAAAATCTAGACATATGTTTAATATATTATATCTTGTTATTACAATACAGTGCTGAGTTTCCATGGAGTATCTTGTCGGTTTCTTCTCTATACCTACGATAAAATTTATGGAACTGTTGGGTACATGTTTATGTGTACTTCAACTTGCTACTTTGAAGGTTATATCGTTTGGGGTAATAAAATATAATGCGACTGATTCAAGTAGTGGTTTTATTGTGACTGGTTACGGTCCACGGGCGTAGACGCGAGTCATAGTAACATTTTTGCTGACTATACCTTTGTCATACATTTTGTGTCCCTACACGACGTGCACGTTGGCCGGAACTAGTTGGGCGCGCCTTAGGTATGTGAGTGGTGCGAAGGAGGGGCGGGGGTGCTTGCTTTTGTTTACAGTAACCCGCCGCCTCACCCCCGACCCTACCTAAGGCGCGGTCAACTAGTTCCGCGCGGACTATAAATAAAAGCATTTGAACTAAACTTGAGTCCATACAACTTAGGCAGGCTCAAAAGGAGATGGTGGACCGAGGTAGACCTTTTTTAGAAGGGTTGGCTGCAGAAACTTTTAAACCGAGAGGAGACGGGCAAAGGCCTCCATAGCCTCCTCTCCATTGCCGTCAATGGGACGACAATGCTACTCAAATGGGATATACATAATTACAATGTTCTTCCAGACATCGACGAGTGTGAGACGGGTGAGGCTCCTTGCTCCAAGATCAGTGTGACCTCCACCTCTAGTGACGTGTGCGTTAACACGAGAGGCAGCTACCGGTGCCAGCGCATCTCCTGCCCTCCAGGATACCAGTTGGAGAACAAACAGTGAGTAACCAAGCAATTAAAGAATCAACAAATATCCTATTTTAAAATTGAATAGAGACTGGATGAAAATAGTTTAAGATCGGGTTCTGTGGCGTTCACTAAAAGACGCCTACGTCCAGCAGTGGACGAATATGGGCTGATGATGATGATTATAATTTCGGTTATTATTTTCTGGTTCATCTGTAAATAAAAGTCAACCATTTTCTATTTTTTACCGTTAGGAATGGATTTTTTCTTTTAAATTTAAATAGGAGCTATCAGGTATCTAGGCAGTATACCATTTTAAACAAAATGGATTTTTACAACGCCCAATATACATAAAAAATAAACATCCGAATTGATAACCTTTTCCGGTATTAATCAGTTAAAGAAATTATGTCCTATGTACCTTCTCTTTGAAGCTTAGCACTTGTATTACTTGCAGTCGCTGCAATAAAGTGGAGAGGGTATGTCAGGCTGGAGACTGGAACTGCGCGCACCAGCCCACGACCATCTCTTACAACTTCATCACCTTCGTGTCCAATCTCTACATCCCGGAGACAAAGGTGAGTACACATACGCTAGAGCCAGTAACGAGGATCAAGCAATTAATGGAAAGTTAATAGGTAAGGTGGCATTGTACGACATCGAACTATCTGTAAAGTAAGTCGTGTCGGTTGTGAAGCATTTGCTTTACAATAGATGTCGCTAACGTCACCTTGAAACTTCAATTTCGACTTGGCGAGTAGGGCTTGCGGTCATAGTGTCTGGTATATTTAACCAGAAGGCGTAGGTTCGAGTGTTGTCCGCAAGTTGATTTTTTTATTCATTAAAATGAGGATCTGAGGAAAAAACTGAGGATCAAGGAGTTAAGTTTGCACTGTCTACGAATGTATGAAAAAAATGCAAGGAAAATATAAAAAAGTCCCATGGGGAGTCGATCCTTAGTCTAGAGTAAGAGGTTCCTAAATGAGGAAATCTTAGTTCTTTGAATACCGGCTCATATAACCCTTATAAAATAATATTTTGAACCGACGCAAAACGACAAGGTGTTATAAGTTTGACGTATCTATAGTAACGTGAGCTACGTTACCACAGAAACGTCAGACTGTGGTCAAAAGGTGAAAGGGTGAACCGATTTTCAAGATGAATTAGTCGGGAGTGTTCTTAGCTACGTTTACGTTAGCCGCCGCCACAAAATAGCGGATTACATAATATTTTCACAACTCAATATGGGTTTCAAATGAAAAGGCTTGACTAGTAAAATACTAAGTATACACTAAGTTTTTTTTTTTTTAATCCAAGATGGCCGCCACTACAAAATGGAAAATTACATGTAGTGTCGAATTTTTATAGTCTTTCTGGAGTCTATTATGAGTCTAACAGAGTTTCTTTGGTTGGTTTAGTTAAAACTGTTCACGATGCGCGGCCCCGTCTGGCCGTACGTGAAGATGAGGTTTGAACTCAAGCTGATGAACGTCAACGCGCCGCCCAGCATCCAGAGGAAGGCTGATATCAATGACTTCTTGTAAGTGTTTCTTTACATACCATCACGCTTTATTCCCCGAATAGTTCGGCAGATATGTACTAGTATAGACACAGTCAGTATCAGATATAGCGGGTAATACAACATGTTCAAAATGATCGGAACAATTTAAAAATTTAACTATTTCTCAATGACACAAGGACTATTTCAGAACGAACAACGGCAACTATCATTCTAAAATAAATTTTATCACATTGAAATAAACTTTAATTTTCTTAGTTGTTCCGATCATTTTAAATACTTTGTATGTCCCGAAATATCTGATGCTGACTGTACCCACAGTTCACTGGTATGTTTGGGTCAAATGTAATAGGGGAAAGGTTATTGCCATTATCCGGCCACAAATCCAAACTCTTAGCTGCTATTGAGAATTTCATAGAAATACCCAAACAACATTGCTTGAAATCGAAATCAACCGGGCTAACATGCACGCCGCGAGAACATTTTGTCGACGCTTATGTCGTTATTTTGTCTCGTTTTCGCAAAAGAAAGAGCGAGACAAAAGAATAGACAAAATTTTGTCGTGGCGCGCATGTTAGCCTGGTAGGACTTTGAATGTAACAGTCGCGGTAAGGACCACTAGTTTAATGACGCAGTTGTAAAAATACATTAATAAAACTCTTTGTCTTATAGGTTAACGCAAAACAACAACGAAGGCCTAACCTCTTTGGTGAGGCCATTAGAAGGCCCACAGAGTATAGAACTAGAGATGTCTATGGAACTCTACACACACGAGCAGTTTGGCGGCACAGCCATTGCGAAGCTCTTCATATACGTCTCCGAGTATGAATTCTAAATGTGATTATAGTTAAGTCCCGCAAATTGCTTAGGCCGCTATTTTGTTGACGTTGAAATGACGTAACCGCACTCAGTAACGTTAGCACCTCTGGCCGTCTAGTACAGCGGATGACGTCATGTGGATGTTTATTAGACAAGGTTCCAGCGCATTAGCAATTTGTGGGACTTATACAATGGCGAGCAAATAAATTGGTGCAGTATTTTTGTTTTGGTTGTGTTTTTTTTTATATTGTTCGTGTTCTTTAATAAATTGTTTACTTATGTACCATATATTTATGTACGATCGAATATTTTGTTTTATACATATATTATATATTGACGATGGTTTTGATCACATTTGTATATAATTAAACGTTGTCTTATATAGTGTTTACAAATTATCAATCATAAAATGGAAATACAAAAGTATTTTAGTTATATTTTTTATTGAATAGGCTTAACCATTCATTTGTGGTAGTTTAATATAAAAAGTATATTTAAAAATATTATATGGAAACCAAATATCACAGTAATTGTCCATGTAGGTATTTGTTGTAATAAGTATGAACAATATATTAATTATATATTTTTTACTGCTCGCCACATTTACTTTTGAGCTGCATTCTGTGAATTCAGTATTGTTTTGTTTTAGAAATTATTACTTTTTAAGGACGTATTTTTATTTTTGTAGCCATACTTTTACTCAGCGTCATAATGTTTTGTTTTATCACATAATTTTGAATGAATTTGTGTGAAATATGGTGCTTATAGTACGTAAACCGAAAGATACATTTAGATATTCATCTTAAGTATTCAGAAATGTTTTATAATTGATAAAGATAATAATTAATAAATACTGTAAAGTAACATTTTTCCTGGCGTATTTTTTTAAGATGTCATTATTATAAATCACAATAATATTAAGTACTATAGTAATTTGTTTATTTTTGTTGTTGAATGCGAACACACTGTTGAAATGAATGATTCCAATGAAATGTTTCTATATTTTGTTTTTTTTTATTGCGTATTTGATAAACCTGGTCACTTATTTTGGCATGAATTGTAAAATATAAGGTCATCAAAATCAGCCCAAATGATGTACCGAAGGTACACTTATTGGAAAAATACCATGTATTACGCTGGTTAAACTCTAGTCGTACTTTTTTTTAATGTTGACTGGGGGATTGCCATTCTGGCACACTATTATCTGTTTCGTAAAGAGTTCATAGTAAAAAGTCAGTGTCAATTTCGGAATGTCAAACGCACGTCACAATGGCAGATTATTAACAGTTTTAAAGTGATTTCATGGTAAAAACTATCAACTTGACAGCTGTCATGTATCTCCGGTACACATTTGGGCTGAATTGTATGGGCTTTTGATGACCTCCTTTAAGAATAATCTTCCTTCTTTTCTTGCTACATTATTTTACAAGTTGATATTAAAAAAAAAATGCAGTTGATATAAAATATATATGAATGTACTATAATTACAATAATAGGTATAATACTTAGTATTTATTATTGTATAGACTTAAAACTGATAAAGTATGAATAAGTGTACTATTTGGTGTTTTATTTCTGAAATTCTAATATACCTACCTACTTGTTCTATCTTACGGATTCCGTAAAAGTATTGAATAGTTCAATATTCATGGCATAAAGGCCACACAGGGGGGCCAGACAAGTTGCATTTTGACATTCGAATCGACAGACAAAATATATGGAAATGACATTAGTGACAGCCCGATTCGTCGAAAGCTTGTGTCATTTCCATACATTTTGTTTGTCGATTCGAATGTCAAAATGCAACTTGTCTAGCCCCCCAGGTCTTCATGAAATAATATGACTATCTCTAATTCTTGTTCTGTCTAAATTCTTATCATGACATTAAGTAATATACAGGGTGTTTGGTAGAACGTTGAACATACGAAAATGGTGGTTAGTTGGGGTCATCTGCTACCCACTGGGACCAAATTATTTAACCTTGGCCGCACTGTTTTTTTTTTACTTTTTTTTAATTTCACAGAAAATTATCAGTTTTTTATCAATTTAAATTCGAATATCTTTACTTGTGATGGGTAAAACAGGCAGGATGTTGTTTTGTATTAATGTCTAATTATATTCGAATTTTAAGTAAAAAAAACTGGTAATTTTCTGTGAAATTAAAAAAAGTAAAAATGAAAACGGTGCGGCCAAGGTCAAATAATTTGGGCCAAGTGGGTAGCAGATGACCCCAACTAACCACCATTTTCGTATGTTCAACGTTCTACCAAACACCCTGTATATCTCTCTTTTAAAAATAAAATAGTATATATATATCTCTCTCGTACATAGCACGGTCAGTACTTTGCGAGAAAGAGATGGCATGAGACTGGCAGTTGTTGTAGAATAATCTTTATTTTTACTTACTTTATTGGCATTAATAATAAAGTGCCATACACTTATACCTAACCCAAATATACATATGTGCTAGAAACGATTTATACGGGTATAACAAAACAAATTTTACTACCAAAAACAACATTTATTTATACATAAATAACAAATTACATAACACGTAATCTAATAAACAGCACCACATCCTCCTAGACCGAGACCACCTCGCCCGTTGAGGCCACGTCCTGCAGCCAGACCTGCTCCATATCCCAGGCCACCGGCCAGGCCATTGCCATAGCCGAGTCCTGCAGGGTAGGCCGCGGGAGCTGCAGAAATACCTTCACTCACAATCCCAACAGCGCCATTTCCACAGCCATAGTTGATACCACCAGCTCCAGCTGAAGGCAGAGCTCCCTCCAAAGCTATAGCTCCCAAGAAAGGCAGTTGACCGTTCACTGCTATAGCTCCTTCAATCGCGTTCTCAGAGATTACAGTGATGCCAGTAGGAGCTATGGGAGAGGCGCTTGTGACAGCAAAGCCTCCTCCGCTAGTTGGAGCGATAGAGTTTGCAGCGTATCCATAGCCCAGGCCTTGGCCGTACCCTGCTAGGGGAGCTCCAAGACCGATGTTGCCAGCTCCGTATGCCAGAGCGTTGCCAGTACCGTATCCCAGTGCGTTGCCAGCAAGAGCGTTGCCTCTGAGTGCCAGCTCTTCAGCAGCGATGGCACTGCCAGCCACGTTGTTTATAGCACCAATGCATTGCCCAGAAATTGCCTGAAAATCAAAAGAGTTTCAGAATTGTGTGCTAGATTTATTAATGGTTTAGAAAGTTAAATTCCCATGTAATAGGGGGCGATCAACCAGGCACAAATATAGACTCCGAGCTGCTACTGGGAATTTCACAGAAAAATCCAACAACACTGCTCGTCCTGGGATTCGAATCCAGGACCTTTAGCCGCGTTTGAGACCACTAGACCAACGAGGCAGTCAACTCATAACAAATATTTTAAACATACCTTGAAGCAGGCTGAAGCGCAAAGAAGTAGGAAATACTTGGCTGCCATTTTGGATTTGTATTCGTCTGTGGAAGTACAAACTTGTGAATGATTAACGAGTTCGATATCAAACAATTTATACTGATTAATTGCATTAACGTTAAGTAATGTAATTGTAATATTGTATTATGTAAGCTCTGTTACTATGTAAAATGTTGATAACGGTGTTTGTGCTGTAAGTAATAATATATGGTTTATTAATTACCAAATTAAAATATATTTAAGAGGTATCCATCAATGGTGGGTCCAGGAGTCGGTTGGGGGTCTACATTACTACTTACTATGATCAGCTATGAAAATGTTGTGTAGGAAGTGGAGTAGATACCAAGAAACAGATTTTGGGGGGGCTTAAGCCCGTTTAAAGGGGAGGGGGGAAGCAGTGATAGCCTAGGGGTGTGACCACTGGAGTGCCAAGTCTAAGGTATCCAGTGCGAATCTACGGCACGCACCTCTGACTTTTCGAAATCATGTGCGTAATTATCACTCGCTTACAACCGTGAAGGAAAATATTGAGGAAACCTGCATGCCTGAGAGATTTTCTCGACGGCATGTGACGTCTGCCTACCCGCATTAGGTAAGCGTGCATCGTAGTAGACTATAGCCTCAAACGTCTCATACTGAGAGGACGACCGTGCCCAGGAGTAGGACAGTATATGAGACATGGGTTCATGAATGGTTTCATGGTTCATGTTCATGGTTTTTGGGCTCCTCAAGGCCTGCCACAAACGATTATTATCATAGGTTTTCATACAACTACCAGGTTCATCCAACCAGTTCAAAGTCAGCGTGAGCACGTAAAACCTGGTTTGATGAGCCTGGTAGTTAAGAATATTATCGTAGTCTTGATGTTAAAGTTATAAACACAGTGATAGCCTAGGAATATGACCACTGGACTGCCAAGCCGTATGTCTCAAGTTCATGAGAAAACCTGCATGAGGAATTTCACGACGGCATGTGAAGTCTGCCAACACGCATTAGGCCAGCGTGGTGGACTATAGCCTTATTCCTCTCATAGTGAGAGGAGACCCATATGAGGAGAGGCATAGTACAGATGCCCATGACCTATTTATTACCCAAAAGAAATGCTTGCGCATTATATATAACATCCAACCGCGAGAAAGCTGTAAACCCTTCTTCATTAAAGAAAAAATCTTAACCCTACCATCTATATACATACTCGACGTAGCTATATTTGTAAAATATTAGTGAGTTCAATTTTGTAAGTAACAAACGCCGCAATAATAAACTTGCCTTACCAATACCTAGAATAGAAATGTATAGAAATAGCCCGCATCATAGATGTATCCAAATTTATAATAAATTACCTGATTATATAAAGAATAGTGAAACACTGAATATATACAAAGCGAAACTGAAGCTACTGCTTTTAGAGAGATGTTATTACACTATTAAAGAATTTATGGAAGATAACTTTTTGTCCTAATAGATATAAAAAGTTATAGACAAAGTTTTATGTATCCTGTTTTAAATATTTAAGAATAATTATATAAGTATTTAGTATTTACTAATTTATGTATAAACTTAACAGTGCAAACCGAAGATGCATTTAAAATACTATTATGGAATGCTTTGCAACACCCATACAGGGTCTATATAAGTTTAAGTTAACTCTGTATTTCCTGTAAACTACATAGTGCGATAAATAAGTAAATAAATAAACAACATTCAGACCCGTGCCCAGCAGTGGGACGATTACTACATTAATCGTATTAAAACGTGACTTTTAACAAGTTCAACATTATGTAGATGTCAGGTGCGTTATCTCGTATCGAAAGGAGGTTATTAAATACATTTCTAATAATTCTTATCTAAGTCACGTAATTTATAATATTACTTGGGCATCGATTGCAAAGAAATAATGTAATTTATTAGTATAAAATATTGGAAAATTGAGTCAAAAATCATTCAGTAGTTAGTCACGACAATACAAACATACACAAAAATGGCCGCCAAAGCATTTATTGTCTGCTGTGTTTTTGCTTTATTAGTGCAGGTATGTATTTCCTTCTTTAATAACTTTCCGCCAGCGGTTTCGGCCGCGTGGTCTTATGTTTCTCCCGTTTTTGCAAATTTTTTCAATGCTACTCCGCTCCTATTAGTTGTAGCGTGATGGTTTATAGCCTATAGCCTTTCCCGATAAATGGGCTATCTAACACTGAATGAATTTTTTAAATCAGTCCAGTAGTTTCGGAGCCCATTCAATACAAACAATCAAATCTTTCCTCTTTATAACATTAATATAGATAATATAGATGATAGTTTCTTCTTATAAGTGTGAAGTTGTTGACTTAATAATGTGGCTCGGATCGCCCCCTATCTTGCCCTTTTCGATTTCAATAGTGTAGATTTTATTAAATATTATGCACCAGCAAATCGGTTCTTTAATGTAATTTAAGCATGTTATCTAAAACCAGTACTATAGGCCGCACTCACAAACGTCAAACACGTTAATAAATCGTTAACAAACAGTGGCTACTATATATTGGCCTATTAGTTGAGTTAGTTGTCAATGTACTGAGATCTAATGGGTCTTTATTAGCTAATGATTCATTACGTTAATTGACATTTCTAAGTTCGACATAATATTACTAATTCAATATACCAATATTTTGACTTGTGCCATTTTTTAATTCAGTCAACAAAGTATGAATAAATCAATGCAAGTTATTTTGTCCCACTTCTGACCAAAAGTAAGTTAAATAGCATACCATCACGCCGGTATTCTCCAAAGGGTTAGGCAGTGGTGTACTATTGTACACAGACAGTTCGTCGGTATGTTTAGGTCCCATGTAATTGCTATCGCATAATTCAATCTCCGAATCTGACTCCTGCCGGGCTAACATGCACGCCGCGAGAAGATTTTGTCGAGGCTTATGTCGTGCTTTTGTCTCGTTTTCGCAAAAGAAAGAGCGAGACACAAGAGTAGACAAAATTTTGTCGTGGCGCGCATGTTAGCCTGGCTGGTAATGGGAATTTCACAGAAATACCCAACCAGACTGCTCGATATTCAGTAATATATATTATTCAGTAATATATAATAACCCAGGACCTCTAGCGTACCTTAGGACCTCTAGCGTACCTTAGGACCTCTAGCGTACCTTAGGACCATTGGATTTAACGAGGCAGTTAGTCACTAACGTAATTCTTTCCCCTTTTTATTTCCAGTCCATCTCTGGTCAGTGCATTGGTGCTGTGAACAATATTCCTGGAAGTGCTCTAGCTGCGGAAGAACTCGCTTTAGCAGGCAACCCTCTGGCCTACGGGTCAAACCTGGCAGGGAACTATGGCGTAGGAAACTATGGTGCAGGCTACCCAGGTTATTTAGGCAATTATGGACTTGCTGCCAATTCCTTCGTTCCATCCAACGGTGGAGGTTTTGCCGTCACCAGTGCTTCTCCTATAGCTCCCACTGGCATCACCGTGATCTCTGAAAACGCGATAGAAGGAGCTCTAGCTGTGAATGGAGATCTGCCGTTCTTGGGAGCTGTGGCTTTAGAGGGAGCTTTACCGTCAGGAGGCGCTGGAGGCATCAACTATGGCTGTGGAAGTGGCGCTGTTGGCATCGTGAGCGAGAACATCGCTGCAGCTCCTGCATATGGTCCCGGAGCTCCTGCATACGGTCCCATAGCTCCTGCCGGTATTGCCGCTGGCAGATTCGGTTATGGCCCTGGCTTGGCTGGTCCAGGTTTAGGTTTTGGAGCTTCTGGACTAGGGTACAACGGTCTTGCAGGTCCCAGCTGTGGTTGCAGTGGAATCTAAATTATTTAAGAAATTGTTGTTGTATTGTTAAATGTTGATTTGTCATTATTTCGTATTTGTAATAAAATATTAGGATCAATTTTTAATTTTGTGTTGTTTACTGAAGACATTTTATAGTATTAGTCAGCAAGACTAAATCTCGCAATTTATCCTAGAAAGGTTTATTTGTTTACCAAGTAACTGTATATCGAAGGCCAAATCGGTTGTTAGTCGAGTCCTTTGACCTTGAATGTTACGCTATATGCATGGTGGCCACCACAGTAGCTTAGTGTGAAGTTTATCAAGTATATAGGCTTCACACGCCGTCGAGATAATCTCTCAGGTATGTAGGTTTTTGCAAAAGTGCTTATGTGATCTTAATATAATTAAAGCCTGTTTCCCATAGGGGTAGGCAGAGACTATTCATTTCCACTTGCTTCTTCTTCTTCTTCTTCTTCTCCACTTGCTACGATCCTGGCACAACACTTTCGCTTCATCTATGCTCATCAACCTTTACTCTTAACCTTGCCTTTTTTGAGAACGTCCGCAATTTGGTTGTGGTACGTTAACCCCTTCCGACTCTTTTTTTGAGAACGTCCGCAATTTGTTTGTGGTACGTTAACCCCTTCCGACTCTTCGATTCGTACTTGCCATGTATATTTCTTTCGTCAATTCATCTATCCTCTGTATATGACCAAACCATAATTATAAAGTCAGGTTGACATCACAGTCCAAATTAATATAACTACGCTACCACTGCACATGGATTCCCTAAATTCCTCAATAAAGAAACAGTAGGTAATTCTGTTGTATAGATTTATTAATAGAGCCTTAAAATTATTCAAATATTTCTACATATTTAAGTAAGTATACAATATGTTGTCAATAATTTCTAAATAAGTAATATTGCATAAAATTATATTTCATAATGTACGGTATTATCTATTTCAAATAACAGATAATTAACAATGATAAAATATTGTGAAGTATGTTATGCAGGTACTTAGTTACAAGTTGGAAGTTAATTAGGAACTTGATATAATAATAAACTGAATAAATCTTCATGTCATCACGCCTGCATTTCCTAAACGGTTAGGCAGACAGCTTGCCGGTATGTTTAAGGCCTATGTAATGGAAGGCGAGCCAATAACACTTGGTTAAGCTTGGGAATGGACCCCAGGACCTAAAGAGTAGGACTCGCACTAAGGAGCATTATTGAGACAGTTCAATTTATTTCAATTTATTTTTTTAAACGTAGCGTTGCCAAAAAGCAACCTAACCTTTCCCAACCATGTTGGGGTCGGCTTCCAGTCTAACCAGATGCGGCTGAATATCAGTATTTTACACGAAGCGACTGCCATCAGACCTCCGCAACCCAATTTCTGGGCAATACCGATATTCGAAGGATAGACTGGTTGTCAGGCTTTTTTGACTTCTGACTACCACTAAAAATTGTCATAGGTGTTCGTATGACAACCGGAACCGACGGCTTTACGTGCTTCACACACGTGTGTCACTTTCACAAACTACAGACAGCATCACTGCTGCAACCATCCACGGAATTCTGGCGTGATTAAACAAATGCGCAAATGTTTGGTAAATGGTTTCAACACACATTTGGGTGTGGAAAAGATGTTTGCACATAATTTTAAATACTTATAATTGACTAGACTATTTTAAAACCTAGTACTAATATAATAGTGATGTTTACTACGGTTCTATGTGCCCAAGTAATAGTTAAAGGTAGTTAAACTCTAGCACAACGTTTCCCGAGATCCATACCGCTAACTTTCACTGTTTCACATCCCTACTTATCACAGAGCAAAACAACAGCATGTATGACTGGTGTTAGCCCGGTATAAATATAAATAATTATTTGCAATGATTAACTTCATTATTTTTTGCTAATATTGGAAATATATTTAGCGCCATCTAGTACGCAACATAGGAACTTCGATGATTATTTTCAATATTTTCATTATAGCGCCATCTAGCATGTGACATAGGAACTGTGACGGATAAAACCTGAATCGCGCAAGCAACGTTCCACAAAACATCCGCCTGGTCGGAGGTGTCTTGCCCCTACAAGCAAAGGAAATCCTCCTTTTCAACACAACTCGTTCCTTCACACCGTCAAATGTATACTGAATTTCAGGGTTAGGAATGTCTGCACCTAGTAATTTCTATCTCTGCATCACCCAAAAGTCTCAAGTAAAACCGGGCTACCACCAACCTACACACTGAGCTAATCACAACCGTCTCTCCCCTCTACTCGTGTGGATCCACAATGTCCAGGACGGTGAGGCACCCGTCCTGTGACGCGATGGCCACCGCCTTCCCCCCATGCGCGCTGGCCACTCCTGTGACCTCAGCCGGTGCCCTGTACTCTGCTATAGCACGCCCGTCTATTGTCCTGGAAATATGAAGCGAGGTTTCATTATTTACCTTTTTAGGAAAAAAACCGATTGAGCATTCTGTGGCGTATCTTCAAAACCGATGGTCGTACAAGAAACCAATTAGGAAATTTATAGGAAAACCTCGACACTTTTCTCGAATTAATTAAAAGCAATCTAATTAAAAGCACCTTGCGACCAGTGAACCAACTAAGGCGAAGCAGTATTCAGCTTTTCACCTGACCTGAATTGCATTCAAAATTGCACATTTCGGAAAAAGTGTAGGTTTCCATCAAGATCTTGAAAATAGAAACAAACCAGAGAGCATGTATGACTGCTGTTAGCTCAATGTAAAACTACCTATCTTGCAATTATAAATTTCAAAATTATTGGTACTTTTGCCATTGTAGCGACATCTACCGCAGAAGTTTGGCACAAATCCTAAATACCAAAAACGGGAACTGAAATAATTACCTGAATACCCTCAAGGTCTTCCTCCCGCTATGGTAGTAAAACACGTACTGATCTGTTGAGCTGAACATGGTTATGATGGAGAAGACACCCTCAGCTGCTCTGTATATCAGCTGCTGCACTGAAGTTCCTCTCTTCAGCTCGATAAGGTCCAAACCTCCTCGGGATGGTGCACAGAGACCTATTTTACCATCACGAGTACAGGCGCCGTTCCATCGAGGGACGAATCTGGAATAAATATTTTTTGTTCAATTATAATTATTGGAGTAGATGGAACTGGTAAATGCTTGAGACTTATTAAGTACTACAGATGAAAATGCTTACCTAATATGCCTCTTGGTCTTAATGTCCAGTATGCCTGCCTTGTCGTTACCCACCACTGCCACCCACAGAGGCTTGTGCGGCAGCGCCACTATCGATTGCATATCCTTGATGCCGCTGTTCTTTATCGGGATCCTGGTAAAACACGTCATCATGATCAGTCTGTATTCATCTACTGTTGGAGGTATCGCTATCGCTATCACTATTGCTATAAAATCTAATCTTCGGGTTTCCAAAATTGCCACTTAAAAATCACATACTACATACAGACAACACTCATTAATATGCATGTGTCTAGAATGAAGAAGATTAATCGAATTTATTGTGCAAGTGGACTTGGAATCCTGAGTTGATGGGCCTTGATGATCCAAGAGCATTTTCCACATTATGCCTCTACGCTAAAATATAAACCACTCCAATAGCCATTATAAATATTGCATGTTGATAATCACCTGTGTAACCTAGCTCCAGTTCGCGCGTGGAATACGTGGAGACAGTCTCTAGACGATTTGTCTACTCCTGGGGCCACTATGTGGTGCTCGTCCGCTGAGACCACGGCAGCCTTGTAACCTGTGCCTCGGAGCTCGTACTCTGCCGTGTAGATCTTTTCTCCCTCTGAAATATTCGACATACTTATTTACTTATTATTTATCGTAAAGGACCACACCATGAGGAATCCTACATTGAGTGTTTGATTAATGATAGCATGTAAAGTTTGCTACCGCCAGAGGTTGAGATGTATTCTGAGAGAAGTTTGTGCCTAGAAATGGTGCAGTGTATGATGAAGAAGTATTTACTACTAATTTAAAAGTTAAAATGATGATGATGATAATTCTCACCAGGAATGGTTCTCGCAACGATATGAGCTGCTCCAATATTCTCAATATTTTCTGAAGATGCTTGCATGGAGATTGTGATAAACTTAGTGCCGTCTTCAAGAAGAAGCAATTGCTTGATGACTTTCTGTTCTTCTTTAAATAAGGCCTAAAATAAAGTCTTTCGTTAGCATTGTCTCTCTTTTAATTTTGTTTTACAATTTCTTTTCGCAACACTATTGAGACTGTCAAAATAAACTTTTGTGCGAAATATCCTTGCCACGGCCAAAAACCAAGACAAAAATATGCATGGTTATTAGTACCTGTTTCTCTGGTGTATCCCAAATCACCACATTGCCGGACTCCGCCGTCACCACATTATCACCACTTGGAGTAATTACAGCATGTGTGACGATAGCTCCTAGTGGGGCTTCAGCCAGTTGAGCTAGGAGCTTCCCTGTGCTGGTGTCCCAGAGACCCCAGCAACTTCGTGTCACTGTCACTGCTAGGCTTTTGTCACGGGCTAGACTGTAATCAGAAATTAGGCTTAGATCTGGTCTTACCTTTCTACTGATTAGGTCTAATGGGGGGATAAAATCATCACTTTTATTGAATGTTTAATTTGGTCATTGACGGCAAGTATGGGCAAAAAGTGATGAGTGTCAAGTTTTAAATTACCTAATAGAATCAATGGGCAGCTCTTGTCGATCAATTTTGTGGACCTGCTCAAATATGTTATCAATGTTCCATATCTTCACTGTCCTGTCGATTGAGGAGGTGATGACGTTGTTCCAGGACCCCACGGTCAAGGGTTCCAGCTGAACAATCCTTCCAAAGTGCGCATCTAAGATCTTGATCAGTTTTGTGGTCTCCAAACTCCAGACGTATAGATTCTTTCTGAAATAGGAGGTAAAAACGATTTTAATAAAGACATACTTGACACTTGATACATTTCAAAAAAATCATAAGGCCTCAGTCATTTGTCAGACCCAGGATCTTAGTGACGTATCGTCACCCGATAAACCCTGTGTAGCGCCTCTAGTAATAACGTAACATCTAGTAATAACGGCTTTCTGTACAAATGTTTTGAACTGACACCAGAATATAAGTTCACCTGACTCCAGCGACGGCATAAGTGTAGTTGTTGCTGATCATAAAGGAATTAGAGAGAGTCATCTTCGTAGAAATGTTCCGGATGGTATGAGGTAACTTCAAGACGATACCATGCAAGCGGTGGTCTATTTCAGGTTCCTCTGGTTTCTCTTCCTGACAAAGGATATTTTATGGTTTAGTAGTAATAAAATCACTAACCCATTTACTAGGTATCTCATAGGCATTGTTCTACTCTCAGAATGTGAGGTCAACGCTTGTGGATTGACAAACTTCCCACGTTAAAGAAATTTAATGAGGTATACTACGCTGATTAACCGATCTGCAATTAGACACTTGCGCGGTCAGTCTGTGGATGGGTGACCATTCTTAACATATCAAGACCCCTCGGTGCATAGAGAGCACGTAAAGCCGTCGGGCCCGGTTGTCATACGAACACCTTTGAAAATCGTTAGTGGTAGCCAGAAGCCTAAAAAGCCTGACAACCAGTCTTTCCTTCGAATATCGGTATTGCCCAGACATTGGATTGCGGATAAATTGATTTCGAAAATTCTGCGTGTGCCTCGGATTCGAATCCATGATAATATCATTAGGCTATCCAAACAATTATAGGGATTTCTTTGAAGTCGGAAGCATTTCACTTGTATTTAGCCCCGAAGGCGTCCACTCTACATCACCTGCGTTACTTACTTCATCATTCTTTGCTTTATCATCTTCTTCCTTGGTTTCTGGCTCAGGTTTGACCCTGGGTATTTTGAGATCGAAGTCCCATACCACAAAACTGTAAGTTGTTGTTGCTGAAAATAAGCACCAACTGATTATATTTATTACTAAATTATGTGATCAGGGAAAGTTTATAGTTATCTTTAGGCTTTATGTGTACATAAACTGTGACGCTAATAGTCGTTTGAAATTAGCTTTACCAAATGACTTCGATTCTGCTAAGATAGTTATACAAATGCGGCCCTGACTGTATTCGCCGAGTGAGCGAGACCAATTTATCGGAACATAGGAGAGGACTACGCTCCTGCCATGACAATTTTGATTACTGCACAGTCACTTGCATCTGCGCAGTCACTTGCACCCCAAGAGAGGCAAAGTTATATTGTCATACAATAATGAACTGTATTACCTAACAGCATACGATCCTTCTTGCCACGTTTGAGTTGCAGCATTGCTTCAGCTGTGTCGGTCTCTTGATGATAGATCTCCTCGACCTTATTCCAGCATTTCTCTTCAACATCGAGCTCAAAAATTGATATCTGGAATTGAAATCGATAGACCAAAACTTTATGTGGAGATGTTCCAGGAGAAACTTTGATCACATTATGTAATTTTGTACAAAGATCGGTACCACTAGAATAAACGGCGTTTGTGACGTTTTAATTTGCACTTTGGTTATCTAGATTTCGTTTTTTTAAATAGCGACGTCTGACAATATAACATACCAACTCGTCTGCAATCCCCGGAGGGAAAGGCAGAGGCATGTAAACCGCTATGTTTGTATGTTTTATGTAGCCGATATGTTTAGTTCGCCGATACTAAACATATCAACGAAATTGAGGTTCCATATGACAGGGGAAGAGCTTATTGCCATTAAACGAGCACAAATTTAAACTCGAGCTGCTATTAAGAATCTGGAAAACTGGGAATCAAGCCCAGGACCTCGAGCGAAGCATTCGCGGTTAGTACCACAAGGCTAATGAGTAAATTTAGATGTTATTTGCTTAAAAACGACTTCCTTGATTATTTATTAGTATAAGTACCTGGTATCCTCTCTCGGGATCGCTACAGTAGATTCTAGTCCAATGCTTGTTCATGGCCATAGCTCCTCGGCACCGCAGCGGCTTCATCCACTCGCCGTTCTTGCAGAACTGCACCAGCAGCCGATCATCGTCCAGGTCTCCACTCCACATGACTAGTAGAAAGTTTTCTAGATCCCGGAAGTCCATTGCTGTAGAGAAAATAATATGATAAATCTCGACTGCTTAAAATAGTACAGGTTTCTTTAAGAGTAACCAGCTTATTCATAACAGATATCTTACCAATTGATTATTGTTTATTAAATGGCAGCTCCTGCGTTAGATTAAAAGCCCTGTGTTATAGGGAACTTAACAAACATTGATCATGGAAATATTGGTCGTGGATGGGAATCGAACGCTTAATACTTGGCGCGTGGCAAGGTGTCTTACACGGGTAGCTACTATTAAATGCATTTTGTGTTATTAAATGACCACTATTTTTCCGTACGATTCTTGATAGAACTGTTGTTCATTGTATTTGGTTTTTGTTTCCATAATGTTAATAGGCTTGACCACTGCCTCATCTGATGTTAAGTGACGATGTGGTCTACGATGGAGTACGCTTGCAAAAGTAACCATTTCACTTATCATTTGAAGACTCCCAGGTTTTATGTAACCGGGAACACGACTGCAGTCGTCTACAATCGATCAGCCAATTCGTCCATACTCACAAAGTATTTCCCAGTTGAGGTCATCATAAGGCGTCGTGTCAGGAGCCGGCAAGGTCTGTTCGTGCTCTCCCCGCATGCTGTACTGCACCCAGGAGTGGGGGCCATAAATGAACATATGGTGGTTCAGGACGAACACTCCACGAACTGTCTCACCTGGATGTGGAAAAAGGTTTAAATTGAGGTCAAATTTGGGCAAATGTAGTCTACCAACCCAGATTTGACAAGCAAAATACCTAGCAGATTTCTGTAAAAGTATTCTTGAATTTCTTATAAGCATAATATACACACCATTATGCTTGTATTCCCGAAAGGTTCGGTAGGGGTGTAGTAATAAACACCCAAAGTTCGCCGGTGTGTTTAGGTCCCTTGTAATGTAGTGGAGCTAACCTATTATCATTATCCGGCCACGAATCCAAACTTCGAGATGCTACTAAGAATATCATAGAAAGCCTTATTATTAACACAGCCCGACCTGGTAATCGAACCCGGGACCTCAAGCGTAGAAGTCGCGCTTAGGCCCACTAGGCTGCTGAAGTAGTTGTGGCAGAAAAAAAATCAAGACATGAATTACATAATTTGGACTGCTTACTTACCTTCATCAAGAGGGTTATCAATTGTGACATATTCGCTTGTCAGCATGTTTAACAGCATTGACTGAAAAAGTAAATAGTTTAAGCGAAATAACCTAAAAGTAATTTGGACAAGGGATTTTCACACACTTTATCTTGCAGATTTTGTGGTTGTAACAACCACTACAAAATCTGCAAGATTCAAATCTGCAAATCAGCAACCTTTTAAGGTTGCTGATTAATTTTGTGACTCTTTAACTCCTAGTAACAGCACAGCGCGGAGGAATCCACAAACTCACCACAGAATTGTTAGTAGATGCCGCAGCCCACTTGTTATCAGGAGAGAGCTCCAAGTTCTGCATGATACCTTCAAGCTGAGGACAGAGGTCCCTGGCCAGGTCTGACGTGGACAGGTCCCAGGATATCACCCGGCTGGAGATGGAGACCACGTAACGCTTGTCAGAGCTCAGCCGAAACCCGAAGACTGCAAATTGGTGACCTTCTAAGGAGTACTGGAACAAGGTAGACAATTTTCGAAACCTTTTTGGTGAATACAATAAGACTATGATTGAAAACTTATGATTTCCAAAGTTCAGTTCCAAAGGGAGGAATGTTTACTACAACTCATAGGTTCATCTAGTATGTTTTCTAGGAAGGTAAATGAAAAAAAAACAGGTTAAAATTTCGCTACTACATACAAAGAGGCCATTTATCCCTCCCTCTTCTCTCTCAGTTTATTTAATTTGCCAAGAACTAGAGCCTAAGAAAGACACTGAGCCGTAATTCATGTTATCAAAAGTTATTGATCTTGGTGTTAAACGCTTGTAGTCAAAGCTACTTCTGCACTGCTGCTGAAAAAGCTGTAGAAGTGGTCAAGTTTTGGGGAAAGTAATTTAATTTGATCAAATTGTAAGTAACATAGACACAAAGAGAAACACGAAGAGAGATAGCTAGAGCGATCTCTCTTCGATTGTCAATGGCCGATTTTTAAGTAAAATACATATTAATATTCCAGTTTTACACGTACCTTCAGGGGTCCACCAGGAGTATGCAAGCAATGATGAGAAGGCAGTAGCGCGCAGTGAGTCTTCCCATTATGTACGCACTGCTTCAACAGCGAGGATATGGCAGGGTTGTGCGGAGCTTCGGGCAGGAGCCTGCCGACTAGCTGCGGGGCCAGCATGTCGGAGTATGTGCCAAGGATTGCGCCTCCCAGTCGTAAGGCATCGGCTACTAGCATTAGCTCTCTGAAATATTTGGTTCGAGTTTTATTAGTGACAGAAAATTTTACGAATATCATTGCTGAAGTTGACTTGTTGAAAGGGAAGAAAAACTTATTAAAAGGAAAAGCTGATTGATTGACTGATCTATAAACGCACAGATCAAACCACTAAACGGATTGGCTCGAAATTTTGCGCACATATAGTTACTACAACATAAGCATCTGATTTTGGGAAATTACCACGGGATCGGGAAAATAAGATGAAAGCGAGTAACAACGCGGGGCACAGCTAGTCTCCAATATGAGGGAATTAAGAAACATCGATGATAGTTATTTTCATTTGGAACCATACACAATTCCATTCAAATTCAATAAAAAGGGCGAATTACATTTTAAATACAAATTATCTGGATTTTACCTGACAGCATCCTTGTTAACATGCTGCTTAGCATCTTCAAAATCTGCCAACACAGCTTGAAGGGGACAGCAGTTCAGCTTCGCATGGAGCCACTCATAGTTGAACAGAACTTCAGCGTACAAGTCCGTGAACCGCTTGGAACGAACCAGATGGAATGGCAGCTCTCCGAACTGGAAATGATGTGGCAGTTTATACATAATTTTAGGGGAAATCTAAAAGTCGCGTCAAGAAGTACTGCCGCTGACGTGACTTAAAGATTTCCTTTCGACTATGCTGTCATAGTTGAAAGGGAATCTTTAGTCTTAGTATGGGCACGTGATGAGGATTGAAACGCAATGATTAAAAGTAATGGTTATGAATTTGGAAGAAATGAAATATGTCTCGATTTCTTTTCTACAAAATATATCAATAAAGTACCGTCTACCAATGCTGCCATTCTTTACCTTCCTCAAATTGTATCTTCGGTTTGCCCCATCAGCAGACATGAAGACGAGTGGCTGGAGAGGCACCTTCCTGTCTGCCACACCCTCTCTGTCAGCCAAGTTGAAGCGGTGACGTTGGATCTCTGTGTACTTGAATGGTTTAGGTGTTCCGCCTCCCCAAATCCCTGGAAAAAGAAAATGGAGTATGGATAGAGTCGTCTTAGAGCCACCGATGCCATGACCTGATATTATGTGGACTGGCCTGGTCTAGACCAGGTGTTATGAAAGCCAGTCCACAAAATATAGGTGGTAACCTAGACTACCAGGTGTACATCAACATAAATGTAAAGTATATCTTATTTAGGAGATTTCTAGATGCGATTAACATAATGGTCGCAGGCGCAGATGCTGAGCATGATCAGTTCCAGAGTCGAGCGAAAAAAAAGTTTTTATATAAAATTCTTAGTAGCAGCTGGCAATAGGCTAGGCTTGGCGCCTATTACATGGAACCTAATATCCCGAAATGTGTAGATAAGTAAACGTGATGTGATCATGACAATGCTACTTACCAAGATAGTAATCAGCGATCATGGAGTGAAAGTACATCGCCATGTTCATATTCTTGAAGTACCTCTCGCGTGCTGTGTCACGGAACTGCCTGTGGTACCAGTTCATCACGGAGACACCGTCAGCCTCGCGCTCTGATAGGTAGTTCGGAAGATCGTTTCGGATCCTGGAAGGTGGTATACTTGTTCAGAAGCAATTTTAACAGGTAACATTGAGAACTTCGCAAATTCTTCACTTAACTCTTTTTATCTTCCCTTCTCTTTTACCTTATTTGCAGGCTTGATACCTTCAAAGTCAAAGTCAAATAACAACTATTTTATAATAACAACTGTTTAATTTCAATAACAACTAAAGTAAAGGCACTTACCAAATGCGATATCAAGACCTGCACGATGCTCAGACTTGATAAATCTAAGATAGATAACCACTTACCTACCCACAGTCAGTAAATTTTGGTCGCAATAACACTGCCTACATGTTTTTGCTTCTACACCATGTTTTACTAGTGTTATCCAAATTCTCCAGCCTATATGACTCAATATGACTGGTCCTTGTAGAAGTCTATTCAGGGAGGCCTTTGTTTAGCAGTGGACCTCTTTTGTCTGATATGATGATGATGATCCCGATTTTCTGAGACTTCGTCTCGAAAAGATAGCGTTATTGTTCTGCTTACCTAGTCCACAAAAGAGGTGGTATTCTCCTTACAGGTGGCAAATGGTACTGGTAAACATCATCCAGCACTTTGTCATCCAAAGAAATCAAGTCTTCAAGTTCTGTTTCCGATAGACCACTTCGAGCTGCTGTTATGTAGGCTAACGCATGGAAGACGAGTAGACGTCCATGCTGTGGACAAGGAAAACAAATTATAATTATTTTATATAGTGACGTCAACTTTCAGGCAAATGTTTTTTTTTTGGAAAAAACATCGGAGGGAATACATCCAAGCTCCTGTCACTAAAAAAAATAGAAGAAACACAAAACACTTTGCTTGACCTGGGAAACGAATCGACTACCTAGAGATCCTAAAAGTCCAGAACCTTCTGGTCACTAACATTGTAAATTTCTACATTTTACTAGACTGATAAATGATACTAAAAGTTTACTATTATAGATAATAATATAATTAATTATACATAATTTATTCTTGCAAATAGATCTTTCAAAGACTCTTTAACAAGTCAATGTTTGACATTTAAACAAGATTGCGCCGGTAACGGCAGTAATAATAGCATCAGGCTCCATCCTACCGTCCCCACTTTTCATCAGTAACTACACTACCTAGGCAATAAAAGACACCAACGTCTAGCAGTGAACGAATACGGGCTGATGATGATTTCTACATAATAGGTCAAATTCAGAAATTTTCTCCGGCTTCCTTCTCAACAAAATCTGTTCTACATCATCACTATTTTACCTGTTTCTCAATTCTTTCAAACAGCATCATGATGGAGTCCATAACGGTAGATGCCAAGTGCGTGTCTTGAGGCTTGGTGTAACTTCTCCATCTGCAAACCTGGGAAAACAAATGAAGTAAGTAGGGTAAAATACCCAATTATTGACACTTTAAGGGCTGTCGTATCAAAATGGTTTGATATCTGACATTTTACGATGTTGCCCGTTAGATATCAGTTTCAAAATAATAGAAAAATTAATGTAGTTTCTTGTCAATAAACAAATTTTTTATATAAATTATATTTGGTGTTATTTTTTCAAGTTTTATTGATTTAGTATGATTTACCCAAAAATTGACACCTTTTTCCCTATTATCGTCAGGTGTTGTGCCAATTTATTGACACCTTTTTATTATAGCAATTTTCTTAGTACCTACCTATTAAACAATGTTACCTTTATAAGGTATTTTACATAAAACAAATCTTAATTTTTGTAATTTGCCTTTTTACTATTAAATCTATACTATTATAAAATTGTAAAAAAGTCATTTCTGTACATTGAAGATATTAAAAAAAAAACAATTGGGTTAGAGTATATAAACGATCGCGAACCCAAAAATGTGATTTTTAGAATTCTTGTCTGTTTGTCTGTTTGTCTGTTTGTTAGGGGTTGGCGCTAAACCTACTGAATAGATTTGAATTTTGTATTAACTGTTGTAAAGCATAATTTCCAACTTAAAAACTGATGTAAAGCTTTTTTCAATTATTAGTATAGATCCATAGATAGAGCTTGACCTCTCTGTTGTATGCAAGCCCATAGAAAGAAGAGATCATCATTGCTGGTTTTTGATTTTTAATTTTCTATTTAAAAGTCCATCGTTCAACTAAAAAAATGAGGTATATGTCATTCCACTCGGTTGCGTAGATGCTGAGATAGAGCTTGACCTCTCTGTAGTATGTATTCCTATTGATATAAGGGATCATTATTGTTGGTTCTTTAATTAAGTTGTCATATGCGCAGAAATCGTAATTGTTGTTTTACACGTTTAAAGTGGTATAGACTTAAATTAAACAATATTTGTAAAGTTTGGTTAGAATTACGAGTTATTACGAGTAATTAAAGTTTCAATTTTCCTTTGGAGTGATTTTGAACAACACAGTTTCACAAACAGTATCACCTCAGTACCTCATAGAGTACCCCAGTACCAGTAACAGTTGCTCAAACCGAGCTAAAAACTTTGACGAAGTAATAACTACGTTGAGCGATAGGTTAAGCAGCGGTTTCTGCGGTTAGACTATGGATGGGTGACCATTCTTAAGACATCGACACCCTCTGTACCTTATGTAGCACGTTAAGAAATGGCAATTGATTCGGCATAGAAAATCGTTAATCGTAGTCAGAAGGCCAAAAAACCAGACGATCAATTTAAAGTTAGGATACCTATCGGTTTTGGGTTTAAAGATATCCTATCGGTTTTAACCAGTCTGAACGCTATTGCTTTGTGTAAGATATTTGTATTTAACCACATCTGTTTCGATTGGAACCGGAGCTTAACATATTTTCGGCATAGGCTAGGAGCCTAGGAGGATGATGGAACTGTTATAGCGAGCTGCTTTTTATCTTATTCGGGATCGATTTCTTTCAATTTTGTTTCTTCATCCACGGGGAGCGAAGCCGCGGGCAAAAGCTTTACCTATATTTATATATTTGAATTGAAAAATCTAAATCAATTTCCTCATAAGAATTACGTTAAATCTGTTAAAAATCTTTCAATTTCTTCTACAGTAAATGCTTTATTTTTCTTACTAGGATTGTACGTAGTAAGTTCACAATCTTCTTCTGACACACTTTTTTGGCTATTTTCTTTATCATTGTGGCTTGATGGGGATTTTCTTAAATGTTCCTTTACTTCATCATCTTTTTTACCAGTGTTCTTTTTAAGGCTTCTGCTTATTATTATTTTTCTGAGCCTTATTTATTTTTTCCTGTTCTTTCTTTTTCTCTTTCTCTCTTCTTTTCTTTTTTTAATTCCTTCAGCCTTTTCTTCTTTAATTTTATTTTTTTCATTTGCTTGTGCCTTCCACTCGGCTGATGTTAACACAAAAGGACCTTGAAATAAAACTACTTTTTACGGATTTTATCGCGTTATATTGATATTATTTTAATCCAGACGTTTCGGACCCTTTACAGAGTCCATGGTCACGGGTGACTAAGGTGTTAGGCGTCTTGACGTTTCAATTAATAACAGCTACCCTATAATATTTTTGTTAATTGTTGGCAATCCGATTCACGTAGAACGAGCTCACTGTATCCTTCGATCTTGCAGTTTTAGGCTTGGATTTAGATTTAATTGAATCTATAATAGGGAAACGTCGGGATTAAAATAATATCAATATAACACGATAAAATCCGTAAAAAATAGTTTTATTTCAATGTCTAGTATTCGCGTAATTGTCAGAAATCAGTACAAAAGGACCTTTTTTATTTAACCCACGACTTCACGATCAGCAGTCCGGTACTCGAACCACTAGACCCCAGACGTCGTCAAAATACTCTAATTAGTAGAATGTCTTCATTGTATTCCAATTATTGACATAGCCTTGCCCAATTACCAACACTGATGTTTATAATTAGTAATATTGATTTGACACCCATGTCAGAATTTGGAATAATGGTGTATTTGACTTTAATCTAATTAGTAGTTTTATACTAAGTCATAAACTACGTACTGATAGTGGAATGAACCTCCTCAAAAACGAATTAAAAAATTCCAATTATTGACATAGATGTCAATAAATTGGAATTATACTATTTTCGAGATACCAAAAATCTACACCTTGTAAAAATTCAACGAACACAGTTAATGGAGAAATAACCATTGAAATCTGTTATTTTAACCTTCAATATTAGTTTAACACAACTTTCAAAGAAAGGTATTAGATTTTTTTAATATTTTAACATGATTAAAATGAACGCTTCCCTTATCGAAACTCTAAGAAAACCAACTTTCTCTCCCTGACACACCGATTGCACTGTTTGTATCTGCTGTTTTGGCGGCATTTTAGTTCTTTTGACTGATTGGTGTTAACAATGGCATAAAAAAATGAACTACCTAAAATAATTTTAATAAATATCACTCTTGGGTTGCCAGGTTTCCTTATATTTTAAAAATAACAAAAGGATGTCAATAAATTGGGGGGGTGTCAGCAATAGGGTTCTTTACCCTATATAAAAATTCGAATGTCTCTCTTTTGTAAAATTTTATTAAGAGGCAGACATGGTTGCAATGGCAGTAGCTTGACCAGTAGGTAACATACATATGTCACATTATCTCGTTTCTGATCCGCGACACAACATTTGCAACTGCAAAAACAGGAATATGTCCCCAATGGTCGGCGCGCATGCATGAAAATATATATTATGAGGCATGGCTAGACCGCAGCCTGTCATGATCATGGTGAATATCATGAATCGCAGGTTCATGACTATAGGGCAAGGGAAGGTAGGTTCGGTGTTTAGTCAGTAAGAGTCAGCACCTCCCCAGGTAGCAGATGGTCAATTAGGATTTTGTAGATCCCAAAAAAAGTCTACGTCTGCCAGTAACCAATTAAATCAGACTAGTAACTGAGCACACAGTTATAGTTGTAAAACTGATGAATATTTACCTCCGCGAAAACGAGTTTGACGAATATTGGTAGAGAACAAGAGGAAATAGCATTGGATACCAATCGCCATTGGTAGTTTGATAGATCTCGTGCTGCCGAAGCCATCCACAGCCTGAAAAACACATAATTAATTGATTTGATTCCCTGGCAATCAGAAACTTAAGAAAAACTTTGCTCTACCTGCAAGCAATACCACAATAACTGTTGCTTACCAACCGGCAAAGAAGTGTTCAAACGTAAGCCCATAGTGTGTAGAAAAAAAGCAAACTCAGGACCTTTAGAAGAGGTTAACTTACTTCAGGACTTGCATGGCCAGATCTTCTCCCAGGGCTTTAACTTCCAAGAAGTTCTCTTCTGAGTCGATCATCCTCCGCAGCACGTCATACTCTTTGGACACCTCAGGATTGGCCTCCTCGCAGGCACAGGTCACGATTATCTGGAAATGTAGAGAATCGCGATAAAATAAAAGTAAAGCTGTCTGAAAGAGATCCAACTTAAAAGCTAGTGGAACAGCTGTTCAGTTCTGATATTAAAGGTTATACCTCTAATATCGACATTGTTTCGGCGTATTTTTACTAGATTTACCTTGTGTAAGAGATAGCGTGATTACCTTACAATTCTCTGGCAACCGAGTGGGTAACCATGAGACCTTGTTGTTCTCAGTACCAATGCCCGTGAGCTGGTCCACTGAGTCCAGGAAAAGGAGCAGAGGCTGCTGCTGTGTTGCCATCGTCAGGAGGTGCTTGAAGTGGGCAGTAAGTGGTACAAGGTCATCAGGGATTCCCTCGAAGGGTAGGGCAAAGTTGTAAGATATCTGGAAAAAGTTTTCATTGATAAGTTACATACATGTTATACTGCTAAACTCGAGGTTTTGTGTTCGGTTCTCAGGTCAAGCAACAAGTTATTGATTTCTTTTGTTTTTTTTTGTCAAATATTTAAACACTGTTGTAGAGTGACATTAATTATTAATACGCACATGATTACGAAAGTCAGAGGTGCATTCATTGGATTAGAACTCTAGGTATGCACTTAGCAGTCCATCGGTCATATCCCTGGGCTATTACTGCTTAGGTACCAGAACTTTACCAGTACTACTTACTAGAAGCAATTCTAAAGATTTTTTTGATAAAATGTCAAAGAGAAGCTACCTGCTGACAAATCGAAATGAGAACCGGTGTGAGAGCGCTGGAGTCAGGTGTTGTTCCCAAGAACCTTATCACGTTAGTAGGTCGGACTTCCGCAAACCATGTGTCCAGTGACATTGCTGCACTCTTCGCTAGAAGACTGGTCTTTCCACAACCACCTGGAGTGGAAAAATTTGGAGGTGTAGTGAAAGAAAGAAAAGAAGGAAACATTTATTTGGTCACAGCACGGAAGACACACTACAAAGTTACTGGTATGATAAATCTATGTAGATAAAAATTAATCACTAAAATGTGTTGCTAAGCGCAAAACTCGAGAACGGCTAAACCGATTTGCCTGATTTCTTTTTGGTCGTGTTTACGCCCGCCGGCTAGGTGGACTAACGACTTGCGAAAGGCAGCTGGCAGGGACTGGATGAAAAGATATCGGGCTCAGTGTCGTTGACTAAAAGACGCCTACGTCCAGCAGTAGATGAGTAGGGACTGATGATGATACGTACTCTTTTTAAATCAAAGCTTTCTAATCCAATTATTAATTTACCTTCTCCATACAACACCAACGGCTTGTCCGATTTGTTCTTCATATAATCTTCAATAAAGTCCAGGTCTGGTTCTCTTCCATGGAATACCTTCACAGAGTTGTTGCATGCGTGAAGATGCTGTAGTATCTCCGTGACTATCACACCTTGGGCACTGCTGTCTTCCTTGCGCATTGCTCTGAGACAGTAATAAATGGAACACTTTACTTAAAGCAGTTTGCTCCGTGGTCTTTATGAACTTGATATCCTGACCAGGGGCTAGCCGCCTTCATGAACCACGTCTTCAAAGATTAAGGAATTTACGGTAATGTGGACAACACAAAAGATCCCACTGGGTCGAAGTATTGCTGGCTATGCGAGCCTATAAACAAGATAAGATAAGAGCCCGGGGTTTATTTTAACCCGACTGCAATAGGGTTATGTGTTTGACCTGTATACATATGTATGTCCATTCCTATGTCCGTAACAATTCAATCGCTCAACGTATTTTGATAAATTATACGTCATTAGATTCTTGATGGCACGAGTGTATGAATTTCGGAAAATGTATACGAATGAACGAATAGCTTGTTATTGGTTCAGTCTTAATTTGTCTAAAATTATTTCTTTGCTTGTCCCGCCTGACTTTTTCTCAACGGATAAAGTCTGCCAACCCGTATTAAGCCAGCGTGGTGGACCCTAACTAACACCCGTGCCCCGAAGTCGGACAATAAACGGGTTGATGATGATTTACTTTATAATTCTAAATAAGTTTATGAACTAAACGTATGCATAGCAAATAGATTAGTTTTGAACTCACGCTGAATCATTTACATGTAAATTACTTTGAACCTATTCTGAATTTCATGATAAACACATGACATTTAACAGGCCTGCAAGCCTCTGAGATTTTCTTAACGATGTGTGCCTAAATCTCCTCATTCTGAGAAGAGAGTCATACCCAGCTGCAGGGAAATAAATGGGTCATATGTATGGAATTTGTGTGGAAACTTTGGAACTTACCACTGAGGTATTAACATATTTACCAACAGCGTATAGTTTCAGGTTTTGATGAAGCCGAGTTCAAACAGATGTATACTACACAAAATCACTTTTTATAAGATCGCGAAGAATCAGAGATAAACTTAAATACGTGACCTCTCGTCTCGACGTGGCACGCTTTACTGACAGCACCGCGAGAACCGCTTGGGGGCCGCTAGGGTCGGTGCGCTTGTTTGTGTGAGTGTGCCGTTTCGAGCATTCGAGGCAGTTTCCGAACTGTTTTCATATATTGACTGTGGTATAGTTAACAGCACTAATTGGTTATCAGAAATTTCAGACATTTAGCTGGCAGGGGAGGGTGTGGAAGAAACTCAGGCTGGAAAAGTATAGAATATGCTAACCTGTCAACAAGTTTCACGATGTTCTTGTAGAAGTGTGATATGAAATGTCCTAAGTACTCGCTGTGGGTTTCAGTGTCTAGACCCTCGCGACCGATCCACTCCACTGTGTACCTGTAATAACATGAATAACTCATGACTTCACGAGTAAGTAAATATACTCATTATTTGGGGAAATTTTACATAACACCATTAGAGAGATTCACAAACTAAGCAGAGCTTGTACTATGGCATGGGTTCTAGACCCAGACAAACATAAACACTTATGTTCATGGCAAAAATATCGTAGTCTTGTGGGAATCGAACCCTGACTTCGTGATCAGTACCTCAACCATGAGTTCTTTTGAATGGGTTTCGATAGGTTTTTTATCCATCGAAACGCTGTAATCTCATAGCAGATTTTAGTTCCTTAGGCGCTGCGAGGGTTTTCCATACAAATAATTTACGGCGTCGCTAGCGAGACTTGTGAGAAAAACTCATGGTCGAGGCACAGCAGTCCAGTACTCGAACCGTTAGCCAGATTATTCAAACCCTTTGATGGTAGGGTATGTTGGACTCATACCGACTAAAAACCCCACTTATCATCACTTTCCCACAGGAACATTCACCACGCCCATGACAGGAGACTATTGGAACCCTGTCTGATATCACATTTTGAATCTTTACTTCTGAATGTTGGTAGTCTCGATCTTATCCGGCAAGCGGACGTCTCTGAGGTCAGCCAGCAGCTTGGACGCCTCAGCATCCAGACTCCTATTGATAATGTCCACGAAGTTGCTAGCCTTCTTCAAGTTTTGGAGGTTGATGTTGTTGATGTACCGGACGTAAGCCAAGCAATGGTTCTTCGTGTTTTTTACGTTTAGAACACCATTTATGACTTCTCGTTCGGTTACTGGAAAGTGAAATGGTAATTAGGATGGTGGAGGTGGAGTTTCGTGGCGCACTTTGGAAGTCACTCAAAAGTGTATTCATCATCAACCAATATAAGATATCAGTAATATTAATAAATAAATAAATAAATATACTGTCCTACTGTTGGCTACGGGTCCTCTCTCAATATAAGAGGGATTAGGCTTCAGTCCACCACGCTGGCCTAATGCTTGCGGGTTGGAAGACTTCACAGGCCGTCGATAAAATCTCTTAAGCATGCATGATGCAGGTTTCCTCACGATGTTTTCCTTCACCGTTAAAGTGAGTAGTAATTATGCATATGATTTTGAAAAGTCAGAGCACCGTGCCTTGGATTTGAAATCGAGACCTTTGACTTGGCAGTCTAGAGGTCATACCCCTAGACTATCACTGCTTCGCTTCAGAAGTGGATTAAGTGGATAGAATTGCCCCAAATTTCAGTAGGGGTAGGCTGAGGTGTACTTATATATACCTACAGCTCGCCAGTATATTTAGAATAAACGAATGAATGTTTGGAGTATTTTTATGAGGTGATCGAACGGCCTACTCCGGGCCGGGATATAATACTCGCCGATGTGTTTCATAAAATGTTATATTACACTGGTACACGAAGTGAGGTACGAATACACTGTAATTAGCACGCGTGATGAGCGAAAATAATAACCAGTGGCGTAGTAAAATATGGCGGACCGTTACGAACTCTGCAACGCGACATGCGTGCGAGTCGATCAGAGGTCGGCAGCGGAAGAGAGTGAGCGAGCGGTCCGGCGGATGGGGCGTCCGTTCCGAACCATAGATTTTTACTCCAGTCTTGTCTCTGTCACTGTCTGTGGTTGTGCCACAAACAATTACCAAAACAGCACGACAATATTTTACGGACGTGCCGATACGCCACAAAAGATATTTGTTTGCTGAAGTAGAGGAGAGGTCAGGCATGGAACTCACCAGACATAAAGTAATTGTGCATGCAATCCTTGTCGATTTTGCCAGCGTTATAAAGCTGTAAGGAGGCCTTTCTGAACAGCTTCTGCATCTTGCCCAGGGTGTCCCACCATACCGCTTGATCCTCCGCTTGGAGTTTGGGTACCCTCTGGAAATTAAAAAAATCTTTTATATTTCTGTAACATAATAGTCAAAATAATTCACAAGATTGAAATTTGAATAAGAGCCCAAATGATGGCTTTTTATTGTTAGTAATACGGTACATTAATCTATCTCCTTGCCAAATTTTATTGAAAACTGTTCAGCGAAATAATAAGGTAATCGTCCAATAGACAGAGTAACTTTCATATTTGTATTTAATACTAGCTTCCCGCCAGGGGCTTCGCCCGCGAAGTCTTATAATTTTTCCCCCGTTTTTGCAAAATTTTTCATTACTACTCCGCTCCTTTTAGTGTTAGCGTGATGATGTATAGCCTATAGCCTTCCCCGATAAATGGGCTACCTAACACTGAAGTAATTTTTCATATCGGTCCAGTAGTTTCGGAGCCTATTCAATACAAACAAACAATCAAATCTTTCCTGTTTATAATATTAGTATAGAGTATAGATTTCGCTTTCATATATGTGTATAAAGATTTCGTTTAAGAACAGGCGAGTCACCTGACAGTAAGGAGTCATCATCGCCCATGTTCACCTGCAACACCAAAGGCGTTGCTGATGCTTTGCCTACCGACTCCAAAGCAACTGGGAGGTGGAACTGGCTCTCACGTGGAAAGTCATATACATACAAAGATGCTTTTGAGACAGACTCCAACGTTAGGTTAGTCACCAGCCAGTCAAACCCCAAGAGGTCCTACCAATAAGCAAGTCAGATCTCGGCTCTTAAGAGATGTCAATCCGAACAGTGAAGAATTGCATTGAGGTCGCCGGAGCTCCTTCTAAGGATGCACTGCGCTGGCAGCTAGAGGAATATTCCCATTCAAACTGTTGGCGTAGTGAATTCTCCATAAACCTCTAAAAGGTTATATCCCTGGCGTTGCAAGCGTCCATAGGCTATGGTAACCACTTACCATCAGGCGGGCTGTATGCTTGTGTGCCACCTGAGTGGTAAAAAAAAAATCTAACCAGTCAGCACATGGAGCTAAAATTTACCTTATTATTAAAATTGATCAATATAGAAGAGATGGGTTGGAGAACGGACACTGGAGGCACAGCGTTGGAGTCTTTCTTGTACCAGGTATCCATCAGGATCACGTCGACTCCCCCTGCCACCAGCTCATCCTTCAACATCTGCAGTTCTGAAGACAGTACGTACGTGGGGATTGGCCTGGAAAAGATATGATTTGGTAAAATAACTCTGTTCGACAGTTGAGCATCCTTACATACTAGGTCGCCAGAGCTCCTTCTAAGAAGCACTGCGCTGGCCGTACGAGGAATATTCCCTCAAACTGTCGGCGCAGTGAATCCTCCATAAGCCTCTAAGAGGTTTTTCGGGTTGGCAACGCGCGAGTGATACCCCTCGTGTTGCAAGCGTCCATAGGCCATGGTAACCGCTTACCATCAGGCGGGTCGTATGCTTGTTTGCCACCTTTGTGGTATAAAAAAAAAATTACGGCTTTCTCCCATTGGAGTATTGTCGTAGGCGGAGACTATACTAGATTTCCACTTGCTACGGTCCTGGCACACGACTTTCGTCTCATCTACACTCATGAACCCCCCCGTGCGAGCTCGTCAGTTTAGAATGCCCTTATCTAGGACTTTTTTGATCATCCTTACTTTGTCAAAATCAGTTGTACTATTTTATTTATATGAAAAGAATAAATTTAAGACAAGCAGATACTGCTCCGAACTCAAATAAATTGGGACAAGGACAGAGGCCTTAAAAAATACGACAACCAGTTCAGAGGATCTATGGCCATTTCACCAAAAGCCAAAGTAAATAAAATTACTTAAAGTTATAAAAATCTAGTTGGCGGGCCCGACACCCGACAAAAAATGTGAACAGCGTCATATTTACAACGGCGAGCGAGATCCGATACGATTTTTTCGGGGCATAGGGGGGTGCAAAACACCCGATTTTTTTTGTCGGCGCCGACACAAAATCGTTGTCGTTGTGAAGAGCTCATATAAAATACTCTGCCACTGAGCCATCCGATTAAAATCCGGGCCCGACAGCCGACAAGTGGGAACGGGCTCTTAAGGTTTAGGGTGACGTCAGCAACATCTATTGTTGACCTACCTACCAATCGATTGCTTAAACAAAACCATCTCGTAAATTTTTTTTCCATCACCATCTCGGAAAGACTATTTTTACTCTTCGATATCTGAGTGCAAAAGTCGTTTTTATCCTCTAGAGAGACAAAGTAAATTGAATTTAGAACATCGTGCTTTTACCCCCCTGGCGCCGAATTTATCATACAACTTTTTTTTTATTTGTTAAAAACTCGCTCAAAAATATTGATACATTAAAAAAATAATATTGATATATCGATGTATCGATATTTTTTCAACAAGCCTGCCGAAACTTTCTTGGTGTACTTTTTAAGTCACTAACACCAACATTACAATACCTAACAAAAATATTACACTCAAGTGTAGCAACGTTACTTTCAATTTCTCTAGTATTACATACCTACCAACTAATGTACACATTATGGAATGCAATAAAGTATTGAGTATTGAGTATTGAGTATTGAGTATTGAGTATTGAGTATTGAGTATTGAGTATTGAGTATTGAGTATTGAGTATTGAGTATTGAGTATTGAGTATTGAGTATTGAGTATTGAGTATTGAGTATTGAGTATTGAGTATTGAGTATTGAGTATTGAGTATTGAGTATTGAGTATTGAGTATTGAGTATTGAGTATTGAGTATTGAGTATTGAGTATTGAGTATTGAGTATTGAGTATTGCGTATTGAGTATTGAGTATTGAGTATTGAGTATTGAGTATTGAGTATTGAGTATTGAGTATTGAGTATTGGGTATTGAGTATTGAGTATTGAGTATTGAGTATTGAGTATTGAGTATTGAGTATTGAGTATTGAGTATTGAGTATTGAGTATTGAGTATTGAGTATTGAGTATTGAGTATTGAGTATTGAGTATTGAGTATTGAGTATTGAGTATTGAGTATTGAGTATTGAGTATTAAGTATTATTTGTTATAATTTAAATAATAGGTATTCTGTAAAACTTACCTATCATATAGTATTTAATACCTAAAATGAAATAAAAGTATCTTGTGGTTGTAAATGTTTTTTTTAGTCATTTCCTCGCTGAGGTGGGATGAAAAGTTACGTGTTGCACTCGAGTGCAAAGATTTTTCACCTTGTGCTCTTTTAATTCCCTCGCTGACGCTCAGCTCGCTCATTTATACACATACCTAACTACACTTGGTAATACCTGTATCCATATTTCTGTCCGAGGAACACTACGAAGTTGGGCCCCATGGAAAGACGCTGGCAGTTCTTGATCTCACGCATGCACAGTTCCGTGGTCATGTGATCGTCCGTTGCTTCGTCTCGAACCCCCCAGCGCATATCCACCACCTGGAGAGACCAGAGATATTTTTATAATTACGTTTATTCCTCTCCTTGTGGCATTTATTGGTGTATCATTGCGTTGCGCCTGTAAGGTAACACAACTTGTTGTTTTTTACATCAAACAAGCATTTATAAAACGCGAAATGACTAGTTGTACGGTTCCAAACAGTTGTTATTAAGCAGAAAAATCCGGTAAGAAACTATAGGCACTATTAAAATAATAAGAGCTTATACATTTTTTAATGGTGATAAACATAAGTGTTTGTTGTTTGATGGAGTCCTTCTTATGTATGTACAAAAAAAGTATACAAGTATTATTCATGCATTGTCTAGTACCCATAGTACAAGCTCTGCTTAGTTTGGGACTATATGGTGCTGTGTAAAATGTACCGAAATATAAAAAAAAACCTTCAAGTTGCTACTGAGAATTCATAGAGACATATTTTTTTTTATCTTAGATAGGCTTGCGCTTGACCACAACTCGCCTGATAATAATTTCTAAAACTAAGTATTGCTGTTGTCGGTATTAAAGTTCAATCAATATTCCAATCTCCAATATTTCCTCTTACTCTATGACCTTTTAGTTCAACAATCCCAAAATAGCTTCAACAAACACTGAGCATAGGAATTGTAAACATTTACAAAAAGCTTGCTGGCTAGGCACCCTCTCGGCTATTTCGGTGACGGAAAGGAACCCACGTGCAACCAGCTATAAATGTGATTTACGAAGCTGTTACTAGCTGTATAAGCTAAAAGTTATGATTGCTGTTGTTCTGAAACCAACAAGTACTTGGAAAAAAAAACGGACAAATGTGTGTAAGGCGAATATTCAGAGACGATGCTAAGCATAAACTTAGGCTTCCGTATGTCAAATTGTCATGAAAATTTGACATACGGAAGCATTACTTTACGCTTAGCATCGTCTCTGAATATTAGCCTCACTCACGCATCGAGGCTTCCGTGCTTGATAAGTACATAGAAGCTTGTTAAGAGCTGCGAGTGAACCCGCGGGGCACAGCTCGGTGATTTATATACAAGGTGGAGGGACATCGACGCACATCCGAATACCATGAGTTCAGTACATGATTCGGGAAATGAAACCTGCGTTGAAATTTTCCGTAACATTTTTCATCAATTTTTCATTTTTTTCTGAAATCTTTTTACTTGAACGTGTAAAAAGCGTTATTACTATCTACCCAAGTTAGATTTATAAATAAAAAATCATTATTTCATTTATTTCGGATCGAGCGCATTCACACATTCACCGCGGAGCATTATAATCGCGTTTTTAGCAATACACTGCGTGCTCAAAAATGTCAATATCTGTAATAACCGATCATTTTCTACATGATTAACCTAGGTCATTTTATTTTTGACCTTGAGTGAAACCTTGTGACGACGTTTGTGCGTCGATGTCCTTTCCACCTTGTATAACATAACATACCAACACGCGTCTTCCCTTAAGGGTTAGGCAGAAATGTACTGCTATACACAAGTCTATGAAAATGACACAAGCTTTCGACAAATCGGGCTGTCACTAATGTCATTTCCACACATTTTGTTTCTATTCGAATGCCAAATTTAAATTCCCATATATACTAGGGGACGAGCATTAAAGGAGCATTAAAGGGCACAAATCCAGACTCCGAGCTTAACTACACTTATTCCGACCCGGGAATCGATCCCAGGACATTAAGCGTAGCAGCCACGCTTAGAACCATTAGACTAACGTAGGTAGAAAGTATTATATAAATTTAAATACCAATTTCACATAAAAATATCCGTGAGTTCGAGATTATTACAGAACGGATCATCAAAGGACGGATTTAAGGGAGTGTTCTCCACATTTTTTAATAAAACAAGTACCTAGCTACCGACTTTATTTCCCCCGTGGATTTAGATTCTATGCAGCTTTCAATCTTCAAATCAAATCAAATACATTTATTTGTAAAACATAGGTTAGGTACAAATATTGTAATGATATATATATATATTTTTTTATACAACTAAAGTGGCAAACAAGCGTACGGCCCGCCTGATGGTAAGCGGTAACCATAGCCTATGGAGGCTTGCGACACCAGAGGTATCACTCGCGCGTTGCCGACCCGAAAAACCTCTTAGAGGTTTATGGAGGATTCACTGCGCCGACAGTTTGAGGGAATATTTCTCTTACTGCCAGCGCAGCGCATCCTTAGAAGGAGCTCTGGCGACCTTACTCACAGCAGGAACACAACACACAATAAAGTGTGTTATTTGGCTGCAGTTTTCTGTAAGGCAGAGGTACTTACCCAGATGGGCTGCTCCAGATTTGAGCCATTTATGGCTCTACTGTGCCCTACCTCTCTTAAAATATTAATAACTAGCTTCCCGCCAGCGGCTTCGCCCGCGTGGTCTTATAATTTTTTCCCCGTTTTTGCTACATTTTTCATTACTACTCCGCTCCTATTAGTCGTAGCGTGATGATATATAGCCTATGTTACTCGGGGATAATGTAGCTTTCCAAAGGTGAAAGAATTTTTTAAATCGGTCCAGTAGTTTCGGAGCCTATTCATTACAAACAAACAAACAAACAAACAAACAAACAAACAAACAAACAAACAAATCTTTCCTCTTTATAATATTAGTATAGATAATATTCTTATTACTAATTAAAATAGTGAGAAAATTTAATGACATACCATATTCAATCAATAAAATATAAAAAGTGGCTTCTAGAATAACTTACTAATATTATTTAACTTTAAGTACATATTTATTTTAGTTTTCAATCTTCAGCCAGTATTTTGTAGAAAAGATCAGAAACGCATCAGATATTTTCATATTTATCTTTGAGATAGCTATAAAAAATTCTACATTGCATAGAGAGAACCATAACGCCTGTATTCTCCTAAGTGTTAGGCAGAAATGTACACACACAGTTCACTAGTATGTTTAGGTCCTATGTAATAAAGGACGAATCTGGGCACAACTCCAAAGTCTGAGGTGGGAATTTCATAGACAAACTAACACTTTGCTCGACATGGCAATTGAACTCAGGGCCCAGGCATAGCAAACGCGTTTACAACCACTAGGCTCATAAGGCGTAAATTAAAATTAATGGGTAGTGATACTATCGGGAGGGGCTCGTGGCTAAGCTATAACTACGCTGATCAACCGATCTGCAACGTTAAGCTACGCTTACCGAAGTCAGTCTGTGGATGGGTGACCATTATTAACACTTCGAGACTCCTCCGTGCCTCGGAGAGAAAGTAAAGCCGTCGGTTCCGGTTGTCATACGAACACTTATGACAATCGTTAGTGTTAGTCAGAAGCCCAAAAAGCCTGACAACTAGTCTATCCTTCGAATATCGGTATTGCCCAGAAATTGGGTTGCGGAGGTCTGATGGCAGTCGCTCCGTGTAAAATACTGATATTCAGCCGCATCTGGTTAGACTGGAAGCCGACCCCAACATGGTTGGGAAAAGGCTAGGAGGATGATGGGTAGTGATAATATATTCACAATTGGTTTACTATCGATTATAAAATCGGTACCCAATAAATCGAGTGATATCGATTCGGGAAATAATCGTGGCGGTCGCCGTCGACGCTTGCCTCATACATTATTCATGGCTTTCATGTATATTTTAATGTATTTTCAGGGTATGGAGATGTGAAAAGCTTTGGTAGCTCGCTAGAAATCGGTTACACGCTTCTGTCGTATTAATCTAAATAAATTATTGAAACAATTTTTGTTCTTTAAAGAAAAATAAGTGTTGCAATTACAAAACACCCGGCTAAGGCAAAGTCAAAAAGGAAGGGTTAAAGGTTGGGGCTCGCCTGTGGAATGCATTGCCACTTAACATTAGAAATGCTCAAACACTGCCTATTTTCAAAAATCTTGTTAAAGAACACTACCTTTCTCTAATACCCCGGAATCCATAATCTGCATACGCACTTGCACTATCATTCACTCATTTCCTTTGTATTATTATCTTATGTATTTATTTATAATAATGTATATATGTATTTATACTCAATTTATATGTATGTATATATAGAATATACCTATTTATATTTTTCTGTTATTAGGTATTCATAATTATGTAACTAATTGTTTCAGTACACCACTACACTACCCACTGTTTAGTTCTTTTCTCCCAGTCCATCCAAAGGTTGTCTGGAAGAGATCGCCTTGCGCGATAAGACCGCCCATTGTACATTAGTCTAGTCCGATTTCCTTGTTTAATTGGTATTTTAATAATGGTGTACAATAAAGAGTTAATAAATAAAAAAATAAAATAAATAAATCTATACTAATATTATATAGCTGATGAGTTTGTTTGTTTGTTTGAACGCGTTAATCTCAGGAACTACTAGTCCGATTTGAAAAAATCTTTCACTGTTAGATAGCCCATTTATGGAAGGCTATAGGCTATATACCATCACGCTACGACCAATAAGAGCGGAGTATCAATTTAAAATGTTGCAAAAACGGGGAAAAATTCCACTTCTACGCGAACGAAGATGCGGGCAGAAGCTAGTGAATCTATATGGCATTTCTTAAATTTCTATGGATGATACATCTAAAAATGTGGGAGTCTGAATTTACTTTCAATTTTAATTATTATGGTGTCAAATAAATTTGTCACCATAGTAATTATAATTACATGAACGTAGATAAAGCTACAGAAGTATGCAAGAACCATAGCATGTGGCGTTCCATAGTTTCTGTCTACCTTTATGGGAAAATGGCGTGCTCTCAAAAGTATACATTATTATTCAAAGTTTTTTATTAGATACTGAGAACCTCCTTCTAATTTTGCATTCGGTCCAAAAAGGAGTATCTAATAATTATTTACTCTCACATTCTACATTTCCACAAGGAAAGTAAATATGAAAATGGGGTTACCCTTTTTCTATTTCAACAAGAAAGGTTGACCTTACCTCATTTCCTGATACCTTTCGAACCGCCCCAATGCTCAATATTAACATAAAAAACAGACTTACTCAATAACATCAATAGTAATAACAGAAAAAAATATCGTGTTGTTACACATAAAACTTTCAATTTTGGGTTATTTTGTGAATTGTTTACATACATATATTTACGCCCTTTGCCCATAGGGGTAGGCAGAACTACAGAACACCACTTGCTTACGAATCTTGCATACATCTTGTCATAGAAGATATTTTGTCATCTAGTCTAATATATATTCATATTGAAATGTATAAATCATGTCACACGTACTATGACTTGGGGGGCTAGACAAGTTGCATTTTGACATTCGAATCAACAAACAAAATGTATGTAAGTGACATTAGTGACAGCCCGATTTGCCGAAAGCTTGTGTAATTTCAACACATTTTGTTTGCGGATTCGAATGTCAAAATGCAACTTGTCTAGCCCCCTTGAAGATTTTCCTAGAAAATGGGAGGCAATATTATTATGAACATGTCTTTGTGGTCTGGATCTATTTTAATTTTAATTTTTAAATAGTAATTTACTTTAATTTTTAAATAGTAATTTACTTTCACGTTAGTCTAATGGTCGTTAGTGCAATTGCTACAGAAGTTCATTATTTTAAAATTTTGATTATATTTCCTGGAGCAGCCCATCTGGGGAAGTACCTCCACCTTACAGAAAACTGCAGCCCAAATAACACACTTTATTGTGTGTTGTGTACCTGCAGTGAGTAAGGTCGCCAGAGCTCCTTTTAAGGATGCGCTGCGCTGGCAGTAAGAGGAATATTCCCACAAACTGTCGGCGCAGTGAATCCTCCATAAACCTCTAAGAGGTTTTTCGGGTCGGCAACGCGCGAGTGATACCCCTTGTGTTGCAAGCATCCATAGGCTATGGTAACCGCTTACCATCAGGAGGGCCGTATGCTTGTTTGCCACCTTAGTGGCATAATTTTTTTTAAATAAAGTCCGAGTTCGATACACATGTAGAACAAAATATTAGTAGATTTTCAGATAAGAAAGTACCAGCGTTTGGATTCTCGCCGTCTATTACACGGGACCTAAACTTACCGATAAACTGTGGGTGTACATTAGTACACCTCTGCCTTACCCTTTAGGGAATACAGTTGTAATGTTACGTTATGTTATAAACTTTAATTTATTTAACTGAATCACACAGCATCCGCTAAAGCTTCTCCTTAATTCGGTATATAGATTTGAATAAACGGAAGACATCAATTTTTATAGTATCTTAAGAAAAATAATCGTTTCAAACGACGTTCTTGGAAAATCTCTGTATTTCATTCACTTTAGAAGTTTTTATTTCTTTTCAAATTCTATTTGATAAAGTCAGGAAAGGGATGTAGGTACCTACCTACCTGTGTTGTCATTTCGTTGAATCGGCAATCGTGTTTAGAAAAAATATTTTTTAGGTGAACGGTAGTCTTTCACTACCTCGTTGGTCTAGTGGTCCCAAGCGCGACTGCTACGCTAAAGGGTCCTGGTATCGATTCCCGAGTCGAGTAGTGTTGTTGGGTTTTCTGTGAAATTCCCAGTAGCAGATCGGTGTCTGGATTTGTGCCCGGTACCTATTTACATCGGCAGTCGCTGGGTGTACATTAGTACACCTCTGCCCAACCCTTCGGGGAATACAGGTGTGAAGGTATTTTTGTTGTAGAGTTTCACAATACAGATTCAAATATTAAAATTACAACAATTTATTTCCTTGTTTTAAATGTAGGTACGTAAGCTACGTATTTATCAATTTACTAGCTTTTTGCCCGCGACTTCGTCCGCGTGGAATAGTTACTTTGTTCCATATGAACTTTCATCCCCTATTTCACACCTACATAGGTCGAAATTTATTAATTATTTTGCCCGCGGCTTCGCTCGGGTTAAGAAGTATTATAAGGTATATTTTTGCGGCTTTAGTTTTGTTTAGCGTGTGTAAAAATCTGAAACAAACTAATACATTTACATCCTCCATCATCCCTTATTTTATCCCCATGGGGGTTGAATTTATCAAAATCTTATTTAAGCGGACGTCTTCATCATATCTTTAATTTCTGTTCAATCAGTTGAAAATCGAAGAAGATTTATACAAACTTTCATCCCCTATTTTATCCCCTTAGGGGTGGAATTTATCAAAATCTTTTCTTAGAGGATGCCTACGTCATAGTAGCTATATGCATGCAAAGTCTCAGCCCGATCAGTTTAAAATTGACAAAGTTTCATACAAACTTTCATCCCCTATTTTATCCCCTTGGGGGTAGAATTTATCAAAATCCTTTCTTAGCGGATGCCTGCGTCATAACTTCTACCTGCATGCCAAATTTCAGCCCGATCCCTCTAGTGGTTTGGGCTGTGCGTTGATAGATCACTATGTCAGTCAGTCAGTCACCTTTGAGTTTTATATATTTAGATAATTGATATTAAAATTGACGAATTTATTTATCCAATCACTTTGAATATTATTGGATAATATTTGATAACTTCATCAAATAGGTAGACGGTGAATACTATTCGGACAACTGTCAAAGTTTGACCAAACCTTGGACGAAGACATTTGGCCAAAAAAAACCGACTTCAAGCGCTTCCGAGCCGATGGTAACCAAAGGTGGTCACCGAAATCGGCTCAAATGATGTAACGAAGACACACTTATTGGATAACATACCCTGGGGGGCTAGACAAGTTGCATTTTGACATTCGAATCGATAAACAAAATGTATGGAAATGACATTAGCGACAGCCCAATTTGTCGAAAGCTAGTGTCATTTCCATACATTTTGTTTGTTGATTCGAATGTCAAAATGCAACTTGTCTAGCCCCCCTGTATTACGCTGGTTAAAACTAGTCGTACTTTTTTTAATGTTGACTGGGGGATGAGAATAAATCTTTTAATTTAAAAAAATCACGCCATTTTGGCATATTATCTGTTTTGTAATGGTTTCATAGTAAAAACTGTCAATGTCAGTTTCGGAATGTCAAACGCACGCGATTACGGCAGATTATTATCGGTTTCCTAATGATTTTATGGTAAAAACCAGTAAAAACTATCAACTTGACAGCTGTCATGATCAGCTGTACCTCTGGTACAAATTTGGGCTGAGTTGTATAGGGCTTCTGATGACTTCCTTTGGGCTGAGTTGATGCCGTATTTATGAACGTACCTGAAACTCCAAGCCATGCTTCTCCCGGCAATAATCCTTGATGCGAGGGTAACATTTGGCCATGAGCGTATTTCTTTCCATTGTGGTATCTGAAACGTAATACAAATATATATTATTTGTATCTTCTGTATATTTTAAAAGTAAAAGGAACTGGCTGACTGATGTATCAACGTACAGCTCAAACCACTGAACAGATTGGGTTGAAATTTGGCGCACCGATAGATATTATTTTTCCAGCACAGTAGGTGCACTTTGCTGAACCCTCGGGAAATACCAATTATTTCCATTTATTTCAGGCAACAAGGCCCATATAAAAATATATAATACAATACTTATAAAAATAACAAAATATAAAATACTATAACATACATATAACAATAAATCTAACACTATTTCACACTTATGGTCGGTGTGTGTTGTACGCTAGGTAAGCGCCGGAAAACTACCCCTTTCGGCCAAAACTCCTCCTTCATGAAGGTCGACAGATGTTCAGTCGGAACTCTAACCACAAAGGACTTGAAGTTCACGTTGTGTCTAGAGTCTAACCGTTCGACCCTCAGAGTGAAATTGCTCTTAACTGCAATATACTCTACGACCTCTTCGGCCTTCGTGGAGTAATGCAATCTGGACACCAATATTACCAATATTAGGTAGGTATATTTATTACATGTAGGTTTACTAATTGCATTTATCAACATCTTACTTATCAACCATCTTCCTCAAAAACCCAGCAAAAGTAGGTCAAGCTAAATTTAATTTTCGTTAATCGATAACCACTATCAGATAAAATGGCGTTAATTAAAAGTTGTTCATTTCGACCCCCTCGCTACCCCCCCCACCTCCCACTAGGACTGTTTAAACTGCAGCTGATCACGAATGGAAGCCGAGGTGGAAACTTCAACCGTATTATAAAATAAACTGTTTAAGTTTATTAAGTTTTGCGCAGAATGCAGTTACTCGTAGATAAGTACCTACAGTTATCGCTAAACTTATTGTCCGTGTTGAAGTTGGCACGAGCTAACTTTAACCCGGCCGTAAAAATCGGAGAAAAAAAATTTAAAACTACAGCCTACGACATGAGCGTTCGTTTTTATTTATTACACTCTAATATTTTTCTTTCTCCGGTTTTTACGGCCCGGTTAAAGTTAGCTTGTGCCAACTTCAACCCGGACAATAAGTTTGGTGACAACTGTAATATCTATGCTTTCTATTTGGATAAACTAGGAAGATTTCGAGTTGGTGAGCAGGACTATCGTTGGCTTAGCGGTCTTAGCGTCTGGTTTACCGAACCAGAAGACGCAGGTTCAATTACTGCCTGCCAGTCGATTTTTTCTGACATTAAATTATCTTGTAATCTTAGTATTAAAAATACTAAAAAAAATGCATAAAGATAGTTAATAGGTAAGGTGGCATCATACAACATAGAAGTACCTGTTAAGTTAGTCGTGTCAGTTATGAAGCATTCACAACAGATGTCGCTACGTCACCTTAAGACGTAAGTTTAGAATATGAGGGTAGCGGTCATAGCGTCTGGTGTACTGAACCAGAAGACGCAGGTTCAATTCCTGCCTGCCAGCCGATTTTTACTTCATTAAAATAACTACCTAGTCTAATTTTCGAATATTGTTATTGTACAGAAATTGGAATGCGAAGGTCTGATAGCAGTCGCTTCCTATAAAATACTGATATTCAGCCGGATCTGGACAGACTGGAAGCCGACCCCAACATAGTTAAGAAAAGGCTCGGAAGATAAAATGTTATTAGATTACTGTGCGGTCTGTGAAAAATCAAGCAACAATATAACCAAGTACCAATAAAACTATTACGATTTTAGTGTAATCCTTTGCAGTTGGTTGCGTTAAATGCGCTTGAACTACCGACTTCAGGAAGAGCAATAACTGCGTTGTAAACCGTTACTTGGAATAGATATTTATAAGTACAACGTTCAGGTGATGGCAAATAAGATGGTTCTTGCTTAACCATCGACAAATGTGCAAAAGCCATGTCTTTTGGCATATATACATGAATACATGCACGCAAGCTCTGTACAAAACAAAAAACACAAACATATAGACAACAAAGTCCCTCCCGCAGTTTATAAGCTGATCTTTTAAACTACGCAACGAATTTTAATGCAATGTTCAGCAATAGATAGAGGGATTTTGAAGAAGGTTTATTATATGTAGTATACATACATAGCACAGTCAACATTACACTGAATTTGTGTTTGCGAAAATAGCTGGGACATTTTACACAGCACCATCTAATCCCAAACTAAACAGAACTTGTACTATGGGTACTAGACAATGGATATAGGTAATACTTATATACTTTTTTTTTAATAACACCCAGCAAACACAAACACTTATGTTCATCACATAAATATTTGTGTCCTGTGGCAATTGAACCCACGACCTCATGATCAGCAGACTGGTACTCGAACCACTAGACCACACACGTCAAAATAAAATGTGTGAATGCATACACTATTTTGCATTCTGCGCGGTCCGTCAACTTCAGGGCAGCCAAAAAGATTGACAACTATGTGTAGGTTACCTTCCCATAGTACAGTAAGCTCTGCTTATATTGGGAATCGAACCAGACTACAGACGACATCTAAATTCTTACCTGTGAACGTGGAACTGGTGAAAATGCGAACGATCTTGGAGCTGACTGGTGGCAGCAGCTTCAGGGAGCCGCTGAAGATCAGGTCTACTGTCCGGTCATCCATGGTTGAGGAGTTGGTAAACTATACCTAAAATAAAACCAACCGGTATATTTATGTCTCATAAAATAAGGGGTGAGGTTTAGGAAATTCATAGAAAAACCCAAACTTGCTTGACCTGGGAATTGTACCCAGGACCTTAAGCGTAGCAGTTACATTTAGAACCACTAGGCTATTGAGGTAGTAATAAAACTGTACAACCTCTTTGGAGTAGGTATACCTGGTGTTGGTAGTTTAAAGTTTTTTAATTTAACCCGGTGCCTGCTAATAGTAAGTTCGGTCAGGATTGTTAACCGCCTTAAAAGAATGAGGTATTTTCTTTCAACCTATTTCAAATTATGCTTTATCTTCTTTTTAGTTCTTCTCTGTGGAACAATCGCCACTATTCTCTATCTTCTGCCTTCGGTTTTACCTGTTGATGCGACTCACTCCAATTTTACTTTCTAGTATGTCTATAAGCAGTCCTGGATTTCTCAATAGGCCGTATAGGCCGCGGCCTAGGGGGGCAGCGTCCTAGGGGCGGCAGCGTCCTAGGGGCGGCAGCGTCCTAGGGGCGGCAGCGTCCTAGGGGCGGCAGCGTCCTAGGGGCGGCAGATTTCAGAGGGCGCTCACTCGATTTCAAAGGATAAAGGTCAAACAAACACTGGTTTTCTCATGGTTTCTTATAATAATACGATAAATCCCTATATAAACTCATTCCTATCGAAAATTATGAATTCTATTTACCTACCTAATTGTTATTATATGTCTATCCTTCTCTGTCTGCTTATCTAATAATATATATTTCCTAGTTGGTCGTTCTGTCGATTGGTCCTAAAGACACATCACAAAAATGTTTGAAGTCCATTAAATTTTCCTAAAATGTTCATAATAATATCGTGACCAGAAGAAATATAACATCTTTAGTGAAAGCTATAGTTTTATTGGAGAATTATGTAATGAAGGGAGCCTCGAATTATAGCCCTATTTTAATAATTTATGAACCTACAAATTATTGGCCTATTTTGAAGTAAGTAAGACTTTGATGAAATACAATGTATTCTGCAATTATCCGTTTGGATTTAGACTTACTAAATACGGCTATAATTCGAGGTTCCTCTTTTCGAGGTTACCGTTACGAAGACAATCGGTGGTTGGCCACCATCATACCATCATACCATATCTTTTAACTGGCAGCCACTAAGAATTTTTAATGTCGATATTGGCAGTTTAGATATGCACAATAAATGTCTTTAAACACAATAATTATGTACGCGAGAGAATTATGCAATATTTTTATGCCATGTCATGTCATTCTCTCATGATCATGAAACATTATTCCAAATTAAGGCGTCTTTAATTAATTAATTAGACAGCCTGTTTTGAATTTCCTAGTTTAAAAGTTCTTCTTATAATTTCGAGGTACTTAATGTAAAGTCACTTCAATGGCGTTATGGGTGGCCGTCTCCAAAGAGATGGACCGACGACCTGGTGAAGGTTGCTGGGAGTCATTGGATGCAGGCATACGACCGGTCCTGGTGGTAGTCTATGAGGGGGCCTTTGTTCAGCTCAGTAATGGACTTCTTTTGGCTGATAATGATGGGTGGCCGCTCCTTATCGTAAAATACTATCTAAGAAGAGCCTAGGTAGGTAGTAGTCTGAGATAGTTCAATCAAAAATGCATTTCACCAAGTAAAATAAACAAGGCAATTTCCTCGAGTTATTTGAGCTAGATAAAACAACACTAAAGATAAAATAAAAAGATTTGGCTTTCCGCTCACAGGGGCATTTAATTCAGTTACCGATATGTTATCTGTGGCGATAGCGGCGGCCATTGATGTCCACCCATTATTGACCGGCTGATAACCCTGGCATGGTCATGTAATACCCAAGTGTTGGTTAGTCATCTTTATGGAAAGATTACATACATATATTTATCTGAATACGGACTGGTCTCCTCAAAGCCGCAATGGCCTTTTGAAGAAAAATCTTCAAAAGGCCTTTCTCAGATATATCCCTGCTTTGTGACACTCACATAACTATATAAAGTTAACTTTAAAAGAGGCCATACAAGGTGGAAGGGACATCGACACAAACGTCGTGACAAGGTTTCACTCAAGGTCAAAAATAAAATGACCTAGGTCATTGATGTAGAAAATGATCGGTTATTACAGATATTGAAATTTTTGAGCGCGCAGTGTATTGCTAAAAACGCGATCATAACGCTCCGCAGTGAATATTATCGCGCGCACGATCCGAAATAAATGAAATAATGATTTTTTAATTATAAATCTACTTTGGGTAGATAGAAATAATGTTTTTTTACACGTTCAAGTAAAAAAAGCTGCAGCAAAAATTTGTAAAATTGATGAAAAAAGGTACGGAAAATTTCAACGCAGGGGTCCTGAATCATGTACTGAACTCATGGTATTCGGATGTACGTCGATGTCCCTTCCACCTTTTATAAGATTCTCTGAGTTTGATTCAGCGTTTCTTCTCAGAGGTCGTCAGGGACTGGATAGGGAAACCCGAAGATCGTACTCTGTGGCGTTCACTAGGAGAGTTCTATATCCAGCAGTAGACGATGACAGGCGGATGATGATACATACATAGCTTTACGCCTGTTTCCCACTGGAGTAGGCAGAGCCTATAGATTTCCACTTAGGGTAACTTGCCTTTTTTAAGAACGTCCACAATTTGGTTATGGTACGTTCGCTGATGTCGACTCCTCCCAACTCTACCATTCGTTGTTACTCGCCATGTCCGTATACTGGTTTCAAATTTGACAACTAAAGCGATCTATTCACGTGGCATATGGCAAGTGAATTGGTTACCATGGTGGTATGGCTAAAGTCAGAAGCAGTATGTATGCAGGAATGTAAGACCGTGACAGGCGTCACAAATGCATCAGTGTCCGCTGGTATTTCTGCTTGCCTCGTAAACGCAATGGAGCGTGAACATCTTCCCGGTACCACGTCGATAAAACAGAATATCTGTAGTTTCCTGTTAGTCTAAACATGTGCGACATGATATAATTTTGCCGTCGTTTATCTCGTGCCGAAACTATGCTATAGACGAGATTGTCATCATCATAAATATATTAGTCAGAAAGTATCCACTGCTGATCAAAATTCCCACCTAGAGACTTCCACGAGGACCAGTCAAATGAAGCCTGAATTTACCAAGAAAGGAGAACCAAAGGAGAAGGCGACATTAAGGAAACATAAAATAACCAAAAGAATTAGCTGAAGTGGCATTGGGCATGGCACATTGCTTGCAGAACTGATGGCCGTTTTAACAGAAAGGTTCCCGACAAAATTCGCTGTTGTCATAGAAGATATAGGACTGCTGGGAGTCGTTGGATGCAGGCAGCATACCGCCGGTGCCTGTGGAAGTCAAAGGGAGGCCTTTGTTCAGCAGTGGTCCTCTTTTGAATGATGTAAGTGTACATCTACACTGTCAAGCTACACAATAACTGACTCATGCGTGACGTCACTAGGGACTGGTCAAAGGTGTTGGACTACTCAAGGCCAATATATGGCGCTTTCTTCAAAATATCTTTTCAGATATTTCCCTATATTGTTACACTTGCATATTTGATACTACTACTCTGGACTTTAAAAGAGACTACGATTCTCTGAGATCTGAATGACAGTGGAGAATTGGAAAAATGAGGAAAAGGACACGGGGTCAAAAGTAGTTCAATATTCATCCCTCCGAACATTTGACAGACGTGTTCGCCATACACAAAAACACTAACGCCATCATTATTAGTATCGCATGACGTTTTTTTTAGCCGATCGCGAACTAGTTTACTTCGGTTTAGAGGAGACCATTTTGGGCCAAGCTGTCATTATGACATGCTGTCGCCCAGTCCTTACGCAGTAAGCCAAGCTATAGTAGTGCTATTGACCTTGCGATAATTTTCTTTGGAACGAATTTGAAATACAACTTTGTTCAATTTAATATCTCCAAAAGTACCAGGAACATTTTTTTTTCTTGCTTATATCGATATATTTATCTCTTCGACCTTTCGATCTTGCTTATAGCTTATGGTTAGTTGAAGCTAATTTTGAAAAAAAAAAACACGATTTCATTATATTTATCACACTTGACTTTGTTCTACGACAGCGTCGAATATAAGTTTATGGAAACCACCAACAAAACTCTAGTAAATAACTCCAAACCAAGTCTCCAAGTCCCCAAACGGTCATTCATATTTTCGAGCCCCGAAAATATCATTTAAAAGCTATAAAGTAACATATTTAGCTTCGGTTGCCATCGTAAAGCGTCGGCCGATAGCCCGCCATAATTATTTTACGAGTTACAAATTAGTATTTTGCGGTGTGCATTTCCTGCAATGCTCCTTATGTGGCGCGTTTGATTTTTATTGGGATTTCAACCATATGTTCTTTAGGAAGAAGAGGAATAATCTGGTTCAGTTCAGATCAATGGCAACTATGATGAGAATGACTGTAAAGCGATATAATTTTATTATTCACTAGCGACCCGCAACCTGCAATCAAAGCGACCCTTGCCACTGACGATACTGTGGAAGTGGCGAAGTTTTGGGCACATCAAATTTTTTTTTTTTTAAATGTACCATCGACACGAAGAAGAAGACTAGCGACTTTTATAATATTTTTATAATTAATTTAAAAAATAAATCTTACATACAAACCTTGTCCTGATAATAATGAACAGAGCAAAAAAAGAATTATCCGATTTGGTGCAGTTATTTGGAAGTTATGGTTGTACAAACATTTCGGAGATTCATGCTTATAATTTTTGAAGGATAAGGCAGTGGTGGACTATGACGACGAGACTCTGATGTAGACGAGGCTATTGCCAGCCACTGGCTGGGCACAAATTCAAACTCCAAGTTGCTGCAATACCTTGGCAGTCCAGTTGCCAATCACTAAGCCATCACTGCTTTTGCTTTTTGCTTAGTAACTGTGCAAAATTATCAGAACAACGGAAATCTCTGTATTTGATAAAACTGAGCAGTTTTTGATGAGTTCCCAGAAATACTTTATGACGTACTGATAAAGTAATATAATGAAACTTTGATTAAATATTAATGGTTCATTTCTGACATCAGGATTATAGGGGTTAAGATATGAAAGAAGTATAGTGCGACAAGTTTTTATGTAGATGACTTTTTTTTTACTAATTTTCGCGAGTCTTTTGATCCATAACGAAAACTTAAGTACATAATCTTCCCATTATTGCCGTGTATATTTTTTAGGAATCGCTTAGTTTTGATAATACAGAAGATTGAAGATGTTAACGGACAAAACATTTTTTCTTCAAATTTTTTACGTAAATTAAATAATGTAACACAAAAAACCTTCTTTTTTACTTAGCAAAGAAGGCTTATGAAATTACAAAATGCAATGAATGTACGCGTGGCAAAAATTAAAAGCTTTTTCACATCAATAATTTGATTCTCATTGGCTATTTCAATGAATGTATGACCATACTAGCTTTGCTCGCTATCCCAAGGGAACCATACATTTTACCGGGATAAAAAGTAGCCTATGTGCTATTCCAGACTATGTTCTATCTCTTTGCTAAATTTCATCCAGATCAGTTCCGTAGTTTTTGCGTGAAAGAGTAACAAACTTCCATCCATACATACATACAAACTTCCACATTTATAATATTAGGATTTGACGTATGCGTAGTTTATACAAGGTCTTCCTTATGGAACAAAACTGTCTGTGTTCCCAGGTGAATCAAAATGCCTATTCAGCCCTAGCTGTAGCCTATTCCGGCTACTATTTCTAGGCAAAGCGCCTATTGAAGGCAGGCCTACGCCCACTATTCATTCAGTCATAGAAAGTCAAGCCAAAGAAAGCTGAAAGTCAACCTGACGTTGACAATGTCAAACTGAAGTCTCCATGCTTTATGCTTTCGTGCTGGCATCAGCTGACATTGACCGTGGCTTTGGATGTCAGAATCGCGATACATGTCATCTTGCACACGAAGTTTGACGAAAAGAGTTCAATGTCGACAGAGAACTAACTATATTATTTAAGTAGGTAAGTATTTCAGAAATAGAAGCCAACATTTTATAATTTTTGTATGTTTATCTTGGCCGTTTGTCTGTGTGTATGAGCAAAAAGATGGAGGTCTAACTCAAATTCTGGTACATGTTTCATTTCGATACACCGCCTAAAAATTGAAACAATAATAATACTTACATAATTGTTTTTGTCTCAGTAATCCTTTAAAATGCAATTGAAACCAGAGACAACAATTTATATAAGTTGAAAGGTCTGTCTTACATTGGTTAGTGTTTAAAGCCTATAGGACCAACCCGGACAGAAGGACCAAACTGGCCTCACAATTTGAGAAGTAAATACATCTGAAATATTTAACATCACGTAGAATCCTAAATTATTATGTAACACAGATAGTAACCAACACTACTTCAAGCTTATATAACTAGTTACACACTTAAATACCTAGAAATTAACTCACCTAGTGTAGTGCAAAACTTTAATCAATACATCGGAAGGTCACGATCAAGCCGATCAGCTTTCACTTTTAAAACGATTCTTGCATCGATACGAGTACTCGAATAAAAGCACCAAGGATCTAATTTGAAACCTTTTGTTCTTGTTCTAGAATTCGAAATTCTAATTTGAATTTAAACGCGTGGTATCCAATAGGAATATTTTGAGGCACTGATATGTAGTTCACGGTTATGAAGACTTGTTATCCCGTTGCTTAGCAACCCATTGCCTGCGATTGGCGGTTAAAAAGATTTGACGTCAACAACGAAGGGTGTAGTGTTAAATTATTGACTTAGATTTCAATAGATGCTATCTTTATGTCCGTACTTTATAAGGTTTATGGTAGCAAAAATTCGTGCCCACTGTGCGGGTGTCATAAAATACGATGAAGGAACTAGACAATTTATGCGAAACATTATTGGGTTAATAATCAGTCTTCTATATAAATACAAGTGCCAAGTATCGGGTGATTCGCAGTGTAAGGTTCTGTAGTTTCTGTTATAGTTTTCCTTTTCCTTTTTAATATGTTTTTTTTTCATAAAGGTACCATGTTGACGTGGGCTACTCTAATAAACATTAGCACTTTGAAGCTTAATATTTTGCAAACGGATCTCTGATTCAATGGTTATCGAAAAGAAGAAGTTCTTGTCATAGACATGCTTATTTTATGTAAAATAGGGATTGGTCTAATACAGAGTTTCCTAAAGTGTGGGGTACTAAGGAATATTGGCTAGGACTTGGTCCGGGAAAATTGGGTTTTGTTTAATTATAGTTATTCTCTTTTTTCCTTTATGAAAGCCAAGGGGGTTTCCTTTATGAAAGCCAAGGGGGTAAGTCCTAAGTTATGAAGTTTAGCTCGTGGTCTAGTAACAACAATAGCTTATATTTTTAACCCCTGACGCAAAAATGACGGGGTGTTATAAGTTTGACGTGTGTGTGTGTGTCTGTTTGTCTGTGGCATCGTAGCTCCCGAAAGGATGAACCGATTTTGGTTTTGTTCTTTTTATTTGAAAGGTGAATAAGTCGGGAGTGTTCTTAGCTATGTTTGTTGAAAATCTGTCCAAGATGGCCGCTGCCACAAAATGGCAAATTACATTTCGTGTCGGGGTTTTTTAAATTTTTAATTTAGGTTAGGTTATTAATTTAAATATTGTTGCTTGCGTTTGACCAAACCATGATGATGCAACAAACTATCGTTGGCTTATCTACACCCATGACATCCCTACGATGTTTGTTTTCTTGCTGACTGACGTCACGATCAATGCCTAACTACCTAACAATGATAAATATCACAAAAAGCAATCCATTAGTAACAGTGTATGCATGCCGCACCTTAACGCGACCGTTGGGTGGAGCTGAGCGACGGTGCAAGCTACAAGCGGTAGCGGGGTTAAGATGGCTACATTGTACTAATTTGATAATATTAATTGTATACATAAATATTAGGCATACGAACCAAATTCTAGCGCTTAGCAGAAACAATTTGACAGACACTGCTGCCTTAACAAGCACATGTTCAATCTAAGGCTGAGCGATACGGTTACCTGTCGACGCTGTGAGGAGGCTGATGAAACGCCACTTCACCTGCTAGGGAAATGTGGATCGCTAATACACAAGCGCAGTGCATCTAGGGAAACACACTCTAAGCCCTGATGAAATAAAGGAGCTTACCCCTAAGCAAATCCTGCAGTTTGTGTCAGCCGCAGGATTTAGTGGTGAACTCTAAACTTCATCAAACGGCGATCACAATAGACCCATCAGGGTCGATGTGATACAATAGCCGCGAACAACATAATAAAAAAAAAACATAAATATTTGCACAGCATAGTAATTGTAATGGTAGAATGTATGTGCCACTAGAATTTAAGATCATACTTTGTACAACTACATTCTAGCAAATAAATGAATTTGAATTTGAATTTACGCTTGTTTTCTCTTGTCTATTCATCATAATCATCGTTATCAACATATTAATTGTCTCAGTGCTGGGAACGGGTCTCTTCTCAGTATAAGAGGGGTTAGGTTATAGTCCACCACGCTGGCCTAATGCGAGTTGGCAGAATTCACATGCCATCGAGGAAATCTCTCAGGCACGCAGGCTTCCTCACGATGTTTTTCTTCACCGCTAAAGCGAGTGATAATTACGAACGTGATTTCGAAAAGTCAGAGAGTCAGCCTTTGATTCAAACTCAAGACCTTGGACTATCACTGGCTATCACTGTTATTTATTTATTTATTTAACTAATTACTACGGATCCATCAATACAGAAACTAAAAATAATAATATAAAATAATAATATTGATTAAGTAGTTTTGTGCCTGACTATAATACTGCTGGAGCATAACATTATGCCTGTATTCCCCGAAAGGGTTAGGCAGAGTTCGGTATCTATGTTTAGGTCTAATGTATTAAAAGGAGAGCCTGCCAAAGCTCCGAGGTACTATTAAAAATTTACAGTAAAACCCAACAACACTGGTCGACCCGGGAATCGAACTCAGGACCTCTAGTCTATTGGACAACAACGGGCTAATAACAATACTTCTGCTAAAACTTTCTGAAATACAGGTATGACGTTACAAACATGAGTTATTTCTTCAACATTTAAGCTGTTCTATTCAACCAACCGTCTATACCTAGTATTTATAGCACAAATAACGATGTCCTCTGTCCCTCATACAGTTCTAGGTCATCCTAACAAAGAGACAGAACACTAGACTAATCAATTACTTTGTAGTTCGCACCACACCCAGTCTGTGGGTGCAGCAATGTCAGGGCTTGAAATGGGAGAGGCAGCGTCATTCATGTGTTTGTTTTTGTATATATCTACATGCATGCACGATTTTTATATTTATGTTTGAATCCATATGCCATCACACCTGTATTCCCCGAAAGATTAGGCAGAGGTGTTCTACTGTGAATATACTGCCCATTGATTGGACCCTTAGTTTTAATTTAAAAAAATGCTTTGGTTTTTAATTTGGTGTACATACAATAAAGCATATTCTTATTCATATTCTATTCTATCCACAGTTCGCCGGTATGCTTAGGATCCACGTAAAAGGGGCACAAACCCAGACTGAGCTGCTACTGGGAATTTTACAGAAAACGCCACATAGGACCCTGGATCAATCATTATGTTTATGTTATATTATAAATCTATGAGTAGTCCTGTGATTACAATTTTACTTACAGATTATTCAGTGTATTTTAAGTCATAAATGATTAGTTGAATTCAGATTACGGTTAAGATATTATATACACAAAAACATGATGCACGAAGGTACTGTAAGAGGTCATAAGTCCATTATCATGTCAAGGATCGCTTTTTTTCCGACTACATAATTATGAAAGAATACGATATACGAGATCATATAAGTATGCAAAATGTTTGTTATAGAAAAAGGTCGTAACTGAAACTTGTTTCATGCGATAGACTTGTAGAAATGTTAATGAACTTATGACCGCGACCGTACCTATAATGTTTATATTTTGATTGATGATAATTTTTTTATTATATTCTTATTTTAGATTCGCTTTGTAATTTTTCATTGGATTTGTATTTTCGAAATCAGTTTCAATTTCGAAACTAATTTTTGAACGAATAGATAAAGAATATATAACGCACCGGAAAGCGCAGCGTGGGACGGCCTCCAACGAGATGGACCGATGACCTTGTAAAGGTCGCTGGAAGTCGCTGGATGCAGGTAGCATGCGTCCGGTCCCTGTGGAAGTCAATGGGGGAGGCCTTTGTTCAGCAGTGGACCTCTTTTGGCTGACATGATGAGATAAAGAATATATTTTTTATTGACAAACATTAGACAAATAATCATCATCAACCCATGTACTGTCCCACTGCTGGGCACGGGTACCTGAGTATGAGAGGGATTAGGCTATAGTCCTCCACGCTAGCCTAGTGATTATTTTTTGTATCGTTCAGCTACCAAAATATAGAAATCACAACACTCCAAAATCGCTTCCGCCCATGCTTTGCTCCACGCCACAACGGAAGCGCGTCTATTTTAGCCGCGATATGTACCTGCTTTTCCACGATTAGACTTTAGCGTTGCGAGTTCCGGTGGTTCAGCTTTCAAGCCGTGTTGCGAATTGATGCCTCATTGTATTACAACGGGTATTGGAATAAACGGGAGTGCCGATGGAAGTTATGGAAAGAGGTGTTAGATTTGGGTAAGACGATTATTTTGGGTAGAGCGTCGAGCGTTTGTAGTTTGTGTATAATTTTTGGTGTGCATCTCTGCATTTTGTTTTTAACTAGCCCAATAGTACAGTGGGAAGGGCGAGTGCTACGTTTAAAGGTCCTGGGTTCGATTTCCGGTTGGAGCAAAGTTATGTAGGTTTTTATATGAAATTTCTAGTAGCAGCTTGGAGTCTGGATTTGTGCCCGGTTGATGGCAATACGCCATCCCTATTACATGGGACCTAAACATATCGGCGTGCAACATAAGTGTTTGTCTGAGTATTATTTCTTATGTATTATAAATTCGTATTTACGAAAAAAGTATATAGCTAAAAAAGCACTTTCTAAATTAAGCTCGGCCACGATTCGAACTTATGTCCTCCAGTTTAGTACACTTCTGCACCGGACGCTTCAACCAACCGCAACAAGTTGCAAAACCACATAAAAGACAGAACACACACTGAGCCGCTTTTCTTACGACAGAACTGGCCAGTAAAATCCAAAGAGGTCTTACTACTAAGCTAGTCAGATGTATGCACTACTCAGATGGGGCTAGACCAGTTGTATTTTGACATTCGAATCGACCAACAAAATGTATGGAAATGACACAAGCTTTCGACAAATTGGGCTGTCACTAATGTCATTTCCATACATTTTGTTTGTCGATTCGAATGTCAAAATGCAACTTGTCTAGCCCCCCAGATGGAAAATATTGGGAACAGATGAAGTAGGTAAATGAAGAGCAACTTGCAGAAATATCCATCAGACAACCTGGGGGGATAGACAAGTTGCATTTTGAAATTCGAATCGACAAACAAAATGTATGGAAATGACATTAGTGACAGCCCGATTTGTCGAAAGCTTGTGTCATTTCCATACATTTTATTTGTCGATTCGAATGTCAAAATGCAACTTGTCTAGTTGCCTGGGCCCCAATTCTGCTATTTTAGTTAAGAACATTCCACTGACACACTACTGAGATTCTATTGAGATTTTGACAGATTAGATACCAGTACCTCAACCATGAGTTCTATCGAATGGTTTTCGATAGGTTTTTTACGCATCGAAACGCTGTAATCTCATAGCAGATTTTAGTTCCTGACGTAACCGCTAGAGGCGCAGCGAGGGATTTCCATACAAATATTTTACGGCGTCGCTAGCGAGTCTCGTGAGAACAACTCATGGTCGAGGCACAGCAGGTGAGGTGCTGCCAAACGCACTCAAATTTATAATAAAAAAAAAAGTCAAAACAAGATAAGCTCAAATTCAACACGATTCCAAAGACACTCATCGTTTTGATTCATCAGCGCATGTACTTACCCAGTATACCTGGAAGGGACAGAAAAGTCTTCTAACCAAGCCTATTCATTACTGCGTGAAAACAAATTAAGTATTTACGCGTACCGTTAACGTGATTTACTTTATTACGGCATTATACGGAGGCCATATATCGTGGCCTTTGGTGAGGCCTACGCCTGGAAGCTAGAGGATGGACTGAGATTTAAGATTGAGGCAAATTGGCTTGAATAAAGTGTTAGCCACAGGTCGAATTCAAGTCAAAACATAAAAAAAAAAATACAGCCTGTATTTATTTGACGACGTCTGTGGTCTAGTGGTTCGAGTACCGGACTGCTGATCACGAGGTCGTGGGTTCGATTCCCACAAGACACAAACATTTATGTGATGAACTTAGGTGTTTGTGTTTGTCTGGGTGTTTCTTATATATTATAAGTATGTATTTACAAAAAAAAAGTATATAAGTATTGTATCCATTGTCTAGTACCTACAGTACAAGCTCTGCTTAGTTTGGGACTAAATGGTGCTGTGTAAAAATGTCCTAAGATATTTATATTTTTTTTTTTTTTTATATCACTAAGGTGGCAAACAAGCATACGGCGCGCCTGATGGTAAGCGGTTACCATAGCTTATGGACGCTTGCAACACCAGGGGTATTACTCACGCGTTGCCGACATTAAAAACCTCTTAGAGGTTTATGGAGGATTCACTGCGCCGACAGTTTGAGGGAATATTTCTCTTACTGCCAGCGCAGCGCATCCTTAGAAGGAACTCTGGCGACCTTACTCACTGCAGGAACACAACACACAATAAAGTGTGTTATTTGACTGCAGTTTAATAATTCAAAACAAGTTTAGATACCTACGTTTAAAACCTACTACAGTAAAAAACTCACGGTACATGCATACAGACCCAGACAGCAGACATAGGGACCTGCTTCACAATGCGCGTCGAGTCCTGCGTCAATCATACTATTATTTAACAAATCACCATGAAAATTAAACATTACCTACACGAGGCGCGTCTAAAGATGTATTTGAACAATGAATTAAATATAAGATAGTGTTTAATTTACATCCTGAATCCTAACACCGAATACGGACCTATCATGTACAGTCAGTGAAATAATTTGCTAACTACGCTGATCAATCGATCGAGTTTAAGCTACGCTTGCCGCGGTCACTCTGTGGACGAGTCAAATTCAAATTCAAAAGATTTATTGCATACTAAGTGTATATAAATTGGTGTTACATTTTATCTTAGTGTATTTATGACTTAGCGGCCTTTTACAAGCATTGCAATATAGGCTAGGTGCTACGCGGAACTAGTTGGCCATCATCATCATTGTGTATGGTATTAATCCTGCGTAGATCAAACCTCTAGATCCAGGTTTTTCAGCCAGTTTGCGACGGCGCGGTGGGTACTTCCGACATTCTCCAAATATTTCTATAATTATTATAAATATTTCTAATATTGTTGTACTTTTATATTTTCTAAGATTTATATCGTATTTTTGTAAATTTAATGGTTTTTTGAATAAATGTTACTATTATTATTAATTATTATTCTACCGGGAAAACAGTGATTGCCCAGAAAATAATGCTCTGTGCAGCGCACTGGGCATTCTTTTACTACATAGGAAAGGGCCTGTCCGTGTTTGTGTGTGTGTGTGTGCGAACTAATTTTGATAATATTAATAATAATATTTTTTTCTTGTATAAATGTGGTATACATAGCTTTTGTTTGAGAGCTTTTGATTGTTTTTTTTTGTTTGAAAGGTTTTGAGGTCGGGAGTGTTTTTAGCTACGTTTGATGAAAATGGCTTCAAGATGGCCGCCATCACTAAATGGCGAATTAAATATATTTTTCATTTTGTGTCAGGGTTTTTAACTTTTAATTTAGTCTTGTATGTACGTTAAGTGTTGTTTTCAGCTTCTGTTTCCAGCTTTCTGTTTGCACTTTATATATTTACGTTTAGACATATAGTAGGTACGCTTGTGGCTTAAATGTATTAGCTGTCAAATTAAAGCACCTAAACATACCGCCGTCAAATTAGTAACATGCACTGTCGAATTGATGGCGTTCTCTTGGTGTGTGAGAAAATTGTGCTCAGGTTTAGTACACTTGCGCACAGGAATCGTCGCAGTGTTTTAATTTTCCGAAAAGCCAACGAACATAATGGAGTTTTAGGATTCTATTAGATTTTTCAAAGAAATTCTCTAGAGTTATATAATTATAGTAATTCTTATGTAATACTAGCTGTCTTCCATGATTTCACTAGTACTTATCGCAACTAGGACTTTGAGGTACCTATTGACAAAAGGTTGTCAATGTCCTTTCTCAGGGTAGAATCTATTTCCTTGCTAAATTTGATCGAAATCCATTTGGCGGTGTAGATATGAAACGGTAACAAACAGACAGGTAGAGTTACTTTCTCAACCTTTTTTCGCATTAAAAAGCTAGATAATGTCCTTTCTCAGGCTCTAGACTATCTGTGTACCAAATTTCAATTAAATCGGTTCAATAGTTTTGGCGTAAAAGCGCGGCAGACAGACTGACAGGCAAACTTTCGATAATCTAAAATATTAGGATAAATAAAATATATTTTTCGACATTTTTACACGGCACCATCTAGTCCCAAATTAATCAGAGCTTGCACTATGGGTATAATAATAACTAGACAATGGATATAATACTTACATACTTTTTTTGTAAATAAATACATAGAATACATAAGAAAGAACCAGAAAAACACAAACACTTATGAATAGTTTTGTGTTTGTGTATGTCATGAAATACATTTGTAAGTATTTTTAAAACAAAAGAAACTTTTTTCAATTGAATTCGGCAACGCCATTTTGTTTATTTTGGGGCAACCTGACACTATCGGCAATTCTAATACCTAGGCCAAATAATTATTTAGCCGATTGTACTAGCCCAAGGTAAACACACGCATTCACCGGCGGTCGCTGCGATTGGCGTGCAATGCATGATAATGTCGTTATGTCACTTTGTACTACCAATTGTTTATCATTGTGCAAATAATCTGATAGATACAGAGGAGATATTGCGGACTAACGTGAGCGAGCGGGTTTGGTTATGATTTGGAGAATTTTGATCGGAGATAATAGTCGATAGGTTGTATATTGTGTAGATCGGTTATGAGTGTGTATGTATATAGTTTGCTCATGCTTAATACATTATCAGCCATCTTTAGAGATTGTGCATTTCATAACATAGATATACGAAAAACGCACAAATGTCTGATGTTATTTTAAAGAGTAACCATGGAGTTTCTTGCCGGTTCTTCTCCGGATTAGTAATTTGGAACCGTGCACCTAGTTTCGACATTTCATAAGTGCCTGTCTAAGTATGTGAAAATAAAACTATATTGATTTTTGGCGTGTATTTTGCTAGTGGTCTTCATTACAACTGTTACGCTTGAGGTTCTAGCTTCAATTCCTGGGTCGAGCAAAGTGTTAAAGAGCAAATAATTTTTTTAAAGAATTTTTCAGTACCTAGCTGTTCGTAGTTTGAATTTGGGCCTGATCGACGGCAATAGGCTTGTCTCCTATTACATGGGACCTAAATATACCTACCGATGAACCTTAGTACACGGTGTACATTACACCACTGCCAAACCCTTCGGGGAATACAGGCGTACAATTATGTAAAATTCAATTCATGAGACCACAAAATATATTAAGTAAACGGATCTTCTAGTAAAAGCAGTGATAGCCTAGCGGTATGACCACTGGACTGCCAAGTCCAAGGTCTCGAGTTCGAATCCAAGGCACGCACTTCTGACTTTCCGAAATCATGTGCGTAATTAACACTCGCTTTAACGGTGAAGGAAAACATGGTGAGGAAACCTGCATGCCTGAGAGATATTCTCGACGGTATGTGATGTCTGCCAACCCGCATTAGGCCAGCGTGGTGGACTATAGCCTAATCCCTTATATACTGAGAGGAGACCAGTGCCCAGCAGTGGGACAGTATATGGGTTGATTATTATATTAAACGGATCTTCTTAATCTTTCTTTTAACTAAACTATGAAAAGACCAAGTACTTAAAAGTCTTCCTGCTAGCCTTATTCCAACCATGTTGGGGTCGGCTTCCAGCCTAACCAGGATGCGGCTGAATATCAGTATTTAACACGGAGCGACTGCCATCAGACCTCCGCAACCCAATTTCTAGGCAATACCGATATTCGAAGGAAAGACTAGTTGTCAGGCTATTTAGGCTTCTGGCTACCACTAACGATTGTCATAGGTGTTCGTATGACAACCGGGACTGACGGCTTTACGTGCTCTCCGAGGCACGGAGAGGTCTCGATAATGTTAAGAATGGTCACCCATCCACAGACTTAACCTTGCAGGGGGGCTAGACAAGCTGGATTTTGACATTCGAATCGACACACAAAATGTATGGAAATGACATAAGCTTTTGACAAATCGGGCTGTCACTAATGTCATTTCCATACATTTTGTTTGTCGATACGAATGTCAAAATGCAACTTGTCTAGCCCCCCAGATCGGTTGATTAGCGTAGTTACAACTCGGCCACGAGCCCCTTCAAGTAAAAGTAACTTTACTAATAGTAAAATACAAAAAGAAAATATGACAGTAGCAATTTGAATATTAAAACAATGTTTTCTAATGTAACCGCAGTTCTATAAAAGACTTGTCGTGAGAATTTGTACAGGCTTAATAAATTATAAATGTATGTTCTAGTGAATGTCTACACCTGTTATTTCGTTCGACGGGCGGCCGCCATTGTGAATGTAACATACACGTGGATTTGTGTAAAAAAAGCTTTTAAATTGTAACGTTTAAATTCAAATTTTATATTTGTCTTTTTTGTAGCTACAAGAGCATTGGAGGGTTATCATTTGTTCTTATTTAACATAGTTTAAATTTTCAAATACTCGTTTTTCAGCGTTTTTTGGCATTTTTCACGCCAGTACCTACCTACTCTAAAAAAGATTGTTCAAATTGGTCCATTAGTTTCGGAGCCTATTCAATGGAAACATACAAACAATCATATCTTTCTATTATTTTGGTTATTTTTGTTAAAAATCGTGCATTTAAAACTTTACTTTTCTAGCTTTTCTGAATATTTTATTATTTTTATTTTATATAGGAAGGCGATTAGGATACCTAAGTACCTAAGTACCCTTTCGAAACGGACATAGTTTTTTAACATATTGTAGACTAGCTTTCCGCCAGTGGCTTCGCCCGCGTGGTCTTGGTATTTCTTATAACTTTCATCCCCTATTTTAACCCCGTACAGCCCTTTTTCGCATTAAAAAGTAGCCTATGTCCTTTCTCAGGCTCTAGATTATTTGTGTACCAAATTTCATTCAATTCGGTTCAGTGGTTTTGGTGTGAAAGTGCAACAGACAGACAGACAGAGTTACTTTCGCATTTATAAGGATAAGGATAGTAATGTGATTAGGATACCTAAGTACACTTTCAAATATTTTTTTCAGTATTTTTTTTTCCTCCTTCTGATGGCAAATGATCTGCTACTTGATACTGATCATTTGCGAATTCGTCGTATTTGTTTAACATATTGTAGATGTAGGTACGTATACCCAATGTTTAGAGAACCTATTTTGTTTTGGCTCAATGAAGACACAAGTCTGGTTAACTTCGTGGCAGCGTTGCGGATGTGCGGCAGTCGCTCGATCAAGGTGACTTGGCAGTGCGTGACCTGACAGTCACCGGCTCCATAAACACACGACAATTATTTGAATATATAATTGAACAGTGTTCCTTTAATGCGTGAATATAGGGCAATGGAAATCACGTGCGGTTTTAAGTTGGTACTAGTCCAACATTCATTTTTCTATAGATAATTTAAACTTTTATTAAAGGTCATAAAATTATTAGTCATCTCTTTCATATTTCTTACATATTCGAAACATTAACAAATCCTAAAAATACAAAACGTCATCATTACTTCATATTAAACCATAATCATTACCAGTCAAAGTCATATTTTTTATCATATATAAGAAATGTAATTTATTAGAATGTAATAAATCATCTAGGTAGCAGAATCAGAATAAAAAAACTGCCTCAAATCATATATTATAATCACACAGGTAATTATTAAAAAAAAGATCATTTTTACTTTACAAATAATTCGTAAAACATCACAATGACATAACAGTTTTAAAATCGTGACGTATGAAGTTGGAGACGCGCCCCCCCAAACGGTCAATAAGATGACTTTAAAACACTGAGTTCATTGGACTAAACAGCTGTTTTTCTGTCGCCCCCTCCTTTAGACATGGACTAATGGTACAAATACTAAGAAACGATTATAAATTTTGTCAACGTAATGTGTTTTGGGAATTATGTTTTTTTAGTTTAAACTAGTTTTCGTTGAAACCCGGGCGCAGCATTGTATGCGTGTGAATTAAAAAAAAATACATACAAACTTTGCCCCGACATAAAGAACATAACAAAAAAAGAATTACTCAATTTTGTGCAGTTGTTCGGAAGTTAAGCGCGTACATACAAACATTTCGGAGATTCATTTTTATTTATATGTATAGATTTTACCGCTTTGGTCTAGTTGTTTGCAAGATGCGTGTGAGGTTTGATTACAAGTTTAGGGTTTTTCATGAATTATCAGTTGTAGATCAGATCATGCACAGAGCGTGTTTTTTTTAATGTTACTCGTATTATAGTAGGTCTTGGTACCTATATGTGTGCTTAGTCTTTTTTTCTTTAGCCGTTGCTGTACCACTGCTGGGCAATATTATACTTCGCCAGGTACTATTCTTTCGTTTAGTTTAAAAAACTAAAATAATAAGTCTTTAACAACATCTCAGGGAAATAGCAGCAAATGAAGATTTTACGTCAAATATTCACACTTGAAACTTTAACTTACGTTTGTGCATTTTACACAGCACCATTTAGTCCCAAACTAAGCAGAGCATGTACTATGGGTACTAGACAATGGATATAATACTTACTTATACTTTTTTTTTGTAAATTCATACTTATTACACATAGGAAACACCCAGACAAACACAAATACTTATATTTATCACATACATATTTGTGTGGTTGAGGTTCTCGAATGGAGACCACGCACCGGAAAGCGCAGCGTGGGACGGCCTCCAACGAGATGGACCGATGACCTGGTAAAGGTCGCTGGAAGTCGCTGGATGCAGGTAGCATGCGTCCGGTCCCTGTGGAAGTCAATGGGGGAGGCCTTTGTTCAGCAGTGGACCTCTTTTGGCTGACATGATGATGATGTCATGATGATATTTGTGTGGGAATGGAACCCACGACCTCGTGATCAGCAGTCCGGTACTCGAACCACTAGACCACAGACGTCGTCATAGGCGATCGAAGGTATTATAACAGTAGATATACCTCTGCCTAACGTGAAGAGAAATTGCGTAGACTGAACCGAACTGGCGAACTAAAACTTAACTTCTTCTTCTTAGGCTAATATTCAGAGTCGACGCTAAGCGCAAACTTACGCTTCCGTATATCAAGTTGTAATACAAATTTGACTTACGGAAGCGTTACTTTACGGTTCTATTTATCTTCGGGGACGCCTGCAGGCACCAGGCGGGCGATCAGTCCTCTTGTTGGGATTATTTCGCCCAGTTCCCCATTTTTGGTGGATCCCTTCATGGGTTACTGGCGCTCGGCGTCGCGAATCTCCTAGTGGCTTTGCAGAAGCCCACCAGTTGTCTGATGGATATTTCTGCAAGTTGCTCTTCGTTTGCTTCATCAGTACCTAGTATTTCCCATCTGAGTAGTGCGTACATTTTGCATTCCGCTACTAGATGGAAGCTTGTTTCTTCTGCTTCCCCGCATGCAGGGCATATGGGGTCTTCCTTTACTTTCATGATTGTCAGGTGTCTGTTAAGGCCACAGTGTCCTGTTACAATTCCTACTACTGGCCTTATGTTATCCCTACTCATTTTGAGAAAGTTTTGGGATTTCTTTTCATCATATGACTTTAGAAAGATTTTTGACTGTCGACAACCTTCTGTCGTGTGCCATCTTTACGGTTAGCGTCGTCTCTGAATATTAATCTGAGTGTCGATGGCAAATAAAAACAAAGATGTTATGGGCTCACACTTGTCCGGCCCAAAAGTCAGCAATGCGGACTGCATTTATCGACACGACTCTCAGATCCTCTCGTGAACAGTTTACAGGACATGTGCGGTATGATGGAAGATGGGCAGCAGAGAGACGTCGCATGCACACGGAAGGGCAGAAGCGTCTATGAACCCCCGTTTGTGGAGGTTGTCTTTACTACGGCCGACCTGAGTTCGGAGCCTGTTAAGGCTTTAAGTTAATAAATATACATTTTCTCAAACCTTTAGGAATACAGGCATGAAGGTATGTTATGAATATTTTAAAATAGTAGACATTGTAAAAACATCTATTTTTAGTTCAACAGCTGTAGATCCAAAAATAGCTTTATAAATATATTTTCAACTTTCCTAAATTAGTTAAACGTCAATATTAAACGTCTACAACCAAATAAGGTGTACATTGTGGACAGTATGTTTTACGTAGGAGTCAGTCAGCCTAACGTCACAAATACGAAAGCCTTGAAATTACTAAAAGGAGTATTGCTATGGCCTAACTTCCGAAGGTACATTTTACGTTTTGAATCTATTTTTGCACTAAAATTTCCACTGCTGGGGGGCTAGACATTAGTGACAGCCCGATTTGTCGAACGCTTGTGTCATTTCCATACATTTTGTTTGTCGATTCAAATGTCAAAATGCAACTTGTCTGGCCCCCCTGCCGGGCTAACATGCACGCCGCGAGAACATTTTGTCTACGCTTATGTCGTGCTTTTGTTTCGTTTTCGCACAAGAAAGAGCGAGACAAAAGAGTAGACAAAATTTTGTCGTGGCTCGCATGTTAGCCTGGCTGGACTGTTTTAGTGAACGATTTCTTAGATAATTATCTTTTAGAAAGCACGTGTTTGGATACAAATATGAAATAGTGATACTTATTTCTGCAAATAGGTTTGGAGGAGCACGGAGCTGGTTGCAAGAAAGGGCACGAGTAAGGTGAAGCTAAGCTTGCCGCGGTCAGTCTGTAGATGTGATGGACCATTCTTAAAACATCGAGACGCCTCCGTGCCTCCGAGAGCATGTAAACCCATCGGTCCCGGTTGACATACGAACACCTATGACAGTCGACAGTGCTAAGAAGCCGTCAGAAGCCCAAAAAGCTTGACAACCACTTTAACCTTTGATTATCGGTATTGCCCAGAAATTGGGTCGCGCAGATCTGATGGCAGTCGCTTCGCGTAAAATACTGATATTCAGCCGCATCTGGTTAGACTGGTAGCCGACCTTAACATGGTTGAGAAAAGGCTAGGAGGAAGAAGAAAGGCCTTTCAAGTTTTTTTTATTAAAAGCCAATTTTTTTATATTTTTTAAACTAGATAGCGCCTGCATTTCGTCACTGACTGTGTCACTCACGACCTCTGAGAAGAAAGGCCGAAAAGTAAAGAAATAGCTGATATCGCTAAATGGATTCATGTTATATTTAATTTAATGCCTACGTCAGATTACGTGTATCTTAATACTCCAAATATGGCTTCTCAGTCATGACGTGTAGGAGTATGAATTTGTTTAATAAATAAGTGTATGGTTAGTCACATTTTGTCACATGCAAACGTGGCCGAAATTATCGTTTGTGCAGCATTTTTTGATGTGGAAGATCCTCATGTATGCCTGCCACTTAAGAGGTCAGCAGGCTCAAACCGACTAACAACCGCATTTGCCTTTATGGCCATGGAATCAGTAATATTCACCACGGCCATGATTTGTGTTCTGTTTATACCTGCAAGATTCCTTATTCCTAGACTTCATAACCATGTTAGGGTTGGGTTCCAGTATACACTGATGCGGCTGAAAATCAGTATTGTACACGAAGCGACGTCTGCCATGTCTGTAGACGGACAGACGGTCGATGGAGCAGATAAGCTAGAGTGGAGACCACGTTTAGGCAAGCGTAGTGTAGGACGCCCTGCAACACGATGGACCGACGATTTAAAGGTGGCTGGCAGCGGATGCATGCGAGCTGCCCAAGACTGGGATGGTTGGCGCTCTTTGGGGGAGGCCTACGTTCAGCAGTGGACGGCTATAGGCTGATATGGTGTGACACGAAGCGACTGCCATCAGACCTCCGCTAACTATTTTTAGGGCAATACTTACCGATATTCGAAGGATAGACTGGTTGTCGGACTTTTTGGCCTTCTGACTATCACTAACAATTGTTATAGGTGTTCGTATGACAACCGAGTCTGACGGCTTTACGTGTTGCAAGGCACGGAGGGGTCTCGATGTGTTAAGTATGGTCACCCATCCACGGACTGATCGCGGCAAGCGTAGCCAACGGGTGATCAGGTATGTAGCAGTTCATAATATTTCGATAGTTTACAATCTCGCAAAATTTTAATAATATAATAAATGCGAAAGAAGATGTTTGGATGTTTGTTAGTCTTTCACGGCAATACGGCTGAACTGATTTGGCTGAAAGTTGAAATGGTGATGCCTTATACTTTGGATTAGGACGTAGGCTACATTTTAATCCCGAAAAATCCAAAGTTCTTACGGAAAACGGGTTCAAAGTTTCTAACTCCACACGGGCGAAGCCGCGGCTAAAAGCCTGTAGTTTATAAACGGCGACATCGTTAAACCGATATCAAAAACTCGAGGTTAAAATAGTTGGTATAATAGTCGTGTTGATCTTAAATGTGGGGATCACAGGGTGACAATTATAGTTATCTAACATTTAGTTAAAAGTCAACTAGGTTAATGTTTGGAACACGATCAGCTCGTGCCATGGGTGTGGTTGGTAGCGGTCTTACCAACGTGACGGACTAAATAGGCATTTTCGTGGAGTTGGATTATCTAATTATACTTAACTACCTTTCCGCTAACGGCTTCGCCCGCGTGGCCATTTATATTTTAGCCAATGTATACAAAAACTTGACAAATTATATACTAAAACCTTCCACAAGAATCACTCTATCCATGGTGAAAACAGCATAAAAATCGGTGCAGGCGTTTTAGAGTTTATCGCTAACAGACAGACGCGGCGGAGGACTAAATATTTATGGCCTGTGGGAAATGAACCCAAACCCAAAGCACTAGACCACAGACGTCGTCGACGTTCCGTCACCACGTTTAATTTTTAAAACAACAATCATCGATTTTGTGGTAGATACATTATGCTAAACTATAACGCTAGAACAAAAGGTAGGTAGACAGTAAACGAGAAACTATTAGCTGAAGCTACATTGTCTCATCAGTGAAACGTGGACGTTGCAGTCGGCTCATAAAATAGGTCATTGTGTAGAATTACTAGTTTCTGTTTGTTTGTTTGTACTGACGAGCATGTATCTGGGGACATTTTTACACAGCACCATCTAGTCCCAAACTAAGCAGAGCTTGTACTATGGGACTAGACAATGGATATGGATGTATGGAGGTTGATGAGCACAGATGAGGCGAAAATGACGACGTCTTGATGACGTCTGTGGTCTAGTGGTTTGAGTACCGGACTGCTGATCACGAGGTCGTGGGTTCGATTCCCACAAGACACAAACATTTATGTGATGAACTTAGGTGTTTGTGTTTGTCTGGGTGTTTCTATATTATAAGTATGTATTTACACAAAAAAAGTATATAAGTATTATATCCATTGTATTATACCCATAGTACAAGCTGTGCTTAGTTTGGGACTAGATGGTGCTGTGTAAAAATGTCCCAAGATATTTATTTATTTATTTATTTATTTAATGGTGTTCCGGGATCGTAGCAAGTGGGATCGTACTGTACTACTGTATTCATAGTTGCACAACATAGATTATATTCTTATCGTTTACAGGACCTAGGACAGAATGGCCGTACGTCTCTCCCTGCCCATTAAATAATAAATTCTAATATGCGATTAGTAATTTCCCAAAAATCCTTACAATTTTCACATCTACGCCACATACGTACTCAAAACGTAGGTAGGTTGGCAACAATGCTATGACATCACCTCGCTGGTGGCGAGCGTGATGTGAATCCGACAGACGGACAGACTGATTATGTAAGTAGTTTGCCTCTACGTTACACATGGATTACAATTAGTTACCTATTAGTAAACCGCTATTGTGAAACATACCATCATACCATCACGCCTGTATTCCCCGAAGGGGTAGGCAGAGGCGTACTAATTTACACCCAAAAATTTCATTTAAATCGGTTCAGTAGTTTTGGCGTGAAAGCGCGACAGACAGACAGAGAGTTACTTTCGCATTTATAATATTAGTAAAGATGACAATTAATAAAAAAAAAAAACAAACTTACCAATACGATATCTCGTGAATTTCAAACTGAAAATGTGGTTTCAGTTCTGAAAACTATTTGCAAGCTGGTAAATGGAATGCAAATCGAAACGAATTTCAATTGAACTGCCATTTTGAAGTGCCGCGTTGGTTTACGAGAATTTCCAATTCAATTTTCATTTTATTTTTCATTAAGAAGTGTTGAATTAATTTATGGAACAGGATTGGAGTTAGTGGTGGAGTTGTGCTGTGTAGAAGTGAAGAGAAAGAAAGAAATATAATTATTTTTATTTGATACAATACAATAACTTTTATCAAGAGAAAATAATAATACAATCTAAACTAACATTATAAAGAGGAAATATTTGACTTTTTGTTTGTTGACGTTTTAACTAAAAATTACTGGACCGATTATGTTTGGTTGCAGTTAATGTTCATTTAACATCATACAAAAACCTCCTGAATAGGCTCTAGCTTTGCTAGCTTTGGGCGCTGGCTGTTCCTTTTTTTTTCAAAGCTTAGGGGTCCCTCCGAGCTTCGGGGAGCTGGTGCATTGCACTACCTTGCCATACGACAGCTACGCCACTGATGCTGCTAAGAATTTCAGACATTGTCCTTCATTGTGACATACACATAAATATAAGTTACTAGCGACCCGCGTATCTCGGTGGATTTATAAACCTAATACCTACACACAAACCTTGCCCTGATAATAATGAACACAACAAAAAAATAACTATTCAATTTGGTGCAGTTGTTCGGTAGTTATGCGCGTACAAACATTTCGGTGATGTATTTTTATTTATATAGAAGATTGAACTATGTCTGGACCATGATTTTTTGAGTTATTGTCGGTGTTTCTTCACAGAGGTCAGTTAGGAAATGCCGGCTTCATATGCTTAGTTCAAAAACGAATACCATTGACTTCTAAAAGTGTCTCTAAAGATATACATACAGACATAATTATCAATACTTTTCATCATCAATTCATTTCAGAAAACGCCAACAGTCTCAGGATTGGTGTTGCTAGCGTCCATATGCTGCGGTTGGGCAGGGCTTATCATCTTTTGGAACCCAAACCCTTACGCATAACTGCTGTGCTAGCGACTACTCGACAAAAGGAACATAATAAAATACCCTAGCCACGTCAAGATGCAAACCCATTAAGCTGAAATTACCCCCAAGCCCCTAACTGGCTGTTATTAAAAAGCTAGGCATTTCATGGGGGCCATTTCAACCCCTTTACGAGGTTAAAGGGTAAAAAAAATCATCCGAAAGTATCATAAAATTCCAAAGAGTTTATAGCAGGTCTTATTATTTCGTAAATAGCCTGTTTAGGGATGATTGGGGGTGTGTTCTTCGCGCCGTTGATTTTTATGTCACCTGGTAGAAGGGTTGGAATAATAAGGAGAATTGTCGTGCAAATTGGCTGATGGTATGGTCAATTTGTAGGGGTGAGATATATTCAATTATTTTTTTATTTGTTACTAGCTTTCCGTCAGCAGTTTCGCCCGCGTGGCCATTTCAAAACTTGACAAATCATATTCTAAAACCTTCCTAGAGAACCACTCTATCCATTGGGGAAAACAATATGAAAATCGGTGTAGTAGTTTTTGAGTTTATCGCGAACAGACAGACAGATGCGATGGAGGACTTTGTTTTATAATATGTATCTAGTGACTAGCGACGGTTTGACAGAGGAGTACTAATGTATACCCACAGTTGTAGAATGTTTAGGATCCATGTGATCTAGATATTTTGCCACAAAGGTAGCAAAAAAGCATGCTATAAATCCAAACTTCGAGCAAAACCCAATAGGTAATACTGCTCGTTCGGGATATCAAATCCAGGACCTTAAGCGTAGCAGTCAAGTTTCCACTAGGGTAACGAGACATTAAATTTTAATAATTTACCTATAATAACTTTGCTTTTAAGGCAGCCATTGTTCCTGATGTATAGTTATAAAGATTATTATGTATTCTGTGATACTTTACGACAGCCGTTAAAGTGGCATAGATTAAAATTTTAAGTAGATGTGCTAGTTCGCAACTATATCACGTGTATGTACAGTTCGCGCCAAACTTATTGTCCGGGTTGAAGTTGGCACGACCTAACTTTAACCCTGCCGTAAAAATCGGAGAAAGAAAAATTTTAGATTGTAATAAATAAAAACTAGCTCAAGTAGTAGGCTGTCATTTTTAATCATTTTAATCCATCCGATTTTTACGGCCGGGTTAAAGTTAGCTAGTGCCAACTTCAACCCGGACAATAAGTTTGGCGCGAACTGTACCTATTTAAACTAGACAGAAGGCCAAATCCATAATATACCATCACATAAATGTGGGATTGGTATTTTAGGGCAGAATTAAAACTCTTTAATATTAAATTTAATAAATTAACTTTGGGTTTTCTTTATTTCGTCTTATCGTCGTACAATAGGTACGTCTTTTCTCTCAGTTCGTCTTTCTTCCCTATCTGTCAATGTCGTGTCATCTGTCAATGTCAATGTCAATTGTCAACTGTCACCTGTCACCTGTCACCTGTCACCTGTCACCTGTCACCTGTCACCTGTCACCAGTCACCTGTCACCTGTCACCTGTCACTCTTTTACGTCATCTAATCGTACATACATTCGTTCTCTCACTCACTCCTTGCATGTCATAATACTTAGTTCATTCATCACGTTCCATTTCTACATCATCACTTCAGCCTACTGATGTCCACTGCTGGACATAAGCCTCTCCTTTATGCACATAAGGCATTTCTACATAAATATATTTTTTTACGTTCTTGGGACATTTTACAGAAAACTGTTGTGTGTTCCTGCAGTAAGTAAGAGGAATATTCCCTTAAACTGTCGGGGCAGTGAATTCTCCATAAACCTATAAGAGGTTTTCAGGGTCGGCCACGCGCGAGTGATACCCCTGGTGTTTCAAGGCTTTAAAATTTTCACACAGCACCATCTAGTCCCAAACTTGCAACCCAAATAAGCAGCGCTTGTAGTATAGGTACTAGAAAATGAATGAAATACTTAAATATACCTACTTCTTTATTTGTAAATACATACTTATAATAGGTATATAAGAAACATCCAGAGAAACATAAAGACGTTAAATTCACATAAATATTGGTATCTTGTGGGAATCAAGCCCACGAGCTAGAGATCAGCAGCCCGGTACTCGAACCACTAGACCATAGACGTCGTCAATATTACCCGAAGGGTTAGACAGAGGCGTACTAATGTACACCCACAGATCGCCGGTATGGTTATGTCCCATGTAGAGGACAAACCGGGCCCAAATCCAAATTCCGATATGCTACTGAAAATCCGAAAGAAGAAAAATGGATGGATGGATGTTTGTTCACTCTTTCGACTCTTTCACACATAAACTACTGAACGGATCTGGATGAAATTTGGTACCGAGATAGATTATAGTCTGGAATAGCACATAGGGCACTTTTCTTCCCGGTAAAATGTATGGTTCGTGTGGGATAGAATTGTTTTAAAAAGATGAGTATATGTCATCAACATAGAATAATTTATAAGAAAATACCTTTATCACGATAAAAATTCGTTCGATCCGGGAATTAAACCAAAACCTAGTAGGATTGACTGCTATTTTGTTTAGAAAATACCTACGTCAATCTGTAGACAAAATATAGTAGGTATATATATAGCGTGGAAACTGGATTATCAAAGTTGCAGAAAATATACGAGAGATGACAGACAATATTTGTTATAAGTAAATCCTTGTAGTATATTTAGGTACCCTAGCTTTTTTATTAGTTTACCTGTCTTATTAAGTCTGGAGAGTTCAGGGAGAATAGCAATATAGAGACGTCTGACGTCTTTAGGGAAAATAAAAGTTGCCCTATTCCACCAAACGTAGAAAAGTAAGAGAAATAAATAAATATCCTGGGACATTTTACACAGCACCATCTAGTCCCAAACTAAGCAGAGCTTGAACTATGGGTACTAGATATAATACCTACATATACTTTTTTGACTCGTTGCGCTCTGCGGTGAATGTTATCGCACGCGCGATCCGAAATAAATAAAATAATGATTTTTTAATTATAAATCTAATTTGGGTAGATAGAAGTAACGTTTTTTTACACGTTCAAGTAAAAAAACTGCAGAAAAAATTGAAAAATGTATGAAAAAAGTTATGGAAAATTTCAACGCAGGGGAGTCCAGAATCATGTACTGAACTCATGGCATTCGGATGTGCGTCGATGTCCCTTCCACCTTGTATATACATCAGGCGAATGAGAAACTTTATTGGTCCCCTCTGAACCTCACTAAAGCACTATGCACGGTAGTACTTGACTACGGTGCTGCCGACTTCTCCAAGGTCACACGGTTGGCGAACAGAGTCCCCTTTCTAGACACGGGACACCCCAAAGGGGAGGGGTCGCTGGTGTCCCAGTGGAGAGAGGTCCTGCCTGCCTGAGTTACGCATATCAACATTTACCATAAAAAAAATACATAAAAAATTTACTTCAGGCAGCCTAAAAATTTGCGTCTTGCAGTTTTTTACACATCACTTCATATAAATAGAAACAGATAATGGTTTATTAATGTTATTTTATGAGTTACTATTGAATTGGATTAAGAATAAGATTGGAATTAGTTTCAAAAGATTCCTGCATCAGATGATGCGTTTAATTCTTCGGACAATACAGGCTACAAGCAGGTTAATATTGGTTATATTTTTTTTCAGTTTATCACCAACAATGCAAGGACTTATTCTAGAGTTTAATTACAAGTCTTAACTAGCTCTCTCGAGGTTTGTTAGACGAAGTATCAGAGAGTAAATTAGTTGGTCTAGTCCTACTTAGTAAAGTATTACGTCAGAAACTTGGTTTAAGTTGCCTTTGGAACTAATTGCAATCTTATTCTTAATCCTATGTAATATTAACTTATAATTAACTTTAATAAACCATATCTGTTTCTATTTCTGAAAAGTAGTGATGTGAAAACTGTGTGGTGGGGCTCGTGGCTAAGCTAAAACTACGCTGATCAACCGAACTGCAAGGTTAAGCTGCGCTTGCTGCGGTCAGTCTGTGGATGGGTGACCATTCTTAACACATCGAGAGCCCTCCGTGCCTGATCACGTAAAGTTGTCGGTCCCGGTTGTCATAAGAAGACCTATGACAATCGATAGTGGTAGTCAGAAGCCCAAAAAGCCTGATAATTAGTCTATCCTTCGAAAGTCTCTCATGTCAGTTTAAGTAGGTAGTCTGTATAATTCTCATTTAAACATACCTAATATTAACAATTATTTTTTTGTCTATTGTAATACTTCAACGATTAATATATTTCAACTCTTCCGTCTTGTAACCTTACACCTTCAGTAGTTATCCTTTTAAATTGTTATTGTTAAAAATTAAGTACTTGTGTTTAGTTATTTATAGATTTGGCGCGAATACTCGCTATTATTCGGTATTCGGCATTACTCGTCATTTTTTTGATATTCGTCGAATACCGAATAATAGCTAGTATTATTCGGCATTCGGCGAATAGTCGTCGAAAATAAACTTTTAACGAACAAAAAAACTAATGAGTTAAAAATAATCATTTTTTTTATTATTTCCTTAATAAAACAATACACAATATCAATTATTATCTGTAATATGTGCCTGTGCCTATCATACTCATGAAATTAAATTAGTAAGGCTTTTTAATTAATATTTAAAATCCAAGAGAGGCAGATTGTGGTGCAAAAATCATTTTTTTCTGCACGTTCTGGAGGAAGTCGGTTTCGTTTTTCCTCGTAAATTAAACCTGCCTCGGAAAATAGTCTTTCTGAATAAACAGAGCTTGCTGGTGTGATTAAGTATCGTTTAGCAAGCTTACTTAAAATAGGAAATCTATTCTTATTGGTACTCAAAGCCCACCATTCATATGGGTTTATTTTTCTGTCAGCCTTTGCTAATGCGATGTAGTTGGCGATTTCTTCAGCAGTGGCATTCTTGGGTTGCTCTTCAGTAGGTTGCTTTATAGATGATTCTTCAAAACATGCCCAAAATAGTTTATGAGTTTCAGAATCATGCTCACTTTCATATTTTAATGTGTTTAATGTTTTTTTTATGTCGAATAGTAATGTCGAGTTATTCGACTATTCGCCAAAGTGAATGGCGATTAATCGGTATTCGACTATTCGCTATAAACACTATTCGCGGCAACTCTAGTTATTTCTATAATGCATGTTGTGGTCTCATATAAGTGAAGGATTACACTAACTTGACTGATTCCTTATGTTATATTTTGAAAAATTGTGTATGTCCTTTGTTGGAGATCCTAAATAAATAAATATCGGTATTGCCCAGAAATGGGTTGCGGAGGTCTGATGGCAGTCGCTTCGTGTAAAATACTGATATTCAGCCGCATCTGGTTAGACTGGAAGCCGACCCCAACATTGTTGGGAAAAGGCTAGGAGGATGAGTGATGTGAAAACTGCAGGATCCAGGTTTCAAGTCTGCTTGAAGTAAAATTATACTTACCATCACGCCTGTTTTCTTTTAAGAGTAAGGCAGAAGAATACTGCTTTAAATCCTCAGTTCTGCGCGCCGTTGTTTAGATCCTATGTAAGTATTATCATCATCGGGTATAACTCCAAATCCCGAACCGAATTTAAGAGCACCCAATAATACTTTGCTCGACCCAGGAGTAGAACCCCGCGCCTCTAGCGCAGATGTCGCGTTGAAGACCACACTTTTTTTTATTTAGAACTAGCTTTTGCCCGCGAAGTTGATTTTTTTCCCCGTTTTTGCAACATTTTTAATTGATACTCCGCTCCTATTGGTTGTAGCGTGATGATATACAGCCTATAACCCTATCACGTTCAACCAAATGAATAATATAGTATAGTATAGATAAAAAATAATCATTGTAATATAATTTTATACCCTGCTGAAAGAAAAGAAATCACTTTTTAATTCAGAAACAATATTTATTTAAAGAAGCAACTAGCTCTTCTATTCTTCTCTTCTCTTCTTCTTCTTTTGTAGTAAAGTCGGCACTAACACACCTGAAAGTTTGCTCACCTTGATAAATACAGGTTCGAGCAAGAATTCAGGCCCATCAGTGTACCGTACTCTCTTCTTGTCTTCTTCGCTGTATTCTTCTTTCGCGACTTCACTCGCATCCTAGAAGATTGTTTATGTTCTTTGTGTTATTCTGATGTATGCTATAATACTGTAAGGTTTCATCAAAAACCGACTAGTAATTTTTACGTAAAACAATAAAAAAAATCCATATTTCCTCACAAACTTTCACAGTTATATTATTCATAGAATAGAATAATAATTAGGTACACAATGTTTTACATAACAACAACATTACCTATGGACTTATGTAGTCTGAAAATAAAAATAAAAGTTAACAAAATACATACCATCACGCCAGTATTTCCCGAAGGGGTAGGCAGAGGCGTACTAATGTACACCCACATTTCGCCGATATGTTTAGGCCCCATGTACACGGGAGAGCCCAGGGCAGTCATATTAAAAATATACCTATAAAATGTGGCAAACAATTAAAGTTGTGGTAGATGATTCATGATAGTGCTCTGTAACACTTATTAAGAATTGAAACAGTTCTAGTCTCGGATTCTTCTTTTGGATACTTCTCTTCTGCTTCGTAAAATTATTTATCATAAGTTCTTTTTTTGTATATGACAATAGATTTCAGCCTTGTTTAGGTTAGGTTTAGGTTCGAATGCTGCCTGACATTATTATAAAGGGGGCGAGCCTTTTGCAACCCGAACAAATCCAAACTCCGAGTTGCTACGAAAATCCTTACTAATATTTTAAACGCGAAAGTAACTCTGTCTGTCTGATTGTCTGTCTGTCTGTCTGTCGCGCTTTCACGCCAAAAGTACTGAACCGATTTAAACTAAATTTGGTACACAGGCGTGTACCAAATTTCATTCATTTTCATTTTATTGTTACTTGCCTATATTTTTTTTAAAAGAGTAACTATGCAGTTTCTTGCCGGCTCTTCTCCATAAGTCCCACTTTTTGGCACCGTGCAACTAGTTTGACAATTCAAAAGTGCCTATTTATATGGTCTAATTGAAATAAAATATTTTGAATTTGAATTTGAATTTGAATTCGCATCTAGTCTAGAGCCTGAGAAAGGACATATATGCTACTTTTTAATGCGAAAAAATAATGCTTTTTAATAAAAAAAAGGCTGTAAGGGGTTGAAATAGGGGATGAAAGTTATAAGAAATAACCCAGACCACGCGGTCGAAGTCGCTGGCGGAAAGCTAGTATTACATAAAACCCCAACAACACTGCCCGAACTGGGAATCAAACAGGAACTCGAGTTGTTGCGTTTACAACCACTAGGCTAACAAGACAGTTCTCGATTACAGTTCGCGCCAAACTTATTGTCCGGGTTGAAGTTGGCACGAGCTAACTTTAACCCGGTCGTAAAAATCGGAGAAAGAAAAATATTGGATTATAATAATTTAAAACGACATTACGACTTGAGCTTTCGTTTTTATGTATTATAATCTAATATTTTTCTTTCTCCGATTTTTACGGCCGGGTTAAAGTTAGCTAGCGCCAACTTCAAACCGGACAATAAGTTTGGTGAGAACTGTACTAAAGAAATATAATACACGCGACAACCTTAACGCGCAGACTAGTCCGCCTTCAGCAGACTCACGGACCTTAAAAAACTAGATCTATTACAGTATCTACAAATCAATCAGTTTTTATTAATTAACTCAATTTGCCGTAACTGCCGCGTTGGCCAAGTATTCCCGAGCGCAGTTAGAGGTCCTGGGTTCGATTATCGAGCAGTGTTGTTGGGTTTGACTTTGAAATTCTCAGTACCGGCAAGGAGCTTGCATCTAATTATAATACACTAGCTTTTCGCCAACAGCTTCGCCCGCGTGGTCTTATAATATTTTCCCCAGTTTTTGCAACATTTTTCATTACTACTCCGCTCCTATTTGTCGTAGCGTGATGATAGCCAATAGCCTTCCCCGATAAATAGGCTATCTAACACTGAAAGAATTTTTCAAATCGGTCCGGTAGTTTCGGAGCCTATTCAATACAAACAAGCAAACAATCAAATCTTTCCTGTTTATAATAATATTATATAGTATAGATGGGGCGGTCGGTATTGTACGGTCGCGGTCATAAGTCTTTTACCATTTTTACAAATCTATCGAATGAAACAAGTTTCACTTACGACCTTTTTCATTTTGTATCTTACGAGATACAAAATGTTTTTATCGTACTCTTTCATAATTATCTAGTCGGAAAGAGAGCGATGGATCGCTCAGTGCTGTGATGTCGCGACGGCTTATTAATATAGTGGTATTAAATTTCAAATCACTAAGTACTGTAGAGACTCAAGGAGGTTTCTACAGAGGCTGCTTCGTAAAAGCCCTGGTTGGCATTAAGAGCTGTCATCATCGTAGAATAAAATATGTTTTGAATTTAAATCGTAGTTGAATTGTTTAGAAGACTTGAAGAAAATTTTGAATGTCATACATACATACATAGCTTCACGCCTGTTTCCCATAGGGGTAGGCAGAGACTATAGATTTCCACTTGCTACGATCCTGGCACAACACTTTCGCTTCGTCTATGTTCATTAAGAACATAGACGAAGCGAAAGTGTTGTGCCTCTCCATGCATGCTCGTCGGTTTAGGGTGCTCTTAACCTTGCCTTTTTTGAGAACGTCCGCAATCTGGTTGTGATACGTTCGCCGACGTCGGCCCCTTCCAACTCTTCCATTCGTACTCGCCATATATACTTGTTTAGTCAACCTCCGTTCATCCATCTTCTCTATATGCCCAAACCATCTTAACATACCTTTCTCAATCCGAGTTACTATATCACCTTTCATGCCACAACGCTCCCTTATCACGCTATTCCTCACTTTATCTTTCAAAGTTAAACCACATATACTTCTCAAAGCTCTCATCGCAGTAACCTGCAGGTGAATACGCTCCTTGACATGATAATGGACTTACGGCCTCTTACTGTACATAAGTAGACCTTTGCCTAACCCTTCGGAGAATACAGGCGTGATAGTATGTGATGTACACTTACGACTGCTAGGTAAATGAACCAGTTGTAGGAAGGGGTTTTGTTAGATAAACTCCCTAGTTCTGGCGCTCAACGTACGGCCGCGTCCCTTTGTTACCGGTCTTACATCTAGAACTTTCATGTATATAAGACTGTTATTGGTTAAGTCACGATAGTGTATGTGTTTTAGTGCTAAAACAGTGACTTTCGCGGGTTTTTTTTCGTAGTGTCATGTACTGTACATACCTCGCCACGCCCCCCGTGCAGTTTTCGTTTCGTTTTAAGCACACAGTGTACAATAAAACTCCAGAACTCTTATGTAAATAGTGACTATGTATAGTGGATTTAGTATTAAGAACTAGTTTACCTCACGTTTTACCGTTCTAGTGCCTATTTTCTATCCTAGAGCAGTCGTGTACCTAGTTACAATCCACCGGCCATTTTGTAATGGAACTTTTCGTAGAACATTCTAGTGTTTAGTGCCTAGAGTCTAGTGCTTATTCTACACAGTTCTGTATAGAAAGACGCTTGAGAACATTTCACAACAAATACAAATTACTGACAAAAGTTCTCTCTTTAAATTTCAAATCTTTTCCAAGTCCGAGTTGCTACTGAAAATTTGATAGAAAATTAAGTTTGACCTGGAAAACGAACGCACGCTAATTTGCTCTGCTTGTTATCACTAGAATAGGTAGTAGAATAAAATGATTTACCTATTTATTATTTTACGATAATTGGCAATCAACTGTATTCTTCATTCAAAAACTTAATTGCATTATTATAAATTCCTGATTTGGGCATGTATCCGAATTAATTGAGATGCGGTTCCATTTTTAAATATCAGTATATCACCCACGTCTTTTTAGTTGTTTTTTTAATTGCAATAAGCATTCTGGCTGGTTATATTATGCAGCAACCGTCACAGCTATGACAATACAATACCAAATGTCAAACTTGTCAAAATTACGTTTGTACAAACCCTACGCACTTTCACGCACACATTTGCATTTTTTGGGACACCGGTTCTTGCCCCAAAAAATGCAAATGTGTGCGTGAAAGTGCGTAGGGTTTGTTGGCAGTACGTCCAGCAAGAACGGCAGAATGCGGGGCACCTGAGGTATCTGACGTTAGGGAGGGGTGGAGAGTGGCCATTCTGTATTATTTATTCTGTGCAACCGTGGTCTATAGACACCAGTAACTATACATCAATAGTAGTAGTGCGTTGTCATTGTGAACTCAGTTGCTAAGTCTCATTTAAATTGTTACTTTGCTTGTCCCGCCTGCAATACATTTTCCAACATCACAGAGATTTTATGCCCGCAATTTCAGTGGCTACATTGCCCTTCAAACCGGAATATAATATTATAATATTACTCGTAGTACATTAATGCTAAGCCGCATCCCAATGCATATCTGAATATGACCGCGCTAGCAGTGGTACAATATACGTAATAGGCAAAATTATTATTATTATTATTCAGCCATTATCGTCCTACTGCAGGGCAAAGGCCTCCCTACCCTCTTTCCATTCCTCACGGTTTAAGGCTATTTGGGACCAATCCGTCCAGAAGGAATCAAGCTCATACCGCCATCTTCGTCTGGGTCTCCCGCGTTGTCGTCTACCATGTTGTGGGACCTATTCGGTAATGTGTTTAGCCCACAGCTCGTTCGACATGCGGCAGACGTGTCCAGCCCAGTTCCACTTTAAGCTGTCAGCTTTTTGGCCTATGTCAGCGATCTGGGTTTTGGAGCGCAGTACGCTATTTTTGATGCGGTCTGCTAATTTTACTCCGATCATACTACGCTCCATAGCTTGCTGGCAAACCCCGAGTACGGCATAAGCAATATAAGTATCAAAATATGGCCCACACGTGAATAGAACGGCCAAGTAAAATAGTTACAAAACAACAGTAGTTAAACAAATTCTAACAAAGTACACATCAAACAAAGGGGACATTATCAACAAAAAATATCTACATCATTACACTGACAGCGAAAATGGCGCGAAAAAGACGTTTGACATCTGTCAATTACCCATGTTCGGATACACGACACGAAAGAATACAAGTTTATTGCGAACAAATAATGTTTGATATGTAGATTGGTTTAGTTACAAATTGTTATGTTATTTGTGTTGTGTTTCAAAATAATAATGGTCCGGTTGTTATATCGTTGACACCAGTTGCGTGGGGCGCCCCGGGGCGACATATAGTTAACATTTAGGTTAGTTTGTAATTGTTTGCGTAGTGATACGGTGGCCATTTTAAATGAGGCTTTAAAGGCTTTGGGCAAAGATAAAGAAGGATTTGAATTTTTTATTCAGGTCTATCAAGCTTAAAGAGGCTTTGCATTTTTAATCTAGGAAAATTAGGGCTAGATATAAATGTATGGACACACACATTTTTACATGGGGTGCATATGTAGTCTAGGTGTACATCAGTACACCTCTGACTAACCTTTAGGAAATACAAGCTTGATAGTATGTAGGTATAATAAGTATAATAATTATTTGATACTAGCTTTCCGCCATAGGCTTCGCCCGCGGGGTCTGCGTATAACTTTCATCCCCTATTTCAACCCCTTACTACCCTTTTTTCGCACTAAAAAGTTGGCTATGTCCTTTCTCAGGCTCTAGACTATTTGTGTACAGTTCTCGCCAAACTAATTGTCCAGGTTGAAGTTGGCACGAGCTAACTTTAACCCGGAAGTAAAAATCGGAGAATCAAAAATATTGGATTAAAATGGTTTCAAACGACAGCCTACGACTTGTGCTTTCGTTTTTATTTATTATAGTCCTATAATTTTGTTTCCTCCTATTTATCCGGTAGTTAACGAGTATCCCGCAGTGATGAAATAAGCCATAAGTATTAAAATTAATACAATTTAATAGTTCCCCAGATAAAATAAATCTACAAAGTTTTTGCTATATCTATAAATTATCAGCAATAAAGGGAATATCCACCACAGTGGAAAACTAGAGCAAGTCTCTTGGGGAATTTCTTACAGTTGTAATATTTTTTTTATTCCCACTAGGATAGAAATACGGGTTAAAATAACATAGCCGTGTTTGCTGAACTTCGTAGACTAGTCTTATTTATAAATATTGAAGATGGATTATAATATTTATCCTCATCCTCCAAGCCTTTTTCCCAACCATGTTGGGGTCGGCTTCCAGTCTAACCAGATGCGGCTGAATATCAGTATTTTACACGGAGCGACTGCCATGAGACCTCCGCAACCCAATTTCTGGGCAATACCGATATTCGAAGGAAAGACTAGTTGTCAGACTATTTAGGCTTCTGGCTACCACTAACGATTTTCATAGGTGTTCGTATGACAACCGGGACCGACGGCTTTACGTGCTCTCCGAGGCACGGAGGGGTCTCGATAATACCGATATACTGATGAAGGATAGACTGGTTGTCAGGCTTTTTGGGCTTACTACTAACGATTATCATAGGTGTTCGTATGACAACCGGGACCGACGGCTTTAAGATGGATTAATATATGTAATGTATATACCTTTATATTATTATCTGTCTCAGAGGTCATAAGCGAGCTGATCATGAGATTCTGGGTTCGATTTCCAGGTTAAGTTCTTCCTTCTATTTTATTTTGGCCGTTGCCCGTGATTTCGTGCCCGTAGACTTTGAATTTTTTCCCCCGATTTGCAACATTTTTAATTGTTACTTCGCTCCTATTATTCTTAGCATGATGATATATATGTGGGAATGTATGGTTTATGAAGTAGACAACACTGAGAGTGAGACAGAATGATAGGTAAGAGAGAGAGAGAAGGAGAGAACGAAGGAACGAAGAGCGGAACGAACGGAAGAGGATTGAAAAGGGATTGAAGATGGCGGTTGAAGATGAGAGCTAACGATTTGTAAAAGACGTGTGTTGAAAAAGAAGAAATAAAATTTGCTAAAGTGTTCCTACTGTTATTTTATTCACTACGATCCCACATATATACTATAGCTTTCCTCGATAAATGGGCAAAGAACTTTTCAAATTGGACCAGTAGTTCCTGATATTAACGCATTCAACCAAACAAACTAACTCTTCAGCTTTCTCATATTAGTACAGAATATGATAAACTTCATTCAAAACTGGAAATCAAAATTGGCAGAAAGAGGTACCTAGGTACTTAACAATGCCCTAAAAATTTTGATGGAAAAGATCGCTGGTCGATAAGGCCGCCAGGGGGGCCAGACAAGTTGTATTTTGACATTCGAATCGACAAACAAAATGTATGGAAATGACACAAGCTGCCGACAAATCGGGCTGTCACTAATGTCATTTACATACATTTTGTTTGTCGATTCGAATGTCAAAATGCAACTTGTCTGGGCCCCCAGTTGTACTTATGTTTTAAAGTCATTTTATTCTATCCGTGTTAATGTTTTGGTGAACAATAAAGAGTATATAAATAAATAAATACATAACCGTTGATGTCTTAAGACGTCACGTTTTTCAAAAAGCTCTATGCGTTTATTTATACATATATACTAATCTATACTAATATTATAAAGAGGAAAGATTTGATTGTTTGTTTGTTTGTATTGAATAGGCTCTGAAACTACTGGACCGATTGGAATTTTTTTTTCAGTGTTAGCCCATTTATCAGGGAAGGCTATAGGCTATATAGCATCACGCTACGACTAATAGGAGCGGAGTAGCAATGAAAAACTGGGGAAAAAATTTATAAGACTACGCGGCTAGTTTTTAATAAATCTCAAATCCTCTCTATACAAAGCACCGTACCCAAAAACCTTCGCTACATCTCTGCCTACCATTTAAGGAATACAAGCGTGTTGGTATGTTGTCAATCCCATAAATATACGTCATAGAAACAAGCCAGCGCGTATCGTGTAAAAATCAATAGCCCATCCCTCTTGGTGGCCCCATTTGCCCCGTAATGTAATTGGATAACCAACCTAATTATATGGTACATAATGTAATGCTATACATTCACTAATAGCTATCGGATACCGATCAATCTTAACGTTTAAAAAGATAATTTAGTCGAGTTTATGTAGATATTGATTAGTTAGATATCTGTAGATATTGATTCAATGACATTCATTTTAAATTATGAGTCTGCTAGTAAGTACTAATAGAAAATTACATAAGAGAGGTAGGGCACAGCCATTTATATACGCTCAAATCTGGAGCAGCCCATCTGGGGAAGTACTTCCACCTTACAGAAAACGGAAGCTAAATATCACACTTTATTGTGCGTTGGGTTGCTGCAGTGAGTAAGGTGCCAGAGCTCCTTCTAAGGATGCGCTGCGCTGGCAATAAGAGGTATTTTCCCTTAAAATGTCGGCGCAGTGAACCCTCCATAAGCCTCTAAGAGGTTTTTAGGGTCGGCAACGCGCGAGTGATACCCCTGGTGTTGCAATCATCCATAGGTTACGGTAACCGCTTACCATGAGGCGGGCCGTAAGCTTGTTGGCCACCTTAGTGGTAGATATAAGTCGTCCCAAATGCGACACACATCTCCGGCTTAGTGCGCTGTAGGATAGTGGCTTTTTGACTAAAAATATTTGTTAGATAAATATTGTGTGTTTATTTCTACGATGAAACATGATGATCACGCTTACATTCCCTGGAGGATTAGGCACAGAAATACTACGTATTTTAGGTAATGTCTGTACCTAAAATACGTAGTTTTTTTTATTATCTAATGCTTTAGTCGAAAATACGTAGTGTTGTAAGCCAAAGACAGGAAGCCCTAATTCCTATGCTAATAATGTTATGATAAACAGTAGAGCACAATAGTAAATTTACCATCGAAAATAAACCGATGTTGCCCAAACTAAAATAATGGGAATGAGATCAATCCGCTCAGTGTTGCCAACACAAATATCAATGGTTTCTTGTGCCAACGCTTTAGTCGTAAACATAACGCCAAGACGTTTATTTTAAATCATATTTTATACTCCTTTGTAAATGTTTATGGGGGTAAAAGCTTTATTTGTCTGTGGGATGGAAATTTCTAGAATTCTTGGAAATATTTTTTATTGTAACACATACAGAAATTAACGTGTTTTTGTGTAAAATACTGATATTTTACGACTGGAAGCCGATCCCAACATGGATAAGAAAAGACTAGTAATTAGGAGGATGAGTAGCTTCAACATGACACTCACGGTAGTTCTAGTCCACAACTGTAAAGAAAATATAAGTAATAATTGAGTAGATATAATTTGAATATTATATTATTTTTCTTTTCTTTTGTTTTTGTTGTTTCTGTTGTTTTTGTGTCTTGTGCTGTGTTAAATAAATGTCTTCTTTTCTTTTTCTTTTAAGTACATTATCTATACTAATATTATAAAGAGGAAATATTAGATTGTTTGCTTGTTCGAATTGAATAGGCTCCGAAACTACTGGACCAATTTTAACAATTCTTTCACCATTAGAAATCTACATCTTCAACGAGTAACGGGTTATATAAAATACGAAAACGAAGCCGCTGACGGAAAGCTAGTAGATAATAATTATTTATTTATTTTATTTATTTATTTTACTTTAAATACAACGGTCTAGGACCAGATACAGTAATTAAAGACACGACTTTCAATTAAACTAATAAAATAATTTATTTAATTTTACTACTATAATATATATTTTTTTTTAATCTTTCTCACAGAACTTCTGGCATACCGACAATATCTTCGACCTATTTTTAATGAAGGATAAAATCTTGTAATCTTAGCATGGAAAATGCTTAAAAAATACAAAAAGAAAATACACAATCCAAAATCTTCGACCATTCATCAGCTTGGGTCGCTTCTCAAAATATGAGGTAAACTTAAAGACCACCGCGCTGGCCATTCGGAATTGGACCCCTGGAGTATTCTGGTTCTTCCCCACTAAAACCATCTCTCTACATGAGTAGTGGCATCTCAAAGCCACTATCCTACAGCGCAGTAAGCCGGAGATGTGTGTCGCATTTGGGACGACTTATATCTACCACTAAGGTGGCCAACAAGCTTACGGCCCGCCTCATGGTAAGCGGTTACCGTAACCTATGGACGCTTGCAACACCAGGGGTATCACTCGCGCGTTGCCGACCGTAAAAACCTCTTAGAAGCTTATGGACGGTTCATCAGCACTGTTCTCCTTTAAAGAACTAACCTAGTGTGATTTGGCAGACCTCATTCGCCCGTTAAGAAATTCTCTCGAGCATGCAAGTTTACTCAACTGCCCTTTTGTAAGGGAGGGTTATATGCATAAAACAAAAAGTTATAAATACAGCAGAAGGGTGAGGGTTATATAAATTGGTTTCGACATTGAAATAAGTTGTGTCGCAATTTTACGCAATACTATTTTCGTATTTGTAAAGTCTTTTGTTAAGTTTCGGTTATATAAACTTCTTGGGTGACGAAAGTAAGGGTTAAACTAACTATTTTATTAACTTCCTTCTAAAAATATCTTATTCTACACAAGTGTTCTTTATATTATGAACCAAAGAAAGTTATTTTCGTAACTTACGTACGAAATTATCAAACAGATATATTATACAAGGTGGAACAGACATCGACGCACATCCGAATACCATGAGTTCAGTACATGATTCTGGACGTTTTCATCAATTTTTCAATTTATTCTGCAAATTATTTTACTTGAACTTGTAAAAAACATTATTTTTATCTACCCAAAATAGATTTATACCTAATTAAAAAATCATTATTTCATTTATTTCGGATCGCGCGCGCGAAAACATTCACCGCGGAGCGTTATAATCGCGTTTTTAGCAATACACTGCGCGCTCAAAAATGTCAAAATGTGTTATAACCGATCATTTTCTAAATGAATGACCTAGGTCATTTTATTTTTGACTTTGAGTGAAACCTTGTCACGACGTTTGTGCGTTGATGTCTCTTCCACCTTATATAATATCAATGGATCTATATTTCTACCTTTTATTTATAGTCTATAAATAAAAGGTAGAAATATAGATCCATTAAATCACGTTACATAACATACCATCACGCCTGTATTCCCCGCAGGGCTAGGCAGGGGTGTACTAATGTACACCCACAGTTCGCCGGTATATTTAGGTCCAATGTAATAGGGTGGGTGAGCCTATTGCCATCAACCAGGAACCAATCCAGACTTCGAGCTGCTACATTTAACAGAAACACCTAACAACTCTGCTTTACCCGGGAATCGAACCCAGAACCTCTAGCGTAGCAGTCGCGCTTGGGACTTCTAGACCAAGTTTTGTTTGTTACGTTGCATGCCTCAACCGCTGAACAGATTTGGATAACATTTGTCAAGAAAGATTGCATTCTGAGGAAAGACATAGGCTACCTTTTGTCGATGCGAGGTCAAAAGCTTCTTTGATAAATACCATCACGCCTCTATTTTCCAAAAGGTTAAAAAGAGATTAATGTAATTTATATGCCATGTAATGGGGGATGGCAATAGGGTTATTACCGTTAAAATGCCGGCGACATCTAGCATTAAAAAATATATATAATGACTTGTAAAGTTGTCTTTAAAGGATCTACTTACACAAATAAATATCATTTTTCATTTCATTTCATTTCAATGCCCGGTTATTATACACGTCCAAACTCCAGCCTCATAAGTGTGTATTCATTATATTTATGATTCTTCTCGTTTCTAGATAAAAAGCAGTCTTTTTAACCAGAAGAGATCACAAAAATACATTAAGATTTAATATTTAATATTTTGGGGACATTTTTACACAGCACCATCTAGTCCCAAACTAAGCAGAGCTTGTAATATGGGTACTAGACAATGGATATAATACTTATATCCTTTTTTTGTTGTAAATACATACTTATTATACATAGGAAACACCCAAATAAACACAAATACTTATATTCATCATCACATAAATATTTGTGTCTTGTGGGAATCGAACCCACGACTCTGTGATCAGCAGTCCGGTACTCGAACCACCAGACCACAGACGTCGTCATGAGATCTTATTCAAAGCAAAATGGCCGACACATACAACTTATATTGCGGTGATGGAACATTTATCAACAGAATATGACCACATTTACACGATCCTACCTGTTGCTCAAACTGGAATATTTCAGCAAAAAACATGAAAATATCACCCCTGAAATTGAGTTGGGAAAACAGTTTGAAACTGAAAGTTATATGGGTCAGTTTTGTAACATTTCTTAGGAGTAAATAATTATAGTTAATTTTTTTTTCCTAGAATACAATATTGTGATATTGAATCCTAATATTATTAAAATCTAGCCAACTTAGGCTAATTAGTAATTTTAGTTTGACTTAGCTTTATAAAATAATATTACTGAGAGAGATTCGTAGCTCCCCAACGGATGAACCGACTTTGATTTCGTTTTTTTTATTTGAAAGGTGAATTAGTTGGGAGTGTTCCTAGCTATGTTTGATGAAAATCGGTCCAGATGGCGGCCACCACAAAATAGCGAATTACATATTTTTTCACAACTCCCTCAATATGGGTATCAAATGAAAGCATACTATACACTATGATAAATTTCAAATCCATGATGGCCGCCACCACAAAATGGCAAATTACATTTCGTGTCGGGGGTTTTAAAATTTTTCGTCGTTTTAGCGTCGGGGGTTAATAAAACCCCGTCGTTTTTGCGTCGGACGTTAAAAAAAGATGCTCGCAACCGGCGTGTGTGTATGACAAGATGTATGAGCGTGGAAGAAGCAAAAGAAGAATGTAAATGACGTTTTGTAGTTTCTGCCTACCGTTAGGCGTAAAAGTAATAATATACAGTGGCGAGCAAAGATATAAATAAATAAATAATAATAAATAAATATCTTGGGACATTTTTTTACACTGCACTATCTAGTCCCAAACTAAGCAGGGCTTGTACTATGGGTACTAGACACTGGATATAATACATATATACTATTTTTTTGTAAATATATACTTATAATATATAAGAAACACCCAGACAAACACAAACACCTAAGTTCATCACATAAATGTTTGTGTCTTGTAGGAATCGAACCCACGACCTTGTGATCAGCAGTCCGGTACTCGAACCACTAGACCACAGACGTCGTCACATATATAAACCCTTACAAAAGTGCTAAAACGACTTTTTCATGAATGAACGATTGCAACTTTGAGATAACACCAATGTCACTATAGTATTGGTTCGTAAATACTATGTTTGTAATACCACAAAATTTCTATCAGTTCTTTAGGAGAAAATCTCTTTAGAATTTTGCCTAGTGCATACACATTTATGTTCGTGACTGGCTACCAATCTATCAATGTATCGTCAAACTCTTGTTAATTACACCAAATTGACAGCAGAAATTACTGCACAATTTAACGATAACCATCGAGTGAGTGGATAGCATTAAATGGATGGGATGGGGGGCTGAGGGAGCATATTGGCTAATTCAATTACGTCTGGGGCCACCATTTTGTCTGTGGTCACGCGAACTATGGGCGCGGTTGTATTAACCTAAATATAGGTATATAATCGTCTATGGGGTGGGATTCCATGTGTAGAATGTAGATATTGTGTATTCATATTTAATATTATAAATGCGAAAGTAACTCTGTCTGTCGCGAATTCACGCCAAAACTACTGGTACACAGATAGTCTAGAAACTGTGAAAGGATATAGACTACTTTTTAATACGATAAATGGGCTGTAAGGGGTTGAAATAGGGGATGAAAGTTATATGAAAGTTATAAGTTATAAAACTAATATTATAAAGAGGAAAGATATAAAGAGAATAGACTCTCTGATATACACTCTGACACAATAGACACTCTGACACTACTGGACAGATTTGCAAAGACAGAAATTCTTTCAGTGTTAGATAGCCCATTTATCGGGGAAGGCTATAGGCTATATACCATCACGCTACAGTTAATAGGAACGGAGTAGCAATGAAAAATGTTGCAAAAACGGGTTAAAAAAGTTACCAACACCACGCGGGCGAAGCCGCTGGCGGGAAGATTGTATAATGTAAAATTGTATTTATGAAATGTTACAAATTTCGATAGTGGTCGTATGCGGAGCAGGTCTTGGGTTCGAAATCACCAGAAAGCGCACAATGGATCGGCCTCCAACAAGATGGACAGACGACAAGGGTGCTTGAAGTTATTGGATGCAGGCGGCATCTAACCGGTTCTGGTGGAAGTCTATGTGGGAGATCTTTGTTCAGCAGTGGATCTCTTTTGGCTGATATGATCATGATACCTGTGTGAACCTGGTTATCGGTGGAACACAGTCTACGATCAACTTAGAGCCTGTACGTGAACCATGAGTTCTATCGAATGGCTTTCGATAGGTTTTTTACGCATCGAAACGCTGTAATCTCATAGCAGGTTTTAGTTCCTTACGTAACCGCTAGAGGCGCTGCGAGGGCGTTCCATAGAAATATTTTACGGCGTCGCTAGCGAGTCTAGTGAGAAAAACTCATGGTCGAGGCACTGGTAGGGTCGTATATAACTATGACTGAATAAATAAGAACACCTGATTTAGTAAACTCATCCCGCGGGACCAATCTGAGTGGGGCCAGTTACCACACACAGCTGAAAGCTGTGTTAAAGACCGAGAAACTAAACAAAACGTTAGCAATATTAATAGAAGCAACTGACTTGCAAATTAATTGGCCAGCAGTAATTAGTTTCTATTACAGTGTCTGGCAATAAAAATGGCCCACTTTTCTTTATTAATTGATTTGACCTAGAACTTTAATACAATTTGAACACTCTTATTAACTAGAATCTAGTAGATATTGTATCTATATTAGGTATTATGGAGACCACGTTTAGGCAAGCGTAATGTAGAACGCCCCGCGACACGATGGGCCGACGATTTAAAGAAGGTAGCGGATGGATGCGAGTTGCCCAAGACCGGGATGGCTGGCGCTCTTTGGGGGAGGCCTACGTTCAGCAGTGGACGGCAATAGGTGATATTATATACAAGGTGGAAGGGACATCGCCGCACAAACGTCGTGACAAGGTTTCACTCAAGGTCAAAAATAAAATGACCTAGGTCTTTCATGTAGAAAATGATCGGTTATTACAGATATTTACATTTTTGAGCGCGCAGTGTATTGCTGAAAACACGATCATAACGCTCCGCGGTGAAAGTTATCGCGCGCGCGATCCGAAATAAATAAAATAATTTTTTTTTAAATTATAAATCTAATTTGGGTAGATAGAAGTAATGTTTAGTTACACGTTCAAGTAAAATAAACTGCAGAAAAAATTGAAAAATTAAAAGTTACGGAAAACTTCAACGGAGGGGGGTCCAGAATCATGTACTGAACTCATGGTATTCGGATGTGCGTCGATGTCCCTTCCACCTTGTATAATGGGTATTATAAAACTATACAAGAACTGTGTCTGTAAATAATGATGGTATTAAAAAAAACAATTGGGTCAAGTATATAAACAACAGCGAATCCAAAAAAGTAATTTTTATTTTTTTTGTCTGTTTGTTAAGGGTTGGCGCAAAAACTACTGAATAGATTTGAATTTTCAGTCAATTGTTTCAAAGAACATTTTCCAACTTAAAAACTACCGTACATCTTCTTTTAACTACCTATTATAATTATATGTATCTATGTCATCATGCCTTCCAATATAAAGAGGGGATCGTTATGTTATTCTCTTCTTCGAATATATAAAACTATCTTTCGGCCAGCGGCTTCGCCCGCGTGGTCTAGTTATTTGTTAAAACTTTCATCCCCTATTTCAACCCTTTACAGCCCTCTTTTTGCATTAAAAAGTAGCCTATGTCCTTTCTCAGGCTCTAGACTATCTGTGTACCAAATTTAATTTAAATCGGTTTAGTAGTTTTGGCGTGACAGCGAGACGGACAGAGTTACTTTCGCATTTATAATATTATTATAAAAAAAAATATCTTGGGCCATTTTTCACACAGCACCATCTAGTCCCAAACTAAACAGAGCTTGTACTATGGCTTGTAATATGGGTACTAGACAATGGATATAATACTTATATACTTTTTTTTTGTAAATACATACTTATAATACATAAGAAACTCTCAGACAAACACAAACACTTAAGTTCATCGCAATAAATGTTTGTGTCTTGTGGGAATCGAACCCACGACCTCGTGATCAGCAGTCCGGTACTTGAACCACTAGACCACAGACGTCGTCGTATTAAGGATAAGTAGAGGGGATCCCACAATTCCGTATGTTAAGGTCCCATGTAATAGGGAGCGGGTCTATTGCCATTAACCGGGCATAAATCCAAGCTTGACTGCAGGTTTCCTCACGATGTTTTCCTTCACCGTTAAAGCGAGCGAATACGCATATGATTGAACCTGAACCCGAGACCTTTGGGGCTAGGCTATCACTGCTTAGTAACGTGCAGTTAAACAATATTAAATGGTTCAATTTCTCATACCGCATAAAGGGCGCGGCCTATCGTTCCCATCCCTAAACACAGCATGGATCCACCAGTTAATATTTCTTTATTACAAGCTCGTTTAGCACTTCCATTTCTGTTACGGTTAATGGTAAAAATTAGGTTAATAGACAATTTACGAGACGTCCGAGCTAGCTCAGAGGCCTGTGACTCACGGGTGTTCGTAAATTGTTACAATTTGTGATGAATTTTGTGGAGCTACGGAATAAACTGGAATGTTTCTTTTTTGTATTTTTACCAGACTGCGCCAGAAGGATGGTTATGTTTTTTGAGAGAATGTATGTATTATTTGTTTGGCACGCTTTGCAGCCTGAACGGCTGGATGGATTTTAGCTTGAGAGGTGTCGTTAGATTAGTATTTACAGTTAGAGTGACACTGGGTATATCAAGATAAAAAAACAATATAAATAATTAGAAACAATAAACAAAAATATTTCTTTGCTTGTCCTGCCTGCAATACATTTTCATACTGCGCAGAGCTAGTTTTTAGATTTTTAGTTAAGTAGGTAGTACAGTTTTTAACGGAGTCGGGTTTTTATTTAATTTAATAATTATTTTTTAAGCATTTCCTAATAGATGTCACTAACGTCATATTGAGACGTAGATTTAGAGTGGGAATGAAAATTTCGACTTGGCGGGCAGCACTCGCGGTGGTTTAGGTCATAGCGTCTGGTGTATTTAACTAGTACACTTAGGTTCGACTCCTGCCCTCCTTCTTCAAAGTTTGGCGAGAACTGCATGTATCCACATACAGTTCTCGCCAACAAATAGGATAGCATGTTGTGTAAATTCGTGTATAGCGTGTGCCGCGGTGGAAACGTAGGCACACGTTGTCAACCAAATGAACCCACGCAGCACACGTACGCCGCGTCGGCGTGGACAGCGTGCGCCGCGGTGGGTTTCCACCTTTATGGGGTTCTCGACTCAATTTTAAATGTAATTTTCTATGAAGATAGCGTATCTAATAATAATACATCATTGGTCCAAACCATTTTATTACAACATCTTAACTCGATCACTGAGACGTTCGCAGAAATTCTATAAAAATACACCTTACCCAATAACATAATCAATATTTTGGCCGATCGCCAATTTTGAACCTTCAGTTATAAAATCAGAAATATTCTGATTCCTTGAAAGTTAAAAAAATAGGTTAACATAACCGATTATTGGCTGAAAGCCAACATTTCGACCTAAAAATTGTTCCAAGTTAAAGTTTGGTGAGCATAATCATTTTAAGTAGCATAATTTTGCATTGCAGTTATTTTAGCGCATCGCTACCTGACTGTGCAGTTTGTAATAACTAACTTTTGCCTTACTTCGGTCATGTTAATGAGGGCAATATCTTTTTACCCGACTGCCGAAGGAGGAGGGTTATGTGTTTGACGCGTATGTATGTATGTATGTATGTATGTATGTCCGTTCCTATGTCCGGTCGTAACTACTCAACGGCTCAACCGATTTAGATAAATGACACCTCATTAGATTCGTCTTGATGGCAGAAGTGTCACTGGGTACATGAAATTAAAAATATATATATATGGCGGATTTTATACGCTTTAATGTGCGACCTGATTTTGAAAATGATCTTAAGTTGTATCAATATACATTTTAAATTATCATTTAGGATCTATCTAGTTATTCTATGATGATTTATAAACTAAAAAGAAGTAAATAAAATCAATTATTAAATGAAACAATAAAACCCGACTGCGTAAAAAGTACTAACTAAAAATCTAAAAACAAGCTCTGTGATTTTCCAACATCACAGAGCTTGTTTTTATTAGATTTATAGTTAGTACTTTTTACGCAGTCGGGTTTTTTTTATTGTAATAAATTACAGACGTATTACAATAAAAGGATATTATGGCCATCTTCCGAAGATTTAGAGGACTATTGCCAGTGTTGGACTGGCAATTTAGTTAGGATGGTGATTGCCAGTCGGGCCCTAACCGAACACGGGACCCCACAGGCCTGGCTTGCAGGCCTTTTCTGAACGGCGTGATAACTTTGAACGAATCAAAATCAACCGATTTTGACGTGCTTACAAGACATTACGAGATTACGATGAATGGCAACTGGCTCCCCCTGTTGCCATTAATTGGTCATAAAATTAAATGTGGAGCTAGTATTGATTTTTTTATGAAAAATCTAATAATATTTGGCTCGATCTGGGAATTTAACCCAAGGACCTCACGCTCTGTAGACGCGCTTGTGACTACTAGATTAATAAAAAAATAATTACTTACAAATAATATTTTCATAAAAACAGCAGTTTTGGTAACAGTAATACAAATCGAAAGCAATCAAAAAACTATAAGCGTCACAAGCGTGCGTACAGTGCGCAAATCGGCGCGTGCGCAGACGTCCGTCTGACGGATACGTGCCATATGTTGAGTTGTGGTGGCAAACTTTATAAGATTATAACTACATACTTGAATACGCATCTACATTGACTTATATCAGTTATATTTTACCAATAATTATTATTACAGAGTAAGTAAACAGTTATTGCCTCGAGTGGGAGAGGTTGTATTTTTCACTAAAAAGTTACCTAACATACCATTTTTTTTCTATTTATTTATGGAATTTTTATACATTAATGTACATGCCAATTCCATCATGACCTAAAGGAACAATAGTATTACAAATACATATTTAATTCTACTTACAAATTAACGAAAAAACATAAACAGGTTTTTCGAAACTCCAGATAAAGGTTCCGATAGTAAATCATGAAATATACCTATACTTAGCCTACTCAAATTAAGGATTCTCATCAAGGACTCTCGGTGCGTCTCATAACGGACACATTCCATCAACAAATGATGCACGGCTTCCTCTACACCGATAACAATACCATCACGCCTATATTTCCCAAAGTGTTAGGCAGAGGTGTCCTACGGAGTCTCCCGACTGCTGTACACCCAGTTGCTCCATGTAATAGGGGGTGAGCCTATTGCCATTGAAACTAGCAACAAATCAAAACATCGAGCTGCTACTAGGAATTTTATAGAAAAATCCAATAACACAGGGGGGCTAGACAAGTTGGATTTTAACATTCGAATCGACAAACAAAATGTATGTAAATGACACAAGCTTTTGACAAATCGGGCTGTCACTAATGTCATTTACAAACATAACGACATGTTTCGACATCGACAAACAAAACGTATGTTTTGTTTGTCGATTCGAATGTCAAAATCCAACTTGTCTGGTCCCCTGGGGGGCTAGACAAGTTGCATTTTTAGTTGCATATCTAAATGACATTAGTGACAGCCCGATTTGTCGAAAGCTTGTCTCAGTTCCATACATTTTGTTTGTCGATTCGAATGTCAAAATGAAACTTGTCTAGCCCCCCTGATCGACCTAGAACCACTAGCATAGCAGTCATTCTTATGACCACAAGTTTATTATGGCAGTTAATAAAAAAAGTTAAACATATCTAGTAATATCTATTAACCAGAAAAGTTTATAACGTCTTTGCTTCAAGCCGTAAGTAGTTTGGATTGATCTCACATTAAAATGTTATTTTGGGAACGTCAGATTAATATTTTTTGGCATAAATTCAAAGTTCCCATCTGACGAGTGAAGCTGCGCAGACGGCCCTGGAGTTATTACATTTTATTACTACATAGTACCTACCTGGGCAATCGGGTTCTGCTCGGGTATAAATATGTGAAAACTATGATTTTTCCCAGATCTTTTTGCGCGAGAATAGGGAGAAAATATTTTTTTCCTGGTATGAAACTTAGCTAGATCGATTCTTCGCCTCTGTAAACCCTTTTATGCAAGTATCATCGAAATTGTTATAGTCGTTAACGAAACCAGACTACAAATATAATTATAAAAATATACAACGAATATTATACATGCTATGTAATATTAGCTGATGTTCATGGTTTCAAAAATATTGTCAAAGGACTCACAAATTCAGCTGATGGTAGTTCAATCATGGCGTTGTCTTGTAGATACTCGTATATAAAAATACCAATATGGGCCCTCTCGGGCACAGCATAGTAAAATAAAGTAAAGTAGGAGGGAGGGAGAGTTTCAATAGGTTTATAATTATCAATTAACTAGTAAATTTATGTTTGAATTATCACATATATTTATTATTTAATTATTTATGCTTTTTATGTGTAATTGAGTATAGTATTATTTTATTTTTTATTTATTGTTGATTTGAATACGGAATAATATACATACCTAAATGATAAATAACTATGTAATACAAAATTTCGGATAAAAAGATATTGATCATACAACACAAAACGACACTTTGGCTTCTTTTTCTAATATTTATTTAACCCTAGACTAATAAAACACCTAAACAGGCAACACTAAATACCGCAGACAACCTTGCCACCTAAAAAAAAACTTTTTTAATTGACGCGCCATGTTGGCAGCAAGCAACTGTTTCAAATCCTTTGATATCGAGTCTGATCAAACACAGACGGGCTTCCAAAATAGATAATGTTTATAGTAACTAGAATAGCTTAATGTTTCTGACTAGTAATCTTTTTACGCGAGAGTTTGAACGCCAGTAAAGTCGGTTGGATTTGTTATCTGTTGCGAGAAACGTCGGTCACGGTTATTATGTCGCCAGGTGGCGCTGTTCAAGATCAATTTTCGAATATAAATATTCTGGGACATTTTACACAGCACCACGTAGTCCCAAAACTCCCAACTCAGTACTCACGGCTAATTTCAGCAGAGATAACAGAATACTAACACAAAACAAATAATCTTTAAATCGATACAAATAAATAGAATTGAAGTGTGTTCTAACCGCTTTACACAAAATGCATAATTATGAAAGTATATGCGGTATTACATAAAAAAAGGTTTTTAAAATTTTTGTCTGTCTATCAATCTGTTTATTCCAGCTAATCTCTGAAACGGCTGGACCGATTTTGACAGAACTTTCACTCGTAAATAGCTAATATTATAAGGAGTAATATTATAGAGTAGGTAGCTTAGGTTACTATCTTTTAAGCATTTTCCATGCTAAGATGCAGAACACGCAGGTTCGAATCCTGCCCGCCAGTCGATTTTTTCATTCATTAAAAATAACTTGTAAAATTACAGAAATTTAATTTATTTTTAAAAATGGATGAAATGAATGACGCGGCAAACAGCTCCTTAGTTCTTTAAATAAAAGTAATCACGTCACAGCATCACATAATTGTGATAACAAGACATCATATAAATTGAGACATGACTATCAGAAATAATCATACACATAGTCACATTGTCAGTAATTGAATGCTCATTGTTAAAGCATTGGACCCGACCGGATTGGGACGGTGCAAGTCATTATGATTGGGTCGTTTGGAACTTAACTGCCGTGGAAGATTTTACTATGGAGCACATTAAGAGATTGGAATATCGAGGGCTAAGAAACTAAACATATTTGACAAAAAAATCTTAAAACAAGCTCTGTGATGTTGGAAAATGTATTGCAGGCGGGACAAGCTGTTTGTTTATAAACAAAATTGTTTCTTTGCTTGTCCCGCCTGCAATACATTTTCCAACATCACAGAGCTTGTTTTAAGGTTTTTAGTTAGTACCTACTTTTTACGCAGTCGGGTTTTTTGTTTCATTTAATAATTGTTTTTATTTCCTACTTTTTAGTTTATGAATCACCATAGAATCACCAGATAGATCCTAAACGATAATTTAAAAATCAGTTCATACGCATTTTCAAAATCAGTTCGCACATTGAAGCGTATAAAATCCGCCATTATGATTTTTAGCAGTGTACCCAGTGACACTTGTGCCATCAAGATGAATCGAATGTTATTTATCTAAATCGGTTGAGCCGTTGAGTAGTTACGACCGGATATAGGAACGGACATACATACATAAATACATACATACATATATACATGTCAAAACCAATCACTTATCCTCTACTAGTGGTAAAGTACTATCTTCCTCCTCCTAGCCTTTTTCCCAACCATGTTGGGGTCGGCTTCCAGTCTAACCAGGATGCGGCTGAATATCAGTATTTTAAACGGAGCGACTGCCATCAGACCTCCACAACCCAATTTCTAGGCAATACCGATATTCGAAGGAAAGACGGGTTGTCAGGCTTTTTAGGCTTCTGACTACCACTAACGATTGTCATAGGTGTTCGTAAAGTACTAAAGATTAAAATTCATAAAACCGACCAATTGCAACAACAGTGCTTTTGTACCAACAGTGCAGAAAGTATAATAAATAAATAAATAAAACACTAAATAAAAGTGTTTCATATAGGTGTTCTCCCACTTGGAGCAACGCATTACATTACAGGCGAATGCCTTTAATGTAACGTTTCAGAGTCGAGCATTACATCAGTGAGGGAGGAGTACCGAGCATAACAGTGCGCAAACTGTAATGTTACAGATTCGAGCATTACGTTGGTGAGGGAGAACTGAGCATATCAGAGCGGAATGTCTGTAATATTCTGATACAACTTGTAACATCATGCTCAGAGTAACGTTACATTACAGTCAAATGTTCGTCATGTCAGGGTGGCAATACTGTAATGTAATACTCAAAATCGAATCTGAAACGTTACATTACAGGCTCCAAGTGACGGAGCACCTTTAAGGCGGAAACCCACCGCGGTGCACGCTGTCCACGGCCACGCGGCTCACGTGTGCTGCGTGGGTACATTTGTTTGACAACGTGGGTCTAAGTTTTCACCGCAGCACACACTATCCACGAAATTACACGTACATGTCGTTGAGCTGCGTGGGCGCCGTATCCGAGCAAGCAGCGCGTGTGTCATGACGTCAATTCGTGCGCAGCGTATCCGTATAAAAGCTTCATACATTTCTATACAAAGCGAAGCTTGACTGCTTAGCTGGCGGTGGCTTTCCGCCTTTACACCTGAATTTTAATGTAAAAAGGTCGTAAACACCTTGAAGTGTTATAAAATCCACTGTTAGTACAAGATTATCAGCGTCACAGTAACAAGATTAAGGCTTTTATGAAACACGAAGCTGATAATGACGCAAATGGCTCTTTCATTAAAAGCCTATCAAGCTTAGTGTACGCCAAAATGTATTTTTTCTATAAGGTCAGGTCAAGGTCCCATGAAAATCCTGGAAATGGATTATAGCTTGTCCAATGTCCATCCATACTAAAATTAAATTTGCGAAAGTAGTAAAACCTTAATTGCTGAACAGATTACGAGTAAATTTGGCAGTTAGATTGCATCTTGTTGAATTTATTTATTTATTTATTTAATTAATTACAACGGATCCACCAATTACAGTAACTAAAAAAAAGCCTAAGTTTATTAAAATCTACAAAACAAAGCAAAGTAAATAAAAGAAGGTAAAAACACTTTCATACCTTCCTCTCACAGTACTTCTGACATACCAATATAATCTTCGTCCACTCATCCGCAAACAGATCGCCTGTTGGATTAGAATCCAAGAGAACTAAGGAAGGAAGGACTAAGGACTAATAAGCAGACATTCTTTTTAATATACAATATAAAAAGAATGTTGAGGCTGCTGCGTCTACGTCTAAGCAAGTGTATGACGCTGATTCCACAACCTGAGCGTGCGTGGGAGTTGCTCGTGGCTAAGCTATAACTGCGCTGATCAACCGATCTGGAAGATTAAGCTGCGCTTGCCACGGTCAGTCTGTGGATGGGTAACCATTCTTAACACATAATACATCGAGACCCCTCCGTGCCTCGAGAAGCACGTAAAACCGTCGGTTTCGGATGTCATACGAAAACCTATGACAATGGTTAGTGGTAGCAGCCAAAAAGGCTGCCAACACTGGTTGGCAATACCGATATTCAAAGGGTAGACTGCTACCCTTTGAATATCGGTATTGCCCAGAAATTGGATGGTGGAGGTCTTACAACAGTCGCTTCGTGTAAAATACTGATATTCAGCTGTTGCAGGGGAAAGGCTAGAAAAAAGGAAGGATCATAATTATTATTATTATTCAAAAGTTCAAAACCCTTGGCCCTTTTAGGCCCTTTTCATTACGACATAAAAAAGCAAATAAGTATACTGCGCTGTTAATCAAGTGCCTCTTATGCCACAAATCTTCAAATTGTAATACCCGTGAGCTTTACGTGACCTCATTTCTAAAAAAAGGTCCAAAACAATACGGGAATGGTACAGAACAATAAAATGGGGTTTTTAAATGAATGGTAATGGAATGGAGATGAACAATATAAAGAGTAGACTAGGTAGGCGAAACAATACTTTTCATTTGTCATTAAAATAGGACTACATTTTTAATTCATTAATAAATACTCCCAAAATTGGTGTAGTGGAAACGCCATTGCTACGCTAGATTCCCGGTAGTGTTGCCGGTCGATAGTCCTCTATCAATAGTTCAAGCAGAAACGATAGTATCGATAACCTATCGATAGTACAGATGCTTCTGCTAGAGCAATACTATCGATCAACAGCAATACTATCGATACTATCGCTCGTTGGAAATTAATATATTATCGATAATAGCATCGATAGTATAGTATAGTCTTGCTTAAAAACATGGATAGAGACCTATCGATTGGGTACATATTTATGGGGTTTTAGTATCGATAGTAAAACTATAGAATTTTCGGCAACGCTAATTCACGGGTTGAGTTCCTATGTTTAGGTCCTATTTGAGCCTATTGCCTACAACCGAGTTGCCTTCAATGGAGTTTCTTGCCGGCTCTTCTCCATAAGTCTTATTTTTTTGGAACCGAGCAACTAGTTTTACTGTTCAAAAGTGCCTATTTATATGGTCTATTTGAAAAAAAATATTTTAAATTTGAATGTGAATTCGAGCCCAAATCCAGACTTTGCGCTGTCCACACTACTCGACATCCACACTACTCGACCCAGGACCTCTAACGTATTAATCTGAGACCGCTAGACTAACATAATGAAGCTTAAGAACTATTAAGCAATCAAAGTAATGACAATAAGTTCGAAGTGTTACGTCGGCTAGACGATCCCCACAATCGTGTGTTGTCCGCAAATTAATCGCGATTAGTCCCCGGGGGACATTGGACCTCCTTTTGGGATAATTTGCACCACTGCTGTAGTAAGCAACGCTTAATACTTTATTAGGATTGTCTAACAGTTTAATTTGGGACCAACCCGACTATTAGTAACTAAAATCTGTAACGTTTTATGGACAAATTGTCTTTCGGGAGTATTTGTATTTCACATATATGCCATGGTTGTTCGTTTTAGTTTTTATTATTTTGGTCATCATAATGGACCTATTAACTGTCCCACTGCTGGGCACGAGTCTTCTCTCAGACTCTTTTTTTTGGGGTGCGGAAGATCCTCATGATCCCCGCCACCTGGGGATGCGGCAGGGTATGTCGGACCCATACCGACTAAACCACACTTACCATCACTAGCTCTAGGCGTCATGGCTAGTCGTCGCGTCATGATCAGGAACAATGGAAAATTTACTACGACCATGATGGGGTACTCATAGACCCTAAATTCTCTCATTCTATAGCCCACCTTGCAATTGACCATAGTTCATACTACTGACTATAGTTTAGTAGAATAAACGAAAAATAATTGTTATGAATATAAGTTTTACTTTATAGACATTCGCTTTTTAAACTCCAGGGGGGCTAGACAAGTTGCATTTTGACATTCGAATCGACAAACAAAATGTATGGAAATGGCACAAGCTTTCGACAAATCGGGCTGTCACTAATGTCATTTCCATACATTTTGTTTGTCGATTCGAATGTCAAAATGCAACTTGTCTAACCCCCCTGGTTAGGCTACAGGCGATTTCATTATTTTTATAATACCGTTATACGTTAATACTGGCACTATAGTAAATACATTATATAAACAAACTTTATTTGCATTTGCCTCAGCAATAACAACTCAAGCTAAGGTATCTAGTGCATTTTAAGAACGGTGTTGTTTATCCTACAATTTGCAAAGGATTTCAAGTTGTAATAAGCTGAAATTTAAAGACGCGAAACTCGAGACCACGCAGCTAGGAAGCTTTTCTTAAGTTATGCAACCGTATTAGTTTTAAAAAGAAAATATTTCTTCATTTTCTTTGGATTTTGTTTACGAAGGTATAATCATGCTTCTAGTTCTTGGAACCTTGATAGATGATATTGCTTTAATAATAATCATGCATTAAAATAACAGCTACTTTAAAGTCAAGGGACCAAACGTGCTTCCCTGGGGAACACCTCAATCAATACAAAATTAAAGTACTGAAGCAACTATGTTTATAAATGAAATCGTCAAGCATAGAATTATGTGACAATAGCCTATGATTAAGATGTTAAACTGGTCATAATGTCTAAATTGAAACGCTTGAAATCTTTATTACACAATACTTTTAAATCCACCTGTATTTTTTTTTAATAAACCGGTATTCAGGTGTCTTGTAAGAGGGGGCAAACCTACTGCTATTATCAGGACAAATTCATGAGTATCCATGGAGTTTCTTGCCGAATTCTTCTCCATAGGAATAACTTTTTGAAACCGTACAGCAAGAATCATATTTTAACATTTAATAAATGCTTGCAAAAGCTTATCTTTATATACAAATAAAGAAAATTTAAGTGTCTGTTTGTAATTTAAAATTAACAGCTTTTCACTAAATGCATATGGCGGAATATAGGTACGGTACTTCATCATCATCATCACCAACCCATTAACTGTCCCACTGCTGGGCACGGGTCTCCTATCAGTTAGGCCATAGTCCACCACGCTGGCCTAATGCGGGTTGGCAGACTTCACATGCCATCAAGAATATCTCTCAGGCATGCAGGTTTCCTCACGATGTTTTCCTTCACCGTTAAAGCGAGTGATAATTACATGATTGCACATGATTTCGAAAAGTCAGAGGTGCGTGCCTTGGATTCGAACTCGAGACCTTTGGTTTGGCAGTCATAGCCTTATCATATCCTGGTGGTCATACCCCTAGGCTATCACTGCTTTTTTTGGTACGGTCTATAATTATGGTACCTACTTACATGGTACCTACCTACTTACTTAATAAAATCATTTTATAAAAACAACATTGCCATTCAACGTGGCAATACTGCCAGTCTTCTGGGCACGTTACCAGATGACAGCGATGAGGAGTACTTTGACGCCTAGGTGCGGAAATTTTGGTTTTTATTTTTATTTATTATTTTGTTAATATTAGCACCTAAATAAATTGTTTTTTATAAAATGTTATGGTACTTCTCCAAAAATCATTTTTTAAATATTTTGACTGTCTGATACTACAATTTTCTTCTAACTTCGCATCTACAGGTCCAAGAAATAAGCCATCTTCCTCATTGCTTCACCAATTTTGCATTTCACATAGCACAGTCCCGAGAGACGGAGATAATACACGAGTAAAAGTCTGTGGGATTCCATTTGGATTCCACTGTAAGCCGCAATGGATTCCCAAGGGCGGTGACGTCATTCAACCTCGTAAGAGGCACATAGCAATTTTGATAGTCTCCTACGATTTTTGCTCTCATTTTGTTAGGAATTTTAGAAACCTTTTTGGAGTCTGTGTTATATGTGAGGTTGAGAACGTACCTAATTTTGCTTATTTCGTACTTTATAACTGTATTGTTCTTGGTTCTTGGGTGAAATTATAACTCTTTATTATATTAATCAAAATCTTTAATGACTCTTATTAATTATTTTTTTCTATGTCTAATCAGTCGACATTCAGTGTTCGGGGCGAGAGGAGTGATGCGAGGCTGTCATCATGATGACGTGTTTGTCATTGACGTCTGACGTTTGACATTTGACATTCCGTTTTGATTCTATTACAATAATAATTTAGGTTTTTGGACATACCATCATGCCTATATGCTCCAACGGGTAAGGCAGCAGTGTATTAATGTAGAGCTTGCTTTGCTGGTGTGTTTAGGTTCCATATAACAGGGGGCGAGTCTATTGCCATTACCCGTTCACAAATCATAATTATCTCCGAGCTGCTACATAGAGATTTCCAAAAACACTTTGCTGGATTTGAGAACCGAACCCAGGACCTCGAGCATAGCAGTTACGATTACAACCACTAGGTTTACAAGACAGTTTGCATGTTATTTCTAAAATATTGGTAGTGGTGCTTGTAGCTAAGTCTCAACGTTTATCAATCGAGTACAGTTTATTTCTATCTCTATGTATTAAAAATTGTCACCCATCCCTAGGCTGAGTGCGGAAAGCGCAACTCACCCTTGTATATCAATTGCTATTATAGTTATAACTTAAGCATAATATGGGCCTGTTTAGCCACCTCTTAGTTCCCGTAAAATTGCACTTGTCATATAATTTCATACAAATGAAAAGCAGTGATAGCCTAAGGGTATGACCACTGGACTGCCAAGTCAAAGGTCTCGAGTTCAAATCCAAGACTCAACGATCAACTCAACTCCAAGATCAACACCTCAGACATTTCGAAATCATGTGCTTTATTAACACTCGCTTAAACGGCGAACCATGTTGGGGTCGGCTTCCAGTCTAACCAGGATGCGGCTGAATATTAGTATTTTACACGGAGCGACCGCCATCAGACCTCTGCAACCCAATTTCTTTCGATGTAAAGACTGGTTGTCATGCTTTTTAGGTTTCTGACTACCACTAACGATTGTCATAGGTGTTCGTATGACAACCGGGACCGATGGCTTTACGTGCTCTCCGAGGCACGGAGGGGTCTCGATATGTTAAGAATGGTCACCCATCCACAGACTGACCGCGGCAAGTGTAGCTTAACCTTGCTGATCGGTTGATCAGCGTTGGTACAACTTGGCCATACAAACGTTGTTACATTTTAATTTTCGAATTAGCGGATATAGGTTAAATAAGCTCTACATCTTGTTTTCTTATTAACTAACAATTCAGCTATCAAATGAACTAGGTATCTCTCCGTCTAATTATCTGAAAACATTTCATGATGTTTCAGAAAAAATGTTCTCTGAACTATTTTATAAAAGGCACCGAAACCTTTTCGCTCAATTAAATACCCGAAATCAATTTAAAAGCCCCGTAATTTCGACCCGTTCGTCCGTACTTAATAGGTACTTACAGGAACACCGTTTTTCATGTGAGTGATACGACTTCCGGGAAATTTCGGGACAAAAATTCGTTTTGGTAATACGTTTTTTTTTCTGTTTACGTTGTGATTTTCGATTTGTTGGGTAACGAAATTAAATAAATAGAATGGTTGGGTAGCAAAATAATGGGTACTTATTTTGTTACCCAACTATTTACAGATCAAAAGACTATTTTCGAAGTCGGAATTTTGTTAAAAAAATGTTTTCTCGGTAATTATGTTGGTATTTTGAAGTTGGAAGAGCTCACGCAAAAGTTAGCCATATAGAGTGGTCTGTCTGTATGTTTGTACTCGCAGGCAAAAATATTGCATGGAATTGAATGCAGTTTTCGCCTATGTATTGCTAGAGGACTAACTTAAAATCTAATCTCTATTATAATTTAAGCGTACCAAGGGCGGATGTCTAATCTTTACTTAATATTATAAATGCGAAAGTAACTCTGTCTGTCTGTCTGTCTGTCGCGCTTTTACGCCAAACCGATTTAAATGAAATTTAGTACACAGATAGTCTAGAGCGTGAGAAAGGACTTAGCCTACTTTTTACTTCACTTTTCATTGCGAAAAAAGGGCTGTAAGGGGTTGAAAGTTAAAGAGAAATACCTAGATTACGCGGGCGAAGCCGCTGGTAGAAAGCTAGTTAGCAACTAGTAGGCAACTTAGTATATTAAAATTACTAACTAACCTTCAACAGTTTCACAATATTTCGTCACAAAAGCAATACGTCATGATGATGTTCAACTTTTTTCTCACCTCTTCACCGCAAGTGTGATAATTGATAATGTTTTGCAAAAACATGGTAGTAACTTTTAGTTTTGTTACTTATTTTATTTCGTACATCAGTTCTCTATTATTAGGGACTAGCTTCCCGCCAACGGCTTCGCCCGCGTGGTCTTATAATTTTTTCCCCCGTTTTTGCTACATTTTTCATTACTACTCCGCTCCTATTAGTCGTAGCGTGATGATATATAGCCTATAGCCTTCCCCGATAAATGGGCTATCTCTCTATAATAGGCTAAGAATTTTTCAAATCGGTCCAGTACTTTTAGAGTTTATTCGTTACATACAAAAATACAAATCTTCCCTCTTTATAATATTAGTGTAGATTAGTGTAGATATAATCTGCTTTCAGATTTGAAGGGTACTGCTTCAGTACATGGACTTCGACTCTTTGGGAAAAACTGGTATTGGAGACAGAAGCTGGTTACTAAGATACAGTTTTTTACCTAGTAGACATAGGTACCTACTCGTATGTATGTACTAACATAAAGTATGTCCTTCCAAAAGATATGATATTCTGTTTCATTGCCAAATTTAATCGAAATCTGTTCAGTAAAAAATAAACAGACTTACTTATAGTATGAATACCTACTTAATTATATAGGGTCTATCATTCGAATATCGGTATTGCAAGAAATTGGGTCGCTTCGTGTATCATATTAATATTCAGTATTTTCCTTTTTTTGTATGTCGACCCCAATATGGGAAAAGACTCGGAAGATTAAGATAAGTAATGATATTGAGTCAGAAGGAAAACTTTCGCTTTTAAAACCTCACCTAATTGTTGGAAACTCAAATTTCCTGGAAGGAAAAACGAGTCAAGAATATTATGTGTCTACCACAGACTTAATATTTATGAAAACATTTTTTTTATGTTGCCTCGTTGGTCTAGTGGTTCCAAGCGCGACTGCTACGCTAGAGGTCCTGGATTCGATTCCCGGGTCGAGCAAAGAGTTGTTGGGTTTTTCTGTGAAATGTGGAAGTAGCAGCTCGGACTCCCGATTTGTGCCCGGTTTATGCAATAGGCTCGCCCTTACATGGGACCTAAACATATCGGCGAACAATGGGTTTACGTTAGTACACTCCTGCCTAATCCTTAGAGAAATACAGGCGTGATGGTATGTTTGTCGGTACCCCTAACCACATCAGTGCCTCTCTCTGTGCCTCTTAACTAATGTTTAAAACGCGAAAACTGTCATCCGGACTTTACTTAATCGAAACTGTCATCCGGACTTTCCTTAATCAACCAGCGATCTAAATAAATAAAATAAAATATTAATTCATTTATTAATTTAAAATAAATAAAACATTAAGTGTAAGTTTTAGTAAAATAAGTCTTATGGAAATAAGATAGTGCAGCAGTTTCCAAAATGTTGATGCTTTGGAACACTAAAGACAATAAGAAAGATTTTATGGAATCCCAAATTCAGTTATAATTAATAAACAGAATAGTAATCTAAAATAAGTATCGTTAAAAAAAACAAATTACGGAACCCTTAGGAACCGAAAAACCCACTGTAGGAATTGCTGCAGTCGTGGATTACGTTTTTTTATTTATGTCCTGTCTATCCCTTGATATTTTTAGCCTTTGGAGTATATTATAAGACGCAGCTTCAGTTCGTAAGGTTTCTGAAACTATAATACTATTCACTGCTTATAGTATATCTATGCTTCGCCGGTTTCGCGACAGCCCCAACACCATTCTCGGAGCATTGGCTGAAAGGTGGGTCTCTCCGATCTTGGAGCGGTGGATACGACTGCATGCAGTCAAGTAGACATTCCCAGGGTCGGTGAGCCTCACGCTTGTATAATAAATAATGTTACTAACACTAGTTTATAAGTTCATACTGTTACTAACAAATATGGAATTTATTCTGAAATAAATGTTTATTATTATTATAGTTTCAGAAAAGAGTAAATGAAAATGTACGTAATAATTTTGGGCCAAGAATTCAATTACAGAAAGTACCTATTTGAACGTTCGCAAATAACTTCCATTCTTGCAAGCACCTCATTAATCCGAATTCCGATTTTCAATGATATAAATCAGCCCGAAATTGGAAATGGCTGATAAATGGCGCTTAAGAGTTTATTCCTGAAGTTGTCTTTAGTTTGAAAACTGTTTTGAATACGGATTCAAGTCCAAGTTGAATCGCTTGTGCCGTCAGCGTTCGAATAAACTTTAGAGTTCTTTAGCTGAAAATAATTTTATGAAGTTCTTTAGATTTATGAATAAAAACTTTTTCGTCGCGAGCTTTTTGCGCAACTAACCAAAGACAACTAATTATTTCTAATAATATTGTATACCTATTACACCGGATATGCTCTCCTATACTTCGCACCTACTAAACTGTTAATTGTTTCCGAAAATTTCACCATTCCAGATCAAATGTTTACCAAAAAAACTAAAAGAACTCGTTAATTCGTGTTCTAGGCTGGCGTCCAATTATCGAGTGTGGGCGAGTCCGACTCACAACTGAGTCACTCATTTAACATAACACGATCGAAACAAATTAACACATATTAACTTAACGAAGTGTTTCAGTGACGACCGCGCGCGACGCCGTCACGTGGACTACTGAACGTGTTCGTTCCATGTCCCTCTTTTTAAACCATCGACAAGGGGTTGCGCGCGCATAGACAATAAAAACTAAATGCTAGCTGGCCCCATAAAGTGTCCTCATTAGAGAAAGGGCGCGTCGACTATGTACACACTGGTTTATTGCAGGTGGACACCGCACCTCGTTTGGCGATCATCTGTTTATTTTTAGGTGATTTCTTGTCTTTATCGCTGTTGTAACTTATTGGGGGAGGTAAAGGGCAGTTGGGGCAGTAATAATGCGACAGATTGACCGATTATAGTGCGCAATACAGTTATATGGGTGGCGCGCCCCGTTAAACAAATGTCGAAGAAAATAGGTTGGCGCTGGAAATGTTTATCGTGGGTCGAGGGTGCGGCTGGGTGGGGTTGCAGTCGCGATACGCCCAGATTTATCAAGGTGGGTAGAAAATGGGTAGAAAAAAATTAGACCTCACAAATTGGAGTCGGCCCGTTTTATTTTTATACTGCTTTTTTATCGCGGTTACGTCAATCGGTACCCCTTTTTAAATATTGGATGCGGTGACAGCTTTCCACCTTTTACGTAAATAGGTTGGGGCATTCGTTCCTACGGTTTTATTTTGCCAATTTGTTGTGTAACGACTTTATTAGAGGTATTCGTTTTTACCTACACTGTCACCTACACTGCACAGGTAAAGATGTGAGAATATTATGATCCGGGATTAGACAGAATATCCATCAAGTAAGTATCTTTAAGTAATAAGCTAATTTATAATTTTGAATAGGTACCCCCGAAAATGTAATTTGCCGTTTTGTGGTGGCGGCCATCTTGGATATGAAATTTTTCATAGTGTATAGTATTCTCCTAGTTAAGCCCTTTCATTTGATATCCATATTGAGGGTGGTGTGAAAAGATATGTAATCCGCTATTTTGTGGCGGCGGCCATCTTGGACCGATTTTCTTCAAACATAGCTAAGAACACTCCCGACTAGTTCACCTTTCAAATAAAAAAATCTAAATCTAAATCGGTCCATCCGTTCGGGAGCTACGATGCCACACACACACACAGACACGTCAAACTTATAACACTCCGTCGTTTTTGCGTCGAGGGCAAAAGATAGAGAACAGTACCGACTAGAGCTGAGCTCTTAAACTTAAGAAGAAGAAGAAGTTTCTGTAAGTACAGTCAACAAAATCCCTATCCTTACTTAATATATGTATTATATATATATATATTATAAATGCGAAAGTGTCTCTGTCTGCCTGTCGCGCTGTCACGCAAAAACTACTGAACCGATTTAAATGAAATTTGATACACAGATACACTCAGACAAACACAAACACTTAAAGTTCATCACAATAAATGTTTGTGTCCTGTGGGAATCGCATTAACCTAACCTAATAACATTTTTCCCAAACTGGGAATAGAACCACTGGATATAATCATCGCACATAATATTTAATCCTACTTATATTATAAATGTAAAAGTTTGGATGTATGTTTGTTACTCTTTCACGCAAAAACTACTGAACGGATCTCGATGAAATTTCGGCACAGAGATAGATTATAGTCTGGAATAGCACATAGGCTACTTTTTATCCTGGTAAAATGTATGGTTCCCGTGGGATAGCGGGTGAAGCCGCTGGCGGAAAGCTAGTAATATTATAAATGTAAAAGTTTGGATGTATAGATGGATGGATGTTTGTTACTCTTTCACGCAAAAACTACTGAACGGATCTGGATAAAATTTGGCACAGAGATAGATTATAGTCTGGAATAGCACATAGGCTACTTTTTATCCCGGTAAAATGTATGGTTCCCATAGAATAGCGGGCGAAGCCGCTGGCGGAAAGCCAGTCACTAAATCAAACACGCAGTTAAATTTCTTTCCATCAATATTAAATACGTACCCTCATGGCTTTAACCTTTTTTTCAAGTACGTACTTAGTTTACAAAAGGACCCAAGAAAACTAAAAAGTAAAACAAGGAAACGAAACGATCGTACCTACTGAAAATAAAGGATTTTGTTGTGAAATAAAACTTCGGCATTTCATCGCGGGGTTTCCTCAACCTTTTCCTGTAATCGACCCTGAAAAGGTCAAACCCAAAAACTCGGGGATTGTGACCTTTTTGCGAGTTCGAAATAGGAACATTTTTAAAACTCGAATTTATGTAATGTAAGGATTTTATTCCGTTGTGGAGTGATTCTGGTGTTATGAAATTGGTTTCTATGATAGCTTCAACCGGGCACAAATCTAGACTCTAAGCTTCTAGTGGTAATTTCATAGAAAAATCCAACAACATTTTGTACGACTCGGGAGTCGAATCCAGGATCTCTAATGCAGCTGACACCCTTGGGACTGACGAGGCAGTAAAATATGTTTCCCTAGATGAGCACTTTGCTTGGTGCTTGTGTATTAGCGAACCACTTTCCACAGAGAGGCTCCTGGCCAAGTTGTAACAACGCTGATCAACCGATCTGCAAGGTTAAGCTAGACATGCCGCGGTCAGTCTTTGGATGGGTGAACATTGCCTCGTTGTCATACGAACAATCGTTAGTGGTAGTAAGAAACCTAAAAAGCCTGACAACCAGTATTTCCTTCGAATATCGGTATTGCCCAGAAATTGGGTTCCGGAGGTCTGATGGCAGTCCGTGTAAAATACTCATATTCAGCCGCATCCTGGTTAGACTGGAAGCCAACCCCAACATGGTTGGGAAAAGGCTAGGAAGAAGAAGATTCCACAGAAGGTGAAATGGCCTTTGATCAGCCTCCTCAAATTATCGGCAAGTACGCGTATTGCTTAGCGATAGGTTAAACATTGTTGTTAAAAAGCCATGAGCCACTTATTCTCAGAACCCCAATCAATGCGACATAAATAAAGTAGCGAGCTACTATAGTAACAAAAACATTCATAGTGACTACTTAACTCAAGTTCAATAGGTTTAACAGTTATTAAAAAAAAGAGCCATCATTGTTTCAACTAACATAAAACGAACAATAATTCCATTCTCGGTTGGGACTCGAACTCTGTACCGTGCGCTACTAGTAAAACAATCAACTCTTGTTAAAATAACTTTAGTTGTCGTTTGGTTTAAGCTACAAGAAACTGTAATACAAAAAAAACTAAATTTATCGCGTTACATTCATTATCAACCCATATAGGTACTGTCCCACTGCTGCGCATGGATCTCCTCTCAGTATAAGAGGGATTAGGCCATAGTTCACCACGCTGGCCTAATGTAACCCACATTAGGCCACATTAGGCAGACTCCACAAGCCGTCGAGAAAATCTCTCAGGCATGCAGGTTACAAGCAAAGCAGGCACAAGCAAATAAACAATTGTGTTTATAATTTAAATGAACGAATAGCTTGTCCCGCCTGTGCGTTTGGCAGCACCTCACCTGCTGGTAAGTGACCATGGAACACGCAAAGTCAAATAATGTCTGTTCACTCTCATGATGAACTCTCTCTTCTTCATTTTCATACATAAAGCTTGTTTTTAGAGTTTTAGTTATTAGTTAGATACTTTGGACGCAGTCGAGTTTTCAAGATCAAAATCAAGACGAATCTAATGATGTATTATTAATTTAAATCGGTTAAGCCGTTGAGTAGTTACGAGTGGACATAGGAACGGACATACATCACGTCAAATACATAACCCTCCTTCGGTAGTCGGGTAAAAAGTAAATGAATACGAGCTACACCGTGAGTAACAACTAGTTATACATAAACCCCTTATTGACTTTCTGTCACTTTTCATTTGTTACTTAATGTTGTGCGTTTAATCCTAAGGCTCTCTTTACGTCTCCTTCAATTATTTGAAGGCAGGCTTTTAGAGCTTTGAAAAGGGTAGTAGAAAATTACCTAAATTTCTAAGAAAGTAATGGATGAATTGTTAATCTCAGATTTTTTTATTAATGAGAAATATGTTTATAATAAGCAGGTTGTATAAGTATGTGTATCAGTACCAACTAAATTATCTGAACAAATAAATAAAACTGAAGTGTCTGTCTGTAATTTCAAATTAACACCAAATGCATATGAAAGTATCGTTCTGTCTGTTTGTTCCGGCTAATCTCTGAAACGGCTGGACCAATTTTGACGGGACTTTCACTCGCAGATAGCTAATGTTATGAGCAGTAACTTTAAGACTACTTTTGTTTTAGAAATTGCCGTCCCTAAAAACCTCTTAGGCTGATTATTCAGAGACGATGCTAAGCGTAAAATAATGCTTCCATATGTCAAATTTGTAGGAATAAGCATAAGTTCATGCTTAGCCTCGTCTCTGAATATTAGCCTTAGAGGTTTGTGGAGGATTCACTGAGCCGACAGTTTGAGGGGATATTCCTCTAGCTGCCTGCGCAGCGCATCCTTAGAAGGAGCTCTGGCGATCTGGCGTTTTGTGTATTATTTGAGTGACATGTTGCTCCAAGTTCCACGACGGTTATCATCATCCTGCCCATTTACAATTTACTAGGGATTGGCGGTGTATGTTTTTTACTTAAAAACACCTCTATCAGTCGTCAACTCGTCATTCATTTCATTTGCAGTCATATATTTACTCACACGGTCCAACCATCTAATCCTTGGTCCCCCTTTTCCATCATATGCCCATCCACATTAATGTTCAAAATCTTTCTGGTATTCGATTCGATTTCAATCTACTCAAAAAGGCAACAACCGCTACCGCTTATGCCTTGAAGCTTGGCCCATCAATATTGGGTGGTGAGTCACAAGCAACACTAGTAGCATGATACATTTCCATTGTACAACGTCAAACGTTACGTCATGTTTCGAAATAGGCACGGAATTATGAATTGGAAACCTATATGCGTTTTGGGGCTTTGTTTGGGTGCGCGGGAAGTTTTGATTGGGCATGGCATGAACGAGGAACTGATGCAGTACTGAAAGAAAGAGAAAGAAAAAAGAAAACCTTAATTTTTGGATTCGCACAAATTAAAATTTTAGGGTCGGCAACGTGCGCGTGTTACCGCTGGTGTTGCAATCGTCCATAGGCTATGGTAACCGCTTACCATCAGGCGGGCCGTATGCTTATTTGCCACCATAGTGGTATAAAAAAAAACAAGATACCTATAAAGTTATTGCAATCCTATGCCAAACAAGGGCCGGCTATCTCAACTCACTGCTGTACTTTTAAACAGAGAGACTTTGAAATCAATTTTAAAGTAGTGAACATAACATAGCCTGTATTCCTTGAAGGATTAGGCAGAGCTGTAGGTACTAATGTACCTACACACACAGTTCACCGGTACGTTTTTGGCCCTATGTAATAGGTAATCCCCTATAATATGGGACCGAAAAAAACGTTAGTACCGTTAAACGTTCCGGCCTATTAAAAAGACACACTTTTCAAATTGTCCTAATGGAAATACCCAATAAAACTGTGCTACCTGGGAGACGAAACCAGGACCTCATGCTGAGCAACCGAGGTAGCAAACACTAAGCAATGAAGCAGTTCATTTAAATGATTAATGCTTGCAGTCTGTCAGGATATTATATCAACTCAAGGTTGCTGCAGCTCTCTCCTCAAAAGGCCGTTGCAGACATAGTCCTACACTGTGACACTCACATATTTGATACTAAGAAAACTATGTCTGGACTTTAAAAGAGACCATGATTCTCTGAGTTTGTTTCGGCGTTTCTTCTCAGAGGTCATCAGGAAATTGCAACGCCATCTAGCACTAAACAGCAAAACAATGACTTGAAAAAGTGTCTATTTGCAGAAATAAAATATCATTTCATTTCATTTTAAATCAAAACGTTATTAACGAACATTAACGAAAACAAACCATTATTGATTAAATCAATCAATGAATTAATAAATTCTGCTTATACACTGCATTGATTTTAATTCAAATCTAAGACGACGTCTGTGGTCTAGTGGTTTGAGTACCGGACTACTGATCACGAGGTCGTAGGTTCGATTCCCACAAGACACAAACATTTTATGTGATGAACTTAGGTGTTTGTGTTTGTCTGGGTGTTTCTTATATATTATAAGTATGTACTTACAAAAAAAAGCATATAATATTGATTAAATCAATCAATGAATTAATAAATTCTGCTTATAAACTGCATGAAACATGAAAATATTCATTGGTGTTTGTAATATTTGTATCGGTATGTATTGGTCGAATCATTTCGAACGTGAGTTGTCGATTCGAGCATACGTTCCGCGCCAAACATGCGCTTGACTGACATAGCAGTAATTGTTTCTCTGGAACAAGCGATGTCAGGAAATTGCATGATTGTGTATTTTGAAGTTTTGGCTCAATATAGGTTATGTATTTTTATTGTGATTGTTGCTTATTGCGTCATTGGTCTAGTAAGTGAGCGTAAGCGAGACTGCTATCCTAGAGGTCTTCGGATCGATTTCCAGATCAAGTATGTAGACAAACAGCTTTAGGTACATTATTTGTTTATAAATAGTTTGCTTTAATAAAATATAACATTTATTGGTTTAATAAAAATTATGAATATTATTATCTATTACCATAACACAATATTTCCCGAAGGTTTTACAGAGGTGTATAAGTGTATTAATGGTGAACAAACAACAATGGTGTACAAACTGGTGAACTGGACCCCTAGGTACCTAGGGGTCCAGTTTGGGTATCGTGTAATAGGAGGCGACCAAACTTATTATATTGGGTAACAAGCCCATTCATTTGATACCCATATTGAAGAAGTTGTGAAAAAATATGTAACCCGCTATTTTGTGACGGCGGTCATCTTGGACCAATTTTAATCAAACATAGTTAAGAACACTCCCGACTAATTCACCTTTCAAAAATCAAAATCGGTTCATCCGTTCCGGAGCTACGACGCCACAGACAGATACACATACACATATTGACACGACAAACTTATAACCCCCCGTCTTTTTTGCGTCGGGGGTTAAAAATAATTTTACAAAAGTATACCGAAAAACCGTAAGTATATTGGAAACATACGTCACTGATATAAAAATGTTATCAGAACAGGCTATTACATTAATGGATACATTTATCCTAATAAGTAAATGTATATAAATTATATATATATTATGTTTGCTAGAGCTGATAGTTTAAGCAATTACTTTGATTACAGTATTTTAGCTTCACCAGTGTCTCAATCACTGCTTGGGGCTGCCCCTAAGCTGATTGGTTTAAAAGTAACTGTTATAAAACGTATTTTGATTAAGGCTAAGTTGCCGCTCAGCCCATAATCAAATTTTATTCTGATTTTCGTAAATTGTAAATCAATAAGGTATTGTGGGTAAAAGTAATGATAAGTTTATGATAAATGATGACAGATTAGACACAGACATTATATTGACTGTGGATTAGATTAGAAAAATGTAATGTAACAAAATAATAACTTCCAGTGTGAACAGGTCTTTACATACGAGGCGAGCGCCGTACGGCGATAGATAACTTAAAACATTTTCTTGCTACCTTCATATGAATAATGTGATGGTGAAATAAAATTCTTTCTACGCGCTTTATCTGGACTACTTATATTATATTTTTTGTATATACAGGTAGTATTTATTTCTGTGTAAGTGATTTGTAAACTTTAAGAAATAAATGAATTCTAACCATTGTTAGGCTCGATAGATTTCCCATGTTTGATTTCCGGGTCGAGCAAAGTGTTATTGGGTATTTCTATTAAATTCTCAGTAGCCCCTTCGAGTTTGGATTTCTGCCCGGTTAAAGACAATAGGCTCGCCCCCTATTACATGCCGGCGAATTGTAAGTGTACACCTCTGCCTCCCCTTCGGAGAATACAGGCGTGATGGTTTATGTAACTCACGTTTTGATTTTAATTTCTGATTTTATATAAATAAGAAATTGGTTCTATAACACCCCTAAATTATTTTTGTATATTGTTATGTTTTCCGTTTACCTTATTCAGAAACCAACTTGCACAAGTAGTGATAGCCTAGTAGTATGATCACTGGACTGCCAAGTCAAAGATCTCGAGTTCGAATTCAAGGCACGCACCTCTGACTTTTCGAAATCATGTGCGTAATTATCACTCGATTTAATGGTGAAGAAAAACATCGTGAGGAAACTTGCATGCCTGAGAGATATTCTCGGCGGCGTGTGAAGTCTGCCAACCTGCATTAGGCCAGCGTGGTGGACTATGGCTTAATCCCTCTGATACGGAGAGGAGACCCGTGCCCAGCAGTGGGACAGTGAATGGGTTGATGATGATGAGAAACCAACTTTATAACAGGCTAAGGGTTTTACCACCTCTAGATAGGTACTAATCGCCGGATAAATAAAAAAAGGAACGAAATTTGTACGAAATTATCCTTCAAATAATTTATCAGGGGCAGACAAGTTGCATTTTGACATTCGAATCGACAAATAAAATGTATGTAAATGACATTAGTGACAGCCCGATTTGTCGAAAGCTTGTGTCATTCCCATACATTTTGTTCGTCGATTCGAATGTCAAAATGCAACTTGTCTAGCCCCCCAGAAACTTACCAAGAGGTGAAGAGGTGGTGGAACGCGCCCTGCATTGCTTAACTTATAATTTAACGTGAGCTTTATCAACATTAACTATTTTAATTAAGTCTAAAATAGAAACTGAGAATTTCAAAATATAGAGCACATGATTTGTTATCAAGATGTGCAATGCAAAGTGAAAGGAGACGTGAAGGTATAGCAGTGAACGGTTAGGACTTGAGCCAAATGAAGGGTTAGGTTTAAATGACAAAAATTAAAGCACGTTTTAGTTCGTCAATGATTGACGACGTCTGTGGTCTAGTGGTTCAAGTACCGGACTGCTGATCACGAGGTCGTGGGTTCGATTCCCACAAGACACAAACATTTATGTGATGAACTTAGGTGTTTGTGTTTGTCTGGGTGTTTCTTATATATTATATAGTATTTACGAAAAAAAGGTATATAAGTATTATATCCATTGTCTAGTACCCATAGTACAAGCTCTGCTTAGTTTGGGACTAGATGGTGCTGTGTAAAAAATGTCCCAAGATATTTATTTATTTATTTATTTATTTTATACCATTTGCGATCCTTACGTAACATTTATTTTACTTTATTTACTAGCTGATCCCCGTGTTGTAGTTCGCGCGCGTTCATCCAATTTTTTAAATATACAAGGTGGAAGGTACATAGACGCACATCCGAATACCATGAGTTTAGTACATGATTCTGGACACCCCTGCGTTGAAATTTTCCGTAACTTTTTTCATCTATTTTTCAATTTTTTCTGCAGTTTTTTTTACTTGAACGTGTAAAAAAGCATTATTTCTATCTACCAAAATCAGATTTATAATTAAAAAATCATTATTTCATTTATTTTGGATCGCGCGCACAATAACATTCACCGCGGAGCGTTATAATCGCGTTTTTAGCAATACACTGCGCGCTCAGAAATGTCAATATCTGTTATAACCGATTATGAATCACATGAATGACCTTGGTCATTTTATTTTTGACCTTGAGTGAAACCTTGTCACGACGTTTGTGCGTCGATGTCCCTTCCACCTTGTACACAGTTTAAACGCAACGCTATTCCATGCACCGCTATGTGTTGACGAGGTCGGCCGAAGAGACGTTGGCGAGATGAGTTGGACCAGTTTTTCCCAACGTGGTATCAAGAACCCCAGGATAGAATATTCTCGACTGTCTCATGGGAAGCCTTTTCCTAGCAGTAGGACAAAAAAAAGGCTACGGAAAAAAAGTTGTCTAAGTTACCCCTTATAACATTAGCAGCTGCGAGTGAAAGTACAGCCAAAATACGTCCAGCCGTTTCGGTGATTAGCCGGAATAAACACATAGACCGACAGATATTTTTTTATATAAATACCGTTAATACTTTCATAATTATATTTAGTAAAAAACTGTTAGTTTGAAGATGGGCTTCACACGGGGGGATTACGAATTGCCTTTTTAGAAATTTTGTGTGTCTGTTTAGGCCCTAAAAGATAAATAAGCTTAACGCATATACCTACGCACACTTTAACGCGTGTACATAGTCATTTCGATATTGTAGTTGTAGTAGTGATCGCATTTGTAGCGTTTTTACGGAGTGCCCGACGAGGTGTGACTCTGCTTATCCTTTCGAGAATGCCAGCGTGACACACACTCCATTTTACTCGACAAAATTATTTTTACTTCCATATAAAGCTCCTTATATTTCAAGTAAAAAGCCCCTTTTTACAAAAGCTACATTTGCATATCAATGTGTGATAAGTACGTGTTTGCTTTTACTAATGTCTGAGGTTCTAAAACCCTCTGGTATGGTTGGAGTTTACTTCGAAAAGTATTGATAGATTCTTTACTAGATCTTGCCCGCGATTTTTAGCGTACCCCAAAGGATTTTTGAGACAAAACAGGTAGTCTAGCAGGTACGATTTTTCTGTCAAAGCAGCCGCAATCTTTAGTGGTAGTCAGAAGCCCAAAAAACCAGATAACTACTTAGTCTATATTTAGAACATCGGTATTGCCCTGAAGTTGGGTTGCGGAGATCTCATGGCAGCCTACACAAGTTGCAATTTGACATTCGAATCGATATTGAGGGAGTTGTGAAAAAATATGTAATTCGCTATTTTGTGGCGGCGGCCATCTTGGACCGATTTTCATCAAACATAGCTAAGAACACTCCCGACTAATTCACCTTTCAAATAAAAACAACTAAATCAAAATCGGTTCATCCGTTCGGGAGCTACGATGACACAGACACACACACACGTCAAACTTATAACACCCCGTCGGTTTTGCGTCGGGGGTTAAAAATAAGGACGATATTTTCCTTTCTAATATTTATTTTACTGCAAAATTACTCAGGAAAAGTCAGTAATATAAAATTGTGAGGAAGGCTAAGCGGCTTTAAAAGGTTCCGTTATTAATTCTAGGATGAGCTGCTATTGAATTAAAATTATCTTACCAAATCCTCCTATAGCTGTAGCTAGTCTTTTTAATATTTTTTTTAAGAATAATAAGCAGTTCTAGGTGAAATTCTCGGTACCTATGGTCACTGATATCTGACTCTTCCATCATCCGGCACCCCTGTATTCACCGAAGGCACACCTGGGACACTCCATACAAACTTTCCGATACCGCTGCACACTACAATACCAAATGTCAAACTTGTCAAAATTACGTTTGTACACGTGCAAATGCAAATGTGTGCGTGAGAGTGCGTAGGGTTTATTGGCAGTACGTCCGGCAAGAACACCGGCAGAATGCGGGGGACCTGAGGTATCTGACCTTAGGGAGGGGCGGAGAGTGGCCATTCTGTATTATTTATTATGTGCCGAAGGGAGCCGAAGCAGAGGTATGGCAATATACTCTCAGTTCGCTGGTATGTTTAAATCCCATGAATAATGGGACGAGCCTGAACAAATTCAAGCTCCACGCTGCTAGTGGGAATTAGGGAAAACCCAATAAAACTTTAATGAACCTGGATACATACTATGCCTCTACTCCCAGAAGGGTAACGCAGAGGTATACAGTCACGAGCAAAAACATGTATACACTAACAAAAGTGCTAAATCGATTTTCTCCTAAAGTACTCATAGAATTTTTGTTATATACACACAGTATTTACGATTTACGAACCGATACTATAGTAGCATTGGTGTTATCTCAAAGTTGCAAAAGTTCATTCATAAAAAAATCGCTTTAGCACTTTTGTGTTTATATATCTTTGCTCGTGACTGACCACAAGAGGGGCTAGACAAATTGCATTTTGACATTCTAATCGACAAACAAAATGTATGTAAAATGACTTTAGTGACAGCCCGATTTATCGAAAGCTTGTGTCATTTCCATACATTTTGCTTGTCGATTCGAATGTCAAACTGCAACTTGTCTAGCCCCCAAAGACGACTAACACTCGCGATCGCCACAAGGCTAATAACAAGACAGTCAAACCTAGAATATAGTTTGAATCAGTAATGTTATGCATTTTCATTGCTTCAAATATTTCATGTAAACAGTTTCATCTAGTTTCCATGTATTGTGAAATAAGCGAAGTGTAAAATGTTTCCAAAAATAAATTGAAACATTATTCTGTAACAAGTGTTGCACAGTTGTGAAGTGTTTTGCACCAAATATTACGTTGTTTCTGTTTCAAAACATAAATGTTTGCTTTAAAATTAAAAGCGAGTTATTGAAGTGCACTGAAAATTAATTTCTGTGATATATGGCTTCTAGAGAAAATATGTTCAGTAGCTTAATTGAGGTGAGATAGAAAAGAAGAAAGAAAAAAAAGATAAACTAACCTAAGTATAAAATTTAGAAATCTTGGATTTGAAATTTTTCAAAATATGTAATCCGCTATTTTGTGGCGGCAGCCATCTTGGACCGATTTTCATCAAACATAGCTAATAACACTCCCGACTATTTCACCTTTCCAATAAAAAATCAAAATCAACATCGGTTCATCCGTGGAGCCACGATGTCACAGACAGACACACACACAGACACGTCAAACTTATAACACCCCGTTTTCGCGTTGGGGGTTAAAAATAGAAGATGGGGTATGACCACTGGACTACCAAGTCAAAGGTCTTGGTTCAAAAGTTCTTCTTTTCGAAATCGTACGTACTCATGTATGAAACCCACATTAGGATAGCGTGGTGGACTATAGCCTAATCCCTCTCATACTGAGGGGAGACCCGTGCCCAGCTGTGGGACAGTACATGGGTTGATGATGATGATGACCTATAAGGTCTGTAAGTCTTTCTAGGGCATCTTCCCGTCACTTCCACTGATATTAGCCTTATAAATCTATAACCCCCAACGCAAAAACGACGGGGTGTTATAAGTTTGACGTGTCTGTGTGTGTCTGTCCGTGGCGTCCACAAAATGGAAAAATACATTTCGTGTCGGGGGTTTTCTAAATTTTCAATTTAGGTTATGTTAGACACCGTTCATCAATTCTCTTAACATATTCTTCTGAACCTCATCCTCAAGTCGTTTTCCTCATTGCTGAGGGTCGTGATAATCCCTTGGAAGGATCATGTGGTTGACAATTTTGTGCCACCTGTGCCTGTCTTTGGCTACGTGAAGTGCCTCGTGAAGTTTGGTGTCCAGAAAGGTGCGAATCTGGTCAGACCATCTAGTAGGACTTCGACCTCTAGAGCACTTGCCATTCAAAATCAAAATAGTTTTATATCACATAGACCTTATGCAGGCACTTATGAAATGTCGAAACTAGGTGCACGGTTCCAAATTAGTCGTTTCCTATGGAGAAAAACCGGCAAGAAAATCCATGGTTACCTACTCTTTTAAATTTTGTTTTTTTACAGTGACATCTGATACAATAGTTTAAGGATACTTACACAAGTATGAGAAAACAATCTAGAAACATTTGCAAAATCTAATACAGAATATTTTTTTAGGGAAATACAGCTAGGCTTGAAATATAATTCTTCATTTTGCCAGTAACCATAAGCTGTTCGAGGTTGTGACCATCTTTCCTGGCAGTGTGACCGAAGAACTCGAGTATTTATTCTTCTGAACCGGTTCCTATAATAACAAATGTTTACTGCCCTAATATCCCATTCTTCTGGCATGGAAATTGTCCCAAATTTGGTACCAAATTATAAAGCCAAAGGTACAATTGAGTACCGTAATGTAATGACGCAACGGCGAGAACAACAAAGGGTATTTGCATATGTATCTCGACGCATCTGGGCCGAGATGCACGTGTCCTTTTAAAAAACCCATAATGCATCCTATCAACTAAAAGCCATTCAAATAACGACCTTATCTCGACGCGATAAGATTTATCCGAAGCTTTTCCGAACGCAAATTGATTTGTGCCACAACATATATTGTATTGCTGTTTGTAAAGTTGAATTTATATGAAATTGGACTTTGTGCGTTTAGAATAAGGATTGTGTGGAGGTTTAGGAGAGTATTTTGATTGAAGAGGAGACGAAGAATGAGCCGTTTGTATGAATGGGAGTCTTTAGAGGTATAAAATGAGCATTATATAGACGTAGACGCATAAGTCATAATATATGATGTATGAGACCGAAGGCTGACATATGTTGCTTGTATGTACTATCAATGCCTTATTAGAGTGGTGGACGAAAGATAAGAGGTCCTGGGTTCAATTCCCAAAAGTATTCCTGGATTTTTCTCTAAAATTCCCAGTAGCTCGGAGTTTTTATTTGTGCCCGGTTGATGGCAATAGGCTCGTCCTCTATAACATGGAACCTTAATGGTTTGCTAGCAATACATGTACGTTTAGAAACAAAATTGCGTCATTGATTTTTTTCCTAATCTTTGACAAAACTCATAATATTTATATAATTAGCTGCCTGTATATCTGACTATTTTGTTGACTGTACACACACACACACCTTTTCAAAAATCTTTAATAAAATATTGTGATATTTTACTACTTAATAAGGGTAAGAATAGGTAAATTGGAACACTTACGTAATAATAACATATTTATTAAAAAAAAATATTGCGGACGTTCTCAAAAAAGGCAAGGTTAAGAGCACCCTAAACCGACGAGCATGCATGGAGAGGTTAATGAACATAGATGAAGCGAAAGTGGTGTGCCAGGATCGTAGCAAGTGGAAATCTATAGTCTCTGCCTACCCCTATGGGAAACAGGCGTGAAGCTATGTATGTATGTATGTATGTATTAAATTTTTGTGTTCTGAATAATTTTGTTTGCGATCCCCTGATCCAAATAATTTTGATCTCGTTAAGATAAAATAAATGGAATTTCTCATTGCCACCTGGCATACTGACGGCGTGTTCGACAAAGTAGGAAATGAGAGAGACGAAACGCAATTGTTCATTCTTTTTACTGTAAAGATTGCTACGCTAAAGGTCCTGGGGGGCTAGACAAGTTGCAATTTGACATTCGAATCGACAAACGAATAGAAACAAAATGTATGGAAATGACATTAGTGACAACCCAGTTTATCGAAAGATTGTGTCATTTCCATAGATTTTGTTTCTATTCGCTTATCGATTCAAATGTCAAATTGCAACTTGTCAACAGGCTCTTTCTTCGAGTCCCAGATTGTATTATATTGCCTAATAAGGATCGCAGTTAGAAAAGACCCAAAAATAAGTCAAAAGTAAAATTTACCTTCTTCAATATCATTGCTGAGCTTTTTTGAAAGACCATATAAAGGACAGTTCCTAAAGACAAAACAAATACTGTGTGTTATTTTTACTTTACTATGATCCAGAATTTCTGTAGTGCCTCGTATAGGTAAGTTTAGTGGTCGGTGGTGGTGTTTATCAGCTCGCTTGGGACGCATTTCTTATTTTATCACTAACCTTGCAACCAACTGCGTATAAAAGGAATATTCTGGGCAGCACAGTCATAACAGAAAACCATAAACTACAATTCCGATATAAGTACTTACTATTACTCATTCTTAGTAGAATACTAATCTAGACAAAACAATTGTCATATGTCGCATTGTAAATTATAGATAATTATTTACAGCTAAAGTAAAACTTTGTAGTTCAGTGTTAGAATGAAGACAGACCGCAAAAAGGAGTAGAGAGACACCACACTGGACATATTTAGCTAAGAAAAAATCGAGACCCGATAGTTTAGGATAAACTGGAGCTACTGCTGGAGAACTAGTTAAAAGATTGGAACTACTACAGATCGCAAAAAATCTAGAAAACAGGATGTAGATAAGAGAACCCCCAACCCTGTAGCAGAATTTTATTATGTAAAAGCAAAAACAAAATCTGATAATAAGCACCTGCTTAAATGCGATGATTATCATCCACAACCCGTTTGATTCCATTACAAGAAAGTATCATCTCACAAAATCTATCATTCACATTAATCTTGTTAATTCCTTATTTAATGCTGTATTCATAAACCTGGCATTTATTAGTGTCTTTCAATGACATGACTTCATTAACAAGATTACTAGCTGACATTATTAAAACTATTCGTAGGAATTTAAAATACTAAACCCGACGACAAGAACTTTCAAAATCACGACTTAGACTAATGAATAGTGTAACACATTGTACGAAAAAAAAAACAATTCATTACATGTCAGCCAACACGTGTTACATATCATAACAAAAGCCATAAGTCACTGGCCAGACAGAAATTATTCTAACGCCAGCCGAAATTAAAAAAAAAAGACATGTCAACATTGTCCTCCGCAAACAAAGAAAAAATAAATCAGTAGACGTCCATAGTATAAAGACCTGTCCCTCCCCTCCAGTTGCAACTACACGCATACTAAAAGAGGCTACACAAAGAGGTTTTAGAGACCAACCAAAGGTGGTCCCCGCTTGTCCTACATATACTTTACCAAAATTCTTTTACGGTTGGAATGGTAATTACAAATTTAAATTTGGGCCTTACGGCTTTACTATTAAGAATTTAAGGGATTTGTTTGAAAGGAATATTAAATTTTGCGTTTAACGGTAGGCCTTTTCTTGACAAGGAAGCCGCTGGAGTGATGTCATAATGATATTTAATTGAGGACGGACTATGTCGTCGCAGGATACTTGGTTTGATAGAGTTTTTCCTGCGGGTTTGTTCGAGATACGATAAAATTTTAGTTTAGCTGTAATACTTGACGCACATTGTAATAAAGGCTGGCAAGTCACTTCACTTAATAAATTGATGTAGTAGTTCTTTATATAGATTAGCAAATAAATGTACTTACCCATTCTATTCCGATAGTGTTTTTTTCACAAGATTTGTCATAGATTTAAAACTTCAGAATAAAAACTGTAAAGGTGTATGTCATCATGACTTGCCTTTTTAAAGTTCTCTTTATACGTAACGCTCCAATCTTTACGGACAAATATGCACAGAATACACGAAAGAATAATCGAACGGAGATCTTCACTCCCCAAAAGGACATTCAACTCTAAAAGGCTAACTCTTCAATTTTATGTTTAACATAATTTTTACATACATAATGTTTGAACATGATAAGTAAAACAAACAAAGCACGTGATGCGGCGTTGTAAATACCTGGAAGATTTATCAGAAGGATTAGCTGGATTATGAGGATGAATCGTTGCGACATCGGCCAGGGAAACAAGAGGCCTTGATGCTGCCAGAAACCAAAGTATACTGCGATGCTGAGATGGTGGAAATGCTGGGAGTATGAATTAGACAAAGACGTGAATGTACTGACGTCATTGACGCAGTATTTGGAACAAACTACGATGATTGGCACTGCAGAGTGTTTGAATCTCGAACCATTTGTCAATTGTTTGCGAAATTGTTCAATTGAATCCAATATTTGCAGCCTAGCGCGCGTTCATAGGAGAGGCATATTTAATAGGACAATGAAATCTTCCAAAAGTTTGATGTAGGAGGTATTATATAAGATTTATGGCAAAATAACAAGAGCTGAATAATTTTCAACGTACTTTAACCCAATATTATTGAGAAAAATAACATACAAAAAAATCAACAAATCTGTGACAAACACTAAAGTTTACGTCTACATACCTATTAACGCTAAAGGTTGTCTTTTTAATACGCTCAGGTTTCAAATTCTTGAGCGGGATATTTCACGAATGTAATAAATTAGAAAGTGTAACATAGCTTGGTCTGCGTGAGACAATGACCTATAGGTATCTGCTGATGCTGATCGAAAAGTCGTGAATTCAGATCCGGTATACGACATGAATTATGGATATTATTTGCCCTGGTGCTAAGTAATTGGTAAAATTATGAGCACTTTAGTTCATGAGATAATATTATAAATAATTCATTGCCTGTGAAGAAAAATAGCTTAGATATTAAAACGTCGTAAAATTATTTAATGCTTTATTTTAAATAAAAAAAATGTGAAATGTTTTTTTTTATTAATTATAATCACTTAATAATCGTAGGTATATTCTTAATTAATTATTTTTTTAATTTATTCATTTCGCACATAATTTAATTAAAATGTTATATGGCTTTTAAAAAACAATTCTGCTAATTAGTTTCGTTACTCATTTTAAACATACTTACAGTAATTTAATATTGTTCTTCTTACGTGTAGTTACCTGAAACAATTAAAAACAACATTAATATAAAATTCTAATCAGTTTTGTTTGTAATAAACATAATGTTATGATACAAAATTTTGTTTGGTATATCAATTATACTTTTAAGTATTTTACTAAAGTAAAATAGTAAAGTATAAATAGTAAAACCATTCCGCAAGTGTATACAGAATTACTGTCATTTTTTAAAAATAATGAATGATTACCTGCGCTTTGTGCGTATCGTGGGTTCGATCTCTTTGATCTCACCCGAGGCAAATGAATGTGTTTCGAGTCTAGGTATTTAATTTAATATTAAATTTTCGTTCCATTTTAATAAAAATAGTAAAATAAATATTAATGTAACCCTTCACTGATTACCAAATTTATTAACATTACCCCACCACCTTTAAATCAGCCTACAGTGCCACTTTTCCCCCTCCCACTCAAAGTCCAAAGTTCACCAAACGCTGAAAAATCACATAGATTACTCTACGCGGCACGCACTCATCTGAAATCTGGATAAATCTAGTCGAAACTCGTTCTCGCCGGTATTAGCTAGGCACAATAAAAGGCGTGCCTATTGGCCCAGTAACACTTAATGTTATTAAATTTATTTAGGCTATTTCGAAGCATAATATATCCAGTAGTTTGTACCTAGGCTGGCATTCAGAGTTTCTGATTTAAAAAGATCCGCTCATCAATCGATTTATAAGGAAGCACTGGATTTTTTAATATCATAGAACCATTCTTTTGTCCCTCTGTACGGGAAAGACGGGACGGGATGGGACTGGTAAGTGATATAGAATAGAATAGTATAGAATATTCTACATACAAACTTTAATCTCCTAATACCATCCCTTCAATCCTTTTTTTATCGCGACAAAAATTAGCCTGTATATAATCAACCCATATACTGTCCCACTGCTGGGCAAGGGTCTCCTCTCAGTATGAGAGGGATTAGGCTATAGTCCACCACGCTAGCCTAATGCGGGTTGGCAGACTTCACATGCCATCAAGAAAATCTCTCAGGCATGCAGGTTTCCTCGCGATGTTTTCCTTCACCGTTAAAGCGAGTGATAATTACGCACATGATTTCGAAAAGTCAGAGGTGCGTGCCTTGGATTTGAACTCGAGACCTATGACTTGGTCCAGTGGTCATACCCCTAGGCTATCACTGCTTAGCCTATGTCCTTCTCAAATGTCTAATCTACCTCTGAACAAAATTTCATTAAAATCGATTATGCGGTTTAGGCGTTAAAGCGTAACAGATTTCTACGCTACGCTTCAGAGACCTACGCAGGAGGAGCAGTGTTGTTGGGTGTTTCTATGAAATTCCCAGTAGCAGCTCGGAGTCTGGATTTGTGTCCGGTTGACGGCAAAAATCTCGTCCCCTATTACATGGGACCTAAATATACCGGTGAACTGAGGGTGTACATTAGTACACCTCTGCCTAACCCTTCGTGGAATAAACGCGTGACGTTATATAGAGTTACTTACGCATATATAGATTACTAGCGTTCCGACAGCGGCTTTACCCGCGAGGTCTGGTTAATTCTTATAAATTTCATCCCCTATTGCAACCCCTTCCACCCCTTTTTTCGCAATAAAAAGTAGCCTATATCCTACTCAGGCTCTAGACTATCTCTGTACAAAATTTCATTTAAATCCATTATGCGGTTTAGGCGTTAAAGCGTAACTGACAGACTTCTTTACGCATGGAGGGGTTATGTCCTGTTAACGTTCGCAGGGTCACTAGACCCGATGACCAATCCTTAGCTTAATGATACAAATCATTAATTACCAGTTTTGACGTAGCTAACCGTGGAAACGAACCTAAGCCATTAGTAATTACAATTACATACAAAATGTCAGTCACGCGGTCCTTACGTGCGTCACCATGAATAATAGAGTGTTCATTCATGAAGCTCGTTACACAATGGGTGTGTATGTTGCACGTTTCCCACGAGGTACACGTTGACCAAGATGGAAGGTGACAATTTATTGTAAGTATTGAAGACGGGAATTCATTCAGAGAAGTTTATTGGTGTGGGTTGCGTGGAGATACAGGAACTTTGAGAGACTTTGGGAGGAGAGTGAGACAAAGGGATTTTCATCTACACTATAATATAATAATAATAATAATATATTAATATATATATATATAATATTATAAAGAGGAAAGATTTGTATTTTTGTATGTAACGAATAAACTCGAAAAGTACTGGACCGATTTGAAAAAATCTTTCCACCTTAGATAGCCCATTTATCGGGGAAGGCTATAAGGCTATATATCATCAAATTTAAAAGAGTAACCATGGAGTTTCTTGCCGGTTCTTCTCCATAGGAAACGACTAATTTGGAACCGTGCACCTAGTTTCAACATTTCATAAGTGCCTGCATAAGGTCTATGTGAATATAAAACTATTTTTTGATTTTGATCACGCTACGACTAATAGGAGCGGAGTGTAATGAAAAATGTTACAAAACGGGGGATTTTTTTTTATAAAATACTGATTTAACATAACATCTCACCTGTATTCACTAAAGGGGAAGGCAGAGGTATACTATTGTACCTACACCTAGAGTATGGTCCCATGTAGCCCTGTTACATGGGACCATACTCTAGGTGGTCCCATGTAACAGAGCTACTCATGTTACCAAAAATTACCGGAGAATCTGCGTAGCTTCTGGCGAGCCTATTGCCATCAACCGATCACAAATCCAAACCCTGAAGTGCTACGGAGAATTTTCACAGAAAACCCAACACTGCTCAACCCGGGAACTTTCGTTAGCTTAATGGTCGTAGGCCAGTCGTAGGCCGGTCATCATCATCACCATGGAAATCCACTTCTGTGAGTCAGGTCAAGTTTGTGAGTGTGTCCAAAATAGTCTTCGGTACTACCGATACTGTTAGAAAGGTATTATCACTTAGTTCAATAGAGTTATTTTTAACCCCCGACGCAAAAACGACGGGGTGTTATAAGTTTGACGTGTCTGTGTGTGTGTGTGTGTGTGTGTGTGTGTGTGTGTGTGTGTGTGTCTGTGTGTGTGTGTGTGCCTGTCTGTGGCATCGTAGCTCCCGTACGGATGAAGCGATTTTGATTTTGTTTTTTTTTTATTTGAAAAGTGAATGAGTCGGGAGTGTTCTTAGCTATGTTTGATGAAAATCGGCCGCCACAAAATAGTGGATTACATATCTTTTCACAACTCCCCCAATATGGGTATCAAATGAAAGGGATTAACTAGAAGAATACTATACACTATGATAATACAAGTCCAAGATGGCCGCCAACACAAAATGCCAAATTACATTTCGAGTTGGGGGTTTTCGAAAATTTTAATTTAGGTAGTTTTTATTTTGGAATACAGTTGGAACCGGTAATAAAATTAATAAAGTTTATTTATAATTATGTATACATTATGCGACTTATCTCAAAATAATTAAGGTCGGAAGTGACAACTGTTCGTGGCATTTCAGTGAAACTTTCAGTAAACTATTTTTAAGTGACAAAATGTATTCTCGTCCTGAATATATTTAGAATTCCGCTGAATTTAGTTTGTGATTCATTTAAATATAATTCTGGGATTTTCGGGAAAGTATCAAAGCGATGTTTTGTGATTTCCAGTAAAACAACCGTTAATTAAGAACCGTTTCTTAGATTTTGGGTTTGGAAATGGACATCAAACATACCATCACGCCTGTATTCGCTGAAGGCTTAGGCAGAGGTGTAATAATTACAGTTTGCCGGTATGTTTAGGTCCCAAGTAATAAGCGAGCCTATTGCCAGCAAATAGGCACAAAACAAGACTCCGAGCTGCTACTGGGAATTTCACAGAAAAACCCACCAACACTTTACCCGACCCGCGAATCGAACACAGAATCTCAAACGAAGCAGTCGCGTTTGGGGACTACTGCTTAATTAGATACTGGAAAGACTTTCTTAAAAAAAAAACATTCTGTCTCTAGTCGTGGGTCCTAAAGGCAGTTGTCCTATTGCATACAGGGCAAGGCTTTGACTTTGGGAGACCTCTTTACCGTCTCCCTAGGTATGTGCCTAAGTAGGCGTCCGCACAGAAGCGGTCTCCTAAGAAACAGTACCACCATCCATGTGCTGATGGTGGCCACCGGGGTTCTTTTAGTGGCTAAGAACTCCATACTCCTCGGTCCACCCCAAAGAGCGGCAGCCATTTAAAAGATTTACCCAGTAAAGAGAGGAGCAGCCCGTCTGGGGAAGTACCTCCACCTTACAGAAAACTGCGGCCGAATAACACACTTTATTGTGTGTTGTGTTCCTGCAGTAAGTAAGGTTGCCAAAGCTTCTTCTCAGGATACTACGCTGGGAACAAGAGGAACATTCCCTTAAACTGTCGGCGAAGTAAATCCCTTTGCAAGGTTGGCAACGCGTGAGTGACACTTCAGTGTTGTAAGCGTCCATAGGCTGCGGTAACCGTCTACCATCAAATGGGTCGCATACTAGTTTGCTACCCTTGTAGTATATATAAAAAAAAAACAAAAACAAAACAGGTCCATTCAGCCCTATTTCTAACCTTTCCCCAACTAAGTTGGGATCGGCTTCCAGTCTTAACCTGATGAATGACTGAAAACTAAACATCACTTGTCTTCCCTATGTCGTGCCCATGGGACTAATAATTCCAACTAACACTTCTACCAACCCACTATAAGTGCCACACAAACAAACAGAGAATACCGGCACTCGCCTCACTATCTAAATGAAAGTATGTTGGTTTTTGCTCACTATATCTAATGTACACAGTATTATCTAAATGCCCCGTGCTTCAACAACTAATTATGTTCGTATCTAACTAGCTGTGCTGAAATTACATGTAGCGAAAGGCATTTATATATTAGGTACTGGTGATATACCTCTGAATTTTCGATTTCGTGTGCGTAATTATCACTCGCTTTAACGGTGAAGGAAAACATCGTGACGAAACCTGCATGTCTGAGAGATTTTCTCGACGGCATGTGTAGTCTACCAGCCCGCATTAGGCTAGCGTGGTGGACTATAGCCTAATCCCTCTTTTACTGAGAGGAGACCTGTGCCCAGCAGTGGAACAGTATATGGGTTGATTATTATGATGAAAGCACTCATATCTTTTGTTTAGCCTTTTCCAGATTATCAGTATTTTACACAAAGCCTCCATCAGACCTCCACAACCCGATGTCTGGGCTATACCCATACTGGCTGGACCACTCTTACGTCGGAATCTGTCGTATAGCCACTCTGTGCTATACGACACAGTATTTTATTATGCATTTTATTGTGTGTTGTGTTTCTGCAGTGAGTAAGGTCGCCAGAGCTCCTTCTAAGGTTGCGCTGCGCTGGCAGTAAGTGGAATATCCCTCAAACTGTCGGCGCAGTGAATCCTCTATAAACCTCTAAGAGGTTTTTAGGATCGGCAACGCGCGAGTAATACCACTGGTGTTGCAAGCGTCCATAGGCTATGGTAACCGCTTACCATCAGGCGGGCCATATACTTGTCTGCCACCTTAGTGGTATAAAAAAAAACTGTGTGTTCCGTCTTATGAAATCGATCCTGAGTAGTTGGAATTAATTAAAAGTAAGTTAAAATTAAACTAATTAGTCCCAGGAAACGACCCCGCCTATTATTTTTACTGAACTGATAACCTGTGGATTATCGCTGGTCTTAGGTTATATTTTGTAGGAGCAGAGAGTAGCTTTGTATATACCTATTATGTATTTTATCGTATTATATTGAAATTGAATAAATGTAATTAAAATATAGTATAACGCCTGTATTCCTCGATAGGTTAGGCAGTAGTGTTATAGCTTCCACAGTTCGCAGTTCCACAATTCCAAATTGAGCAGAGCTTGTACTATGGGTACTAGCCAATGGATTATTATCGTAGTACAGTACTCGCCAAACTTGTCAGGGTTGAAGTTGGCACGAGCTAAATTTAACATCGACGAATCAAAAATATTGGATTAAAATGATTTCAAACAACAGCTTACGACTTGAGCTTTCGTTTTTATTTATTACTAGCTTTTGCCCGCGGCTTCGCTTACGTGGATGTAGAAACAAAATTAGGATTAGAAATTGAACCCATTCATAAAAAACTTGTATTTTGAAGTAGTGTTTTAGAGGTTTGTAAAAAGGGCCTCGTGACTAAGTTATAACGGCGCTAAGCTCAATGAATATTGTGGGTTCGATTCCGGTCGACAATTATTAGTCTCGGTACTGAGGTACTTTATGAGGTACTGAGGTGATGCTGTTTGTGAAAATATGTCCAAAAGAAAACGGAAGCTTCAGTTAGTCGTAATAACTCGTAATTCTAACCAAACTTTACAACTATTGTTTAATTTAAGTCTATACCACTTAAAACGTTTATAACTAATCAACAATCACGATTTCTGCGCATATGACAACTTAAGAACCAACAATAATGATCCCTTATATCAATAGGAATACATACTACAGAGAGGTCAAGCTCTATCTCAGCATCTACGCAACCGAGTGGAATGATATATACCTCATTTTTTTAGTTGAACGATGGACTTTTAAATAGAAAATTCAAAATCGAAACCAGCAATGATGATCTCTTCTTTCTATGGGCTTGCATACAACAGAGAGGTCAAGCTCTATCTAAGGATCTATACTAATAATTGAAAAAAGCTTTACATCAGTTTTTAAGTTGGAAATTATGCTTTACAACAGTTAATACAAAATTCAAATCTATTCAGTAGGTTTAGCGCCAACCCCTAACAAACAGACAAACAGACAAACAGACAAGAATTCTAAAAATCACATTTTTGGGTTCGCGATCGTTTATATACTCTAACCCAATTGTTTTTTTTTAAATATCTTCAATGTACAGAAATGACTTTTTTACAATTTTATAATAGTATAGACAATCGTATAATTTTGTTTCTCCGATTTTTACGGCCGGGTTAAAGTTAGCTCGTGCCAAATTCAACCCGGACAATAAGTTTGGCGAGAACTGTACTTATACTACTCGTATAAGAAATACCTTAACAAACACAAACCCATATTCATCACATAAATATTTGTGTCCTGTGGGTATCGAACCCACAACCTCGTGATCAGCCAACCAGTACTCGAACGAACCACTAGACCACAGACGTCGTCGTTGTTTATTAATGGCAATAGGCTCGTCATTTATTGGACCCTCAAGATACGGGCAAATTTTCAGATACAATATCTGCCTATCCTTTCATGTAACTAGGCATGATGCTATTTATCATCTAAGCACTTTTTATCAAGTTGCTAGCGAACAAGGCTTGCAAATAAATCAATACAGTATCATATATATTCATATTATGTAGCTCGTTGTATGTAAGGCAATCAGTTGACTCTTACAAGCGACCGTATTCAATTACAGCTTTATATTGTGACCATACTCTTGAAATGTTGCGGACATTTTCCCGTTGTGTTCACGTCACCGGATCAACAAGTTGGTCCACAATTCGGTCAACCATAGATTTACGGAATGATCTGAGCGTTTCCGATCCAGCTGTCAAGTAAATATCTTCACTTTGAGGGCTTTCTTTCCTTCTAGAGAGTTTAATTTCCTACCGGTACCTATTGTTCATTTCATTGCATCTATGTCAATGGTGCCAACACCCGAGTGACTGGATGATGCATTTAAGTTGGATCAAACTAAGCGCCAATGTTGGTGGGATCGTTGTGGCCAACGTCAAGTTCTAAGTTAATTTTATCCTACGAATATTATAAATGTGAAAATAACTATGACTAGGTATCTGTCTGTTACGCTTTAACGCCTAAACTCTAAAGCGATCTTGACAAAATTTGGTACAGAGAGAGATTTGACTTTGTAAAAGAACACAGGCTACCTTTAGCGGTAAAAAAAACTGAATTTGGATTCTTTTTGTTGGCTGAAGTTCGATTTTTATGTGAAGTTCCCAGTAGAATTTAAAGTTGTGCCCGGTCAATGGAAATAGGCTACCGGTGAACAATGGGTGTATATCAGTACACCCCTACCTAACCTCTCGGAATACAGATGGTACGTAGGTATGTACCTAACAGAGTGACACAACACGATTACTTCAACACTGAATTCAAAATAAGCCATTACTTTTTTTTGGGACAGTCTCGCCACAACGTCACCCTACTATTGCGTCAACACGTTTTATGAAGTGTCTGGTTTAGGGGCCTGTGATTATCAGCTGAGTGATAAGGCCCCCCTGTCCTCCCCTCCCTGTCACCCCCTCTGTATTGAGCGAACCCGCATAAATGCATGATTACGACGACACATCATTACCAACTAGTTGTTCTTTTCATTATGTTGGTTGGGGAACATTTTTGTTGATTATAGGGTTTCTTCATCAATGAAAGATACTATTTTGGACATTACTGCGTCACTATGAAACAACCGGTCAAGTGCGAGTCGACTGTCTCGTTAAAGTTTTAAGTGGCCCCAAATGCGAGTGTACCCTAGAAGTCAGATTCTCGGATCAAGCAGTATAGTTGGGGTTTTCTGTGAAATTCTTAGCAAGTAACTGCAGGTTTTCTGGCTTTGTGCCCGATTGATAGCTCACCCGTTATTATTATGGGACCTAAACATACCGGTTGGGCAGATTTTGATGACCTCCTTTAGAGAAGAAACTCAGCTCACCCCCTATTTACATTATAAAACCCCCTATTATGCAGTTCCGAAAAATGACATATCATATGCACCCGCAAATCCAAAAAAGAGATATTTCTAAATTTTAATATAAAATAGACAACTGGACTCATCGTGCGGCTCGTTGGTACGGAACCCGCGGTCGCAGCAGATGTGCAAGATAAACAGGACACGCGCGGGCTGACTCACGCCTGCGCCCGCGCATGTACGTACAGTCAGTTGCACAAGCGTCGTGGAATTAAATAATTTTGAACTTGCATTTTTTTTTAAAAACGCCAATAGATAAATTAAATTATTATTTTATAAAAATTATAAAATAAAAAACATGAGAAGGAACTAGAAAATTACAGTTGTGGCATATTTTAAAAATATCTTCTTTCTAATATATAAAATTCTCGTGTCACAGTTTTCGTTGCCATTCTCCTCCGAAACGGCTGGACCGATTTGTATGAAATTTTGTGTGCATATCGGGTAGGTCTGTGAATCTGTCAACATTTATTTTTATACCCCTAAATGACAAGGGTGATCCACCCTATATGGCAAAACAATAGCTGGGTCAGCTAGTAAAACTATATAATGTTTAGGACGTGATGTATGAACGTAAACGAAGCAAAAGATCAGCAGAAGTATGCAAGTATCGTTGCAAGTGGCGGTCTGTAGTTCTGCCTACCCCTATAGGAAAAACGCCTTCTTCCTCCTAGCCTTTTCCCAACCATGTTGGGGTCGGCTTCCAGTCTAACCAGATGCGGCTGAATATCAGTATTTTACACGGAGCGACTGCCATCAGACCTCCGCAACCCAATTTCTAGGCAACACGTATATTCGAAAGGAAAGACTGCTTTTTAGGCTTCTGACCACTAACGATTGTCATAGGTGTTCGTATGACAACCGGGACCGACGGCTTTACGTGCTCTCCGAGGCACGGAGGGGTCTCGATATGTTAAAAATGGTCACCCATCCACAGACCGACCGCGGCAAGTGTAGCTTAACCTTGCAGATCTGTTGATCAGCGTAGTTAAAACTTGGCCACGAGCCCCTCATAAGGAAATATATATATAGGAAAAAAGGCGTGTGTATAAAACAATATTTTGTTGATTTTACAATTATAAAGACATTACGAGTCATAAACTTAAGTACTAAAAAAACTAAATAATTAATCTGGCATCAACCAATTCATCATCAACATCATCATCAGCCCGATGCTGTCCACTGCTGGACCAAGGCCTCTTCATGCATCTTCCATTCGTATCAGCTCTGAGCTACTCGTGACCATTTCTTTCCCGCTACCTTTACTATGTCGTCGCACCATCTAGCGGAGAGTCTACCGACATTTCTACGGAAAAAAACCAACAACTTTGGTTTTCATCAACCACTTATACTCTTAATATTACCGAACACATGCGATTGAGTTTATTTTTATAAAAGGTGGCCCAGTGAAGCCACATGGCTTTGCAAGGTGCAAAAATATCAACCCTCCTTCGGTAACCCATCTCATAACTAAAAAAAGAACCGAGCAAACAACAGCTGTTGTGTAAAAACAAAAAGCAAGCGGAACAACATATTCGCCTGTATTCTTTGAAGGGATCGACAGAGGAGTACCGAGGTACCCAGTTTGCTGTTTGCATATGTTTTAAGTTAGCTAAGTGACGAGTATTTATTTGTTTGTATATACTTTATTGTACACCGAATATAACACAATAAAACAGGATACATAAGTTAATCAGAACAGAACATGTCACCAAAAAATGGGGTTGACAATGATGCAGTATTTCGATATAGGAAAATTTATGTTAAAGTACACAATACACAAATATTTCACAATACATTAAGTAAATATACCGTATATCAGCAAAACCTACATCTATAATACATACTTATATAAAAATATAAATATCAATCCTATAATTATAAATATTACATACTTAACAATATATAAGTACACGAGTATAATATACGAGTATAATCTGCTACTAAGAATTTCGTAGAGAATGCCAATGTAATAACACTGTTCGACGTGGGATTCGAACCTGGGACAACATGATCAGTAGCGGTGTTTGTGACTATTGGAACAGTCTGTTTGAAATCGATGCATACTTTAGTATGTGTTGCCCGTATAACTTTATTGTCAGCGTTTACGTATGACATAATAAGACTTGACTTGTCTTATGAGATAGTCAAATTCAGTATGATAATGATACTTTTACACCTTCTTGAAGTACTAGGCAAAGACTTCCCTCAAAATAGAAAGAAGAGAGAGAGGTTCTAGACAAAACCGAACAAAAAAGACATTATGCAGTAGATATAAACTCATCATAATCGTCATCATCCTGTCCTTATCCCAATTCACTTGGGGTCGGTAAGTAGATATATTTTTTTCTTCCTCCTAGCCTTTTCCCAACCATGTTGGGGTCGGCTTCCAGTCTAACCAGGATGCGGCTGAATACCAGTATTTTACACGGAGCAACTGCCATCAGACCTTCGCAACCCAATTTCTAGGCAATACCGATATTCGAAGGAAAGACTGGTTGTCAGGCTTTTTAGGCTTCCGACTACCACTAACGATTGTCATAGGTGTTCGTATGACAACCGGGACCGACAGCTTTACGTGCTCTCCGAGGCACGGAGGGGTCTCGATATGTTAAGAATGGTCACCCATCCACAGACTGACCGCGGCAAGTGTAGCTTAACCTTGCAGATCGGTTGATCAGCGTAGTTACAACTTGGCCACGAGCCCCTCCTTGGCCACGAGCCCTCGAATAGATATATTTTCATGATCAATAAAATTAATTCAATTGGTACTATTTAGTCAGGCAGTAGCAGTAATCCGTTGTGATATCCAGCCGAAACTAAAAGTTAATCCCATAATAGATTTTATAGCTTTGCTACAATCTACAACCTGTTTCAACCCCATCTAAATTATCACCCATCCCATTAAAGGTTGCCATAAACCAATAGAAATTCTGAATATTCTATTTATCCAACTCAAACATTTACCTAAAAGTAATATTGAAACTTTTTCGTGCAAACCTTGAACAAAATTGCCTTTGTCTTACAATATAGACTGCGACATATAAATCTTCATTACCTCATGGCGTTTTATGGTTAACCTACTTTGCCCCACCTTTGTAGACACCTAAAATGGCGACTAATGCTAATTACTGACCCACTTGTTCGAAACATGAATAAAGTATACGATTTCGGTGTTTTTCCTTCCTTTTTGTATTGCAGACATTTTCTTTGTTCGCAAAATTTTGTTTTAATGGTTTCTGTGTCTGTATTTTTGTCTGTAAATCGTCTTGTTGATATTTTATTGTTGTTATGAAATAGTTTATTACACAGACCAGAATATTAAGAATATTTTTCAAGGTAGGACTTTGCCGCTGGATTTCATCTGTCGTGGTATCTACCACCGCAATGCCAAATATTCTGCCGCTAAGCAAAATGCTGTTTTATCAATATTATTATTATATTTAGATTTTAATGACAATAGCCAGAGAATTTTAGACTTAGCAACTGAGGTCTAAAGATGACGTTGTCACTTAGTAACAAACGTATTCTTATTTTCTAATTTATTACGATTAGAAAAACAACGTTTTTTCAGTCATCAGTACCAGTTCCATTGGTGATGATGATGGTATCTTTAGTAGTCTCCTGATCTCCAGCAGTGGTAACATTAGTGGACTGGTAGTTGGTAGCTGGCTGGTAGTAAAATTTTAGCAGTAAAAGTTTAATATTACCATTCTTTTCTATCATTAACGCCACCACCTTTATTTGTCCCTTTTCCATTGTTCACAAGTGCAATTGCTGATCGTGTGGTCTTGGGTTTAATATCAAATCTGACAAAGCGTTGTTGGGTTTTTCTGCTAAGAAATTCTCAGAAGGAAGATTACTGTTCCTTTTCAAGGATAACTGTGAATTATCACTGCTCAGCCCGATCCTTCGGAATCAAGCGTCATTGTATGTAGGTATACAATAACTATTTGATATTCCTCAAGATATTTACAGGAAGTACATATTTGTAGTTTAATTAATAGCTTCGTTCTATGAGAGCTAAAATGATGCAAATAGCATTGTGCTAACAAAGATAGAGTATTGATCATTTATTACTTCACCGTCTAAAAATATGGTCTACGCACATGTTATTAGGTAATAACATGTGCATCATTTTCTTTATCAGTAATTATAAGGTCAACAGTTAGTATTGATAATCATTTAATATAATTATTCAGTATAACATAGGTATTAACTGTCCTTGGAACGGAAATTTTCTCAAGGTCTTATTAAGTTGAGTTTAGTGAAGCTGTATTTTGTTTATTAAGAGCTTTAAGTTAAATTCGTACCTGGGTGAAGTTTGTTGCATCCTAAATAACTTTATATAGTTTAATTTACATACTAAACTTCTCATTGATCGCACGAACTTTGAGGATAGGATTATAAACGAGTATATCAAAAGTTATGCAGTTAATCTTTGATCATAAATCATCTATTAGCCAAATATTAGTTACGCTGATCAATTTCTCTGCTAGGTTAAGCTACGTTTGCTGTTAGTCCATGGGTGGGATTCGTAACACATTGAGATCCTTCCGTGCTTCAGAGAGCATGTGAAGCTGTCGGTGTTGCACTCTTCACGTCGACATAAAACACTTTTTCTTCATTTACGTACTCAAACTAAATTTCAACTTTAACTGACAGATTAGCTTTGACATCTCAAAAAATATTTGATATCATTCTAATACTGTCCCGCAAAACGTAAGGTTTCAACGCGAATAGAATACCAATAGATGGAGCCACCTGTTACTCAGGACATTAACTATATCGACGTGGACAGATCGAGTGCCATTCACCAAACTGGCTCAAGATTGATTTACTGCTTTTCCTTCGATAGCTAACTTATACGTTTAGTCGGAAAATAATATAATGTTAAAGGTGTTTATAGAAGTATATAACAACGGAGGGGCTCGTGGCTAAGCTATAACTACGCTGATCAGCCGATCTGTAAGACTAAGCTTCGCTTGCTGAGGTCAGTCTGTGGATGGGTGACCATTATTAACACATCGAGGCCTCTCCGTGCCTCGGAGAGCACGTAAAGCCGTCGGTCCCGGTTGTCATACGAACACCTATGATAATCGGTAGTGGTAGTCAGAAGCCCAAAAAGCCTGACTACCAGTCTATCCTTCGAATATCGGTATTGCCCAGAAATTGGGTTGCGGAGGTCTGATGGCAGTCGCTCCGTGTAAAATACTGATATTCAGCCGCATCTGATTAGACTGGAAGCAGACCCCAACGTGGTTGGGAAAAAGGCTAGGAGGATGATAGAAGTATATAACAATGTAACAATATTGTTTTCATCCCACCATCTCGGAAAGACTATTTTTACTCTTCGATATCTGAGTGCAAAAGTCGTTTTTATCCTCTAGAGAGACAAAGTAAATTGAATTTAGAACATCGTGCTTTTACCCCCCTGGCGCCGAATTTATCATACAACTTTTTTTTAATTTGTTAAAAACTGAGACTTGGGACCGTCCCTAGGTTCCGAGTCTAAACGCAACAAAGTATCGATATAATAATATGTCGAATTGATATTTTTTGAAAATATCAGTATCGATACTGATATTTTTATTTAAAAATATCGATTTAAGGGCGACATATTTTAAAAACCACATTATAAAACAACAAATCAAGTCGACCAGCAACAAAAAATACATTAAATATAATTAGTTAAAAAGATGTTAGTATAAAAAAAGTATTCCTTTTTGGGATTTTATAATCTTAAAACTTATAAACGTTTATTGGTCTGTAAAAAATATTGATTTTTATACCTTTTCGATACTTTGAATTTTATATCGATGCATCGATATATCGAAATATTAAATATCGCTCAAAAATATCGATACATTAAAAAAATTATATCGATACCTATATCGATGTATCGATATTTTTTCAACAAGCCTATCGGAACTTTCTTGGTGTACTTTTTTAAGTCACTAACACCAACATTACAATACCTAACAAAAATATTACACTCAAGTAATGGTAGCAACGTTACTTTGATTTCTTAATTATATCTAGTATTATTTGTTATAATTTAAAGAATAGGTATTCTGTAAAACTTACCTATCATACAGTATTTAATACCTAAACTGAAATAAAAGTATCTTGTGGTTGTAAATGTTTTTTTTAGTCATTTCCTCGCTGAGGTGGGATGAAAAGTTACGTGTTGCACTCGAGTGCAAAGATTTTTCACCTTGTGCTCTTTTAATTCCCTCGCTGACGCTCAGGATTCTAATTTTTGAATCACTCGCTCCGCTCGTGATTCAATTTTAGAATCCTTCGCTTGCTCGGTCATCAAAATTGAGCACGCGGTTAAAAAGCAACTTTGCACTCTTGTATAACAAATAACTATTAAATCTGGAAGTTTTTTAGAAGAAACGTAGGTTGTTTTTAGTATTCCAGTACAGGGCGCAGATGGTGTCCACTCTTCATCCATTCCTTTATGTCAGTTGCTGTTAAGAATCAGTATTTTTGGAAGGAATCCAGCTCCATTTCACTATATCCGTTTGGGCTTGCCTTTTAAATGGGAGCTAGTAGGTCGGACCTAGTGGGTCGTACCCAGTAGGACATGCAGCAAATGTGAATGCTAAGATAGACGCTTAAAACAGATGATGATGAATATATTTCTAACATTATCAGTTAATTAACCTTTGAAACCATTTTTTTATTTTTTATTTTCGAGTATGTGATCACTTTTTAATTAAAATTCAGTATTCAACAAGAAACACACGAACTTTAAAGAACTAAAACTGTCGTGAGGTTTAAAAAGAAAACAGACGATATATCTACGTGTTTAGAATGAATAACAAACGACTGTTCAAACAAAAGGACTCGGACGTGTACGACTTTTTATCGAACAATGAGATAAAAATGTAGAACAAGCGACATCTGCGATGTCTATGAGCAAGTCATGTGCATAAGCAGATAGAAGGTAATAGAACAAGAAGATTTTGACCGAAATATTGACATGCCATAACATACCATCGCTTGAATTTTCCGGATTCAGCAAAGGTGTACTGATGTACCCACAGTTTGCCATTGCGTTTAGATCCCATGTTTTATTTGCTCTGCTATATGTATAATCTCTTTTTTCGCATTACAAAGAATAAATATTTCTTTTTCATTTATTGATTTATAAAAAACATATCAGTCAAAAAAAATGTTTTTTTTTCATTATAAAAAAAAGGTTTACTATAAAATAAAAATATTTTTCGTTTCTAAAATAAAAATAATTTTCGTTTGTAAAATAAAAATATTTTTCGTTTGTAAAATAAAAATATTTTTATTTCATAAAATAAAAATAAAAATGGTTTATTCAGTCCCAATAAATAGAATTAACGTTAATTAGTGAAAAAACTAATACGTATCTCTTACCACTTTTCTTTTGAAATTTCTTTTTTGATCAAAATCCTCATTCCGTCAACCATTTCAAGGTTTTTCGAGTCAGGCTGAAAAAGTAAGCTCCTGAAAATAACTCCCTGATTTAATTTTGGTCTCGACTTTATACCCTGCAGTATAAAAGCTTGATGTGAAAATTTTACGATTTAATACAAATGAATTTTTCCGACATTGTTAATATTTAGGTCTTAGCCAGCTTGCATTTACGTCAAGAACTTTGAGATGAGGGTTTTCTTCATATTTATCGTGTTTCTTTACTGTATAGAAGGTTCATTGATTTTAAACTACCAAAAAATGTTTTCTTTCTGCGTCGTATAAATTACGACGCTATTTTGAAGTCACATTTAGATAATAATTGTCTTCTTAAGGCAAAAATATAGTCCCAAAATTCTTCCATTCAAATTGTTTCTAAGAATTTTTGTTCGTAATTATCGAGTACTCAAACTCCACTTCAGCGAAATCTCGAGTCAAGGATCTTTTTAAGGACCTTTCACTATAATTATAGTAAAGCGTAGAGTTATTTCTACTCGATAGTACCTCTCGCCCACTTCGAGGCCTCCACGGCGCCTGCTGGTCGCATCCCAGCAATAATTAAACTATGTAGGTCGCATGAACACCCACAATGACCAACGTTGTACAAACCACCAGCCTATCTTGACCCACCCCACCTCCCACTAACAATCAAAAGCCAGACAAGTACGCCACACGGCAAGGCTCACCGCAAACTGGACGTGCTGTGACCTCGTCGACCGCTCTTCTGTTGTTCTTTATTCAATTCAAAATGCGTTCCAGACGTGTACGTTGATGATAAATGACGGTTGAAATTCGATTTCAATTTGGAAGTTTGAAATTTAATTTTGGAATTTTCGAGTTTGCGTGTGAAAAGTTTCGACTGTTATGTGAGGAATTAACTTATGTAATGTACGAGTTTTGCAACACCATGTTTAATTTTTTTAGATAGACGTGTAGACCAAATTATGTGTTTAATGTATTTATATTTTTAAATTAGGTACTTTTCTGGTGAAGTTAATTTAATTAATAATAAGAAAAATACCTATTTGAAATTTTTTTTTAATAAATATTTATAATACTTGCCCAAATACAAAATCTTGCATCTAAAAGCAACATCGTCCTTAAACCGACCGAAAGACAGAACAAGACTTGAATAAAGTAAAAACCAAAACATAGTTTCTTAAGAAGATTAAAAATAAATCCGTCTGCTACATCTTATGCTGTGGCTTTACAATTCTAGAGGCCCGAATAATGGATTTTCTTTGCGCTAAAGAAATATAACAATGGCTATGAAATCGTAGAATCTGTCAAATGAAATCGCTACAAAATAAAAGCGTACGGCGTCATTCTTCGTGCAGTGACAAATGTCTCTTGCCGCAGAAGTAATTTGCCGCAATTTTCAGAATACAACCCTATTCAGAGTCATTCAAAAAATGTTTTTCTTCCGTGAAAAAGAAGGGGCCGGATACGCACAATAATTTGCCTCGAATGCTTGAAAAAATTGGTGTGTAAAATTACCATTGTCAAGAATTTAAAAAGCTATGTTTTAAAAGGATTGGCTTTGAAAAAGGTTTTTTCAAACAGCTCCGATTTTTATTAAATCGCGTAAATTTAATTGTAAGATAATTATGACGATAAGAAAAATTAACATTTTAATATAATAATTATTATAAAACCAGTGATAGGAAAAGAAATCAAATAAAAAAAAAAAACATTGGACTCACGTAACTGCAAACACAAAGCGCAATAAAATTTTCTTTAACATAATAACTAAGGAAGCATTCACATTAAAGTAAAAACTGCAGTACGCTAAATCTTAAACAAGCGCCATCGTGACAGTTATCGCGACAAATACAATGATATCATTTACATTAAGCGACAAAAAAACGCAAACCCGATATTGGCGTAATTCGATGCTCGCTTAAAAAAATCCTAAGCGAAAACTTCCCGCTTGTCAGCCGCAAAAAGCTTGAGAGCTTTGAATCGATCACTGTGTTACAAGAAAAAAAAAACTTACGCTTCAATCGGGATTCCTCCGCAAAAGTGCAATAAAAATAAAACAAAAAAAAGTCGCACACATAACTAAAAAGGCACTAAACGTTATTACGTCCAAACGCGTTTTCGAGATAAAAAAAAAGTGGGTGCGTATCTATACGGCCGCTCAGAGGGCGGCGTGGAGTATACTGATCTAATTTCCAAACGTACGACTGTGAAAGTGACGTAATGCCGGCGCCATTTTGCCCCGCGCCCCTCGCCGCGCCCCGCTTCCCCCCCGACCGCGCCTAGCTTCCGCCAGTAGAAAAATGCACTACTTATTTAATCAATTTCAGGAGTGCTGCGAAATGTTACGAAGCTTTATAGGCTTAGTGCGTCGTATCACGTTACCAGCTGTGTTAAGTTTTCCGCGAATCGATTAGAACTGTCTTATCTGTCCTTAGGGCGTTAGCAATGGCTTTTGCTACATAAGTTTGTATAGGACTGGCACGTCATAAATAAGGGCCTCGCGTGCAGGTTGTGTTTATGTTCGCTTTTCGAAAATGCTTGTTGTGTGATTTTCAAATGTTCGCTCTGGAATTTTCAATCCGTTGTTTATATCGTCGAAGAAAACTACGATCTGTAAAGAATGAAATAAAAACTCGAGGAGCTTTTTAATGCTTTTCGTTTATGCTGTATTCTGAATTTGAATTTGACGTTTTGTTTTGGCAAAACTGCAAGTGGGCGGTTAAAACACCTTTATATAATGATAAAAATTGCCAATTTTCTCTCATATAATCACTGTAGCCTAAACAAAATTCATGTTTGGATCGTGAAACTTTTGGATAGGTTTTTGAAATGAAGCTCCACTTTGCCGTCTTGCCCTCAGTTAAGACTGGCATACTAAAAAAAACTTTTTATTTACATTTACGTATCGTATATTTATTTACCAGAGGCAGACTAAAACAAAATCGAAGGCACAACAATTACACTCCACAGGATTGTAATACGTGGGAGAATCTATTAGGTAAATATCTGTATTTGAATGTGAAAGCAAAAGTTGGGCAAGGGCACTAACTTCCTATCAGAATTTAGATTTATACCCGGTTGATTGCATAACCTGGCCTCTATTATATGGGGCCTAAACCTAAAGGGTCCTAGAGAAGTTACAATTTGACATTCGAATCGACAAACGTATAGAAAGCAAATGTATGGAAATGACATTAGTGACAGCCCGATCTGTCGAAAGCTTTTGTCATTTCTATAGATTTTGTCTACTCGTTTGTCGATTCGAATGTCAAATTGCAGCTGGTCTACAGGCCCTGGACAATAGGCTATGCGACTAATAATGTTTTATGGCCTCATAAAAATTTGACCATAAATAGAGTCGATTATCAATAACAAAATTTAAATCGGTTCAAAAGTAACGAAGTTAAAAGCATTTTAATTTTATGCTAGATAAAGAGCGCACTATACTTACAAATGACGTCAAAAGTAGCGTGCGCCATACTAATTCTATACTAACACTCGTTTTGCGGGAAAGGGACAAAGCATCCCCCTCAATCCCCACCAAAAACTTTTAACGCATTTATCTCAGAAATTTCTTGGTCGATTTAATATTTATTTTCAATATACGAATTATGCTAATGATATTTTTCAATAAGCGTGTGATTATTAACAAATTCAACACCAGTTCTCCCTTATTCTGCCTAACGCTTTGGGGGATACAGGGGGGCTAGACAAGTAGCATTTTGACATTCGAATCGACAAACAAAATGTATGTAAATGACATTAGTGACAGCCGGATTTGTCGAAAGCTTGTGTCATTTCCATGACACATGACGTTTGACATTTCCATAGCCCCCGGTATGACGGTATGTATTATATCTATCTGTACTGTGATGCGTCATCTTGCGCGAGGTCGGCTGTATGACGTGGCGTATTAACGATGCATAGACAACAGGTAGCTCTATCAAGACTTACATACATACCATCACGCCTGTATTCCCCTAAGGGGTAGGCAGAGGCGTACTAATGTACACCCACCGACCGGTATGTTTCAGGTCCCATGTAATAGGGGGCGTGCCTATTGCCATCAATCGGTCATCATCTATCAAGACTTATCAGAACTATATTATGAACTATAAATATCACGCCTGTTTTCCCCGAACGGTTAGGCAGAGGTGTACAAATGTACACCCAGAGTTCGAGGGTATGTTTAGGCCTCATGACGAGCCTATTGCCAGCATCATATCAAAATCCAATCATCCAACATATACGCACAATTTAGCCTGAATTCCTCAATTAAGTTCTCAAATGTAATTTACTGTTAGAATAAAATCTCTTTCTAATATCACTTTGTGTAGTATTTTAAGTATTTTTTGTGTAAAATTCTCGACAAAACTTAGCTCATAATATTGTTAATATAAATTGTGGTGGTGGGGCCTGATGTCCTAAGATACAGGCCTCGGCTTAGTTTAGGCATCAGTCTCCCACAAATTATTTCCTTTGTAGCTATTTAAAAAAAAAGAGGTTCACTGCTGAACAAATGCCTCCCCGATAGACTTCTGCATCCAACGACTTCCAGCGACCTATAACAGGTCATCTGTCATTTGTCAACAACACTTTGCTCGGCCCAGGAATCGAACCCAAGACCGCTAGCGTAGCAGTCGTGCTTGGGACCACTAGACCAATGGAACAGCAATGGGCAGCAACGTAGGAAGCAGAATATTTAACCACACGAATTTCCAAAAACACAACAGAAGATGTATTAATCTCTGAATTTTATGGCATTAATAATTAACGAGTATATTTGATCTGTTATTCAGTTTATCAAATAATTATGCGGGGCCGGTTAGAAAATAATTTGAATTTATGTCAAACGCCGCCATTTTGAATTGTCGCACGTTCGGATACTTTGAAACCGGGGTTTTGTTATCTTTCGTAAATTGTTTTGTGATTTTTAGATCTAATTTTGTGTAGTAAAATGTCATTTTCCTCAAACCATTTACTGAAATTTACTGTCCAGCCGTTTGGACATGAAGAGATAACACACAGATTGACGACTACTTTCACATTTTTATAAAGTACTAGCTGGGTATTTCATATGAATTATACTCTGTGTCACTCGGGGAATGTGTAGCTTCCCAACGGTGAAAGAATTTTTCAAATCAGTCCAGTAGTTTAAGAGCTTTTTCAATTCAAACAAACAAACTATTCTTTCCTTTTTATAATGTTATACTGCCTTTCTCGTTTGTCTAGTGGTCCCGAGCGCGACTACTACGCTATAGGTCCTGGGTTCGATCCCCGGGTCGAGCAACGTGTTGTTGGGTATTCTGTGAAATTCCCAGTAGCAGCTCGGAGTCTGGATATGTGCCCGGTTGATGGCAATAGGCTCGCCCCCTATTACATGGGACTTAAACATGCCGGCGAAATGTGGGTGTACATTAGTACGCCTCTGCCTACCCCTTCGGGGAATATAGGCGTGATGGTATGACGGTATATACTATAAATTATGTATGAAGTATGAAAATAGGCACCTATGGATGTATATTTACATGCTTATTAATCTAATTATGAATTAATACCTCTATCGAGTCTTGGCAGGGCTTTAGAATTAACAACAACAACAAAAAATCACAATCCTCATTTTACCAGCAGTCGGATCATGAATTTCTTGATAACCTTAGATGCGCGATGTGAGCCGGCGCACGTGGGCACGACCATCCGCTTCCTCATTATCCTTGCAGCAATCATCCAGTCCTGTTCCTTCCTGGCTGCGTGTTGACTGCTTTGTAGGAAATGCTTCAGAGAATTTATGCTATACTAGCGGCCATGTTCCACGTTTATAGTCGTACTAGCTTTCCACCAGCGGCTTCGCCTGGTCTGGTTATTTGTTATAACTTTCGTCCCCTTTTTCAACCCCTTACAGCCTTTTTCGCAATAAAAAGTAGCCTATGTCCTTTCTCAGGCTCTAGAATATCTCTGTACCAAATTTCATTGAAATCGGTTCAGTAGTTTTGACGTGAAAGCCAATTTACACAAAATTTTAAACCGTCCTTATATATCACTCTGTCTTTTAGTGAAACCTACCAGAAAATCCGTTCAGTAGTTTTTAAATTTACCGTGAACAGACAGACAGACGCGCCGGGGTACTTTCTTTTATAATATTTCAAAACACCTAATTTGATCTTGCCTTCTGGACCTGGATTTTGGGCTTTTTTTGTTGCAACTGGGTGTGTCGAGGGCCTACTGAAACTATCTATCTAGCACCAGTATGGTATGAGAAAAAATGTTGCAGTTTTTATAGATTGGGTAAGTGTTCCAACATCAAAAGTTTTCACACATAATCAGTCGAAATGCCATTGTATTTAACATGAAAATTTCCACAAATAATCAAAATATAAACCCAGATTCTATTCGCAAAACCGCTTACATAAAATATTTTCTGAGAAAAGTTAAAAAAACCTATTTGTCCAATCTTCGAGTCGTCGGCCTCATAAAATCCCGGGGATCTTGGATTACTACCAACTTATATAACACGTACAATATTTGATGTATGTCTGTCTAGGCCTATCTATATAATTTCTTCGATATTTTGAACTACAAAACAAAAATTCTTGACTTATTCCTGTGCGCTTCAAATCTACTGTTCTCTAAAATTCATTACCAGGAGCTCCAAGAACTTTTATATTAAAATATTAAATAAAACCACATTTGTCATTTTTATTCCCTACAGCTCCAAAGGATTCTCTAAGTACTTTGAGATGTTGTTCCCAGTAGCTCCCATAAAACAATTAATACTTTTGAAAGTAGCGCCATAGGAAAAGAAATTGATTGCTATCGGAGCACATTTTTTTTATCGTTTTTACAAATACTTTTAGAATTACTTATATAATACAACTAAAACTAAGGTTTAATCCTGTGCTATCACGAACCTGTATAACATAAGATAAAATATATAGATAATAAACTAAATGGAACTTAAAAAATATTGTTTTAATAGTTGTGATACTTTTACATAGATCCGAAGGGTAGGTTATTTATACCATGTATGTACATGATATAAAAAGGTTTTAAGCATGAATGTGGATGGATATAAGGGAAGAGGAAGGCCAAAGAAAAGATGGATGGACTGTGTGAGAAAGGATATGACTACAAAGGAAGTGAATGATGAGATGACGGCTAATAGAGATGTATGGAAGAAAAAGACATACTGCGCCGACCCCAAGTGAATAGGGATAAGGGCAGGAGGATGATGATGATCATGATGACGTACATGATACCATCATGGCTATATTCCCCAAAGGGTTAGGCAGAGGAATACACTACACTAATAAGGTAATTCACATGACAAGGTGTATGGGCGTGGAATAAGCAAAAGAAAGTATCCAATAATCTGAGCAAGTAACGGTCTCTAGAGTCTGCCTACCCCTATAGGAAATAGACGTATTGAATGTATGTAGTAATAAAAGTATGATGAAGATAGCTATATTCTATGAATCACGAATATAGCTTTCTTAGTAACACTTCCGGAAACCGTGAAATATTTGGTTCGAAATAAAAAAATCATAATATTTTATGGTATCATCAATGTGGCATTGACAGGAATATTTTTAAACTAGTACAAGTCATAGGAGGAAGCGTTTTATCTCAACATTATCAAGACATAAATTATAGTGAAAGTTAATACAGTTCTCGCCAAACTTATTGTCCGGGTTGAAGTTGGCACGAGCTAGCTTTAACCCGGCCGTAAAAATCGGAGAATCAGAAAAATAATGGGATTGTAATAAATAAAAACGAAAGCTCAAGTCGTAGGCTGTCGCTTCATATAATTTTTATCCAATATTTTCATTTCTCCGATTTTTACGGCCGGGTTAAAGTTAGTCCGTGCCAACTTCAACCCTCGGGCTAGACAAGTTGTAAGTTGCAGTTTGACATTCGAATCAACAAACGAATAGAATAAAAATGTATGGAAATGACATTGGTGATAGCCCGAATCATCGAAAGCTTGTCACCAACTCGACACAAATCCAAATACAGAACAGCTAAGAATGAAAAGATAAAATAAAATGTCATATATAAAAACCTAATAACACCCTTCTCAATCTAGAAATCGAACCCAGGACCTCCAGCTTAACAGCCGCAGTTATAACCACTATACAATTTACTAATGAAATAGTTACAAGTAATAATCAACCCGTATACTGTCCCACTGCTGGGCACGGGTCTCCTCTCAGTATGAGAGGGATTAGGCTATAGTCCACCACGCTAGTCTAATGCGGGTTGGCAGACTACACATGCCGTTGAGAAAATCTCTCAGGTATGCAGGTCTCCTCACGATGTTTTCCTTCATCGTTAAAGCGAGTGATAATTACGCACATGATTTCGAAAAGTCAGAGGTGCGTGCCTTGGATTCGAACTTGAGACCTTTGACTTGGCAGTCCAGTGGTCATACCCCTAGGCTGTCACTGATGTCACTGCTGTTAAAAGTAAGAAATAAAAAACATGTATCCATCTCCCGCTGGTAGTTTCAAACTTACACCACAACACAGGATTCCGTAAAAGCAGCTGTGATTTATTGTAATATAATTTTAATACCACATAACGTTAGTCATAACTGTAACTTATATTTTGACGTTAACGTGACTCCGTTAGTAAAAAAATTACCACTATCCTAATCTTTACTAAATACTCTGCCACTAACGAAAGGGGAATGAAGCTTGGGGTATGTCCAAGTGTTGGGTATGTCTAATGCAGGTTGCCAGACTTCACACCCCGTCGAGGAAATCTCTCAGGCATGAAGGTTTCCTCACAATGTTTTCCTTCACAGTTAAAGCGACTGAATTACGCACATGATTTCGAAAAGACGGAGGTATGTGCCTTGGATTAGAACTCGAGGCCTTTGACTTGGCAGTCCAGTGGTCATACCCCAAGCTTCGTTTCCCTTTGGTGGCAGAGTATTTAGTAAAGATTAGGAGTTATGTAATCGTATTTTTTTTATTAACGGATGCCCCTTTGGCATGAAGTAATTTTGTTCCTAACAATCTATATATCTATTATAATGACGCACATTTCGTAAACCGAAATACGATTTCTGTTACGGCTTTCAAAATGTCGCAAGTAATAAATTAGCCGCAACTTTCTGAAGCCTTATGTTTTGAAATTTTCCCTTTTACCTTCGGGCTTTCAAGTATAACTTCTTATTGAGTGACCTTGATCCCATCGGGGCTTTTCCTTATTACTTTTAAATTATATATTTCTCAGTAGCAAATCGGGAATTAGTATAATTAAAACAGTAGCAATTTGAATTTGTGCCCAGCTAATGACAATAGGCTATTTGCCTATTACATGCGTGCGAACTGTAGCGAGCACACCTCTGCTTAACCCTCCAGGGAATACAGGCATGACGGTAAGTATAGGTAGTTAGCAGAAACAATTTGCGCATTGTGACGAGAGCCCTAACAGGACACTGCTGCCTTAACAAGCACATGTTCAATCTAAGGCTGAGCGATACGGTTACCTGTCGACGCTGTGAGGAGGCTGATGAAACGCCACTTCACCTGCTAGGGGAATGTGGATCGCTATTACACAAGCGCAGTGCTCATCTAGGGAAACACACTCTAAGCCCTGATGAAATAAAGGAGCTTACCCCTAAGCAAATCCTGCAGTTTGTGTCAGCCGCAGGATTTAGCGGTGAACTCTAAATTTTCATCGACCGGCGATCACAATAGACCCATCAGGGTCGATGTGATAGCCGCGAACAAAATAATAATAATAAAAAAGTATAGGTATATGTATTTAATATATTTTTGCTATAATAAATAATATATATTGCTACTGCACGTTTGGCGGGGCGGTTAGGTCTCATACTGAGAATTTCACAGAAAAATCCAACAACACTTCGCTCGACCTGGGAATCGAACCCAGAATCTCTACCGCACCAGTCGCGACCACAAGACTACGGAGGCAGTTTGGCTTTTCTGACGACCACAATTCCGTATCATAAAACCTTTAAGTTATTTTTATCTCTACAAAATGTTTTTTTACCACCCTCTATCGTATTACAAATCTTTCTCCCAAATCGCTGTATTCAGATAAAAACTTGAAGAAACTCGAAAAAAACTCGTGAAACAGCAATATCGTCGTAAAAGTTTTTACTCGCTCGATTGAACGCGAAGATACCTATAACAATGGCTATCGATCTAAGATGGCCGATTTCCCGCGCTTTCTTATGTCAAACGTAATAGGTGCGTTCGATTTTTGTTAGTTTTTTTTTGACTTAGTGCTAGTGTGGATGGAATGAAATGATGATGAGATGAAATGATGAGATGAGAAATGAAATGATGAGATGACGGCTAATAGAGATGTATGGAAGAAAAAGACATACTGCGCCGACCCCAAGTGAATAGGGATAAGGGCAGGAGGATGAGTGCTAGTGTGGATGGAAGTTTTTGAAGTGAGTGCGAAGTTATTGATAATTTCATACCATCATACCCGTATTCCCCAAAGAGCTCAGCAGAGGTGTACAATACACCCACATCCGCATCCCACATCTGCCTCTGTTAACTTTAAATCTTATCTAATAGGTGGAAGGTCTATTTCCATTAATAGGTCCAAGTTGCTAGTTTTGCTACTGAGAATTTAATAGCAAAATCCAAAACAATCCTTGACCTGGGAATTTAAAGACAGACAGGCCATTAGAGGCGAGATAATTGACTTTTTCGGTGGTAGAATCTCTGAGACCTGGATGGTTACAGCGTGTGGCCCTTACGTCAGGGTCTGTAGGAAAGCATCTTTGTGTGTGCTTCAAATATCGTGCGTGGGAACCAGTTCATTCCTCGGTTGCTTTGCAGTCAGTTTTTAAGGACCAGCAATGCCTCTGGAGTGCTGGTCTTCACTACTTACCCTCCTGCTTCTTGCAGAATGTTTTTCACTGATACGCTCTAGGGAAACATATCTTAAGCCCAGAAGAAATCAAAGAGCTCACCCCTAAGCAAATCCTGCAGTTTGTGTCAGCCGCAGGGTTTAGCCGTGAACTCTAAATTTAGATCATCAAGCGGCGATCACAATAGACTTACTAAGATCGCAGTGATATTATAGCCGCAACCAAATAATAGAAATTAAAAAAAAAACTACCTACCATCAGCTGATATCTTCTCCGATTGCATAAACTAAACTGGAAAAAGCTTATAATATATAATACTAGCTTTCCGCAAGCGGCTTCGCCCGGTGTTCTGGGTATTTCTTATAACTTTCATCCCCTATTTCACAACCTCAGAGCCCTTTTTTCGCATTAAAAAGTAGCCTATGTCCTTTTTTAGGCTCTAGACTATCTGTGTACCAAATTTCATTTAAAGCGGTCCAGTAGTTTTGGCGTGGAAGCGCGACAGACAGACAGGCAGGCAGAGTATACTTTCGCATTTATAAAATTATGGCGGACATGATACGTATAATAATCGATAATATCGATACCTATGTGTATGTGGTCATCGAGACCTATGTGTATTACACAGTACACAATCCTTATCATGTCCGCCATAATTTTGTAGATTTAAACGTAAGTACTTAGTATCTATTTCAAGTAAATAGGATTATAATTACGAATATATTATTCTAAAGGAGCCGCAGGAATGTGCGCATAGGCGTTCATTACGTGTCTTCCCACGCAAACACTAAATGTCAGATAATGGGAATGGATCACTGCGCAGACGCACAATGTATAACCACGATCGTATTTAAGTTGTGAGAAGGGATAGTCCATTCTAACCATTGTAAATTCAGAAAAAATATGGTACAGTTCTCGCCAAACTTATTCGACCAGGCCGTAAAAATTGAAGAAAGCAAAATATTTGATTAAAATGATTTAAAACGACAGCCTACGATTTGAGCTTTCATTTTTATTTATTACAATCCAGAATTTATCTTTCATCATGCTTGAATTCCTCGGAGGCATTATCAGAAGTTTAGTTTGCCGGTATGTTTAGCTCCCATGTCTATTGCCATTTATTGGGCTCAACTCCAAACCCCGAGCTGCTACTAAGAATTTCATAGATTCCCAATAACAGACGCTTGACCTGGGAATCAAATCCAGGACCTCGACCGTACCAGTCGCGCTTAAGACCACCTCGAGTCTCTAAATTCGTTCTTGACAATCAAAGGGACAAAGCCCAAGGTGTCATTGGAGACCGAACTGTTGCATTACGCAACAAATCAGATGCTCTATAAAATGAAGCTGATTTTGAACAATGATTGCAGAGCCTGTGGTGATTACAAGGAAACAATGCAGGTGGTGATTAGAAGAATATGACAAATTTCAAATCAAAGATGGCCTCTACCACAAAATGGCAAACTACATTTCGTGTCGGGGGTTTTCAAAATTTTTTTTAGGTTATTGCATACTTCTTTTACTTACTTCGTCCAAATTCATACATTTTGAAAGAAAGAAAATGAATTTTATTTGCCTTTTGTGTACAGACTTAGCCAAAATTAATAACTATGTACCTATCACTAATAATAGTTATAAAATGAACAATAGTGGCTTAGAGCTAAATCTGAAGAAAAAGACAAAAAGGTCTTGGACTCAGCGTGCTGGTCAACATCACGTAGCGTGTCAACCGCTGGTATTCTGTCCAAGCCGACCATGCAGTTACTAAATACATACACACATACACCCTCTCACTTGCAATCAGTAATTCAATACATAAGTACTAATAATTTTATTTATCCTTATCTAAACTAAATCCTACTTCCTATCCTTCCTACTAATATTATAAACGTGAAAGTTTGTGAGGATGGATGGATGTTTGTTACTCTTTCACGCAAAAACTACTGAAGGGATCTGGATGAAATTTGGCACAGAGATAGGTTATAGTCTGGAATAGCACATAGGCTTTTTATCCCGGTAAAATGTATGGTTCCCGTGGGATAGCGGGTGAAGCCGCTGGCGGAAAGCTAGTATTATAAATGTGAAAGTTTGTGAGGATGGATGGATGGATGGATGTTTGTTACTCTTTCACGCAATAACTACTGAACGGATCTGGATGAAATTTGGCACAGAGATAGATTATAGTCTGGAATAGCACATAGGCTACTTTTTATCCCTTTAAAATGTATGGTTCCCGTGGGATAGCGGGTGAACCGCTGGCGGAAAGCTAGTGACAACTAAATGAAAAACTTTTACAATCCAGGGATGGATATATTATACTTATACATTTTGTCATACACTCGCGCCGGTTGCGGAGTACTACGCACCTGACCTTTTTGAAGAAACTCACCATAATACTGTATAAAAATATAATATTTTAAGCTCTAATATTTTTCGGAGGAAACTTACCTGCCGTACCTACACGGCAGGTAAGTTACCTACCTACCTACTTCCAAGTTTATTACGTTACCTTTCGCCGTGTTTCTAGTAAATAAATTTTTCTTTTATGTAACAATTCTGTCTCTAGTAGGATATGAAAGTATTTTTGCTGTTTATTTCGAAAGTAATTGGAGTATATTTTGCATGATTTTTTCTAAATACAAGGTGGAAGGAACATTGATGCACAACCGAATACCATGAGTTCAGTACCTAAAAATTATGAAAAAAGTTACGGAAAATTTCAACCAGGGGTGGTTGAAATTTTCCGTAACTTTTTTCATAATTTTTTAAATTGTTTCTGCAGTTTTTTTTTACTTGAACATGTAAAAAACATTATTTCTATCTACCCAAATTAGATTTTTAATTAAAAAATCATTATTTCGGATCGCGCGCGCGATAACATTCGCCGCGGAGCGTTATGACCGCGTTTATAGCAATACACTGCGCGCTCAAAAATGTCAATAATCTGTAATAACCGATCATTTTCTACATGAAAACCTAGGTCATTTTATTTTTGACCTTGAGTGAAACCTTGTCACGACGTTTGTGCCCGATGTCCCTTCCACCTTGTATATCTAAAATTGGGGTAGAAAAGGCCTGATCCAGCCTTCAAGTCTGAAAAGTCGGTTAGGTTTTAAATAGGGTCGACCTAGCCCTCTGGGGTCCCTTGTTTCCACTCCGTGTTCATTCTTCAGCTATTCTTTACTTCAGGGAAATACCGGATTAATGTGATGTGATGTCAAAACAATTGTTTTTCGAAAACTTCTACGCATAACAGTTTTTCAACAAAACGAAAATACGGAAACGCGTTTAAAAATTTAAATTTAATTCGGTAATGCGTTCCGTCCGTCCCCTGGCATACAATTAGTGTTCATTTTTAATTGCATACAATGCAATTCAGTTAGTAGTTGCCAGTTGATCTAGTGAATGAGTAATTGGTTTAGTTAATTGCATACATTATTTCCCTGTTTTGGTAATATTAAAGCACGTCATTTCGGTTATTTTTGTTGAGTACATAAGGTTGTAACATCAAGCTATTAAACGCCAGTGTAACAGGACCTTTCATTGTACGGAAAATCTATATAATGCGAGATCCACACTGGAAATGTATAGCTTTATTCGCGAAGATACAGTTCTCGCCAATCTTATTGTCCGGCTTGAAGTTTGTACGAGCTAACTTCAACCAGGCCGTAAAAATCGGACGGAGAAAAATACTTATTGGATTAAAATGAATCAAAACGATAGCTTACGACTTGAGCTTTTGTTTTTATTTGACGAAAGTACGGCAGTTTTTAATTTGAAAAATATGCTTTGCAACAGTAAGCTGAAAATTCAAAACTATTCAGTAGTTTTTGCGATAACCCCTAACAAACAGACGAATAGACATTAAATAACTCCTTTTTGGATTCGTGTTTTTTTAAATGTACAGACACAGAAGATAACCTTGTGATGTTCTTAACCCAATATATTCGTATTAATTAATAAATTGCTTTTATATTGTCTCTGATTGGTTTATCAACACCATTCGTTAACATTGCTGCTAACGATGATCCAAACAAATTGAAATATTTATTGTATTGCATTTAAAGATTTTGCCTTTGCGCACGATTAAAACAGTTAGCACTTTCAAAATTAAATTTAAAAGACACCTGTTAAGTATGCAAAAAGGTAACATAATAGGTAATAATATACGTCTGCAAAACTAACTATCTTCTAACCCTTCTAACCTAACCACTCTGTCTGAACGTTGTGTTTTGACTGCATTTTGCATGTTAGTTAGTGTGTAGACTTTATTTTTTGTTTATTATTATTATTAAAATATATGTGTATGTAATGTAATTAAAATATACACACACTTGCACTACCACTTTTATATCCATCATAATTATGTATCTTAACGTTTAATGTCATAAAAGTTTTATTTATTTATTTTTTATATTTATCACTGTACTTAGCTGTCCGTGGCATCACCACTAGGACCTATCTGAAAACCAGCGCTGCGGCATTTATTAAAATGGCGCAGCAATATGCTGAGATAGGGCCTTTTCTGATTTCGTGCAGGTGTCTTAGTATTTTTTATCATTTATATTATATATTTTTGATTTTTTTGTCTTTGGTTTCCTGCGCGGGACCGGTATAAACTTTTTCTTTCTTTCTTTCTTTCTAAAGAAAGACGGATTGTGTAGCCGATATGATAGAAAAGGGAGTGAATGAAGAGGTGACAGGTACAGTTCGCGCCAAACTTATTGTCTATTTTTATTTCTCCCATTTTTACGGCCAGGTTAAAGTTAGCTCGTGCCAACTTCAACCCGGACAATAAGTTTGACGCGAACTGTAGCAGAGATGAATGGAAGAAAAAAAAATGGGCTACCGACCTCAAATTGGGACAAGGGAAGGAAGATGATGATGGTGTGGAAAAAATGGTTATGGAGGCACTCATGGCATGGTTTATATATCTTTCCGCCAGCGGCTCCGCTCGCGTGGTCTGGGTAGTATCTATCTATCTATATAAATAAAAATGAATTGCAATTCTGTTAGTCTCGCTAAAATTCGAGAACGGCTGAACTGATGTGGCTAATTTTAGTCTTGAAATATTCGTGGAAGTCCAGGGAAGGTTTATACGGTAAGAAAACTTTTATTGGCGGTACGAAATTCGCTGGGTCAACTAGTTTCTTATAAATTATTCTATGTTAACGATGTAATTGTCTATACTCATCTTCTTAAAAACAAATCTATCCTACAGGAACCATACATTTTACTGGGATAAAAAGTAGCCTATGTGCTATTCCAGACTATACTCTGTCTCTGTGCCAAATTTCATCCAGATCCGTTCAGTATTTTTTGCGTGAAATAGTAACAAACATGTATTCATCGATGCATTCAAACTTTCACATTAAATGTGACTTATATTAGGTACAAATTTTGTACCTAATATAAGTAAGGTAACTACGCTGATAAATCAAAGGACCTGTTTCACCACCTCTGGATAGCTGCTAACCACCGGATTAATTAAATAATGGAACAAAATTATCTGTCAAGTAATTTAACAGCAACTTATGAAGAGATTAATGGAATCAGGCGTTACTTTGCGGAAATCCATGACAAAAAATTGCAATGAAAATATGTAGTGTTAATTCCACTTATGGCGGAAAGCTAGGCCATAAGCGGAATTAACACTACATATTTTCATTGCAATTTTTTTTTTTTTTTTTTTTTACTATGAAGAGGTAGTGAAACAGGCCTTAAGACTAATATCAGAGCCAAAGACCCCAACATGGAGGATACCAGTCTATTATTACCAGTTCAGTTTTTTAGACCCTTGAGCAATATCGTTGCAGTAATCGTGAAAGACCATTGAACTACCAAATCAAAGGTCAAAGGTCAAAGTTTAATTCCAAGGAACACATCTCTGACTTTAAGAAATTATGTGCACGCGTAAGGAAAACATCGTATAGACACATGCGTACTTAAGAGATTGAGACAGACAGGAGCCTTGAAAGCCTGAAAACCAGAGATTGATAGTACCCAGAAATTGGGTTGCGGAGGTCTGATGGCAGTCGCTTCGGGCCAAATACTACTAAGCTGCATCTGGTTAGATTGAAAACGGACCGCAACTTGGTTGGGATAAGGCTAGGAGGATGATGGACTTTCTAATCTATACTAAAATTATAAAGCTTAAGAGTTTGTTTGTTTGGTTGAACGCGTTAATCTAAGGAACTACTGGACCGATTTGAAAAATTCTTTCAGTGTTAGATAGCCCTTTTATCAAGGAAGGCTATAGGCTATACTATCACGCCACGACCAATAGGAGTGGAGTATCGATTAAAAATGTTATAAAAACGAGGGAATAAAATTAAGTTCTACAGGAATGAGTGTCGCGGGCAGAGGCTAATCAGTATTATAAAGCTAATCAGTAGGTTTTTAGTCGGTATGAGTAAGACATACCCTGGCTTCCTGGGTGGCAGGGATCCATGGATCCAGGATTTTCCGCATCCAAAAAAAACCTTACACCTATTTGGTAAAGCTAATATCTAAATATATAAAACTTAAAATGTGACTGACTGACATAGTGATCTATCAACGCACAACCCAAACCACTGGAGGGATCGGGCTGAAATTTGGCATGCAGGTAGATGTTATGACGCAGGCATTCGCTAAGAAAGGATTTTGATTAATTCTACCCTCAAGGGGATAAAATAGGGGATGAAAGTTTGTATGAAACTTTGTCAATTTTAAACCGATCGGGCTGAGACTTTGCATGTATATAGCTACTATGACGTAGGCATCCCCTAGAAATAATTTTGATAAATTCCACCCCTAAGGGGATAAAATAGGGGATGAAAGTTTGTTCTTCTTAGATTTTCGACTGATTGAACTGAAATTAAAGATTGGAGCTACTATGATGAAGACGTCCGCTTAAATAGGATTTTGATAAATTCAACCCCCATGGGGACAAAATAAGGGATGATGGAGGATGTAAATGTATTAGTTTGTTTGAGTTTTTTACACACGCTAAACAAATCTAAAGCCGCAAAAAATATACCTAATTAATAATATTACTTCTTAACGCGAGCGATGCCGACCTATGTAGGGGTGAAATAGGGGATGAAAGTTCATATGGAAAAAAGTAACTATTTCACGCGGACGAAGTCGCGTGCAAAAAGCTAGTTTTATACATAAAAACTCACAATACAGAAGCAATCTTTGCACGACACGGAATTAAATTACCAGAATAAAATAATAAACAATAGAGGTTGATTGTTGCCAACAAAATTAATCTATTCTACCACAATTTCACCAAAACATATTTTCTACCCTGACACCGGAGTACAAGGTTGAATTTACCCTGTTTTCGGATTTAATCTACAGTCGATTGGAAGACAATAGCAAGTCGGCCGGTCTGTCCGTCTGTCCGTTTATTAAGCACGCAATCTCAACTCGAAAACAACTTTGACGAATTAATATTCGTCAAAATTGTCGGGTTTCTTGATTAGTGCCGAACCGTGTATGGTGGCTAGGCTTAACAGAAATTTTGAGACATTTCTAGATTTTTTTTTTGGTGTAAAAATACCTGGAAAACTTTATCACTATAGTAAATAGCATCCAAAAACACACTCCTAACTGCGTCTTCGTGCTTTATCAGAGAAAAAAGTGCAAAAATTTTTCACTTGACACTTGCCTATAGGGATTACAGACTCAGTTTGACAGATAAAGGGCAAATTGCGTTTTTAATCAAACCGCATAGCTTTTACACTACTTATGTTTTCAGTCTTATTCATGTTAGTACAGCCGGGAAATCATACGTGTATGTAAAGAAAATTACATAAACAGAAAATATGCCGTCGCCATTAATCTGGAGTAAAATTACCTCATTTAGGTAAAACGACTCCTATTTGATTAAAGATCCTCTTATTTAATTAAATTTTTACGACATTTTTAAATGTGTTGCGCCTTATTATAAGGATAATTGCGAACGTGTGTAAGAATTTTTATTTAAAGTATGGTCAGTTCGCTGTGTGAAAAGGGATGGCCTGTGTAATAGTTGTTCTCTAGCCCAATTTGAATTATAATTATCTAGAAATGTATGTAACCGGTAATTATTTTAGTTAGATGAGAATAAACTTAGAAATTGTTAAAAGAGTTTTCAGACAGCCACGATAGCACCATACTTCAGTAGATGCAAACTTTTCTTCGATGGACTCATAGTCAGGTGAAGTGACTTGCAAAAGTGACTGACAGCGCCTTGATGAAAAGAGCCGTAGATGAAAAAGCTCTTCTAGTTCCTAGTGGGCTTTAGTGAAAATTGCTTTGGTATGGATTTTTTAACGAACTGTAGAATAAACTTAAAATTGCATAAAAGATAAATTTAACAAATAATATTATTTTGTACAATGGTACACAAAACAAAATGGATCAGTTTACAGGGCACACCAACGTAGATGTTGGTTGCATAAACTCAACGCGTTATTACTTCGCCTATTTACTAGTGTCAGCTTTACAATAACCCGTTGTCCACTCACACACTTGCAATTTCTTGTTGCTTCACATTATATATGAAACAAAGAATATGAATCATAAATTCAAAGGTATTATCAACTGATACCGTGGCATAGGTGTATATGCAAGCGGCTGGTGTGACATTAGTCTTAGGATCAAATCACGCCGGCCCGGCGTTAACTTTTTGCATTATTATCATTATTTTTTTTCGTTTTGTTGAATTTTTATTTTTGTTATTTAACCTGATAATAAGAACATTATTCCAGACAAAATGATATATGGAAGAAAATATTAAACAATGTGTAATATAACAACAATATTTATTGACATGGTTTTTTAAATTATAAATACAAATTATAAAGTATGGTTCATGACAAATATTCTAAGTGGGACAAGAATTCACTTTGTTTTTCATATTTAAGAGGGTAATTTATTTATTAATGATATGAATAAACATGTTAGTAAGTTAGATATAATAAGATACTGGCAATCCTAAATTGTAAATTGTAATCTCACTAACAATAACATCAATCATGTAATACAAATTACCCCCTGATATTTTTAATAGCCGATTGGTGCGCCATCACTATCTATTTTGTAAAACATCCAAGTAACCTTGACTGGTATTGCGACTATTACTTGTTGCAAACGTGTCCTCATGCCAGCAACCATATTCCAGCACAAAACCTGCACTTATTCACCGGGACCCATTGATGACATCCATCCCCAATAACCCAACGTAATGCGGCCACTAGACCTGCATGGAATAATATTTTTTTTTGTTATAGCGTTCACCATCTTTTCGCCATAATATTTTACGACCGTCCTTGCCCGACTTAAAACATTTTTCATCGCTAAATATAACTATATTATTGCACCAATCAAAATCCAAATATTCTCTTGCGAAGCGAACCCGGTTTTGCATGTGAATATCAGACAGTAATATTTTCTTGGCTGGCCTATGACATTTCACACCAGCTGCACGCAAGTGGTTCCGCACAGTTTGTAACGTCACGTCATGTTTAGTCGCCGTGGAACGAGTAGTGAGGAAGGGCTCAGCCAAATGCGTAGCAACTATATCACGGTGCCGTGCATTGGTATCTGTATATGCAAATCCAGCCTTTGGTCCAGGTTGGCAAGGATCAATGCTTCCCGAATCTGCATAACGATGGACCCACAATTGCACAGTTCTTCTCTGTGAACAATAATTAAATATTGTTACATAAAACATCAATAAACAAGATGTGTATTATTGAAACATAATAAACTTCTAAACGTAATAATAATATTTTGTTACTCACCGATATCTTTAAACGCCTCGCAATTTCACAAATTGAAACGTTATGCTCATGCAAAATAATTATCTCAGCTCTTAAAAGTGTAGTTAAGTGATTCATATTGATTCACAAATAATAGCACTTCTCAAAATACGCAGGGTATAATGTCTAAAAACGTAACAGAAGCTCGATAGTCAATAGCATTATGACGATGAAATTAAACTACTAACATTATGATTTGTCATTTTTAGAGGGTAGACCATTAATATAATCCAAACCAAATATAAAGAAGACTTGCTAATACTATACAATGAATTGAACAAACAAATGTAAAATATTTTTTAAAACATACAAAAAGTTGAACCGTTGATAGTAAGATTCGATCTTACGGTGCCGGTGACAAGAAGCGCACGCTAAACTAATGCGCCACAGTGGCGTCTGATTCATTAGCTAAATTTATGCATCATATTCCCTGCAACTTTAAAATGACAAGAAATTGCAAATGTGTGCGTTCTAACACTAGTAAATAGGCGAAGTAATGAACGCATTGAGTTTACGCACACCAACATCTACGTTGGTGTGCCCTGTAAACCGATCTATTTTGTTTTGTGTACATTATTTTATTTTCTACACATTTCAGCTTAACATAAGATAATACTTGTGGAAATGAGGAAATACTCAAACTATTTACTATATAAAATAAAAATAGTTAACATTGATGGCCACCTATGTGGCTCATCAACCTGCCTGCGGACATAAAATATAAAAAATGTATATAAAAAAAAAATTGTTTACCAATCCCGGGACTTATCCGGAACTTTGCAAAATCATGCGCACACTACGGGCCCATCTGATTGGTTCGTGCCGCGATCGCTTAGCGGTTTCTAATTTAATAGTAGACGCGTGACAAGAAGCCCATAGCCACCCCATGGTGTAATCACCACCATGTCATGGAGAAATGTTAAAAATAGACTGAAAGGAGTGGCTGGGGTGGAAATAGACATGGTGCTCTTACATTGTTATAAAGTATGAGTAAAAAAAAAAGAACCAATGCCAATTGTATAAAGAAATTAGTGAAAAAAAAAACAGTACGCTTCAGCAACCTACTCCGAAAACGTATGTTTAAAAAAAAATTAACATCAAAAATTTTCTTTATACATTACTTGAGCGACGATATATACGATTACTTGATTCGACTTATTTTATAAACACAAGTACATATTTTGTGTGTTATCTTTTCACCCCTCAAAAGTGTTACATTCTGAAAAGATTTCGACAAAATTTGGCAAGGTAATTTGGGAGGAGGGCCTTAGGGATTCGGTACTTCCTCAAAAAGTATAGCAGCGAATGAAACCACGGCCAACAGTCAGTAATTAATATCTGAATATTTAAGTACCTCTACCAAGAATTTAACAATAAGTACAAGTCTATCAACAGTCATTCTAACTTAACCAGAACCACTATTGCCACTTACAATTAATTATTAAAAACATAAATAAACAAAATCTCTTTCTACACTACGCTGTAAGCGACAATAATTTGTTTTCAAAACATGTCACATAACAAATTGTTGAGGTTAAGTTGACAGCTGTCATTCATCATGTCGTTTTTGGCGGGAGCGCGGCGACCAATCAGGGGCGGCGAGTGATCGCGTTCGGATACAGCTGGCAGTAAGGATGCCATGTTTGCTTAATGCGTTAATAGTCGCACTAAATAAAAATGATTCATTTTTTTTCTTTTAAACAGCGAAATTAAGCTTGTGAATTTCTTTTTATTGAAGAAATGCTGAAACAAATATAAATGCAAAATTAAATCTGTCTGCATGCCAAGGAGATTGCACATAGAGGACGCATATCAACCTTTTGTCTCATTGCGAGCAAACCCCGCAAATCTGCCTAACAGCAGTAAAAAGATCTTCTTGATTCTTGTTCTGATCCCCATGATTCCCCTCTGGATAAGGATCCAAAACGATGCAAGGGCATTGCATTGCCAAATATTCTGCCGCTTAGCAATAGTGTGTGCTACGTATAGCCAGTCAAATTACTCGGTAAATAAGGTCTCAGTAACATGACGATAGTGCTACAGTCACAGCAGTACTGTGACTGTCGTCTGTATGCTGCAGTTGTCACTTAAGGCCCAAAGTAAAGCAAAATGCCCAAATTCTTGGACATTCAACTAAAATAATTGTATCTGATAATTTATACGTTTTTACTTGAAATAAATTGTTTTTTATAAACCATTTTTAGAAGCGAAAATCCCCAAAGACTATAACTACTACTATACTGCTAAATCTAAACGTTATGTAGCGTAAAAGCTTTTTTTTCTTTTTTAAATGATCGTCAACACTAATATCAGGCAAGGAAACATTATAGAGTTTGGTCCTTGGAAACGAGAAAAGCCTATTTTAATATTATGTAGAAGCCACATCAATTCAAATACGCTTTTATAATGTGCTCGGCGGTAAGTAGATAAAAGCATCAATACCTCTCCCGGAAAATATACCGCGGTTTTTATTATAATAGTAGATTTCAGGACTTATAAGCTGTCAATATTAATTTATTTCTTGGAAAATGTCCTGTTTTAGTTGTAGGGCCAGTTTTCGTTATGAAAATTCTTAAAATGATAGATTAATCCGCCGGTTTCACTTGCGTCCTAAAAGGACTATTTAAAAGGCCATAAGGAGCTACCTTACACAAGAGATTGCCTACATCCTTCCTGGGTGCAATTTGGCGAATTTTATTTGTTTGGCCGTTGAGACGTGAAAGGATAACAGAAAAACAGACTAACAGACTGAGCTACTTTCTACAACAGTAACCAAATATTCGATAGATAACATAAATAGCAAAAATTTGACTAGAGCGATAGCTATTCCTGTGATAGCTACAGTAACAGTCCTCCCCAAAAGTAGGCTGGAACTGGAAGATTTTGGGGAGGCTATTTATATTTGCCTATACATAAGTTTTGGTAACATCACTACTTCTTCATACTTTAATAAAAGACTGAGAGAGCCTGAGCGATCAAAACGACTACAAATTCTCACTGTCATACCTCAGATAGCCCTTCCAGGCCCTGTCAGTTCCAAGACCACGTCTAGATGAGCTAGCCGCTACAGACCACGTATTTTTCGAAAAAGTTGCCCTTTTTACCAAAAACCGACAACCCTATCGCATAAACCCGATGCAAAATTAAGGACATACCATTTCCAAAAATCTACCAGTTCTTAATTCTATAAGAATAAAGTTCAAAATTGGACGACTGTGTTATCATTGGCAGCAATTGTATTTTAGTATTCTTTTCGTTTAATTATCGCTAATGACTATCATGCTGGGAGTTCCGCTTTTTTTTTGTTCCGCGTGTCAACGACGGAAATGATTGATGGACCTAAGTTCCAGTGGCAGCCACTCTGCCATTCAGTGTGATCTAAATATGTTTGACAGCAGTAACATCAGTTTTTTTTAATCAATATTATGCCAGAATGAACAGAAAGAGGAACAAGTATACTATAAGTTTGAAAGTGGCGCCAGTGACGGATAAGTTGAAAGGGGATTGTTTGTCTCAGTATGGGCAGGTCATGAGGAGGGATGGAACGCATGTGACTAAAAGAGTGATGATAATGAATGTTGAAGGATAGAGGAAGGCCAAAGAAAAGGGAAAGGATGGGTTGTGTTAAGGTCGATATGATGGAAAAGGGAGTGAATAAGCAGGTGACGGCTAGCAGCGATGAATGGAAGAAAAGGATAGGCTGCGGCGACCCCAAATAAATTGGGACAAGGGTAGGAAGATGATGAGCAATATTATGCGAATTTCTTTCTGAATGTTTAGTCAAAATGCTTCTTCAGTTTGCAATATGTACGCATTCAATAAGGGCTAGTCTTCTTTATCCGTCGACAGAGCACGTCGGCAGAAACGTCACTGCATAGCTTGAAGGGTTCCCGGGTTTGATTTCTAGGTTGAGCAATGTATTATTGGGATTTTCTATGAAATTCTCAGTAGCAGCTCGGTGGATTTGTGTCCGGTTGATGGTAATAGGCTCGCGCTCTATGACTTGGGACCTAAACATATCGGCAAACAGTGGTTGTACATATGTGTTGTTGTACTAAGAGAGGTAAGGCACAGTCATTTATGGCTCAAATCTGAAGCAGCCCATCTGGGGAAGTACCTCCACCTTACAGAAAACTGCAGCCAAATAACACACTTTATTGTGTGCTGTGTTCCTGCAGTGAGTAAGGTCGCCAAAGCTCCTTCTAAGGATGCGCTGCGTTGACAGAAGAAGAAACCTCAAACTGTTGACACAGCGAATCCTCCATAAACCTCTAAGAGGTTTTTTGGGTCGGCAACGCGCGAGTGATACCCGTGGTGTTGCAAGCGTCCATAGGCTATGGTAACCGCTTACCATCAGGCAGGCCGTATGCTTGTTTGCTACCTTAGTGGTAAAAAAAACATTACTACACTTTTGATGGTATGTAAAAACCATGTTACCCGTTCACAGTCCATCCTTGATCACACCAACTTTTAAATAACGACGTCAACATCTATCTTCATATTATTATAATCGATACAAATTTTATTAATATAATAATGTTAGGTACCCACAGTGGTGAACGTGCGGTTGCCGCAATAACAATGGCAATGATAAAACAATAAAATTGTAACAACGACCATAAAATGTGAAGACACTACGGTGACCATGGTTTCGCACATTTAAGGATTTCATCTTTGATAGTATTTGCCCCTACAGATTCAGCCCCAACTCGTTTTCAATTACATGGGACTTAAACGTGAACGAACTGTGTAAATTGGTATACCTCTACCTATACCTTTGGGGAATAAAAGCGTGATGGTATGTTGTGCTACATTTGGTTTCTGTCTATTGTTTATTTATATTTAGGTGGGTGTTTCCTATGTATAATAAGTATGTATTTACAAAAAAAGTATATAAGTATTATATCCATTGTCTAGTACCCATAGTACACGCCCTGCTTAGTTTTGGACTCGATGGTGCTGTGTAAAAATGTCCCCAAAGATATTAATATTTATTTCCTTCACCTTGTACATGTATGATGGCTCTCGGTGGCTCCACAGACATCAATAGCTAACCTGACCGCCATATCGGGGTTAGGAGCAAGGGCGGATCTATAGCCAGGATCGGCTATAAAATTAATTTATAAAACCTTTCGAGTCAAGGGGTCAATAATAGTCTAAGTCCAGCCGGGATAGCCTGCAAGCCGGACCGGCAAGGGTAGCCGCGTTTGCTAACAGTTTTTTCAAATATTTTTGTCGGAGTGCTGTAACATGAGTAATAGTTTTATTTTACTAATTCTCCTAAATCTTGGTCACTCTACCGACAGCCATAGTAAATCTCATAACAGTAAAACAACTTAATATGAAGTTCGACACTTTTCACGCATAGCTATTTCGATTCGGATGCCGAACAAATTTTATTATGGTTTAATTATTACTATATTGATACGCTTATTAAACGATGCCACAGAATCTAATAGTTTAGTACGTACTGAAGGTACTTCGTTGTAGTGTCCGTTGTCTCTAAAAAGGGGCAGCAGAGAAACGCGAAGCAAGATAATTCATACATACAAAGGCAGCACTGGCAACCTTAATTATTAAAGCACACTTTCAAACAAGATGCCGATTTTTGTCTTCGGAATCGTAGCAAGAATAGAATAGAAAAGAATAGAAATACTCTTTATTGTACACCAAAAACATTAACAAAGACAGAAAAACGTGAATTTTAAAACATACAAAGAGCCATATCGCGAACAGCGATATCTCTTCCAGGCAACCTTAGGATGGACTGAATAGAACTGGACCAAAAATGGGGTTGACGGTTCACCTACCCAAATTAGATTTATAATTGAAAAACCATTATTTCATTTATTTCGGATCGCGCGCGCGATAATATTCACCACGGAGCGTTATAATCGCGTTTTTAGCAATACACTGCGCGCTCAAAAATGTTTTAATCTGTAACAACCGATCATTTTCTACATGAATGACCTAGGTCATTTTATTTTTGACCTAGAGTGAAACCTTGTCACGACGTTTCTGCGACGATGTCCCTTCCACCATGTCTATGATAAATAACTATTCATATAAAGATAAGTACATACATAAATACATACATACAAAATATATAAATATCTACATACAATATATATATACAGGGTTACTTGTAATTCGACGTATATCCCCAAGGACAGCTCCTTGGGGGGGCAAATGCAACAAATTGAACACCACCTATGTATGGCCGAAATTCAATAGTTTTCGAGATATTTGAATTTTAGGGAATTTTCGATATTTACCCAAAACTTGACACTAAACTCCAAATAAAAAAGAAACTACACATTGAATAGGTACCTACTATTACAAAATGATATTATAGCTGGCACTTCAATTAAGCTACGTACATCATTAAAAGTGCTTCATCCAACAAAATACCTAAATTGATTAGCGATTTAAGAATAATTTATCTAACCAATATTTTCATTTACTGCTTCAAAAACTTTAGTCTAGTTAAAAAAAATACTATGACATGAATCGTACAAACAACTAAAAAAACTTCCCTATTCTCTCAGCTTTCCAAAAAGGTATAAAAGTTAGTTAAAAGAGACTTAATTCATGGCATAGCATGTGTTTGAATCGGCGCGGGGAGAAAAATCAATCTGTGTTTGTGTAAAAAACATACTAGCTTTCCGCCGACGGCTTCGCCTCCATGATCGGAGTATTTCTTATAATTTATACCCTATGTTACCCGGGGATAGTGTAGCTTCCCTATACGCAGATATTATGTATGTATTTTATGTACAATTTTCTTCTGAATCTGTCGCGGTCGTCGGCTTCCAGTCTAACCAGATGCGGCTGAATATCAGTATTTTACACGAAACGACTGTCATCAGACCTCCGCAACCCAATTGTCTGGCCAATATTCGAAGGGGACTAATTATCAGGCTTTTTTTGGCTTCTGACTACCACTAACGGTGTTGGCTTTACGTGCTCTCTGAGGTATGGACGGGTCTCGATGGATTGAAGAATGATCGCCCATCCACAGACTGACCACGGCAAGCGTAGCATAACCTTACAGCTTGGTTGATCAGCGTAATTACCTATAAAACTTAGCCACGAGCCCTCTATGTATATTAGTACAAGAACAATCAAAATACAAAGCACAATGTACCATGAATCACTACCCTTATACCTACCTACCTACTTTAATTAATAGTGGCTACCCTCCATAAGGTAAATATAGGGGAGGGGATAGATTAATCATCTTTCGTGAACGTTGGAGACACTCTTGTTTACGAGAAGTCGAGAACACTGTCAAAACATGGACAATTTAGCAAGAATTGTTTAGAAAGAATTTTGGGAGTTAAGAAGTTTGGATTAAAAGCATTATAAACGCTATGTTTCTAACCTATTTTATTTAAAAGGATGTTCTATTTATTTTTATGTATTTATTTATTCAGATTGAACAACAATTGTTTACACTATTTACATTTCTGATTTAATGACTAGATTAACATTTACAAATGCAATAATTAATTACAGGCCAACATCACATGCACAGAAAGCGGCTTTACATAACATATTTATTTTTCTCTGACTGTAAAGTACTTAATGTTTTTTTTAATAAGCCGCTAACCACTGAATAAATTAAATCATGAAACATAATTTGCATGAAATTATTTTAACTAGGAACTTACTAGGAAGTGTAAATAAATAAATTAAATAAACTCTTATTACCTCCTAATCCTGTTACCTACCACTTATCTTCTCTGTGGTCTATTGGTTCTAGAACCGGACTGCTGATCACGAGGTCGTGGGCTGATTCCTACAGGACACAAATATTTATATGATGAACATAAGTGTTTGTTTGTCTGGGTGTTTCGTATGTATTATAAATATCATCATCATCACCCAACTGTCCCACTGCTGGGCACAGGTCTCCTCTCAGTATGAGAGGGGTTAGGGCATAATCCACCACGCTAGCCTAATGCAGGCTGGCGGACTACACATGCCGTCGACAAAATCTCAGGCATGCAGGTTCTCTCACGATGTTTTCCTTCACCGTTAAAGCGAGTGATAATTACGCACATGATTTCGAAAACTCAGAGGTGCGTGCGTTAGTATTATATCCATTGTCTAGTACCCATAGTACAAACTCTGCTTAGTTTGGGACTAGATGGTGCTGGGTAAAATTATCCCAATATTTAAAAAAATATACTTGCACTTAAACGTTAAACTAACTACAACGGCTTACTTAAACTAAGTAATTACACTCCGACCTCGTTAAACATTTTAACTATCATAATTGGCTTTAACAAATTAACTATGAATGATTCAACAGAACTGGGGTCCAAGCGTAAAATTAATGAGTTGGGCATCGAATCTAGGACTGTCACGCCTACGGCGCACCCACACTGCTTATCATGTGGTATTTGTTATGGTCGTAATATTAGTCTAGGTCTAATGTATGGACACGATTTTATGTTAAGACGACGCATTGAAGATTTGGGGGTCATGGATCTTAATATTTCTCAGCCATTACAAAACATACGGATCTGATTTTTACATATGTCATTATTCATGTATTTAGCTATAAATTTGTAGTACAGAAACACGATCGGTTAAACTTTACTGCAGAGAAAAAAATTTTGAAGACAGCTCTTCAAAAACATGGATTCGCATTTTATGAAGAAACGGAACGGATTTAAATCTTCAAATTTTCACTATAGATAAGTTTCAACAGACTCTTTGAAATGGTAATTGGATTTTTTAAAATACATTTTAGATTAGATTTTAAACGTGAAAAATCGTTTTGGCGCATACGACTTTCCACTATAAGCTAGTTTGCACTTGTTTTTGTATGGAGAATGCCTCCTGTCAGTCCGCCACGGACTGTTATCAGCGCCGGGTCTGTGTCAGATGAGCTCCCACGACCAGTATAAGCTGACCTTTCAGCGTACGGGAAGCCTATACAATGTAAATGCTTATTAGACTGGACTTTATAAATTGACAATCGGTAAAATAGAACAAAGCTAAATGGAGTCGTCTTTGGACTTATGCGAATATAAAAAAATATTATCACATTTAATATATTTTCAATGTATTTCAGGTAACAAGGTCTATAAATCAACATACAATAACGTAAAAAAAATCAAAATTAAATCTAAAAAATTAAGCGACTGGGAACTTTCATGGAAAATGCTGCCTTATCCCTTTGAGATATAAAAAAATAATGTATGGTAGAATTGTTCCTTTTTAATAGGCCTATAAAAAAGTTCCCGATACCATAAGTGTATCTTTACAAAATAGCTTACTATAACCATTCTAATATTTTTTTAAATGGTTACATTATTTAATGTGGTCTATCTTTAAACCATTACGGGTTTTCTTAGACTGTCTTCCGTCTCCATCATCAGGTCACCTTTAGATGTCCATTATGTTGTAAGGTCATTAGGACTACATAACTGTGCTAAGTTTCATCACAATCGGTTCTCAAGTAAAAACTTGAAAGGGTTCATTTCAAGGGTAGTAAAAACATATACAATTATGAATATACAGACGAATATAAAACCTGATCCGATTCTTCGTCGGTTAAAAAAATTAATGCATACCTATATGCTCTGCTGTCTGTGCAAAGCTGGGCAGGTCGTTACTCGCTAATAAATAATAATATAAACTAGAAGGTACAAGTAAGTACCTGGGCTTGCGAGCTCTGCCTGGACGAAAGTTGGTTAAGACCGGACCAAACGTTAGCCCGAATTCCACGCATTTATTAAATTTACATAAATAACACGGCATCTTCCCAGACATTAAAAAAAATAACATAAGTTTAAGCTCTGGTAACTCTGATAAAAACTATTTCTATACACTTTTACACACTACAACTAAGCCTATTAAGTAATATAAATTTCTAATAACAATGTGTGATCCTAATAGGAATGGTAGACCATTTTGTCTTATTCTGGTTTACATAGGAAGAAAAAATACCGAATACCGACACCAATTTTCATATATTACTTAACATAATATCACGTCCGCGCCTGTATTCGTCAAGGGCTATGGCGATAAACTGAGATATACTAATGTAACTAAAAGTTTGTTGGTATGTGTAGGCCCTATGTAAGAGGTGGTGAACCATTTGCCATCAAATTATTACCTACCTACAAACCCAACCTTAGGATGTACCTAGTACATCCTAAGCTTGGCTTTGTGACTGATTACATAAAACGACTGAATGATCATCGTCTTAGCTTTTTCTCAATTATGTAGGTATAGGCTTCCAATGTAACCAATGCCGCAGAATACCAATATTTTACACGAACACGAAGTGACTGCAGTCAGACATATATGCTTCAAAATTTCTGGGCAGTACCAATATTCGAAGGATATTCGAAGTTGTCAGGCTTTCTTGGGCTTTTGACCACCACTAACGATTGTCATAGTTGTCTGTATTCGTTCGTTCGTTGGCATTTTATACAGCACCATCAGTCCCAAAATTAGTAGAGCACTAGACAATAGAAATAATACTTAAATAGTTTTTTTTTATATATTTATAAATACTTAAGAAATACCCAGACCAACACAAACCCTTATTTTCATCACACATATTTGTGTCTTGTAGGAATCTAGCCCTTGACAACAGGGAAAGAGCGCTTTACGACGTGCTCATCGAGGCACGGAGGGGTCTCGGTATGTTAAAAATGGTCACCAGTATAATTATACACGCACATCATAGCACAAAACGGCTCATAACTCAGTTATGAGCTCCAGAAACGACTGTATGTGTTGCCATATTTAGAATTTTATAATTTTTGTTTAAAAATCTTTTGTAGATAGCAGCAGTATGACAACCATGAAACTTGTAAACCATTTTATATTATCGACTTATCAATTTATTAGCATGCTATTTTGACATGTTACCTTTAATTAGAAATCTTAAAATATACATTTAATATTAGGTACATAATAATTTAATTATGTAATTTTTAATTCCTAGCGGTCCGTCCCGACTTCACACGGGTAGACATTACCGGGACTAGCATACAACTACTACCGTACTATAGTAGCTCCTTAGTACCACGTTCCTACATCCATTTTTAAAACGCAGACATACTTAATTGAATTTTTATCAATATTTTTTGTTCTCAAAATATTTGTAAGAAGCCTATAGACCGTCGGTAAACAAGTGATGGGTGCGTGATTCTTGGGTTCCTGATAGAATACCTACGCGACGCCGCGCCACCGCCGAGCGCTTTCTTTATCGCGGCCATATTTGAGTTAGTAATAAACCAGCCTTACATTAGACGCACTCCATTCATATTAGTTCCGCAGTACTACCATACTTATGAAGCGGATGGGTAACTTCAATAGTTGAGAATAGGAAGGTGGTAGCGTCCCAGATTCTAAGGGTGACTGGAATTGAGACGCCAAGCGAGCATGTGAAGTACGTAGCCATTTTAACCAAAAATTGTTCTGTCCATCTGATCCTGGAGCTAATTATTATTATTATATAATCGTTGACCTCTGGGAACAACCCCTTAAAATATCCATTTAACATTACAAAAAATAATTGTCCAAATTAATATTCTTGCAACAAAAATAAAGATAGTAAGCGCGACTCTATGACGTCTCTGTTCCACAGCGCGAGCCTACGATCGCAAACCACGAAGTATTTGCGGGGTGTAAGCGGATGGCGCGGTGCGGGGGTCCGATTTCAAATTCATAGTTTGTCAATGCCTCGCCTTAAAGGGTATTTTGCGCTAAGGCTTTGCATTGCTATTGCATTTCAAAACAGGTAGATAAACAGAAGAGAGTATGTTTTAATGCATGGCAAATTTTGCGATATGGATGTAAATTTTGCGGTATATAGGGGACGGCCTATTGCCATTAACCGGGCACAATACCAAACTCCAAGCTGCTTCTGACAATTTTATAGAAAAACTCAATATCAATTTGCACGACACAGGGATCAAATCGAGGACCTCTAGTGTAACAGCCGAGCTTAAGATCACTAGGGTAACGAAGCAGATATTTAGGGGCACTTTTACAAGAGAATATTGACCATTTGAACAACTCAACACCAAGCAAAATCTAGATCTTCTTGTAAAAATATTATTACTTCATAAACAAACCCAGATGTCCTAACTTAACCAAGACCTCAACAGTTGAGCTTTGTACCCCTAGACCAACAAAAAATATAAGTTTTTTTTTTTCAAAATTCTAGTGTTACTTTTGACGAACCTCTGCCAACTCCTCAGATACAGGCGTGATGGTATGTTAAGTTCATCATCATCATCATCAACCACATATACTGTCACACTTCTGTACCTCAACCATGAGTTCTATCACAGGTTTTTTACGCATTGAAACGCTGTACCTAATCTCTCTGAGCGAGTCTAGTAAGAATAACTCATGGTCGAGGCACTGGGCACGGGTCCATAGTATAAAAGGGATTAGGCCAAAGTCAACAACGTTAGCCTTATGCGGGTTGGCAGACTTCACATGCCGTCGAGAAAATCTCTCAGGCATGCAGGTTTCTTCACGATGTTTTCCTTCACTGTTAAAGTGAGTGATAATTACGCACATGATTTCGAAAAGTCAGAGGTGCGTACCTTGGATTTGAACTCGTTTAATCTGAACTGCGTTTAATCCGGCACAAAACCAAATGCTTAGCTGCTACTGATAATTTTATAGAAAAACTCAATAACACTTTGTTCGGCCCAGGGATCAAACCCAAGACCAAGGTAACAGTTGCGCTTAGTACCGCTGGACCTAGTGGTCTAATGATCCCTGGGTCGAGCAAAGTGTTATTGAGTTTTTCTGTGAAATTTCCAGTAGCAGCTCGGAGTCTGGATTTGTGCCCGGTTGATGGCAGTAGCCTCGCCCGATATTACATGGGACCTAAACATACCGGCGAAATGTGGGTGTGCATTAGTACGCCTCTGCCTACCCCTTCGGGGAATACAGGCTTGATGGTATGTTTATTATAACGATATTCTTTAATTCACACTTCTATCGGTGTTTCCTTAACCGGGTCACTTGAGTTCAACTGGTTGATCCACAGTATATGGGTCGGCCGGCCCCACCCGCTTCCCGCCGCTCCCTCGCTTCCTATATAAGACTGTATCTACAATAGCAACCATTTTTAAATAAAATATTATATTTTTGGACATTTTTACATGACACCATCTTAGTCCCAAACTAAGCAGAGCAGAGCAACCATATACCATGGGACTTAGGCTTATATTCAGAGACGATGCTAAGCATAAACTTAGGCTTCCGTATGTTCAATTGTCATACAAATTTGACATACGGAAGCATTACTTTACGTTTAGCATCGTCTCTGAATCTCAGCCTTAAAGTTGGGCGAAACGTGGGTGGAAACAAAAAATTTAATTATACAGGCAGAGAATTAAATCTGTGTTTTGACAAAGATTGTGAAATGATATATTACGCAAAATAATAATGTCAAAACGCAAGTTTTAATTTAGCTACTAGCCCGTGACTTCGTTCTCGTAGAAGTTGACTTTTTTCCCCATTTTTGCAACATTATTAATTTATACTCAGTTCCTATTGGTCGTAGCGTGATGGTATATAGCCTATAGCATTCCTCGATAAACGGGCTATCTAACACTGAAATATTTTTTTAAATCGGACCAGTAGTTTCTCAGATTGGCGCGTTCAACCAAACAAATAAAAAAACTCTTCAGCTTTATGATATTAGTAAAAGTATAGATATCATTATCTTTACTAAACACTAATAATATACAGTCAACAAAATGGATAAGTATTCACTAGTATAAGGGATTATTTTTAATGAAGGAAAAAATCGGCTGGCGGGCAGGATTCGAACGTGCTGTAATACGAACGTAATTCACTAAGCTACCGCGGGCTCGCGGTAGCTTAGTGGTCAAAGCGTCTGGTGTACCGAACCAGAAGACGCACGTTCGAATCCTGCCCGCCAGCCGATTTTTTCCTTCATTAAAAATAACTTGTAATCTTAGCATGGAAAATGCTTAAAAAAATACAAAAAGATAGAAGAAGATATTATCACTTTGTCTGCCTATCCCTTCGGAGAATACAGGCGTGATGACATAGAAAGGTATAAAGTTAACGTGTAATCTGTGTCGGGTGCAATGTAAGTGTTACCGATGTCCGGTGAACGCGCCCTAATGCATTATACCACCGTGGACACTCCCAAGCCAGCCCATGGCACGCCATCAACTAGGTACTTTTAATTATTTTCACGATTCCACCATTTGTGACTGGCTACACAAGTGTCTGGGTTTGGTTTTTAGATATTACTAGCTTTTGCCCGCGGCTTCGCTCTCCGTGGATGAAGAACCAAAATTGAAAGAAATCGATCCCGAATAAGATAAAAAGCAGCTCAATATAACAGTTTCATCATCCTCCTAGGCTCCTAGCCTATGCCGAAAATATGTTAAGCTCCGGTTCCAATCGAAACAGATGTGGTTAAATATAAATATCTTACACAAAGCAATAGCGTTCAGACTGGTTAAAACCGATAGGTACCCTAACTTTAAATTGATCGTCTGGTTTTTTGGCCTTCTGACTACGATTAACGATTTTCATAGGTTTTCATATGGGGTCTACTATGCCGAATCAATTGCCATTTCTTAACGTGCTATATAAGGTACAAAGGGTCTCGATGTCTTAAGAATGGTCACCCATCCATAGTCTAACCGCAGAAACCGCTGCTTAACCTATCGCTTAGCGTAGTTATTACTTCGCCAAAGTTTTTAGCTCGGTTTGAGCAACTGTTACTGCTACTGGGGTATTCTATGAGGTACTTGGGTGATACTGTTTGTGAAACTGTGTTGTTCAAAATCACTCCAAAGGAAAATTTTAACTTCAATTAGTCGCAATAACTCGTAATTCTAACCAAACTTTACAACTTTATACTTTATAACTAATCAACAATCACGATTTCTGCGCATATGACGACTTAATTAAAGAACCAACAATAATGATCCCTTATAATCAATAGGAATACATACTACAGAGAGGTCAAGCTCTATCTCAGCATCTACGCAACCGAGTGGAATGAGATATATCTCATTTTTTTAGTTGAACGATGGACTTTTAAATAGAAAATAAAAAATAAAAAAACCAGCAATGATGATCTCTTCTTTCTATGGGCTTGCATACAACAGAGAGGTCAAGCTCTATCTAAGGATCTATACTAATAATTGAAAAAAGCTTTACATCAGTTTTTAAGTTGGAAATTATGCTTTACAACAGTTAATACAAAATTCAAATCTATTCAGTAGGTTTAGCGCCAACCCCTAACAAACAGACAAACACACAAGAATTCTAAAAATCACATTTTTGGGTTCGCGATCGTTTATATACTCTAACCCAATTGTTTTTTTTAAATATCTTCAATGTACAGAAATGACTTTTTTACAATTTTATAATAGTATAGATAGATGAAAATCAATGTCAAAATGTTTTCAAAGTACTTTTGATAAGTTAAACTAAATAGTTGCACGGTTCCAAAAAGTTGGTCTTATCAACCGACTTCAAAAAATGGAGGAGGTTCTCAATTTGACTGTTTTTTTTTATGTTTGTTACCTCAGAACTTTCGACTGGGTGAACCGATTTTGATGATTCTGTTTTTATTCGAAAGCTAATGCTTCCAGATTGGTTCCATTTTTATAGAAATGCGGTGAGCGGTTTTAAAAAAATCGACCAAAGCTTAAAAAAATGTATACGTAGATGATATTTTGGTTTTCTCAGAAACTTCGCTGTTTGTGCCGGGCAGTGCGTTTAGTTGGCCTGCCCATATAATATAATAGGTACAAAAAAAATACATCTATATTCCACTAAATTATTTTTAAACAAAAAACAAACCGCCTCCAAAAAACACCTAGGAACTAAAAAGCAAAAAATAACATGTAGATTATGAACTAAATTGGTGTCGGTGCCAAACAGACATCAACGGAGGTCATATTTAAATTAAATTTGTATTTTGGCACCGCCTCCAAATTATTTCATAATGTAAATATGTACCTACATGTTATTAGTTTGGTTATCTATAAAGACAAACTGTACAAATTATTCAAATTCAAATTCAAATCATTTATTTGCAATAAATAGGGTACATAGAATGGTGTTACATGAAAATACAATAAATATTGCATTGTCATCGGTCCGTGATAAGTGGGCAAAGTTTTAAATCAATCCGTCGCGTCGTTTTACGTTACGTAGATACATACTAAGCTAATAAAATCGATATATAATCTATAGGAAAATATTGTCGTAGTAAGTAAGAGCTGACCAGCCCCGACACAGAGCACTGGTACCAAGGTCTCTTCATACATCTTCTGTTCGATTCGACACGGCCAAAATACAAAAATACAAAACACTTGTCACTTCCAATACCAAGCTATATTTATTTATAAGTAGATAGATTTAAATCATTATGTCAATTACAATGTCGTCCCCGATTGGTTAGATTAAGTTATGAAGGGCTTCGCCACAAAATAAATGAGTACAGAAAGTCAACTCCATACAGTTATCAATTAAAAAAAACAACATTGTTTATTATTTTAATGACGAAAAAAAACGACTGGTGGGCAGGATTCGAACCTGCGTCTTCGACTAAATAGACCAGACGCTATAACCTCTAAGCTACTGCGAATCCTACCCGCCAAGTCGTCGTTCTTAGCATGGAAAATGCTAAAAAAATACAAAAAAATAATTTGTCTATTCCAAAATCTCAAGCTATGAATCTTGAAGATTTGTTTATTTTTAGAAATAAAATATTCCTCATGTAATATTTCGTTTTATTTCATTTGACGTGTAATTAAAATACAATTTTGCCGTATCGATTGTATGTGATATATAAAAAATCCGAAAAACACTACAATAACTGAATAACATTTAAAAAAAATGCCACTGTACAGTTCTGATATGATCCTTTTCATCATATCAGCCTATTGCCGTCCACTGCTGAAAATAGGCTACCCCAAAAAGCGCCACCCATCCCGGGCTTGGGCAGCTCCATTCGCTTCAGCCTTTTAGAATGCGCGAAACAACAGTCGCAGAATTAATGTCTGCAATAAAAAGAATTAAGAAGAAAATGCATAGAGTTGACCTTCTGATCCAATATACTTTGGTGTTTATAACGTCATCGCGTCGATTGTGATAAATTACCACCCTTGGGGAGGTAGGGGGTGAACGTAACACTTCTTTTATAACGAGCTTATTGGTTGCTCTCGATTTTTAGACATGGAATGAATTGAGAATGATTTCATGTATGTCCTTCTTTTCCGATTCTATTGTTTTTATTGTTGCTAGAACAATATTCAGTTAAAACCAGAGTTAAGCAGTGAGCGAGGTAAAAGCTAAGATAATTATGAAACTATGTGCAAGATTACATAAAATTATGGAACGCAAAATATTGAATTGGATTAGACTGAACTGGACTGGACTGGACTGTACTGACTGGATGTTGGGGTCAGCTTCTAGTCTAATCAGATGCGGCTAAATATCAGTATTTTACACGAAACGACTGCCATCAGACATCCGCAACCCAATTTCTGGGTTGCGGGTTCTTCAATACCGATATTCGAAAGATAGACTGTTTGTCAGGCTTTTTGACTTCTGACTACCACATAGGTGTTCGTATGACAACTGAGACCGGCTTTACGTGCTCGATGTGTTAAGAATGGTCATCCACAGACTGACCTCGGCAAGCGTAGCTTAACCTTGCAGATCGGTTGATCAGCGTTGCTATAACTTAGCCACGAGCCACTCTAAAGTCCTAGCATATACTAAAGTTAAACTACATAGATACTTATGCTAATATTCAGAGTGCACACTAAGCGTAAACTTACGCTTCCGTGTGTCAAATAGTAATACAAAAGTGACTTTACGCTTAGTATCGTCCCTTAATAAGCCTTAGCTCCTCTCATCCCTAACACACATCTGTCTTTATAAAAACATAGTTTCAATTAATCCGTTTCCACCAGTGCTCAGCGCAGTTCATAACATAACATCTATTTTACTTGCGGAGAGCAAAAAATATACTTATTGAGTATTGAGCTAAGCTATGAAAACAAAAGATTCTAACCTATTGGTGCAATTCCAGACCCCTTTGTGCCTTGAAGAGCACGTAAAGCCGTCGTTCCCGGTTGGCAATCTAATCTCCTGTGACACCTATGACAATCGTTATTGGTGGTCATAAGCCCAAGAAGCCTGAGAACTAGTATTGCCCAAAAAATATCTGATAGCATAGCATGATAGCATAGCTTGCTACTGATGTACAATCATTCAGATTCATCTGTTTTTTTTTAACTAAAAGTAGGCCCCAACATGGTTGGGAAAAGGCTAGGAAGATGGTAATTGGTAGATACACGCTACGATACACGATAGCTTAGCGCATTTCTGGTGGAAAAGCAGCCTTAGCCCGTCGCCGCGTCACGCGCCGTCGGCCACAGAAAATCCAATATGGCGTCTGTCAGCTGTCACTTGCAGCTAAACCGTCAGCGTAAGCGGACGTGTGTTATGGAACTGTAAATACGGTTTTTACGAGTACAAAACTATTTTTATAGCTTACATAAAAGTCTTACGGTTGTGTAAACAAATAGTACTTAATTTTATGTAAGTAGGTAATAAAACTTAAAAAAACACGTCACCTTTATATAAATTACTATAACTAGCTGTTCCCCACCAGATTTACTCGCATCCCAAACAACTTTTTGAGATAAAAGGTAGCCTATGTTGTTCCTCAGGATGCAATCTATCTCCTTGTCAAATTTTAGTAAAGTCTGTCCAGCGGTTTAGGCGAGAAGGTAACATACCGACGGAGTTTATTTTAGAGCCAGTTTGTTCCCGTAATAATTATGTCAGATTTTAAATGACACTGATAGATTTAGAAAAGTAAAAATTATCTTTAAACAAACAAAAAAGAAAAATGTTGAGATGGTACCTAATTTTTAAAAGTAATATCTAATTAAAAGTAGTAATTCGGTTTTACAATTAGGCAGTTAAAATTTAAAAAAATGCTGTTTTTGAGTGTTCAGAGTGTGATTGGTGTGTGAGTAATAAAACAATATATCCTACAGTATACATTTTACCGGGATAAAAAGTAGATCTGTTCAGCCGTTCTGGCGTAAATAAGTAACAAACATCCATCAATCTATACAATCTTTCACATTTATAATATTATTAGGATAAGTGAATTATTTGTTTTGTATCTCTCTTTTAATTTGATGAATATAGTAGCAGATTTAAATTATCTGTTCACGGAAAGGTAACAAAAACTAAATAAAAAAATCTAAATCAGTGCGGAAAATAGACGGGGTGTAATAGACGAAGATCGTCCGTAAACCATGTGCCTTCTCGTGCCCAATGGACCAAAGCGATTTTGAACACTAACCAGGGGGGCCACACAAGTTGCATTTTGACATTCGAATCGACAAACGAAATGTATGTATATGACATTAGTGACAGCCCGATTTGTTGAAAGCTTGTGTCATTTCCATACATTTTGTTAGTCGATTCGAATGTCAAAATGCAACTTGTCTAGCCCCCTAGGGCCTCAAGGCCTCAACAGACTGTGGTCCAGTGAATTTTTTTTTGCCTCATCATGTAGCAACGCCATTACTTGTAGGTATATGGTTTAGGTAATGTAAGCATTAAGGGGATGGCCTTAATGGACGCAATTGATGCCGCAATTAGCGTGGCCACCTATTGGGCTCAAATTATAAAAAATAAGAAAAAATAAAAATAAATATTATATTATTATTATTTACTTAAATACAATTAGTTTTATCCTTGATGCGAAAGGAAGAAAAACTATAATAATAACAAATTTATTTACCAAATTAAACTTTACATTCTTTAACAATTTCCAATGGTTAATAATGGTAAAGTTTAATTAATTCAGAACTGCCCGTCTAAAGCTAATAATAATAATAAAATGTATTTAATTTGTATTTCATATTTAATTTGTGTTTATGGGTGTACCTTACGTACACCCATAAACACAAATTAATTATTAATAGATCAATCAAAAAGAACATTTAAAAACAAGGCCACAATAACAAACGTAGCTGATTTGATTTAAAATAAATTAACATTTAAACAATTAGCATAAAAAAAAATGTACAGTGTTAAGGTCGTGGCTGACTTACACGACTCCGTTCTCATCCAACCAGTATTAGCATACAAATATTGACTTAACATCACGCTATGCAGAGATGCACTTTACTTTCGCTTTAGCTTGCTTACCGAGCGCTGTCTGCTATTTTGTGTTGTTACTGTAAAGTGCATCTACAGTGCAAGACTAAGTCAGACTAAGTGGTTGGATGGGAGCGGAGTCGTATGTATCGGCGATAACCTTTATTGTATACTAGCTTCCCGCCAGCGGCTTCGCCCGCGTGGTCTTATAATTTTTTCCCCCGTTTTTGCAACATTTTTCATTACTACTCCGCTCCTTTTAGTCGTAGCATGATGATATATAGCCTATAGCCTTCCCCAATAAATGGGCTATCTAACATGGAAAGAATTTTGAAATCGGTCCAGAACTTTTTGAGTTTATTCGTTACATACAAAAATACAAATCTTTCCTCTTTATAATATTAGTGTACATATAGAAAACTAGCTTTCCGCCAGCGGCTTCGCCGGCGTGGTCTAGGTATTTCTTAAAACTTTCATGCCCTATTTCTACTCCCTTACAGCTCTTTAATCGCATTAAAAGGAGCCTATGTCCTTTCTCAGGCTCTAGACTATCTGTGTACCAAATTTCATTTAAATCAGTTTAGTAGTTTTGGCGTGAAAGTGCGACAGACAGACAGAGTTACTTTCGCATTTATAATACTAGTAAGGACTAGTAAAGATTAAAAGATGATTGACTGGCACATCTATCAACGCATAGCTCAAACAAATAAACGGTTTGAGCTGAAATTTTGCGGCCAGATAGTTATTGTGACGTAGCTAAGAAAGGATTTTGACTTTCCACGGGTTTACGAAAATAAATATTAGATTACCGCGGGTAACACAAACTCAAATTCAAATATTTTATTTCAATTAGACTATTAAAATGGGTTGCTAATTCTATCCCTCAGAGAGACTCCGAGCATAACTGTCTCCTTAGCTCGCTGTGAAACTCTTTAAGCTTTTAAACAAGTCTTACCGTGAGTGTCCACATTTCGGCTAATGCCGCAAAAAATGGAACAATAAAACTATCAGATATATGCACAGTCTGACCCATGTACGTTATTAGTATTTTATGCATAGTAGTAGGTCCTATTTACAATGACCGTGCTAAATAAGGTATTCATTACATTGTTTCTAATTTTACTAACTACTACTAATTTCTAAATCTACATATTATGTAGATTTAAAAAGAACAATGTAATATACAGGCTGAAAACGAATGTCTCCTCAAAACTATCCCTTTTTTCGGGTATGGAAAATCTCCCTGCTACGAGAGGCGCTATTTCGGACTCATCATCATCAATCCCATATACTGTCCCACTGCTGGGCACGGGTCTCTTCTCAGTATGAGAGGTATTAGGGTATAGTCCAGCACGCTGGCCTATTGCAGGTTGGCAGACTTCACATGCCGTCGAGAAAATCTTTCAGGCATGCAGGTTTCCTCACGATGTTTTCCTTCACCGTTAAAGCGAGTGATAATTACGCACATGATTTCGAAAACTTAAAGGTGCCTTGGATTTGACTCGAGATCTTTGAGTTGACAGTCCAGTGGTCATACCCCAAGGCTGCTTGTCGGACTTTATACTGATTAAAAACCGCATTATTGCCGTCCCAAGCCCTTTATAACATGGCCTGGGATCACTTCGAATCTGGAACATTTAATGCGATTTTGAAAATTCTTTCTCTAAAAAGAGCTACTTTATACAAATGGAAGTTACACGTGCTTCTTTAGGAATAACAAAAAAAAAAAAACTATTTCTAACACAAGACAAGACGCACACAGAAGTATTAAACTGTTCATATATTCCTATTGTACTCTAACCAATCCTGTATAGTTTATTTAAATTAATTAATAAAACAAATTAGATTAATTTAATTTTTTTTTAACTTTATTAACCTGTATGACACTTAAATTCATTATCAGTTTTGACTTTGGCGAATTATTGGCAAACAGAATTTCGTCAAGTGTGCTCGTGTTCGGGAACACCCAAAGGAACGCCTTGCTAACGGTAAGTTATTCATGTGGTTGATTATGATAAGTGCAAGTTTCTGCGCAGCCCGCGTTTGATCCCTGTATACAAGAAAATAAATATTATTATGTCATCATACAAGGAAGCAGTGATAACCTGTAGGAATGACCAGTGCACTGCCAAGTCAAAGGTCTCGAGTTCGAACCCCAGGCACGCACCGTACCACTGAATTTTAGAAATCATGTGCGTAATTATCACTCGCTATAACGCTAAGAAAAATATCGTGAGGAAACCTGCATTCCTGAAAGATTTTCTCAAAGGCATGTGAAGATAAAGTGAGGAAGTATTCCACTCGCAGGATGGTGTTGAACATTGTGGTAAGATACAATATTAACTTACGTGGTAGCTCTTCTATAACTTTTTTATCGATGAGGTCAAATCCTGGGGCCTTGTTATTATCCATAGATTTGATGATTCTAGAGACTTCTCCGGGTGTTACTGTTTTCAGTGGTAGGTCAAGTAGGTCGTAGGTCGAGGTCAAGAATGGCGTCTATATCATCATTCATCTGTATTCGAGGTGGCATCATTTGGTTTGAAGACTTGAGAGAGATGGTAGGCAAAAGCGTTAGCTTTGTCTTGTCTTTGTCACGTTGGTTACGAATTTGGGGTTTGTGGTGCAGTGGCCGATTAAAGTTTTTGCACGCTTTCCGTAAAGAGTAGTTCGTATCTTTTGTGGGTGATAGGCTTTCCAAGTATGTTTCTAGAGCTACGTCGTTAGCCTCAGATATAAGAGTTTTCAATTGCTTGTTTGCTTTATTAATATTGTCTCTGTATTTATTATTGTTTGTCACTTGGATGTCTCCTAGTATGCCATTCACGTCTGAATCTTCTTTTTTCTAGTATGCTTAGTCATATGGTTTCAGAATAAATTTTGCGTTGTTGTTGACGCAATTTATGCTATATGCGTCATCCGGTGTGCACAACCAACAAATTTTTTGAATGGTGGTGGTTATTGTTCTGGTAGTCAATGTCTCCTTCAGTTTTAAGAGCAATTTTAAGTTCGAGTCTCTCTTCAATTGACTCGTGAAAGTTATTCCAGTCGGTGTGTTTATTGTATAATTTTGGCTTCCTTTCAATATTGAGAACTGTAATACCAATTGCTAATATAACCGGAACATGATTTGTGGCAGTATCTAAGCTGGTTTTGATGTGATAGAAAAGTCTAGATAGGCCCTTGGTGACAAAGAAGTCTACAACATCGGGTAGTCTATTTGGGTCAGTAGGCCAAGACATAGGTTCTGCAGCTGATATTGTAGATAGGTTGCTCCTATCTAGGCTTTTATTTTTCAGTTTTCTACCTCTGGTATTTGTTAGTCTAGAGCTGCAATGGACATGCTTTGCATTCCAATCCCCCCCCCCCCCCAGCTATAAACCGCGGGCCTAGGCTATTGAAGAACTCATCACAGTGATCCTCTTTTACTTTGTGTTTTGGGGTGCTGTATAATTATAGCAGAGACATTGAATGCTCCATTTCGGTCTTCTATTGTGATAGTCGTAGCCTTTATGTAGTCTTTTTTAAACTGCCGTAGTTCGTAATGCCTAATGTTGGACTTAATGGCTGCCCCAGCATGTGCAGTTCCGTCTGGGTGATTGGTGGCGTAGATATTGTAGTTTGGTACTCTAATACTACTGTTTTCGGTGAAGATTCGAATTTCAGACACAAGCAGTATGTCTATGGTGTGTGATTCTAATAAGATTTCAACCTGCTCCTTGTTTGGAGACAGTCCATCTAGGTTCCAGGCTGCAATCTTGAGGGAAGTCATTACGACTCCCTAGATACTAGGTTGGTATGAGACTTACTAAGGTTCTCATTTGTTGAAGAATTATGTGTAGTTTTTCTACTTGTTTTAAGAACATTTATCCAATTGTAAAAGATGACGAAATCTCTGTATCTTTGCTGTTAAAAATAAATAAAAATAAAAATTTCTTTTTATTGAGATATAATGTTCAATCTAACCTTTTCTATGATGGGTTGCGGTGAGACTTGAAAATTAAAATTTTAAAAAGCTTGAAAGAAAATCATTAAATTTGGCAACTTATCAACTTGCAGAAATAGTCCAACTTCTTCTGAGTGCCATCACCACAGTTTATCAAAGCGGTTGTCATCATGTTGGAAGCTATGGATCCCGCGGAGGAGTTCATGATGCAAGTGCAAGCTCGTCACATGGGGATGAACCAAGTGACAGCTCGTGGTGATTCCCAAATCCAGCAATTTTACTCCGGAGCCGTTGTGTTTCTGACGGGTGGTTCTGGCTTCCTCGGCAAGCAACTCGTGGAGAAACTCTTCAGGTGAGAATGAGAGCCCGTCGTGGTTGTAGTGGTATAAAACCCTATAGGGCAAGGAAGACAAAAGCGGTATATAGCCAGTACAAATCTGACATTTTACACATCCTAAAATAAAATTAAATACTGGCTTAAAGGAAAAAATTAAGTAGTGCCTTTTGCATGACGCAGATGACAAAACGAACTGGATTTCTACTTAGGGTGGAAGGAAGGCATCAAGGCCTTTACCCTGCAGTAGCACCGACCGGGCTAATTATATTAATAATACATTTTAATTATTTCACATGATTATTTTATTGGCTATAAGATATTATTTAATTATTTTCTTTCAGAGCTACAAAAATATCAAAAGTGTATCTTCTGCTGAGGCCTAAAAAAGGCAAAGGAATAGAAGAGAGACTGCAGGAGTTATTACAAGAACCGGTAAAATATTGTCTTATTACTGATGATGTATGAACGGTGAATAAAATAAAAGATGCATTCCAAGAATAGGAATTATTTGAATAGCAATGATCCAAATGGCAATTGACGTATTCTACGAAGGCAATGATCAATATTCTGGCCTATTTTGGTCAATTGCCATTCGTGGACTATATTTTTATATTAAATTGTATTCCACGAATGGAATTTTCGTCATAGTAGCTACTAGTGATGCGGATTTCGTAAAAGACAATCTCATTAATAATAATTTGTTAATTTACATAATTATCTTTGGTCCGTCCCTTTTAAAAGATGGCCCAATCTTTTTCCGAGCATTTTATCGGGGTCGGCTTCCAGTCTGCCATCAGACCTCCGCAACCAATTTCTAAGTAATACCGATATTCAAAGGAAAGATTTAGAGACTGGTTATCAGACTTTTTGAGCTTCTGACTACCACTAACGATTGTCATGCGTGTTCGTATGTCAACCGGGACTGACGACTTTACTTACTCTTCGAGTTAGACTGGTCGTGGTTAGCGCAGCTTAAACTTGCAGATCGGTTGATCAGTGTAGCTATAACATAGCCTCTCAAAATAGGTACTGACTAAGGGCGATAAATGAAATATATTTTATTGTCCATACATTTAATAACGACTCACACTGGGTACAGTTAGCGAGCGACTGTCTGTCCCCGCCACGTAAGTATACAGTTACACACTACTAAACTATACCTAACACACATATAGGTATATACCCCACAGATGGTTCAATGTTCCATGATGGTTGAATATGTTGGTACTCTAAATGCTCTGTATTTAGGTATACGACGTGCTAAGACAACAGCAACCAAACTTCGCAGACAGAATTATACCAGTAGCTGGAGATGCAGCAGAATTAAGACTTGGTATGACTGATGAAGACTGGAATACTATTACGGAGGAGGTGGGTGTTTTTCAACAATTTTTAACTTTTTGTTTTGTTCGTTTTAGTTGGTATCGGTCCGATATTTTCTGCCGCCTACCCTACCCCGACAGTGGACAGTCTCCGAGGATTTACAAAAAATTGCTAAGCTCGAGATCCTGGGTTGGATATCTACCCATCTCGATCTCGAAAATCCCAAAATTTTTAAAGAAATACCCATTATCACTAATGGGTATTTCTCTAAAATTTTCAGTCTATCAGTCAATACTCAATCACTGTCTGGCGTTTTTCCTGATTAAACATTTTCTCTTTTCTCATGATGACCTACCTAGTGATGTTCTACTAAAAAGCAAGCCTAAAACAGTCACAACTATCCATAATATAATTATAATATCATTGGTCAAAATAATCAACAATGTTTTTTAAATTAATATTCTGCACGTTTTATTTATTCCGATTTTATTTATTCTGACGTTAATCGGGTCGCGGTAAGTTCAAGGTCGCTTCTAACTTTCATCAACAGATATAATTAATTATGTATTTATCATTACTATAATCAATACGTTTACTGTATATAGGCACGATCGAATAAAATTTTGAATGCCAAATGAGTCAAGTTTTTCATTAACAAACAGTGGCTACTATATCTTGGCCTATTTTTCCATATTTGAGTTTGTTGTCAGTGTACTAAGATATACTGGGTAGTAGCTGCTGTACTATTAGCTAATTAAATAAATAAAAAAAGTTTCATTGCGCTTAGTGACCTCTGAGTGCGGCCTTAAATGTGATAATTATGGTTTATGTCAAAGTGACAGTTGCTGCGTTCGTTCAGAAACATTCCTTGTGTTGTTGAGATAAATTTTCTTTAATTTTGAACAACGTATATCCAGAATCTGACGCTGAGTCTACGAAAATGGCTTTGTTTCCTAGGTGCATGTCATATTCCACATGGCAGCTACGACCCACTTCGACTCGCCTCTTCGTGTAGCTACAATGATTAACGTAAGAGGTACCAGAGAAGCTCTCAAGATTGGCAAGGCGTGTCAGAATCTTACGTTAGTACACATTACATTTTTAACTCCGACGCAAAAATGACGGATAGGTTTGACGTGTCTGTGTGCGTGTGAACCACCACTGCTGCTACATTCCGCAAAGATGGTAGGATCACTTGATCCAAGGATTCAGGATCCAAGTGCAATGGGTGATTGACGTCCCCAAGCCCACCGAAGATTACTTTAGATTAATCTGATTATAGTTGCCGTTTTTTACCGGACGCAGGGAGGGATTCCACCCCTTTGTCGTTTATATTCCACATACACACACGAAGCGTTTTGCTTCATCTTTTATATTATATGACTGGCCACTTGGCCAGGGAGTGGCATTCTCTGCCGGCTGCTGTGTTTCCCGATTCGTATAATAATTTAGGAACCTTCAAGGCGAGAGTGAATAGATATAATTTGAGTTTGCGTGCTACATCCTTGAAAGCATCGTCACTTACCATCAGGTTTGGTGCTTTATTTATAATAAAAAAGAAATGATCATATTTATCATATTTTTTTCACAACAGATCTTTCGTCCACGTATCAACAGCATACTCGCATGCCTGCGATTATAGGATAAACGAGGAAGTGTTAGAAGATTTCTACAAGGCCCCTATAGACCCAGAAACCCTGATCTCCATGGCTGAGTCAACTCACGAGGAAAAACTTAATAACATCACACCGGGGTAAGTGTGATAACTGAAAGGTGTAAAGCTCTAACTGTGGTCACCCCGAGGAAAGATTTCATCGAAATAGGGGTAAAAAAAATAATTTCCCATAGGGGTAGGCAAAGACTATAGATTTCCACTTGCTACGATCCTGGCACACCACTTTCGCTTCGTCTATGTTCATTAACCTCTCCATGCATGCTCGTCGGTTTAGGGTGCTCTTAACCTTGCCTTTTTTGAGAACGTCAGCAATCTGGTTGTGATACATTCGCCGAGGTTGACCCCTTCAAACTCTTCCATTCGTACTCGCCATATATACTTGTTTAGTCAACCTCCGTTTCATTCAAATACCTAATACTTTTTTTTTTTAAAAGAGCTCTTTTTATTTCTTTTAGTTTAATCAAGAACTGGCCGAATACCTACTCATTTTCAAAAGCAGTCACTGAAGAGCTGATAAGGACCATGGGAGAAGATCTACCTATTTGCATCATCAGGCCTGCTATAGGTCAGTAGACATCTCCGAACTCCTACTGAGACTTTCATAGAAAATCCCAACAACTGCTTGATCGAACTTGGAATCGAATCTTAGACCTCGAGCATAGCTAACGAGGCAGTTCGGTCAGTAGAATCTATGAATAATTATGATAGATAAGCAATCGATATGCAAGGTATAAACCGCATTTTCCGCTCGATAACTACCATTTTTTTATACCACTAATGTGGCATACTCCTATAAGCCTATGGCCCACCCGATGGAAAGCGTTTAACGTATCCTATGGACGATTACGACACCAGGGGTTTCACCCTGTAGAAATCTTTTTGAAGAACCTCATGCTGTACTCTCTTGCGAAAACCTCAGTAGGAAGCTGTGCCTCGACCATGCGTTTTTCTCACTAGACTCGCTAGCGACGCCGTAAAATATTTGTATGGAAAACCCTCGCAGCGCCTCTAGCGGTTGCGTAAGGAGCTAAAATCTGCTATGAGATAACAGCGTTTCGATGCGTAAAAAACCTATCGAAACCCATTCGATACAACTCATGGTTGAGGTACTGATTCCACAACCATTGATTCAATGGTTTCGGTTGATTGGCTCTATTTATGGTAAACGTTTTCATAGAGCCTTATATATGAATTAGTTAACCAGCCTAAGCAGTGATAGCCTAAGGGTATGACCACTCGACTGCCCAGTCAAATGTCTCCAGTTTGAATCCAAGGCATGCACCTCTGACTTTTCGAAATCATGTGCGTAATTATTACTTTAACAGTGAAGGAAAACATTGTGAGGAAACCTGCATGCCTGAGAGATTTTTTCGATGGCATGTGAAGCATCTGCCTACCCGCATTAGGCAACCATGGTGGACCCTAATCCCTCTCATACAGTATAAGAGTTGATGAAGATGATGAACCAACCTATTAATAATTGTTGTTTCAGTAATTTGTGCTCTTCGGGAACCCAGTCCAGGATGGATTGATATGTCTTGCATGCACGGTGCTAGTGGTGTTAGTATTTGAGTTATTTTTATAACAATACAACTTTTTTGATATTCAATGAATTTATAGACGTAGGAGCGAGCGAGCTAAGCTTGGTGTTTTTCTACGTGACTAAACCGGAGATCCGTGGTGAAGAACCAAAGTAACCGACATAGCCGAAAGGATTAGCAAACTAAATTGGCAGTGAGCAGGGCACATAGATTGTAGAACTGATGGGCAGAAGGTTCTTGGGTGAAGACCACGCACGGGAAAGTGCAGCGTGAGACGGCCTCTAATGTGATGGACCGACGACCTGGTAAAGATCGCTGGAAGAGGTTAGATGCAGCCGGCAACTACCGGTAACCGGTCCCGTTGGAGTCCATGTGGGAGGCCTTTGTTCAGTGGACCTCTTTTGTCTGATATGATGATAGACGTAGGCCTAAACAAGCTTCAAGCTATGCAAATAATATAATATTATGTTTCAGATAATTTTAGGTAGTGGATTAGGTGTGATGCATACCGCCATGACTGATGACAATGTTGCCTTGGGTCTCATACCAGTGGACCAAGTCAATAACGCGATTTTAGCTGCCGGCTGGAAGACGGCTAATAGAAATGCCAATGCCGAAACGAAGCCTAAAATCTACACTGTGGTTGCGTCTACAAGAAACCCTGGTTTTTGGGGTACGTTACATTCTCTTTAAAAAGCAATTATAGCCTAGTGATGTGGCCGTTGGAAACCAAGGCAAGCACCTCTGACTTTTCAAAATTATGGGCCTAATTATCACTCACTAAACATCGTGAGGAAACCCGCATGCCTAAGAGATTTTCTTGACGGCAAATGAAGACTACCAACTCGCATTAGGTCAGCGTGGTGGACTATAACCTAATCCCTTTTATACTGAGAGGAGATGCGTACCCAGCAGTGGACAGACAGTCGATGATGATCATGATTTCGTATCTCCATCCATCCATGCTTCCATCCATCATTATATTAATGTTGTAGATCGGGTCTATTAGAGTACCCTCTGTTATTTAACTTAATGTATACATTGTCTATTTGTTGTTGGTGTAGGTATCCAATAAATACAAATTTATTTATGTTTAGGGGATCTTCGGAACACATTGGAAAATGAGTTAATTCAGAAATACGCGACACCATCGGCTGTGTGGTTTTGCTATATACTGAAAACCACCAAACCATTTCTGTTCTGGTTATACTCTTGGGTTCTTCATCTGATACCTGCTTACATGGCTGATGGAGTCTGTTTGCTGGTGGGAAAGAAGAGAAGGTAAAGTTATAAAATTGCAGATGTTGTGTTTGTGTTGTATTGTGTTTTTGAGCGCTTAAAAGCTTTTTAGATAACAAAACAGACTTTAAATTTAATCGAACGATTCATTTGCTCATTTGCTCACTAGTTCGATTCCTATGTTTATCTAAAAGTTTCTATAAGTATTATTATTGTTTCAATTTCAGGTTTGTGAAAATATTCAGCAAGGCATTAAAGCTGATGCTTGCGCTATCATATTTTACCTTAACGACTTGGAACTTTGATGATAAAAATACAGCGAAACTATATGACAGCCTCTCTGAAGCGGACAAAGAAATTTTCGATTTTGACGTCAACAAAATCAACTGGCGAGAGTATATGATTCTATGGGGTCTTGGCATTAGAAAATATATCATAAAAGACGGCCTCAAAAACACAGAATATGGCCGCAAGAAACAATTCTACTTCAAGATATTGTCGTTTTTTATTTTGCCACTGTACTTTTATTTATTGTATATGACGTTATGTTACATTTTTTGTAGTATTTTTGATGAATTTATTTTTAGATCAGCTACGTGTTGTTAAAAAATTTCTTTTGCTGGGAAGATATAGGTACTTTGTACAGTCACGAGCAAAGATATGTAAACTTTTACAAAAGTATTTTCATTAATAAACGATCGCAACTTTGAGATAACACCAATGTAACATAAGAATTGGTTCGTGAATACTATGCTCGTAATGCCACGAAATTTCTATCAGTACTTTAGGACAAAATCGCTTTAGAATTTTGCCTAGTGTATACATATTTATGCTTGTGACTGTACTAGATATTGTGGATATTTTTTTTTATACCTCAGGGGTGGCAAACTAGGATACGGCCTGCTTGATGGTAGCCAGCTACCAGATGGAGGAACAGAATTTGGTTGGATTTCGATTGACAGCTAGCTAGTTTATCTGCTAGACTAGTCTGGTACTTTAAATTAGCTACCCACCCAAGAGCTTCGATATTATTATAGCAATTGTTGGCTTACTTAATGAACTTAATGAATAAGATATTATGCATCACTACTAAATGCTACTACATCCTAACGGAATACCTAAACGAAGAATAAATGTGCTTTGATAATCTTATTAGGGACTACATATTTAATCATTGAATACTAATTGATATGAATGCCTACAAATGTTATTTCTTGTACTTACCTTTAGCGTTGACTAATGTAGATGTTATTGTATAGATTGTTGTAATTAAATTAAATATCTTCCAAGTTGTTTTGTAAGTTAGACTCACTTTTTCAGTGACCAAAATTTTGTACGCCTTTCAGGCTTAACATAGCGATCTGTACATACTAAACTTAAGAACTACACTATATACCTATGCTATACAAATTAATAAATTGATTTGATTTGATTGCTTAGTGATGCCACAATTAAAGCGGCCTCTGGGCTCTAATTAAACTATAAATAAAAAAAGGTTAAGAAGAAGATGGCATTTAAAAACTATAATGTCAGAAGATTTCATGAGACAGAAGTATCAGACAGAAGGCCTAGTGACGCTTCTAAATTCAAGACATAAAAATAAATTTTCTGATGTGGTCGCATTTTGTAAATAAATAATCTTTATTATTATAAAGCTGTCTTTTACTAAACAATCATTTATTGGATTATAATGGACCAGCGACCCGCCCCGGCTTCGCATGGGTTTGAATTTCTTGTATTTTCTGTACTATAATATGTATGTATTATACATATAAACCTTCCTCTTCAATCACTCTATCTATTAAAAAAACCGCATCAAAATCCGTTGCGTAGTTTTAAAGATTTAAGCATACATAGGGTTATAGGGACAGAGAAAGCGACTTTGTTTTATACTATGTAGGGAAGAGCTTTTCTAATAAGAATCAAAACTCCGAGAATTTTCATAAACCTTTCCTCGACTCGGCTCGGTGGAAACAGCAGTTTGCTCTACAAAAGCCACAGCAACGAACAAAGGAAGCTACAATTTTGTCGCGCCGCCTGTCACCCTAGTAACCTGATTACCTCGTTTGCTTGCATCCAATACTAGTTAGTGCTTGTGCTTACACTGTAATCTGTCAGACTCATATTATTCACAACAACAAAAAATGGTTACTGTCTCACTATCTTTTTTTAAAAGAGTGTCTATGGAGTTTCTTGCCAGCTCTTCTCCATAAGTCCTACTTTTTGGAACCGAGCAACTAGTTTGACTGTTCAAAAGTGCCTATTTATATGGTCTATTTGAAATAAAATATTTTGAATTTGAATATCTTTACTTAAAATATAATCAAACCTAAATTACAAATTTTGAAAACCCCCGACACGAAATGTAATTTGCGATTTTGTGGTGGCGGCCATCTTGGATTTGAAATTGATCATAGTGTATAGTGTTCTCCTAGTTAATTAAGCCCTTTCATTTGACCCATATTGAGGGAGTTGTGAAAAAATATGTAATTCGCTATTTTGTGGCGGCGGCCATCTTGAACTGATTTTCATCAATCAAGACGACGCTAAGCGTAAACTTACGATTCCGTATGTCAAATTGTAATACAAATTTGACATACGGAAGCATTACTTTACGCTTAGCGTCGTCTTTGAATATTAGCCTGTCAGCATAATGAACTATGCCTGGCCTAATCCTTCCTTACACGCAAATACGCGCACTGACATGGAGTTTCGGAAAACAGCCCGCTATACCATACCATACCCTTTCTGAGATGTCCCATGCCCAGCAGTGGGACAGTAAATGGCTTTATGATGATCATAAACATCTTGTAGGTAGGAGGTATCACTACATAGTATAAAACAAAGTCGCTTTCTCTGTCCCTATATCCCTATGTATGCTTAAATCTTGCGGTTGCGGTTTTTTTAATAGATAGAGTGATTGAAGAGGAAGGTTTATATGTATATTACATACATATTATATTACAGAAAATACAAGAAATTCAAACCCATGCGAAGCCGGGGCGGGTCGCTGGTCCATTATAATCCAATAAATGATTGTTTAGTAAAAGACAGCTTTATAATAATAAAGATTATTTATTTACAAAATGCGACCACATCAGAAAATTTCTTTTTATGTCTTGAATTTAGAAGCGTCACTAGGCCTTCTGTCTGACACTTCTGTCTCATGAAATCTTCTGACATTATAGTTTTTAAATGCTATCTTCTTCTTTACCCTTTTTTATTTATAGTTTAATTAGAGCCCGGAGGCCGCTTTAATTGTGGCATCACTAAGCAATCAAATCAAATCAATTTATTAATTTGTATAGTATAGGTATATAGTGTAGTTCTTAAGTTTAGTATGTACAGATCGCTATGTTAAGCCTGAAAGGCGTACAAAATTTTGGTCACTGAAAAAGTGAGTCTAACTTACAAAACAACTTGGAAGATATTTAATTTAATTACAACAATCTATACAAACACATTTACATTAGTTCAAAACTAAAGGTAAGTGCAAGAAATAACATTTGTAGGCATTCATATCAATTAGTATTCAATGATTAAATATGTAGTCCCTAATAAGATTATCAAAGCACATTTATTCTTCGTTTAGGTATTCCGTTAGGATGTAGTAGCATTTAGTAGTGATGCATAATATCTTATTCATTAAGTTCATTAAGTAAGCCAACAATTGCTATAATAATATCGAAGCTCTTGGGTGGGTAGCTAATTTAAAGTACCAGACTAGTCTAGCAGATAAACTAGCTAGCTGTCAATCGAAATCTAACCAAATTCTGTTCCTCCATCTGGTAACCGGCTACCATCAAGCAGGCCGTATCCTAGTTTGCCACCCCTGAGGTATAAAAAAAATATCCACCATATCTAGTACAGTCACAAGCATAAATATGTATACACTAGGCAAAATTCTAAAGCGATTTTGTCCTAAAGTACTGATAGAAATTTCGTGGCATTGCGAGCATGGTATTTACGAACCAATTCTACATGTTACAATTCTACATGTTTCACTAATGTTACATTGGTGTTATCTCAAAGTTCTTCTTCGTATCGATGGTACGATTTTATTTTTTAAATTACACAGCATCGTCAGTGGCAGCGCAGAGGTCGCTTAGATTGCAGGTTGCGGGGCACAAAGGACAGGATAGGAGGTGCATCGAGATATCCCCACTTCACCACCAAGATCTCAAAATTGCAATCGTTTATTAATGAAAAAACTCTTTAGCACTTTTGTATTTACATATCTTTGCTCATGACTGTACAAAGTACCTGACAGCACTGTCACTGTCTGACAACACCCAGCTGTTTAAAATTAAATTATACAAAAATACTACCAAACATGTAACACAACGTTATATACAATAAATAAAAGTACAGTGGCAAAATAAAAAACGTCAATATCTTGAAGTAGAATTGTTTCTTGCGGCCATATTCTGTGTTTTTGAGGCCGTCTTTTATGATATATTTTCTAATGCCAAGACCCCATATGATCATATACTCTCGCCAGTTGATTTTGTTGACGTCAAAATCGAAAATTTCTTTGTCCTCTTCAGAAAGGCTGTCATATAGTTTCGCTGTATTTTTATCATCAAAGTTCCAAGTCGTTAGGTTAAAATATGATAGCGTAAGCATCAGCTTCAATGCCTTGCTGAATATTTTCACAAATCTGTAATTGAAACAGTAATAATACCTATAGAACCTTTAGATAAACATAGGAATCGAAATAGTGAGCAAATGAGCAAACGAATCGTTCGATTTAATCTAAAGTCTATTTTGTTCTCTAAAAAGCTTTTAAACGCTCAAAAACACAATACAACACAAACACAACATCTGCAATTTTATAACTTTACCTTCTCTTCTTTCCCACCAGCAAACAGACTCCATCAGCTATGTAAGCTGGTATCAGATGAAGAACCCAAGAGTATAACCAGAACAGAAATGGTTTGGTGGTTTTCAGCATATAGCAAAACCACACAGCCGATGGTGTCGCGTATTTCTGAATTAACTCATTTTCCAACGTGTTCCGAAGCTCCCCTAAACATAAATAAATTTGTATTTATTGGATACCTACACCAACAACAAATAGACAATATATACATTAAGTTAAATAACAGAGGGTACTCCAATAGACCCGATCTACAACATTAATATAATGTAAAATGATGGCTAGATTGATGGATGGAAGCATGGATGGATGGAGATACAAAATCATGATCATCATCGACCCTACTGTCCCACTGCTGGGTACGGATCTCTTCTCAGTATAAAAGGGATTAGGTTATAGTCCACCACGCTGACCTAATGCGGGTTGGTAGACTTCACATGCCATCAAGAAGATTTTCCATGCCTGAGATGCCTACCGGATTTGGCAGTCCAACGGTCTTATCATTGGGCTATAATTGCTGTTTAAAGAGAATGTAACGTACCCCAAAAACCAGGGTTTCTTGTGGACGCAACCACAGTGTAAATTTTAGGCTTCGTTTCGGCATTGGCATTTCTATTAGCCGTCTTCCAGCTGGCAGCTAAAATCGCGTTATTGACTTGGTCCACTGGTATGAGACCCAAGGCAACATTGTCATCAGTCATGACGGCATGCATCACACCTAAGCCAGTACCTAAAATTATCTGAAACATAATATATTTTAGGCCTACGTGTATCATCATATCAGGCAAAAGAGGTCCACTGAACAAAGGCCTCCCACATGGACTCCATGGACCGGTTACCGGTAGTTGCTGGCTCCATCTAACGTCTCCCAGCGATCTTTACCAGGTCTTCGGTCCATCTCGTCGGAGGCCGTCTCACGCTGCACTTTCCCGTGCGTGGTCTTCACCCAAGAACCTTCTGCCCATCAGTTCTACAAGCTATGTGCCCTGCTCACCGCCACTTTAGCTTGCTAATCCTTTCGGCTATGTCGGTCACTTTGGTTCTTAACCACGGATCTCCTCATTCCTGGTTTAGTCACGTAGAGAAACACCAAGATTACCCTTCCGATCCTATGTGTATAAATTCATTGAATATCAAAAAAGTTGTATTGTTATAAAAATAACTCAAATACTAACACCACTAGCACCGTACATGCAAGACATATCAAGCCATCCTGGACTGGGTTCCCGAAGAGCACAAATTACTGAAACAACAATTATTAATAGGTTGGTTCATCATCTTCATCAACTCTTATACTGTCCCACTGCTGGGCATGTCGGGTCTCCTCTCAGTATGAGAGGGATTACGGTTCACCATGCTGGCCTAATGCGTGATGAAAATGCAGTTTATACTACTTAGGCTGGTTAACTAATTCATATATAAGGCTCCGTGAAAACGTTTACCATAAATAGAGCCAATCAACTGAAACCAGTGAATCAATGGTTGCGGAATCAGTACCTCAACCATGAGTTCTATCGAATGACTTTCGATTGGTTTTTTACGCATCGAAACGCTGTAATCTCATAGCAGATTTTAGTTCCTTACGTAACCGCTAGAGGCACTGCGAGGGTTTTCCATACAAGTATTTTACGGCGTCGCTAGCGAGTTTAGAAAAACTCATGGTCGAGGCATCCATAGGCTACGGTAAAAGATTACCATCAAAAATTTGAAGTTATTGATTTATCCATTGACTGACCGTGGAAAATGCAGTTTATACCTTGCATATCGATTGCTTGTCTATCATAGTTATTTATAGATTCTACTGACCGAACTGCCTCGTTAGCGTTGAGGTCCTAAGTGCGACTGCTACGCTCGAGGTCTAAGATTCGATTCCCAGTTCGAGCAGTTGTTGGGATTTTCTATGAAAGTCTCAGTAGGAGTTCGGAGATGTCTACTGACCTATAGCAGGCCTGATGATGCAGATAGGTAGATCTTCTCCCATGGTCCTTATCAGCTCTTCAGTGACTGCTTTTGAAAATGAGTAGGTATTCGGCCAGTTCTTGATTAAACTAAGAAAAACAAAAAAGAGCTCGTTTTTAAAAAAAAAAAAAAAATTACGTATTTCTATGAAACGGAGGTTGACTAACCAAGTATATAATAATTATGGCGAGTACGAACGGAAGAGTTGGAAGGGGTCGACCTCGGCGAACGTATCAGAACCAGATTGCTGACGTTCTCAAAAAAGGAAAGGTTAAGAGCACCCTAAACCGACGAGCATGCATGGAGAGGTTAATGAACATAGACGAAGCGAAAGTGGTGTGCCAGGATCGTAGCAAGTGGAAATCTATAGTCTCTGCCTACCCCTATGGGAAACAGGCGTGAAGCTATGTATGTATGTATGTATTTCGATGAAATCTTTGCTCGGGGTGACCACAGTTAGAGCTTTACACCTTTCAGTCATCACACTTACCCCGGTGTGATGTTATTAAGTTTTTCCTCGTGAGTTGACTCAGCCATGGAGATCAGGGTTTCTGGGTCTATAGGGGCCTTGTAGAAATCTTCTAACACTTCCTCGTTTATCCGATAATCGCAAGCATGCGAGTATGCAGTTGATACGTGGACGAAAGACCTGTTGCGAAAAAAAAGATTTTTTAGCATGATAATTATGCTCCTCATTTCTCTAGGAAACGCAACATCAATTTGACGACGTCTATGGTCTAGTGGTTCGGGTACCGGACTGCTGATCACAAGGTCGTGGGTTTAATTCCCATGGGACACAAATATTTATGTGATGAAATATTTGTGTTTGTCTTGGTGTTTCTTATTCATTTATATTTAATCATTCACATTTCAAACAAAACAAAAATCAAAAAATAGGGTCACCCGTTCGGTAGCGACAATGCCACACACGCACACACAGACACGTCAAACTTATCCGTCGTTTTTGCGTCGGGGTTAAAAATGTAATGTGTACTAACGTAAGATTCTGACACGCCTTGCCAATCTTGAGAGCTTCTCTGGTACCTCTTACGTTAATCATTGTAGTAACACGAAGAGGCGAGTCGAAGTGGGTCGTAGCTGCCAAGTGGAATATGACATGCACCTAGGAAACAAAGCCATTTTCGTAGACTCAGCGTCAGATTCTGGATATACAAGTTGTTCAAAATTGAAATAGAACTACTTTTTACGGATTTTATCGCGTTATATTGATATTATTTTAATCCCGACGTTTCGGACCCTTTCCAGCGTCCATGGTCACGGGTGACTAAGGTGGTAGGCGTCTTGACGTTTCAATTACTAACAGCTACCCTACATTTCTGTTAATTATTGGCAATCTGATTCACGCAGAACGAGCTCACCGTATTCTTCGATCTTGCAGTTTTAGGCTTGGATTTAGATTTAATTGCCATCCAAATTGCGTGAATTGGATTGCCAATAATTAACAGAAATGTAGGGTAGCTGTTAGTAATTGAAACGTCAAGACGCCTACCACCTTAGTCACCCGTGACCATGGACGCTGTAAAGGGTCCGAAACGTTAGGATTAAAATAATATCAATATAACGCGATAAGATCCGTAAAAAGTAGTTTTATTTCAATGTCTAGTATTCGCGTAAGTGTCAGAAATCAGTTTGTTCAAAATTATCAACTAAGAAAATTAAACTTTATCTCAACAACACAAGGTATGTTTCAGAACGAACGCAGCAACTGTCACTTTGACATAAACCATAATTATCACATTTAAGGCCGCACTCAGAGACGTCACTAAGCGTAATGAATCATTAGCTAATAGTACAGCAGCTACTACCCAGTATATCTTAGTACACTGACAACAAACTCAAATATGGAAAAATAGGCCCAGATATAGTAGCCACTGTTTGTTAACGATTCATTAACATTAAGTGACGTCTCTAAGATCAAACAAGATAATGTTTTATGTCTTTAGTAGTTGGCGTTTGTTCCGATAATATTTCAAAGACTGCGTTATATGAAAATCTGCATTATTTTAATGAAAAACTTGACTCTTTGGCGTTCAAAATTTTATTCGATCGTGCCTATATACAGTAAACGTATTGATTATGGTAATGATGAATACATAATTAATTATATCTGTTGACGAAAGTTAGAAGCGACCTTGAACTTACCGCGACCCGATTAACGTCAGAATAAATAAAATCCGAATAAATAAAACGTGCAGAATATTAATTTCTAAAAACATTGTTGATTGTTTTGACCAATGACATTATAATTATATTATGGATAGTTGTGACTGTTTTTTTGCTTGCTTTTTAGTAGAACATCACTAGGTAGGTCATCATGAGAAAAGAGAAAATGTTTAATCAGGAAAAACGCCAGACAGTGATTGAGTATTGACTAATAGACTGAAAATTTTAGAGAAATACCCATTAGTGATAATGGGTATTTCTCTAAAACTTCGAGATCGAGATGGGTAGATATCCAACCCAGGATCTCGAGCTTAGCAATCTTTTGTAAATCCTCGCAGACTGTCTACTGTCAGGGTAGGGTAGGCGGCAGAAAATATCGGACCGATACCAACTAAAACGAACAAAACAAAAATTTAAAAATAGTTGATGAACACCCACCTCCTTCGTAATAGTATTCCAGTCTTCATCAGTCATACCAAGTCTTAATTCTGCTGCATCTCCAGCTACTGGTATGATTCTGTCTGCGAAGTTTGGTTGCTGTTGTCTTAGCACGTCGTATACCTAAATACATAGCATTTAGAGTACCAACACATAGAGCTATCTTTTGAGATGCTATGTTATAACTACGCTGATCAACCGATCTGCAAGTTTAAGCTGCGCTAACCACGACCAGTCTGTGGATTCTCGGAGACTTCTGCGTGCCTCGGAGAGTACGTAAAGCCGTAAGTCCCGGTTGACATACGAACATCTATGACAATCGTTCGAATATAGGTACTGCCTAGAAATTGGCTGCGGAGGTCTGATGGCAGACTAGAAGCTGACCCCCGATAAAATGCTCGGAAAAAGATTGGGCCATCTTTTAAAAGGGACGGACCAAAGATAATTGTTTAAATTAACAACAGACGGGGACTTCTCAATGTTATTATTAATGAGATTGTCTTTTACGAAATCCGCATCACTAGTAGCTACTATGACGAAATTCCATTCCATTTGTGGAATACAATTTAATATTAAAATATAGTCCACGAATGCCAATTGACCAAAATAAGCCAGAATATTGATAATTGCCTTTCGTGGAATACGTCAATTGCCATTTGGATCATTGCTATTCAAATAATTCCTATTCTTGGAATGCATCTTTTATTTGTATCATCAGCAAGCTATAGAATGTCATGCAAACTTCTTTTGCACCGTTCATACATCCTCAGTAATAAGACAATATTTTACCGGTTCTTGTAATAACTCCTGCAGTCTTTCTTCTATTCCTTTGCCTTTTTTAGGCCTCAGTAGAAGATACACTTTTGATATTTTTGTTGCTCTGAAAGAAAATAATTAAATAATATCTTGTAGCCAATAAAATAATCATGTGAAATAATCAAAATGTATTCTTAATATAATTAGCCCGGTCGGTGCTACTGCAGGGTAAAGGCCTTGATGCCTTCCTTCCACCCTAAGTAGAAATCCAGTTCGTTTTGTCATCTGCGTCATGCAAAAGGCACTACTTAATTTTTTCCTTTAAGCCAGTATTTAATTTTATTTTAGGATGTGTAAAATGTCAGATTTGTACTGGCTATATACCGCTTTTGTCTTCCTTGTCCTATAGGGTTTTATACCACTACAACCACGACGGGCTCTCATTCTCACCTGAAGAGTTTCTCCACGAGTTGCTTGCCGAGGAAGCCAGAACCACCCGTCAGAAACACAACGGCTCCGGAGTAAAATTGCTGGATTTGAGAATCACCACGCGCCGTCACTTGGTTCATCCCCATGTGACGAGCTTGCACTTGCATCATGAACTCCTCCGCGGGATCCATAGCTTCCAACATGATGACAACCACTTTGATAAACTGTGGTGATGGCACTCGGAAGAAGTTGGACTATTTCTGCTAGTTGACAAGTTGCCAAATTTAATTATTTTCTTTCAAACTTTTTAAAATTTTAATTTTCAAGTCTCACCGCAACCCATCATAGAAAAGGTTAGACTGAACATTATATCTCAATAAAAAGAAATTTTAATTTTTATTTATTTTTAACAGCAAAGATACAGAGATTTCGTCATCTTTTACAATATTAGATAAATGTTCTTAAAACAAGCAGAAAAATTAGACATAATTCTCAACAAATTAGAACCTTAATTAGTCTCATTACAACTCTAGTATCTAGGGAGTCGTAATGATTTCCCTCAAGATTGCAGCCTGGAACCTAGATGGACTGTCTCCAAACAAGGAGCAAGTAGAAATCTTATGAAAATCACAAAACATAGACATACTGCTTGTGTCTGAAATCCGAATCTTCACCGAAAACAGTAGTATTAAATTCAAATTCAAATTCAAATTCAAAATATTTTATTTCAATTAGACCATATAAATAGGTACTTTTGAAACGTTAAATTAGTTGCACTAGTTGCACGGTTCCAAAAAAAGTGGGTCTTATGGAGAAGAGCCGGCAAGAAACTCCATAGATACTCTTTTTAAAAAATATGTGTGGTAACAGTAACAATTGTTGTGAATAGTAATGAGGATGATGCAGCTTGATGTGTTAGAGTACCAAACTACAATATCTACGCCACCAATCACCCAGACGGAACTGCACATGCTGGGGCAGCCATTAAATCCAACATTAGGCATTACAAACTACTGCAGTTTAAAAAAGACTACATAAAGGCTACGACTATCACAATAGAAGACCGAAATGGAGCATTTAATGTCTCTGCTATAATTATACAGCTCCCCAAAACACAAAGTAAAAGGGGATCACTATGACGAGTTCTTCAATAGCCCAGGCCCGCGCTTTATAGCTGGGGGGGATTGAAATGCAAAGCATGTCCATTGGAGCTCTAGACTAACTAATACCAGAGGTAGAAAACTAGAAAAAAGCCTAGATAGGAGCAACCCATATACAATATCAGCTGCAGAATCTACGACCTGGCCTACTGACCCAAACAGACTACCCGATGTTATAGACTTCTTTGTCACCAAGGGCTTATCTAGACTTTTCTATCACATCAAAACCAGCTTAGATACTGGCACAAATCATGTTCCGGTTATATTAGCAATTGGTATTACAGTTCTCAATATTGAAAGGAAGCCAAAATTATACAATAACTACACCGACTGGAATAACTTTCATGAGTTTTGACCTCATCGATAAAAAATAACGTAATTTAATTTATTCAACGCTTGTTAAGCCACATTTAGAATATTTAATTCAGATATGAGGCAGTGCAGCCAAATCAAACCTCAAAGAGGTGCATATTCCCAGAACGAACTATGGCAAAAACAACATTAGATTTGAGGGAGCAAGATTGCATAACAGCTTACCAAATCATGTCAAAATAGCAAAATCTTTAAATGTTTTAAAGTCAGGCTAAAGAACTATTTAATGGAATCTTCTTTGTTATAATATGATTGTATACCACACTTCATTAATGTTTACCTATACAATTTAGATATTTATAAAAAGATGTGTTTAACTCTTCTCCGATGTCATTTACTTTAAGGATAATTATTGTTTCTCTTGTAAGCGAACAAGTAAATTTCTTTGGAGAAGTAAATTCTTGAAACCGAAAAAAGTTCTAGAAGAGCTACCACGTAAGGCAATAGTGTATCTTACCACCTTGTTCAACGCCATCCTGCGAGTAGGATACTTCCTCACTTTATCTTCACATGCCTTCGAGAAAATCTTTCAGCAATGAAGGTTTCCTCACGTTATTTTTCTTAGCGTTATAGCGAGTTATAATTACGCACATGATTTCGAAAATTCAGAGGTGCGGTACGTGCCTGGGGTTCGAACTCGAGACCTTTGACTTGGCAGTCCAGTGGTCATTCCCCCAGGTTATCACTGCTTCCTTGCATGTTGACATAATAATATTTATTTTCTTGTATAAAGGGATCGAAAGCGGACTGTGCAGAAACTTGCACTTATCATAATCAACCACATGAATAACTTACCGTTAGCAAGGCGTTCCCTGGCGTGTTCCCGAACACGAGCACACTTGACGAAATTCTGTTTGCCAATAATTCGCCAAAGTCAAAACTGATAATGAATTTAAGTGTCATACAGGTTATTCAAGTTATAAAACTTTAAACGAATCCAATTTCTTTTAGTGATTAAGTAATTTAAATTAACTATACAGGGTTGGTTAGAGTACAATAGGAATATAATTATGAACAGTTTAATTAAACTTCTGTGTGCGTCTTGTCTTGTGTTAGAAATATATTTATTTTCTTTCTTATTCCTAAAGAAGCACGTGTAACTTTTATACAACTTTGCAACTTTTATTTAAGTCAAACTAAAACAGTGTACCCACCAAGGAAAACAGTGCAGGGAAGGTACAGATTGAATTGATATTATTCCTACTGTCAAAGTAAGATATTTGCACACACACACAGTATCTATCACAAACACACACACACACACACACAGTACCGGCGCACTTCTGTACACTCACGCACGCACTCACCTATACAGACACATGCACAGACCCACGCTTATGCGTAACTGACCATTTCACTACCCACTCATTTACATGGATCATACTACATGGATCAGAGCCTATATATTACACCCAGAGTGATTCCGGCTGTGTATTTGTATAGAATAGCTCTTTTTGGAGAAAGAAATTTCAAAGCTCCAGATTCGAAGTGATCCCAGGCCATGATATAAAGGGCTTGGGACGGCAAATGCGGTTTTTAGTCAGTATAAGTCCGACAAGCAGACTTGGGGTATGACCACTGGACTGTCAACTCAAAGATCTCGAGTCAAATCCAAGGCACCTTTAAGATTTCGAAATCATGTGCGTAATTATCACTCGCTTTAACGGTGAAGGAAAACATCGTGAGGAAACCTGCATGCCTGATAGATTTTCTCGACGGCATGTGAAGTCTGCCAACCTGCAATAGGCCAGCGTGCTGGACTATACCCTAATACCTCTCATACTGAGAGGAGACCCGTGCCCAGCAGTGGGACAGTATATGGGATTGATGATGATGAGTCCGAAATACCGCCTCTCGTAGCAGGGAGATTTTCCATATCCGAAAAAAGGGATAGTTTTGAGGAGACATTCGTTTTCAGCCTGTATATTACATTGTTGCAAATTCTTTCTAAATCTACATATTACGTAGATTTAAAATGAATTAGCAACAATGTAATGAATACTATATTCGGCACGGTCATTGTAAATAGGACCTACTGTACTACTATGCATAAAATACTAATAACGTACATGGGTCAGACTGTGCATAAATAGTTTTATTGTTCCATTTTTTGCGGCACTAGCCGAAATGTGAACACTCACGGTAAGACTTGTTTAAAAGCTTAAAGAGTTTCACAGCGAGCTAAGGAGACAGTTATGCTCGGAGTCTCTCTGAGGGATAGAATTAGCAACGAAGTTACCCGTCAGAGAATCAGAGTAACCGAAATAGCTCACAAGATGAGCACGCTGAAGTGACAATGGGCTGGTCACGTCTCTTGGAGAACCGACAACCGTTGGAGCAAACGAGTGCTTGAGTGGAGACCTTGTCAAGGCAAGCGTAGTGTGGGGCGCCCGCCGGCCAGGTGGACTGACGACTTGCGAAAGCCGGCTGGCAGTGACTAGATGAAAAGAGCTGAAGATCGGGCTCTGTGGCATTCACTAAAAGAGGCTTCGTCCAGCAATGGATGAATACGGGCTGATGATGCTGCGGGCATCAGACGATGACCTGCTTACAAGCTCAGGGGGCTAAAATTTAAAAAATTTCGTCATGGCGTTTCTAGCTGGCTCTTCTCCATAAGTCCCACTTTTTGGAACCGTGCAACTAGTTTAACTTTTCAAAAGAACCCATTTTAATAGTCTATAGTACGTTTTTTAATCTCAGAGACTAGATTGACACATGCAACTGTCAAAATTACAAATAATGATACCAGCTTTTTTGTGTAGTGTTGTACCTACGATACCGGTTTGTTCAATCGTAACTTTTAGACGATTAGCTTAAAAATTTTCGATAGAGGCACATTACTATTTAAGAAATGCAAAAAACTGGTATCCCACGTAATGTCACTTTAGTGTCTGAGATTAAAAAACAGACTATAATTGAAATAAAATATTTGAATTTGAGTTTGTGTTACCCGCGGTAATCTAATATTAATTTTCGTAAACCCGTGGAAAGTCAAAATCCTTTCTTAGCTACGTCACAATAACTATCTGGGCGCAACATTTCAGCTCAAACCGTTTATTTGTTTGAGCTATGCGTTGATAGATGTGCCAGTCAATCATCTTTTAATCTTTACTAGTCCTTACTAGTATTATAAATGCGAAAGTAACTCTGTCTGTCTGTCGCACTTTCACGCCAAAACTACTGAACTGATTTAAATGAAATTTGGTACACAGATAGTCTAGAGCCTGAGAAAGGACATAGGCTCCTTTTAATGCGATTAAAGAGCTGTAACGGAGTAGAAATAGGGCATGAAAGTTTTAAGAAATACCCAGACCACGCCGGCGAAGCTGCTGGCGGAAAGCTAGTTTTCTATATGTACACTAATATTATAAAGAGGAAAGATTTGTATTTTTGTATGTAACGAATAAACTCAAAAAGTACTGGACCGATTTGAAAAATTCTTTCCATGTTACATAGCCCATTTATCGGGGAAGGCTATAGGCTATATATCATCATGCTACGACTAAAAGGAACGGAGTAGTAATGAAAAATGTTGCAAAAACGGGGAAAAAAATTATAAGACCACGCGGGCGAAGCCGCTGGCGGGAAGCTAGTATACAATAAAGGTTATCGCCGACACATACGATTCCGCTCCCATCCAACCAAAGTGACTTAAAGTCTTGCACTGTAGATGCACTTTACAGTAACAACACAAAATAGCAGACAGCGCGCGGTAAGCGAGCTAAAGCGAGAGTAAAGTGCATCTCTGAAGAGCGTGATGTTAAGTCAATATTTGTATGCTAATACTGGTTGGATGAGAACAGAGTCGTGTAAGTCAACATGAGTCATGAGACAACATGCAAAATTTTTCTTCCTCGAACCAACACCTTATAAAAATAGCACATTGAAACTCCAGAAATCCCTTCGTCCGTAACTTCAAAGCGAGGTCAAGGCAAGTGCCCTGTCTCCCGACTGATGACCCCAATGCCTCGGTAACGATCTAACCATCTCTTTCCCTCTAACACAAACCCATATTTCCATCTCACTCCCGTGTCAGCTTGTCAGTACACACTTAGCCTGAATGAGCGCAATCGCAGAAATTTTTCTTACTTTTTTGCATGTTTGGAGTATGTTTTCGTCTGCCCGTGGTGTTTAAGAGGTGATAAAATACTTTTTATGTAACCAATATGGCGTTATGCGGGTGAAATGAGGTTCCAAGTCGAAAGACGCGCGATAAATGTAGGGATGTATTGAGGTTAAGTGGTAGGTCGTTTTGTATTAAATGGGCTGTTCACACAATGGCCCATGATGCATTGTTTACTAACCTTTTTTTTTGTAAAATAAATCTACAAATTTAACCAGTGTTAACTACACTAATAATATAAACAGGTAAAGTTTGTAGTGAGTTTGTTTGGGACTACGAAACCGATTTTGAAAGTTCTTTCAACAGTCGATAGCTACATTATTCCTGAGTGAAATAGGTTGGCTATATATTTGATTGTGATATTCCTTTGTCCTACAATGCGATCATACAGGCTAGATAGATAGACAGATAGGGATAGATGGATAGGTGGATAGGTGGATAGATGGATAGATTAATATATGGACGGATAGATGGATAGATAGATAGATGGCTGGATGGATGGATGGCTGGATGGATGCTAAGTGGTTAGATAGATAGATATATTAAAAGCACTTTCAACTGTCGGCCATAATACTACCACACATCAGTTTTTACCAGCATTCTACTCATCTTAATTTACCTTTCTCGGCGGCAGTTTCCTCTCCCAACACTGCGCAAATCGATAAGAAATCAGCTGTGTCCTCAATGCCGAAGGGATATAAATACAACTTAATCCAATGTAACAAATTATTACGTCCGTGTCACTCCCTTTCATAAACAAAGTCATTTCCCGCTACGCTACAGGAATTAGAGGGCCGAGGTGGTCACCACAGAGGTTGCCACAGAAGGCCCAAATGCAAAAACATGATTTTCCATAGACCTTCCTCATGGCACCAGTTCATTTTAGTAAGTGGGAAGAGGAAGCATACACTCACTCCTTTTTGCCACAAGAAACAAGAGACCGCCACTTGCTACACGATTCTTGCATACTTCTATAGCTTCCTCCACGCTCATACATCTTGTCATACACACTACCCTTTTTGAAGACGAAGCATATGATGCTTATTTTGACTTGCTATTTAAAAATAATATTAAACCCTGTGTTAGTCGTTAGCCTAGTGTTTCTAACGCGTTTCTACGCTAGAGGTCTTGATTCCGATTACCAGGTCGAGCAGTGTTACGTCAGTAACAGTTCGGAGTTTGAATTTTTGCCTGGCTAAATAGGCTCACCCCCTATTACATAGAGCGCAAAAAAACCAGTAAACTGTGGGTGCACAGTATTTCGTGATGCTGCAAGCTGAAGTGGCAATGAGCCAGCCACATTTCTCGGAGAACTGCCCAACGCTGGAGCAAACGAGTTTTCGATCGGAGACTGTGTCTAGGCAAGCGTATTTATTGTAGGGCACCCGCCGCCGGCCAGGTGGAGAGATAAAGGCAGCTGGCAGTGACTTTATGAGGACACCCGAATCCATCCATCCAGCTCCTAAGACTCCTAAGCAAACTCAAGCTTCAAATAATCTATGTAGCGTGAAATATATCGCTAAAGTTTCTATAGACTGCTCAGGGTGAATAAGAAATCCTCAGAAACTCCTTAAAATACTATAGTTGGCCTTCTGAATAGTATTTAAACGAGCTATGACGTATACCTGGTATAGTTGGTTGCTATAGCGCAGAAACTTTTAGCTTACACGCGAGCAAACTTGCGTCATTGCCAAACACCTTTGGGGCGGGTTTCACAGTTACCAGTTAACTGAATGAAGAGCTTTTTAACTGGAATTTGTGTACTTACTTAGGCTTAGTATGACGCGCACTAGCGTATCCGTCAGATATTTTGTGCGAAAAACCTAGTGCCTTTTGTGACTGCTAGAAGCGTTGTACTGGCGTTCTGTTATTATGGCTCACTAAACTCTAAGTTATGTTACATAATGTACACAGTACAATACAGCTTGCAGCGTGGGATGAGATGGACAGACGACCAGCCGGGCTAACATGCACACCGCGACAAAATGTTGTCTACTCTTTTGTCTCGCTCTTTCTTGTGCGAAAACGAAACAAAAGCACGACATAAGCGTCGACAAAATGTTCTCGCGGCGTGCATGTGTCGCTGGGAGTCGTTGGATATAGGCAGCATGTGACCGGTCCCTGTGGAAGTCTATGGGGCCTTTATTCAGCAGTGGATCTATTTTGACTCATCAGTGTTTAAATCATCACCATGAAACAGTTCATTCAAAGGAGGTCATCGAAACCGGTCCAAATGATGTACTGAAGGTACACTCATTGGGAAAAATACCCTGAATTACGCTGATAAAACTCTAGTCGTACTTTTTTTATGTTGACTGGGAGAAGAGAAAAAAAAACATTTCATTTGAAAAAATCACGCCATTTTAGCACACTATTATCTGTTTCGTAATTATTTCATAGTAAAAACTGTCAGTGACAGTTTCGGAATGTCAAACGCACGCCATTACGGCAGATTATTATCAGTTTCATAGTGATTTAATGGTAAAAACTATCAATTTGACAACTGTCATGTACCTCCGGTACAAATTTGGGCTGAGTTGTAATGGCTTTTGACGACCTCCTATAACATTAATTAATGTACACCTTTACGTAACCCTTCAGGCGTCATGTTAAGTGTTAGATGCCAAACTTAACTCCAGTTAACAGAACTCGTGTTTGATTTTAACGGCGCACGGTACAGCCGGCCATATTTTAGTAGTGGCCCATCCATCAACCGTGGAGGGGAAATGTTTTGCTGAATACCTTCCTTCCTGCCCGTTCCTATCAAAGTGCGGTTAATAACCGCTGGTAATATCCTTCGATTATACAACTTGCAAAAATTCTTGACTTTTGTGTACCTGTATTGTGTGATTTTGACATAAGTCATAAGTCATTTATTTCATAACAAAATACATTGTGTTGAAAATTGTATTACCTACATCTATACTTAATCTATCTATCTATAATCTATAATCTATAATATAATATTATAAAGTGGAAAGATTTGTTTGTTTGTTTGTTTGTTTGTAATGAATAGGATCCGAAACTACTGGACCGATTTCAAAAATTCTGTCACCTTTGGAAAGCTACATTATCCCCGAGTAACATAGGCTATATATCATCACGCTACGACTAATAGGAGCGGAGTAGTAATGAAAAATGTTGCAAAAACGGGGGAAAAAATTATAAGACCACGCGGGCGAAGCCGCTGGCGGGAAGCTAGTAATGAAATATAACTCTTCCTCCTAGCCTTTTTCCCAAGCATGTTGGGGTCGGCTTCCAGTCTAACCAGATGCGGCTGAATATCAGTATTTTACACGGAGCGACTGCCATCAGACCTCCGGAACCCAATTTCTAGGCAATACCGATATTCGAAGGAAAGACTGGTTGTCAAGCTTTTTTTTTGGCTTCTGACTACCACTAACGATTGTCATAGGTGTTCGTATGACAACCGAGACCGACGACTTTACGTGCTCTCCGAGGCACGGAGAAGTCTCGATATGTTAAGAATGATCACCCATCCACAGACTGACCGCGGCAAGTGTAGCTTAACCTTGTAGATCGGTTGATCAGCGGAGTTACAACTTGGCCACGAGCCCCTCACATAATGAAATATAATAATTAAATAAAATATACACAAATTACAAAAATACGAATACATTCAAGAATACATTGTCCTTTATCATTAATGAACTCATCTACACTATAATAGCCCTTCTACAACAAATATGTCCTCAGTTTATTTTTAAATAAATTTATGCTATATATGATTTTGTATTCTTTAGGTAACTTATTGAAAAAAGAGATTGATTATACTTTAATCTATGCCATGCTGTACCACAGTCAAATTAGGGTGTATTGTGTAAGGTAAATCTTTCCTACAAGTACTACATACACGCAGACAGACAACGTATTCCTATTGGGTGTACAGAAAATGGGATATCTGGTTATATTTACTTAGTTAGCAACTTTGAACCCGTTTCCCGTAGGAACTTTGAATTTTTCGGGATTGAAATGTAGCCTTTTGAAGTCAAGGTATAAACCATCGCCATTTCAACTTTCAGCCAAATTGGTTCAGCCGTTTTGCCGTGGAAGAGCAGCAAACATCTAAACATCCAAAACTAACAAACTTTCGCTTTTAGTAAGATTAATATCACTTCTTAAAGAAGGTAAAGGTAACCTGCATGCCTGAGAGATTTTCTTGACGGCATGTGAAGTCATACCCGCATTAGGCTAACGTGGTGAACTGTCGCCCCTCTTTTATTCTGAGAGGAGACCGTGCCCATTATTGGGAAAGTTAATGGATTGATGATGATAATTTGTTGCGGATAATTGCGTTCTAGTTAAACTCCCAACAACTTCCACCACCCAACGTAAATAGAGCCATTTAGCTGTTGCCACGTCACAAATTCAGCTATTACGTTAGGTACTTATAAAACTATGAGTATTGAGCTTCGCCGTATCTGTTTGTATGTTAGAAAAGCCTGCTTGCAGCTTATGCCGAATTCCAGGCAGTTCTATAAATTCAAGCCAATAATACTGTTAAAAAAATACGAACAGTGTCATGTGTAAATAGCAGCACCTTTACCCCTGCCTACACCACGATTACGCAGCGTGAATAATTGAAATTGCTAGGGGCATTTAGCCAGTTATGACCACAGATGTAGGCGGTGCACACAATTGTTCAAATTGACCTCTACAATGAGATTCATGACCATATTACTGGCACGCACATAACGGGTTAGAAGAATTAAGTAGTTTCTTTAATTTAGCATCACGTTATTCCCTGAAGGGTTGGGCAGACTTCTGCCCGCGAACAGTTCACTATGTATTAGGACTAATAGGAGCGAACCTATTGCCATCAACCGATCACAAATCCAGACTGCAAGCTGCTACTGTACTAGGGATTTCACAGAAAAACCGAACAACATTTTGCTCAAACCGGGAATCGAATCCAGGACCTCAAGGATAGCAGTCACGCTTAGGATCACTAATCTAATAAGGCAGATATTTACATGTCAATAATTCTAATTTAATATTGTAACTAACTTTTGCGCTCAGCTTCGCCCGCGTGGAGTTAGGAACTTTGAACCCGTTTCCCATAGGAACATTGAATTTTTCGGGATTAAAATGTAGCCTATGTCCTAATCCAAGGTATAAGCTATCGCCATGTCAACTTTCAACCAAATCGGTTTAGCCGTTTTGCCGTGAAAGAGCAACAAACATCCACACCTACAATCTTCCGCCTTTATAATAATATATTAATAAGATAACAAGAAGTCCTATGGCGGCTTCGTAAAATACTGATATTCAGCCGCATCTGGTTAGACTGGAAGCCGACCCCAACATAGTTACGAAAAGGCTATGTGATACTGTGACGATGTAGTTAAATAAAACAAACATTCGACACAAAATTAGGTCTACAATTCAAAATGTAGGCCGCAACAAAATAGTTAATCCAACAAACTGACAGTGGCGGCCGAAAACTAACAGTTTAAACGACAAGTTAATCCATTTAACGCGCGTCTCTTTGGTAAATATAACGCGACCTCAATGACAAAAGATACTAGAAGGTTTAATCCAAAATACTCAGTAGACTCTTTACCCGACTGCAGCAAAGCCAAAAAGATTATGTTTTTGGATGTATGTCTGTTCTCTGTCCGCTCGTAACTTCTCAAAGATTTAACCGATTTTGATAAATTATGTATTTAAAAAAATGAATCACTAAATGTGTTGCTAAGCGCAAAACTCGAGAACAGCTGAACCCAGGACCTTAATCGTAGCAGCCGGGCTTATTTATTTTTTACAACAACAATTATTTATTTTACAACAACATTTATTTATTTTATAACAACAATTATTTATTTTACAACAACATTTAATTATTTTACAACAACAATTATTTATTTATTTTAGGACAGTTTATTATTTATTTATTATAACCGCGAATGAGGCAGTCCACTCTGCACTGTACCTACCCTTAAAATGTTTTTGGCTTATCCACTGCCCATGACTGTTAAGTGGTCGTTAGCGCGACTGATTTGCTAGAGGTTTCGATGCCCAGGTGGAGCAGTGTTGTTGGATTTTTTCTGTAGCATAAAATTCGAAAAATACAAAATGGCGGATTTGAAAATTTGAAAATCTCTAGGTCTAATCTTTAGGTGTATGAATTTTTCATTTAAAGTTATCATTTAGGATCTATCGAGTGATTCTATGATAAACTAAAAAGTAGGAAATAAGATAAATAATTAAATTAATAAAAAAACCCGACTGCGTTAAAAATACTTACTAAAAATTTACAAACAAGCTTTGTGATGTTGGAATATGTATTGCAGGCGGGACAAGCAAAGAAACAATTAATAAAAATAGCAGAATTGGGTCTTTGCACAACTGTAAACTTGGAATTCTGTTAAAATGTATTGTATGCATTGCGTCCTGAAACCATGTTGCAGTTTTCATGAAAAATAAATAGTCCACATATAAAAGCTTAGTCTGGACTTGTCTTGGCTACAAAATGCTGAATTTGTAAGCGAGTACCGCACTATCGACCACGACAAAAGACATCTAGGCATCTTTAGCAACTTATATAAACCATACCAAACAAATACCAACCTTATCCTTACACTATAAGACTCAATTCCTACTTAAACTTTTGAAAATATCTCCCACGTGCAAACTTCAACCCAAGCAGCCAAGTTTTAAAAGTGAAAATCGAATATTCTCTATGACACGCACACAGGGGTATTCCGTTCGATAATATAACTTGTTGCACGTCACAGCGCACACATACGCACGCCAACGCACACAAATGTTTGCTCTAGCAAATGGATGGGGGCTTGGGTTTCAGAAATGATAGAATATCAAAATATACACTTTGTGGGATCAGAATTATATGAATTGATAAGGTTCGGAAGAGTGTCCCTTGGGAATACTATCAAGCTTGTATTTCCGTAAAGGTTAGGCAGAGATGTATCATGTACATCAACTGTATTAACAATTTTTTTTTGTTCATGTTTCTTTAACTGTTCGTCTGTATGTTTTAGGACCTACATACAAACATACTGTTTGCACAAATCCAGACTCCAAGCTGCTAGGTTCTGAAAATTATAAAGATAAACCTAATAGCATTGCTTTGATTGGTAATTGAACTTAGGACCTCACACTGAGCAACCATATTTGTAGCCTTTGAGCCAATTATAAGTTACCTAAAATAACGTTATTTTGACCCAGTTTTGTTTCCTTATTGTGTGTGTTGTGTGTGTTATTCACAAAGAAAACTAACTACCCTATAAATAGTTATATCTAGCTAGGTGCACTCTAGGACAAAAGGCTCAGCTCTAGTGAGCTAGTCTGGATTTAACAAGCGTTTACTGTTCAGCTTCGCTCTCTTGATTGCATGTACATAAATCAAGAACGAGGTAGGCAGAGGCACTATCGATATTGGGAGAAATATTTTGTGTTTGGATTTCAATAAATCTAAGACTGAGGCAATTAGTCGAAAGTACAACTTCTGAGCAAGAGGTTCTGGGTCCCATTCCCAGGCCGATCAAAGTTTTTTAGATAGAATCTTAGAAACAGATTGAATTTTAGATTTGTGCTGTTGCTTTTTATGTACCTATCAGAATTTGGAGCAATTTATGTTAAACTCCGTGTTTCTAAAATAACCATGGCTCGTCATTTAGTACTATTTCGCTGGAAAAATAGAGTTTGCACAACTATTATATAAATAAATAAATATTTTGGGACATTTTACACAGCACCATCTAGTCCCAAACTAAGCAGAGCTTGTACTATGGGTACTAGACAATGGATATAATACTTATATACATTTTTTTGTAAATACATACATATAATACATAAGAAACACCCAGACAAACACAAACACTTATGTTCATCACACAAATGTTTGTGTCATGTGGGAATCGAGCCCACGACCTCGTGATCAGCAGTCCGGTACTCGAACCACAGACGTCGTATGAAACCTAAACGTATATATGAACTGTCGGGCACATTTATAAAAGCAGACTTTTCCCTAAACGGATTATTTTCAACCCTCCATCCAGGAAAACTTGAACTACCACTTTCAACCAACTCCTCAGTAAAAGGAACCAAGTTATATTGGTAACAATAACCGCTATAAAAAGACCCCTATCTTTTAGATTTCGTTCCTCTAGGGTAGAATAAAGTATTTAGGATCGCGAGGAACACGGAGGTCAAGGATAAATGGTAATGGGATTTAGTCTGAATGACTCTCAAGGTCAAGGGAGTAATTTTAGAAGGAAATGGAAAATGAATTTCGATTCCCGATACTTAACTACTTTTAGTGAGAGTGTTCGACACTTCTTGCTCCTAGCCTTTTTCCAACCATGTTGGGGTCGGCTTCCAGTCTAACCAGAATGCGGCTGAATATCAGTATTTTACACGGAGCGACTGCCATCAGACCTCCGCAACCCAATTTCTAGGCAATACCGATATTCTAAGGAAAGACTGCTTGTCAGGCTTTTTAGGCTTCTGACTACCACAAACGATTGTCATAGGTGTTCGTATGACAACCGGGACCGACGGCTTTACGTGCTCTCCGAGGCACGGAGGGGTCTCGATGTTAAGAATGGTCACCCATCCACAGACTGACCGCGGCAAGTGTAGCTTAACCTTGGAGGTCGGTTGATCAGCGTAGTTACAACTTGGCCACAGAGTGTTCGACACTGCGATATGTATTTTCTGTATGACATAACTTCGACAATGCGGGTCCCCTGATGGTAAGTGACTATCGCCGCCCATGGACATCAGCGACATTGTAGTTGTCACCGATGCGTTGCCGGCCTTTTCAACCAATCTTCAAAAAAGGAGGAGGTTCTCAATTCGACTGTAATTTTTTTTATGTTTGTTACCTCAGAACTTTCGGCTGGGTGAACCGATTTTGTTGATTCTTTTTTTATTCGAAAGCTGGTGCTTACAGATTGGCCCCATAAATTTTTTTGAAATCCGGTAAGCGGTTGTAAAAATATCGGCGAAAATTTAATTTTTTTTATACATAGATGATATTATGATTTACCCCGAAACCTCGCTGTTTGTGCCGGTCAGCGAGTTTAGTTGCTCCCCCCCCCCCCCCCCCATATAATATAATATATATTCCACTAAAACTTTGAAAATAAATTATTTTTAAACAAAAAACAAACCGCCTCCAAAAAACATATAGGAACTAAAAAGCAAAAAATTACATATTTACATTATGATTTCTAACTAATTTTGAGTCGGTGCCAAACAGACAATCAACGAACGTCATATTTGAATTAAATGAGTAGTTTGACACCGCTTGTGTTATGTTATTTTTTGCTTTTTAGTTTTAAAATAATTTATAAATGTGTGTATGCTCTTTTCTTGAAGGCACCCATTTCGTATTTGTTCGGAAATACCGGCGTAGGGAGGTTATTCCATAGTTTACAAGTTCTCGATAGAAAGTTGCGAGTAAATCGGACTATGGTGGATTGCCAACCATCGAGGTGGTGACGATGAAACTTGGTTTTATGGCGTGTGGTGCGATGGTGAAATGTCTTGTATGGGTCTGAATGTTGGGCTACAAAAGGGATGCATGAAAGGCAATTGCATGCAGCTGAGATGAGAATGCTACGCGGAACGTGTGGAGTTACAAGAATGGACAGGGTCAGGAATGAGTATATAAGAGGTAGTTTGAAAGTAGCACCGGTTACTGAAAAGTTGTGCAGTAACCGCTCAGCGTGGTACGGACATGTGATGCGTAGAAGTGAAGAGCATGTTACCAAAAAGGTTTTAAGCATGAATGTGGATGGATATAAGGGAAGAGGAAGACCAAATAAAAGATGGATGGACTGTGTGAGAAAGGATATGACCACAAAGGAAGTGAATGATGAGATGACGGCTAATAGAGATGTATGGAAGAAAAAGACATACTGCGCCGACCCCAAGTGAATAGGGATAAGGGCAAGAGGATGATGAGTGCGATGGTGGAACTCAGCGGCAGGTATTAGCGCGAACAATTCCCCAGAGCACTCCCCATAATAAATACGGTAAAAAACGCATAGAGACCCAATGATAACATGAAACATCACGACATCCCCAATAGGGTATAAAGTCCGAGGGGTACAGATGTACACCCATAGTTCATTCGTACGTTTATAGGGGACAAACCCATTAAAATAGGGGACGATCCCTGGCATTAAACCGCGAAACTGTTACTGAGATTTTTTACCAAAACACTGCTCGACCAGGGAATGGACCTCCAGCGTGACCCAGGACCTACAGCGTAGCAGTCACGCTTCGGATCACTAGGGTAACGATCAAGGCGTTTTAGTTATTGAGATTTTGTGGAAAACCATTGGAAACGACTGATTTGGAAACGTGCGCCTAGTTTCGACATTTCATAAGTGCCTGTATATACTAAAACTATTTTGATTTTTGTGAGCAAGTGAGTGTTATCTTGGTGTTATACATAATGGTTTATAGCCCACACATAACTGCCTCGTTGTTCTAGTAGTATCCGAAGTGCACCTGCTACGCTAGAGGTCCTGGGTTCGAGTTCCTGGTCAAGCAGCAAAGTGTTATTGAGTTTTTCTGTGAAATTCCCAGTGGAGTCTGGATTTGTGCCCGGTTGATGGCAATAGGCTGGCTCCATTATCGGACCTAAACATACCAGCGAACTGTGGGGTACATTAGTACACCTCTGCTTAATCCGGGGAATACAGTCGTGATGATATAGATGGAGAATCATTTAACAAGAGAACAAAACAGGGGGGGGGGGGGGCTATACAAGTTGCATTTTGACATTCGAATCGACAAACAAAATGTATGTAAATGACATAAGTGGCAGTCCGATTTATCGAAAGCTTGTGTGATTTCCATACATTTTGTTTGTCGATTCGAATGTCAAAATGCAACTTGTCTAGCCCCCCAGTATCAAGTAAGCTCGCGTCGGGAGGCCCATAAATTCCATTCAGCTGACATAATGATGATGAAGGTGGCGTTAATCTGGTAAAGCATTCGCCATTTCCCGATAATTACACTCAATCATTACCATCAAGTATTCGTCATTAGGTACTAATGATATTTGATTCACCAAGTTTTTAACCACGCATAAACGACGAGTGTTATAAGCTTGACGTGTCTGTGCGTGCGTGCGTGCGCGCGCGTGTGTGTGTATGTGTGTGTGTGTGTGTGTGTGTGTGCGTGTGTGGCATCGTAGTTCCCGAACGGATGAAACGATTTTGATTTTATTTTTTTTATTTGAAAGGTGAATTAGTCGGGAGTGTTCTTAACAAAGTTTGATGAAAATCGGTCCAAGATGGCCGCCGCCACAAAATAGCGGATAACTAGAAAAAAAAAATTCACACCTCCCTCAATATGGGTATCAAATGAAAGGCCTTAGCTAGGGGAATACTATGAAACATTTCAAATCTAAGATGGCCGCCACCACAAAATGGTACATTACGTTTCGAGTCGGGGGTTTTCTACATTTTTAATAGGTTAGGTTATAGTCTTTTACCTAACTGCCGAACGAGTGTTATTTACTTATACAAAGTTCCAAAGGTGCCTTGGAGGAGGGCAACAAAAGGCTTGATGGGGTTGAAAGTTTGTATGGCAGACTGTCATTAGAGATCTTTCCGCCAGTGCCTTTGCCCGCCTGGTCTGAGTATTTCTTATAAATTATACCCTATGTTACTCGGCAAAGAGGTGGCTTTATAATGGTGAAAGAATTTTTCAAATCGGTCCAGTAGTTTCGGAGCCTTTTCAAACAAACACACAATCAAATCTTTCCTCTTTATAATATTAGTATAGAAGTTTAGATAAAACAATACATACATAACTTCACGCCTGTTTCCCATAGTAGGGTAGGCAGAGACTATTTTTGACACGATTTCCATGTGCTACGATCCTGGCACACCACATTCGCTTCGTCTATGTTCATTAACCTCCCCATGCATGGTCGTCGGTTTAGGGTGCTCTTAACCTTGCCTGATAACTATGTATTTAGGCAAAAAGAAATAAATAAACATTTATTCGATCATTTTCGACATAGGTATACATATATAAGAGTGAAATAAAGGGATAAAAGTTCGTTCGTTCATTCCGCAACTAAATATGACTTTTTTAAAGGTCACCCTTGCAGTATTACGAATTATTTTCAAAACTATTCACTTACTCATGATAAAATACTTTCATGAATTATAACGCGGAGGCGCACGCGCCGTCTGCAATGATTTTTTGTGCTATTTTTATAAAATATTCCAGCCGTTTTCCATAGCGTAAAGTGGCTAGCCTTAATACTGTAGCGAACCCACTTAAGAGGTAGACTTATACTTAACTAAAGATTGTTTTTTTAAAAGTAAATATATTATTATGATATTAAACGCAAGAAAATGTTAGTACTTTTTATTCTGGGACATTTTACACAGCACCATCCAGTTCCGAACTAAGAGAGGTAGGGCACAGCCATTTATGGCTGAAATCTAGAGCAGCCCATCTGGGGAAGTACCTCCACCTTACAGAAAACTGCAGCCAAATAACGCTCTTCAATGTGTGTTGTATTCCTGCAGTGATTAAGGTCGCCAGAGCTCCTTCTAATGTATGTCATGTGATGTGCTGCGCTGGCAGTAAGAGGAATATTCCCTCAAACTGTCGGCGCAATGAATCCTCTATAAACCTCGTAAGAGTTTTCATGGTCGGCCACGCGCGAGTGATACCCCTCGTGTTGCAAGCGTCCATAGGTTACGGTAACCTACCATCAGGCGGGCTGATGATTATTTGCCACCTTAGTGATAAAAAATAAATAAATAAATATCCTGGGACATTTTTACACAGCACCATCTAGTCCCAAACTAAGCAGAGCTTGTACTATGGGTACTAGACAATGGATATAATACTTATATACTTTTTTTTTGTAAATATATACTTATAATACATAAGCAACACCCAGACAAACACAAACACTTAATTTCATCACAATAAATGTATTAAATAATGTAAATAATAATAAGAAAAGCTTTTACTAGACAATGGACATAATACTTGTCGACTTTTTTTTTTGTAAATATACACTTATCTAAACATCTTATAAAATTGAAGAGTCTGTAATTTCAGAAAGAAAGAAGGCCTAAAAAGAGCTCTCTAGTCTCTACCATACACAGTAGGCGGCGGTTCAGCTCTGCCCCTGGCGCTGCTGATGTCCATGGGCGGTGGTTACCACTTACCATCAGGTGGGCCACCTGCTCATCTGCCACTGTATGCAATAAAAAATATATATATTAACAGCTTTTTTAAAGTAAGTATACAGAAGATTTTCTACAAAATGTTTCATTTTACCAACCGATCACATTGTCATCATGTACAAAGAAAATCAATGAATCATCAAGTTTTGGAAACCCTGTATGTAGAGGTATATTTAATAAGTATCTTCTGACAAAATCTCTGCTCTCCTTAAACTTCACTTCAAATCATCGTAAAATCCAAAATGAAATTTCAGAGATAATAATTTCCGTACAAAACGGTCTCCCCTTAACACATACCTCGAAATAGCAGCGTTTGATCGCCAACAGGCGCTGCGCACGCGTCGATCGCTTACGTAGCGATCGATTGATTTATACACACATCACTCGTCACAAATATAACGTAACCGCCACTTTTGCACCGATCTAAAAGACACCTTAACATCTGAATATAAAGTCTCAAATTGAGATTTATAGTGTTTATTCCAGAACTAGGTATAAATTCACGGTTCTTCTTTATGGGAGTTGGTAGGATTGTGAAATGGCGACCTGGCCACGTGCCACAGGAGTCCAGACGCTTTGCGTAATGTGATTTATTTAAAATTTTGGGGTCGCGCAACGGGATTTCCAGATCATCTCTTTGTGTTTTGAGCTAAAATATAGGTGATCTAATAATACCAATTGAAAAGAATATATTGAGATGGTACATATATGTATACTAGCTTATGCCCGCAACTTCGTCCGCGTAGAAGTCGAAAATGGTTCTAATAGGATTTTTAATAATTTTTTTCGTTATTAATTTTGATCAAACATAAATTAATATGTGAAAATGTTTGAATACTTATAAAATATACATTTTTTGGAACCGTACAACTAGTTAAACGTTTAAAAGTACCTATTTATATGGTCTAATTGAAATGAAAATATTTGAATTTGAATTTGAACCATCAACCAATAGATTCCTTTGTCCTCAAGACAGTTTCCTTTGTCCTCAAAAGATAATATTTCGTTACCTATTTACCAGAGTAAATATAGAGGCAGTCATCAGCATCATCATCTTTCTGCCCTTGTGCCAAGTTAAAGTAAAAATAGGTAGTATTTAACGTAAATCCAAAATGGCCAACACTAACAATTACAACGAATTTCCTTTCTACAGCAAAAAAGCAAAAGTAATTCTCATTTCTTACAAAACGCCAATTTTTAACAAGCTTTGCTTAGGACTGGTAGATCCAAGCCCTTGGCTTAAGAACCCACTGCACAATCCCAGCTAAAATCAACCTAAGACCTCAGAAATAAAGTACAGTTTCGCATACCGCAGATATCCGTCGAACTCGTCTCAAGAAAACGACGAAAATAAAGAAAAACGCGCATTATTTTTTGAAGGAATAAAGTTTAAATTTCAATAGTATATGTAAATTTTTCTTATATTTTTAAATAAGGCCTGTATTCGTTGTAGGAGAGCATATTATAAAGGAAACTCATTGTTTCGAGTGAGCCTAGTACAACGCAATGAATTTTATACTTTATTTTGTAATGGATAGGTTCTAAATTCTTCTGTCGAGTGGTATATCGATTACTGATGCTATATAGCTAGGGAGCTCACGACTCGATTCAAGTTTACTGGGTCATTCCACTCGCTAGCGTAAGTACAGGGGGTCTACTACGAAAAGCGTTTTTTTTTTTAGTAAATTGTAGATGTCGACGTGAGATTTTTAAAATCTTTAAACAAAGAAAAGTTGCCTACTTAGGACATGTCATAAGACATGAAAGATACGAGTTGATGCCACTTATTATGATGAGAAAAATCTCAGGCAAAAGACGTGTCGGTCGGAGGAAGAAGTCGTGGCTACGAAACATCAGAGAGTGGACGGGGATAGCGAGTGCTGCCGAACTGTTTCGCCTCGCTAGAGACAGGCATGAATATGCTAAATTGACTGCCAACCTTCGCTAGTCGGAGAGGCACTATGAGAGAGAGAGTAAATTGTATTCGATTCCCAGGTAGAGCCATTCTTGCATATTTCTTTTGCTTCCTCCACGTTCATACATCTTGTCATACACTCGCGCCGGTTGTGAGTATTACGCACCTGACCTTTTTGAACATGAAGCATCTTATCTTATCTTATCTTACGGGGACTGGTACAACCAGCAACACTTCGACCCAATGGGATCTTTTGTGTTGTCCCCATTACCGTATACTCCTTACTCTTTGAAGACGTGGTTTACGAAGGCGGCTAACCCACTGAGAGGAAGGAACCTAAAATCTTCCGGCTTCGGGTACCCGTTGCCGAGAAGACTCATCCGTTTCGTCGCCAGGACGTCACGGTCGCACAGGATGTGCTGCATAGTTTCCTTGAATTCACCACAGGCTCTGCAGTCATTATTCAAAGCTAGCTTCATTTTATGGAACATGTTATTAGTGGTGTAGTGCCCTGTAAGAGCTCCAATGACAGCTCGGGCTTTGTCCCTTCTGTTGCTCAGAACGAATTTTGAGACTCTTGTGGTGCTGCAGCCGGGGAAACGTCGTGAGTGTTCTAACCCAAGGCTGTTGTTCCACTCCTCTATGCGTTTCATATCGGCATAGTCCTGTAAGGCCTTTTTAATGGTGCATGTTGGTAGCCCCATGCATGGTTCTGGTCCAATCATTGCATTCGCTGATCCTGTTCTAGCTAACTCGTCAGCCTTCTCATTTCCTTCGATGCCTTGGTGAACACGAAGCATAATTATGATGCTTATTTTGACGCAATAATAGTAACACTGTGTTAGTCAACTATCTTTTTAGTATTTTTTTAAGCATTTTCCATGCTAAGATTACAAGTTATTTTTAATGAAGGAAATAATGAAGTGAAACATTCACAATAGATGTCGCTACGTCACCTTTAAGACGTAAATTAGAATGTGAAGGAAGATTTCGACTGGCGAGCGGGGCTCACGGTAGCTTAGTGGTCAAAGCGTCTGGTGTACCGAACCAGAAGACGCAGGTTCGTATCCTGGCCGCAAGACGATTTTTTCCTTCATTAAAAACTGTGTTAGCCGTTATTATAGTTTAATGGTTCTAACTGCAAAGCTAGAGAGAGGTCTTGGGTTCGATTGGTCGAGCAGTTTTATTAGATTTTTCTATAAAATTCTCAGTAGCAACCCCAAGTCACAGTAATATTGTACTGTGTCGGACTTACGATTTGTTATTGGCAATAGGCTCGCCCCCTTTACATGGGACCTAAACATACCGACGACTTTTGGGTTGGCACTTCTGCACCCTATTGGGCTTTCAGGCATGTTAAACAATACATGTAGGTACTAACAAAAGTGCTAAAACAATTTTTTCATGAATAAACGATTGCAACGTTGAGGTAACACCAATGTCACTATAGTATTGTTTCGAAAATAATGTGTTCATAATATCACAAAAGTTCTATTGGTACTTTAGGAGAAAATCGCTTAAGTACAGTCACGACCATAAACATGTATAGCACTTACATAAATATTTACTTATTCGTACATGGGGGCTAGACAAGTTGCATTTTGACATTCGAATCGACAAACAAAATGTATGGAAATGATACAAGATTTCGACAAATCGGGCTGTCACTAATGTCATTTACATACATTTTGTTTGTCGATTCGAATGTCAAAATGCAACTTGTCTAGCCCCCCTGATTTTTTTTAAAGACGTTACGAAGCTACGCCGTTCAATTTTCGTAGTAGGCCCCCAAGCGCTGAACGATTATACTTATGCTTTTAGAGGACAATTCGTTTTAACTGTCACATCATACTGTCTAATTAGGTACGCCAAGAGATTCCAAAGTTTTTTAAATACATATTTTTACCCGACGACATGGCAAAAAGCCGAAGGAAGGGTTTTATATTAGGGAGTCTATGTATCTTCCTATTTACGTATGTTCCACTACAGCGCCTAAAGTACTCATCTGATTTTTATTAATATGCCAATAGATAGGCTCCGCTATTACATGGAACCTAAACATATCGTTAAACTGTAGGTGCACAAATGTACACCTCTGCCTAATCCTTCGGGGATTAGAGGCGTGTTGGTTAATTATTTTTCTTATCTGCTCTTTATTTTTCTGGTATCCCAGAGGGGCTCGTAGGCAAGTAATATTTTCGCTGATCAGTCGAAAACCGCGCTTGCATGGGTGACTAGCATATACCTTCTTGCCTAGGGGAACACGAGAAGCTGTCTTTCCCGGTGAATCGTGTCAGTTCGAAGTCCAAAAAACCAGATAGAATGCCTTTACAATATCGGTTTTATCCAGAAATTGCGTAAAGTCTAATTCGGCGTTTCATCTACACTAGGAAAGATTTGATTGTTTGTTTGTATTGAATAGGCTCTGAAACTACTGGACCGATTTGAAAAATTCTTTCCGTGTTAGATAGCCCATTTATTGGGGAAGGCTATAGGCGATATACTGTCACGCTACGACTAATAGGAGTGGAGTAGCAATGAAAAATTTCGCAAAAAAACGGGGGAAAAAAGTTATCAAGACCACGCGGGCGAAGCTGCTGGCGGGAAGCTAGTGTAAAAAAAAGATATTCAGTCGCATTTCATTAGAATAGTAGCCGAACCCAATATATAATTAACGAAATGAGACCCTACGTATGTTCCCCCATATGTAATTTACTTTCCAAGATACGCAGGAATCATGTGCTAAGAATGACATCCCATCTATAAACACACCGCAGCCTGCGCAGCTTAACCTCGCTTAAACTAGACATACTTAGACATAATTATCTGCCTCACAGAAACAGCGAAAGGGATTTTGTAAAGAGCAGAGATTAGATATTAAACTTACTTAATATGATAAATGCGAAAGTAACTCTGTCTGTCTGTCTGTCGCGGTTTCACGCCAAAACTACTGAACCAGATAGTCTAGACCCTGAGAAAGGACATAAGCTACTTTTTAATTCGAAAAAAGGGCTGTAAGGTGTTGTAATAGGGGACGAAAGTTATAAGAACAGCAAGCAAGCAGAAGCAGACCACACGGGGGAAAAGCTAGTTAATCATATAACCTATCACGACTTAAAATCAACACCAGACAAGTTGCAATCTTATGTTAAGCAGTGCTTACTACTTTGCCATTTAACTAAACCATTTGACGACGTCTGTGGTCTAGTGGTTACCGGACTGCTGATCACGAGGTCGTGGGTTCGATTCCCACAGGACACAAATATTTATGTGATGAATATAAGTATCTGTGTTTGTCTGGGTGTTTCCTATGTATAATAAGTATGTATTTACAAAAAAAAATGTACCTATATCACAATCTATAGTTACTTATCTATAAAAGAAGAAATTGAGACACTGATTCATTGACTTAACGATCAACACACAGAAATCGCTGTCTAGCATGAAATTTTGCACAAATTTTACTTAGGTGTATACTAAGAAAAGATTTTGGGAAATTCCCTCGGTCTAGGGAAAACTGTATAAACAAAACTTACAGTTTTATCGTCCTTATAAATATAGTAGTTAAGTACCTATCTACATCTACATCTGTGTAGATGTAGATGTAGATACTTCTACACTAATATTATAAAGAGGAAAGATTTGTATTTTTGTATGTAACGAATAAACTCAAAAAGTACTGAACCGATTTGAAAAATTCTTTCCATGTTATATAGCCCATTTATCGGGGAAGGCTATAGGCTATATATCATCACGCTACGACTAATAGGAGCGGAGTAGTAATGAAAAATGTTGCAAAAATGGGGGAAAAAATTATAAGACCACGCGGGCGAAGCCGCTGGCGGGAAGCTAGTATATTATATTAGCCGTCATTTCGTCATTCAATTAATTTGTGGACATTATTATCCTTTCAAATCAAATCAAATCATTTATTTGCTTACTCGGTGTACAGACAGGTCTTATTACTCAATTGGTGCTGAGAACTTAGCGGCCTTTTGCAGGCGTTGCAAATTTCTCACGCAGTCTTTTTTTCGTTGGTCTTCCTTAGTTACAACAATTTAGTTAAAACACAATAATATTGTGTGCATCTCGGAAATCAGCTCTGTAATTGGAGGACATGATTTTTAGAAGTGACTTCAAAAGGTCTATCTGCAAAAATAATTATCATTTTGTCTTTAGCATTCTAATGTGTAAGCGTTATTAACTTGGACAATACATCTTTAAGTAGATAAGTACAGAAAGGTAAATTACCATATCGCCTAACAGAATTTAACACCATAAAGCGATAAAAATGCACTTTCACTAACAACTTCCATTTAACAAATAAAAAAAAACTCAACTATTGTTTTAATTTTCGACACTAAAACGCCGGATACTACAGAAGGTTTAAATTAATAGAGCGCGCACAATAGCCAGGCCGGCGGGGTCACTGACCCGGTCAAGGGGTCACATGGGTGGCCAACCGCCATTGTTTCATGGGACTTTTTATATCAACGCTTCTTTGTGGTGATTTATGAATGGCCAAGTAGGTAGCGCAAAATATTTTGCTAGTATTAATGTAAAGTTTACATGACCTAAGTTTATGCCAAGTTATTGTATTTTAATAATGACGCCTGTATTTTCCGAAGAGTTAGGCAAACGTACTAATCGTAAATATCACTACTACATTGTGACACTCACATAACATATTGTTATATACTAAAATAACTATGTCTGGTCGGCGTTTCTTCTCAGAGGTCGTCAATTTGGATATGCCGACGACATCTAGCACAAAACCGTAAAACATTGACTTGAATCTTTTTGCAGAAATATCATTTCATTTCATTTTATAACCTGTACCCACAGTACGGTTGTTTAGTTCCCGTGTAATAGGGGGCCTATTCCTATTGACTGGGCACAAAGTTAAACTCATGAAAATGTCATAGAAAAACCCCAATAACACTTTGCTCGCCCTGGAAATCGAACCGAATAACTCGAGCAGTCGAATTTACGACCACTAGGCTATCGAGACAGCTCGTTGCATAGTTAGAATGTTATAACGATGACTAATCGACTACCGATTCCATAGACCACAGTAGAATGTATATGTACCCATACATACAAGGTGGAAGGGACATCGACGCACAAACGTCGTGACAAGGTTTCATTCAAGGTTAAAATAAAATGACCTAGGTCATTCATGTAGAAAATGATCGGTTATTTCAAATTTTGATATTTTTGAGCACGCAGTGTATTGCTAAAAACGCGATTATAACGCTCTGAAATAAATGAAATAATGATTTTTATATTATAAATCTAATTTGGGTAGATAGAAATAATGTTTTTTTACACGTTCAAGTAAAAAAAACTGCAGAAACAATTGAAAAATTGATGAAAACAGTTACGGAAAATTCTAATCCAGAATCATGTAAGTACTGAATAGGTATTCGGATGTGCGTCGATGTCCCATCCACCTTGTATTTATGACGCCAACTGTATCTACAAACAACTAAAAACAATATTGTGATGACTTAGTATGCACTTCGCCTACTATCATATAACTGTATGGGTGTTATGTGACCAGTTTAATCATAAACATCACATACTTTACGACCATGGTGGTCCTATAAGGTATAATAGTTTACGATTGAATTGCTTAAAATAGAACTCCAAATGAACATTATTCAACCAGATTGCCAAACGCCTTTTCGACGCTTCCCGGGACCCAAAGGCTGGCCTTTATTTTGGTCAGAGAATCAGGATTGCCATACAACGTGGCAATGCAGCCAGCCTTCTGGGTACCCTTCCAGCTGATAGCGATGCGGAGGAGTTTATTGATGCCTTATTGTAAATAGTTATTTTATTTTACTTATATTTAGGAACAGATTTGTAATTTAGTAGATTTATTGTCCTAATTACATTGTAATATTATAGTTGTATTTCTTAACAGTCGCATTTTGACATTCGAATCGACAAACGAATAGAAACAAAATGTATGGAAATGACACTAGCTTTCGACAAATCGGGCTGTCACTAATGTCATTTCCATACTTTTTGATTCTATTCCTTTGTCAATTTGACTGTCAAAATGCAATTTGTCTATAGGCCTAGGGAACTTAATAGAAAGTTGTGAAACAGGCCTTTCATCTTGCTATCAATCAACAGCTGTTACATTGCTATCAACTATCGTAATTTATGATGGGTAAATATAACCATGAGTGGGAAACAAGTGATATATTCCTTGCTGATCGCGCCAACGAGAATAACAGTCATAAACCGGCTACCATTAGTTTATAACAGCTCATTCTGATAAATTTTATACATTTTCCATTTTAACTCATCATGCAAATCATATTGCGCTACCGCGGAAATCTCTTACTGCCCGCAAATAAATTATTTATATCCACTTGATTTCCAATATACTTCGGGATGTCGGTCGATCCCCATCATGATTTTATATTTAAAATCGGACCAGTTGCCAAAACCTTTTGTTAATTTTGGCGTGGTTTACGATCGCCAGTAAACTCCGCCATGTTGACGTCGCTTTATCGCAAAATGGCGGTTGATGTCAAAAAGGGCGCGAAAACGAAGAAAATGGCGACCCGCAGTCGTTATTTTTTAATAGTCTGTTTGTTGGCTATTAATTTTGTGGGAACTCTTGATGAAATGGTCTACGTTTGTGGTTCCGTAATGTAATTAGGTAAAGTGGAATAGTTGATGTGCAGAATTAGAATGAACCTTAAATAATGTGATGTAGGTAATAATATTATTTAACTCATTATATATTTTCTAATCTAACATGTTTAAAAAATGTTAGGAAAAAAAATACACACCCCTTTTTTGGTTAGGTGCAAAAATAATCTTCAATCTCTTGAATCGTATCGTTTTATAAACTAATTAATATGTAGATGAGTGTATGCGATTCAACGAAGTAATTTCAGGTACAAACAAAAGGCGGAAGGGTGTTTAGCGCGATCTTAAAGAATTTACATACAAATTTCAAATTCTTGGAAACTCTAATTAAGTGCTTCCCTAACTTTTCGCACCTTTGCGCATCACCCTAAACACGGTTGGGTACGCATCATTTAAAAACAATAGGTACCTACTTTTATAATACATTTTTTATAATCTCCATCGTCTTTCTAGCCTTTTGTCAACCGTTTTGAGATCGGCTTCCAGTTAAGAATCGTCACCCATCCATAGACTCTTCTTTAAGTCCTTAAAGGTGCAGGTGTACGGACTCTAGGCGATCTAGCAAATGGAGCATTGTTTTGATCTGGGGCACCACACTCGCACTGGGTGACGAAAGAATCCATAATACCGAGATTTTAGCTAAAGTGATGAATTGAATTTACTGCAGTAGTTTCTCTTGACCTACTCCTTACTGACATTTAACACGGTCATTAATTTACAGTGTATTATGCTAAAATTAATACCAAACCGTGCCCTTTCGATATCACAAAGAACTTCTTCCCCAATGACCTTCAAATTGCCAAATGTCGTCGCAAATACCGAAGCCTCTCCCCATAGGATCATTAAAAAGAAATCCATCGATGTTATCGCTGTCTAAATAGCTCCAAAATGTCAGAAATAAGGTCGGGAATCTGAAATGCCAGTGCAAATGCTAGGTCGCGACATTTTCGACCATGATCCAATCGCTGTACGGTTGGGTAGGCACCCCAACTTGGTGCTGATTCTTTGCCTTTGAAATATACGGGATTGTTATGTTAGGGGCTGGTATGCCAGACGTAGGCCTGTCTTAGAGAAGGAATACAGGCTTAATTTGACTATAGATAAACATGATAATTTGACTATAGATAGATAAACATGATGTTTAATTGTAAACCTATGGTTCCCTTTTTGCGAAAATCCTTGAGAGACTTATTCATTTGTTAATCATTTGTTGTATTTTTAATTTTTATTATAATTATAAATAAACAAAAATATTTAAAAGCATATTTATGGTACATTTTCATAAAATAAAATGAACTTGACTTTGTCCGTGAATCTTAGCCGTAGAGTGTCTCATCGGTCACGGCGGTAGTGTTCCAAGTGCATCACAAGTCACAATGGCACCTAGAAGTCTTGATATATAGTGACTGCATTGCCAATCAAAATTCAAACCAATTAGTTCGCGAATGGTCGTTGTTAACGTCCGCCATGTTGATTTTATAAGTCAGTGCGCACACCCGGCGCAGGCGACGTTCCAAGACCAAGTGAAGTCTGAACTAGGTGACAAGTACATTGGCTTTGACAACTAGCCAACGGTTTGACGTTTGACATCTCGCAACACGTCTAGTTGCATTCAGTGCCACCAGGTGGCGCTGAACTCTCTAATGATCAATTTAGCTCCCGTATAAATGCATTCTCCGATATATATCTCATGAAATTACCGGGCAAATGACACTTAACAACTTACTGATGTCTCAAGTTCTCAAGGCGACAACGGGTGATGTCTTCAGTGTTGTTCGCGTACCCGCTACCACATTCATCCCGTATGTTTCCACAAACACTGCCTATTGTTTTTCACCGTTATTTATTACGAAGTTTAGCATAATACCGAGTTTATTAGGGGCCGACCCGAAAGGGGACGAGCGTTTTGTTTTTAGCAAAACACTCGTGAATCATTTGCAAGAAGAATTAAATCATAAAGTTGTATTTTGAAAGATTTTTTATAAATGCATTTTAAGAACTTGCCCAAAGTGCAGGCGAATATGTATGAAAGATTCAGAATCCATGATTTATTTCTGGTGGAGCTGGGACAGACTAGTTACTACTAGCTGTAACTACGCTGATCAACCGATCTGCAAGGTTAAGCTACACTTGCCGCAGTCAGTCTGTAGATGGGTGATGCCTCGGAGAGCACGTAAAGCCGTCGGTCCTACGAACACCTATGACAATCGTTACTGGTAGTCAGAAACCTAAAAAGTCTGACAACCAGTCTCCTTAGAATATCGGTGCTGCCTAGAAATTAGGTTGCGGAGGCCTGATGGCAGTTGCTCCGTGTAAAATACTGATATTCAGCCGCATCCTGGTTAGACTGGAAGCCGACCCCAACATGGTTGGGAGAAGGCTAGGAGGAAGAAGACGGACAAAACCTCAGCTCTTTGTTTTATGCAGAGGTGTACTATTATAATGTACAATTGTACACCCACAGTTCGGCAGTATGTCCAGGGTTCCATGTAACAGTAGGGCGAGCCTATTGCCATCAACCGGGAACAAATACAGACTCCGAGCTGCTAATGAGAATTTAAAAAAAAAACCCAACAACACATTGCTCCACTCGGGAATCAAACCCAGGAACCCTAGCGTAGCAATCACGCTTGAAACCACTAGACTAACGAGGCGGGCAATTCAGTGAATCAAGTCTGTCAGTTTTTTCGAAATAGATTTGCCATCGACACGAAGTTCAAATTTTTTGCCACAAATCTTCTCTCGTAGGGGTATTGGGAAAGCTATATAAATGTATCCACAGATTAACGATTCAACACCCAACAAATGGTTGGGGAACTAATTTCCATACATTACTCCGAATATTAGCATAATATCCAACTTTTATGTGCATAACAAAAATGTATGAATAAAACAAAATATTTTTTTCTTTGTTCTTAAAGATATGTGGTTGCGAAATTATGTCAATAATATACGGTTGTTTTAAAAACTAGGTGAGGTTCATTGAACCCTGAAGGTGCAATAATTGACGTCATTCGACGGAAAGAAAGAAATATCGGTTTTCAACCGACTTCAAAAAATGTTTTAAAAAAATTTCGCTCTTTTTTTTGCATGTAACATTCGTCGTATTGATTTTGTTTATGTAAAATGTAGCCATTGTTACCGGAACCATAATAACGAATCGTTTGACACCTCATTCATCAAAATCAGATGAGTACTTTAGGTGCTGTAGTGGAACATACGTAACTGTAGGAAGATACATAGACTCCCTAATTTAAAACCCCTCCTTCGGCTTTTTGCCGTGTCGTCGGGTAAAAACCCTTCCTTCGGCTTTTTGCCGTGTCGTCGGGTAAAAAGGAGGAGATTCTCAATTCGACTGTATTTTATTGTTTTTTTTTTGTTAGAATAACATAACACATTGTATTCCCCAAAGGGGAAGACAGGCAGGCATTAGACAGAAGTGTACAGCCACGAGCAAAACATGTATACACTAACAAAAGTGCTAAAGCGATTTTTACATGAATGAACGGTTGCAACTTTTTGATAACACCAATGTCACTATAGTATTGGTTCGTAAATACTGTGTTCGTAATATCACAAAAGTTCTATTAGTACTTTAGGAGAAAATCGATTTAGCACTTTTGTTAATGTATACATGTTTTTGACTGTACATTTTACATACATTCTTAGTTCGCTGGTATGTTAAGGTGTCACGTCATATGGGGCGAGCCTATTCCCAACCGAGCACAAAAAATCAAACCCCGAGCTGCTAGTAAGAATTTTATAGAAAAACTCAATAACATTTTGTTTGACGGGTGTCGAATTCAAAGCATTTTTTCAACAGCATTTTTTCAGCAACTCCCCACATTATTGTATTTCCTATAACACTTATAACCAAGACGTACAATCAACAAAATATGCAAATATACAGGCAGAAAATTACATCTATGTTTTGACAAAGATTGCGAAATTATGTATTACGCAAAATGTGTTAAAACTCAGGTGCCTACATACAAAACTGTAAAACAGTTTTATTTTTATTTTTTGTATATTTACTTTGATTATTTTTCTTTAGCCGTTGCTGTCCCACTGCTGGGCAAAGTGTCCTCCCCGGGTCTTTCCATGTATCATTTTATCTTTGTGAAAACAAAATTGCCTGTATACTTACCTATCTCTTTTGTCAAGTGTACAGTCACGCGCAAAAACATGTATAAACTAACAAAAGTGCTAAATAAATTTATCCTAAAAGTACTAATAGAACTTTTGTGATATTACGAACCCAATGTGTATAAACCAATACTATAGTGACATTGGTGTTATCACAAAGTTGCAATCGTCCATTCATGAAAAAATCGCTTTAGCACTTTTGTTATTGTATACATGTTTTTGCTCCTGACTGTACAGTGTACATACATCATCTCCTATAGTATCACAGCGATTTTAATATAAACATGCGTTAGTCAGCCGCTGACTAACACACTATTTAATATTAAAACTATTTGCCTGTCTGTCAATCTGTTATCATGGGAGCCTGTCAGCATCTTAAGCACTTAATATTCTTGGAATTTTTGCTCGTAAACCAGCTAGCAACTATAATCTTGACGCCACGTAAAAGTCGTAATTTACGTCGAATTTAACGTAGCAATCAAATATTTTTAGGGTTCCGTACGTCAGAAAAGGAACCCTTTGCAGACTGGGTTCTAAACCTGGCTTTTCTACGAGATAAAAAAGTAGGTCCTAAACTAAAAGATTTTGTTGAGGATCGCGTGGAATAAAATATATGCGATTACAAACTTACATTGGCATGGTAGATTTTTCGACATATCGATATTTAGGAGATCATTTCGTCAACTACAAGGTTAAGTTTTTCTTAAAAATTTACTAAATATTTTCGTTACAGAAATGTTTGGAGGTATTATAGTTTATAAGCTTTAATAATATTAATAATTTTGGTGACAGTAGCTGTTTATACCAATTTTGAAAAAAAAGCTTCTCCAGATTTGACCCCCGTGATGGACGACTACAAGTTAAATACATGTCATCACATCTACAAGTTTGTACGGAATCCTTGATGCGTTTCAGACTCGCGCTTGTCCGGTTTTTTGTTTAACTGCTAAATAATCTTATCGGTCTAGTGAGAGCAAGGGTTCGATTCCCAGGTCGAGCAAAGTGTTATTGGGTAAGTTATTATTTATCGTAGTTATTGCTACACGCCTCGTGAGTCCTAAGCGCGACTCAAGGTCCGTATAAAGCCAGGGGGCTAGAATAAACAGCCCATGGTACACGTAGAACGGTCCAACTCTAGGACCAAGTGCTGAAAGCTAATCCACTCACAGAAGTGGGTTTCCATAATGATGATGATAGCAAGAAAAAAGAATCATAAAAAGAAAAATATTAGATTGTAATAAATATAAACGAAAGCTCAAGTCGTAGGCTGTCGTTTTAAATCACTCTAATCCAATATTTTTCTATCTCCGATTTTTACGGCCGGGTTAAAGTTAGCTCGTGCCAACTTCAACCCGGACAATAAGTTTGGCGAGAACTGTACATCATTAACTTTTTAAAAGGTTGTCTGTAAGAAATTTCTATTAGCGATAAGACCGCCAATTATTGTGCCTAATATTTTTTTTAGTTTATCTAACATACCATCACGCCTGTATTCCCTGAAGGGGTAGGCAGAGGCATAGTAATGTACACCCACATTTCGCCGGTATGTTTAGATCCCATGTAATAGGGGGCGAGCCTATTTTATCAACCGGGCACCAATCCAGACTCCGAGCTGCTACTGGGAATTTCCCGGAAAAACCCATCAACACCCGGGATTCGAACCCAAGACCTCTAGCGTAGCAGTTACGCTTTGGACCACTACACCAACGAGGCAGTTAGTTTATTTGTGTCCTTTTAACCCATTTCTAAGTTTGTCTTTTTTGTTAATTATTTCTGACATCGGTCCCTATGATACAGTTTATACTAGTTTAGAGGTCAGGAATTCACAATTATTGTAAACGCTTATTTATGTCAATAAATATTTTTTATTTTAATACTACGTGGAAGGGACATCGACGCACAAACGTCGTGACAAGGTTTTACTCAAGATCAAAAGTAAAATGAACTTGGTCATTTATGTAGAAAATTATCGGTTATTACAGATATTGTCATTTTTGAGCGCGCAGTGTATTGCTAAAAACGCGATTATAACGCTCCACGGTGAATGTTATCGCGCGCGCGATCCGAAATAAATGAAATAATGATTTTTTAATTATAAATCTAATTTGTGTAGATAGAAATAATTTTTTTTACACGTTCAAGTTAAAAAACTGTGAAAAAAATGAAAAATTGTTGAAAAAAGTTAAGGAAAATTTCAACGCACAACGTACTGAACTCATGGTATTCGTATGTGCGTCGATGTCCCTTCCACCTTGTATAATTTATGTTGGCCTACAATAAAGAATTATGCTATCTATCTAAAATTTATACTGTGAACCATCTTCGCAAAATATCTCTCCTGTTCAGAATGCAGACTGTACGCGCTACAGGTAGGCACGTCTCGCACTTGGCCGTTTTTATTTTTACCTCGAGTACAGGCCATGTGTTGTGTACACCGTGCTACATCAAAGAACAAAAGAATTAGCCTCATGAAGAAGGTAAAAATAAAACGCTAACACACAGCGTGTTGCTTTTGTGAGACTCAAAGCCGTGATGTTAACATTTTTTTGAGTTAAATGAGTTAAGAAAGAAGATATTGCAATTATGTACCAGTAACTAACCTAACCTAAATAAAAAATTTAGAGAACCCCCGACACGAAATGTAATATTCCATTTTGTGGTGGCGGCCATCTTGGATTTCAAATTTATCATATTGTATAGTATTCTACTAGTTAAGCCCTTTCATTTGATACCCATATTGAGGGAGTTGTGAAAAAATATGTAATCCGCTATTTTGTAGCGGCGGCCATCTTGGACCGATTTTCATCAAACATAGCTAAGAACACTCCCGACTAATTCACCTTTCAAATAAAAAAAACCAAAATCAAAATCGGTCCATCCGTTCGGGAGCTACGTTGCCTCAGGCAGACAGACACACACACAGACACGTCAAACTTATAATACCCCGTCGTTTTTGCGTCGGGGGTTAAAAAATGAAATTGAAACCTGTGCGAACCCGGGGCGGGTTACTAGCAAATATTATAAATATGAAAGTTTGTTTAGATGTTTGGGTCTACTTCACGCTGCAACGGCTGCACGGATTTGGTTGAAATGTTGTGTAGAGATAGCTTATACCCTGTATTAACGCATAGAGCATATATTTATATCCTGGTCGCAGTTACGCGAGTACAAAAGCCAAAATTTACGCGGGCGGGGTCACAGTCACATACTAGTGAAAAATATTATTAGAAAATAAATGAAAACATAGATCTTGCTAGATAACCCCCCAAAAAACTCCTTTATTGATTTGTCATGAAAAAAAAAATAGTTTTCGTAAGAAAAAAAATCGAACCTTAATTCGGAATTGGGTATTGTTGCATGAACGTGTACGTTGTAAAGGCCAATTGAAGGAGAAGGGTTAAGAAGGGTTGGGTCCAAAGGGTCGGGCATACATGTCGATGGGTTAACGATCTGTTACTGCACAGAATGCGAATACGTGATAATACAGTATACCAGCTTAAATTTATTCGTTCTTATTACAAAAGATGGTCTAAGTTAAACCAGGACTAAAACTATATCCATTACTTTCTAACGCAGTAGACAATGACAAAAAGGGATGGGCTCTTTTAAAACCGGGGTATTTTTCTTAAAATCTCTTCCTGTAATAACAGGGATTGAGTAGGTCTAACAAATGGTTCGTATAAAAAATTCAGCATAAAAGTGTAAAATAAAAAAATATAACATTCGATTAGGTTAGGCAGTGACGTACACTAATGTTCGGTATATTTGTAATGAGTCCCATGTAATAGGAGCGAACCTATTACCATCAACCGAGCACAACTCCCAACTCCTAGTTGCTATAATACTATTATTATGAATAGCTTTCTGGCAGCGGCTTCACCCGCGTGTTCTGATAGGTTTTTTCCCCCGTTTTTGCAACATTTTTCATTGCTACTTCGCTCCTATTAGTCGTAGCGTTATGGTATATAGCCTATAGCCTTTCCCGATAAATGGGCTATCTAACACTAAAAGATTTTTTCAAATCGGTCTAGTAGTTTCGGAGCCTATGCAATACAAACAATCAAATTTTTCCTATTTGTAATATTAGTATAGAAAACATACCGGTGAACTATTAGGTGTACATACGTACACCTCTGCCTAACCCGTCGGGGAATACTGGCGTGATAGTATATTATTATTATATTATTATTAATAAATAAATAAATATCTTGGGGCTTTTTTACACAGCACCATCTAGTCCCAAACTTAGCAGAGCTTATACTATGGGTACTAGACAATGGATATAATACTTATACATATACATTTTTTTTGTAAATACATACTATTAATACATAAGAAACACCCAGACAAACACAAATACTTGTATTCATCACATCAATATTTGTGTCCTGTGGCAATCGAACCCACGACCTCGTTATCAGCAGTCCGGTACTCGAACCACTAGACCAAACCTTTTTATATATCCTCTTTTTTCCTCAGTACTGGGCTAAGCCCCCATTAACTCAGTCCAGAATAATTAAATACTTAGTACCTAGCCTGTTTCACAACCTCTGATTAGACACTATCTGCCAAATAAATTCGGAATTAGAACAAAATTTTTATTAAATTATCTGCCAGATAAATTAACAGGAACTTACTAAACGGAAACAGACCGCTAAACTTCAAAAACCATACAGTAAAAAAAAAACACCATACTGTGTAGATCGGGCCCCAATAAAGTGTTAGCTGCGCGGACGCACCGAAATCGTTCATCGAACTCGGGACATCTGTTTCTTTGTGCGCATGCCCGACACACTGTCTCGAGTGGAGTTCCTTTCTTTTAAAACTATCGCGCCTATACTCGCCAAAGGGATAGGCAGAGGTGACCTTATGTACAGTTTTACACAGTTCGCATGTATTAGGGGCGAGCCTATTGCCATTAACCGGGTTCTAACTCCAACCTGCTACTGAGAACTTCATAGAAAACCCAACACTTTGCTTGACTTCTAAGACCATTATATACAAATTAAACTTATGATATCTTGAGGATAAATTGATTGATAGGAACGAACACTTATCAACAAATACCAATATTTGTTGATAAGTGTTCGTATAGAAACTGGGATCGATGTCTAAACGTACTCTCCGGGGCACGGAGGGTCTCGAAATGACAATTATGGAAATATAAAAGCGCAATAAAGAATTCAAGATATCTAGATACTTAAGCTAATATTCAGAGACGATGCTCAGCGTAAAGTAACGCTTCGGTATGTCAAATTTGTATTACAATTTGACATACGGGAGCGTAAGTTCATGCTGAGTCTCTTCTCTGAATCTCAGCCTTAGTACCTAGACATTTTTCCAACAGATTTCTAGGAGGTATTCCTAGAGTGGTAAACGATATTGATGCAGGTAATGTCCGTGAGACAGATATAAAAAAAAATAAGAAGGTATGTACTGTCTATTTTTCTGAAAAACATATTAATACAAGAAAGCTATAGCGGTCGAGTTAGTCTCATTAAATTCCTCTCACCCAATTAGAAAGAATAAAAGAATAGACTAACAACAAAATCAAAGGATTCCTTATTTTAACATTCACACTAAACTATTATCTAACGGAAGGGACAGATTAACACTTCTTAATTAAAAAAAATACAAGACCCACCCTGTATACGGGGGCCCCCAATAAAGCTGCGCCCGCGCCGGCGCGCCGAAACCGTTCATCGAACCCGGGACATCTGTTTCCTCGCACGCGCCACGCACTGACTTGCTCATTCATCGTAACGTTTTTGTTTTTTTAAATATCCTCCTCTTTAACATTCAAGCTGAGTTGGGGGGGCCGGCTGAGAAAGTGCCTTAGTATTAGTCTTTTGAATTGAATAACAGCTGTTGGGCTTAGGTCTTTATTTCTTTTTATCCATATTAAAAATGTTAAAGTAACTCTGTCTGTCTGCTACGCTTTTACGTCTAAACCGCTGAACAGATTCCAATAAAATTTTGTAAAGAGGTAGATTGTATTCTGAGGAAAGACACTGCTAAAATTTTGTCTCAAATAATCTTTTACCAATCTTTTGCACCCAGGGATGCACTCGCATCCCAATTAACCAGGGATTAGTAGTTTATATTTCTAAGTAAGCTTAAATAAATGTGATTTTATTTAAGCTTATTTATTTTATTTTAATTCGTTTATGAATACTGAAGTAATTGTTGAAGAAGAGAACTTTTGATACATCATAATTTAATTATTCAAATCTATTATAGATTTTTTCAAATCCAACTGGTATAAGCCCCACAAATTGCTACTACACCTGGCCGCCATTTTGGTGACGTCAAAATGACGTAACCGCACTCAGTACCGTTAGCACCACTGGCCGGTGTGTACGGCGGATGACGTCACGTCATTAGACAAGATTCCACTCCATTAGCAATTTGCGGGACTTATTTAGTTCCAGAGATTAGCGCTATTCAAACAAAGTAAACTCTTCATATTTATTACGTAAAAAAAAAAAAAAGTACCTATAGATTTTTCCCATACATTTCAAGCCCAGCAGCACAATTTTTTCAATGAAATATAATGGAAGACAGTCTTAAATTATGTTTTATCTCAAAAAACATTACTAAAAGCATCTCATGGCATTGTCATATCTATAAACGAGGCACTACCATAAAGTACGAACGATTAATATTTAAAACAGTTGACAAAATGCAAATGGCGGCGAGTTAGGGACCGGCGCCATCTTTGTATCACGTCACTTCTGTTAGTTTACCTTCAATCCTGGGTTCTCTTGTTATTTAAGATAATTAAATGTATGAAAGGGTAAATCAAAAGATGGTGGTCCCCCATGATGTGGACCCCCACAACCATAGACTGGATGTAGATATACTTTTTGTTTTGGAACTTCCATGGGACTAGGTTATGCTAGGCCCGCTGACTACTACTAACGATTGTCATAGATTTTCGTATGACAACCGGGACCGAAGGCTTTACGTGCTCTCTAGACAAGAAGGTCTCGGTGTGTTATAGTCTGCGTGGAACTAGTTGGCCGCGCCTTAGGTATGTGAGCGGTGGGACGGACGAGTGGGGGCGCTTGTTTTCGTTCACAGTAACCCGCCACCTCACCCCCGTCCCTACCTAAGGCACGGCCAACTAGTTCCGCACGGTCTATAATAATGGGCACCCATTCACAGGACTGACCGCGACAAGCGTAGCTAAACCTTACAGATCGGTGCCTTAAGACACGAGCTCCTTCCTCAACGATACCAACCAGACAAAATCATCAGCAGATTTCTCTCATCCTCCTAGCGTTTTTCCCAATCTATTGGGGTCGGCTTCCAGTCTAACCAGATGCGGCTGAATATCAGTATTTTACACGAAGCGACTGCCATCAGACCTCCGCAACCCAATTTCTGGGCAATACCGATATCGAAGGATAGATTGGTTGTCAGACTTTTTGGGCTTCTGACTTCCATTAACGATTGTCATAGGTGTTCGTATGACAACCGGGACCGACGGCTTTACGTGCTCTCCGAGTCACGGAGGGGTCTTGATATGTTAAGAATGGTCACCCATCCACAGACTGACCTCGGCAAACGCAGCTTAACCTTGCAGATCGGTTGATCAGCGTTGCTATAACTAAGCCACGAGCCCCTCCAGAGTTCAATCCCCATAATAAATGAATTACTAAACAGACACTGTACCCATTTTATTATTAGATGATGATAAATGAATAATTCAGTCTTCATTCCACGTAGTTTCACAGTTAAAGGCGTTTGCGCGCGGACAAAAGTTACGGATTCGGACGAAATGATTTTTCCAGGGATTTTCCGGTACGCAAATTATACGTCCAATTTGGGATTAAGATTTATAGGGATTAAATTTTGCTGGATGAAAGGTATTGTATTTTTGTTTTTTGCCGTTAACTGGGCACAAATCATACTCAGAATTTAACAGAAAGACTCGATAACGCCACTCGACTTGGGAATCGAAACCAAGACCTTAAATGTAGCAGTTGCGATTACAATCACTAGGCTATCGAGGCAATTAGAGTCGCAGACAATCTATATACCCGTTTACAAAGTATGTGACTATGTAAACTGTATTTGCCTACCTACAGTACCTACCTCGCCCATACCTCGCTCGCTCGTAGAACTGGATGGCCGCTGGGCAGAAAGGTTCTCGAGTGGAGACCACGCAGCGTACAACTGCCTTTACCGATATGAACAAATGACCTGGTAAAGGTCGCTGGGAGTCGTTGGATGCAGGCAGCATAGGACCAGTCCCTGTGGAAGTCAATGGGGGAGGCCTTTGTTCAGCAGTGGACATCTTTTGGCTGATATGATGATGATTATGTCCTACCTCCCTACCCTGTAATCTGATCTTACCTAAAACACAATTATTATTATGAACATCCATCAACTTCCTAGCCTTTTCCCAACCATGTTGGGGTCGGCTTCCAGTCTAAATAGATGCGGCTGAATATCAGTATTATACACGGAGCGACTGCCATCAGACCTCCGCAACACAATTTCTAGGCAATACAGATATTCCAAGGGAAGACTTTTTAGGCTTTTTAGGCTTCTGACTACCACTAACGATTGTCATAGGTGTTCGTATGACAACCGGGACCGACGGCTTTACGTGCTCTCCGAGACACGGAGGGGTCTCGATGTGTTAAGAATGGTCACCCATCCACAGGCTGACCTCGGCAAGCGTAGCTTAACTTTGCAGATCGGTTGATCAGCGTTGCTATAACTTAGCCACGAGCCCCCCACACAATTATTATTATTTTAACAAACGAAATATATTTTATCTTTGCTGTCTACGCTATTTAGGTCACATAACATTATTAGTGCATGGCATAAGAAGCATTCGGTTCACGAAACAAACACAGAGAGCTATAGTCGGCTAATTACATTAGCACAAGATGTGTTGAACTTTGTAGCCACTGTAGAATGTCGACAGAAGTCCAATTCGAATCATCGAATCTGTCGGAAAGCGTGTTCCGAGTATTGTGAGTGCTCGTTCCTTCTGTCGGTTGCTTTGCCATCGGTTGGAGCTTTTAAGGTTCGGCCAGACATCAGCAACGCCTGCGGTGTTGCAACATTTTTCATTACTACTCCGCTGCTATTAGTCGTAGCGTGATGGTATAGGTATAGCCTATAGCCTTCCCCGATAAATGGGCTATGTAACACTGAAAGAATTATTTTTTGTTTCGGAGCCTATTATTGAATAGGTTTCGAAACAAACAAACAATGTAATCTTTCCTTTATAATATTAGTATAGAAATCCAGATCTAAGCGAACAGATAGGGGAAGCTTCTTAATTTTTATACTATGTAAAGGAAAGATTTTATCTGTCAATTAATTTAACAAAAACTTTACTAGGTAGTGAAACGGGTAATTTTTTTTAAAGCCTGTGGTAAATGGCTACTGGATTGCCCCAGTTACATAAAATAGCGTCAAATATATGTCTCCCATCGAGTTACCTACAGGGTATATATATGATAGTACTTAGATTGTTTTTCAAACACTAGGTAGCAATTTAGATAACATATTACTAGTTTTATAATGGTTCTGATAATCAATGTAACTATAAATTAAATCAATATTAATTATTGCATGACACTATTAATTTAGAAAAAGCTGTTTTATGTAAAACTTTGTAATATATTTTCATGTTTCAAGCAAATCAAAATGAGTAGATATCATTTTTTTAAACACATACCTATTTAAAAGAAACACCCGGACAAACAAACACTTGTGTTCGTTGCGTAATTATTTGTGTCCTGTGGGAATCAAATACACGACCTCGTGATCAGCAGTTCGGTACTCGATCCACTAGACCGCAGATGTCGTTAACTAAAGACACGGAGAGTCAGTTTTTTTTATATAACAAGGGTGGTAAACGGCTCGTGGCCAAGTTGTAACTACGCTGATCAACCGATCTCAAGGTTAAGCTACACTTGCCGCGGTCAGTCTGTGGATGGGTGACCATTCTTAACATATCGAGACCACTCCGTGCCTCGGAGAGCACATAAAGCCGTCGGTCCCGGTTGTCATACGAACACCTATGACAATCGTTAGTGGTAGTCAGAACCTTAAAAAGCCTGACAACCAGTCTTTCCTTTGAATATCGGTATCGCCTAGAAATTGGGTTGCGGAGGTCTGATGGCAGTCGCTCCATGTAAAATACTGATATTCAGCCGCATCCTGTTAGACTGGAAACCGACCCCAACATGGTTGGGAAAAGGCTAGGCTGATGTCCATGGGCGGTGGTTACCACTTACCATCAGGTGGGCCACCTGATCGTCTGCCACTGTAAGCAATAAAAAAAAAGGGTGGCAAACAAGCATGTTGGTGGCCCGCTTGATGGTGGACGGTTACCATAGCCTATGGACGTTTACAACACCGAAGCATCACTCACGCGTTGTCGACCCTGCAAAAACCTCTTTTGAAGAACCCCGGCTCAGCCCATTGCTGACCAGTAGAGGGGTAATCGGGAGACAAATAAGGGCTATATACCACCCTAGCTTGCAGCGGGTTTGGTAATCTTCATTGCTGAATCAGTTTAAGGACACTTTATCAACATAATTTACTCAATCATAAAAATTTCGTTCACTCTCTGAAAATAGGTCTGTGTCCCATCCATGGGACAATTATTTGATCGTACATTGGTAGCAACAACCGACTATGTTGACTTACTGTATCATGTATGCGCACGCGCACGCGCTGTGCACACGTGCGCCGCATCTGTGACGTGTAAACATTAGGACAGGGATCAGTAACATAGGCACGATTTCTTTGACCCGACTACCGAAGATAAGTACTTTTTTGATCGTTGATGGGTTTGCGCTTGACCACAATCTCACCTGATGATAAGTGTAGATGTGGTCTAAGATGGACCGCGCCTACCCAAAAGATGCCCATTCACTCTGGCCTTGAAAAGACCCATGTTGTAGGTGTCAGGGAACACAGTCGCCGGAAGAGAATTCCACAACTTCGCTGTGCGCACAAGGAATGATGAAGCGAAACGGTTAGTGCGGCAAGGTGGAATGTCTACGACATAGCGGTGGAGACCCTTCCGACGCCCAGTGGTTCGATGGAAGAATGGAGATGGTGGAACAAGATCATGGAGGTCCTGGCTGACTAATCTTTGGCCTCGCTCTACAGCCTAAACTGTGACAGTTTAAATATTGTAAAGTATTAATTTGTCTTAATTCGAATATCGGTATTGCCCAGAAATTGAATTGCGGAGGTCTGATTGCAGTCGCTCCGTGTAAAATACTGATATTCAGCCGCATCCTGGTTAGACTGGAAGCCGACGCCAACAAGGTTGGGGAAAGGCTAGGAAAAAAAATGACTTAATTTTAACAATAAGTAAATAATTATTCTGGGATATTTTACATGGTTGTGGGAATAATAACATGTATGTTATTTCAATATGACGCCCTTAAACAAAGTAGAGTTCAGAAGTAAGTCCAGAATAGAGCGGTTGGGTGTTTGTTTCAAATACTTAATAATTTATTTTTAAGTCTAGGTACCAGTATCTTGTCCGCTAGCCATACCATGTATAAAGAAACAACATAGATAAATCTGCTGTATACCAAATGAGCTATGGGCTTTTAAGGGCTATGGAGGAGTTGGCGGTACAATTTGCAGAGAAAAAAGTGTTTAAGGCGATTTTCACACTGCCCCGCATCATGCTGCATATTGCGTGTCGACGCACCTACGCGCGTTCCTGCGGGAGTGCAGATCTGCATCATCGTGCGGGTTTTTTGCGCACTCACGCGCATAGGTGCGTTTTGTAGATTCACGCACGGCGGCTCTCATTTATTTGCCGTTCTCTGTGGTCGTGCAGTACACACGTCACGCCCATTCAAAATCACGCGCGGCACTGCGGGATTCGGTGTGCCATACCTTGCGTCTCGCCCCGCACCTACGCGCGGGGGTGCATGTTTCTCCGCGTTTATGCGCGTGATCCGCATGAACGCGCGTGGATGCATTTTCTGTGTGTGCGTGTTTTCCATACAAACGGAGATACTTACAAGCAACGGAGGAACACGCATCCACGCGCTACGCTGCATCATGCGGGGCAGTGTGAGAATCGCCTAAATGAGGCAAAAAAACATATACTCAGGAATGCCTATTCATAAAGAAAAATAGCTTAGGTACACATTAAAACATAAAAAGATATTTATACAAAAACATATATAACAATTACCTACCTATATTTTTGTATTTTTTAAGCATTTTTCATGCTAATATTACAAGTTATTTTTAATGAAGGAAAAAATCTAGTACCTATCCATATTACAAGCTTTGCTTAGCTTGGGATTAGATGGTGCTTTGTAAAATGTCCACAGAATATCTATTTATTTTACGACGTCTGTGGTCTAGTGGTTCGAGTACCGGACTGCTGATCACGAGGTCGTGCGTTCGATTCTCACAAGACACAAACATTTGTGTGATGAACCCAGGTGTTTGTGTTTGTCTGGGTGTTTCTTATATATTATAAGAATATATTTACAAAAAAAGAAGTATTTAATAAGTATGTATTAAGTATTATATCCATTGTCTAGTATCCATAGTACAAGCTCTGCTTAGTTTGGGACTAGATGGTGCTGTGTAAAAAAATGTCCCAAGATATATATTAACAGATTCGTTATATGTTGCGCACCCCTGCCGCCGTCTGCCTGCTATGATAACATAAACAGAGCCAGTGATTGTGATCCTAAGGAGGTACCTTGGTACTCTAATAGGTATTTCCCTATAGAACGTCTAAGTTTAGCTATGTTTTGTATACAAAATAGGTAATTGATTCTAGGTCCGTCTATGATTCGTGTTTAGGAAACTAAACAAAATGGTTGTCGATGAAACGATGGTCAAATTGTAAACGTCGAAATTACTTATCACTTGGTTTTTAAAGTTATGGCCAAATATAATGTAGGTACAGGTTTCGAAGATTGGCGAGAACTATATCTGTTTTAGAGAACTGCCGACCAATCTGTTTTATAAGCAACTGAAAATATGGCTTATCGAAAACTGCTTTTATAATACACATGATACTGATTTCTGACACTTACGCGAATACTAGACATTGAAATACAACTACTTTTTACGGATTTTATCGCGTTATATTGATATTATTTTAATCCCGACGTTTCCGACCCTTTGCAGCGTCCATGGTCACGGGTGACTAAGGTGGTAGGCCTCACGGATTCGTGAGGCCTTTGAAATAAGTTGCTGATCTGAATTATTCTGAATAGCAGTCAAGCTTTCCGCCAGCGGCTTTGCCTGCGTGGTTTTATAATTTTTTTTCCAGTTTTTGCAACATTTTTCATTGCTACTCTGCTCCTATTAGTCGTAGCGCAATGATATTTAGCCTATAGCCCTCCCCGATAAATGAGCTATCTAACACTGAAAGAATTTTTCAAATCGGTCCAGTAACTTCAGAGCCTATTCAATACAAACAAACAATAGAAACTTTCCTCTTTATAATATTAGTATAGAAGTATAGATGTATAACAATAAGCTACTAAACCATGTGTATTTAGCACCTATATTTACTAAGAGATACACAAAGCAGGCACAACTAGATCCAGTAAAACATAAAAATGAAGGGAATTGCCACAATAAAATACAAATAATTACAACATTAAATAAAACGAGCAAAGAGGCGGCACCACAAAGAGATAATAACGTGATTGTACACAACACTAACAGCTACATGTCGCAGGTTAAACTGAAATACGGATAATAGCAAAAATCCTAGGATGTTCTCAAATTTACTTTTTCACTGAAGATCGCGAAGAGTACGAAAATATTTGTACACGCGGCTACAGCCTACACATAAAGCCTTATAGCTTAGTGGCCATAAACGCAACTGCCAAGCTTGAGAGCTTTAATTCGAATATAGGTTGAGCAGTTTTATTGGGTTTATCTATGAAAGTTTCCATTTGTGCCCAGTTGGTGGCAAAAGGGTCGCCCCCTTTTACATGTGACATAAAAATAACATGCTGTTGAACTGTGGGTGTACATTAGTACCCCTCTGCCTAACCCTACGGGGAATACAGGCGTGATGGTATGTTATATTTATTTCTGCATTTATCAAAAAGTTTTTTTTATCTACCATAATCCATACTATGTAAAGAGGAAAGATTTGATTGTTTGCTTGCATTGATTAGGCTTCGAAACTACTGGACCGATTTGAAAAATTCTTACACCATTAGAAACAGGCGTGCTCGGAGGATAATAGGTGATGATAAGCTGATGAATAAAAAGTTGCTTAGCCTGAGCCACCGACGTCAAGTCGCATGCTTGTCGGTTTTCTACAGGTTGTTTCACGGGGAATGCGCACAGGACCTCCATGATCTTGTTCCACCATCTCCATTCTTCCATCGAACCACTGGGCGTCGGAAGGGTCTCCACCGCTATGTCGTAGACGTTCCACCTTGCCGCACTAACCGTTTCGCTTCATCATTCCTTGTGCGCACAGCGAAGTTGTGGAATTCTCTTCCGGCGACTGTGTTCCCTGACACCTACAACATGGGTATTTTCAAGGCCAGAGTGAATGGGCATCTTTTGGGTAGGCGCGGTCCATCTTAGACCACATCTACACTTATCATCAGGTGAGATTGTGGTCAAGCGCAAACCCATCAACGATAAAAAAAAAAAGTGACATTTATACCGAGTTACATAGGCTATTATAGTATATAAGAAATACCTTATCATGCAATAAATACAGACAAATAAAGAAAGAAATATATTACTAGCTTTCAGCCAGCGGCTTCGTCCGCGTGGTCTTGGTATTTTCCTATAACTTTCACCCCCTTACAGCCCTTTTTTTTCACATTAAAAAGTAGCCTATGTCCTTTTTTAGACTATCGGTGTACTAAATTTCATTTAAATCAGTTCAGTAGTTTTGACATGAAAGCGCGACAGACAGACAGAGTTAATTCGCATTTATAATATGTGTATAAAGGATAATGTCATGCTCCTAGTAATGTCCCTAGGATTTAAAAAATGATCCATGTTTTCTGATGTTACTACAGCATATAGGTACACTGGTATGCACCAGCCTATGTGCAGGGATTAGCGAGGCAACAAGGCCGTTTTAATCAGAGCTCTCGGGATTATCAAGAGTATTGTATTGTAAGGCTCGTAGTGAACGTAGCGACTGAAATGCTTTACATACATAGCTTCACGCCTGTTTCCCGTAGGGGTAGGCAGAGACTATAGATTTCCAATTGCTACGATCCTGGCACACCACTTTCACTTAGTCTATGTTCATTAATCTCTTAGTCAAAGTCAAATGTTTTATTTCAATTAGACCATATCAATAGGTACTTTCGAAAAGTCAAACTAGTTGCACGGTTTCAAAAAGTTGATCTTATGGAGAAGAGCCGGCAAGAAACTCCATAGACACTCCTTTCAATGCTATAGCGGATAAATTACTTTTTGTGTATATTTTTATTCGTATTTGGCAGATCTACGTATTTTGTTAAAGATGTACACATAGTTCGACGTCAAATTTACTCGATTCGGACATCAGAACCTGTAAAGTTATAACGCTCTGAAGCCGCACTTGGAACATTATGCATTTGTTAGAATATTGTAAGTTAAGTAACCTGTTTTGATTTTAAACATACACAATTATTATATAATTAAAGTTAACTTGTTACTGTTTGTATTTTTAACGTACACTGTCAATTTGTATAACTACTCACATGTACATTTTATGAATCTATTTATATCGTTAATATACTCAATTATTATAAATATGTTAATTTAGATAAAATCATGTATTTCTAAAGTAATGTTTCATTTTAGGCAAATTTATGTGATATTTAATAATCATTACTGATAAATCTTGATTTAAATAAGTAGTTAATCTGTTGGTAACTTTTGAGTGGTGGGGATTTTGTATAAAAGCCGTTGTCTCGCCTGAGCGGGACGGTACCTATTTGTTGTGCGTCTGTCGTCGAGTACGGTTGTCTCTTTGCACTAAAAGCTGGTAGAAAAGTCACTAAAAGAGATAAGTAACTTGATTATGATTATTATTTTCTTACTGTTATTATAATGTCGCTATTATTTTACTTGTAATGTAATTGTAATAAAAATACATATAACTATACATTTTATTTTATTCCATTCTATCACATTTGTCTCATATTTAGTTATAGTTATAGGGCAAGCAAGACTTGCTATCACCGAGCACAAATCCCATCACCATACTGTAGAAATTTAAAAACCAAATGACATTAATCAACCTGGGGATCGAACCTAAAATATCATAGCAGTAGCGATTACGCCCACGAGGTTAGCCTCACTTCGCTAAACAGTCAAATAATTTAACTTTAACTTTTTGAACGACGAACAAATTAATTTGTTGATAATGTACTGATAATATAATCAACTAAGTTGATTGAGATCTATAAGCTAGTAAGTAAGGAATACTTAGGTACATAATTAATAAATTTAAGTAGGAGGGGCTCGTGGCCAAGTTGTACCAACGCTGACCAACCGATCTGCAAGGTTAAGCTACACTTGCCGCGGTCAGTCTGTGGATGGGTGACCATTCTTAACATATCGAGACCCCTCCGTGCCTCGGAGAGCACGTAAAGCTGTCGGTCCCGGTTGTCATACGAACACCTATGACAATCGTGAGTGGTAGTCAGAAACCTAAAAAGTATGACAAAACCAGTCTTACCATCGAATATCGGTATTGCCCAGAAATTGGGTTGCGGAGGTCTGATGGCGGTCGCTTCGTATAAAATACTGATATTCAGTCGCAGAAGCCGACCTAGGAAGAAGAAGAAGTCATTAGTTAGGTCTCTTGTATTCCTCATTTCTATTAGTATTAGGTCTTCCTATTAGTACGAGCATTAGAAGGGTTAAAAATCCTCCATACTTTGGTAATGACAGATATTTATCAAGACAATGGTGTGTGTACACAGTTATGCATGTATGTATAGGGCGGCCATTTTGTATGAATATGCAACGAACAGATTAGTGTACCGTCAGCAAAAAAATATAAAGAGTATATTTTTTTATTTTGTAATACTTAGTCTACATATGAACTGACTTCGACCCTTTGATGAATTAAAACTTTGGCCGTTAATACATAGCTATTAATTACGGCTATAATTGGGGTCCAATTTCTAGCCGTTGTCGCATGGTGCGAACTAAATGAATTAAATAAATAAATATCGTGGGACATTTTTACATCTAGTCCCAAACTAAGCAGTCTTTAAAAAAGTATACCTTTATAGATACACTTTTTTTGTAAATACATAAGTAAGTACTTATAATAATATACAAGGTGGAAGGGACATCGCGCACACGCGTCGTGACAAGGTTTCACTCAAGGTCGAAAATAAAATGTCCCAGGTCATTCATGTAAAAAATTATTACATATATTGACAGTTTTGAGCACGCAGTGTATTCCTAAAAACGCGATTATATCGATACGCGGTGAATGTTATCGCGCGCGTGATCCGATATAAATGAAATAATTATTTTTTAATTATAAATCTAATTTGGGTACATAGAAATAATGTTATTTTACTCGTTCATGTAAAAAAAACTGCAGAAAAAATTGAAAAATTGATGAAAAAAGTTAGGGAAAATTTCAACGCAGACGGATTCAGAATCATGTACTGAACTCATGGTATTCGGATGTGCGTCGATATCCCTTTTACCTTGTATAAGAAACACCCAGATTCATCACAAGAATATTTGTGTCCTGTGGGAATCGAACCCACGACCTCGTGATCAGGAGTCTGGTATTTGAACCTTACCTTACCATCAATTATTTAGTTTTTTAAACAAATTAGGTTTAACTTTAGTTAAGTACCTACCATTCAAAATTACCCTTCAGGAATTAAATTTTAAGTGCCAATAAAATTACCGATAAATAAAACCGGCATTTAACAAGATACAAGTTCCATTTAATTTGCTGACCGTGGTTTACAACAATGCATCTGCTAACCACCTGTTGAGGAAGGTCGATTAGTCACTGTGCTGCCCGGGGTTATGTAATAGATGGGGTGGCCAGATTTAACGGTCGACCACTACGTTATATGAATTTATGATTTCAGGATAAAATAATATAGATACATGTTTACAGTGATTTATGGATAAAATTTGGATAGAGTGACTTAAGTAAGGCCTTATCCAGTGCTCGTTGCTATTACTATGGCAGAAACCCCAGGTTCGATTCCTAGGTTGAGCAGTGAATGGATTGTTTACAGAATTATCAACCTTGTACGTAGCAGTTCGTTGTACGGCCACTAGGCCAACGAAGCAGTTATAGAAATAAATATCATTCAGATAATAATTTTGCATCAGTGAATAACGAACATGTTTTAAGTACTAAACGTGAAGAGTGATACTTAAAATAAGGACGCTCCCCTGTTATTGCTACAAATGAAATTATATCACTAAACGCTAGGTATACTGCGCAATATGAGTGCTAGGGATGTGCGCTTGCAGTGTCTTTATCGACTAAATAAAGTGTTATCGACTATCGAACTTTTCGATGAGACTAAATTAGTTATTATCATTTTATACGCAAATGCTCAAAGAGCTGATATTATGGTATAATTATGATGAACTTTTCCGAATAATAATAAAATAAAAAATACCTATAGAAACTTGTTTACCTGCTTACGTAGTCGATTTTGTCCCTCGTCTAGGAACCAATAAAATAACTGCCTAGTGCTAATGGCCAGCAATTCTGATAGAACCATTTCTGTTAATTCTGGGTCACCAAGATACAGGCTCTGCCTAGTTTGGGCCCATTGCTACTTCCAAATTCTCTTTCATCAGCTTACCTCTTGAATGTTTACCTTTGTACTGTGTCTATCTGTTTACTAAATTTTATTATTATTATCTACGTCGATGATAGATAATTAATTATCTAAAACTGTGTATTGCTTTAAAATTACGCTTTCTGATACCTTCTGGCTGACAACATCTGAATAGCCATTAACCACTGCATAAATTTTAAAAATAATTTTGTATCAAATTAATTATCTGCCAAATAACTTATCGGTAGCATACTGGAAGGTGGGTAAATAGGCCCTTAAATTTATAACGCTTTCGTTGGCCAAGTTACGAATATCACTTGACAGCTACATAATAAATGAAAAAGTCAAACCAACAGATACAATAGCATTCCTGAAAAAAATACTCTACCCTAGGAAACTCACACAACAATCGCGATCTAATTTAACTTTCACAATCCACATTCGAGAAAAAAAATCGACTGAAAAAACTATTTTCCCCATCCCTAGTGTATAAGATGAGTTTTTGAATCACCCCATTACATACGATGGGTCGCATTCCTCTAAGGGGTGGAAATCAATTACTGGGGAGGGTGTCGGAGGGGAGGGGGGTCAGGCAAGACGCACGTAGCTACATTACGTAGGTACATATACAACCTTCAATATTTTTCAAGAAGTTCTGTCAACATGCAATTGGGAATGGCCTGTATTCTCGCGGAGCCGGTAATGCCTGTGGAGTTGCAGGTGTCCTTAGGCGATGCCTACTTATCATCAGGTGGTTCGTCTGCCGCCATACACCATTAAAACTGTCAAGACCTATGAATCTAGATTAAATCTAGAATAAAAAAACCAGTAATTAAAAATCGTAGCGAGCGGGGTTCCGTCTCTAAGCTTTCTAATTCTGTTTCCACCTAGTATTAATAAGAAGATAGAAGTAAGATATCTATTACATGGGACCTAAACATACTGGCGAACTGTGGGTGTACATTAGTACACCTCTGCCTAACCCTTCGGGGATTATCAGCGTGATAGTATCCTACTAATATTACAAAGGCGAAAGTTTGTAAGTTTGGATGTTTGTTGCTCATTCACGGCAAAACGGCTGAACCGATTTGGCTGAAATTTGAAATGGTGATTAGCTTATACCTTGGATTAGGACTTAGCTACATTTTAACCCCGAAAAATTCAAAGTCCATACGGGAAACGGGTTCAAAGTTCCTACCTCCACGCGGGCAAAAGCTAGTTTATTAATAAGAATCAATGAAGCGAAATCTATTCATTGCGATACGGTAATAACGTAGAAACGGTTGGTATTGACATCTGTACCGATCGATAGTGTGACTGCACACTGGGGGACTGGCAGAACAATAGCTGCCAACAGTTTTGACGTGCGATAAGCATGAATAGATTGTCGTATCGACTGCAATTGAATGTTAGATACTTGTTACTGCAATTCCATGCTGAAAGGATTAGCAAGCTGAAGTGGCAGTGGGCGGGGCATATAGCTTGTAGAACTGATGGCCACTGGGGAGAAAAGAATTTTGAGTGAAGACCACGCACCGGAAAGCGCAGCGTGAGACGGCCTCCGACATGATGGACTGACGACCTGATAAAGGTGGGTAGGAGTCGTTGGATGCAAATGACATATAACCGGTCCTTGTAGACGTCTATGGGGAGGCCTTTCTTCAGCAGTGACTCTCTTTTGGCCCTTGATTCTTCATATTCTTCTTCCACGTTCAGACATCTTGTAATACATGTAGGATGAATTATGTTTAAGTCTTAGGTTTCTGAACGGTAATAAAAATAGATTTCTAGACGAATGATACATTGAGTGACAGAAAAAAGTAATAGAATGAATGAAAGAAAAAAGGAAGATGGCGATTTTGCACGGGAGAAGGAATTAGGAAGTCAAGATTGTTAAGAGTTGTGAAAAAAATTTATACGAAGAAAGTGTTTTTTCTGGCAATCCCATACATATTATACGCCTGACCTTTTTGAAGGACGTCGGTAATAAGATAGGTATATTACTGTCTATGTGAGAAAAATTGTGCGATTTTGACCTTTAATAGGTGTTGTAGGGTGTCCCAGACGTGTGTGTAGTGTTAAACAAGACTAGTAAATTATAAAAATTAAAAACCCCCGACACAAAATGAAAAATGATGTAATTTGTAATTTTGTGGTTGCGGCCATCTTGGATTTTAAATTTATCATAATGTATACTGTTCTATCAGTCAAGCCCTTTCTTTTGATACCCTTGAGGGAGTTGTGAAGAAATATGTGATCCGCCATTTTGTGGCGGCGACCACCAAGGACCGATTTTTATCAGACATAGCTAAGAACACGCCCAACTAATTCACCTTTCAAACAAATCAAAATCGGTTCTTACTTTTGGCAGCTACGATGCCACAGACAGACATACACACACATATAATACCCCGTCGTTTTTTTCGTCGGGGGTTTAAAAAGGAATGATGCGACGATTATGTTGTAATTTTCCTTCGTTCCTAAAGACACGCGATATACTTACCGCACTGAAACTTATCATTGTGTTACAGTTAATCGATTTTGTTATAATAATTATTAATAAGCAGTATACATTCAAGTGTCCACACGCTTCGAAATCAGACTATCATGTACATTATTAAATAGTCGACTGATCGATCGTTCTGTCTTGATTTACAAGGGCAACTTCAATCGATAAACGTATGTTAAATAAAACTGAAGAAAATCTGAAACCTCTTCTCCATAGGACCAACTTTTTGGAACCGTGTAACTAAAATCATTTAACGTTACATTAATGCTTGTAAAAGCTTAAATATACTTCTATACTAATATTATAAAGAGGAAAGATTTCATTGTTTGTTTGTATTGAATAGGTTTCGAAACTACTGGATCAATTTGAAATATTCTTTTAGTGTTAGATAGCCCATTAATCGGGAAAGGCTATAAGGCTACATTCCCTCACGCTACGACTGATAGGAGCGGAGCAACAATGTAAGATTTTGCAAATGTTTCTAGATTGTTTTCTCATACTTGTGTAAGTATCCTTAAACTATTGTATCAGATGTCACTGTAAAAAACCAAAATTTAAAAGAGTAACCATGGAGTTTCTTGCCGGTTCTTCTCCATAGGAAACGACTAATTTGGAATCGTGCAACTAGTTTCGACGTTTCATAAGTGCCTGCATAAGGTCTATGTGAAACTAAAACTATTTTGATTTTGATTTTTGAAAAAAAAAATTTGCAAAAACGGGGGAAAGCTAGTTTGTTATAAAAACATTTCGATAGACGCTTGAGGGGATTCGATTCCTGGGTGAGGCACCTAGCGGCGTAATGATATAGGTACATAATATATTGCAACATTTTTGTGGCTGGTTAGGTTATGTAACAGAATATTCGAAATTGCAGTAATGTTTACTACCCAAAAACTTATGAAACTGTCTGAACTTAATGACATCACGAATATTATGAGGAGCCGTGATGACGCGTAGCAATGCAGGCGGCGCCGGGTGTCGCGATAAACGATATGAATGGGCCCTACGTGTCTCCTGTAATGAAGTTGCTGTAAATCTGTCAGTACCCCTTCAGATAAGTGATGATACCGCGATCCCGCGATGATACCGTATAGTCTGGGTTTAATGCGTTTATTAATCAGCTGGTAGGGAGATCTTTTTGAACGTCAAAAACGTTGAAAAAATACAAGGATTCATTGGTTAAGTGCTAATTATTATCTACTAGCACGTATTTGACGTGAATTTTAAAACTTTAAGACCTGTGTTGATCTACCCAATACTTCGTCCTTTTTTAGTATGGAGCCAGGCATGCCTAAAGTTAAAATTATGTTTTAATCTACACCCATGTAACATACACCAATTGACGGCGAAAATAATTACAAACAAAGAGGTAGGTAGGTAATTTAGTCTTTGAAAAAATTTCGTAAATGAAATAGGTAATTTTAGAAATTTCAGTTTGAAGAAGTAAAATAACATTATTTTGAATACATATACTGAAATTTTATTACAATAAAGAAGCATTCAGTCAACGTATAACTTTTTTTATCTTAGATAGGCTGGCACTTGACGACAACTCGCCTGATGTTAAGCAACGATGTGGTCTACGATGAAGCGCGCTTGCCTAGAAGAAACCGATTCACTCTCGTCTTGAAGGCACCCAAATTATAAGTTTCGGGGAACAAAGATTCAGACAGTTTCACAAAAGAGCACTATAACAACTATACTTTACTATACCTCATATTCGGTGAGGAAGCCTTTACGAATACATTAACGGATAGTTAAATCTGCATAAGGTTTAGTTTACCACTGCATAAATGTAACCTACTTCGTAAAGATGATAGAACCATTTCATCTGAAGGATTTACTCTACATTTCTGACGTCATCCACGTTTGGGTGACGTCACCGGCTGTGCTAACTGCGTTTACACCAACATAATCAAGAGTACGTAGATGTTAGAGTTGCATCATATTGTTAACTATAGTTAAAATAGTTGTAATTTGATTTGCTACACAAGACCGTTACGAACTTAGTCCGTCTGTTATAAAAAATAACATAGACGTACAAAATAACCTAAATCTTAGGTATTTATTGCACGATTTAACTAATTTGACCATTGCTGACAGTTTTGCAAATTGGACTCTTGAAGTCTATCTAATTGCTGTAGTGAATCGGAAATTTTCAGCCCTGTGACGTCAGGGCCCAAATATTTATGGAAACCGGATTTTTCCGTGCAACTTGCATAATATTATACAACCACCCAACATCAACCGCCGGGCACGAGGCTTAACACACGCCTGGTCGGAGGATCCTCCCTTTGGATGGAGAGTCACACAACTCATCCCTCCACAAAATATTCTACAAATTATAGGTACTTTAAAAATTCTGTAGTCTTTTTGTATACGCATCTGTGGACCTAAAATAATTTATATTTTTTTGTAAGTGATACTATACTGTTTATATTTTTTGAGATAACTTTATCTCAAAAAATATAAACAGTAATAGGTAGGTATGTGACTTTGTCCAGTGTACTCCTAACCGCCTTCTGCTGACCGGCCGATTTCTACCATCACTTATCACTAACATTGCCCACAATTGTCCTTTGTTTAAATCAAACTCATACTCAACTGTCATACTCAAAAAAAACTACATCAACTACTATCACATTTACCTAATAAATATTTTTAAAACATTTTACGCAGCACCATTTACCTGTAGGTACTAGACAATGTATATAACAGTCGTATACTTTTTACTTTTTCGGTAAATACATAAGAAACACCCAAACCAACACAAACATATATTTATCTATCTATATTGCAACTAACACCACGGTTTATGAGCAACGGAAGCTGCGCGTGCGAAAGTGCCCACAATACACGCGTGCGCAATAGACATACTTATCTTACGGTGCCTCCAATGACATTCGCTTTATAAATCTTTTTTGTTATTCAGTGTTCATCCATTCTCTCGAAACATCCAAACCACCTCAATAGATTCTTTGTTTTTCTTTTGTAATCGTCGTTTAACGCAACGGTGTAATCAACCACAGACTTCAGGAAATCGATAGCTGTGTGTGTAATCCTCAACGTAAGTACACATGACTGCAACTGTGTGTGTGTTTTGATTGAACAAATGTTTATGTGTGTGTAGTGTACATGCATGGTTAAGCGTGCGTGTGTGATGAGTAATGCCGCAGGAAACGTTTAAATTGGAGCAGGATTAGTTTAAACCAGGTTCTACCTGGGGTTTGACTGTAATTTCTAGTTGATACTTGACGTGGGTTGCAGTGAATGTCAATTTTCTGCACGTGCACAATATTGCGGTATGAAGCAGTGGTATCCTAGAGATATGACCACGGGACTGCCAAGTTGTAGAACACGAGTTCGAATCAAAAGCACGTACGAGCATTGTGATTGGAATTTCCTATAAAGGAGGTCAAAAAAATCTGCCCAAATGATGCATCGAAAGTACACTTATTGGAAAAAATGCCCTGTATTACGTTGGATAAAGCCCTAGTCGTACTTTTTTATACTTACTGGGGGATGAGAAAAATAACTATTATCAGTTTCATAGTATTTTTATAGTAAAAACTGCCAACTTGACAGCTATCTGCTGTCAGTGTCACTTTCGGAATGTCAAACGCACGCCATTATGGCACATTATTAACAGTTTCATACTTAGTGATTTCATGGTAAAAACTGTCAACTTGACAGCTGTCATGTACCTTAGGTACAAATTTGGGCTGAGTTGTATGGGTTTTTGATGACAGAAGCTCGGAGTTTGGATTTACGGTCCATTTATAGCAATAAGCCCGCCTCTACTACATGGGACCTACAACATACTGGCGAATTGGACAATACCTATCTAGTCTTTCGGGTTTACATACAGGGCTCTAAACAAGTTGCAATTTGACATTCGAACGAACAAAATCTATGGAACTGACATTGGTGACAGCTCGATTTGTCAAAAGCATGGACACATGCTTTAACGAATAGAAAACAAAATGTATGGAAATGACAATTTCCATACATTTTGTTTTCTAGACAAGTTTTAAGTAGCAATTTAGCATTCAAATCGAGAATGCTAAATTGCTACTTAAAACTTGTCTACCTTAAATACACTACTACACCTGGTTTAACATAACTCTTGTATCACGTAAGTAGCTCACAAAAGCGCGGGGCAGTAGGTCAAGTGGTCCTTCTCCCCGCCACCAATTACGCGACCCTCAGAGACGGTTTTCTTTGTCATTTCACTTCTCAAGCGAAAATTTTATTACAAGATGTTTTAAAAAGATAAGAAGCCAATAATTATGTGGCATTGAGTACCTGTGTACTTAAACAGGTAAAAGTGGAATAAGCTTTATTAAAAAAAGGCTAGCTTTTTTTCAAGTTCCTTTTTATAGAGAACTGATTCGGCACGAGAAAAGAGTAGGTATCTAGGAGGACCTGAAGACTTTTTCGAAGCTGTGGTACAGCAATGGCTAAGAAAAGAAAAAGTCCCCAACCCTGAATGACTCTAAAACCCTATATGGTATGTGTGTATGCATTTAAAAACACAAAAAGGTATACACTCAATCTTTGGAACTAGTCGTAGGCCGTACAATTATTGTCCTGTGTTCTGGGATCAAATCCACGACGCATACCTATCGCAAGAGCCGCTGAATTCCCGAAGAGCTCCAAAGAGTATTTACTTAAGTTTTTTTTTTGTTACGCGTATATTCCCAGAAGCGCTAGACCGGTGAGGCAGTCTGGTAATTAATTACATAATTAAGTCAGCAGCTATTATTTATATTGCACTTATTTACTTGGATTGTAATTGTTTTACAATTGTGATAATTGTATTATTAAGATTACCCGCTAGGGCTGTCTATCATTCATCATCAACTCATTAATCGTTCCACTGCTGGACACGGGTCTCCTCTCAGAATGAGATGGGTTAGGCTATAGTCCACCACGCTGGCCTAGTCCGGGAGCCTAGACTTCACACGCCGTCGAGAAAATCTCTCGGCTATGCAGGTTCCCTCACGATGTTTTCATTGACCGTTGTAAACAAGGGATAAGTAATAATTATTAATACGCACATCATTACGAAAAGTCAGAGGTGCGTACCTTGGATTCGTACTCTAGACCCACGAATTGGCAGTCCTGTGGTCATACCCCTAGGCTATCACTGCTGCTCTAATTGCTCCGAGGACTGTTATACTAGTGATTAAAGACCAAGTTAAATTAAAATCAGACAGGCATGAAAACCTTTAAACTGTTAAGGTCACCTACAGGTACACCACTGTACAAACGGTAACTTTTTATGGAAGGGCCTATATAAGCCTCATTCCTAATCTAAGGTAATTTGCAGTACTTTTTAGTTTTTCTATTAAATTTTCAGCAACAACTCGAAGTTTGAATTTGTGCCCGATTAATGACTCGCCTATTACAGTAGGATTTAAACTTAATGACGCCTTGGAACATGAGGCGAGTCGCTGCGCAGTAACGAATTTATGTGACAGTGGGGGTGAGAGGTGGTACTGCGCAGCGAGTAGCTAACTTCCGAGCCGCCATTAAGTTTGAATTGTACCGAACTGTGTGTAGTGTTCACACTCCTATCAATAATAACACCAATAATACTCACAGGCAGCACATCCCTATTCATCTCGTGAGAACATAAAGTATGACAATATCATTAAGGTATATATATCTGTCTAGTAGGTACGATAACATTATAACTCAATGAACAATATTTATTTAATTTAGTGAATTCACGTTGTATATCTACTTATCTGTTGAATAAGATGCAAATGACATTATTCTATAAAAACACCATTTTGTTCCGTAACATTGACCTACGTAGTAATATTTTTTTTAATTTATATTGTATTGTTCGTATTATAGGCAAATCAATGAATTCATGGCTGAAACATTGAATAAGTATTTTCTAATATCTAGAAATGAAAGAACCGCAGGACTAGTGTGTTTTAATATGAGTTATAGGTACCATTAATTGTTCTGTGAAGTTACCAACACGTTTTTTTTTTAAAAAAGCCCCTGTCAGCAACATCATGTCTAACACTTTTTTAAAACAGGTAAGTACATAGTTATTCTTATACTTTTTGGCTTTTATGGGAGTTTTTATTTTATTTTTGATGGGTTTGCCCTTGACCACAATCTCACCTGATGATAAGTGTAGATGTGGTCTAAGATGGACCGCGCCTACCCAAAAGATGCCCATTCACTCTGGCCTTGAAATCATTCACTTGGCCTGTTGTAGGTGTTTAAGTTTTCTGGAAGGCAATTTGTTCTGTCCCCTTGCGCGTGTAGTCCGTGGTCCTGGGGTCATTCAGCCACCATCCAGTCAAGTAATGGATTCATTAGTTCAACAGTCCAACCAACCACACTTCTTTTGGAAGCCAATACTCGCAGTATAAAACTTACCACTGAAATTTCTCCATTTTATAGGCATGGATTTTATCAGGGGTTCTACTCACGATGCTGGAGGTGGGAATGTACTTGGGCTTCACCACGTGTCTGCTGCCAGCCCTCAAGAACCCAGACTCACCGATCAAAGCCAGCTTGGAGCAGTCTTCTTGGATAGGTATTAAAATTAAACTTACCGAAAGAAAATACGATCACAGTTTGTGTCCTACCGGCTTTGCCAGTAAACTATATCGATCAGTAATGTCAAATTTATTTTCTACGTCTTAAGTAGACATCAGCAATGCACGTTGATGGCATTTCAAGAACCAGCTCTTTTGCTGTGTAACATTAAACTTTGTTTAGGCGATGTTTAGTGTATCGTATCGCGTTTGTTGATCGACGAAAAGGGGATAATAGATAAAGGACCAATTTCACCAATACTTAGGCACATAATTTATTTTTCCAGCTGCATCCTTCAGTATAGCGTGGATACCTGGCTTCCTTTCTTCCTCGTACTACATGGACCGGTTCGGACGAAAAGTAGCCTTCATTCTGGATATCATTCCAGGGGCTCTAGGCCTGGTCCTCATGTACTTCTCTACAAACGTTTACTCTCTGATAGCTGCAAGAATTTTGGAAGGAATTACTGCAGGATCCACTTCGATCTTAGGAGCTATTGTGATAGGAGAATACTCGAGTCCCGTTTATCGAGGCATGTTTCTGAACCTAAAGACGGCTGCCCTCTATTTGGGGAGTACTATAGTCCATCTTCTGGGTAACTATTTCCACTGGAGAACAGTTGCAGTGTTGACTCTGATTCCCTATCTCTTAGCTTTCGGAATGGTCTGCACATGGCCTGAAAGTCCTTGTTGGTTAGCTTCAGAGAAGAAATTTGAAAGCAGCAGGGAGGTCTTCTACAAACTACGGGGCAAGACAAAAGAAACCACGAGAGAGCTGAACGATATGATCAAGGCTCAACAGGAACGCATAAGAAACGAAGAGTGGTCTCTCTTAAAAAATATACAAAGTTTCGTCCGAAAATTTGGCAAAAGAGACTTCGTAATGCCAGTCATAAATTACGTGTTTGCTGCCACTCTATTGGAGACGACAGGCCGACACATCTTTCCTGCTTATGCTGTCCAGATAATCGCAGAAATTTCTGGCCAAAATTCCTCTTTCTACTACACTTTCGCGTTAGACATCTTAGTGGCAGTCAGTGCGACGTTTTCATCATTTCTGATCAGAATAATGAAGCGAAGAACTTTGTTGCTGACAACAGGCTGTGCAGCGGTTTTGGTCCTTATGTCCGCATGCTGTCATCTGTTTTTGACATCTAGAAATATAGTTCCAAATATGCCCTGGATTCCGATGTCTCTGTTCAGTTTGTATTTTGGCATAGTCAACTTTGCATGTGCTCCAATACCATTAGCTTTAATCGGAGAAATTTTCCCTTTGGAGCACAGAGCAGCTGGTTCAACTATAGCAGGTATATTGATAGCAGTAACAAGTATAATTACTTTAAAAACAACACCACTTCTACTGGCAACTGTCAAGGTGTATGGAACATTTACAATTCTAGGAATAATAATGAGTATTTGTTTAATATGCTTGTACTTTTTGTTGCCAGAAACTAAAGATAGAACTTTGCAGGAAATTGAATACTATTTTAATCATGGACGATTTAGAGATGAGGTTAAGAATGAAGACAAAGAGGCTGAAATTAAAATGATTGCATTCAAATCCAAAGATTGATTTACAAAAGATCTAAAAACATACATACAACTACGGCGAACTTTAGATGAACTATTTAACAGTCATCAGACACAGGACTCAAAAGTACATGAATGCCAGAAGATTATTATTTTAATTAATAAGAGAGAATTACCACGGTGAAGAATCAACATGTTTTGACAGTGCATCTATCTTAGGTGGTTAAAGTTTTCTTCACACTGGTCTTTAGGGACTCCGCAAACTTTGAATTTATTATTAGCTATTACGATTAACTTTTAGTTTAAAAAAATGAATAAAGCGCCATCTATTGAAAGAGTCTCGAATCAGTGCCACCTGGAACCAAATTTTCATAAATAAAACAACAAAATAAATTATAGTTCTTATTTATTTGTCAAAATTCATGCTAATAACTAATTTACAATGGCATGACGACCCATCCGTGTTGGGTACCCACAGAGAAAGTAGTTAACAACACTGAGCGATTACCAACAGTCGTATTATTATTAAATAACTAAACAAAAATTGCCTAGGAACAAAATAATCGCCTAAATTGAAATGTCATTGATTTTATTTACAAAAAAAGTATCACAAGCAGTTTGTATGTTGGAATTGTAGGTTTTTTTGTATTTTATCGTGTTTTTTTAATTCTTATAAAACTGTTTTTTTTACTGTGAATGTAAGAATTCTGTAGTATAAATGAACCAATGTTCGTTGTATCACCAACATCGTTGGAGATCATAGTTATCATAAATAATTTGGTGGTTGACAACTTTTTTTTTTCTATTATAAATTTGAGTGCGTTTGGCAGCACCTCACCTGCTGGTAAGTGACCATGCTGCCGAGGATGGAGCACGCAAACTCAAATAATGTCTATTCACTCTCGCCTTGAAGGTTCCCAAATTATATGAATCGGGAAACAGCAGCCATACAGCGGTGTTAATCTTTAGACACACAGAATTCCATACATTCGCGGTAAAATATCAATTCTTTGCATCTTAAATTAAAGCTAATGATGCTGACCCCATGGTTCTATGGCTGGAAAGAACTTCAAGTGGTTATAGCCAATAAGCGACCGACATAACCCTCAAGTAGTTGTACTGTCAACAGCATTAATACGTATACACTTAGTAAAATTCAATAAACAATTGTATCTTAGATTGTAATTTGATGGCGTTACGAACACAGTATTTGCGAATATAGACTTATCTATTACTCGAGAAAATGGTTTTAGAATTTAACTTTATAGTGTATACATATTCATGCCCGTGACTGTACCTAAAAGTTCTTTGAGCCATTTAAGAGACGATATACAATAATTTTTACGATTTAGATTTTAACAGTATTTTGAATGTCGACAAACCTAAATATCCAACGACTAATACATGCATTACATTAACTACATTATAATTATGTAAATGTAAAACTAATCGTTTCCCATACAATTGGTTAATAACAGTTTGTTTACTAAACGGCGCCTTTTCAACCAAAACCTACATATCACAATAATAGCTAAATGTAAAAAAATCCAATAACATTAATAATTGTTGGATTCTGCAAATATTCTACACAATATTGAGAATATATTATAATTCTGAGACTTACCTTAAGTTTGAAGTACCCTAACATTATGTGTTTTGATGTAATTATTAAACATACCTACGCGAATCAACAGTGAAAATAATTAATTTAAATTATTTTGAATTACATTTGTCACAGAATATCCGTTGCTTATAATTATTTTCTCTGTATATTGTCTGATTTTTAGTGTATACTGTACACTGGAATTAACACGTAATTTTATGGTACTTCCAACATCAGGTATGCCAATGAGGTGCAGTAACCTTTGGCGTGAAACATCGAGAAGCTTCGCCATGTGTTCTCTTCCGTGACAGCTAGGTCACGTGATTCGCTCGTGACATCATCGTGAGCTTCGTACTGCGAAGTTACAGAGGGCAGCACCAAAGCCCGTCACGATGACGTTACTTGAGCCAATCACGTGATCTAGGTGCTACAATAAATTGATATTTGTAGTTATCAAAGAAATGCTACTTGAGCGGTTCAGTTCAGTTCTCAGTACTCATGGTATAATGTCCACACAAACACGGAAGCAGAAGGATATTTAATGTAATATATTGTGTGTAATGTTTATGTGATTTGTGTTTATGTAAATATAAATATTTAAGTTAAATTAGGTAAATAAGTAAATATGTATTATATACGTAGTGTAAACATATGTGGTAGAAGTAGCCCACATTATCAATTTATCGATATTAACTAATTTGTCCCAATGCTCGGCATATCTCTTCTCAATATTGATTTTGGGTTATTTAGGTCACCTCGTAATCTTTTACGATATTCTCTTAGATCGTTAAAGCTTGTCTGTAAGATTTTCTTTCCAGATTGAATGTTAAAATCTCAGATTTACATTTAAATGTTTTTAAACGTGTCAATTATCTTTGGCACATTAAAACTACCAACGTTAAAAATCATATTTATAACAACATTTAAGCAATCATACATTGAGATTACATAGTTAAATAATCCTAAACATAAACTAACTAATCACAAATACTCGTAAACCGTAAAATTAAAATGATTTAAAATATGTTTTACATAAATAATGATGATATAATTATGTAATAATATATTTTTATGTCATGTATGATATAATCTAAAGTAAATGAAGTTGTTTACTTAAACTATGGTGACCAGCACCCATGAAGCTCATTTTCCATTAAATTAATGTAAAATAACAAAATATAATACATCTGTAACAACACTGCACTATTTTTTATTTAGTTTGTTAAAGAAATAATTTTATTAATATTCAAACTTTCTTTATCTAACCTCTTTACTAATAAATAAATTATAAGCTGTGGTTTTTTGTTGTTTTTTTTGTGAGATTTACTATACTTAACCAGCTTATTAAAGGTTTATTAGGAAAACTGTTAAGTTTTTACATCTATACCTTCAATAACGACACACAATCAAGGAAGAAATATCAATATCTAATCAAGGTTACACAATATTGTTAATAAAAAACTGAATAGATATATTTGCAAACTATTCGTGATTTACAACCAAGTCTAGACCTGGGAAAAAACTTAAAAATCATCACACTGTCTTGTCTCTACTTGAAGCAAGATTTGGACGTTCTGAAATCACATTTCCGATAAAATATAAATGCATACACATGTACATGAATGAGATATTATGTACATTTTAACAGGGAAAATAACATTGTCTACTTACAAACTAAAGCTAGGCTAATAAAACTAATAATACTCATTTAATACCTATATTTATAAAAATATTGACTATTGACTTTGTTCAAGATTATAAACGTAGGTTAAAAGTTATCCGGAGTCTCTACGAGGTCATGTCAAGAAATAAAATATTTTAGAACCCGTAGTTTGAACTTACCAAAAAATCATTAAAAAATATTATGATCTAAATGAGAATATTAACGGCATCACATGAGTCTATTAAGTTTTTAAGATTTTTTGGGAAATTTGTTTGGTACAGGAATTGTCATAATGTAGTTAGTTGACAAGTGCTCCACTAGATGGCATTACTTGTGCCCATTCATTATTCTATTCTGAATTTTTAAATGGTCCTCGGTTCCTACGAGTTCCATTTTTGTGGAACAATCAGTCAGTAAAGATTTTTTATTTAGAAATTACTAATTAGATATTGTAGTAAGTGGTGAGACATTAATGAATGACTTTAAAAGCCATTTTCACCGTATAATAGGGACTTTTTTTTACCATAAATAGAGTAGAGGATAGTACAAAAATTTAAATACAACAGAAATGTGATTTCAGAATGTCCTTTTTATAGACAAAAGTATACTTATATTGCTTTATAGGAGAAAAATTGAGCTTCTAATGTACGCTAGAGTAAGCATGAGATATAATAAATTCATAAGTCGCATGATTTTTGAGAGAAATATTACCAATAATTTATGTAGTCTTTCTGCAGTTCAAAAATTACCAGTTTTAGAAGTCGAGAGTAATCGTTGCGATTTACGCAATGTATTAAATAGAAAATAGAGTAAATGGATATTATTTTTATCAACATTTTCACCTAATAGCCTACCTAAGCTAATATACAAGCAATAATATTTGTAAGCTATATACAAGTTCAGACAGGGCTGAGCTGACTAGCGTGGCACCTGCGTGGCATGTGCGTATAAAAATTTTTAGTTTTTTTACATTTTTTTTTAGAAATGTTTTTTTATGCCACGCACCCTGCCCGGAAGTGCCACGTCCAACAACCGCAGCCCAGTCGAAGAATTCACAGCACTGCAGAACTGGTATCATACAAACGCCGTTTTTGCTTAATTTCTAAAACGAATGTCGTCAACGTTTTTGCTTAGTTCATGTTTCCAATAATAGATGGCGCTTTTCGTTACTCTTGGCGTTCAGTATGAAATGATTGATCCATATTTTTCTGGTAACCATTCCTGATAAAAATTCATTACTTTTGATAGATTTTATTTAAATGAGGGATAGTAAAATATATGAAAGATATTTATAAAAGTGTTCGCTTTGGCTGCCGAATTGTAGATAACATAATTATTTATCTATAATTTGCGTCAATAACAAATTCACAAAATTGCACTAACTTTTTTTAAACAATCGTGAAAGCATTAAGATTCGATATCATATTATTTATAAGACATAACATAAGGACAGACTGAAGTTTTCCAAAGTGACAGCCAAACTCCAGTAATTGGAGAGGCACTTCAGTGAAGAAGATCATATTATTTCACTGAATAGTCTGATGGCAGTCGTTTCGTGTAAAACACTAACAATCAGCCGGGGTCAGCTTCCAGTGTGACCAGTCGTCACACTGGAAGCTGACCCCAACATGGTTGGGGAAAAGGCTAGGAAGCAGTCCCAGATTTGTCAATAGGCCGTATAGACCGCGGCCTAGGGGCGGCAGCGTCCTAGGGGCCGGAGATTTCGCTCACTTCTATTGATACGTCCCTGATAATGGGGCCGGCATTTTTGTTTGTAATTTCATACAAATTTTGTTCCATTTTTTAATTTATCTGGCAGCTAGCGGCTATCCGGAGGTTGTGAAACAGGCCTTAAATCTGTTATTGTCGCAATATAATCTAATAAACCAAAAAAACTGCATTTGGCGGGCCATTCAGCGCTTCAGCTTTTATTTAACCCATTTCAAATATTGTAATGATTTCATTAATACATAGCACACACATAAATTAATTATAATATACACATTGAGCTACGATTTACATAATATATAGATAACATAATCTTTATTACATTATTTTGCTTTTTAAGCGTATGATTTTATTTATTGATTTCTGAATATGACAGGCAGGCGATAAGGCTGATTATCCATTAAACGTGCGAGGAAGCTCAAGGGTTAATGAGGAAAAAAAATCTACCAATCGGCTGCGTTTTAAACAGACGCAAGCGCAGCCTATTGGTGGATTTTTTCTCCATTTTTCGCTGAAATTTCTCGCACATCTTTGGTGAAAGCTCAGCCTAAATATACGAAGCTACTAACTGCAAATGCAAGTTACAGCGGCGCTAGAATTTTCATCCAATCATCAATCCATATACTGTCCCACTGTTGGGCACGGGTCTCCTCTCAGTATGAGAGGGATTACGCCATAGTCCACCACGCTAGCCTAATGCGGGTTGGCAGACTTCACATGCCGTCGAGAAAATCTCTCAGCCATGCAGGTTTCCTCACGATGTTTTCCTTCACCGTTAAAGCGAGTGATAATTACGCACATTTAATTTCACATAAACTAGAACCTAGCCAAGTTTCAATAGAAACAAAATGTATGTACATAAGCTTTCGACAATCTGACGTTTGCAAATGTCATTTTGTTTTTATTGGTTTGTCGATCCGAGCGTTAGATTGCAGCTAGGCAGCGCCGCTGCACCTGCAGCCTGCAGTTGCAGTAGTATCCTACCTTTACTTACAGCGCTAGGAGTTTATTAAACCATGTCAAATATTGTATGGAAAATCTAGTTCATCAAGTGACCGCTAGAGGCGCTCCTTGTCAGTCTTTCATACAAAATATTTGACAGATCGATAGCCACTGTCTCTCATTATAGGTACCTACAGTTCTAGCCAATCTTTTTGTCCGGCCTGAAGTTGGCGCGAGACAGAGCCAGAGCTATTCATTTTAGTCCAATCTTGTTTTTTCTGCGATTTTTACGGCCGGGTTGTAGCCAACTTCAGGCCGGACAAAAAGATTGGCGCGAACTGTACCTACTAGTAACCTATTCATGGCTATGCAGTAATCATTACAATAACAACTTGCTTAAAACTCGTTTACTGCTGTATCAATGCCAAAAACAGTGCCAAGAAACGGCCAAAATTATTAACTTTGGCATTGATGTAGGATAACGAGTTTTTTGTACGAAGTCGCAAATATTGTATAGTTTGATGTCGCGATTACTACTACCATGAACTTAAAATGTCTTAGAGACCCATAAATTGCGAAAAACCAAATGTCATTTTTGGTAGGTTGAACGATTCACCATAAATGTTTTTTTTTATATGTTTTCATAACTAGGTACTTATATTTTTTGTTTTTTTTTTCTTTCAAATAAATTTTCTCCTAAACAATTTTTATCAACATGCATGCCATTTCAGAAATCATGATATTTTTTACAGCATTAAACGTTAGTCGAGTTTTCTTTTTAACTTTAACTACCATTCAGTTTATCAATAACTTCAATCTGAAGTTCGATAACTGTAGTCTCTCACGTTCGCCAGCGATCGAGTAACAGGTAGGAGGTAGGTGCTCACCGCTGTCTCGGGTTCGATGCCCCGTTGAGGCTCCTGAGCTCCACGTAGGGTCTTCGGGAGAGGAGCTTGAAGTCTTCACCACCACTAACTTTGATGTATTCTCTACGTTTTCTGTACACCAGAAGCCTGGAAAAAGAGAGATGAATTTGAGTAAGGTGTTGATCTGAAGGTTAATTCAGTACCCTTCAACTGGCACGGGGCTAAATGCGGGTCGCAGTCACAAAAGCGGCAACTGGTGCGAAGCCAGATCCGGGACGATTATCGACCGTTCTGTACGCACTTGCCAGACGAGACCCAACCCGTGTCTGCGCGCTTAGTAGGGGTTATCAGCTTAAATAATTTGGTGTTAGGCCTACTGGGGGGCTAGACAAGTTGCATTTTGACATTCGAATCGACAAACAAAATGTATGTAAATGACATTAGTGACAGCCCGACATGACAGCGTATTTGTCGAAAGCTTGTGTCATACATTTTGTTTGTCGATTCGAATGTCAAAATGCAACTTGTCTAGCCCCCTGTTAGGTGAAGGGGTAGCGATCTGCTAATATGGGTACACCTACAGTTCACCATTAACCGGGCACAGATCCAAAATGCGAGTTGCTGCTGTAAATTTCATAGAAAAATCCAATAACACTGCTCGACCTTGGAATCGACTCCAGTACCTCTAGTGGAGCATTCTCTGGTGTCAGTTAAATATTACATGAAACAAATACATTTAGTACCTTTAATAAATATTTTGAGGCCCGCTAAAAGATTCGTATGCCCATTTTCAACGAGAGAAATCCTAAACGAATTTAAATCGTTATATCTATAGTTTTAGTCATCTTTTACTGTATGTTTTCACATTTACAGTCCTACAATAGTAACTTATTATTATTATAATACTTAATTGTTTACAATAGGACTTTTAGTGGTTTTATGTCTCTTAGTTGACACCATACTTAGGAATCTTTAATTAGACATTTTGATATTAGTTGACAAGCAAGGCCGTTACAAATATGGAACCACCAACATCGATAAAATATCATGACATCTTTGATCTTTATCTTATATAAAAAAAAAATTGACGAATTTTATCGTTAATCGTTGAGGATTTAGCTGATTAAGTACTGTTACATAGTAATCGATCGTTAATTTCAGTGCTTTTATGCTGGCATTTAAGATAAAATTATCGTATTTGGATGCTTGCACCGCTGATATTCTATGTATAAACACAACAAATGAGAAGTATTCTATCACGTATGCTTAGTACATAATCGTAGTCATACTTATTAGAAAACTGCAATGGAAAATTATAGGTAAGTAATGTCAGTGACGTTCATTTACACGATAAGTAGTGCAAATTTTCCTCATCATACACAGCACAGGCGCTCGATTGACTACTAGGTATTAGGTATATCTAACTGTCGTCATTAAAATGTATTCTGAATGTGGTAATTCAACGATAAATAGTTTGAAACGAGCATTTTACAATAGTGAAAATTTGTGGAGTGAGTTAGTTCCAAATATGTGTAGGTATTCAATGTACAAGGTGGAAGGGACATCGACGCACAAACGTCGTGACAAGGTTTCACTCAAGGTCAAAAATAAAATTACCTATGTCATTAATGTAGAAAATGATCGGTTATTACCAGAGATCGGCGTAGGTAGTGCTATTCACGGGAATTAGTGACCGTTAACTTAACATGGATATGCCGTCTAAATCCCGGCATACATGTTACATACTAATTTATATCACATTGACGAGCAATTGAAAAGTAATTGTAGTTGTACACATGACGACATATCATGCCACCTGTTTCGGGTATAATCAGATTCTATCTATCCTACCTATTGACCAGTAAGTAATATGGCAAACAGCACTGTGCGGGACCAGTTAAACCAGAAATAAGTAGTCTGATATGACGCAGTGCATATTCATGGTATCTTTAACAGTATAACTTCATTTACATCAACATTCCGAAAAAAAATCCCGGGAACCCCGAAGATGATCCCGGGACATGTCCATATTAACATAATCATTCAGGGTCATTGACCGAAAATAGCACTACCTACGCCGATCACTGGTTATTACAGATATTGACATTTTTGAGCGCGCAAACTATTGCTAAAAACGCGATTATAACGCTCCGCGGCTAATTTTATCGCGAGCGCGATCCGAAATAAATAAATAATGATGTTTTAATAATAAATCTAATTTGCGTAGATAGAAATAATGTTTTTTTACACCTTCAAGTAAAAAAACTGCTGAAAAAATTGATGAAAATAGTTACGGAAAATTCTAATCCAGAATCATGTACTGAACTCATGGTATTCGGATGTGCGTCCATGTCCTTTCATTCACGTTCTTTCATTTATAGTTTACTAGCGACCCACCCCAGCTTAAAAAGCCCCTAACGACTGCAAAGCAACTGAGAATGGGAACTAGCTCTCAGACGTAAAAGTTAGAACATACAAAGTGGTTTACGACAGATTCCAAATAAAGGAGTTGCCAGTCAGTCAGTTCAGTTCCGAATCTAAACACGAACGGCGAACACCCATGTAATCGAAATGCATTTAAATAGCTATACCGATTACTAATGCAATTTTTGAAAAAGGAAACCAAAGAAAATATAGATAGACTGTGGGAAAAATGATATGACTACAAAGGAAGTAAATGATGAGATGACGGATGATTGAGCTGTACATACGAATGAAAAAGACAGTGCGCTGACCCCAAGTAAATTGGGATGAGTGCAGGATGATAACACCGACGCAGTCGCTCAAATGTTTTTTTATTGCAATAAGATGCCAAACAAAATTACGGGTCGTCGGGTGGCAAGTGGGAGACGCTACCTATAGAAGCCAATATAACCAATAGTATCACAAACACCTTGTTAACTTGAACCACCAGGGCCTGTAGATAAGCCAATTTGACATTCGAATCGACAAACGAATAGAAACAAAATGTATGGAAATGACACAAGCTTTCGACAAGTCGGGCTGTCATTAATGTCATTTCCATTAATTGTCTTTCTATTCCTTTGTCGATTCGGTCAATTTGCAACTTGTCTAGCCCCCCAGGGCTAGCCAAGTTGCAGTCTAATCAACGCAGTCGCAGATCAACGACCGAATAGAAACAAAATGTATGGGAATGACATTTGTATAGGTCAGATTCGTCGAAAGCCTATGTAATTTTGTTTCTATTCGTTTATCGATTCGAACTTTAAATTGCAACTTGGCTAGGCTTGTAGGTTACCCAGCAGCACATTAATGCTTAGTGTCAGAATATCTGACAATGCGATCCCAGCGTCCCCAGACTAACAACATCAGAGTTTTCTATTTCTTCATAGTCCTCTATTAAAATTGAAATTACGAATTCATAATTGAAATGATATTTATTTCTGTAACTAGTAGATCTTTAAAGACAGTTTTACAGGTCAATGGTTTTGTTTTAACTAGTTAAGGCTGCCATTTCTTAACTAATAACCTCTGAGAAGAAACACCGAAACAAACTCAAGAATCATGATCACTTTTAAAGTCCAGACACAGTATAAAACTTATAATAATAATGTGAGTGAACATAGAAGCTATAGCGGCTTTGAGTAGACCAGTCCCAACTGATAAAAAAATAACAAATCGTGCCACACGTGGTCTTGAAGATGTCGTTACAGACTGCGCAGTGACATTTACAAAGCGTCCTCACTTTGTAAACAAATAACTATCATTTGTTTACCTTACAACTGTTTACGACTTATTAGTACTAGGATTTATGACTGTTTTGATGATAATTACTTATGATTGTCCCAACGCTGGGTGTGGCCCTTGAATGAGGGGAATTTAGTCATAGTCCACCATGCTGGCAGTGTCGGTAAGTTTTAATATAGGCCTCAGATTCCGATATGACTCAGATGTATTTCCTGTCATATTATTATTAAAAATGCGTAATTAACTACTATATTATTATGTCTGTGAAGTCTCTGATTGTCTAGCCAAGTTACAATCTTACGTTCAAATCGACGAACGAATAGAAAAAATGTATAAGATTGACATAAGCTTTCGACAAATCTGACGTTTACATAATGTCAATACCACACATTTTGTTTCTACTCGTTCGTCGATCCGAAAGTTAGATTGCGACTTGTCTAGGCCTGTTAGTTATTAACTTTTTTTATTTAATATCTTTAATGTACATATGCTTAACAAATAAGTTATTCCATTCTATTATTAAAAACACAATTACTAAACAGTACATAACAAAGGAAAATGTTACAATACACGGTACCTACTTATAATAAATAATCCTACTAATATTATAATCCTACTAATATTATAATCCTACTAATATTATAAATGTGAAAGTTTGTGAGGATGGATGGATGGATGGATGTTTGTTACTCTTTCACGCAAAAACTACTGAATGGATCTGGATGAAATTTGGCACAGAGATAGATTATAGTCTGGAATAGCACATAGGCTACTTTTTATCCCGGTAAAATGTATGGTTCCCGTGGGATAGCGGGCGAAGCCGCTGGCGCAAAGCTAGTATATAATATATTTTCTATCTACCTTATATATATATACGGTACACCACTTAAGTCGGCGAGATAGTTCAGGTTGAATAAACACCTACCAAGGTTAAGTAAGAATTTGAAAAATATTACTCACAAAAGAAGTGTTAATAAAAAGGTAAACTTTGTAAATTTCAGTTGTCCACAATGACACAATTCACTCGTTCGATATACAGCATGATTCAAAATTGTAATGTACAAATTAACACTTTGCAGAAGGTCGGAAAATCATTAAATTAAAATACGGTCATGACATTTATTTATAGCTATAAAACCATTTACTATCCCATTGCTGGGCACAAATCTCTACGAATAACCAGAGTCGAATTGCCGCTCAGAATGAGAGCCAATAAGTCGCCGACGCTGGCCTAGTGTGAGTAGGCTCAAATATTATGACACGCTAACGATAAAATGTCTAAGGAATGCAGGTTTCCTCACGATATTTTCCTTAACTTTTAAGCGAGTGATAACTAATTATTAATACACAGATAATGTCGAAATGTCAGAGGTAATTACAAATTTATTGAATACAAGTCGAGACTTTGACATATCTAGTCAATGCATGATCTATCAAATGATTCATTGTTATAACAGTAATCTTCCGCTTACTGCAAACACATGTAATTTTGGTGTAAGACATACCATCACGCTCATATTCCCCGAAGAGTTGGGCAGAGTACTGTTATACACCCACAGTTCGTTGAAATCGACATGCATAGCAAGAGCATTATTTAATTGTTTCTTGGTAAAAATTAGGATCGGATAGCTCAAGATAAAATACCAGTCGATGCAGGAAAAGTCAAATGTTTCTTCTTTCAAGGCTTTTCCGGGGGAAAAGAAGATTCGGGATATTTTTAGGCAGAATTTTACATGGTAAGATCAAATGTTTATTAATTATTGAGATGATTGATTCGTAACAAAACATATCTCAAAGTAGGTTTGTGCCCTAGAGGGACATTGACCAGCAAAAAAATAAAATATCTTCAAAATAATTATTCAACAAAAATGAAACCTGTTCATATTACTTATTAACAAAAGTAATCTAATTAAAATTTATTTAAACTGTAATCTGTAAACTCGCTTAAAACAACACGCTGTACAAGCAACTGTATGAATTAATTGCATCAAAATATGCGCGCACGCAACGAGATCTAGCGAATGTCGTTTTACGGGCACAGTATTCGCGAAACCGTTGATGTGACCACACGTATTGTCACAAAAAAGTTCTCTACGGAATATACCGGCGATGTTACTTGAGAAGATAGTTAAAATTAAATTGGTAAAGAAAATTAGTACAATAACCTGGGCTGCAAGTTCGAGATTTTCCCAATTCAAGATGATAGTCATAAAATAAAGTCGACAATTTTGGAAATCGAATTTAAAAATATATCTGCCAGTGGATGTGAAAAATTAGTTTACGTAAGTTGTATTTATTTTCTTGTCTACATTTTCAACCGACTTCAAAAAAGGAGGAGGTTCTCAATTCGACTGTATTTTTTTTATGTTTGTTACCTTTCGACTGGGTGAACCGATTTTGATGATTCTTTTTTTATTCGAAAGCTGGTGCTTACAGATTAATCCCATAAAATTGGAGGCGGTGCCAAACTACTAATTTAATTTAAATATGACTTTCGTTGATTGTCTGTTTGGCACCGACTCAAAATTAGTTAGAAATCATAATGTAAATATGTTATTTTTTGCTTTTTAGTTCTTTTTTGGAGGCGGTTTGTTTTTTGTTTAAAAATAATGTATCGTACATAAAATGAAAAGTGACGCAACGCAAAGTAAAATCTTAATTTTGGTTACTGTTGGCTAACATAGTGGACTATAGACTATCCCTACCATATAAAGAGGAGACCCGTGACCAGCAGTGGACCTGCAAATATGGGTCGATAACGAAGGGGTTAACGTGTTAATAATAATTTATTTCTTTAGTTTTAGTATGCTTGTTTTTTATGGTAACACAATAATGCACGTGACTAACAGTTCACAGGTAGGTATGTTTAGGACCTATGTAAAAGAGATTTCTATAGAAATAAGTAGTACTATAGAAACACGCATACCTTTGTACTATAGTCCTAATTATTTTTAACTTTCTGTTTGGTACAGTGTGTACATAAATAAATAAATAAATAAAAGAGGAAAATTTACTTGTCCTGAATAGGGCCAATTATGTAACTTCTATACTAATATTATAAAGAGGAAAGATTTGATTATTTGTTTGTATTGAATAGGCTCCGAAACTACTGGACCGATTTGAAGAATTCTTTCAGATTAATTTCTTAGATTTTAGGATTTGATAAATGGGCTATCTAAAAAGATAGCCCATTTATCGGGGAAGGCTATAGGCTATGTACCATCACGCTACGACTAACAGGAGCGGAGTAGCAATGAAAATTGATCCAAAAACGGGGGAAAATTCATAAGACCACGCGGGCGAACCAGCTGGCGAAAAGCTAGTATTAGATAAAATAGAAAAACTCAAAAACATTTCAATATTTTTCACATTATTTGCAAGCAAGTTAAAGTTCTTATAATAAATGTATGTAGGTATTAGGTAAATAAACGTCTTATGTATTTAGTAGATATGTAATGACTATATTGGTACAATTGTGTTATTAGGCAAATGTGAAGAAATGTTGCTATGTGAAGTTAATTTAATGGTGTAAAGAATTATTTTTAGTAAGTACTTATCGTAAATATTTTCATTTTTATTCTGGGACATTTTACACAGCACCATCTAGTCGCAAACTAAGCAGAGCTTGTACTATGGGTACTAGACAAGGGATATAATACTTATATAAGTATTATATAGACAAGGGATATAATACTTATATAAGTACTTATACTTATATAAGTATTATATCCCTTGTCTCCTAGTAGCAGTGGAGCATTGTACGTGATATCACTGCAGGACTAAGTGCGGAAACCGAACCCACACAGGAGTTTGTTCTCAATGATGATGATGATAATAATACTTATATACTTTTTTTTTATAAATACATACTTATAATATATAAGAAGCACCCAGACAATTTGTGTTTGTCTGGGTGATTCTTATATATTATAAGTATGTATTTATAAAAAAAAAGTCACTTAAGTTTATCACATAAATGTTTGTGTTCTGTGGGAATCGAACCAACGACCTCGTGATCCGCAGTCCGGTAATCGAATCACTAGACATCTATCAGACGTCTAATCTTATCTTATCTTATCTTACTATCCTATTCTACTAATATTATAAATGTGAAAGTTTGTGAGGATGGATGGATGGATGGATGGATGGATGTTTGTTACTCTTTCACGCGAAAACTACTGAACGGATCTGGTTGAAATTTGGCACAGAGATAGATTTTAGTCTGGAATAACACATAGGCTACTTTTTATCCCGGTAAAATGTATGTTTCCCGTGGGATAGCGGGTGAAGCCGCTGGCGGAAAGCTAGTTGTAATATATATAAATATTTTTCTCTCTTCGATTTTTACGGCCGGGTTGAAGTTAGCTCGTGCCAACTTCAAGCCGGACAATAAGTTTGGCGAGGAGTTCAGTAGTCTGGTATAGACCAGACTACTTAAGGTATTGAAGGTAAGAAGGTATTGACCTCGGTTTACGCCTTACGAGTCACTGGTTCAAATATAGGGGGCGTGCACCGATAATAATAAATTACTAGTTTATGCAATATTTTATTTATGATACTGCTGTTTTTATCTTACTTAAGAAAAAAGACTGCTTTGGTCTAGTGGTCCCAAGTGGGACTGTTACACTAGAGTCCTGGGTTCGATTTCTGAGTCGAGTCAAATGTTGTTGGGTTTTTCTGTGAAATTTCTAGTAGCAGCTGGATTTGTGTCCTGTTTTTGGCAATAGGCTCACCCCTATTATATGGGACATGAACATAAAAGCGAACTGTAGGTGCATGTTAGTGCATCTTTACCTTTCAACAAATACAGACGTAATAAATGTTTTGTGTCCTGTGGGAATCGAACCCACGACCTCGTGATCAGCAGTCCGGTACTCGAACCACTAGACCACAGACGTCGTCGTATATGTTATACCTAATGCTAATATTTAATTTAATATTTTCAGAACCGCAAGTCCTTCCACGTAACAAGACTGGATGGAAGTAACGTTCTCATGTTTTTGCAATAACTTAGGCTAACATTCAGAGACGACGCTCAGCGTAAAGTAATGCTTCCGTATGTCAAATTTGTATTACAATTTGACATTCGGAAGCGTCACTTTACGCTAGGCGTCGTCTCTGAATATTAACCTAAGATAATGCAGTTTGGACATACATACATTACACTGAATATAAGCAACAACAAAATGTATTTGAGTAGGTATGAAGGAGTTGTTTTACCACCACCTGATAAGTTACCGTTAAATTACTTGGCGAATAATTTCATAAACATTTTGTTAATTTTTTTAGTTTATCTAACGGTTAGCGACTATCTAGCAGTGATTAAACAGACCCTTACAATCTCAGAAAACACAATGAATACGCGAAAATACGAAATAAAATAAATAATAATTACCATCTTACGTTATTTTTTGTCGCAATAAACTGTCATAAGGTTTTGTGTTTTATTTTATCACCTTAGCTCCTGTTACGCCACCTCTGTATAGCCGGATACATTGAAAAATGGAACTCAATTTTGAAGACAAGTTGCAATTTGACATTCGAAACGACACACGAATAGAAATGACAATAGTGACAGCCCGATTTGGTTGGTTGGTTGGTTTCGCACGGATTCAAAATTAAAGCCTTCTTAACCTAAACATTACCTACCTACCTAAACATAGAGGTAACTAAACCTTCTTTTTCATAGCTAAATCCGACTATCTGTTGGTTAAACTGTATAAAAATCAGTACAGTAGTTTTACAATACTGAATAGGTATTTCAGACCACAATGTACTTAGGTGATAAATATAAACGACAAACTCAGAATGGCAAGTATACTTTTATAACCAAATTCAAGGTAAAAATCATTGCAAATATTATATTGTAAATATGTATTTTATAAATTCACACAATGACGCGGTGAGATAAAATCTCACATAAACAAGACAATGCCTCATAACCATCTTCATGGTTGGAGGATTTCAGAGATCCGCAAGACAAAACAAAATGGCTATTTTATTTTCTGGTTTAATTAGGCAATCGAGCAGACAAGTCTGATGGTAAGTAGTCATCTTCGGACATGAACACGTCAGGGACGTTGCTGAAACGTTGCCGAAACTTAAAAAACCCTACCCTACCTAGAGAGGGGAAGCTGGAAGTCGGAACCCACAAAAAATGTGCTCTAGACGATGACGTAAAATGCGGGCGCCATCGAGGGGCCTAAACAAGTTGCAATTTGACATTCGAATCAACAAACGAATAGAAACAAAATGTATGGAAACGACATTAGTGACAGTCCAATTTGTCGAAAGCTTGTGACATTTCCATAGATTATGTTTCTCTTCGTTAGTCGATTCGAATGTCAAAATGCAACTTGTCTACAGGCTCAGACTACGCTGATCAACCGATCTGCAAGGTTAAGCTACTGTGGATGGGTTACCATTCTTAACACATCGAGATCCCTCCGTGTCTCAGAGAGCCTGTAAAACCGTCGTTCCTGGTTGTCATACGAACACCTAGGACAATCGTTAGTGGTAGTCAAAAGCCTAAAAAGCCTGACAATCAGTCTATCCTTCGAATTGCCTAGAAATTGCCATAAATATAATATTTTAATGTATACTTTTTTAATGGGCAATCAATTTGCAAATGATGCTAAACCCTCTTCCTCTCTTCTAATTTCGCTGTGCCCGACAGGGTCCATAATGATCTAAGCTATCTATAGTCCACCTTTATAAAACATTATGGAATGCAAAAAAGTATTGAGTATTGGGTTGCGGAGATCTGATGGCAATTGCTTCTACTAGGAAAAGGCTAGGAAGGTCACCATCATTGCGTATGCCATTCATCCTATATGGATCAAACATCTTTATTTAAGTTTTTTTTTATTATAAATTTGAGTGCATTTGGCAGCACCTCACCTGCTGGTAAGTGACCATGCTGACGAGGATGGAGCACGCAAACTCAAATAACGCCTTTTTTCTAAGTTCTAACCACAGGAAAGCTAATTATCATCTCCATAAATGGGGATAAAGGGAGTCACCACAATGCGTCTGCGGCTAGGATGGTGATGAAATTGAATAATCACCTGACAAAGGTAATATTTATGACGACGACGTCTGTGGTCTAGTGGTTCGACTACCGGACTGCTGATCACAAGGTCGTGGGTTCGATTTCCACACAAATATGTATATACGTGATGAACATAAAGTGTTTGTGTTTGTCTGGGTGTTTCTTATGTATTATAGGTAAGTATGTATTCACAAAAAAGAATATAAGTATTATATTCATTGTCTAATACCCATAGTACAAGCTCTGCTTAGTTTGAGACTAGATGGTGCTGTGTAAAATGTCCCAGGATATTCATATTTATTTATGACTAGGGGACGTGACGTCCTTGATAGGAGAATACCGGAAGCTGCCATTGTCACTTAGTACTTCCGTTTTAGTTATTAATGTCACAATAGTTGCACATGTTCAACCTTGAATTATAGTTAGGATGATTGTGGAGTGAGATGTACCATTACGCCTGTATTCCCTGACGGTTAGGCAGAGATGTGCTAAACAGCCACAGTTTGCCAGTATGTTTAGGTAGGTCTCATGTAGTGAAGTTAAGAATTAAGCTGATTTGGGCACCTATTTGGTCCAGCCGTAAAGGGGCGTTCATAAAATACGTGAGATGTTTAAGGGGGGGAGGGGGTCGAGTCAAATCTCATCTAATCTTACGTTGGAGAGAGGGGTCTCAGCAAATATCACGCATTTTTTTTTCTGATTGAAACAAGAAAATATATACTATTTTGGTCCATTTAAGAAACCCACATTTTGAAAAATCTCACGTTAGGTTGGGGGATGGGGCAGGGTGTTGAATAAAATCTCACGACATCTCACCAGGGGGGGTGGGAGGGACAATTTTTTTTTAAAAACACCTCACGTAATTTATGGGCCCCCTAAGATATGCAAGCATGGATTTATATTCCATAGATTCTTTAACATTAATTGTTGATATTGTTGATTTGTTGTTCGTTATAATTATGTTTCTTTTTTCATTATAATATGTTATTATGTTATTTATTATACTAGTAGCTTTGTAGTGTGTCTTCCGTGTTGAGGCTATATAATTTTTTCTTTCTTTCTCGCTTTCTAGTGTACGAAGCTATTGCCATTATCCGGGCCAAAACTACAATTTGCTACTGAGAACTTCTTTAAAAATCGAACACTTTGCTTGACCTAGGACAGACCTAGGTGACCGTAAGCGATCTAGGAAGTACGTAGGTATACTCTATCAGAACCTCCTCCTTTTGTTATGTCGGTAAAAAGAAAAACGCATTCATTATCATCATCAAACCCATATACTGTCCCACTGCTGGGTACGGGTTTCCTCTCAGTACGCTAGCCTAATGTGGATTGGTAGACTTCACATGCCGTCGAGAAAATCTTTAAGGCATGCAGGTTTCCTCACGATGTTTTCCTTCACCGTTAAAGCGAATGATAATTACGAATAGTCAAAACACAGAAAAAAAACCTTTGACTTGGCAGTCCAGTGGTCATACTCCTAGAGTATAACTGCTTCAATGGGTTATTGCCATTTTTTTAAATCTTATTTATAGGCTTGCGCTTGACCACAACTCGTCTGATGTTAAGCAACGATGTGGTCTACGATGGAGCGCGCTAGCCTAGAAGAAACCAATTCACTCTCGCCATTAACCGGTCTCAAATCCAACCTACTAGCTGACTGCTTGACCTAGGAATCAGACGCAGGGGACCTCGAGCCTAGAGTGGTGCTGAACGACCAATAGGCGACCGTGAGCATTTAAAAATCGTCTAGGAAATAGGTTGATATATTTTATCACAACCTCTTCTTTTAATGTCGGTAAGAAGCATTACCATTAAATAAACACTTAAAAGGCAAGAGCAAATGTAGATAAAACTACAATTGTGTTCAAGGTGAGTGAACGTAACACTGATAACTACATTTATAAGTTGTAATTAGCACTGTAGAAAACGTTATTTTTTGCACTTAACGAGGACAATAGCGGGGGATATTTGCAACAATGTCAATTGAAAGTATTTTATACATTAACAGCAAATAGTCTGCGGTTTCGCTACCAATACAAAAGATTTTTTTGAGACTGAAAAAGATTACATAAGAAAGAAAGAAAGATGGTTTATCTTACATAACATTACGCCTGTGACATCAAATTGCTGATCACGAGGTCGTGGGTTCGATTCCCACATGTCACGAATATTTATGTGCTATATCTATAGCCTAGTACCCATAGTACAAGCTCTGCTTAGTTAGGGACTGGATGGTGCTGTGTAAAATGTCCCAGAATATTTATTATTTATTTATTATTAAAAGAAAAATACTTAGGTATATGTTTTATCCAAAGATAGACGAGAGGTTTAGGTTAACCGTATAATACTGGGTTATTATTTCCTTTAACGAGTCTTTTTAACTCACAAGTAATTGTTAGCTAGTACTATTAGATAATAACTTAATCTATCTTCAAATTGTCTAGTCATTGTTTGGTCCTGTACGCTGTTTAGATAAGTGGTATGAGCAGAAAAGCTATTGTGGCTAGATTTATTCGAATTATTAACAGCAGCGTTCATGGCAAATGCGACTACTAAAAGTAGGCTAGATTCGACGGATCGAAGTGTTATTGAAAATTTCGCAGGTCAGTGAAGAAAAAGTGGAATCGACTCCTATCAAGAGATCGACCAGAAGGTAGAGGCTAAGAGAATAGATATCAGGCGTGTAGACAAGTTGCAATTTGACACTCGAATCGACAAACGAATAGAAACAAAATATATGTATGGAAATGACACAAGCTTTAGACTCGTCGGGCTGTCACTAATGTCCATACATTTTGTTTCTGTTTGCTTGTCGATACAAATGTCAAACAGCAAATCGCAATGAATTTTGAACAGATAGTTTTTTTGAATACACAGCGAAAGCTGTTTGTTTCAAATTCATTCAAATCATCATTTAAATAATTATTGTCTTGCATATTACCTACTTTCAACACTGTCATCTGTTAATTTGTGGTAAACGATGTGGATGTCACAATTACCAATATTGTATGCCCTAACACTTAAACTGAAACTTATTGTGATATTGTTTGTTACCCAAATAAATTAAAAAAAAACTAGGCATTTGTCTAGCCCTGTAGATCCATAGACGAGAGCCGAGTTTAGACTTTAGACTTAAGAGTTTAGTTTATTGTTTCTTGAGAATTAAAGAAAGAATAACAGAAAAAAGGTTTACCCCTATTGCATGGGTCCCTTTAACGGGAGCATAATGCGCGTCTGCTCAACCTTTGAAGAAATACAGGCATGATGTTATATATGCATAAAGTGTAACCTCTTCACCTATTTATAGAATTGGATGGGTGACCATGATTGCAACGTCGACGTGCGCATCTAATAACACACGTCCTGCAGTAAATCTTGTCTGTTCGTCCGTCCTTATGTTTGTCGCAAGGTCTAGGTCCTTCCTATCTAAACGTATAACATACCATCACGCCCGTATTCTCCGAAGTGTTAGACAGAATGTACACGCACAATTCGCCGGTAAGTTTAGGTCTCGTGTGTTAGGGGGCAAGCCTATTGCCAAATCCTAAACATTTAAAATATCTTTATTTCAAAACATATATGTATATAAAAAGAATTTGTCCTGACTGATCTAAAATTCTTTATTCTGATAAGTCCTTTATATTTGTTATTTCTATAGGATAATGAGTAGAAAATAATATAATAGCGATATTTTACACGATGATAAAGCCATTCTTGAGGAGAGTTTTATTTAAGTTAGTATTGTGACTCTGGTCAAACGTTTGGGAATGTTAAGAATTCTTTGTACTTATCATAATTTTGGACATTTTCTCGAAATAAGTTCAATAAGTATAATTTCAAGACGGGAGCCACGAAGACAAATCACGGAGCATTTCATTATGCATTGTGAAGGTAGGTACGTTGAAAGTAAAAGTTTCAAAACGACTTTTAACCTTGAAAAAGGTCACAACCACTACTTGAATATAGACAAAATTAAGCTTGAGGCTAGACTTCGAACTTAATGCCAGTCACAGACCTTTGGTTTCCGAATTAATTAGGTCGTAACACTGAGCTAGAGGTATTTGGGTTCGATTTCCCCCCTGAACGAACTGTGGTAGTTAGTAGTTGGTACTCTTCCGCCTAGCCCTTCGGCAAATACAGGCGTGATGATAATATGTAATATTATGTACCCTAAGGGGTTCACAGGTATCCCGTGACATAACTATGTCGCCACACTATCTCGTCTTTAGCCATACTTTCGGCAAAGACATGGGGCGACATAACTTCTCAAGACGTTTATGTCAGCATAACTAGATTATCAAAGATCACGACTGTTCTATTATAGTTAATAGTACAGTTAGTGACATCACGCGATATAAGGATGTACTCCCGACGTCGCTTCCACAATAGGTACCGTATTCTTACAGGTTAACTAGATAAATACTGTGCTATCATTATTCTGTTCCTGGATCCTGGATCTCACTGGTTTTAATATTATGTCATGAGAACGGAAATATACCTTGTTTGTCTGGAAATAAAAAGTAATCTAAAAAAACTTCTTAGTTTTTACCCGACTGCCGAAGGCGGGTTATGTGTTTGACGTGTATGTATGTATGTCCGTTCCTATGTCCGCTCGTATCTAATCAACGGCTCAACCGATTAAAATAAATGATTACTACGATTATACGCTACAATAATGACCTCATTAGATTCGTCTTGATGACTCGAGTCACTAGGTACATAAAATTAAAAAATAAATCAAAATGGCGGATTTTATACGCTTTAATGTGCGAGCTGATTTTGAAAATGATTCATTCATCAATTTTCATTTTAAAAATAATTTAGGATCTATCTAGTAATTCTATGATGATTTTTAGGGTTACGTACCTCAAAAGAATTATTTTGAGTTCCGTATCTTATAAGGAAAAAGTTACTATTGCAGAATCATTTCATAGTGTGTGGAAATGATTTATTATCTGCCGGAATTTACGTAAAAGCCTCCTGCCTCGTTAGCGTAATGATTGTTATCGCGACTGCTACGCTTGAGGCCCTGAGTTTGGTGGACTATGGATGGATTTATGGAGTTTCTTGCCGGATCTTTTCCAAAAAAACTAACATAATCTTATTATTTTAGCATTGTTCTCAAGTAAGTGACATGTTATATGTTTTATTGAGAACTAGCTTCCCGCCAGCGGCTTCGCCCGCGTGGTCTTATAATTTTTTCCCCGTTTTTGCTACATTTTTCATTACTACTCCGCTCCTATTAGTCGTAGCGTAATGATATATAGCCTATGTTACTCGGGGATAATGTAGCTTTCCAAAGGTGAAAGAATTTTTGAAATCGGTACAGTAGTTTCGGAGCCTATTCATTACAAACAAACAAACAAATCTTTCCTCTTTATAATATTAGTATAGATAAAGTTTCTTTAACCATAATCCAACTTTTAGGACCGTGCACTAGTTTGAGATTTCAAAAGTGCCTATTTATATGGTCTAATTGAAATAAAATATTTGAATTTAATTCCTAGGTTAAGTAGCAGCCCGATGTTTGGATTTGTTACCGGTTAATGGGACCAAGCTCGTCTCGTATTACATGGGACGTAACCGAACCGACCGGCGAATTGTATCTCTGCCTAAATCTTCGGGGAATAAAGGCGTCATTGTATGTTACGGTACTTTCTTAAGCAATATGAATGATTTTATTTAAGAAGGAGACTATATCAGTATATTAAGTATTCAAATTGTATCAAGGCCAGAAGAAGGATTTCTGAGATACAAAAAACGAACAAAATTGAGTATTTCTTTTCGGTATGTGTAGAATCAAAAATTTTATAATTGGTAACCATAATATATAATTAGTTTCAGATCTATGTATGCCTGCCTAGAAGGTTTCTAAGATGGGGTACAGAAAACTTATAAGTTAAGTATCAATAATTGTATAATTGGTGACCATACATAATATGTAATTAATTTCAAACGAATGTATATTGTATACCTACGGATGTTAATTGATGTTTGCTTAATAAATAAAATACCTTATCTTTCTTTTAACTTGTTCACACTTACCCTACCATTTCATTATCAGAATAAAAGTAATAACTACTTAGGTACACGCTAATATCACTGCTTTATCAAACAGACTTAAGTATTTATTTTATTAAACATATATTTACAAACACATTTATATAATTATTATTTTGTTTATACAGCTATAGATAGCACACAGTTTGCTTAAACAGTATCTTTTTTTACCTAAGAGCTACAATATAATATAATATCACATTAATAAGGAATGTTATGACAATCGTTAGTAGTCCAAAGCATGGGGGCTAGACCAGTTGCATTTTGTCATTCGAATCAAAAAACGAATATAAACAAAATTTATGGAAATGACATTAGTAACAGCCCGATTTGTCGAAAGCTTGTGTCATTTCCATACATTTTGTTTTTATTCGTTTGTCGATTCGAATGTCAAAATGCAACTTGTCTTGCTCCCCCTGAAAGCCAACCAGTCTATCCTTATAATATTGGTATTGCCCAGAAATTCTAAAAAGTCTCACAGCAGCCGTTTCGTGCAAAATACTGATATTCAGCCACATCTTTTTGACGTCTGTGGTTCGAGTTCGAGTTCGAGACTGCTGATCACGAGGTCGTGTGTTCGAGTCCCACATGACACAAATTATTTATGTGATGAACATAAGTGTTTGCTTTTGTCTGAGTGTTTCTTATGTATTATAAGAATGTAATTACGAAAAAAAGTATAGTAGTATTATATCCAGTGTCTAGTAACCATAATACAAGCTTTATTTAGTTTGGGACTAGATGGTGCTGTGTAAAATATCCCAGAATATTTATTTACTATTATTTATCTGGTTAGACTGGAAGCCGACCTCAAAACAACATAGTTGTGTAACGTAGTTGTGTAAGGGCTAGGAAGATGATGGAAATGTTAGTAAGTCAGAAAATACCAATGATGAAGATATTGATGATATTGTACGCAAAGTTATCCTACCTTAAAAAACCTAAAAACAATTTGTTGACTGGGATAAAACAAAGCAACGGTACTGTAAGCCACACCTAAAATCTCTTCCCGCCACAGTCACGGTAATGGATCTCCTGTAACCTTAATAGATAGGATCTACCCTAACCATTACTGGTAGAAAGACATGATCTAAATACCATATATCCCAAATTGTTGTCACAAACTCAAGGGTATCGTATATCATGCAATTTCATAAAAGAGGGTAGTTGGTTACACTGGTTACTGACACATACCCAAATATTAAAATAGAACTACCTTTTACGTATGTATTTCATAATATACAAGTAAAATAAACAAGTAAAAAATACTTTGTAAACAAAATAGCATGTTACATCAATATGGATGCCTAAAAAACCTAAAATACATCTAAAATAAATAAATAAATCCTGGACGTGTTATAATAAAGTTATATAACCTGGATTCACTCTAATAACAACTCCAAAATACATAGCAAAAAGTGAACAAAACACGACGAAATATTTAAATTATATCGATTCAAATATTCCGAAACACTATATAAAAGTAGTATAATATGTAAAAATACCGACCGGTATATACCTATAGTTTTTAAAATATATATTAGTGTAGACTTTCCATGAGGCAGCCTCTTCAAAAGTCAGATTGAGAAATTTACCTAATCCTTAATGAAATTGTTGACATATTTTTAGTTTAAATAATAATATAATATTATTTATTATTAATTTATATATATTATATTGATTTCTGACACTTACGCGAATACTAGACATTGAAATAAAATATTTTTTATTTCAATGTCTATAATAATAAAATATTTCAATGTTCAAATTTATATATATTGTTTTTATTATTAAATTATGCTGGTATATCAGGATTTGTATCAATTTTACTAATTCATAATAGAATGCCTCGTAAAATGTAACCAACTTTTTACGAGGCAGCCTCGTTAAAAGGCACAACTGAATAAATTACTCAATTATTTTCTATTTTTTAAGGCAAATCACTAATTAAGTTCTCAATTTATTTATTTAATTCTAAAACTACTATCACACTGACATATATGACAGTGTAATTATGTACTTTCTTTGATCAAATAACAATTTGTACTTCACTAAGTTGCGTTGATTTTACCTATTATAATTACATTAGTACTACTAAATAGGGATAATAATGGAATGATCTTACTTTTAGCGGGCCTCGGAGAGCACTGGGTAATACGCCACAAAAACATAAGTTTATGTAAAGATTCATATCTGAAACAAAAGAAAATCACGTTTAGTAAAAGTAAAATGTATCGAAATATGCATATTTTATTATGAATCGGGCAAAAATACTGGTGAAACTAATTTAAATGCCCCTTTGGTTATCTTATCCTACTTAACTACTGGACATGGTTCTTCACTCACAGTTAAGAAGATTTAGGATCACAGCGCCAACTTACTGCTGGTAAGCACTGGTGCCAACGTAACTATTTAATAATTAGATCTAACTATTTTTGCACCTGCACCCAAAAAGAATTGTTGCTAACAGATAAGGTTTTTTCAATTGAACAATGATTTCAACGATTAGTTTAAATTTATTTTTTTACTTTTGAAACTTCTACCTACTTTTTGGAGTAAGATTTAGGAAGCTTGCAACTTTTTGCAGAAGATTTAGATACAGAGATGATAGTACATTTAGCAACATTGCTGGTTCAGACTTCAAATGTCGTCAAAAATCTCTCAGGCACGATGTTCATTATGTGAAGTTCTTGAAACATCATTCGCTTCATCAATGCACGCCTAAAAAAGAGCCTTGGAGAATTTGTACAAAGAATCTTACCTACATATTCTAACCCATAGCACGGGCACGTCGTAGATAGGCGAGTATTGTAATAACGAGGTGAATATTTTATGCACTAAGCTGTTATTCGCGTTCATAATTTTTTTCCTAATTTCGTGGGATTAATCACAATCAACCATAGCCTAAGTCACTCAGGAATACTGTCGCTTTCTAGTGGTAAAAAAATTTTCAAAATCGGTCCAGTAGTTCTAGAGATTTTTACAAACAAACTTTACCTCATTATTTGAGACTAGCTTTCGCCCGCGTGTTCTTATAAATTTTAGCCTATGTTACTCAGAAAAGAAGTAGTTTTCTAATGGTGAAAGAATTTTCGAAATCGGTCCAGTAGTTTTTGAGTTTACTCATTACAAAAATACAAATGTTTTCTCTTTATAGTATTAGTATAGCTATAGATAATGTATGAATCAAAATTCCTTCGACACTTACCTCACCCAAGAGTCCCAGCAGCCAAAGATGCCAACACAACTAGAATGGCCGTCGCGACCCCGCTGGCTCCAACGTGGGCCCCGTACACAGCGCCCGACTCCGCAACGCCCTTCCCGAACGCGTCCGCTGAAGACAGTGTATCTGTCAAATGGCCAACCGGTGAGCGCGTGCGCACCAGTGGGCTCATCTAGCTAACACGCGGGTTTTGTGACTTTGGTTTTGTTAGATGTTGGTTTCTATTTGTCTCTAAGTTTAAATGTGTTCTATTTGGTATCAAAATTTTATTTATTTGGTATCAATATTTTTTTGAAAACACATTTACTTATTTCATGATAGATTTACTCGTTATAATTTATTAAACACAACATTATTATGTAATCACTATTTGGCAATTTTTTTTTAACAAATCTACCACTTTACTTCTAGATACAAATCCGCTTTATGTGTGTATTATATATAGGGCGGACTTAATGCCATGGATTAAAAGGTAAAAGTTCAAAATACATAATGTAACAATGAACCCTTTTACCAAAAATTCCAATACTATGAGTACTTGAGTACACAAAGAATGAAGACTAAATAAATAAATAAATATTACTACTATTAATTCTACTGTGCCTACTAAGCAGATTAAAATATATCCAAAACCGGGGTTAAAATAGAAATAGAAATACCAAAAATACCAGAAGAAACAAAACCCTTGTAATTAGTCTAAACTGGCCCACCAACGCATGCAGTGCAGAAACAAATAAATAAATTATTATTATCACAACACTATTATAATAATAATAATAAATTAAAATAAGTGCATTAAATGAAAGCAACATAAATTAATTATGACCGCAAGAACTGTTTTAAATGATCGGGAATAAGAATACATTAATAAATCTGCCTCGAATGGAGTCCAAAAAGAATTACATATTAGGTATGTTATTGAAATAAGGCTGATTTATTAAAATGTTAATAAGATTATGGTAATATAAATATGTTTTCATAAGGAAAAAAGGCGGTTACTGCAAGACATAGAGACCAGAAGGGGTAAAATGATAGGCCACATTATACGCCACGACGACTTCATAAAAAATATCATAGAAGGTAAGATAGAGGGAAGGAGAGGATGGGGTAGGCCAAGAATGGGCTACATAACACAGATAAAAGAGCACTGAAGGTCGCGACGTATAAGGAGGTCCAGGAGTTAGCTCTCAACAGAGAGCAGTGGAAGACGCTGCACCGACAAGAGCGTAGCTCTTAAATAGAAGAAGAAGAAAAAGCATGATGATTTAATAATAAAAATTTAATGCACTTAGGAAATATAAAGATAATAGAAGTCTAAATATGTTTTCCACAAATTATAGGAAACAAAGCAGATACAAAATAAATATATAATAAAGATAAAAATACGCTTAAAATAATAATAATAATAACAAATAAGTTTGAATTATTCGTATTCGTATATTAAAAAATCTAATTAAACATTCTTATGCCAGGTTCTAAAAAAAAATATTATAATACCCAAAATTATCAATAAATACATTTTGTTACTCAACTCAAGATCAATAAATGGCAATACATATTGACTGATAAAAAAATTACAAGACTATTAACGTTGGCAATACTAAGGCTGATATTCAGAAACGAGACACAACATGAACTTATGCTTGAAGCCTGAGTTTATGCTTAGCATCGTCTCTGAATATTAGCCTAAGTATAGGACCGCAATATAAAAATGACATAAAAATGTTTAAATGTTTACAACTCCACACCCCTTAAGGAAGGCAAAGGAAACGTCTAGAAAAATAAAACACAACACATATTTGAATGAACGACGTACCTATGCCACCAACTTCCACGATGAATGAACGAATGGTGAACAAAAAATAATCGATTAATTAAAGCGGCAACACAAGGGTGTGACGTTAAATATTGCGATTGTGGAATGGGATTTGTAACTGTGTGGGTCATACTTCTCTCTCACTCAGTGAGCCTGTAGACAAGCTGCATTTTGATATTCGAATTGACAAACGAATAGAAATAAAATCTGTAGAATTGACACCAGCTAAGCACATATCGGGCTGTCACTAATGTCATTTCCATATATTTTGTTTCTATTCGTTTGTCGATTCGAATAAAAATACTATTTGTTCTAGGGCTCTGGGACCATTTCGTGACTTAAATAATATTTCAGTCATTCTACACAGCAACATCTAGACCCAAACTAAACAGAGCTATGGGTACAAGATAATACTTATAATACTGTTTTTTGTTTTATACACGCTTACACATTTGAAACATTCCGACCAACGCAAAAATCCATGTTCATCACAGTATTTGCGTTCTGTGGGAATCGAACCCCGTAATCAGCAGTCCAATACTCGTACCATTAGACCACTAGAATGCAGTTTGTTTTTTTTTTATTAATATTCATAACATACACTATCTTTACAGGTACCTACTTAGTTTGCTCTAACAGTCTTCTATTGAATATTTACTTTGCTTATATTTTCGAGTTCACCTCGTCTCGAGTTAAGTACTAAAAGTCATCTCAAGTATGCCTCGTTTTAAGTCATGCCACATAACCTTTCAAATCTCGCCTCCTAACCGTTCACCCAAATTGAAACCTTATGCCCCACACATAAAGCACACAATAGCTTACCTCCATATCTGTTGAGTAAAGCCATTATGACTCCATTGGTCCATCCAAAGCCAGTCTGGACAACGTACTCGCCGCCACCGCCGAGACCGCCGAAGATAGTCGCGTCGTACTAGATAATAGACGCTATTATTAATACAGGAGAGTTCATTTTGGATAAATATCACTGTTATATTTATCAAATTTTGAACTAAAAAATAGAAAATGAATAATAGTTTAAATAATATTTAAGTATAAAAAACTACAACCCGCCGACTACGAAAGATATCAACTGAAAATCTTTGTAACAAGAACATAATTCCTATGTCAGCTTTCTGATAAAACATTTCACCTACTGAATTGAAATCAACGACAAAAGAAATTGCTGTCCAAATTATAGCCGTGATCGCATGCTACGCATATTATATAAGTCACCATCCCCAGGGCATGGCAGCATGCTTCCTGCTTTTAGTTTGATTTTCTATAAAAACGTGTGATTTTTGTTTACTATATTTTATTTGAATTCTATTTGAAACACGAGAGTAGTATTTGGAGCAACAGTTTCTTGTTACAACCCTCCCTCCTTCCGCAGTCGGGTAATAACATTTCTCGAAATTGTTTTCACTTGTCTAAAACATGTAATTTACCTTCTCAAGCATAGCAGTCTTCTGCTTCCACACTTCGAAGTTGGAGCGCACCCATTTGGTGGCGATCTCGCTGGCCAGCCGCATGGCCTCCGGTTGGCCGGTGTTGGCCAGCCCCATCACCACTATGTACTGGAGGGGCGGCCACGCGTTGGGGTAGTCCCACTGTTCACCCGAGTGCTCGAAGGTCGTGGGGATACCACCATCGAATATGTCCACCTGTTAGAGGAAAAGTGATTTGAATTTCCATCAGACTAGGATCGTCATGGAGTAATGTCTTTGTCCAATATCTTAGACCAATGTTTGATAAAGAAATTTGATCAAATATAGGTCCAAGATAACACAAAGACATAATATTATTATTATGACCAGTGGCATACCACCCAATACCACCAATCTTTCGGTATTACAGGATAACGAAAATATAAAAAAAATATTTATTATATCATTTTTTTAATGAAACAATAACAATTTTATTGAAAAAAAATACCAAATAAAATAAAATGAAAAATATAAAAACACAAAAAGAAATATTTGACCCCGACGTGATTTGAACACGCAACCTTCTGATCTGGAGTCAGACGCGCTACCGTTGCGCCACGGAGTCACATGTACACTGTGGCGAAATAGCCGTTCTTACTGAGTGCAATGACGCATTATTAGATAATCAAGTAATATTTTTTTTTTGTCTTCATAAGATTATTGCTTCGATGATATGACTAATACTTCAGATTTACTTGAGAAAGAGAAAAAGGCTTGAGTTTATGTTATCAATATTAAATTATTGCTCATTTTAGTATCTTTAGATGCACATTTTTAACCGAATTAAAAAATGAGGTTCTGGTATAGCATCAACTGTATAAAAAATTATCATTTATTTTTCGTTTGGTAAAGTATCTATCTATTGTATAAAATAAAACTTCTAAGTGCCTATAAGCACTGTACAAAGATGTACAACACAGCAGGTTTTGGTTTAGTAAACAGCAAAAGTGTTATTTTAAAGTTATTTTTTTTTATGTAGGAAAAAATCGGCTGGCGGGCAGGATTCGAACCTGCGTCTCCTGGTTCGGTACCAGACGCTTTGACCACTAAGCGCGAGCCCCGCTCGCTAGTCGAAATCTTCCTTCACATTCTAATTTACGTCTTAAAGGTGACTTAGCATTGAAAATGCTTAAAAAAAATACTAAAAGATAGCGAAAGTGTTATTCAGTAGGTGTAGTGTAGGTACTGTAGAGGCTCTTATCTTCCACAGAACTCAGGAATGGTTAAATTATACGATATTCGTACATCATACACTTTTATTATTATTGGGAGTAGTACAGAATTATACGTCATTGTCTCCGTGACACAACTACTTCTAGAACATTCTACGTCAATTATTTTATGAATGCTTAATCTGTCAGCAACATGCTAAATATTGGTAGCGACTTGGGCCCTGTTTAATAAAGCTGACAATTCGACATTTATCTCTAAAACCGACAAAATTGTACAAATAATGATGTCGAAAATCGCCAGGTAAAATCTTGACGTATTAGTCATTTAAAGACGCGTTTAATAAAACAAACCACAGTTAAATTAGTTCTGACAAATATTTGTGGATTTTTTCCACTATGACAATTTTGTCACCTGTAAGTTTTATTAAACAGGAATATTGTCGTATTGTCACCTTTCGACATATGTCAGACTTGTCGAATTGTCAGTGTTATTAAACACGGCGTTGGTCTCTACAGTGCTTAGGTACTCACTTTAACTTTGTCCAGATAATTGACAACTCTGTTGACATAGTAGTCCTTCCTGGCCAGGTCGTAGCACACTGCCCAGAGCGGCGACACGTTGGATGGGTAGAAGTAGTCGCGCCGCCTGCCCGACTCCAGGCTATAGTCCAACCAGACTCCAACGTCCTCGTGCCAAAGGACCTGGAAGATTGTTAAACCATGTTAATATACTGAAAATAAGAATACAGGCCTGTATTGTCCGAAGGGTTTGGCAGACATGTTCTAATGTACACACACAGTTTGTATGTATGTATGACATGTAAGTATCTTTATTATCCTTACTTTACTATCCTTATTTATAATACTGCCGTCCTCAAGCTTAAATGCCGTAATGTGCCAAAACGACTTATTGAGTTATGGACAAAAAAGTGAGCAGTTTAAAAAAATGTACGTAACTAGAAGTCATATTTGAGACTTAGAAGTACTGACTAACAGATCTCACGAGGAGATCTCACGACTTCTGATTGTGTTGGCATTAAAAATTCAAAATCGGCGGGATGTCAGATAACGGCATTTTAACTTGAGGACGGCAGTATTATAAATGCGAAAGTAACTATGTCTGTCTGTCGCGCTTTCACGCCAAAACTACTGAACCGATTTAAATGAAATTAAGTACAGATATAGTCTAGAGACTGAGAAACGACATAGGCTACTTTTTATTGCGAAAAAAGGCGTTGAAATAGGGGATGAAAGTTATAAGAAATACTCAGACCACTGTGTATTTATGGCTTAACAACCTTTTTCACCTGTGTAGCAACATTAAGTACGTGTCAAAAATGCACTTTCACTCTCAGAGAGTTAATGTCATATGGAGTAACTTAGGTCACATTTATTTAAGAAATTAAATTATTTAAAAAAATTGGTTGAACGCGAGTAACATCGCGATTAACCAATTTTGTAAGTAGTTAGATTAGTTAGTTAGCAGTTATTTATAAAAATTAATAAAGTTCGTATGTCTATCACTCCATTTACAGTACACGCCAAACTTATTGTCCGGGTTGAAGTTGGCACGAGCTAACTTAAGTAAAAATCGGAGAAAGAAAAATATTGCATGAAAATGATATGAAGCGACAGCCTACGACTTGAGCTTTCGTTTTTATTTATTACAATCCTATAATTTTGTTTCTTCGATTTTTACGGCCGGGTTAAAGTTAGCTCGTGCCAACTTTAACCCGGACAATAAGTTTGGCGTGAACTGTACGATATCTTAGCAGAGACTATTTACCTGTTCAATAGCTTCCATGAATCTAGCATGTATGTTCCTATAGTACTCCGCTTTGTCAATATTGCCCAGTCGAGAGTGGAAGTCTCTCAGCAGCTGGGCATTCCAGCACATGATGGCGTTCAGGTCCACAGGGATGATGGAGCGGGTCTTCAGGTTTGTCAGGTTACCTAGAAGGATAAGTTACGATCAGTGTGAATATAATCCTACTAATATTATAAATGTGAAAGTTTGGATTTATGAATGTTTGTTACTCTTTCACTAAAAACTACTGAACAGATCTAGATGATTTTTAATGAAGGAAAAAATCGGCTGGCGGGCAGGATTCGAACCTGCGTCTTCTGGTTCGGTACTCCAGACGCTTTGACCACTAAGCTACCGCGAGCCCGCAGGTTCGAATCCTGCCCGCTAGCCGATTTTTTCCTTTATTAAAAATAACTTGTAATCTTAGAATGGAAAATGTTTAAAATACAAAGAGGTAGATCTAGATGATATTTGGCACAGAGATAGATTATAGTCTGGAAAGCACATATAGGCTACTTTTTATCGAGGTATAATGGTTCCCGTGGGATATATTTGTTTTAAGAAGATGAGTATAGACGTCGTCAACAGAAAATAATATATAAGAAACACCGAAACCACGCGAGCGAAGCCACTGGCGCTGGCTTTAACAATATTATATTAATTTTGCATTCCACTATACGATCAAAACTAAATATTGGTAGTCTAGATAACGAAACAGGGGGACTAGACAAGTTGCATTTTGACATTCGAATCGACGAACAAAATGTATGGAAATGACACAAGCTTTCGACAAATCGGGCTGTCACTAATGTCATTTACATACATTTTGTTTGTCGATTCAAATGTCAAAATGCAACTTGTCTGGCCCCCCTGATTATCTTTCTACTTTAATAATAGCACACTATTAGTTATGTAACTAATAAATTAGTTATATAACTAATAAATTAGTAATGGAGGTGTCAGTACTATTTAAGTATTATGTAGGAAATATGTTTTTTTTAGCTTGAGGAGAAAATATGGCTGGTATCAATGTAAAAAAAATGTTGTTTAATTTTGGTTATACGGTTATACCTGTCGTCTCATATCTTTGATCTACTCCAAGACGTGATCCAATTTTTTTGACAGTTGTTTGAAGTCTTGGGTGACTTCATACAACTGGAATAAATTATTATACTGGTATAGATATTACGGCATAAATGTTATGCGAATAGAAATAAAATACTTTCACCTATAGTCTGCGCGGAATGTGTGCGGCGGGACGGAGGGGCGGGGTCAAATGCGCACGGTGGGATGGAGGGGTAGGGCGCTTGTTTTTGTTAACAGTAACCCACCGCCTCACCCCCGTCCCTACCTAAGGCGCGGCCAACTAGTTCCGCGCGGACTATAAATTATTACCTATTTCAGTCCATGGTTATTATTTAGATTAGTTTTAACATGCTGAAATTCTTCGTTTTAAAGGTATGTCCATTCAAAAACAGGACTTGTTATAAAAGGGGATGTCATTCGATGCTTTTGATCATGCTGTCTACATCAGTCAAGTGGAACACACGACCACACGACAAATCGTTTACCATTACATACCCCCAACTTGTTTATATCCTTCAATTGAGAGATCTGTTAGCTGATGTGGATAATCTGGACGAAATATAGATAAAATACTTTTTAATCATAAATACATACATACACAGCTTTGAGGGGCTCGTGGCTAAGTTATAGCAACGCTGATCAACCGATCTGCTAAGGTTAAGCTACGCTTGCCGAGGTCAGTCTGTGGATGGGTGACCATCGAGACCCCTCCGTGCCTCGGAGAGCACGTATAGCCGTCGGTTCCGGTTGTCATACGAACAACTATGACAACCGTTAGTGGTAGTCGGAAGCCCAAAATGTCTGACAACCAGTCTATCCTGCGAATATCGGTATTGCCCAGAAATTGGGTTGCGGAGGTCTAATGGCAGTCGCTTCGTGTAAAATACTGATATTCAGCCGCATCTGGTTAGACTGGAAGCCGACCCCAACATGGTTGGGAAAAAGGCTAGGAGGATGGATGATACATTTACATAGCTTCACGCCTGTTTCTCATAGGCAGAGACTATAGCTTTCCAGTTGCTACGATCATGGCACACCACTTTCGCTTCATCTATGTTCATCAACCTCCCCATGCATGCTCGTCGGTTTAGGGTGCTCTTAACCTTGCCTTTACAGTCTCGCCAAACTTATTGTCCGGGTTGAAGTTAGCACGAGCTAATTTTAACCCGGTCGTAAAATTCGGAGAAAGAAAAATATTAGATTGTAATAAATAAAAACGAAAGCTCAAGTCGTAGGCTGTCGTTTTAAATCATTTTAATCCAATATTTTTCGTAATGAAATGAATGTTTTTGTTTGTAATGAATAGGCTCCGAAACTACTAGACCGATTTCAAAAATTCTTTCACCTTTGGAAAGCTACATTATCCCCGAGTAACATAGGCTATATATAATCACGCTACGACTAATAGGAGCGGAGTAGTAATGAAAAATGTTGCAAAAACGGGGGAAAAAATTATAAGACCACGCGGGCGAAGCCGCTGGCGGGAAGCTAGTAAAGTATATAGAGAAGAAAATTGTGGGGATTCCTACTGAATTGACAAAAAGGAGTACCAATGTTGGTAGCTCGGCAAAGAACCGCTAGTCAAATGTATTTTTTTTTAATTCGCTTACCTTTATTTGTGCCGTTGAGAATGAACCATCTGGACGAGAAATCCCAGCCAGACTCAGCCGCAGCTTTCAATTCAGCATACAATTCTTCTTTCTTGTCAATTGTGTCTAAATGTCTGAAAATTAATAATAATAAACAATGAACTTTACTTCTTTATTGTTAAGGTACACTTTAGATTAATTACTAATTAGAATGCTTAAAATTTCCTTATTTTTTAACAAATTCTAATTTTGTTCCTCTATTTATGTTTACGTTCATTCGTTCCTTTCACTCTCGTCGACCTATCCTTCACTTTCAATCATATAAGACGACGTCTGTGGTCTAGTGGTTCGAGTTCCGGACTGCTGATCACGAGGGTTCGATAACCACAGGACACAAACATTTATGTGATGAACTTAAGTGTTTGTGTTTGTCTGGGTCTTTCTGATATATGTATTTTAAGTAAGTATTTACAAAAAAAAAGTATATAAGTATTATATCCATTGTTTAGTACCCATAGTGCAAGCTCTGCTTAGTTTGGGACTAGATGGTGCTGTGTAAAATGTCCCAGGATATTATTTATATGTTCTGTCTCTTTCACTCGTATAGATTCATCCTTTTTGATACCTTGTACATTTCTTTTCCTTACTGTTAATAAACTTACTTGGCAACATCGACGTCTTCCTTGTAGCTCTCAGGCCTGGGCCCTTGTGACTGATCGAAGTACCGTGCTAGCGTGTATCTGTAATGGAGAGATAATATAATAAAACATTTATTTCAGGCATCCATCATAGATATATACAAGGTGGAAGGGACATCGACGCCCAAACGTCGTGACAAGGTTTCACTCAAGATCAAAAATAAAACCATTCATGTACAAAATGATCAGTTATTACACATATTGACATTTTTGAGCCCGCAGTGTATTGCTAAAAACGCGATTATTACGCTCCGCGGTGAATGTTATGACGCGCGCGATTCGAAATAAATTAAATAATGTTTTTTTTATTATAAATCTAATTTGGGTAGATAGAAATACTGATTTTTTACATGTTTAGGTAAAAAAAAACTGCAAATAAAATTCAAAAATTTATGAAAAATGTTATGGAAAATTTCAACGAAGGGGGGTCCACAATCATGTACTGAACTCATGGTATTCGGATGTGCGTCGATGTCCCTTCCACCTTGTATATGGGCCATAGATGCAATGATATAGGTATGGCCCATAACCAATGGCACGCGTGCCATTGCAGGCACGGCACACGACAAAATATTTTGGCCATAGGACTTAAAGCTTTAGGTGCCTAATCGATATTCTTTCCGCCTTTAATTACTGAATCAAGATTGTATGATGGCATGTCATGACCTCACCAAAACTTAAAAAAAAGCCTCAAAAAAACTGAAAAAAAACTAGTCTCCCGTCAGTATGAGAGGGATAGACTATAGTCCATCGCGCTAGCCTAATGCGGGTTGGCACACTTCACATGCCGTCGAGAATATCTCTCAGGCATGCCGGTTTCCTCGCGATGTTTTCCTTCACCGTTACAGCGAGTGATAATTACGCACATGATTTCGAAAAGTCAGGGGTTCGAACTTGGCAGTCCTGTGGTCATACCCCTAGGGATAGCCTAGGGGTATGACCACAGGACTGCCCTGACTGCTGAGAGATTTCCCTAAATGTTTGATATAAATTGGCAGATTATGTATTGAAGGCTGTTAAAAATTAACTTACTTGTGTCCATTGTGTTCCACCTCGACGGTGTGGTTGGTCATCCAGTAGTCGAACTCCCTATCCAGCGTGTGGATGTGTTGTCTCAAGAATTCTATGTCTTCCATGTCATCCATTATGACTTTCACCATTGGGATCAGCAGCGGTGGCTGTGATCTGCAATTTTCAAACGAAAATAAAGTTCTATATAATAAGTAAACATGTATTTATAATCCATTCACAAACATGTATTTTTTTTTTAGTAGCCCACTTTGTCCCACTGCTGGGCAAAGGCCCCCCTTCCCTCCTCCCATGCCGCTCTGTCTGTTGCCTTAAGGATCCAGTCTCTCTCGTGGGAGACGATTTCATCACGCCACCTCCGTCTGGGCCGACCACGCTGTCGCTTATTCCGTGTGGGATCCAATTTGTGGCAACTTTTGCCCACAGGTCGTCTGGCATGCGTGCCCCGCCCAATCCGATTTGAGCTGTCTTATCCCGATGTTTATATGAGACCATAACATCCACTAGACTATTGCGACCAATGGACCAATAGGGGGGCTAGACAAGTTGCATTTTGACATTCGAATCGACAAACAAAATGTATGGAAATGACACACGCTTTCGAAAAATCGGGCTGTCACTAATGTCATTGCCGTACATTTTGTTTGTCGATTCGAATGTCAAAATGCAACTTGTCTAGGGCGATGATTTAGATATCAAATGTTTTTTTACCTCATAGCATAATATATCCTGCCTCCATTGGGTATGAAGCCGATCTTCTCCACGATGTCCAAGAAGTTGGAGACCATGCCCCTGGCTGTGGACCGCATCTCGGACAACAGGAGACCCTTGATGATCCAGTACGAGTCCCAGTAATAGAACTCCCGAAAACGACCACCTGGAAAGTAAATTTATAATATAAATACTAGTATTTGCTTTTATTTAGATATTCTTCTTTCTCTTTTATAATCGACCATTTTATTTTTCGATAACTTTTTTTACCTGTTTTTGCAACATTTTTCATTGCTGGAGTAGCAACCTCCTATTAGTCGTCGTGATAGTATTATAGCTTCCCCGATAAATAGGCTATCTAACAATGAAATAATTTTTCAAATCGGTCCAGTAGTTTCGGAGCCTATTCAATACAAATAATCAAATATTGTCTCTTTAAATATTAGTATTCAATTATAATCGGCGCGGGTCTTATATCTTCTCTCAGTATGAGAGGGATTAAACTATATTTCACCACACTGGTCTAATGAGGGGTTGCCAGACTTCACATGCCGTCAAGAAAATCTCTTAGGCATGCAGGTTTCCTTCACCGTTAAAGCGAGTAATCATTTGGCCTTGGATTCGAACTTGACCGTTGACTTGACAGTTCAGTGGTCATATCATTAGCAGTTAACACGTCCAAAACGGTAGCAGTAAGTCTTTGATGATTAATTTTGCTGATAAAATTCTCTCTTAGAAGCATTATAACCTCTTTGGCTTCCCGCGTGCCAGAGTTACAAATAACAAAAATTCTAAAAACAAGCAAAGAAACAATTTTGTTTATGAACGAATAGCTTGTCCCGATGGATTGGATTTTTAGTTAGTACTTTTTCAGCAGTCGGGTTTTTTATTTTATCTAATCATTAATTTTATCTCCTACTTTTTAGTTTATAATTTATCATATCAATCAAATCACTAGATAGATCCTAAATGATAATTTAAAATTGATACAACTAAAGATCATTTTCAAAATCAGCTCGCACATTAAAGCGTATAAAATCCGCCATTTTAATTTCATGTAGCCAGTGACGCTCGTGCCATCAAGACGAATCTAATGAGGTATTATTTATCTAAATCGGTTGAGCCGTTGAGTAGTTACGAGCGGACATAGAAACAGACATACATACATATAGGTATACACCTCAAACACATTACCCACCTTCGGCAGTCGGGTAAAAAAGTAAACAAAAAAAGGATGGGGAAGAAGAAACCACAGCATTAACTTACCAGGGACGATAACAGGGTTGTCTACATATATGATGGAGTACAGATCCTGGTTTAGTTTGACGTCCTGCTTCATCTTCCTGCCCAGCTGCAGCCACAGCCGGTTCAGTTCCGCAGCCCACTGGTGCAGCAGCGGGTCTTTGATTCTTTGGAGAAATGCTGGAAACACAGATTCTAAATTAATTTCTTATTACTTCTACTGTTTGTGATTGTCTGTGAATTAGTTAATATAATTTTCATATATTTAAACAGAGATTTCCAATAAGTTTATTTTTTAATAGGACATTTCGAAAATGTTCCGATCCTACTTATGTGTATAAAGTTTCATTAAAATCGGTAATTCATTCTTTTGAGTATAGTCCACGCGGAACTAGTTGGCCGCGCCTTAGGTAGGGACGGGGGTGAGGCGGCGGGTTACTGTGAACAAAAGCAAGCGATCCCGGCCCTCCGTCCCACCGCGCGCTGGCGACTCCGCCCCTCTATCCCGTCGCTCACATACTTAAGGCCCGGCCAACTAGTTCGGCGTGAACTAATAATCTTTTATCACCATTGCCTTTTATATTACTGCGTATTATTTATATAGCGTAGTATTTCAATTTGTGCTATTCACACATTCTCCGGGTAGGTAATAGCTACAAATTAATGTCCATGGGAGTAATGTATTATTTGTTCAAGAAACAACGATTAACTTCGTCATCGTACGTTCAAGGTTGCGTATGAATTTCACATGTGTGCAAATAATGGTAATGTCTATGTAAATAACCAGATTGTGAGATTATGCTTTATGTTATTCATATAAAGAGTTACTTTAATTATTTCCTCTAGGCAACAGAGGAGAAACGGCTATAATACAGACTTCACAAACCGAAAAAGAAAGAACGAAATTCGTTCATTTATTTTTGGTTTTCAAGTTACTCTGAGATTGCTTCATTGGTGTAGTGGTCAGAAGTATGCGACTACTACGCAAGAGGTCTTGGGTTCGAGCAAAGCCTGGTTGCGTTTTTCTGTGAAATTCCCAGTAGCAGCTCTGAGTCTGTATTTGTGGCTGGTTGATGGCAATAGACTTGCCCCTTATAACGGACCTAACATACCGGAGAATTGTAAGTGTAGAGACCTACACCTCTGCTTGATTTTTCTGATAGTACAGGCTTGGTGGTATGTGAAGGATTCTTTAATCCCTGGCTAATATAATAAATACTATGCTAATCGATTTGTAACAGTATTCCAACTTACCAGGGTTGTCCTTCCAGTCCGTGGGCTTCCACTCCTCAAACTCGGAGCCCTCAGGGTCGAAGTTCTGATTGACAAACTCCTGGATGTCAGCCTTGGTCGGATGTGAACCTGTCCTGAAGGAACATTCGAATTACATAATAGACGTATGGATACCGTTCCTTTAGTAAAAGGTCCTGATTCTGATAAAAAAAATATGTTATCTCTTGCAACTTTATGAGATTTTAGGCTTGTTTTACAGCTAAGTTACCGTTAAATTACTTGGCAGATAATTTCATAGAAATGTTATTCAATTTTGGAGTTTATCAGGCGGTTACTGGTTATCTAGAGGTGGTGATAAATGCCCTAGGTCTCGAGAATCGTCATTAAAATGAACTGCCGCATTGATGGGCACGGGTCTCCTCTCAGAATGAGGGTTAAGCGGAAGTCTCCGGTGGCCTAGTCTGTGTTGGCAGACTTTACAGGCCGTTGAGAAATCTCTCAGGCATGAGGTAGCTCCGCGATGTTTTTCTTCCGTTTAGACAGCGTTTCCACCAGAGAAGTGCTGGAAGCTGAGCGTGAATGAGGACAAAGTCTACGAATCGGCTGCGGTGGAGTTTTTCCTCAAGCACCTATCAGTTTCGTCGCAAATCTTTGCTGGAAAAGCAGCCTTAGAATGTGGAACTGTGTCGAAAACCATGGTTATCCTTTGTCCCCTAAGACCTACAGTCAAAGCGTCATCTGCCACTGACAATGACGATGCTGTAGAACTGGCGAAATCATAGGCAAGCCAAATTGAATACTAAAGAAATTCCAAATCCGAGTGATAATTAAGGAATATCGGTGGTCCTTGGATCCGCAGTTCCGTACTCAAGGCATATGTCTTGGTATTCTGATGGTAAAATCACCAGGTGTCAAGGGTATCACCGGTGCGTTCACCAGAGATCCCGGAGTCCCCTCCACAGTGTGCTAGAGACTGCCGTGTGTTTTTAGTCCGTAAGAGTTCAATTTAACTCCGACTTTTCTTTCTGAGGAGGCTGATGAGGATTTTCACACGAAAAAAAAAAGTGTGTCAAGGGTATGTAATCTGCTAATGACTAGTGGAAATAAGTGATTACCTCGCCATCATCTCATGAAAATGCTCGATGGTTTTGTTGGCAGACAGCTTGAGCTTCATGTCCACGAAGGTCTTGGAGTCGTTGTAGAGCCCAGCCATCTGCACCGTGTCGAGGAGAGGCCCGTGACAGTAGATCAAACTGGAATAGAGAAGTATTATGATTGATTAATCCTGTATTATAAACACCAAATAAAACTTAATAGTCGCATTTACGAGAACAATTACGCCTGTTTCACAGCTTAAATAAAAAATATATATATCTTTGGACATTTTACGCAGCACCATCTAGTCCCAAACTAAGCAGAGCTTACCACTTAGAGAGAACCAGAAGGCGCAGGTTCGAATCTTGCCCGCCCGCCGAATTTTTCCTTCATTAAAAATAACTTGTAATCTTAGCATGGAAAATGCTTAAAAAAAATACAAAAAGATAAGCAGAGCTTGTACTATGGGTACTAGACAATGGATAAAATACTTTTTTTTTGTAAATACATTCTTATTATGACATAGGAAACACCCAGACAAATACTTATATTCATCACATAAATATTTGTGTCCTGTGGGAATCGAACCCTCGACCTCGTGATCAGCAGTCCGATACTCGAACCACTAGACCACAGATGTCGTCAAACAGTTCAGCTTACAGATAAGTTTCCGTTAAATTACTTGGCAGATAATTTCATACAAATATTGTTGCTATTTTTTATTTATCTGGCAGGTAGCAGCTATCCAGAGGTGGTGAAACAAGCCCTTATTTATTTAATTTACGTATTGTGCTCCTTTCTCAGACATTCAAACAAATACAAATACTTACACGCTTTTATCGAGTTACCTACTTAGTAGGTACTATCTAAAGCTGTCTACATTATAGAAAAAGGTAATAAGTGTAACAACGTGTACCTAATTTACATAGGTAGCAAAATTGTTTTTTTTTTATACATTCATTTCTATGTACTGACGGTTTTATCTGTCACATTTAAAAATAGAATGTGTATATATTTGCAGAAAATATTATGATGTTATGATATTACATTGTCTGGGATTTTTTAACCCCCGACGCAAAAACGACGGGGTGTTATAAGTTTGACGTGGGTGTGTGTGTGTGTGTGTGTGTGTGTGCGTGCGTGCGTGCGTGCGTGCGTGCGTGCGTGCGTGCGTGCGTGCGTGCGTGCGTGCGTGCGTGCGTGCGTGCGTGCGTGCGTGCGTGCGTGCGTGCGTGCGTGTGTGTGTGTGTGTGTGTGTGAAACGGATGAACCGATTTCGATTTAGTTTTTTTTATTTGAAAGGTGAATTAGTCGGGAGTGTTCTTAGCTATGTTTGATGAAAATCGGTCCAAGATGGCCGCCGCCACAAAATAGCGAAATACATATTTTTCCACAAATACCTCAATATGGGTATCAAATGAAAGGGCTTTACTAGGAGAATACTATACACTATGATAAATTTCAAATCCAAGATGGCCGCCACCACAAAATGGCAAATTACATTTCGTGTCGGGGGTTTGCTAAATTTTTAATTTATTAACGTGCACGTGCACATCTCTACTAATACTAATTTAAAATATTATAAAGAGGAAAGATTTGATTGTTTGTATTTAATAGGCTCTGAAACTACTGACCGATTTGAAAAATTCAGTGTTAGATAGCCCGTTTATCGGGGAAGGCTATAGGCTATATACCACTACGACTAATAGGAGCGCAGTAGCAATGAAAAATGTTGTCAAAAAAGGGGGAAAAACGTTATCATGACCATGCAGGCGAAGCCGCTGGCGGATAGCTAGTTTATTATACTTTGCACTACTTTAAAATAACTTGTAATCTTAGCATGGAAAATGCTTAAAAAATTACAAAAAGATAAGTATTAGGTATTAAGCTCGCGCCTTCACTTACGGTTACGACCAAAAGGTTTTTTGAGACAAACTGCCTACAGACACAACTGTGACACTCCATACAAACTTTCCGATACCGCTGCACACTACAATACCAAATGTCAAACTTGTCAAAATTACGTTTGTACACGTGTAAATGTGTGCGTGAATTTGCGTAGGGTTTGTTGGCAGTCCGGCAAGAACACCGGCACGATGCGGGGGACCTGAGGTATCTGACGTTAGGGAGGGGCGGAGAGTGGCCATTCTGTTATTATTTATTCTGTGCTACAGATCATCTTGGGAAAGCAAATATGGTTTCCCAAGATGCAATCTTCTTGTCATAACTGCTTCATTAACTTAGGTCTTGGGTTCTATTTCTAGATCGAGCAACTTTTATCATATTTCCATCAAGTTTTTTACAATCTCTACAAGTTTTTGTATCGAGAGCACTCATATTGAATTATGTAGATACCTTATTAAATAGAAAACACAACTCAATAGCCTACATTACCTCGTCTCTAGCTGCGCGCACGCACGTCCGCGTTTGTACGTGATGTAGCGATGTTTATATTTATGTTAAAATCATAAGATTGTGGTGGTCCCAAGTGCGACTGCTGCTCTAGAGGCATCGAACCCAGGAGGTTCGATTCCCGGGTCGAGTAGTGTTGTTGGGTTTTTTGTGAAATTCCAAGTAGGAGCTCTGAGTTTGGATGTGTGCCCGGTAGATGGCAATAGGCTCGCCCCCTTTGACTTACGACCTAAACATACCGGAGAATTTGAGGGTGTACATTAGTATGCCTCTGCATAACCCTTCGGGGAATACAGGCGTGATGGTATTGTAGGTACCTACCATTTTATTTTTTAAATTGCAACACCTACTAGAGTGCGTCTACTTAAAATATTACGAGCTTTTTATGATTTTACGCGCTATAAATCATTGGTATTGCTATAATTGTACGATACGATTTTACGAGTTTGTTATAAATATGATTAATATTAGAATGTATGTACCTAGTAAATTGGCATTACAGAGCTAGTTAAAGTAGTAGAGTAGGAAAGAAAAGTATAGAGCGGCTAATAATAAACTTATTCCTTTTAAATGAGCAACGAACCTACCTATTTTAAATTGTTAAGTACCTACCTAAATAATACCAGAAAAGTATCAAGAGTAAGACTTCAGTGATAACCACCATTAACTCAGTTCAAGCTGTGGTAACCTAGGGAATGACCACTAGACAAAGGTCTCGAGTTCAAATCAAATGCACGCACCTCTTACTTTTCAGAATCATGTGCGTAATTATCACTCGCTTTAACGGTGAAGGAAAACATCGTGAGGAAACCTGCATGCCTGAGAGATTTTCTCGTCGGCATGTGAGTGAGAGGTGATAAGATCTCTGACTAAATAGGTAGGTATTTTGGTTCCTCATGATTTTCCTTCATAATTTTAGCGAGTGATTTTTACAAGTTAATTTGTTAATTCTTTCTTGACGTAGATACTATTATTGAACTGATTATAAATCATCAACCCATTAATGGTCCCACTGCTGGGCACGGGTCTCCTCTCAGTATGAGAGGGATTAGGCTATAGTCCACCACGCTAGCCTAATGCGGGTTGGCAGACTTCACATACCGTCGAGAAAATCTCTCAGGCATGCAGGTTTCCTCACGATGTTTTCCTTCACCGTTAAAGCGAGTGATAATTACACACATGATTTGGAAAAGTCAGAGGTGCGTGCCTTAGATTCGAACTCGAGACCTTTGACTTGGTAGTCCAGTGGTCATACCCCTAGGCTATCACTGCTTCCGTCCATATACCGATTGATAAAGAAATATAATCTTTAACTTTGCACTATCATTTTTTGCAGTCACAAAATTAAATAACCACACCGCATTGCAGTGGATAATTTACCTCGTAGCAACAATGCTTGTTAGTCATATTACCAGCCCAGCTTTGTTACAGTAATTCGATACTGCAGAGCACGTTAGAACTTATCGTTAAGTCTAACGATCAGCTGATAATGGTGCTTCTTCAGTTGCAAATGTCAATAAACTAATCCTACTTTCCTATTAATGTAAAACACTAGCTTTTGCTGCGGCTTCGCCCTCGTGGAGTTAGGAACTTTGAACCCATTTGTCATTGCAACTCTGAAGTTTTCGGGATTAAAATGCAGCCTATGTCTTAATCCAAGATATAAGCCATCACCATTTCAACTTTCAGCCAAATCGGTTCAGCCGTTTTGCCGTGAAAAAGAAACAATCATCCAAACGACGTCTGTGGTTCGAGTACCGGACTGCTGAGGACGAGGTCGTGGGTTCGATTCCCACAAGACACAAATATTTATGTGATGAACTTAGGTGTTTGTGTTTGTCTGGGTGTTTCTTGTGTATTATAAGTGTATATTTACAAAAATAAGTATTATATCCATTATCTAGTACCCATAGTACAAGCTCTGCTTAGTTTGGGACTAGATGGTGCTGAGTAAAACTGTCCCAAGATATTTATATATACAGGGTTATAGGAAATACCTTAGCTATTTTACAAAAACCTGCTCTAAATTTAAAATAAAATTTTATTTTGGTCGTTTTATTTAATTTAATTAATGAAAAAAAAATAACTAGAGCGTATCCAGGTTAGCCTAAAAACCACTAGCTTTTTCGCCACCGCACGGGCGGTCAACAACCGAGGCCTACGGTACTGCTGTACCTACCTATTTATTACTTGTATTCGAGCGGCCCCGCCCCCCGCTCGGGTCGGCGTGGCGCGAGCGCGCAGTAGCGCTGTGTAGATTAAATGCGCACCGTCCGCTATTCAATTATCTAACCTATGCATCTGTAATAAGGTGCAATTTTCCGTTCATACTTTTATGATGCATTCAGGCGTATTTAAAAAAATGCAATCAGCGTACAAAAATTAACAAATAATCAACATGAGAAATAATTTACAGTACTTATTTACAATTTCTTACTTATAAATACTTCAGCAATTGTTCGAAATGAAGTCCATTTCTTTTCATACACAATCTTGCTCGTTTACTAACGTTTCTTCTGAGTCCTATAAGCACTGCACTGTCACTTTTTACGGCGTCAAATGCACTAATTATGTTTGTCTTTAATTCGATGTTAATTCCTCTGGCTTTTGTTTAATCGTCATGATACACGTGACGTTTAATTTCACCCTACAAAAAAAACCACAGGGTGTATAGTCCGGTGACCTAGGAGGCCAAGCCACGGGTCCGCCAAGGCCTATCCAACGATTAACGTATTCACTAAGTACTGTGTAACATCGCGTGAGGAACTGTTGCATTAACAATTCCTTGAACCCGTAACCGAGGGATGCTCTCAGCTTCGTAAAGTCTACGTGCCTCGTAGAGACTCTCACCACTTTGTATGTACACTCGCACCATCTCGTAATATTCGCGGTTACTGTACATTTTAAATAACGCCCGTGCGCGGTTTACGTAAAAAATTGTCGCGAGCGCAATTACCGACACGCGTGCGCTCGCGTCACAGGTTTTCGGAAACTGTTTACTTCCGGAGTTCCGGCATGCCCGTGGCCCGCCCCCTGCCACCCGCCCGCCGCTCCTAGTATTTCTACCCCGTGCGCCCGCGTGGCCTGCACTGGGTAGTGTGTGTGTGTGTGTGATAGTGAAACGTTTTCGCACACTTATCTAAGTAAAGATGCCTACGAGTGTACGGCCTACAATGCGGGGGCACTTACCTTAAGGTCATTCACTTTTTAGGCTCTCTATCGTTTTAGAATATTTCGGATATTATAACGACAAAATAACGAAAAAAAAATATATTTTTTTTCTTCACCAATGTGTTCGGTTCCTGATTCTGATTCATAAGATCGAAAATAGCTAAGGTATTTTTTATAACGGTGTATATATATATTATTTATAAACATCCAAACTTACAAACTTTCGCCTTTATATTATTAGTAACATTATTTAAATGTGCAAGTTTGTTTGGTTGTTTGGTACTCATACACGATGCAATAGCTGGACGGGTTTTTTTTACCCTGGATTAACCCATAGGACGGTTCCCAAGTAACCGTGGACCTACATGGAACCTATCCTATAACTTATTTTTTTTATACTTTAATAACACCAAAAAATACAAAAGCTTAAAACACAATTGCAACTAATACAAAAAATGTAGACGAAGCAAAAGAAATGCGCACAAATAGCAAGTAGTGTTCTGTAATTTCTACCAACTCCTATGGGAAAACGGCGTGAGTGTATGTACCTATATACAAAAGTATATAGACAAAAGTTACAGAACATAAATAACAAATACAGTTACTCTATATTTCTATAACTAAGCAGAATCACAGTTGCACCAAGGCCGGCCGCGCTTCCGACAAGCATCGGCGCACGCGCACCCTTGATCTTATACCCAACGGATATCATGTCTATAACGACGCATTAGCAATCCGTTCCCTGAATGATAACGAAATCAAATTCAATATTTTTATTTGAATTAGACTGTATAAAAAGGTACTTTTGAAACGTTAAACTAGTTGCATGGTTCCAAAAAAGTGGGGCAAGAAACTCCATAGATACTCTTTTTTTAAAATATGTGTGGTAACAGTAAAGAAGCAAACTGCATAACAACTTAGGTTTGTTTACAATGGGCAGGACTTTGAGGTCGCAGGTGGACAAAGGGGAGTCTGTTCCTCCATCGCGACCCCACAGAAGGCGGCAGCAAAGTGCACAGTGAGGTTCAGGGAAGTCCCCTTTTACTGTCCTTAGAGCTGTGTCCTAACAGGTGTTGCACAGCGGAGTCTCTGTTCTGGAGTCTTTTAAGAGGAAACAGTGCCCCCCTTCATGTTCTGACGGTGGGGGAAAATCCTCACACTCCCGCTAGCATTGTGAAGGCTTCCCAACGTAAAAAATGGTACATGTTTACACTAGAGACTAGACCAGATATCCCTAAGATAAGCTTCCTCTTTTCAAATCAATCGACACCTAATTTATTATTATTACTAGGTACTATTTAGATAAATTATCGTCCCACTAAAGGGCAAAAGCCTCCCTACTCCCTATCCTTTCTTATTTTCTTCTTAGCGTAGCGTATCGATGGCAAATAAAAATATAAATGTTTTGGGCTCACACTTGTCGGGGCCAAAACTCGAACTGCATTTATGGACGCGACCATCAGATCCCCGCGTGAACAATTGGCAGGACATGGTGGGCATGATGGAAGATGGGTCATTGTCTGCGGAGAGATCCGTATTTTTGGACCAATCCTTTCAGAAGGAATCAAGCTCATATGCACCATGTCCGTCTAGACCTGAGCTGCCGTCTACCCATTTGTGAGACCCATGCTTGGTACTTTATTTATAACAGCTTATTTTGTCTATGTGGTCCAGATAATTGTATCTCTAATTATATCTACCGGCAACAAACAACCGTTATCTATTGGACATAAATCAAGTAGATCAAGGGCTTGAGATGCGCTGTCGGAAGCGCAAACTAGTCGCCAATGACTTGACACCATGTAGGTAGGTAGGTATCTACTGTATTACATTTCACGGTGTTATACAATGAGTTTTTGACAAGGTTCTTCACAGGAACTACCCTAGACAAACAATCAACGAAGACCATTTTTTTTTATTTTGTAATTGAGTTTGTTTGAAGCCTACTCGAATTTAGTTAAAATGGTCGCTTATCAGTATCTTCTTGTAGTTTTAGTTTTTCGTTGTCAAGTTTTTATTATATCTACCTACTGATATCTACTTGCTCAGCTACAAAGCTAGGTCTAAAGTTAACTACCTACCAAATAATTTGAGACAAGGGCAGGAAGAATTATAAAAGTTCCCAACAAGTTCTAATAGGGCTTTCTCAAGACTAGGTAATAATATCTACCTAGATATCTATTTGCTTAGCTACAAAGCTGCGTCTAGGAAGAATGATGCTCTCAACCTGTTCTCTTATGGCTTTTTCATATAAAAAAGAATTTCCAGTAACAAGCAATTAAAAAATACAACCAGCTTCAGAACCACCTTTTTTATCGGTAAAAAAATAAATTAAAGACATCCTACATCACCTACCAACCTACATTAATTAGGTACATCGCACGTTGTAATATATACAAAACATAATTACATAAAATACTCATTACTGGTTATAAGTAGTGAGTACCTATTTCAATGGAGTATATAAAAATATATGCATTACATAATACCTTCATGTAACATACATACTGGCAGGTGTCATTAATACGACATAGTTTTAATTAAAAATGCAACACGCGCGGCACAATTATTTTATAATTACATATCATTCTTTTATCAGGTACATGCACCAACACGCGCCGCAAAAGTACTCTTCTTTAATTATGTACTTATACTTATATGATTCTTACATAAGGTACATATCAGGAAGGAATGAACTTTTAAAGTGGGCTAAATCCGAAACAATAAGGGGGGCTAGACAAGTTGCATTTTGACATTCGAATCGACAAACGAAATGTATATATGGAAATGACACAAGCTTTCGACAAATCGGGCTGTCACTAATGTCATTTACGTACATTTTGTTTGTCGATTCGAATGTCAAAATGCAACTTGTCTAGCCCCCAAGGAGTACTTAGCAAAAAAGATTAGTTTGCTATTTTAAAATATAAAATTGAATAATTACGTTAAAATGGTTCACAATGAGGACTTAAAGCTATATGGCATTCTCTACCAGTCAACCTTTACGTCAAATTTACTGTCTCACGGCTGGGCAAGTGGGCATGTGTCATACAAGTGTAGTGCGGGGTGCAGACTTTTCATGACGTCGATAATACCTATCCGAAATCTCATGTAAGTTTCCTCACGATGTTGTCCTTTAAGCGAGTGATAAGTTATTAATACGCGGATGATTCCACAAAGTCTGGAATTTGGACTCAAGACCTTTCAACTTCGAGGTCCATGGCCATATATCATTAGGCTATCACAACTTTTACATCATAATATGTTGTAAGTACATTTACATACATTCACTCCATACTCCCCACAGAGGTGGTCAGAAACTAAAGAGCGCCACTTGCTACTTGAATACTTCTACGATCATACACAATTGCTGGTTGCAATAAGCACTTGACCTTTTATACATTGTATAATACACTTCTAAACAAAATGTCGTATTTATAACTTACCTAGAGCAGGTAGGTGGCAAGTGGCTCCGATCCGACGCCTCAGCCACCGCAGCCAACACAAATATCGCACCAAATACACACCACATTTTGTTATAATACATCTTCACTTATCGACAAATAACTATCGACAATGGCACAACACTAAACTATCACTAATATCACTCGGTAAATAAATTAACAGGAACAAAATTTCACTAAATAAATATTTACTTAATAAAGTTTTTGATTCGTCTTTTTAATTATTTTTTTTAGTCTTTACGTGTTAAGGAACGTGCTTAGAATTTTGAAAGACTTCCTCCTGAAGGGTGGGATGGACATTTTGGGCGGTATGCTGGCGGAGTAACTTCAATTGTTAGAAGTGGACATGATAAACCTGGAACAAGGAGACACAGTATTAGATAAATGGGAAACAATTGCCAAACTAGATTTATCTAGAGCTAATTTTAGCTAACCTGATGCCAATGCTAATAAATAAATTGCTAAACACATAAACACATGTAATATCTTTAAGATATAACACGACTGGAATAAATACCACGAATTCCTCATAAAAAAAAAGTCTTACCACAGCATAATTCGTTCACACAATACATTCGAAAACAATGTAAAATCAGATCGGAATCAATGAAAACTATCTAGAATCTAAAATCAACGGTCAGTCCGATTCAGCCGGCGGATGCCGATTGTCTGTCCACAATTGTGCATTGTATTGTCAGCAGTCACAACGTACATGACGTAGGCGTCAAGCGCGAGTCGACCGCGGCCTGAAGGACCACGCACGTGACGCGTGACGTAAGGACCAGAATACAGGCTTAGTTCAATAGGCAAATAGAACTGGAGCCGAATGAATGTTTGTGTAACCACGTGTGGGACTCACGAGCTTCAACATGTGAATTGATGAAAGGAATCGCGTACCATAGGAATACATGATGGAAAATATTGTAAGACGCGTAAATAGCACCGTGTGCGACCAATTGCGGAACTTATTAAAAGTAATATGAAAAATGAGAATGCAATTGTGAGGCGACATTGCAATCAAGCTCCATTTTAAAACAAATAAAGATCATTTAACCTCAAAAGACCAAATTTCTTAAGGCTCAAAATGACCTACAGATCATTGACACTGCAGTTGATACAGATAACAAAAACATCAGCATGCTAATTTAGTCATTCTATAAACATCACAGCTTTATAAGGAAAACCTAAATTAAATGTACACAGTAAACAATCTATTAACGGCAGTTAACAGGTTGTTGAGTTTGAAGGTTAAATCAGTGCACAGCAACAAGTGACCGAGTTACATTCGGATATATTGACTGGGCAGTAACCTATGTAAATTCCTTCAATTCTATTACGAACATCAACATCTAAATAAATTAAGACATGGTTCAAAATTTGAACTTTTGTTGTGTTGTTGCTGTGTGGCTTCGTTTAATATATTTTGGGGTTGCGGAAAATCGGATATATCGCGGGTATATCGGATTCATACCGCTAAGCAAAAATGAGCTAACATTACCTATTGTATTCCGGCTCAAAAGGTATTGTAGCCAGGGAATTTACCGGCCATTTGAGACTTAACAACCAGCGTCCACTTATATAAGCTGCAGTTACAGTTTACCATCAGGCGACTCTTATAAACCGATAAAAAATGAGAAAGAATAAAAAATAAAAGTGAAGATACCTTCGCAAAAAATCTAAAACCAGATCACAATAGATGATAACTATCAACTATCACAAAAATCTAAAATATGTCAGACACTGAATTCAAAGTGTCTAGCAAACCTTTTACCGCGATTTGCTAGACACTGAATTTACATTGTCTGACTTGGGACCGAATTCAATCATGTATTTACAGTATAGACACTGAATTTAGTGTCTAGCAAACCTTTTACCGCGATTTGCTAGACACTCAATTTATAGTGTCTGACTTGGGACTGAATTAAATCATGTGTACAGTATAGACATTTAATTTAGTGTCTAGCAAACCTTTTACCGCGATTTGCTAGACACTCAATTTATAGTGTCTGGCTTGGGACTGAATTAAATCATGTATACAGTATAGACATTTAATTTAGTGTCTAGCAAACCTTTTACCGAGATGTGCTAGATGCTATTTATAGTGTCTAACTTTGAACTGGATTCAATCGATGTACAGTGGGTAACTATACTAACTATGTAATGTTGGTCAGGCTCTGTCAAATCGTTATTTTAGCGAGGGCTAGCATGCCGACAACAATAGGGCGAATTAGCAAAACAATGGCAACGTGCGCAGTGTCATATTGACGTTCGTACTATAAATATAATACTGCTGAGCTTTTCATTGTAATACCTCAGTATCCTGTTCTGATTTAGCCTGTGTTTTTTTAGTTCATGTATTTTTATAACAGCTTTAGATTTAATAGCGAAAAAATATAATAAGAATACAGGAGGCGAAAAGACCCATTGATCCTCTGAATTCATCTAATGTTGTGAAAATTATAACAAATACTAGTGACACGCCCTCGCTTCGCTCCGTGTATTAATACTTATATAATATAAAAGTAGTCTATAGCACTCAGGGATAATATACCTTTCTAACAGTGAAAGAATTTTCAAAATCGGATTAGTAGTACCGGAGATTGCCCCGAACATCTAAACTCACAAACTACCTCTTTATAATATTAGAATAGACGATTATGGCACCTATTACGTAATCGAAGAAAGTTTGCAAATGTATATCCCATACATTTTTATCGTTTTCATGACACTGCTGGATTTTCACTCGTCTTGGAGCCATCATCCATAATGCGCACAATATTTATTTGCATCCCACATCATCATGTTGTCCCATGCATCCGATACCTGTATTTATATCACGTCACTGACGTCACGGTTACCGCAATTTATTTGATTGGACAATTGTTTTGCGTGACGGGAGTCACGGTGGAAATCTGTGGACCCTTCGCTGGGGTCACATGCGACCTTCAAACGTGTTTGTTGAATAATTTCACCTCTAATAGTTTGTCGTTTGTGTTTTGGTGAACTGGGAACAGTGGAAGGTCTATAGTTAGGGCACACCTGGGACACTCCATACAAACTTTCCGATACCGCTGCACACTACAATACAAAATGTGAAACTTGTTAAAATTACTTTTGTACACGTGCAAATGCAAATGTGTGCGTGAGGGTTTGTTGGCAGTCCGTCCGGCAAGAACATCGGCAGAATGCGGGGGACCAGAGGTATCTGACGTTAGGGAGGGGCGGAGAGTGGCCATTCTGTTATTAATTATTCTGTGGTTAGGGCTGAATACTGTATCTGTAGTCAATTTGTTGTCTATTTCGTATCAGTGTTAGGTTGAATAAAAAAGTTATTAACCCCTTTAACAAACGTGACATTAAAAAAGAAATAACATTTACAATATAATGATTTATTTATCATTTATTTTGAACATAAATCAATTTTACGCATCAGTTTTATCGTTCAGGTATTTTTCCTCAAAGCACATTGTATGCATTGTGTTGTAATTGTTGTTATTGCGTTGTTATAAATTACATGTGTATGACAAGATTTATGAACGTGGAGAAGCAAAAAAGGATGCAAGAATCGTCGCAAGTGGTCTAGTATCTGCCGAGCCTACCGCTGCAGCTGTAGGAAAAAGACAGATTGTGTATTTATGATTATACTAGCTTTCCGCCAGCGGCTTCGCCCGCGTGGTCTGGATATTAAGTTAGTTAGTTAGTTAGTTCTTATAACTTACATCCCCTATTTCAACTCCTTACAGCCCTTATTTCGCATTGAGAAGTAGCCTATCTGTGTACCAAATTTTGTTTAAATCGGTTCAGTAGTTTTGGTGTGAAAGCGCGACAGACAGACAGTTACTTTCGCATTTATAATATTAGTGAGGAAGTAAGAATGTTTAGGTACCCATACAGATATGTTAACACCAAAATATTGACTAAATAACAAACCCCCGTAGGTACTGACCAAGTACTTGTAAGGTAACTGCACTGTGTGTTTGTTTATGTACCTAGGTATTCCTAGGGTTAGGCAGAAGCGGCCGCAGAGATAGTAGGTACTAATATTCTGTACCGACAATTCGCTGGAATGTTTTGAGGGTGCCTACTGCCTATTGCCATGAACCGAGTACGAGTCAAAACTCCAAGCTGCTACTGAGAATTTAATATAGAACTTGAGGACCTCAAGCTCAGTAGCCGCAAATGTGATCACTAGACCATTAAGTGTAGAGCAAGCAAATACAGAAGTCTTCTGTTGTATGCGGAACAGTAAGTTGTCGTTATTCGCCGTATGATTTACGAACAATTTGCCTTTGTGATGGCAATTGGAAAATTGGCCTACCTTTGGCCAAACTTGGCCAAGGAGACTCAATGGAATATTCTGGTACCTTTGGCAAATGTTTGTGATTTGATATATGCATAGATTTGATTTGAATCACCAGTTAACTGCTGAACTTATATATGCAATTATGCATAGCATAGCTTAATAAAATGTACATTGAACTGCAAAGTTGTTAGGTCTTGAGTTCGAAGATGTCGCGGCATAACTTGACCGGTCTGAATTTAGCCGCTTGAATGCGCAATGGATTGTTTACGTCAAAAACTGTATACTGCGCAACGAAAGGGCCAACTTCACTCCAGCCAGGTTATGCTGCGCATGCTGTACCGTCATGAGCAAAAACATGTATAGGTACACTAACAAAAGTGCTAAAGCGATTTTTTCATGAATGAACGACTGCAACTTGATTATATAGTATTAGTTCGTAAATACTGTGTTCATAATCGCTCTAGCATTTTGTTAGTATTTTTGTTTGTTAGTTAGTTAAAAATGAGTAGTGAAATGTAAAATGAGTAGGTTAGGTTAGGTTAGGTTTCTCATCGTATTATTCCTAAAACCAACATCTACCAGCTGACAGTGGTAAAACCTAGCATATACTGAATTCGAATGGTAAAAGCTCGAAAAAATCATCGTATTTTCAGAAATACTTACATTTACCAACTCATGTCGGTAAATCCGAAGACTTACACTGAAATCTTAAGATTTACCGTAGTTCGAGCTTTTACAGTAACATATACATGTTTTTGCTGGTGACTGTACACTTGTACAGGTGATGTTAAACGTTTCTCTGACTTTTTGAAATCATGTGCGTCATTCATCAATCATTTGAGGAACTTCACTCTTCTTTTCACTACCATAAATGTACATAGGTAGGTACATTTTGCTGACGTTTCCAACTATTTCACGTGACGACCCCACCCACGGTAAGACGTAAGGGGGACGATGAACCACGTGCCATCGCGCCACCCAACTGGCTGACCTCCAAGACATCATGGTCACACCCCCAAGAAGTGACGTCAGAGCTTATTTTAACGCATGGATTGATAGGGAGGCCAATTGTGATGAAAGATTAATTATTGATTGTTGATAATCATGATGATTTAGTTATGATACTACTAGCTTTAGCCGGCGGCTTCGCCTGCTCGATATGGGTACTTTCATCCCCTATTTCAACCCCTTACAGTCCTTTTTTGGCATTAAAAAGTAGCCCATGCTATATTCCTTTCTCAGGGTCTAGACTATGTTCAAATTTCATTTAAATCGGTTCAGTAGTTTTAGCGTTAAAGCGCGACAGATAGACAGACAGACAGACATAGTTACTTTTATAATATTAGTAAGGATTATAGAAAAGTAATACGTAAAATCGTACTTATTTATGTATATAATTCCGTTCACAGTGTACAGATCAGTAATTTTCAGTTTACTTTATGTAAAAAAGAATAACAGTAATATTATGTTGTTGGCAAATGAGGGTTAATATTTTTTTTCTTAAATATTTGCCTGATGAAATGCACAAGCAGCGTTCAAGAGGGCACAAACGACAGAAATCATCACTCTTCTTATGTAAAGACGGATAATAAAATACCGACACGTAACTTGTTTACAATTGAATGAATGAATCGAACCATAGGACTGCGTAAAAACATTCCTTCACTTAATATTTATAATTTTGGCACTCGTTCCTGGCACTGACCGGAATCTTCCACGGTCTTGTGTACTTAAGATGTCGGTAGCTTCGCGTTTGAGTGTACTCTTAGTGCACTAAATTCTGTGACATATTGGGTCGATGCCCTTCTAAAGGTAGGTCATTATTTCACCTGGTTCTGGGGGGAATTATGAGTGAAGCAAGCAGTTAGCGTTTGTTAAAAAAACATCATCATCTTCCTACCCTTGTCCTAATTTATTTGGGGCCGGCACTCCATTCATCCCTGTTAGCCGTCATCTGCTAATTCAATCCCTTTTCCACCATATAGACCATAACACAATCCATCCATCTTTTCTTTGACCTTCCTCTATCCCTCCATCTTTCAACATTCAATAAAAATCTGATACAAGTTTGTTAATCTTATCCTATCCTACTAATCCTACTATCTTACTAATATTATAAATGTGAAAGTTTGTGAGGATGGATGGATGGATGGATGTTTGTTACTCTTTCACGCAAAAACTACTGAACGGATCTGGATAAAATTTGGCACAGAGATAGATTATAGTTTGGAATAGCACATAGGCTATATATTATGTATATTCATTATGGTTTAGAAAACCTGTATGTATGCCTGACGAGTTTCCTCAAGGGCGTGTGACGTATACTTATCTATACTAATATTATAAAGAGGAAAGATTTGATTGTTTGTTTGTTTGTATTGATTAGACTCCGAAACTACTGGATATGAAAAATTCTTTCAAATAGTCCATTTATTGGGGTAGGCTATATATCACCACGCTACGACTAATAGTAATGAAAAATGTTGCAAAAACGGGGGAAAAAATCTAAGCCGCTGGCGGAAAGCTAGTTATACATATTGCACCAGCGTGGTGGACTAGCCTGGGCCCCAGGTAATCCCTCTCATTCGGGGGGGGGGGGGGGGGGGGGGGGGGGATTAGTAACCGCGTAATGGGTGCCCAAAGCTTCACTTGCCGCGGTCAGTCTGTGGATGGGTGACCATTCTTAACATATCGATACCCCTCCGTGCCTCGGAGAGCACGTAAAGCTGTCGGTCCCGGTTGTCATACGAACACCTATGACAATCTAAAAAACTATCGGCATTCTCACTGTGGCGTCGCAATACATTTTTGCCAATATCATGTACATACGGCTAAATATACATTCATATTCTAAAAACAGTGACGTTCACAGCTTCAATACCAGAAATAAACACAAGCTAAGCGCTCGCGTCCACCGCCTTCATAAAGTACATGGTTCGTTTGTGGGGCTTGGTATTCGCTTTTATAATAAACTACCAATTTGTATAATTGACTTGCCTCTCACAGCATTTAAAGCAAAAATTAAAGCAATCCTCACTCAAAAGGCATATTATACAGTAAGTGATTACCTGGAGGACAAGAACAGTTGGTCGCTACGTTGAACACAGGACAAGTAGGCACTACTTCTATTATTATCATCATTATTTTTATTTTTACTTAATTATATTTTTATATTATATAATTGACATTTTACTCTGTTACTTATATATTTTTTATTTCATTTTTTTTTATATACAATTGACATGTACTAATGACTTATATTGGCTACTATGACATTATGAATATTATGATTTTTATTGCTGTGTAATTTAATCAATTGTGATCGTTTGAATACGATCTTGTTTATTCAAATTTTTATGAATTGTTAATTTTTTGTAAAAATGACGTTCAAAAAGTGCTACCTTGTAGCCTATCTTGAATAAATGAATTTGAATTTGAATTTGAATTTGAATCGTTAGTGGTAGTCAGAAGCCTAAAAAGCCTGACAACCAGTCTTTCCTTCGAATATCGGTATTGCCTAGAAATTGGGTTGCGGAGGTCTGATGGCAGTCGCTCCGTGTAAAATACTGATATTCAGCTGCATCCTGGCTAGACTGGAAGCCGACCCCAACATGGTTGGGAAAAGGCTAGGAGGAAGACGGGTGCCCAAAGAGTAGAAACTAGAAGACGAAAATTTATCTGTAAACAACCAGTAGGTACAGGACAGAGATCTTTGTGTACACATCTTAATATGTTGCGCACGAGTACCTATATAAAATCAATTGAGTCTGTGGCTCAATTCCACTGCGGAAAACTTTGTCAATACCTTTAGGTAACAAACAGCTGAACAAACAGACAAGTTTCCGCTATAAGTACATTGTGTTTTTACATAAACAACATAAAATACGTTTTTACTTCGCGAAATTGCGTTTATTTATGTAAGTTTCCAAAATTTTCTTAGGAATTGCGATGTTTTAATGTATGTAGAACAGATATGATAGGTATTAGGTACCATCACGCCCGTATGCCTTGAAGGGATGGGCAGAATTGTACTAATGTGCGTCTACGTTTTCCCGGTATGTCTCATTAGGTCCTACATAATAGGATGAACGGAACGGGGAGGGGCTAGACAATTTGCAGTTTGACAATCGAATACAAACCAAATATATGGAAATGACATTAGTGACAGCCCGATTTGTCGAAAGATTGTGTCATTTCCATAGATTTTATTTTCTACGGGTCCTTTATGTTTGATGGGAATTCAGCTGTAAATTAGGCTACGAAAATATTTTCAATTCTCCAGACACTTGTTACCAAAGCATAAACGACCCGCCATCAAGTTTAATACTTTAAAACTTATAACCTTTAGTTTAGCTGGCAGCAAATGGAGGGAAAGACCTGAAGATCGGGCTCTGTGGGGTTTACTAAGGCTGACATTCAGAGATATTCATGTAAGACGGGCTTAGATCAGTCTAAGACAAGAATCGGCTTACCGCATCTTAAAAAGTGGTATTCAGAAACATAGTACGTCTCAAACTTCGTCCGTCTTAACTTAGCCTACGCTGTGTTATAAATAAAGGATAGCAATATATGTAATGTCATAAGAGTGAGCGAAACAACAATATCTGAGATAGAAATTGTTTTTGTTGCAACATTGTCACAGTAAACAGCGCTAACATCTATTATTTTCGCCAAGAAATATCTTTTTTATAATAATGATAATATTTTTAAGTAGATTTGGTTTCACAATAAAAGCACCACATACACATTTAATGTAAAGTTATATGGTAAGATAAAAAGTTTTTATTGACAAACAATATTTACTTACATCGACATATTATCTATTCTATAAAAAAACTAAATAAAATGATATGAAACAGCTATTTAATAAATCTAAGTAAATAAAAAATATATCAAACTACCAAAAATAACTACAGCTTTGTCCGCCGGGTGGCGCTAGATCCACTGCTTAGACAGCTAAAGTAACCGATATTGACTACTTAGGCTTAGCATAGTTTACGCGAAGTTTAAGCAGTGTTCCAAACATCTCTGAATACAAATTTGAACGTAAGCACTCGATTTTGACATACGGAAGCATAAGTTCATGCTGAGTCTCGTTTCTGAATGTCAGCCTATGAGGCCTACGTCCAGCAGTGGACGAATAAGGGCTGATAATGATCACTTAAAACCCGGCTTCGCATATGTCGAAAAGAAACCTTGAAAAATGTATTCACGCCCGATCCAACAAAATATTTGCAAAATGGTGTGCGCAGTGCCTTATTGGAGCCTAGACAAGTTGTGTTGACTTTCGAATCGACGAAATCTATGGAAATGACACCAGCTTTCGACAAATTCGAGCTGTCACTAACGTCATTACCGTACATTTTCTTTCTTTTCATTTGTCGATTCGAAAATTGCGACTTGTGGGCGACAGTTTTTTTTCTGTCAGACGTTTTTCGGAATGTGTGTGACCGAACTATGTGACGTGAATAGATATCGTCACAAAGTCTAGACATGACGAAAACTATTTAAACTATTTATAAAACATAAGATTAGATTAATATAACTGTAATAACAGTTTTGAATTCTTTTGTCTGTGGTGGTTTACCCATTAAAATTGCCTCCACGAGTGATGATAATATAAATAATTATCTGGAGCACTATGGAGAATTATTAGCCAGGTCACAAACTTTTTTTAAAGTGTGTATCATCCTCATCATCCATTTCCCGCCGAAAGAAAAGATAAAAGAAAATGATCTTTTATTCACGTTGAAAATACGCCTAGAAAAGTTACAGAAAATGCTTATTTACTTAGAATCTGTTACGAAAGTGTGCGTCATCTACGCAAAGATGAAACACACAACATAATCAATGAAATTAAATTAGAAATAATTATTTGCCAAAGGCAGTCCGACTCGGACAAAAACCGCATTACTATAGTTGAATCAGACTGGCTAATCTTTTTATGTCCTCTCTCGTAGTGCATTTCAACGAAGAAGTGTTCACATCATATCAGCCATAGAGGTCCTTTGATGAACAAAGACCCTCATAGTCTCCAAGGACCAGTTATGGCCGAAGAAGTGTTTGTATCAGACAATTTACCCCAATTTAGTTAAAATTTTACACACGGGAATCGATCGCACGGTCGCGCTGAGCCGATCGCTCAGTCTTTATTAATAGTTGTCTGCCTCATCTAGTAATTAGTGAAGGTAAGCTCCCACCCACGCTGTCTGTTCCGATTGTTACTATTTGTAGAGAACCTTGCAGACGGTTTGTTTTCCCTACTAATTACAAGACGTGACCACAGATATAAATCAATATTAGAAATGGGGCAAAATTTATTAGTTTGTCAATTTCTGTGATATAAGCTGCAGTGAAAATATTTAATACGTATTTGAATTTGATGACTAAATATTTATTGAAAAAGAACTATATATTATTTTCATTGCAATTTACTGTCATGGATTTCCTCAAAGTAACGCCTGATTCCATTAATTATGTGTATAAGAAGCGCTAACGCCGCGCTGATGAGGTTGGAACTTCCATAGGGAAAAATGTTTATAAAACGCCTATGCTAGTTATGATACCTAGTTTTTCAAAGATAGATACAAGCCCCAGCACCCATTCACGATACAAGCACCCATTTCATACATTAGAGAATTTGTATTGAAGTTGCACAAGACTGCAGTTATCTTCAAAACAAATAACGCTCTTCTCAAAATGCATATATCCAATAGATAGCTATTAGCTACATCATCTCCGAAGGTTAGAGACATGTTTTATTGGAATAAAATTTACGTGAACACACTTGCAGGCGAAGATGGTTTTGAGTATTTGAACAGGGTTTTCCCACTCCTGCTAAAGGGGTCTCCATTTTTTGTCTGCCGACGTGCACCATACTGAGGGCTCGATCCCAAAACATAGACCTTTGATACTGGCTTCCACAATGTTCCGTCCATTCTCGAAAGACCAGGTGTAATTGAGACCTATTGGCGTCGAAGGAGAAGACACACAAGGTCGTAAAGCCGACTGATAACTGTCGTGTGTGTGGGTATAGGTTTGGCAGTCTATAGAAAGCTGTTTGTTTGTGGCTCAATAGTAAGTTAACACATCAGAAAGATCAGTCATCTGTGATATCACGAGATTCTGATTTTCCGCTGACCTATGAAACCTTTGTGGAAGTTAGGTTTCCACTGTTCGTTATCAGCGACAGGGTTAGAGGTTGGCAAATTAGCATCCATTAAAATACAAAGCTATTTATCGCGGAAAAGTTTTAGCCTGATTAGATTAGCGAAAGCTTATGCTTAGATAAATAGAGACTAGTAGAAGCCAATAAAAAAAGTAATTACATAATGTTTTGGTACCATTTTAACAATAATAAAAGGACCAAAAATCTAAACTAGAAAATGCACAGTACAGGACTAATTAAACAATGAATTTAATAAAACGATGCATCTAAGCCTTAAAAGCTACAGTTTCCCATGGATTTGAGGTAAAGTAGATCAGCCGACAGTAATAGACTGATACCTGGAACAGGCTGTTGCCCAGAAGCCTAGTCCTTAGAAACCGAAGAAATGGAAGGCGTGAAGTTTCAAGAAATGAAATCGCCATGGTCAGAACAATGGCTGTTAAATTACTTTTACTGAACGAACGAACTGAGCGAGGTTGCTAAGTTTTTGCAATATATCATGTTCACATTCCTGTTAGAAGGTCGCTGAACGAGTTCTGTTACCGATACAGTAAAAAACGTTACGAAAACACAGTTTACTTGACGTAACAACTTGTAGCACGATACTTTTATCAACATCATTTTGATTTTGATGGGGCCAATTGTGATGATACCACGGCTTTGTGTATAGTTTTTCCTATTTAGGCACTAAGGGTATGGCGGGCATACCCTTAGTGTTTCTCAAGCGGCGGGTAATTTATTCATACCTACGGTACTAAAACTGTAGTATCAAAAGGGAAACCTCAGCGTATCGAAGGACCAATTTTTATTTACTCATGATATAAAGTTTAAAACATGTTTAATTCAAATAAAGACACAACTTATGAAAAAAAGGTCGTGTAAAAACTGATCGTAGACAAAAACAGTCAGCGCAGGTAAGGCGTGTATAACAATGGTCTTCAGCTCGGAACCGTGGGTCGTTGACCTTATAGTGTACAAAATTTAAATACCGTTGTTAAATTCATTACTATGTTGTGATTGCATGATTGAATTTTAGGAATGAATTTGTCGAATGAGAGTTTAGTCTTCGCTCTGTTACTTTTGGATCAAAGGACCATTTTATTGCCCTACTGCCCACTAAGTTTACTTCGGGCTGTCAGTTATGAAATACCAACGCCAACTGACACTAAGAATCTTAAACATTGACTTGTAAAAGTGATCTATTTACAGAAATGAATACCATTTATCATCTGGTTGACAGACTTCACACGAAATAGCTAGCCACCGCTGAGGAATCACTCAGGCATGCGGGTTTTACGGGCTTTTAAACCTCAATGTCTTCATTTAGCTAACCAACCTGAATGTTGGCTATGTTAGGTGAAGCTAAACTTATCCAAATTTTAGGAGTCCTATTATGTTTATTGTAAGTAACTAAGTAGGAGGGGCTTGTGGCTATCGGTCCCGGTTGTCATACGAACACCTATGATAATCGTTAGTGGTAGACAGAAGCCCAAAAAGCCTGACAACCAGTCTATCCTTCGAATATCGGTATTGCCCATAAATTGGGTTGCAGAGGTCTCATGATTAGACTAAAAGCCGACCCCAACATGGTTGGGAAAAGGCTAGGAGGATGATGGAGGATGATGTAAGTAATTAAGTATATTTTTTAGAGCAGAACTTACTGTGCAAGATTCAAACTCGCACTTCATCGATTAGTGTTTGAAAAATTGATTGAAGCTTGTGGTCGGTTTTGTGTTTTGTGACCCCCGTGGCGCGATTACTTTCTGAATTCATATTTATCATCGTAAAGTTTTCGAAACATAATGATCGATATGAACTATTGCGTTATAGGTTAAGCATTTCTTTTGGTCAGTTTTTAGATTGTTGAACTTTCACCTCCATTTTTAAGTAACAAGTAGGTATTATTCAACCTTACTTTAAGGTTTTTTTAAGGTTATTCGTAACCTTTTCGAAGCTTTCGAGCATAAATACCAGTATCTCAACCATGAGTTCTATCGAATAGCTTGGGATAGGTTTTTTACGCATCGAAACGCTGTAATCTCATAGCAAATTTTAGTTCTTTACGCAACCGCTATAGGCGCTGCGAGGGTTTTCCATACAAATATTTTACGGCGTCGCTAGCGAGTCTAGTGAGAAAAACTCATGGTCGAGGCACAGGTGTGATTTTGTACGATTTCACTGTGACAGCTGCTTGCAGATTTCTAAGCAATGTAGATTACCTTGGCTTATAATTTCCTATTTCCGGTTAAGACTGACATGTTACATATTTGCAAATTACGAGATACCTACAAAAGATTGCTTAATTGTAGTAAGTATAGCTTAATTTAATAGCTTTTTGATAAACCGTGCATTAATTTACTAGCTTTCCGCCAGCGGCTTCGCCCGCGGGGTTGATAACTTGTTTCCCCCGTTTTTGCAAAATTTTTCATTACTACTCCGCTCCTATCAGACGTACCGTGATAGTATATAGCCTATAGCCTTGCCCGATAAATGGGCTATGTAACACTGAAAGAATTTTTCAAATCGGTCCAGTAGTTTCGGAGCCTATTCAATATAAACAAGCAAACAATCAAATCTTTCCTCTAAAATATTAATATAGATTTAGATTGAAGAAACAAGAAGATGACGTGATGAAATTGATGATGATGATAAAATGTGTACATATTGTATACACTGGGATTCGTGTACAAGGTGGAAGGGACATCGACGCAATACCATGAGTTCATTACATGATTCTGGACCCCCTGCGTTGAAATTTTCCGTACCTTTTTTCATTATTTTTTTATTTTTTTCTGCAGCTTTTTACTTGAACTTGTAACAAAGCATTATTTCTATCTACCCAAATTAGATTTATAATTAAAAAATCATTATTTGGGATCGCGCGCGCGATAACATTTACCGCGGAGCGTTATAATCGCGTTTTTAGCAATACACTGCGCGCTCAAAAATGACAATATCTGTAATAACGGATCATTTTCTACATGAATGACCTAGGTCAGATTATTTTTGACCTTAAGTGAAACCTTGTCACGACGTTTGTGCATCGATGTCCCTTCCACCTTTGTCCCTTCCACCTTGTATGTATATATGGACCTATAAATGACATAACAAATCTATATATAGCAATATATGACTGTCTGACTGATTGGTCATGCGCAGAATCAACGTGGGTGTTATAACAAGCAAATTAGATCAAATTAGCTCAATTTGCGAGCCCGGTGCGTTATGAAGCACGTCTGCAAGCTTCTTGCAAATATGAGGTATGGCAGAACCGCATAATTGTTATACCTAAGCTAAAATTTAAAAGATTAACCATTGGGTTCTTCTCCATAGGAAACTACTAATCTTGAACCGTGCACCTAGATTTAAAATAGAACTATTTTGATTTTTTTAAAGGGACTATCTTATATTATTTCCTATTTTAAAGTGATACTTATTTTTAGAAGTTGGCAAGCCTTCGTTGCTGGAGTTGGAGTCTGAGAAAGTACCTACCTACCATCACATTGCCAAATACTCTGCCGCCAAGCAATTAATGTGCTAGCATTATTGTTTTTCGGCTTAACCTTTTGACCGCCAGAGCAAAAGCGCTTCGCCGTGCCCTCCACGCCAAGCCGACAAATTCAGTTCTTAAGATATATCAATAAAACACGTTAAAGTAATGATTTAATATGTTTATTTTGTATTTTTCTATGATCTGTTTCTTGGCATCTATAGATGTCGGTGGCGCACAGGGTACGCTTGCGCATGGCATCTATACATGCCATTGGCGTTCAAAAGGTTAAAGGGCTGTAGCCAGTACATTACTGTTCTCACCAATTTTATTGTCCAGCTTAAAACTTTACGAGAAATTTTGATTACTATCCGTACAAGCCGATTGCATTTCCTGCAATTATTATTTATTTACACGGATAAAGCATAGATTGTTACATACCTATATGCCTATATTCATAATCCGAGTATGTTACTCGGGTATGGTAACGACTACAAAATTATGCATGCCAAAATAAACTACAGGTACCTACATACTCGTAATATATACATACATTAAATTGTTTCTAGGTGAAATTCACTGAAATATTCAGCAGCATTAACGTCATGATTGATGAAAGTATTGTTTACTTCAAAATCAGCGTGTCACGTGGATATAAATAAAAATAAAACAGTAATCTTACGGGAGAACACGAGTGTTGTCTTTTACATAAAGTAAATCTTTTACATAACTTTCAGTTTTTTTATATTTTTCAAGAGAAATCACGAGTTTAACTCGTGATAGAAAGTAAATAGGTATCTATTTCACGACGTGCGGTGCAATGAGAAGTTACTTAGCACTCTTTTAAGTAAAGTTTGTTTTAAAGAAGTGATAATTAAGTAGCTACTGCGAGACGAGCATAAGTCCAGGTTTCAAGTGAAATAAAATCAATTGCGCCAAATGTTACTTTCGTTAAAACTAATGACTGGAAAGACCAGTCCTTACAGTAGACAACAAAATTAAGCTAAAGTCCGGAATTTATCAAACAAAATCCTTACTAAAATCCTCACTATTCTTACTAATACTATAAATGCGAAAGTAACTCAGTCTGTCTGTCTTTCGGTCTGTCTGTCTCGCTTTCACGCCAATACTACTGAACTGATTTAAATGAAATTTGGTACTCAAATAGTCTAGAGCCTGAGAAAGGACATAGGCTACTTTTTAATGCGAAAAAAAGGGCTGTAAGGGGTTGAAATAGGGGATGAAAGTTATAAGAAATGGCCAGACCACGCAGGCGAAGCCGCTGGCGGTAAGATATATTTAATAACGCTGGGACAACGTGCAACGGTATCGTGTGTAAAAGAACCTAAATCTGAAAGTAACTCATAACATACCATCACGCCTATATTCCCTGTAAGGATAGGCAGAGGCGTACTAATGTACAATTGTACACCCACATTTCGCCGTCATTTTTGGGTCCCATGTAATAGGGGGCGAGCCTATTGCCATCAACCGGGCACAAAATCCAGACTCCGAAGCTGCTACTGGGAATTTCACAGAAAACCCAACCACACGTTGCTCGACCTGGGGGTTGAACCCAGGACCTCTAGCGTAGCAGTCACGCTTGGGACCACTGAGGCAATCTGTAACTCCTTGCAGAAAATATGATTATCTAGCATTACACTTCGAATCACAGTGCTAAATCCTTACCTATTGCGCTAATAAAACCATACAAACTCGTATTACTACGTAACATATTATTACTAGTTACTAATTAATTAAACACGCATCGTTACCGTGCATCGTGTCTAACCTAATCTATACTAATAAAGAGGAAAGATTTGATTGTTTGTTCGTATTGAATAGGCTCCGAAACTACTGGACCGATTTGAAAAATTCTTTCAATGTTAGATAGCCCATTTATCGAGGAAGGCTATAGGCTATATACCATCACGCTACGACTAACAGGAGCGGAGTAGCAATAAAAAATGTTGCAAAAACGGGGGGCAAAGTTATTAAGACCACGCGGACGAAGCCGCTGGCGGGAAGCTAGTCATTGATACATCACTCACGATCTTCAGTTCCAGTGCACGGATCACTGTGTGTCCAAATGACTAGACGTGGCTGCACAGTGTGTGGTTTTCCACATACCTTCGAGATAATACAATTGTTGCCGGCCACATCTAGTTATAACCAGTTCACTCGCCGTGTGAAGATCAAGGTGTTATTCAAATGTGTATACTGGGTAAGTAAGTATACTTCTGAGTACGAGAAACATCCTCAGTGATGTAATGTTGTTGACTTATAAAAGTTGTTGCTCTGGTGATACTACTGATGTTCATAGCCTGTGGTTGACGCTTAATATGGCGGCCAAACTTCCACATTACATAGGTAAACATATATACCTATATACAAGGTGGAAGGGACATCGACGCACATCCGAATACCATGAGTTCAGTACATGATTCTGGGCCTTCCTGTGAGGAAAATTTCCTTAATTTTTTATCAATGTTTCAATTTTTTCTGCAGTTTTTTTTTTACTTGAACGTGTATTCACCGTGGAATAGAATATAATCGCGTTTTTAGCAATACTCTGCGCGCTCAAAAATGACAATATCTGTAATAACTGATTATTTTCTACATTAATGACCTAGGTCATTTTATTTTTGAAATTGAGTGAAACCTTGTCACGACGTTTGTGCGTCGATGTCCCTTCCACCTTGTTTTTTTTTTAAAATTTTCTGTTCCAAAATTTTTCAATTTTCGACTTTGAAGACTTCTGTGGTCTAGTCGTTCGAGTACCGGACTGCTGATCACGAGGTCATGGGGTCGATTCCTACAGGACACAAACATTTATGTGATGAACTTAGGTGTTTGTGTTTGTCTGGGTGTTTCTTATATATTATAAGTATGTATTTACAAAAAAAAAGTATATTGTATTATATTCATTGTTTAGTACCCATTGTACAACACCTTGCTTAGTGTAAATGTCCCAGGATTTTATTTAAAAAATAAAATACTTTAGCTTTCATATATCGGAAAACTGTGTGTACATGTCTGCCTAACCCTTTGGGGTATACAGACGCGATGATATATGTCATGTATGCTTTACTTACCCTACCCCATCAGAGACGTGCAATGTTCACGAGGTCAGTATTTAGCGATGACCCCACTCTGATCTACAATACTTAACCTTTTGATTGCGAATAATTGATTGCATTTAAATTACTTGTATCAATTTGTTCTGATAATCATATCGAGTATGATATATGTATATTTTATTTGGTACGTTGACAGTGTCCTTGTGTTTTTAGACTGCCCTGCTGAAAAAATCTTTTTTTTTTATCTTAAATAGGCATGCGCTTGACCACAACTCGCCTGATGTTAAGCAACGATGTGGCCTACGATGGAGCGCGCTTGCCTAGAAGAAACCGATTCACTCTCGTCTTGAAGACACCCAAATTATAGGTCTCTGGGATCTACAATCTACATTCTAAACGATAGTCAGGCATCAATAAAGGATATATCTTCCTGCAAAGTCAACTCTAGACTGGTCCTAAATGCCGGTAAAACGCTCAACAAGCTTGGCGGCAGCAACAATCTGCAGTTAGTATGGGTCCTAAGGCATCGAAGCAAATAAGAAGGCTGACAAGTTACCTAGAACAGGATCAGCAAATGCAATGATTGGACCAGAACCATGCATGGGGCTGCCAACATGCACCATTAAAAAGGTCTTACAGGATTATGCCGATAGTAAACACATAGAGGAGTGGAAAAACAGCCTAGGGCTAGATCTATATTCAAAAAATAAATCATATAATAAAGCGGGAAGTAATGAATAAGCTACAGGTGACATTGAGAATGGCGAGTGCATACAAGTAACCGAATTGATTAGAATATTAATGTTGGCAACATAACAGTCTTCACGTGGAACATACACGTATGAAACACTGAGCGAAACCGATTTCACACTTGTTATATTTGTATAGCATTTTGATTTTCATAATTAAAATACAATAAAAGAAAGACACAATTAAAAAATATTTACTTGTCACTTGTCATCAACCTCTTTTGTATTGTGTACCTATTTATTTACTTGCGTTTTAATAATATAACCTCACCAAATAAAACAATCTACTTGCAAGCAGCAAGGTACTTTTATTTGGTCCTTTTACCCAAAAATATGTTTGTCTACCGACTCATAGGACCATTTTTTTAGAATTAGGCCAATACTAATTGTTGTTTTTTTTTTATACCACTAAGGTGACATACAAGCATACGGCCCGCCTAATGGTAAGCGGTTACCATAGCCTCGCGCGACCATACTCGTGCGTTGCCAACCCTTAAAACCTCTTAGAGGTTTATGGAGGATTCACTGCGCCGACAGTATGAGGGAATATTCCTCTTGCTGCCAGCGCAGCGCATCCTTAGAAGGAGCTCTGGCGACCTTACTCTTTGCAGGAACAAAACACAATAAAGCGTGTTATTTGGTTGCAGTTTTCTGTAAGGTGGAGGTACTTCCCCAGCTGGGCTGCTCCAAATTTGAGCCATAAAAGGCTGTGCCTTGATTTGCAAACTCTAGACTTAAAAGTTGATCGATAATTGAAACCACGTTCATGAATGTTTATTCTAAGAATCACTGCAATGTGTTTAACAAGAGCATCTAAAAATCACGTGATAATCATATTACACCTTGACACGTAACTGGTGCTTGATAAGCAAAAGAAGCTTGATGTCACCAGCTAAGCAATACAAATTAATAAGCAGTTTTTATTTAACAATGATTATTTGAACTTAGAAAGGAGTTCAAATGCACTGACAACTTGATTGTGAATAAGAATGCCAAAAATGTTTGTGTGTTGGCGATGGATATGTCAAAATACAGGTCATATTCAGAAGCAAAATGACAACGAAATTCAACTTCTGACTAGCCCGACTTGAACACAGGAGTGTTCAAGTCGGGCTAGTCAGAAGTTGAATTAGTCTAGTCAGAAGTAAGAGAAAACATAGTCAGTTGCTATGCAATGTAACTAGTAAAAATGCGATTCCACTGTATAAGCTGGCGGAAAGCTAGTACCTATCATATAAATTCGGTATTTTTTTTTTATAAATATCTTAGGACATTTTACACAGCACCATCTAGTCCCAAACTAAGCAGAGCTTGTACTATGGGTACTAGACAATGGATATAATACTTATATACTTTTTCTTTTTTTGTAAATACATACTTATTATACATAGGAAACACCCAGACAAACACAAATACTTATATTCATCACATAAATATTTGTGTCCCGTGGGAATCGAACCCACGACCTCGTGATCAGCAGTCCGGTACTAGAACCACTACACCACAGACGTCGTCATCTATCTCTCACGATAGAACATAATATTTTTGCTTCCGCTCAAGACAGCGCTTGCAATTAATCATCGAACGACTTCTAATCACGACAACAGATAACAGCCGAGATCAAAGTTTCCATGCCAAGATCAAGGGAACCATATAAGTCACGTTCATTACGAAATAAAAATCAGTGATTGTCATCCATGACACGTAGTGGGCAGTTTCCTACACATAATAAGGTGGGCGCCGGATGGACATATGTAATCTGCAGCCACGTGAGTTACACGTCCACCAGTTAGCTAGCTTATTGCTTGTTAACTACTATTTGAAAAATGTTAGATAAGCTGCCGCAGCGGCTTCGCCCGCGTGGTCTTGATAACTTTTTTCCCCGTTTTTGCAACATTTTGCATTGCTACTCCGCTCCAATTCGTCGTAGCGTGATGGTATATAGCCTATAGCCTTCCCCGATAAATGGGCTATCGATTTCGAATCAGTCCAGTAGTTTCGGAGGCTATTCAATACAAACAAACAATCACATCTTTACTCTTTATAATATTAGTATAGATATAGATTATTAGTATAGATAAGTATAGAATATATATAATTCAAGACTTGTTTGACAGAACAGGAAGAAAACTATCTGGTAATACAACTTTTTGATCATCACGCAAACACAGATTTACATATCTCAATGTAATAAGAAAAATAATAAGCAGTCGGTTGGTTAATAATTCTACATAACATTTCGTCGATCTTCTTACTCGTTCGTTAGTCACTTAGTTCATTTCAACAATAACTAAACAGAAAATCTCTTCAAAGATTTTATTATTGCACAGCCAAAACCCAACAGTAGAGACCGAGGAAAATTCCTTAAAAAACAGGATTAACACAGGACGCAGTTGATCAATGTACCGTTTGCTCGAATTGACACATCCAGAGTAGGTACTACATTGACGTGCCTGAGTGACACCCACAATGCTCTGACGATAATAAGCACCAGTTCTTCGGTGACGAAGGGGAGTTGATTGGATCATTGCAATTTATTGCGCGCAGTTTCAATTCTATTTGTGACAAGAGTTACCTATCTTCCCTATATCGTCGTTCTATGAAATGATATGGGATTAATAAATCCATCCAAAAATCTATACTAAATTAATAGTATTTTAATGTTTACGAAAGCAACATCCATCAGCCTACAATAACAACCATCAGCGCTAGCAACATCAATAGTTTGCTGCGTGTTGAAATCTCAGTTGAAAAATTTCTTAATATGTCCAGTAATTAAAAATTGTGATATTTGAGTTTTAAATGGTATCCAAATAGTTAACAAGTTACTGATGTTTATTCTTCTACGCTCAAGTTTTAATTAAAATCACAAGTTCACAACAATAAAAGTTTTATTTGCCGAATAACACGAATGGCAATTTTTGCGGTGACCGTTGACATTCTGAAGTCAAGGTAATCTAGAGTGGACAATTCAATTAGACTCGAACGAGACCCGACATGTCAATGAGTCTGGGCAACGAGCCTGTTGATGTCACCAGATTGGCTTCAATTCACTTCTAGAACTTCTTCGGAATCATTGCGAATCCGAATTGGTTCTGATTATCTTGCACTGACAATTTGATTACATTATGAATCTTTTCGTTCGACCATCAGGATTTTTCCTCTATCTTTTTATTTTTTTCATGCTTAGCACTTAATTAATTCAGTAATAAGGAACTAATAAAATTAATAGTTTATTAATTTTAAAATGTTTTACCTCGACTCAAGTTTACCCATAAAGGCACAGGCCGTTTTTAGTTCATAAAATCCATCTAGTGTGATGGATTTTACAACATAAAATCCATCTAGTGTGATGGATTTTACGATCTTCGGCTAAACTAGTCAAGGTCTAAGACTTGGAATTTATCGTAAAGTCAAATCATGTCACTATTTACAAGTTATGTATTAGTTATATTATTAACCAACATATCACAATTATCGCAGTACATATACAGTTTCTCTAGCTTATAAAATACCTGTCGTAGATATTATCATTACATCATACCGTGTTATGTATCCCAGGCATCACACAGTCTCCACGTGGACGAACGACCTGTTTCATAACAAAAAAAGACTGGCCGAGCGACTGGAAGGACCAGATTAAGAATAATCATGTTAGCGAGCCGCAAAACAAAATCGCACGTGTAGAAATGGCATATGGTTAGATTGTACTTAGAATAAATAGATATTTAATGTTAAAAGGTGTTTACCAGAAACCTGTTCCGAAATTCAGGTTATTTATACATAGTTATTAGCCTATCTTTGAACATTGATGCTGTAAAGGATCCGGAACGTAGTTTTAATATAATTAAATGACGTTGAGGATAGCTTCTTTGCATGATAACTACTTGCAATGTTGCAATACAATTTAGAAGAAAATGCAAAAACAAGAGCCTCTTGAGTTTTAATAAGCATATCATATTACCATGATTTATGCAAAAGAATACTAAAAAAACTATGACAGACAATGTTTTACTGCAGACTTAGAATAGTTTTGCTACAGATTCCATTGCAGAATGACATCAAATGAAGGTTTAGCAATTATGTTGAACACTGCCTATGTAGAAATTATTATTACTATTCATAATCTTCTACTAGGGTAATAACAATTATATTTTATGTACTGCAAAGGATTGGCTGGCTGGACAACCAACCACATGTAATACGAATAAGACCATGCTGATGATCAGGTACTAAACCACCTTACTAAATAATTTTATCAATGAGTTAACTAATCTTGATTTCTTCTTTACTATACCCTCACTGTTCTATTTCGCCGCATCTTCTGCCGAGATATTTGCATTCATAGAGACCATAATTATTTGGTAGTTATAACGAAGGCCTACCTTGACCTTGCAATTTAAAGTATTAACCTACCAAGGTTGTCTGCCGGACTACCTGACGCGATGAATTAATGCATTTTTTGCAGACTTAACGTGGGAATTAATAAATTAAACATAGAAATAATCTTTAACATGTTTGAATACAAAGGTTTGAAGGTATTTCGCGCTAGCTTGGAGTCAGATTTAAGCGTGGATTGATAGATTGTCAGTGACATTTAAGTTATTTAAGACCGCTCAAAAGGTTATAAAAAGGCTTTATGAATAGATTGCACTTGCTTTAAACGTATACTTACAAAACTCTAAGGACCAGAAAAAAGGGTAGGGGTATAAGGACCATGTTTACACGTTCCGTAGCTAACAAGGAAAGCATTGACCAGTTTAAATGACACGGTAATAACAGACTTACCAATCTGCACATAATATTAAATGTCTCGTTTAAAAAAACAACTACTACGATTTAGCAGAAAAGGTGTGTGAAGATAACTTGCTATCGAAACGATAAAAATATAAATAGACAGTTATATGCGTTACTATTCAATCATATTGCTTTACGGAACCGGCTGACTTTGTTGACCTTGATGCCCAGAAGCAAAAAGATCGCCAAGCCACAGTTCTTGCAATCCATATAATACTAAGAACAAGGTATAAAAGCTATGCTACAGTGCAGTTTTACGAGTACAATTAACATTATTACATCGACACGTGACGTCGACAAATATTTAAATAATACAGATGCAGCGGAAATCAACAGTTAAATGATCTTGGGTAAACTACTTCGGCAAATTGTATTAAATTCTTGGAAAGAGGTTGTCAATCAAAGGTCATCGTTTGATAAAAATGCAAACTAATTACCTTTCACAAAAAGAATAAAAGCCGCAAATTCGTTCAGTATCACTTCAAGGGTAAAGAACGGTGTGGTGTGCCAAAACGGTTATTTTTGGACTACCAAGTACAAAATATCAAGATCACGGTTATACAACTAGTGCAAAACGGAATGGTTAACTTACCGATGAAACTTGATCGAATAATCACAACACAACACAAGTACACTGTATTATAATCAAGACGACAACTTCGCGAGAATTTAAATTCCTTGAAATCGAAACGTCCGCACCGTGTGACGGTCAGATATCAACTGAATGACTCTTTCGCATTGTGTAGTGTAGTGTAGCTGCTATACTTACACACATTGGCAAGTTGGATGAAAGTGATGTGTGTATAAGGCCTTTTTGTGTGTGCAAAAGTCAACAAGATATACCTTGAATGATGCATTGGTGATTGCGTTTACATTGGACTTTATACAATTTTCGACAATTACAGTTTTGCCACAGCTTCTAAAGGTAATAATGTCGCTATTGGAGGCATCAGTTACATAATGGAGCTTAGCAACGAGAATAATAATAAAAGAAACAAAAAATGAAGTGTCGCGCCAAGAAATGTTCAGTTTCTTCTCTACGGGGTAACCAGAAATCCCAAAATAATCTCGTGCTCACAGATTTGTTGATGGTCGTACCTTTAATGTTGACGAAAGAATTCACAATATTGATTGAAAGAGTACTGGGCCATGGCAATTTGGTGCAACAGACTGCGACAAAGAATTCATAGCGGTCTTTTCCGTAATTGAAGATTGCAAAGGAATTGTTTTTACGCTGCGACCGTGAAACCACGTGTAGGAATAACGTGTACCTAGAGTATTAGACATTATAGTGTGCCTGCCTGTAACTCATTGCCATCTTTACTGTTAATACTAATCTGTTTTCTGTATGAAAGATCAACAGACAGCTAAAATAGTTTCTGCATTAGAAAACGCGGATATAATATGTTTACCTAGACAAGATTTTTATTTATATTGTTAGATTTATAAACCTTTTGGCTGACGTCGTTTTATTGATTATTTTATAGGTTTTACTGCTAAATTAGATCCTTTGTTATTAGTATGTCTGGAAAAGATACTCGCTATCGATTTTTTCCTTCATTAAAAATAACTTGTAATCTTAGCATGGAAAATGCTTAAAAAACACAAAAAGATAGATACTCGCTATCGTTAAAAAAACAGAGTTAGTTACTGTAAAATTCTACCAAAGATAAAATAATCTGGCAGAAAACACGATTTTGTTATACTACTGTTAGTTTTTAAAACTTATGGCAATGATCGATTAGGAGCAATACCTATTAAATCAGAAGGAATCTGGTAATAAGTTGAACAGTTGAAGTATTGCATTTATCAGGTTGAAGCAAATATACAAAAAAAAAATTGTTTTATACCTAGAAGTTTAAACAAATAAAGAATCAAAATGCATATCTTCAATTTAAAGATTGTAATACAAACTGATAGAACAATGATATTTGGTCCTCATATCACTAATTTAAAGCAGATACGGTATGTTTCATTACGGAAGACACGCCCATAATTATTATTTTTACATGATTTGCAGACTGATAATAATGTACGTATGTGGTATCACTATCAGGAAGGCCATCTGTCACACGTCGTATGTACCACGTAGATATAATGTAAGTTTTCATCGAGAAAAAATACTTTTAGTTCAACAGAAGTTCAAAGGACCAAAAAATGCTACAATGTAAAATATATATTTTTAACCTAGTATTCCCAATTATATATGGTTCCTAAAAATGTGGACTTATTATTAAACAATTAAAAGCATATTTTGTCATCTGCTCTACTCTTGTGCTTATTTCAAGTAAACGCAAAAAGCAGCTAGCTCTCACAGTGATTTTTATTCCTACGTCATTTGCCATTTTTTATTAAATTCTCAAAACACGGCATACTACCTCAGGTGCAGTGTGACGTAACAATGATTGGTTGTGTGTCGCCCGTTCCGCGCTCTGATTGGTCCGGCAATGTCTTACGATCGGTCGACGCACGCGCAAGATTTTAATATAATGTTCCATTTATAGACTTTTGTAATGATTCTGTCAATTTCTAATGGCAGTATTAATGCTAATTTTTTTCATGGTATGGTTGGGATATTGAAAAACTATAAGTTTATAATGAAGGGATTTAAAGAAGGTACGTATTGATACATTCTGGAATCAACCTCTACCACACTCCAATATAACCCATATACTGTCCCACTGCTGGGCACGGGTCTCCTCTCAGTATGAGAGGGATTAGGCTATAGTCCACCACGCTAGCCTAGTGCGGGTTGGCAGACTTCACACGCCGTCGAGAAAATCTCTAAAGCATGCAGGTTTCCTCACGATGTTTTCCTTCACCGTTAAAGCGAGTGATAATTTACGCACATGATTTCGAAAAGTTAGAGGTGCGTGCCTTGGGTTCGAACTCGAGACCTTTGACTTGGCAGTCCAGTGGTCATACCCCTAGGCTATCACTGCTCCAATACTGTAAATATTTATAATTTTCAAAAGGAAACTATCGAGTTCACTTGGCCCCCAATAAAAGGACTATAAAAACTCTTTATATCATTTGTGTATCTTGGTCTTAGCAACTGCCATAGGATCCCAGCAGATAGTTTATTTAACTGAAGTGTTAAGTGGTACAATCCGGAAAACCAAGGCATTAGTCAAATTATCATCATCGTCGATATTGTCCTTCAATACACTAGCAAATTGTGTGTGATGGGAAATCGGCCAAACTAAACAACAGTCGATACACTTTGTACAGTCAATTCTCAGATCAGATTGCTATATTCTTGGGTGTATCCCTTTCAGAATTTGTCGGTTATTTAAGTTGATCCAAGAGGTATTTCAGTACGCGTGCCAAAGTAATTCCGACAAGGGCATTTAGGTTGCGCCACACGATGAAAACGTTTGTTCAGTAAAAAGCTAAATTAGGAAACAACCGAGTAATATTGATGGAGAAAACGTGTGTTCATAACAAAAACTAAAGGATAGGGAGAAGTAAGGCTTTAAAGTAAAAGGACCAAAGGATTAGTTCTTAAAATCAATCCTGAAGGACCAAATTAAATTACAACCAAATTGAATTAGGTTTAATGACAGTACATCTATGTATTTAGTCATGCGTAATTCCTTGTTGTTATCATTCTGACAATCTGCGCAGGTTCTAATGTGTAATGTTGACATTAACAAGTGATGTATCAACGTGTTGGTTTTGGCATAATACATTATCGTTGCTACATGTTGGCAGTTTCAGTGTATTAGTCAAATTAATATTTCTTTAAGCGATGATTATTCTTGTTAATGTTCACGTTGACAAATTCAATGTCTACAAAACTATTTATTATACTCCATTCACACCACAATTTTTTTTCTTCATTGTATTATTAAACGTATGGTCTAGGAAATCATACTAATTGACATAGTCTTAGAGAACCCGTCGATGCCGTATTAACAATAAGGATACTAACCAATAAGAGTAAGCTGTCCATTAGACGTAGGCACCTCCTAAGTTGAACATATTATAAATAAATATAGCCATAAATCTAAACCCCGAAGATAATAAGAATTTCATAGAGAAACCCAATAACACTGCTCGACCTGGAAATCGATCTCGGTTTCGTCACGCTAACAACCATTAGACTAATGAATGAGGCAGTTACTCACCCAAGTAGATATTATTTAAACATTCGTTCAATGGCTACAGTTCTAATATTTGCAAATTGGACGGCACAATTAGAATAGACTTCAGTAAAACATTTGGCAATAACAAAACATGAAATGAAACGATCTAAATATCAGCCTAACTTCAAAGTCACGAGATTTCCAATCAACTGTACGATATACTGATTTCAATTTTACCGTCACTGGTATAGGGTTCGGAGTCGCAATCCTGTTAGTTGGTAAATAGAATAATAGTTTCACTGCAGTGTCATGTGTCCTTGTATTGTTCTCATCCTCTTTGTGTGGTGCAAATAGAGGAACAGAAATAATTTGCATACCGTCCTTCCTCATCAGGAATTGTTATCCCACAATAGAAGGGCTGAAGGACCATTTTGCTTGCTCAAGAAAATCATCATGGCGAACAAAAGACGGCAGTCAAGGGTAACCTAAGGAGATGGACAGATGACCTGATAAAGGTCGCCGGGAGTCGTTGGATGCAGGCAGCATGTAAGTGGTCCTTGTCTACGGGGAGGTCTTTGTTCAGCAATGGACCTCTTTTGGTTGATAAGATGATGATGAATTCGAGGCATGATTTTACTAGGTCGCACTGAAATCCATTCAAAAGGTGATTCCAAAATTGCATAATATTGTGTTACTATGACAGTCATTGCTTACGAGTTTTGGGGAAGACATCTTGATTTTTCAGATTAACGTAAGCTGCAAGTCATCAAGACCTCGATAAGCAAGGCTACAGCCTATCAGGAACAGATATTGCTGACGATGAATGATTTCGCGTTTTGGATCCTGTAAGGACTTTTTAATTATCAAATTATTTTTGTGTTGGACAAAGCTATCGTTGAGGGAAACAAACTTGGTCACTATTTAACAACGATTGTGGTCTAGCGGTTCGAGTACCGGACTGCTGAACACGAGGGTTCGGTTCCCACAGGACACAAATATTTACTCATTATAATGCAAAACAATTCTCTCTATGAACCGATGTTTTCCATTAATGTTTGTGGTTACAATGCTCTAAACATTAAAGAATTCTTACTAGAATAACGATAGAATTTGAACCCATAAATAAGAGACAACGACCATTAGAAAACAGTTTTATATCAAACTAGGTTACCTACTACTGACGGTCGCTGAAGCATTATCACTTAAGTAATTAAAACAAGTTCGAAATAGTAACCTCCTTTCCTTTAGACCGCACCGTAAGAAGCCATTGTCTAATTGTTTGATAGTTCCTACACGTGGACTTAGCATTAGACTAGACGAACACTATTATGCACTAGAAGCTACGTAAATAACAAACAAGGAATGTGCGTCACACCTTACAGGATGTTTGGCGAAAACGTGTGCACAGAAATAGAAAAAAAATGTAGACACAAGTGTTGCAGCCTTAGCAAATAAGGAGTTAATGACCTATATGGATAGATAACTTGACGCGAAAATGTGCATGTGTTCAGTGCAAGTTTTTTAAAACAAATGACTAATGTATCAGTAAATAACTTCCAGCTATGTAAAGTTTTACTAATGCACATGATGTAAAGAATAGTATGCTTAATCCTTGCTTCAACAATACCCTGTGAACGTGGTGATAAAAACTAAAATATACTCAAGAAAACTCCAGGTACCTACCAAATTAATGTCTAAGCTTCGATCTATCATAATAATTATTGTGTTAGACACTTGGTGCTTTTTGGTGCATTTGGTGCTTTTTGCGTCTTAGTGCCTACACCATCCGTATTGAGGGTTAATCTTCACCCAGAATGCAACGGACAGATATCTACTATGCACTCTAGATCAGAAGTACTGGTACTATTTCAAGCCAGAATACGGTAACCGGTGACACTTGTATCATGTAGATAAGTAATATTATTATGAGAGTGTCCATGGAGTTTCTTGCCGGATTCTTCTCCATAGTGATCAACTTTTTGGAACCGTGCATCTAGAATCATTTAACGTTTCATAAGTGCTTGTAAAAGCTTATCTATACTAATATTATAAAGAGGAAAGATTTGTTTGTTTGTTTGTTTGTAATGAATAGGCTCCGAAACTACTGGACCGATTTCAAAAATTCTTTCACCTTTGGAAAGCTACATTATCCCCGAGTAACATAGGCTATATATCATCACGCTACGACTAATAGGAGCGGAGTAGTAATGAAAAATGTAGCAAAAACGGGGAAAAAATTATAAGACCACGCGGGCGAAGCCGCTGGCGGGAAGCTAGTTTGAAATAAAAACATTTGAACTTGAACTTGAAATACTTCATGGGACTTGTTACCTCCAGAAATTATATAAAACCAAATTTTCAAAAAAAAGAGAAATCGGAAACATAAATAATGGAATGTAAACTAGATTACGAAGTCCTAATCAAGATGAAATATAACTGGTTACAGCTGGTTGTATCGATACTAGTGATTAATAGTTTATTAATGTCGTTCATGGGTTTCAATCTGTATAACCAATATTCATTTTTCTAATTAAAGTGGAGTATTTCATACAGCTTAGTGCTGATACTGATTTTATGAGACAATCAATGGAACTTAATGGAAAGTGCATATTAAATCGAGAGGAAACTAAGAATTCTTCCTTCGAATGTCAAATAAATAAGATTCAAGCGTCAAAGAAAACTGAGGTACTTAATTCCTTCTTCATTAGGGCTCATTTTTAACTTCGAAGACATTACATACATACATACACCCGCCTTTTTCCTACAGGGGAAGGTAAAAAACTAGAGACCACCATTTGCTACGACTCTTGCATACTTCTTTTGCTTCTTCGACGTTGATCCTGTCTTTGGTCCTTTGGACCTCACCAATAAGGTCTGAGTAAGTCTCCCTTCCCCACCCTTCATAATCCTTGAATGTCTGGAAGACATTTAAAGGATGATAAAATATTTTTATGGATTTAATAGATATCCCCTGTCTCTCGGAAAGGAAAGACTGGGGGTTATATCGGACCCCTACGAGTAAAAAATATACACTAAAGTTACGTTGCGAGATCTCCAATGAAGGTACCGGTGAGCTGATAATAACTGCATCAGAAACTGTCCCACTGCTGGGCACGGGTTTCCTCCCAAAATGTAAGGGATTTAGGCCATAGTCCAAAGAAACTATATAGGCGTGATGGAATGCCAAAGAAATAAAATCCAGATAAAAAACTACAATAATGAAACCGACACACACTGTATAACCCTGTTAAAAGCAGTACCTACAAGATTGATTGAAGGAAATAACTCCTGAGACATCTGACTTGGCAACCTGTTGTCTAGCACGAGGATGACCTCTATACATGAGCTGCACACGTTATAGAAACACGTGGCGTGGGTCCCATGCAGTCTCAGTGGCATACAATCTTCAATTGTTCGATTTCTGCGTGTATACTAATGTTAATATTCCGAGACGACGCTAAGCGTAAACTTACGCTTCCGTATGTCAAATTGTAATAGAAATTTGTCATACGAAAGCGTTACTTTACGCTTAGCGTCGTCTCTGAATATTAGCCTAAGATTTTTAGGATAGGTTAGGTGAAAAAAAGGCAAAAATAAAACCAAGTAGGTAAAAAATCAGCACTAATGTACTGATTTTTAACTACCGTATAAACTTATAGTAATTAAACCTTCTTAGTGCTCTGCTAACTTTCAGCTATACTGCTTTTTAGAAATTATAAGACCAGTCAGTGAGGTAAACGCAGAATTGGTAATTTAGCTGCTATAACAAAATCGGTACTTGGGTAAGTTTATTGAGCGGAAAATGTAGGGTCGAAATTTCAATTATCCCAGAAAATGGGCCGATTATAAAAATTATATTATTAATCTTATGAAAAGGTATCTAATCTTACAAAAAACATAGATTCTCTTAAGATATTTTGCTTGACTTCGTTAATCAATAGTCAGAATAAATTCATTATTTTTTTAAAGGAATACACGAATTGATAATAATACTTACTATTGTTATTTTATTATTAATTGAGGTTCGATAACGTTTATGAAAAAGTCGTGTCAGAATTATCGATACTTATGTACTTAAGTAGCTATTTGAAATACAAACACGTGCTTTCGAACCCATAAGTATGTTGAATCAATACTTAATGTACCTATCGAGCAACATATTAGGTAAAATCTACTTTTCTATAAAAATACTTTTACCTTGAACTTTTAACAAGGCACAATAATATCGAACAGCTTAACAACAGATCAACTCTTAGCACATAAATTCAACTCATTATCGATACAGCAGGCCCAAGCAGTGCATTCACAAACACACATACATACAAACGGCGGCCATGACAGTTCGCCAAGCCTCTGAAACCGCAGTCTGCGATTGGCTGGCCGGATCGCGCCTCCGTGACGTCACCGACTCCAGCGCACGCATTTTATCGAAAAACTATAGCCACAGTAATGGAGATAGCGATTTATGAATAGTTTATTCAGCGTTATCTTTGGAACTTGGCATTATAACAAGTTTCCTTTGAAGGGCAGTGAGAAAGGTTAACGATAAGCGCAAACAACTCTAATAAATTAAAGTTTAGAAGTTTACAGAAAAATGTCTATGTATTGGTTCATTTTTAAGAAATTGCGAAACGTTATACCATGTCAAACTTATTATCGTGTGTAAATGTGATTATCTACATTTACGAATGGAGCCAATTCATATATTCATCAGGAGTTACAGTAGGTCTTTAAATTCACATTTAAGTAGGTATGCCAAAAGCCACAGGCGAACCATCAATAATACGAATCATTTCGTAACGCTGTCTAAAAATACAAGGCACATTTTAATTCACAATCCATACTTACTCAATATAACACCTAAGAAAATTGCAAAAGAAATTACGCCAAATTGTCTATCGTGTCACGTAGTTTGACAATTACACTAACAATACTGAAAAACTGCCTCAATGAAGAGTAAAGGACATGAAGTTCTGTAGGAATCTAGCCATTCTTAACTAAGACATTGTCTTCAATGCTGGAATATCTCCAAACATCATCTGCATCATAGCTTTTATCTCAGTGTAGTAATACCGGTCCCGTAAAACAGTGTTGCATTTGTTACACGCAAGATGGGGTTGCTCGGGGTCAATGACACGCCTAACATTGCGGTAGGTTAACCGGTTAGGACCTGACGTCATCTACCTGTCCCTTTGTATATTTATTACCTCACCTGATCAGGCGTGTAGAGATGGGGAGAAAATTTATAAATGATGAAATCTAAGTAACATCGAACCAAGTGAGGTACCTAAGTTGGTTGTTATAATAAATTCTGTTGTTTTCCTTACAGAACCATATTAATGCTAATAACCCGAGGTGGCGGATCAACATTAATCCTACAGATAGCGAAGCCGATTTGGCTGTATCATGCTTATCAAGCATGAATGACGAAGCTACTTGTGAGTTTGCTAAAAACTATCTTGAAGATGACTGAAGTTTTCTATTTTGCTTTACAACTAGAACGTAATAACTCAGTAATAAGAATATTATAGGTGACATCATCCAACGAGCGTTTAAATTGTCACGTTGCACAAAGATTAGTAGTTGAACACAACGTGTTTTATAACAACATGGAATATGTTGTAGGAAGTTGTTATCTAATGCATTAGTATTTTTAGCAAGAGTTTGCACAAAACAACTTAAAAGGCAAGAACATTACTATCATGATTTTGTCCTGACACTAGAGAAACCTATGGAACATGCACTAACTAATACGAAAGAAGAAAGAAGAAAAATCTTTATTTTTAGGAGATAGAAGATAACGCAGTACTTTTGATCTAATTTTGCTGGAATCTCTATCACCTTTTTAATCTTCTTGTGACCTTGGTAATCCAGAAGCTGTAGGCCAGGTGCAATCCATCGGAATCGATATAGGAATCTGTATGGAAATGACATAAGTTTTCGACAAATCGGGCGTTCGGGGGCTAGACAAGTTGAATTTTGACATTCGAATCGACAAACAAAATGTATGGAAATGACACAAGCTTTCGACAAATCGGGCTGTCACTAATGTCATTTCCATACATTTTGTTTGTCGATTCGAATGTCAAAATGCAACTTGTCTAGCCCCCCTGTATTCAAAGTTAGCATGATTGAAATGTTAGATTGCAACTGTCTAAGCCCTTTGATCGAATTTTTAAGAAAATCTTATTTATTTAGAAGAAGGCCATTGAACACCAATGATCTAATGCATTTTATTCACAATTATACGTTTCAGGAAAACAGTTATCTCTTGTACGGAAAGTACAGTAGTTACATCTATCTAAGATAGCGTTTATGGTTCCTATCCGCTCCCTCTACTACAATATGGTCTATATCTTTTAGAAAGTGGATGGCCTCGTGCGCTAGACTGCAAACTAGCTGCAATAGTCGCTATGGACAAATAGGACTAGAAGTTTACTGCGAGAGGTCTTATATTCATACTATGCTTCAATAGAGGATTGATCTTAGATTATTTCCTTCTATTATCCGTGTGTAAGTCTATGTTGCTTTTCACGTAATTTTGGATAATTTGGGAACCAAACCTCAGCATGAATATTTTGTGGAAAGGACCTGTGTGATCTTGAGAGTTTTTTCAGCGGTAGAACGTATTGCAAAGCGAAATGATTATGATGAGAGTAAAATAATAATAATTTGATTTAGTACTCTGAAACATTTGAGAAAGGAGGTAGGAGCCTAGCTCCTACCAGATATACAAATAATACTCGCTGCTTTTGCTGATAAATAAATTATACATATATTAATCTACTTAGAAATTAACACGGCTCGGTTTCTGCTGATAAACATATTAGTTACTAATGCGAACCTAAAACAGGTATGAATAATGTTGATAACCTTGGAGAAAAAAAAATCACAAATCAAGGAAATATATTTTAAGCCTCTATAAAGTAACACCATGGTGAGCGGTTACCGTAGCATATGGACGTTAGTCAGACCAACGTTTGACACGAATCGTGACGTCATTTACTGGTTACGTTGCCTATCAAACCGGAACACAATTTAATGTTCATTATAATGCTGCATAGCTCCTGTAATCCACCTGGCAATGCCACGGTGAGCATAAACTATATTTAATAAAGCTGTGTTGTCAAGCCTGATGACCAGTTTATTCCTGGATATGGGCACTGTCAAAGCTATTGTTACTGGAAAAGAAAGATGGCTAAAAAATGGTGACGTAAAATGCAAGGATGCATCTGAAGATCATTTACATGACGCTAAACAATCATTGGAGTCTAATGACTAACCGATCCACTATTATGACTGCTATGCAAAATGTATGCACTACTCAGATGGGAAATATTAGGTACTGATGAAGCAAACGAAGAGCAACTTGCAGAAATATCCATCAGACAACTGGTGGGCTTCTACAAAGCAACTAGGAGATTCGCGACGCCGAGCGCCAGTAACCCATGAAGGGATCCACCAAAATGGGGAACTGGGCGAAATAATCCCAACAAGAGGACTGATCGCCCACCTGGTGCCTGCAGGCGTCCCCGAAGATAAATGGAAATAGAATGACCGCTATCAATTTCTTTACGACACATATTGAGTGATAGCTTCAATTTTTTTTATCTATGCTGTCAGAAATGATAGGTGACAACTGGCATAATAATAATTATTTCTACATGACCAACATATTTGTACAGTAGGTACATTACTACGTCATAACTTCAGCAAAAATTACGCTAGTAATGCTTGATTTGAGAAAACAACTTCACAATAGCGTCAGCAAAATAATTAGGACATCGAATCGAATGTTACTTAAAGACAGGCTGTCTACAGACGTTGCAAAAAGCTATTGTTATGCAAACAGTATTAAATGATTGCGTAATATTAGGAAATGCAAGTACCTACCACATTTTTAAACCACTGTAATGTCTTTAATTTGCAGTGAATGCAGTCCATTTTCAAAAGGGGTAGAGACAAATAATAAACGCAAAGAAGAAAGAATTCTAAAATTAAGTCTGCTAATAAACTTGGTAATTAAGGAGCGTTTAGAAGATAACTAGAAGATAAGAGGGCAGAAGACAATTCCGCATCTTGTCAAAAAATGTTTGGTTGAATAATTATTTTAAAGGATTCAAAATGAAATACGAAAACTTCAACGACGACGACGAGACGAAAGGATTAGGCCAAACCCAATTAAAGAATTAATAATAAAATACAATCTCTTCACGTAAATAAAATAGGTAACATCTTAAAGATAGCAAATAAATCCTTTCAAATATCAAACGCCACTTGGCCACAAATCTTGGATTACCGTAACAGGTTGTACAGACATTTAGAGTAAACCTGTGTGGGTTGGCAATCGATACGGTCTCCGATTTACGTAACCTTGTTAACACGCTATCATATTATATTAAGTATTAGTATAATCGAAAAGTACGATAGGGGTTCTACATAAAATTAAACGCTCGTTACCGACAGAGACCCACATTAATATTGTCAGAACGCATTTGCATTTATTTTGACATCCCAATAGAAACAAAATCTTTAGAAATGACACCAGATTTCGACAAATCGGGCTCACTAATGTCACTTCCATACTTACATTTTGTTTCTATTCGTTTGTCGATTCGAATGTCAAATTGCATTAACTCACATGACGAACTTATAGTAAGCGTACTAAGCGTAGCCTACGGAGACAAGCTAGATCAGGAGCATTCACCGTTGAATTTCATCTTAAGAAGTCAGTTGGTCCAGTAATTTCACTGCCTACATTACCCTTTTAATATAAAACCCACTACTGCTTTACAGTAGAATAATTGGCAACTTGGTGGTATACACCAAGACGTAGGTATTGTAGAGACCGAAGGAGGTTCCTCCATGAGGTTGGCTTCGTGGACGCTCTGATTGAATTTAAAAGGAAGAGCTGTCACGTAGAGTATTTGATTGAATTTTAAAAAGGGTAGTATGTTTAGAACGTCAGAAAAAATATGCGTATGTCACTCGATTCGTAGCTATAGGAATAAAACAGCAGAAGCTGTGTCACAATAAAAATTGTATTTCATTTGCAAACAACGATTCCCAGTATTTGTGGAGCCATCAAGGCCTCAACAGTACTTGGCAGCAGAGTTAACCATCCTACAAAGGGGTGTACAGAAGTGGGGTGCAGATGTGAGCATAAGACCATAATGAGACGTTGATAAGGAACATATTAACACGAAATCAGTGCATGAAAACTTTTAGGATCGCAGTCAAATTTTAGAGACAAAGATCTAAGAATAGCTGGGCTAATGTTAAAAGAAATAAAGTCTGAGTCATTCAAGATAATGCTGCCAAACATTGTTTTCCGATTCGAGAAGCAACGAATCCGGTGAATTTTTTTGTATGATTATTGATCATAGGTCAATTTATGCTTTCTTAAAGCGTAAACTGTCCTATGTTTACAGTCCAGTCAGTGAGACTGTGACCAGAGTCCACACACATGTAGATACGAGCATAACAAACTTAGTTATTGTAGTAAAGAACATCACCCGGTGTTGATCCAAGAATTAGCCTCATGATTACAAGTAAACACAACAATTCTAGATAGAATTACGTCATTTTGTGAAACTCAGCCAGATACCATTTGTTATGTTTATTTCACAACAATTTTGGGAATGTAAAGTTATACTATTATCGGAAACAATTCTACAGTTTCAAGTATCATATGCATTACTTACATATTGAGAAGTAAAAGTAAATATTCGAAGGTTAGGTTAACTAAAAGGTTAAATACTTATCGTCTTGGGAAAATCTAGCAAAACTCTACAAGTATTCTGTTTATACAAGCCATAAAATCACAAAAGAAACACGTTTTGCTACATACATGGACACATGGAGTCCTTATCACGGTGCTGTTAATGTCGTAAACTGCACATGTCAGAGATCGATCGCTGCACTGTACACACCGGCACTTTCCACTAAAGAGGAAGGTGTCATCGTAAACATTGTGATGTATGAGCTTCTTACATAACAAGAGACGAATGTGTGAAGATTTGTTCGATGAAATGTTGAATGTTCAAGAATAATGTGCATGAAAGATCGAATTTCAAGACTTGATACTCCTTGGGCGTCTTCACACTCATCGTTATGAACAATTTATATTATGGGACGATGCCAAAGCTAAAATCGCGAAAAAAAACAGCAGTTTCTCAGAAAAACGACCAAAAAGAAACAATTAAACAAGATTTAAATGAGTGTTCTTGTTGCTAAAAAAATAATGCACTTTATGAACTTTGATATTGAATTGGCCTTGGAACAAAAAAACATTGGCGACAGAAATACTAAATCACAAGTATACAAGCTTGAATTAATTGACTCCAATATGAACCCAGGAAACGGGGGCGTGTACCAGTAATTGATGATGTATTAGAAATATGACAGCTTCAAGACGCACATCCAGACAAACGTCACATGATATCAGCAATATTAATAAAATCGTTGATTAAAATTACGCAGCAGAAGTTGCAGAGGCCCATCTACTATGGGCCCATATTACAATATTTGACTCACATTCATTCATAGGGCCGAACTCACCAATCATTCACCATCATCAACCAAGAAACGAGAGAAAGAGAAGAGAGAGAAGCTTTACCACGTCGACCTAATGCGGTTTAGCACTGATCGCAGGCTTCACAATAAAAATAAACACAATTAAATAAATAGTTTAGACATAATGGTTCTTATTGTCAACAAAGCTAGGAAGCCATAGTGATGAACTTGAGAGAGTAAGGTCCTGTTTCACCACCTCATACTAAGTTCCTGTTAAATTATCTGGCAGATAATTTCATTAAAAATTTATGCCAGTTTTGAATCTATCCGACGGTTAGAGGCTATTCAGAGGTGAAATGAGGCCCAAAGAGAAAAAAAAGTGCGAACTTAAATCTTCACTATTATTATAAATGCGAAAGTAACTCTGTCTGGCTGTCTATCGCGCTTTCATGCGAAAACTACTGAACTGATTTAAATGAAATTTGGTACACAGATAGTCTAGAGCCTAAGAAAGGACATAGGCAACTTTTTATCGCGAAAAAAGGGTTGAAATAGGGGATATAAGTTATAAGGAATACACAGACCACGCGGGCGAAGCCGCTGGCGAAAAGCTAGTTATTTTATAAACAAACAGATCTGACTACTTATATACTAATTTAAGAATTCAAGAACCAAACATGGTTAATAATTTGATCACATTATAATTTGAAATTGAAATTAATGTTCAACCTGTCGAGGCTGAAAGAAGATAGATGAGACATTTACAAATTGGTTCAGACAAGGACGTAAGTGATAGCCTTGGTACAATAACACCAATTATGGATGATGATATACCAAAGTACCCATGAAAAACAATTTGAATCTTGCGTCACAGTAATAAAGATTGAATTTGCAAATGAAATGTGGTTTTTATTACACGGTGTAACATAAACAATACCGTCCACGTTTGCGTCGAGTATGACGTGAAAACAGTCAATTGACTTAAATACTGTTTGTCTAAAAGATATTGTGTTACTAATTAATTCCAGTTTCACGCGTAAAGACGATATGTTTTTACATTATTTGATGCAAAAACAGTGTACCTATATGTTTTCGAAGCGACTACATACTTCAAAAACGCAAAAGAAGTTGTGTGTATTTGTGATTTCATTACGATTACGTAACGATTTTCGATCATGAAATCAAATGTACCAGATAGAAGACTTGATGCAATCTAGCCATAGATTAAAAATCGCGATACAGTAATTATGGATAACACCAATAGGATGGATACTTGACAATATCGTATTACAGTACGATACAGAACCTGTTTACCATTTTCAATCAAGTAAGCAATTCAAAGAAATCCCGTTGTGAAGTGACTGTTGAATATATTTCGAGATCTGAGTCAGCAGATGCGTTGCGTTGCGTACCATAGTCACGTAGGCATCAGCACGATTTGGACAACTTCCATTTTAACAAACACGTAGTACAGACAAGACATAAAGGTACCTGGTTCAATAGCAGGGTCAAGCTCGCAGATGTTCCCGCAATTCCAGATGCTGTATTGGTTTCGTTTTTTTACTAACCCTAAAACCTTCGACGAAGGCAGTTCATATCTATGGGGAATTTCCATGACATCATATAAACAGCATTGAACAAGGAAAGGTAACCAACTTTGAGACAAAAATTATACAGATTTTTGTGTAGGGGTGTATTGCCATTACTGATTCCATCTTCCAATTTTTCTGCCAACTTATGTGGGGTCGGCGCAGTTCGTTATTTTTTTCATAAATCACAATCACTCTATTCAGTTCATTTACTTAATTCCTCTATATGTATAACATCTTTCATAGAATTTATCCTACTCTTTGGTCTCCCAAACGTCTTATAAAAATACAAAATTATACTATATAGGTACGACTCGACAGACTCGATGCCAAAAGCGTGTGCGCAAAAGTTGTGTACGTTAATAAAAACATTGCTGACGCAAAAATCATGTGTTGATCAATTGAGCAATCATGTACCTATGCTATGTGAAATTTGTGATCGGTATGGCAGAATTAGATTTTCCAGGTCCCTACCGAGTGTGGGATACCACAGTATCAGGCAGCCGATGCCTTCAATCTTTAAGCTAGACACAATAAAAATATGTTTGCAGTTTGGCCCGAAGTGGTACCCAGACATTTTAAAATCAACTCCTGTCTCACTAAGTTGAAACATTGTAGCTAATATTTTTATAAGAATCTCGTTTCGCATGTGTAGAGATGGGATTCTACCCGGTATTTACCCGGGTAAATACCCAAAAGGTGGGTATTTATTTTTTAAGAACGAAGTATATAAATATATTCGTAATTACTTCTTAGAATGTTATTAGTGCAAAAATGGTTGCAAAGTTAGCAGTTTTCAAAATGCTAGTTATTACTAAACTGCACTGCGATAACGTATTGTTTGTAAATTTTATCAATTCACAAATCAGGCATGTCATTTGGGTTATAGGTTCTTGGTTTCACAGAATCTAGTTAAGTTTAAATGTAGTAAATATACTAGTGACGTTTCACTTTATATTTAACTAATCAACCGGCTCCGGCTTCACACGGGTAGATACTACCGGAACCAGCACACAACGCCACGTTTCATGTTTTATGCAACCCTAGTATTCCGAAGTCTCTCTGAACATCAACGTCGTACACAGCGCCCCCTGTGACGAAAACCAGCTAATTGGCCTGCTCAAGTCTTTCGGAGAATCGATAACCGTTGGGGCAAACGAGTGGTTGGGTGAAAACCACGTCTAGGCAAACGTAGTGTGGGACGCCCGTCGGCTAGGTGGACTGATGAATTGCGAAAGGCAGTGACTGGATGGAAAGAGATGATTGATGTTTTTGGCTCTGTGGTGTTCACTAAAAGAGGCCTACGTCCAGCAGTGGATGGGTACGGGCTGATAATGATGACGCTGACGATGATGCTACTGAGAATTTCATAGAAAAACCAAAAAGATTACTCGACTTCGGAAAAAAACCAGGACCTCTTTTAGCTTAGCCGTCATAGAGTAGCTTATCAGGAATTTAAAAAACTACTAACTACACTAACTAACTTCATCCTAGTGCAGTGAAAACTGCTAGTTTTGCAACCCAAATGGGAATTTACCTGGGTATATACCCAACGGGTATTTACCCATCGCCCATCTCTACGCATGTTTTCTTTTCTAATGTCAAATACTTATAATCAATATTATTACCTGAAGCAAAAAATGGTAAAAAAAAATATATTTCAAGTGACATTTTGAACATCCGGGACATCAAAATTTGCATTGCTGAGTGACTACTTTTAAACTAAAAGTTCAATCGAGTTAAGTTTAAGGCCAGTGTTAGAATACCTTGTGATACCTGTGTGTGAACAGCTCATTGGTAATCTTAATAGCAGCTCGGAATCTAGATTACTGCCTTGTTGTTGGCAAGAGACACACTGGTGAATATTGGCGTGGTATGATAAGTTAAGTTAAAAGTCATCTAAATCTGAAACAGTGTACCTACATAAAAGAACTAGGCGACCTCTAGGAGTCAAATTCAAGAATGATGTAGATATTTATGTAGGAGAAGGAGACTACAGAAATGGTGGATGTGTGGATGGACGACGAAAGGGTCGAAAAGAATTGAGTAAGTAGACTTAAGTGATGTTTTGGCGGCTGCGGCTGATAGGGACAAAGGTAAGAAAAGCCTATGCTGCTCCCAAATAAATAATCAACAGCTCAGGAGAATGATTGATACCTTCCATTGGTACATCCTTATTAAAACACACGCTTAGCACTCACCAGAAAATTTTAGAGCTACCTCTGGATGACCGATATGTGCCAGATAAATTAACAATGGAACCAAAGGAGATTATCTGCCAAGTAATTTAACGGGGACTTATTAGGAGGTCGTGAAACAAGTCCTAAATGTAGGAAAACACTTTAAAAAAAATATAATTTGATCTACAGATAAGCACGTGACCAATTTTGTTGATTTCAAAGCACGTTGATATCAAACTTGATATTTTCTGTTTTAATCGTGATTTTATGACGAGACAGATAAGCACGATTGCACAATACAAGTAGACTGTACATTATCAGTGTTACAGCAATCATCGGTCTCTATCATTGGGTCTGACGTGACCAGAACAGAGTGAGCAATGTTATAGTTCTACTGCTGGTTCAAGCAAAAGCTCATCAGAAGGCAGGTAGATACAGTTTCCTTTTCTGCTCAGATTATATAAACTTTTAAAATTTTTAAAAATCACACCCATCCACAGAACTGGTTGACATTTTATAAAAGTGAGGTAGCCATAAACGTTGGGGTAGCAACAGAGCAAAACAGCTGCCATAAAATGTCAAAACTTTTACCTACATCACGTTTCATTTCGTTCACTTTGCAACAGCATGCATTCCAGCTGCGCGGGCGCATACGTGATAGAGGTCGTGTGCGCCGACCAATCGGAGCGCGCCGCGAAGGGGCACGGCAATGACGCACGACTTACGCAACACGACACAATATTTACAGCAGACTTTGTACTAATATTGGTCGAGGAAAACGTTAAATTTATACCCATAACTGGAAATCTGATGAGTACATATACTAATATTGGGTACTCAATAATCCTTGCCTTAGGCACTAAAGTTATTATTTTCACAAGGATATACATATACAGTTAGGTTCACGGCAAGGCACATAAATGCCTCGAAAAAATAGGAATAATCGATTCATTTTTAACGCATCCGCAAATTTACCGTTGATGGGAAATTAAAGTTAGGTTGCGATGTTGATCGGTGAGGAGTCCGTAACAACAAAGGGTAAACAAAACTTTTTTTTAGTTTGAGATTTCTCACATCATCTTACAGGATTCTAACTACATACAACATAGGTAGGTGATACACCAGAAGAGTTTTATCGAATAGATCTGCTTATCACTGTCATTTCTCTGGAGAGTCGACAAAACCCTTACGGTTGATTTGCGGTTATCATGCCCTGTCTCCCTGAGGTTACATCCCTCGCTGTAGAAAACTCGTTTCTCTTCGGCCCAGCTTCTTATCATTTAGACTCCTCAATGGCGTTAGGCATGGTTTTTGCTAAAACTGCGATACAGATTCGGGAAGAATCCCGAGACACATCTACGGATTAGTTTTCTCAGTAGATAGATAGATTTCTAGAATTAGTGTCCACCTACTAGGCTCAAATTCTATAAATAGTACCTATTACGATTTACCATTGACACGAAAAGAAGAAGTAGATATATGTGAGTACTCCAGTGTTCAGAAAGAAAAGTTTTTACGACGACGCAGAGCAAACAACCACAGAACCGTAACAATGAAAATAATGTAAATGTATAAACTATGGTAATTTGTCAAAATAATTAGCAATGGCACCGTATTAGTCCCTCTTGATTGCATTCGATGTAGTGGTATGAACCGTGGGCGATCTAGCGATTTCTAAATAACAGGTTACACTGCATTTCCCAAGTGAAATCCTACATTTTGTATCTGTATGGATAATATAACAAGTCTTTTCTAGATCAGGTGCCAATATGACTAGCTTTCCGCCAGCGGCTTCGACCGCGTGGTCTAAGTATTTGTTTTAAATTTCATCCCCTATTTCAACCCCTTACAGTGTTTTTTTCGCATTAAATATTAGCCTATGTACTTTCTCAGACTCTAGACTATCTGTGTACCAAATTTCATTTGAATCGGTGCAGTAGTTTTGGCGTGAAAGCGCGATAGACAGACAGAGTTACTTTAGCATTTATAATGTAGTAAGGAAGTAAGGATTGGTGGTCTAAGATGATACAGGTCAACGGGTCATCTTTCTTTTCTTGATCCTGCACTAATAGGTACGCATACAATCCTAAGTAGACCGTATGTAAGAACGAGGTGCGTTACCCTTCCAACCAAAGGGTAACGTCCTGCCTTCGACCAGGGCCATTTTTGCCTGACGGACCACTACCCGATGGTTAATATCGGGCTTTTGTATATTATATTATGCAAGTCAACTTGCGTTGCATAAATTGCTTACGTGATTCAGGATTATTTCGATGAAGTTAGTTATAATGTAGCTCGGTAGATGTCGCTACAGGTATAAAGTAAACTTCTGACTTTCGGGCTCCAAATTCAAACTGCCTCTATTCTAACGACTGCTAAAGAAAAATATTCATAATTTTGAGTACGGGATAACGGGATACGTTATGAGTGAAGGGCAGTCTTCAATGCGCAGAATGGTCCACGATAACCAGATAAAAGAACCACGGTAGACATATTTATGTGGCATACAGGGGGACAAAATGGTAACTTTGATGAATCATAATATGATCGCGAACATGACGCTGTGCACACGATGCCGTGGTTGGCTTTTCGTTCAATGAGAGTTTAGCTCGTCATCGAAATGTATGGCATGGTTTGCACCTCTGCACGCTCGTATAAGCGATTCATATTATTCAGGGCGGTTGTTACCATGTGGCAACTCGTAGCTTTATTCATCACTAGCTTCCCGCCAGCGGCTTCGCCCGCATGGTCTTATAATTTGTTCCCCGTTTTTGCTACATTTTTCATTACTACTCCGCTCCTATTAGTCGTAGCGTGATGATATATAGCCTATGTTACTCGGGGATAATGTAGCTTTCCAAAGGTGAAAGAATTTTTGAAATCGGTCCAGTAGTTTCGGAGCCTATTCATTACAAACAAACAAACAAACAAACAAACAAACAAATCTTTCCTCTTTATAATATTAGTATAGATAAAAATATAGGGTAAGAGCTCCGAGTGAAGATAAAATGAATTATAGACCGACGCACCCTCGGCTATCATTCTTGCTAATAACCTGTTGACTGGCTTATCTCACAGTGTGAAGTATTTTTTTTATAAATTATACTGGAAATTGATAACTGTTCCCCGCGGAGTTACACGCGTTATATATTTTTTTAAATACTTAAATAATATTTTTATAAAATGTAAGTAGTCTAAGTTACCACTTATAACATTAGCTATCTACGAGTGAAAGTCCAGTCAAAATCGGTCCAGCTGTTTCAGAGATTAGCCGCAACAAACAGACAGACATAGATAAAAATTTAATAGTTTTTTTTTAAGTATGTAGGTACCATATACATATATGTACTTACAATGTATAGTTTTTTAGATTTAAACTTTTTAATTGAACATGAATGTATTTAGTAATAAGGTATTAATTTAAAATTACAAATAGACATTAGACACTTAAATTTATTTTTTTGTATCCATAGATCTGTATTTGAAGTACTTGACATGGCTGCTATAAATTAAAATTATCTTGCTATATAATCATGTTTCACAGCGTAATAGGCTAGGTGACTGATAAGTTTTATGGCCTCATAAAATTGTTGACCATAAATAGTATAAAAAATAAGGAAGTTATAAGTATTTTAATTTTATGCCAGACAGTTTACTATAAGCAAGAGATGACGTCAAATTTCCTTACTTACACCTGGTTTGCGGGAAGTGACAAATCCCAATACCCACATAAATCTTAAATTATTTTTCAGCCTATCTTTTATGTTAAGTTTGATTATGCCCTAGACTGGCAAGACACAGAGAAAGTTGGAAGTCGCTGGAGGAGGCCTTTGGCCTCTGGAGACACGCCTGACAGGAATTAGAATAATACATAATATAAAATATATATATATTATATTAAAAAAACTATAAACTTGTTTAATAACGCTTAGGCAAATAAAGGCTTAATAAATAAAAAAATATATATATATAGCCTAATCCCTCTCATACTGAGAGGAGACCCGTGCCCAGCAGTGGGACAGTATATGGGTTAATTATTATAAATAAAAAAATAAAAAATAATGTTAAAAAATTGACTACAAAAACATTTTAATTTTGTGTCTGAATATAATTATTGTGTCCGAATCATCAGCAAGCCTTAATATCATAGCACAATTAATGTATTCAAGTCTAACACATAAAGGCCCCAGTCCTATAACAACCTCATTTGTGTTGTGGTTGTAAGAGTCGCTGCTGAGCCAGAGGTGCTGGAATTCATTCCCAAGATGGGAAAATTGGGATTTTCTTGGAATTTTTATTAGCATCTCAGTGTTGTTTTGTGTCTGTATAATGGATACCATATCATCATCATCATCATCACGTCAGCCAAAAGAGGTCCACTGCTGAACAAAGGCATTGACTTCCACAGGGACCTGACGCATGCTACCTGCATCCAACCACTTCCAGAGACCTTTACCAGGCCTCGGTCCATCTCGTTGGAGGCCGTCCCACGCTGTGCTTTCCGGTGCGTGGTCTCCACACGAGAACCTTTCTGCCCCATCGGCCATCAGTTCTACGACCACCACTACTTTTGGGTACTTTACTAGGTTCTACCATATACCTATGGTTTAACCTAGCTAAAACATACTGGGTAATTGTGGGTGTACAGTGGTAAAACTCTGCAAGGTACCTAGTCCTCCAAGTCAATAATTTTTTACTGTTTTCAATATTGTGTACCTATTTGAGAGAAGGGAAACGGTAGAATGGCGTCTTAGAGCATTCAGGGACAATTTTAGGCCCTTTTGAACTATACCCATTGATTTATTTAGTAGTAGTAGTTTATTTAGTAATAATTATAATAGTCAATGATGTTTTTTTTTATTATTATTTTGTTCGCAGCTATCGTATCACATCGACCCTGATGGGTCTATTGTGATCGCCGCTCGATGAAATTTAGAGTTCACTGCTAAATCCTGCGGCTGACACAACCTGCAGGATTTGCTTAGGGGTAAGCTCCTTTGTGTAGTCAATGATGATACTTACCTAACAAAAGAATGCCACAATAATCAGGGTGACAAGTTTGTCAACAATATAAAACTTACAAATTGACAATAGCGGCAAATCTTGTCAAGAAATTAACATAGTTCTATGGGATGAACTGGATTTCTCAACTAGATTCAATATTTTACTTACATTTTTGTATTACCATGTAAACATAATATAACATGTAAAGGTTGTGGGCAACTCGTTTGCTCAGTTTAATTAGCCAAAGATGCATATTGAATGAAAATATTAAATAAAAATGCTTATGGTAGTAGTAGACTTACCTACTGAAAAGTAAAGTACCTATAACTATGACTTGACATGAGCAAGTGAGCATTTGAGCAAGCAGGATCATGTCCACACATTAAAAAAAAGGTAAGTGCTTTTTTTTAACAACTTCAACAACGCAAATTAAAATTTTTAGGAATATTTTATCTAACACCGGTCGTAAATTTGACTTTCGTTATTTAATTTTAACACTCATACAATTTTAATATACCTAAGAATTATATTTGTACCACTTAGTGAAACAATTATTACAAAATTTGTTTATACTACTTTATACCGAAATAAAATTGTATTACAAGACTGGCTACTTACAATTTTTCAAGCAGGAAGTGTTCGAAAAACAAATCACAAAAAATGCAACGTAAGTAAACAAAACACAATCATGACCCTTTTCGACACGGTCTCTTCAAAATTCACTTTTTGGTTTCTATTGTTTTACGTAGGCAATTTTTTTTTAAATAGCATAATAACAACTGCAACTCAAGCTTTCCGAAAGCGGTATTAATTTTACTAATATAACCTAACCATGACACGACTTGCTTGATATTGACATTGACAATTCGGTCTGACATAACTTGACAAAAGTGACAAAATAGTTCAAAATACAAACAGCTGGTGGTAATGGTGGACTGGTGGTGGAAATCAATATTGCCATTAGAATATGGTGAAACCAAGTGAAACACGGGAAACTAAACCACAGAAATAAGAACTGAATAGGTACCTACTGACACAGAAACAAAGTTGGACGCAAACGCAGACATAGTGGAACTACTATAATTATGTATTTTTATTTGGGAATAATATCCCCATATCGCATTGTACGGGTTCGGCGCGGGGCGGCGAGGCATTCTAATTTCAGTAACAATAAATATATATAAATAATAATAACAATTACATTACAATTTCTTTTCTATTCTAGAAAAATCATTTTCAAATTTGTTTTGGCCGTTGGCATATTTTGCTTTTTGATGCAGCCTAGAAAATCTTTTTGTGCCTATCTAGTGTACCGTTACAGTCGCGATTACTACTACCACAAACCTAGTCCTGACTTCTGGATCTAGTCTAGGACTTTAGGTTCTACTACAATAATAGCAAAAATACAATTATAATTTAAATTTGGCGGGGTAGGTACATTGAACGACAAAGTGAAAACAAAATTAAATCAATACTCTTTTGAGTGGTATTAGTTACAAATCTGAAAACTAGGAGGCGTTGCGTTCATCGTTAACTATTACCGGCTTACATTCCTACAATAATGAATCTGTTCTCGAATTGCTATGGCCTGTGCCTCGACCATGAGTTTTTCTCACTAGACTCGCTAGCGACGCCGTAAAATATTTGTATGAAAAACCCTCGCAGCGCCTCTAGCGGTTACGTAAGGAACTAAAATCTACTATGAGATAACAGCGTTTCGATGCGTAAAAAACCTATCGAAAGCCATTCGATAGAACTCATGGTTGACGTACTGGCCTGCTGTGTCCTGTGCCCTTGCCGTAAGCTGTTTTAAAGTAAAGTTAGATAAGCAGGTAGACTTATAGAGTAAGGTACCTATAAATTTAATTCATCGTGTGCAGTGTTACGTTTCGCCTACTGCCACCTATTAGAAAATTTTGAAACTACACAAATAAAGCACAGGAAACAGTGTCCTCAGAACTTTAAAAGATGGCGTTGATAATGTAACTAGAAAATAAAACTAAGTAATCTGAATACATAATTAATTTGTATTTTTAATATTTTATGATAAAAATACATAGTATTTTGTTTTTTTTTTTAGATTTTATTTATTTGCTCTTTACAAACTATTCTAGTTACATAATAATACAATATAAAGTAACAGTCAATACATGACTAATAAATAATAAATTATTAAATAAATATAATTATTATATACATGAAAAATATTTTGTATAAATATTTACGTTCCAATACTTACATATATAATATAAAACATATACTGTAATTTTTTTTAAATACATAATTTAATTATTCATAGTCCAAGTTCTTGCCATTTTATTCTTAAATCAGTTAAATTAGTATAACTGGCTAAGTTACGCTTTGCACGAGGTTGGTACCCTGTACTGTACAACTTTAGGAACTCCAGAAACCTGAGGGTTCTGTCCCTGCTGAATCTGGTTTTTGTATGACTTGAACTGCTGGTCCGCCTTTGACTGGCAGATTACCTGAGCAGCTTGGACCTTGTAGCCTTCTCCACGGCAATGGGACTGGCAAGATGGTAAGGGGGTTGTAGATATGCAAATCTCGCCGTGGTTTTCATAGTACTGCACTTGTTGCTGCATCTGACACTGTCCACGCTGTTTCTGGTAGCTCCTCGTCTTGTAAATCTTCTGGGATCCCCATTCCTCGTCCTTTTCTTGAACAGCCTTTGTCCACTCTTCATCTGAGCGGAGAATTGCGGTGTATTTAGGTGTTGACTGGTACGCTTTCTGTTGAGCTTCCTGATTCAACCCTTGTGTCTTAGGATCGCTGTTCTCGCTATCAAGAGCATATGAGGCTCCAAAGTGTTGAGGCTGGTCAACCAGTCCGTAGGGGGTCTTGTAATCGTCGCGTGGCTCACCAGTGCTCTGGCCGCAAATACCTCTGGTGGTCTTACGGTAGTCTTGGGTGGTAACAACTAGTCGCTGGCCATCGTACATAGCACGGAGACGTCCGTCGCGGATGTTGAGCATTAAGACTCCCTCATCCTGGGTGAAGTACTGCAGAAGCGGTGCATCTTCAACATCATCCCAGTAGATGGTCAGGTCACCTTCGGAGATCTTTTTACTGTTGCTCTTGACTTGCACATTAGCCTTGTTTGACTGAGATGGTTGGATCTCGATTTCCAGGTCCTTGCCAGTTTCGGTTCTGAAAGGCACATTTATTTATTTAAATTGGTATTAGGTAAGTATGATAGAGAGATTCGGGATAATAAACTTTCTTTACATGTTAATGCGATCATTATCATTAAATCATACAACTTTTGTCAACTCGATATGCCAAGTAACATTATAATCATTGTAGCAATACTCACTTGAACGAGATGTAGATCTCTTGTTGCTGCTGGCTGGGCCTCCTGGCTAGAATGACGAGCTCGTCCCATTTGCCACGGTTGTTGTTGGCCTCCTCCTGCATCACTACATGCCAAGATCTGGAGAGTTCATAGTCGTAAGAGCGGTTGCTGAATGTCCTTACTTTGCTGCCATCAATGGTGCAGTAAGCTGTTAGAGAAAAAAGTCATTTTTAATACATGATGATGAGGGTTTTAGGTTTGTTTTAATATTCTTTGTTGTGTGTATAATACTGGGAAATCTTTATGACAGCATCTAGCAGTTTAGAATTATTATAATGGTGATGCGCAGGCGCACGTGAACATCTTGTTGGTTGGTTTAACTATTAAAAAACAAGAAACTATGAAATATGTACTTACGTTGGTATTGATGGTTAGTCATGTAGTTGGCGATGCGCTCTAAGGGACTGAAGGGCGAGTACGCGGATACAACATAGGGAGCGTATTTCGGGATCGGCACATTGTCGATGCGAAGAACACCAGATGTCGAAGTCATCTCGAAACGAAGGCTGTTGTCGATGTAAGAAGTCTCAACCTCCAGTTGCAGCTTTCCGTCAGCTACTCTCTTCAATGGGTTCACCTCACTGTTCCAGCTCAGCTGCTTCAGGATCTTGTAAGCTTGAGACGTCAGGTTCATATACATAGGGCTAACGTTCTTGTAGGTTACTGATGCCTTGAAGCTATCAGGGGCGTGAGCATGGACCAGCATCTTGTGGGAAGCGGCCTGGTACTGGTTGCCATTTTCAATTTCTTGTTGGGCAACTTTAGCTAATGGGTTATTCTTTAGTTGGTCAGTGTACCTCTTAGTGCGTTCAGTGTTGCCCTGGATGTGAATGTTGCCATTTTGACCGTACTTAATGTCGGCTTCATAAGTGATCTTTATATCCTTCTTCAAGGCTTCAAGGAAGTTTAGGGGTGAAATTTCGGGCTTGTTCACTTTGACGACAGCGTTGACCTGCTCGTTACCTTGCTGTGCTGAGTTTCTTCCAGCGAAGAAAGCAGCTTGGATTTTAGAGTCAACGGGGCTGTTGGCAATGGCGGCGGTTAACACGTACTCCTGTTTTTGTGGGCCTTCGAATGTAGCGCTGACGTCTACGACTTGGGCTCTAGCACTGTGGACTCCGGATGAAACGTGTTTAACCATTTCTTCACGACGGGCTCCACTGTTGGGTGTGACATCCTTCCTGTTGTCAGCTTGTCCGAGTTCGCCACTCTGTTGCTGGTTGTAGAATTGGTCTGTAAAGATTATGTGTAGTTCAATTTATGGTGAAGGAAGGGCTTTATCAAAGTTAAGATAAAAGTAGTTATGCTATAGAAATCTTTTGATATACACGTGATAATAAAAAAGCAATACATACCATATGCAACAGTCAAAGTGACGGCCTTATTCTGTGACTGTTTTCCGAGGTATCTTAAGTTGTAGTGGGTCATAGCGATGTCCCTGGGAGCTAACAAGTCGCCCATATTGGTAAACGCCTGGAACAGGTTACCGGCGTTTCTGTAGTCCGCAGAGTAAGAGTATCCTTGCAGTTGGAAAACAGTACCAGTCGGCTGGCCGAATTTCACATCAGTTGATGATACTTTCCTTGAGCGCTCTATTACTTTGGTTGTGGGATCCTGGGAGATGGGTACTAAAGTATCCTTCTTCTGGTTTGCAGTATAAGGCCAAATGCTGAAATGAGCGATGGTGTAGTCTTGATCAGGACGTAAAGGCTCAACTTTCATTTTCGCCTCTCCAGATTTCATCTGTATGCTCAGTTTAAGGGGTACGTTTACATGGTATTTCTTGATAACACCAGCACTGGCAAGTTGGTTACTAAGGGTGTCCATGAACCCAACACTGCCGTCAATGTTCCTAGCGGCCGTCAATTGGAGTTCCTTGTCCATGTATGAGGACAAATCATTGCGGTTCTTGGGGTCACGATCGATTTTACCCTTGGCCTTGCTTTGAACATGAATAACAATTGGTTCCTTGTATTTGTAGATGAATGGCATACCAGAAGCCATGGGGAACATGACTGAAACCTGGTGTGAATTGAACACTTTAGTATAATGTTTGTCAACACCCTTCTCCAATTCTTTCATGTACTCCATGATGTCTTGTACGAGTCTATTGAGATCGCCTTCATCAAAACTTAAGAATCTTTCCTGGTTCGTGATTGAAAAGTACAGAGAACCTTCAAGAGGGCTTTGAGGGTCACGCTTAATGTTCAGCAATTCTGAAATCTTCTCGGCGGAGTATTTGTGGGTAGCATCAGACTTAAGGGGTTCATATATCATTTGTTTGATGTAATCTGCCACATCCTGAGCATCAGAGATTGAAGCACTAATCTGGAAGTGGATTAAAGTTTTAAATTTAGTTATTGTAATAATATAACATGGTTATGGTTATGTAGAGGTGAATATACTGATAGAAATCTACAGTTCAACAGTATGTTTTAGGTCCACTAGTAAAGGGAACCGGCCTGTTGCCATTAACCGGGCAGAAATCTAAACTCCAATCAATATTTCAGTAGAAATCCGAATCCACAAGCTGACGCTCAATAGCCATGCATTAAACAGGAACATCCATCAATAATAAAATGTTGTTAGAAATAGAGTTCTATGACTAAACATTTCTACTCAGTGACTTACAGTATTTTCTACTGCCCATCCAGCAATTTTGTTTCTCCAAGAATATCTCTGGTACTGAGGCATGCCACTGCTTTCACCGCCAATGTAAGATGCTTGACGGAAGTATTCCTGTTCATCATTGTTTACATAACCATCGTCATAAAATTGGGTAGAGTAACGAATGCCAAGGTTCTCTGGTGTTACTATGTCCTTAACAGCTTGAGCTGTCCTTGACCTGAAAAAATAAAAATATGTAGTTATTTATCTGTTCGTAGGTTTTATGCGATTTTTGGACTGGCTGAATTTATGTAGTAAAGTTTAGTGTAAAGTTTATTAATAAACTGTGGTTATAGAAAATAAATATTTCATATTCTATTTATTACTTACAGGTGCCAGTACCGGGGGTCCTTCAAGTTCGCAGCGGATTCGATACCATTCTTGAGAGCAGCACGAACTTGGACGCTGGGGTCATCATTGGTCATCTGGGCCATCACTTGCATCATCTCGGCAGTCGGGTGAGCCATAAATATGTTAAGGATTGCAGCCACTCTCACTTCGAAGGGCTCAGCTGTGTTTCTCAAGATGCTGTACAGCACAGCACGTGCGTATCTATCCTTCTGGTAAGCTAAAGATCTAAGCTGAACAACCATTTGCACTCTGAGGTATTTGGATACTTGAGTACGACCCTCTAAATAAGGAGCGAAGACTTGCAAGATCTCACGGTGACCTAAGATGCCGATGGCCTTAATGTACACCTGGGCTTTGCTCCTTTCGTTGTTCTCAATAGCTTGGTTCAATTTTTGGGAAAGACGTGGAAGAACATCGTCCACCACAAATCTATCATGTTGACGGGCAAGACGGCCATACATATGAGAGGGATAATAACGGTGAGCTGTTTCATTGTTCACTTGACCCATACGAATGAAATGCGTTGCAGCGATCAAAGCGCTAGTGTTGAGACGTTCCTGTTCCTGAACCTCTGGGCTCAAAGCAAGCTCGAAGAATTGTACCATAATCTCCTTGGTAGGATAACGAATTGTTCTAGCTAAAGTTGACATCACCTGAGCTGCTTCCTCATTTTGGAGTTTCTTGCTCTTGATCCAAATCTTAATTTGCAAGAAGGCGGGTGGTGTGCCTGCCTGTGCGACAGCATCACGGAATATCATCCACATATCAACCTTAACATTGTTGTTCGAAGACTTGCCGACTTCGATGGCCCGACTGGTTTGTGCGAGTTGATCCGAGCTCATGGAAGCAATTAAACGGACAAGGATGTTAAACTTGCTGAGGAAATCAGCTTTGGGCATGTTGTTAGGATTCTGCAGCTGTTGGGCGATGTCCTGGAGCAGTTTCTGTGCACTTGCCGTATTCTGTTTCTTATCACCGCGGGATTGACCACTCATGTACAGAGCAGCATATGCTGGTTCGTTCATTCTCGGAACATCATCGTTGATGTAAGCTGATGATGAGTCACTGGAGCTTGAAGACCTCCAATCCTTATTGAAATCTGTCTCTTGTTCGTCTTGAGAACGACGAGCTCTGGTTTTCGGTTCCCCAGAATCCACATTTATGTGTTCATGAGATTCAGACGACTCGTGCGACGCGGAAGATCTGTCGTGGATAGCCATTTGTTTCGTGCTCATAGAGTACAGGAGGGTTCTGATTTGACGGCTTCCTTCAGGTTTTTGCCATTCAGCACCACTGTCTTGTTCAACGGATACCAAATACAATTTCACGTAGCTGTGAACCTGTGCTTTCTGTTTCCCATATAAGTGGGGATGCACATTAACCGAGCTAGTAGTTTCAGCCTTGTAGATGGTACCTTGTTTGCCAGCAAGAATTCGGGAGACGGTGGAGTGCGAGATAAATTGTTTTTCTTTGTTGTTGTGAGCGGTTCCTGTCCATTCGGCGCCTTCGGGTACTCCGAAATGATAAGCGACACGATGGTGGCAGTGACCGTAGTTCTTGCTCTTGGTGATTTCCATAGGATCTTCTTCTGAAGCGAACTGCGGCAGCTCGCGTCGCCATTCTGCGGGTACAGGAGAAACCGAGTACAAAGTTTCGCAGTCACCAGTAACATCTGCCTCCATCTTCTTGAACAGACCCTGCTGGCGTTTACTGTCGTAGCTATCCTGGTGGTTGTGCACATGATGGTAAGTAGATAAGTCGACTTGAAGTGTACTTATCAGACCCTTCAGCAAATTCTCATGAGAAAGAGAGAGAGCAGAGGGTAAGCTAAGGGAGAGCACACGGCCACCTTCGACGGATATTTCGAAGGGTTTGTTCAGATTTTCTACGGATTGGTACTTGAGGTCGGAAGGCACGTCCCAGTTATTTGGCAGCTGCTGGTGGAACTGAGCATGCTGAGGGTTTTCCAGCTTAGCCTGTAGGTGGCCTGGGGACTTGACGCGGACGATAAACTGGGCCTTGAATGCATTCCCAGAGCTAGGGCCTTCTTGGAGACGGGCCAAAGTGTGGGAGTTCACTTCATAACGGTATTGTCTGCCAGTCTGCCACGGCCATTGCTGCTGGTTTTCCAGCTGCTGTTCGCTCAGTCTGCCTGAGGAGACGACGGCTGCAAAAAAAAATTTATTTAGGACCTTAATTCAGCAAAACCTCTAAGGACTTCGGGGCCCAAAAACAATAGATTTTACATTGTGTCTGTAATTTGTGAATTGAAGGGTAAAGTTTTAAAATTTCACTGTTTCATTCTGAAAATACACTGACAAATAAGGTTTAAAACAAATATTAATTATTCAGATCTGAAATACCACAAAAACATGTGACCAGAAACTGGACTACATCACATTTAAAAGTTTAAGAACAAAGAAAGAAAATTAACATATTTTAACTCACCGATGAACGCCGCCAAGACCAACAACTTCATAATCTTAGTTCAGTAATCCTCAGAAGTGATGTTACTGGATCGTTGTTAGAGAAGTGTACTTCTGATTTTCCGACGGACTCGCCAGCTTATATACTAGGTTTCTTACACGTGGAGGAGGTCCAGGACCGACCCCTGAACTTGTGGATCGATAGTTACAATGTTGTCTATTTGTTGAAAATTGATTGAATAGATTATTACTTTGTTTATCTGTTCTATGCTAGACTAGGCCTTGTTGTGTGCCTTGGCTCAGAAATTCCAAGTTCCATAATGTAGGTACACTTTTAATTATCAAAATATAATCACCGAATTAAATAAATGTTCTATTACTTGATAAAGATCTGAAGCTGAGAGTAAGAAGAAAAATGCTCTATTATTGATTTTCATCATTATGATGATCACGCTTGTGACAAGTGTCTACTTAACCAACAACTTACTGCCTAACCTACTTACTGCCTGTGTCCCATAAAATAGAGGGTAAGCCTGTTAATAGAGAAAATTCCGAACAATGGACTGCAAATTTCCCAAAAAAAATGTGTACATCATTTTGCCAGACCGAAATCGAATACCTGGGAACATCGCTCAGGAACATCGCTAGCGACTAGATAAAACTACTAAGTAAGTAATTCATCACTTCGACCGTGTTTCGAAGTGGCTATTGTGCTGAAATCCAGGTTAGTTAAATCCCGATTTTTTATTATACTTCGAACTTGATTTCAATCAAGAGTATGTATGTACCTAAGTATGTTGATTCTTATGTTTTGAAACGCATGCGTTTCAAACAGATTCATTCAATATTTGTCAATTGAAAATCGAGGTAACTCGCGACGTCGACTATCAAAATATTTTTCTTTAAAGATGTACCATATATTTTAATTCAAAAGGCTTTTAAATAAAATATTTACGCAAGTAATATACCACTTTAGTATATTCATTCAGTAATCAAGACATTCTTCGTACTTTTTACACTGAGAAAGCTTATCATAATAATTATTATTCGGATTCAACATGAAAGGATCTCGCTGCTTATCTCGATCTCGAGTTAACTTAAAAGAATATCCCCATAGGTATCCTGTTACCGCAGTATCACGTATGTTATTTCAACTAAAATAGCAGAAATAATACATTTTATGTGACTATCTGGCGTTTGGTAAGGCTGACTCCGCCGATACATATACCAAACATACATACGTAAAATCAGATTTCTATTATAATGACAAGATTAATGATGAGGGTGATAAACAGGAAAGTTTTTATAGAAAGTGAACTTGTTGCTAACAATGTTGCTAATTGCATTAGGCGAATGAACTGTAACACGCGTAAGTTCCCACTCATTTGAAGCATGTGTATTGATCATCATTATACCATCACGCCTGTATTCCCCAAAGGGTAGGCAGAGGCGTACTAATGTACACCCGCATTTCGCCGGTATGTTTAGGTCCCATGTAATAGGGGGCGAGCCTATTGCCATCCGGGCACAAATCCAGACTCCGAGCTGCAACTGGGAATTTCAAAGAAATCCTAACAACACTTCTCAAACCCAGGACCTCCAGCGTAGCAGTCGCGACTGTGACAACTAGACCAACGAGGCATGATGTGTATTGATCAGAATATTAACATTAGCTAGCCTAACATGTCCGCCACGACATAATTTTGTCGTCTCGCATCTCATCTTGTAGCCCAGACATGCCATGGCCACCTAGGTAGGCGGCAACCGATCCATAGTACCTTCATAGTATGAATTATTTCTAGTTACTAGGTATTTTTGAAGGCGGTTTGTTTTTCATTTAAAAATAATCTATTTTAATTTTTTGTTATGTTAAGTGGAAAGTAGATGAAAATAATTTATTTACACCTATAATGGATAGGCCAACTAAACGCACTGCCCTAACAAGGCAGCGAGGTTTCGGAGTACCTAAACCAAAATATCATCTACAAGTACGTATTTTAAGAAGTTTTTTGGGTCGGCAACGCGCGAGTGATACCCCTGGTATTGCAAGCGTCCATAGGCTATGGTAACCGCTTACCATCAGACGGGCCGTATGCCTGTTTGCCACCTTAGTGGTATAAAAAAAAACGTATTGAGAACTTCCTCTTTTTTGAAGTCGGTCAAAAAAGAGGATATCTACTTGGAGGACGTCATATCGTAATCTAAATGCAGTACGCATGTAACCAACACGTGGAAAGCCTATCGGCTGTTATCAATTGAATCCAATGTCGTTCATTCCACTTGTGAGGCTAAAGTTCTTCTCAGTGTCCATGTAGATTTATCACGTGTCCGTTGTCCTCAGTTGAGTCTTAAAGCTAAGAGTGTTAGGTTAGGAAGTGTTCCCGTCATGGTCGTGATGAATGTTACTGATCCCATGGCCATTTCATATTTTTTTTAACGTCTGGAAATGCTTTATGCACCGGGGGGACTCCGCCCTGAAAAGGACGTCTACCCACTAAAACCAGACGGGTGTTCGCCTCATCACTATTCGGCCGGGGTCACGGGAACGTGTTGACACTCTTCCGCAACCCCGGCGGTGACGGGCCGCCTATGCGGCCCCCGGCTCTGTTGGGGGGGTGCGTGTGGTGTGCACCCCCCCCCCCTCTTCTGCCAATCCACTGAGTGGGACGCGGCACTCTCCGACCGCATCGCCTACTCGGGCCATAGTGCTGGGCGACAGACTTCCCCAAGTCTGCCGCCCGTGGGTACTTTAAGGTGGATGGAACAGGGCACGGTTTGCCCTGTTCCTGCGCCCAGTTCGTCGGGTGCGGATTGGCAGGGTGGCGGCAGCGGACTCCCTCTCCCGCTCCGCCTCCTCCTTCTGCGAGATGACGTCCTCGCAGAAGGAGGCCATCGCTTGCCAGGCGTCAGGACACCCGACCATCTCCCTGACGACGGTCGGGAGATGGCCATTTCATATAGGGCAAGGAAAATCAAGTGAGGTTTTTAGTTGGTATAAGTCAAACACATCCTGTATTTTTTAAGGTTACTGTATTTTCTTCTCGTATTTTTTTCGTTTAGCTAGCTGCCAATACCGTTTTAACCCCCGACGCAAAAATGACGGGGTGTTATAAATTTGAGGTGTCTGTGTGTGTGTGTGTGTCTGTCTGTCTGTGGTATCGTAGCTCCCGAACGGACGGACCGATTTTGATTTTGTTTTTTTTATTTAAAAGGTGTATTACTCGGGAGTGTTCTTAGCTATGTTTAATGAAAATCGGTCTATGATGGCCGCCCCTACAAAATAGCGGATTACATATTTTTTCACAACTCCCTCAATATGGGTATCAAATGAAAGGGCTTGACTAGGAGAATACTATACACTATGATAAATTTCAAATTTAAGATGACCGCCACCACAAAATGGAAAATTACATTCCGTATCGGGGGTTTTTAATTTTTTTTAATTTAGGGTAGGTTATGTTTAGTGAAATTATCGATGCATCTTTCTTTCTAGCGTCGAAGCGTTAATTGTGGCATCCTTTTGGTAGCCCGATCGTGACAGAGTAGTAATTATTTATGAGTTTATTAGGTATTCGACGCAAAATAAATGTTATAATTTAATTTTACTATCTAAGACAATCTATCGACAACTAACTTCTACGGTTAACCAAAACTTTGGAAATGTACAATGAACAATCCATCTTTACAGTTCCGTACCCGAAGGGTGGAAACGGGACCCTATTGGGCAAGGGTCTTTCTAATATAACGACCACCACGCTGGCCTTACTGCGGGCTGGTAGACTTCACGCGCCATCGAGAAAATCTCTAGAAAATTTCAATGTTTGGATATGAAATATTTGAATATAGGTTCGATTGTTGGTAGTATTTAGCGATAATGGGGTTGCAAGACTGATAATAAAACTGCGTTATCCAATATAATTTGACTTTATTTCCAAGGGTTAACACATGTAATTGTAAGTATTATTTGCAAGTTATTAGTTAATAACATTACTACTTATGCCAATCTTTCCGACAATTTTGGATGTGTCAGACAACTAATCTTATCATTTGTCTGTCTAATATACTTATTCTTTGAATAAGTCCTTGCACCGCACTACGGAATTTTCCTGTTTTGTGAGCGCATTTAAAAACACAGAATTTTAAACACAAAAACTTAGAGCCGGAATTACTACATGTAGATCATACAAATATTTGTTCCATGCAAGGATCGAACCCACAACTCGTGACACAGAAGCCCATAGAGGCTCAGATTACACCAAATGTGCCGGTGTAATTAAAATTCCAATTTTTTATTTAGAAGGTCTAATAAATGCCATTTAGTCGTATAGTAGGTACAGAAAGTTCAGGGTTTGGGCTCCACATCTATCCTATTGTTTTTAGAAGTCTACTTGCTTTTCTCTCTCGGCATCAGAGCGGTTGATATTGGTATACTTAGTAACGGGTCGGTATGCCTTTAATTTAGCTTCCTTTTTCAGATCTACGGTTTTAGGGTCACTGAATTCTCCTTCCAGGGAAAAGGACGCACCGTAATGCTCAGGACTGTCGACAAGACCATTAGGAGTCATGTAGTCATCACGGACCTCGGTGGTGCTTTGGCCGCAGATGCCTGTGGTAGTACTTCGATGGTCACCGGTGAAGATGACGACCCTCTGGTTATCGTATACAAGACGGAGAGCTCCGTTGTTTATGTTGAATACTGTAACGCCCTTGGCGATGTTGTAGTACTCCAACAGAGGAGTTTGCGTATTATCATCAAAGAACTTCAGAGCGCCTTCTCCAACTTTCTTGGTATTACTCTTAACTACAATAATAGGCGTGATGTTGATCTCCAAAGTACTGCCCGCTACAGTCCTAAAAGATAACATACATATCATCACGTCTATTCCTAGTAGGATTAGGCAGAGGTGTTTTAGTGTACGCCCATAGTTCGCCTGTATGTTTACTATGTTTTACCATGTAATACCCCGGTATTACTATTGCCATTAACTGGACTGAAATCCAAACTCCGTTCTGCTACTTCTACTACTTTTATAGAAGAACCCAATAACACTGCTCCATCTGAGAATCGAACCAAGGACGTTGAGCGTAGCAGTCGCTCTTAGGACTACTAGGCTAACGACAGTGGAATTGTTATCATACTTTGCACAAAATCTATATAAATAAATGAAAGTTGTGTTAGTTACACTATTTATAACTCAAGAACGGTTGAACCGATTTGGGCTGAAATTTGGTGGGGATGTAGCTTAGAACCAGGTGACGGACATAGGATACTATTTTTTTCCGGTCCTCTAGGACTTAACATAAAACGTGGTATAACAAAATGCACCTGACACATAGAATTAACAGAACACAACATACTCATAAATCCGATGGAAAGTACTAGGGAAGCATAAGCTGTACAAAACATATTATATGGTACGAAGAGGGGGGCGCTGTGTATAACATTGACGTTCTAAGAGACTTCGCAATACTAGGGTTGCATAAAACATGAAACGTGGCGCTGTATGCGGGTTCAGGTAATGTCGGCCTGTGTGAAGCCGGGACGAGCCGCTAGTATCTTATAAAACACAAAATAAATAAATATTAAAAGAAACATATTTATTGAATTTCTGAGATGTCATCGTTATATTTTTCATTGAAACAATCAATCTTTGTTTAATACTAACCTGTAAGACACGTAGACTTCCATCTGGTTGATACTAGGCCTCCTCGCGAGGATAACCAGCTCGGGCTGCCAGCTGTCAGAATCATTGAACTTATCCACCATCACCACGTGCCAGGAGCTACTGAGGCTGTAGTCGTAGCTACGACCGCTAAATGTCCAGATTTTGTTATCGTCAACGGTGCAGAAAGCTGTAGGTAAATTATTATAGTTAGGACCTGTTTCACCTCTGGATAGCTGCATTCTATCCGCCGGATAAAGAAAGAATAGAAAAAAAGGAGGTCATCGAAATCGGCCCAAATGCTATACCGAAGGTACACCTATTGGAAAAAATACCCTCTATTACGCTGGTTAAAACTCTAGCCGTACTTTTTTTAATGTTGACTGGAGGATGAAAAAGAAAACTAAATTTGAGACAAATTTTGGCACACTATTATTTGTTTCATAATGATTTTGTAGTAAAAACTGTCAGTGTCAGTTTCAGTATGTCAAACGCACGCCATTATGGCAGATTATAATATAGATAGATAGATCAGTTTCATAGTGATTTCATGGTAAAAAATATCAACTTGACAGCTGACATGTACCACCGGTACAAATTTGGGCTGAGCTGTATGGGCTTTTGATGATGGCTTTGTCAATCAAACCTGCCAAATAGTTTAACGAGAACTTACTAGGAAGTAGTGAAAAAGGTCCTTAAAGTAGTGAAAAAGGCCATTAAAAAAATATACATTCATCCACGCTTTATCTAAATACGAGTAATACTCACGTAGATTTTCGTAGCCAGTGAACCAGTTAAGGTAACGTTCCCAGTTAGAGATGGGTGCGTAAATAGCCATAGCATAGGGGTCACTGAAAATTCCCTTCACGTTCTTTAAACTTAACATTCCGTATTTAGTTTTTAATACATAGTTTATGATCTTGCCGTAATAGAATGCTTGAGCTTCGATTTCGATTTTACCATCTTCAGTTGTCTTAAAGACATCCACATCCTCTTTCCAGCTATACAAATGTTTGTAAATCCCATAAATATTGTATGTCAAGTTAATAAGAGCGGGGTTAAGCTCTTTGTAAATAATTGTAGTATTGAAGTAGTCAGGGGAGTGCGCCTTGATGATCATCTTGGAGCAATCCTTTTGGTACAAGTTATGTTTGCTGATTTCTTGTAGGCATTGCTTCGCCAGGGGGTCGTTTCTTAACCTTTCGGTGTACTCTTCACTGCGCTCACCAAAACCTTTAAGATGGACGATTTCAGAGTTGCCATACTTCAGGTCGGCTTCGTAGATCACTTTGATTTTATTCTTAAGAGCCTCTTCGAAGTTAAGTGGTACAATTTTAGGTTTGACAACCTTGAATATAGCATTAAATTGTTCCTGGCCATGGAAGAATAAAGCGGCTTGGAATTTGTTGTCCACATAGCTGTCAGCCATTGCAGCAGTAAATACATATTCTACTTTTTGTTTTCCTTGAAAAACAGCACTGAAATCAACCAGTTGAACAGAAGCGGATTCAATTCCCGACGCAACACGATTCACTATACTGGCTCGACGATCTCTGGCTTTAGGTGTAACATCATCCATAGGGGTCGCTGATCCCATTTCTTCGTTTTCTTTGTTATTATAACGCTTGTCTGTGAAGAAAATAAAACAAATTTTCTGTTTCTGGTAAATTCATCTGTACCTGGTTTTACCAAACCTCAAAAATAATATCTATTAAATATAACTATTTTAAATTTCCAAAAATCTATATAAAAACAGTCCAAACTCACCGTAGAATGCAGTGTAAGTCACATAATTGTTTTTTGTCTCGTTAGCAAGATACATCAGGTTGAACTGAGTCAACGCAACATCTTTCTGGTACAATAAGTTACGAACGCTGGTAAAGAGGTCTGTGTTAAATAGGCTACTTGGGTCTTTGTAATCAGAGGAAAAAGATTTTCCTTGGAATTGGAAGACGGTCCCAGTAGAATGACCAAACTTGAAGTCAGTAGACAGAACCTCAACAGGGCGCTCGATAATCTTTGTATTTAAATCCTTAGAGACAGTTATCAGAGAATTCGTCTTTTGCAAAGCAGTGTACGGCCACACACTCATATGGATTAGGTTGGTATTTTGATCAGGGAATACAAAGTTCCACTGATATTGTCCAGACATTGTTACGATATTAGATATTTTGATAGGAATGAAGTATTGGAGTTTGTTGATAATACCAACAGTAGCATACATGTCACCAAGAGTATCTAGGAAGCCGACACGACCGTCTAAATTTCTCGAATAAGTGTATTGATATTCATAAATCATAGATTCCATTGTGTCGTTGGCCAAGGAGGATTGGCTTCGAAGAATATCGGCTGTGGGTTCACTGTATCTAAACACGAAAGGCATACCAGACGCAATTGGGAAAGTAATAAAGACCTGTTTCTGAGTAATCTTGGCATTGTCGAATTGTGGCTTGTTATGTAACTCGTTATGGAAAATATCTTGCCTCATTTTGATAAAAAATTGTTCATCAAACGTGAAAAACTGCTGCTGGTTCCAGTCTTCAAGAACCAGGGAGCCTTCAAGTGGGTCACTAGGTTGCCGCTTGATATTTAGTATTTCAACAATATCCTTGGCTGAGAATTTAAAGTTAGCATCTGTGTTTGGATCGACGTGTCTTCCCAATAAATATGCCATTACCTTCTGTATATCGGAGATGAATAGGGAGAACTGGAAGAATATAAAAGAACAAATTATTACGCCTTTAGCCCTCAGAAGCGTACTCGTGTACACTCGCAGTTTAGGTCTGATGTAATTGGGAACGAGCTTATCATTCCAGCTGCTACTGCGAATTTTAGGTAAAGTCCAATGACACACCTCAACCTAACCTAGCAATCGAATCTAGGACCCATTCAGATCACTACCGCGCTTGTGGTCGTAGCTTCTCAGTCTCTTAGAAAGAAGAAACTATAATATTAACAAGCTACTAAGTAAATTATTAGAATATTAAAATTACCCATTCTTCTTCTGACCCTGAAGTGCTTCTAAATCGTAAAGCTCCCCTTTGGTATACTGGTAGAATGTTATTTGCACTCCCGATGGACGAAAATTCTGTAAAGTGGGCAAGCTGCTCATCGTCTGTGTATTGATCGATCATACTATCAGCTGAGTAGCCGTACCCGTACTTATCTTTGGAAAGAATATCTAAAGCAGCTTTAGCGGTCTTAGCACTGAAAAATAATATAGAATATTAATCTCTTTAAATCCTTGACAACACTGTTTCCGAGACCTGTTAAAAGTTAGTTTTTTTCAGAAACCTGTGGCACAGCAACTTACCAAAGTTTCATCTCATTCGGAAGAATGGTATAAGCAGGAACGTATTCGAAACAAAGAAATAATCTTTTCGGTAAACTCCTTGTGGGTGTGACCCGTAAGCAGTTTTGCTTGCGTAGTTTTCCGGTTGATTTACAAAAATCTTTTATATACTAAACTAATAGTTACAAACACAAAAAGAAAATCAGCTAAATCAGTCGAGTCGAACCGCTCTCAAGTGATTATGATGACCTTTTATACACGAAACACTTAATTTTTAGCTATGTAAATACCTAGTAAACAGATTAAAAGCAATACTTACAGTAACACAAAACGTGGATCTTTTAGTTCAGCGACGGACCGGATGCCGTTTTTCAGCACGGCGCGTACTTGTGTACTAGGATCTCGATTGGCCATGTATGCCATTATTTGCATCATTCCAAAAGTGGGGTATGACATGAAAATATTTTGTGCAGCAGCTACCCTTACTTCGTAGGGCTCAGCAGTGTTTCTTAAAAGGCTGAAGAGCACAGCAGAAACATAATCATTTCTCGTGTTAGCCAAAGTTTTCAAGCTGATGACCATTTGTGTGCGAAGGTATTTATTCACGGCGATTCTACCATCAAAATAAGGACCAAAAGCCTTCAAAATGCTTGGGTGAGCAATGTTGCCAAGAGCTTTTATGTAAACTTGGGCATCAGAGCTATGACCTTCTCTAATGGCTTGTTTTAATTCGCGGGAAAGACGTGGAATGACGATATCATCTCTAAAAAAGTCGTCTTCACAATATCTCATTAGTTTAGTAGCTGCCAATAAAATGGAGGACTTCACGAAATCCTGTTCAATCTTATTCAAAACTATGGGTTCATAGGTCATTTCGAATAATTCATTAATTATTTCCTTAGTAGGGTGGCGAAGATTGCTAGCAATAGAACTGATAACCTCAGCGGCATCTGTACCTGCAATTTTCTTGGCCAAGATCCAAGACTTAATTTCTTTGAAAGCTGCGATCGTTCCTGCCTGAGCCACAGCATCTCGGTAGATTTTCCAAATGCTAGTCTCTGAAGAATTACCGGGTACGATGCTGCTAGTCATCTGTGTCAGTTGCTGTGAATTCATTGACATAATAAGATGAACAAGGACATTAAATTTCGAAAGAAAGTCCGACTCTGGTAATTCGTTAGGGTTCTGTAGTAAAGGAGTAATATCCTGGAGCAGTTTTAGGGCATGAGCAACATTCTGTTCACCAGCCATTATAAATGCTTCCTCCTTCATCGTAAATAAAAGCGAGTCAATCTTGCGATATTTAATCGAAATATGCCATTCAGCGCTTTTTTCCGATTGAACAGATGCAAGAGTGATACCGACATAACTGTGGACTTCAGCCTTTTGACTACCGAACAGTAGAGGGTTCACAAAAACAGAGCTCGTGGTTTCCGATTTGTATATTGTTCCCTGGTTGCCGACGAGCATGCGAGAAACAGAAGTGTGCTTGATGAACTGCTTCTCTTCATTATTATAAGCGACTCCCTTCCACACAGCGCCTTCTGGGACACCAAAATTGTAGCCAACACTCTTTGCACAAGAACCATAATTCCTGCTCTTGGTAATTTCTACAGGATCTTTAGCAAAGTCGGGCAATTCATGACGCCACTCAGCAGAAACCGGTGAAACTGAATAAAGAGTCTCACAGTCACCAGTGACGTCAACTTCCATCTTTTTAAAGAGTCCTTGGAAATCGTTCTTATGATAGCTGTTTGGAAAACTGTCCACGTATCTATACGGAGATAAGTCCACTTGTAAAGCGCTTACAAGACCTTTAAGCAAGTTTTCGTGAGCGACAGAAAGGGTAGTTGGTATTTTTAAGGAAATAATACGGCCCCCATCGATGAAAATTTCGAAAGGATGGTCAATATTCTGCACTGGTTGATATTCTAAGCCAGAAGGTAAGACGTCCTTGGACTGATGACCTTGAACTTGCGCATATAAGGGATTCTTTAGCTTAGCAATAAGATGCCCTCGTGCCATAACACGCACGATGAATTGGGATTTGATAGCATTTCCATTGCTGTTGCTTTGTTCGAATTTGGTCCAGGTATATGTATCCACGTTATAAAGGTACTCTTTACCAACTTGCCAGGGCCATTTCTGATCTTCAGTAAGTGGATTCGATGCAACAGCGGCTGTAACAGAATTACAAAGGTATAATTTTAATATTTAAGTTCGTCATTTAACATACGGTTCGTATGTCAAATGACGAATCAGACCTCCGTAACCCAAAATCTGGGCAACACCATAGACTGGTTGTCAAGGTTTTTGGGCTTCTGACTACCACTAACGATTGTCGACGATAACAAGCGGGGCCGACGACTTTACGTGCTCTCCTAGGCACGAAGGGGTCTATATGTGTTAAGAATCGTCACCCATCCATAATAATAATGAAAAATAAACTATTTTCAAATAAAAAACAAATCGCCTTCAAAAACACTCAGGAGCTAAAACGCAAAAAAATTGTGGTATTGGAGTCGGTGCCAAACAAACAACGTCGAAGATTATATTTCAATTAATTTTGTTTGTAAAGATTTAGTGGAAAGTAGGTAAATGTATTTTGTTTATATCTAGGTATAATGGGTAATCGCGGTAGCAACGTTGTAAACGGAGTAAACGAAAATATCATCAACATATACAATTTTTTAGATTTTTGTTGATTCTATAAAAACCGCAACCGAAATTGATAACATTTATGGGACCACCTCGGGAGTATAAAACAAAGAAATTTTAAAATCGCGTAACATACATAGAAAAATATACAGTCAAATTGAGACACTCATCCTTTTTTGAAGTCTGTTAAAAAAATGATTTATTTTATTTTACTCTAAAGAAAACTTACAGCTAGTAAATAAGTAGGTAATTAAGTACTAGGAAACACAAAATAAGGCCAATTACAAGTTTTCACGATTAGCTTATAAACAAGGGGGGCTAGACAAGTTGCATTTTGACATTTGAATCGACAAACAAAATGTATGGAAATGACACACGCTTTCGACAAATCGGGCTGTCACTAATGTCATTTACATACATTTTGTTTGTCGATTCGAATGTCAAAATGCAACTGGTCTAGCCCCCCTGTTTGGTAAAAAAGATATTGCCAGTAGACAAGCTAAAGCTAAATAGCACGCAAAAAAAGCTCCATTATTTAAAATAGTTGGTGCACATGATTTTTTTCTCATGACATGATTTACTCACCGATGATCGCCGTTAGTATCAACAGCTTCATAATCACTAGTCCTGCAGTACTTCTTGTTCACTGTTCAGTGGTTCTGGTTTGCGAACATCATCAATGTGCTCTGGAACATTAATGAGCTCCCATACTGCGGTTTATAGGTTTTTATAGAAGACAATCAATACTTTTCTTGCAGTTCGACCTTATAACCTTAAACAAAACGATAAAGCAGTACACGGCTCACATAAATTACCTATTAATATCACACCTGCATTCTCGGAAGGGTTAGGCAGAGATTACACCTACAGTTGTACGTGTAGTTAAATAATAGTAAAACAAATAAAAAGAAAATTAAATATAAGCTACAAATACTTTTTTTCCATCTCCAACTTCGAATCACAGATGTAACATAAAAGTAAAGTAACATACTATTTCTAATCAATAATATTTGTAGATAATTGCATTTTCTTATTTCTAAAATGTTATGTCTGATTAAATTTTATGATAAAACTTACAGTTCGGCTGAAAAATAAAAAAAATCCGTTGACATTTAATTGAATTCACGTGGGATTTTTTTTATTAATTTTATATTGATCATTAGCTTTCCGTCAGCGCCTTCGCCCGCATGGTCTAATAATTTGTCTTATACTTACGTATGTTAAGCTAGCAGAATCGCTTAAAACTTAGCGCACTAATTATTGCTTATTTAGTGCTCGTAAAGTGCCATAGGCCGATATTCAGTGCTCTCATAGTTTGGAAAAAAATTAAAATACTGCTAGCAATAAAACCAAGATTCAGCTTTATGCGAATCAATATAAGATGTTTAAGTTAATTAATAATAAATAAAAAACCCCTTATTTTTGTGTTAATTTGACCGGGCGATAAAAGAAAGTTGTTTATTTGATATAGCTTCCCGCCAGCGGCTTCGCCTTTCGCGTGGTCTTATAATTTTTTCCCCGTTTTTGCTACATTTTTCATTACTACTCCGCTCCTATTAGTCGTAGCGTGATGATATATAGCCTATGTTACTCGGGGATAATGTAGCTTTCCAAAGGTGAAAGAATTTTTGAAATCGGTCCAGTAGTTTCGGAGCCTATTCATTACAAACAAACAAACAAATCTTTCCTCTTTATAATATTAGTATAGATGTGTAATTTTGCAACAGATATAACCCACATAATTATCATTAATTACGAGCATACTTGTAACAATAAAATATAATTATTATGCTCCGATAAGGTAGGTATTGTTATTTGTTTATACTTAAAATTAATAGAGCATTGTACCTATATATAAAAAATAATCTTTTGCAGTTTTGTTTAGGCCTTTTTTTGATGCGGAAAATTCTCATGAATGCCTGCCACCTAGGACAAAAATTGCATAATTTGTCTTCCCTTGACCTATTATGTCATGACCATGGGATCACTTACATTCACTGCGACCATGACGGGACGAGAGACCTATATTGGAAAGATTAGCCCTAGAAACCCCTTGACCGATAGGAGTAGAATCAAGGAGGCATATGTCTTGCAGTGGCACGATAACTTCGGAAAAAAATGTTTATGATGTTGTAGTATTTGTCGCTCGATGGTAGACAGCAAACGAACAGTCTGACTTACCAGTTTATAATTATGGATCTCAGGGCTTGATTTACCCACAGGCTATTAAGGCTTAAGCCTAGGGCGTAAGGACCAAGGGGCGGCGGGCGCGGCGCAGACTTAACTACTAACTTATTAATATAGTAATAGTATAAAATTCCTGCGAGCGCTTACACACCCGCGGCGCGGCGGCGCGGCACTACTTTTTACAATACGGTCAGATTTAAACTTCATGCATTGTAACCTGTTGCACCTCTAAGACAATGAGTAATAGGATAGACTGGCTGGGGCGGGGGGGGCTTAATTTTTTTTTGTGAGCCTAGGACGGTCAGAGCCCTAAATCAGGTACTGCTCTGGAGTGCTTAAAGTTTCATTGCGCGGGGGCAGTCGTTTCGTGTAAAATGCTGATATTCATGCGTTAATATATAGACTAGAAACCGGCAGCACGCAAGATATAATGAATCATCATTCTAACCCGCGGAAACCATGAAATCAGATGATGATGATTTGTGTTATTAAGCTTGTGATTCTAAATCAAACATCATCATCTGCCTTCTACCCTTATGCCAATTCACTTCGGGTCGGCGCAGTATGTCATTTTCTTCCATACATCTCTGTTAGCCGTCATCTCATCATGAAATTCCTTTATGGCCATTTTCTTTCTTACACAGTCAATCTTTTCTTTGTCTCAATCATCCAGTCATTCAGCCATCCATCCATTTCAGTCATTCATATCCATCCAAATTCATACTCAAAACCTTTCTGGTAAATGCACTTGTACGCATCACGTATCTATACCACGATAAGTGGTTACTGCAGAGCTTTTCAGTTACCGATGCCATTTTTAAACTAACTTTCATGAAAAGAATAACAGTTACTTAATTTTTTAATACTTACTTGACTTTATTTCTGCAAAGATTCAGTGTAGGCTGATAAGATCTTAAATTAGTCTAGGTATCTCATCCTCATCTTCCTGCCCTTGTCCCAATTTATTCGGAGTCGGTGTGCAGCCTATTTTTTCTTTAATTCATCATTCAATCGCTTTTCCATCAATCCATCCATCTTTTGTTTGACCTTCCTCGGAGTCGGTGTGCAGCCTATTTTTTTCTTTAATTCATCATTATATTCTACTCATTCAATCGCTTTTCCATCAATCAATCCATCTTTTCTCTGACCTTCCTCGGAGTCGGTGTGCAGCCTATTTTTTTCTTTCATTCATCATTTCATTCTACTCATTCAATCGCTTTTCCATCAATCCATCCATCTTTTCTCTGACCTTCCTCGGAGTCGGTGTGCAGCCTATTTTTTTCTTTCATTCATCATTTCATTCTACTCATTCAATCGCTTTTCCATCAATCCATCCATCTTTTTCTTGGCCTTCCTCTATCCCTCCGTCCTTCAACATTCAATGTCATCATTATTTTAGTCACAGTCACATTATTTCATCCCTCCTCATTAGATTCGTTTTGGTATATGCCGTGGTCGAAAAATTTTAGAGTATTTCAATATCACTTTTATCAAAGTTTTTATTCAATATCACTTTTATCAAAGAGCCATGCATTCAATGGAGATTGGATGTTATTTGATGATTTCATCAAATGTACGAGCAATGTTGATAATTGTCAAAGAAAGATCAAATTTTTGTACAAAAATATTTGTCATTTTGGAGGGTTTTTGTAATTATTTACTTTTTGGACGGCAGAGTTGGCTACCTTATTGTAGACTTACATAACCGACATACCGCCAGATAGCAAAAATATTCAACATCAGACTATCACGCTATAAGTTTATTTATTATTTTAGGGACTGTTGTTTATCACAACATAGTTCTGTGTGACGAATGAACGAATGACAACACTCTTTTTGACCTAGCACCAGCTTGTAGAGTTACAAGCAAAATGTGGGTGTTCACTAACCCTTCCTTTATGCATAGCATGTTGATGTAGTATAATAATAATAATAATAAATAATTTATTTCAAGTAACATGGACTCATATAATGTTAGTAACAATTTCTCTTAAAATCGATGTTAGTAAAACATACACACATTACACATTAATTAATTAATTAATTACCACTCCACAACCAGCACTGGTGCAGCGGACACCTTGGAGCAGCGGTTCATAAATGAGCAATCAAGTCTGCTACTTATCATACTCAGGATACTGTTGGCGCTGCCCCGCACCCTTTGCAACAGGGAAGGTATAGTACGCCAATAAATAAAATCTCAGGTTATAACAGATGTATTTAAGCGTCACTGCTATATTTTAATAGTTATACATAATATATATGGTTATATTTACATACTTTGTCATACTGAAAAGAATACGAATATGTCTATTGTTTAATTAATAAATATTGCATACAATGCACAGACATTCTCATATTTATAATTCTTTAGGTGATTGGTTTTTGGCCTTGCTCCATTGGGCATCAGAATGGAGGATCTCTGTGTACTTAGTCACGGGCTGGTAAGCCTTCAGTTTAGCTTCCTTCTTCAGCTCTACGGTCTTAGGGTCACTGAATTCACCATCCAGGGAGAAGGATGCACCGTAATACTCAGGAAGATCGACCAGACCGTAAGGAGTCAAGTAGTCGTCACGAGTCTGAGAAGAGCTTTGACCACAAATGCCTCTAGTAGTGCTGCGGTGGTCGTAGGTGAAAATAACCAGTCTCTGGGTGTCGTACACAACACGAATAGCTCCATTCTTGATGTTGAACACTTGAACGCCACTGGCGAGGGTGTAGTACTGCAGCAGGGGAGATTCCTCGTTGTCATCCCAGTAGGAGACGAGGGCGCCCTCGGAAACCTTCTTAGTGTTACTTTTAACTTGAACTGCGTTGGGTTTGATGTTGAGCTCAACGTAATTGCCAGCTTGGGTCCTATATAGCAAAAAAAAAAGTTTTAATTTTGAATTGCCATTAGGTAGGTTTTTTTTATTTTAGATAGGCTTGCGCTTGACCACAACTCGCCTAATGTTAAGCAACATATATTTAAGGTAGGTACATAAAATAACTTCAAATGGACTGTATGCACTTTGAACGAAACTATGAAGTGAATACAACGATCCGCCCTCGCTTCGCTGCGGGTACTAATACATCCTATGTTACTCAGGGATAATGTAGCTGTGTAATATTGAAACAATTTTGAAATCGGTCCAACAGTTTTTGAATTTATTCGTTACAAACATACAAATCTTTCTTCGTTATAATATTAGTACAGGTAAATTGCGTAGTTGCAGATGCATGATATAATTAACACAGGCATACATGATATTGTTATGCCTGTTTTTAAACCACCATATCTTGGTCGTTTAAAAACCAACAGCAAAAGCTAGAATCAGTCATTCGAGTTTGAGACCCTGATAAAGATATTTTGGACTACCTCGAAGATGAAGATGAAGAAGCCGGAGACGGCATCAATACCGGAAACCATGCATTTTATATTTATTTACTACGTAGGCTTAAAGATGTTTGAGGTTCAAAATTTTGATACTTACGCGTAAGATATATAGACCTCCTCCTGGTTAATGCTGGGCCTCCTTGCGAGGATGACCAAGTCGGTCCACTTGCCTACGTCGTTGGACTCGTCAACCATCACCACGTGCCAGGAACTGGTGATGGTGTAGTCGTAACTGCGGCCGCTGAACGTTTTGACCTTGTTGTCATCCACGGCACAGTAGGCTATTTAATAAATATAAATTTAAAATTAATGACAAATCTTACGAAATAATGCAATGACAATATAATATATAAAATAATAATCAATTCTGTATTGACTCTCTGATTCATGGGCTATTATAAACTATAGATCAGGGACAAGAATAAGTGATGGATACTTACGCAGGTGTTGGTAGTTAGTGAACCAGTTATAGGATTTTTCCCAGCATGTCATGGGTGCGTAGGCAGATAACCCATAGGGGTAGTAGGCTCTACCCTCTACGTTCTTCAATTGGAACGTGCCAAATTTGGATTTAAATTCATAGTTAGCGTACAGGTCGTAGTAGAATGCCTGAATTTCAATTTCCACTTTTCCATCTTCGGCTTTACTTAAAACGTTTTCTTTGACGTCCCAGGCATAGAATTGTTTGTAAAAATCATAAATAAGATTGGCCAAGTAAATATTACTAGGGGTAAGTTCTTTATAAGAAGCTGTAGCCTTGAAGAAGTCTGGGGTGTGGGCCTTGATGATCATCTTGTGGCAATCTATCTGGTACAAGTTATTTTTACTGCTTTCTTGCAGACATTGCTTGCCTAGGGGGTCATTCGCTAGTAATTCGGTGAATTTTTCGCTGCGCTCAGCAAATCCTTGTAGGTTGATGTTTTCATAGTTTGCGTATTTTAAGTTGGCTTCATAGGTAAAGTTAATTTTATTTTGTAGAGCTTCTTTGAAGTTAAGAGGAACGATCGTAGGTTTGACTAACTTGAAGACTGCATTGAACTGCTCAAGACCATTGTAGAAAAATACCCCTTGGACTTTGTTGTCCACAAAGCTGTCAGCGAGAGCTGCTGTGAGCACATATTCTACTTTCTTTTCACCATCAAAGACCACACTGAGATCGTACAGCTGAACTTCAGCAGATTCAATTCCAGCTGCAGCGCGTTTCACAAGTTCCTGACGGCGGGCCTCACTATTGGCAGTAACATCTTTCACGAGAGCAGCAGGAGTCATATCACCGGCCTGTTTCTGGTTGTACAGAGTATCTGTAAAAAGAAAATTTCCATGTTAAGCTTGTTGTGACCTGAAATTGGTTGCTTAAAGCTTTTTTAAAGGTACAAGAATATTTTTTAAATGATATTTTGGTGCAGATATGTATTGCAAAAGTCTTACTTATTACATCGACATCAAACTAAAATGATATAAGGAGGAAAGGATAATGAAAACTTACCGTAGAAGAAGTTGAAAGTAATATCCTTGTTCTTGCTTTCTTTGGCATAATAAGTCAATTCCCACTCGGTTAAAGCGACATCCTTTTGGTACATAAAAGTGCCAATCCTTGTCAAAAGGTCTTCCTTCCAAACATTCTTTCTTGTATAGTCTGAAGAGTAGGAGTATCCTTTCAGGAAGAAGGAGACACCTGCTAGTTTACCTATGTTATCGTCAGCTTCTGTAAATTTTGCGGGACGCACGATGAGCTTGGTAGATGGGTTTTCGAAGATGGTTGTAAGAGAGTCCACCGCCTGCTCGGTAAAGTAAGGTTTAACACTGAATTGGATGAAATTAGTGTCTTGTTCAGGAAGCACTAAGTTCAGTTTAATATCTCCAGGACCCATTTTCGTGTTTATGTTGAGTGGCATATAGAACTGAACTTTGTTGGTGACACCAGCGATAACGTAAACGTTCTTAAATGTGTCTAAGAAACCGACGCTACTTTCAATGGTTCTTGCATAAATTAGGTCAACTTTATTGCTCAAAGATCCGGATACATCCTTGCCACCAGGCCTACTCAGTTCGATTTTCACTTTACCGCGAGCTGATAACATCAACGGTTCATTGAATGAAAAGATGAATGGCACTCCAGCAGCCAATGGGAATACAACATACACTTGCTTGTTGTTTAAAATTTTTGTGTACTGGACATCAACACCTTTCAGCAATTCTTCCATGTTTAGTATAGTGTCAGCAATAAAAGAAGTAAGGTCCTCTTCGTGAAATGTGATGAGCTTTTGCTGGTTCAAGTTTTCTAGGAAAAGTGAGCCTTCAAGAGGTTCGCGTGGCTCACGCCTGATGTTCAGTTCTTTAGCGATCTTCTTGGCGGAGTATTGTAAGTCAATCTTAGATTGACTAGGTTCGTATAACACACGTGTGATGTATTCCAACAACTGCTGCACGCCAGACACGGATAAGGTTACCTAAAAATAAATATTTTAGAAAACTATAATATGCTTTTTACATGCGATCTGGAGCCGCAGTATTGTTAGTCAATTTTAGATCTATAAAGAAAATGGTTCCGGTCACATTGTCCCAAATTTCAGACCGCGAAAAGGGTTACAATTTACTTGCAAATTACTTCCGGCGACTGTGTTCCCTGACACCTACAACATGGGTCTTTTCAAGGCCAGAGTGAATGGGCATCTTTTGGGTAGGCGTGGTCCATCTTAGACCACATCTACACTTATCATCAGGTGAGATTGTGGTCAAGCGCAAACCCATCAACGATAAAAAAAAAAAAAACTTAAACATACATTCTAACTATAAACAGAGCAAGTCAAAAGCTTTAAAAAAGGACAATTTTAAATTTTTTTCCACCGTCAATAATAGTTGACTTTGAGATAGTCGTTATAACACTTAATGGTTTCATCTGTGAAGAAATAAGCGGTGCAACAATCTCTACAGGAGAGATTTTTGCAATTCTTCTGTACATGTGTATAACTGTATATCATTGAACTCCTCCTAAACGGCTGGACCGATTTTGATAAGTTTTTTTGTGTCGCTGCTTGCTTGTCGGATCCGCTAGTATTAAAATAAAAAATGTTAAAAACAATCCAAAAGATGAAACATTAAAATTTAATTTACCTGGTTTTCTTCAGTCCAACCGGTGCTTTTGGATCTTAAAGCTGACCTGTGGTATTTGGGTAAAATACTGTCTTCGCTTCCAATATATGACAATTCTCTAAAGAATGAGATGTCATCGTCACTCGTGTATTGGTCGATAATGCTGTCGGTAGAGTAGCGGTATCCGAGTTTTTCCTTTGGCAGCAAGTCCTTGACAGACTGAGCAGTCTTGGCCCTGTTAATGTATTTTTACCAAGTTAATTGCGAGAATGTTACAAAATACATCTTGTGACCCAAATACTAGTGATTCCCGTGTAAGTTTGCAAAATTAACTCGTAAATTATATAACTACAATGTTTTTTTCGGGACTCGCATTAGGACCAGTCCTAATGGAAATGAATTGTAATTGTTATCATCAAACCATAAAAAAATGAACATTTCCTCTAATGCAAAACATTTTTTGGAACCTTCAAAAATACTTACAACTTTTCGAAACGTGGGTCCTTTAGATTGGCTGCAAAAGTAAGACTGGTCGCCAACACCGCGCGAACTTGAGTACTAGGATCTTCGTTTGCCATGTATGCCATTACTTGCATCATCTCTGCGGTAGGGAATGTCATGAAAATGTTCAGGGCAGCAGCTACCCTCACTTCGTAAGCTTCAGCGGTATTTCTCAAGATGCTGTAGAGCGCAGCTTGAACATATTCATCCTTAGTGTTAGCCAGGGTTTTGAGACTAGCAACTATCTGAATACGCAGGTATTTGGATACTGCGATGCTACCATCTAAGTACGGTGCAAACACCTTCAGGATTTCTGGGTTTGCCAAGTTGCCGAGAGCTCTGATGTAGACCTGGGCCTTGTTGGAGTCTCCATTTTTGATAGCATTTTTCAATTCTTTAGATAATTGTGGTATAACAGTTTCGACTACAAACAAGTCATTCTTAGCGATGCGGAAGTATCTAGTGGCAGCCAACAGAACGGAGTTGTTGACATATTGTTGTTCTAATACCACAGGGTTCGTCATTAATTCAAAAAATTCAGTCGTTGTTTTTTGGAAAGGATAGCGGAGACTAACACCTATGCTAGTGATAAGCTCAGCTGCTTCCTCACCCTGAACCTGTTTGGTAAGGATCCAAGATCTGATCAACTCAAATGCGGACCTAAAGCCGGTTGACGAGACGGCATCACGGAAGATTATCCACGCATTGGACTTGGTGGCATTCTCGGGGGACTTGACGATTCCAACTTTGGTTGTTAATTGCTTCAGGTCTTCGAAACTTAAAACAGACAGAAGACGTACAAGGATGTTGTATTTTGAAAGGAAGTCACTCTTTGCTAGGTTGTTGGGATTTTGCAGCATAGAGCTCATTTTCTGGATCAATACTTGGGCTTTTTCAATATTTTGCTCACTAATCTTGGGGAAGAACATAGTTTCGTTACTTACAAATAAAAGTGAATCAACCTGGCGGCCTGACTCAATCTTTTTCCATTCAGCCCCACTTGCATCTTGGACCGAGGAAAGGCTAAGCTTAACATAACTGTATACTTCAGCTTTCTGCTTGCCAACCAGAAGAGGACTGACAAAGACAGAACTTAGGACTTCTGACTTGAAAATAGTTCCTTGTTTGCCTGCAATTACTCGAGTTTCAGTAGTGTGCTTGATAAACTGTTTCTCCTCGTTTTCGTAAGCGATGCCATTCCAAACGAAGCCTTCGGGTACACCATATTCTAAAGCCGCATTATTTTTACATGATCCGTAGTTCTTGCTCTTGATGATCTCAATGGGATCCTCCTCTGTAGCGAACTTGGGCAATTCACGGCGCCACTCCGCGGAAACTGGTGAAACATTGTATAGGGTTTCACACTCACCAGTGACATCACTTTCCACTTTCTTGAAGAGGCCTTGGAAGGTTTCCTCATTATAGTTGTTAGGAAAGCTGTGTACATGAGCGAAAGATGATAAATCGACTTGGATGGCGCTGATCAGTGCCTTCAACAAATTTTCGTACTCAGCAGAAACAGTGGCGGGGATCTTGAATGATTTAACGCGGCCTCCTTCAACGAATATCTCGAAAGCTTCATCGATGATCTGAATAGGTTGGTATTTGAAATCGGGAGATAAATCTAGAATATTGAAATTTTCTATTTTCTCTAACTGAACCTGCGCGTACTGAGGTGTAGTCAGTTTAGCAATGAGGTGGCCTGGGGCCAAAACGCGGATGGTGAACTGAGCTTTGAAGGCATTGCCATTGCTCACGCTGGTGTCATATTGCGTAAAGGAGTGAGTCTGTACATCATATGTGTACTCTTTGCCGACTTGCCACGGCCAAGTCTTACTCTGGGTGAGCGGACTCGACGCTACCGCGGCTGAAACACATATTTTTAATTATAATCATGATAATTATAATAATTTTAGAAATAAATTAGGTATTATGGTTAACTTTTGTTTTAGTTACATTGATAACACTGTCATGCGACGAAACCATGAACATCAAGCACAATTTTTACACTAATTATTTTTACTTTTTAGTTTGATTTTCTATACAAACGGTTTTTCTAGTTTTTTAAACATTTATTTAAAATCTGGTTGGACCTTCGGGAAATACAGGCGTGATGATATGAAAAAAAACTTTGTTCATGGTTCCACACAGTTTTTTTTTGTGTATCATGGACACGACCGTAATAATTAACACTAATTGTTGTTTATATTTACATTCACACTTTTTTTTAACTTTAATATAATATTTTATTTTACTTGTTTATATATATTTACATAATGTATAAATTCAATAAAAAAAATACAAAATTGTTGTTAATTGATTTGTTTTTAGAGTCAGCTTCAAAGCCAGCCAGATCATAAAAAATATTATCTACTACCTGCTACCCCTTAATTTCTAAAATAAAAGTAGCCTAGTAACCTAACGCCTAACCTAAGTTACTCCTTATAATATTAGTTTTATTTCGTACTTCATGGATCATATCAAACCCCATTGTTCCACTTACTGCTATTATGAATTGGAAGCTTATTATAAATTGGAAGATTACCTTTTAGATAAAAATGTATGGGATAGTGCTAGTCCAGCTCCACAGGGTGATACCTCACTAGTCGCCTAACGAGAGAATTTTTATTATACCTTATACAATTTGACATGCTTAAATTATACACATGTTTATTATTATTATTTTTATCTGATGACATTTATTATAACTATTATTTGACATGATGTTTTGTATGATATCTAATATTATAGGTACATAATTTTATAAATTGAATTTATTAATATATTAGTTGCATTAAAATAGTGAATTTATAAACTGTGAAGTACGAGTATTCTGCAGTCTGATATTACTTTATGTTTAATATTTATCTAGCTCGGCTCGGCGGTCTGAGTATGTCATGCTCACTCAAATGTCCTGCTGATGGTGGCGTTGTGTGTCGGGTCGTTTTATTCCCTGCAACATGGTTGAGTCAAACGGCGCCGATACACACGTCATGCTCGTGAACGGGTGCTGTCTGTCGGGACTGGTCAGCTCTTACTGCTTATAGCTATCTTTTTTGTTTTTTTTTAAATGGGTAAGTACTCTTTAATTTGACGTATCGGACTGCACTATCCTCAAAACTAAATTATTACTGTAACCATTTATAATTTTTTTTTTTTAAGAGTGACTATGGAGTTTCTTGCCGGCTCTTCTCCATAAGTCCAACTTTTTGGAACCGTGCAACTAGTTTGACTTTTCGAAAGTACCTATTTATATGGTCTAATTGAAATAAAATATTTGAATTTGAATTTGAATTATTTCTTTTTATTATTTAATTTTATATAATCGCGAAAAAAAATATTCACACTAAAATGCTAAATACCATCCAACATAATTACGAATGCGCCGTTGTTCCCGAAGGGGTTAAATAATTACTTATAATTATATTTTTTTAAATGAGTGAGATGATGTATAAACCAAGGATGGCTCTCAGATGAATGTTTTATACTGTTAAACAATAATTCGTTAATTACAAAAAAAAAGGTATGATTAATCTGATGTAAATAATCTAGATATTGCAGTAATGTAGCTTGCATTCTTTAAATTATTCTATGGCCAACCAGGGCTGATTGCTGTTTATTTATTTATTGGTATACCAACAGCTATACATATTTAGATAGTGTTGAAAAAATACAGTGATAAAGGCGCTTATATCTATGCCCATTACAGGTACACTCAGCATTCACATAAAAAGAATATACGTCACACTCATATTATACAACATGTTAAGAAAACCCTGTCCTTTAGTAAAGTAAAAGAAATATTGCGAATAAAGCTTAATATTTTTTTATCAAACAAGGAAACCTAAGTTCATAGCTACAGTTGCAATCGTCACAGGTGACAAATATACCACGGCAGGTGATAGTGTTGTTACATTCAAGAAAATTTTTAAATTTTGGGTACTTAATTGTGGTAATCTTTGTACAAAAATCGTGAATTTAACAGCCTTATTTTTATGAATATTTATTTCCCCTTTCGGATCGGACAGGTGATTTTTCAACACATTGTATATAAAAGAACTTTAGATACTCAATCAGAAACAATAAAATCTACTTTACATTTACAGTATGTTTATTCGATAATGAATACACGCCAGTAATGAATTATTTAAAACTGAACTCACCGATAAACGCCGCTAATATCAGCAGTTTCATAATTCCAAGTCGTAAGCAGTGGTCTTGTCCCGTGTAGCTTAATGTACACTTCTGATAGCCAACACTGAGGGGTTTAAGCTTATATACACGCTTGTCTCCATAACATTTTAGGTCATATCACCTTTAACCCGTCAACTGATAACGGTTTAGTCAAAATCAAAAATTAAAAAAAAAGTCTCATTACTTATTTGAGGTCACAACAGGTAACAATAGCTTCTGTCCTGAAGTACATACATCTTGTTCAGTGGTTGTTTATCTGCTAACATCAATGTGCACTGGCATATTATTGATCTTACAAACTGCGGTGCATAGGTATTTTAATCATACAATACTTTTAATCGTGAGTTTTTAGTTGCAGTTCGACCTTATAACCTTAAACAAAACGATAAAGTGATGCACGGCTCACGTAAATCGTAGAAATTACCAATTATTTATTATTGTACATACAATCACGTCTGTATTCCTCGAGGTGTTTGGCAGAGAAGTACATCCAGAGTCCGCTGGTACGTTTTATCATCATCATCATATCAGCCAAGAGAGGTACACTGCTGAATAAAGGTCTCCCCAGCAGACTTCCACATGGAGTCATGGACTGATTATATGGACCGGTACGTTAAGGTCCATGTTATAGGGGGAGAGCTTATTGCCATCAATCTGTCATCATCATTATTGCCGGGCACAAATCCAGACTCCGAGTTCTAGCGGGTAGACCACCAACAATGCGGACCCATTTATTTAATTATCAACCGACTTCAAAAAAAGGAGGAGGTTCTCAATTCGACTGTACTTTTTTTATGTTTGTTACCTCAGAACTTCCGACTGGGTGAGCCGATTTTGATGATGCTTTTTTTATTTTATTTATAGTTCCTAGCTGTGTTTTTGGAGGCGGTTTGTTTTTTGTTTTTATTATCATATTACTGACTGCGTAAGACTGCCTCGTTGGTCTAGTGGTCCCAAGCGTGACTGCTACGGTAGAGGTCCTGGGTTCGATCCCCGGGTCGAGCAAAGTGTTGTTGGGTTTTCTGTAAAATTCCCAATAGCTGCTCGGAGTCTGGATTTGTGCCCGGTTGATGGTAATAGGCTCGCCCCTTATTACATGGGACCAAAACATACCGGTGAAACGTGGGTGTACATTAGTACGCCTCTGCCTACCCCTTCAGGGAATACAAGCGTGTTGGTATGATGGTATGACTGCGTAAGTGCGTACCCATGTTTCCTAACCAAAACCAAGTCGTAGACACTCACCCCCAAAAATTCACTGTTACTTACAGTTCGAATTTCAAAAGAATCTGTTACTTGCTGTTCAAGGAGTTTGAAGATTTTTCTATGGAGCGTGGCAATCCATCCCGACTCCACTTAAAAAAAAAGTTAGTTACGGCCACCCATAAAAACTTCATTAATCGATAGTAGGTATAAATACTAATAAGAAATGTATGAGTCAATATCTTGTGAAGTGTCGCGTTTCCAAGTTATCAAAGTTTTAAAGTTAAGGTCAACCGAACGGAATACTGTACTGAAAAGTAGGTATCTGGTAACGGATCACGCCAAAACGATTGTTTTTGTTAAAATGAAAAAAGGAAGGAACCATGTATAGGATCACTTTGTTGTCCGTCTGTCTCTCTGTCACCACCCAAACGATATTTGAAGTTAATTTCATAGATTTCTTTAATTTATTCTAGACTTTACCAGGCAATTTAGATAGTGATTATCTTCGAAACGTGACGCTTTGCGAGATTTTTTTGTGTGAATTTTGTCCTTTACTATAATTATGTCAGCTATCGAAATATATGGCACGAGTCGCCAACTTATTCAAAAAAATAATCGAAAATAATCAAATCATTTTCTCGTGGTAACCAATAGGTAAAAATCTTTATTTATATTTTACTAGCTTTCCGCCAGCGGTTTCGCCCGCGTGATCTTGGTATTTCTTATAACTTTCATCCCCTATTTCAACCCCTTACAGCCCTTTTTTCGCAAAAGTAGCCTATGTTCTTTCTCAAGCTCTAGACTATTAGTATACCAAATTTCATTTAAATCTGTTTAGTGGTTTTGGCGTGAAAGCGAGACAGACAGACAGAGTTACTTTCGCATTTATAATCATTAGAAAGGATAAGGATATTAGTCATGATTATGGCCTTTATTTTATTTGATGTTTTCTACATGGGTGGTCTGTTATAGCCTTGATAATACTTAACATACCTATACATTACTATAGACCAGATAAATACACAATCATTCAACATAATAATTAAACTGCCAATTGTATTCAATACAGAGTATTCAAAAATAATTATAGTATGAATAACTTTTGTTCTAGAACGTAATAACAATTACCCTGCTGAGTTTATACAGGAACACGAATTAAAAAACCATCATAATTATGTATTTATTGTCTATCGATAAACTGTCGATAAATTATGAACTGCACCATACTTACAGTGTTAAGAAAACCCTGTCCGACCCGTGAAGGTATTATTAGATATCGATATTATATTACATTTATGTACATAATCCTTTTCAGTATTCAAGTAAAAAAAAGTCCGAATTAAAATAAATATTTTTTTATAAAACGATGAAAATTAGATAAATAGCTACTAGGGCAATCGTCACAGCTGCCTAATATACCACGGCAGGTGATAGTGTTGTCACATTCAAGATAATTGCTAGATTTTGGGTAATTTTTGTACAGAAATCGTGAATTTAAAACTGCATTAACAGCCTTAATTTTATGAATATTTTATTTGGTAATGTGATCGGGATACCTATACCCCTTTAGGGTCGGTTTTTTTTAACATATTGTGTATTCTAAGCATACATTGATCATCTTTGTATCAGTTAGGTTAGAACTGTAACCAAGTAATGCCAGAACCAAGAATAATGTGTAAAATTATAAGCTTGACAGTTTACAATTTAATCTCGCGAGATAGATTTATAACGGTATTTACAATTTTACCGTGACTTATTTATAACTTATTTGCATACATAATCTGAAATAACAAGTACATATTATTGTATTTAATTTGAGCGACACTTGAAATAGAGTCGAAAGACATAAAGTCTACGATGCAAATATCTGTGAACATGTTTCAGTGGTAGTGCAGAAGCTTTACGGTGTCGTTGTTAAAGTTGTTCCACTCATCATCTGACTTGAGGATGTTAGTGTACTTGATAATAGGCTGGTACGCCTTCAGTTTAGCTTCCTTCTTTAGCTCTTTAGTTCCAGGGTCACTGAATTCACCTTCCAGGGAGAAGGACGCTCCGTAGTAATCAGGACGATCCACCATACCATAAGGAGTCAAGTAGTCGTCACGGATGTCGTTAGTGTTCTGACCACAGATACCTCTGGTGTAGCTGCGGTGGTCATCGGTAAAGATAACCAATCTCTGGCTGTCGTACACAATACCAAGAGATCCGTCATTGATTTTAAACATTGTTACTCCTCCGGCGAGGGTGTAGTACTGCAGCAGATAAGATTCCTCAGAATCATCTCAATATGAGACGAGGGTGCCCTCGGAAGTTTTATTAGTATTGCTTTTAACTTTAACTGCTTTGGGTTCTATCTCGAGCTCAACGTATTTCCCAGTTATAGCCCTAAGGAACAAAAGGACACTTAATTTTATTTAGTAGCTACTACAACTAGGTACCAATTTATAAATAGGACAAGCCTATGACTTAGAATTAAGACTATGTTATCATAAAGCAATCAGTCTTTTTCTTCCATACATCTCTATTAACTGTCATCTCATCATTCAACTCTTTTATGGTCATATCCTTTCTCAGACAGTCCATAGATAGTTTATTTTATATAGTTTGGATAATCTTAACCTTACAACGATCCATTTCGTAGTCTTAGCGATTAAAACCACATTCTCCTCTCCTTGACTTATACTAAAGGCAGTGGGACTCATGATAACAATAGAGGCTATACTGACATACCAATCGCTGGACACCGTCAAAATTGTTTAAAATAATTCTTACTTGTAAAAAATGTAAACCTCCTCCTGTTTGTCCGTTGGTCTCCTCGCGAGGATGAGCAGATCCGACCACCTGTTGATGTTGTCTGACTCGTCTACCATCACCACATGCCACGAGCTGGTGAGTCTGTAGTCGTAGCTGCGACCGCTGAAGGTCCAGATCTTGTTGTCGTCCACAGCACAGTAGCCTGTTGTGGATTTAATCAAAGGTAATATTAGAAAATGTGAAAGGAATAATAAATTATGCATAAAGAAAAAAACTCACGGAGAGCTTGGTAGTCGCTAAACCAGTCTAAGCTGTGTGCGTACAGGTCCATGAAGTAACTGTCCATGTTTTCAACGTTCTTGAAACGAATTACCCCGTATTTGGATGTGAATTCCAAGTCAATATTGTTATCGTTGTAGGACGCCTGAGCTTCGATTTCTATTTTACCACCATCGATTGTTTTTGAGAAGTCATACTCTGGTTGTAAAGAGAATGTTTCTTTGAAGATCTCATAAGCATCAAAGGTCAAGTTCATGAAAGCTGATCCAAACTCTTTGTATGTAACTGTAGTTTGGAAGTAGTCAGGAGGACCATGTGCCTTGACGATCATCTTATAGCAATCCTTTTGGAACAAGTTATGTTTGCTGGTTTCTTGCAAGCATTGCTTAGCCAGGGGGTCGCTCATTATCAATCGGGTGTACATCTCGCTGCGCTTTCCGAAGCCTTGAAGATGGATATTCTCATTGGTTCCGTATTTGAGGTCGGCTTCGTAAGTAATCTTGATTTTACTCTTCAGAGCTTCTTCGAAGTTGAGAGGAACAATTTTAGGTTTAATCAATTTGAAGACGGCATTAACTTGCTCGAAGCCATTCAAGAAAAATACTGCTTGAACTTTGTTATCTATATAACTGTCAGCGAGAGCCGCGGTGAATACGAATTCTACTTTCTGTTCTCCATTAAGGACAGCGCTGATATCGTACAGCTGAACTTCAGCAGATTTAATGCCAGCTGCGGCGCGTTTAACAAGTTCCTCACGGCGAGCCTCACTATTGGCTACGACGTCCTTCACAAGTGAAGCAGGTCCCATTTCACCACTCTGCTGCTGATTGTATAATGTGTCTATGGAATTAAAATATAAATCTAAAGTTATCTATGAGGGATACAATCGTACATAGAGTTAAAAAAAGTATTTATCAATATTAAACTTACCATAAAATATATTGAAATTAATGTCCTTGATCTTTGTCTCTTTGGCAAGATATTTAAAGTTGAACTGGGTTAAAGCGACGTCTTTTTGGTACAACAAATTACCAATACTCGTAAAAAACTCAGTGTCGTAAATTTTGGTGTCTTTAAAGTCAGAAGAATAGGAGTATCCCTTAAGTAAAACGGAGACATCCAGTTGATAACCTATTTTTATATCTGTATTTACAACTTTAGCGGGGCGTTCAATAAACTTAGTCATAGGGTTTTCAGAAACGGTGACCACAGAATCAGTTTTTTGCAAAGAAATGTATGGCCAAACACTATAATGAACGAAGTTTGCATCTTGTTCAGGAAGTACAAAGTTAAATTTAACTCGCTTTGGTTCTACTGCCGTGTTCAAGGTCATAGGCAAATAGAATTGGAGTTTATTTATGACACCGGCCGTTGCGTATACGTCGCTAAGTGTATCTAGGAAGCCGACACTACCGTCCATGTTTCTTGCATAGGTGAACTCAAGTTCGTTGTGGAAAGATCCAGCAAAATTACTGCTACTATCATCAAGTTTGAATTTTACTTGACCATGAATCGAATATATGAGCGGTTCATTGTATTCAAAGACAAATGGCATACCAGTAGCGACAGGGAACACAACATACACTTGCTTACTGTTTAGTATTTTAGTGTATTGAACATTAACACCTGTGATTAGCTGTTCAAGTTTTTTAAAAGCGCTATCAATGAAAGTATTCAGGTCGTTTTCATTAAATGTCATCAGCTTCTGCTGGTTCAAGTATTCAATGAAAAGTGCGCCCGCAAGAGGTTCGTGTGGTTCACGCCTGATTTTTAATTTTTTAACGATCTCCTCGGCGGAGTATTTTAATTTAATCACAGATTTTGTAGGTTCGTTAATCATCTGTTCGATATATTCCAACAAGTCACGCACGCTAGACACTGACAAAGTCACCTGGAATAGATAAAATTATTGTAGATTTTTTAAATATTCTCAAATGAAGGAAAAAATCGTCTGGCGGGCAGGATTCGAACCTGTGTCTTCCGGTGCGGTACACGAGACGCTATGGCCGCTATGCCACCGTGAGCCCTGCTCGCCAATCGAAATCTTTCTTCACATTCTAAGCTTACGTTTTAACCGCGTCTTCTGGTTCGCATTTACGCTACGTAGATGCGAACCAGAAGACGCAGGTTTGAATCCTGTACGCCAGCCGATTATTCCTTTATTAAAATAACTTGATTTGATGTGGCTGTACTATTTCAATAAATAAATAAATAAAAATAAATAAACTTGTAATCTTAGCATGGAAAATGCTTAGAAAAATACAAAAAGATATTCTCGAATGGTTCCGTATCACAATGTAAGTATAACATTTCCTTCATAAATTAATCTAGTAATGCGGAACTACTACGACAATGGGAGATAAATACTAACTAATTCTAATCGAACGTTATAACAGTTTTTAGAAAACTAAAACACCACTCCAGATAGTCAAAAACGGCGGACTATCTCCACAGCGACATGAGCGACAAGGTTTTGTGATTTGTAACATCAACATTGATAACGACGTTAAAGAATATATTTATAAAGTTATACTTCCTTAACTTACTAACTTAGGGTAACTGCCTCGATAGCTTAGTGGTCGTAAGTTTTGCTGCTACACTCAAGGCCCTGCGTCCGATTCCCATGTCGATAATATTTTCCATAGAGAGATGAGATATGAAAACACTGGGTTTTCCTATGAAATTCTTGGTAGCAGCTCGGAGTTTTTTCGGAGAAGAATTAATGACAATAGGCTCGGCATCTATTACATGGGACCTGCATAAACATATCAGCAAAAAATATATACCTGACTCTCCTCCGTCCAACCAGTGCCTCTTTCCCTCAAAGCTAATCTTTGATATACGGATAGGAAATTGTCCTCGCTGCCAATGGTTGACAGTTCCCTGAAGAATGCGATATCATCCTCACTTGTGTACTCATCAACTATGCTGCTCATAGAGTGGCTGTACCCATATTCCTCCTTTGGCAGCATGTCCAGGACAGACTGAGCTGTCTTAGCCCTGTAAAATATGCAGCGTTTAAGTCCTCATTGCTGGCCATGGGTGCCTGCAACTGCAAGTCCTAGTACATTACTGGTTCTTAAGGACTCTTGGGAAATATAGTGTATTCTCGCCCTCGTGGCTGTGGGTGAAACAACCACGGAACTGAATCACAGAAAAAATACTTGAACAACATTATTTGAATATAAGTTGGTCTGTTTCTTACTGAACTAGACTAGAAACAAAAACCGCAAATTTAGAATATTTAGATAACCATGATGATTATGATAAGATTAAATATGTACTTTAATATTTTACCCACTGACACTGCAAAATATATACTTACAACTCTGTGAAACGAGGGTCCTTCAGGTTGGCTGCGGAAGTAATGCCATTTGTCAACACCGCGCGAACTTGAGTGCTATAGTCTACATTCGCCATGTGTGCCATTACTACCATCATCTCAGCGGTAGGGAAAGCCATAAATATGTTAAGAGCCGCAGCTACTCTCACTTCATAAGCCTCAGCAGTATTTCTCAAGATGCTAAACAGCACAGCACGAGCTTGCTCGTTCTTCAAGTTAGCTAAGGTTTTGAGGCTGGCTACTATCTGAGTCCGGAGATACTTAGATACTTGAGCGCTACCGTCTAAGAGCGGGGCAAACCACTTTAGGATTTCAGGGTGAGCCAGATTGCCGAGAACTCTTATGTAAACCTGGGCCTTGTTGGTATCATTATTCTCGATAGCATTCATCAGTTTCTCAAATAGATGTGGAATAACAGTTCTCAACACGTATGTGTCATCCTTATCTAAGCGTATAAATTTGGTAGCCGCTAAAAGAGCTGAATTGTTTAGGAATTGCTGGTCCATCACCTCAGGATTCGTCGCCAAGTCGAAAAATTCAGTCATTATTTTCTTAGAAGGGTACCGAAGACTAGCACCTATGCTAGAGATCAACTCAGCTGCTTCTTCCCCTTGAACCTTCTTCGCGAGGATCCAGGATTTGACCTGCTCAAAGGCGGCAGTGGAACCCGCTTGTGCCACAGCATCACGATAAATAGTCCATATACCAGTTTTAGCGACGTTTTTAGAAGACTTGGCGATTTTAACACTATTTGTCAACTGGGTCAGTTGCTCAGTACTTAAAGATGTAATAATACGTACAAGAACGTTGAACTTCGAAAGGAAGTCTGCCTTTGGCATTTTGTTTGGACTTTGCAGCAAAGGACTCATATCCTGAAGCAGTTTTTGGACCTTAGCGATGTCTTGTTCCCCAACCTTAGGATAAAACATAGATTCGCTCAATGTAAATAGAAGCGAAGTCACATGACGGCATGCGTCAGAAGTTTTCCATTCAGTTCCATTAGCATCTTGGACAGAGAACAGATAAAATTTAACATAACTGTAGACTTCAGCCTTCTGTTTACCGAACAGAAGAGGACTGACAAAGACAGAGCTTATGACTTCCGATTTGAAAATTGTTCCCTGCTTGCTTGCTACCAAACGCATTTCAGATTTGTGCTTAATAAACTGCTTTTCTTCATTTTTGTAAGCAATTCCACTCCAAACAGCGCCTTCTGGCACACCGAAATAGTACCCAAGCCGTTGTTTACATGAGCCGAAGTCTTTACTCTTAATGATCTCAACGGGATCCTTTTCTGAAGCGAATTCAGGCAATTCACGACGCCACTCCGCAGAAACCGGTGAAACAATGTATTGAGTCTCACATTCACCAGTAACGTCTGTCTCAACTTTCTTAAACAAGCCTTGGAAGGCTACCTTGTCAAAACTGTTGGGGAAGCTATCTACATGTCCAGAAGGTGATAGATCGACTTGAAGTGCGCTGATCAGAGCCTTCAACAAATTTTCGTGCTCCACGGAAACAATGGACGGGATCTTGAATGATTTAATGCGGCCTCCCTCGACAAAAATTTCGAAAGGTTCGCCAATGATCTGAATAGGTTCATATTTGGGGTCGGCTGGTATAACTAAAAATGGTTCCTCTGTAATTTTCTCTGCATGAACTTGCGCGTAGACTGGCTTGCTTAGCTGAGCGATGAGATGGCCTGGAGCCAGAACGCGGATCTTAAACTGAGCTTTGAAGGCATTGCCGTTGCTGTCACTGTGGTCGTATTGGACCAGAGTGTGAGTGTTCACATCATAGATATATTCTTTGCCGACTTGCCAGGGCCAACCATTGCTCTGGCTAAGTGGGGTCGGAGCAACTGCGGCTACAACCAAATTAAACAAAATTATACATATTTAGCCACCAGATGATGATTAATTTCAGTGTAGTTATATCTATAACAATTCGCATCATGCCATAATCTTAGTTAAAAAATTGCGTTGAAATATTTCATTAAGATATTTAAATCTGAAACCAACTTAGGTATCTCCTAGCTTGGTTTGGGCTTATTATTGTAACCTACCAGCATGTTTAGCTGGGTTACTTTAGTAGCTCTAGTGCTGTAAAGAGCACCAGCTTTATTTAACAGCTGTAAAGAATATGAATAATAAAAAATCTGTTGAATTAATCTGCCTAACTTTAATCTAATTTTTTTTTTACTCATTTGCTGAATTGCAAGTGATAACATTTTAGGTTTATTATCTTACAGTTTGACTAATGGCCATATGCTTAACCACTATTACATAAAATAAATATGTGAGAACTAAAAACGTTTCGGTGAATTTTAATGTGGTTTGCGACAAGAAACATAGGTACTAGAAATACAGGCGGCTTTTACAAAAAGGGAGACGAGAAAGAGAGGTAAGTAGTAGTGTTACACTCACAGTAGATTGTCCTGGTAGGATGCCCAGAATATTCTTAAATATAAACCAAATAAATGTTCCTTTTGTGTTCTTTATTTTTTTTGTGAAATATACCAAGAGAAACGCTTATTCTGGGCATCCTACCAGAAAATATACACGTGGCCGGGCTGCAACGTATACGGTACTGCCCGGCCACAAACAAGTGCTTTTTTACAAGATATATTTGTGGTACATTTAATCTATTCATAGGTACTGCAAGAACAATTTAAGAACATTTAATTGATACGTCTTTATATTACGAAATCGACTGTGGACGGGCTGCGACGCAACACACATTCACACACACAATAACACACTTAAGGCCTATTTCATCACCTGATAAGTCCCCGTTAAATTAATAATAAATAATAATCAACCGATATACTGTCCCACTGCTGAGCACGGGTCTCCTCTCAGTATGAGAGGTATTAGGCTACAGTCCACGACGCTAGCCTAATGCGGGTTGGCAGACTTCACAAGCCGTCGAGAAAATCTCTCAGGCATGCAGGTTTCCTCACGATGTTTTTCCTTCACCGTTAAAGCGAGTGATAATTACGAACTCGAGACCTTTGACTTGGCAGTCCAGTGGTCATACCGCTAGGCTATCATTGCTTTAAATTTGCCCCGTTAAATTAGTTGGCAGGTAATTTCATACATTTGTCAAATTTTTATATATATAGCGGCTAGCGGCTATCCGTAGGTGTTGAAACAAGCTCATATGATGTGATTTTACTACTTACCGATAACCGCCATTAACACCAACAACTTCATAATCCAAAATTCCTAGCCACGTTTGTGTTCAGTATTAAAAAACGGCGCACACTTGTGATGCCTAAAGTCGAGATGCAGAAGCTTATATAACACAGTGCATCTCTCTTGTCAGGCAACCTCTGACCTGAACAATTGCGATTATAATTTTAATCCACAGTTTAGGCTACCTGTCCACCAAAACGAAAAAAAGTAGAGCATAAAGTCGATAATATAATTAGCCACACCTTTATATGACTGACTTTAGGGGCTCGTGGCTAAGCTATAACTACGCTGATCAACCGATCTGCAAAGATAAGCTACGCTTGCCGATTCTCGCTCAGTCTGTGGATGGGTGACCATTATTAACATATCGAGACCCCTACGTGCCTCGGAGAGCACGTAAAGCCGTCGGTCCCGGTTGTCATACGAACAATAATATGACAATCGATATGGTATTCAGAAGCCTAAAAAGCCTTTCCTTCGAATATCGGTATTGCCTAGAAATTGGGTTGCGGAGGTCTGATGGCAGTCGCTTCGTGTAAAATACTGATATTCAGCCGCATCTGGTTAGACTGGAAGCCGACCCCAACATGTTTGGGAAAAAGGCTGGGATGATGATGACCTTAATGTGACTTTTGCGCGTGAAAGCCAGTTCTCCCTCCCGATTGCCTTGCAGTCTTTTAAGCCTTTTGAGGATCAGTGCGTCAACCACTTTTTTACGCATCGAAAGCTGTAATCTCATAGCAGATTTTAGTTCCTTACGTAACCCCTAGAGGCGCTGCGAGAGTTTTCCATACAAATATTTTACGGCGTCGCTAGCGAGTCCAGTGAGAAGAACTCATAGTCGAGGCACAGTTATCTTTTACGACAGACAGACAGTGGTCGCCAGCCAGGCAAACCCCAAGAGGTCCTACCACCGAGCAATTCAGAATTCAGATGTTTTCTGGTCTCTTACGGGATTCCGGTCTTAGTGGCAGTGAGTAGGTTATTGTATTCTAACCCGTTCCCACAAGGGGGTAAAACAGCGGTCTACACTTTCGGTCAACAAAGGTCTACAGTTTTTAACCAACCTACACACCAAAGTTTCGAGGCGGACCCATCGCTACGCACGGAGAGGCTACGCACGTGCGCCAAGCTTCGTCTTGCAAGAAAATGTATGGAGCCATTTCCACTGCAACCCAAGAACACGCTACGCACGAATTCACGTCAGTGGCACACGCGTGGCTTGCTTGGATATGTCGCCCACGTAGCTCAACGCTATGCACGCTGTGTAAATTCGTGTATAGCGTGTGCTGCGCTGGAAACGAAGAGCCACGTTGTCAAGCAAATGAACCCACGCAACAAACGTGCGCCGCGTAGCCGTGGACAGCGTGCACTGCGGTGGGTTTCCGCCTTAAGTGAGCATTTCCATATACTTAGGTACAAAACTAAGAAAACTTCGCGTACTGTATGCAACAGGCATATTTAGTTTGCGCTCAACAATGTATACTTGACATACACTGCATTCGTTGTCTCTAAAACAAGGGTTATCGATTATGTGTAGTGTTTATTGTCTCAAGTCTTTGGGCGAACGAACGTCATGCAAGTCAGTGTATAGTCATGATAGTAGCAGCCCTATGATATACGAGGCAGACTCCTGACTATGGACATGAAGCTAGCCCAGGGGGTCTACCTACTCCGTAAGCATGAAGTCTATATCGATATAAAAATTGAACCTTGTTTTAACGGATTTATTTCTAGGCTACTTTTAAACAGGCTCGCTACTTCGTTGACGGAGATAGGAAGAAGACACCCGGGGCCCTCTGCTTATTGCACAATTCGTCTTGTTACTTACGAAGCATAAGCACGCTATGCAAAGGAATCTCCAAGGTGTAGTTACGTCATAGAGCAAACTAGCTGCCGAGTGTAACGTCTTGGGTTGGATTCCTATTCCAATGTTGTTGTAAAGCGACCTCAGCGCTGCCACTGACGATGCTGTGGAGTAGCGAAGTTTTGGACACACCAAATTTTATTTTAAAAAGTCGTACCATCGACACAAAGAAGAAGAAGACAATAGCCTCGCCCTCTATCACATAGGTCCAAACAATACTGGGAAACTGTCAGTACAGTTCACGCCAAACTTATTGTCCGGATTAAAGTTGGCACGAGCTAACTTTAACCCGGCCTTTAAAAATCGGAGAAAGAAAAATATTGGATTAGAATGATTCAAAACGACAGACTACGACTTGAGCTTTCGTTTATATTTATTAAAATCTAAAATCTTTCTTTCTCCGAATTGTACGGTGGAGTTAAAGTTAGCACGTGCCAACTTCAACCCGGACAATAAGTTTGGCGAAAACTGTACATAATTTTCGAGTAAAACGTCAAGAGTAACTCGACTGATAGCTTGAATTAAGTTAAACATAGGTACCTATCTCATTGAGTTGTGTTGATTGTTTTGTATTTTATTGCAATGTGCATTGAATGTTATCTATAATTGTTACTCCTGACGTACACATACGTAATTTTATAAAAAAATAATTGCATTATTATCTTATTGTACTTCGTTTAATTTGGATGTGTTGCTGTGCTAACCGTACGGTAATCAGAGGAATCTTGACAGGTATTCATAAGATATATTATTTTGTGGATGTACTTTTAATAGTACACCAACTACCCAACAGTCTACCCATCCCTTTGGGGAATACAGATGTGATGGTATGCATATTCATACATAATATACCAACATGCAATATGTATACCCCGAAGTACTATGAGATATTAAAATACTTTATCCAATGTTTATTTATTTATTTGGAGTTGCCATCATTTGCTTATTTATTTATTTAAAATAACTCTTAAGTATATAAAAATAAGTCTTACATACAAACCTTGTCCTGACAATAACGAACACGACAAAAAAAGAATTATGCAATTTGGCGCAGTTGTTCGGAAGTTATACGCGTACAAACATTTCGGCGATTCATTTTTATTTATATGGATTATTCAACAACATCAACTCTTCGCGGAACATAGACTATATTAATATATATTACGTATACTTAGGTATAGATTTTAAATAGAATTAGAGTGCACATACACTAGTATAGTGCAGTATACACCAGTGCAGTGTACACTGTACAGCAATACCTTACTGCTATACATCCACAATTCTTGCTATGTTTTTAACTCTTATAAGGGGCGAGAATATTAGCATTAACCGGGCACAGAGCCAAACTCGAATTAGTAGGAGATTTAAACAAAAAAGAATACAACATACATAGGTAATAATGATATATTTAATTGAGCATTAAAATTAACGACAGTAACTGTCAATAAAGTATAAAAAAACGATGTTCAAACATCTTAAAAAACTATGAGCAAAATAAAGAGATCTCAAAACGGGAAGTACTTGTGTAATCCTAAGACGAGATTCTTTGGAAAGCATGCATTTGTACATTTTAGGAATAACTTAATAGCTAAATGAGAATTACATCCGTAAACATTGTTTTATTACATAAACGGAGATCATCAAAAGCCCGCAATACAACTCCGCCCAAATTTGTATCGGAGATACATGACAGCTGTCAAGTTGATAGTTTTTACCATGAAATCACTATGAAACTGATAATTATCTGCCGTAATGGCGTACGTTTGACATTCCGAAACTGATACAGACAGTTTTTACTATAAAATCATAACGAAACAGATCATATTATACCTACCAAAATGGCGTGATTTTTCTCGAATTAAAAGATTTTTTCTCATCCCCCAGTCAACATTAACAAAAAGTACGACTAGAGTTTTAACCAGCGTAATACAGGGTATTTTTTTTCAATGAGTGTACCTTCGGTACATCATTTGGGCCGATTTCGATGACCTCAATTAAGGTAATAATTTCGGACTTATGCTTTCATTTTGTCTATACGACAACAATTTTTACCGTAAATTTTAACGATACTTAAGCGTATGTTACAGCTTGACAATTCAATTCAATTATTTATTACAAAGACACTGAAATAACTTAAAAAAGTTTGAATTCTTTCCGACTTTTCAAGCTGGTTTCGTTGCTTTTCTGAATATATCATAGTTATCTTTTATTAGGACCTACAATGTTTACAGACGATATTGTCTTTATAATAAATCCTATAAATTTACACCGCCTAAGACTAATTGAGCAAATATAGGTGCAAATGGAACAATGTCTTACTTATCTACAATATTTAATCTAATTAAATCTAGTCAAATATTGGTCTTTTAAGGAGATCTGTGTCACAATATACTTACATTATGTATCTAATTTTGTAATATACAGAAATGTATTTCTTTTTTGCAACAACTTAGTTCATTTTCTAAAAACTAAAATTAAAATTAAAATTTCTTGATTTATGGTTAATGCTTTGCATTTAACGGACAGTCAAATTACAGTAAACTAGCGATCTACCCTCGCTTCACTTCGGGTAGTATTATTATAATTGTATGTAGAAAGTAGTTTATAACACTCGAGGATGATGTACATTTCTAACAGCGACACCGATTCTGGATTTACTGGATTGATTCTGTATTCGTTATTTACAAAATCGGTCCAGTAGATCCAGAGTTTACCCCTTACAACCTTACAAACTCACAAACTTTACCTCTTTATAATATTAAAAGAGGTAAAATTTGTGACAAACTTTACCTTAAAAACTTTTTACTAAACTTTACTTTTAATATTGAAAGAGGTACAATTTGTGATAAACATTAACTCTTTACAATATTAAAACTCACAAACTTTACCTCTTTATAATATTGAGAGGTAAAGTTTGCGAGTTTGTAAGGTTCTAGGGGTGATGTCTGGATCTACTATAATATTGGTATAGATAATAAAAATGTTGACGTCTAATTAGTGTACGGACAATACAAGTAATTGAATTGCTTCAATTTTCAAGCCTCAATAATTTTACTGTTTATATAGAATGCATACTGAGAAGGCCTACTCTTAGTAAGTATAAGTATATAGGTGCTATGTGCTTTAAATTTCTTTTGACATTTTTTTTCATTTACTGTAAAAAATACACTAATTACACTAAAATACATTATTATTTATGCCCTTAAAATTGATGAGAAACGCATAGGTACTTTAGTTACTAGTTATTAAAAATAACGACAATAATATGATTTTACTATAATGTTTATAAAATTAAATTTATTGAATGTAAGATATTCATGACGTTTATCATGTAGTAATAATTATCGCTATAATAGGCACTAAAGTTTCAAAATTCTAAGTAATATTTTACATTTGGAATCAATGTTTTACTTACACAATTTTTACTAAAAAGTTTTAAAACTATTTTTACACTTAAAACAATTTTTTGTGTTTTTAACACAAGTCATGTTATGCACCTAATTACTTACTAAGAAAAATATTATTAAGCAGTATGTGCTTAGGAAGCGAATATTGAGCCAATTTAGTTCATTCAGTCTTTTTTTGAGCTATAATTATTTCTTAATTACTTCTACTAACTTAATGATAACAAAAAAACCTTTTCAAAGACGAATGACCTTAAAAAGCAAGTAAACAATACTGAAATCGTCGATTTCGACTTCATAGTATACATTTTGAGCAATATTTATTTAATACACAAAAAAAATATAGTCCTACCTACAATTAATTGACGAAAAATCAATTCAAATTTGGCTGAATAAGTTGTAATTAATACCATATCATTACGCCATAAGGCCGAGCCTATTGCAATTAAGGGGGCGTCCATAAATTACGTGAGGTGTTTTTTTAAATTTTCTATCCCTCCCTCCCCCCCTGGTGAGCTGTCGTCAGATTTTATTCAACCCCCTCCCCCATCCCCCAATCTCAAGTGATATTTTTCAAAATGTGGGTTTCTTACGTAAACCCGTTGGATTGTTATTGTAAAAAGAAAAAAAAATGCTTCGTGCTTTTATTTACGACTAGTTAAGACTAGTATATTGCTGAAAGTTTAATTATAAGTGTAATAAAAATAGTTTTTTTTTGTTTCAATCAGAAAAAAAAAATGCGTGATATTTGCCGAGACTCTCTCTCCAACGTAAGATTAGATGAGATTTGACTCGACCCCCTGCCCCCCTTAAACATCTCACGTATTTTATGAATAACCTAACCTAACCTAACCTAACCAGACACAAATCTAAACTCCTCGTGGCTATAGCGGTTTTATTAGAAAAAACGCAATAACCTTTTGCTCAACCTGGACCTGTTGACTGTAAGAGCCTAATCTGCGTGAATCCACAACAATCTGTCACACTAGCTGGTGTGTCCATTGTGCCCAAACACCTGCACGGAGGATGATCTATCTGTATCTACGTGGCCTCATCATCATCATCCTCCTGCCCTTATCCCAAGACACTTGGGGTCGGCGCAGTATATTTTTCTTCCATACATCTCTATTAGCCGTCATCTCGCCATTCAATTCCTTTCATACAGTCCATCCATCTTTTTTTCCACTTTTGAGCAGTATGGTGGTCTCATATTACGCGTTTTTTTTTAAAATTATTGATATGATAAGAAGACAAAGAATTAGTACTGATTGGTTGATTGTAGCTGCGCTCTAGCCCGCTTATCGAAGGATCGAAATTTTCTTTTATACAGGTCCTACAGCTTCTGCAACCTCGGCACAGTTAATTTATCTCTAATACACCTGAGTGTGGTTAGTTTAGCTGGTGAACTTGGCACCGTCTGCTCCTGATCAGGCTTCCTCATCGGTCTGGACGGTGGTATGCAAGTCCGGGGCACGTTGGTGATGTGAGGATGCGTCTTCACATGCTTCCGAAGGGAAGAGGGATCGGTGTATCTCTTGCCGCAACCAATCGCTCCACACGCGTATGGTCTCTGAAAGATCATTCTTAATTTAATCATCGAAATGATAAAATAAAGTTTTTTTAGGATCCAGTTCTGTGATAGCAACGTGATATTATTTGGATATTTTACTTAAAATTACGCAATTCCAGATTGTCTTCAAATCTGTGCGTACCTAACGTTATAATCAAAATTTTGACCATTTGGCCTTTTTAATATTTAGACTATCTTGTAATGATAAAAACTGATTTTTGGTATATCTAAATCTAAATTTTTAAATTAAACCTCGGAATTGTACTTTTAATTTATCTAAACATGCATGTTACTAAAGAACCTGAGATGGTATGTATACTCACAGCGTTAAAATGTGTCCTCTGATGTTTGGCTCTGTCTGAGGAGTTAGAGAAGGCTTTTCGGCAGTGCGGCGCAGGGCAAGCATAAGGTCGTTCTCCTGTATGAGATCTTACGTGTATCTTTAGGTTCTCAAGACGGGAGAATGCCTTACCGCATCCAGGGTGCTGGAAAATTATAATACTTTTAGAATACAATTATGATGAAGATGGATGATAATAAAGATAAATATCTTTTTGTATTTTTTAAGCATTTTCCATGCTAAGATTACAAGTTATTTTTAATGAAGGAAAAAATCGGGTGGCGGGCAGGATTCGAACCTGCGTCTTCTGGTTCGGTACACCAGACGCTTTAACCACTAAGCTATCGCGAGCCCCAATTAACCAGAATACGCAGGTTCGAATCCTGCCCGCCAGCTGATATTTTCCTTCATTAAAAATAAAGATAAATAAATTAATGAACTAAGTTATACATGGCTGAAATTTTAATAAACTTTAGTAAGCAAATTACTGTGGAAAAGATCTTCAACGCTTAAATGAAGTTGATAGAGTTTGATCAAAAGGAAAAAAAACGACTAAGAGTGACTGCTGCTTAAAGTCTCAGTACATCATAAAAATTCTACACCAACACTTGTTTAACAAGAAAGAGATGGAGCATCAAGCTCAATCCCCATCAATCTCAGATATTTTTCAAAAAATTTATTAAGCGTTTTTAACGAATTCAATACCAGCTTTCATCTACCCTATTATTGCTCAGAATGCAGATACAGAAGAAGAAGAAGATACTTACATTACACCTGTTAGGTTTATGTCCGGAATGGACGCGCATGTGTATCAAGAGCTTGTATCGTGCGTTGAAAGGGCGACGTCCTCGAGCACAGTCGCGCCACAGGCAGCTGAATTCATCCCCTGTGCAATAATATTGTACTGAATTGGTTTGCTGGATTATGGTTCAGATACACCATGACTGATGCTAGCGTATCGTCAGTTTACGGACTAGTTTACTCTAAGCCGCTGCGGCCTCAAAAGGCCATTTCAGACTTACCCTTCATTGTGGCCGAGCATAAATCTAAACTCTGATCAACTAATGGTCTATAAAAAACAATCTCGACTGAAATTTGACCTGTGTATCGAACCCAAGACCCTTGCAGTTGCGCTTGCGACCTCTAAATCACTAATGCTATTGATTTTTTTTTATAACTGTTATTATTAATATATACGTGAGATAAAATATAATGTTCATAACTACATAATTAGTGCTAGCCTTAGTAACACTGATAAAACTCTATTCAGCCAAACAAAAATCAAGATTGTTTGTTGGGTCTCAAATTAGTTTAATTTTTTATGATGATTTTACCTTTATAGGTGTTGACATGGGCTCTCTCGATATGTTCTACTAGCAAGGTTTGATTCGGATATCTTTCATAACATTGCTCCCATAGACACACTCTTTCACCTGAAAATTAAATTATAATTAGAATAAATATTATTACTTTTAGAAATAAAGAAACAGAACTTATAAATTCTAAAATAATACCTTGAGTCTTATCCTTATCAACTTTTCTGTGATTTTGAGGTTTAGTTTCAACAGCATTAACATTACTTTCTGTCTCAAAAGTCAAACCAAAGTCATCTAGATTGACAAACAGCTCATCTTCATCAAAATTCTCTGAGTTTTCATCGTAATAACTGGAACTGTGAACATCGCTCTCAATTGATTCAGACACTGAAATTTTTCTTTCATTTCTATCAAAAGTGAATTCATTACAACTAGTCGGCGTATCTGGTAGTACGTATTTCCTTTCTTCTAAGTTATAAAGAATGTTATTGGGATAGCTGTAGTGCTCTAAGCTGTTTACAGGAACAACGCCATGTTGGACAGGCGTTACATCATTGTACTCTGGGATTGGAGCGTCTTCAACGTTGTAATTACAATGTCGCTTAGAAAATACCGTATCAATTGGTGGTAGAAGGTTTTTGTCTGGTGTAGCAGAGTTCAAATATTCCTCGTTAAAATCTGGTGTTAGTCTACAAGATTCACCATCTTCTCTACAGAGCTCATCTATAAGTGATTCATCATCTATATAGTCGTTATTTGCTTGATAAGTTCTGTTTTCTTGTCCTTTATAAGCGTCCATTTTGCCGTTTTTATCTCCAAAGTCGATACCATCTAAATCTAAAAGTACTTCCTTGATGTTTTGTTCATTAATGTTACTATCAATAACTTCGTCTATTATTTCGAAATCGGCTTCGTTATTTGCTGGAGCATTCCAGTTATCTAATACTTCAAAGTCGAAACTCTCCTCTATTCCATACTTAAAACTATCTATTTTCTTATTTTTGTTGCTGTTTTCTAGTTCTAAGTTAAATTGTGACATGTAATAAGCATGTAGGTCTGTAACGTTGTCGGTCCTCTCATTGAACATGTCCTCTTCCTCGTAGCAAGGTATGATATCATATTGCGCCATCTTCGTAGGTTCATTTACCTACAAAAGTTCAGTAATCTCTATGTAGAGGTGTTGACATGTGGTGTTTACTCGTAAGTTTGCGCATATGGTTTTGCTATTATTATAAAAATAAACTTTCTCTGTGTATGATCACGCGTGGCCCGAGCATCTGCGAATTATAAATTTAATCGTCTCTTTAGAATTATTATTTGGTAGCCACACGTGTTGGTGTGCTGACTTATGGCCTATTATTATTATAGTTAGGAAGCTTATTGGACGATGCAAAAGGGTGTTATTTTTAAATATTGAATGGATGCCTTTTTGTGGTACTTATGTTGAATCACGCGGGAAATTATTTTTAATTTATGACAGTATCTTTTTTAAATCACATTTTAACACCAAATGTTTCATGTAGTCTAAACAGAAATCACAATTCTTTATAAAAACAAATGTACTAGTTATCATTCAGGCAAAGTTGGAACACATTTGAATTGTTTTATTTATAAGTTAGAAGAATTTGTTTTCCTTATTTTCCCTTGTTTTAAAGATAAGACATTTTGTCTAACATTTTAAATGGTTTCAAGACTAATCTTTTGCGCTTTTAAGATTACCTACACATGAGTAGATAAAATTTGGTAACGAAACGATTTAGCACTCAAAAAGTATCTAGTACAAATCTAAAATCCTTGATTGCTACTTATCTACTGGCGAACCTGGAATGGAACCAAGTATTGAACATCATTTATCGGTAATTTGTCATTACATTTAGTTTTCAGACTCGCTGACACTTTACATGTCACAGTTTACTTACAAACGTTAACATAATTAAGTAGCCTAACCGTTTTGACAGTTTTTGTAATTAGCGAGGATTATTATAATGATTTTAAAATATTAACAATTTTAATAACAAGAAATTTTAGTATTAAATATTTACAAAATAAAATTTTACAATAATGTTTTATGAATAGTACCTACTGCGCATTTTACGCATGACTGAAATTATATTTTTTGTCAATAAAAGACAGCACATTACAGATTCACTGCTCTATAGTTTATAATATGCTTAACGCATCTACATAAGAAGACGCAGGTTTGAGTCCTGCGGAAATTATTATTTCACAATAATTAATAAATGTACCTAAATAGGTCAATAATTTAATGGCCACTTTAATTTAACATTTGCAATGCAAAGGCTTGGAAAAACAAAAAAATAACAAAAAAGTGCGATTGCATAAAATGTATAAGTCTGATAACTATTGATGATTGTGATAAATTAATCTAATATATAAAACAAAGTCGGGTTTGTTACAACACTTATATATAACTCGAGAACTGCTGGACCGATTTTAACGGTTTTAGATTTGTTGGATTTGTCACCACCTCGAATAATAGAATTAAAAAAAAATGGTGTAACGGGGTTCAAACGCGAACGAATTGCGGGAATCAGCTAGTAGATAATAATTAAGAAATTCACATCTTGATTGAACACTATCAAAAAGATCGTACACCATGGAAGATTAAGCAAATATTTTTACTTAGGATATGAAAGGTAAATTACTTATCTAGGTACCTTTAAGAGAAAACTGTAAATAACAAAATTATCTTCAAATTCATGAAAATATTAACATTTTTTTTATATTTCTATACTTCCTAAATATATAGGACTTGCATCCCCGGGAATACTTAGGCTTATTTTTTATAAAAAAAAACATTTTTGGATGCGAGAGACACTGCGAGCTAAAGATTCCTAATAAGTAACATATAAATAGGTAAGTATATAGTTACTTATTTAATATCGCCATCGCATTAACTTTTTGTTTCTTTCACAGAAATGTAATCTTTTATGAAATGATAATTCAGTATAATTCTTCTAGGTACTACTTATAATATATTAATTATTATCTTCACAGTTATGATGTGATCTAAATATACTTTTAATTATTTAGTTTAAAGTAGCAATTAGGCAACCTACATACAAAAAAAAAAGTGTACCAGAATACTTACTCGGAAAACAGCGGAATTCAAAAACACAAAACTTCACAATTTTGGCGCGAACTGTCAAAGTGACACATAACCTAACTTTTTAAGTGCGCAAAGCACACGGGCGCACATCACCAGGACATTGACGGGAATAGTACGGGAGCTAACGGGATCGTGAAAAAACTCCTTACTGAAACCATAAGACGCCATGGAGATGGCACGAATGGAAAGGACATTCGTGTAAAAATATCTGGAACGTCAATACAGCTAGGTAGGCATTATTTAGTAGATAATTATAATATTTTTTTTAAAAGTCATAAATAAAATGTGATATAACAATAATTAAATAATATGTATAACAAGACGTGTGTACACAATTTTTTCATTCATTATTTAGTAGATAATTATAATATTTTTTTTAAAAGTCATAAATAAAATGTGATATAACAATAATTAAATAATATGTATAACAAGACGTGTGTACACAATTTTTTCATTCAAAAGTTCATTGTTTATGCCTGTTAAGTAAAAGTTAGTATCCTAGGATCTTGCTTATTTAGGAACTTGCTTATTGTCAGTTAGGAAATGCCGGTATCATCTAGTTTGAAAATATGTATAGGTAGATAGGTAGACTTACGTTGATTTGTAAGTGCCTTAAAAAGATATATTTGCAGAAATAAATATTATTTATAGCTTGCTTAAAAATTAGGTAAATTCTAACTAATAACAAAAGCAAATTCGGTTAAATTATAACTTAATTAAGTACTATAATTTAGTCATAGGCCGGTTCTGCAAGTCTTATACAAATTATTAGCTAAGCAGATACGACCCGCATATAAATATTTTTTTCAAATATACACATTCTAGTTCCTTTAGTTCTATGTTACAACATGTGCTTCAGAAAACAACACTCCATTTTCGTTAAGTCTTTTGAAACCAAATGACTAACGTTCTTATTTTGAACTACAAACAGTTCAAAATGGTTCAGGATTTCTGTTTCACTACTGATTAAAACAGAAAGTGAATGTGTTTTACTGTCGTTTGGCGCCAAGTATATTTTATTGATTCACTCGTCAATACATTTATTAGAATTTTTTTTAAAGAAGTATGAAGACCATAAAGAGCATGATAGTTTTGTTCCGCTGTTGATTTGACTTTTGAGTTGAAATCGCATAGCATGTAAAAACAAGTAGTAGGTAACATAGTAGTGTTTCTTAAAATACTTAAAAGGATATTGGACTAATATTTACTATTCAATATTTACTTTAGTATCGACCAAAAACATATAATTGTATCCTGCTGCTAAACTGAACTACAGAATACTCATAATACCCGTAAACACGCGTTGAGAACCTCTATGGAAGAGGCATTTTCATAGAGAGTTAGTAGTCTTTCAGAGAGTTAAGAGAGTATACCATCATGCCTGTACTCCCCGAAGCGTTAGGCAAAGGTGTACCTACACCTAGATTTCGCCGGTATGTGTATACCCATGTAATAGGAGGCGAGCCTATTGCCATCAACCGGGTGAATATACTGGGTATTTCACACAAAAACCCAACAACATTTTGCTCGACCCGGGATTCGAACCTACGGCCTCTGGCGCAGCAATTGCGCTTGGGACCAATATTTTTATTCCTGCTCATGTGCCAATATTCCAACGAGGCTATTCATAGAGGTGTTCATATCTTTTATTCTCGCAGCTTAATCCTATTTTGCGTGATAAGATGAAAAAAAAACACGATTTCTATTTCAACACATTTAAATACAAGGTGGAAGGGACATCGACGCACAAACGTCGTGACAAGAATTCACTCAAGGTCAAAAATAAAATGACCTAGATCATTCATGTAGAAAATGATCGGTTATTACAGATATTGTCATTTTTGAGCACGCAGTGTATTGCTAAAAACGCGATCATAACGCTCCGTGGTGAATGTTATCGCGCGCGATCCGAAATAAATGAAATAATGATTTTTTAATTGTTTATCTAATTTGGGTAGATAGAAACAATGTTTTTTTACACGTTCAAGTAAAAAAAACTGCAGAAAAATTGAAACATTGATGAAAAATGTTACGGAAAATTACATAATTCTGAACCCCCCTGGTTAAGAATCATGTACTGAACTCATGGTCTTCGTATGTGTGTCGATGTCCCTTCCACCTTGTATAGGTATTATGACATATATGAAGTAGATATATACCTATATGTACAAAAAATAAGATAAGAGATAATTTTGTTATGTCGTGTTATCCAAAATTAGGTACAACACATGTTAAAAGATTACAAACTTTTTGAAAAAATAATCTAATTAGTGTAAGGTCAAAATGATAACATCTTGGATAGTTGATATATGACTCTCATGTGATATCTCACGTTTTATATTAACGCATTAACTTTATTACTGCATTGAAATAAAATTACTTTTTACGGATTTTATCGCGTTATATTGATATTATTTTAATCCCGACGTTTCGGACCCTTTACAGCGTCCATGGTCACGGGTGACTAAGGTGGTAGGCGTCCTACCCAGGATGATTCGTGAGGCCATTGAAATAAAAAAACATTCAAATTTCAATAGAGAAGATGGCTGGGTCTTACCACCTGCTTGGAACCCTATTATAGATTCAATTAAATCTAAATCCAAGCCTAAAACTGCAAGACTGAAGGATATGGTGAGGTCGTTCTGGGTGAATCGGATCGCCAATAATTAACATAAATGTAGGGAAGCTGTTAGTAATTAAAACGTCAAGACGCCTACCACCTTAGTCACCCGTGACCATGGACGCTGTAAAGGGTCGCCGTTATGTTTTAGGTCCCATGTAATAGAGGGCGAGCCTATTGCCATCAACCGGGCACAAATCCAGACTCCGAGCTGCTACTGGGAATTTCAGAGAAAACCAGTTGACACTTTGCTCGACCCGGGATCGAACCCAGGACCTCTAGCGTAGGTAGCAGTCGTGCTTGGGACTACCAGACCAACGAGGCAGTCAACTCTACCACTGTGCACTAATTACGATTGTAAAACGTGACTCATTAAATAAATATATCTTTTAAAAATTGGCCATAAACCCCAAATAGCCGTCTCTTATTAATTTTAATCTCCAAACTCGTAAAATGCTCAGCCAAAAAACATGAAACTTCTGTAAAATTAACACAAATGGGCCGCGACGTTGTAAAAACACCGTCTTAACGACGGCTCTCGTCAATTTTTTTTTCTTATTTTGGAACAAGTGCATTTTTACAAGTTTTTTTAGGCTATTTTGTTAATATTTACGTGAAAAGATAGTTTTGAAGTTGTTATGTAATTGGATTTTCCTTTTTCGGGGTGATCGTCAACGTCATACCATCACGCCTGTGTTCCCTGAAGGGTTTGAGCAGAGGTGTATTAATGTAACACCCACAGTTCACTCGTATGTGAATTATTATGAGGCTATTTTAGTTCTTCAAGTGACGCTAGTGTCATCACTAATTAAACTCCTGAAGAGAAAGAAAGAGAGGTAGGACAAAGCCATTTATGGCTCAAATCTGGAGCAGCCCATCTGGGGAATTACCTCCACCTTACAGTAACCGGAGCCAAATAACACACTTTATTGTGTGTTGTGTTCCTGCAGTGAGTAAGGTCGCCAGAGCTCCTTCTAAGGATGCGCTGCGCTGGCAGTAAGAGGAATATTCCCTTATACTGTCAGCGCAGGGAGTCCTCCATAAACCTTTAAGAGGTTTTTCAGGTCGGCAACGCGCGAGTGATACCTCCCCTGATGTTGCCAGCGTCCATAGGCAACGGTGATCGCTGACCATCAGGCGGGCTGTATGCTAGTTTGCCACCTTAGTGGTATAATTTTTTTTTTATGGAAATGACATTAGTCCGATTTGTCGAAAGCTTGTGTCATTCTCAGACATTTTCTTTCTATGCGTTTGTCGATTCGAATGTCAAATTCCAACTTGTCTGCAGGCCCAACCCCATTTATATGGAACCGAAAAATAGGTGTTGGATCCTGAGCTCAGTGGAGATAGAAGAAGAAGACGTAGTGAACTGTATAACAATTTTAATGAGGCAATTTTCGGTTACAAAATAATATATTAGAGGGTCGCGGTGTGCTTGCGCCGTTGGATCGCTGAACGGAGTGAAGTGCGCCGCTGTAATGGCGCGCGACGACCGTTGTTACACCAGCGCCTCCTATGTTTTCGTTCACACGTGGACATAGGTGAATACCACCTTCGTGTGAACCAGATTCCCCTATAAAGCCCCTACTTACCAACTGCAAAGCGGGTTGCTTTGCAGTTGGTAAGTAGGGGCTTTATTGTGGTGGCTACTGCGCCATGGCGTTGCAGGTGTCATTAGGTGGCAATGACTAGGTACTTACTATGGTGGATGGTCTTCTCGTTTGCAACATAAAAACATATACATATACATACTTAGCTTAACGCCTGTTTCCCATAGGGGTGTAGCGACATCTATTTAGCTACATAAGAACTTGTACGAAACGTCAAATGTTGAATCGCGCAAGTAAAGTTTACCGTGCAACTTGCATATATACAACCGCCCGACATCAACCGTCGGGCAGTGGTCCGCCAGGCATAACACCCGCCTGGTCGGAGGATCCTCCCTTTGGATGGAGGGACATCACACCTCGTCCCTCCATAGTTGTAAGCAGAGACTATATCCTCCACTTGCTACGATCCTGGCACACAACTTTTGCTTCATTTATGTTCCTCAACCTCCGCATGCTCGTCGGCTTAGGGTGCTTTTAACCTTGCTATTGTTGAGAACGTCCGCAATTTGGTTGTGGTACGTTCGCCGAGATCGACCCCTTCCAACTCTTCCATTTATACTTGCCATGTATATATATGTTGCGTCAACTCTAACAAATATTGTCGGGTAATTTCAGTTCCTCAAGTGATACTAGTGTCATCACTAAACTCCTATAGTCCACGCGGAACTAGTTGGCCGCGCCTTAGGTAGGGACGGGTGTGAGGCGGCGGGTTACTGTGAACAAAAGCAAGCGCCCCACCCCTCCGTCCTACCGCGCGCAGGTGACCCTGCCCCTCCGTCCCGCCGCTCACATGACCTAAGGCGCGACCAACTAGTTCCGCGCAGACTATAGCTAGGTTATTGCTGACATGTTACTTGTTAACACCAGCTAGTCCAAACTCCACTATGTCATCACCGCCAGAGTTACTCACCCCAAACCGAAAAAAATTTATAAAAAAGAACACAACTCTTCATTTCATTTGAAAAAAGCAACGGTTTTATCATCAATTCGAACACTACCGTTTAAAAAAAGAAGTGTTGGTGTAAGTGCGCGCACGCAGCGATGCGTCGTTTTATTGTCGCTGCAGTTGCTGCGCACGTGTGGCGAGATGTACCATTTGTTACAATAATCACTAGTTTTTTGTTTAAATTTATTTGTTGGAGAAAGACTTTTACTTTTATTGCTGTTGCATTTATTTGTACGGTAATAAAGGTCAATTTTTTTTCTGCCTTTACTAGAAAGGTCAATTTTATTGAGTGCCTTGGGTTTTTCCAATTTTGGCTAGAATAAATAATTATATCATACGTCGACAATTATATAATCTAGCCTTAAATGAATAATTATTGATCGAAAAATCTAGCAAAAGTAAAAAACACCAATAAAATATTATTAAATATACTAAATACTAATTAAATCACTAAGAATGCCTTATTAGTCTAGTGGTCCTAAAAGCGACTGCTGCCCATCAGGTCCTGGGTTCTTTTCCCACTTTACTGGTGACTACCTACCTACCTACTGTGTAGGTACTGTAGAGACTCAAGGAGGTTTCTACAGAGGCCGCTTCGTAAAAGCCCTGGTTGGCATTAAGAGCTGTCATCATCGTTAAAAAATATATTTTGAATTTAAATCGTAGTTGAATTGTTTAGAAGACTTGAAGAAAATTTTGAATGTCATTCTAGTACTAGCCTTCAGATTGAATATACCGCAGGATCAGCTGTGTTCCAAAAAATCGTGTAGGAAACACACGATTTTGTTTTAGCTTTCAGGTAACGCTCCTGTGGAGGACTGGTAAGCCTCCACAGTACCTACCTACATTATCTGCAGCCAGGTCATGTTCCAGAATTAGCTAAATAGATTAGTTTTATATTATGTATATTGTGCATGTTTGTTTTGCGAGAGGCGAGCACACAAACTATTTTATTTTCCTATCAATTGTCGAGCTACTTAAGCCATGACCCTTAAAGCCCTGCCTCCAATAGAAGCCGCCCTTGATTGGTTGATTATCGTAGTCATTTCATTTAGTGGTGTGCCAGGATCGTAGCAAGTGGAAATCTATAGTCTCTGCCTACCCCTGTGGGAAACAGGCGTGAAGCTATGTATATATGTATGTATTTCTTTAGCCCCGCCAAGTATCCTTGCAGAAAATAAATACATAGATTTGGAATACACTTTAACTCCACAAAATCTCACAGTTTTTACAAAATTTATGGCGTTAAAGTCCGTGACCCATTTAATAATGACTTGGCTAATTACAATGAAGTAATAAGCAAAGAATAAAAGCAAATGTATGATTAATTATTTATGTTTAACGTATCGTCACGTTAGCTTTATCTAGGACAAGAGATATATGAGAAATGCTTACACTTGTTGCGGGACTGCGGCTCTCAAAGTTTTGTGGGGCGGCCATTGTTGTATTTATCTAGTTCAATTGGACTTATTTTTGAAATAATAAAGTAATTAAATTAAATATTCAGCTTATACATATTGTTGTCAATAAATTTATACAGGTCACCCCCTTATTTTCACGATTTTTTTTCTCTTCGAGAGCCTTCAACTACCTACAGGCAATTTCTATGGAGTAAGCCAAATAACAGATGAAATAAACTTATTTTATTTTTATATTGTATCCTGAAGAACCTAAAATAAGCCTAACTTGTGCCATATTTGTTATAAAATATTTAAATTACAAAAAAATATAGGTAATATGTATTAGTTTATCTCTGTCTGTATGTGTAATTTCTTGTAGTTTTTGATTTTACTTTCGTTGGATCGACGGACGAAAGATGCCAGTGCTTAAGACCCGTTATTGTGACGCATGCTGGAATAACTAATTTGACCTGAAACCTACAACAGTATCAGTCATTAACAAATCCTGTCTTCAATGTAAATTAAGTTAATGAAATCAAAATTAGTTATAATTATTTTTAGAGAAAGTGTAAGTAAAATTGTTGAGAACCATTGATCGTCGCGGTGGTACACCAAATTAACACACTCGTGCGCATCGGGTGTGCTCAACTGCGGCCCGCAAGATATGAATATTAATATCTAGTAGGTATAATAATAATGCCGCCACGGTCGTGGTGAATGTTCCTGATCCCATGGCTAAGCCGCAAGGCGCAAATGATGGGAAGGGCGGATTTTAGTCGATATGAGTCTGACATACCCTGCCGCCTCCCCAGGTGATGGGATCAATGAGAATTTTCCACAACAAAAAAGGTATAATTATAATAGGTATATTACAAACCATCGACCCATCAAATGTCTCGGTGCAATTCTGTAATTAGTATATGCTTATTTATACACATAGACTAAAGGTCGGGGTTTATTTCTAAGGTCAGCTAAACTTAAACTAAGATGACTTAAGCTTATGTTGTTCAAGTTACCACTTAAAGAATATTTTCATGCTAGATTTCACTCAGTTGTTTTATTTTACAAGAACACCTATGATAATCGTTAGTGGTAGTCAGAAGCCCAAAAAGCCTGACAACCAGTCTATCCTTCGAATATCGGTATTGCCCAGAAATTGTGTTGCGGTGGTCTGATGGCAGTCGCTCCGTGTAAAATACTGATATTCAGCTGCATCTGGTTAGACTGGAAGCCCAACATGGTTGGGAAAAGGCTAGGAAGATGAGGATGAAGGGTGGCAAATAAGCATGTGGCCCGCTTGATAGTAGGGGGCTACCACATTGTTTACAGAATCTTTGCTACTGCTTGCGCTGTATCTATCTATGTAATTTCCGTAATTTCCTTATTTTATATATTTCCTAGCGGCCCGCGGTTGGTCTTTCAGGCGATAGGTACAAAAGTAAGCACGCGCACATGTGGACTTACAGAAATAAACACAATACTTTACTCTTAGTAGTAATTGTGCCACACGCCCGTTTCGGCTCGCGGACAAAAAGACAACACAATTTTTTTATATAAATAAACTCTCTTTGAAAAGCCCGTAGATAGCTAGAGCATACTGTTTATGAAACATTTGTTAGATAAATTATAATTGACGGTGAAAGGGGTATGGTTAATAACATAATACTTTTTATCGATAATGGTTTTTGTCAAAAGGATTTGTTAACATCTCTATTGTGGCTTCGTGGTCTGGTCCTTGGAGCCATCGGTAAACCGTTTAATTTGTCATCTAAGAGTCCATCCTATTCCTGTTATTAATTACAATAGCGTGAAACTCTAGCTGCCGTCCGGTTGAGGCTATTCGATTGAGAATTTAGCCAATCATTTTTATCCTGATATGGCCTACATTGGTGAACTGTACGTCTGTAATTCCCAAGAAAACATAAAATTATGCAGTATTTGCCTCCCACTCCCATGAAATATGGGAGGAACCTTTGCTTTGCCTTTCTAGGCCTAGAAACCAACATGATAAGTCAAAGTCATCCTAGGTTGACAGCAGTGATAGCCTAGGGGAATGACCACTGAACTGCCAAGTCACAGGTCTTGAATTCGAATCCAAGGCACGCACCGCTGATTTTTCGAAATCATGTGCATAATTATCACTCGCTTTAACGGTGAACGAAAACATCGTGAGGAAACCTACATGCTTGAGAGATTTTCTCAACGGCATGGGAAGTCTGCTAACCCGCATCACACCTGTGACACTCCATACAAACTTACCGATACCATTGCACACTACAATACCAAATGTCAAACTTGTCAAAATTACGTTTGTACACGTGCAAATGCAAATGTGTGCGTGAGAGTGCGTAGGGATTGTTGGCAGTACGTTCGGCAAGAACACCGGCAGAATGCGGGGGACCAGAGGTATCTCACGTTAGGGAGGGGCGGAGAGTGGCCATTCTGTATTATTTATTCTGTGCCCGCATTAGGCCAACGGTGGAGACTATGGCCTAATCCCTCCCATACTGAGAGGAGACCTGTTCCTAGCAGTGGAACAATTAATGAGTTGATAATGATCCTGGGTTGATTCATCATCACCACCACATTCGCCTGTTCCATCACCGGTCTCCTCTCAAAATGATAATGGCCTCCCAATATTAAACCGTTCTACAATAGGCTATGCGACTAATTATTTTTTATGGCCTCGTGAAAAAGTTGACCATAAATAGAGCCGATTATCAAAAACAATGGTTCATGGTTCAAAAATAACGAAGTTAAAAGCATTTTAATTTTATGATAGAAAGAGAGAGCATTATACTTACAACTGACGCCAAAAGTACCGTGCGCCATACAAATTCTATAATAACACTCATTTTGCGGGAAAGGGACAGAGCATCCCCTCTCAATCCCCACCAAAATCTTTTAACGCATTTATCTCAGAAATTTCTTGGTCGATTGAATATTTATTTTCATTATACGAAGTATGCTACTGATATTTTTCACAAAGCGTGTGATTATTAACAAATTCAACACCAGTCTTCTCCCCCTATTCACATCTCGGAAATTTTCATTTCCTCATGGTGTTTTCCTTCCCCTTTTAAGCTAGTGATATTTTTGATAATATGATATTTTTATATATTGATTGTCAGCAACGAAAGTCGTTGAACACGGCGAAAGTTTAAAAACATCACAGTACCAAAACTGTTCATTAGATTTTGACTAAGGTAAAACATATAATTGTCCTCTATTATGAGAATTTGTACTGCCTTCAAGGGTCAGTGAATTCTGAATATTAAAGATGTTAAAGCGTTTTGAAGATATCATAGTGTTCAGCTACTTTCTTTCCTGACTGTACTTACCTACTTATACGCACATCATTTCAAAACGTCAGGGATACCTTGCGTTCGAACGCGACACCTATGACTTGTCAGAGCACGGCCATATCACTGGGTTATCACTGCTCTTGTTAGTTATTGGATAAATATCAACATAAATTAATACTTAATTACGTCATTCATTAGCCTAGTGGTTACAAACACGTCCGCTAAACGTGAGGTGAAAGGTTGGATTTCTAGATCTAACAGTATTTTTGAGTTTTTATATGAAATTCTTAGTACTCAGTTTGGATTTGAGGTCGGTTAATATTGCTTTAAGCTTGTCCTTTATTATACATACATGCGTACTGTTGGTGTATACACGTATTAGTACCTCTATGCCTAACCCATTGGAAACAAGAGCGTGATGTTACCCTATGTCAGATAATGCAAAGACAGTGTAAGCTTCACGACTATTTAATCTAAATAACATAATTATATTCTTGTATATGATACTAGCTTCCCGCCAGCGGCTTCGCCCGCGTGGTCTTATAATTTTTTTCCCCCGTTTTTGCAACATTTTTCATTACTACTCCGCTCCTATTAGTCGCTCGATAAATGGGCTATCTAACATGGAAAGAATTTTTCAAATCGGTCCAGTACTTTTTGAGTTTATTCGTTACATACAAAAATACAAATCTTTCCTCTTTATAATATTAGTGTAGATGTAGATGTAGATAACTTCCGACAAAAATATCGAACAGAACACAGACATGATTCTTAGAATGCTATCAACGTTTTGCATGTTTAAATTAAGATTCACGCTGAAAACATTTCCACTATAGGAAATCTATAAACAAAACTGACGCAGCCTAAAAAAAACAATGTTTCTCACGTGTTTCGGGTGACAACACCAAATCATAGCCACATGCACGATCATTACTCATCCCTTTAAAAAAAACTCGAAATAATACTAAAAACCTCCAAAAATACTAAATTAACAACTAACTTTCCATTTGGAATTGAAATGTCATTTTTTGTGTAAAGAAAAAGTCATGCTACTCTTTTAACCCATTCGTAGACATGTGCACAAAAAAGATATATTTTTTTTTCACAAAGTTCAGTAACCAGATAGGGATTAAAAACTACAGTTATTTTAGATTTTTTGTCGGTTCACTAGTTTTTAGGCGCGTACAACTCCGGTTATAATTAAGAGCCACATGTCATTATAGTGATGGGCTCTCGTGTCGATACGATAGAAAAACGTCGATGTTACGCTTTTTATCATGCAGATTAAGGAGTTACAGTGTATGGGTTTCTGATACTGATTAAATGATCATATAGTTTAAGTTTTTTAGTGATTAGGTACTTAAATGAACATAAATAAACAAATTGGAAACATTTTTATTTATTTGTTTAGTTGTTTCATGAATCCTGTTACTAAGTATATTAGCGCAACCTCTAGTTTGTCCATCCTAAGGTTGCTTGGAAGAAATTGCAGTTAGCGATACGGCCGGCCGATAAGCCGATGTACGAATATTGTATTGCATTATGTCAAGTCTTGTGTACTTATCATTTGGTGTACAATAAAGTTATAGGTATATTGCATACATTTGTGGAGGAACGAGGTGTGTTGTCCGTCGCACCAAAGAAAGGATCCACCGACCAGGTGGGTGTTATGTCTGGCGGGCCACTGCCCGCCTGATCGCTGAGGACCAGACACTAGCGATGTCACCAGCGTGGAGAAACTGGTGACACCGACGTGATCCCAGTGTCCCTACAATTTTTACCTGTCTTTAATTTATTGAGGAATTGCAATTTTAATTGAGATAATTAATCCTTTGGCCAATGCTCTAGTAAAAGCTAGTAAAATTTACTTTAACTAGGTGTTCAGTAAATATCTTTTCAAGATTTACATAGGTACTTATACAATAACGAAACAACAACCAATTCATAAGTTTTTCGAAATACCTGCTGACAATAAATATTGTTAGGTACAAGAACTATTTTGATGTAGTATTGTTATCGATACTTTCACCTCGAGCTACATCCCTAGTACACTTGTTTCATATCATAAATCAAGTGAGGTCGAGCTTGCGACGTATCGATTATATTACACACCACATTTCAGTAATAGTTTTATTCTGTTTATCCCTTCAACCTGTGCATCAGCCCTTTGATGTAAAAAAAAAACATTTTACGTTCTGGAGAAAGTTGTAAAGTAATGTGTATATCCTCTATACTAGAATATTAGGACCTCATTCAACTTTTGTAATTAGGTCTTTAACATAATTAATAAGGTATACTTAACGGCAGATGTAGAAAAAATCGGCGGGCGGGCAGGATTCGAACCTGCGCCTTCTGGTTCGGTACACCAGACGCTCTGACCACTAAGCCACCGCTCGCCCTGCTCGCCAGTCGAAATCACAATAGATGGCGCTACGTCACCTTAAGACGTAAATTAGAATGTGGAGGAAGATTTCGACTGGCGAGCAGGGCGAGCGGTGGCTTAGTGGTCAGAGCGTCTGGTGTACCGAACCAGAAGGCGCAGGTTCGAATCCTGCCCGCCCGCCGATTTTTTCCTTCATTAAAAATAACTTGTAATCTTAGCATGGAAAATGCTTAAAAAAAATACAAAAAGATGGCAGATGTAGATTTAAAAAAAACAACCGTTTAACAATTTGCTGAAGTGGCTAGTACCAAAAAGTCTATGAAGTATTTAATTGTAATGAAAACTGAAATATTTTTTAAGCCCGTCAAGCACTCAATTATAAATACTACGGGAATAAAACATACCATCACGTCCATATTCCCCTAAGAGTTAGGCAGAGAGGTTCTAATGTTCACCCCTATTCACCCACAATATTAATATATGCCGGGCGCATTGGCGCTTGAGTTGGCCTAACGCCATACTCCGAGTTGTTACTAAAAATGTAATAGAAAAACTTTTGCTCGACCTAGGAATCGAACCGATGACATCTAGCATAGCAGTCGTGCTTAGGAACACTAAGCTAACAGGTTGGTTACAGATATTGATCCTAATTTAATTTCATGAATCCTGAAGCATAAGAAAATGATAAAATAAAGATCATATTTCTAATTCAGCTATCAAACATCAATTTATTCGTAATGTTCAAACTGCAGCGGACACGTCACTCAGCGGATACAAACATTGTTTTATTTTCTTAAAATATTAATTATAGCGGTCCTCCGATACGCGCATGCGCAACAAATGTGATCGTTACTGACTCACTACAGACACTACTAGGTATTGAAGTTATGACATAACTATTGCAGCTCTCTGTGTCTTTCTGAGAAGTTATAATGTGCAATATAGCACAATAATGTAAGCAAAATATATATAACTAGCTTCCCGCCAGCGGCTTCGCCCGCGTGGTCTTATAATTTTTTCCCCGTTTTTGCAACATTTTTCATTACTACTCCGCTCCTATTAGTCGTAGCGTGATGATATATAGCCAATAGCCTTCCCCGATAAATGGGCTATCTAACATGGAAAGAATTTTTCAAATCGGTCCAGTACTTTTTGAGTTTATTCGTTACATACAAAAATACAAATCTTTCCTCTTTATAATATTAGTATAGAAGTATAGATATAGACTAGCTTCTTCCCGCAACTTCGCTCGCGCCAAGTTGGAACCCCGTTTTAATTGTTATTCTGTTATTCGGGGCGGAGACAAATCCAATAAATCAAAAACCACGAAAATCGGTCCATCAGTTCTCGATTTATAAGTGTTGTAACAGACCCGACTTTGTTTTATACACTAGAAGAAGATATAAATTTGTGTGCAATAATATTTTCTGATAAATTCGAAATTTCGATAGCCTAGCGCGACTGCTACGGCCCTCGGTTCGATTTCCAGGTCGAGCACAGTGTTATTGGATTTTCTAGGAAATAAGTAATAATCTAGAAGTATTACTTGAGACCTAAACTGCTGTGGATTGTAGGGCTATGCTGTGGGTGTATATTAGAACACCACTGACCACCACTATCCTTTCGGGAATGAGAGCATCATGAGAGCGAGCACATCAAGCGATTTAGTTCCGTATCCCGTACTAAAAGTCGCACCAATCGGAAAAACTTGAACTCCATAATATGTAAGATGGTTTATTTACATATTGTTACAATATTTATGACAAACAACCATATGGGGTTTGATGCGGAAAATTCTCATGAATGCCTGCCACCTAGGGGATGTCGGACTCACGCCAACTAAAACCGTATTTGCCTTCACTCAAGGTCAAAAATGAAATGAACTTGGTCATTCATGTAGAAAATGATCGGTTATTACAGATATTGACATTTTTGAGCGCGCAGTGTATTGCTAAAAACGCGATTATAACGCTCCGCGGTAAAAGCTATCACGCGCGCGATCCGAAATAAATGAAATAAAGATTTTTTAATTATAAATCTCATTTGGATAGATAGAAATAAGTAATGTTTTTTACACGTTTAAGTAAAAAAAAACTGCAGAAAAAATTGATGAAAAAAGTTTGGAAAAATTTCAATGTCCCCTGCATTGAAATTTTCCCAAACTTTTTCTAGGTCTAGAATCATGTACTGAACTCATGGTATTCGGATGTGCGTCGATGTCCCCTCCACCTTGTATAATGTCATGACCATGGGATCAGTTACATGCACCACGACCATGACGGGACTCATACGAGCCTGACTGACGGTAAGCGGCAACTGCAACACCAGGAACACCAGTACCCAGCATTATCACTATTCTTTAGAACTTAATTTCCCAGTAATTTCACTTAGATACCCTTCAAATTGGGACACAATATTGCCAGCACATTTTGGCTTAGTGGTATATTATTTATGCCAACGCTGATCAACCGATCTACAAGGTTAAGCTACACTTGCCGCGGTCAGTCTGTGGATGGGTGACCATTCTTAACATATCGAGACCCCTCCGTGCCTCGGAGAGCACGTAAAGCCGTCGGTCCCGGTTGTCATACGAACACCTATGACAATCGTTAGTGGTAGTCAGAAACCAAAAAAGCATGACAACCACCAGTCTCCATCGAATTCGGTATTGCCTAGAAATTCGGTTGCGGAGGTCTGATGGCAGTCATGATGGCTTCATGTAAAATACTGATATTCAGCCGTATCTGGTTAGACTGGAAGCCGACCCCAACATGGTTGGGAAAAGGCTAGGAAGAAGAATAAGAAGAGGTATATTATTTGGCAAAACGGACAAACGTTGTTTGTTGAAGGACAGCGGGGTAGAGGAAGGCCAAAGAAAAGATGGATGTATTGTGTTAAGATCGATATGATGGAAAAGAGAGTGGATAATACTACTATAATAATAATATACTATAATAATAATATACATAACTAAATATAAGAAGTTATAAGATGTAGTGAGTTGGTAGTTACATTATAGAAACACATATTGTCAATATAATAATAATACATACCTATATTATGTTAAAGAATACAAAGTATAAGGTGGTTCATTGTTTTGTAAAAGAGCGCCTCTCGTCATCAAACGTAAAAGTTTGGCGAGTTTAGAATTAAGTAACACCTTAGTTGTACAATTTCAGAAAATAAAGAAAAAAAAAATATAAGGTAGTGACGGCTAGCAAGGACGAATGGAAGAAAAGGATAGGCTGCGCCGACCACAAATAAATTGGGACAGCGGCAGGAAGATGATGATGACGGAAAAACCAGACCAACTAGGCGTTCTATTAGGTAGGTACCCTAAAAAAGTCTCTAAGATGGCTCGAAAACAAATTTTAATTGACACCCATTGATTACCCATTGACAGGCTTGCCCGAATACATTAGTTGTCATGATAGTTGGGATTGGATTGGTCCATTGCCAGTTTGAGATGGACCGACAATATAGTAAAGGTCGCTGATATGATGATGATAATTATAATGATTGCCAGTTTGGCAATGTGTATCCAGAGAACGATAAATATAAAATACACAATAAGCAAAATGTGTATCCAACGATCAAGGTTAGCCAACAGGGCCGTCTTAAACCATTAAGGGCCCCTTCAAGAGGGGATCCTAGGTTTGCGCTCCTTGTAAAATAAAGAACTGGCTATTTTTAACCGAATAAAACACAAAAATAATTGTAATGATTTCGTTTAATACAACACTAAGTAAGTATAATTTACAATGATCAATAAAAGTATTCGTGTTGGCTCGAGCACACCGCAGTCACTCACGTAACATAAGCACTCTGTCTGTCGACCATTCACGTACAACGGAACGCAAATAAGAGGCGATTCACACTACACCGCCCGAACCCGTGACGATCGCACACGATCCGATACGAACATTAACGAACACATCGACGCAAACTTAAAATAACTACATAGCAAAAATAATAAACAAATTTCGTATACGGTGTAGTGGGAAACTTAACAAAAATGTTTTTTTAAAACCGCCCACCGATCGCCAAACAATAAAAAATAATGTCATAATATTAAACATATTTTTCTCAATTCCAAAAGTTGTAGTTTGTGTATTCGTGCGTAGCAATGGATTTAAAACGATATATACGTAATTATTGTACTTAACTGTTAGGGTCGGTTCACACGTGTTCGTTTATAAAAGGTAAGCACAAAAAAATATCGCGGGTTGTTAAATTTTGTCAGCAAAAAAAAATATTATAATCGACATCCTCATAATCAGAAACATTACAGTAGTTATAAATTCATACACAGGTATATTTAGTAGACGTACGAATAAACTGTATATCTACTATCTACGGGTTTGTGACGAATGCGTGGAATTTAATACATATAATGTCAGGCTACGATAAAGCTAGAAAGAAGGTTATCGAAATCGGCCCGAATGATGTACTGAAGGTACACTTATTGGAAAAAATACCCTGTATAACGCTGGTTAAAACTGTGGTCGTACTTTTTTTTAATATTGACTGGGGGATGAGGAAAAACTTTTAATTTGAGAAAAATCACGCCATTTTGGAAAAATATTATCTGTTTCGTAATGATTTCATTGTAAAAACTGTCAGTGTCAGTTTCGGAATGTCAAACGCACGCCATAACGGCAGATTATTATCAGTATCATAGTGATTTCATGGTAAAAACTATCAAGATGACAGCTGTCATGTACCTCCGGTACAAATTTGGGCTGAGTTGTATGAGTTTTCGATGACCTCCTTTTGGAATAAACTTCAGGCGGCGGGAATCATGCTATTTAGGCGGAGGTATGGTTACGTCTTTTATTTCTATTCGTTTTTTTTATTGAAAAGCGTTTTATCGTAGCCCAATCGTGACATAACTAGTTTTTGCAAATGTTATTATATTTTTCGCAAAAAATATGTAAAAATGACACCTACATCGCTATTAATGTATACATTTTTAATTCCAAAGTTATTGCGTAATCGAATATACATTTAACATACTCATTTTACAGTTCTACGTTATATAAGTAGGTATACATACAATGTGTGATATGGTTATTTTCACCCTTTCCGATATAAATCGAAAAAGTAACAAAACCCAACATAATACGCACTTAACATTATTTTATAGTAAATGCAAAATTGAAAAATGCACGAAGAATCAAGGTTTTTATACAAAACGAAAACTATTAGGTATCAGAATACAGAGATTTTTTTAACTACTAAGTATTATTTCTTCTAATTTTTTTTCTACAACATGAACGATTTAATATGCGATAGTTAAGTGAACGTTACACTTGTCTAAATATTAACCATTATTTTTTTCAAAAAAGAATTATTTTTTACAATCCATGATAAATATTTACATTCTAAGCTTACTCTAAGAAACAATTCCTTGAAATCAATAACGTAAAAGACCATTAAAAATCATGGCACGCCATTGAATATAAACATTATGTTTTAATCTTTACATCAGATCGATAATCACAAAAAAATATGTAAAAAAAATAAAGCGGTCTCTGGTTTAATTTTTGAAAATAAATGTATAAGTTCTGAGATCTTTCATATTTTCATGTAGCACAAAATGTTGAAACAACTGAAACGCTAGGCGTATATTTAAGCTTATTTTAACATACCAATAGTTACTACTTATTGTTCTTATTACTTGTATATTACAAATAATGATTAAATATTTTTATTTAAATATTGATATGGACCTTTTAAGGTTATTTATCGTTGAATGCAATGATTATTTGCGCAATCCGTTCCATCTAAAATCTTCCTAACACTTATACACTATAAATATTTCTAACAAGTATAACTACCTCAGCTACCAAACCTAAGGGAAAACTAATATAAAAAACGTAAAACCTATAATACTTCAAAACCCCGTTAAAACCGGGTCAATTAAAAAGTAAACGAAAAAATATTTGGTTAACTCTAACTTACAATTCCTCATTTCGAGATCGTCCATTTTTTATTATAAAAATTTCCAACAGTGAACACATTACACTTTCTAGAACACCATGTCTAATAACTTGAAATAGATCTACACCCGTAATTTAATATAGTATTATATACTGTGATAATAAACGCCAAACACTGGAGCTTTTGTGTCTAAACGATTAACACTTAGTTCACATAACACTGTACACTTGACACGTGTACAGGTACACTCAAATACAAGTACGCTTGCCACAGGTACGCTACGCTCTACGCTTGTTAGTGACAAGTATACTTGTACGCGCAGTGGGCGGTGGTTTACTTGTCAGATCTCTGTTCGTTGAGGGAGAGGTTCTCGGCCTCGTCCTTGATGTGTGACATGGAGGCCCGGTACCGGTCCTCTGTGCGCGGGTAGTCATCGTACGGACTGGTCTCGCCCGAGCGGTTGCTGGATGATTCCTTGTTCGAGTTTGTGTAGTCTAGAATGATAAAATAAAATAATTGTACTGTAATATTATTAGAAGAAAATACCATAAACTACCACCATGCCTAATACGCCTACCGGGGAATACTCCCCGAAGGGATGAAAGAGGTGTATTAATGTACCCCTACAGTTTGCCGGTATGTTTTGGTCCCATGTAATACCGGGCACAAATCCAGACTCCGAACTGCTACTGGGAATTTCACAAGACTTTACTTGCCCAGGCAATCAAACCCGTTTGGGACCACTAGACCAACTAGGCAGTCTAAAGTGAAGAAGCTCAAAGCTCATCAAATCCTGTGAGCAAAATTACATTAATTATAAAGTTTTTTAACACAGATTTAATTCTGAGACATGTTTTACAAAATCGAAGTCGTATAAGAAGAAGAAGAAGAAGAAGATATCATAAAGAAGAAGTATAAGAATGCTGAGGGTGGTCTAATAAAGCAAATATAACAACCTACCTTTGTTAGAATAATCAGATGCCTGCATCTCATTCTTGAGCGCGTAAATATTGGGCTTGACGTCCTGAGGATCGCTGGTCAAGTCCTCCGCCTTCACGTCATGCGACGAACTGCTGCTGCCGTAACCATTCATCATTGGTGGCCGACTGAGGAAGAGGAAACAATCGTAGATAAAATAAAAGAAAATAATAATGAGTCGCGTTTAGTTAGATTGAATTATGATCCCTAATAATTCTCCAAGAAATAATAAACGTACCCAAGAATATAGTTCTTTTGGTTATCTTTAAGGATACTTACTTTAAAGTTTAGAGGATATAATTTTATTTAAGAAAACGATTTTTCATACTCTGATATAATTACAATTGAATATCTCTTTCGACACAATAAAATAATTCATCATTGTTTAAAATGCTACTAATTAATTTGCAAAAAGGAGATAGTAATTTTTATGATTAATTTTACCTGTAATCATCGTGTGAAGAAGGATAATCTTCAGTTTGCATCATGTGGTCCTCGCCTGACATGTATGACAGGTTGCAATCCTCCATCATGCCCTACAAAAAACATTACCATTAATTAATTAAATAGGTTTGTCAAATAAGAAATACACTTTCGATTAACAGTATCAATGTTGTTTGTTTATTTAACGTAAGATTCAACGTTCTTAACTAGGTCACATACATTGCACCATACCTGCAGGTTTCTTTTCAGTGCTTCGCTGTATCCATGAGGACTGGTCATCATTGGAGGACTTTGTGCTCCCATAAACCTGTGAGAATATTTACTGGTTATAGAATTGGCAAATCATAAAATAAATTCCGGCTTTCAAAATATAACTGCATTTTTAATTCAAAAATTTAATACTATTATTTTAATATTTAATAAGTAAACTGATCATTGAAAATAAAATTATAAAAATCATACCCCGGCCATTTCAGACCTCTTCCAAATCAACTTATAACCATTTACACTATTAATAGTGATTTCTGTGTTGTGTACATTTTGTAGAGTGTATAATTTTGAATTTAAGTCCAATTAATATGAAAAGTGTTTCAGTATGTGTGTATAATATGTTTGAAAGAGAAAGATAAATAGAATAAAAATAGGAATATGGAAAAAAGGCAAGCATATCGAAAATGTATAATAGAAAAACTTATCTAGCATGCGACGAAAATGCACAGGCAAAGCTTAAAAAGCGTTACACTCACCTGAAGGATACATGCACAAATGTTAAAGATTGGGAATAGTAAAAGATTAAAATATAATATTTAATCTTACTTGGGTATCCAACGACGATCCTTTACAATAATTTGTATTAGATGCAATACATGCAAGTCATTGTAGAAATAAACATTGTTTATAATCATTGACATAGCTCCGGAGTTCCATCAAATGTAAATTAAAAATATTCCATGTAATTACATTAGCAAAATATGATATAAGCTAATTTATTAAACAAGTTTTTTTAATGTGATGTTAAAACGATTGCAAAACAATTGGCTATAGCTTCGCACTCTATGAGTCTAGAATACTTGTGTGTGCTTGTATTTCTATTTGGATGATTTCATTGTTTTACCATTTCGCAACAACTTACCAACAGGTAAAATTTGTCTTTCTGTAAAAGATCTGTTTGAGTTTTTATACATTGTTTTTGTACTAAAATCTATAACTTCGTTTCTATAATCGATATAATCTATACTTTAGTTTTCGATGACCTTTTTTTAAACTCCGGCCAGATCACTGAAATATAATTTCAGATTGATATTTAAGAAATAGAGGCACATACAGTGTTCATAATCCGCTATTATAAACACGTGTCTAGTTACAGACTAACATGACATTTTGAATTAATCTAAGCTTACACGGTGAAACACTTTACAATAATGGTCAGAAACATCAAATCTAGTGTGTCTACCGAGGATTATCTCTTAACAATAATTATCGGATAATTCTCGGCTACTGTTCTCTCACATATATTAACGCTATGTGGACGCGATCGTCCAACGACTCACGTTTTATATAAAAAGACCTCATTCTATCACAGTTTCTTCTTTAAAATCAAGTGTAAGGGACCATCTTCGTCAGAATTTTTATTTAGATATAATCTTATGACATCTAAGTATATTTCGTATTCTTAGTTAGCTTTTTAACTTTGACGTTCATAATAGTTTGAAAGATAAGACTTTACTTGAAGATAAGTTAAAGTAGAAAAGCTCTAGGGAATATTCTTTGTACCAATTATGAACTTCACAAAAAGCGTGACTAAGTAGATTCGTTGGACGGTCGCAAGTGTATCGCGGCGCCCTTACTGTGGCGGGTTGTGGCCGGGGGGCCCGGCGGCTGGCTCATACTTCCTCGGCCTGCCTCGACTCAGGTGCCGTCTCTTCACGAATTCGGCATCGTCCACCATCCAGAATGAGCCGAAGTCGTCTTCGTAGCGCACGAAACATTTGTGCAGTGACAGGTTCGTCCGGATAGCGTTCTATAATTGCATCGCCGTTTAATATCTATCACAGTTATCCAAAAAAAAAACCAATCATCTTATATTACTTAATGCTTGTGCTTTCATTGAGGAGAATCTGATTAAGAAAATTCGCAAACTGACAATGAAAGCACAATTAGATCGTCGTGGAATGGAACACCGTACCATGCAGGATGTGATAGCCCCAGAAACCCTGAAGGATGGATAGGAGAGGAGGTTAATAGGCAAGCGAGAAAACGTTATTCACCGTTGTGCCGAAACCCACGAACACACACATAAAACCTAAATACAGAAAAAGTTACATGACCTCACAAATTGGTGGCGTTATAACCAGCAAGTTATAATGCCACTCACAATTATCAAGAGCCCACTACACAAATAATTACATATTCAAATCTGAAACGAGATGAAAACGTTTATTTACACGATAAGAGTTAGATACATTGCTAGGTTAGATAGAAAATATTTAAGAGAAGATATTAAAATGTACCGAAAACTGTAAAGTGTATGTGTGTGCAGTGTTAGGCTAGGGTTTAACTATATAGGAATAATCCCCTTTTGTATAAAATTGAACAACTTTTCGCAAGTTCTGTTGGTAACTGATGGAAGCCCCAGTTTTTTGTGTATTATGCCAAATAAATATTTTCTAATATTCTAAACAAAATTTGATTTTATCTCATTATCTTGCCAGATATTTTTCATCATTGGTTTCATTTTTGCTGTTGGTATCATACATATCACACAGCTTATTATTTATATTGGAGAATTTTTGTGCAGTGTATGGTATAATTGAACATGTCAATGTACAAACTTGTTGGTATAGTATTCTTGTGATTTAGATTATTTTTCTGTGTGTATAGTTAGTTTATAGTTACAATAGAATTTTTTAGGTATTTTGTTTTCAGCAGAATTTTAACTGTGAGTGTTAGTGCAGTGTAATTAGAAAGTAGGCGGATGTATATATTGAAAGTCATGTTCAATTAATAAGCAAATTGGTGTGTATACTGTACAAGTAAATATATGTATAATTATTTTGAGTAAGAATTGTAAAAGTAGCATGTAAATTGTATAATGTCAAGTCTGAATTAAAACTCCAGTGAAATCTGTATAGTGAACAGTTGATGAAGTTTGGTGTTTGTCAAGTCGGATTGTGTTGTTAAAAGTGTGATATTGTGTCAGTGCAGAGAAAAAAGGTAAAGTTTTATCGTGTAGTGGAATATAATTATTGCAGTAGATTCCAGTGTTATAAAACTTGGAAAGGTCTGCATGGCAGGTGTTTTAATTGTGCAACATCTAGCAGAGAAATACCGTGATAATCATAACATGTTTCTCGTATATAACATGGTGTGGGTAAGTCAGAAATTGTTTTGTGTGATATGTAGGTAGGTTGAAATATAAAATTGAGCATATTTAATAAGCAGTCAAGAATAAGCAAGTGTAAAATATCATGGGTATTTGTAGTTATATTTTGTAAGTATATAATGCTTCATATTTGTTAATGACACTATTGTCAAGTATAATAATGATAAAGTGTAAAATGTTAGGTAATGCAATGTCTCCAACGTTTCCCAAAATTGTAAAGTAAAATATTTGTAAACAATACAAAGTAAAGTGTAATTTGTATAGTGTAATGTAATGTAATGCGGTTGCAGTAGAACAGGTCTGCATGGCTGGAGGGTGAGTACCCGGCGTGCATGGGCGGCGGGTGCGCGTGCGCGGCGCGCTGCGGCCGGCGCTTGTAGAACTCCACCTCGTCCACGGTCCACACGGCGCCCTTCACGTTCTCCACGCGCATGAAGCATTTGTGCAGCGACAGGTTGTGACGCACCGCGTTCTGTGTCGCCACTCAACGCGTCTTTATTTGCTCCACTAGTATTTGGACGATGTGCTATGCTTTTTTATTATGGGGGACTCGATATTACACAGGAAATTTCAACATTCTAATCAAATTATTAATTGAAATAAGAGGTATTTAAATTTTACTGTAATAGCACATCGTCATCACACAAAAATTCATTGATATAAAGAAGTACTCTTAAGTAGAATAATAGTTAGTACCTATAATATACGTCTAAAAGCTGCTCATTATAATCTAGCAAGACTTAGATCTTCAACTGAAATAATTCTTGGTTTCAAGTTCATTAGTCGAAACTGAATCAGTATTACACGTTTGTATAGAAAGAATGTAACAGTTCAGTGGAAGATTTTAGTCAGAAATAATTATGTACGAATAAATATATAATAAACTACGTTTACCTTGTCTCTTTGCATTTCAAACAGTATTTTGTTCAAAAAGAAAATATTAGTTTTATGTCTTAAATCTACACAATTTACTTAAAGTTCTTTACATAATTTTGATTCACAATTTACTTTGGTATCTTAAATTTTAATTTTTCCAATCATTTTTATTCACTTAATGTTCATAATAGTAAAATGTCTACTACATACCTTCCATGTGGCTGCGTTGCGTCTGAAGTAGCAGAAAGTGGACTGGAACCAGTTGTAAATCTCGTTTAGAGTCAGCTGCTTGTCTGGAGATTCTATGATAGCCTGGAAAATACAAAAATAGTTGAATTACCTATATTGCTAAAAGTTTCTTGGCTTTACCAATATTAAAACAGGCCCTTTGAGGTACAGAAGTTTATTGATATTAAAAAGTATACATAACTGGCCCTAATTTGAACCCTTGGGTGACCCCAAATAAACAATTGTAACAATATAGTATATCTTATTATAAGTTGATGTTAACTCAATGAAAAGCTTGTTTGAGTACCAACCTGTCGAATAAGTGAAGCATACGTAAACGGCGGCCGCACGTCAGCTGATTTGTAAAACTCACGATTACGTTGTATCTCTGAAAGTACAATAACTTGATTTTTATTACACATAAACTAAAATTGTCACGACCTATAAAAAAACTAAAAAGAAAACTTAAAGATTCAGTTGTTTACTCAGTATATTACCTTGTTGAACATCTAATCCAGCTCTTTCGAGCATATACGGAAGACCTTAGGACAGAAATAATATGCTTGTAAAACAAATATTCTTAACTATCCACTAATTCACAAAACTAATAAATTAAGAACCTACAAATTTCTTAAAACTGCATGGTTAACATTGATCTAATAATCTTATGGATGGAGCATTTATGAGTATATGAGTAAAATTTCTCACCTCCTGCAATGGCGACTCCCGACTTATCAGAGACTCGTCGTCGCACCGGTCCTGGAGATGCTCCTTCAGAAGCAGCACCTGTGCAAAAAATGAAAATAAGCGATGATAATTTCTTATGTAATAATATATCTGTTCTGAGAGTCAGTAAATAAATGTCGGCGCCATCTAGTATTAAAAATCCAAATATTGACTTATGAAAGTGTCTTTTAAGGATCAAAATATTCCATCATCCTTTTTTAGCCCTTTCCCAACTATGTTGGATTTCTGTAACCCAATTTATGAACATTACCAATATTAAAAAGATAAACTAGTAGTCAAGTTTCTTGGGCCACTGATGACCACTCGTTAAACGGTTGTCAGAAGCTTGGGGCTTGAAGTTTATAAAAGTGATTGTCTTGACAATCCACCAATAATGGATGAACCTTAGGCGAAGCACTCTCCAATCCCTGATTTCTCCTTTGTAGGTGGAACAAGCACATACCGTGTGGGTGCTTGGGCTGGTGATGAGCTGTGGTGTCACGCGCAGCGTGCAGGTGGCGCATCATGGCGGCGAGGCGGTCGCGCTCGCGCCGCAGCTGCAGCTCTAGCTGTGCGACCACCTGCATCTGCACGCGTGCCTGCGCCGCAGACCGGTCGTCCAGCGTGTGCGCCGCCTCCAGATGCCTGATAGAGAAATATAGAATGTATCTAGGGAAGGTAAGTGATATTCACTTAGAAATCACTATAGGAACGGCTAGGCTATTTCTCGGAAAATTTGCCGTAGGACTTATGCTATTCATGGGGATCACTCCTATTTTCCCCTTCCCTTGGGTTTCCCTTGTACAGGATGACTAAAATAATAAAAGGTATTTATGCAGGCACCATAGTGTTAAATCCTAGATATATTGGAGTTAATTGAAAGCTATACACACTTGAGGAATGCCTGATAGTCTTCAGCGAGGGCATCGCAGCCGGGCCACTTGCAGACGCCACGACCAAACAGAGGATGCTCCTCCATCTCACTGCCCCACAGCATCAAACCTAAGGAAATCAGAATGGGCCTTTGTAAAAATATTTTAACAAATTAGTGGCCTAAAACCTAAAGCATTAAAGAAAAATATACACTATAAATCAACAAAAAGAAGTTAAAGACAAAACCATTGTATGTTTAATTAAGTTAGGCATCAATTAAATAGATAAAAGGTGGATGGTATAACACCTTAAACCATCTGCATTGACTGACCTGGTGGAGCATTCGGTGGTACGGACAGTGGTCCGTGCATCAGGTACTGACGCTGCACAGCCTGCAGCTGCTGCACCAACTGCTGCTGCTGGGCTCCTAGTTGCTGCTGCAGAGAACCTAGAAGAAAGATTTTCAAATTTTAAGACTCTTATCCGCTTTTTGTTTGTAAAATTGCATAACCGAGAGGGGAAATAAAGCCTCCAGGGGGGAAGAAATAACAAATGGCTGAACAGAAAAACTTACTTAAATAGCACATAGCTTAAAGTGTTCGTTAAGAGGTACCGCTAGCTAATGTAGTAGTAGATAGTGTAGATACCTACCATTAATGCAATCATCACAAGTATGAAGAAGATATAGGAAAATGCTATCTATCTCTGTTTTACTAACCTGGCGAGGTATCGGGCGGCGGCAAATGAGATTGTGACAGCAAGTTGAGGTTGATCTGTTCCTGCAGCCTAGACTGTTCCAGCTGACGCTTAGCAGCCTCCGATGTCATATGCTGATTAATAAATTACGTAATTATTGCAAATTCTCAAAAACAATCATACCACAATGGACCCAAATGACATTGGCAAAAACACTGGTTGGTTGGGGGTAATGATTCCATGAAAATTGTGTTGGACCAATGGTTCTATCAAGTAGAATCTTCCAACATTTGGTGAAATTACTACTGCTTCAAAAGCAATATGAAGATGACTAAATGATACCTGTTTCTGCATATGATGCTGATGAAACAGACGCTGCTTCATGAGTGCCTGTAGTTGCGTATGCTGGTCTAGCAGCTGCATGGCCAGAAGGTCGGGCGCTACCAGCGGCAGCGGGGAGCGAGCTCCACCGGCTGCGCCCGCGCTGCCCGCCGGCGATACCGGTGCAGGGCTCGAGTGCGCCGAGCCTTGCGGAGACGTTGGGGCTGATGCCTGGGTACATCAAAATATTGAATGAGTGTTCTGTCAATTGAGAAGCATATCGTTCAGCTTGTGTCTAATTTCTTAGTGCTGGATATCACATATTTTATGAATTGTTTATATCCTTCATTTACAACTGTCCTTAGCTTAGCTTAGCCTTACTCATCATGAGAGAAATGTGGCAAAAAAAAATCATGATGTTCTGAAGATTGACTGCCATAAGACCGGACCATCAATTTTAATCATAATTGATTTAAATCCACTTGCATCCCACGGCCAGAAGATATCAACCCAAATATTCTTTTTTTTTCAGCAATCTTTTCTTTTGGAAAGTAGTTTTCTTGGAGACTCGTTTAGCTTCAAGACCACTAATTTTCAGTATATCTAACAAAAACGGAATACGGGAAGTTCTAACCAAACTCATGTACTCACCCTTGCAAGAGCGAGAGGCTCATGATCACGGGGGGGCGAGGCGCGGCGCGGGGGCGAGCTGCGCCGGCGTCGCCGCGCCGCCTCGCCGCCCCACCTGCCGGACTCCTCCCTAAGAAAAAACCGCTTATTCAATATTTTATGCATATTTATAAATACATACTTATAATTCATAAAATACACCCAGACAAACACAAACATTTATATTCAACACATAAATATTTGTGTCTTATAGGAATCGAACCCACTATCTCACGATCAGCAGTCCGGTACTCTAACCACTAGACCACAGACAGCGTCGTCGTCGAGCTGTGCATCGTGCAGGGCCTGTAGACAAGTTGCATTTTGAAATTCGAATCGACAATTTCAATTCGAAATGACACATACAAGCTTTCGACAAATCGGGCTGGCACTAATGTCATTTCCATTGATTTGATTCGTTTGGCGATTCGAATGTCAAAAGGCAACTTGTCTGGGCCCCCAGGACCTCTAGCGTAGCAGTCGTGCTTGGGACCACTAAACCAACGAGGCAGTCGATTCGAATCGACAAACGAATAAAAACATAATGTATGGAAATGACATAAGTGACAGCCCGATTTGTGGAAAACTTGTGTCATTTCCATACATTTTGTTTCTATTCGTTTATCGATTCGAATGTCAATATTCAACTTGTCTAGACCCCGATGATGACGAAGGCACACGTACCGGTCCAAACACCGGTCCAGCTCGAATGAGTTGATGAGCGGCGGCTTCGCGGCGCCACCCGGGTTTGAGTTCAGTGCCGACTCCGGACCCTGGGGACAACACACCAGACATTAGATTTCACGGATCAGATCAGCTCAAGACTCAGAACTAAAGTTAAGACAACTAATTCAAAGAAATCAATAAACTAATAAATTATTGAGAACAATAAAATTCTGCTATTGAGTTCGCCTAAGTTGGTAAAAGCGCTAAATTTTGTCGCTAATAAATTGGTTTCTGAATCTTAGATACGCAAATCTTGAATAGGAATTATTTATTTAAGGCACATCAACGTCATCAACAAACACAAACATTAAAATATAAGGTACAGTGATAGGCTAAATAACAGACATGCACAACATTGAAAATACAATTTGAATTGGAACACAGTACTTATATCCACAATTATGAAAATTACAAAATAAATTAAAATTAAAATTCAAAATACAATAGAAATTAAAGTTTAAAATTGTAATTACATATTGTAGATAAATAGGCTGTTTAAATAAAACTGTTAACTACATTTTAGAGATTTTAATATTACTATTTTTTTTAGCTGAAGTTAATATTTTTTATTGAAGTTTTATTTCAATGTCTAACATTATAGTTAGTTGGTTTCAAGGCTTAACCAGTGAAACTTCTTGATCGAGGCCCTAAGTTATGATTGCAATGCACTTGGAATTCCACTTGTGCTGCTCTAACAAAAACGGAATACGGGAAGTTCTAACCAAACTCATGTACTCACCCTTGCAAGAGCGAGAGGCTCATGATCACGGGGGGGTCTAGACTGTGCTAGCAAGCACAGGCGGCTAGTATGCTTGTTTGTCATTACATATTAAAAAAAATGGCTGCAATCATGCTTAAGGAGATTAAAAGAGATTAAAAGAGAAATGGCATAAGATAATGTAAATTTTAAATTTGTATGAAGTATAAGATTTCTCAGTCTTCATCATCGTCAAACTATGTACTGTTCTACTGCTGGGCACGGGTCTCCTCTCAGAATGAGGAATTAGGCTATAAACCACCACACTGACTGGTCTAATACCGGCTGGCAGAGCACACGCCGTCGAGAAAATCTCTCAGGCATACAGGTTTTCTCCCCACATCGTGATGTGGGAGAGAGAGTGATAATTGCCCAAATGATTTCGAAAAGTTCGATGATCTGATGCCTAGGCTGCACTTTGCTGCACTTTTTAGTCTATTCCTTATAAATTAAGAGTTGGTTTATTGAAGCTTGTGAGTATTACGCTGTACGTACGCTTTGTAGCATGACGTCACGGTTGTAATATGTCAGTGCACCTGTCACATCAATAAATAACTTCGGTTAACAATAGCTTGACTGAAGAACATATCTTACAGAGAGTGTGATTTGGATGAATCAATATTTACAACAAGCCCGCGATTCCGCTCGCCATTAAAATTCGAGTTTTGCAGTGTATTAATCTAAGATATAAGCTACCTTTATTCCAAACTTCAGACAAATCCATCGATTTTAAGAGAGGTTAGGCACAGCCATTTATGGCTCAAATCTGGAGCAGCCCATCTGAAACCTTACAGAAAACTGCAGCCAAATAACACACTTTCAATTCAATTCAATTCAATTCAATCATTTATTGCGAATATAGGTCAATTAGATGGTAAGTACATAAATTTGTCAAAGAACAAACATTTTGTGCAGCTATACTCTGCCATTTTAGCATGCAATATTAATATTCTAAAGTTACAATTATTAAACATCAGACAATAATATAGTAGTTATTACAAGTCACAATTCTGATTCTCTATGTCAATATAATAAAAATAATGATGTCATTAATTGAAAATAAAATACCTATTACTTCGAATTTATGTCCTTAATTCTCCTATATAATTATATTTACATTTGTGCGTTGAACTTGTCATTGAGATATTCATTAATATTATAATATGCCTTATTAATGAGAAACTGCTTTAATTGATATTTAAATGTTTCTATGTTAGAGAGGTGTAAAATGTACGAAGGTAGATGGTTGTATACGCGAGGTGCCATGCAGAAGATGCTACTACTAAATTGTGCTGTTTTGTTTGGTGGAAAACACACTTTTTGGTTATGTCGTTTGCTCTTTCGTTGCTCAAACATTGGCATGTGTGAAATTACAAACACAGACACCTCAAATATGTAGATACATGGAAGAGTCAATAGCTTCAAGTCAATGAAATAGGGTTTACAACTTTCTGTAGGTTTTAGTCTACAAATTGCCCTTACACACTTTTTCTGAGCTTTAAATACTGTTTCCTTGTCAACCGAATTACCCCAAAAAATTACACCATACCTCAATACCGATTCAACATATCCGTGATATGCGATGAGCACTGCAGATTGATTCACAACTTTCCCAAGCATAAAAAGTGCATACGAAAATTGACTCAACTTGGTGCATATACTCTCAACTTGGGACTTCCAATTTAAATTTGAATCAACATTTAGACCCAAGAATTTTGTATTCTCGACTTCACAAATTTGTTGTCCATTATAATGTATGTCAAGATCTACTAAATTATTTTTCCTATTTCGGAATGTCATAATATTAGTTTTATTTAAATTGATTACTAAATTATTGTTTGTTAACCATTGAATTATTATGTCAAGTGTTCGGTTCATTTCTGATTCTAAGTTATTTTTACATTGATTGGTAAACATTACTGTGCTGTCGTCTGCAAATAGAACCATATTATGTTCGATAAAATTAGGTAGATCGTTTATGTAAATGATAAACAATAAAGGACCGAGGATACTGCCTTGAGGCACTCCCTGCGTAATTTCGCGATATGTTGATGAATACACAGTTTCTTTACATGTTTTTTGGCATATGCGTGTGATTTTAGTACACTGCTGTCTGTTACAGAGATAAGATTGTAGTAGACGCCAGATATTCCCTCTAACACCATAGGCCTCTAATTTACTTAACAAAATATCGTGATTCACATAATCAAAAGCCTTTGTCAAGTCCATATATAATGCTGAAACCAAGTCTTTATTGTTAAGACCCGTCATAACATCATGCAGGAATTGGTATACAGCCAAATTTATACTTTTTTTCTTTCTAAACCCGACTTGCTTTTCTGAAAATATATTGTTGCTTTCCAGAAATGCACTTAAACTATTATTAATTACCTTTTCAAATATTTTGGAAAATATTGGTATAAGTGCTATAGGCCTGTAGTTAGTCATACTACTTTTGTCATTCTTTTTGTATAGCGGATTCACTACCGTAATTTTTAATTTATTTGGAAATGTACCAGAGACAATACATAAATTGATAATATAGCTTAAAACAGGAGAAATGATCGTAGATACTATTTTTATAATTTTTGTATTAACCTCATCGTAACCGGTGCTGTTTGTGTTTTTTAACGAAAGGATTATTTTATCTATGTCAAAAGGAGTTGTTGGGTTCATGAACATGGAATTACATTTACTATTATAGCACGTTGTTACTTTAAAATTAGTATTTGCGACGGTTGGATTTGCTATACATTCGCTTATGAAAAAATTATTAAACATTTCTGCAATTTTTTTAGGTTCGTCAATAATGTCTCCATTAACATTTATCTGCCTGATTTCTTCTTTTATCCTATTTTTCTTGGTGTTGTTAATAATGGACCAAGTTGCTTTTGATTTATTTAACGCTGTTTTAATCATATAGTCATTCTGAGTCTTTTGTGTCAGTTTTATTATTTTATTTAAGCGCATTGAGTAGGATTTAAAATTATTTTTATTGAACTCATTGGGTTGTTTTCTATAGCGCCACAACAAATGTCTTTTTTGTTTTGCACATTTCCGTATACCGTTCGATATCCATGAGGGTTTGTTACGTAATGTTTTCTTTATGTGTATTAATGGGAAGCACAGATAATAGAACAATGTAAACAATTCATGAAAATTGTCAAACGCTATATTTGGATCATCCGAATTATATACTTCGTTAAAGCTAAGCGATTGCAGGTAATACTTGAATTTTGAGATATTTTCTTTACAATAATCTCGCCTTTTAGTGTACCAGTGTTTAATTCGATATGTTTCTTTAACTGGACAAGTTAACATTTGACATGTGTGATCTGATAGAGCGAATTCATAAATATTGTATTTGCATCCCCTGATATTGTGCATAAAGTTATCGATACACGTGCCGCTTCTTAAACGGGTTGGTTTATTAATAGCCAATTTAAGGTTATAGCTATAAATTGTGTTCAGTAGATTACTGGTATCTTTATTATTCTTTAATGTAGTGTTCATGCAGTGAGTAAGGTCGCCAGAGCTCCTTCTAAGGATGCGCTGCGCTGGCAGCAAGAGGAATATTCCCTCAAACTGTCGGCGCAGTGCATCCTCCATAAACCTCTAAGAGGTTTTTAGGGTCGGCAACGCGCGGTGTTGCAAGCGTCCATAGGCTATGGCGAATGCTTGTTTGCCATCTTAGTGGTTTAAAAAAAATGACGTTGCAGCGTGGAAGAGTAACAAAACACCCAAAAATGCTTTCTTATTTGTAATATTAAGTAGTAAGAATAATGGTAAAAGAAAATCGTGAGGAATCTACTATTTCTTTTCGTTACGTTACCAAGAACGTGCCTCAAGAAACATTTTAGTTTCCTGTATGGTAGGTGCTACAAACAGAAATCCTAACACACAATTACCCAGACCCGGAAACAATTACTTTTTATATACCATACAAATATTTTTTCTGTGATAGATCGAACCCTCGAATGTTTATGCAGAAGATATTGGTCCACCCATGTTATTACCAACTAGCTTCCCGCCAGCGGCTTCGCCCGCGTGGTCTTATAATTTTTTCCCCGTTTTTGCTACATTTTTCATAAGTACTCCGCTCCTATTAGTCGTAGCGTGATGATATATAGCCTATGTTACTCGGGGATAATGTAGCTTTCCAAAGGTGAAAGAATTTTTGAAATCGGTCCAGTAGTTTCGGAGCCTATTCATTACAAACAAACAAACAAACAAACAAATCTTTCCTCTTTATAATATTAGTATAGATATATCTTAGTACCTACCCAATATTCGAATAAATCAATGAATATTAGGAATCGAGCTATATCAGGCAGTAAAAAAGTAATCTTACTAATATTATAAAGGCGAATGTTTAGATATTTTTTACTTTATCACGGAAAAACGGCTGAACCGATTTGGCTGAAAATTGAAATGGTGATAGCTTATACCTTGGATTAGGACATAAGTAACATTTTAATCCCGAAAAATTCTTAGTTCCAACGGGAAACGGCGTTCAAAGTTTCTAACTCCACGCGGACTAGCCGCAGACAAAAGCTATTTAGGTATAAAAAATATTTACGTTTTTAAACAATTGTTTAAAGATATTCTTACCCGATATAGATCCGGTGTTTCCATGACCATATACAGCCATTATCAATGAGATAAAAATCTAAACTGTTGCTAACAATCACTACCTATTAACTACATACTTGCAATAGATATTGAAGCATACAATGACAAAATAGAAAGACAATAGAATAATAGATCGGAGACAGTTTTCACCAAACCAAGCGTCATGCTTGACAAAATGTTATTGTTACTCCTGTTAGCCACTATCGGTGCTAGCGCAAACATATTTACACTATGAGGTCACCGCTGCCCGAGGTGAGATTTGTTTTCATAAATAACTAACCATATTATAAACATGAAACCTTACATATTGTAAACTAAGATACATTTTTTTTATAAACATCCTTTACATAGAAAAGAAAATAATGTCTAGGATGGGTGGCTAATTATTGCTATTGTAAATTATCGTTAGAACAATGAGGGATCAGGAGGTATTTAAATAGGTATCTAAAAAGGATGTCTACTCCAATGACAGGACCATAATAATACAACGACGTCTGGGGTCTAGTAGTTCGAGTACCAGTCTGCTGATCACGAGGTCGTGCGTTCGATTCCCACAGAATACAAATATTTATGTGATGAACTTATGTGTTTGTGTTTGTCTGGGTGTTTCTTATGTATTATAAGTATGTATTTCCAAAAAAAAAAGTATATAAGTATTATATCCATTGTCTAGTACCCATAGTACAAGCTAATAACTATGCTTAGTTTGGGACTAGATGGTGCTGTGTAAAGTGTCCCAAGATAAAAAAAGTAACTCCCTTTAGACAATTACTGAATAAAAGACATGGACAGATAGTGGTCTCTAGACAAGCGTGAGATGTGGTCTGGTTAATGGCAATGGGCTTAGCCCCTATGACATGGAATCTACCTATACCAATGAACTTTGGATGTATACGTCTACCTAATTAGGTATAGGTAATATCCTAATAACCCTACTCGACCTAAGAATTAAACCTAGCAGCATAAAGGTGTATGCGGCACTCAAAAGTTCAATACTTCCATAGATTTTCACATGTTTCATCAGAAAATAAAAACAATGTAAAGTAAAAAAATACCTGCAACAACAATTTCTTACAGAAATAACTAAAATACATACATACGCTCAATCCTTTTCCCTTAGGGGCAAAAAGTACAGATAAGTAAAACGGTCATGAGAAAACTAAGTCGTCAAATTCAAGTAACCCTTGAAACTTATTTGGCAGCTACATCTACCTGTTACCTGATCTGCAAAACGATAAATCTTAGGCCAATCATTAGATAAAAGTTCTCCAGTATGAATGAAAGCGCCAGTAACAGTGGAGTTTAAGTTAGGTCAAAGAAAGAAACAAAAAATTAAATCTACCTTTCATCATCAACCCATAATACTGTCGCAAGGGGCTCAGTATGAGAGGGATTAGGGATTAGGCCATAGTCCACCACGCTAGCCCAATGCGGGGTTCCAGATTTCACATGCCGTCGAGAAAATCTCTCAGGTATGCAGGTTTCCTCACGATGTTTTCCTTCACCGAAGCGAGTAATAATTACGCAGATGATTTCAAAAATCAGAGGTGCCTTTGATTCTAACTCGTGACCTTTGACTTGGAAGTCCAGTGGTCATTCCCTAGGCCCTTGAGGTTTTTTTTTAAATATTTAAACCCTGACTTTTGAAGCCTGCTTGCCTGAGAGATTTTCCCTACGGCATCAGAAGTCTGGTAAAGCTAGCTTTTGAAGTAGCGATAGCCTAGGGCCTTATATAGCAACCTTATATAACCTTTACCTACCCCATTACCACAATTAACGCACGTGTATTGTGATTGTGTGCATGTATGAACGTATCCACGTTCAAAAGCTGTGTGTCTGTCTGTGTGATTGCTTTGGCTTGCTAGCTATCATTGATTTCCATCAAAAACTAAGTTTTCATTATAAATTCATAATCAATAATTTATCAAAATTTATTTTATGTGGTAAATGCAATAAATACAATTTGCATATCGATCGCGATAAGGCGACATTGAATTTATTCGTCAGATCATGCGATTAAACATGTTATTATTACAACATACGTGCGGTAAACAATAACACGAATTACTCACATTATAACAACAAAAATGCCGCGTAATACATTTATTTATCTAACACATCACGTACTTATTACTTGCATAGGTACTTTATCGACGTGACTACGCAAACAGATAAATATAACTTAGCACAATTTAATCGTTTTATTTATGTATACTTATATTTAAAAGGAAAAGGGGACTAATTAATCTATTAATGCACAGTTCAAAACACTAAACGGATTCGGCTGAAAATTTTGCGCACATAGTTTTTTGAGCAGTGATATGGCTATTGGACTGCCCAGTACGTCAACCATGAGTTCTATCGAATGGCTTTCGGCTGGTTTTTTACGCATCGAAACGCTGTAATCTCATAGCAGATTTTAATTCCTTACGTAACCACTAGAGGCGCTGCGAGGGTTTTCCATACAAATATTTTACGGCGTCGCTAGCGAGTCTAGTGAGAAAAACTCATGGTCGAGGCACTGTCAAAGGTCTTGACATCGAATCAAAGCTTGAGAGATTTTCTCGACGGCATGTGAAGTCTGCGAACCCCCATTGGGCCAGCGTGGTGGACTATAGTCTAATCCCTCTCATACTGATAAAAGACCCGAGCCCAGCAGTGGGACAACTAGCTTTACGGTATCATTAAACTATCCCTCAGTTTCATAATCAAATCTTTAGACTCTATTATGAAGTATGACCAAATCATACGTAAGCTTTCGAGTTCGAATCCAATGGTATCAAACTATCTCCAGTAGAGTTCGCCAAAAGCATAGGTCCCATTTAATAGGGGCGAGCCTATTGTCATTGCATATTACCTACTGAGAATTCCATAAAAAAACAATCACACTAATGAAAAACGAACCTAGGACCTCAAACAGCAGTGGCGTTGCGGACCACTAGGCTAAAGCAGGCAGTTATTTTTAACCCCCGACGCAAAAACGACGGGGTGTTATAAGTTTGACGTGTCTGTGTGTGTGTGTGTGTGTCTGTTTGTGGCATCGTAGCTCCCGAACGGATGAACCGATTTTGATTTTGTTTTTTTTATTTGAAAGGTTAATTAGTCGGGAGTGTTCTTAGCTATGTTTGATAAAAATCGGTCCAAGATGGCCGCCGCCACAAAATAGCGAATTACATATTTTTTCACAACTTCCTCAATATGGATATCAAATGAAAGGGCTTAACTAGGAAATAACTTAAATTTCAAATGGCAAAATAAACAAGATGGCCGCCACCACACACAAATGGCAAATTACATTTCATGTCGGGGGTTTTCTAAATTTTTAATTTAGGTTAGGTTATATCAACGACGTGTAAAGTCTGCCATCCTGGAACCTAGCATGATTGACTACAATAACCTAATTCAAACCCCGCTCATTCTAACCTGGGGGCTAGACAAGTTACAATTTGACATTGTATGTATGGAAATGACATTAGTGACAGCCCGACTTGTCGAAAGCTTGTGTCATTTCCATACATATTGTTTCTATTCGTTTGTCGATTGGAATGTCAAAATGCAACTTGTCTAGCCCCCCTGATTGTTAACAAGTCACAGGCTTCCGATAGGCTTGTTGAAAAAATATCGATACATCGATATATCGTTTTTTTTATGTATCTATATTTTTAAACGATATTTAATATTTCGATATATCGATGCATCCATATAAAATTCAAAGTATCGAAAAGGTATAAAAATCTATATTTTTTACAGACCAATAAACATTTATAAGTTTTAAGATTATAAAATCCCAAAAAGGAATACTTTTTCTATACTAACATCTTTTTAACAAATTATATTTAATGTATTTTTTTGTTTTTGGTCGACTTGATTTGTTGTTTTATAATTTGGTTTTTAAGATATATCGCCGATATATCGATATTTTTAAATAAAAATATCAGCATCGATACTGATATTTTCAAAAAATATCGATACGATATATTATATCCATACTTTGTTGTGTAGACTCGGAACCTAAGGAAGGTTCCAATTCTGCGTTTTTAACAAATTAAAAAAAAATGTATGATATATTCGGCGCCAGGGGGGTAAAATAACGATGTTCTAAATTCAATTTACTTTGTCTCTCTAGAGGATAAAAACGACTTTTGCACTCTGATATCGAAGAGTAAAAATACTCTTTCCGAGATGGTGGGATGAAAAATATATTTCATGCGAGTGACACAATTTAGGCCAACTTTTCAAACGGCATTTAGAGGAAAGAACCTAAGCGATTTTGATTAGACCAGTCCTAACTGACGGCACGCTTGCATCAGGCATGCTCAACCATAATTTAGGACGCTCAACAACCCGTTGCACGACGATACCAGATCACTCCGATATTTACGTCACACAATAAATTCTCAAAGCCGCCAGACTTTTAAAGCTATTTGAATTGTACTACAATGTTGTATAATGTCGAGTAACTTTATGATAATGTCAAATACATTTAAAAAATAACGGGTGTAGTATAAAACACGTATAAAATACCTATCTGTAGTTATCGCTTACCTCTACGGTAATAAGACGCGAGTATTTTTAACCTCCGACGCAAAAACCACGGGGTGTTATGTACAATTAAATTCATTATATCACTGTCCTATCTTGCTAACTATATGGCTTTTTTAAAAAATTGCGGAAATCTTTGACCCAATGAGACCTTGCGTTGTCCCCATTACCGTATATTCCTTACTCTTTGAAGACATGGTTCATGAAGGCGACTAACTTACTAAGAGAAAGAAACGTAAAGTCTTCTGGCTTCGGGAACCCGTTGCCGATCAGACTCATCCGTTTCGTCGCCTAGACGTCACAATCACGCGATGTGCTGCACTGTTTCCTTAAATTCACCACAGGCTCTGCAGTCATTGTTCAAAGCCAGCTTCATTTTATGGAGCATGTCATTAGTGGCTTATTGTAGAAACTAGAGCAGGTTATTACAAATCTGTGGAAGTTATTTTATCTCGAGATAAAAGTTATTCTGCATGCATTAAGATCGTTTACTTTCCTCACAACACGCATGAAGCACATACGTGTTTGTTTAAATGAACGCTACGTTTGACTCAGCTCCAATTGTTTACTTATCGAGTTACTTTGTTTTGTTTTTTTAGGGAAAACAGTACGCGACGCGGTTGAATGCGAGCCTGTTGGAAAACAATAACATGGCAGCAGTGCGTTGATAAACTAAGCAAATAATCGTACCTACAACGTGCGCCTAGAAGAAATTACGCGACCACCGGATGTTTCACTTTTTTTTTAACTTATTTTCGCAAACACTAACATCTCTTTGTTTGAAATGCTTTAACATAAAGACTGGTATTGCGTTTCGTAATACGGAATTATAATAATGTGCTTCGGCGTTTAATGCATGACAGAATTGCAAGCTGTTGCAACTTTTCAAATTTTTCTTTCCCTATAACATTATTCGGACGAATACGAAAATAAAATCACGCCATCGGCCATCCGTTCTCAAGTGTCGCGGTTACCAAAGTACAACATTTATTGTCCGCCCGCTGCTCATTTTTACCCGTGTATTTTTCTGTATTGGTGTACTTATAGTTTAAAAATATGTATTTTAGCTATTTTACATACCATAATTTATGATACTTGAAGAGTAAGGAAAAGATATACTATGGTATGGCAATGGTAAACATTTTTAAATCATTGATACCTCTACGTGCTTCTGAAAGTATGTACCAACATCCATAATTCCCGCTACACATTAGATAACCTTACATGTACCCAGTACCTAGTTAATTATTTGAATATTCATCATCTAGCCCACACTGCGTCTACGACGCCGACAGGTCTACGCGGCGTCTACGACAAGCCTACGCGGTGTCTACGTCAACATTTTTATACCACTTTTCTACTTGTATATTATGCACGTAGAAAAATGCGTGCCGCCCATTGTACCTACTATTCTTAAGAAATGTTGTATTGTGTTTTTTTTGTGAAAATTGGTGTACAATAAAGAATAGAATATTATTATTATTTCCTTTATTTCTCTTTATACATATTATTTGTATTTTTAAATATTTTTATAAAAAAACAGAAAATATAAAAACATTTAAAAATATTATTATTATTATTCTCTTTATTTATTTTCATACACATTATTTGTATTTTTAAATATTTTTATAAAAAGCAGAAAATATAAAAACATTTAAAAATATAAAAAATAGTAGCCCACCGGCATCGGGAACAGAGTCCAAGCTACCGGCGGTCAGGGCTCCAGGGAAAGGAACCTCCTAACAATACGTGCCGTATCTAGGAGTACCGCTTTCTGTATCAAGCCCTTGATCCAGCCACTCAACGAGAGCCTCCTTAGATGTTGGTCGAGACTCTTGGCTATTAAGCCATTGGCAGACACAACGATCGGTACAATGATCGCCGAACTCACCTCCCACATGTCGACAACCTCACGTGCCAAATCAAGATACTTTATTTGTTTATCTTTCTCGGCTTTCATGAGGTTCTCATCATGCGGGACGGTGATATCGACAATCATTGCACTACGCTCTAATCGGTCTATCACCACAATATCAGGCTTATTGGCAACAATAGTCCTGTCTGTGATAATAGAGCGATCCCAGTACAATGTGGCATGACCATTTTCGAGAACTGGGTCGGGCACATACCTATAGTACGGTACCTCCGATTCCACAAGTTTGTATTTCAAAGCAAGTTGCTGGTGGATAATCCGGGCCACCAGGTTATGTCTGTGCAAGTACTCACCGTTAGCCAGACGCGAACAACCAGATATAATATGTCGGATAGACTCTCCCGGACGGTGGCATGCCCGACATATGTCAACCGTACCATCCTTCACTATATATTTCCTGTAGTTGTTAGTCATCCTGACTTCATCCATAATTGCACAGATAAAACCTTCGGTTTCTCCGAAAAGATCTCCGAAGCGTAGCCAGGACACGGACGCTAACAGGTCTACTCCTGAATCATGGAGAGCCCGATAAAAGCGTCCGTGTAGCTCTTTGCTTTGCCATACCTCCTTGCGATCGTTTGTACTCAGTACTACGGGTTTGCGCCAGTTCTCTTTGCCTAAGGAGAGCGGGGTAAGGCCTTTGTCCACTTTAACCACATCTCGATGCATCCCCACTTCGATTTTTTGGAAATATTCTCGGAGACTGCACACCTCGCGATTGTGGAGGTTTTTGGCATTTAAAAAGCCTCGACCTCCACACTTTCGCGGGATGTACAGTCTCATTACCGACGAACGTGGGTGATGCATTCGATATGCGGTCAACAGTGTACGGACCTTCCTATCCAGGGCATCTAATTCTGTCTGAGTCCACTTGAGTATGCCAAATGAGTACATTAAGACTGGCATGACCCAACCATTGAAGGCACGCACCTTGTTTCCTCCTGACAAAAGACTTTTTAAGACTTTTGTCAGTCGGCCAAAGAAACGCTCCCTCAACGATTGCCTCATGTCAGCCTCGTTGATGCCAAGTGCCTCTGACATACCCAAGTATTTGTAAGTCTCCGTTGAGGCAAGTGATCTAAGTTGTATGGAATCCGAAAGTTGAATTCTCTCAGATTCCACAACCCGCCCTCGCTTTACATGCATAACTGCACATTTCTCCACACCGAATTCCATTCTAATGGAGTCACTAAAGGTTTCCGTAATCTTCAGTAACTCCATCAGATCCATATCAGAGGGAGAGAAGAGCTTGAGGTCATCCATGTAAAGAAGGTGGGATATAACTTGACCACCTCGCCTCAACCGGTAGCCTAGCCCTGACCCTTCTAATAGTGTACTAAGAGGGTTCAGGGCCAAGCAGAACCACAATGGACTCAGACTGTCGCCCTGGAATATACCACGCTCAATCCTTATCGGTTCACTTATTCTTTGAATTTCTCGACATCCTGGATAGCGAAGAACTGTCCTCCATTGTCCCATATATGACAACAGGAAGGTGCGTAGAGTTGCATCTACTTTATACAACTCCAGCACCCTCATGAGCCATGTATGTGGGCCGTAGGCCTTCTTATAATCTATCCAACATGTCGATAAATTCTTTCGAAGCCGGCGAACCTGTTGGCTTATGGTCATATCTATGAGGAGTAGCTCCTTAGTACCACGGGACCCGTTCCTACATCCATTTTGAGACGCAGACATAATTGAATTTTGTTATTATTATTATTATTAACATTTAATTATTATTATTATTATTAAGTTTAGTAGGTATTTGGTTGAGTTTTTCACACTCGCAAAAATCGAAAGATTTTATAAAATATCTCGAACTCGAAACTTTGCTCCGGCCTTTTTTGTGGGATTGACCTAGGGTGTTCCTGCTTCCAGTATCGCTTTTTGGGACACCCTATATTTTATATAGGTATACAAGAAAATATTTAAACTTATATTATAGTGAGAAGACATCCAGAAAATATATTATAATCAGGAACGGAAAATTTTATCGATCTGTTATAAAATTAGAAGATTTGGACTGTATCAAAAACAAATTTTCTATCTACACAAAAACAAAGCAAAAAAAAATATTTAGGTAGGTACTACAAATATATAAAAACTGGTAATATGCATTATGTAGCCACTAGAACAACATCTACTAAGTATTACATAATCACTTTAAAAAAAGATAATACTCGCAAGAAAAAACTGCGGAAAGCCTAAAAAAAGTCTAGAATTCTATATTCTTTCTACCAAGTCTCATGACTCACCTGTCGTACTGCATACAACATTTCAATTTTTTCTTCGTATCCTCTCGTTTTCACAAATTATTATCAATAACTTTTATTTTTATTTTTACACTTATTATTAATTACGAACACTTATTTTTATTTTATTAACTATCAGTCATATTATTTACCTTTTCATTAATATATAATTCACTATTAAAAATTGTTTCTCTCATGTTATAATACGGTAAGATACATAACTACTTATATCTGAAAGAAAAGTTGTTTTATTTTACGCCGTCTATGGTAATAAAAAAAAACAAAAACCGTGAGTGAAAATTGTCTTTAAATAGCGTTAGACCATGTATGCTAAATAATAATAATAAAAAATCATTTATTTATTTCAGACATATACGTCATGGTACATAAGTATAGTTATGTAGATGTGCCTAAAACTAGGTACATCGTTTACTATACGTTAAGGTCGGTTCTCACAAACGTTTTTTATCGTGAAAAAAAACAAGTTTATTTATACGAGATCTGTTTGAATATAGAAGCCACGACTCTTTAGGACGACTATGTACCTGTGATTGCAACACAGTATTTATTAGCTGATAGTTTCATAGACAACTGGTTTTTATTTTAATGTCAAAATTTTGATAAAATAAAAAAATACAATAATCCGGTTTTCGTCGGTTAGGTGCAGTTATTAGCTTTTTATTGTTATGCAATTGATAAAATTAATGACTCTGAATATCATTCATATCATATTCATATATTAATGAAGGAAATCTTTTTTAGTATTTATAAAGTTCATATTTATTTTAGCATAATTAAGTTATTTATAATTTATTGTTTTTAATTTTGGACAAGAAAGGACGAAATAATTTGACATATAAATTCATAATATTAGAACAACACAGAACTTGAAAGACTTCTCATGCTTGTAAAAATACTCTTAGCTATCTCAGTACAGTTACAGTTCCTTAAATATCTAGGTAAAATAAATTTAATTATGCTTTTTATTTTTTTTCTGTATCTAAATTTCTCTAAGAATATTTGCTTTTATATTACAGTATTACCTGTAAAGTTATTTATACCGAAAAGTGTATCTCATTTCTTAAACAGTAAAAGTAACATATCTGATCTATTTTCAGTATAACGCATAATTTACACTAATAGTAAAACAACTCATTTAAAATAATAATTCTACCAAATCCCAAAATTTTACATCTGAATAAATAGCGAAAAGCCTTTATCATCTGAAATCTGTAAGTTTTGCCTCTGAAAAGCGCCCGCCCGCCCCACTGTACAGTGACGGCGGCGACATCAAAGAGCGACCGACCAATCGGAGAGCTGCGCTGAAAAGAGACACGCCCACCCGCTATAAAGAGACCGAACCGCCTTTGATGTAGCCGTATTTTATATAACACTGGCTTATATTAACAGTATAGTAGATATTATTGTAGGTACCTAATGCTTTGGACACTTTACTGAAAATTAACTTTCTACTTGAAAAATGGTCATTCTTTTTGGTGCTTATTACATACATAGCTTCACGCCTGTTTCTCATAGGGGTAGGCAGAGACTATAGATTTCCACTTGCTATGATCCTGGCACACCACTTTCGCTTCGCCTATGTTCATTAACCTCCCCATGCATGCTCGTCGGTTTAGGGTGCTCTTAACCTTGCCCTTTTTTAGACCGTCCGCAATCTGGTTGTGGTCCGTTCGCCGAGGTCGAACCCTTTTGGTTCTTATTAACATAATATATATAGATACTAAAGCAGAGTTTAGCAGGTTTAAGCCCTAAGAAGGTTATTAGAAACTTATGATATATATCTTGTTGAAAAGTCAGCTAGACTGCTTCGCCAAGTGCTGAGCGTCGATTCGAATGTCAAATTGCAACTTGTCAGGGCCACCAGACATTATAGTAACAATTTATAAGTGCCACAAAGCCTATCAACGACTGAAATGACCTTTTGAAGAAGGAATAGGTAATTGCAGCTTTCCTGTTTACTATTTTACAGTCTTGCCTAATCTAGGCTTATCTGTTGTGCATTTAAGTTTATGGGTTTGACATTTAATCTGTGATACCTCGTGTTATCATTTTGATAACTTTATTACTTTTTCATTATAAAAAGATTTAATGAGAATACAGATATATATATACAGCATGACTTTTAAATCATTGGTAACACTCGACGCCCTTTACTTTTAGTCATGAGGATAATTTAACATACCATCACGCCTTTATTCCCGAAGGGCTTGGCAGAGGTGCTAGCTGCGACATACACAGTTTAGTTCTAGTAACAGTTTAGTTTCACAGCTCACCGGTATATTTAGTTCTCATATAATAGGGGCGAGGATAATTTGATAATTGTGTAAAACGAAATATTTTTATTGTATTTTAAATAGGACCATTTAAATGAAGGTACGTCCTGTAACTTCTCAAATTCCTAAAAATAAAATTTATAATTAGTTTTTGTTGCAGATTATAAATTCAGAGATACCTATTCTTGGTGATTACGGGGTCTAACCCACAATGTTAATTTTTGTGGATTTGCTTGAGTTACCCCTCAATATTTTTTTTTATTTATGCTATCCTCACACTTCATGGTAATTTTTGCAACCATAAGCAAATTTTGAATAAAACATTTTTTTTTCATCGGAATTTTTTAAATTTATGCATTGTCATTAGAGAATTACGAATAGTTCACTAAAAAGTCTTAAATCATAATACGATTTAGGAGTAATCTCAAAAATAGCTCATTGCTTGCTGGCTACATATCTATGGTAAGTACTTTTAGTGCAATCACTTTCAATCTAGACAGGTTTACATGACCGCAGTAGAGATATTAAGTACATCAATTTAATCATTCATATCTCTTAAACTATTGATTTTCGCGGAACATATATTATTTTGTGTTTAGATTAATCATTGGGATGACCTGGATCCAAAAACAAAATTTGGACCCTGTAATATAGGCAACAACGCTAGGTTATAAATAATAACATATTCATATATTGTTTAAAAATAAGAATTTATAGGTTTATGTACCTTTAAAGGCGAGAGTGAATAGACATTATTTGAGTTTGCGTGCTCCATCCTCGGCAGCATGGTCACCTATCAGCAGGTGAGGTGCTGCCAAACGCACTCAAATTTATAATAAAAAAACAAAAACGCAACCTTTTTATCGGTCAGTAAATTATGTCATCTTTTTCGAAAACTCATACTAGGTAGTACTCATAAAAAACAAAATGTTTGTTAAAATCTAACGAAATGTATACGTTACCTTGTTGAAGCACTCAATTATATGCTACATAAATAATTAGGGTTTCAATAGGCAACAATTTTATTAAGAAGGTAATTTTTGCAGGGTGTGATGTGGCAACGCGTGTGTGATGGTGTGTGAAGATGTAAACATCCGAGGCTGTGGTAACCGTCTACCATCAAGTGGGCCACATGCTTGCTTGCCACCCTTGTGGTATAGTTAAAAACCGTTAGAGTAGTCCCGTTTGAGCACATGTTTAGAGCACCCAATACATTGAGCCCTAAATATAATATCCTCAAATGGGATTTTTAAAAAACAAGTGCTCTAAAATAGACGCAGAAACGAATAATAATAATAAAAAGGTTTATTTCTTACCTCAATACACATTGATTAAATGTTTACATAGTAACATTGAATTCGGTAGGTAAGTATTCGATAGGAGACAGGTGACTAAACTAGGCTTGAGGCCTATATTTCACCAGGTCCCCGCCATTCAGGTATTTAGGTTACATTTCATGTGCTCTTGTAAACAGTTGTTCGACAAAATTAAAGTTATGAATAAAATTAAAAAGACGAAAAAAGGTAAGTGGATGCGTGTAATGTTGAGTGTGTGAGCAGTGAGTGTGTGTAGTGAGTGTGTGTAGTGAGTGTGTGCAGTGAGTGTGTGTAGTGAGTGAAGATGAAGTGTATCTTTTATACATAAACAATTTGTTTTAAAAGTCGGAACACTGCCTTTTAAGTAAATAAAGGCACCATTTAATGGGGTTTGTAAGTATTGTTCGATTACGGAGATAGTGTAGGAATTTTTAAACATTTAAATAAGAGATGCTGAAGTATTTATTAAATCTATTTTTTTTAATGTCACTTTATACAACATACTGTATTCGTACTAAAGTCTATTTATGTTTGCACGACTCGCTCTTGATCAGTTTATTATTAATTCATGACTTTTAAAAAAGGTATTTATTGTTATTATTTTATTTATTTCAGACTGGTTTGTCTATATAGTGTTTAAATACAGAAAAAAATATGCATAATAATTTTTTGTATAATAAAAGTTATACAAAAAACAAGATAACTACGAAACTAATTATCCTATATTTACTTATTGTTTTATTAATTAGTAACAATGATATATCTTGTTCTGTCATTTTAATCTAATATACGAGTATAAAGAATTATCATTTTTATTCAACTACAAAGATGGAGGACGTTCTCAATTTGATTGTATTTTTGTGTGGGTATGTTACGCAGTCTTCGCTGCTTGTCAACCGATATCAATTTTTCTTTTTTATTTAATAGATTGACTGATCTGACGAACTCTGAGAGAAACGCCACAACAAACTCAGAGAATCATGGTCTTTTAGGCTAATATTCAGAGACGACGCTAAGCGTAAACTTACGCTTCCGTATGTCAAATTGTAAGACATACGGAAGCGTGACTTTTGCTTAGATTACTTTACATTTTTATTCAATAAACCACTTGTATCTAAATCGAAATATCGTCAATGTACAGACAGGGCTATTACGATTTTATAAAAGTATAGATTATATTACTTATATAAAGCTAAGTAAGTAAGTACTTAGTAACTGAAAGATAATTTAATCTTTTGCTAAACGCAGAAATTATAATACCTATTATAGTTTATACAGACGACGAGATCTTAACTATAAAAAATATTTATTTTAATTATTAATTATTTATTAATTTAATTAATTAATTAAATTTAACTAAATTTTTAATTATTTTTTTTATGTTTTTACTAAATTGTATGTTTATTCGGATCTCAGATTTTAAAATTATTAATTAAAAGATATTGCATTGCCGTAAAAATATTTTATTCAAATTATAATGCGGAACTCGGTTGACGTTGCCGATGGTTTGACGCAAAAAAAATGTATTAATATTCATACATTCACACATTTTTCCCACGGGGGTAGGCAGTAACTAGAGACCGCCATTCGCTACGATTCTTGCATACTTACTTACTTCTTTTGCTTCCTCCATACATACATCTTGTCATAAATATTAATATCGTTAAAAGTTTTTTAGATAACTAATAAACTTAATTCTACATCTTTAATTTTAATAATAATATCTACACTATTTCTGTAATAAGTTCATTAACATTCCTTACTACCATTCACATTGTTTAATCCTCAATTTTTATTCAAGTCACATTTAAAAAAATGCACAAAACAATCGCGAAAAAAGTTTTGAAATTGAAAAGGTTTGGACTTCGAACACAATTTTCCGCGCGTCTCTTATCAGCTGTCAAAATTGGCGCTGAAAAGCGGGCCGCTGTGATTGGTAGGGACGCTCATGAGCGACGCTCTCATTGGTCGGCTCCCGGCGCACATGAGCGACACACCACGTGCTCATAAGTTCCGCGAAGAAAACTCAAACTTTTTACGAGTCGTGAATTGCGTCCGGATAATTTGAAATGATTTCACATTCATTTACGTTGACGACGAAATATTTTTTTAGAAAACATTGAAAATGTTGAAATGGTTATGTAAATGAAATGGTTTGTAGAAAATTTTAATTTACCTACGTTTTATTGAGTGACTCAACTTTTAACGAATAAAGTATTGCAATATTCAATAAAATAATATGGATAAGTAACGTAATTTCTTAAGAAAAAATGTGATGAGATTCCATAAAAAGTAAAAATACTTTAATAAGATCCAAATCTCAGTTAGGAATGTAGAAACTGCGATCGCTTGTATTTAATCACCACTTTAAAAAACTTACGCGCTCGCCGAAGCTCCATAAAAACTCTTTTCACTCACGGAAACACCAAAAAGGTTAACAAAAAAAAATAACAATAAAAACTAACACTGAACAGCGACCTTGGGTACCACTCATAAGTACCGGTGCACTGCAGTTTCAGATGCAAATTATTTACACTGCAGCAGCGCGATGCACCGTACATAAAATTTACAAAAACCAACCACAGCACACCATTTAATAACTATTTAAACCCTACAAGTAGTATACTGTTTATATTTAAATTATATTTGCTTGGAAAAGCGCGTCTAAACAATACACAACAGCCTGCGACGCCGCAGCATCAACAATGCAAGGGCGAAATAAGCAAGAAATATTTAACTACCGAAGAGGGGTGGGGCGGGCACTGGCCCACAGTATTGGAGCTACGCCTGTGGTAGTTATAGTTTACGTGATACACAGCTCAAATACAAATAATATAAACATTACAGCGGAGCATGCGCCGTAGCCGCAGACAGGGACAACGCGACACACGCCGTCATAACTAAATGCTTGCTAATAACATTTTTCAGCGATTCGAGAACGTCACAAGTAAATTTATTACTTTAGAACTAACATTCGTATCATAATAGTGGTGTTGAATCAAATTTTTATAGATTAATTTGCATATTTTTGACAGGAACGCGCCGTTTCGAGACGGCGTCGCACGCATGCGCGCCACTGAGGCGCACGAATGTTATTGACGATGCAAAATGTTTATTTTTTGACGCAACACCATGCTGGCTGTTTCTGTGTGGAACGGAACGGGTGCAGCCATTTTGGAAAATGGCTTCCCTACAGCCCTCGCTACGTTTTTGCGTGATCACAAATAAAATTGGATGAAAAATATGGGTTAAAGTTTGGTAAGTCACACGATGAAAGCTGAAGTAATCGTAGTTAAGTAAAAGATAAGAATGTAATCAGTTTTCAGTGAGGCAGTCTGGAGTTTGAGCTAGATTTATTTCAATTATATTCCGATGTGAAACTTCAGCGCATGCGTGAGGCATAATTTACACCGAAGCGAATCTTTTATCAAATGCATTCCAATTTATCTAATAGATAATAATGTTTTAACTTTACTGTATACCATATCACAGCACTTTATGAGATTTACTAAAGAATCCGTACCTATTTCCTTCTCCTGATAGTAGGAAATTATAATTAATCTATAAACTTAAACAAGATATGCTTAGATGCTTAGAAAACCATCGCTTTTAATTTTTTATTGTTTACTTGACATTTCAAATCGTTAGGAGTCAAACACAGTAAGTATTACTTAATATAGCCAAATTCACCCCAATAAACCATACGCAAATTCATAATACATTAGCATAAAAACATGTCCTAACTTATTCACAGACGCATAATTGTTATTTATCAATTTGTTTGTCCGTTCACCTGTCAAGTTGGTTACTTCCTATTCTCATTAACAAATGCTTATAAAAATGTCAACGTAATAAAACAGTAAGAAAATCAACATTTTGTGCATAAAATAACAATTAACAGAATGAAATACTTGGAAATGCGTCAATATTATTATAACATTTTCCCATTAAACCTGTTTAGATTTTTGCCTAGTAACGGCAATAAGCTCGCCCTCTTTTCCGTGGGACCTTAAAATATACTCGTGAACTCGTCGACAGTAAACCGATGCCAACCTTTCAGGGAGCAGGTACAGGCCTCACGGTTTATCTAAAATCTAGTTTGGAAAAGTCTTAATCTCATTCAAATTTTTAATGAGTCATTAAGATGAATCGGGTACACGAGGCTGTACATTTCCAGTACAAGCTGAGCTCTGATTCTACAAAAAGAATAGACAACGCGAGGTCAGCCTGTATGGAAAATGTACCGCATTTTTTTTTTTGTTTATTACATAATACAAACTTATTTACTTATAATTTCCCACAAAACCGATTTAACGGTTTGACTGTGGGTGTTGAGCTACTTATTAATAAAACTGTACTAGGTACTATATGTACTACTACTACTAAACTATAGGAACAACCCCTAAGCCTGCAAACACGACTTGTTTACAGACTCAGGAGGTGCCACTTTAGTTTCTTTTTAAATTTCAATTTATCATTTTCATGTCTAATGTCTGCCGGTAGACTATTCAGCACATACGGTATACGCCTCTTTATGGTTCTGTCACCAAAATTGTTGATAACTTTAGGAACATTAAATTTACCGCATGGTGTGCGGCCTCGTGTATGTAATTCATATTTATTCATCAGTGGCTATTTTAACCTTGCAACATGATCAAATGAGAAGAGAGAAGATGATTATGAAAAAAAAATACCGACTCAAACTTTACGGTGAGTGTTTTGAATAAGAGTGTACGCTTGTATGCAGGAATGAATAAATGTAGCAGATATATTTGGCAGTCCAGAACTCAGCCTTATTACAGTGTAAATAACTGTTTCAAAATAAATTAGTTGACACTATATCATTTTAATTTTTATCGCTTATGAAATAAGCTCTTAAGTTAAAATTATTGTAACTAAACTAACTGAGCTTCCATTCAAAGCTAAGTTTTATTTAACTTGCTTTGAAACCGTAACTCTCAGTATATTTTATTGCAAAAATGTTTGTCGTGACAGTCAAATTAGCTCAACTACTAGTTTGGACAAGGTCAGTTGGTTCCGCATAATTTGCATATATTATGAATCTATGTATTAAACAAACAAAAGCCTCTTAAATGTCACACGCATATTATGAAAACTTGTTATTTTATTTTATTTTTATGTTTTTATCTATAATTATAATTCGCGTACATTCTTTAGTTATCTTGATATTATAATAGTCTCAAATGATTGTCTACAATTTTAAGCAATCGTCTATTGTATGCATCAGCATAAAACTTTTACTTAAACCTGTTCAAGTGTTTACTCTCATATTTTGGAATGATAGAAAAGCAGAATACTGAGTTACGTGTTTGCTTGTTGTGCCCTGTAGAGTTTAAACATCTTAATATAACTTTATAAAAATATCACTCGAATCTAAGTAGAATGCTTGCTTAGTATTTCTCAATTTTCTTATTTCCAAGTAAACAAACAAAAATACCTATTACTATTACACAATTTTGTTTATATTGAGTTTATCAAAATTGCTCTTTACCTAATTAATAACGTTTAGGAAACTTAACGTATTTTGTTATACATAGATATTGATTTAACATTATCAACATAATTATTATCAGTGGTGACGTATTTATTTTCTAGTGTGCGTAATTGTAAACATTTTAGAATTTGACATATTTACATAACAGTACTTTTTTCCAGTTGGGATTCTCTCTGGAGATCTCATATCTTGTAAAAAAAACTAAAATCGTGATTAAAGATTTTTATTTTGCAAAAACATTCAATAAACCAGTGCATGAATTTATAGTTGACTTTTTAATTCAACTCGTTAGTTTCCAGAAGCAAAATAAAAAAATTAAAGAGAATAATATAAAAATTTATCTCTAGTTTCATGTAAAATACGTCATGTAAAATACGTTTTACATTAAATAAATCCATGTTAACATCGTGTCTAATAAAAATACTGATGCATATCTAAAACTAGTTTGTCGCCGCACTTCGGTGTAAACGCGGTCACTATACCAATGGACCAGTGACATTTTTATTGGCCGATGATTTAATGTCTATCGATTGTGGCTCCACTATTCATTCGAAAGGAAAAAGTATTGTTTGGGGTCCCTTATTTATTAGGGACCTGCCAGTGGCTGCTAATGACTGGAATGAAAAACTTTCAGGGCCAGTCGCGTTTACTTATTTATTTTAAATATGAATTACGACGAATTTAGAGTTAAATACTTAATAAAAGCTTATCTTTCAGTCAAATATGATTTAATTAAAAAAATGCTAATTCCATTCATTGTTCACAGACGCAAAAAGTAAGTTATCGAATTAGCTAATTTGTCAAAATGATATAAGACAAGTAAATTCACTAGGAACTTGCCTTATATCGCCTTTATTTTATTTTTTAATAAACCGCTTTCCGCCAGCGCCTTCGCCTGCGTGGTCTTGATAACTTCTTTCCCCCGTTTTTACTATCGCCCACGCATTTTTTTTATAGTATTAAAACCTTCCGTGGAATGTGAAACGTACAAAAAAATATTCGCTAAATTGGTCCAGTCTTTCTTGAGTTATACGCTTACCAACATTCATTTTTATTTATATAGATAGATTAATTATTTTAACGATATATTAACGACCCATGACTTATGATTCGTATAATAAAATATTTTTACTAGAAAAGAGATTACATGCATTCAAAAATCGAACACAAGCGACAACAGAAAATAAATTTAAAAAAGTCAATTACACTGAATACAAGCGCCGATATTGCCGACACGCAAAACTAAAAAGGTTTTATTGTAAAAAAATATTAATTAAAAGTTTCAGTGTGGAGTTTTCAGACGCGCACTGATGAGCGTGTGGGCGTGCGCCCCGCCTACTGAAAAGCGACGCCCAGCCGCGCTGTAGAGCGACCTCCTACCTCGCCATGTCTAGGAGATGGATTCCACTTCCAAACTTTATAAAAAAAAAATACGAGTATGAAATGTCTGAATATAAAATGTATCATAATATGTTTTATAAATGAAGAACTAAACTTATATAATGTAATTATCAAAAATGATTAAGTACCTTTAAGGGAGAAAAAATTAATTAATAAACAAGAATATATTTTTTTCCATCATACACTAATTAAATGTTTCTTTTTAACTGTTACTATAACCCTCTATACATATCATTAAACCCTTAAATTTGTAAAAACTTATTCTTAGATTGATATAATCCATCCAAAAATAATAGATTCTAATGCCTTGCCAAATACATGCAGCCAAAATAGATTAAAAAATTCTCACCAAATAGGATATTTAATATTAATAAATGATCAATTTAATCAATCAGACAGTTAAACTAAGCATTTAAATACAATTTTATCGATAAAATCCGTAAGAAGTAGTTTTATTTTAGCAAATGTTGATGTATTTTGATGTTTAAAATCTTCAAATATCAAAGCAACAGGTTTTTTTAATTGGTGACGCCTATTTTAGTTGTTGATATTTGTAAAATTTATTCTCACACATCATCATCATACGTATAATTATATAATTATCATATTAAATATATGACACCGTGGGATCGGAAAACTAAATCTGTAATATTATGTCTGCTTCCTAGAACTAGTTTCAGTACAGTCAACTTTTTTTTTTAATATTTTCCTGTATATTCAGTATAATTCAACAAACCCATTGGCACAATACGAGAATCTGACTGACATAAATACCTTCGTAATAATAATAAGTAATAAGTTACCAAACCTCTTAACCTTATCTGTCAAAGCTTTCCTCAACAGCAGTAAATTATTTCTTCAAAATTAATTTGAAGAAATAGTAATTTACATTTAACTTAAGTTGTCACAATTTCCTTTTACGTACCTACTTGGTACGTATTGGCCAAAAAGCGTTGGCAAAAATACTTAGGTTAGGTTATTCTGATTGAATATTCACACAGTGTGAAGCTCGAAGTTTAGATAGGGGACAATAATCAAGCCTTCCAAAAGTCCTAACAGAAATAAATAACCGGCTAATAAATTGTAGGTACTCTACAAAAGTTTGGCTATATAATTATCATTTTAAAGAATACGTTACCCTTTTAAAAATACGGTCGTGATGATATATTATATACGTCATCACAAGAGACGGACTTGTAAGTAATAAGTAGGTACTTTTCGGGAAATAAATTACGGAAATGATTACCAAAAAAAATTTCCACGTTGACTCCTAGCCTAGCTTTTAATGGCGCAGAAATCGTAATATAACCGTGCTGCTCTAGTCCAGACAATAAACTCTATACTTAGGTATTATATGACTCCTAACTATCGCGGCATTACTTCTGCCACCCCTTTAGGGGGGTTACCAAGAGTTTTTGTACCTTTCAGCACGGTTTTACTATATTTTATAGCTCAGTTTCTGTTCTGTAGTGAACGTTGTGGTGTGAGTTTTAAGAATAGAAGTACTATTCATACAGTAACGTTTTGTCGTGCATTGAATTAGGGAAAAGGCTTTTACGTTGTGTTAAAATATTGCATAACCCAAGGACCTGCGCTTGCAGCCACTTAACCAATAAGTTAATGAGGAGATCAAGATTTATAATCATCACCTACTGTAGTCATACGGATTTCATCAATTGAATTTGCGAGTCGAAAAAAAGCGAGTCTCAAAGTTGACTGGGCCACAAACCACCCAACAGGAACTCCCAAATTTGGGATTCAACTATAGATAGAAAAAAGGGCATAACTACAAGAAACTGTTCGAACCAGAAAAAAAAAATCATCCTATTTTCAGGGCCCACCCAATAATTACTCGTACACTTAATATTTACATTGGTACTGATCTAGAAAATTGATTAAGATGATTGTTACTCCTTCACACTGCAACACCAAGACGAATTCGGCTGAAATTTGTAATTGAGATAGCATATAGCCTGGATTAACACATAGGACTTTCTCTCGAACGCAGAGACGCGGACAAATACTAGTACGCTATAATTTATGACCGGGGCGGGTCGCTAGTGATTAATAAAGAATATATACCTTCCTATATACATTTCAGTAATATAAGAGACCAAGAAAAGGGTAGGGGCAAATGACAACACACCAATAAAATAGCATTTTATCGCATTCGTTAACGATAATTACTACAGACGTCAGAAAGGCATGATGAAAGCAGTTTTTATGAGTTTTATTATAGGTAAGAAAAACACGTTTATTGGACAATTAATTTTGATTGTAATTACGGGTCAATTTTGTAAGCAAGAGGGTTTAAGGTAGTTTTTTCAGGATGTGTTTCTTCAGAGGGTAGTTTTCTGTATCATAACAATACCATAACTGTATTCCCCTAAGGATTAGGCAGAGGTGTATAAATACAGCAATAAGCGTACAGCGTCAATTGTACTCTTGTAGTCCTTATTCCCTTTTCGTTGTTTCTTGGTGTACAGTAAAGTATATTCATTTCTATTCTACACCCTCAGTTCGCCGATCTGTTTAGGTTCCATGTGATAGGGTGAGCCTATTGCCATACTATTTCATAGATATGTTATAATTGGATATTGTAACGCCTTGATATTTTTTCGACGGCGTGTGCAGTCTTCTAACCCGGACTAAGTAATCCCCCAAATTTTCCAAACCTCTCAAATTTTGAAAAAGAACGATGCTAAGCCATGGGTCGATAAAATGTGGTCTTCGAAAGTTTAAAAAAAATCTTTCAATAATTAGTTGGTTATAAACTTCTTGGTCATTTAAGTACCTTCACTGTCTGACCCCTCTCAAATTTTTTTTATTCTTAAAGTGTATACAGCCAGATATTTTTATGACGTCAAAGGTCCATGGAGGAATAGAGACTTTTTGCTCGTACAACATGCTAAATACTTTTTGATCATTAACCTTTGTAAAGAACCTCGACGTAAGAGGTTTTAAATATAGAACGATCTGATACACAAATAGGGGTGGGCCGCCCTTGGTTATAGCTTAAAGGTTGAATGTCAACATGACAAGAGGATCCTCTCAATTCAAACATTAACCCTCTGAAAAGAGAAGGACAAGGCTGACTCGATCTATTCATGTCTTCAAAAAAAATTGAATGGAAAACTAGAGATGTGAATATATTTCTGTATATAAAATTTACAATTAAGTACATATGGCAATGCAGCCAGCCTGATAAGGACTTCCAGCTGATAAACAAATTTAATTTAAATGATCTTCCTTGATTGTTTGTTTGTTTGGCACCAATTATTTTTGTTATTATTATTAAGTACTTATTATTTTGCTGTTTAGTTCTCGGGTGTTTTTGAAGGCGGTTTGATTTTTATTTTAAAATAATTTATTTGTTTAGCGGAATGCCTTTGTCAGAACTGGACCAAAATGAAATAGGACCAAACGCAAGAACCAGCTTTCAAATAAAAATAATCATTAAAATCGGTTGACCCAGTCGGAAAGTTCTGAGGTAACAAACATAAAAAGAATACAGTCGAATTGAGAACCTCCTCCTATTTTAAGTCGGTTAAAAATACAGAGTAAAACTGATTTTATTTATGAATTCTACTTACCACTGGAGGTAGTTGCACCATTGGTGTCTGAAACAATAGATACAATAATATTGTGAGTGATGAATTTATTTAGTAGTCACTAGCTGGATACGGTAGGAAATGAAAACGTTTTTCTATTTAGGGAACGTACCCATACTGCGTGATCCAGTTTAAGCAAATTTTTTGCCGTGTCCCTGGCTCGGTGGCTCGGTTTATAAATATGGTTTTAAGTAAAGTATTTTTTCTGGTAGTAAAAAAAAATATTTGGCTCAAATTTATCTTTTTTTTAAACTAGTAAGGTGGCAAACAAGCATACGGCCCGCCTGATGGGAAGCGGTTACCTACCGTAGCCTATGGACGCTTGCAACACCAAGGGTATCACTCGCGCGTTGCCGACCCTAAAAACATCTTAGAAAGGTTAATATTCAGAGACGATGCTAAGCGTAAAGTAACGCTTCCGTATGTCAAACTTCAATATAAATTTGACATACTGAAACATACCTTTACGCTTAGCGTGGTCCCTAAATATTATTAGCCCTAGTAGAGGTTTATGGGGGATTCACTGCGCCGACAGTTTAAGGAAATATTCCTCTTGCTGCCAGCGCAGCGCATCCTTAGAAGGACCACGTTGACTGCATGACGCCAAAACTTGTAAAGGGGCTCTCCATGTCCATTCGAACACTGACCATCAAGCGCAGCTTGCCATCACTTTAACAACTAAGCTATTATTCCTCTGAAACCAGAATCCTTGACCGTTCAATCTAAAAATAACTCATAAAGTTACAACATACACACATACATACCTACATTTTTTTTTACTGACAAAGAGCTCAAAGTTTGACGTAGCAGTAATAAATAATACACGTCATTGATATACATTAAACAAGATAGAGAAATACCGCGGGTTTCCTCGAATTATTAATTAAATTTCATACCATCACGTTGTATTCTAACGGTAGGCAGAGCTAGTAGTACTAAAAATTACCCACAGTTCTCTATGTTTAGATCCCATGTAATAAGTAGGGGGCGAGTCTATTGGTAAATTCGTGGTCCTGAGAATTTCATAGACAAACCCTTCCACTGGTAGATAAGGTCTACTGGTAGAAAATGCTTTAGGCATTAAGTCCGGCTCTGTACATCAGCATCATCATCATCATCATCCTCCTGCCCTTATCCCTATTCACTTGGGGTCGGCGCAGTATGTCTTTTTCTTCCATACGTCTCTATTAGCCGTCATCTCATCATTCACTTCCTTTGTGGTCATATCCTTTCTCACACAGTCCATCCATCTTTTATTTGGTCTTCCTCTTCCCTTATATCCATCCACATTCATGCTTAAAACCTTTTTGGTAACAAGCTCTTCACTTCTACGCATCACATGTCCATACCACGCTAAGCGGTTACTGCACAACTTTTCAGTAACCGGTGCTACTTTCAAACTACCTCTTATATACTCATTCCTGACCCTGTCCATTCTTGTAACTCCACACATTCCGCGTAGCATTCTCATCTCAGCTGCATGCAATTGCCTTTCATGCATCCCTTTTGTAGCCCAACATTCAGACCCATACAAGACGGCAGGTCTTATCATGCTTTTGTGTATTTTCCCCTTTAGTTTAAGGGGAATTCGGGGGTCGCACACAGTTCCCGTAACCTGCCGCCATTTCATCCACCCTGCGTTAATTCTGTGCTTAACAGTTCGATCTATTTCCCCATTGTTTTGTACCACTGAACCAAGTTATCGAAAATCAGAGCACACTGTCTGTACACATGTGCATAAAGAATTAAATAAATAAATAAACACTTTACTCGACCTGGGAATCAAATAGGACCTCGAGATAGCAGTCGCGCTTACTACCACTAGGCTAACGAGACATGTACTATTAAAATAAAATTTTGATAATCACATCAAATAATAGGGTGTTAAGTATTATAGGTACAAACCTCACAACTTGTTCGGTCACAATATCATCAACCCATATACTGTTCCACTGCTGGGCACGGGTCTCCTCTCAGTATGAGATTAATTAGGGTAAAGTCCATTACTTAGCAGATAATTACATACATACATGTTCCGTTTTTGAAGTTAGCGGCTAACCAGAAGTAGTGAAACAAAATGGTGAAAACATTGAATTTTAGTTTCAATCTGGGCAAAAATCATCGCGATGAAAGAAGTCACAACGTATTATTTTATTTATTTATATATACTTTATGGGTACACCAAGTATTACATTATATACAGAACTTATATATTAGAAACATACAATGGGCCTTATTCTGTAGTATGAGAAATCTGTCAGCCCCCTTACCCCTCTTATTCTGAGCGGAGACTCGTCCGGAAAAGTGGCCTAACCGTAAAAATTTGTTCAAGATGCACAGACAAACTCATTATTCGTTTAGATACAGATTGTAAATAGGTAGTTTATAGATAGTTCAGTTGTTTTTGTTTGCCTACGTTATCTGTGCCAGCGATAGGCTTTATTGTAAATAAAGATAAGCGGTCCTCTTGTAGATAATGGCTGGAAACCATGCATACTACATGATCACGCCACTTTGCTTAATAAAATTATTGCAAAAAAAATCTAAGCTCTTTTTTTCTCCGTATATGCGAATAATAGATAGGCATTTTAGAATTTAGGAAAGACAATACACACAATGGATGAATAAATGACAATATATCTTAGAAAATAAATTGATTTATTATATTATATTAATTAAATCCAAATAAATTGGGACAAGGGCAGGAAGATGATGATATATCTCAGAAAAATAGATCTTTTAATAGAATGTGTTTCTTATATACTATAGGTATATAAATGGTGTAAAAATGTCCCAAGATATTTAAAATCGTAAATAAACCGTGTCTTTAGATTTAAGATACTTATTCAAAAAAAAACAACTGGGTATGGGTCTCTTTTAAAGTCGAGACTGTGACAGTCATCATCATCATGACCTTGGAGTCGGTGCAGTAACTATGAAAGAAAGGAATGACTTTTTCCCCCCTACATACCTATAGGTCGATTTACCGTAATCTCGTCAATCAATTCCTAATGGCCTAAACCTTTCTCACAGTCCATCCAACTTTTCTTTTGTCTTCCTCTTCCCTTATATTTATCCACATGATATATTTTTTTTGGGAAATCTGACTTCAAATGGGATTAGTAAAACTAGAAGGGAAGGAACCTGCCGCCTCCCTGAATGGCGGAGATTAATGAAGAAGATGAAAAAGATCCATTTCCACATCCCAAAAAAAAGGTAACACCGCGGTATCCAACTATTACTTTTACAAGACAAGTTATCGCAAAACATGATAAGCCATTAATATTTATAGCTGTTAAAAAACATGACACATTATTACAATCTATAGATTGAAATTAAACTAACCTTTAACACTGGACTGTCATTACTGGTTATTTTCGTAAACAACAAAGTTATCTTGAGGGTCGAAGATATTTACTGACCGAAATAAAAAAAAAATATGCAGTAAAGATTTGGCTTGTAAAAAAGCTTATAAAAAACACCCGACACGAAAGGTAATTTGCCATTTTGTGGTGGCGGCCATCTTGGATTTATCATAGTGTATACTTAGTATTCTCCTAGTTAAGCCCTTTCATTTGATACCCATATTGAGGGATTTTTGAAAAAAAAAAATATTTAGCTATTTTGTGGCGGCGGCCATCTTGGATCGATTTTCATCAAACATAGCTACACACAGACACACATACACACACACACACACACACACACACACACACACACACACACACAGACACACACACACACACACAGACACGTCAAACTTATAACACCCCGTCGTTTTTGCGTCGGGGGTTAAAAACATAACATACAGCCAGAAATGATGATTCCATCAACCCATTAAGTTTCCCAGTCCTGGCTACTGTCTGCTCTCAGGAATGAGAGGGGTTAGGCTGTAGTCTACCACACTGGCCTGAGTGCGGGTTAGCAGACTTCAGACGCCGTCGAGAAAATCTCCACGGTTACACAATGTGTTAAGAAAACCCCGTCCGATCCGTGAAGGTACTATTAGGTATCGATATTAGATTACATTTATGTAATCCTTTTCAGGTTACAAGTAAAAAAAATCTCCGAATAAAAGTACTAAATGTTTTTTTTTATAAAACAAGGCAACTTAGTTTCATAGCTCGGCAATCGTCACAGGTGCCAAATATACCACGGTAGGTGATAGTGTTCACATTCAAAAAAATTGCTAGATATTGGGTAATTTCGGTCATTTTTGATTTGCCTAATTTTAGGTTTAAAATATTTTGTTGGAGTCCAAGGAACGTTTAAAAGGTGAGGAAATATAAAGTGTCAACTTTGATTGGCACTACGAAGTTCGCCGGGTCAGCTAGTACCTAGATTATAAAATGATAGATTATAAGTATATTAGATTTTTTATTGAGACTTTCTTTGACTGCACATTTGGTATAAATACATACTTAATAGCAGTTAAAGTGGCGACCTCTCGACCCCACATAAGGGTTAATTCAACCCTGTTTATTTTTAATTTTCTTTCTTATAAAACTTTTCATGACAATTAAAAACACTCCAAAAATCTGTCAAATAGGCCGAGCTTCTCAAGTAATGATCTTTTATACATGTTATTATGTATAAGCAATTCGTAATAAAGTTACTGTAAATTCGCACTGCAGTTTTAAATTCTGCAATCGCCTGATGTAACATCAAAATAAACATTATTATTTCAGCGCAAAAAATCCAAAAGAGGCATTTAAATCTCAATAAAGGTAATGTCGCAATATTTATAAAATAACATTGGGTTGTATCGGCTCTGTGTATGTTACCAATCGATTTTCTTGTTTATAATAATCGCCTGAAAACGATCGATTTATCGATACGGAGTCGTATTGTTTAGATTTGCGCTCTTCTCGCTTTATCGAGTTTACTTTTGTTAAAATTGTTTTTTATAAACATCATGGGTGGCGGGCGATTTTTTTTACTTGTTATTGTTAATCGATAAAGGTGTGTTAGGTGCGGTAGGTGGTTTTAAAATTAAAAATAAATTGTTTAGATTAATACAGTTTTTTTTTATTCCGCTGAACATTAAATACTTGGAAGCTCTTTTTTCCTAAATAGTATTTAGCTAATAATGTTAAAAGATAGTGAGTTGTCTAATCTTCAATCTACCAAATGCCATCTTTTTTTTTAATAATGCAAAGCAAGTAAAAGTTCGATCATAATCCTACTATCCTACTATCCTATCCTACTAATCTTATCTTCTTACTTCTTACTAATATTATAAATGTGAAAGTTTGTGAGGATGGATGGATGTTTGTTACTCTTTCACGCAAAAACTACTGAACGGATCTGGATGAAATTTGGCACAGAGATAGAACATAGTCTGGAATATCACATAGGCTACTATTTATCCCGGTAAACTGTATGGTTCCCGTGGGATAACAGGCAAAGCCGCTGGCGGAAAGCTAGTTACTTACTTATAATTTTTAAGCGTTTCCAGATAGCTGTAATTTTCAATAAGTTAATTAAAAAAACTAAGACTAAGTAAACTCTACGCAACGTCTGGGATTCCCAGAGAGACTCACCACAATACTAAGCAAAGTAAATATTTAACACCTAAGTATATATTATTTTAAATAAAGTAGGTAGTTAGTGCTTCCAAACACATACAGTTCTCGCCAAACTTATTGTCCGGGACGTCCGGGTTGAAGTTGGCACGAGCTAACTTTAACCCAGCCTTATAAATCGGGGAAAGAAAAATATTGGGTTGTAATAAAAAAATAGGAAAGCTCAAGTCGTAGGCTATCGTTTTAAATCATTTTAATCCAATATTTTTTTTTCTCCGATTATTACGGACGGGTTAAAGTTATATCGAGCCAACTTCAACCCAGACAATAAGTTTGGCGCGAACTGTACTTCCATGCATGGTCATGATTTCTAACCAGTAAATTTATACAGAATAATTTTATCTGAACCTAGGAATCGAACCTAGCTTGAGAGGCTCTGCTTGCAACCAGCAATTACACAGTAACTGAAATACATCTACACTAATATTATAAAGAGGAAAGATTTGTATTTTTGTATGTAACGAATAAACTCAAAAAGTACTGGACCGATTTGAAAAATTATTTCCATGTTAGATAGCCCATTTATCGGGGCAGGCTATAGGCTATATATCATCACGCTACGACTAATAGGAGCGGTGTAGTAATGAAAAATGTTGCAAAAACGGGGGAAAAAATTATAAGACCACGCGGACGAAGCCGCTGGCGGGAAGCTAGTATATAAAAAACAAGCTTTCCGCCAGCGGCTTCACCCGCGTGATCTTGGTGTTTCTTATCAAATGTTATTCACTAAAGATGTAGTTTTCTAATGACGAAAGAATTTTTATTGTAGGTGTTCTTTGTTTTATCTACACACGTAATCTAGCGATAAGTAGGCTTTTACATCATAACTAGCTTTTTCCTCGCAGCTTCACTCGCGTCAAGTCTCAACCCCGTTACACCCTATTAGTTTCTTTGTGAAATTTCCAGACGTTTAGTTATTCTGTTATTCGGGGTGGAGACAAATACAAAAAATTAATGATCATGAAAATCGATGCAGCAGTTCTTAATTTGTAAGTGTTGAAATAAGAAGATAATTATTCTTATTACAAATTTTGTAATGATGAAAATCGATTTTATCTGGCATGCTCCGTTCCCCAGGTAGTTAAATTAAATTAATATAATATTAAAGTAATACATTGACCTTCCTGCCTTGCCTGCTAGGCCTTTGCTGAATTTTGATACAATTCTGGCTGAAAATAATAATAATAACACACACTGATACAATAGTGCATGAATAAAATTAACACAATGACATCTAACGGCCGAAATAAATAATGAAATGAAAAGAAAATTTCTGCAAATAGATCTTTTCACACTTTTACAAGTCAATGTTTTGCGGTTTTATGCTAGATGGCGTTGGCATTTCCTAACTGAAGACCTCTGAGAAGAAACACCGAAACAAACTCAGAGAATCATGTCATCAATAATCTAACTCTCGATTGTTTTCCTAGAGATAGAAATTTGACATTACTTCTATGCAGCGGGTCTCCAGTAGGGAGTTGGAGGAGTTTCTTGCCGGTTCTTCTCCATAGGAAACGACTAATTTGGAACCGTGCACCTAGTTTCGACATTTCATAAGTGCCTGTATAAGGTAAAAATAAAACTATTTTGATTTTGGAATACAATCAACAGATAGGTTATTAATTTCGGCCGTAAATAAAACCATTCCATAGATTTTCTACTTAGGTTCAAGTAAAACCTCTTTCTGTGATAAAAATATTAAAAATCCCTAGGGAGGGGTGTATAGTATCAAAATATGTTTTGATTCTAAATATGCGCCGTCATCCGATGAAAAGCACATTGTAAAGAGCCATGAAAAGAGGCTGCCTATATAAAAATCTCATTATCCCAAACTTCAATTATGTTTCTGAATAACCAGATCCTGTCAAAATTTACGTCATATCCGAAAGAAATGATTTGTGTGTAATTATTCTAAAAAAATATTAAATTTTCTTTCATTTCTATTCCCAGATCAAGCAAAGTGTTTTAGGTTTTTCTATGAAATTCCCAATAGTGGTTCGAAGTTGGATTTATCGCGACCTTTTACCGTTGAACTGTATGTATATCATGTATGTTGGTGCATCTCTGCCTAACCCTTTGAGGAATACAGGCGTGATGGTATGTTATGTGATGTGTTCAGATGTACAGCATAGCATTGGCGCCTAGAATCACTAGCCTAATGAGACAGCTGATGATGAAACACATGATGAATGGGATAGTATAGAGTCACATAGTATCGGGGATAGTGCAATACCGCGTAACTAATTCGAATTTTATTTAAACAAAGTTAGGCCTTATAGGAAAGTGTTAGTTACGCGGTATTGCACTCTATCCCCGAGGATAGGTTCCTTGTGGTAGAAAGCTAGAGATCCAGTAAAATAGGATTGGTTCTCCATAAATACTGATCAATTCTAATCAGAGGGCTAGCTTGTTCTTTGGCCAAAGAATCAGCATTTCCATTCAACGCAGATGCCAGATGATAGCGATGAGGTGTACTTTGACGCCTAGGTATGCCAATTTAGGGATTTACACTAATAATACCTTTTTTGTTTGTATTTTGTATATTAGTTTTTTTTTATTTAATAGCTAAAATTATATTTAGTTAAAAGAGGTAGGGCACAGCCATTTATGGTTCAAATCTGGAGCAGCCCATCTGGGGAAGTACCTCCACCTTACAGAAAACTGCAGCCAAATAACACACTTTATTGTGTGTTGTGTTGCAGTGAGTAAGGTCGCCAAAGCTCCTTCTAAGGATGCGCTGCGCTGGCAGTAAGAGGAATATTCCCTCAAACTGTCGGCGCAGTGAATCCTCCATAAACCTCTATGAGGTTTTTCGGGTCGGCAACGCGCGAGTGATACCCCTGGTGTTGCAAGCGTCCATAGGCTATGGTAACCGCTTACCATCAGGCGGGCCGTATGCTTGTTTGCCACCTTAGTGGTATAAAAAAAGTTACTTAATTGAATTATCAATACTTCAACAGAATTTCCTAAAATGGCATTTAAGCACTCACTTACGTAACTCCTGTGCAAATTTAATTGTCTCATTAGGAGGGTGAAATAGTCAATTTAAGCCATTCCTCTGGAACCAGCTCATATTTAGAAAAAAAAAATAGCTACTCCTAAAAGCGGCGTTTTGGAGTTTTAAGTTGGATTACGCTTCCAACCTGTTCTCAACTGTCACTAATTTTTAAAGAATTTGAAGTCAATATACTATTGACGAATAAGGTTCAAACTTAACCGTTATTTCGTCACAAGTCACAAGCTCTCGCTAACTATCACGTTAGACTAAACAAAGGTGCAAGAATAACTAACTTGAAAAGTACACAAACTGATTTAGTTTTAATTTTTCCAAGTCAAATAACTTTTGCGGCTGTTACCACATGGCACTAAGAATAGTTAGTTTTTTATAAAATTTGTAAAATGGAGTCTTATTAGCACTTCGCGAAAGTCTAATTTAGAACTATGTGCTAAAAGAAAGAAAAACATCAATACGGTTTTCCGCCATTGTTTGTTTGAGCGTTTAGTTAACGATTTTATAAATCCTTAGTTTTGTATCTTTACATAAAAACATTTTTTACGTTTTAAAAAATAATTATCATACTAAAAAGACCATGACAACTTTAATCGTAAAAGACGTATCAACATAAAATTAATTATAGCTCTTTGACACCAAGACACTAAAAAGATATCGATACTAAAAACGAATTCCCAACTCACCGCTTCATCTAAGTTGTCACCATAGTCTTCATCCCTTTGGAGACACATCCAGAAAACACAAATTCCAGTTCACTGCACTTCATTAAACAATAAAAGTGTATTGGACCTAACACGAAGCCCTGCGGCACGCCACCTCAGTACTCTCGGCAAGACTGACGCAGTCCAGCTCTGATGTTTTGAATACAATCTGTAACAGAAAAAAAAACAATAATAAACTTTACTTGCGTATAGTTTTGTGTTTATGTACTGTTGGTAAGGGTATTGTGTACTGTTAGGGTAGTCAAAGGCTTTCGGTACATTTTGTTTATTTAATGAACAAAATTTTCACTAGAAATGTAAACATTTTAATATTTTGTGATATTTTTGTATTTTGTTTTTTACCTGTTCTTAAGAGTTTTAGGGAATTCACTATTCCCTAGTTATTGAATAAGAAAATAAAATATAAACGTAAATAGTTTAAATTATTGTTTCAATTTTCTTTAGTTAATGTACTGAGAACAATGACGTGAGGTAATGAACAATACTACCATGCATGTATAATTATGTATGCTACTACTGAATACTATGAGTACTCACTACTCATCCTATTGTTACTATAATTATGTTATCTAGAAGATAAATGTGTGACCCACAAAAGTATGATCATGTCTTGATTAAATTTTACATTATATCCCAAATTAATCGACCGGTTCAAAAATTTGTTTAAAATATCATAAAAATATTATTTGAATCTAATTCTATTATTCTATTATAAGGGTCTATTTTACCACCTCTGGATAACCGCTAACCTCGGGATAAATTCAAAGTTAGAACAAAAATTTTATGACATTATCTTTCCAGTAATTTAACGCCAACTTACTGGGAGATGGTGTAACCTAAGTATTTCTAGAAATAACTCTTCTTTTAACTCTTCAAACTAAATTTGTAACATTAGAAGCTAAAACGACACCAACACAGCTGTACTCTAACACTTCCAACATTCACCTACAATAGTTTTACACAAACAATAAGTAGTATTTTAAAATATTGCCTGGCAATCTTTGCCTATGACTAATTTCTAGACAGGCCATAACTTGACACATACAAATCCACGCGACGAAGTGGAAATCCAACTTTGTTCCAATGAGTATAAAGTTGAAAACGAATATAACGTTAACGAGTTTATAGGACGCTACGTGTTTGGAAGAACAATTGGTTGTAAAATGACACCTGAAGGCGACACTAGCCTGAAACAAAATATTTTGTTTCTATCGTCAGTCTAGCTAAGCAAAACATTTTTGTTAATATCTTATTTCATAAACATTAGGGAGACCTATGTATAGGAAAAAATGCAGACCTCCATTTTATATTATTCTGTTTAACAACTGCTCCTTCAGTTTCTAAACAACGAAATTAGCGATTTTTGTGACTGGAACAATATAATTATTGTCAACTATACTAATATTATAAGGAGGTAAAGTTTGTGAGGTTGTAATCTCTGGATTTGAACTCCTCCTCCTAGCCTTTTTCCCAACCATGTTGGGGTCGGCTTCCAGTCCACCAGATGCGGCTGAATATCAGTAGTTATAATCTCTGGATTTTAACTGATTTTGAAAATTCTTTCACTGTTAGAAAGGTACATATCTCTGACTGCTATAGACTACTTTTTATATAAAATTATAATAATAGTACCCGAAGCGAGGGCGGATCGCTGGGATTTTAAGATATCTTATTACTATGTCGATAACTTAAAGTTAAGTACCTAACAGTTTCAAAAAGAAAATATGGTTTGGTTTTTTAGTGTACCTATGACTTAACGATGAAAATAACTCTGGAAATATAAAGAAACTAGTTTGTGGTGGAGTGTGATTTATATTTTTAACTGCAAGCTATAGCAGAAAGAAAAAGCTAGAGCAACTTCTGCCAGCATATCATAAAGAAACAAATTTTCTTTTTTATTTCATGTGATTCCCATACACCACTCTAAAATACGATCGCTTGCTGTCCAAAACACGATGATTAAATAAACAAAAACTGTTGGAAATGATCAACAGTAGTTGCATGACATACGATAGTTCAAAACATGACATGTCCCGCAACTGAATCATAACAAGATTATGTTTTGTTTAACATATGAAATGCTTACATCATCTAATTTATGATTGAAACTCGCCTCTCTTTTTGTTAACATATTAATTTAGTCATTGTAAACGCGACTGTTGAGGGTTCGATTTCCAGATCGAGCATTCATTGGGTTTTTCTATGAAATTTTCAGTACGAGCTCGGATAGATAAATGGCACCTAAACATACCGCCTAACCTGAGGACGAGTGTGATAGTGTGTGTGTGTGTTATGTGACCAACAAAATACTGAATATCTTTACACAAATATACAAAAATTCATCTTCAGTGCGTTTGTATACGCAAATCTCTTGATCTGTGCCTCGACCATGAATTTTTCTCACTAGACTCGCTAGCGACGCCGTAAAAGATTTGTATGGGAAACTCTCGCAGCGCAACTCTAGCGGTTACGTAAGGAACTAAGGCTAACGATGCTAAGCACAAACTTAGGCTCCCGTATGTCAAATTGTCATACAAATTTGACATACGGAAGCATTACTTTACGCTGAGCATCGTCTCTGAATATTAGCCTAAAACCTGCTATGAGATTACAGTGTTTCGATGCGTAAAAAACCTATCGAAAGTCATTCGATAGAACTCATGGTTGAGGGGCTGAAATAGAAGAGTTTTTGTACTTATACTTTTTATCCAAAAATGACCAAAATCGGAATTTTCAAACATTTCGATAATAAATATGAGACTGGGCTACAACGTCACAGGTCCAACTAGTACCTAGGTACTTAAATAAAATCAGTGTAACATACTGATTTCTGACACTTACGCGAATACTAGACATTGAAATAAAGTCAGTGCTACAAACAAAATTTTCCAATCGCGAACGGAATAATTTCTTAACTGTAGCAATGTTGACAGCTTGATATTGTTGACAAATAGTCTCATGGACATCTGAGACCAAAAACTTGCTTCTCAGGTCCTTTATAATGGCCGAATAACAAGTCCAACTTCATGCGAACCCTATCACTCTGTACAAGACAGCTAAAGCTTTTGAATATTAACAAAAAGACCCCTAAGATAAATAATATATTGAGATTTCTACAGCATCTGGTGAACTTGATACCCTAGCCAACAATCAGGGATGCGATGACCTTGATGTGATTTTTTTAACACCCCAACGCAAAAAGACGGACTGGTATAATATGTTTGACGTGTCTGTATTTGTCTGTGGTATCGTAGCTCCCGAAGGGATGAACCGATTTTGATTTTTGTTTTTTCGAAAGGTGAATAAGTCGGGAGTGTTCTTAGCTATGTTTAATGAAAATCGGTCTAAGATGGCCGCCGACAATTTGGCGAATTACATATTTATTCACAACTCCCTCGATATTCGTAACAAATGCACGGCTTCGAATGGTAGCACACTGATAAATTTCAAATCTAAGATGGCCGCTACCACAAAACAGCGAATTACATTATATTTTATTTTGTGTCAGCGGTTTTTACATTTTTTATTTTATCCTTGTCAAAATGATAGTCTTGTTTTACAAATCGAACCCAGGACCTCTAGCGTAGCAGTCGCGCTTAGGAGCGCTAGGCCAATGAGGCAGTTCAATCAGCAACTGTTTATTTTTGCTGAAAACTGAAAAACAATTGCGTAGTCAATTTTATTTATGTCCTAGGTCATTTTATTTTGAAAGTCTAACGGACAGTAAAATCTAGATCTCGATCTGTCTAGGTATTGTTACGCCAAAAACATATTTTTATTCTAGAAGATAATGTAATGTAGATTAAATCAAAATAAATACGTGGTAGGTAGATATTGAAAGAGTGCCATTGGGTGAAGGAAAACCGATAATATGGGTAATACAGTTCGAAATAAATTTTAATCTCACTGCCTATTATTAATAGGTACAAAGATAGCAAGTCACAGTACACAAGTTGTAAATATACCTAACATCTTATTTACATTTCATCTTTATAAACATCTTTATATTATCAAGTTTTGATTCATTTATACGTAAACAAGCGCCATGAAAACTATCTCAACTTATACTTAACTTCTCAATTCACGCCATCTTTTAACATATTATAGAACTAAATAGTCCGATAGTTGGCTAAAATTATGTGGTAACAGCGCCATCTAGGGTGGATAACCTGTAACGTTTTTTTCGAGGCGACGTCATGCCTGTTGCATACGATCAACCAATTGTTTACACAATACAAAAGACCCCTTGTTTGTTTTTCGCTAGACGTTTCCTGGTTTGTTTTGTGTGTGAATATGTGTGTATGTGTGTGTGTTCGTATGTTTTCACAGCCGGCTCTGTGTGTTCGAGGACGGTACACAAAATGTTGTTGTTTGCACGGGCCGAGTAGGTAATAAATTCTCTGTCTGACTTACGTACCTACAGATATTTTTATACTTTAAATAATATTACGATGGATGTGCTCAGCGCTCACCGCTGTAAGATCAGGCTATAGATAACAAATAGAATTAAGATTGTTAGACATTGTGAAAGGAAACAGTACTATTGTTATAGCGACATGTCATAACATAATGCATTATTGTTAACTATATTTGATCTAGTTACTTAAAACAAAGTACGCGCCATTGAATGGCTGGTACTACTAGCTATTTTAGGTGCACTAAATATATCGGAAGCCTTTTGCGATAATATCCGCTTGTCAGTAATTGATTTTTATTGTTTTGCAAATGCTGCAATGGCGAATGCAATTATTTTATCGTTTCTAGCTAACGCTTTTAACCAATGGACGGCAATAATTATGAGGCGCGACCCGCGACATTTGTCATTTTTTTTTGCCGTCGCTACAGTTTATGCCATTGATTTGATGTAACAGGATAACGAATTGGTCCTGTGCCTGTGTCATGGTCGTAATGAATTTTTGTGATTCCATGGCAATGACATAATAGAACAAGGAAAGGTAAGTGCGGTATATGAGTCTAACATACCCTGTTGATGAGCATAGATGAAGCGAAAGTGATGTGCCAGGATCGTATCAAGTGGAAAGGAGAAATCGGCCCAAATGATGTACCGAAGGTACACTTATTGGAAAAAATACCCTGTATTACGCTGGTTAAAACTCTAGTCGTACTTTTTTTAATATTGACTGGGGGATGAGTAAAAAAACGTTTAATTTCAGAAAAATCACGCCATTTTGGCACACTATTATCTGTTTCGTAATGATTTCATAGTAAAAACTGTCAGTGTCAGTTTCGAAATGTCAAACGCACGTCATTGCGGCCGATTATTATCAGTTTCATAGTGATTTCATGGTAAAAACTATCAACTTGACAGTTGTCATGAACCTTCGGTACAAATTTGGGCTGAGTTGTATGGGCTTTTGATGACCTCCTTTCTAGTCTGAAATAGTCTCTGCAAGCCCTCTCTATCCGTACAAGCGTGAAATGTATGTATAGGTACACCCTGGCGCCTCTCCAGGTTGCAAGTAGGTACCTATTCATTGAGGGTTTCCTGCATCCCAAAAAAAAGGATAACGAATTTGTATACATCATCATCTCATTAACTGTCCCACTGCTGGGCACGTGTTTCGGACATTTGATCATGAGTCATTTCATCCTCCCTCTCTTATGAAAAAGCTATTTCAAATTCCAAAACCCCTTCTGATCTACGGAATTAAGCCCTCAAGTTCAGTAGTTGTTGCTTGCGATTAAAAAACAATGGGGTACTTACTTCAAGTACTTAATTTGATTGTCACAGGAATGCTTAATGTCAGGGAATTCTATAAAATATACTTAGGATAGGCAGTTTTTTTTAACTCAAATCAAGCGTACATTTTTCTAAAGTAGGCACCATCGTCATATTTCAGCGAATTCATACAAAATCTTAGTAAACTATACTAAACCTTCCCCATAAATCAGTATGTCCATCGATAAAATCCATAATAATTATAAAAGTTTGGTAGTTTTTGAATTCATCGCTATCATACAGACAGTCAGCGCCCCGAAATCGTTTATATGTACAAGGATAAAGATATTTTCATCTAAACTGTAGTGGTAAACTTTTCATTTTGTTTGTACACGATCATCTCTGGAACTACTGATCCAATTTAAAAATATATTTCACTGATAAAAACCTACACTATCCCTAAGTAAGAAAGCTTATACTTTATTGTAGTCATATCAACGAAAACAACATTGGGTTAGTTTACATATTTTTCTGGTAACAAATACCTACCTACTTTACATTTCTAAGCAGATCTTATAAAAACTGTTATATGTAACCAAGATTATGCAATGTTTGTTACGCGAGGTATACCGAGGGAACTGCAAACAATACCCTGGGAATATGTCTGCCTTTCCTACATTGTTCTTGTATTTATCATGTGTATGAACTAACAAACAAACCAATTAAATTGTTTATTGTTAGTGTAATTACGTTGGTCATGCGAACACCTATGACAATCGTTAGTGGTAGTCAGGTCAGAAGCCCAAAAAGCCTGACAACCAATCTATCCTTCGAATATCTGTATTGCCAAGAAATTCGGTTGCGGAGGTCTGATGGCAGTTGCTTCGTGTAAAATCAGATTCAGCCGCATCTGGTTAGACTGGAAGCCGTCTCCAACATCGTTGGGAAAAAGGCTAGGAGGGAGAATTACATATGACATGTGTTTTGACAAAGGTTGTGCAATAATGTATATCGAAAAATATACCTGCTTACACACCAAACTGGCAGATAATAATTTTGTTTAGGTATTTCACAATTTTTGTCAAAACACAAATTGCCTGTGTATTTCTCCCTTTTGTACGTGTGAGAAGAAATAATAGAGTGGGCAAAAGTATTTTTAAAAACAAGAAAATAATTCAACATCTTTCCCAATCTAACTGATAAAATGTTTTGACAGATAAGACTTCAAACGTGCCCCGTTTATTTATGCAAAAAATGATAAATATGTTACATATAATATGTAGTTATCAATTCTAAATACCTATTTTTAGTTCTTCCTAAATATACCATTGATAAAACAAAAAATTTATACGTGTGAGTTGTAAATCCATATTGATTTGTATCTAGCTCAAAGATAAGATAAAAATCCTTCTGTTAAAACTAATATGTAGGTATCCATACTAATATTTTAAACAAATTTTTGCTCGCAGCGTCACGCGCGAAACTTATCTTCCTAGCCCCAACAATGTTGGGGTCGGCTTCCAGTCTAACCAGATGCGGCTGAATATCAGTATTTTACACGAAGCGACTGCCATCAGACCTCCGCAACCCAATTTCTGGGCAATGCCGATATTCGAAGGATAGACTGGTTGTCAGGCTTTTTTGACTTCTGACTACCACTAACGATTGTCATAGGTGTTCATATGACAACCGGGACCGACGGCTTTACGTGCTCTCCGAAGCACGGAGGGGTCTCGATGTGTTAAGAATGGTCACCATATGCCATTTTTTCTTTTTATAAGAACCTTCCTCAAACCTCAATAAGTATTAGAAAAAGATATTACCGAATTGGTCCATCCTTTCTTAACAAAATATTTAGCCATTCATTTTTATTTATAGCGACCCATGCGTAGCTTTTCAAGGTGGACCAACAGCAGCGCCACCTACCGGGTCCAATTATATTTTCAAACCATCCAGGAACCAGTTGAAATATGTATACAAAATTTCAACCAAATCGGTCCAGCCACTAAGGAGCAGTGACATTGTACAAAAGAATTATATGTATACACTAGCTTATGCCCGCAACTTCGTCCGCGTAGAAGTCGAAAATGGTTCTAATAAGATTTCAAATTGTTTTTTTACGTTATTAATTTTGATAAAATATAAATGTGAAAATGTTTGAATACTTATAACCTAACTTAAATTAAAATTTAGAAAACCCCCGACATGAAATGGAATTTGCGATTTTGTGGTGGCAGCCATCTTGGATTTGAAATTTATCATGTATAGTATTCTCCTAGTGAAGCCCTTTCATTTGATACCCATATTGAGGGAGTTGTGAAAAAATATGTAATTCGCTATTTTATGGCGGCGGCCATCTTGGACCGATTTTCATCAAAAATAGCTAAGAACACTCCCGAATAATTCACCTTTCAAATAAAAAAAAACAAAACCAAAATCGGTTCATCCATTCGGGAGCTACGATGCCACAGACAGAGACAGACACACAGACACACAGACACGTCAAACTTATAACACCCCGTCGTTTTTGCGTCGAGGGTTAAAAATATAACAATCTTTATTATGTTGTAGGGATGGAAAGGTTAAGAAAGCATGAAAATAAAATAAAAAATTTATACATTATATATTTTATGAACATTAAGCTCGGTCTTTGATCTGGTGTATGTTACATGGGGTTATTATCTATTATCTTTTTACAACGAAATAGAAATACTACACTGCCACAGTATTTCTTTGTAACAATATTTTTTTGTTTTTTCTTCGGATGCTAGAATCAACAGGCTACTCTGTGCGCTTACTCTGGAGCATGCCACATACTCTGCCCGCGGGAGAAGCAGCTTTCCCTCAAATCTACTCCCGCTACCAAGAGTTTGACCTTCAGCTTTGTTTATGGTCATTGTAAAGCAGACTTTGATGGGAAGCTGCACTCTCTTGAATTTAAATCCTAGGGATAAATACATACTCTCCTCGAGAACAACTGGTCAGTATAGTTGACTCGATTACATTGCGATGCATGTTTTCACTTGAAATGTGGTGCCATTGCATAATATTGGTGGATTTTTATTCCGCAACAACATAATTTTAATGTGTTCCACCATTTCCTATTTTAAGGAACGGGCCTGAGAACCACAAATGAGACCGCTTCACGCGCTTTTACTTCTGGGCTCTACTGGTAAAGTCTGTTGAAAATCGCCTGCTGACGATACAGTAATACCCTTTATAAGCCATAGTACTCACATCCCAAACTTCGGCCATAGTAGTTTGTTTGGGTATATTGCAGAGTGGGGTTTCAGTTTGTATCAAATCGAGAAGAACTTGAACGCAGTTTATCAGTGCAGTTTTACCACCTTCCATCAGCGTGGCAGCAATTCGGGACGATGCGACCGATATTAAACTTAATAAAAGTCTTGCCTGTTACACCAGGAGCACTCAAAAAAGATATCACTACGTATTATTATACTGGAATTTATTAAACCTTTGTTTATTGAATAAAGAGACTTCACTACTTGACATTATTTACTGCTGAGGAATTGACAACTCATGTGTCAAAAATTTTATTTTAATCTAATTAAAATAAGAAACACTAAGGAGTATTGATATCAACTTCGAAGCAAAATAACTTTTTACCCCTTTTTAACCCAGTTAGGGGATGAATTTCAATAAAATACGAAACACGTCTTCCTTCAATTCTGTTATAGAATGTATATGCAAAATTTGAAGTAGATTGGACCAAGGAATCACGTTGTCCCATACAAACTTTGCCCCCCTTTTTCACCCCCTTAGGGATAGAATTTCGAAAAATCCTTTCTTATCGGATGCCTACGTCATACAAAGAACACACCCTCTAACTTTCAGATTTTTTCGATCAGCGGTTTCGGCTGTGCGTTGATCCGTCAGTGAGTCAGTCATTCAGGACAAAGCATTTTATATATATAGATAATTATATTAATATAAATACAATATTATAAAGAGGAAAGATTTGTATTTTTGTATGTAACGAATAAACTCAAAAAGTACTGGACCGATTTGAAAAATTCTTTCCATGTTAGATAGCCCATTTATCGGGGAAGGCTATAGGCTATATATCATCACGCTACGACTAATAGGAGCGGGGTAGTAATGAAAAATGTTGCAAAAACGGGGGAAAAAATTATAAGACCACGCGGGCGAAGCCACTGGCGGGAAGCTAGTATTAATATAATATGTGATCACTAATTCAGTGTTTTTGTTATCTTCACGTCCCTTCAAACGCATATTATTGCACCTTATTGCCGTGATGCCCAACTCAGACGAACTCAGCTTCAGCAGAGTAAAGAGGGTCTACTACCATTCACCACAAAGAATCACCTTCAGTGAAACCAGTTTAACTTATTACTTATTTTAGCAAATTAAACTGGTTTTATTAACTAATATGTAAATAGATACTGCTGTTACATAAACCTGCATTATCATTATCATACCATCACGCCTGTATTCCTCAAAGGGGAAGGCAGAGGCTTACTAATGTACACCCACATTTCGCCGGTATGTTTTTAGGCCCCACGTAATAGGGGGCGAGCCTATAACCATCAACCGGGTACAAATCCAGACTCCGAGCTGCTACTGGGAATTTCACAGCACATAAGCCCAACAACACTGCTCGACGTGGGGACCGAACCCACGACATCCAGCGTAGTCGCGCTTGGGACCACAAGACCAACGAGGCAGACTAGTCCAGTCATTATAGTTAAACCGATAATTAAACCGATTTTTGTGACCTTTGACCTTGAAATTTAATAGTTGCTTACACCCTACCATATGTAGGTTTTGAGACAACTTTTAGGGTGTCAATATACAAGTATTTACAGACTTACAGCTGGGTATCTCGAATTCCGAGATTCTTACCTAATTTAAGCTTAAATGACTGGACTAGACTGCGAAAACAAATATTATTTAGACCTACGTAACCACTCAACGATACAGATAAGGTTTTTTATGTAAAATGTATGTATAGACATATATCACTCTGAATGTTGATAATCTATAGACGTCATAAGGGAAATACGTAATAGATACTGATTTAAATAAATATAAACTAATGCGCTTGCTCATTCCGCTAAATGCAAAAGTTATCCATTCTTATTGGTACACCTAAAGTTGCCAGTATCTAAAACGTTGCAATTTCGTGTATACATTAAACATTACGCCAATTGGTTGAGAAGATATTTACAAACAATAAAGTAATATAATTATATAACGAGTGCTGTCTGTCGGGACTGGTCGGCTCTTTACTGCTATGGCTATCTTTTCAATTCTAATACTTACCTACTCTTTAATCTCTCCATCTACACATCAAGCTGCTTCATCCTCATTACTATTCACAACAATTGTTACTGTTACCACACATATTTTATAAGAAAAATAAAAAGAGTATCTATGGAGTTTCTTGCCGGCTCTTCTCCATAAGACCCACTTTTTTGGAACCGTGCAACTAGTTTAACGTTTCAAAAGTACCTATTTGTATGGTCTAATTGAAATAAAAATATTTGAATTTGAATTTGATACTCTTTGACGAAATGTCGTAAGTGATATATTTTCTGAAATATTTCACGTTGACAATTACACGTCGCGTCTACGTGAGGACTACACTACAGCGTGTCTACGCGGGATCTACGCCGTAGCTTCTCGCGGCCTACGCCACCGTGGCTACGCGAGGTCTACGTTGTGCCTACGCGGGGACTACATTGTGCCTACGCAGGGTCTACGCCGTAGCTTCTCGCGGCCTACGCCACCGTGGCTACGTGAGGTCTACGTTGTGCCTACGCGGGGACTACATTGTGCCTACGCGGGGTCTACGCCGTAGCTTCGTGTGGCCTACGCCGTGGCTACGTGGAGCCTACGCCATGGCTACGCGAGTTCGTCGTGCCTACGCGGGGTCTACGCCGTAGCTTCACGGGGTCTACGTCGTGGCTACGCGGGGTCCACGTCGTAGCTTCGTGCGGCCTACGCCGTAGCTACGCGGGGATTGCGTCGTTCCTACATGGGGTCGTGCGGCCTACGCCGTAGCTACGCGGGGACTACGTCGTGCCTACGCGGTGTCTACGCCGCAGCTTCGTGTGGCCTCCGCTGTAGCTACGCCCGGGCCTACGTGGGACCTACACCATAGTTACGCGGGGGCTACATCGTACCTATCCAGGGTCTATGCCGTAGCTTCACGTCGCCCACACCATGGCTACGTGGGGTCTACGCCGTAACTTTGCGCGGCCTTCGCAGTGGCGAGGGTAAACCTCGCGTAGCCACTGCGATGGCTATTATATTAGTTACGCTTCGTCTACAGGTTGACTACATCCCAATTCTTAAAAACTGCTGCAATTTCCGATTCCTGATCTACATTCGAAACGTGCCTGCCCAACGATCACATGGAACCATATGTTTATTTAAAGACCACCGCTATTGATAAAGTAATAATAAATGGTTTATTTTCTTATATAAATTAATAACAAACTGTTGCATTCAAATGATATGCAGATTTTAATTATTGCTATGCGGATGTTCAATTAGGTATGCAACCGTAGTGTTACATTTAAATGTCAGTAAATCTAAACAATGAAAATGGACTATTTACTACTTTATAGTAATTAGAATATTTTAAAAAGAAATACCTAACGTTTTTATTTTATTGATAGCTAAATCGTAGAATCTTCCGCTATTACAAGGGACCAAATATACCGGCGAATTGTTGGTGTACATTAGTACACCACTGCCGAACCCTTCGGGGAATACAAGCGTGATATTATGTGTAAATCGTAGAATTCAAGTAGTGCACAAAAGTTCTCACCCTGCATATTTGGAGTAACGGATAGTTTAATGATCTGATTGGCGCACTGATTGAGCGGTTGCCTTCTGAGCTGCAGATGGGTTTGATTCCCACACGAAGCAAAATAGTTTTCTAGATCTGGGTGATATTAAGTTGATACTAGGTGATAGTGACTCCTGATCATTGTTTTTTTTAATCTTTATTTGTTATTTGGGGTTTTTATCCAACAAGGACATGCCAATCCTATCATACCTTATTACAGTGTTATTCTTATATTTAACATACACTTGAGTCACAGCTGAGGTGGCTAGACTAAGATAGGGCTCTCCGAACATTTGACAGACGCGTTCGTCACACAGAAACACTAACGCCATCTTTTTTAGTATCGCATGGCGTTTGGTTTTAGCCGATCGCAGACTATTTCACTTCATTTTAGAGAAGACCATTTTGGGATCAAGTTCGGGGGTCCGTCCTGTCCTTACGCAGTAGTAAATAAGTGCAGCAAATTGCAATTCTCCCAATATGAAAATTTTCGAAATTGGGACATTTAATAAAAAATCGCGAGACTCATAAACTGATATTAACTACATTATCAGAATAACCGCCTTATCTTGTAAACAAACATGGCGTCAGAGTAGCCATAGACAATGAGTAGTGTTGTGATATTAATGATTGATTACTTCAGCAAGATGAATTTTATGAATAAATTATACTGAGCTCATTGACTGACCGACTACACTGCATTTCAACCAGATAACGTCTTAGTTATATGTAGATATCGATTTGAGATTTTTGTAGCAAGGACGACAAATAGTAGTTCCTATCTACAGCTTTGGCTTGCTTCACCATCTCTGGATAGCCGCTAACTGCCGGATAAATTCAAAAATAGCAGTGTCAACGTAGTGTCAACGTAGTGTCAACGTAGTGTCAACGTATTGTCAACGTAGTGTCAACGTAGTGTCAACGTAGTGTCAACGTAGTGTCAACGTAGTGTCAACGTAGTGTCAACGTAGTGTCAACGTAGTGTCAACGTAGTGTCAACGTAGTGTCAACGTAGTGTCAACGTAGTGTCAACGTAGTGTCAACGTAGTGTCAACGTAGTGTCAACGTAGTGTCAATATAGAGAGTTGTTCCCACAATTTTAATTGGTCCGACATGACAGACGACTTTAGTTCCATTTTGTCGGCGATCTGCGTTTTTTAGGCAAATTAACAGACAGACAGAGACACCTTCGCATTTATAATATTAGTACTGACGTAGGTAGTAAAAAAAACGACATTCGGTACGCTCAAAATATCCGTATAAAAATTATTCATACATAATTATATTTAGAACGTATATTACAAAATAACTCAAAAAGTGCAATAAACAAAACACAATCATTTCGCGCTCACAAAATATTGGTAACAATAGGCTGTATAGCTTATAATGTTAAAACTATTATTAATAAAAAAAACAAGCAACAATAAATCGTGCTCTATGAAGGCACGCGCCAATTTCAGAATGTTTAGGAAGCAAAAGGAGGTCGGAAGCGTTGCTGATAGTAATTTATTTAGATTTCGAGGCCGCTATATTATTTAGGTTGTTTTTGTTTTATCAGTAGGAAGGCGCAATTTTGCGTTAAAATTTGCGTACATGTAAAACTTTAAGATTAAACACGTGGAGCACTGTTTCAAACAGCTGCACGTTTGGAATTCGGAATTCGAAATTTAAAAATTGTACATTATTGATGCGTTTGTTTTTTTTAGAAGAAAAACGTTAGGTCATAATCCTTTTAGTTCCCACTTCAATAATCTCCATATTGCCTGGAGGGCTAGACAAGTTGCATTTTGACATTCGAATCGACAAACAAAATGTATAGAAATGACATTAGTGACAGCCCGATGTCGAAAGGTTGTGTTATTTCCATACATTTTGTTTGTCGATTCGAATATCAAAATGCAACTTGTCTAGCCCCCCTGGACGTTTGGTGGCAGTTACCTCGTCGCTTGTCGTTGGTTCGATTCCCACTCAAGGTAAATTTTATGCGTTATACGGTTATTTGTTTGGAGTTTGAGTGTGCTTTGTGTCCGTTCGTTGTGTGTTTGTGTCCACCATGACACACACTTGGTACTGGAGCTATCTTTTCAATGAAACGAAAGTAAAGGAAGATAATTATAATTATATTTTTCACAGTTAAAGGATATGGCCCAAACATCGCAAACTTATTTAACAATTGTATAACTAATCCATTTATTTAAAATTGTCAGGAAAAAAAGATACTGAATTAATTCTTATTCAAATGTATTATTAATTAATTCTTCAAACAACAATAAAAATAATTTATTTACATTTTTATTTACGGCAATGATGAAGCCGATTTTTTTCAAATAAACCCTACTTTATTTCGCCATTGTATTATAATTAAAAACGTAAAAAAAAATGGCGGGTCACCCACCGAAGCCTCAATACGGAACTTGAGGAGTTATTATTTATTTTTCGCTAAATAATTATCAAGAAACAAACCGCACCTGTGTTGTATGTACATATATTACATATACTGTGTATGTTTGTTGTATATTTTTGCAAGGCTCGGCGCGATAACACTATCGGACCGTCACGCCTACACGCACACGCACACACACAAACACAAACATTATTCATACGTGTGTGTAAAAAAAACAGTTTATATGATCATTTGTTGGTTGCTAAGTTGCCTAAAAAGATATATTTGTTTAGCATACGTTTGCGACTATATGCCAAAGCATTTATATATGTATTTCGCGTAGTTTATATACAATTATCGTATGTACTGCTGTGTACACAACTACACAGTCGGTGGATTGAACGCAGTAGAGTAGACAATTGGAAGATTACAATTCTCAACGCATTTTTTCAAATTAATTTGCAAATACATAAACTGCCATGATCTAGTGGTTGCAAGCACGACTGAGTGTGAGGTTCTGGGTTCGATTCGCGGGTTGAGCAAAGTTTTATTCAATTTTAGTAAAAAAATCGGATTTTTACTTGGTTAACGGCAATTACGCTAGTTACATAGAACCTAAAATATACTATTTAACTGTGAATAGAGCTTGAAGACTCGCCTGTACTAAATAAGAACTTGCAACTATGACGACGTCTGTGGTCTAGTGGTTCGAATACCGGACTGCTGATCACGAGGTCGTGGGTTCGATTCCCACATGACACCAATATTTATGTGATGAATGAGTGTTTATGTTTGTCTGGTCTTTCTTTTAAATTAGAAGTATTTTACTTTATTTTACTTTAAAAAAAAAAGTGTTATATCCATTGTCTAGTACCCATACTACAAACTCTGCTTAGTTTGGGACTATATGGTGCTTTGTAAAATATCCCAGAATATTTATTTTATTTTATTAACTAGTTTGAAATACACAGATCCGTCTAATATTCTGTTCCAGTGGTTGCAATGGTCAACTTCAGGATAAAACTCGTCATAAATTCAGTCAGGGTCGTAAATGTAGGTCGTGGGACTTTCGGGACCGGACCATGGTCCCGGATTCTACCAAAAATACGATAATTATTATTTAAAAAAAAAAAATTTAGCACAAATAAACAAAACTAAACTATTTTATGGGAAAGTACGGTCAGCCAAAAATTTAACCTAGCCTTTAAGCCTAACCTAGCCTCTAAATTATCTGCCAATTAATTTAACAGGAGCTTATAATATGACCTCGTAAATTACATTTATAAGAGACGGTAGGTCGCCAGAGCTCCTTCTAAGGATGCGCTGCGCTGCCAGTAAGAGGAATATTCCCTCAAACTGTCGGCGCAGTGAATCCTCCATAAACCTCTGAAGGTTTTTCCGGTCGGCAACGCGCGAGTGATACCCCTGGTGTTGCAAGCGTCCATAGGCTATGGTAACCGCTTACCATCAGGCGGGCCGTATGCTTGGTTGGTATAAAAAAAAGACAGAAAACTGTAAGTATACAAAAATATACCTCTGCCTAACGGTAAGGCCGATACATACATATTTGTTACATAGTATATCTTAAATTAACATATTATATGCCTGTACCTGTATCAACAAACACAGCAGGCATATATTATGTTAATTATAAGATACACTATGTAGCGTTTGTAAGAATGCTTACATTTATTCTCTATTAATTAATGTTCCATTTAATCCTTCCACCCGACTCAACCTAAAAGATCGTTTTGAGTTCCTTTGTGATATTCACAATAAATGTTTGAGATCCTCCAAATCAATTCAAATTCAAACTTGATCTGTTTGCCGACGAGAAGAAGGTGATATTGTTGGAATGTTTGAAATATTGCGAGAAGACTGAGTAAAAGGCTTCTATTATTATTGATTTATATTGTTTTGTAATCAGTGTAAATGGCTGTATTGTTGGTCGTTCTGATGCAATATATAAATGCATTTTTGGCTAATCATTTAGCATCCAAGCCGCCTTTGGAACGCATTTAATCAAACACTGCCTATTTTCAAAAAAGCTTGTACAAGAACACTAAGTACTTTTCTCTAATACCTCGGAATGCATAATCTGCATAATTGATTGCATATCATTTAGGTACTCATTTACTTTGTATTATTAATTGATGTATTTATTTATAATAATTAATATATGTACTTATAGTTAATATATATGTATTATTTTATTTTAGTTATATTTAGGAATTTTTAATTTAGTACTTAGATATATTGTAATATATAGTTTTAGTGTATATTTTTATATTTATTAATAAATAATATATATTCGCGTTAAGAATTCTATATACCTATTTATATTTTTTCTGTCATTACTTCATTAAGTGAGTTTGCATATTTTTTTTCTTTGCCCTGACACTGTCTATTTTTTTTCTCCGGGTTCATCCAAAGGTTGTCTGGAAGAGATCGCCTTGGCGATAAGATCACCCATTGGACATTAGTTTAGTCGAATTTCTTTATATTTTTTGTTATTTATTTATTTATTTATTAACATTACAGATATCTTATTGCTAACAGAATACACCTTACGCAACAAGTGACAATTAAGCAGGAATGTTATTGTAATAATGGTGTAAAATAAATTGTTAATAAAGAAATATGTAACAAACGACTGATTTTGATTGTTATTTTTAATATCTAGAAAAAATTTAGTCGTCAACAAATAAAACAATGTCATTTTTAGCACAAGAGGAGCCTGTCGCAAGTGCCCTCATGAATAGGTGGTAGAGAAAACTTTAATTTATATTAACGTTGTGTTAATTAGTTTCACTTCTAAATTAGATAATTTGCGGAATTAAATGAAAAAAAAAATACAAAGTCTAATTTTAAAAACTATCTCATTCAAATTATGCGATAGTTATTTCGTGCATGACGACATGCTTCGCACGAGTTAACTCACACTGAATATTTAAAATGTTCCCAAAACATTAATTGAATTTAAAAACTGTTAACTCTTCTTGCGTCGTGAATGCTTCGTTTGTCTAGTGGTCGTAAGCGCGGCTTGCTACGCTAGAGGTCCTGGGTACGATACCCAGGTCGAGCAAAGTGTTGTTGGGTTTTCTGTAAAATTCCCAGTAGCAGCTCGGAGTCTGGATTTGTGCCCGGTTGATGGCAATAGGCTCGCCCTACATGGTATCTAAACATACCGGCGAAATGTGGGTGTACGCCTCTGCCTACCCCTTCAGGAAATATAGGCGTGATGGTATGTAAACTCTTCTCTATCAATATCGCAAACACTACAAACTCAGGTCTCAACTCTCCAACCAGCTCTCAACTCAAATCTCACTCTTCGTAGCCTTTTCCCAACTATGTTGAGGTCGGTTTTCAGCATAACCAGATGCGGCTGAATATCAATATTTTACACGGAGCGACTGTCATCAGACCACGGCAACCCAATATCCGGGCAATACCAATGTTTGAAGGATTTGGTTGTCAGGATTTTTGGGCTTCTGACTACCACTAACGATTGTCATAGGTTCGTATGACAACCAAAAACGATTTACCGCCCGAACTGTGTATGTCAAGGGGCTAGACAAGTTGCAATTTGACATTCGAATCGACGAACAAATAGAAACAAAATTTATGGAAATGACATTAGTGACAGCCCGACTCATCTAAAGCTTGTGTCATTTCCATACATTTTGTTTCTATTCGTTTGTCGATTCGAATGTGAAATTGCAACCTGTCTATAGGCTCAGTAGTACTAGCAACTCTCCTTTTTCTTTTTAATTTCATCCCCTCTAAGTATACCTACGTTTGGTCTTCACGAAATAAACTTTTGTATCGTTAGCTTTCCTGCCATGAGCAACGGTAGCCCCCTTGTTAGGGAGTACGTTTTAACCCACTTGATGTTATCGTTCTTTAAAAGAACACCACGGAAATTAAATTATTAAGTCATCAATTTAGCAAGTCCTCTGGAAAAGATTGGTAGCAGATTCTTATATTTCAAGAACAACGTTTGTAGCCCGTGCTAGTCAGGTCTTTTAGCTAAGGTACTACGTATATAAGAAGATGGATTATTTCCCGAGATTATCTAAGTAAATAACATAATCTTTTGTGATTTTGTTGAAATATTTGAAGTATTGCGAGGAGAATAACAGCCGGATCTGTGATAGATTTGCTTAGTATAAGCAAATTTTGACATACATGTTAAAAATTCTATATCTAGTAAGCAAATCTTTTGACCGATTTCATATAAGAACCGGGCGTAAGTATGTATAATCAATCTTCTCCAATTCTCCATTAAGTGTGCTCAGATCAGAGGACAATGTCCGCTTATTTTTTGTTTACGCTGTTGTCCACGATGTTTTCCTCCATTGTTAGTGCGATGCGAACAACATACTCATTGATAACTTGCATTATAGACGACGTATAAGCTGTACGTACAGCATGACGGTTGTGGAATGAACTCCCCGCGGAGGTTTTCCCTGAAGACTACAATATGGGATTCGTTAAGAATTTAGTTTTACAGGGTCGGCAACGCGTAAGCGTTACTTTGGTGAAGTTGCCCGCATGCCTGTTTGCCACCTATGTGGGCACCATATCTAAGGGCTCATGACAGGAAGCAAATTTAGCGAGGGTCGCTGTCACCGGATACGGTGAAGAGGACCATAGTTATGAAAAATAATGGGTAATACACTGATCTCTACTGCAGAAATTTGTCTAGACATAATATGCTGATCACTGTCTAACCCTTCGGGGACAACAGGCGTGAGTTATTTGTGTAATATAGGTAGGTACAGAATTAATAATTATCATTTGTGTAGGTACAGAAGATACTAAAGCGTGCACTATTTATCCCGGAAAGCGTAAAAAATTCTGAGAAAAAAGCTGGTTTGATGATAAGTAACAATAATTGGTGGATATACCCGTTAGCAATACTTCGGAGGTTTCCCTAACCGTGTATAGGTTTATATCATGAACTGGATTTCTTTACTAATGAGCTGATTGTTGGAATACAAAATAAATATAACATAGCACAAAAATAGCTAGAACAGGATCAGCAAATGCAATGATTGGACCAGAACCATGCATCGGGCTGCCTACATGCACCAGTAAAAAGGCCTTACAGGACTATGCGGATATGAAACGCATAGAGAAGTAGAACAACAGCCTAGGGTTAGAACACTCACGACGTTTCCTCGGCTGCACCACCACACGAGTCTCTAAATTCGTTCTGAGCAACAAAAGGGACAAAGCCCGAGCTGTCATTGGAGCCCTTACAGGGCACTACACCACAAATGACATGCTACATAAAATGAAGCTAGCTTTGAACAACGACTGCAGAGCCTGTGGTGAATTCAAGGAAACTGTGCAGCAAATCCTGTGCGATTGTGACGTCCTGGCGACGAAACGGATGAGTCTTCTCGGCAACGGGTACCCGAAGCCAGAAGATTTTAGGTTCCTTCCTCTGAGTGGGTTAGCCGCCTTCATTAACCACGTCTTCAAAGACAACACAAAAGATCCGATTGGGTCGAAGTGTTGCTGGTTGTACCAGCCCCCATAGCAAGATAAGAAATAAATATACAAAAAAAAATTATTGCAAAAAAGCGTGGGGTGCGTTTATCATTTCTCCATGACTACTTCTACCAATATCTGTCAATTAAATCTTGACCTATAACAACCTTTTTTTAAAATTTTTTTTGTTAATGTTCTGTCTACACTGTCTATAATTTAATTTACTAAAAATTATTTCACGTTTGGTGGTGTGCCAGGATCTTAGCAAGTGGAAGTCTATAGTGTCTGCCTACCCCTATGGGAAACAGACGTGAAGCCATGTACCTATGTATGTATTTTACTTTTTAGTTTGATTTTATATATAACCACTAAGGTGGCAAACAAGCATATGGCCCGCCTGATGGTAAGCGGTTATCATAGACTATGGACGCTTGCAACACCAGGGGTAGGTATCACTCGCGCGTTGCCGACCTGAACAACCTCTTAAAGGTTTATGGAGGATTCACTGCGCCGACAGTATAAGGGAATATTCCTGTTACTGCCAGCGCAGCGCATCCTTAGAAGGAGCTCTGGTGACCTTACTCACTGCAGGAACACAACACACAATAAAGTGTGTTATTGGGCTGCAGTTTTCTGTAAGGTGGAGGTACTTCCCCAGATGGGCTGCTTCAGATTTGAGCCATAAATGGCTGTGCCCTACCTCTCATAAAATATATATAAGCGTGTTTTAACTATCATTTATGTATCTAAGACAGGCTTTATTAACTGTTGATAAACTAGAGTAGCTAGTCTGTTACCGTTCTTAAAAGCTGTTATTGTATAACGTACCTAATACCTATTTATTATTTAGTGTTATGCGCTTATTTAAATTGTTTTTTTCTGTTAACAACTTGATCTAATAGTAACTATTTCATGTAAGTCTAAGGGGTTTATTTTTTTTCATTAAGACTGCGATATACGCCGTTGACCTTGCTCGAGTGGGCGTTCCCGATGAATAACACCGCGCGCGCTGCCGCACCCCCTGGCACTGACTACGCGTTGCACTCACAGATTGACTGGGCGCCCGACTGCCGTTTAGACTAGGGTTGTCTACATTTTTCGGCCGATTGAATAAATAATTTTAAATATTATCGTTTTTTATACGGAATAATAAAAAGGTTTGTTTGCTTGTTATTATTATCAGTGTTAGACTTTCAGATAATATATGATATCAATTGACAGTTTAAAGGCATGGCATAAAATGTTTTGGAGTTCTTTAAAAAAACACTTGTATTGAATTTATAATACCTCTACTGATAGAAATGTTTTCGTTGAATAATATTTTTTCTATAAGAAATTTAGATATGATACTGAAGGAACCTTTTGCTTATTATTTATTTACTGCACGGAAAACTTACAGTTAATTAAAAGCTAAGTAGCAGCAACTTGGTCAGCTGATAGCCGATAACAAGTTTTTGCTTATAGATATATTTTGTTTTTTCTAACTAATTAGAAAAAACAAAATGTGTAGACAAAAAACAAGCAAGTACCTACTATTAACAGATTTTGTAATAATAACATTCTTAATTATTTACTTAAAATTATTTTTTACGTTTAACTCGCAAATCGCGAGACCTACCCCTCTTGTCGAGTCTTGCCTAAAACTTCAGTTCAGTGCGGGACCAGACACTAAGCTGAATGGATCTGCGCCACTTTTTTTTGTAAATCGAAGTACTTACATACTCGTACTTTCGTAATACTTGCATCGATTTTTAGTAATCATATAATGGGGTTATTTTTGTGTGTCTGTGTACATAATAATATTTCATATTAGCGTGTATTGGTGTACATAAATTATTTAAATATACTTAGTCGTTATTGTAATTGTAATAAAGTAATTCTGTGCGTTATAATTATGATTATTTATATTATCAAAATGGATGACAAAAGAAAATGTAAAAAACATAATTCGAAATTAAAGACTCAAGAGGACAATACAAAGGGTAAAATGGTAAATGGGTACGTTTCTAATCTATATATTTTTAAGATTTGATAACAATAGGCATAACCCAAATGGCTAACTCATATAGTGCGCGTAGACCATACTTCTTATATTTATACACTTGCCTATAGTTACAGTAAATCTAATTTACCTAGCTATCTGTCAATATTGCCGGAGGCCGTAGGTACCGCTGGCATCGCGTGCCCCGTGGAGGTATATTATAATGTAGGTATAAAGGATATTTTTTATACAATGCGCAATTTTTTTCAAAATAAATATCAATTTCATAATCAACACCCCTAGAAACCTCGAAATTGATACCCATGTCATATTAATGAAAAAATAATAATATCCGCCATCTTGGATTTCAAAATAAATGGCAATTTTGTAATCAACACGCCAAGAAACCTCGAAATTGATACCCATGTCACAGTTATGAAAAAATAATGTTCGCCATCTTGGATTTCAAAGTAAAGGGCAATTTTGTAATTAGCACACCAAGAAACCTCGAAATTGATACCCATGTCACATTTATGAAAAAAAAATGTCCGCCATCTTGGATTTCAAAATAAATGGCAATTTCATAATCAACACCCCAAGAAACCTCGAAATTGATACCCATGTCATATTAATAGAAAAATAATAATGTCCGCCATCTTGAATTTCAAAATAAATGGCAATTTCATAATCAACACCCCAAGAAACCTCGAAATTGATACCCATGTCATATTAATGAAAAAATAATAATGTCCGCCATCTTGGATTTCAAAATAAATGGCAATTTCGTAATCAACACACCAAGAAACCTCGAAATTGATACCCATGTCACAGTTTTGGAAAAAAAATGTCCGCCATCTTGGATTTCAAAATAAATGTCAATTTCGTAATCAACACCTCAAGAAACCTCGAAATTGATACCCATGTCAATTATGACAAAAAAAATGATGTCCACCATCTTGGATTTCAAAACAAATGGCAATTTCGTAATCAACACCCCCAAAAACCTCGAAATTGATACCCATATCATTTAATGAAAAAAATAAGTAGGTTCGCCATCTTGAATTTAATTTAAAAATTATTTTATATTACCTATAAAGTTAAAATCAATAGGTACCTATAATTTAAAAAATAATTGCATATTAACACGCAAGGTAACATTGTACTTGAACTTAGTTAAAAATTAAAATAGTATCCCGAGCTGCTAAAATTTTGTTTTGTAGCTAGCACCGTGCTCACCCTATCAAAACATTGTAAGATTTACACACACTGATAAACCCTTTATACTACTACTAATACACAAAAGTATTGAGTATGTAGCTCCATTTTGCGGAAAAAAGTGGCACAGGTCCGTTCAGCACGGCGCCTCGTCCCGCACTAAAGTATTGGGCGACAGAGGGGCTGCTCAGGGAACTTGCGAGCATCGATTACGTAAAAAAATCATATAAAATAATTAAAAAAGTTTTTCAAAAAAGTGAGCCGAGAGTACTCTCGGCATAGTACTATTTAATATTCTGATGGATTAAAAAAAATCCTACAGTTCATAGTTTAAAAGAAAAAAGGTTGTAACGAAGAAAACGGAGGCTACTTTGGTCATTTATTTTTAATACTTCAAATGTTTTTTTTTAAATTCTGGCCCGAGACGCACTTGCTCTGTATCGTGTAGATTAACATATATTTTTTTTGGATTTTTTCCGATAAAGATTAGGGAGAAAAAACGTTTTAATGTACCCCCAAAACGCGCAATCCACGTACGTCGCCGCCTTAAAGGTGTTTGAATACCAGACTCAAACACCTTTGGTTGTTTGGTGGTTTCACCACCATGGTTGGTGCCACCAAGCATTTGTGATGAGAAATTAAATGCATTAATTATACCACGATAGTTGAAGAAATCAACATAAAACTATCATCAAGCTTTCAAAATCTATTTACATACTTCTTCACACTGTTTCGAAACTCCCTAATTGAAATAAAATAAAAAATCTCCAACACAAGGGTTGGGACCCTTGTTTTTACAAAAGCAACCCCTTATTTGCCTTTCCCAGTCTCGCGACCACGTTTTTTCTAAGAAACCTTTAAAATACAGGGTTACATTCATTTAAAAATTTTAGTGTGTACTCGATACTTTCTTTTAATAAACATAGAGAAAATGTAGGGGGAGCTACATAATGACTACGCTAGTAACCGATTTAGAAGGGTAACCGGCAGTTGCCACAGTCAGTCTATAGATGGGTAACCATGGAGTTCCGTCTCTGGTCCCGTTGTCATATTATGTACTAGCTTTCCGCCAGCGGATTCGCCCACGTGATCTGGGTGTTTCTTAGACCTTACATCCCTTTACAGCCCATTTTTTCTCAATAAAGAGTAGCCTATATCCTTTCTCAGGCTTTAGACTACTTCTGTTGGTTCAGTAGTTTTGGCGTGAAAGCGCGACAGACAGACACAGAGTTAGGGATTAGAAAATTAGATTTAATATTAATTACAAAATTAAAATTAATATTAGCAAGGATGACTAGCTTTCCGCCCGCGGCTTCGCCCGCGTGGTCTTGATGACTTTTTTCCCCCATTTTTACAACATTTTTAATTGCTTCTCCGCTCCTATTAGTCGTAGCGTGATGGTATATAACCTATAGCCTTCCCCGATAAATGGGCTACCTAACAATGAAAGAATTATTCAAATCAGTCCAGTAGTTTCGGAGCCTATTCAATTCAAACAAACAAACCAACAATCAAATCTTTCACTCTTTTTAGTATAGACTTATTGTTAGTGGTAGTCAGAAGGCCAAAAAGCCTGACAACTAGTAATGTTAGAATATCGGAATTATGTTGCAGAGGTCTGATAGCAACTCCATCGTGTTTCGTGTAAAAAACTGTAATTCTGATTAGACTGGTAGCCGACCAGCCAGGACGAGGAGGATAAAACATGAAAAAAAGTTTTAAAAGGCTGCTTTTTAGGGTCCAGCCGGACCCTATTACTAAGCCTCCGTTGTCCGTCCGCCCGTCTATCTGATAGCGGGCTGACGTAATTAAAATTTTCTATTTCTAGTGCCACTTTATCAACAAATAAAAAAATTATTGATACTAATTAAAATGGTACGGAACCCTTTATGTGCGGAACCCTTTATGTGCGGAACCCTTTATATAAAATGTAACATCGAGAATGAAACGTCAAAACAAAAACGTTTTTGATTATTTTCATAAGGAAAAGTTATACATCTTCTCATTGGAATGAACATGCAAATAATACTTAATAAGATAAGATAAGCAGATTTATTATTTATTTATTAAAAGAAGAGAAAATTTATTCAGTTTCGCATTAGAATTAACACACCTAGTCAGGTACTAAAATAATAATTTAAATGATTTTAAAGTCACTGTATATTGGTAAACGGGTTTAGTTTGCATGCGTATATTTTTATGATAATTTCATAATCAGGCAGAGAAATTAATATTTTTAAATAAATAAATAATATCTAATACCGAGGCTTTTCTGTTCATGTCAATAGTACTTAAATATTGCACTAACTTTTTAAGAATTAGGTAAAATTATTATGATAATGACACCCTTCAAACTAAGTCACACTAAAAGATATCCATCATTTTCTAACATCTACTGTTACGCTCGAGGTCCTGGGTTCGATTCCCGGGTCAAGGAAAGTGTTAATAGGTTTTTTCTATTATATTTTCAGTAGCAGCTTGGAGTTTGAATTTCTGCTCGGTTAAGGGCAATAGGCTCAACATGAGGCAGGACATAACTGTGGGTGTACATTAGTATGCCACCAAGTAACCCTTCGGGGAATGCAGTGATGGTATGTTTGTCCTTACATCACATCACAGAAATTAAAGAAAAGAGAATAATTCGATTAATTATCTTTAGTTACACTAAATTTAAAATTTAGATTATCTTGAGTTAGACTAAATTTAAAAAATAATTAACTTCATTTAAAAAAAATACTTAGTTATTTTTAATTTTAATACTTAGGTACCTAATTACCAACTCATTCAGAAATACACGGGTTTAATTTTTATTTTATTTTATTGGGTGAATTGGGGTGCAACTGGACATGAAAATTACAGAACAATAAAATAATTAATTTAAAAACATTTTTTTTTTAATATTTATTGTTATGTTGCGGCTGATTAATAAATTTAAAGAAATTAATAGAAACTTAAAGCCAATGTATGTCTGTAAGTATTTTTGGAACTGCTGCAACTTCGTTGCTTAGGATTTGGTAGAACATAATAATTTGCTGCAATAACAGAAAGGATATTATATTTATATGACAAAAAATAAAGCTACTTATGTTTATGTAATTTTTGAGGATCGAGTCCACGCGAATGTCGTTGAAGAAGAAGGAATATCTAATAATTGTATTATTGTTTTGAATACAATACGGGTTTTATTTAATATTACATAATTAAAATTATTATTCCTCTAACAATTAATAAAATTATGCGTATTTGATATGTAAGTTGAATACTCATTAGTTTTTGTTCATCAAGAACTGTTTTAATTATAAAATTTATTTAGTAAATGAACTGCAGAGTAATTTCGTGTTGTTTAAGTTACTTAAACTTTAAATGTGAAATTGGATTTTAAGTTGTCGAATGATAGATGGGGCTAGTCAGCTCTTAGCTACCTTTTTTTTTTCTATTAATAGGTAAGTAATCTTTAATTTTACATATCTAACTGCACTATCTTCAAAACTAAATTATAACTGTTACCATAGATAAATTTGTTTTAAAAGAGTCACTATGGAATTTCTTGCCGGCTCTTCTCCATAAGTCCAACTTTTTGGAACCTTGCAACTAGTTTGACTTTTCGAAAGTATTTATATGGTCTAATTGAAATAAAATATTTGAATTTGAATATGATATTTAATTATGTATAAATATTTGTTACATAGCAAATTAGTATTACTTAGCACACCTACTTACTATTTTTCATTAACTAAAGTAATTATGGTTTTTATTTTAATGAATAAGTAAAATTTTGGAAAAGTAGTAATTAATTATTATTGAAAAGTAGAAATTGAGTAATCTCGTTTAATAAATTTGCCTAAGTTAAATCTTTAAGCATACGATTTCTCAATAAATGGAAATCGTTGTATATTTAATAATTTACATATTTATTGAATTGAACACATTTTACAAAGTAAATAAACACACCAAACTGTGTGACGGTAGGTACCTAGGCCTTTTTCAAATATCTGATGATATAACATGGATGGAGAAAAATATTAAAGGCATCTTGGTAAATAAAATCGTCATATTTATTTGGTAAATTATCAAAAGTTTACAGATAGGATTTCCAGTTGTAGTTATTTGTTCAAGTTTCTCTTCATATATTTGTATTTCCATATTTGATAATCAATAAGGAGGCCCAACATTTTCTACGAGGACAACGCTCTTCAAAAATAAGGTTTAATTACATTTCGCGTTTACATAAAACATTTGGTAGTGTGATGACAAAAATCAATATACCTAAATAAATGCGGAGACGTTCGATACGTGAGCAAATATAATATAATGAAGCCTCTTGTCTCAACATTTTTTCCTATTGCCATAAAAGGTGCACATAAATTAAAAAGTCAACTCATCAAAGTTCGTCTTCGCCTAAATACATGACAAGTAACCTCTCCCTCTGTGTCTCCCCTCTTACACAAAGTGACAATAAGTCGCGCACGCACACACGTGTATTGTTTGTACACTCACACATGTCCAGAACCGGCTAGGTATTTGGTTTCCCGCCACCGGCGCGAACACGCACACAAAACACGAAGAGCAAACAATACAAACACCAACACACAAGTAAATTTAAACTCACCTCAAAATAAATCCATTAGAAAACACACTTGTTCAAACAACTAGCGCTTAGCCTCGAAAACGCGTTGAAAAAACACTCGCCAGCATCCGATGTGTGCTCAACACTTTTCCAAACTTTCTGTGCAGCCTATTTCTTAGTTAACACTTCGCGTTCCCGCCAAAAGTTAATTCAAATTATCAAAACATTCAAAAGCGCGCCGTCGGTCATACACATTTATATCAAAAAACTGTCAAAACGGTACACCAACATCGATCACAATATATCGAAGTTGTTAATCAAAACTATATCTTGTTATCTTTATAATTAGGTCCTCGCGCCGACTGTCTTCATATCACGATACGAATTCGCGAACATTATTTTCACGGCCGAAATCGCTTCCGCAATTCAATTGCGAGTTTTAATCAAACACTATGGCGAAATAAAAGAAACGACGACAAGTGGCCCCACTTATTAACACACGTTGCGCGGTAAAAATAAACTATGATTAACTACCATTAAGATTCGCGGAGACAACCGAGGCACCGGCGAGTGTGCAAATAGGTTATGAAAAATAAATAAATTGTAAATAATGCCGAAAAAACTCTTTGTTACAATGAGGACCTGCCATTAAAATCGCGAATTTGTTTACCGCGTCGCTATTTCGGTCGCTAGAGACGGTTCCGATATGAATAATTATTATCGCCGGCGAGCGAACATCGACGCATAGTTGTCGTTTCATAAAACGTGCGCGTTAAAACTGAGTCGAAAGGCTCGGCCCGTGTCGGAGCATAGCGCCGAATAAAATAAACAACAATATACCTAAATAAGCGGGCGACGGGCGCGGTCGAGTGTGCGTGCGCGCCGCTGTGTGCGTGTGTAAACAAGGGGCAGCGCGGCTTCAATGACATCCTTACCCGACAGCCACCGGCAGTGCTCATTAATAATAATATTTTGCTATATGTCCAAAATGAAGTACTGCCGAAAATTGCATCGAATGTAAAAGTTTTCACGCGTATTGGGAGAACTACAAGGGGTTTATTTTAAGGTGCTAACCTATCCTGACGTCTTTTGGTTTGGTTTGGTTTCGCAGAGTTTCAGTTCAAGCTCCAGGTGAGATCCTTGAACTGGTGTGTGTAACCACATTCTTGGCTTATCATTGATGATACTACAAAACCACTTTGTATTTAGTACGTTTAAAATCCTTTGCCTTGTCAGTAATGGCATCAGGCTAAGACCCCTATTCAGGGTAACGTGAATAGGAAGGAGTGATACAAAGAATTAATATAAAAAAACAGAAATGAATGTGTAGTTATTATAGCTAGTTAGCAACAGTAGGCAAATCCTCACCTTTCCGAACTCCGATTCTACCCATTAATGATAAGTGTTAAATTTTAAAAATCCGTGGATACACTTGGCAATCATTAACTCCAGGTGTCAAATTTAATTTAGTATTTTACCTTTAACTCAACTTTCACTGTATTCATTGTTTATCGCAAGAAATAATGGTAACAAAACTAACCAGATTACAAAATATCCAATATTAGGGTTAACCTTTATATTTAACGCCCTTGGTACAAAAGTACACTGCCAAAGGCTGACATTACTGACTTTGTTAATCAGATAATAAAGTTCGAACTTTCAGATATAGGTAACTATTCAATATTTTATGTTTAGCGTAAAAAAACTTACATCTAGTCTATTAATCAACGTATTAATAAAAACATAATCACTCATTAACTCTAAATCTATCAAAAATAACAAGAAAAATAAATTCTTATTACAACCGCATCCACATTGCCCCAGTCGCCCCGCGAGAATAAACATATGACGTCACCGGCGGGTAAACAAACAAACAAACACATGCGCGCCGCTCATGTTTCCTTAATACAATTATTATTTCGAATGTGGAACGCGAACGAGGCGGACGCCGCCGTTCGCGATTTATTTTTAAAACTAGCTGACCGCTTACAATTTATACCTTTTTAATAGTAATTATTGTTGGTTTTTACATTTTGAACCTCTTTTAACTGTAATGAGCTTGATTTTAATATTCGAACCGCTATTGGTTTTTTCTTTATTCTTTTTTTTCTGGTTTGTTTGTTGAATATTGTAAGCTGTATTATGTGCCAGTATTTTACATTTGTTTCTGTTAACTGGGCAAGAAATATATGGAGCTGTATTTTCGCGAGGCGCATTCAAATTATGAGTACCTAATGCTTAATATACTTCGGTTACTTAACTGTTTTCTTCCGGATTCGTCATTATTAAGGATAGCCTCATATTTTTTTTGTTAGTTTCTTAGACTCGAGAAATTAATCAATCAGCTCTGCATACAAAACTCGATTTTGCTTGTATGGTACCCCTTCGTATGACTAAACTTTATTACAAGCTAACACCGCCGTATAGATGGCGTTGCGAGTAGTAATAATTACATAGTTAATTAAGAGACTATAATAGTTTTCAAAGAGGCTGCATGTCACTTACAGACCTATTGATAAGTTTTGAATGACTGTTTTACAACAAAGGTTTTACCCTTTACAATAACTTCATGAATTACTATGAATGTTTATTGTACCTACATAAAACGCTTATTGGTAAATGGTAGGCAATGTAGGCATTTATTATCAACAGTGTACTATGACTGCGTTCCCGTAGAAGTTGATTTTTTCCCCCGTTTTAGCAACATTTTTAATTGAGGCTCCGCTCCTATTGGTCGTAGCGTGATGATATACAGCCTATAGCCTTCCTCGTTAAACAGGCTATCTAACACTGATAGAAATTTTCAAATCGGACCAGTACTTCCTGAGATTGGCGCGTTCAACCAAACAAACTAACTCTACAGCCTTATAATATTAATAATATATTATTTTATTGTATATTTATGTATAAGTATAGATTAGTGAAAAATATGAGGTTACAAAAGAAATTTAAAATGTAGATTAGTTCCCGTTAAATTACTTGGCAGGTAATTTCATATTAGACGACGTCTGTGGTCTAGTGGTTCGAGTACCGGACTGCTGATCACGAGGTCGTGGGTTCGATTCCCACAGGACACAAACATTTATTATGATAAACTTAAGTGTTTGTGTTTGTCTGGGTGTTTCTTATGTATTATAAGTATGTATTTACAACAAAAAAAAGTATATAAGTATTATATCCATTGTCTAGTACCCATAGTACAAGCTCTGCTTAGTTTGGGACTAGATGGTGCTGTGTGAAATGTCCCAAGATATTATTATTATTATTATTATATAACATGTTGTTCCATTTTTTTAATCTATACGATGGGTAGCCAAGAGCGCTTTTTTCTGAAGTCATTGAAAATTTAGGTACCCCTTTAAGGCTTAGAAAACAGGGCAGCCCGTCGGGGTTACAAGTGCTGGACTATTCTCAAGATTGAAAACGGAGGATACTTTGCACATTTATTTTTAATACTTCAAATGTTTTTTTACAACTTCACGCTCGAGACGCACTTGTTCTGTATCGTGTAGATTAACATATATATATTTTTTTCCGATAAAGATTATGGAGAAAAATTGTTTTAATGTACCCACAACGCACAATCCACCTATATCCACGCCTTCAACTAATTGTTCATAAAACTGTGGCGCCTGCGCGTGTGATGGTACCTACTTAATTTAAAAATAAAAATATAAATAAATTAACAATTTTTTTAAGTTTGTATGTATGGATGGATGTTTGTTACTGTTTCACGCAAAAACTACTGAACGCATCTGGATGAAATTTGGCACAGAGATAAAAATATTGGATTATAATGATTTAAAACGACAGCCTACGACTTGAGCTTTCGTTTATATTTATTAAAATCTAATATTTTTCTTTCTCCGATTTTTACGACCGGGTTAAAGTTAGCACGTGCCAACTTCAACCCGGACAATAAGTTTGGCGTGAACTGTACAGTGGGAAATTGTGACTATTTTTGACTGAATAGTTGAACCTTCTTTTTTATAGAATAGTGGTGTAGTGGTCCTCCTACAGAATAATAAGAGTACCTAATTTAAATTTTTTGTTTGTGATTAATTCCTATTTAATATACCTGCTGCTCCTCCTCGTTGGTCTCGTGGCCCCAAAGCGCGTCTACTACGCTAGAGGTCCATGATTCGGATCGAGCTAAATGTTGTTGGGTTTATCTGTGAAATTTACAGTAGCAGCTCGGAGATGATTACGGGCCTGGTTGATGGCAATAGGCTCGTCCCTTATTACCTACATGGGACCTGAACATACCGACGTTATGTGGGTGACACCTCTGCCTAACACTTTGGGGAATACGGGCGTGAAGATATGATGGTATGGGCCCCAGTCTAGCTGTGCATAACAAACGAATTCAGTATATTGACAGTTCGCGGGCACGAACCCCGCGAGGCACCCTCTGTATCATCCTGTGATACGTAAATTACAAAGTGCAGTGCGTGCTACGAAATGAAAGTTGCTCTACTTTACAAAATAAAATATTTCTATTTAATTTAATTAACAACACTACTGTGGTCTGGGATTATATCCTGAAAATCTAAAAAAATACGTAGATAAAGCTAATCTATCTTATATTCTATGGCAATAAAAATAGCCGACACTATCCTTACTTTCCAAAAACGTTGCGAAAATGAGTTAATAATTTGACAACTGCAAAATTTTGCTGATGAATATACCAATGCTAATGCTTATAACACGTAGGCGCGACGGAATTTAGTGTTATTCCCACGAATTAAAACAAAATGGCTTATTTTATTATCTAATTAAATCAACAATCTTATTTAAATATATTAATTCTTCCGTAGTGTGTTTGTCACCTAACTTGTAAGCGACTGGACCGATTTGGTTAAAATTATGTATAATATATCAACGTTTAGAGGTCCTGGGTTCGAATACCGGGTCGAGCAAAGTGTTGTTGGGTTTTTCTGTGAAATTCCCAGTAGCAGCTCGAAGTTTGGATTTGTGCCTGGTTGATGGCAATAGGCTCGCCTCTTATTACATGGGACCTAAACATACCGTCGAAATGTGGGTGTACATTAGTACACCTCTGCCTACCCCTTCAGGGAATACAGGCGTGATGGTATGTTATGTATCAACGGGTTCCTGGATGGTATGAAAACACAATGGGACCCGGTATGCAGCTGTCTGTCCACCGGAAACTCAGGCGAATCCGGGCACGGGTTAATAGTATATTATATCCTTACTAATCCTTACTAATATTACAAATAGCTTCCCGCCAGCGGCTTCGCCCGCGTGGTCTTATAATTTTTTCCCCGTTTTTGCTACATTTTTCATTACTACTCCGCTCCTATTAGTCGTAGCGTGATGATATATAGCCTATGTTACTCGGGGATAATGTAGCTTTCCAAAGGTGAAAGAATTTTTGAAATCGGTCCAGTAGTTTCGGAGCCTATTCATTACAAACAAACAAACAAACAAACAAATCTTTCCTCTTTATAATATTAGTATAGATATAGATATAGATGAGTAAGTAACTCTGTCGGCCTATCTGTCGCGCTTTCACGCCAAAACTACTGAACCTATTTAAACGAAATTTGGTACACAGATATTCTAGAGACAGGCTACTTTTTAATGCGAAAAAAGGGCTGTAAGGGGTTGAAAGTTATAATAAATACCCAGACCAAGCGGGCAAAGCCGCTGACAGAAAGCTAGTATTAATATATTTTTAAATAGGTAATAATTTCAATTTATTCAAGGTTACACGTGTGATGCTCACCTCGTTTTGTGTGCGGCGTGAATATAATGTTGTGCCTCGACATTTGCATGTATTGTGTAGGCATTAGCATTGAGTAGGCCTCGGCTTCGCGAATTAATTAAACAATTTGAAAAAACAAACTAGCTTTGACTGTAACGCAAAATTTATTTATTAAATTGTTTTTTATTGTTGCTCATATAAAAATTGTTTTTATGCTGGGACCACACTAACGAGAAATGCCGATAAATATCGCGATAATTAACGTTTAACGTTAGTGTAGATACGGCTCTTCGCGATAATTTTGAAACGGCATTGCAGCATTGACATCGTCGTTGACGTTAAGCGATAGCTCAACAGGGGCTAGACAAGTTGCATTTTGACATTCGAATCGACAAACAAAATGTATGTAAATGACATTAGTGACAGCCCGATTTGTCGAAAGCTTGTGTCATTTCCATACATTTTTTTTATCGATTCGAATGTCAAAATGCAACTTGTCTAGTCTCCCTGGGGGTTCAAGTGTGGCCACTCAATTAAGGCGTTAATTTTGATGCGTTGTTTATTGCTTTAATTCTCGTGACAATGGGCTTTGCCGTTTCTTATTAGTGTGGCCGGAGCATTATTTAGCAATACACTTTTATATAGCAACTAGCTTTGCCTGCACGCAGCTTTGTTCGCGCCAAGGTTGAACCCCTTTGTAAAAAAAAACAAAATTTTCGATCTTTTAGTAGCTATTTGAACATAACATAACATAATATACAGAGGCAGGGGTAGGCAGAGATGTACTAATGTACACCCCTTCGCTGGTATGTTAAGGTCCCATGTAATAGGGGGCGAGCCTGTTGCCATCAACCGGGCACAAATTCAGATTCTGGGAATTTCACAGAAATCCCAACAATATTTTGCTCAATCTGGGAATAGAACCCTAGACCACTAGACCTACGAGGCAGCTGCTCTTCGAGTCGGAGACATACAACAAGTCAACGATCATAAAAATTTGTGGAGCCGTTCTTGAGGTATAAATGGTAAAACTGAGATTTCAAGTCAAGCAATCGATTACTGTTTGAGTTTTGGGGGCATAAACATAGGAAGAGCACCCGAGCTCAGAGCTCCTTCTAAGGATGCGCTGCGCTGACAGCAAGAAGAATATTCCCTCAAACTGTCGGCGCAGTGAATCCTCCATGAACCTCTAAGAGGTTTTATGATCGGCAACGCGCGAGTGATACCCCTGGTGTTGCAAGCGTCCATAGGCTATGGTAACATCTTACCATCAGGCGGGCCGTATGCCAGTTTGCCACCTTAGTCGTATAAAAAAGGAAGCTGTTTTTTTGTACCTACTTATACTTATTCAAAGACCTTTTAGATCTCTTTGTACTTACTATAGTGTTCTCTGGGTGGCTAATTATCAACCCGTATTCGTTCACTGCTGGACGTATGCCTCTTTTAGTGTAGGCCACAGGATTTGGCCTCTATTTGGCAAAGGCCTCCCATCTCCTTTCAAGTCCTCCTTTCTCGTGCCGCCTCGAACCAGTCCTCGCGTACGCATCTAGATCGTCCCGCCACCTCTTTCTTTCCGTCTCTTGTTTCTGCTTACCCCTGTGGGGAAAAGGTGTGACTATATGTATAAGTATATACTTAATTACCTACTGTATAAGCTTAGGTGCGTAGCAACATGCCAAAATAATAATTAGTAGGTAAATATACTGGATACTTAGTTAAACGTTACGATAACAACAATTAGTGCTTATATTTTCGTTCGTATGTAACAAACAACAGGTAAATTGCACGCACAAATAATATTTTAATATATATTTAATTAAAAATAGTACATAGGGGCTCGTGGCTAAGTTACAACTACGCAACCGATCTGCAAGATACCTACGCTTGCCGCGGTCAGTCTGCGGGTGGGTGACCATTCTTAACACATCGAGAACCCTCCGTGCCTTGGAGAGCACGTAAAGCCTTTGGTCCCGGTTGTCATACGAATACCTATGACAATCGTTAGTGGTAGTTAGAAGCCCATAAAGCCAGCCTGACAACCAATATATCCTTCGAATATCAGTATTGGCCAGAAATTGGGTTGCAGAGGTCTGATGGTAGTCGCATCGTGTAGAATACTGATATTCAGCCGCAATTGGGTTAGACTGGAAGCCGACCCCAACATGGTTGGGAAGAAGGCTAGGAAGAAGAAGACATACCATCACACATCACTAGTTTTCCGGTATGTTTAGGTCCCATGTAATAGGGGGCGAGCCTACTGCCATCAACCGGGCACAAATCCCGAGCTGCTACTGGTAATTTCACAGAAGCCCAAAAAAAAATTTGCTCGACCCTGGGATTGAACCCAGGACCAACCCTTTGGGGCATACAGGCGTGCTGGTATGTAAGTAATTAATTAACGCCAGATAAAATTAATTGAATTATCAACAAAATTTGCAAAACATATTAAATATAAGGAAATAGTAATAGATTTCCTTAATTTATCTTAAATTTTGTTTGTATATATAGTACCTACATAATGTATTAGTGGTGACCTTCGGATCTTGTGCGAATTAGAAACTAAATTAAGAGATAACGCCAGCCATTGCTTCGAAAAGAAGAACATGTGGTGTATTGTAGAGACCGGTGATATTCATCCACGAAGTTGGCTTTGCAGAAGCTCTAAGGAAGAGCACTTACAAAATATGTTTTGAATATTTACGTAGTACAGTTATCGCCAAACTTATTGTCCGGCTTGAAGTTGGCACGAGCTAACTTCAACCCGGCCGTAAAAATCGGAGAGAGAAAAACATTGAATTGATAAGAAATAGCGTGATGTGGGCGAAATAATTTTTAGGAATATGAGACGAAATCTTGAGACGAAACAGGAGGGAATCTTTTTATTATATCCTGCTACCTACTTCTGACACTGTTGTATCTAGTTATTTTTCTGCAACAACTGAAAATAACTAATTATTTTCCTGTGATAACTGTAAATGACACCTCTAACTTTTCGAAATCATGTGCGTAATTATCACTCGCTTTAACGGTGAAGGAAAACATCGTGAGGAAACCTGCATGCCTGAGAGATTTGGTCCACGGCATGTGAAGTCTGCCAACCCGCATTAGGTTAGCGTGGTGGACTATAGCCTAATCCCTCTCATACCGAGAGCAGACGATGAGATGATGATGATAGAACAACGATAAATAAGATTAAACATCGCTGCTGACTCTACAACCATTTTTTGAAGGCTTAAAAAATCGTCGCATTAAAAATGTTTATTACATTCGGGAATTAACCTAAAGATATGATATTTATATAGCCAACGCAATGTTATGTTATTAATAAATATTTAATCTGTGTCAATAACAATTTACGAAGATAAACATAGACTGAAATGTCACTGTTGATTCGAAATATACGAATAAACACCATTACATATGTTTTTTGTAAATCATGGATCGTCCGGCAACAAGAACAACATGTGCTTTAATCGTCAGATTAACCTTACTTCCTCTCTAATATTATAAATGCAAAAGTAACTCTGTCTGTCTGTCTGTCTGTCTTTCGCACTTTCACGCCTAAACTACTGAACCAATTTAAATAAAATTTGGTACACAGATAGTCTAAAGCCTGAGAAAGGACATAGGCTAGCTTTTTAGTGCGAAAAAAGGGCTGTAAAGGGTTGAAATAGGGGATTAGAAATAAAACTTGTCACCACGTTTGTGCGTCATGGCCCTTCCACCTTGTATAGCGATTAAATCCGTATAAAGTAGTTTTATTTCAATGTCTATTATATTTATATATATATATATATTCGCGTAAGTGTCAAAAATCAATAATATATACGATCAACCGATCTGCAAGGTTAAGCTACATATGCTGCGGTCAGTCTGAGGATGGGGAACGATCTTATGTAAGAAATGTCTATTCAACAATCTATATAGTAACAAAAAAATTAAATTCGCAAATTGTACTAGTCATGGTCATATAGTTATGTTTACGGCATACAAATTTCAACAGGCGGGAATCAAATCCAGGCCCGTCGGCTGACTGCTAATGAACTTAAATTTTATGAGCGTCGATGCTTACATAATATTACGACGTGTGTGTGCGTTTTATGTCTGTAAGTATGTGGTCTTGCATCCATTGAAATAATTTACTAGCTCGAAATTTATCTGGTGATTTCTGAGAGTGGGGTACTATCAGAAATCGCCAGATAAATTTCGAGGCAGGATTTTTTTAATTTACCTATTTCTCAGTAAGAGATATTAATATTTTTTAAATAGGTACTACTACTTCACTGCTGGGTATGGGTCTCCACTTAGAACGAAAGATTACATAAAGAGAATTGGAGACGGCAAGGTATGTCCGAATCCTGCCGACTAATGGCTTTCGAGTTTTCCCTGCCACCTCTTATACTTAATTTTTTTTTTGTATTTCTTTGGTTCATTACTCAATGCCTTGTTGGTCTAGTGGTCCCAAGGAACTGCTACGCTAGGTCCCCTGGACGAGCAGTGTTGTTGGGTTTTCTTTGAAATTCCCAGTAGCAGCTCGGAGTCTGGATTTGTGCCCGGTTAGAATAGGCTCACCCCCTATTACATGGAACCTAAACATAACGGAGAAATGTGGGTGTACATTAGTACGCTTCTGTCTAACCCTTTTGGGAATACAGGCGTGATGGTATGTTACTTTTTTTTGTAAATACATACCTATAATAATTAAGAAACACCCAGACGAACAGAAACACCTACGGAACCAGTGTGAAGGTGGCAAACAAGCATACGGCCCTTCTGATGGTAAACTCAGACGTTATTATTCTGTACTAGTAGTTGGGTGCCTACAACGCAAACGCGCCAAACGACCGACGTTTCTTATATCAAAACGCCACTACGTGTAGTTATGTACATATTTCATTAGAGAACCGCAAACTTAGGCTTTGCTACGTCGGAAATTGGAATAATTGTTTTTGATATGTACACAATTTGGCACGTATACGCGTGATTTTAACCTTTGTTTTTATTTATTGTGCTAATATGGCACTTGACAGATTTAATTATTGGTTATAAAATGTATCTTTACATAACATGACTTGAAGGTTTTTTTTAATTGTTTGCGGCTGTCACTGCGACCTTAGTAGATCTATTGTGATCGCCGCTTGATGTTCTAAACTTAGGCTAATATTTAGAGACGAAACTTAGCGTAAACTTACGCTTCCGTACGTCATATTAACTAAATAGAGTAAATAGGTACCAATATGTACGGAGGCCCTAGTCGCATTATAATATCAAGGAAACCAACTGACCGTTGAACTACTTTTATTTGAACTTGGCCTCTACTTTACACTTTTTGTTCTTCTTCTTGTGAAATATAATTTTCTTACTGATTTCTGACATACATACTGAATACTAGACATTGAAATAAAATACTACTTACGGATTTTTTTTGGGTTTAAAATAAAATAGGGATTAAAATAATATCAATATAACGCGATAAAATCCGTAAAAAGTAGTCTTATTTAAATATACTTTTCTTCTTGCCTTTTGATTTTAGACTGACTTACAATACATGACACTGCCCCGGTCATTGAATTACTTTAATAACTTGACGCTTAGCTTCGCTGAACGAATAAGAAGAAGAATCTTTGAAGTGTTCACCGCTAAACCCTGCGGCTGACACAAACTGCAGGATTTGCTTAGGGGTGAGCCCCTTTATTTCATCTGGGCTAAGATATTATGTTCCCTAGATGAGCACTGTGCTTGTGTATCAGCGATCCACATTCCGCCAGAAGTTGGAGCTGGAGTGGCGTTTCATCAACCTCCTCACAGCGTCCCTGAGGGGTACTCGTAGTCAGAAGTGTATTGTTATACACATACAGTTTGCCGATATGTATGTATATCAGGTGGGCCACCTGCTCGTCTGCCACTGTAGGCAATAAAAAAAAATGTTTAGGTCGGTCCTATGTAATAGGGAACCGTAAATGTACCGGGAACAAAGCCAAACACCGATCCGCTACTCAGAACTCTATAGAAAACCCTAATAACATTTTACTTTACAAGGGAATTTAAACTAGGTTTTTTAATGATAACTACGTCTTGGCTTCTGTGGCTTATAATTCACTTGTAGTATTTTTAATTATGTATTTAAGTACCTACTTACATTAATTGTTAATCCATTTAACTTAATTTACTTATGATAATTATTCCATTGTATTCTTACATTTAAATTTTATTAATTTGGCTGTAGAGTGTAGGTACCTAAAGGTACCTTACAATACTTACATATATACAGGGGCGGACCGTGAGTTTGTGGGGCCCTGGGCTAACACCTCTTGGTGGCTAACATCTCCCACCAGTAGCGTATTTTAAGATTCAGCGCCCCAGGCCTGTAGGGTTTGCCGCCCCATAATTTGGAAAGCGTTTTTTTCCAATGAACACATAACTTACCCGTAGTAATGTGATTTCCTTTCTTACTACTACAATAGTAAGATATTAGAAGGGTAATTACAATTCATTTTCATTTACACCCACCTCGGACAGGTTAGGTTAGAAGAGTAACTACAATTAGTTTGTTTACTATCTTCAAGTGTTTCATGCAAGAGCGTGCTAAGCGAGCTCGAAAATTTGGGCCACCCACCTCGGACAGGCTGGGTTATAAGAGTACCTAACTACAATTAGTTTGTTTACTACCACCAGGTACTTACCTTATGTAAGAGCGAGCGAAGCGTGCTCGAAAAATTGCGCCACCCACCTCGGACAGGCTGCGTTAGAAGAGTAACTACAATTAGTTTGTTTACTACCTCCAGGGGACTCATGTCAGAGCAAGCGAAGCGAGCTAGAAAAATTTGGGCCTTCCACCTCGGACAGGCTGAGTTTTACAGGCAATTAGTTTGTTGTCTACCTGCAGGTGTTTCATGTAAGAGCGAGCGAAGCGAGCTCGAAAATTGGGGCCACGCACCTCGGCACAGGTTAGGTTAGAATAGTAATTACAATTAGTTTGTTACTACCTCCATTTGTCTCATGTAAGAGTGAGCGCGTAATTTAAGGAACAGACTCGCCGCCGCCCACCCTCCGTCGTCGTGATGACGGTAGAAAGTAGAAATAAGTAAGTGCTGACAGACAGACGGAGAGCGGAGGATTAGTTAGGGTCCCGTTGACACATTACTATTCACAACAATTGTTACTGTTACCACACATATTTTTTTTAAAAAGAGTATCTATGGAGTTTCTTGCCGGCTCTTCTCCATAAGACCCACTTTTTTTGGAACCGTGCAACTAGTTTAACGTTTCAAAAGTACCTATTTATATGGTCTAATTGAAATAAAATATTTTGAATTTGAATTTGAATTTGACCCTTCGGGTACCTACGGTACGCTAAATGTCATATTTATTTGAATTTCGGGTACAAGTAAATAATTATGATTCTAATAAGTATACCGATGTACCTAGATTACCTACTATATGGCGCCACTATTTCTTAACTGACGACCTCTCAGAAAAAATATCGAAACAAACTCAGTGTTGAGAGATCGTCATCTCATTTGGCAGTTAGCTTGTTAGATACATATCCAAAGCGCTTACATTAAATCGGGTAAGTAGTAAAGTTTGTTACGTAAGAAGGTACCTACTTATTTATTTATTTATACTTTAATGTACAAAGTAGTACAAAAGGCGGACTTAATGCCTTATGGCATTCTCTACCAGTCAACCTTTGGGTGTGGGAGATAAAGTTAAAATAGGTACAAAAAATAAACATTTAAATATTATCTAGTAATAAACTATAAAATACGAACTTAATATAAATATATATATATAGAGATAAATACAAATACATATTTATATATAAGTACAATACATATGTATGAATAACAATATGTATAGGTATATATGTCAGTGACAGTTATGAGTATTATAAACTTTACTTTAAATTAACTAAAAAAAATATATACTTGCTAGTGCAACGACTTCCAAGTAGTGTTCACGGACTTTACATTTAAATGAGAAATTGCTTGAAGCTTTTTTAATATCTAGGGGAAGTCCGTTCCATAGTTTTACAGCAGAGACTGCGAAAGAATTAGAGATAAAGCCTGTGCGGTGAGAAGGAAATTGTAGAATAAGATTTTCTGATGCTCGAAGGTTGCGATTATGAGAACTGCCCAAAATCTGGAAGTACTTTTTAAGATATTTAGGAGAACCAGGATCGTTAAGAATAGAAAAGAGCATACAAAGAGATCTGAGGGATCTTTTTTGGCGGATAGGAAGCCATTTAAGCTGAGAAGGATAGAGGGATATGTGGTCATACTTCCGAAGCCCAAAAATGAAGCGGATGCAGCTGTTGAGTAAACGATCCAAAAGGTTAAGAAGTTCTTGGGATAAGTCACAGTAACAAACATCAGCATAGTCGATTACCGGGAGCACGAGAGACTGGAGACTTATCTACCAAATACTTACCGTGCCTTTAGTACTATTACTTTATCACTTACTAGCTTCCCGCCAGTGGCTTCGCCCGCGTGGTCTTATAATTTTTTCCCCGTTTTTGCTACATTTTTCATTACTACTCCGCTCCTATTAGTCGTAGCGTGATGATATATAGCCTATGTTACTCGGGGATAATGTAGCTTTCCAAAGGTGAAAGAATTTTTGAAATCGGTCCAGTAGTTTCGGAGCCTATTCATTACAAACAAACAAACAAACAAACAAACAAATCTTTCCTCTTTATAATATTAGTATAGATTACAGTCTACAGTACCTAAGTATTATTGGAACTATTACTACGTATTTACCTACATACAATTTAATAGTTTACGTATTTATTAATTAAATAAACAGATAAAAGTTATTTGTTTTCGTTTTATTTGTCCTTGATTTTATGTAGGTAAGTACCTACATACCTGATACTTACGTAGGTGAGTTGGTGCTAAGCAAGCATACCTACCTGTCTCTACAAAGATGCAGGATATACGAACTTAATTACTTAACTATTAAGTTAATTAAAGGTAGGTACAGGTAGGTACTTATAGGTAATTCCTATTCTACCTAAACTTGTACCTACTTTAGGGCAAAAAAATTCAAAGCCGCTATATTATAATCAATCATCATTTAATATTCACACATTTAAGAATCCCATTCTTATTTATTTTTACATCCTATCACCCGGACCACTATATACTTATTCTAAGCACACTACACTAACTAGTCGTGCCATCTATCGGTACGATATGTGTACTAAAATCTTGTCGAAGTGAAAGTGAGGACTGTGTTTTTATAAAATAACAAAAGATGGCAGGCGTGAACAATTGAACAGATAAAAAAAAATCAAATGCTAGTTAGAAATATTTGGAATTATAATTTTGAAATTGTTCTTTTCGAAAAAAGAAATAATAATTTAATTTAATAAAATGTTAAAAAAAATCACGATACAAGACTTGGCTGTTTGCGACGTTTGTCTTTGCACAAATTTCTGCACGAATTTCTATTGCACAAAAAATTAAAAAAAAAGTGCGAGCCTACGAGGTGAAAGAAATGGCGTCGCAAGTTGTTTTTTATTCGTAATCAATGTGTTTCCAATAATTCTTAGACATTCAAAAAGCTATACGTGTTGTTCAGATCATACTGATCAGTTCCATCGATGTTTAATTGAAGAGCAGTGGTTACTTCAATGTGATTACATCTTTAGCCGTCGGACAATGGCGTCGTCAAACGAAGCGAGAGTTACCCATGTAAAAGTTAGTGAAAATCGCGATTTCGCTGACGATTACTGTGGCTCCAGCAGCTTGGCAGAGGCCGGCGAAGGTGGTAAACGTCGTCGTACCGCGTACGACACCAAAAAACTGTCACAACAGGAATACGGGACAAGTATGTCAACCGATCCCAAACATACACCATCCGCAGAATCCAAAGGTAATAATTCATTCTATATGTACTTACTAATCTTCTATACGTCGCTTTAGAGTATTTAATAAGATCGATGTAGTAGATTCTTGAATTTCTTCACGTAATATTTTGGTGGGAAAGATGTTAACCTCTCATAATGCGAATTACATCATTACTAGAGGTCGTAGGTGTTTATAAACATAACACATGCTTTTCATACGGTATTATTATCTTTTCACCAGCACATTTTGGTTTCTACCCTTTGTGCACGGTATTTGTGGGTATAGTCATGGTTCTGTGTCTGCAAGATCACTTGCATCATATTGTGACCTTGCTGCCCAGACTAGTACTTTCTATTAGTTATAATAACTGTATAATGCAAGTAGTATTATTTACTATGAAATCAAGGCGAGCTAGTGGTTGTTGAATGAAAAACCTTGATGATTGAAGTAAAGTTATGTACCTATCATTGTCACTTTGACGCTGAACTTGAACATAAGTAATTTACCAAGTTTCAGCCTCAGACAAAAAGAAAAACAATATTATCATTCAGTGTTGCACCCAATCACTCACTGTGAAAAGTAAGAATTTTGTTTACTTTGCTAAAAAAGTATTAATAATCTGCGAAATAACAAACTACGGACACAGAAAATGTATTGGTCTCAGGCGCTCAAACCTAAAATCCATCTACTGATTGACTAAATACATAAAAAACAGTTTATGATGGGTGAAAAGGCTTATTTGCACACAATTGAAGTTTTATTTGATATTAGTAAGAGTTCCTTATCTTATCCAAGAAAATAAACTGAAAACCCTCCTTATGGATTACTTAAAAGTATAAAGAGTAGCACTTTCTGATAGTTAACAAAAGGACAAATATGAATATGCAAGGAAACATATTACTTCTCAGTATCTGAATAAACTACATTGAATTTTTCAGCTATTTATGAGTTTATCATTCATCCCATCCGCTCCATTTATCATCCTACACCAAACTGTACTAACATTGATAGATATTCTGTTGTGTCTGAAAAAATCATCATTGTCTCATCATCATCTTCTATTGGTCCTTGCCTCTATTTTTTGACGACGTCTGTGGTCTAGTGGTTTGAGTACCGAGTAGAGATTGTTGATCACGAGGTTGTGGGTTCGATTCCCACAAGACACAAACATTTATGTGATTAACTTATGTGTTTGTATTTGTCTGGGTGTTTCTTACATATTATAAGTATATATTTACAAAAAAAGTATATAAGTATTATATCCATTGTCTAGTACCCATAGTACTAGCTCTGCTTAGTTTGGGACTAGATGGTGCTGTGTAAAAATCTCCCAAAATATTTATTTATTCATTTGGGGTTGGTGTATCATACTCTTTTCCCATTTATTCCTGTCAGACATCACCTGAATATCTCCTACCATTTTAGTTATATTGGTCTTAAAACAATCCAATCAATCAATAAAGCTCAAAATGGTATTTACTTAAATAAATCTTCATACACCATTGACTCCCACACTCCTCTCAATTTTCATATCTTTCTTGTCCATCCAAAGGTTGTCTGGTAGATATCGCTTTTAGCGATAAGACCACCATTGTACCCTTAGTGTTTAAAAATTGTTATGTTTTTTGATATGGTGTACAATAAAGATTTTTCTATCTAACCATCTAAAAGAAGTTAAATAACACTTCCATACATTCCTCTCACAGTATTTCTGACATACCAATAAAATCTTCATCCACCCATCCACAAACAGATCACCTGTTGGATTAGAATCCTAGAGATCCTGAGCCTGAGTAAGAGGAATTATGATTCTTAATTTTTCTTCTCCCATCTTTTAACTGTTTTACTTCTCTTTCTTTAAATTATTTATATTTTACAGTAACAAAACTGTCCGTTTCTGAGTTATACTCACTCATTCATGACAGCACTTTTTGCTAAATTTATTAGGTATATAAAATTAAACTTTTCCTTGTAGGTAGTTAGTAATTCACAAGACAATATGACTGACTCATACTTGCATTAGCAGCAAATAAATACCTGTAATAGGTGTGTCTTCCCAACATGAAAACACTAGGGAACAAAATATCCGAAACATGTCCTATCTACTTACAATAACATCATAATCGTCTTTCTGCCTTCCATTTACTTATGGATGGGGCAGTACCACTTTATCTATACATCTCTATTAGTTGTCATCTCATCAACTTCTTCTTTCATTATTTATTTATTTATTTTTGGAAAACCAACAGCTATACAAAAAAAATCTAATAGTTAGCTTAGGAAGCATTAAGCCAATTATAGGTTTTCACGGATAGATATAGAAAAACACTTATAGTTACTCAGGCGATCTTATAAAGATGAAATTAACTCAAATATATAAAATACTAACAATACATGTAGATAAAATTAACTAGTACAGTTAGCTATATCAACTAAAATATATAAAATACTAATAATATATCTGGGTAAAACATAACTATTATTACAGTAAGCTATATTTTAAAGAAATCAAGGTTCAGCTGTCTGCGAGCTATGCCGCTCCTGGGATTAAATGGATCAAAAGAGTACTCTTTGCACAATTTATTAAAATCCCTGCTCGCTCGTAAAATATATGAGTTTTGCCTATAGTTAGAGGATGAAAGTGGGACAGATATAGGTGGATTAAACCTTACCGACCTTTGGGGTTTAGTTTAGTTTAGCTGGGCGTTTTCCGCACTTAGCCTCATAATTGGGCCATTGTACGTGTCTTTCAATCGTTCCCTATTCTAACCAGCCCAGGCCCTCCCAAAAGGCCAGCAGTCTATTGAGATTGCTACAGGCTTCTGCAAGCGATGCTGGGTGTTGAATAGTTTGTGCCCGTTGATCTGCCACACTACTGCATTCCGTGAGCATGTGCTGTGGCGTTTCTTCTCCCTCCATACATCCTCTGCACAGGGGGCTGTCGGTCACACCTATATTGAAGATGCTTGTTTAGCGGACAGTGACCGGTTATAATACCTATAACCTTGCGGATTTTATCCCTTTTTAATCTGAGGAGGTTGCGAGCAAGCTTTGTTGTCGTCTCCGGAACGGCGTTCTTTGTTTGGCTGCATCCTTCACTGTTTTTCCATTCTTCTAGATGGTTTTTTTTTGTGCTACTGTGCAGCCACGCTTTTATTTGGCCCTGGGGTATGAGGAGTAGTGGTTCCGGCCCATATACTACCTCCCTCGATCCCCTTTTGGCCAGTTCGTCTGCTGCATCGTTGCCCAATGAGTTGCTGTGCCCTTTGATCCATTGTAAAGTTATTTTGTTTGTGAGTGCAATGGATTGGAGTGCACTGTGGCATTCCAATATAAGGGCAGAGGTTATATTATTTGTTCTTGCAGTACAGATGCACTGTCTGAGATGATCTTGATGTTAAGGTCTCTGACTTCTCTGGCTGCAACTGCCTGCGCTGCTTTGGTGATGCCAATGCATTCAGCTTGGAATATCGTGTTTAGCTTATCTAAGGTGGTCGATATTTTGATGTTTAGGTCATTCGAGAAGACACCAGCTCTGGTGCCGTATTGGGTTTTGGAGCCGTCTGTGTATATCCTAACTTCCTTGATGCCAGAGCTATCCATTGTTTCTGCGGTAAGTTGGATATTGTATCTTCGATCGAAGACGTGATGACCAGTTGTTCTGTCCATAGGTGCCTCAAGGAGTGGTATCTCCTTCAGGATCTTTTGCAGAACTTTCGAGTGTGTTGTTTCTGTGTTTTGTTTCCATAGTCCGTTTGCCCTTAGTCTTAAGGCAGCTGCCTTTGCCTCCTCCTGTATGATGAGATGTAGGGGTGACAGGTTCAGGAGGAACTCGAACGCGGCTGATGGAGTGGTTCTCATGCATCCAGTAACTGCTACACTCGCTAGTCGTTGTAGACTCTGGAGCTTTAGTTTTACTGTGGTCAGTTGTGTTCTGGGCCACCATACAACTGAACCGTAAGTTAAAGATGGTCTGATAACTGCTGTGTACAACCAAAGTGTGACTTTTGAATTAAGACCCCATTTTTTACCAACTAGTCTTTTGCACTGCCAGAACGCTATACAGGCCTTCTTTATTTTGGCATCGATGTGACTCGCCCAATTTAGTTTAGACCTTTGGGGTACACTGAAATGTAGTTTCTGCAAAAGATTAGGGCAATCAATCTCGTTGGATAATAATTTTAACAAAAAAGAGCAGTCGGCTAAGCGGCGTCGAATTATTAGTGGCTGAATGTGACATTTTTTGCACTGATTTATGTAGTTATCTGAGGTATATGGTATTCTTAGGCGATAACACAGAAATTTTATAAAACGTTTTTGAATACTCTCTAAGCGGTCAATATATTTATAATAGCATGGGTTCCAAATTTGAGAAGCATACTCCAGGTGGCTTCTTACAAATGCACAATAAAGAATTTTAAATGTTTTACCTGGATATTCTCATTACAAAGCCCAGAGCCCTTGATGCTTTAGCGAATATTTGCTCAACATGGGAATCGAAAAGAAGTTTCGAGTCATGATAAACACCGAGGTCTCGCACCCCCTCACATCTTGCCAGTATAATAATAATAAGTTTGTTTTTTAAAGTTTCAAATTTTTCCCATAATTTGCCATTGGTATGGTAGCAGATTGTTTATCGCAACTCCATGATATAGACATTTTGCACGTGGGTAGGAAAAATGACTGATATTTATTCAAAAATTCCTAAGTTCTTAAGAAAGTCCAACATTGTATTTATTACATGTTACTTTGAAAATTTCGATCTTTATTTTCACAGGTAAGAAGCGCAAAGTCAGTGAAAGCTCAAAAGACCTTTGCATATGGGAAGAAAATGCTAGGCCATCGAAACTAAGCAAGATATGGCCCGTATTCGACTCCGGAGGGTTTGGAAATGCAGCGGTGCTGAAGCTAAACGTCCTGAAGAAGACAACACCAGCAAGAAACCCTCTTCTCTTCAACATTAATTCTGGCGAAGACATTGAACTCGCTGAAATTAATCGGGAACCCTTCAAATCTGACTGGTATGGAGGACTCCATGCATGGTGGAAGCAGACCCAGATGTCTAACAAGATGGCGGACGATGACGTCACTAAGAAGATATTCTCCTCAGTCTCCCGTCAACTGAGGATCATCAACACCCATTTTCAAAGGTCCATGTGTAGATACAAGTACCCAAGAGTCACACGTCAGAACGTTTTGCTCGAAAGCTCAGGTTTCCGGAGACCGGCTACTCATTTCAATGTCTCCCTGAAGGCTATAAGGTTCCAGTCGACTCCAAGAAGAGAGCTACCATGCTATGGGAACCTGGAACTCCCTCTGAAGATCAAGCAGGAGACTGTAAATTCACTTGTCTTTCCTTCTATAAGGGGTGTGAAAACTGAGAAAGTTAGTGATGTTAAAGTTAAAGTGGAGAGTGATAGGGTTAAGGTGGAGAAAGACAGAGATAGGGAGAAGGAGAAGGACCGAGAGAGGTTAGTAAAAAATATTGAGTTTTATTTTTGCTTACTTAAATTATCATATCTATCTATCATACTTACCCAAGGGTCTACACTCTACAATACTATACTAAAATTAAATACATTTAGAAAGTTACCTCAGGCGTCTTTATGTTATTGTTTGTTGTACACACTTGGTGACTATGCCAGCCTCATGGGTTCATTCATACTACTTATGTTATTGTTACAAACAGCTACATTTTTGTTAAATTCTAAAAACGTTAAAAAATTAACTTAAAGGCAACTTATTAGGTGGTGAACAGGCCCATAAAATACGAATTTATTAAAGTAACTTGAACACAACTTACTGATAAGTTCCCGTTAAATTATTTGGCAGATAATTTCATATAAATTATGTTCAATTTTTTTATTTATCCTGCGGTTAGTGTCTACTACTAGAGTACGACAACATATGAGATGGGAAGACGACCTAAAACTCACAGCTGGACACCACTGGAGAAGGGTAGCTCGTGACAGAACTCGGTGGAGGATGTTAGAGGAGGCCTATGCCAAGAGGCACACCGAACTATGGGATATTATTTAGTGCAACTTGAACTTATGAAATATTTCTATCATTTATAACTACTCAACCCAGTATTTCAGAATAAAAGGCTTATTATTATATTATTATTAGTATCTATCCAGAGGTGGTGATACAGGCCCAAAGTATTTAATGAAATATGTATACTCTACAGATCATCCCACTCTCGTCATTCATCATCATCGTCATCGTCTTGCCACCACTGTCGGCGGCGCGCGCGCATCAAGCGCTGCTCCATCGGCGTGCAGTGCCGCCGCGACCGCGCCGGCGCACCCCTGCCCAACGACAGCTGGGGACCGCTGGCTGACAACCCTACCGTCAAAGAGCTCAAGTATCATAGGTGAGTGCCCTAACCGAGGAACCGTGCAACTTTTCATAAGTACCTAATGATATGGTCTAATAGGGTATTACACACATTTTTGAAAAGTTTCTCAATTTGATGCTAATAAACCAAAAAAATACACAAAAATTTGATTCAATCAGGTAGCACCATAAAAACGCATTTAAATTTTACGTTTTTATTATGTATGTTGTATTTTCTCGCGTAAACGATGAAAGCACTGGACGTACGCCAGGTTTCTGTGTAGTTATGACATCACCTGCCAGGCTAACATGCACGCCGCGAGAACATTTTGTCTACGCTTATGTCGTGCTTTTGTTTCGTTTTCGCACAAGAAAGAGCGAGACAAAAGAGTAGACAAAAATTTGTCGTGGCGCCCATGTTTGCCTGGCTGGCCTGGTAAACAAAGCCATTGAAGTCAATCGTTGATCGGTTGACACTTTTTAGTTAATTTACATGACAGTTTGACATAATAATATGGCGGCGAGACGGAGGGGCGGGGGCGCTTTGCTTTTGTTCACAGTAACCCGTCGCCTCACACCCGTCCCTACCTATGGCGTCTGATGTTATATGGGTCGAGCCTATTGCCATCAACCGGTCACAAATCCAGACTCCGAAATGTTATTAGGAATTTCACAAAAAATCCCAACAGTACTTTACTGGACGAGAGAATCGAACCTAGGACTTGTAGCGTAGCAGTTGTGCTTACGACCACTAGACCAAAGAGGCAGTCTACTACTAAGGAGTATACTGTCACGCTTGTATTCCCCGAAGGGGTAGGTAGCGTCGTACCAGTGATTGATCATTTATAATATCTTGGCTGCCAACAGACTAATGCGAGTTGAGACCCATCCCAATGGCGGCGCCAGCGTGGTGTACCTTCACCAGCGCGACGTGGACATGCTCAGCGCGCCGCAGCAGGAGACACTGGCCAAGGAGTTTCTCAAGGTAAACAGTTGGATAAAGTGAAATGACAGACATTATTTATACAATTTTTACCCGACTACCGAAGGAGGGTTATGTGTTTGACGCGTATGTATGTATGTATGTATGTCCGGTCGTAACTACTTAACGGTTCAACCGATTTAGATAAATAACACCTCATTAGATTCGTTTTGATGGCACGAGTGTGCACGAAAGTGCACCTTTTTTATTATCCGATTTTTATTTAGTTTTTAGTAATCGGCTTTTTTTATGGTCAACTTTTTCATTAGATCATAAAAAATAAACATTTTACTGATACATACTGTTTTTCCCCACAGCTGGTATTCTCAGAAGACAGTGATGGCTGGGCGCACTTCGTGTGCGGAGTGGTTCGAGGGGCGGCGGCGTCCTTCCCCTGCCTCCTGCAGTACCTCTCCGACACACACCCCAACCTCACTGTGAAGGCGGGAGTGCTCGCCAGGGCTTCTGACATAGAGACCACCACAGTCAGCCGGTATTACCAGCAGGTGGGTTTAAATTCTCTTCTTTTTTGGGTTCCGTACCATAAAAGGAAAAAGGAAATCCATATGTGATCAATTGAACGCGTGATAGTATCAAATGCGGTACTATCAAAATATAATAAATAAATATCTTTGGACATTTTACACAGCACCATCTAGTCCCAAACTAAGCAGAGCTTGTACTATGGGTATAATACTTATATACTTTTTTTTGTAAATACATACTTATTATACATAGGAAACACCCAGACAAACACAAATACTTATATTCATCACATAAATATTTGTGTCCTGTGGGAATCGAACCCACGACCTCGTGATCAGCAGTCCGGTACTCGAACCACTAGACCACAGACGTCGTCAAATATAGTCTACGAACTGTTGAAGTTGTAGAAATATAGAGCTTCTAAGTCAACGCAATAAAAAAATACGGCTGTTTATGGCGCAAATTTTGAAATTCATAGAGCGTGTGTCTGTTTAGCCATATTAAATGTATACTAGTTTGTCCACGTCCGATTGCCGGACAGTAAAATTCCGTGTAGTGCACAAACGCTCTTAGGGTACTATCCTTTGTCATTGATTCATGAAGAAAGATGAGAAGAAAGAAGGCAAGAAGATTATCTATATCTCATTTGTTGGCAGGTACAACAGTCGTACGCAGCGGGGACGTTCCGCTCCGGTCCCTTGCACCAGATCTCTCTAGTGGGGACGGTACACGAGGAGGTTGGCGGGTACTTCCCGGATATGCTCGATATGCTGGGCAATTGTCCCTTCCTGAACTTGGTGAGTACACGAACAAACGTTCTACCCAACCAATCTTGAATTATTGAACCCAACTATTTAGCCCAGTAGGCAGACGTTTTACCCAATCAGTCTTAAATTATTGAACCCAGTAGGCAGACGTTCTGCCCAACCAATCTTGAATTATTGAGCCGAATAGGCAGACGTTCTATCCAACCAAACTTGAATAATTATTCTTCTTATTACGCTAGCTTTTACACAGATTGTCACTGATGGATAGAAGTAGGTATTCAATGAGTTGGATAATGTAAATAATAATGTTGTTGTGACAGACAATGCCTTGGGGCCCGATGTCGGCTGTGGAGATGGAGCCGCAGGAGTCCAACGACGGGCCCATCCTGTGGATCCGGCCCGGAGAACAGCTCGTGCCGACCGCCGAGCTAGGCAAGAGCCCCATCAAGAAAAGGAGGTATACCATACATAACATTAGCTCTACACCAAGTGGATAGAATAAAAAAAGAAACTGCTTGATGTGTTGTTCACGAAAACTGCCTCGTTAGCATTAAAGATTTCGAGGTTTATTTATTTATTTTTTATTTATTTATGCTTAATGTACAGAATGTACAAAGGCGGTCTTAATGCCTTAGGCATTTTCTGCCAGACAACCTTTGGGTGATGCAGAGACGATCAAGGTAGATGCATTACCATTAGGGAAAGTATGAGGCAAAGACTATTGCTCAATAACTATAAGTCACTTAAACTTACTTAAATACTAATAAATATTAATATTGTACTAAATAAAACAATACAATTACATAATATATCCCGTAATAAATAAATATATATATATATAATATACAATACATACACAATTCAATGATAGAAGGAGGGGAAAACACAATCAGAGTCGAGATGAATCATAGCAATGTTTTGTCCAGCAAGTATTTACGCACACTAACTTTAAAAGACTGCCGGCTGTTGAGTAATCTCATTTCAAGGGGAAGAGCATTCCATAACAGAATAGATTGGACGAAGAAGGTAGAGTGTAAAAAGTCAGAGCGGTGAGAAGGACATTGAAGGAGGCGATTATTAGTTGAGCGAAGATGTTTGTTGTGGTTGGAACACAGATAATGGAAATGAGAAGATAAATAAGGCGGAGAGTTAAGAGAAAAAAGTATAGAGAAGAGAGTTGTCAACGCCCTCCAGTTCCTGCGCTGACGAATAGGAAGCCATTTTAAACTTACGCGAAATTCTGAGACATGGTCATATTTACGGAGATTAAAAACGAATCGAATGCAATTGTTGAGAAGGCGGTCCAATTTATTGAGTAGATCTGCATTCAGGTCGAAGTAGCAGACATCACCATAGTCGACTATGGGGAAAATTAAGGTCTCGACAAGCATTGCCTTAGTTCGTGCCGGAAGAAAGTTTTTGAGACGGTAGAGAGACCGCAGAGATCCCGTGACTTTTTGACTGACACTAGAAACATGGGATCGCCAGTTCAGTGTAGAGTCAAGGTGCAACCCAAGGTCTTTGACGCTGGAAGTGACAGGTATGTTTATGCCATTGAAAATTATAGATGGAATATTAATGTTGCCCATCTTACAAATGTTACGATGGCTACCTAAGATTATCGCCTGGCATTTGTTAGGGTTCACCGCCAAACCAAACCTGGCACTCCAGTCCCTTATACATTCCAGATCATTGTTTACAGCCTGGATGGCGTCGGGTAAGTCTTCCACTCTGGATTGGAAATACAGTTGCAGGTCATCAGCATAAAGATGATACGAACACTGAAGCTTTAGGATAACGAGATTTATAAAAATGGAAAAAAGAAGAGGAGATAATATGCCGCCTTGGGGAACGCCAGCTTCCAGGTTGCACCAGGATGAGAAGGAATCCTCAACACGGACTGATTGTTGGCGGTCCCGAAGGTAAGATGTAAACCATTCCAGAACTTCAGGAGAGATCTCGAGGTGGGAAAGGATGGCCAAAAGGATATCGTGACTGACGGTATTAAAAGCATTAGAGAAGTCTACCAGAACCAACACAGTAACCTTAGTGTCTTCCATGCCAGCTCTAATATCGCCAGTCACTTTAAGGAGAGCAGTAACAGTACTGTGACCCGGCCGGAACCCAGACTGAAGAGGACTTAAAAGATTATTTAGATAAATAAAATGGGAGAATTGTTTGTGGGCACAAGCCTCTAGAACTTTGGAAAGGAAAGGAAGAATGGAAATTGGACGAAAGTGACTGGGAAGAGAAGGGTTTGAAATTTTAGGCAAGGGTATGACGTAGGCTTTGCGCCACGTGGATGGAAAAGACCTAGAATCAAATGAAAAATTTACTATATGGGTAATTGCAGGAAGAAGGTGCTCTAATATCATGATGATCATATTGCGGCTAATATTGTCGCAGCCCACTGCTTTAGATTTTATGGAAAGGATTATTTTCTTGATCTCACTCGAAGTAGCTGGAGAAAAGCAGAACGTATTTACATTGAGCCGCATCAGACCAGTAATGAAATTAATGGTTTGGCTTTTGGTCAGACAATCTAGGGGCAAAGAAGTGGAGAAATGTTTGTTGAGATCGTCTAAGCCAATGGATTTTGGTAGGTCTAATAGCCGCGGTTTGCCAATACCTAGAGTCCCTAGGAACTTCCAAATGTTAGCAGAAGAGGAGGACGTGATATTATCTAGAATGTGGCGGCGTTTAGCATTTCGTATCATCTGATTACACCGATTCCTGGCAATCTTGTAGAGGGTCCAGTTATCCTCGACACGATCTTTTCTATACTTCCGAAAAGCACGGTCCCTCCGTCTCATAGCCATAAGGATACCCCTCGTCATCCAAGGCGCGGGTGGTCGCTTCATCTTCACCTTTTTAATGGGGGCGTGGTGATCGTAAAGGTTAGTCACTGCCTGGTTGAAAATGCGTACTTTATCGTCGATCGTAGTGGCCGATAGCAAAGGCTTCCAGTCAATATTAGACGCATCATGGAGAAGCTTGTCCACGTTCATTCGCGCAAAGCAGCGCCTGTACGAAACCTTAGGCTTGGGCTTAGGTGGTTTGAGGATATAGGACAGGAAAATGAGGTCATGGTGGGAAAACCCAGGGGCATCAAGCTGCCCGTGAGAGGAGGTGAGGGAAGGATTGGAGACAAGGATTAAATCAAGCCATGTGTCAACACCTGAGGTATTGTGGTGAGTGTCTTGGAGGGGTAAAACATGGAGACTAGCGGACTCGATGAGGTGCAGGAGCTTACTAGATCGAGGGGAAATTTGGGAAAGGAGGTCGGTGTTCAAATCGCCCATGATGATGTGATGTGCATACTCCGAACCCAACGATTCTAATACTGAATCCAAAACAGTGAAATAGTCAACAGTAGGGGGACAATAAATAACACCAAGAATTAATTTTGTTCCTCTAACGCAAAGCTCCAGAAAAAGGAATTCTGCAGAGGCAGAATAGTCTGACGAGGAAGTGCATATAATTTTGTATGGAAAATCACTGCGGAGGTATATAGCAACACCTCCCCCTCCTTTGCCTATCCGGTCGTTCCGGATAAGAACAAAGCCAGGGAGGGCGTAAGAGGTAGACAAGAGGTGAGGTTTGAGCCATGTCTCAGAAATCAGAATGGCGTGTACATTGCTATCGGAAAAAGCTTCATATAAGTCGCTGTAATGGCTAGGGACACTTTGAGCGTTGATATGACAAACGTTCAAAAGCCGCCCCTGTGAATGGTCAAATTTGTTGCGTAAAGTATTCCCAAGTGTGTCACTGGCTGAACAAAAACTATCATTGTCAGAATATGTCGAATCAAATTCATTGGCAGAAAGATACGATTCATTATCGGATAACATAATATATATAATATAATATAATAAACTTAAGTAAATATAAGAATATTAATAATTGAGCTACAAAAAAAAAAAAAAAACTAAATGCAGAAGGCAATAAAAAGAAAAGCTTTTGGGTTTGATACCCAGGTTGAACAGTGTTATTGGGTTTAGGTTAAATTCTCAGTAGTTTGGATTTGATTTCGGGGAACACAAGTGTGATGGAAAATAGAAAATACTAAATAATACTGTATGTTGTCCAGGACGGGCATCAACGAGCTGCGCAACCTGCAGTACCTGCCGCGCTGGAGCGAGGCGCGCGAGTTCCTGTTCGAGGACCGCACTCGCGCGCACGCCGACCACGTCGGCCACGGGCTCGACAGGATCACCACCGCCGCCGTCGGTCAGTACACTGCCCACTACACTACACTTTACACTACACTACACAGCACTACACTTTACACTACACTACATTTTACACTACACTATATTCTACACTACACTTTACACTACACTACACTACACTATACAATACCCGCCGTGCTGGAGCGAGGCGCGAGTTCCTGATCTTGCACATTGTATTCCATAGCACTATGAACCAATCAGAGTTTTATTTGCAGGTGTTTTGAAAGCGATCCACTGCGGCGACGAGTCGGATCGCGGCAGGATCACGAAGGACGTGGTCGCCTTCCACGCGGCCGACTTCAACAAGCTGGTGCAGCTACTGCAGCTGGACCTGTACGAGCCGCCCATATCGCAGTGTGTCACATGGTAAGACATAGTGACGACGGCTGATCTAGTGCGTCGAAGGGTCGTGGGTCCCCACAGTGCAGGCATAAATATACACAGTGTAACAAAATTAGATTTATAATTATTATTTCATTTATTTCGGATCGCGCGCGCGATAACGTTCACCGCGAAGCGTTATAATCGAATTTTTAGCAATACATTGCGCGCTCAAAAATGTCAATAATAACCGATCATTTTCTACATGAATACCTAGGTTTTTTTGTTGAGTGAAACCTTGTCACGACGTTTGTGCGTCGATGTCCCTTCCACCTTGTACGCAGCCCGTGTGAATTCACTCACAGTGCAGTTAATCATAGTTGCTAACATATATGTAACACTTGCAGGTTGGAGGAGGCGAAGTTAAACCAGTTACGTCGCGAGGGTGTCCGCTACTCAAGACTGCCGCTGTGCTCAGACGACATCTACTTCCTGCCCAGGAACATCATCCACCAGTTCAGGACTGTCTCCGCTGTGACTTCAGTTGGTGAGTTATATTGTTACCACATAACATTATTTTCATATTAGTTTTACTAATAGTATCGGCTTATCTAATGTAGTGCGTTCTACTGTTACGAAAAAACTTTTTTTTTTGTTCATTTGGAGATAGAAAACGTATTTATGTTTCATCCATTTGGTACACAACAAAAAATAATATACACGTTTACACTAAAATTCTAGAGAACTAAGAATTAAATAATGTGCATTATGACATTTAAAAATATTATTAGCAACACTGCAAACTGAAAGGTGCCAACATAATAAAATAACAATATTTCTCAGTTTTATTAACCAAGATTTCTTCGAGATTTTGGTGTGAATTGATGGTCAAAGACGGCGCTATATTGACTTAGATTTATACCTTACTAGCTTTCCGCCAGCGGCTTCACCCGCTATCCCACGGGAACCATACATTTTACCGGGATAAAAAGTAGCCTATGTGCTATTCCAGACTATAACCTATCTCTGTGCCAAATTTCATCCAGATCCGTTCAGTAGTTTTTGCGTGAAAGAATAACAAACATCCATCCATCCTCACAAACTTTCACATTTATAATATTAGTAGGATTTCTATCTTTTGATAAATATCTACTTACACCATGGAATCGTAAATGTTGACACTTGATATGCACTTGATTTTCATTTTATGTAAAACTAGCTTTCCGCCAGCGGTTGGCCCGCGTGGCTATAATTTAATTAATTTTTTCCCCCGTTTTTGCAACTTTTTCATTACTACTCCGCTCCTGTTAATCGTAGCGTGATATATGTAGCCTATAGCCTTCCCCGATAATTGGGCTATCTAACACTGAAAGAATTTTTCAATTCGGTCCAGTAGTTTCGGAGCCTATTCCATACAAACAAACAATCAAATCTTTCCTCTTTATAATATGATATGATGATTATATGTAGATATAGATAAAGATTATAAAAAAAAGTATAGATAAACTGAGCAACAACAAAGTGTCGCCGGGTTTAACTAATAAAATAATATATTTACCTATGAATCTATAAATTAAACGTGTTTTCTGTTACATAGCGTGGCACTTACGCTTGAAGCAGTACTATCCATCGTCGGAAGCGTCGTCACCCGCCGAAGAACGTCCTGCCGACCCCGTGCCAGTGACCATCAACCACACTTCTGGTGAGTCAGATACTTTACCTAACACCACAACATCTGTGAAACATATTAAGTATTTTCCCAGTACTGGTCTTAGAATAATGGGGGGTTCTATCTCGTCGATCTAATGCGGACGGTCAGACCGTCTCTTAAAAAGTCGTTTCTCGCGGTTGACAGCGCCGCGCATCTGCTAAATAATAACGACCAAACTGCAGAGTAATATCTAACTGAAGTAAGCTAAATAATGGTTCTACAGTTAATATCACTGTTCAACAAGTCAAAAACAATATAAACAAACAATATACAACAAGTTTATCTATAACTTACAAGCAAGCAAATAATCAATTAGTAGGATTCATTGGTATAAAAAAACAATCGTGTGCCTGCAAGTTTCCTCACGATGTTTTCTTGCAAACATAAATGTGAAAAGTCGAGGTTTCTTAGATACGCACTCGGGATATCTTGCAGTCCATAGGTTATGTCACTAAGCCAAGCATTTGTAAACAATGTAATTTTTAGTTTCAGAAAGCAAAAAATCAGCGAAGCACAAAGCCGGCGTCATCGAAATGCGAGCGCTAAGCGCTAAGTTCCACCAGAAACTGAACCAGAAGACTCCTCTAAAAGTGTCACACAACAGGAAGAGCGTAGAGACGCAGGTGAAACCCGAGAAACATGACAAGAAGACAGACGCCAAGTCTGACAAAGAGGCTAAGTCTGATAAATCTGACAAAATTGAGGCTAAGTCTGACAAGTCGGAATCAAAGTCTGACAAGCTTGATAAATCGGATACCAAAATAGAGAAATCGGAATCAAAGATTGACAAGCCAGAAGTCAAGTCCGACAAAATAGAGTCTAGGTCTGACAAAACTGAATCGAAACCAGAAAAGACTGATTTAAAGGCACCTGAGAAAGTAGATCTCAAATCGGAAATCAGAGACAAAAATGAACCCAAACCTGACAAGTTAGATCAAAAATCTGAGAAACTCGATCATAAGTACGACAAATCAGACTCCACTAATGAAAAGTCTGAGAAGACTGATAATAGCTATGAAAAAGCTCAGCAAAAGTTTGACAATCCCGATATAAGGCACGACAGGTCTGAGAAGAACAGGTCAGACCAAAAGGCTGACAAAACAGATCCTAAACCCGACAGAGTTGACCAAAAATCCGACAAAGTAGACTCAAAGTCGGACAGGACAGAGAAATCCGACAAAAATCATAGGCACAAGGATTCCGATAAACACCGGTCAGAAAGGTCAGATAAAACCGACATAAGACACGAAAGGTCTGACCATCATCGTCGACATTCATCATCATCGCGTCACAAGTCGTCACACCACAAGTCAGACCGGCCGAGAGACCACAAGAAAGAGCACAGGAATTCTGACGACAGAAGGTCTGACAAACACAGGGACAGGTCTGACAGTAGCAAGGATAAGTCAGAAAAAACCGTCGACAGCGGGAAGTTACCACTAGATGTGGTCCATAGACCACCAGATTAGTGCGACTTTAGTGAGGTAGTGAAGTAACTGTGGTTTCCTGAAGGATTTTGACAGTAAGTATGTTTAAGTTACTTTTTAAGATCTTGGTCACTTTTGAATTGATATCGGAGAGGATCTCATTTTTTTGTATGTATGACTTATAAGGAAGGGAGGCCTTTGCCCAGCAGTGGGACAAAGTGGGCTAGTAAAAAAAAAAAAAAAAAAAATGACTTATATGGGAATTGGATGAATATGTCGGTAAATTATATTTACTTTACTATGTTGTAGTATAATTGTTTCGACAAACGGCAAAAGGAAAGTAATCGAGTATTTTAGTCATTTCATAAAATGCCTAGGGCGCTTTGTAAAATGCCGTCTTTTTGACGGGCTGTGACTTAGTCAATGCAAGATTTTGAATTTGGATTTCAAGTACAATGTCTTAACTTCCTAGCGTTTTAAAAAGGCTAATTTTACGATCTACATGTAGCATAAAAACATATATTTGAAGGGGCCAAAGCAACACAATATTGCGAAATAAAATCAGACACCAATTGAGAATGTATAGCACTTCAATATATTTGAAAAAAAATAGAAATTCTTTTACAAAAACAAATATTTCTCAATAGATCAAAGTCCTTCATGAAATATCGCAAGCTTCTTAACACTAGAACTAGGATATACTGTAAATATAACGTTTTAAGCGGCCTCTTAGAGGCTAAGCAGAGATGGATAAGGAATGAATACGCAGTTTTAGATTTCTTATAAACAGTGAGTACAGTGTACGGTTTATTTAGTGAAATCAACAATTTGATTAACATTTTCGTAACCCATGGTAAATAACTCAATTTTAGCGTGAATAGAACGATATACACTCGTTAAATTATATTTTCACCCATCAATAATTCAGATTTGTTTATAATAAGTTGTGGATTTATTATTTGACATTGATTTGGTCTAAATAGGTTGATCGATTCTGGCATAAAAATGAAATGGTTAGGTTTATTAAAAGGATATTTCTTTATCCTTATCTTGGCCAGTTTTGGAAGCCAATGAAAATAAAAAACAACAACTATGTTATTTTTAATCTAAAACTGCGTCGTGTATGTGATTCGAGAGAGTTTTAAACGAAACGTAAATGAAAGAATAATATAAATTAAATTTTAAGTAAATATAAAATTTATTCACACATATTTCAAAAAATTGCACTAGAAGAGTAAATTATATATTATTATTATTATTCTGATAGATAAGCTATCGCCTAAATTCAGCACTGCGCACTGCAGTAGTCAAATTTATCCATATAATTAAACACAGAAATTTTATTTAAAAAAAAATTGCATTATATGTTTTGTAATATCAAAATTTGGTATGCAGATTTGGAGGGATGAATGAATGCGGGACATAAAGTGAATGGTGCTATGCATATAAGTAGCTGTGGCTAATCAGTCACCAAGAAAGTAAAATAAATTATATGGACATGTAAAGTCGACCATAAAATTGTTTTACCATCCTTTGAGTGAATGCCGTTTGCACATCACAAAACAACAAGGTCTGAACGACTGACAGATTGATAATGAGCCTTAGTAAATTTAATTTTGACGGAAGTTTATGTCAAAAGTGGTAAAGCATTTTTATGGTCGGACTATACGTGTTGTGTAAATTTGAAAGCAACATTGCAGTTTTAAAAGACGATGTAGTGACTGCCTCGTTGGTCTAGTGGTCCCAAGTGCGACTGCTACGCTAGAGGTCCTGGGTTCGAATTCCGGGTCGAGCAGTGTTTTTGGGTTTGGAAGTGTGGTTAGTGGGGTTGTCTGGATTTGTGGCCGATTATTACATGGGATCTAAAAATACCGGCGAAATGTGGGTATAAGTACATTAATACTTAATAATAATAAATACTTATTGAGTCGGTGTCGAGTTGCGAATGTTTGCCAACACATCAGTGTAATAATTGTAAACAGGAATATAAACTTTGAGTTTTAGCAACAGGGTAAACAATACTTTGACATCCGGAAAAAAGGACATACAAACACTGAAGATCTATAAGAAATGATTTCTCTAACGAAGAATTTTGACTACTGCATTGCGCAGGATTCGTTTAAATAAGGCGGTAGCGTTATTTGAGGTTAATTCTCAATATTTTTGAATGCTTTTATTTTGGTGGTGTTGTAATTTGTGACCACTGACTTTGTTTTATAAAAAAAGTAACAGTCTATGCCCCAGTGAACCAGTTTCGTTAGACTGGTGTAAAATGTAATATTGTTAATTTGATTTGTAGGTATTGTCAAGCAATGGTTCTAATAATAATTGATTCTTTCGAAAAATTTGCAACAAACTTTATTGATAATAAAAGTCTGTAGACAATTTTACAATAATATAGTCTATGATACAATTTTGTGGTCACAAAACCCATAACAAGTCCGTTAGATCTTTTAAAGTGATTACGTAGTGTTGAGATTCTGTTAAAGGTTTAGCCAATCCATAGCTTCTTTAAAAAAATAGAAATATTCTTGATAAAGTGGTGCGAGGTAAAACATCATACTGTTATAATCCTTTAGTTGAGAACTTGAGATATTTTGTTTTGTGAATTCATTTTTACAAATGCTACACAGTTTTTACCTAAGGAGAGCATGTTACACAATGTTTGCAGTCATTTTTAGATTGTGAAGTCTCAAACTGAAAACATTAGGTGTTACAACCCTAATTTGTTTGCAAACAGTCCAACAAAAATACCAGTTTAAAGTTTTGATAACTGGATTTATGTAATAGATACATAGTGAATATGACCTTTTTCATTTACACAAAGTTAGAATTAAGATTATTTAAAACATCTGAATATTTTTTAAGATGGCCACACATTTCTGAGTTGATCTAATTCTTAACTCGCACTACTCCTAACTTATACGGCAATGAAGTAGTGACTTGTCCAGTAAAATTTATGCTCTAAATGACTGTTGCGTCGATGAAGACAGTATTATTAATATTTATAGCTTATTCTAGTAACAAACGTAGCACAGGATACAGGAAACAGCTAACATTATCAGCCCCACAAACTTACCTAACCCAGTGATCGTAATTGGAACTAACTTCGACTTGATTTTCGAATGTCTTCATTTTGAAAACAACCTTAGTCGTCACCGGTAAGATAAGTTTTTGGTACTTGGACATATTTACTTGATTTACATTTTTTACATAGACTTCGGTCGGTGTCGTTTAGAAGTGAATGTTTCAAGAGATGGCGCTTGAGATCTTAATTCGCGCTGTTAATTTTCTTCTTGAACTGGTTATGCATCAAACATCCGATCACAGATTTCTTCAAAATATGTTTTGCGCAAAAAGATGTCGATATCGTATAGTTTTATCGTTAAATTTAAATAAAAAATAAGAGAATTTTGTGAATTTAAGTTTGCCCAGCTTATTTGCGATCGAATGTACATTTTGTATATTTTATACTGTGTAGGTTAAGTGTTATGGACAAACTGTCTAGATTTACTTATGGAAGAGTGTAAAGTCGATAAATAACGACAAAAGCGGCTATAATTTTTAGACTCATGTATGCATAATAAGAAATGTTTTAGAGAGCCGTAATTGTGAGTTTAAAAGGACTTTTATCCAAAATCTTATACAGTTTTAAAAAGAAGTACTATTTATTTAATGTTTCCATAAGTAAAAATAGATGATTATGGTATGCAAAGTCAACGGCTGCTAACCCAAAAGACATTTCAAATGTAATTTTATGATTAGCAACATTTTTCTGTCTTACAATACGAAAATATGCTTTCGTGTCGATCAGAATTGACTAAGAAATTGTTTTTACTTATTGATATTCTAAGTTTGCATAAAACACTTCATTTTGTGTTTTATTTCAATCATAAAGGTAAAAGTGAGTGAATATTTTTGAGTCAGTGTTCGTCAGTACAGTCTAAGCAAAGCCGAAAATGTAAACAGAATAGTAATACTTTAAATGACACTGATTTCTTGCCTTATTATAGATTAAACATGTCAAACTTATTAGATTATTTTATGTCAATTCTATGATTTTAAACTGATACACTAGATGGCGTTAATATAAACAATATGGCTGCCATGGCGGTTATGTAAATCACTTTTGTTTATTTGGCACTCTTGGCTGGCTTTGTACGAGACTCGGGTCTCAAGTCTGTATCGCAGACACTATGTGATTGATAAATATTTAACATATTTATGTTTAGGTGGTTAATTTATTGTTTCACGTTCCCTATATTTTTTTGAAAATAATAATTAGATTATAAATAGATTATGTAGTTTTATTTGTCGTTTCCCTAGTTATAAGATATTTAGGGACCTATAAAGATAATAGACGTGTTTTGTTATTGTATTAATAGATAATTAGTTTTTGTTAATTGTAGGGATCAAAGTAAAACAAAAATTAAATTTTGTTATTTATTCAGTTCCTTACTCTCGAATAATATAAAAATCGGCAAAACTTTTTAAGTACAAACAAATAAATATAGAATCCAATATTCAGTCACATAGTAAAATTACCTAAAATACATTCCAACATGTATCTATTAATAATAAACATGCGATATTATGATAATTATTAAATAATATGAGATTATTAGAACATCGAGATGGCACAGAGAGATAAAATTATAACTATATTGTGGCAAGACCGAGTTAAAAATATTGCCAGTTAAAAAATCACAAGTTGTCAATCGGCAAGATCGATTATATTTAAATGTTACAAAGTTTAATATTCGAAGTAACATGTAAATTTGTGTAAATAAGATAAATAAAGAATTCCTCATACATAAGATATATAAACGTATATCTTACCGAGTATTCTGATAACTCTCTCTACGTTACGTGTGACTATGCTTAAAACAATACATTCTCACATAAAATTATAAATATTAAAATTAAATAATGATTTTCATGAATTATAATATGATAATGACATGTTTTGAACAACTCTATAAATTCTTTGTAAAATTTAAACTATTATTGCAATAACTATAAAAACATGAGATTTTACTAAAACAATTTCTTCGATAAATTGCACTTTCTAAGGCACATTTTTGTTTGATTCAAAATGCATTTTCTATCAGTCATGTTATACAGTATTCTTTCGTCAATTTGATAGAATTACAACCGTTTACTTATCTGCTAGGGTACAATAATAATTAGCAAGTAGTATATATAGAACTTTACAACGATAAAAGGTTAATATTGCTTTGGTTGGCGTGGTAGTGGACTTGCTTGATGGTCACTGTAAATAAACAAAACAAAATAATTATTATGAAATTCTGAAAAAGATATGACCCTGTCGTATTTTGGTCCTTGGAGCCGAAAATAAAATTATTTTTGATAGTTTTGGTCCTTCGGACCGAACGAAATAAAAATAAAATTATATTTTTGGTCCTTTGACTTTGAAATTTCCATTATTTTCATTCTGGTTGGAAATTTTGGTCCTTCGAGCCGAAAGCAAGATTTTTTAGAATTTTGGTCCTTTGAACCGGATTGAGAATTTTTGGTCCTGAGAGCCAAAAAGCATTATAATATTAAGTAAGGATTTGTTACTCACCACAAATCTGTTGACTTTGGGCACAAAGGTTTTCGTTACATTCGTTTGCGTAACGTTCATGCTTTCGAACTTCTGGCGTAAGCTGCAAACAAAACAATTATTGTTAGGTAAGAAAATATTGGAATTAACGTTTATAACTTTTTAGTAACAAAGTTTGATTCGGTGCAGTTTTATTCTCCCATATGAGTGAATTTTTTTTAATTACGCAACCAAACTAACGGTTCGGTCAACTTGTACCTCGCAAACTGTAGACCAGTGTGAAGCTTACCTCTTGGCAGTTTCAAGCTGTGACTCTCCGTCGTCGTCCTGGTCGTTCTGGCGCTCGATGACGACGGCGGACGGCGAGCGCTGCGGCTCCGACTCCGACCAGTTCTCGAACCGGTCGCGGAAGCTCTTCGTGCGGGCTAACTGCTGCGCCTGTAACACAACATACAAAATACGATACTGTAGAGACCCAAGGAGGTTTCTACAGAGGCTGCTTCGTAAAAGCCCTGGTTGGCATCAAGAGCTGTCATCGTAGAAGAAAAATAAGTTTTAAATTTAAATCGTAGTTGAATTGTTTAGAAGACCTGAAGAAAATTTCGAATGTCATTCTAGTGTTAGCCTTCAGATTGAATATACCGCAGCATCAGCTGTGTTCCAATAATCGTGTGTTTCCTTTTGTTTTAGCTTTCAGGTAACGGTCCTGTGGAGGACTGGTAAGCCTCCACAATACATACCACGCCTGACCCGGAAGGGTTGAGCAGAGGTAACATACACTACTTGTCAACAAAATAGATCAGTATAGAGGCTGATAATTATTTAAGTGTTTTGACAAAGATTGTGCAAGAATGTATAACGCAATAAATGATTATTATATTCAACTAAAGATCATTTTCAAAATCAGCTCGCACATTAAACCGTATAAAATGCGCCATTTTTTAAAATTGATTCAACTAAAGATCATTTTCAAAATCAGCTCGCACATTAAACCGTATAAAATGCGCCATTTTTTATTTTATTTTATTTCATGTACCCAGTGACACTCGTGCCATCAAGACGAATCTAACCATTTATGTAAATCGGTTGAGCCATTGAGTAGTTACGAGCGGACATAGAAACGGACATATATACATACATACGTACACGTCAAACACATCACCCTCCTTCGGCAGTCCGGTAAAAAATGTATCGAAACGCAAGTATTGTTGCCTCATTACATTATACTCTTTGGCAGGTAATAATTTTCTTTAGGTATTTGACAATCTTTTGTTGACTGTACATTGTGGATGTACGGCGGTATGTTTTCGTGACCATGTATGATGGGGCGAGATTATTGTCACTGACCGGGACACCCAATAAAGTAAAAAACGTACTTTAAAAAAAATCTATTCTCATTCAGAAAATTGTAGATGATAAAGAATAACAGAGCCTTTTATGAAATATATCTTAGTACTGTGTATATAAAATTATATTACAAAATTGTCTAACTTGGTTTTTGTAATTAAAAATATTATCTAACCTGTTTGAGCGCCTCGTCCCTCTGCCTCGCTTCGAGATACACCCTGCGGCGCTCGTCCTCACTATCCTCCTCCTCGTACTCTTCTGAGGAGTACTCCTCGGAGGACGTGTCTCCTTGGTGGTTGTTCTCGCCGGGAGGAGGTGGCGTGAACCTCTTGAGGGGCTTGGGGCCTGCACATAGATAACGGGGGTTATCACTCGGTTTAACGGTGAAGGAAAAACATCGATCGAGATTTTCTCGACGGCATGTGAAGTCTGCTAACCCGCATTAGGATAGCGTGGTGGACTATAGCCTAATCCCTCTCATGCTATGAGGAGACCCGTGCCCAACAGTGGAACAGTATATGGGCTGATGATGATGTACCTTGTAGTTCTTCGGGCTTGTTCTGCTGGTGCTCGAGCTGCCGGAACACGGAGATCATGCGCTGCGCGGTGTGGCGCTCGGCCGCCACGGCCGTGTCGGTGCCCCCCTCCTCCCCGCGCACCACGCTGGGCTCGTGGTAGATCTCCGGCGACGGGGACTTCGCTCGCTGGGCATCAGACAATAATATACATAATTTGAGGCTAAGAAACGTGATGATAAAACCTATTGAGCTCATGTAATCAACTTCGACAAAAACTTAACTATAAATATAAAAATTGGGATTAATTTTATTTCTCTTGGTCACGTCATAACTTGAACAGCTGGACCAATTCGGCAATGTTTTTTCAAATATTTTTTCGTGAAATGTTCTTATGAAGAGAAAAGTCTAGATTTCCGCACGGTTGATGGCAATAGGCTCGCCCCCTATCACATGGGACCTAAACATACAGGCGAACTGTGGGTGTACATTAGTACACCTCTGCCTAACCCTTCGGGGAATACAGGCGTGATGGTACGATATGTATCAAATTATATAACGTACCTGTGTCTGCCTGGGTGGCGTCATGCGGAACTCCTTGCGCTCGTTCTTGGGCTTGTAGGTCTCGAAGAACTTGAACCGGTCGGAGATGTCCGACGTCTCGATCTTGACGTCCTCCATCTTGTCGGCCGAGCGGACCACGTCTTTGGGGATGAACGGCTGGAAGACACGAATGATGAATTATTTGATTTATCCTGATTGCTTAAGCTGACATAGAAGTAGAGAAAAGGGCTTAATACAAAGCAGTATAAATAAATAGGTAATTAGAATATCTTGGGAACCCGTTTTAAATTATTTTCTTTTTCCGATTTTATGGCCGGATTGAAGTTAGCTCTTGCCAATTTCGAGTCGGACAATAAGATTGGCGAGAACTGTATGTCGTTATTGTTCTAATTTTCAGGTACAGTCAGCAACGAAAGTAACTGATCGCAATCTTAAAAACTCATCTTCTTATTTAGTATTGTTCTCAAGTAAGTGACATCTTACTTCTTATCTTATCTTATCTTACTTCTTACTCTTACTATTACTAATATTATAAATGTGAAAGTTTGTGAAGATGGATGGATGTTTGTTACTCTTTCACGCAAAAACTACTGAACGGATCTGGATAAAATTTGGCACAGAGATAGATTATAGTCTGGAATAACACATAGGCTACTTTTTATCCCGGTAAAATCTATGGTTCCCGTGGGATAGCGGGCGAAGCCGCTGGCGGAAAGCTAGTGTTATGTTTTTATTGAGAACTAGCTGTCCCGTCAGACCTTGTTCTGCCCCGTTAGAATTATCTTTGGTATGCCTGCAAGTTGATTAGAGGTTGCATATAATTTCTATTTCTTCCTAACACACCACGATTGACGTCAAATGTTTGGCAGCCAAAGTGGTTTGTATGGGAAAAGAAAATTGTTATTTTTACTTTTTCCTCGTATTTTTTAGGGTTTTCTCTCCTTAAGAACCTTCCTCAGACTTCATCAAACATAACAAAAAAGAAATCAGCCATTTCAGTTCAGCCGTTCTCGAGTTTTGCGCTTAGCAACACATTTAGCGATTCATTTTTATATATAAGAAGAAGAAGAAGAAGATAAAGTTTCTTTAACCATAAAAACGCTTTAACATATTTACTATACAGAAATTAATAATCCTAGAAGTAAATAAGAGCGCATAAAAAAATTGCTTAACCCTAATAGGAATCTACAGAAAAATTAAGATGAAAAATTTGGCTGTGTTCAGCAACTTTTGTTGCTGACCGTACAACTTTACAATTACAATTTGAAGTATAATTTAAAAAAAGATGAATAAATGAGTGAATGTATGAGTACTCACGATCTCCTTCCGCTTGGGCGCGTCGCAGGGTGGGGGGGAGGTGGGGGGCACACTCTTGGCGTTGGCGTCTAGCTCCAGGAAAATTGAGCGGGACTTCTTGCCGATGCCTACAAACACAATATGTTTCATCGTTTTACAATTTGAATTAACTGACCGAATGATAGAATTCTGACACGTTATATTGTACAGTCAGCATCAGATAAATCGACACATAAAATGTGTTCAAAATGATTAGAACAACTAAGAAAACTAAACTATATCTCAATGGCACAAGGACTATTTCAGAACAAACACACCACACGGCAACTGTCATTTTGAAATAAACTTTATCACATTGAGATAAAGTTTAATTTACTTTGTTCTTCCGATCATTTTGAACACTTTGTATGTATTAAACGTATAGTTAATGAAAATAAGTTTCTCTTTCTAATTTTATGTCACTTAACAAGTTCTTACCGCGAAAAAGCGGTAGTTTATCTATTTAGTGAGGGGGGTGAGGGGGGGTTATTTCTTCTCTTAGTGTTACCTACCTTCGTTGAAGAGCGATCTGTCATCAATCTCCCGGTTCTTGGGCGGCTGGTTCTCGTCGTTAAACACTTCGCCGTTCTCGAAGCGCTCCTTGATAGCGCGAGCCTTCTCTGCGTTCAGGTCCAACTCGCGGGAGATCTTGTCTGCCGATGTGACGCCTGCAGGCACATAAGACAAATATTACTATATATACATAAACACATACACTCACGTCTTTTTCCTATAGGGGTACACAGAAACTTGAATAGCACACCACTTGTGATGATTCTGATGATGTGAAGCAGTGATAGCCTAGGGGTATGACCACAGGACTGCCAAGTCAAAGGTCTCGAGTTCGAATCCAAGGCCCGCACCTCTGACTTTTCGAAATCATGTGCGTAATTATCACTCGCTTTAACGGTGAAGCAAAACAACGCCTCATGTAATAGGGGCGAAACTATTGCCAACCGGGCAAAAATCCAGACTCCGAGTTGCTACTGGGAATTTCACAGAAAACCCAGCAACACTCGTCGACCCGGGGATCGAAAACCAAGAACCTCTAGCGTAGAAGTCGCGGTAAAGACCACTAGACCGACGAGGCAGGTTATTTTTTTGATGATTTTGCCTTTAACCAGGTGCCGGGTTGCCACAGGGTTGATAAATGTAATTGATAGGTGAATTACCTACCTTGTTCGCTTTGGAGTACCGACTGTTCGTACATCTCCTTAATCTTAGCTTGCTTGCCCTGTAATAAGAAAAATAAAAGTTAATGAATTTTATTAAGGGGTAAAGATTTTTAGTTATTTTATTAAAGAAAAACTCGACTGGCGGGCAGGATTTGCACCTGCGTTTTCTGGTTAAATACACCAAACTTATAATCTCTAAGCCACCGCGAGTTCTACCCGCCTATTTAATAAGAGACACCCAGAAAAGTACTTAAGTTCCTCAAATAAATATTTGTTTCTTGTGGGAATCGAACCACCACAATACAGGCAAGGAGGTCATCAAAAGCCAATACAACTCAGCCCAAATTTGTACCGGAGGTACATGACAGCTGTCAAGTTGATAGTTTTTACCATGAAATCATTATCAAACTAATAATAATCTGCCGTAATAGCGTGCGTTTGACATTCCGAAACTGACACTGACAGTTTTTACTATGAAATATTTACGAAACAGTGTGCCAAAATAGCGTGATTTTTCTCAAATTAAAAGATTTTTTTCACATCTCCCAGTCAACATTAAAAAAAAGTACGATTAGAGTTGTAACCAGCGTAATACAGAGTATTTTTTCCAATAAGTGTACAGTCAGCAACGAAAGTAGCTGAACACTATGAAATCTTCAAAACGCTTTAACATGTTTAATATTCAGAATTCACTGACCCTTGAAGGCAGTACAAATTCTCATAATAGAGGACAATTATATATTTTACCTTAGTCCAAATCTAATGAATAGTTTTGGTACTGTGATGTTTTTAAACTTTCGCCGTGTTCAACGACTTTCGTTGCTGACTGTACCTTCGGTAGATCATTCGATGACCTTCCAGAAGATTTGTTTAATGTGTGAATCCAACATTTCTCTTACCATAAACAATCTGCTGCGTATGTTCTGTATCTCCTGCTTCCTCTCGCGGTGGCGCTCGGAGGAGGAGTGCTGGCCGGTCTCGAACTTGCCGACGATCTCGCTCATGTTACAGAACGACACGGGCTGCTCGCGGCTCGCCGTGTGCTTATACGACTTCTTTAGTACTGAGTCTTCGTCTGTGAATTTTTGTGAAGCTTTAGAATACGTTTTCACCAGAGTTGTGGAACCAGAGCGGTGCACGAAGATAACGTAAATTAAAAATTTAGATAACCCCCGACATGAAATGTAATTTGCTATTTTGTGGTAGCGGCCATCTTCGATTTGAAATTTATCATAGTGTATAGTATTCTCCTAGTTAAGCCCTTTCATTTGATACCCATATTGAGGTAGTTGTGAAAAAATATATAATTGCTATTTTGTAGAGGCGGCCATCTTGGACCGATTTTCATCAAACATAGCTAAGAACACTCCCGACTAATTCACCTTTCAAATAAAAAAATCAAAATCAAAATCGGTTCATCCGTTTGGGAGCTACGATGTCACAGACACAAACTCATAACACCCCGTCGTTTTTTTGTCGGGGGTTAAAAATAGCCACTGATAAGCTGCATCTGCCATATGTGGCAACATTTTTTACACATATTTGCCATACAATAAAAGGGGATTTATTGAGTGTTGCAAAACCTTAAGCATTGAATTTTCCTAAGGGCCTACCCTGATGATGATGATGGCCTCCAGACCGATTTCGGTCACAGCGACTACTTCGACAATAACGAACACAGCAACTAAAGAATTATCAAATTTAATGCAGTTGTTCGGAAGTTATGCGCGTACAAACATTTCGGAGATTAATTGTTATATAGTATGTATATAGAAGATTATTTGTTATCTCCGAGAACACATATTCTCGGTGTTGACCAAGATTTTTTCTCTCTTTCTTTCTTTAGTTATATCTCACCGTCTTCGTCCTCCTCGGGTTCGCTGGAGCTGTTCTCGACGGGGACACCGTTCAGGTAGTCGTCAGACACGCCTACGTCCATACCCTTCGCCTTGAACCTGGACATATATAAATTTGGTTAAGATACACCCATAGAGCAGAGATAGCCTAGGGGCGTGACCACTGGACTGCCAAGTCAAAGGTTTCGAGTTCGAATCAAGGCACGCACCTCTGACTTTTCGAAATCATGTGCGTAATTATCACTCGCTTTAATGGTGAAGGAAAACATCGTGAGGAAACCTGCATGCCTGAGAGATTTTCTCGACGGCATGTGAAGCCTGCCGACCGCATTAGGCTAGCGTAGTGGACTATATCCTAATCCCGATACTGAGAGGAGACAACTACTACCGATGCGCAATAGGTCAGCGAATCTAACACCTTTCTGTCCCTGACTGGAGATGCATGTGCAACGTTGTCTCCTGTATGCATTTGTTTAAAAATACTACATTTTCCAGCGCCCAATTTAACTAACTTCGTTATCATACCGTCCGGAAATTCAGCTATTCAATAACTTTATTTTAATTTCTAGTAAAAATAAATTATTAAATACAGACAAGTTCTTGTTAATAAACCATTGATTTGGCAATAATTATATTGTCGTATGGAACTTATTTAAACATTATTTAAAGGAAACAGACACTATACATTATCTAATTTTTTTTAATTTTTTGGTGTACAATAAAGAGTATATAAATAAATAAATATCTATAGAAATCTGAGATATGAGATCTGGGGGAGGCCTACGTTCAGCAGTGGACGGCAATAGGCTGATATGATGATGATGATGATGAGAAATCTGAACTATACCTCTGCATATTTCCAAAACGCCACTCACACAAAATATCCCATAAATTTCACACAATTCACTATCACTCCAGAGCTTCTTAAAAATTATTTTCAACTAAATATTTCGTCTGCCTTTCACGCAACACCGATCACAATGTGATAGCCATCAGTTCTCAATAATGCCCACGTTATCTTTAAACTCAATTTAAACCATTTCCAACCTTAACTGCAGGAAATAGTGATGAAGTGGTGTAAAAAATAGTTTGCCGTTATAAAGAAGCTTATGGAACATGTTGGGTTACTGAAAAAATCCTCTGGCGTTGTTGTATGCCGTCGAGATTATCGATCGGTTTTGTATACATTGCTTGTAAACTGTACTTTATATGATTAATAAATAATATAATGTGAAATTGCATTTATCGATCAGCAACACAATTTAAGAAAACTATGAAATATTTTAATTCAATTCTAATTAAGCGAAATCATATTAAAACAGTTTGCAGAAAAATATATATCTTCTATGTACAGTCACGTGCAAAAACATGTATACACTAACAAAAGTGCTAAATTGATTTTCTCCTAAAGTACTAATAGAACTTTTGTGATATTACGAACACAGTATTTACGAAACAATACTATAGTGACATTGGTGTTATCACAAAGTTACAAACGTTCATTCATGACAAAATCGCTTTAGCCCTTTTGTAGGTGTTTATATTTGACGACGTCTGTGGTCTAGTGGTTTGAGTACCGGACTGCTGATTACGAGGTCGTGGGTTCGATTCCCACAAGACACAAACATTTATGTGATTAACTTATGTGTTTGTATTTGTCTGGGTGTTTCTTACATATTATAAGTATATATTTACAAAAAAAAGTATATAAGTATTATATCCATTGTCTAGTACCCATAGTACTAGCTCTGCTTAGTTTGGGACTAGATGGTGCTGTGTAAAAATCTCCCAAAATATTTATTTATTCATTTGGGGTTGGTGTATCATACTCTTTTCCCATTTATTCCTGTCAGACATCACCTTAATTTATGTGATGAGTGTTTGGGTTTTTCTGGGTGTTTCTTATGTATTAAAGGAATGTATTTACAAAAAAAAAGTACATACGTATTATATCGATTGTCTAGCTCAACAAGCTCTGCTTAGTTTAGGACTGTGTGAAAATGTCCCAGGATATTTATTTATTTATATGGCTGTGCTCGTGACTGTACAGTTAGATTATTAATAGCTATCACAGTCAATAAATAATAAAAAAATATAAAACAATATTTAAGTAATTTTGCCATATACATTGCCAAATAAAAACAAATACATTTTGTTATTTTATTTGTTGGAGATACAATGAAACTGTCTTGTTCTATAATAACCCCGAAAAAGTTTAATTTTTGGTTAACAACCCGCAATGTACATCGCACATATGTAGACACTCGTTTACAAAGTACTTAACGCGAGTTCTCATGGGCAACCAAAATAGAAGATCTGAAATCAGCCTCTGACGCAAGCGGGTGAGCGCGACGTGAGTAATTTTGATACTTTTTTATTAAAATATTTTATGTTTTTGAGGTGAAAAAGCTTTTTGATGTTTGTTTTATTAATATTTATAAGTATGTTTTTATGTGAAAATGTGCGTGGTAGAACTATTTAATAGGTAGTTTAGAACTCCATTTTATTTATGCTTCCGTTTGCGATTTCTTCTGCAATTTCACCGATTTTTCAAGATCGATTTAACAAGGATAAATCATTGTTTCTTGTTTAATTAACTGATTAACAAAATCTTACTAGGTTTGTTGCAACTGCAGCCTCCTATAAGAATAGGTTCTCTTTATTAGTTTTTGGGGTTTTAGTTATTATTATAACCACCGCGTATGTTTGTTCACGATAAACTCCAAAACTACTGAATGGATTTTCATGCGGTTTTCACCAATAGACAGAGTGATTCACGGGGAAGTTTTAGGTGTATAATTTGTTAAGGTTTTGTGTAAATTGGATTTAGGATTTAGCGGTGAACTCTAAATTTAAGTAGCAGTGATGGGTGAGCCGAGGGGTATGACCACTGGATTGCCAAGTCAAAGGTCTTGAGTTGGAATCCTAAGGCATATACCTCAGAATTTTCGAAATCATGTGCGTAATTATCACTCGCTCTAACGGTGAAGGAAAACAACTGCACGCCTGAGAGATTTTCTCGACGGCATGTGAAGTCTGACAAAACAATAATAAAAAAAAAACTGTTTGTCTGTCTTTCGCGCTTTCACGCCAAAACTACTAAACCGATTTAAATGAAATTTGGTACACAGATAGTCTAGAGCCTGAGAAAGGACACACTTTTTAATGCGAAAAAAGGGCTGTAAGGGGTTGACATGGGGGATGAAAGTTCTAAGAAAGCTAGTAAAAAATAAGTATAGTACTTGGCGAGTTTGGAGAGGATGGCGGCGGTCTTCTCCCGCGGCGCGCGCGGCTCCTGCGGCGGCGGCGCCCGCGCCTCGCCCGCGCGCTCGAACACCTCGAAGCGCGCCTTCACGTCCAGCTGCGACAGCTCCTCCAGCCCCAGGTCCGGCTTGGCCGACGCTATACACATTACACTACGGTCACTAACTACACACGAACAATACGACACCTCGTGGATAGCTAAATCTAAAACTACAACGGTAAGAAACCTTGTCCGATCCGTGAAGGTATTATTATAGTTCTCACCAAACTTATTGGCCGGCTTGAAGTTGACACGAGCTTACTTTAACCCCGGCTTTTAAGCTTAAGTCGTAAGCTTTCGTTTTAAAGCATTATAATCCAATATTTTTCTTTCCGATTTTTAAGGCCGGGTTAAAGTTAGCTCGTGCCAATTTCAAGCCGGCCAATAATTTTGGCGAGAACTGTAGGTAGATTACATTTATGCAACCTTTTTTCGTTAACAATTAACAAATGAAAAAAAATCCACGATTTTTTTTTATTCAACAAAGAAACTTAGGTTCATAACTACAGGGGCAGCCGTCACAGGTGCCATAAATACTATGACAGGTGACAGTGTTGCCACATTCAAAAAAATTGCTAGATTTTGGGTAATTTTAGCAGTTTTCTGTATTAAAATGTGCATTTAAAACTTTATCATTTCTTTTCGGATCGGACAGGGTTTTTCTAACATAGTGTATAAGGAATAGAGATAAATATTGAATTTAGACTAACCTCTAACGACATCTGGCGGCAACTCGACAGGATTGCTCTCGCAGATGATCATCTGATGCTTCTTGGGCGCAGCCGCTGTTAATATACAATCAATATTTATATACATAGTTACATACATACAAGGTGGAAGGGACATCAACACACAAACGTGACAAAGTTTCACTCAAGGTCAAAAATAAAATGACCTAGGTCATTCATGTAGAAAATGATCGGTTTTTACAGTTATTGAAATTTTTGATAAATATAAATGAAAATAACCGAACTTAGTGCAGTAATAACCGCAAAACCATCATTGTATTTTTAATTGAAATAAATTTTGATTTGATTTGAAAAAATAATATGCTTAAAAATACAAAAAGATAGGTAATAATAACCTAAATTAAAAATTTAGAAAACCCCCGACACGAAATGTAATTTTCCATTTTGTGGTGGCGGCCATCTTGGATTTGAAATTTATCATAGTGTATAGTATTCTACTAGTTAATCCCTTTCATTTGATACCCATATTGACGGAGTTGTGAGAAAATATGTAATCCGCTATTTTGTAGCGGCGGCCATCTTGGACCGATTTTCATCAAACATAGCTCAGAACACTCCCGACTAATTCGCCTTCCAAATAAAAAATCAAAATCAAAATCGGTCCAACCGTTCGGGAGCTACGATGCCACAGACACACACACACACACAGACACGTCAAACTTATAACACCCCGTCGTTTTTGCGTCGGGGGTTAAATACAAAAAGATAGGTAATAAAAAGGATTTCTTGAAGGTAGCGTTTTAAATTTTAGTAATTTATGAATCTGTGATATTTATACGTAGTAGTATGCGTAGATTATTTTCTTAATTAAATTAAATTATTTGTAAATGCAATTTTACCTATTAATTTCATATAATGCTGAATTAAATCCATAATGTAAAAATACTTTGTGAAATTTGACAGTTAAACAAGTAACTCAATGTAATGTAACTCTCGGAATGTAATTCTGTTTAATTAGTGTAATTGGTCTATGACCGTTCTAATTAAATTGTAAATAAAAAATAAAATAAAAAAATAAAAAATAAGTAGCAAGCCTTAAAAGCTTGTGAACTGCTGTATTAGGGCATTACCGTCTGTGTCGTCGTCGCCGTCCACAGGCTTGGGCTCGAACAGCTGTTTGAAATGCGGCTTGCAGTACAGCGTCGTGTGGTCGCTCTGGTACGTCTCCACTCTATAGCGTGACAGAAAAACAACAACTTATCATCATAAACCCATTAACTAGAAAAGAAAAAAGAAAGAAAAGCAAGTTTTATTGAAAATACACATTCAACACAAGATATCTATACTATTATAAAATTGTAAAAAAGTCATTTCTGTACATTGAAGATATTTAAAAAAAAACAATTGGGTTAGAGTATATAAACGATCGCGAACCCAAAAATGTGATTTTTAGAATTCTTGTCTGTTTGTCTGTTTGTCTGTTTGTTAGGGGTTGGCGCTAAACCTACTGAATACATTTGAATTTTGTATTAACTGTTGTAAAGCATAATTTCCAACTTAAAAACTGATGTAAAGCTTTTTTTCAATTATTAGTATAGATCCTTAGATAGAGCTTGACCTCTCTGTTGTATGCAAGCCCATAGAAAGAAGAGATCATCATTGCTGGTTTTTGATTTTTAATTTTCTATTTAAAAGTCCATCGTTCAACTAAAAAAATGAGGTATATCTCATTCCACTCGGTTGCGTAGATGCTGAGATAGAGCTTGACCTCTCTGTAGTATGTATTCCTATTGATATAAGGGATCATTATTGTTGGTTCTTTAATTATTACATAAAACAAGACAAATACAAACATAAAAGAAATCAAATCGGAAGATACACACACTAAAATAATTTCGTTTCGCGGAAATCGCGGCTTGCTAGCGCATCTCGCTCGCTCCCCGCGCCCATTTGGTTGTGGTGTGAGCTACAACTACTGGGCATGGGTCTCAGAATGAGAGGGGTGAGGCTATAGTCCACCACGCTGGCCTAATGCGGCTTGGCAGACTTCACACACCGTCGAGAAAATCTCTCACTCGGGGCTCGCGGTAGCTTAGTGGTTAAAGCGTCTGGTGTACCGAGCCAGAAGACACATGTTCGAATCCTAGGCGCCAGCCGATTTTTTCCTTCATTAAAAATAATAATAATAATAAAAAAATCTCTCAGGCGTAAAGTAATGCTTCCGTTTGTCGAAATTGTATTAAAATTTGACATACGGAAGCGTTACTTTACGCTTAGCATCGTCTCTGAATATAAGCCTCTGACATGCAGGTTTCCCCACAAGGTTTATTTGTTTGATAAGTATCTTAGCTTATCTATACTTAATATTACAAAGCTGAAGAGTTTCTTTGGTTGCACGCTCTAATCTCAGGAACTACTGGCCCGAATTGAAAAATTCTTTCAGTGTAAGATAGCCCGTTTATCGAGGTAGGTTTTAGACTATATATCATCGCGCTGCGACCAATAGGAGTGGAGTATCAATTAAAAATGTTGCAAAAAAGGGGGGTTAGTCCGGTACTTGAACCACTAGACCACAGACGTCGTCAACATAGGATATAAGTTATAGGCTATATTCACAACATAGGCATACATTATAAGAAACACCCAGATCATGCGGGCGAAGCCGCTGGCGGAAAGCTAGTATCTATAATACAATACTAACGTGAGCTGCTTGTTGCACTGCACGCATCTGAAGCACTCCTTGTGCCAGATCCTCTTCTCAGCCTTGATCCGTTCCATGGCGTACACGGGCCGCGCGCACTTCTCGCACTGCGGGATGGACTCCGTGTCTGTGGCAGCCTTCATCTTCTTGAACAGCTTCTCCGAACTCTTGGACTGGAATGAAGAGAGAGATAACATTATATTTATTTCTGGAATGCTACTGCTACTTACATTGAGGTATAATGGCATTCATTATCACATTAATTTATTTATTTTTTCATTCATAAATCGAGAGTAGCCGTAAGTGTTGCCACGCTTTTACACGACATTAGACATGAGGTGATGGCTGTTGGTATAAGCACTCCAGTTTTTTACTTTATACAGTATTTTTACGCCGTAATTATTGCGATAATGGGCGTTAAATGTGACTTTAATGCGGCCTTACCATAAATAGATATATATAATAGACTAGCTTCCCGCCAGCGGCTTCGCCCGCGTGGTCTTATAATTTTTTCCCCGTTTTTGCTACATTTTTCATTACTACTCCGCTCCTATTAGTCGTAGCGTGATGATATATAACCTATGTTACTCGGGGATAATGTAGCTTTCCAAAGGTGAAAGAATTTTTGAAATCGGTCCAGTAGTTTCGGAGCCTATTCATTACAAACAAACAAACAAATCTTTCCTCTTTATAATATTATTATAGTATAGATAGTATAGATGACATCGGCGTTTTATATCCGAGAAAATAACCGGAACGGACCCAGGGACCTGTGGTATATTTGAAATAGCTCTTTGAAGAGAATGTCATACATCAATTTTCTTAGAGGTCCTTTAAAAGCGTGACTTAGTTACTAGGCAACTGTGGCAGTTCAGAGAAATAAACGGATTTCATTGGAAACCCCACCCATTTATCTTAACCCTACAAAAATGTATAGATACTTACAACCGATATGGCTCCTTCATCCTTATGCCGTCTGGACTTGGTCTTCTTCTTGACCGTCCTCTGCTCCGAGACCTGGACCTCCTGGTAACTCCTCTGGACCCTCGACTCCGACTGGATGAGGGACTGAGACGACTCCATGGTCGCTGTCGCCGTAGCTAATGCCATTGCTTTGTGCTCTGGAAGAGAGAGAAAAAAATGATAGAAATGTATTTTTTTACATCTAGGCGTGGTGTACAGCCCCCTAGATGTCCCCTTTCATTCTGAGAAGATTAATCATTTGATAATGATGATTTATTTATTTATTTATTTATTAAACACTTTATTGTACACTTAAAACACAAAATAAATATAAAAAGAAACAAAATACAATAAGTTACTAATGTACAATGGGCGGCCTTATCGCTTAAAGCGATTTCTTCCAGGCAACCAAAGTGATATTATGAATCTTGGAAAAAGATAACGGGCATAGTGTACAATTAGTGTACTAAAAAGGTACTTAAAATCTGCAGTTAAGTTCTATAAACTATAAACATATACATACATATATACATGAAACAAACATACATATAATATATAATTTAATTATAAAATAAATATGCAATATTAGAAGTAATACTTTAAAAACACTTTATTGTCCGAGGTAGTGATTTTTTACAAGTGATGATCTGGGGGGCTAGACAAGTTGCATTTTGACATTCGAATGGACAACCAAAATGTATGTAAATGACATTAGTGACAGCCCGATTTGTCGAAAGCTTGTGTCATTACCATACATTTTGTTTGTCGATTCGAATGTCAAAATGCAACTTGTCTAGCGCCCCTGATCGTTGGTCTAGGTAGCGAGACTGCTATAGTCCACGCGGAACTAGTTGGCCGCGCCTTAGGTAAGGAAGGGGGTGAGGCGGCGGGTTACTGTGAACAAAAGTAAACGCCCCCGCCCCTTCGTCCCACCGCGCGGAGGCGACCCCACCCCTCCGCTCGCCGTTCACATACCTAAGGCACGGCCAACTAGTTCCGCGCAGACTATACACTAAAGATGGTGGGTTCGATCCCCAGGTCGAGCAGTGTTGTTGGGTTTTTCTGGATTTGGAACTTAAACATACAGGCGAGCTGTGGGTGTACATTAGTACACCTCTGCCTAACCCTTCGGGGAATACAGGCGTGATGGTATGGTATAATGATGATTATGATAACTTCAAAAGAAGGTATCGTCATCTTTATTTTGTAGATTTTAATGTGTTCGTTAGTTACTTTAATTGATTCTATCACCGTTTTATAAAACTGACTTATGTAAATATACATCTTAAATATGGAGTTTTATCTAACAAGTAACACTGTGAAGTAGGTAATTAATTAAAAGAGAAGGATGCCGTTCCAGTCGTAGATAAACAAAATGGTTATTAACTTTTTTGTAAGTATGGTTAACAAAAAAACAACTGTTTTAAAGTCATAAATATTCAATTTATAAAGAAATGAGTAATGTTCGCAGAGAAAGCAGTTTAACTACACCTTATTTATTTTAGCGAAAGAAATTTACATTTTTCCGCAATTATGTCTCGGAAATAGACCTCAACTAATAACATTGTTAACCTTAACTCTAGTTAATTTTAGAAATGAGGTTGTATGGTCTTCTTGCTCTGATTTCATGCATTCTTCAATTAGTTTTGTCAATAGGCAATGATTTTTTATGACACCTTTGTTTCTAGTACAGAAAAACCTCTTAAATCTTCCGCCGACAGTGGCGGTGGGTTATGTCGGACGCGTATCTTATAAACATCACAGTTGCAAGTCACATATTCATATAATGGTATACCATCAGGGAGAGAGGAGTCTTCAAGGGATACAGAAGAAACTTTAATTATAATTCCGTCGCTGGTTGGATTTTAAGGTATCTACGTTATCAAGTCACAGGCAAATGGTTTTTCAGTATACAGTCCCACTACTGGGCACGAATAGAGTATAGTTCACCACATTTGGCCAGTATCTACGGTACCGCAAACAGAGAAAATCCGGAGTAAACTCTATTACAATAATAAAATTTATTGAACATAGGTTTTGACTAATAGCAATACATTACAAGAAACGGAAAGGAATCAAAGCTACTACCCTTGGAAACTAACTAAAATTCGAACCGCACCGCTTTAGACTCGACAGTCCACAACACTCTCCACACCGCCAGAGACAGAAACAGCTGGAGAAAGTTGCTACGGGAGAAAACGATGCATGAGGGAGGTCAAGACCCTCAGTATTGAGGAATGCGACTTCAGAAGGAGGAATCGATCCTTGTTGAGTAAAATGCATAAAAAGATCGTTAAAGCCCTCTAAAAAACTAGTATCTAAAGTAACTAGTATCTAGTAACTACCGTTCTCGGCAAACTTATTGTCCGGGTTGAATTTGGCACGAGCTAACTTTAACCCGGCCGTAAAAATCAGAGAAAGAAAAATATTTGATTCTAATAAATAAAAACGATAGCTTAAGGCGTAGGCTGTCGTTTTAAATCATTTTAATCCAATATCTTTTTCTCCGATTTTTACGGCCGGGTTAAAGTTAGCTGTGCCAAATTCAACCCGGACAATAAGTTTAACTGTAAGTATCTAAACACAAAATCACACGTCACTTATCGCAATCACAGGCGGAATTAAAAACATGATAATCAAAGAATTAAATTAATCAATTAGTGGAGAAGTCTTCGAGGCGCGACGGCGGTTTCTAATGCCCCATCGCGGAGACACGCGAACGTCCGCCCGTCATCGCTAAGTAATTGATTGCTGGTTTGTTATAATGTTATTGTTTTGAAGATTTCTACTGAAATCAGATGGTGGTTAAGATTGAGCTACGTAGTTTGAGTTGACAAGATCGGTCTTTTCCTACCACGAAAATTTTTGGATAGTATTAAAGCAACGGCAGACGCAAAAGAGGACGCTAGTTAAGGAGATGCGAGGATGAGGTCCACCTAACCTTAGGGCTATTGTGGACAAGATTGACACTAAATAGAGCCCAGTGGAGACAGTAGGAGGGGGCCTTTGCCAAGAGGCACACAGAAATCAAAGACATTTTGTGAATTAGGTATTAAAGCCAGAAAATATAATTCTGACTCCTGTAATAAACATTGAAATAAAACTACTTTTTACGGATTTTATCGCGTTATATTGATATTATTTTAATCCCGACGTTTCAGAAATCAGTATCCTGTAATAAAGTTTATTTAAACGCACATCAAAACGCATTCGGGTAAATACTGATTGCACAACAAAATAGTTACTTACCTCAAAATATTATATTGCACATCTAACTTTTTTTCTAACAAAACATGTGGTTCTGGTTATGTGCGGTCACAGTTCTATCTTCTAACCTTTTTTTTTGAGGTTGGAAATCCTTATGGATGTCCCCCATGGATAGATGGGGAGGGCGGGGGGTCTGTCAGACTCCTACTGACTAAAACCAACCCCGGTGTTCCCACTCGCACTTGCGTCGGGGGCTACGCGAACCACGCATTCTTCCGCGGCCCCCGACTTCTAACCTAACCTAACCGATATCTGTATTAAGAATATTGCTGTGCAATCAGTATTTTTTATGTTATATCAGTAATTTAGATGTGCGGTTTATTATATCCGATTTTTTTAAGAATACGCGGACTTCTTTCTATTCTTTTTGTCTAGCGTTGACACAACTTCCATAATCGGAGTTACGAGTAATCAAGCAACAAGAATTCTTCTTTAATAATATGATTTTTAGATCACTAAAAACACTTCTCTTGCATGTATTTTTTTCTAATCCATTTTAAGATCTGTTGAATTACGTTGAATTACGTTAGTTAACTTTGTTCCATTTTATTATCCGGAGATTCACAACTAGCTACTAAGTACCTAGAGGTGGTGAAACAGGATTTTTTTTTTATTAGAGGGAGGCAAACGAGCAAACGAGTCACCTAGTGGGAAGTGATCACCCATTGTCACCAACAACACCTGAGGGATTGCAAGTGCGCTGCCGGCCTTTAGGCCTTTAGCTAGCGGGTGATACCTAAAGGTTTACAATTACTAATGATTTAGTAAGTAATATAATTAAAATACAAATTACCAAAAGACACGGGGGCCAGTATCAGCATTTTCGTTCGATTTTTCGTCACTACTTTTCACTTAAACACAAGTACTGTATGCCGAGCAAACAGAAAAAATCACTACACACAATTTTTTCAATTGCCTTTCTAACTTGCGCTCTCGGACGCTTTCGTATAACTGAGAGTATTTCACCAAAACATATGATATTTATATGAGAGTACAGTAAGAATTTCAGTATATATTGATTCATTGAAGTATTACAAATAGTATGATGTACTGCGGTCTGGGTCATACTCGTCACAGGGGTGTGGGTAGCAGAAAAGTGGGTGAAGGATGCATCACCAACCCTCGTATTCCGTAAGAAAATTGTGACAGTTGCTATGAGTAATACATAAGCTATTCCCTATCCTCTTACGAAAAACTAAAAAGGGAAATCTCTGTTAGTCATCCGTCAGATTTTTCATAAGTAATAACATGGATGGCCAAGGAGATGTTATGTTACGTCTGTAAAATGACTCAACAAAAGGGAGGGGGTGGGGAAAGATCTATTCATTGTCGTTTAGATGTTTTGACACACACGACAGGAGATGGTCACCTGTACAAAATGTTTTCCCATCAATAATTCAATTGAAACAGAAAACTGCAGTGCCTGCCTCTGGATAAATGGTGAGTGAGCTTTAAGTAAAGTTAAATTAACATAAGTTTAAGTAACTGGATTGGCGGAATGGCTGAGCCATCGGTTTCTGCGCTACAGGTTGTGGGTTAGATACGGTTCCTAATTTTGCAAAACGTGCATTTAGTTGTTTCGGGCCCGGGTATTGTGTCGAAATACCATGTGTTTATAAAATAATCGACGATAATCGTAAGAAAAATGATTGAGCTGGGAAAAGTTAAAAAAAAAAAGAACTCAAGATTTTTTATATTCCTCTTCATAACCAGAACAATTTCTGTTTACCCCTTTAGAGGTAGAAGCGTGAGTTATTCACCACAGCGCAGGACGAAACACGGAATTTGTTTAACGTGGGTAGTCTCGTAAATGTTTGTTTATGTGTAGGGATTTTTGGCGCCATTCCATGTACCGTTCCGTTTTTCACGTTTATTTGGACTCGGCTGCGTAATTCCTGATTATGCAAAATTCTGCATGAAGAGCAAAACGGTGAATGTATCTTGGGAATGAATTTGTCACGTTATTTATGGACGGAGTCAGGAATAGACACAACATCGCTTCCCGTGTTGTAAGAGACAACTAAAGGTTACTGGAGAATAGGCATCCAGGTCTCATAATAAACTGCGATCGGTAATCCAACTGCCAAGCTTGGCGGCGTTATTATCATGTATGACATTAAAATCATTCGTGCCAGTCATGATGCTATATGCTAGCTATAATATAGCGCATTTCTGAATATCTACCAACATTTACACTTAGTAACGCTCTTTTTCTTTATTTCAGTAATGATTATTTATTATGTTTATCGTAAATTTGATCCAAACAGTTCCATTTTCTTATAAATATCACTGTTTAATACATCCAATAAAAAAATTAAGATCAAGTCTTAAAAATCTGATACTCGTAAAGATTTCTTCTTTAAACATCGGCACCATATTTTAATGTGAAAGAAACAAGCTTACCAAAAGCATTCACAGTGTATTTATGCGGCATTCGTTTATAGGTTAAAACATTCCCGCGCGCCCGGTGAATCAGAACAAGAGCATGGCAACACCAAAAAGTCAATTTTCTAAATATAGCCCCGCCCCAATTAAACATGGCGGTTAGAAATACGACACCTGTTTTTCTTCAATTAAATTTTGTGTAACGACAGGATAAAGGAAAATTGTTCTCTGTTTTTGTTCTAAAATGTATCGTGAATTGTTATTAATAGAGTTTATGAGGACACTGCTGTTTATAACAGTGATATGTCGTAACTTCGTAAGAGACGAAAATAAATCTGGGTATCTAAATTGGCGCAAATTGTTTAGTTTCAGGGCAGATTCTTTGGACAAAGTTTCGAAACATTCCTAAGAAATGATTTAGTCTGTAATGAGATGTTTATTTTTTGTAGCGGTTCGAAAGGATACCGGTAATCCTGCAGGGCTAAACAGACCGGTTTTGATGAATCATAAATCATCATATAAATATAATGCTGACACATATCTAAATACGAATTTATTCCAAAGGAATTGCTAAATAAGTATAGCCTTTTAAGTCTCTTTGAAGTGCCTAACACTAATAGGTACTTTTCCAGAAAAATGATATCTAAAGCATTTGACAAAATTGCATCGTAATAACCGAGATTTTTTTACCACTTTTAACATTGCCATCAGTACATAACTAATAACTATTCTCAATAACTATGATTGAGTCTTCAAAGACCTTTTGCATGAACCATTCATTAGAAATAACGAAGGAAGCGCCTTTACGAGGAATAATTAAGAGTAATGTTATGTTTCTTAAAATGATAGTACCTATAATACTTCTTAGCAAACCGTAAAGAGCCTTGTCAGGACCATAGCGAACGCAAAACCACAAGTACACCACCCCAAACACCAATAACCAGGAGAACCCGATATAACCCTCCATCTTCTCCAGGCAACCAAATCTTTGACACTCCTCAATCTTCTGTACTTATATAAAAAAGGCAAAAGTGAATGACTGTATCAAAAAAAAACTGAAACAAAATCGGTGCATCCGTTCGGGAGCTACGATGCCACAGACACACACACACACACACACACGTCAAACTTATAACACCTCGTCGTTTTTGCGTCGGGGGTTAAAAAATAGAAATATAGACAAATATATCAAAAGTTGCAAAAAAGAAAAACTAAATCCAAATCAATTGGAGCTAACAGACCATGTTATTATAAAGAAATTAAAACATCCGACGTGTTGTTTCATATAAAATACAAGACAGTTGTTTCTTAGAAGTCAGTGCTCGGTTAATTTGTGAATATTACGGTTAAAGCAATGTCGGTCAAACGGGCATTATAAACATCGGAGCGATATAATGCCGTGAATATAATGGACTGTCTTTGTTTTAGTTTCATTTACCGATTTTTATAATTTCCGTGTGAATAGTGGTAAAAGAATCGAGACTTGGAAAAAAGGAATTGGGAAAATGGGTCATTTTTTAATATCTACTGCCGGGGTCAATTCCTCTTGAGGAATGACGAGATTCAGACGACAATTACGATGAGGCTATTCACGTCTTAATTTTTTTTTTATAAAGATCATTTTACTTAGTTGATATTGTAACTTTCAATGCAATTGACTAAGGCAGTCAATTGCTGTTAGTGTACAAAGACTCCAAGAGTCAATTTGCACTTACAGAATGGATCATTCTAGAAGATGTAGCATAAAATCAATTTACACCGTTCACTGACGAACGCGTAAGGAAAAATGTTTAGAAAAGTCTCCATCTTAGGAATTGTCGCCTTGACCAGATCGATACTTCATTTTCCATGTTTTATTCAACGTTAGATTTCACTGATCGTTAACAAGTAGAAGTTTTAAGCCAATCTAAGATCCGTATTCAGGGTAGCCCTTTTTCAAATCACTAAGTACTACAATATTTAAAAGAAATGCCATCATTGAATGTATACGATATAACGTTTATTTAACCATAATATTCAGGATACATGCAAACAATTAAATCAGTTTTAATTATTTTGATCTCATTCCCAAATTCCAATGCTACCAGCCCCATTCTCAGACCTATTGGAGAAAGAGGTATTCATTATTAAGACATCAGCGACGATGGAGACAATATGGTTAAAACTAGTCCCTATAAATAAATTGCATTCGGACAAGACCAAGACAATATTCAAGAAAACAAAGTGAACAAACCTATTCTAAGAATATTTGTTGGAATCACAAAAGCATCTTCCGCATTTACAGATGTGATGAGTAGGCATCAGGTTAGAGTGCGAGGTTCTAATAGATTTAGTGTATCAAATTGCATTAGTTCCGCGGGCGCACGCAGTGTTGGAAACTTCGTCTTCACCTTAAAAGTAGTTCCTGATAGAATGCATCAACATCGATAATTTTATGCAAATGCAAGTTCCATAGAAATGTCTTATCTTACTAATTCTTATTCTTACTAATATTATAAATGTGAAAGTTTGTGAGGATGGATGGATGGATGTTTGTTACTCTTTCACGCAAAAACTACTGAACGGATCTGAATAAAATTTGGCACAGAGATAGATTATAGTCTGGAATAACACATAGGCTACTTTTTATCCCGGTAAAATCTATGGTTCCCGTGGGATAGCGGGTGAAGCCGCTGGCGGAAAGCTAATAATGTATAATAATCAGTTATATTTTCCGCGTGTTGCCTATCTAAAAGCATATCATCTGATAGTCATGCAGTTATTTTATAATTGATGTTGAATATCTTTAAAATGTTCGTCGTTTATTATACAAAGTGAAGATTATCAGAATCTTCTGTTAGCCAATTGTATTTAAAACACGACAAGTGTCTCATGATTTTAAACATTCGGACCGTTTTTAAATTGATTCTTGTTGAAATCAATCCCATACACAGTTACCTGATAAAATTAATGGTTCCGATCCAGTCTTAATTTCGTCACAAAAATCGAATAGGATCTATATTTCGAAACGTTTCAGTTTTACATTTTAAAGTACCTATCAGAATTCTTCTTCAGAAGGATGATGACCATGCATTTCTATGCTGCCGTGCGTGACTCACGCTTGTTACAAGACCAGAACTAAGCCAGAGAGAAGCCTGGAAGACAACCATTCGATCCGAGTATTTAGGGGTTGCATTTAAAGTCAGATTACTGTAAAACACTGTTGATCTGATCAGACTGAAAGCCGTCACCAACACAGAACAAGGGTTGGCTGACAACCTACGTTTTACGTGCAATATTCAGAAGCCTCTAAGTTAAACTGTAAGGTTAACCTAGCATAGTTGGTGAACAAAGAGATTTAGGTTACGCCTTGTCCTTAAATCAATCAATAATCAATTCACATAATATTCGCAACGGTAAAAGCGTGTTATTATTTGGAATATCTTACAAGTCGTTCGCTCCTCATATTATTATACTCTCCGCATATCTGTTTGTAGATATATTTTGGATGTTGAGTGGGTGTAATGCACTGACGCGTCTGTGCAAAACACATCGGGAATCACACGGATTTTGTGGAATTGTGTGATACCTTACACGCGCGGATATATTTATCGAGAGAGGAAAATTGGATTGTAGCGCTAAAGACAAGATTTTACTGTAGTAGCTTTTCGAAAAAAAAGTGGGAATTTAAATAAAGATGGGAAACTTAATCCTTTGCTCTCTTTCATTATGAGAGGACAGTAGATTTTCGCAATATTTCTTATGAAGAATTACAGGACTAGTATACTCTAAAAATAAGAACTTATTGATAGATTTTAAACAAGCTAATGAAATATGAAAGCATGAAGACGCGCACAAAACAATAAGATCCAAAATAGCCAGACATTAAAAACAGTTTTAGCAGATTTAACGATTCTAATAAAGTTTTATTGTGATGTAAGAATATTCTTTGTTAAAACTAAGTCATTCAGACTAAAGGTCGAAGAAGGTGAAGCCACTGAGGTAACAGCCTCAATTACGAGTGGAGCCTTTGAAGAATTTATTGGTACGAGTATAGCTATAACTCTAATATCTTTAATTACAGTGTAATTAGCTTGCCCTTCTATAATTTATTCGTACATTATCTTAACCTCTCACACGATTAGAATGCAACCTATGCAAAAATGTGCAGTATGCGGGTGCATATATGACTATTATTGCCATCCTTTTCGTTTCCCTACAATTTTTGCAAATTAGTTCAGGAAAAATATAGTTTTACGAATTTCCATGATAAAAAAATCGCCATTTTTTTGCACACATGGTGTGCAAACTACATTTACTGGGTTTTGATTTAAGTCAGTAGAAATACCATCTTTCCGTGATCCATGGAACACATTTACTACTTTGGCAATACAGACGTTTAAAAAATTGGGGTTTTCTTGTCGAAAAAATTCAAGTGCTTCTGCAACATTATCGCGTAAAATTTATAAGATCATAATGGCAGTCTTTGGTTTTTGTATATACTTTACATAACAATCAATCTATACCTACCTACCATAGATGTAGCATTTGATTGTCTGGATGTCAGTCAGTACATCCAGTACAGAAATAAGAAGTTATTCTCCCTCCTCTTGTCACAGAGACTAAAACTTTGTCAAAAGATAGTAGTACAATCGATATTAGGGTGGTTGAGCACTTTCTGTCTCTGTTATTAGGAACGCCAATTTTGGTGGCTTATACATCTTTTGGCTACAGCTTATATCTGCGTATTTCATAACAGAAAGAGCTTAAATAAGAGTAAGTGTATTTACAACACAAGGGACGATTAAAACAGGATTTATCTCCTGTTGTTTGGCACTTATTACTCGACTATATTAGATCTGACATAGTCCGTATGTCCGATGCCCAGAGAAAATCTACCATGTTTCACTAAGCCCAAGTTGTCATAAATTATGCCTGAAATATTAGTGCAATGCGCGAAACAGAAGCAGTTGGCATTTCTGAATAATTTCCTTCAGTTGTTTTTTATGACTGTGCTTTATTAACTGGTGTTGATAAATTAGATTCTAAGCTAATTTATTTTAATTTGCGTATTGTAAAGTATGATTAACTACATCAAATAACTGAACTTCATAGCTTGAATGTATCTGGCCTGATTTAAATGAAAGAGCTCGGTCAAATACTCTATCTGTGTATCTATTTAGTTTGCGTATACTTAACAAAAATATGAAAAGTTATTGCGAAGTTTTTAAAACTCGGCTGAGACTTTATCAAAACCGCCACAGCCATTGCAGAAAGGTAGTTGTGAATTAACGCTAAATTGAAAAGAAAAATAAACAGAATCCTGTGTTTCGCTACAGGAAGCGTTTGGTCAGATCAGTCAGATCACAAGTATCATTTACCACGACATTTACAAGGGAGTTACCACTTGAAAGCTTCTGATTAAGAGGCGTAATTAAAACTTGAAGCAATTATAGAGGCAGCATGTGAAGCATTTCCCCTTCTCGTAATATAATGACCATGGAACAATTATTTCTATGTGCAATTTGCCTATTTAATTAATCTCTGGTATCTTTCTACTTCTATGTGGTTTTCATACACAACACTTCTTCGATTATCGACCACTTTGACAGACGTTTGGTATAAACAGAATTCATTTGCCCATCATAGCTGTCCATCAATTGTCATTTTATTTGTGTCAGAAAGAAGTTTTACGCAGAAAACCATTCAATCTATCAGGGGGGCTAGACAAGTTGCATTTTGACATTCGAATCGACAAACAAAATGTACGTAAATGACATTAGTGACGGCCCGATTTGTCGAAAGCTTGTGTCATTTCCATACATTTTGTTTGTCGAATCGAATGTCAAAATGCAACTTGTCTAGCCCCCCAGTTCAACATTTGAATGAACGACTAATGAGCTAGGAACTAACCGAGCAAAATAGAACTGTTGACATTTCAACGAAAACTGAAGGCAATAATCTAAATCAAAACTAGTGCCGGAATGGTACTTAGTAATTGATAACACCGTTCGTACCTGAGAGTTTGGCACTAAACCCTCCGTGCTAATTTAAGACGCATACCACAAAACAAGATACTTACATATAATTTAATTTAAGAGTTCAGTAGCCCAAAATCCATCCGTTGGTTTAGATGTGGTTGCAAAGGAAGTAATGAGATTTTCACCTGTTGCCAGCGCATTCCTTGATACAAAGTCTCGTATAATAACACGACATTTATGCTTGTATACAACCTTGCGTTTCATCTTACACAGGTATAAAAAAAGTTGCTAATATCTGTCTGAGTTGGTTTTTTGTCAAAAAACATCTCTGTCCAAAACATTGTATCTTTTTGCGCAGGAATTATAAGCATACATCGATTTTACAAGTGAGTTGTTCAAGTAGCTCGCTGTTACCCGTCATCGAGTTGCATTTTCGCGGGCGGCAACACCGAGCGCACCTGCAGCGATGCGCGAGCACACGCAAGATTCGATTGGCTAATTTTAGCCGCACGAAGCTGTTATGTCACAGCACTCACGGCAGACAATGCTTCAGCACTTCATCTAGTTGTGTTACAATATATCACGGTTTATTTCGCCACTTCCTTGTAGCTGAAGTCTTGGTCATTTTGAAAAAAATATGATAAAGGTATACGTAATTTGCATATAATTTTGGTGTTAGTTACATGGTATCAAGTAATGATTCTGTTTGATTGGATACAATAAGATACAAAGTTTATCTTTTGTGATGTTATGGTAATCCAGCTTGGATTACCATAACATCACAATGATTTTAGAAGAGAGTCAAATTATCAGTTAAATATTGACTTATCAGAAACCATATGGGACGTTGTATTGGATGATTAATTGCAGATTCCAAAGCACAATGACAAATGGATGATTTTAATCAATAAAACCATCAGTCCTCAGACGCCAGATGAGATCCCAGTCATAGTAAATGGGCACTAACTTCTTATTAAGGACGGCACGCGCCATCAATCCTTGTCTCGAGTCAAGCTACACACGTTTTGGTCCGAAACCCCTACAGACACTAACATATATCAACGTCTGTTACGTAATATCTGGACAACTATTTATGGAAACACATAATTCGCTTATTTTCATTCTGCCAAAGTTAAATTTAAGCTTTTTGATATTTGATCCCCAGATTTTGTTAGGAAACTGTATGAAAGGAGTTTTTAGGTCAGAGTTGAACTGCAATATTGTCATTGTCATGTAATGGATTAACATTGGTTAATCCATTACATGACAAAAAAACTGGAAGGGAATCTGAGAGTTGTCTTGTTCTATTTTCATTAACGCAAATCAATGTCGTAATACCTATCTGATTTCATATTACGATTCATTCACACATAATAAACACTGCACAATGTTCCATCCATCTCAAAAACTGTCCACAGTCCACTTTCTAGCACTTAGATAATCATTTACTGAGTCTACTTTATCCACAAATATCAAAACAAATCCACACAATGTAATACGTTTGACTTAGTCCGTGTGACTTAAATTATAAAGAACGAGAACAAAACGGAGTATTAGTTATTGTGTTATGTACATAGGTGTGTATACCGCCACCCGACACCCGTTTCATTGTACTTAGACCACACAACGATTATAGAATGTAGGTAGTTCTGTTTGGACAAAGATGCGACGGTGAATCACCAGATCTAAGATACTATTTGGCAGCAGTTTTAGAAATCACTGGGCAAAAATTGCTGCGGTAATTTTATAGTAAAAGTTTGATATTTATTTTAGGAAAATCGGCAGAACAGAACTATTGTTATTTTCTATATTCCATTATTTATGCACAGACAAGTTTACATAAGCTCAATGATGCTTCACTTTCTATGTTTCTTTGAGCAATATTTCTAGACTTCGAATTTGGCAAAAAATGTCTACGTGACTTTTAACTTCAGGAGTATTTATAATAAGACTATAATAGATACTGTTTGAGACGGCGGTAATTTTGTTTTTCCAAATGAAACTGCACTCAAAAAATATCTGTTCGAAGAATCTATTTAAGAGTGCATCAGCAGATCTTAACAAAGAATAACAGTTTCATAAAACAAAGCTGTGTTTATCTGCTGTCAAAATGCACCAACTTATTTTTACAATCGTAAAATGTCAAGAAACGGTGCGCGCCATAAGTGGGTCATGTAAGCGGATCTCAAATTCTTTAAAATTCGTGTGAGGAGTGTGTGTAAGGATTGAGTGTATGCAGCCTGCGTATCTTCGTGTGCATTATGTAGCTAATCGACTTCTGGGGACTTGGAATATAAACTTTAAAGATCTACAAATACTAGAACAAACACTTGTGACGATAAAGCACTTGACAAAAATCTTAATATCATTAAGATTTCCAGACTTATCTTGTTCATAGGGTAGACAGTATATATCTTCTTCTATAGAGAATGAAATCGTGTTTTTAATCCCAGATACAGAACTTCTATTTCAGGGCGACAAGGTGACACGTCTTGGCGAACTTTTGGAGTTGAAATATTTAGTTTGAATAAGTCCTTTGTTTTCAAGGAGGTCATGGTACTCATAACTTATACGACTAAACTGACCACAAATTCAGTTTATGTTTAATTTTCCGTAAACAAAATTGTATCCTGCTATATTAAATGCAAAATTGTATCCTCATTAATTAAACTTGTCAGAATTTCTGGCTAGATCTGGAGAACTATTTCGTCTATGATTCCCTTTTCAGATTTCTTTTTTTAATTTTCCGAGTGGCCATGACTTTCTAGAAGTGTCTAATTTTACAAAAATGCTCATTTGCTCCTAAAAGTGTGTCACCTATATTTCACTAACAACGTAATTAAAGTCTTACACTAGACATATGTCGGTTCTGTGTTACCAGCTCTCAGAAACTGTCAGCACAAAAATGTGATTCATTTCAAGCGTCTAAGAAAGCACTTATGTAATGTTGGCAGAGATAATGATTTAAGAGGGACTTTGGTCGAAGGTGACACTGTTATGGCCAACCAACCTAACATGCTGATGTTATCATATTATTCTATTTCCATGTTATGATGTATTCTTGTTTCTGTGAGAATTTGGGCCAAGCAAACCTTAATAGCCTCATACTGAGAGGAGACCCGTGCCTAGCAATGGGACAGTACCTGTATGGGTTGATGATGAAAGATGTGCAAATCTGAGAGAATACCATATCCTGCAGCCAGACACATACGAAGTAGACTATACGAATTAAAATGCCATTTGCTGTCTGAATTCTCCATTCGATCTGCATCTTTTGATTTTGGAGTGGAATTTAAAAAATGGAACTGCCGTTTTGAAGAATCTTTGCAGAACAAAAAATTCCGACCACTTCTCAACAAATGCCGTCGTATTTTACGAGGGAAAGTAAAGCAATTAACAAGCTCGATAAAAACCTTAAGTTTCTGTGTCGACATGGAACACTGTGTAACAAGTATTGATGTTTCCAATAATTCATTGTCTATTACTTATATCGCCTGATCGACAATATGTCACGTACCTCCGCGTATTGTTTTTATAAGACTAGTTAGTTGGTAACCATATTTTGATAAGTACATGAATCCTGGGTGAATCATTTATGTTCAAGTGTCGAACATGAATCATGATTAATAGGACTGTAATTTTGTTTTTCTATAACTTGTAGTGCATTAATGTCAAGTAATTCATCTTGGAATTTTGTCGGCGGAGTACGAATACGCAGTCCTAAGGCTAATATTCAGAGACGAAACTAAGCGTAAACATACGCTTCCGTGTGTCAAATTCTAATACAAATTAGACATACGGAAGCACTACTTTACGCTAAGCGTCGTCTCTGAATGTTAGCCTAAGATGTTTCAGATATTTTATGTACTACTAGTCACGACTTTTCTTATCTGATCTAAGATTCTTGCATACTCCGTCCACATCAATATGTGTTCTGTGGTCCACAGTCATACATCTTGTCATACAGACCAGTTGCGAGTATGTATTAAACGTATGAATATTACAAGATAACAAAACAATAAACAGGAAACGAATTGACAAAACAATAAAAACAAGTGAATCAGTTGTTCGGTGTAAATGAGTAAAAACTCCACGCGAAGCTAATCATGCGAGCAATTTTCACTACTTTGCGCGGTCACTTGTGACGAAGCGAAGTTGCCATAAAATTGGATGACAGTTGGGTAAATGCCACTTCGTTATTTTCAATCAAAATGCAAGAACTTTTTGCGAAATTTTAAAAAAAAACTGTCGTAATCAGAAAAAAGACGAAAAAGTTAATGAGAAACAGGGAGATTATCCTTTGTCTATTTGCTATTCAAAAACACCTCTGTTTCTATCTCTAACTTTTCGTAAATCAACATTATTTTAAGTAATAAACAGTTAAAAACCTGTCGGATCGATCTAAATAGAGCTTGATTATATAAAACGGTAACATTAATAGCACCCTAGGAACCAAAGCTGGATTATATTTTTAAACATTCTGATTCATATTTTGGTAAGCAACAAGAAATTTGTCAAGAGGATCAGCTAAGCCACATAGAAAAGTCTGTAGTCATGTCCTATGAGGAGGACAGAAAGAGCTATAACAGCTACACCGAGCAAGAGCAAGGCTTTTAAAAGGCAAAATAACTGTATGATAGGATAACAAAACATTTTAGAACATAAGGAAATTAAATAGATATAATTTATCAATTTATAGCGTCCCGGAACAAAGTGGTACCAAGGTATCAAACCTACGTATAAATTATTCAATAACTAATTACATATATTATATACTTATAAGACCACAATGCTTCCTGCGACATTTATCACATTGTTTATAGAGGGTTGAGCAAACAATATTGATTATAATGAATGTTTGCAGACCTAATTCAATCACACTGTTCAATCGAGCCAATTGCGAGTCTTAGCCATGAATTGACACGAACATTAACTTGCAGAATTAACTTAGCGTGTCCTAAAAACATTTCTTAGAAGTACTTTCAGAAGTTAGTATGTAAGAAGTAGTTTGAAAGTAGCGCCTGGTTCTGAAACTTTGTGTAGTAACCGTTTGTCAAGGAAGGAAGGACAGTTATGAAAGTTTTAAGCGTAAATTAAGAGGGATATAAGTAAAGAGGCAGATAGACCAAAGAAAAGATGGACGGTGTAAAAGACAATAATATGATATGGAACTAAGTGATGAGGTCATGATCGATAGGGACCTCAAGTGAATATAGGCATGATGAATATTTCTATGGAACCATTTCTGGAACAAGAACATTATCCGCTCTGTTTTTGATGCGGACGTGAAAAAATCTTGCTGTTTTAAGAACACTATTTTGCACCTGTGAAAATATGTGGCTATAATTGAAGCCAGACGAATTATAGCTTGCGTTCCTCGCTTTTTATTTGTTATTCTCTTTTTTAATAGCTCAACATTCTTTTCTGTCTTCATCCTCGCATTTTTATTTCTTGCATTATCGACTTACGATATCCAAACTCATTCTGCAGTCGAACTATTCTGCTGTCTCACCGATCTACTAAGGCTTTGCTTTATTTTAGTTTAGGAAAACGAATTAATTCTAATTAATCCTTTCAATTAATTATTATAGTCTCGTTGTAAAATAATTCTATAGTACTTACGTTTAAGTAGATATTTGTGAACATGGAACTTTGTTACAACAAATGCTTCAAAGTTGACGTCATTCTGACCTTATTGTTCGTTCTTTTGGCCTGCATGCGCGAGCATAAGTTTTAAGTGAGTTAATTTTATGTTTATGTAGATACGTAACCTATGTCTCATGAATTTGGATCAGAAGAAAAGCGATTTGATGTTGATATTGAGATTTGCCACTGTAAGCCTAATTGGATTTTTTTCAACTATGAGATATTTTCTGGATAATATATCAGTAGATAGAAAGCGCTCGTGCTTATAAAACCGAGTTAACTCATCGTATAAAGGTTTATATTTCTTTTCTGCTACTCATCTATCATAATTAACAGTGAGTTAAAAAGTAATTCTTAATGATCTTGGCATTGCGTTTGCAAGCATTAATTTCTCATAAAGCTCTTTACCACGCATTTCTATCGTCTAATTTGAGGCATCACTGGCACATGCGTCACTCTCAAATTCTGGGGGCCTACTCTGAAAAACGAAATTACAATAGTATTTTTTTAAGAGAGATTCGATTTTCGGGTTTTGATTTATAATCTTGTCCCCTATTGCCATAAGTCAAGGATAGCATTTTGAGCCTGGGCTTCCTTCGCCTCAAAATTGACCCCGGCTTCCCTCGTCCCTAAATTGACCCCGGCTTCCTTCGTTCCAAAGTTGACCACGGCTTCCCACTTCCCAAAATTGACCCCGGCTTCCCTCGTCCTTAAATTGGACCCGGCTTCCTTCGTCTCAAAGTTGACCAGGGCTTCCCACGTCCCAAAATGGCCCTCGTTTTCTACATCCCAAAGTTGACCCCGGCTTCCCACGTCCCAAAATTGACCTGGCTACTGGTGTACACAGCCACGATTCTCATATTTCATTTTCTTTCGTGAGTTTCGCAAGCAGAGACGTCACGTAATGTCAACAAGACCTTTTGTCTTTCTTCCTGTTTGACGTTTTGTTAGTTTCACACAGTATTGTAACCAATGTAACCAAATTATACATCCTGTGTGCCCTTAATCAGTAATTTGGGGTATCTGAACATTTAATAGCATAGATCACTATTCTATCTACCCTATTTATTGCAAATAAATGATTTGAATTTGAATTTGATCTTAAAACCGAAAAGCCGGCCATTCGGGTATAAAGGCCGGACACCCTAAATTTCTAGTCTAAGTAGGTAGGTATAACACGATATTGTTGAGGCGAGCGGAACGTAAAACAACAATACCTACATAAATTTTTTTTTCAAAAAACAGCCTAACACGCCCGAGACCGTTTTATTTAGTCGGACACGCAACTAAAAGCCTGACTGTGTCCGGCTTTATCCGGACACCTGACGACGCTAGTTGCATACTTGGAAATAAAAGATTTTATTTGATTTCGGTACCCTTAGGGTTTCGGGGTTCGGGTCGGGGGTCAGTTTGGAGGCAACTGACCCCCGAAATAATGCCGCAGAGCGCTTTTAGACTTGACCGTTTGTCCGTGATTAGTAAAGGCATATCCGCAGAGTACAGGTCCAGTACAATAAAGTAAAACAAGATTTCCGTAGCTATGAAAAATTTGGCAATAAACCATGTTGACTTGGCAAGAAGTTTGTTTATTTATGATTTTACAACATTATGCCTGTGATCTACGAAGGTTGAAAGGAAAAGGTGCCGTATACCCTCAGATAATATATTTTTTGTAGTGACAACACTAGTGGCTATGCCAAAAAGTAACATTGTATCCAGGGCCGTAAAATAAATAATACAAAAAGTAACATAGGGATTTAACTAAAGGAGGGTAGTAGGCAGCTACAATAAAATTAAAAAACAATGCCCATCCAATTTAGTAATTGTAACAATATTAATTATAGCATTTATTTAAATATGATCCTATTACGGTTTCATTCAAAACATAGCGGTACACTTCAGGATTCCCCTGCAGGTGTGAATTAGTTCATAGATTATGATAATAAACCTTCATGTAATCATTGGGATGTCTATGGTTATGGCATGGTAGAAATCAAATACTTATTCAATTTTAGAAGCCCTAACTTCTTTTATTAATTTTTGAACTCCCAATATTTATAAACACAAAAATAGGGCCAGATTAGGTACCTAAATTAATTTCAATATCATTATTAAATAAAAGGTTTAAAATTAGGTGGTACAAAAACAAATTAAATTAAGACCGACCATCAACCAATGTGATATAATTTTTTTATCCAATTTGAAAAATAGAATTCAAAAATAGAACATAGTCATGTCCAATTCTTAACTCAAATATTCATTCATTTCTTAAAGTAAGCTAATAAGTGATTAGTAAGAAGCTTCTTCTCCAAATAATAGAAGGATGCTTGTCTGTATCTTATCAATGCCCATAATCCAGGGAATGCAGCTATCCTAATGGATTCTGTTATCACTCAAATAGCTGTCAGCTACACTTTGTATTATCTGTTTCTATGTACATATTACTGGTAAGTTAATTAGTTCTTTAGAGGGACATAAAAGTAATATTTATGTTGCAGTGATAAAAAAAGTTTTGTTAGTGTCACTCAAAGTTTTTTCTTTGCTTTTAACTCCTGCAGACTAGTAGGAAAATTTCATAATTAATGTTTCTACCTGATAATTTTATTATTATAAATAGCAACTAGGTGTGGCTGAATTATTAAGTGATTCTAATTAAAAACTTAATGATCCTGGAATTTACTAAAATAATACTAAAAACACAGAATTATTCTAGAGTTTTATAACTAGAATAATTCTGTGTTTTTAGTATTATTTAAAGTCAAATAATCTATGATTATTCATAGATTATTTGACTGTAGGATAAGAATCTTATCTTACAGTTAAAGTTAGTTATAGAGAGTACTTCTGAAAGAAAGTTGTTCTTGAAAAAATAACTATTTTTAAAATATTGTGTAACAAACAAGCTATTTAGGCTAAGGTAAAACAAATTATTATTTCCATTTACCTGACCATCACCTACTGACACATTTACTATTGAGTCGTTTACTTTGCCAATCATTTTGTTTATTTTAAGATCCACATTACGCGCGCACATAATTTACTAAAATTCATTTATTCGCGGGAAATAACATCGCGAAAGGTTCCCCGACCCCGTCCCACGTAATAACATCGGAATGCACAGATGATACAACCCACAAAGATCTTATTTTCACTTTTTTTTCTTTTTAAAAATAAAACACCGAAGCATTTCCGGGAATTAAGTGTTGTAAGCCCTAGTTAGGTCAGATAAAGCTTCTCCAAACTGTTATTTCAACAATAAAGCGAAAATAATATAATGTTTAAGTCAAAAACTTACGGTTTCCTCACAGTCACTACATAAAAATAAATATTTTTGTTGAAGAATTACACACACGTTCACTGCGTTCACAACTTCACTTCGAAATGTCAAACTTTTTGTCTTTTTCTGAATCAGTGTTGCTACTTTGTAAATTCATTTTGCCCGAATCGTAAAGTTATAAATTATTTTACTGAGATTTTTAGGATTAGTTTTAAATATAATAATCCCATTTGAATAGATAAGTGTCAATACTTTAAGAACAACTGTTATTCACACCGCAAAACTTTTTGAATGAAATATTGCACGGTCAACGATGTTGCCACAATAATAAATACAATGTCCCCAAGCGACACTTCTCACGGAATTCTTTACCAGCTGAGAGGTTCACGTTACCTTTTCTAATTATTATTAGCGGTGACTAAAAATAGGTCAAATATTTAAAAATGCGTGTTGGCACGCATTGCTGCTGAGAGTGGTCGTAATCGCAATCGCGAAGTGTTGTGTTGAATCAATGTTATAGTGTTTTGTTATAGCTACCTACGCCTAGGTGTTGTTATTCTAAAGAACACCTTTTGTGTAATGTTACGCGGAAGATATTACCAACAAATTACACAGGGATTGACAGTTGTAAAAAAAAGAGCTTGTGTACGTACTAACATTTTTCTCGAAATGCATGCATCAACTTCCCATATGTACCTATTATTATTTTTTACATAGACGCTAAAGCAATGTTTTACTTTTTAAAACGAATCAGGACAAAGAGATGAAATCTTGATATTTTATTACCTACGGATTATAAGAATAACTTGATATTTATAGATATAGCACCGCGTCGTGTTTATTAGTTACTTCACACCGGGCGGCATATTTTTACGAGCTGGTGGCGTGTTCCGGGTTTTATTTGCAAAATTTACTGTTCACATACCACACATACAAAATTAATAAAACGAAATTAAAACGAGATGTTAAATATACATAAGGGTGATTGATTATTGAGCATCGTAAGAAACATACGATCAATCTGGCCACTATAATTTATTAAATTATTATTTCATTGCAAGCGCTGATTAAATGTTGTTCCCCACATAAACGGTAAACAGAAACATGAGATAGGTACTCGACCTGGATTCGAACTAGTAGGTAACAGGTGATGATTTAACCACAGAACAAAGGTTTTATTGGTTTAACTGTTTCTGCTAATTGGTAAGTAACCTGAACGTGATGTGACCTTGATGTTATAATGACAGGTTCGATCGTTGCTATGGATTATTTATATATTTTTCCTAATAGCTAAATAATAGGTTGGAAAATAGTATGGAATTATTTTCTAACTATCCTCGTACATCAGAAACACCCAAACCAATACAAACTCAGTTTATCACATAAATAGTTATACTTACTTAAATCAACTATTGCCATTAACTAGGTACTAATTCAAACAGAAAATTACAATAACACAATTGAACCACGTTACTTTTCCACCTCAAAGGCCTAGCCTTTGAGGTGGGAAAGTAACGAGGCAGGTTATTAGCTGGCTGGAATGGCATGAAAGATTTCGAGCAGGTTTGTTCTCAGTAGCAGTTGCGATTAGTTTCTCCAGTAGACTTTTAAAATAATATCCCTTATAAAACCCTCAATGAATTTACAGGAATAAAAAAACAAAGGAACAGTAAACATTTTTATTGTAAATATTTTTTATTGTTATCCCCTTACACACGCGATGCACTCGATGGCTTCTCAAAGCGTTCATGGAAACTCGCAGTGGCCTTCAGTTTCAAGCTATTAGCGGCTGTTTTATGTTGAAATAGGCACGGTTTGAGAAAACGAATGCGAGTTTTCAATTTAGTGAAATAATATAAGCTTGTTACTACGCGGTTACATCCTCAGTCGGCTCTTATAATGCACTTAGACACTACAAAACTGACGTTTTCATTCTATTGAGCTCTTTACCCAACTAAATGAAAAAGAGATAACTAACACCAAATAAATGCCAAGTACACACTGGTTTATACAGACTGTTAAGTTGATATCTTTGTTATACTAATAAAATAGTTACTGGCTCTAACCAATACAACATTTTGGGCGACATGCAACGATCCAATACATATAATTAGTCCTTAACGTATCTAATTCAAACATCATTGCATCTATCAACTTCAAAGAATTGATAGGAAAAGCACAATTATGTTTTAAGTAATATTATTAAGTGCTAAATGTATTTATCGAGTCGTTCAATTCGCTCCAAATTTTATAATTTGAATAAAATTAATAGGGCATGTAACAAAACATCGAAATAACTATAAAACAACTCCTTTAAAGATGTAACATTGGTTAAATATATAGTTTGATTATTCATTACATTCGATACATGAGCACTACTTTGTTACATTATTACTGTGCCGATTCCTATTAACGTGTTATATAAATCTCGTGTTATGATAAAATACTGGGAATAACTACTTTTATTTCTTTGCCAAGTCATTCGGTTCTGGACTTGAGTTCACAGTCAATATCTCAATATTTCATTATACTGCGACATTACTACTTCACTAATTAACCTTCATTTACCTACTTGCCCATCCTACAGATTTAGAACCCACTTTGTAATTAATTGTCCTTAGTCATATAATTTTGGAAGCTTCCAAGCTTAATTCTGATTTGTAACAATGAATAAAATAATAAAAGATTAAACGAAGTGAGAATTATACTAAAGATAAAGACAAGAAGTATTCCATTTTCCAAGCCGTCCCGTACAAGACATTAGTAAGGCGTATTAGCATAGCGACTAACCGCTTTATTAATAATTAAACTTTCATCTAAGAACTTTAAATTTCTCCTAGTTAAAAAAATTGTAAGGTGTTTAGCGTAGAAGAATATTATTTTGTTAACAAATATAACTATTATTAGTATTTTTATAAATAGTTATGTAATATTTTGACGACTAATCAAGTGTCGCTAGATTTTCATTAGAATCTAGAGAGCTTTAAAATATAGAGAAATATTATACTATAGCGAAACGTGGCTAACTTGTACATTTAAATATGCATTCTTATAAAAACCAAATTTTCTTATTACTGGCAATATTTCATTTCGAAAAATAAATAAGCTGTATCGCGCCTTTTTGTATTTTTATAAAAATGCATGTTATTTAAAGAGATTAAACCGATGTTCAAAAAGTGGATTTGTTAATTAGAAAAATACTGTTTCTTAGGTATAGAAAGAGTTGCATTGAAAACGTTGCTCTGCTTTTAATGTTACGTGCTTGTCACTCGTAAATAGAATGAAATGTGAATAACGTATTGGTATAATTATATTTTACTTTGCAGGAAACAATTTAGATAAATCACGTACAAGATAATAACAATTTCTAAAAGATATACATAACGTAACATGGTTAAATCGAGAAAGGATTCCTTACTTTCACACACTCACAACCCACCCCCATTCTTTTAATCATTTTATTAATTACATATTTATTCATTTTGTAAATAATTACGATACATCGCGTTAAATATAACAGAATATAACTTTTGCCAAAGCGATATGTTTCCTTATTGTAGCATTTTGTGTAAGTATGCGTTCGTAATAATATTAATAATATATATTTTTCGACTTGTGTTTATCAAATACTACACTTAATATACACACGTATGTTATACATTTTATTTGCTTCCAATAAACGAATATTGTTTCCCCTAACTGTACATAAAGCGTTTATAAATAAAAACCTAAATCTCGTTTTATACTATAATCACACTAAGCTATGCATAAAGTGGCCACTTATCTTTAAATCCTAGCGCGTAATACGCCATCTTGATGAGATTTTATAAGTCATTCTGGCGAACATTCTATTAATCTAATGCAAAATAATGAATTTTATCATCATCACAGAATAGTTGAGGGTTTTGCTAATGCATCAATTATTGAATAAATACTAGGAGGTACCATTGTTTTATTTTTTAATTTATTAACTGTACAGAAAATTGATTCGACTACGAGTAATAAACTACTCAGAAAATTTGGTAATCAATGTATAGGTAAGGGTTGCTAAGTTTTTCTCTGAAATTGAAGGACAGGTAGGTACTTCATCGAAACAGATATTTTTCAAGTCTTACCCCAAATACCGGAGTCATTCAATGCTTATCATTACAAATTACTTTCACTTTTAAAAATTCAAATTTGATGCATTAGGTATAAAGCCCTCTGTTATCTCATCTCACATCGACATAGGCAAAGAAACTTATTTTATGACATAATTATTGTATTTAAAACCAGGATGACGCGCCACCAATCTTCGATGACAGTTCTCCGATGCCGCGGCCAAAGATGTTGCCAACCTACAAAATGGTAGAATTTTATTTTAGGGAAACGTCCTTTTATTTGTGTGCCACATTTGAAGGGTAAAATAGTTTTTTAAGTGCAACACTTTTCAATAATTAGTTACGCTCGCGCTGGTTCAAAAGTATAATATTGGTATTGCACCTTGTACGGTGCGGTGTATCTAATGTTGGTAAACCCACAATAATTTTATTATGCTGCGTTTTTTTGCGTAGTGAGCATATTTCTAAGTTCATTACGAATGCTGCTGTTACGTCATATAGGTATGCGCCCGCTTGAACTTGTGGTTCCTACGATCCTTGCAAACAGGAGTCAGGTTAGATAAGAATAAGTACTAAAGGGACTCATACTGCTTCGCCTATCTACTTATATAGATACCTATACATTACCAATGCGCCAGTAATTGCGAGTGTTGCAATCAACTAACGTACAGTTCGCGCCAAACTATTGTCCGGGTTGAAGTTGGCACGGCCTAATTTTAACCCAGCCGTAAAAATCAGAGAAAGAAAAATATTAGATTTTAATAAATATAAACGTAAGCTCAAGTCGTAGGCTGTCGTTTTAATAGGTAGGTAGGTACGAAATAATTTGTATCAGTCGAAAAATTTTCAGAAAAGCGTTCAACCATGGAGGATTAATAAATAGTAAGTACAACCAAATAATTGTTCTCTAATATTAAGTCAGTCCCCGACACAGAGACAGTAACCCTCATACTTATTAGATATACTTAGTAAAAGAATATTTATGCTTCTACGTGCACGACATTTTCTTCTATTATTTCAGCAGAATGGTACGATACCATTCTGCTGAAATAATAAAAGAAAATTGCGCAGGTAAGTACTCATATGGTTCCACGCAGTCTTATTAACGTGAGTCAATTGTAACCTTTGTATTTAGCTGTAGTGTAAAGGTCGCCATAGCGCTTTGACAGCTGAAAGCCAATCGATTCTTCTGTTTCTTGAATCAATGCCAACAAACGTGCTGTTAGTATTGTTACGCACATTTTCTTGACTATAAGACATACAATACAGATACATACATACCATCATCCCTGTATTCCCCAGGGTAAGGTAGGGGTGCACTAATGTACACCCACAGTTTGCCGGTATGTTTAGGTCGCATGAATAGGGGGCAAACTCACATTCAGTAAGAATAAGCTACAGACTACCATACCAGCTTAGTGAAGGTCGGTAGGCATTACCTACACACCTAAGAACTGCTACCTAGTGTCCACTGACGCAAACGTTATTATTCAAACTAAGTAAGTAGGTTCCGAATCGTCAGTGCCTGATTTAGGGTTCTGACCGCCCTAGGCTCACTACAAATACAAAGTAAATCAGGCCCTGCGAATCGTGCACAAAAGAAAATGCCTATCACTAGGCATCGCAGGCCGCAGCTACTTACATTAAATTAAGAAATGGAAGATTTCAATAAAACTTAAAACTGCGATCAGTAGAACTGCCAATCGTATTGTCGTAGGCGTAAGCGCAGATCGCGAGTTCGAGGTTTATAAAATAACACTCATAAGATATCAATGATCATAAATTCATGAAATATGAGTTTGTTTTCATCTGCAATACTGGCTCATACTTGTGAAATATTTGAATTGCGATCCCTCTTACCTCTTAGTAGTTATATTACTCATTTATTTAATGGGGATTGTTAGTTTTTTATCTAGTTTATATACCTACTTAGATAGATATTGTCTAACGCAAGCATGACACTGATTTATCCGTTTTATTTTCACAGTAACCTGATTGATGGTAGATCTATGTACCTATAGTCTTCTTAGTAGGTTAATATCGGTTGGGTAGGAGTAGATAATAGTGCTGGGCACGAGTCTCCTCACAAAAGTTAGGATATGCCAGTCATGCAGACGAAGATACTACATACCATACATGAAGGCATAAGGATTTTCGACATAAAAAAGTCTAGTTAGTATGGAAGCTGATCTCTTGATCAGCATAATTGGAAAAAGCAAGGTAGGTGACAAGCTTGACTTGTTGCAATGTTGCCAGTAGTATCCACGCCTGGGTATTGTGTACTCACCTTCCCAACGACAGCGGTGACGTTGCCAAGCTTGGCGTCCTCCGTGAGCGACTCCAGCTTCGACTTGCCGCTCCTTGAACCTTCCTCAGATCCACCGTCGTCGCCACCGCTGTAAAGAAGAACATAGATTTATTAGTATAGTCTGAAATTCTCAGGGGGCCAACCACAAGCTCTTATAGCAGTATTATTATAATCTTACTTCGACTTTTCATACCATGAAGTCCTTAAAACAAGCTTATTGTCAGAGTGAAACAATATTATTTTCTTAGCGGTTTTGGTGACGTCACCTCTAAAAGTATACATATTTTGGTTCAAGATCGGAATCCGTAGTAGCGATTCGGACAAGTGCGGAAAAGGGACAGCGCTATACCAGTTCATATAGCGTTGTTTCTTTTCTAATAGCAGGGAATAGACAAATAGTTCATTCTTTCCCAACACTAAGCAGGAATAAAACAATATTGTACAGTGAAGGTCATGGTACGAAAAAGAGTAATGTTATTATATCCCTGAAACAAAACACTATTGAAATAAGATTGTTTCCTAAAAGATTGTAGTAGGCCCCCAGGTCCAGCAAAGTATTATTGAGTTTTTCTATGAAATTTTCAGCAGCAGCTTGGTTTTTTGTCCTGTGGGAATCGAACCCACGACCTCGTGATCAGCAGTCCGTTATTCGAACCACTAGACCGCAGATGTCGTCACAGATTTATGAAAGAAGCGAATATAGCTAACAGGTTTTCTTTAAATAATTTTCACACAATAACATTTTTCAATCAAAATGGCAGTGTTTACTTCACTGTATTTACATTTTAGTTTTACGTGGGAATGTTTACAGTTTACACATATATCGTTCACAACCATTGCCAAAACTTTGTAATACCAGATTTAAACTGTAATGTATCATCATCGAGATTGATTTATGGACAAGAAAAGCTCCAATTTTACCATTATTGTGTACGTATTTTGGTTTCACATTGAAAATACTGCATTCCATAACATAACTACGCATGAATTCCCCGAAGGGTTAAGCAGAGTTGTGCCAACGTACATTCACAGTTCACAGGTATGTTTAGGTTCCATGTAAAAGGGGGCAAGCCTACTGCCAATTACCGGGCACAAATGCAAACTTCGGGTCGCTACTGAGAATTTCATAGAAAACCCAATAACAAATGGCTCGACCTAACCTAAGAATCAAACCTCGAGCGTAGCAGTCACACTTAGAATTACTAGGTTACTAGGCTAGTCAGACAAGCCATACAATGATTATTCAAATTTAAATATATTTATTTCAAATAACCGTGACTCATTTTGTTAGTAAATGTTAGTAAAAACTTATCCTATATTAGTAATTGATTAGTAATATTGAATATGCGTCTGACTTAAAAAAAGGTCAAATATTTTTTTTATGAACTTTATCGTTTTAGAATTATGTCTATGTAGATATTTTTTTATATTATTTCTTTTTTGATAAGAAAATAATTATTAAAAAGTCCAAAAAAACTGTTGGAAATTCAAATCACTTGAAACGCAACACTATCGGTCAAATGGAATATGACGTCAAAGTCTACTAAAACAGTGTCTGTTGTACGTGGTTGTTTGGTTGAGAGAACGTAGACTTTGACGTCACGGCAAGTGCGCCAAAATCGCGGGTGTTTAAAATGCCAATATCTGTCTCATAATTTAATAAAAAAAATTTGTTACTTAATTTTAGTTTTAAGGCGCTGGATTTTTTTACGGCTACATAATGATATAAAGTATCGTTTAAAAATATAAAAAAAAAATGTGCATATTCCCTATTAATATAATTTAATTGACAAATTTCTATTTCCTAATTTACCATACTAATATTATAAATGTAAAAGCACAAGTCTGTTACCTTCTCACGCCAGAACCGCTGAATATGTTTCGATTGAATTTGTCACGGAGATAGATTGCAACACAACCCTATCTTTTGCCTCAAAAAGTCCGTTGGGATGTGAGTGAAACCGCGGGAAACATTAGCTACTAACTAATAATATATTTCACAAATCGACTGTTATAAATCAAAACATAGTACTTATTACAATCATGACCATAAAAAAATTCAGGAGACCCAAAAAGTAATTAAAGTTATTCCTGAGCATAGTAAAAATAATTAAAATAATGTTTTTTTTTTTTGAGTTACTAGGTTTTAATGTTGAACAGCCAAACGCCACAATGTAATCTGAATTATTACCCAGTATCCTGTTGTGTGAGGAGCAGACTGCAGGTGGCCTCCTCAGTGTGCATCCTAGCTGCTAAGGCCTGGTAAGTCTTCGAGTTCAGCTTGTCATCAATCACGCCTTGCAACTCAAAGTCACTGTACATTTTCTGGAACATAGTTACAACATTTGTTTCAGGAGTTTAGTCGTTCCCCAAGTATCTAAGCAATAAACACTCTGACCAGTTGATGTCGTAATTAAGCTGCGCTTGCCACATTGAGTCATAGATGGGTGACCAGTCTAAATAACACATCGAAATTTCTCCGTGCCTCGAGCATAGTTGTGAAAATAAGAATGAAAATATAAAATAATAATTAAAAAAACACCTAACTAATACTTAGGTACCTACTTGTAATTTTATAATGTGTCTAGCCACTGGGCTATTATCATGCAAGACTGAACAAAAAACATTCGTGACTACTAGCTAAATGCCTAAAACAGGCAGATTGCAAGAAATAAATACAAAAATAAATGTTGTTGTGAATAAATAATTACCTACGCATTTTTTTAACCCAATATTAAGGTATTTTTATACGGTAGTAACACTATCTTAGACGTTGTCACAAAATTAATGTTGCCATAGTACACAAGTTTCCCATAATAAATGGTATTAATTTAACATATTGGGTTTCACTTTTTTTAATGTTTTGCATGATGCTACGCAGCAGAGTAAATTACAAAAAATCTTATCTATATATTATTTTCTTTCCACAAGATTTACCTTCAATATAATAGAGAGGCAGGCAACTTGCTGCGGATGTAGCGCAGGTCGTTCCAACAGCCATAAGCTGATCATCTCCACCTGGATACCGTACCACTGTTCAAACAACTGTAGGATCCATAGCTCGTCCGTCACCTAGAAACACAACAACAGAATAACTGAAAATCGTCATTATCACCAGCCAAAAGAAGTCCACTGATAGCCATAGACTTCATAATGAGCTAAGAAGTCTATGGGGGAGCCCCCCCCCCTCCCCCCCGAATAACGCTAAGCTAAGCACTTCACAGTAGCGTTTGCTGACTGATAAGTAGCTTAACGCACAGTACGCAGATAATTGCGCGTGTAAATTTTTTTTATCGCTATCTCTTAAAGACTAAATATATTGTATGTTATCTTATAGGGCAATGTCTGAAATATCATTTTGAACAAAGAGCCATAATAGCTTTGAATAGACAAGTGAGCTATCTCCTATTTCTCACCTTCGATCTAATTTGGTCCATTGAATTCCTCATGAAGTTGACGTAGCCCTGTCCGATGTCTTTGCCCGAACCGGACACGTTGGCTATCGTTAAGATTGACCCGATCAAACTGAGAACAATATTTAATATTTAGGCATAGACTCAATACTCAATACTCAATACTCAATACTTTATTGCATTCCATAATGTGTACATTAGTTGGTAGGTATGTTAACATTGGATCAATTATGGACCCTGTCGGGCACAGCAACGACAATTATGGACCCTGTCGGGCACAGACGTAGCCGTCTAGCTTACGACCACTAGGCCACTAGTAGCCACTAGGGCACCAGTTACCATAAACAAAAAGAAGTGTCTGAAAAGTCTCGTCAATTCTATACTTCTTACCTATCTGGCCCTTGATTAAGAGTTAATGATCTGATGCGCTCACCTTCCCTCGTCGAACCTGGCAATCTTCGCTAGCGTAGCTTCTAGCACGGCAGATAGCCGCGTGGTCATTCCGCTAGCCATTCCTGTCAGGCATGCCTCGATCTGCATGTCCATCTTCGTGTGGTACTGATACTAATAGAGCAAATATAACTTTAGTACTTTTAAAATAAAACCTCCGTAAAAGAAACAGATACTTATTACCAAGTTGTAAGGTTGTCTCATACCAGTGTCGCCAGCTTTTAGCAAGGTACAGTCCTTGTAACTAGTAACTGAACTTTTGTATAAAGAGAGTAGACGAAGAGAAGAGAGTAGGGAGAAATAAGAGAACAATGTTTCCGAAAGTAGTCAACAAATCATTGATTTCAAGACTGACTGGATGTGACGGGAATGTTTAGCAACTTACAGAGACATCTAGTTTAAGAGTAACAATGAGAAGCCCTAACACTGTTCTTTTGAAAAATAAAAATACCAACACCATTTTAGACTGATACAAACAATCACATTCCCAATCCCAACCAACCAGTCTAAAACATGTGCCTGCTAGTCCTGGCTGCGTAAAAGACAATATGGTTCCTAATAATATTATATTTTTAATACTCTACATTGGGACATTGAGCAACAACTCACGTTTCCGTACGAGGACTGTCTCTTGTCATTGATATATCTTCAGGACCTCATTATACATGCAAATTGAGGTTTCATTTGGCTATTAACATAACAGAATATTTTCATCACTAATTAGTACAGTTGGGATAGTACAGAAGCGATAACGCCTTCAGGCCGTGGGTAGCAGGTTACGTGGTAGTTGCTTTGTGAATCCAAACACAATTGAAAAGCTTACAACATAAATGTGCACTATACTGTTATGTCAGTTTGTTGGCAAGGTCTACTTCCCTAAAATAAAACTACCATCACCAATAGAAGATAATTGCCCAATTTCTCGTCAACTATCTATGATAACAAGTTTTTTTATTTCTGTTTTAGTGGACAATGATAAGCGCAGAAGGGTTCCAGCCTCGAACATACATTTAAGCAGCAGTTTTGGATGCCTTGGTGCTCGTGAACGTTGTGGGGAATTGCATCCAGTGTTAAAGGACACAGAATTGTAACAGCATTTGCGGACAATTTCACATATAATGCCGCAAATTTCACACATATTCCGTGCAACACACGTGCTCATGCATATGCTGTACCTATTCTCACAATCTTCTATAAAAACTACGTTATGCTATGTATCCACTACGTTCACCCTTTAACTGCACCTCGTGTATCTGCATCTACCAAGATATTCTTTTAACCTCCCATTTCAGCATCTAGAACGAGTTTATTGCAAAGTGTATTCTTAATTTCTGGATTAACACCATTTTTATACTGTATATTAAAACAGATGCGGATGCGAAAAGTGCAGCCAGTGCGAGAACGTAGAGGAGCATGATCAGAATAGGTAATGCATTCGAAGGTACCCTTAAAGTACTATTGGCTGAACAGGGGCCAATTTGACCTGGGATAGAGGAGAAAAAGAATCTTTGCGAAATATCAGAATGAGAGGCCAATGATTTGGCAGTGAGAGTTAGTGAAAATGATTAAGCTAGATCGTAAAATTCAAGATTGAGCGTTTAAGAGTGGAGTATATAGGAGATATCTACTTTTCTATGATTAAAATTATGTAGACCAATTAAAACATCGTTTAGGTCTTAGCTAATCATTTGTAGGACATTTTATATTGACGTTGTGTTTTTCGTAACAAATAGAAGGCTTGATTTTTAAACATTTTGAGTATTTACATTCTGTAATTGCCTCATTACATTCCTAAAGTCGTTTAGTGTATGATCAGGATCTTACGAATATACTGTTGAGCTCGCAATTTTATTTTACATGCAATCCAATCGTTTTAAAGCTTTTTGGGAATGGCATGCAAAAAAGTAGAAAGATCACATACTGCTGCTTCTCAGGTAGGTCCATGGAGGATGGCAATGCACTTGATCTAGTGTGGAGACGATGCGGAAATGGTACTATCGTCGTGCAGCTGTTTCCGGAGTAATTTCAATGGGAAGTTCCAAACATTGATGTTTGAAATGTCGATTTTGATCATTCCAATGCGAAACATGTGCTTCTAATCAAAACACTGTCTTACTGGCACTTTTAAAAGTAGTTTGCTTTCTGCTTCTTTTTGTCAGAACCGAATCTGAGTTTATGTTTGCGAATTCTGTCAAATGGCTCTTTGCTTTACCTTTTTTTAAACACAAATATGCAATGCTAGGCTCATAAGCATTGATCTGGCAGTAAATGATGAAAAATTGCAAGTCTCAGTGAGCAATTAATGAAATTGCATGATAGCTGTATGATTAATGAAAGGCTATTCAAATTATCGTAGTCTGAAATAATGGTCTGTGACTTGTGGTCTGTTACTCGAGATATAATTAATGTATTTACATAGACCCACTGCTCAATGTCATTTAAGTTTTTTTGTAATTCTCGACGCTAAAACTTTTTGCCATTGTTAAGTTACAGTATTTTGGCCTATATCTATCTATATTTGCGAAAAATGCCTTGAGATTTCCTCTCATTTCTGCAGCTGCCCTTTTTAGGTCCACAACTGAGAGTCATCACGCCACCTCTATGTATGGAAGTAACATTAACCAGACTTTCATAGAGTTAAAGTGACGTGAGACCTTTATTTTGTCATTGTTTATCAATTTTAGATCTTCTATTTTGTTGCCGCTGCTCCACGCCCTTCTTGGCGTTACCTGTCAAAGAGATATAAGTACTCACAATATCTACCCCTTCAACGGCGCAAAGCTTCAACGCCTGGTTCTTGGCGTCCAGTGCCACGTTGACCATGGCACAGGTCTCTGCTGGCAGGATGTAGTCCGTCGACATGAAGGTCACGCTCTTCTTCAGCCATGACTGAAAAAAAAAAGTTTTGAATATTAATAACATGTGCTGGGGGAAATAAAGACTTATTAATTATTTCTTAGGGACTCAGGAAAATTTCAAGTCAGAGTGTTTTCTTTTTCCTGTTCGGAAAGTCTCGATTTGATAGCAAAACAAGGCGAATCGAATTGATCGGATAAAAATTTAATTTGATTAAATAATAAAAGGTTACCGACATAGCCAAAATTCTCAGAATTTTGGCTATGTCGGCAACCTTTGCAAACCAAAAATGGCAGCGTCAGAGTGGTTTCTAACGAGATGGACAAACGACCCGGTAAGGTCACTGGTAGTCGTTGACTTCAAGTGGCATAGAACCGATTCTTGTCTTTAGTCTATACCATTATTATAGATATAGACCTTATATATATCCTTTGTACCTGTTTTTACCTGGTAGGTGTTATAATCTATTTAAATTAATAAATTGGGTACTATATTTTACCTGGCGCTTTTCCGGTTTTCTCACCTGGAAAGACGCCTCAGTCCTCTGTATGCATGTCTCCATCATGTCACACGCCATCAGCTTCAGCCGCTGCTCCAGGTGCGAGCGGAACTCCGGCTCCGGCCAGTGCAGGTCCCTGATGAAGCACTGTAGTGCATCCAGTTTCCAGAACAACTCTTCGCTTGTTGAACAACCGTTGCTGTGGGAGGATTTTGAAAAATATTTGAATTTCAGAATTTCTCCGAATGTCAGATCCTTTATTTCTAGTTTCTACGCTCGTATCTGTTTGTCTTTCAGACTGGTCTATGTAAATTATAAAATAATTATGTACTAACGCTTACGTTGTAGTGCTCTCAGAGAAAATTGTTTTGGTTACCTATTTTATAACCTTTATAAAGAAAAAAATTATTTTAATTGTTGGACAGCGTCGACTTTTCAGTGTTGTCATAATAATAATTTAACTTACCCTTTGATCTCCCACCTTTCCTTCTCGAATCCTTTGTGCAGCGACTGCGCAATGGAGGACTCCATCAAGTCCACATACCGCACAACAAGGGGAGCAAAAGTATCACGCAGATGCTCATGAAACCTGCCACCTTTCAGATTTTCTGGCGATGACACAAAAGGAGCTTTACGGAAGATAGAAATGAAGAAGGAGGAAGAATAGTACGTAAAGATTCCAAATTCAATATTTTGAGTAAGTAGTTTAAAACGATTTTTCCAATTGTTTATAAAATTAATCGAAAATATCAAGAAAGTAGTTTTTAGATAGTCGTCGTTAGACGATCAAAGGTTCGAAAGATTGGATTTGGACAGGTGCCATTCCGATTGTTACGAACTCACCATCAGCTCTCAAATAGTCATTTAAGATCTGGAACAGGGGGAAGGAGTCCCAGGTGTCGGGAGGCTGTTCTGCTAATACTCTGTCCATATCTACGCCGAATAACGCCCAGAAGATCTCAGCATGTTCTACCAACAGCTCGGAAAACCACGCGAAAGCCTGTGTGCAGATGTTTAAATGACCCTTTTAGATACACAGTGGTTTAATCTAAGTAGTCCTTATTTCATTTTCCATTTCTTATCCAAAACTTCTGTTTAATTTTTGTACAGTATTTTTTTAGCATTTCCTTTTATAATTAGATTAGATGTACTTTCTTAAATTCTTACTCCGTGACTATAGCTGTATTCTTATAACGGAAGATTTACTTTGATAATAATAGTTTTCTGGAATCAACAGATCCAAAAATGTAATTGCATAAGTACCAGTTCCCTCATTTGGGTCTTTGATTAAAAAGCTTGTCGTAAATCAACGACTAGTTTGACTAATCATCAATTTAAAAATGTATAAAACATACCTTAGGGGTACAATCAAAATATTTGCAAAAAGAGTTTACAAATACTTTGATGACCTAGTAAAAAGACATTAAATGGAGATCATGCAAAATTCAACGAAAGAGTGATAGAACAACACTACTTCACTTACTAAAAGCTGGACAGAATAGAGTACTGATACTAGTAGAGTATTTTATGATGTGCTGTACTTTACTGAAGATCTAAATGTGTAGATACTACAGTGGATAGCATAGGAGGTAGTAGGTATTAACGAAAATGATCTTAAAAGGTGCCATAATTAAGGTGCTGAATCCTTTAAAGTACAAATGATGTAGCTTGTTATTATTCCAAACTCGAATCCTAGTACCTTTAAAATTATTTTCACTTTAGTCGAACTTAGCAAATGTAAGCATAGAAATTGTATAAATAATAATAAAAAATAGCGCACTACAGAAACAAAAAGGTTGTTGTCCATGTGCTTAATGTGTTGTATGTCCTAGGTATGTAATCTCAAAGCGCTTGTTCCTGTTACTAATGTATGTATCGTGAGTTAGATGTTGGAGTAGACTGTAGAAAAAATATACAAAATTCACTTTTCATTGCAGACATAAACGACGAGAAACCCTGCCAATAAGTTATAAAAGTCAATGCTAAAGGAAACAAATATTTTTTGATTGGAGCCCATAATGAAAAGTTTGATCTTAGTCAGTCAAAATCGTCTATATCATTCGTAATTCATGCAATGCTTTCAACTATCGAAGTAACATTGAAGCATTTGCCCAAGCGAGTCAAACTATCGTTTATCGAGTCTACTCCTTTTATATTGTGATCAAACCAATCAAAGTGAAGTATGACCAAGATCAAGTGAACAAACGATTGACAAGTGATTCGTTCAGCCGAGCAACAAATCAAATTCATGAGTAGTTACATTTTGTTGACCGCTAGAGTCCGGTTTTGTGTTATAAACCTGCGGAGAAATAAAATATATAAAATAGAAGTGGATAATAAAAGTCATAGTTTTATACTTAGCGTATATCAAATGTCGGGAAGTGAAATATATAACATTCACTCGACGACCAAGCGACACAAAATATATAATTTAGGAAAACATAAAAATATTTCTCCAATAACTAATATGGTACACGATGAAGTTAAAAATACCTCTGAAAAAATTAAAAACGTTATCATCAATTTTAAAATTACATCGTGTACCGTAAATTGAAATAAACAATAAAACTGGCTGACGTTCCCCACACTAATAGCGACAGGAGAATAGGATGCTATCCAGTCAACACATACTTAGATAAAACAGTAAAATACGCATACTCGATCTTTTAAAGTTAGACTTTTAGTTCTGTTGGATAAAAAAATACTCTTCAAGATTAAACTAAAATTCTATCTCGTATTGTAATGTTTTACCAAAACAAGAACCACAACATTCAGGGTAGACAGACATAGTATAATATTGATACGGCAAAAATTAAAGCATAACTTTAAGACCATAACTTTCATAAACATCTTGTAAATGATTCATAAAGTAACGCTTTAAATTTTACTCTGGTTGGTTTTAAATGGTTTGTTGTTAGCTACATTACCTCTGCGTAATGTTCTTCGTTTTGTTGCAGTAGATCTACACATAGTTCTGCTAAATGAATGAGATCTTCCAGTTTTTTTGCTGGTGTAACCATTGTTTCACCTCTTAGGTCCTCTGTAAGAGAAATATTATTCTTGACCTACAGTGGAATAGACTAATATTACTTACTATTAACCTGTCAGAAGACACAATAGAAACAATTGCTAAGATAGTCTGGACGATCATGGTTAGGACTTACCTATAACTTCTTTATCTTTACATAGTGTTCACATAGTATAAAATAAAGTCACTCCTGCTATTTGTGCGATTAGATTTTTTAAACTAAGTACGCAACGGATTTTAATGTAGTTTTCAGCAAAAGATAGAGTGATTGAAGAGAAAGGTTTACATGTAAGTAGTATCTATTGTATTATAGTAGAAAAAAAAAACACTCCCGCACACAACCCGCACATTAGTGTCTACTTACAGTGCATCCGTGCAAACCCGCGGCAGGTTGCTAGTAAATATTAAAACATGCAACTCATAGAAATTCCAACAATGCAGGTCAGACCCATCTTGATTACATCTTCAAATGAGAATATGAAGAATGTCTAGAATTCCAAGCCTACCTTCAATATTAGCCTTCTGACTAAGCTGTGTGTAGTTCAAGAGTGCCGCGTTCTCCAAACTGGTCTGTATCATAGCCCTGACTTCCTCGGGAGCTACTGGCGTGACCACGTCTTTCATGAGCACTCGTTCCAGTAGTGATAATGTTGCCTGAAAGGTGGAATATATTCTGTATTTACCTCCTTTTAATTGTGTATATAAACATTTAAATGTAAAAATTTCATTCTTTTATCTAGATTTTAATATATACTCGCTTATGTAGAGATCAATGTTTAAAATCTTAAACACTAATATCCTATCTAAGTGAGAATAATTAACCAGCCCAGATCAGTGTTTGGTTTTAATTTAAAAGCTCTTGACTGTATTTTATTAGATATCTACAGCTTCATAGTCAATATCATTTTCCAAGGTACCTTCAGCGCACCCTCGGGCCGTCCGAACGGGAACGCATATCTGAAGTTCGTGATCTGATGCTGCAGTAGCGCCTTCAGCCTTTCTTTTATCTCTGCGAACTTTTCTTTCTCTTGCACGGTGATGCTGCCTACCCCGTCCGGCCTGCCAGTCAACGTCGCTGTACTGTGAACCACTTCCGGCGTAGGGCTTACTCTAGTTGGGCACAAGCGGGATATAGGGTAGGCTGTGAAATCAGCAGCTTATCTACTAACTAACTTCTAAGGTTTACATTAATTGGTATTATTACTATTGCTATTTGAATATATTAAAATAGTTATAAGGGAGAGTGTGATTTGGCTTTTGTGACTTCTCTACCTTGTTCCTCTGTTTGATTAATATGATCTATAATATTATGATTGTTAATCTATGCCAATGTTAAATTCCCTTTCAATCTTAATGCTTATTTGTATGATTTATTTTACATTAAATTCTTCTGATCTTTCCTGAGTTTATTCTGTTATTACATAGCTTTCTCCAGGAAGATTTTTATATATTACTATATCTTTGATATCATTATTTTTCAAAAATATTTCACTGACTATTTTCTTATGTTTCTTTAGTTGATGAATTTAACTGCTGACTCCAAGAGCCCGAAATAGTACATTAGTAAGGTGAAGCAGGCATAGTTAGTAAGCACATTTAGTACGATTGCATAGTCAGTTAGTAAGGTAAGTACTAATAGTTGGAAGCAACATCACACTCATGTGAGGCGTAGGTTAGGTAGGTCGTGGTTGTTTACTAGTTTTGGTCTTGTGAAGCTGTTTTTGACATGTTTTGAACTAGATTTATGTAGAATCCTGTACAACATGACTGTAGAAATGTATTCGATGGTTGATAATCGCTGTAAATTAGGTATAGTATAGTATAGATTAACGTTATGTAGGATTAATAAAATCATTTTGAAATCGGATTTTGCAATTTACTTCATGTATTAACCGTCAAATGCAGCTTCGTTTCTATCCACTGATCACTGCTAAGTCACGCACATACAGTAATGGGCCCAAAACATCTCCTTGTGGGACACCAAATCTAACACATTTATCATTCAACAACAACCTGATATATTTACACATACTATATCTACAAATGCATATTCTTAGATACGTATCATAAAATGCTAGTCGCCTTTAACTTTAAAGTTCGTTTTAGCCTGTTAAGGCCCGAAGCAGAACATAGGCCTCCCAATCAAATGCTAAGCTTAATTCCATGTCACGTTTAAAAAAAAATTAAGTATGTTTTTTATATTTTTATACAGTTATTTAAATTCACAACATATACCAACCAGGGTGCATATTATTCACATTCAAGGCAATGTGCATCCAATTAATATAGTTATTTAGTAGTAATTTCATAATATTTTTTACAACTTTCATTTTAACGGATCACTAGGATTTAGGATTCGATGAAAATTGTACTTTATAAAAAAGTAACAAAAAAATATATTCTACCTATCTACCTACCTGTTACCATGAACATGGCTGGCACAGAAAGCAAAGGAGTAGTGCATGAGTGTGGGGTCCACAGTCTGTGCTCCACTCTCGGCCACATCCAGTAAGTCTGACAGGTAACAAAGGTGGCGGAAACAGCCCCGAACACCATATCTTGCGCAGTACTCGTCAAGGACAAACACTTGGCCTGGGGAGAACCAGCCCTGAAATTAAATAAAGGTAGACTTAAGATGAAGATCTACTGGTACTTCACTTAGTGCAAGAGTCAAGGGATGCCATTTATAAATCAATTAATATAGTGAACCTATAACAACATAAGTAGGTATTTTAGTATACTTATTTATACGAAAACTTACCAAAGAACAGTACGGGTCCTGCAAGCGATACTTCAACGTTAACGATTGTAGTACACAAAATAGTTGGTGATGATCAAATTGGCATGGATCTGCCTGAATGTAGTCCTCCATGCCGTGCTTACGAGCTTTGTCAGCATCTACAAGAAATAAAAAAGAATATTATTTCTGAAACAGGACTAATGACAAAAGATTCCTACAAAACATAAGTATGTCTGCAAGCTTCACAATCATACTTAGGTCGTGCTTTAGTGAAAAAACGAGATTGATAGCGAGGTTCAGGGTGTACCGGACTGTTCATGATTGGACTGAGAGTAAAACTTGTCAGACTTTAATAAAAACAATTTGAAATCTGTGTCTAAAACTAAAGTCTTGTTTTAAGTTACATTTTTTTTCTGATATATGGAATGGTAGTATTTATTTTTCTTAAACCTTTGGAAAGAGTTTTGTAGCAGATTTTTTTTAATAGGTAAATAAATGTTTTTGAAACCCACCTCCCATGATTTTATGGTGTGTATCTGACGTAGTAGGAGGTGTAGGTTTATGGCTTTGCCCTGTAGCTCTATACAGCGCCATAACCCATAGATGGCATTCGTTCTCGTCAGTCACACCCATGAGAACAGATTCACCATCACGCACAGCATTCATGAAGTATTTAGCACCCTCCAATTCTGCAAAGAAATTTATTGTAGTGGCTTCGTAGATTTTCAGCTACTCGAAATATTGTAAAGATTTTTGAAAGAGATTTTGGAATTTGTTTATTTGTGTCAGTAAAATTTTTAGGTCCACCTGGGAATTGAACCCACGACCATCAATCAAAGTTCGAAAAATGGGTGCTACACCAAATCAAATTAATTCTTGATTCATCATCATGATCATCAGCCCGTATTCGACCACCGCTGGACGTAAGCCTCCTTTAAATCTTGGTTAGTAGTTAAGAAACTCGCAAAGTTCTAAGATAGAAAGAAAGGAACAAAGAAAGGATTTAAAAGTATTAAAGAATAATACACAAAAATGGTCATTACCTATTGTTTTCTTGTTTGCCTTACCTTGTCCGACGATCAGCTGAGCTGTAAAATAAAACAACATTTTAGTAAACTATAATTGATGCTACGAACCTAATAAAATAAATATCTCTATATTTTTCAAGATTTTAATTCTATTATAGATTTACAAACCGAAGACCAACTACTTAGACTAATAAATTTTGTATGTGCCGAAAATGTTATACAAAAATCTCATGACGTTGACCCGTTATCAAGAATTAAATCTCTTATTTCGACCACATTCAAATCTGATGGTTTAACAATCAGATTTAGATAGAATTTGACTTAAGGTCCTACGTATGCCAAAGTTATAAGCAAATCTATGGACTGATTTGTTATTAATTTATTAGTAAATCAATGATAAGAATGAGTACTGTACCGCTTGCTAGCTCGATGTAGTCTACTGTAAATCCATCCAGCTGCATCATCTCAGCAGGCTCAGACTTCTTGTCTTTATACGAGCATAAGGCAAAGGTATACTGGCTCACTTGTACGAGCACCATGTATCGACGCTTCCATTTGCGCCACACATTCTTGCCGATGACGTGGAGATAGCTGAGGAAAGTAACAATCATCGTAAGAAAAATTTTAATTATGAAATCAGTGTTAGTTGCTAGAAAATCGTTTGGAAGTCGATATAAAAAAATGGTTCTTCCAAAGGCATTTGATATTGTGAATCAATCTCGTAATAACTGATTTTATTTATGGAGTTAACGTTCACCATCTAGCTATTAATTGATCTTTTATAAAAATGTAATGTTTTTTTAGATAAATAATATTGATAACACATCATATTTCGTTAATATAATAAGAATAAATTAACAATTGCGGTGACAAGGTAGCACCATCACACACATAACTTTACACAATAATAGTTTCAGTGGTCAAGTTTTGCGTCTTAAATTTACTGTGATTTACAGTGTCGAATGCCTATGGAAAATCACATCACGTCAAAGTTTTTACAGTACTTCATTATCAAATAACAGTATGTTTACTTACCCACAATGTTTCATATTTAGAGGCTTATCCATTCGGCAGGCAATTTTAATTCTCAAATCTTGGTCAGGCAAATTCTTTGGTACTGTCATTCGATGCCATTCGGGTGCCTGTAATTTAAAAAAAAAATTTTTTGGATTCCACAACTACTTTTGCACTATGTTTCGCATTGTTAAGTATAATTATGTATACTATTGTAGCCAGTGAAGTTCTGATCAAATGAGCCTTAACAACAACTATGGCATTTTGCTGTTTGTCATCTCATAACAATGTTATTTAAAAATATAGATTTTTAGTTTTTGCATTTGGCATAATCACCAGACAGAAATATACCAGATCTAAGATTGTTATGGCAATGAAATATTCAAAATTCTGAGGCAAATAATGTTATTGGGGAGTGTATAACCCAAGATTATTTTCACGTAAAACCTGTACCTATGCAATACTTACTTTACTAGATAGAGGTGTAGGCCTGAGCACTACTTTCCCAAGTTCCTTGTCTTCAAGCGCTAAAACACCAGGGTTTTCAGTATACAGCTTTACTTTAACGGCAGGCAGCGGCTGTGTCGTACTGAAGTCACCTTGTGTGTCCCACCTGTTAGAAATATAATTAATTTGAAATGTGTATTAATTAGGTTGAGTAACTAAATAAAAAAAATTAAAATATTCAATTCCCGCACACAGATAAAATTTTGTACGAGACATTGTTTATGTTGCAATTTTGTATTTGTAAACGCAGACGCACCCTCCTTATGGGAAAAAATCCTAGAGTGAAGAAATATATTTTTTAATAGGTAAAAAATCTTAATGTTTGGTTTCATCAAATAGACATAATACAAAAAGTTAAATTTTCACTCACATAGGTTTAGAGGCTTCTGCTTGGTCCGTCTGGAGTTTGTCCCCACCTTCAACTTCCATAGTGCAATAAACTATTCTATTAGGTGCTAAAGACTTGAGACCTTTCACCTCCATCACAACCACCTAGAATGTGTTTTAAATGATAATTCATGAAATTATGATATCGGTCCTTGAAAATTCCTTGGCTAGATTTTGGCCCACTATCTACCAATTAAATAAAAATATGATCTTTACCACAATAAATGCAAAACGAATAGCAAAATAACTTAAAGAACTTGATGATCTAAATAAAATAAAGTTTATTGAAAAGCTAACAAATTAAAAACATCTTCACTGTACAGTTTCTGTTTTGTAAAGTGTTTCTTGTTACAAAATCAACCCACAACTTTAGTTTCGTTACCCCCAACGTTACCTCAATTTGGAATGTAAGCACTACATCCATTTTCGTTAGCTGTGTGTCCACGTCGCCACCATCAACCTCACCCGTCAATTTGTTCGCGAGAGACCCTTGTGATCTGAAACACAGCTGCTTACTCAACCTTGGACTCGGATCCGGTCCGGCGTTTGACCTAATCACCATTTCAAAATACCACCACCAAAGAATTCCACCAACAAAGTATCCCAAACAATGTTACTTGGTCATTTTACATTGACAAATATATCAGTATTAGTAAATATGAAAATAATATTAGTAGTATTGACAAATTACGTGAATTAGAAGTTAGGAATGATATCATCCACAGTTATCAGGGTAAAGGAAGCGGACGTTACATTCACAAGCCCGTGGGAATGATTGGTGGTACACAGTATGACAACCCATCACCGAAACCAAGAATGATTAAGCATACAAAAGGGTAACATTACAAATACATCGAAACACTTTATAGCTATCTCTAAAGTACTTGGTATATGGCGTAACTGCCAACTGCTAACCACATGTTAACTTTAAAAGCAAAAGTTAGGATAAACAATTATAGAAACTTCAGTTTAAACTAGTTGTGGAAAAGGTCAATGGAATGAAACTAAAGGCGAAGAAATGAACCCGATATTGCACTTTCATGTTGACCCAATTTCGATCAATTTTACTTGAATGGTTGAAGTTATTCGACCTCCAATATCACATTAAACTGAACTACTTAAGTTATAGTTTCAATGAGTTTTACTGAAGTCTCTTGATTTGCGTAATGAAAAATGTATGAAATATTAATATTTTTTAGCGCACAGTGAGGTCTTTATACGATACGGATTGTACAGTGTATAAACTGAATAGACAGAATTCACAAATTCCGTTGAAAATAACTCATAGTGCAATAAAAAAGATTCAAATTCCAGAGTGAAGGTATAGTATATATTAAGCGAAGCCCTATTAAAGCTTGAAGCGTAGTAGTTTTAAATATAGTTGACTTAAATACAGACGAGATTAAAAAAACAAGAAGAAGAATGTGAAACCAAAAGATAAAGCAGTGGGGTAAATATTTGTAAGCTTACGAGTCTAAATTCAATTTACATTTGAGTATTTCATCTACGTTTCAAATATGAAGCTGACGCTTAGGTGTTACTGTAGCTGTTTAGACTAGAATAATTATAAAATCTTTAAGTATCTACATTTTTATTAACTATAAGCTTATTGAAGTCTTCTGGCGGTGTTGTGGAAGCTTTAATTAATCCGTTGTTGTCATTAACTTCATTAATTGGACCACGATTATTGTTATCTAGATTGTTAGTATTAGTATTAAGCTCTACTCTAATTTACTGTTACTTAGCTACAGTGGTCCTTCAGACAACATTAGGATTGCAAACTGTATCATTCATGTAGGGAATGTGTTGGGGTCCTGCTACACAAGACACGTGCTTAAAATTATCAATTCTGTACTCATTACTTGTACTTCCTTTAATATTACCGTCCGAATATGTGCCAGGGACAGAAAAAACCAAATAGAAATCAACAAGTAGAAACAATGAATGTCTGGATGAACGTCTAAGGATTTGAGTACTGTCGACGAATGTTGTAACTGTTCTATTCGTTTGTATGTGAATCACAAGGGTGCAGAAGGAATTGAATAATTACAGAAAATAATATTTATTCCCTTATGCATCGATATTTGCTCACACTTCATCATGCAATATGTTTAAATTCCGGTCATTAATGGAGATGATTAAATGTTCGATGAAATGTGTTCAAACAACAGAACTTTACAAAGGGGTATTAAAAATTGGGGCGTTTTGAATATGAGGGTTAACGTTGCATCCAGATGAGGTTATCAGTTGAAACCAAATTTCTAATAGTGATAAAGATGAAAACAACACAAGTTTAGAACAATAGTTTAGTAAGTAGTTTTTTTTATAAACGCACATGATTTTATGCCATCCATACATCTTTGAATCTATCATCAAATTACTCAAGTAGATCAAATTATTTGTGATGCACTTTGCAATCTATTGAATTATTCATTAATCTTCCAGTCCAATAATAAAATCATTATATTCTGTCAGTTTTAAAATGGTAAAGATTCAAAGGTATGTGAAGACATTAATAACACTCATGTACTAAATACACATAACACTGAATTTATGCATGGATACAAAGAAAATACATTCTTTATTGAAATTTTTAAATCTTTCAGGAAAAAATTGATTATTGTGGCAAATTGTAAATTGACGTTGTTTAACATAATATGAAGTAAGTATAATATTTTCTTTGTTTTTGTACGACAAGTTAGAATTCCATAAAATATTATGGATTTTTTTATTGAAGTAAATTACAATGATCCAATATTCAACAAACATCCAATGCTGATTGACCATTGATAAATGTATCTGTTTTTACACGATCCTTTCATCAGCAAACACCCTATGTCGGACGTGATTGACTTAAATGACGAAAAAGTCCTTTTCATGTCATAAAGAGCTGTATAAACATTTTGAATTCCATTAACGGTAGTTCCAGTACATTTGTCATTAATCAATCAACAGCATACATTGACCACATCAAAGACAACAATGAGATCACATCCATTTAAACTTATAACACATCGATTTTTAAACATACGAAACATTCACACATCAATTTTGAAGTATTTTTTAGCTCCAGTAGAATGCATTTGCAATTTTGCACTCTCTCTTATTAACTGTCTTTTACTATATTTGGAAGGAATACTTTAATGAAATAATTATTGCAAATGCAACCTTCATTTGCTAGCAATATCATATTGGCTACTTTTTCACACGTATTCACGTATTTTTTAATTCCGTCTTTAATATCAATAAGATTTTTTACAGTAGTTACATTTGTCATAATATATGTGTGAAAAAGTTCTTAAACAGTATTTTTTAATGATTGCTTTAAACACTGACCTGTGATTATACCGCTTGATTTTATGGAGGCCGTATTTTGAGTCGGCCCCGCCCTTGGAAACAGGAAGGGACTCCAGGTTGGCCATCAGCAGGTTGATTGAGGACTTCAACTCTTCTATGTATAATGACTCCATCTCTTTAAGCACGAACTTCGGCATTAGCTTGCGGTTCTAGAAAAGTAATTGTATTTTAATATGGATATCGAACTTCCTTAAACTAGTAAATTTTTTATCACCATTCCTCAAGTGGTTAAGTAATTTCCTTACCTTTTCCATTTCATTGACTTTTTGCATTCGTCCATCCAATTCTCTTCTGATAGCCGCGGCTTGTTCGTCGGCTGAGTCCAGCTGTAAATATTACTATCTATATATAGTATTATATATAGTACTATACCTACGACAAAATTTATATCATCGGCCTCTATTGATCCACTGTGCCAGTGGGAATACCTTTGTGAATAGTCTATGTTTTATTGACAATTTATTTTGCGTACACAATCGGTGTAAGAACTATCACTTTGCTTTCAGATATTGCGTTATAAGTACTTGGTACCATACAATATGAAAAGTTGGTAGAATGTTAGTTAAGGCGAGGCATTGACAAACTATGAATCTGAAATCGGACCCCCGCACCGCGCCATTCTCTTACACCCCGCAAATACTTCGTGGTTTGCGATCGTAGGCTCGCGCTGTGGAACAGAGACGTCATAGAGTCGCGCTTACTATCTTTATTTTTGTTGCAAGAATATTAATTTGAACAATTATTTTGTGTAATGTTAAATGGATATTTTAAGGGGTTGTTCCCAGAGGTCAACGATTATATAATAATAATAATTAGCTCCAGGACCAGATGGACAGAACAATTTTTGGTTAAAATGGCTACGTACTTCACATGCTCGCTTGGCGTCTCAATTCAAGTCACCCTTAGAATCTGGGACGCTACCACCTTCCTATTCCTAACTATTGAAGTTACCCATTCGCTCCATAAGTATGGTAGTACTGCGGAACTAATATGAATGGAGTGCGTAAGGCTGGTTTATTACTAACTCAAACATGGCCGCGACAAAGAAAGCGCTTGGCGGCGGCGCGGCGTCGCGTAGGTATTCATCAGGAACCCAAGAATTACGCACCCATCACTTGTTTACCGACGGTCTATAGGCTTCTTACATATATTTTGAGAACAAAAAATATTGACAAAAATTCCATTAAGTATGTCTGCGTTTTAAAAATGGATGTAGGAACGTGGTACTAAGGAGCTACTATAGTACGTAGTAGTTGTATGCTAGTCCCGGTAATGTCTACCCGTGTGAAGTCGGGACGGACCGCTAGGAATTAAAAATTACATAATTAAATTATTATGTACCTAATGTTAAATGTATATTTTAAGATTTATAATTAAAGGTAACATGTCAAAATAGCATGCTAATAAATTTATAAGTCGATAATATAAAATGGTTTACAATTTTCATGGTTGTCATACTGCTGCTATCTACAAAAGATTCTTAAACAAAAATTATAAAATTTTAAATATGGCAACACATACAGTCGTTTCTGGAGCTCATAACTGAGTTATGAGCCGTTTTGTGTGATGATGTGCGTGTATAATTATACTGGTAACCATTTTTGACATACCGAGACCCCTCCGTGCCTCGGGGAGCACGTCGTAAAGCGCTCGTTCCCTGTTGTCAAGGGCTAGATTCCTACAAGACACAAATATGTGTGATGAAAATAATGGTTTGTGTTGGTCTGGGTATTTCTTAAGTATTTATAAATATAAAAAAAAAAGTATTTAAGTTTTATTTCTATTGTCTAGTGCTCTACTAATTTTGGGACTGATGGTGCTGTATAAAATGTCCCCTAACGAACGAACGAATACAGACAACTATGACAATCGTTAGTGGTAGTCAAAAGCCCAAGAAAGCCTGACAACTTCGAATATCCTTCGAATATTGGTACTGCCCAGAAATTTGACTGCGACTGAATGTCTGACTGCAGTCACCTCGTGTTCGTGTAAAATATTGGTATTCTGCGGCATTGGTTACATTGGAAGCCTATCCCTACATAATTGAGAAAAAGCTAAGACGATGATCATTCAGTCGTTTTATGTAATCAGTCACAAAGCCAAGCTTAGGATGTACTAGGTACATCCTAAGGTTGGCTTTGTAGGTAGGTAATAATTGGATGGCAAATGGTTCACATGGGGCCTACACATACCAGCAAACTTTTAGTTACATTAGTATATCTTAGTTTATCGCCATAACCCTTGACGAATACAGGCGCGGACGTGATATTATGTTAAGTAATATATGAAAATTGGTGTCGGTATTCGGTATTTTTTCTTCCTATGTAAACCAGAATAAGACAAAATGGTCTACCGTTCCTATTAGGATCACACATTGTTATTAGAAATTTATATTACTTAATAGGCTTAGTTGTAGTGTGTAAAAGTGTAGTGTGTGTAAAAGTGTATAGAAATAGTTTTTATCAGAGTTACCAGAGCTTAAACTTATGTTATTTTTTTAATGTCTGCGAAGATGCCGTGTTATTTATGTAAATTTAATAAATGCGAGGAATTCGGGCTAACGTTTGGTCCGATCTTAACCAACTTTCGTCCAGGCAGAGCTCGCAAGCCCACTTGTACCTTCTAGTTTATATTATTATTTATTAGCGAATAACGACCTGCCCAGCTTTGCACAGACAGCAGAGCATATAGGTATGCATTAATTTTTTTAACCGACGAAGAACCGGAGCAAGTTTTATATTCGTCTGTATATTCATAATTGTATATGTTTTTACTACCCTTGAAATGAACACTTTCAAATTTTTACTTGAGAACCGATTGTGATGAAACTTAGCACAGTTATGTAGTCCTAATGACCTTACAACATAATGGACATCTAAAGGTGACCTGATGATGGAGACGGAAGACAGTCGAAGAAAACCCTTAATGGTTTACAGCAGCTACCTCGTGTTTGAGCTTATTTAATTCCATGTTACAACATAATAAACACCCAACGTTAACCTGATGATGGCGATGGAAGACTGTCGAAGAAAACCCTCAATGGTTTAAAAATAGACCACATTAAATAATGTAACCATTTTTTTAAACATTAGAATGGGTATAGTAAGCTATCTTTAAAAGATACACTTATGGTATCGGGAACTTTTTTATAGGCCTATCAAAAAGGAACAATTCTACCATACATTATTTTTTTATATCTCAAAGGGATAAGGCAGCATTTTCCATGAAAGTTCCCAGACGCTTAATTTTTTAGATTTAATTTAGATTTTTTTTACGTTATTGTATGTTGATTTATAGACCTGGTTACCTGAAATACATTGAAAATATATTAAATATGATAATATTTTTTTATATTCGCATAAGTCCAAAGTCGACTCCATTTAGCCTTGTTCTATTTTACCGATTGTCAATTTATAAAGTCCAGTCTAATAAGCATTTACATTGTATAGGCTTCCCGTACACTGAAAGGTCAGCTTATACTGGTCGTGGGAGCTCATTTGACACAGACCCGGCGCTGATAACAGTCCGTGGCGGACTGACAGGAGGCATTCTCCATACAAAAACAAGTGCAAACTAGCTTATAGTGGAAAGTCGTATGCGCCAAAACGGTTTTTCTCGTTTAAAATCTAATCTAAAATGTATTTTAAAAAATCCAATTACCATTTCAAAGAGTCTGTTGAAACTTATCTATACGGAAAATTTGAAGATTTAAATCCGTTCCGTTTCTTCATAAAATGCGAATCCATGTTTTTGAAGAGCTGTCTTCAAAATTTTTTTCTCTGCAGTAAAGTTTAACCGATCGTGTTTCTGTACTACAAATTTATAGCTAAAGACATGAATAATGACATATGTAAAAATCAGATCCGTATGTTTTGTAATGGCTGAGAAATATTAAGATCCATGACCCCCAAATCTTCAATGCGTCGTCTTAACGTTTTCTGTTTAACTCCGTCGATTCAGGTACAGTACCTTCTCTGTAATTTAAAACACGAAACATTTCTCCCATTTCAAAATGTAGATAATTTACTCGATGAAATTAATTGGCCTAACAGTTAACTTCGGAAAATAAGGCTGATTTAATTATCCGTTTGAGGTCAATGCTTAATTAATTTCAACGTTTACAACTCTTTGATGTGAATGGTAAAGATGAGGGTTATGTACAGGTGAAAATTGGGTATGTTTTTAGCTTTGACTACGTCTAAAATTTTATAAAAATATATTTAGGACAAAGGATTTTTTAATCGAAGTATTAATAAATTTCATACTGTTGTGTCAGACAGATAACACTTTTGCTTCGGGTTATTTTTTGATACAGGGATAAAATTAATGACATGGTTATTTTAAACTCGATGATATTTTTTTATGTTTTAACTTTTGTAGATTTTTCTACTTTGGAGCTTGACGAGTTTAATATTAAAGACAATTTCAAAACAAGAATTGGTAAAGAAAAATCTGTCTCTTTACAGAAAACATTAAGGCCTAGGTGCTAGATAAAAAAACTGTTTTCCGAGGCATAAATAATCCAGAGTATAAAGGAAGATACTCACAAGAAGAGCGTTAAAAAGCAACTGGTGTTCAAACTTCTTGACTCCGAGAATCTGCTGAAACATATCGTAGAGTTGTTCTTTGCTGAGTATGCATTCAGCGTTGAGGCTTTGCTGCTGCGCCCGCGACGGTCTCTTAGACTCGTCATCTCCAGGTATGCCTGCAGATTGTCGACATACTTATATTTATAGTTGGAAACAGTGTTTTGGATTGTTTTTGAAATATATACCTACTTTTAATGCTCTGAAAATTTAACTTCCTTTACTTAAGACAAAATTTATATTAAAAACTTTGTATTAGATATGTTTGTTATTTTTATTTATGTACCTATTTTTTATTTGATTTGAATACGCTGGTTACAGTGACAAACAGTGACGGTGTTGATAACACGGAAAGCCAATAATGTGATTTTAAACACATCAAATCATGCAGTGCGCTTATAATTAGGTACACTTACCCCATAAATCCTTAAACCATTTTTGTTAATAAAATATATAATGTGTAGTCTTAATGGCGTGTTACTGTAAAGTTTATAAGTGTAAAAAATGTGAATAATAAAAAATATGAATTGATAATTGACATTTGAATATGAATTGTTAATATTTAACGGATGAGCGATGATAAAAGTGATTCATAAATTGTAAAATTATCGCGTGAATAAATAACTTTATTGATAAAGCAATATAATAAAAAAAGAAATATTAAATACAAATTATTTTAATATCGTGTGTGTCTAGCTTATTAAAATTGAAGAAATAAATAAATTATCGAGTTTAATTATTCTAACAGGTACTAATCCTACCACGGCGATAGGTATAGCTAATTTATCCTCCATCTAGCTACCTTTATCGACAATCCCGGTTTGACGGCACCGAGCGGTTGCCGGTTGATTTCTCGACAATCCACAGTGACAATCTCTGAGATGAATTACGCGTGATACTCTAGGTATGGGAGTTTATTACAAATCTTAAATAAAAAACGTTGTAAAAATCCTAATAAAAAAATGTTTAAAAGATTTTAATCCGTTAAAATTCCTCGATGACGACGTACACTAAATTCAAGCAACGGCACAAGACGTAAGCGAAAAAATGGAAAAGGAAGGAATCAAATGAACATTTTGTCGAGTGATACCTGTTATTCCTGTTCAGGATGTGTGAGAGAGACATGTCGTGAGAGAAAGGGAAAGAAACACAGACAGTGAGACAGACACAGGCACACACATATTCAGGTACATTAAGTTTCAGGACCGGTGATTTGCAAACTTGTAATTAACAAGTTTGGTAAACATACCTCTGATGACGTTACAATGAACTTGTAGCAATTAACAACAATTTCAGTTAATATATTATAAGTCAACGAGGTATGCTTATAGCGATTATAAGACATATACATACTACGATCTAAACAAAAACACATTCATTTTTGGTAGTTTCTTGATTGTTTCAGAAATCGTTGTGTTAAATGTTTTTATTTGCTTTATTGCCAAAAACAGAGAGATATATTACCAAAAAGGTGACAGTTGCATAAAAACACGAAACGATCAACAAACTTTGTATAACTGTCGCATTTTGCAAAGAACAATTAAATTTGAAATCTTTATACGAACTTATTCTAGAAAACTAAAGTTATTAATCAAAAATATACAAAATGCTACAATTAATTCAGACGGTCGCATTCTAGGAACGGTTTACAAAATACTAATAAAGATTGATAAACTGTATTCGTTTCTTTTGTTTGAATGTCATTCAGTATTTAAAAAAAAACATAACAAAATACATAGAAGAATTAAGGGGGAACAACAGTTATTTTAAAATATGTTCTGTATTTCTAAGAGGTAAAACAAATATTTGAGACAAAGTCGTTAATTTCAAAATAATGATAAAAAACCTGTAAATGACAAGAGCTATTTTAAAACTCGTGGTATTTTTTCTTAAAGAATTAACGAACCAGGAGTAGATGTAAATAAAATAGTAATATAAATTAGTTCAGAGACAAATTAATAATTGTTCCTTGATGATCATTAATAGGTACCTACATAACTAAGTTGACATAAACACTACCGATTAGCACACATATTCTTGTGTCTACGTACGGAGCCGACACATTCACTGATTCAAATTTTGGATATCTATCAACGTCAAATTTTAATAACGCTGTACACGAAAATACGGAACAGACACCACAGTGTGCATCTGTACTAATTTAAAGAAGTTTATAGGAAATGGTAATTACAACAAAATTGATGTTCATAACTTTAATTATTATAATTTTTTTTGGTTATAAGTAATAGCAATTAATTCGCACCTCTAGAATTACATTGACGTAAGTGCAAATAGTATGAAACCGAGAAAATTTAATTTACAACTTTTTGATTCCTTTTTTAAAAATATTTTTATTTCTATCAACAACATACATATAAACATAATATTATCTAATTCCTGATTATATTTACTTTAAGATAAATACATTTATATTCCTGTGGTATTTCTTTCGATAGTTTATCAACTTAGAGGGTATGTTAGATTAAAAAGTCAGTTTCAAAATTTGTGCATTTGCGATTATATTTACTTTAAGATAAATACATTTATATTCCTGTGGTATTTCTTTCGATAGTTTATCAACTTAGAGGGTATGTTAAATTAAAAAGTCAGTTTCAAGATTTTTGCATTTGCGTCATTGTAATTCTAGAGGTGCGAATTATTTAATACTACTACTTGTACAGTACAGGTTGTGGTTTTATGTCTTCTCTATTCTATAACGATCAATAAAATATAGCTTGAACTTGAAATAAACTAACTTGCTAACTTGAACAGTATCGTAGAACCACTTTGAAGCAATGATATAAATTGATATAAATTTTCTTGAATAACCTCGTTTATTACGAACTCGACAACTTATTAATTATGTTTCCGCGAATCTGACACGTTTTCAGAATTCAATTGTATTTCCTACACCATTGCTTGATGATGGATCACTGGCCACAGCCTAATTATTGTGAGCAATCTCATGTAAACAGAAAGACCAAAATACAGAAAAATACCACAAGTTACCAAACACAGACACTAAGGAATCTGTATTGTTCTCGGGCATAGGGGCCGTAATGTGATTTAGTGAATAAACAACGTTACACATTATGTGATTTACACACAAAATAAAATCTTTAGTATTAGTACCTACGGGTTTTACTGAAATATCTTAATTTACTAATTTCTGACACCTACAAAAGCGTCCATGGTCACACTTGGCCCGTGCGTGACTGACATGAGGAAACCTTTCGATTAAAATAATACCAGTATAACGTGATAAAATCCGTAAAGAGTAAGTTTAATTCCAATATTTGCACTACCAAAGAAAAATCCAATAGAAGATCAAGTTAATGATCTCGATGATCAGGCTCTCGTAGACCCAAGTTCTACACAAACATTCAAAGGCACATTGCATACTCAAGCACATCAATAACTGATGCGTCATACACTGCGACATGCTCCTGATCCTTCACTCCAAACTTAGCTGCCGTCAACGAGAAGAAATTTCTTCAGAAATTAACACATAAAACAAAATTTGGTTTCAGTTTCACTAACTTGATTGGTTCGCAAGGCATCAATCTAATGCTATAAAATTAGCATTCTTTAAAAGGAAAAAATGGTGTATTATTCATACCCAATTCAGCCATCATGATTATATTTCAAATCACAGGCTTCAAATTTAAAGAAATTGATGTTATTGTTATTATTTTCACTTCTTTTATCATCAGAAATAAAAGCTGCGCAAAGAATCGATTTTGTAATATCTATTTTCAAACTATAGGCTTTTAAGAAAGTGTGTTTATGATAATTTGCATCCCTTGTACCAATAAAGTGTTGGACTTCTTGTCGCCTTCGTGCTCCGTAAAACAAACCAGTTTCTTCTTTTCAGCATTTGTTACCCTCTCTATCAACTCCTGCCTATAACTTGTTACGATGCTAAATATATTGTATTGCCTCCGTTTATGAAAACAAACATTTCAGTTACAAAATCAATTTACATTCTACTCTGTTTTGCACGTTGCTTCTAAAATTAGTTTTCCGTTGTTAAAAATATTCTAAGACCAAATCTTATAAGTATGAAGAAATTTGTTTTCGTTTTCGTCAACTTTAGCTTTGCCTTTGAGAAAAGCGAACTTTAGTCGTTGGAATTTATTAAAAAACATTTTTTTTTACTCTAACTACGCGTTCATTGCTTCATCAGACAAAAGAACTTAATTATCGTTTATTGTATTTAAATTCAAACGTAAATATAAATTACTTTGCGACCTATTTCATTACTAACATGGTTTTCACTATCTATATAGTTTTAAATATCATTTGGATCGCTAAACGATGATTAAACACAATTAACATGCATTTTGTTTGGATTGGTATTGGGTTCGCTCTTCTCAACATTCACCACTTAAAATATCAAAAGGATATAATTCAAACTTACCTGTGCCTTTCATGATACAGTCAAACTTAGCCAGCCATGACGACAATACAGTCTCTTTACTTAATCCGTCAATTTCTGGGAGAGACCTGTGAAACACAATATTTAATACTGACAGTCCTATAATATCCTAAAAATAAGATATTGAAAATGTGTGAATGAAAAAAAAAAATAGAAACATTAAAAATTAAATATAAAAGCAATATTTTATTCGTTTCTCAAGTAAACTGCAGGTAATTAATAATGTAAGTAAGCAGTAATATGGGACATTGTTCGTTTTGGATACTACAACTCTGTTTCGAATTTTGTTAACCTTAATAAATAAATCTTTGAAGAAACTTTTCAAAAAAAAATCATAGGCATGCAATCCCAAGTTGAGATCCATCCTAACATTCCAAACCTGACTCTCTTCTCGATGTTATTCCTGAATACTTCGCGGAAGTCGTGGTGGGAACAGGCCCCTGATTTCACCATCTGTTCAACTCGTTCAGACTTAAGGAACACGTCGTGATAAGATTGGACTGCATTCTGGAACGCTTCATCTGCCAAGATCTGTGTCTCACCTTTCAGGAAGGCCTGAATGAAGGTATATTTTAATAATTACTTTAGTGTTACAACTACTTATTTTAATAGGTAATCACAAATCCCAATAATTATATCTGAAATACACTGACAGAAATCTTAAATCTGCTTGTTAATTTAATGTTTCATGATCATTAGCCTGTGATAGTTGAATGCTTAACTTAGTGTCTTCTGAGCCTCATTTAGCTATCGGCAAAACATTATTTTTTATTGTAAAAACATATAAACCGAAATTTTGTTTTTGTTTCTTTTATCTAGGTATATTTTACATTGTACATTATGTATCAAAAGGGTAGGTATATACGGTTTGGTTTAATAACATTTTATTAAAAAACAAAGTCTACTAATTGGGAACAGGCTCCCCGCTTTTTCATCATTTCGTCAAAAGGGGAACAAGATAATAATCTAGAAAGAATTATGTTATTACGTCTTTGTGAAAACAACAACAATGTACATATTATAATTACATGGAAAAGTATAACATAAAAAAGAATTTTTATACATGTTCATGTTTGATGTTCCCGGAAAATCCAAAAGAAATATGAACCCATTGTTTTTTCATAACTTACAAAAACTAAAATACATACCTGAAACCGAGCTTGAATCGTTTCCAACTGATGTGGCGTAAGCTTTGTGTGTCTTCTAGTCATATCCGTAGGCTGTTTTGCGTTGAAAGGATGGGCGATACATCGAGACACAAAAACATATAGTTGAATACGTCGTTTTTTATCTTCCTCTAGCTTTTCGATCTTTTCCTAAGGAAAAAAGGCAAGCAACTTACTAAAACACTTTTAATAACAATATATTGTATTTTAACTGATTATATATTAGGAGGTTGAAACCGCTATCGCTTCCGCTGCAAGGGACTTCCCACAGACAACATCTTATGTTTTTAAGAAGTATATGTATAAGAGATAAACGTTTTTGATTTCTATCCATAACGTACCTGGGGGTCTTGGTCCTTATCAGAGTGACTGGCACCAGACGGACTAGGTGACGGCGCTGGTGCCTCTCCAGAGCTTGCACTCCCAGTAGATGTCCTGCGCAAGAAAGATCTACTCGATCTATAGCATTAAGTCGTCAATGTAAGTGAAACAGGTCTCTACACACCAATATAAATAACATACTCCCTCTGTACTTTAGTGCAGCTTTATATATTTAGTTAGGATCTGACGATTTAATATGTTTACCAGTATCCAGTTTACCAGTGTGTATAGACTTATGGTTATGCTTGACTCTACAAACTAGTAGCATTATTAAAATTTGATAAAAACCTCAAGCAAGATTTAAAAGTAATCTTAACTTTCTTGGCCGTCTACGGTTTTAATTAGTTTTTCTATAATTGTTTAGCTTAATGTACCGACTTATATACATAATTTTATTATTCTCTAAGTCTTGGGCAAATACTAAAAGGTTTGAGTAAAGGAAAGGCGGATAAGGTCCAACAACTACTTCTAAATCAGCATCTAGATTGTTTCTAGAATGTTCGTGAATGGAAATGGATGTGAGTTATAAAGTATTTCTATGATAGCTTAGATACTTACGCATGAGGAGGTGGTGCTAGTGCTGCAGCCTCTCTCTGCCGTGTAGCAGGATGTAGAGGTGCCGCCAATGGAGCCGTTGTTAGTGGACTTGGACCTTTATGTGAAAAAGATTTTGTTAATGTAAAAAAGTAATGTTGTTAAAATAATGTGGTATGAAGAAGTGGCTTAGACGACACTCGCCCGGCAGTTTCTGTGCAATTTTTTATTATGTGTAAATGGTGTAAGTACTTAGAAGATTTTGTAACATAAAAAGTAAAATGGAATAATAATAATAACAAAGTTAAGTCACAGATTAAAAAGCGACGGAAAAGTGTTTCTAACATTCAAATATGTAAAGTTTAAGTCGCTGTTCTGCAACAATTTGCATCGAGAACCTTGTATAATATTTAGGTCAAACTAAGTAAATACTAGATTATTATTATTTGCATTTACTACTAGGCCTTCAACAATGAACTTAGGTTTAAACTGAATGAATCGAAACTTTGACAGACGAGTTATTTAGTTCAATTAAATCAGACTTCACAATAGATGCTTTTGTAAGTATTGTCGGCGTAAGTAATATTCATTCTGTTACAAATATCATTTGTTGTATTACTAAAATGAAGAATTGTTTCCTTATTACCTGGCAAACCAGCTGTTGACCCTCGGGGCAGTTCAGGTTTCCCTCGTACTGATGGTCTTCCACCGGCCAGGGAACCAGGTGGCAAAACTGTAGTAATAAAGCTATATTATACAAATCCTAGATTTTATTATCACTAATACTACGAAGAAAGACTTGCATTTTGTTATAGTAGACACAAAAAAACTCAGATTTTCTAATATTAGTGTAATGTTTTTTTATACCTGGTAATTTAGAGGGCTGCTTCTTGTGTTCATCATCACTGTCTTCTTCAGATGAGCTTGGGTCGATCATGTTGCTACTTCTGTTGAAAAAAAAATCTATTAATGAATCTTTGAAATTAGTTCAAAGCTCTATCAATTTTTTAAAGTTATTGGTATTGAATGGGATATCCTGTCAGATAATGCTGAATTTATTGTTGAATTAAAAGTTAAGTAACATTAATAAGAGCGACTTATTTCTACTAAAACGTTTTTTATTTTTCAAAAACACCTTTAAATTATATCACAACCTAATATTATATGATCCGAAATCTCCACGAGTCTTTATAACGAATAAAATTTATTCCTACTGAATCCTACATAAGCAATCGTTGAGGAAAACCAAAGATATCTTTTCAAATTTTCCTTATTATAAAAGGACCTGTGTAACACAACCTGCGGCGAAATAAAATTCTTAGAAAACATTGTTAGGGAATAAGTAAGTCATAAAAAACATCTCAAGGATTCAAAAGTCAAAGCTATCGGTTATAAAACGGGATTGAATACAAAATACAACAATTTATGATGTATAACTTAATGTATATGAAGCATAAAATTCCGGGCAAAATAGAACGTTATATATACGTCGGGGTTACGATCCTCATGAATAAATCAAAAGGTCTGCAACCGTTATGTCTACGCCATGCTTAAATTACTTTCATATCTATGTATATTGGTATGAGTGGTGGAAACCCAATGGGTTATGGAAAATTCAAAAGCTTGAAACCTTCACTAAAGTAAGGTTCTTTAATATTTCGTGTTTTTAATATTTTATGGAGGAGGGGAGACCTCTCTCTGGTATTGTCTACAGCCTGTTATAATGACGATTGGGAAAGGGCAAGGTAGACTGTAGGTATTTAGAATTTTTTGGCAGCCAAAATTTTTCATAACGATCTTTTAAGTTTCGATATCCAATTTTGAAAAAAAAAGGGTGAGTCACTGTGAATAGGAAGTAAGTACATTCACTTCACTTTCTTGAAAACATAAATAAATAAAATAAATAAATATCTTGGGACATTTTTACACAGCACCATCTAGTCCCCAACTAAGCAGACCTTGTACTATGGGTACTAGACAATGGATATAATACTTCTATACTTTTTTTTGTAAGTACTTACTTATATTATATAAGAAACACCCAGACAAACACAAACACCTAAGTTCATCACATAAATGTTTGTATTTTGTGGGAATCGAACCCGTGATCGTGATCAGCAGTCCGGTACTCGAACCACTAGACCACTGAAGTCGTCATCTACATAGTTATTAAATTATGTGCAATATTTGCGAGTTTATTTTTATCATAATGAGCTTAAAAGGTTACGGTATCGAACTATAAATTATTCATCGCGACGACACTCAATTAATCCCTTCTCTACTACTACTCTAGCGTATCTCTTACATAATGTATGTACAATAAATAAATCTACCCAATATCAATATCATTTTCGTTCCCCCATTATTCGAAATTGGTGGGTTGCTCAAATTTCTATATTTAGAAAGTACTCAGCATGATTGATTTTTGTCGATCCAATGATATATTAACTATAAGTATAATGTCATTGTGTCGTCCCTATCTTTCTCTAATGTCAGATATTTTCGAACGATCCTCTTTGATGACACACAAAGATACGGAATCAATTTCCAAGGCTTTGTAAGTTAAACATTTGTTCAATTTATTTTGACTGCCTAATTTTAAAATGGAAATGTAACTACCTAAGTATATTGTGTTAATGGAAATCGCCGAGCAAAAACAACGGGAATATTTTGTAGAACGCTAGTTCTAAGATACGTATCGTCATCGTTTTTATTCTTTTCTCTAGTTTTTTATAATTTTCATTTAAAAGATTAGTAGAAGGCAGTGTTGATTAACCCAGTTCCAATATCACTCATTTTACTAAAACTGTTTTAGGTAATCAAGAAAATCACAAAGACCAATATAAGGAAAATAGAAGCATCAATTCTTTGTAAAATGGATTGGTTTTAGATCCTTCATGCGAACAATTCTTCGTCGATTTCCATAAAACGGCGATGTAATATCGGCTGGATTCAAATAAATAGAGCCCCAGTCTGTTCAATTGGAGCTCTATCTATTCAATTGCATATTTGAATAGATGCAAATGATAAATAAAAAGAAATGCCAGCAAAGTGCTAAAGAGAGCTCCGTTTTCAATTTAAATATGTATAAAATTGCTTGACTGATGATTTAGTAATGTTAAATTGTTTAATTAAGTATTCCTTTAACTACTCTCTGTGTACAAAATAATAATAAATATCATTATTTTCCACTGCCGTAATTAAAATGAGTGTTATATGAATATTAACTGTTTTAATTTTCTTCTCAAAACGAAATATTCACGGGCTGAAATTTAAATTTCTCTGTTTCAATTAGAGTACCTACTTACTTTATTTTATTTATGTTTGCCCGCTTCGCAAGCTATATTTTCGAGGAACTACCCTTCCCTTGATAAAAACTGGTGATTAAACAATTAGAAATACATTTAGTTAATTGAATAAATTGCGAGACATACTCGCACGTTGAGGGCGAATTTCTAACAGGATGAAAGGAATGAGCAAGTTGTACAGGCCTCCAGACTTCAAAAGTAAAATTAATTTTTTATTGAAGTAAATGTTAAAGTGCCTAATTCTGAATATTTTTGGAACCATAAAGGAAACATTCCTTTGTTTTTAAAAGATTGAAGAAAGAGAGAACATGTTGTTCACTAATCCAAAAATGAAATCCTTAGTTTATTAATGAGTGTATAGTTGTGATACAATATGAATTGTGTACACGACGCCGCACACCTTGACGACATGGCTGACCCAGCATCGTACAGGGTTTTCATACAATGAGAGATCAACTTATACTTGAAATGAATAAGGCTAGACAAAGCTTTCCATCTCAGTGGTCACTGTGACCTCGGAAAGGTTGTAGTAGCATTTCTGTGTCCCCGTTAGCTTAACTATTAATTATTCAAAACATTTGTTACATTGTTTAGACCGAAAATCAACGAAGCTAAAGTTTTGGTTACTTAGTGTGTGTACCCAATTTGTGTGAGAGTCAATAGGCGAGAATAGATAGCATATATAGCTCATTTAAGCAATTAATCACCTAATACGACATGAAAACTTGTTACTAGAAGTTAAAATTGAAGGGAAACGTGGAAGGGGATGACCTAGACAAAGTTTTATTTATTTAATTAATTAATTACTACGAATCCACCAATTACAGTAAATAAAAAAACTAATCTACAATACAAAGCAAAGTAAATAAAAGAAGGTAAAAAACACTTTCATACCTTCCTCTCACAGTAGTTCTGATATACCAATATAATAATAATATGGTTTTATAGAACAAGTTAAGGAAAAAGTAGGGATCGAGGTAAAACAGAAGGGAGAAGAAACAGTGGCTATTGTTCCACTGAAAACCCAAAGCTCTTCAACTAAAGAGAGAGAGAGAGAAAACTGGGAGGGAAAGAGACGATCCTTTCTTAGCGAAATAATATAATTTTTCGTCGCAAATTTGACCAAAGGCAATAACATCTACATCATTAATTTTACGAATGTTTTCAAAACAAGTATTATTATCTACGAGTAGCTTTGTATTTGATGTCACATCTAAAAATAATAATTCTTTCCTTTAGCTTATTCCGTCGTTCCAGATTTTTCTTCTTAGGAAAAATAATCAAAGAATATCTTTTAATATTTTTTGTTTCCGTTACTGTTTTTTCCTTTGTGTATTCCGTAATTGGTTTATGATTGGTAGATTCTACGTTTTTATCGGAATCTTATGGTTCATAAGCAGATTATTAATCTTTATTAATATTATTAAAAAAATAAACTGTATTAATGGTCTAGTGATCACAAATGTGTCTGCTCAGCGTTTAGATATTGATTTAATCGAATATCCTACTAATATTTTATATGTGAAAGTTTGGATTTTTGTTACTCTTTCACACAAAAACTACTGAACGGATCTGGATGAAATTTGGCACAGAGATAGATTATAGTCTGGAGTAGCACATAGGCCACTTTTTATCCCGGTAAAATGTATGCTTCCCGTGGGACAGCGAGCGAAGCTGCTGGCGGAAAGCTAGTAGTAGTATATTTGTCATAAATCTTGTTTGCATCAACTTTAATTCTGAAGTCTTACGACCTATAATACCGCGTTCTATTTTAATATCACTCCGTAGACATAACGTGTGGCTTCTTCGTAATCTGCTATTGTCTGCTTACTTTTTAACCCCCGACGCAAAAACGACGGGGTGTTATAAGTTTGACGTGTCTGTGTGTGTGTGTCTGTCTGTGGCATCGTAGCTCCCGAACGGATGAACCGATTTTGATTTATTTATTTGAAAGGTGAATTAGTCGGGAGTGTTCTTAGCTATGTTTGATGAAAATCGCTCCAAGATGGCCGCTGTCACAAAATAGCGAATGACATATTTTTTCACAAATCTCTCAATATGGGTATCAAATGAAAGGGCTTAACTAGGAGAATACTATACACTATGATACATTTCAAAACCAAGATGGCCGCCACCATAAAATGGCAAATTACATTTCGTGTCGGGGGTTTTCTACATTTTTAATTTAGTTGTAGTTGTAGTTTTTAAGTTAGTAGTAAGGTTAGGTTATTTATGCTGAGCGAGCATAGGTCTCGCCAACCCACGGACGTAATTATTCAATGACCGTGGCTATGCTGCGAGCTTTTTGAATTCAGGCTAGAGAGAGCCATAGAAAGAGTGAAAAGCTGTTGAATTGAAATTACGAACGGACATTTAAATTTCATTAATACTATACTACACTACTAATATCATAAATGTGAAAGTTTGGATGTATGAATGGATGTTTGTTACTCTTTCACGCAAAAACTACTGAACGGATCGAGATGAAATTTGGCACAGAGATAGGTTATAGTCTGGAATAGCACATAGGTTAAGGTTTCGTCCTGGTAAAATGTATGGTTCCCGCGGGATAGATTTGTTTTAAGAAGATGATTATACACAATTACGTCGTCAATCCTTACTATAAATGCGAAAGTAACTCTGTCTGTCTGTCTGTCTCGCTTCCGCGCCAAAACTACTGAACCCATTTAAATGAAATTTGGTATAGAGATAGTCTAGAGCCTGACAAAGGACACAGGCTACTTTTTAATGCGAAAAGAGTCTGTAATGGGTTGAAATAGGGCATGAAAGTTATAAGAAATACCTACACCACGCGGGCAAAGCCACTGGCGGAAAGCTAGTTTGTGTATAAAATTGTTAGGGTTAGGGATAGGGTTTATAACAAGACAAGGTTTAAAATAAAATTTTATCGCATAGCATATCTCTATCCCGGGACACAACTATGTTTAATGTAACAGATGCATCATATTTTCAAGGCATCCTCTTGGGGGACGTCTAACATTCACCACTTGCAAGCTATCCCCTAAGGGGGTATAATGCAGTATCAGGTAATACGATGAAACCCAATTGGGCTTTATTAAGTTTACCATAACAATACTGAGAGACTACCAAAATCTTACTAATATTATAAATGTGAAAGTTTGTGAGGATGGATGGATGGATGTTTGTTACTCTTTCACGCAAAAACTACTGAACAGATCTGGATGAAATTTGGCACAGAGGTAGATTATAGTTTGGAATAGCACATAGGCTACTTTTTATCCCGGTAAACTGTGTGGTTCCCGCGGGATAGCGGGCGAAGCCGCTGGCGGAAAGCTAGTATATTATAAAAGGGTTTAGAGGTAAGTAGTCGAGTAGCTAGTCTTTTTCCACGGCAGGGAAAACGAGGAGCCGAGTCGAGGAAAGGTTTATGAAAATTCTCGGAGTTTTGATTCTTAAAAGCTCTTCTCTACATAGTATAAAACTAAACTACGACTAGTCGCTTTCTCTGTCTTTATATCCCTATGTATGCTTAAATCTTTAAAACTACGCAACGGATTTTGATGCGGTTTTTTTAATAGATACAGTGATTGAAGAGGAAGGTTTATATGTATAATACATACATATTATAGTACAGAAAATACAAGTAATTCAAACCCATGCGAAGCCGGGGTGGGTCGCTAGTTATTGATAAAGTATTTTTCCAATAACCTTGTTTCTACAACAGTGGAAACATCCAGAGTTATATCCCATATTCTTCCTCGCAGTAAGCGCTTGGCTACCCATCTAATAAATAAAGAATAAAGCTAATATAATGGCACATAACGACAGCATGGCGGCGAAGCTATAAATTTCTTTCAGTCCACTTTACGACGTTGGAAAACAACTGGGTAACTGGCACACAGTTTTTCATTCTTAATTCAACGCGTTAACAAGTTTCCTTGTACAATAAATGGTTTAAAATAACCGCCTGATCGATAACGGTTACGTGTAGAGGGTCGGATGGACGTAAAACGCGATACCACTGTTAAGAATGACTCATATTAAAAAACCTAATTTAATATATTTATTATTATTATCAGCCCAGTTGTGGGAACTGCAGGGCAAAGGCCTTCCTACCCTCCCACCACACCTCACGGCTTAATCTAACTAAATGACATTAAGCAATAACTGGCTCATTACCCTAGTGGTCATTAGCGCGACTGCTACGCTTCAGATCCTGGGTCCGTTTCCAAAGTCGAGCAAAGTATTATTGGATTTTTCTATGAAATTCTCAGTTCCTATTTAACCTCATTCTCAGCAACTCGTAGTTTGTATTTTTACCCGACGACATGGCAAAAAGCCGAAGGAAGGGTTGACGAGCGGGGCACGACGAAATATCTTGTAATTTTAGCATGGGAAATGCTTAAAAAAATAAATAAAAAAAACAGCATATTTTTACATAGCCATGAGCCCCTAAAGCTAAAAAGCCTTTATTTTCTGAAAAGGCAATAAAAATAAAAACCTAATTTTTTTATAATTTTAATATTAACATGACTAAGTTACTTGCCTCCTTAAGTACCCTCTCATTGAATTAAGCTACTTTAATTTTATTTTTAATTTCGGGATTACTATGGCAACAATTTAGTCAAAACGGGTCCAAGTAAAGGAAAATTAACAGTCTTAAGTCCCGCTATGATATCCCCCCGAAGTGTAATAAAGATATCAAGTTTATAGTCAGCCGAATAACCCAGTTGGCCTTACAATCGAATTAAAAAGAAAATTTGGAAGCATTGTGTATGGTACGATTTGCATTAAATCCTTTGTTATTTTAGTTTTGTATTGTCATTTTTTGCATATAACTCGTAGAACTGATGGCCGCTGGGGCAAAAAGTTTCTAGAGTGGAGACCACGCACCGGAAAGCGCGGGACGGCCTCCAATGAGATGGACCGACGACCAGCCCCTCAACCATGAGTTCTATCGAATGACTTTCGATAGGTTTTTTACGCATCGAAACGCTGTAATCTCATAACAGATTTTAGTTCCTTACGCAACCGCTAGAGGCGCTGCGAGGGTTTTCCTAATTAATATTTTACGGCGTCGCTAGCGAGTCTAGTGAGAAAAACTCATGATCGAGGCACTGGTAAAGGTAGCTGGTAGTCGATTTACGCAGGCAGCATACATCCGGTCCCTGTGGTAGTCAATGGGGGAGGTCTTTGTTCAGCAGTGGACCTCTTTTGACTGACATGATTGCCATTTTATTAGGATTCCGTACCCTATTACTAACCCCCGTTGTCCGTCCGTGCAACCGCAACCTATAGACGATAGCAACATCAAGATTTATGACTAGCGCGTTGTTATCTTGAGAATTCCATAATTTCACTGACTAACTACATTACCTTTCAAACTGGAACAATATTTTTGGTCCTATTTGCCAAAATACCTTGGAAATTTTCATCTAGAAACCCTCCTTGCCTCGGAGACCACAAAAAGCCGTCGGTTCTCGATTTCATACGAACTCTTGTGACAATTGTTGGTGGTAGTCAGAACTCCAAAAAGCCTGAAAACAAGTCTATACTTCGAGTATCGGTATTGCCCACAAATTGGGTTGCGGCTGTCTGATGGCAGTCGCTTCGTGTATACTGATAGAACTGCAACTGGGGGTCTACTTCCTAAGCACGAAATCCATAGTTTCGACTTTCGTTACGGGCTGTTCCTACGCTGTATAAACTACGGACGGATGATTCGTTTGGGGGCCCGAACTAAAAAATTATGACAACACAACTTAACAGTTGTATCTACCTACTATTCCGATCCGAAAAATTGAACTTTGAACCTGACTCTTGTTTTTAACCCCCGACGCAAAAACGACGGGGTGTTATAAGTTTGACGGGTCTGTGTGTGTCTGTCTATGGCATCGTAGCTCCCGAACGGATGGACCGATTTTGATTTTGATTTTTTTTATTGGAAAGGTGAATTAGTCGGGAGTGTTCTTAGCTATGTTTGATAAAAATCGGCCCAAGATGGCCGCCGCTACAAAATAGATGATTACATTTTTTTTTCACAACTCCGTCAATATGGGTCAAATGAAAGGGATTAACTAGAAGACGAATACTATACACTATGATAAATTTCAAATCCAAGATGGCCGCCACCACAAAATGGAAAATTACATTTCGTGTCGGGGGTTTTCTAAATTTTTAATTTAGGTTAGGTTATATTAACGGATCGTTATTTCTGGGCTACTTTTTGACGGAGATAGTGAGTGTATCTCCTGGTTAGACTGGAAGCCGTCCCCAACATAGGATGATGAACATAAGGATGATGAACTCGGTCTAAACAAAGGAAATTACCCGTTCACCCACTAAGTATATTATTCAGCGCAACATTTTTTTCCATAACAAGGGAAAAAGCCAGTGACGTGTTTCATAGGAATTAATTTTAATCGTTCGTGTGTTTCTATGACTCACAATATAGAACCTTTGCGTGAATAGGTACTTAAAAAACTGTAAAAACCTGTTACAATATTGTTTTTAACATCGTTCGTAACTAACTGATTATGTTGATAATCTAGGACAATAAAATATTGTAGGCATAAAACTAAATAAATAAATATAAAACCAACAATAAAGAACCTGTTTTAAATGCTGTTATAAATGTTAGAGGGGCTCGTGGCTAAGTTGATCAACCGATTCGCAAGGTAAAGCTACGCTTGCCGAGGTCAGTATACGGATGGGTGACCATTCTTAACACATCGAGACCCCTCCGTTCCTCGGGAGAGCACGTAAAGTCTTCGGTCCCGGTTGTTATACGAACATCTATGACAATCGTTAGTGGTAGTCAGAAGCCCAAAAAAAGCCTGACAACCAGTCTATCCTTCGAATATCGGTATTGCCCAGAAATTGGGTTGCGGAGATCTGATGGCAGTCGCTCCGCGTAAAATACTGATATTCCGCCGCATCTAGTTAGACTGGAAGCCGACCCCAACATGGTTGGGAAAAAGGCTAGGAAGATGAGGTTATAAGTGCTATCGTTGCCTGGTTGCCTGCCTTGCGTGGGTTTGATCATTTTAGGCACCGTTTTAGGGACGGCAATTACAAAAAATATATCAAAATAAGCATTGCTCGTATAGTCACGAACAAAAACTTGTACTATTAAAAGTGCGATTCGATCGATTTTCTCCTAATTACTAATACAACTGACTGAAATGACGACCTCTGTGGTCTAGTGGTTCGAGTACCGGACTGCTGATCACGAGGTCGTGGATTCGATTCCCACGGGACACAAACATTTATGTGATAAACTTATATGTTTGTGTTGGTCTGGGTGTTTCTTACATATTATAAGTAGGTATTTTTACAAAAAAAAAATATAACAAATACTACTGTGGTCTAGTGGTTCGAGTACCGGACTGCTGATCACGAGGACGTGGATTCGATATCCACGGGACACAAACACTTATGTGATAAACTTAGGTGTTTGTGTTTGTCTGGGTGTTTCTTACATATTATAAGTATGTATTTACAAAAAAAAAAGTATATAAGTATTATATCCATTGTCTAGTACCCATAGTACAAGCTCTGCTTAGTTTGGGACTAGATGGTGTTGTATAAAATGTCCCAGTATATTTATTTATTTTATTTATTTAACTATTGTGACATTACGAACACAGTATTTACGAACCAATATTAAAGTGACATTGGCGTTATCACAAATTCGGCGTTTCATTCATGAAAAACTCGCTTTAGCTCTTTTGTGTATACATGTGACTGTACAAATCAGACACTATTGACAAAACAGTGTTTCGATCGACTCCAAGCTCACACAAGCAAACGTTGCCAAGTTACTAATAGTAACGACTGTTATATACTTGAAGACCTAAGTAGATACTTACCTATCGCTTATAGCGTTCAGTACCTCGACCATGGAGGCTAGACAAGTTGCATTTTGACATTCGAATCGACAAACAAGCTTTCGACAAATCGGGCTGTCACTAATGTCATTTCCATACATTTTGTTTGTCGATTCGAATGTCAAAATGCAACTTGTCTAGCCCCCCATAAGTACTATAGAATGGCTTTCGATAGGTTTTTTACGCATCGAAACCCTGCATAATCTCATAGCAGATTTTAGTTCCTTACGTAACCACTAGAGGCGCTGCGAGGGTTTTCCATACAAATATTTTACGGCGTCGCTAGCGAGTCTAGTGAGAAAAACTCATGTTCGAACTTCAGAAACCATTGTTACGATCCTCTAAGTTGTAGTTGTCGAAAAAGCCGCTGTTGAATAATTTCCCTGTAAAACCCCCTTTTTTCTTTCTTTTCTAAGTACCTAAGTATGTGAACTTTCCCTCGACCGCAATCACAATATTATTCAGAACCGTTTTCCATTTTTATCTATTAATGAAATAAAAGATTTATGCAAACGCGCTCATATCTGATCTACTTACAGAAGTATTCAACTGGAAGACAAACTTTGAAAGTCTTTAATGTTTGATCCCCAGAAGCTGACGCAGTCTGAGAGGGTGATGGGGTCAAGAGGGTCATGGGGTCATGTCCCTCAAATGGAAAACCAACAAATAAGTACTTGGTTTACTGATAAATTTGTCACTTGAGTTAACTTTGACCCTTGCCTCTCATAATTTTAGGCGACCGTGCCTTCGTGAAGGCAGTAGCGTATGTCGCATTCGTTACGACTAAAAACCGCACTTAATATTCCATGGGTTGCATAATGTTGGCAACGACAACGATCATAAATGCGAAATAGTAACAGTGTCTGTCTGTCAGTCGCGCTTTCAAACGTAAACTACTAAACCGATTCAAATGAAATTTGGTACACAGATAGTCGTATAGCCTGAGAAAAGACATAGGCTACAATTTAATGTAAAAAAAAAGAGCTGTATGGGGTTGAAATATGGTATATAAGTTATAAAAGATACCCAGAAAACACACAAAACTGACGGAAAGCTAGTAGGTACATAATACAAACAAGCCATAACTAGGTTGTAGAAACAGCCCTTAATTAAAAAACTATGTCACTGGAACTTGTAACACTGAAACTCAAACGAGTATTGTGCACATTTCATTTTTATATTAAGGGGACTTTTGTTATGGTGTCAACTAAATAGATGGAACGACCCCAGGGGAACTGCAGTACCCCATGGAGATACATTAAGCAGAACATGATATGGGGAAAGTATAATTATGTATTACTAACATCCCGCCACGGCTTAGCCCGCGTGGTCTTATAAATTTTCCCCCCGTTTTTGCAACATTTTTCATTGCTACTCCGCTCCTATTAGTCGTAGTGTGATGGTATATAGCCTATAGCATTCCACTATAAATGGGTTATCTAACATTGAAAGAATTTTCCAAATCGGTCTAGTAGTTTAGGAGCCTATTCAATACAAACAAACAAACAATCAAATCTTTCCTCTTTTTATTATTAGTATAGATGTATCAACCAACATACATATCATACTAAAAATAAAAGTTGCCCTATCTCTGCCATTCTTGCATCCTACGGCAGATATATATCAAAACTTTAAGGTCCTCACAGTCCGGCAGCTTTTTGTTTTTCGTATAGTTTTCAAATCCCACTCGATATCAAACTACGATCCTTTAATCAACGCAACAAAACGCCGCAAACATAAAATTTATGAAATTGATTCAATATATAGAACAACACTATCACATAGATTTTTTTGTTTTTTAGGCCCATATTTGTACAACAGAATGAACTCCTTCCTATCCATATACAGTTTAAATAAATTTAGATTGAAATCAAAATTAACATCATGGTTGCTAAACTTATCATACACTGATACCGAAAACCTACTTATTCCGTTATCATAATTAAACTATTAGTACCTCGCATCGCAGTAATCTCGCATACACACACACACACACACACACACACACACACACACACACACTCACACACACACACACACACACACACACTCACACACACACACACCCACACACCCACACACACACACACACACACACACACACACACACACACACACACTCACTCACACTCAAAATAACGCTAAGTTGTTATTTTATTTCTGGCTCAAAATTCTACAACTATAAATAAGTACTGCCTAAAATATAGAAATTATCAGAAGTTTCGTCCAAGTGGTGAGAGCCTGGTGATCTGTAACACAGGTCTACCTAATACTGACACCAGCCTCTCACAAAGGAATGAAAATTGCCCTATATGTATTGTGATATGTAATTTGTACTTACCTTTGTGAATGAGAGAAATAAATACCTTATTATTATACTTGAGGTGAAGTAAGAAAGAGACCAATTATTAGCAAGGAAGGATGCCGAAGGTCTAGTGATTCGTGTGTCGGATTGCTGACCACGAGTTCGTGGGTTCGATTCCCATCACAAATGTATGTGATGAATCATCATTTATTTTTTCCCTATCCCGGGAGAATTTCCCACATTCCTTTCTTAGCGAATGCCTACGTCATAATAGCTACTTATGTGTGTGCAAAATTTAATATTTGTTCCCCGAGACTTATAAGGGTGTCTTCAAGACGACAGTGAATCGATTTCTTTTAGGCAAGCGCGCTCCATCGTAGGCCACATCCGAGTTGTGGTCAAGCGGAAGCCTACATAAGATAAAAAAAAACACAGAATACACCTCTGCCTTATCCTTCCGGGAATACAGGCGTGATGGTACGTTTCTTTATACTTTATTATAACAATAGGATATCCTTACTAATATTATAAATGCGAAAGTAAATCTGTATGTCTGTCTGTCGTGCTATCTACGCCAAAACTACTGCACCGATTTAAATAAAATTTGGTATACAGATAGTCTAGACCCTGAGAAAAGTCATAGGCTACTTTTTAATATGAAAAAAGGGCTGTAAGGGGTTGAAATTGTGGAAGAAAGTTATAACAAATACCCAGGCCACGCGGGCGAAGCCACTGGCTGAAAGCTAGTGGCACTGTAACTTAATTACTAAGTACATATCCCCATTCCATTAGGTTTAATAAGATTAGCAGCCATTTCTTTAATCCCAGATCTGCAACGAACCGGATTCGATTACCTAGAGACAATTATTACCTTTAAAAGCCTTGATTGGTTCACTCAGCGAGATGCTGGCATGCCAATTTGGACCTTAATGGTATAAAATTACTCTAGTGTCATTACTATCAAAGCTTGGGTTATATGCCTATGGGAAATCATGTTGATAGTGGCTTTTAGTGCGAATAGGTAATTAATCATATTACGCGTGCGAGAGGAAATATTAACACATAATCTATGAAAGCCTCGCTAAATAACTAGGGCAAATTTTATATAACAGAATCATACTAATATGAAACAGCGGCTCACGTGGTCGCCACATACAGGGCTAAGTACTTCGGAAACAAAAGTACCTTCCGAGAGATCGTCAGCAACCAGTGGCGGCGTAAGGCGTGGGCGACGTGGGCCACCGCCTACGGCCTCGCGACCCAGGGGGCCTCGCGCCCCGAAAAATTATGCAAATCTTGCGCTGGCAGAGGGCCCCGCAAAATGAATTTTGCCCACATAAAATTTAGGTCTTACGCCGCCACTGTCAGCAACATCAGGAGTGTGCTGGCGTTTCTTGAGGAGTTAGGGTGGTTTGAGTAAATATTAAACATCCCCATCCGTACGCAAAATACGCGCATTGACGTGGAGTTGCGGAAAACAGCCCGCTATACCATACCATACCATATTAATAATATTAAAGGCGAAAGTTTGCAAGTTTGTTTGTTTCTTTCCGGGCAAAACAGCTGAACTGATTTGGCTGAAAATTAAAATGGTGATGGCTTATACCTTGGATTAGGACATAAGTTGCATTTTAATCCCGAAAAATTCAAAGTTCTTACAGGAAACGGGTTCAAAGTTCCTAACTCCACGCGGGCGAAGCCGCGAGCAAAAGTTAGTATTTAATAATAATTAGGAAGCCGTCAATTAACTTTCTTTGATCGAAAAAACTGCCTGTGCGCATACCAAACCGTCTTCTTAATTTAATAAACATCTTATTGAATTGAGAATCCCCTCCGATTTTTCGTTCGTCGGTCAAAATTGATTTTAATTTAAAAATAGCTATCTTAATAAGATATCTTATACATGCTGGATGGTATTACTTTAAGTACTTCTCCCTGACTATAATATCAAGTCTATTTTTGGATTCTCTTAGATCATTTTAAAGTATAAAGAAAATGTCTTAACATCAAAGAATGTAAGGTTGCATAAATAATGAAGAATTCGGAACTCCACATTTAGAAAACAAAGCAGAATACACCCATTGAATATTTTAAGTCTCATGAAAGATTAATATCATAAATACACGCGGCATAACATGAAAAATATAACAGTAGGTAGGCAGTAAGTCTCTTTGAAGCGGTCCCCCTTCGATGGGGTCTGGTGGTATGGCTCCACATCAATCCTGTGCCTGTGAACTATAGAGCAAGGGGAGGTTACAGAAAACTGCAGCCAAATACCACACTTTATTGTGTGTTGTGTTCCTGCAGTGAGTAAGGTCGCCAGAGCTCCTTCTAAGGATGCGCTGCGCTGGCAGTAAGAGGAATATTCCCTCAAACTGTCGGCGCAGTGAATCCTCCTTAAACCTCTAAGAGGTTTTTCGGGTCGGCAACGCGCGAGTGATACCCCTGGTGTTGCAAGCGTCTATAGGCTACGGTAACCGCTTACCATTAGGCGGGCCGTATGCTTGTTTGCCACCTTAGTGGTATAAAAAAAAACCTGCGGTTTTCAGTCGGTACGAGTCCAACATAGTCTGACCTCCAAGATACAGGTATTTGGATCTAGTTTGGAAGTCAGGAGTTCATTTAGTTGTCTAACTGCCATAGAATTAGGACCCTACAAATTGTATTAGACTTTATACTCAAATAAACTTTATTATTATTATACCCTGCTGCTTACCCTGGTGGCAGGGACCTATGAGTATTCTCCACAACTCAAAAAAAAAATTCAACCATTTTACCATTACAAAATTCCATAGATGTTTTTGTACATAACTACTAAGTAATCCGTGTGTTTTACGCAAGCATTTTACAAACAAAACAGCCAAAATGATTTCATAACACTTTCATAATTTTCCAATGTTATTTAACTACTTAGTACCTGTTTACTTAACCAAAAGAAAAGTTTTACCTTCGTAACGAAAACAAAACTTTTGTTCTAAAAAGAATTCAACCGTATAATATACAGCGGTACGAAAATCCGACGCAAAAAAGAAACAACAGACGATCGCATTCGGCAAACTAAATTACTTCATTTCTTTACTTTATCCCCAAAAAATGTACGAGAAACATAAACACGGTATTTGATAGCCAAAACGGCCTACGTTCACAAATACGCCAGAAAAAACGCCACACGTGCCGACGTAGGTACCCGAAATGTCGTATTCCTATGACCTTTTGCGCTTTATCTAAAAATACGCCAGACTACTGCAGTTTCTTTGGCGCTCTGCTTAGTGAACTGATACGGAGAATCGTATTTTAATGCTCTCTAACTTAGCTCGGCTCGATGCCAAGCACTTGAAGGCTGAGAGGCACTACGCCGTTTCGGGTTTCTTTTTAAACATTTTAGAGATTTTTCTTTAGACATCTTGGGAAAACGAAATATGGAGCTAAATATTTTCGTTTATAAAAGACTAACGTAATGAAACATTTACAAGAAAAGGACTTTTAGTATGTACAGTCAACAAAAAAAAAAGTACTTATACAGGTAGATAACATCTGTGTTTTGACAAAGATTGTGAAATAATGTATTACGCAAAATGTGTTTAAACGCTGGTGTAGTAATAGAAATAGTACCTGCATACCAAACCCTAAAGCAGATTAATATTTTTATCTAGGTATATCACAATCTTTGTCAAAACACAGATTACCTACATATCTCTTTTTTGTTGATTGTACTTCCTCAGGATTACCTATATCCTCCCAAATGTTATCTAAATCTGCTCAACGCTTGAGGCGTAGCATATTTGTATGGCTTTCAACTTTCGTAGCACTTGCTACGACCGCTACGAGTCTGATGCTAATATTCAGAGCCGACGCTAAGCGTAAAGTAAGGCTTCCGTATGTCAAATTTGTATTACAATTTGACATACGGAAGCGTAAGTTTACGCTTGATCAAATAGAGTTATGACAATTTGACATACGAAAGCCTAAGTTTATGCTTAGCATCGTCTCTGAATATTAGCCTTAGTAGTATACCCATGAAACACAAACAGAGCAGCAGGAGAAACTTAAGCTTATAATAACTTTACAAGATATCGATAAAGTACATAACGTACATGAGAATTCAAGTTATGTAAGTTAAAATGTTTGTTTTAATGTACAACCTACTTAATTTTCACTAGAATCCTTTGAGCCATTTTGGAGTCTATTCGAGATACATATTCAGACATAACACGTAATGTTTTTTTATATAAATAGCTGTGTACTTGTGAATATCTATATTATGTCTAGATTGGTCGGAAGGAAGCTCGATAACAGATAAATAGTTATTCATTTAATAACTATTTATTTGTTCTACTCACTGCGACCATTTTATATGGCTGCGTCAGCTTAGGACAAGCTCATTGATTTAGCTAATATTTCTGGGGCTCTTCAAGCTAACAGCCATGAGAATATTAGGGCTGGTAAACAAGTAGACTGAACGCAGAGTCTACGGAAACACGGATAATGTAAAGGGTTCTAATAAAAACAGTAAAGTGTACAAGTTCTCGCGAAACTTATTGTCCGGGTTGAAGTTGGCACGAGCTAACTTTAACCCGGCCGTAAAAATCGGAGAAAGAAAAATATTGGATTAAAATTATTTATAACGACAGCCTGCGACTTGAACTTCGTTTTTATTTATTACAAGCTTTCCGCCAGTGGCTTCGCCCGCGTGGTCTTGATAACAATTTTCCTCCGTTTTTGCAACATTTTTTTCATTACTACTCCGCTCTTATTAGTTGTAGCGTGATGGCATATAGCCTATAGCCTTCCCCGACAAATGGGTTATCTAACACTAAAAGATTTTTTCAAATCATTCCAGTACTTTCGGAGCCTTTTCAATACAAACAAACAAACAATCAAATCTTTTCTCTTTATAATAATTATTATTATTATAGAAGTATAGACAATCCAATATTTTTCTTTCTCCGATTTTACGGCCGGGTTGAAGTTAGCTCGTACCAACTTCAACCCGGACAATAAGTTTGGCGAGAGCTGTACATTCCATCACACTTATATTCCCTGAACTTAAACCTTATAAGTCTGCCTAACCTTACGCGGAATGCAAATAATGGTGAGTATGTTTATGTACCTAATAAAATACTTATGTTCGTAGTGTCTACACGCATTTTTATTTCAAGGACAAACGTTCGTTTCACCTTGAACTATAACATGTTTGCCGCAATGACTTGTTTTCATCAGTGTTGACCTATATCCATACCTATTACTTCTACAAGGTGGAAGGGACATCGACGCAAATCCGAATACCATGACTCGAGTACATGATTCTGGACCCCCCTGCGTTGAAATTTTCCGTAACTTTTTTATCAATTTTAAATTTTTTCTGCAGTTTTTTACTTGAACGTGTAAAAAACATTATTTCTATCCACTCAAATTAGATTTAGAATTTAAAAAAACATTATTATATTTATTTCGGATCGCGCGCGCGATAACATTCACCGCGAAGCGTTATAATTGCGTTTTTAGAAATACACTGCGCGCTTAACAATTTCAATATCTGTAATAACCGATCATTTTCTACAAGAATGACCTGAATGAATTAGGTAAATTTATTTTTGACCTTGAGTGAAACCTTGTCACGACGTTTGTGCGTCGATGTCCCTTCCACCTTGTATGATAAAAACCTACCGGGCTCCTAAATTATAGCTAACATTCCTACAAGTCAATGAGGAAGGTCTTTGTCCAGCGTTGGAACTCTTTGGGCTGAAGAACCTTCCAAGAATCAAATAATCGAAAATAGCCCAAACTAACACAAACTTAGCACGGCGGGGAATCGTATATGTAGTTATGAAATATTGAATTTAATTAATTTATTGTTACTCATTATTAAAAAAAAAAACAAAATGCAGATGTCATTTCATCGATCTTATGATATGAAGTCTTAAGAATCTTCCTAGAATTGCGGACTCTGATCTTTCGGCAATCATATTTAGGATTCAGTTGGTGCTCCCCCAAATCCTGCGCATCGGGGACGCTGACATTTTGCGCATTATGGCTTAAGAGTAATCCGCCCTAGCATCAGCAAACATCCCTGAAGCGCTACAGAATCGAGGAAGCCTCACCAGAATCTTAAAGGCGTTATTATATTGTATTCGATCGTTATACCTATGTAGCTCATAGAACTGATGGTCGCTGGGCTAGAAAGAAATGGAGACCACGCACCTGAAAACGCAACATAGGACGGCCTCCGACGAGATGGACCGAGGACCTGACAAAGGTCTTTGGGGGTCGTTGCAGATGGCATATCAGTCCTTATGGAAGTCTATGGGGGACGCTTTTGTTCAGCATTGGACCTCTTTTGACTGTTATGAAGATTTAATATAAGTACCTATACCTAGTTCAAAGTTCTTAAGTTTGTGTCAAAATATTATCATTATTGGGTTAGCTGGCTGGCTGAGCAAAGTAATAGGCGTAAATCTGGAAAAGGCTACCTTATTCAGAAAGGCTTACGAGCTAGTCATGCGAACTTATAAAAATCAATTTCCGCTATGAGAGGTCATCAAATGAGAACGGCTCTATAGTTTTGGCTGTTTTTTTTTAGTTGTGTTCTTAATTGACAGAACAAGGTTTGTGAAAGAACATTTTTTTTTAAATCGTCTAAAAAATTACGCAGTCGAAGCTCAACACAGGTCGCTGTCCTACTAATATTATAAATATGAACATTTAGATGGATGGATGGATGTTTGTTACTCTTTCACACAAAAACTACTGAACGGATCTGGATGAAATGTGGCACAGAGATAGATTATAGTTTGGCATAGAACATAGGCTTTTTATCGAGGTACAATGTATGGTTCCCGTGGGATAGAGTTGTTTTAAGAAGATGAGTATAGACAATTACGTCGACAATATAGAATAATTGATAAGAAATACTAGACCACGCGGGCGAAGCCGCTGGCGGAAAGCTAGTCTACACTAATATTATAAAGAGGAAAGATTTGTATTTTTGTATGTAACGAATAAACTCAAAAAGTACTGGACCGATTTGAAAAATTCTTTCCATGTTAGATAGCCCATTTATCGGGGAAGGCTATAGGCTATATATCATCACGCTACGACTAATAGGAGCGGAGTAGTAATGAAAAATGTTGCAAAAACGGGGGAAAAAATTATAAGACCACGCGGGCGAAGCCGCTGGCGGGAAGCTAGTATTAGATAATTAAGGCACAAACATAATAAGTGCTTACGTGCCTACCTGTTTACATAAGATAAGGGATATCGCGAACTGACGTAACGTGTGTAGGTAATCGTAAATTTCGTCAATTTTGTATCCAAAGTTGTTGTTGTTGTTGTTGACATAAGATATATACCGTTTTATTGCATTTACAAAGAAGTATTCTTGTATGATGAGTTTTAAATTGTTTACAGTAAGTAATACAAAATTAAGGGATATAATTCCGATCGATTGCCTCGTTGGTCTAGTGGTCCCAAGCGCGACTGCTACACTAGAGGTCCTGATTTCGTTCCCCGGGTCGAGCAAAGTGTTGTTGGGTTTCCTGTGAAATTCCCAATAACAGCTCGGAGACTGGATTTGTGCCCGATTGATGGCAATATGCTTGCCCCCTATTACATGGGACCTAAACATACCGGCGAAATGTGGGTGTACATTAGTACACCTCTGCCTAACGCTTCGGGGAATACAGACGTGATGGTATGTTATGTAGGTATGTTATAATTCCGATTTATGTCCCGCGATTTCACCCGACAGTATTTTTCTTTTTATTTGGCTTCAACGAGTTGCAGCGTGATGTTAAATAGGTAGCCTATGATCCAAATTCAAAAAGTTTTTATTTTCAAATCCGACCATTTTAGTTCATTTCAGGCAATAGAGGAAATCACACGCAATTCCAATTTATGCACAATACCCATTAATTCTGATCGACCCATGAATCGAACCAAGGATCGCGAGCTCTGTAGCCGTGATAAAACAAGGCTGAGGAAGCGCCTTTTATCAGCGAAGCGCCAATTATCATTTGCTTATTATTAAATAATAATAAAAAATGGTCGCTGTCTATTAATTTATTATGCTTTGTTTTGAAGTCAAATACTATTTTTTTCTAAATAAAAAAAAAATATTTCTTAATATGACGTAATTTCCGTTTTGATTTAAAAAATTATAGTAAAATTTCCATTTTGATTTACAAAATGATCTGTGGTATTTTTATATTATCAAGTTATATGCCTCAAAACCTTTTCAGTTCAGTATCCATTCAATAATGTTCCGACGCAATAAAAAGTAATCCGCTTTTACCTAAACTTACTATAAGGTAGGTTCGCGTATTCCTCAATGGAAGATAATTTATCAAAGACATTCAATGAATGTACTCGAAACGTAAGCAGTACTAGACGAAACATAAAGAACTATGTGGGTAGAAACGCCAGAAACATTGATATCCACCCAATTAGACGTACCTAAATATAAAGGTTCAACCCGACAACAAAACCAATCAAAATTAAAAATAGACACAACACAAAAGCCTAAAGAAGATATTTTGTCATGCTAAAGAATATAATATGGTACCTAATTCGAACGATTTTCTTATAAGTAAATTCTACGAAAAAATGCTATGCGTCTTTGAGCAAAAAATTAAGCACACATATATGTACCTAATTAAATATGATATATTTTGTTCAACGTATGCAGAGACCTCCAATTTCAGCATAAAGATACCCCGATAACAACCGACGCAAAATTAGTCATCTTTTTTATCAAAATTCAGACAATGTAGCCAAGTACCCCACATATTATATATACGTATGCTTATTTATAACTTACCTTGTTACATAAAACACAAGATACAGGTCACGTATGTAATCGTCTTTATATAAAACAAAACTATGTTCTTAGAAATACTAAATCCAATTTGTCGTGCAATAATTCGATTTAAAAATAGTTTTAATCGCTATTAACTTACCTTCAACCACTTCTCGTAAGCGCGAACTTTTAAAAAGTCTATTCACACACTGACATGCCTTTAAAATTACTTCGACAAATAAAAAATATCACGGTTCCTTGTCTAAATTCTATTTACAATTTTATTTACAGTTATCCGTAATTTTCGGAGTGATACTGGGGTTTGTTGAAACGTCAGTGGTGTCGCATATGTTTTACGCATGCGCGCCGCAAGATGGCGGCCGCGAGGCGGGTCGATAGCGTGCGATAAGGATGCCGAAGGCTGCGCCACCATTGCCGGGTGACATTGTGCTAACGGGGTAACATAAAAACGAGGTCACCGTTTCGTATTAGCCCGCGCTTCCGCGGTACAGTGATACCAGGATATTTGTTGCCATTGTAAAAATTGAAAAACTTTTCCTATTGCAGGCAACTCTTGAATGTGTTTTATTAAAATCGAGTTTTCTTACCATTGATCACGTTTTGGTAGCGAGATATAAAGGCATTCTAGTCTTTATCGAATCTAATTCAACAGTATTCTGAATACTTAATTACAGAAAAAACGGAGTGTTCCGCAGGGATGTATCCTTGGACCAATTCTGTGCAACAAAATTTACCAACACTGTAGCTAATTTAGCAGCAGTAGATAGCGAGTAGTGATGGTTTGAATTGAATTCCACAAGTTTCGGAAATAACTACAGAAAAAAGCTGGGTGTTCCGCAGGGTAGTATCTTTGGCCCAATCTTGTGCAAGTACATTTTGAAATGTATCATGTAATGTTTAGTAATGCAGCTAATTTACCAAACCAATGAAATTCACGGCAAAACGACGCAAGGTATAATATATAGAAATATTTTATAAACCTGTCTTTGAAATATCTTCGTAGAATGCTTTAAAATAATACTCACACTCATATATGTATATCAACCTTCTCACTAGGTTATCTGTAGTTTATTTGACTTAAACCTGCTACGTTGGAGGTCCTGAGTTTGATTGATTGGGGCCAGGCATTTAAGCAAAATGTAATTGGGGTTGTCTATGAAATTCCCAGCAGCAGCTTGAACTCTGGATTTGTGCCCAGTTGATAGGACTAAATCCTAAACATACTGGCAAACTGTGGGTGTACAGTAGTACACTTCTGCCTAACCCTTCATGGAATACAAACGTCATGGTATGACTTAACCCTATTTGAAAAAATATGACACGAAGCTTATTACAACAAAAAAATTGTAACACGATTATACGAACAAATAAAACGAGTGATTATGTACAATAAAAATAATTTATTCGTCAACATCAGATTTAAGGTAGTGTACTTCGGAATCGTGGGTGACGTGAGCGCGCAACCTCCCAACGGCCATGAAACCTCGCGTCGTCCTCGTCACCACTAACAGTGCCCATAGTGCCCCACAACACACTGCACCCACCAATAATACTATTGTGGCTACCACCACACCACTCATACCTGTTAACAGTAAAAAAGAAATTGTTAAAGCATTTATAGTCGTCAAAAGATATAGGGCAGCTACCTATATCCTTGTTTTGGCTAACTATGATGTTATAAATAATGTCATTGGTTGTAATAAATACGCAATATTTGTTAGTATTGCAAACTGCATTTATAATAAAAATCAAACCAAAAATAAAATGATAAACTAAACTCTCTGTCTCTCTGTTAAGCTTTCACGCTTTAACAGTTTTTGATAAAATTTGGTAAATTATACCTTGAAGAACGATTTGAATAGGGGATGAAAATTTGTTTGGGAGTCCGTCATTTTTATAATATAATATAATATAATATATATCCTGGGAAATTTTTACACAGCACCATCTAGTCCCAAACTAAGCACAGCTTGTATTATGGGTACTAGACAATGGATATACTACTTATATACTTTTTTTTTTGTAAATACGTACTTATAATATATAAGAAACACCCAGACAAACACAAACACCTAAGTTCATCACATAAATGTTTGTGTCTTGTGGGAATCGAACCCACGACCTCGTGATCAGCAGTCCGGTACTCGAAACACTAGACCACAGACGTCGTCATATTATTTATTTGCGTTTTTGAAATTTGGATCTACATAGAGAAGTAGAGGGAGTGCTCTGTGATGCACAAGTAATGTTTATCATAACTCTAAGAACAACCATTTGTTTATCACAAGGGATTGGCGACTCCCTGAGCAATTGGTTAGTCGCGTTATCGTCCTACTGTTTGACTTATAAAGATGACAACGCGTTTATAATACTACTTCTACAAATATCGGTTTCCATTAGGTTGCCGTATGTTTGTCACCTTAATAGACTTAAAAAATAATTGTTGCGGCTACTTAGCGAGCGATCTCCCGGTTGGATGGTTGGATTTCCAGGTCAAGTAAAGTATAAGAATAAAAAATTTGGTTCTACATTACAAAACTCTCAGTAGCAGATCTATAAGTATACCTTGACCTACCTAAGACCTTGCCCCTGATACATTCAGCGGCAATATTATGGTTCAAATGGAGATGATCTGAAAAATTGTGAATTATGTATGTACAACACTACTCCTCTGCCTAGCGTTTCATTAAATACAGGCTTGACGGTATGTGTAATGTGTATATTATTGATAACATAGAAGAATTTCTCATAAGACACGTAAATTAAGATCATACCTTTCGATTTCTTTGCTTCAGCGGTCTTTTCCTTCTCCTCAAGTCCCTTCCCGGTACTATGAATTAAATCATCTACATGCTTTGTCGTTCGCACAAAGAATATTGTATGTGATGATGTTACTTCAAACGTCAATGTGGTAGCATTAGTCTTGAACGTAGGTTTAACAGCTTTCGTGGTAGGTGGTTTAAGTGTTGTAGTAGTAGTAGTAGTAGTAAATGTTGTAGTTTTAGGAGTAGTTTTGGTCGTTGTAGGTGATTTGGTTGTTGTTGTTGTTGTTGTCATCGGTCTAGTAGTAGATCTAAAATAATATCTAGTTGTTGGTCTTTTAGTAGTTGTAGTAGTCGTGCTAGAAGTTGTAGTAGATGAGGAAGTAGTTGAGGTTGTAGTAGTGGGAGTAGAAGTTGTAGTAATAGTTGTAGTTGTAGTAGGAATCGGTGCAGTTGTAGAGGCGACTAGTTTATCTGTGTGCGGTGGTGCTGCTGAGGACTCTGTGGTCGTGCTGTCCATGTCATCCGTTCCGTTACCTAGAATAAAATACGGGTTTGATTCCAATACGGTCACTACAAGGCAAATTAAGGTTACCCATCCAATTCTACAATGTAGCTTCTTTTAATTTATTTATGTGAAGTGTAGGTACTCTAAAAATGCGCGAGCGCTTTAGTTATAATAATATTGCTGTCGAGAGAAACAACATTAATTTAGTAACATATTAGTAATAAATATTATCTTTACCTACTTATAGTGATACAAAATTGAATTGAATTGTACATTTTCTTGAAAAAAACAGCAAAATGTTGAACCGTACTTTTTAACCTTTTAGTAAAATAAAGTTTTACATACACTATGTTCGTATATTAGTGACTAGATTGTAACTATAAAATTGTTTTGACTATCATTTATAGGTAATATAGGATCGATCTATGTCTCTGTATGGATTGCGTAATACCTATAAACTCTGCTTAAAAATCATGAGCAAAAAATGTTGTACAGACTCACCAGAAGGAAACTCGCAGAGGTCCAAGAAGTCAGGGCAGCAGTTCTGGTTGACGACGCACACAAGGCTACAGCTGCAGCCACGGCCCGAAGGCAGCTCGTTGTACATGTCGCAGCGACCAGCGCATGAGTCCACTGCAAAGTGACAGTTATGGTCGTTAGGCATTCCGCTGATCCAGTATCTCTGGTACTAGACTGCCTCGTTGGTCTAGGTCCTGGGTTCGATCCCCGGGTCGAGCAAAGTGTTATTGGGTGTTCTGTGAAATTCCCAGTAGCAGCCCGGAGTCTGGATTTGTGCCCGGTTGATGGCAATAGGCTCGCTCCCTATTACATGGGACCTAAACATACCGGCGAAATGTGGGTGTACATTAGTACTCCTCTGCCTACCACTTTTGGTAATACAGGCGTGATGGTATGTTATGATCTAGAGCTCCCTAAATTATGGTGTGAGCTATAAAAGGACTGAAATGCAATGCTACCAGTGATCTGTGGGACCGCTAAGTCAGAGATCTCGAGTTCGAATGGACCGTGGAGTTTCTTGCCGGTTCTTCTTTTAGGAAACTACAAATTTTGAAGCGTGCACCTAAGCACTCGACATAAATTCATTCATCAATTCTTATACTTTTGATTGTGGATCCAGGTCACGCACCTCTAATTATTATCACATGTTTACAAAAACGGTAAAGGAAAACATCGGGAAGAAACCATGCATGCCTGAGAAATTTTCTCGACGGCGTGTGAACTCTGCCAACTCACACTATGATGATGATGATGACTGGTCCGACCGGTTTCGGTCACGGCGACCGCTTTATGGACTCTGTTGTCGCTGGTGAGCTCGCATGTGGCTTATGCAGCTATAAACTCACACTATACCAGTGTGGTGGACTATAGGCTCACCCCTTTCAACTGAAGAAGACCAGACTAGACCCTGACGAAGTTGATGACACATTGGGTCTTGCATGCCTTTTTGTCGGTCCTGGTCCAGTCCAGCAAACTGTTGTTGTGTATTCTCAGTAGCAACTTGGAGTTTAGATTGGTAATAGGCTCGTCCTAAACATACCGCTGAACTGTCCTTCATCGTCATCATCATCATCATGTCAGCCAAAAGAGGTCCACTGTTGAACAAAGGCCTCCCCATTGACTTCCACAGGGACCGGACGTATGCTACCTGCATCCAACGACTTCCAGCTTCGAACTGTCCTTACTTTAGTATTAAAAAGAATCACGTATTCAGCTTTACCATACTTAGCTATTAGAATCATAAGTTTCTGTGTGCAGTGAGTTTCATTACCAACAGTAGGTAAGTAGGTGCTTAGGCTAACGTTCAGAGACGATGCTCAGCGTAAAGTAAGGCTTCCGTATGTCAAATTTGTATTACAATTTGACATACGGAAGCGTAAGTTCATGCTGAGTCTCTTCTCTGAATCTCAGCCTTAGTGACTTACATAGCACACTTGATGGAGTGATGGCGGCTTCCGTAGCCGCGGTGCAGTTCTCGCCGTGCTGTATGGAGACATCGTCGATAGCTATGTCACTCATAAAGCTCTGTCCTCTTATACCCTCCATTACGATCTAGAGGCGTAAAAGAACATTAATGTAGGTAATTATTTTAATAAAGGGATAATCGACTGGTGGAGGATTCGAACCTGCATCTTCTGGTTACCTGCCAAGTCGAAATTTTCCTTCACATTCTAAACTTACGTCTCAAGGTCACATTAGCAATATCTATTGGAAAGTAATTCCTTCACAACCGACAGGATCTACTTTACAGTTAGTTTGATGTCGTACGATGCTACCTTACCTATTAACTATCAGGATAGTATTAAATCTACACTAATATTATAAAGAGGAAAGATTTTTATTTTTGTATGTAACGAATACTTAAACTCAAAAAGTACTGGACCGATTTGAAAAATTCTATCCATGTTAGATAGCCCATTTATCGGGAAAGGCTATAGACTATATATCATCACGCTACAACTAATAGGAGCGGAGTAGTAATGAAAAATGTTGCAAAAACGGGGAAAAAAATTATAAGACCACGCGGGGAAGTCGCTGGCGGGAAGCTAGTAATTGATATAAGTAATTAAAAAAACTAAAATACCACCCGCCCATCTGAGGAATACACACATAAGACCATATAGTGTGAGAGCATAGATGAATGGCAACATTGGTGGCTAACAAAAGGAATTTGTAAGGCTATTGTCACTGGTACCTTATCGGTGAGGTTCTTTACAAAGCTGACGTGGAAGAAACAAAAGAAGGTATGTAAGATGGTAGCAAATGACTGTCTCTATTATCTGCCTACCGTACCGTGGGTAAAGGCCTCCCCTTGCCCTGTCACCATCTACTTGATCCCTACCTGAAAATCATCGGAGTAGTCAGAGAGCATGGAGACGCTGGTGTACCAATCGTTCCCCTGGTCTCCCCATTGCTCAAACAAGGTGTAATTCTGCCTCACTGCATCACTAAGCAGCTCAACCATCGGTAGCTTGTCAGGTTTCTGGTAAACTCGGAGACCACCCATGCTTCTGTAATAAGAACATTGATTTATATACCTATTACCGTGGCGCTATTGACGCTTTTGATCTGCTTCGCGTGCTGGCGTGCTTTTTTGTCCCTGACAATTACTGCCGGGGCAAGAAACACAGGCTGTTTGCCTTACCCCCATGCCGTACCGTTGCACGTGCTAAGTCGCCAATTCCTCGCACCCTGGCCGCGCTAAACGATCTCTTGGATTCTAAACCAACAGGCGATCTGTTTGCGGATGAGTGGACGAAGATTATATTGGTATGTCAGAAGTACTGTGAGAGGAAGGTATGAAAGTGTTTTTACCTTCCTTTACTTTGCTTTGTTTTGTAGATTTTAAAAACTTAAACTTTTTTTAGTTACTGTAATTGGTGGATCCGTAGTAATTAATTAAATAAATAAATAATTAAATTACTGTGTAAGGATTGGGCGGGCAAATGCTACAATTACACCCCCGAACTTGGTCCCAAAATGGTCTTCTCTAAACCGCGAACTGATCACTGAACTCTACATTATATTGTAGTCTTTGACTGAACTAGTCCGCGATCGGATCAAAAACAAACGCCATACGATATTAACAAAGATGGCGTTAGTGTCTGTCAAATGTTTGGACCGGGGCCCTATCTCTATTTAGTAAGTATTTAAATCAATGAATGGGGATTACTTATCATCATCAACCCTTTATCGAACCCTTTTGAAGAACGAGAGGGGGTAGTCTACAGTATTGGAAATTTACTTTTGTCTGTGGTTGTATCACAGACTACTGAGATCGCATGACGCGCGATTATTTAAATTTGGGTGACATAAAATATTTATTAGAGTGACTTAAATTCGTTTGACCCTAGTTTTCCCAATAAACACAACTGCATGTTTTTGTTTATACTTACTTAGTAGGTAACTTGACATAATTATATTAGCTATTTTTCTTCATTATTTTTAGTTAGGTGATAGCCTAGGGGTATGACCACTGGACTGCCAAGTCAAAGATCTCGAGTTCGAATCCAAGGCACGCACCTCTGACTTTTTTAAATCATGTGCATCACTCGCATCGTGAGGAAACCTGCATGCCTGAGAGATTTTCTCGACGGCATGTGAAGTCTGCCAACCCGCATTAGGCTAGCATGGTGGACTACAGCCTCTCTAATCCCTCTCATGCTGAGAGGAGACCCGTGCCCAGCAGTGGGACAGTATATGGGTTAGTTATTATATTATTATAGGTAGTCATATTATTAGTGTATGGCATGAGTATGGCTTTCGATAGGTTTTTTACGCATCGAAACGCTGTAATCTCATAGCAGATTTTAGTTCCTTACGTAACCGCTAGAGGAGCTGTGTGGACCACAAGGGTCTGTTGTTCAAATTACGGAACACAGTGAAACTATACATTATATAGGTACTGAAATGGTAATGACGGAATAAATAATTTTATTTATATTTATTTGTCCTAGCCTTTTATACTATATTTAGATAATTTACATAATTCAATTTACCTAATGTATAATGTAATTTAAAAAAAAAACTGTCTTACTATTTACAATATTAATGCTCGAATTTGGCGCCAAAACTACTGGACAAGTTTAATTAAAATTTTCAAATAAAAATCTGTCTTAAAGTGTAGGCCTACAAATAAGCTAGAAACCACCACACTATTCAGGGTTCAGGGGTTAATTACTTAATATTAAGTTCAGTTTTTTTTAGAAAATTGTATCATTGTAGTTCAGGGAAATCAGTTACATAGATGGGCACACGTGAAAGAGCGGGCAACAATTTATAGTTTACAGTTCTATATGTCTACTCTAGTGAATCTAATGTGTTCTCAGTATCTTTGCATCCTAAGGGTTAGGCAGACGTGTACTAATGTACACCAACAGTTCGCCGGTATGTTTAGGTCCCATGTAATACCCTATTGCCATCAACCGGGCACAAATCCAGACTCAGAGCTGCTACTGGGAATTTCACAGAAAAACCCGACAACACTGCGTGAATCGAACCCAGGATCGCGTAGCAGTCCCGCTTGGGACCGCTAGACCAACGAGGCAGTCATAAGAGTAATAATTTACCTTCCAAACATATGGTAGTAGAAGACGAAGCACGCGTTCCTGGCTAGAGCGGCATCATACACCGGGGATATTAGACGAGCAGTTTCGTTCTCTAATCGATCTGTACTCTCTATGTACATGTAGTAACCTGGGACAGAAGGAAAAGTAATAAAGACAGTTAATAAGATGTCCATAGAATTTTTTAAATCGGCTGGCGGGCAGGATTCAAATCTGCGTCTTCTGGATCGGTACACCAGATGCTTTGACCGCTAAGCTACCGCAAGCCACGCTCGCCAGTCGAAATCTTTCTTCACATTCTAAACTTACGTAAATAGCGATTAAAATAACTTGTACCTAATATTAGCATGGAAAATGCTTAAAAAATATACAAAAAGATAGAATGTCTAAAGAAGTGAATTTCCAATACTTAGAAGTTGCCAACGTCGCCTTGAGACGTTTAAAATGTGAAGAAAGATTTCGACGTAGCTTGTAGGACTCGCGGTAGCTTAGCGGTCATAGCGTCTGGTGGCTTGGCGGTCATAACGTCTCGAGTCATGCCTGCGAGTCGTTTTTTCCTTCATTAAAAATAACTAGTAAATAAGGGTAAATAAGGGCAGTATCAGACATTCTACTTTTAGCATCGGAGATCGGCGATTTTGCGACTGCATCGACGCTGCATCTTATTTTGGCGGTTCTCTGCGTTCGATCGCAGTATCAAAATCGCAGGTTTTTGATACTGTATCATGTTTTGGAGACTGCGTTCGTATCGGAATCACGCGGTTTAGCTACACAATCGATAACGGTTCAAAATAATCATGACTATCATGCAACATATTACAGACAACTTGTATTATGTTTAGGGTTGCATACCCGAAGGGCCAAAACGGATTGCTGTCACTTTAATCTGCCCGGAACTAGTTGGCTGCGCCTAATGTGACGGAGGGGTGGGGTCGCCTGCGTGCGTTGGGACGGGTGTCCTGCGCGCGGTGGGACGGAGAGGCGGGGGCACTTGTTTTCGTTAACAGTAACCCGCCGCCTCACCCCCGTGAGCCCCCGTCTCTACCTAAGACGCGGCCAACTAGTTCCACGCGGACTATGACGTGTCGATCTGTCACGCAGGTCTTTACTTACACAGTATAAGCATCTTGTTGACCCAAAGCAACAAAGTAATTTTGTATTAATTTTGATGTTGGCTATCTTACCGGTTCCATTCTTGCCATATGTATGGTCGTACATAGGTCCAGTTTGTAGGAAAGAACTGGGCGTCTTCTTGTTCCATCTCCTCCAATCGAAGTCATGAAGCTCATCCAGCTTCCATCCGCAAATATCTGGCTTCTCGAAGTCACATTCTGTAGACAGCTTTGTTGCTTCACTTGGTGCTGTTAAAGAGTGAAAGAAAGAAAGTTTCATTTGGATTAATGAAGAAACACTAAGCATGGTGGTGATAATTATAATGAAAAACAAAAATTACTACAATTCTCGCCAAACTTATTGTCCGGGCTGAAGTTGACACGAGATAACTTTAACTGGAGAAAGAAAAATATTGGATTGAAATTATTTAAAACGACAGCCAACGACGTGAGCTTTCGCTTTTATTTATTACAATCCGATCATTTAGTTTCTCCGATTTTTACGGCCGGGTTAAAGTTATCTCGTGCCAACTTCAACCCGGACAATAAGTTTGGCGAGAACTGTATGTGGGTTATTTCATTTTTTTAAATCTTAGATAGGCTTGAGCTTGACCACAACTCGGCAACGATGTGGTCTACGATGGAGCGCGCTTGCCTAGAAGAAACCGATTCACTCTTGTCTTGAAGTTTTGGTGTCTTCGTCAATTTTCGTCATACTTCAGATTGATCCCTAATTACTTTGCCCAATCGAAGAATAAAACCCAGAACCCCACGTTGAAAAACCGCGCTTAAATCACGAGAAGAAATTCAAAACCAAAATTTTGTGTTGCCACATTTGAATAAAATCTGCCACAAATCGGGGTAATGTAATATGTTTGTCTGTTTCATTGTATTAATTACTCTTTTATAGTGTTTTATATCTATCCGTCACTAGATTAAATTACTCGTTCTATTTACATTTATAATAAATAGTAATACATTTATAATAAACTAGCTTTCCGCTAGCGGCTTCGCCCGTGGTCTGGGTATTTCTTATAACTATCACCTATTTAAAAACCCCATGCAGCCCTATTTTCGCATTAAAAAGTAGCTTATGTCCTTTCTCAAACTCTAGAATATCTGTGTACCAAATTCCATTTCAATCAGTTCAGTAGTTTTACCGTGAAAGCGCGACAGACAGACAGAGTTACTTTCGCATTTATAATATTAGTAGGTAAGGATAAAAATATTACCAACGCATTCAGGAGCGGTTGAATTCCATTTTCTTCCATCGCAGTACACAACCGGTGAACCGCTGAGCTGATAGCCAGGTAAACAGAAGAATACTACCCAAGAATTATTGTGGGATGTCATATTTACTGAATTTTTCACTTCTTCTAAGTCAGTGCAGCCCGATCCTTGAAAAGTGAGAGTAATATTTCGTTATAATAATTATTAATGTTAGAATTTGTAGGTAGATAAATACTGTTGCGTTACTATAGACGGCGAGGCCAAAGAGATAGGGACAAAATATGTTAGAGAAACTGCTATTTCATAATAAACTTATTATGAATTACACTTTAGGTATATTTTTAATCGACAACTTAAACAGTGAACAAATTTTATATATCATCGAACAACTTTAGACATTTTCTCGATGGCATCTGAAGATCACCAAACTGCACTAAAGCCTAACTCTCATCTGAGAAGAGAACCAAGTCTAGCAGTGGCAGTACAGTTCTGTTCAACTGCTAGGCATGGTACCAACTGGTCCCGATGGTAAATGAAATCCAAATCAAATGGGAAGAAAATAAAAAGTTTTACACTTACTAACACAAACAGGTAGAGGCACATCCCAAATACCGTTCTTGCAAGTGGCGTATCTGTTGCCGATCAGCGTGTAACGGAAGAGGCAAGAGAACTTGGCGAAGTTCCCTCTCTGCCTTATCCGAACCCTGCCATGCAATATTCGAGGGTATGCACATGACTGCGATGTGGGACGGTAATACGAAAATTCTGCAAATGAATAATAGTACAGTTAACAATCTAGGTATACTAAGAGGAAAGATTTGATTATTTGTTTGTTTACGGTACATAGGCTCCGAAACTACTGGACTGATTTGAAAAATTAACACTACATCATTTTTACCGAGTAACATGGGCTATAATTTATATATATATATGTTCATATTTGTGCTATAATATATTTGTGAGTGAAACCAAAGAAAATGTCGAGGTATGAGCGTTTAAATTTGAAAGAAAAATGAAGTATTAATAGGACTACTATAATAATAGCTTAGAGATCTAGTTTCAGATCGCTATAATGGTTTTTTCCAACCTAGGACTGTAACTCCACCTACGCTGTTATTTCCATGAGGACGGAAGTTTGATGTCACGCGTACCGTTAAGAGCGTGCGTCCGGCTGATAAAATTTATAAACCATATTTTTAATGTTTAGATAAGTTCACATTATTGTATTTATAATAATAAATACTTAAGATCTGTTTGTTGCCAAGAGCAAATCAAAAGAAAAGAAAATATTTGTATATAAAATTTATAGCATGCATGGGGAGGTTGATGAACATAGATGAAGTAAAAGTGGTGCACCAGGATCGTAGCAAGTGGAAATCTATAGCCTTTGCTGAACCCTATGGGAAACAGGCGTTAAGTTATATATGTATGTATTTATTTATAACCAATATTCCTGATAATACCCGCGTTGAATGTCGTAGGAATTTCCGACGCTGTTTAAGGAAACTACCTTCTTGTTATTAATTAACAACATAACGAGAAGCTAGTCGACATGAAATCTCTTGTACTTCATGTCAACTAAAAGCTGTGGATGATGAAGACTCATACAATCCCTTTTTTATTTTGGAACCTTAAGCAGGAATCTAAGCATAACAATATTTTTTTAATATGTATTTGTTAGATTCCGGCCAATATCACAAGTATTGCCTAGAAATGAAGTATGGAAGTTTCGATGACATATTACGATTACCCATTTTGTACTAGCCACAACAAGTTCAGATTAACCTTGCAGATTGATCAGTAATAAGTTATTACCTGAATTAGGTACCTACTACCTAATGTTGAAAATAACTAGGACTATAAATAAGTATTAGGGCCTGTTTCACCACCTCTGGATAGCCGCTAACTGGCGAATAAATTTAAAAATGGAACAAAATTTGTATGAAATTATCTGTCATCTAATTTAACGAGAACTTATCAGTAAGCTGTGAAACAGGCCCTCAAAGACCTATTACAGATGTAGCTACTGATTATTTCTAAAGAAATCTTTTCCAGCAGACCTGCGAGAGAACAATATAAACTAAGGCTAATTAATATTCAGAGATGATGCTAAGCGCAAAGTAATGCTTCCTTATGTCAAATTTGTATTACAATTTGTCATACAGAAGCCTAAGTTTATGCTTAGCATCGTTGTCGTGTTAGCCTGAATATAACCCTTAGGCTGAGATTCAGAGAAGAGACACAGCATGATCTTACGCTGCCGTATGTTAAATTGTAATACAAATTTGACATACGGAAGCCTTACTTTACGCTGAGCATTGTCTCTGAATGTAGAGATGTAGTCAGCAGTGTAAAAAAAATGTATATCAATATAATCACAAGTAAGCACATAGCATAAGTATTATAAATACAAAATACTTATAATTACATTTTAACGTAATATATTTATTGCACTATGACAGCACAAACTTATGTTTTCTCTAATTTATTCGCTCCTTAAAAGGGAAACATAAGATGTTATAGAGTACCGAACTACAGGGAGATGACAATTATTGTACTTTTTATCCTGATTGAGATGACATAGGTAATGACTATAGTTAACGACGTTTATACAATGGCGCCAAAAGTACATTGATTATTTAATAACATCAGCTATAGGTTCTATTATTAGTTGTCTAGTTGCAAACTACAGGATAATGTCCATCTTTCCTGTAATGATAATGTAATGAATACCTGCACAGAATATTATGCTGAAATACAAGTCACGGTATATTATAATTTAGTTTCGAATGCTTTATTGTTATATTATAGTAAATAGTCCTATATATATTTAGCGTAGGTACCTATTTTAAAGGTAAAACTTTTGTAAAATAATTATTTTTACCGCAATTCCCTATAAAGTTGAGTTATAATAACAATTTGCCTGTAAAAGGTTGTAGATAAGGTAGAATAATTAGAATAGTCAGTTTAGTTGAAGTCGTTAAAGAAATGAATTAATGAATTGTGAATCTTATAAGCCGCTCACGTAGTTAACGGTTATCAACATGCAGAATTATAACATTTAAACATTTCTACGTTAACATTTCTTGATGACAAACATGACCTTGATAATTACTTAATGCATGTTGTCTCATTTTGAAAAACCAAAATTGCAGTAACTATTTTAAAGAATAGCATACTTGTCTTATTTTACTGGTAAATAAGTATAAACTCTACTCTGAAAGTAATCTTTAGTCGCAGTGGTGAGTCGTATTGGGTCAAAATAAATACTACCCATTTCTAACCCATCACAACCAAACATCAATTAAATATTTATAATTAGTCAACTGCCTCGTTAGCCTAGTGGTCCTAGGCGCGGTTGCTACGCTCGAGGTCCTGGGTTTGATTGCTAGGTCAAGCAAAGAATTATTGGGATTTTATATAAAATACTCAGAAGCAACGACTCGGACTTTGGGTTTGACCCTTCGGAAAATACAAGCGTGTATATTGTATGTTATGATATTATATAGATAGCATTATTATAACTGGTTGTCAAATTATTTTAAACTGTCCGTGCAATATAAACTACAAATACTATTCTAATTTATAAGAAATATTACATTACCTTAGTACAGTATTTATTTAGTTTATTTCTTCAGTAAACTTTTTATAAATATTATACATATTACTACGATATTTTTAGAAGTCTAAAAATTAAATGTAAGGGCCTTAGCAATGGCATAAATTAGTTTACGAAATCTTTAATTAAATTCTCGTATTTAAAAATTCAACTTACGTGCGTCTATAAAACTAAGTGCAAATAATAATATTAAACACTTTAATAAAAACATTTTCCACTTCAATACTAATTATTCCGTTGTAACACAATAACTCTGTTATTTTATAATAATAAATACCTAATTTTCATGTTACTTTACTTTTAGGACTAGACTGCTTGTCGTTACGTACACATTTTAAATGTTATTGCAGTTATATGTACTGTTTGCATCACATCCGACACAGAGCAAGTCCAGTTCTACTGTGGGATATTATGCCTACAAGGGCAAAGCTTCATGAAGGCACGAGAGCTACTAAGGAAATGTACTGTCATGTACATAAACATTAGGTAGTTATCAATTTAGTGGTGTGTATAGTATGTATAGTATACACACCACTAACCTACTGCGTAATAGCAATAACTCTCAGAGTCGATACCTCGTATAAGGCTGATATTCAGAAACGAGACTCAACGTGAACTTATGCTTCCGTATGTCAAATTTGTATGACAATTTGACATACGGGAGCCTAAGTTTATGCTTAGCATCGTCTCTGAATATTAGCCTTAGGCTAACATTAAAAAACGATGCTCAGCGTAAAGTAAGGCTTCCGTATGTCAAATTTGTATTACAATTTGACATACGGAAGCGTAAGTTCATGCTGAGTCTCTTCTCTGAATCTCAGCCTTAGTCTCCCTCTGCCTGCTAAGCGTGAGACCCAGAAGTGTATAATATACCTACTCTTTAGGATTCTAGTTAGGATTCGACATCATCATCGGGTTACAGTCTGAAGACAGAACTTTACAGGAACATACATTCATCGCTTTTATGTCCTGTTAACTATCATATGAATGTATTATTATGTAAAAAAATATTTTTAAAATTGTTACCTATCTGTAAATATTAACTACTCTTTGCACTGGACGGGATGCTCATTTATCAGAGGACGCTTCCTTTATACTTTCCAATGATATTCCATTGAATACTATCAACCTCTCGTGGTATTTTGAACAAACAGATTAGTGACCAGTCGCTTAATTGCTATCTTATCGCTGAACAATACCCTTAAACATTGCAATGTGAATCACTGGTTTTTTGGCATTATAAGTTAGGCAGGATGCAGGATATGACAAACAATGTCCACTAATTTGTTGGCTGCTTTCATATCATTTTGGAGTTTCGAAACAAATGAATGCATCCAAACTATCTAAAATTAGATTTAGGGGTTATACATATTCCTGAGAAGGTCCTGAAGAGAGAGAGATCTTCAAAAAGCTTGAGGAAGGACGGCTAAGAAAACACTATTACTACTCAGGATGTTGAGTAAGTTTTGTATTAAGATTTGAGCAACCTGCATATACTATATCTAATCAGTCAAACAATTGTACCGTGTATGCAGTAACAGCTAGAGCTCAAAAAAGCACCTTAGTATTTCTTTCACTTTTTACTTTACATCAGCTAAGTTTAGGCTTAAACCGTTTAAGTAAATTATTCCTTTAATTTTGATATTCATAGTTAAGTGCTACTTAGTATGTTAAGCGTTATGAGTTTATGTGATGTGGTGAGAGTTTTTTACGAAATTGGTAGTAGGTACCTACCTGCGTATGTTATGATTTAGTGAAAGAAACATTCAGTCGCGGACTAGCTTTCACAAAAATTATAGCACAAATTGCTTATCAAGTATAAATGTAAACATAATTAAAAATAAATTGTATTTCTAACAGTTAGCGCATTCTTTATCCCATCTTAAGATTTTATATGAACGTGGCAAGAATCGTAGCAAATGGTGGTCTCTAGTTTCTGTTCACCCCTGTAGGGGAAAAGGCGTGAGTATATTATCCATCTTCCATGATTTTATTTCAGATCGTTTATACGTATTACTAAAACGAGTGATGTTACGGGAGGTAACTTGTATGTGTTGTGGGGAAATCTGGAATAAATACATGGCAACATTTATTTATACTCGTAATCAAATGAATGTCAGTAAAGTTGTTCCTTTTCAACTTTGTCACTGTCAGTTCCGAGAACCTGACTCCCCGACGTGAAAAAAGTTCTCGTCGTCTCACTGTTGCAATAATTATATCTTTTATTTCATCGACAAGTTACACTACACGTAGAGTAGAGAGAGAAAAAAAAATGCTGTAAAAGGGTTTGCTTTCATTTTGTACACATTTTTGACTGTGACAACTGTCATAACAACATCAATAACAACCAAAACAAACTAAAGTCAAAAGATCGTGTTGAGCTAATTAATTGAATATTTTTACAGCATATCTTCTAACAGTATAAATTGAATAATGGACGATTTATGTAGGTTTTGTTTGAAAGTACCCAATGAACCAATGCACAAGCTACAAGAACACAATTTACTTAGTAAAGTTCAGTCATGTTTATCGATACACGTAAGTTTCATATTTCTAAAGAACCACATAACTGTTGACTGATTAATAGAAACGATATCTTATATTATCATTTATACGATTTTACACGGGGGGTTTACCAATCAGTCTATAAGGTTCATTCTACGGATGGGTGACCATTCGAACTTGGAAGTTGACCACATTTAACTATTGATCCTTTAGATTCTGCATCGGGCTCCTTACAGAAGGACGGTAAACAGTACCTACACTATCCTATGGAGTCAGTAGCAGCAATCCAGCTGCTACTGATGGTTTTAAATAAAAATACAAACTTAATAAACTTCATGTCTATTTCATTTCAGATTTCAAAACATGATTTATTCCCAAACCAGATATGTAAAGAATGCACAAATAAGATAGAAGAAATAAATGAATTCTGCGCAAAAGTCAGAGAAAATGAAAGGAAGCTACAAGAATGTTTGGCAGAGAACTCATTACAAGACTATTACTCAAAACTATTAAAGAAAATTCCAATTAAAAAAGAAAAGGCTGAAAGTATAATATTCTGTGAAAGTAAATATGTTAAAAATGAATATTCAGATATTGGAATACCATGTAAAGACAGCAAATGTATAAATAAAGATGTCAATTTAGATTTTAATCAATCTGATGATATTAAATTTGAAGGATCAGGGGTAGATGATTTTATTGAAGCTTCTTCTTGTAATACTGATGATGAAATTACTCTATCAAGCATAAAAAAAGAAAAGGAAAATAGTTATAATGATCCTTCTAAGACATCAAAAGTAATAAAAAAAATTTAAGTTAAAAAAAGATCTAAGAAAACAAACAAATTGAAAGATACTCGTAATACTACTGATTTGAATACGGACTTTGTTAAACAATTCACTTGTTTGACATGTCTACAGCGATGTGATTCTCAGACGGATCTAATAAAACATTACAATGATGAACATTATAATACATATAAAAACACTATAAAGTTAAAGTATACAGAAAATGTTTGTGATAGCAATGTAACCTATAAATGTGATGGTTGTGAAAAAGTTTATGATATGAAGAAAGATATTGTGAAACATGTTGCTACACACAATGATGAAAGACCTCTGATTTGCAAACTTTGTGGTAAGAAGTATTATTATTATCCTACTGTCCCAAAATTGAGCAAAGGCCTCCCCGCTCATCTTCCATGACAGTTGCACGCAACTGTACCAGTCTGGTTGAAATATGTCCAAATCATCCCGCCACTGACGACCTTGCCTGCCTGACGAGGACATTGCCTAGAAGTGGGATGCTGTTCAGTTATTAACCAGGTCCAGTGCTGATCTCTCATTCAGCTAACATGGCCTGCCCAATCCCACTTGAGAACAATAATAACAACCACTTATTACCCTACATTGATAAGAATACATAAAATCAAATCTTTGAATTCTAAACATTATATTTGCACAGGTAGAATGTACAAGACGGTCACAGAGATCATCCGTCATGGCCGAGTGCACAGCGGTGTGAAGCTGCAGTGCTCCTACAACTGTGGATACACCACGGCTTACCAAGGTGCTTTGAAGGAACACGAGAATAGACACCGTGATGTGTTCAAGGTTTGTGGACAATTTTTGTAAATTAGAACTTTGGCTGTGCACTAATAAGCCTCTGCGTAACCCTTCGGGTAGCGTTGCCAGGCGTCCAGATAAAGCCGGACATACTTATGCTTTTTGATTGCGTGTCCGGCTTAAATGAATGGTGTCTAGCTTTTGTTCGTAAACGAGCGAGCGCCGAGCGTGGCCGAGCGTAGGCGAGTTGACTGTCGGTGGCTCCCGGAGTGCAGTCCCAGCCGCCCAGTGTTGGACTTAGCTTACACTACACTACACAAACTATGTGTAGTGTAGTGTAGTAGGGTGTCCGGCATTTTTACCCATATGTCCGGGTAAACTGGCCCGTCTGTCCGGCTATTAAGTTTGGCGACCTGGCAACCTTCGGGGAATACAGACCTAATGGTATATGTGTAAATCATATGATACACACTCATAAATTGTACAACAATACAGATTCCATTTCGTCCACAGTACACATGTGAGAAGTGTGGCAAAGGTTTCCATGTGAGGACCTGGTATGAGCAGCACCAGAATATCCACAACGGACTGAAGCCTTTCATCTGCGATATTTGTGGCCTCGCCTTCCATATGGCCAGGTGAGTTTACACTCCTGTCGGAGTTTATTCCGATCATTCAAGGTATTTACGTCTTAAAGGTGACGTAGCGACATCTGTTGTGAATGCTTCACAACCGACACGACTAGTTTTACAGGTAATTCGATGTCGTACGATGCCACCTTACCTATTAACTATCTTTTTGTATTTTTTAAGCATTTTCCATGCTAAGATTACAAGTTATTTTTAATTAAGGAAAAAAAAATCCTTCATTAAAAATAACTTGTAATCTGTCGCTACGTCACCTTTAAGACGTAAATTAGAATGTGAAGGAAGATTTCGACTGGCGAGCAGGGCTCGCGGTGGCTTAGTGGTCAAAGCGTCTGGTGTACCGAACCAGAAGCCGCAGGTTCGAATCCTGCCCGCCAGCCGATTTTTACCTTTATTAAAAATGCCAAATTCAGATAAAGTAGTAATAATCTCCATGGATGAACTCGGAAACCACCCAAGTGACTCGTCCATTCAAGGACCACTTGAGTAGAACTCGATTGAAATTGTAAATTGTATCGATTTATTTTTCACTAGTTTTTAGTCTAGATGGCAGAAGATACGTAAGATTTCATACAAATTGTGTACCATTTTTTAATTTCTCTGGCGGAAACAGGCCCTGACAGTTCATTAAATGAGTTTTATTCTTCATATTCCAGGTATCTAACCTCTCACAAGAGTTCGATACATCCGCAGTCGTCAAGCGTGAAACGTTACATTTGTATACACTGCAACCAAAAGTGCGACAGTGCCAACAGTCTTGCACTGCATTTAGAGGTAAACTCATCCAGTGTTATCTCCTATTGACTGCCTCGTTGGTCTAGTAGTCTCAAGCGCGACTGCTCCGCTAGGCCCAGGGTTCGATTCCGGGTCGAGCAGAGTGATGTTTGGCATTTTCTGTGAAATTCCCAGTAGCAGCTCGGAGTCTAAAGTGCCCGGTTGACGGCAATAGGCTCGCCCCTGATAGTTATTCAAAACACAACACAATCATAACAAATTCTGATAAAATATACCAACGAATTCCATACATTTTCTTCTTGTCTAGCCCCCCTGTACTGTATAAATCTGTCTAAGCACATTACACATTACCCCGTACATTAGATTACCACATTACTACACCTCTGGTTAGACAGATGTGTACTAAAAGACACCGTCGTTTTAGGTGCCATGTAAATAAAAGGCGAGCCTATTGCTATCAACCGCTATATCGTAGATGTTCCACCTTGCCGCACTAACTGTTTCGCTTCATCATTCCTTGTGCGTACAGCGAAGTTGTGGAATTCTCTTCCGGCGTCTGTGTTCCCTGACACCTACAACATGAGTCTTTTTAAGGCCAGAGTGAATGGGCATCTTATGGGTAGACGCGATCCATCTTAGACCACATCTACACTTATCATCAGTTGAGATTGTGGTCAAGCGCAAACCCATCATCGATAAAAAAAAAACAAATCCAAGCTCGGAGATTGCAGTTCAGTATAAATATATTCAAAGTAATGTTTTTAGGAACATGGTATTAACAAAGTCAAAGACTTCCTTTGTGACTTCTGTGGCAAGATCCTCGGGAGTGCTGACCAGCTGAAATACCACCACAGGATGCACTCGGGAGAGAAGCCGTATTCTTGCAGGTAAACACATTAACCAGTTATCTTATAGATATCGGTGAGGTCCTACAAAAAGGTCAGGTGGGTAGAACCCGCAACCGGTGCGTTTGTATGACAAGATGTATAATAATAAATAAATATAAAATAAATATCCTGGGACATTTCACACAGCACCATCTAGTCCAAAACTAAGCAGAGCTTGTACTATGGGTACTAGATAATGGATATAATACTTATATACTTTTTTTTGTAAATACATACTTATAATATATAAGAAACACCCAGACAAACACAAACGCTTAAGTCCATCACATAAATGTTTGTGTCCTGTGGGAATCGAACCCATGACCTCGTGACCAGCAGGTACTTGAACCACTAGACCACAGACGTCGTCAAAACGTATGAACGTGGATAGCATGTGGTTTTCTGTAGTTACTGCCTAGATCTATGAGAAAAAGGGGTGTGTTTATGTAACCGCAACCGCAGCTTATAGAAAGCAGCAACGCCAATGGTACGAGGGCTGCACTAAAAGTATCGGGAATGGAATATTTCCACTGTTCCTGTCATATTTAAATCTTTTTAATTGAAAACATCTTGGTTTTAAGAATCGAATACCATTTATTTATTTTAAAAAAGGTTCTCGGTCTTGTCACAAGGTCTTTTCAAACTTGTTTAGTCGTTGAGAAAATGGAATTGACTCGAGAAAATTAAAGAGCGATGATTTATTATGACTTTCGAAGTGGTTTAACACAAAAACAGTGTGTTGATCGGATACTTTCTGCATTTGGTGATGAAGCCCCATCCAAAACCACAATTTATCGCTGGTTTGCTGAATTTCAACGTGGACGTATCAAGCTCAGTGATGATCCCCGTCAAGGTCGTCCAAAAACTGCAGTCACCCAAGAAAACGTTGATGTTGTGCGTAAGCTGATTGAGGAAGATCGACTTGTGACATACCGCGAAATTCAGGCAACTTTAGACATTGGCATGAGTCAAATACAAATAATCTTGCATGAACGATTAGGTGTAAAAAAGTTGTTTTCCCGATGGATACCGCATTCGCTCTGTGAAGAGCAAAAAGCGGCTCGCGTTACTTGGTGCGTCAGAACTCTCGAAAGATTCCACGCAGGATCCTCAAATGCTGTATACAACATCGTATCAGGTGACGAATCCTGGATATATGCGTACGAACCCGAAACAAAAAACCAGTCACGAGTTTGGGTGTTCGAAAATGAGTTAAAGCCAACAAAAATTGTTCGTTCACGGAGTGTTGCAAAAAACATGGTGGCAACGTTTGTCTCCAAAACCGGCCATGTTGCGACTATTCCTCTTGAGGGACAAAGAACGGTTAATGCAGAATGGTATGCTAGCATTTGTTTGCCACAGGTCGTTTCTGAACTCCGTAAAGAGAACTGCAACCGCCGCATCATCCTCCATCACGACAATGCGAGTTCTCACACCGCGCACAGATCAAAAGAGTTTTTGGAGCAAGAAAACATAGAATTATTAGACCATCCGCCGTACAGCCCCGACCTAAGCCCTAATGATTTCTATACTTTCCCTAAAATTAAGAATAAATTGCGTGGTAAGAGATTTTGATCACCTGAAGAAGCTGTGGACGCCTACAAAACGGCCATTTTGGAGACCCCAACTTCTGAATGGAATGGTTGCTTCAATGACGGGTTCCATCGTATGGAAAAATGTGTCAAATTTCGCGGAGAATACTTCGAAAAGCAATAAATACATTTTTAAATAGTAATGTTGTGTCACTTCCTTGATTCCCGAAATTTTCAGTGCCACCCTCGTATGTACCACAAGTTTAGATTTGGGCCCGGTATATGACGATAAAAATAAGCAGTGATAGCCTACGGGAATGACCACTGAACTACCAAGTAAAAGGTGTCGAGTTCGAATCCAAGGCACGCACCTCTAACTTTGATATCATCTGCGTAATTATCACTCGCTTTAATGGTGAAGGAAAACATCGTGAGGAAACCTGCATGCCTGAGAGATTTTCTCGACGTTATTTTGAAGTCTTAGGCCAGCGTGGTTTAACTATGACTATACTGAGAGGAGACCTGTGCCCAGCAGTGGGAGAGTTAATACTTTGATGATGATGATAGGGCAATAAGCTCGCCCTCTATTACATGGGACCCAAACACCGGCAAACGGTAGGTATTACATTATTTCAACCAACCATCAAGGAAAACAAGCGATTTCTACCACCATTGTTTAAAAAGAAAATACCATAACGTGTTTTTCTTTGCAGTATATGCAATAAGTCCTTCGCGAAGAAGTTCAATGTGAAAGTGCATATGAGTTCGCACTCCGGTGAGAAGACTCACGCATGCGCACGCTGCGGTAAGCGGTATACGCAGCGCAGTACCATGCTTCGACATCTTAAGAGGTAATATGGAGACTAGTACAGACGTACAGTCAACAGTGTTCAAAATTATCGGAAAAACGAAGAAAATTAAACTTTATCTTAATGTGATAAAGTTTATTTCAGAATGACAAGTTGCCGTGTAGTGTGTTTGTTCTGAAATAGTCCTTGTGCCATTGAGATATTGTTTAATTTTCTTAGTTGTTCCGATCATTTTAAACACTGTATCTCCCGTAACGCGATAAAATCCGTAACAAGTAGTTTTATTTCAATGTCTAGTATTCGCGTAAGTGTCAGAAATCAGACTGTATCTCCCGATATATTTGATGCTGGCATAATAATATAAAATAATGTAATGTTAGAACCACCTTCATTTTAAGGCTAATTGCCTCGTTAGCCTAGTGGTTGCAAGCGCGACTGCTCGAAGTCCTGGGTTCGATCAATTCCCGGGTCAAACAAAATTCAAGCAAGGTTTTTCTATGAAATTCTCAGTAGCAGCTCAAAGTTTGGATTAGGCCGGTTAGTCAATGGCAATAGGCTCGCCCCCTATTACAAGGGAGGCGAAATGTGGGACCCTTCAGGGAATACAAATGCAATCGTTATGGTATGTCACATAACTCACATATACCTTAACTTATGTATAAAAGCAGTGCAGTAGCCCTTGGAATATTTACGCCAGTCTTGTAAGGATCACCCTTACTCGCTGGCTGCTATTCAATCAGATTTTTTCTTTTCCAGACATCACAATGGGGCATCTTCAAAGCGCACTGGATGACAGAAACTAAAACTGGACATTAATATAACGTTAGGCTTAACTTAAATAAAGAATTTTATTATAAAATCCATTATTGTGACGTGTTTTACTAAATCCGTAGTCTGTATCAAACATTGTCAAAATAATTGGGTAATTGTTTATTAAAGTATTATTATGTGGTATCGTTAAAAAGTATTGCATGAATCGGTAAAGTATACAGGGTTACTTGTAATTCGACGTATATCCGTCAGGAGCTGATTGGGGGATCAAAATGCAACAAATTGAACACCACCTATGTATTCTCCCCGCGCCGATTCAAACACATGCTATGCCATGAATTAAGTGTCTTTTAATTAACTTTTAAACTTTTTTGGAAAGCTGAGAGAATAGAGAAGTTTTTTTAGTGGTTTGTACGATTCATGTCATAGTATTTTTTTTAACTAGACTACATTTTTTGAAGCATTAAATAAAAATATTGGTTAGATATTATTTTTAAATCGCTCATCAATTTAGGTATTTTGTTGGATGAAGCACTTTTAATGATGTACATAGCTTAATTGAAGTGTCAGCTATAATATCATTTTTTAATGGTACCCATTCAACGTGTAGTTTCTTTTTTATTTGGAGCTTAGTGTTAAATTTTGGGTAAAGATCGAAAATCCTCTAAAATTCAAATATCTCGAAAACTATTGAATTTCGGCCATACATAGGTGGTGTTCAATTTGTTGCATTTTAGCCTGCCAATCAGCTCCTGGCGGATATACGTCGAATTACAAGTAACCCTGTATAGCAAATAGTAGGTATTTAGTTTATGCCTGGCCTCGTGATAAAAAGGCGTGAGTATAGGTATTAATCGTAACGACTACATTACTGAAATCAGGTTAATTTAATTAAACAAGACTTCTTTTTCATGAAGGTAGGTTTGTAGATTTTTTACTCCAATAACGATCTTTCTGTAGTCTACGATATAATAATATTACTTTTCTCTGGAACACCTCTGGTCTGGAGTAAGAAAAATTATAATTCATGCTTACATGTCTAAAATTGTTTATTTATTTTACTCGTTCGTCTGCGATTTCACATAACATTCATACTAGGTACTTTCAAACGAGAGGTCTACTTTGATTGTTGACGATACTTGAAAATGCTACACCGATTTTTAATCACAATAATTGTTTTAAAAATGAATGATATATACATTTGCAAACAATATTGCAACGACAAACTCAAAACTGTATTACGATCCAAGTGATCCCACCAAAAATTCAATTTGAATTTGGCGGTATTTGATTTTGCAATTTTTTGTACCTTGTGCAACATGGCAATAATCTCGTATTGTCAATGTCAATTTGAGTTTGACATTGACAGATTAAATCACACCGCAAAATTGTATTTTTATTTTCATGTATTGTATAGATTTTATTGTCGTTTTGTAAATTTGTGAAGAGATGACTTGCTTGTAGTGATCTATCATAGGAAAATACAGCAGTCAAAATGTTTTCCTGGTGATGGTCCAGTGAAAACCCTTATACTTCTTGAATTTTCGCTGTAAATGTAAACTAAACTATGACGGAAGGACAACGCAGTGAGAAATTAGAAATGATCACTCTTCACAAGATTTTGTTTACTGTTTGTGCCTTCTCCTTTGTATATAAGTACTATAATAACACAACGCCAAGTATAATACGGATTGCACACCCGAAATTCAGCATACTCGGACCCTATAACACGACCCAGGTAAAAGTGGAGGATAACTATGAAAAATTGATAGATATTGACAATTTTTCCTTTAAAATAAATCCCCAACCATGTAAGGAGTACCCTGCTGGGCTATTGTTAATGGTAATAATATCCTCGAACCCAAATAATGTTGAGAATCGAATCGTCATACGTAACACTTGGGGACGAAATCTCGATTCAACCAAAGTCGTATTTATGGTCGGGGAACCGGAAAATGTGACACTGTCGAACCAAATAAAGGACGAAAGTGCAAGATATGGTGACATAGTCCAAGGGAATTTCATAGATGTGTATAGAAATATGACTTATAAACATGTTATGGGGTTAAAATGGGTGACACACCATTGTCCTATGGCTAAATATGTTTTGAAGACTGATGACGATGTGGTGGTGAATTCTCGGGAGATGAGACGTTTTCTGGCAAGGGAACTGTCTCCGTGGGGTGCTACAGACCTGATCACATGCCAGGTATTGGAACATGCTAAGGTACAAAGGTCTCAGAAGTCCAAATGGAAGGTCACCACACATGAATATGCCTCTGAATACTATCCAACTTATTGTGCAGGTTTGTGAACATTTATTTAATATTTTGAGTCTTTTTAACATAGTTTCTTTGAAGAAATTAAACCAATTGGTAATTTAGGTGCCTTCAAGATGAGAGTAAATAGTTTTCTTTTAGGCAAGTGCGCTCCATCATAGACCACATCACTTAACATCAGGCGAGTTGTGGTCAAGTGCAAGCCTATCTTAAATAAAAAAGGCATACCTACCAATTTTTTTTGTTTTCAGGTTGGGCAATCCTCTACTCCCAAGATGTGATTCCCAGGCTATTAAAATTGGCACAAGCAACGCCATACTTCTGGATTGATGATGTGCACATAACAGGAGTGATTGCAGAAAAGATTGGAGTGCCTCGGACTCCACTGTCCAGTTTCATATTGACCCCTGCCAAAGTAAAAATGCTGAAAGTGTTAGGGTCAAAGTATGTTGGTCCATTTGTTCTTGGACCTCCAGATCTGAGTTCGGAAAAAATTATGACGATTTGGAAAGCTATTCCTGAGTAAATTTATTTTTTAGAAGTTATATTATGCTTGTACCATCACAACAAAACATAGCCTATATCACTTAAAGATAGTGTAACATGCTATTAGTGAAAAAAAATATAAAAAAAAGAGTTCAATAACATTAAATTAAGAGGTTGTACAAGCAAAATCACAAAGTATACCTGTATGTTATATTAGTATAGATAAGGCTTTTTCAAATTGTTTAAATTTTACATAAAAAAATTTAGCTACCACAAAATATTTGCCAAACATCTATGGTTTCATCTATGGTATCCCATTCGTCAAATTTCCTTGCCCGATGAGCAATGTCACTTTGATCCAAAAAATGTCGTGACTATGATGACGTCATCAAATACTAATATATAATACGATTATCTAATGATACGAACAACAATATATTTGTAAAAGAAATATCTAGTCTTGGATAAAGACTTCAATAATTTGATGCTATACTTTAATCTTATAAAGAACCTGCCAGTGTTAGCTAAGAATTTTAATAAAATCTCATAATTATGGTATTAGTATGAAATACTACACATTGTGTGAACTACATATTGTGTGAATAGCTTGTAGGCCAATGCTGTTATTATATAACTAAATATTATGTAAGACATTGCACCTGTACTAATTGATTGTTATATACGTGTGTTGTGTACTGTACTTTTTCAAAGTGGTACGTCGCCAGTTGATCAATTGTCGACTTTATTTCTTAAGTAATAAGGCTGAAAACTGCTTGACCACCAGGACTGTTATTTGTACCTTATTCAGTACAAATGAATTAATGTAAATTGGTGGTTTTGTTTTGTTGTTGTAATGAATGAAATTAACTTCAATGCATTTATGTAAGTTAACTTAACTTTTTAGTAAGTGTAAAAAGGTTGAATGCTAATATTCATATATTTACACACATTTTTTATCTTATCCTGTTAACATTTTATTTCGTTTTAATACCTATGACTAACCTAGTCATTGCCTGAAAGTATTTCCAAATCTAAAATCACCAAAGATTTTTTAAGTTGCCATTATTGAATGTTAAATTTTATTTATAAGAAACATAGTATTATTTTGTATCAGTATTTTGACTATTTTAAATAAGCAACGTGCCTTAGAATTAATAAATGTTAAATACAAGTCGGTTTTTACATGCTCTTCCATGAATTTGCGGATCTCGAAGTTTTTCTTTAATTAGGCACAACATGGACTGCCCATAACATCTACTTCAGCATAATGTGGAATGTCCATAATATTGTCAATGCTTCAATTTCTATGAATAGTTGTATAAGCCCCGATGGGCCTGGCGGCCATCTTGGTGACGTAAAAATGACGCAATGACGCACGCTTTCAGTACGCGTTATCACCACTAGCCGGCAAGAACAGTGGATGACGTCATGTTGAGGTTAATTAGACAAGGTTCCAGCCCATAAGCAACTTGCGGGACATAGAACGTGAGTGCTTTGAAGGTATTGGAAAATAAACCATATTACAATTTAACAAAACATCTATTTGTACAATATTATCGCCTTATAATTACTAGTGAATTCAAGTACTTATGAATTATAAATCTTAAGCATTTACATTGCCTTTTGTATTTGGATGGTTGCGTCATTGTTAACATGTTCTAATATCACTAAAAGGTCCTTAGGGTGGTATGGCACTCGTCAAATTTGAATTCACATTTTCGATAACAAGAGCAACACTATTCGTCAAAGGAATTTACAGATATATTTGATTGAATTTTGGACCAAACTACTGGATAAAGTAATTTGATTGGACCAAAGTGCCATTCCGCCCTAAAATCTGACTTGACTGACTGAGGGTCTCCCCACCCAGTCGGCCTGTTTGTACACCTGATAAATACAGGTTAAATTACGTATCTTCTAAATACAATCATACAAATTCCGTTGCATATTTAAATGTACGTACCTATCTAGTAGGTACCTACCCAGGTACTTAAACTAATGGAATGTAAATAAATTGTAAAATCAACTTACCATAATAGGTTTTAAAATCCGAGCTAGACCTAATTACCTACTCTTAAAATACTCACAGCTTGCTTTGGCTAACAACCCTGTTCGTATCCTAGATTGACATATTCCTCGAATGTATTTCGTAGGTAGTTTTGATATAAAATGCCAAGAGAATGCGTCTAGTAACGCATTCTCTTAGGGGCTAAAAAGACCACAAAGCAATTCCCCTGGAATCAATTCATATTTCAAATTCATAGCAGATCTTATAAAAGTGTCATATATTTTCTATAATTATTAAACAAAAGCGGACTTTTTGTACAGTTAATCGTTTAATTTAACAACTACTCCTTCTTCTTTCAAAATAAGTTTCATTTGCGCCTCTGAATCACAACTCCTTTTACCCTTAAAACTATCTTCAATATCTTGTAAAGTCCTATCCTTAGTTTCGGGTAATAACGCGTACATTATAATTAGGAACACTGTCAAAGTAGCTGAATATACTAAGTAAGCACCTTCTACACCCACGGAAGAATACAAATGTGGCGCCGACTTCATGGATACCACGAAAGACGGAGTCAAAAATGAAGTAGACAGGGTTGATCCTAAACTTCTATAAGCTAAAGGAAACACTTCACCGCATATCACCCAATTCAAAGGTGCTAACCCTAGACAGAAAGATAAAGTGTACAGAATCATTAAAGCCATAGGACCAATATCTAACAACCACCACGACGTAAAAACTTCAGCTCTTCTCAGATACACGAAGACTGAAATTGCTGACATAGAGAGAATTGTCATTACACCACTAGAGAATAAAATAGTTCTTCTGTTAAAGTATTTTAGTAGGAATATAGCTAAGAATGCACACACAGTCCTCAGTAGATCTAGCACTGTGAACTGCCACGCAACGTCTTTAGGATCGTTTTTGTCTAACACCACTTGCAGGATTATATTTCCATACGCAGCGAACATGTGCGCTCCACCGAATTCAAAAACAACCAACATGCTTATAGCTATGATAGCCGGCTTATAGAACTCTTTCTTCTTGAAAATCTTAACCACATCGTTGATGCTTTGGACAATTTTCTTGAAAACGTTATTGCAGACATGACTTTCAGCGTATTCTGGCCTCTCTTCAGCTTTGGCCATTTTCTGCGCGTTAATCATGGCTTCTAATTCTTCCTGTTGAGCGGGACCTTCGCCTCGCACCCATCTGAAGGCCTTCCTGGCTTCAGCAAACTTGCCTTTCGAGACCAACCAACTTGGGGATTCTGGAGAAAGGCTGATGATAGCCATAGATATTAAGGGGAATAAAGCACAGACTGCTGCTGTGAGCTTCCACGTCAAATGTGCTCCCCACAAATGGGATAAAAATATACCCATTCCCAGAGATATTGCAAATGTTCCCAAAAATGCTCCTCGATACTTTGGATCAGTGTATTCTGCGACTAGTATGGCTGCCAAAGGCGTTCGAAGTCCTAAAGCAAGTCCGTGTAGCAGCCTGGCGACAATGAAGAGCGGTACTGTGTTTCCGAAGATGAAGACGATCCAGCCGAGGAGAGCGGGGAGGGTGGAGATGAGATGCGCTCGCTGACGACCGTACCTGGTCATCAGGACTGGAGACACGAAGTTACCCACGATTCCCATCACGCCGACTACGGACGCTGGAAAACAAAAATAATGACTGGTTAAGTAGTGAACAATTTTTGTAATAGCACGTAAAGTATCATAGGTTGTTAAGGTTGGTTGTATTTTATTGTTGAAAATAATAATAATGTGCAACTAGTTTGACTTTTCGAAAGTACCTATTTATATGGTTTATTTGAAATAAAATATTATCCGTATAAAAAAATTGCAAGATTGTTGTGTGTCTCAAGCGCGAAACCCTGCTACGGTAGAGATCCTGGTTGGGCTTTCCTGTGAAATTCACAGTAGCATGAGACGTATAGGTACTACATAACTATAGGTACAACTTACATCGGTACACCTCTACAGTATACCTAAGCCTTTAAAGGTATCCTTTCTTAATATGCTGGATTTAACAGGTTCACTAATTAATACAATATGTACGTAATAAATAAAAAAAACTAGAATGAGAATTTTGAATGGGCGCGTTTATCAAAGAACAATTAATTAATCGTAGTAATTTAAACTAGTTTTAAATTAAAACCTTGACAATGGTTGGCCTTGAGGGTTCACGACGTACCAGTCTAGTAAATGCACTTAACTCGATGCAATCAAAATAAGATTCTACCTGGATAAGTATCCATTGTTTTTCTGCGGGAAACAGATTTTTTATTGCTCTCCGAGTGTCCGCTTGTTGTTTACAAATGACGTAGGTATTGTAATATCTTAAGTTATGTAGGTAGTAGTGTAACTCAATCTGGAGGTTTCTATTGTAATATTATCCTGACCTATAGCATATTGTAATAAAATCAGATTCGAATTTATACACTATGCACATAGTACCTATAGTCAGAGATTGGGAATCCAGGAGGCAGGCGCATCTCTGAATTTTCACAATCATGTGCGTAGGATCACGCACTGTTAAACGGTGAAAGAAAACATTTATTAGGAAACGAATGTCTGAAAGATTAACACGATTGTTGGTCCTGGGTTTGATTGGTCAAGTAGTCCTCAAAAGACTGTTTAAATCATAAAACCCTAAGGCTAAAGGTGGTAGGTACCTGTATTGGGCTGTCTGCGATCATTAACAGACAACACTTGAATGTAGTATATGACATGTATACATAAAAAGAAATATAATAGTAATGAAGCTCACCAATCCAAGAAGTGTCATGATCTGTCAGCGTGACAGGCCCGCCATCTCTGTGGATCTGCGCAAACAGCACAGCTGGATAGCCGTGCGCGCATCCATGCCCGGCTATGTTCAGAGCCGCACCGCTCACCACGAACGCCTGAAACGCAATGTATTACGAATTGAAGCGAAGATAATAATTTCTACCATGCCTATTGTAGCATGTAATTTTATAAAGTATCCATATTGAGGGAGTTGTGAAAAAACTATGTAATCCGCCATTTTGTGGCGGCGGCCATCTTGGACCGATTTTCATCAAACATAGCTAAAAACAGTCCCGACTAACACCCCCGTTTTTGCGTCGGGGATTTATTAGCCGTTATTTTTTTTTATTAGCCTATTTGTTAGCCGTTGCTGTCCCACTACTGGGCAAAGGCCTCCCCAGGTCTTTCCATTTACCTACTCTTATCTCGTGCCGCCTCAAACCAGTCCCAGTCGGGGGTTAAAAATTATAAATACGTATAAAAATATATTCACCTGCTTTATGAAGGGCTTCATCGCACCGCGACTGCATGCAGGAAATTGACTCTGTAACTATGTATAATGGAATTACATAATAATTCACCTTTCAAATGAAAAAGCAAAATCAAAATCGGTTCATCCGTTCAGGAGGTACGATGCCACAGACAGACACACACACACACACACATACACACACCCACAGAGACACGTCAAACATAACACCCCGTCGTTCTTGCGTCGGGGGTTAAAAATAAAAACAAAAATAACGATTTACGTTTACGTGTATCATAATCATAATAAAATAATGATTTAGGTGCAACTACGAATTGAATGTATGTGCGCATATAAATCTGTAGTTACCAAAGTACTAGAGTTCAGAATAACGTAACTAATATGGGTTGTTCCCAAAAGTTTCACGAATATATTGTTCTCCATTTCCCACCGGGTCCATGAAAAATTATAATAATTTTTAGATCGCTCGGTGCGCGCCACTGTTATTAATTCTAACCGCCGGACGAGCACCTAAGACGTGTCTTAATGTTTTTTTTTTACCACTAAGGTGGCAAACAAGCATACAGCCCGCCTGATGGTAAGCAGTTACCATAGCCTACGGACACTTGTAACACTATCAGCGGTATCACTCGCGCGTTGCCAACCCTAAAAACCTCAAGGTTTATGGAGCTCTAGCTGCCAGCCCAGTGCATCCTTAGAAGGAGCTCTTCTTAAGGGAATACAAACAAAGGATTTGATTGAAAGGATCAGGAAAGGGCTAAATAAGCTCTCATTTATAGAATGACAGCATCTCCCAGTTAGCGGCTATCCAGACATGGTTAGACAGGCCCATGGGCGTACCCAGGGGGGGGCAGGGGAGGGCAGCTGCCCCCCCCTGGAACTTGGATGCCCCGTAGATAAAAGTTATAGTAAGATAAAAAAAAACCTTTTTCGTGTTGTGTGTAGGACGGAACAAATTTGCCCCCACAAGTTATTAGTTATTGTCAAAATAGAAAAATATTCACTATTTGTTGCTTTTTGTCAATAATTAGTTGCTACAAAAACGATTTTGTTGCTCAAACCGATCTTACAAAATTGACAACAATGCTAGCTTTACTTAAAGATAGCATAAAAATAGCTAAATACTATATAATCAGGGAAACAAATAGACCAATATTTGTTGCTGAAGACCTCATTAAAACAACAATTTAAAAAATAACCAGTAAAATATAATTCAGTTCAGTTAAATACGTCACCTTAAGACGTAAATTAGAATGTGGAGGAAGATTTCGACTGGCGAGCAGGGCGAGCGGTGGCTTAGTGGTCAGAGCGTCTGGTGTACCGAACCAGAAGGCGCAGGTTCGAATCCTGCCCGCCCGCCGATTTTTTCCTTCATTAAAAATAACATATAATTCAGTTGTTTGAGGTAGCAATTATTATTGAGAAACACATTTTCAAAGATCATATGAGTTTCCAATCGCTATGCTTATAAACCGGTTAAGCTAACTTAAGTTTTGATTTTCCTTGCTCAACGTGACAAACTGACAATATTGATGCCTGAAAGAGATTTTCTTGCTCGACGTGATAATAGTGATGCCTAAAATTACCAAAAAAAAACAAATAACCAGAGATTGGATGAAAATCTGACCAGTATTCTTATAAACCGATTATGCTGCGCCAATAATTTATATTGTTTATTTGTTTTGGAAAAATCGAGAGTGACGAGCTTATAAAAAAACCGGTCAGAAACCTGTGCGATCCCGGGAAGATATTCTATTGCCGATTTTCAAGGCGTCATTAACCAAGTTGAGCAACACAATTATTATTATTGTATTTTTTTGATTCCTTAAAAATCGAGCGCTAAGCTAGCATGAGCGGTTTATAAAGATACCGGTTCGGATACTCATCCAACCTTTACAGTGGCGTATTTACACTACGGCCAAAAGAGCCATAGCCCGGAGCACCAGGCTCCAAGGGGCAGCGCTAGCCGCACGGAGGTAGTAAGAAATCCCCTTCACTAACGTCGCCTGTCCTAAGTGGGTTTCCTCAATGTACGAGCTCACTTTTACATGAGACAAACTAATTGTAATTACCACTCTAACTAACCTAACCTGTCCAAGGCGGAGGTGGCTCAAATTTTCGAGCTCGCTACGCTCGCTCCTACATGAGACACCTGGAGGTAGTAGACAAAAAAATTGTAGTTACTCTTCTAACCCAGCCTGTCCGAGTAGGGTGGCCTTAATTTTCGAGCTCGCTACGCTCGCTTTTACATGAGACACCTGGAAATAGTAAACAAACTTTTGTAGTTACTCTTCTAACCAAGCCTGTCCGAGGTAGGTGGCCAAATTTTCGAGCTCGCTTCGCTCGCTCTTACTGTGTGAGATAACTGGAGGTCTAGTAACAAACAAGGATGCTTACAAAGTATCCTTCTAACCTAACCTGTCCAAGGTGGGTGGCCAAAGTTTTCGACTTCTCGTTTGCTGACTCTTAGTCATCAATTTTCATTGCTACGTTAAGCAATATTTTTTTGATAAATCAAGCGTTGAGTTAGCATGACTGGCTTATAAGAATACCGGTCAGAAATTCATCTGATTTACGGTTCTGAGTTTTGTTGATGACTTTTTTTTTATACCACTAAGGTGGCAAACAATCATACGGCCCGCCTGATGGTAAGCGGTTACCATAGCCTATGGACGCTTACAATACCAGGGGTATCACTCACGCGTTGCCGACACGAAAAACCTCTTAGAGGTTCATGGAGGATTCACTGCGCCGACAGTTTTAGGGGATTTTCCTCTTACTGCCAGCGCAGCGCATCCTTAGAAGGAGCTCTGGCGACATTACTCACTGCAGGAACACAACACATAATAAAGTGTGATATTTGGCTGCAGTTTTCTATAAGGTGGAGGTACTTCCCAGACTTTCCGGGCAACAATAATAAATTTCATCATCCGTCATCATCCGACGTCCGGTTCTATTTTTTTATGCTGACTCTCCAGGCGTCAATGACCGTTGCAGCGTAGAGGAAGAAAACTATTTTATTTGACTCCAAGAAAATTTAGAGTAGCATGACCGGTTTATAAAAGGATACCGTGTAGTCAGAAACTCTAAGAAAACCTCCGATTCTATATTTTGTTGTTGACTCTCTATGCATCAATTTTTATGAATACCGGAAGAATCGAGTGTTGATCCAGCATGACCGGTTTATAATGCATCAGAGTCATCATCAAAATGTAGAACCGGTGATCGGGTGAATTTCTGACCGATATCCCTATATGCCAGATCTGCAAATAATTTATTATTTTGGTAAAATCGAGCGTTAGGCTAACATGATCGGCTATAAGCGCACCGGTTAAAATTCATCCGATTTCCAGTTTATCGAGTTGTCAATTTTTCGATGGGGTTGAGCAATTTTTTTTTTAATTCTGCTGAAATTCCACATTTTATGGAGATGAGGGACCCGGGGGGGGGGGGGTTTAAGAAATCCCTCAACTGCCCCCCCCTGGCCCAAAAGCTGGGTACGCCCATGGACAGGCCCTACGTGTGGAAAATATAATCCACCCATATTTGTGTGGGGTTTGTCAGAGTAAAAAACAAATTCAATAATTAACCAAACAAAAACTGCAGATAAAATTGCACGCTCGGCCATGACCGTTTACACCTCGATATTATATTGACAACATAAATCGCGAGGCACATGGACCTTTTTAAAAATAGATCATTCGTCAAAAAAAAAAACAATAGGTGCCCCACACTGGCAACATCGTGGTTGTAAGCTTTTTTACAATACCTACTTGTAACCTTGAAGTTTCTCAGCTCTGTGCATTTCCGTACCTACTCTGACAGACAGGCATTTTATTTGTCCTACCTTTGCCTTTTTCAGACGTGACGAGTAAAGAAACGTTGCACGTGAGACGTATAATAGACTAAAATAATTAACTAATATCATCATCCTCCTAGCCTTTTTCCCAACCACGTTGGGGTCGGCTTCAAGTCTAACCAGATGCGGCTGAATATCAGTATTTTACATGGAGCGACTGCCATCAGACCTCCGCAAACCAATTTCTGGGCAATACCAACATTCGAAGGATAGACTGGGTGGGTGTCAGGCTTTTTGGGCTTCTGACTACCACTAACGATTAACATAGGTGTTCGTATGACAACCAGGACCGACGGCTTTACGTGCTCTCCGAGGCACGGATGTCTCGATGTGTTAATAATGGTCGCCCATCCACACACCCACCTCAGCAAGCGTAGCTTAACCTTACAGATCGGTTGATCAGCGTAGTGATAGCTTAGCCACGAGCCCCTCTAAAAAATAATTATAATTAACTAATAGCATGCTTACAATTTTTTAAACTGTCTTTTTACATGAAGTTGGTACCTAAATATTTATTTTGAATTTTCATAAACTGCAATTAAACCACCTAATTAAGTAGGTAACTGCATTAACTTTGCCCATTATTATTTTAATTCAACAAATCATCGAATGAGTAGAAGAGTATGGTACTTAACTGAGATTCCTAATCCTGCGTTTTCCCGACAAGTGTCACAGCAATTACGAGCGGACATACATACATAGGTACAGGTCAAACACATAACCCTCGTTCGTCAGTCGGGTAAAAAGTCTTTAAATTCCTGTATAGAAGACTAGATTGATACTAAGGTAGGTACTGGGAATTATGACGGGCTACTTAATCTGCTTTATTTTTTATTTTATTGCCTCCCTAGCCTAGTGGTGGTGAGCGACTGCTACACTCGAGGTTTGATTTCCGGGTCGAGCGGAAACAATACTTTGAGTACATACTTACTATTGATTATGACAGATGAAATCTAGAATAAAGAAAGTAGAATACTTAATTGAAAGAAAGAAGGATTTTTAGTTAGAAAAAAGTTTATTTTTCTTTTCGGGCAATATATTTTTTTATTTCATAAATGGCAATTTCAAAGTGTTACCCACCATCCTATCCTACTTCCTACTAATATTATAAATGTGAAAGATGAGGATGGATGGATGGATGGATGTTTGTTACTCTTTCACGCAAAAACTACTGAAGGGATCTGGATGAAATTTGGCACAGAGATAGATTATAGTCTGGAATAGCACATAGGCTACTTTTTATCCCGGTAAAATGTATGGTTCCCGTGGGATAGCGGGCAAAGCCGCTGGCGGAAAGCTAGTCTTCAAATAATTAAGACAAATGGATATTATTTTACACAGTAGGTAAGTATTTATTTAATAAATATTCAATAACTCATTGTGTTATGATATCCGTGTATAATTTTAATAATAAATGGTAGAAGTTCAGGAAGTTGGAACCGTGCCAGTACTTAAGTATAAAAAAGTAAGTATGTATGTCAATCAATTAAGAAACAAACGAAGCAGATTTCAGATAAAGTGACCGTATCGCTATAAACTTTTTTAATCGGATTGAAAAAAAAGAGGTGTTTCACGATCGACTTGCATTTTCGAGTACTTAAATAGGAAGACATGTCTCTGGCCTTATCTACACTTAATTGATTAATTATTAATATTAATAATTAATAAAATTTATAATATAAATTATAAGATAATTAATTATTGAATACATATTAAACAGCTGAAGAGTTTGTTATTTTGGTTGTTGCTTTCAGTGTTAGATAGCCCGTTTATCGAGTAAGGCAATAGGCTCTATATAATCACGCTACAACCAATTGGAGCGGAGTATCAATTAAAAATGTTGCAAAAACGGGGGAAAAATTCAACTACTACGGTAACGAATTCGCGGGCAAAGACTATTCAATAGTAATTAAATATAAGACTATATTATTGTTATATATAACTATATTATACCTAACCCTAAGTGGGGCGAAATTTATACCAATTAGTTGTAGTACCATTTTCTATGTAGGTTACGTTTTCAACCAGACTGGTCCACAGTCGCGTGCAACCGACTGGCATGGAAAAAGAGGGGGGAGGCCTTTGATCAATTTTGGGACAGTTCGGGCTAAAATAATAATAATAATAATATTTTTACGAGTACTGAGTGTGCTGACTGAAGCGTCAGTAACTACTGAATTACTGATGTTATCTGAATCTATACTGTGACTGAGAAATCAGCATACGTAGGTAGCCAATCAGCAACAGTCATCATCGAATACTAGCTGTTCCCGCGACTTCGTCCACGTTCACGTAGAATAGTTAAATACTGGGGCATAAAATATACTAAATACCCCTTTCTTTCTTTTCGTCCTCCTTCTTTTAGTCATCATCATCAACCCATTAATTGTCCCACTGCTGGGCACGGGTCTCCTCTCAGTTTGAGAGGGATTAGGCCATAGTCACGCCACCACGATGGCCCAATGCGGGTTGGCAGACTTCACATGCCGTCGAGAATATCTCTCAGGCATGCAGGTTTCGTCACGATGTTATTCCTTCACCGCTAAAGCGAGTGATAATTGCGCACATGATTTCGAAAAGTCAGAGGTGCGTGCCTGGGATTCGAACCCGAGACCTTTGACTTTGCAGTCCAGTGGTCATTACCCTAGGTTATCACTGCTTTTTGCTTCTTTTAGTACTTATAGAGTATAGATTTCTATCCCCTTCAAGCCTTTTTTCGCGACGAACAGGAGCCTACAACCTTCTCCAAATTACATAATTTACAAGTCAATGTACCGTACTAGAATACACACCAATTAACTTCTAAAACTTTACATTTTCAAATCAAATATCTTTATTTGTAGAACATAGGTAAATATGCTGTTAAGGTATAAAGTAAGGAATGCTATGTCTAGAACGCTACATTCAAAAGCATTGATTTGATAGTCCTATTCTTAAGTTAATAAAAACAATTTGTAATCACAAATTACTTATGTATGCAACGTGAGAATCTTAATTGTGGTCGTGACCAAGTAACAACGTGGCTAGTGTTGTGTAGGTACCTACCTAGACCCCTGGACTGTAACGACTAGGCGTGATGCTCTAACCTATAAGTCAATAGCATCTTGCTAGAAATAGTTTTATAGTTCCGATAAATATATAAAATCTTAATTTGCAGTATGCATGGTGTTAGAATAACTTAGTAGGTAGCTTTTCGCGCACGTGGTCTTATGTAATTTATAAGACCTACTACTACTAGGTAGTAGGTACTAGCCGCCAGCGACCTCGCCCTCGTGGTTCGTGGACTAGGTATTTCTCATAAATTATTGTAAGATGTTACGAAATCATGGCAATATTTTATACCTGCCACATCATCTATGGTTTGTACTTGTACTAAGGTTATGCTGAGTATGCAGTACCAACATTGAATCTCGGACCACAAAATATGTAGGAAATTATAAATATTACGTAAAATGGACAATTACGTCGCGACCTAATTGTCTATACTCATCTTCATCTCACGGGAACCATCCATTTTACGTAGATAATATTTATGTTTTCCTACATATTTTGTGGTCCGAGATTCAATGTTGGTACTGCATAACCTTATTACAAACCACGGATGATGTGGTATAAAATATTGCGATGATTTCGTAACATCTATTGTTTTCTTTGCGTTGCAATTGTAAACAACAAGACAATGTAATTGTGTATATATTATCAGTATCTATATAGGTATATGTAGTTATTTACATTAAAATGCCGTGTAAGCGTATCGCTTGAGAACGGCTGGACCTATTTGGCATTTTTTTTTTAATACCTACATAGTAAAAAAATTGGACAGGTTTTGTGGAAAATTCGCGTAAGCTGTACCTACATTTTTACTGTTGGACTTTTGTAGGTATGTTTTATTGAATAAGACACGAAATCATTTGTTTGGATTGTAGAAATCGTAAATACTAAAACTGATTAACTCTACAAACACCTTTGACAATCAGTAGCGAAGTCAGAAAAGCCTGACAACCCTAGCCTTTTCCCAATTAAGTTGGGGTCGTCCTCCAGTTCAATCAGCTGCGGCTGAATATCAGTATTTTACACGAAGCGACTACCAATTTCGGGAACCAGAAACGTAATTTCTGGATAATACGTACCAATATTTCAGAAGAAAGTATAAACTATAGTCGCTTCGCATATAATCTGGTTGCCAGGTGGTTTGGGCTTCTGATTGTCATAGGTGTTCGTATTCACGACAATCTAAACTATCTTCGAGTAACTTCGGCCTTATTCCAATCTCGATTTTCGACAGTTTTCGAAAAGTGAAGAGCAATAAGTAACTATTTTATTTACATACCTTAGTTCTTACGTTATATTTCTATAGGCGCACAATATCGACTTCCGACTATCATGACAAGTGCCAATAAGTATAGTAATGGATCCATTCACGGTCGATTAATTTTAACGAGCATGCGCATAGGCACGTGCAGGTTGAACAGAATAACCTTTTTTTTTTTTTTTTTTTGTGTCTGAAAATGCTTTATGCACCGTCACGCCGCCCCGGGGAGGACGGCGCGGTGTGTGGGACTCCGCCCTGAAAAGGACGTCTACCCACTAAAAACAGACAGGTGTTCGCCTCATCACATGTTGCCGGGGTCACGGGTACGTGTAGACATTCTTCCGCGATGAACAGAATAACCTAACTTAACCCAAATTAAAAATTTAGAAAACCCCCGACACGAAATGTAATTTGCTATTTTGTAGTGGCGACCATCTTGGATTGAAATTTATCATAGTGTATTTTATTCTCCTAGTTAAACCCTTTCATTTGATAACCATATTGAGGGAGTTGTGAAAAAATATCTAATTCGCTATTTTGTGGCGGCGGCCATCTTGGACCGATTTTCATCAAACATAGCTAAGAACACTCCCGACTATTTCTCCTTTCAAATAAAAAAATCAAAATCAAAATCGGTTCATCCGTTCGGGAACTACGATGCCACAGACACACACACACACAGACACGTCAAACTTATAACACCCCGTCGTTTTTGCGTCGGGGGTTAATTATTAATGAAATAGGGAGACACCACAGTGCGAATACGAAGCACCTAACTAGAGAGGGTCCACTCCCTAAGCACGAGGTTTGTAGTTTCGGACTTAGTGACGAGCGTTTCCCGTATCACGTACGGACGCATGATTCGTTCGGGGCCGAACTAAGAATGAATGACAACATAATTTGGGGCTGTCCATTAATCACGTGATGTTTTTTTTAACATTTTGGTGATACGTGGTGAGGTTTAAGACTACCACCCCGCCCCCCATCAAAAATCACGTGTATTTTTTAGTACCTACAAAGAATCTTAAAAATTTAATCATGTTATTTTTAAGTACCGGTATAAAGTATAATCTAATCCTATTCTAGAAAATTAAGGACTAGACAGAAAGGTAGCAGGTTGTTTCTGACTGGCATAAAAATAATATTAAAGGAATGGTGTAATCATGTCAAAAACATATATTGTATTAGTACATGAACATATTTAATGTACATTGTCCTCTGACCACGGATTAGCAAGACTTTTCCAACACTAACAACTGGATAAGTATCTTGCAAGTCAGTTGTTGGCACTGTACTTTGTTGAAGATCAACGTCGGTTTCATCAAGTACACGTGATATCTTACTATACCCCCCCTCACCCCTTGTGATATTTCGTGATTTGTGCCGACCCCCCCCCCCCCCCTTCGGACCACACGTGAATACGTGATTAATGGACAGCCCCTTTGACAGTAACCTACTCCAGTGTACATACCTCAACCATGCCGCTTTCGGTAGGTTTTTTACGGAACGCTGTAATCTCATAGGCATAGCCGATTGTAGTTCCGTACGTAACCGCGAGAAGCGTTGTAGAGTTTTCCATAAAAATATTTTACGGCATCGTTAGCGAGTTTAGTGAGAAAAACCTAGAAATGTTATCCATGCCGGCTAAATGCAATGATGATGTGATGATCGTGATGATAATATTCTACATTTACTATTTAATTCGATCAAAAAGAAACGTCAAAATTGATTTACGATATGTTGTAAAGTTAGCGCGTAACATACACACACACACACACACACACACACAAAAATAGCTATTAATATTTTCAAAATGGCACAAAATTGTCTGAATCGGACAATTAATTAAACAATATAAAATAAAAAATCGTCCGTTTAAAACTATAGTATACCGCGTCTAACAAATCTGTTAACCTTGTCCAATTAACTATGGTTAATCATCGATAAAGAATTTGGATACAATATTCGTAATCATTACCAATTTAGTTTTAATTGAAAATATGTATATCTAATTTCCATTAAAAAACTAAAAATAGAACATATTATATTGTAGGTAATATATAATAATCAACCTATACATATACTGTCTCACTGCTGGGCACGGGTCTCCTCTCAATATGAGAGGGATTAGGCTATAGTCCACCACGCTAGCCTAATGCGGGTTGGCAGACTTCACATGCTGTCGAGAAAATCTCTCAGGCATGCAGGTTTCCTCAGGATGTTTTACGCACATGATTTCAAATAGTCAGAGGTGCGTGCCTTGGATTCGAACTCAAGACTTTTGACTTGGCCGTCCAGTGGTCATACCCCTAGGCTATCACTGCTTATTTATTGATTGTAGATAAGTAATTGAATTTTTTTTTAAACAATATTGTTCGATAATCGTTGAACAACAGTGAATTCTCAGTTCTCTACTCCTTTGTTGCCCCGAGAGAGAGGTGTGGAGGCCACACCTCTAAATCCGGTCCTGAATACCATGCGAAATGTATATGTAGGTATTTATTTAGGGAGGCAACCTGTCTCTCCTTAATACAGGCACTCAGCAATCTAGCTAGGAGAACAGTAGCCCAACCACTGAATTTGTATTTACAACTTATATCTAGCTGCCATAAATTGTGTAGGTACTACAAATACTCTTTTTGTGCAATAAAGTATTATTATTATTAATGTCGGTGTACATTAGTACGCTTCGGCCGACCCCTTCAGTAAATACAGGCGTGGTAGTATGATAATAAATTTTCTACAACGATAAAATGATTAAAACCTTTTCTCAAGTAAACCTTGACTTGTAAGTTCACATACAAGGTGAATGTTAAGCACTGAACTGCCTTGAATAAGATAGTTTTAAAAGAAATTCTCGAGTTCATTGACATCGGCCTAAAAAATATTTACTTACATTTATTTTGGTTGCATAGGTACACATCGGGAGTAGCGTGAGAGTTTTTTTACAAATATTATAAATGCGAAAGTAACTCTGTCTGTCTGTCTGTCTGTCGCGCGTTCACGCCAAAACTACTGAACCGATTTAAATGAAATTTGGTACAGAAATAGTCTAGAACCTGAGGACATGGGCTACTTTTTAATGCGAAAAAAGGGCTGTAAGGGGTTGAAATAGGGGATGAAAGTTATAAGAAATACCCAGAGCACGCGAGCGAAGCCGCTAGCGGAAGAAATCTATACTGATATTATAAAGACTATTTATTTGTATTGAATAGGCTCCGGAACTACTGGACCGATTTGAAAAAATCCTTCAGTGTTAGATAGCCCATTATCGGGGAAGGCTATAGGCTATATAACATCTTGCTACGACTAATAGGAGAGGAGTAGCAATGAAAAATGTTGCAAAAACGGGGAAAAAAGTTATCAAAACCACGCGGGCGAACCCGCTGGCGGTAAGTTAGTTAGTTATAAATATGAACAACCTTTTCATAATGATGAGTAGTATAATATTTAGGACCTGTTTCAAAGCTTACTGATAAGTTGCCGTTAAATTAGCTGGCAGATAATTTCATACAAATTGGGTTCAATTTTGTAATTCAAATTCAAATTATTAATTTCAGACATGAGATATCCATATAACAATATAACAATTCTATGATAAATAATTAAATGATTACATAAATAATAAAATTAAAAAAACACACAAATACAAACAAGATACATATTATTATTGCGTCCCTACAATAATGGACACACTGGATCAGGAACGCCTAACATGTTGTTTTGTCCAGTACTCCATGAAGGAGCTGTCAGTGTCCATTCTCCCAGCAATGAGTTGCAGGAAGCTGTTGGGGCTGCCCCGCAAGCGGCGCATTAGGGACGCTGTTCTCTTACGATGTATTGCTTTAAAGCCATCCACTTGTGCGTCAGCAAACATACTCGAATGCGCTGCAGAAGCGTGGCAGCCCCACCAGAATCCTGAATGCGTTATTATACTGGATACGTAGGGCATTATAAGTCTTCTGCGTATGCTTCACCCATAGGCTGCACGTATAAAACGACTGACAGTACGCCTTAAATAAGGTTACTTTTAGTTTTACCTGTACAGTGCAGCGTGCAAGCCTACGGGCTAGCATGTTGGCTCTGACTGACAATGCCCTGCGTTCCCTCGTAATATATTCGGCAGTTTGCGGCTATCCCGTGGTAGTAAAAGAGGCCCGTTTTTAAGCCAATATTGGCTGTACAACCAATTGCCTCTTGATGAAGAGTTAGGACCAACTACGGGTGCAGTAATACTATGGCTGCAAAATAAAAAATACCGTCTAATTGCAACCCATCACTCCGCAGCATAGACAGATTAGGATTTAAACACGAAAACTGTAGCCTCGATTTTTAATTGAGGATGAAAGTAGTTACGTTTTTTTCATTTCCAATTACCTAAGAAATTTATTTGTTCATAGTAATGGCTATTATTTAATCTGTGTTAATAGTGACGTTTCTTTTTTATGATTATTAAATGGTTTTTATATTTAAAGATGCAATTCTATTTATAAAAGAATTGGCGCGACATTGACACGATTTTCAGTAGATACCTAGTGCCTTCTACTGAAATTATTAAAAAACGATGACGCTTATAATTTACTTTTTTTGCTACAGTGTGCCATAGGTATTTCATTTCCATGACAAGTTGTACAATCTACGAAAACTCTGTACAGTCACGAGCAAAAACGTGAAAAAGATACACTAACAAAAGTGCTAAATCAATTTTCTCTTAAAGTACTAATAGAACTTTTGTGATATTACGAACACAGTATTTACAAACCAATACTATAACCTAGTGATATTGGTGTTATCACAAAGTTGCAATCGTTAATCCTACTTCCTACTATCCTACTAATATTATAAATGTGAAAGTTTGTGAGGATGGATGGATGGATGGATGGATTGATGGATGTTTGTTACTCTTTCACGCAAAAACTTCTGAACGGATCTGGATAAAATTTGGCACAGAGATAGATTATATTAGTTTGGAATAGCACATAGGCTACTTTTTATCCCGGTAAAATGTATGGTTCCTGCGGGATAGCGGGCGAAGCCGCTGGCGAAAAGCTAGTTCATTAATAATCGCTTTAGCCCTTTTGTAAGTGTATACATGTTTTTGCTCATGACTGTACAATGTGCGGTCAGCATATTATATCGGCAAGATTTGAAAAAAGAAGACATTTAGGCTGGACACACATCTGGAATTTTCATAATCTGAAAAAGTCAGAATGTGTGTGGTAAACAATTACTTTGTATGAAATTCTGGGCTTTCTTAATTAATAATCTGAATTTGGATTATGAAAATTTCGGATGTGTGAGGCCGGCCTTATTCAGACAAGGTCCGTACAAACATACAGATACAATTTGCAGCAGCAGCTTTGTGTACACAATTCAGTGATTCAACCAAGTGTCAATTTTCGCATTAGCAAACTTTGTTTGAGTTGCTTTTAGGAAAAGAATAAGAAGAAGAGGGACAACTATGTTTCCTATAGGAAAATAATAAGTAATCATAAAATAGTACATATTACGATACGATTTTGTACGTAATGTTCCGTAATTCCTATCGCTTTTATGTAATAAGTATTTAATTTAAATAAGGCGGCGCGTGGTGCTATACTTTTTATGCATTTGGAACGTAGGTAGGTACAATAATTTAATTGCATCGATTAAAAAGGGCACATAAGCAATAATTTATGCACAATAAACTGATAAAATGCACTGTGTATATTACTGTATAATTGTTTGATAAAATATAATTATTTAGATTTGCATTTTATGTACGTCTAATGTTACTAACTGTTGTAAACGCAGCTGCTAACCGTGAGGTCCTGGGTTCGATGCCTAGATCGGGCAAAGTTGCTCGTTAGACGGTAAAAAAAAGATATCCTCAATAGTGGCTTAGGATTTTTTTTATAATACCTATCCTGCACAGTACAGGGGGGCTAGACAAGTTGCATTTTGATTTTCGAATCGACAAACAAAATGTATGGAAATTACATCATAACATCATCAATTCCATACATTTTGTTTGTCGATTCGAATGTCAAAATGCAACTTGTCTAGCCCCCCAGCTCTGTCTAAGGCTGAGATTCAGAGAAGAGACTCAGCATGAACTTACGCTTCCGTATTTCCAATTGTAATACAAATTTGACATACGGAGGCCTTACTTTACGCTGAGCATCGTCTCTGAATGTTAGCCTAAGTCGTCAAGTGAGCTTAGCCAAGTTGCAATCTAATGTTCGGATTAACGAACGAATAGAAACAAAATTTATGGGAATGACATTTGTAAACGTCACATTTGTGGCAAGCTTATGTCGTAGTTTGTTTCTATTCGTTTGTCGATCCGAAATTTAGATTATAACTTGGCTGGGCCCAACAGGCGTGCATGATAGTAACTAACTACTTGAATACTCAACTATAACTATTCAAAAACTTATGCTAGCAGTTTTTTAGTTCCCTTAACATCCGCCGCAGCGCTTATCAGTGTTTCATACAAAATAATTCGAACTCGATACGAACTACAGTGACCTGTGCTTGATCTAATGCTTTCGTTTTAAGAAATGGACATGACCAAGTGGATGATGATTTGATGAGAGTACCAATACGGAAGAATACAGTACCTAGAACCACCGATATAAAAAAAACCTATCCGATATCGCGTCGGCGTCGTCGCGGCATGGTACCTACTAGTGCAAGCAAATCGATGATGTTAATTTGTTTTATTTTTGGACAATGAATGAATTAAGTTCACTAGATCAGAAAATTGGAATATCGACTCGTCAACGGTTGGATCAGTTACTTAATAGGTGTTTTTAAAAATGACGTCATAACTGACCATTTAATTTGAAATCTAGCTCCATTTCAGAATTATTAACTTTAATGATTGTCATTCATTGTTTTAATAATGTTTAATTACAAGATATTTATTGTAAAAAATCGGTCAATGGCGAAGGAAAAACTGTCAACAAAAACTGAAATATTAAATCTTAGATGAATAAGGTATCCATTGTTATAAAAAATACTAACTACTCTACCAACTATTGAACGCGGCTTCACTCACATCCCAAAAGATTTTTAACCGACTTAAAAAAGGAGTTTCTTTTTATATCCTATACGGACGGACTCCGTAAGTATGTACGTAATCCCTCCCGCTTGCAACAGTCCAGCCTGGGGGTCTACCCCCAATCTCCGTCAAAGAATTAACGGGCCCGTTCGAAAGTAGCCCGATACGTCGGAGTAAGCCCAAAATGATTTTGGCTTCATCAGTTTCGGACGGGTTCATGGATAATATTTGTGAACGAAAGACCAATGACGATAGAGTTGCACTATTTTACCGAACGATTCATCCATCCGTAGGTGATACGGAGTAGGAAACCGCCCGACGAAGACCGATACTAAGGACTTCGTGCTTTGGGAGTAGACCCCCGTGTTTCAGCGCATTGTAAGTTTCCGTTAAATTACTTGGCAGATAATTTCATACAGATTTTGTTCTAATTTTGAATTTATTCGACGGTTAGCGGCTATCCAGAGATTCTGATGCCCTTAATGTCATAGATTGTGGCTCTTTCATGGTCGATACACTTCTATGGCATTTAGGGGCTGTTTCAATACCTTCTGATAAATTCCCGTTAAATTCTTGACAGATAATTTCATTCATATTCCATATTTAAATAAGCTTTTGGAGCCCTTGGGAACGAATTTACAAAATGATAATAATATTTAATTTTAGTTTGGAGCGTTTGGGATCAAAATCGTGGAGCGTTCGGGAATAAGCTCCCAATCATTCAGAGTCTACATTGTGGAATGCAAATAAAACATAATATGAATATGAATATGTACTACAAGTAGAACGGACTACGTATGGAGTCCATTTCGCTTGCAGTGCAAACCGACTTCAAACATTTACAAAGACAACATTCTAGTAAGTACCTAAAACTATTTTTGACTGTGACTGTTGGTCCAGGCAGGTTCTTACTTATGTCACTGTAATTGTTTTTATCGGTGTCTGCAATCAACTTAGCGCTTTAATTACATGCACTTAATAATGACCATTATTCCGGTAGGTAAATTAAATATTAGCTCGATAATTTAGTCACTATGCTTTATCTTAAATTATATTTCTACCAAAACAAAACTCCCCGGTATTTTTTTAGAACAGCAGCCCTCTGATGGTAATACAATATATAAAGCCTGTTTTTCCACCTCTGGATATCCGATAACTGCCGGATAAATTTAAAAATAGAACAACATTTTTATAAAATTTTATCGGCTAAGTAATTCGGGAACTTACTAGGCAAGGCTTACAAGCCCTAAAGTGCATACGTTACAAAATAAAATAAGTTGTTAAATTATAGTACCAACCTAACAACAATACAACATAGATACCGAAGAGTTAGGCAGAGGTGTACTAATGTACACCCACCCCACAGCCCTTAGTTCACCCGATATGTTTACACCGCAATTCTAGGTACGTAGAAAATATAAAATATGCGTTTTATTCTGTATTTTAATTTTTTCTTTAATAATAAAAATACACTGAAATAAGGCTTGTTTGTTTAGCAGTGGACCTCTTTCGGCCGATATGATGATTATGATTTATTTATTTATAGTTATTTAAAATGATAAAAATACTTAATAAAACCTTACCTAAGCTATTTTATCACTGTTATTCAAAGTCTCATCCACGGAACCAATAATGATCGACTAAACCAATACTTACATGCGCCCACGCTTTTAAACTGCGAGCTTTTTTCTTTATAAATGGCCCTGACATTGACAAAGGACCACTTTAATTAGACCTTGATATGTACGGAAACTTAATGACGTAGCGGGTCTATATAAGCTGGTATTGTCGGCTTCGTAACAATCCATTTTACTGATACGTTGTGAATATTACTTAAAAATAATGTACTTATCGGGCATTCTTTCATGCTCCTGGGTTTGATTCCCACAGGATAAATTATTACTTAATATTGATGTGATAAATATAAGTTGCTGGGTGTCTCTTTTGTAGGTAACTATTATAAATATGTACAAAAATAATAATTACGAGTGATACCCCTGGTGTTGCAAGCGTCCATAGGTTATGGTAACCGCTTACCATCAGGCGAGCCGTAGATTGTTTGCCACCTTAGTGGTATAATTTTTTTTACAAATAATAATATTTACAATAAAGTAACTATACTTATATGATATCAATAAGTAGCCATAGCAAAGCTCTACCTAGTTTGGGTTTCATTTATTGACTGTGCCCTAACCGTAGTACAAAGAGGGTTTGGAACTCTAAATTTCCCATTTTTTTAAATTATTATACAGTTTTTTTTATTCGTGCTAGTGACTTTTTATTGTTCCTATAACAAGACAGATATTTCATCGTTACAACAGTCCCAAAGGCTTTCCTCCAACTACTAAAAAACTAATAGTCAACTGTGTTCAAATCTCGTTCTAGACGAGACAAGACGCAGCGTAGTATTTTGCACACAGCAACAAGTATTTGACCTCGACAATGTAGATGCAGTTTCTGGGCAATATTGATCGATATCATTACGGATTTCTGATCGGTAGGCACTATAGAGACCGATTACAAAAAGGTTGGCATACTGTTGTTGACTGGTTGGATTAAAAACAAACAATAAGGCGAATAAAATATAATTGTTTTCTGATAATTTAGGGCCTGTTACGCAACCTCTAGATAGACGCTAACCGACGGAAAAATTTAAAAATGGAACCTAATTTGTATGAAAATTGTCTGCCAAAGTACTTAATTTAATGGGAATTTCTACAAAAATTGTTCCATTTTTTTATTTATCCGATGGTTAGCAGTTATCCAGACTTGGTGAAAAAGGCCTTTAAGTTTCACAGCTTACTGATATGTTAACGTTAAATTACTTGGGTATCCGTTGCCAAGCAGACTCATCGGTTTCGTCGCCAGGACGACACAATCACACAAGATGTGCTGCACTAGACCTTCACGAGCCAGGCTCGACCTAGTGTGGAGGCCACAGAAAAAAACTATGTCTCCATGCTAAGCATGTAAGTATGTATATTAAACAATAATGTTTTAATGTTAATATATGTAAAATGTGTAAAAGTAAACAATGTATGGAAACGTTAACTTTTTAGTAAATAAATTTATTCTTATTCTTACTATTTCCTTGAATTCACCACAGGCTCTGCAGTCATTATTGTTCAAAGCCAGCTTAATTTTTTGGAGCATATCATTTGTGGCATAGTGCCCTGTAAAGGCTTTGATGACAGATCGGGCTTTGTCCCTTCTATTATTGAAGATGAATTTAGAGACTCGTGTGGTGCTGCAGCCAAGAAAGGATGAGGGTAGCTCAACTTATTCATGTAATTACTTAACCTTCAACGAAAAAGAACCCAGTCAGTAAAAGTATTTAAAACACTGACATAGCCTGACCGTCTCCAGTATCCAGTTGCTGAGTAAGTAACGTCCAAGTTACACTGGCTCTTATTCGCATACTTACACGTATCTTAATATCTAGGAACTAATTTATCGACACAAAGTTCTTTTGTGTATTTTTGTGCTGCGAGCGTTAATTGACAGGGAAATATTTACGCACGTATTTGATACGATATAAATTGCGAGTGGTTTTAAGAATCTGCGCTGGTATATAAAAAGTGTTCCTTGTTCAAAATGGATTGAATTGGTAAGACCTCTGTCACGTGCGTTCGTTGGAGAATGGAGTTCTCTGAGCGCCGTCTTCAGTGTGGTAGGGATGTCTACTTATACTATGTGTTTTGGCGGTACGAGACGGAGATGGAGAGATGAAGGACATCCTTGAGGATTGAGGAGCTCAGCAACGTGGTCACACAGATGGGGAAGGCCGCTGCGCAAGCGCACCACGCGCCTACACACTCTAAGTGAACAATAAACTAATTAATTGTGAAAAATTTAACCCAATAAATAGGCGACTCGTCTTAGGCCCTCGTCTGTCATATCAATAGTATCCCTATTGTTGCGACCTTTAAAAGGATAGTTAATAGGCTAACCCTTACAGGAATACAGGCGTTAGCGTATAAAATAATAATTTATCAACATGGAGGCCAGTTGTTCTTCATAGGAAACTTTAATTTGGATCCGTGCACCTAGATTCAATCCTTTTCCTTACTAATATTATGAACGCAAAAGTAACTCTCTGTCTGTCTGTCTGTCACGCTTTCACGCCAAAACTACTGAACCGATTTAAATTAAATTTGGTACACAGATAGTCTAGAGCTTTTTAATGCGAAAAAAGGGCTGTAAGGGGTTGAAATAGGGGATGAAAGTTATTAATGATGAATGATTAAAGAAATATCCAGACCACGCGGCCGAAGCCGCTGGCGGAAAGCTAGTATTTCATAAATGCCTGCAAAGATATATGAATTCCGATAAAAGGTTTTTATAAAAATAAAATTATTTTGATTTTGATGACGGCTGTATCCCCAAATATTATGTCCAAGACTGATTCAATCGACTAGTACGTAAAATAATAATAACTTATGATTATTAGTAGTAAAACATTATGTCAGGAGTATTTTATAATGGATAATCTAATATAACTGTAGCCTCAACCTCAATAAAACTTTATCGTTTGAATAACGTCATTTCCTGATTATCAATGTCACGGTAAATCACAGTTTATCAAAATCGGATTCAGAGATACGGAGAGACGGAGACACGGAGACACGGAGACACAGAGACACCGAGACGGGTAATTTACAAGATAATGTTGGCAACACATTTTAAAAATTCTAATTCTAAAACTCAGCAACAACTGACCGCCCGCCACCGGGTTGTTGCTGAGTTTTGGGTCGGACCAGTGTGAGCCCATAACATCTACATATTTTTATTCGCCATCGACACGCTAAGAAGAATAAGTTGTAAACTTCTAATAAATAATGACCTATCAATCAGTCAATCAGTTATACTGACTGCTATTGCAGGCCCCGTGTCTGAGAGAGGCTTTAAGGCTAACTTCTTCGTTGGCTTAGTGGCTGGTTACACGACCCCTAAGTTCGAGGTTCTGTTTTAATTCCCGGATCGGGAGTGTTATTGGGTTTTGCTATGAAGTTCTCTGTAACAGCTCGGAGTACGGCAACCGCAGCCCATCGAGTCTGGCGGTCAACTCCCTAAGCAAGTCCGTCATTTCGGCCTCTTTCGGTTTCTTACTCCGTATCAAATAATACGGCCCGATGATGGGTTCGGGGCCCGAACTAAAAATGAATGACAACACAATTTGACAGTTGTATATACCTACGATGTATTTTTAGCCATTCGAAAAATTGAACCTAACACTTGTTTTAACGGATCGTTATGCCTGGGCTAGTTTCGGACGGGCCCGTTACTACTTCGTTGACGGAGATAAGAAGTAGACCCCCTGAACCGTAGAGATCTGCCTCCCCAAATTGTGTAAAAAATATTGACCTTTTACTTTTTTGTAAACGAGCTATCAATCTAATCTACGATACGATTGTCTGTTGATTGTTACCTATTCGTTTACGTTTGGAATTAGCTGCGGAACAAGTCAGAAATTGCATTTTTAGATAAGCATTATTACTTACGTCACATGGCCAATTAAATTAAGGTATCAAAATGTATTTAATGGTATTATTTTTTATGCCAGGGTTGGCCAGCCGGTTTTGACTCAACTGCAGTAGACCCCAGCACATGCATGCCGCGACATAGCTACTAGGGGATGAGAATAAATAACTTTTAATTATAAAAAATGCACGCCATTTTGACACATTAATACCAGTTTCTTGGTGTTTTTATAGTAAAAACTGTCAACTTGACAGCTATCTGCTGTCAGTGTCAGTTTCAGAATGTCAAAAGCACGCCATTAAGGCACATTATTATCAGTTTCATAGTGATTTCATGGTAAAACTGTCAACTTGACAGCTGTCATGTACCTCTGATACTTAGGCTGAGTTGTATGGGCTTTTGATGACCTCCTTTTTAGGGTTTTTAGGCCTTTAGTCTGATAGAAAGTACAACCATAGTCAAAGATAATAAAAGTTACCCTTCGTGCTTTACCTCTCACATACATATGGGAGACTTTCGGTTTTAATATCAACAGTTCAACACCCAGTAGATAATTTCTTTAGCTTATATAACTATAGATACACAGTGAAGGTGATACCATAACATACAAAATATATTACATACTACATATATATTTAGTATTGGTTAGCATTATATATTTTGTTGTAGTTTAAAAGTAAGAATAAACTAGCATAAAATATGTCTTGAAAAAAAAACAAAAACTGATAATACATTATTATAATATTACTAATACATAGTTTTATGTGCTAAGTTTCATGAAATTGCAATGCTTGTAAAAGGCCGCTAAGTCATAAGTACACTATTATAAAATGTAACACCTTATTTATACACTTAGTACGCAAGAAATCTTTTGAATTTGAATTTGAATTTATAGCTTTCCCCCAGCGGCTTCGCTGGTCTGGGTTTTCTTATAATTTCCATCCCCTTACAGACCTTTTTTCGCAATAAAAAGTAGGCTCTAGACTATCTCTGTACCAAATTTCATGTGATAGCTTTACTTTCGCATTTAAAATATTAGTAAGGAAAGCAAGGATGAGCTAAAAAGCAGTGATAGCCTAGGAGTATGACCAATCCAAGGCCTCTGACTTTTCGAAATCTTGTGCGTAATTAATTATCACTCGCTTTAACGGTGAAGGAAAATATTTTGAGGAAACCTGCATGCCTGAGAGATTTTTTCGACGGCATGTGAAGTCTACCAACCCGCATTAGGCTAGTGTGTTGGACCACAGTTGGACTATAGTCTCATAATGAGAGGAGACCCGTGCCCAGCAGTGGGACAGTATACCTAGGGGTTTATATGCTACTAACTATGTTTTGATTTTGAAAAGCCGACCTTTCGTTTGTTGTTTACCTAGCTTAACCTATAAAATACAAAACACGCACGGTTGGTTGGTGGGCCACCAACCAACCGTGCGTGTTTTGTTGACATTTACAACACACGTGTGTTGCGAGTGAGTGCAAAACTAAATCTCTAAGGGCCTGTTTTACAGGTTACTGATAAGTTCCCGTTAACTTAACTGGCAGATAGTTTAATACAAATTTTATTAAAAAAAAAAAATTTATACGGCTGTTAGCGGCTATTGGCGGCTCTGGATAGCCGCGAACTGCCGTTTATTAAAATATGGATATGATATTATCTGTCAAGTACTTATACTTACTAGGAGATTAAACTGCTTCGTTAGACATAGTCCTAAGCGCGAATGCTACGATAGAGGTAAGTAGGTCCTGGTTTCGAGTCCCAGGTCAAGCAAGGTGTAATTGTGGTTTTCTAAGAAATCCTCAGTAGCAGCTCGGATATTCGATTTTGGCAATAGGCTCGTCCCCTATTACACGGTATCCCAATAGTATACCGTTGTACTGTGCGTTTTTATTCTTACACCTCTGCCTAACCCTTCGGGGTATACAGGCGTGGTGGTATGTAAAATGTATGTTACATGTATGTCAGACAAATACCGACTAAACACCGCACTTTCCTTCCCCTGTCGTAAGTAATATCTTTAATGTCATGGCTATGAGATCCAAAACATTCGGGCATTGACCTACAAATTAAATAATAGTTTGGTTTTACTATTAAACAATTAAGAGAAATTTAATAGTTATAGAAATGAAGAAAGTTATTAGCTTGCTTTCTTTTTAGTGCCTACGTAGGTAATGGTTAAGTATTTAGTAGTTTGCCACCTGTAAATCGAACTTGAAACTTCATGCAGAGCAGCCAAACATGCTACCAATATACTACTGCACGGCATTCAAAACTATTTTCATTTTAGTGAGTATAATGAATGATAATAATATACATAAGCAACTTTAGTAATAAATGCTTAATTTAATATCACAATAAAATATTAATTAAAAAATATAAACCACTTACGTGCAATCAATCAGTCATATTTTTTGTAATGTTCATCACAGAAATCCATTTTATCGATTTAAACACATTGATTAATAAAACACATTTTACAATCATAATAAGTATACGGAAGTTCGTTTAAAATTCGAAATATATTTTTTTAATTTTATTTTTTTTAAACTCGCGACGGCTAGTGCGGGGAAAGCGGACGCGAGTCGATTTCTCCGAAGCCTTAACATCAACTGACTATACAGTGGTGTTACGAAACCCCCTTCTTTCGTCTAGTGATGCTAACTTACGTATACTGTTGTTATTTTTAATATTAAAGCATCCATTTTTCCCTTTATTACAACGTCTTTAGGAATTTTATTGCGATTTTAGTAATTAGCAAGATAATTATGATGAATGAGTAATTTGAATATTCTTTTTACATAACCGACCTACTTACTTAGTTGCTCATTAAGTAACGTTCACAGCATGGTAATGAGTTTTGTTGAGGTATAATAAAATTAATGAATAATCGATAGTCGATAGAATCTGCGAAAATAAATTCACATCACTAGCGGTATCTAAACAACGAGGTTGGTATTGAGGTATTAAATCATGAAATTATCCATAATTATGTAGTTGACATATAAGTCAACTAAATTATCCTAATAAAGCACACACTACAATCGAAAACAGTTCGTTAGAAAATAATTACGTTACGCAGGTTTATGTAATTATGCTTTTTAAAGTTACTTTAAATTGTTAGCCTATTTAAATGTAGAGCTTTATCTTTGAGATTACGTTTTTTTATTTTGGAGACCTGTCTGCGAAAAGCTTACCTTATAATCACGGGCACATTACATTAGCACTATTCCAGTGTAGTACTCAACTTATAATAGCTCAATGAATGATGAGAGGTTTGCGGTGGCGGCACGTAGAACTTATTGTGCAAAACACAGGCGTCATAATTTTGCACAACGAGAGGTGAGGTGACATAACTATGAATAACGACTTATAAAACTAGCGGTACAGTCAGCATGACAAGCTTATTTTTTCCCTTTTTCCACGGCATTGCTGCAGAAATGCAAAAAAATAAAATACAGTTATGACAAGATACATGTTTATTTTTAAGTAATTATTGCGAATTCTAGGGCAAAAGTCCGCCCTCTACTAAGCTACCTATTTATAGAGTAAAATCATCATAAATCATCATCTTCCAACCGGTCAGTATAATGGTTTTTTTTAATTATCACCAACCGAGCACGAATCTATGCCTATGTTAATGGCAATAGGCTCACTCCATATTACATGGGACCTAAACATACGGCCGAACTGTTGTTGTACACTAACACACTTCTGCCGAACCTTTCGGGGAATACAGGCGTGATGGTATGTATGCAACTTGCGAGTCCGACCGTACTTGCGCACGCGGCCTGTGATCCAAATGAGAAAGTGAAGAGTGTCTCGTTTCGTCACTGTCCATCGATATTATTTACTTACACACATTTTAACAAGGCTTTTATAAAAAGCAATGGAAGTTCAACAAATATATAAAGTATCACCTTTTTTAACCCCTGACGCAAAAACGACAGGATGTTGTTGAAGTTTGACTTGCCTGTGTATGTGTGTCTGTGGCATCGTAGGCCGTAGCTCCCGAACGGATGAATCGATTTTGATTTTGTTTTATTTTTTGTTTAAAAGGTGAATTAGTCGGGACTGTCCTTAGCTATAATTGATGAAAATCGGTCCAAGATGGCCGCCGCCATAAAATGTCATTTTTTTAATTTTAAAACAACTTAATTTAGTCTTGTTATACGCCTGCAATGTCCCACTGCAGGGCAATTCCTCACAATTCTTCTTCCACTTCTCTATGTCCGCTGCAATTTCTTACTACTTACATAGTCCAAATTACTACTGAGATCGATCAGCGGCGACGCGACAGACCAAAAAAAAAGATGGCGTGACGACCTTGTCAGATTTAGCGCAGACTGGACCCACAGTTACAGACTGAGACAGATGGAGGAATGAGGAGGAGGCCTTTGCCCAGCAGTGGAACACACTGGGCTCATCGTAATTGTAGTCCTTTTGTAACGAGTCCCAGCCCATCCCGCCTTCTCCATCTGAGCCTACCAGGCTGCCGTTTAAGTATCACCATTGTGTGTTAATTTAAACCAATTTTAGTTCTCTGCTAAAGAGGAATTGCGCAGCAAACACGACTTGACACAACGCTTGGTTCATTTTCCCAAGCGTCGTCGGCAAAAAAGTTTAATAAGTGAAAAAAAAAAACTTGCGTATTTTGTCGTCGTTGCAATAATAACAACGGCAATTACCTACTTAAAGCAAAAAAAACTCGGAATACTTAGTACGGAGAACATACTACTTCAATTTTAAAATAGGTTAGGACGATGTAGTCCGGTTAGTGACGGATGAATAGTGCAAACAAAGAACCTACCTACTAACTGACTAACTGACTTTTTTATTTATACGCTTGGTTCCCATACTCTCTCAGTACCCCGATCTTCAAAGCGACCCGGCCGACCCTGAAAATAATAGATAGGTAAATAGGTATTATTACATATATTTTTTTCTATTATCTTCAAATTGTACAGTAGACATAAAAAGTGCTTAAATGTATATGTTTGAAATACGCAACACGAAAGTCTGGAGTTTACTTATTTGAAACTTCTTGCACCATCGGAGGGCCTCGCGAAATGTACCTTGCCCACACTAAGTTTAGTTCTTATGGCGCCACTGCCGACAAGCGCAGCGTAACCTTGCAGAATTATTACTTTTACAGTCAAATATTTTGGAATAAACCCCTAAAGTTTTTCATTGTGGTTTTACCAAGAAGTTTCAACGAACTCCAAACAAATAAAAACGTGCGTTTACGCAGGTTACGCACGATTGCGCTCGAAGTGGGGCGGTAGGTAAAACCAGAGGACTGATACCTATTTATAGTTTTTTATTTACTTAAACACAAAAATTAAATGTCAAAGAATATAGAATTATTGAGCTAAAAGTTAGAGGTGCGTGCCTTGGATCTGAACTTCAAAATATTAATCTCTTGGGACTCGGATATAATATATAAGTATATGAAAATCCCTAGACAACATATTATTATGAACAACAACAGTTAACTGTGTCTAAAAAACAACTTACCTACTGTTCTATATTTTTTAAACTGTTTTCAAGTGTTCCTACGTTTTTTTTTGCATGATACAACCTCTTTGATAATCTTTACAATAACAGAATGACTCTATACTTTACTTCATTTAGCCTGAGATCGATAAAAAGTTAAAAGCAGTCGACATCGTATGCCAGGTAAGTGTTCCGTATTCCAATTTTTATGTGAAAAGATTCGTTTTGATTAAATATTTTAACTATATGCAAACTATATGTACCTATACAATGTCATTGGTTTGGTTTTCTCATTGTGATTGACAGGTCGACAAGTGCCTGGCATATTTTTTAATTAATTATTAAAATTAAAAATTATTAATTATTAATTACATTCGTCGATCCGATTACCGGTACCTACAGCTACTAGCTTTTTACTAGCTTTTATAGCAGTTTAAGGCCTTGAAGGGTTTTCCACATAACCTTCGTGCCGGCGACACGGGTGGTGTACGAGATACACTGACGTGCTCATTGGACTTGGGGCGTATACGAGATATACGAACGAGATCCTCCTCCTTCTCTTAAGTGAAGCCCATGAGGCTCCAATAATCCGAACGTTAGATGATTTCAACTTGGCTAGGCCCCCGCTATCTTCTTTTGTTTCCCACATTTTTAACGTTGTTTGCAGTCCACTTTATCTAATTAGGCTTAGATTAAAGAAATTAGGTTTCTACTCTCAATGAGATATTATTTCTATACATTTTTTTGGCGCGGAACGCTAAACTTTGGCGCGTACTCAACATTACATCAGATCGTAATGCGTCACAGGAATCAATTTATTTTCATTGTTCAATAAAAAAATACCATAAAGAAAAATCGAACAAAACAATTTAGTATTAAGGAAGTGATTTGGATAATATACCTCGTTCAAGGTCACATTCAGAATTTTATAACAATATAATTGCTTTTCGTCAAAAGAACAGATCGATCAAACTAAATTGATAATTGATTAACAGTAAAATTGAGTCGTCTTGTCTATTCACAGACATGTTTTGACGTTAAAATGGTTTTATAGTAGGTATATTCAATCAATATGTAATAACGGAATATCGATTACAGGGTCATCCATTATAACTATGGATTTAAAGGATCTATTACTAGGACTTTAAATAATATACTGCCTCAGCCCTCATCGGAGAATTCCACAGCCTACCTACCTAATATCACATCAGTACCTACATCACACACATTCATCAGGGACGGATATTTGCTACTTTAGTTGCTTGGCTTCATCATCCACGAGAACCCACTCCTGTGTGGGTTCGGTTTCCACACTTAGTCCTGCAGTGGACCATTGTACGTATGCCGAGGGGCTGTTATTCTAGCCAGCCCAACTCCCTCTAGAAGCACATTCTTCTTCCCAGCCTTGTTGCTTGGCTTATTGCCCCCTCCTACTTTCAGTACAGGTCGAAAAATGCAATGAAGAATACGAATTATCACAATGTAATAAAAACAACAAAAGACTGTAATTGATAAAAAAAATACTTATTTCTACAGTGTCTTTAGGTACTATTTGCTTACTATTTGTAAGTATTTGTTAACATTTAACGTTAAATTACTTGCCACATAATTTCGTATACATTAGCGCCTCCGGTTGTGAAACGGGCCTTTAGTAACTACTAGCTTCCCGCCAGCGGCTTCGCCCGCGTGGCCTTATAATTTTTTCCCCGTTTTTGCTACATTTTTCATTACTACTCCGCTCCTATTAGTCGTAGCGTGATGATATATAGCCTATGTTACTCGGGGATAATGTAGCTTTCCAAAGGTGAAAGAATTTTTGAAATCGGTCCAGTAGTTTCGGAGCCCATTCATTCACAAACAAACAAACAAACAAACAAACAAATCTTTCCTCTTTATAATATTAGTATAGATGAAGGTTTTTGATTCTATGAATTGCCGCCTCTAGGTTTTGCCGCCTTAGGCCCCAAGCCTACTCTTTGGACAAGGAAATCCGCCCTTGCCCTTACTTCAATGTCTATGGTAGTAAGTACAAGACGGCCTTCTATGGATAGTCAACTTTGCTATCAAAAGTTCCCTTTTCAATTTTATTACCTTAAACCTTTTTATACAGCTTTTTTAAACTCACCATACCTACTTATTTAATGATTACACATTTTATGATGTTGGCAATTTAATTATTTAAATGAATATAGGCATGCGTGACGTCACTACTAGGTATATAATTTAATGATACTTACATAGGTATTAACGTTATTTCAATAACAATATACTTTATTAACTGCCAAGTAATAATATTTATCTGTAATAAATCTAACTTGAGGCACCTTGAGGATTTCAATGACATGTACCTATTATTATTAGGTATATTGAAGATATTTTTGCATTTGAAACGATTATTAGATACTAGCTTCCCGCCAGCGGCTTCGCCGGCGTGGTATGTTATTATACATATAAACCTTCCTTAAGAATCACTCTATCTATTAAAAAAAACCGCATCAAAATCCGTTGCGTAGTTTTAAAGATCTAAGCATACATAGGGACAGACAGACGCGACGGAGGACTTTGTTTTATAATATGTAGTGATGATTCCAATGACCTTAATGCACCATCCATCATGTCTCTTATTCTCGAAAGTATTAGGCAGAGGTTTAGTTAGTTTATTTAGTATGCATAATTTTCCGGTGTTTATGACTTTTTTCGCAAGTCATCATTCCACCTGGCCAGCCGTGCGCGGCGTTCTTCACTAGGTTCGCCTGCCTAGACGTGGTCTCCACTCAAGAATGCGTTTGTTCCAACGCTGGTCGGTTCTCCGAGAGTTATGAGGCAGCTGGCAGCGACTGGATGAAGAAAGCCGAAGATCGGGGTCTGTGGCGTTCACTAGAAAAGGCTTAAGTCCGGCAGTGGACGAATACAGGCTGATGATGATGATAACTTTTTAGGATTTCACCCCATTATAAATAAAATCTAAATATCAATCGCTACTTCGCTAGGTACCTTCCTCGCAATACAAGTGTTACAATCTTCCACTACTTGTTGCTATTATTTATTTTCAGGCGTCTCGGGGCGTTAGCTCACGTCCGAGTTCATATGAAAAACATAATTGATTTTTAAGCAAAAAAAAGTAATAATTTTTAATTATTACTCGACCTATTAGATATAAGAATATTTCAAACTGATTTGCGCATTGAGTATTTATTTAGTTTCAAATAACTGTCTATGGCTTCTCACAGAGTTCAGTTTTTTAGTATGACCACCCCAAAGCGACGTGGAGAGAAAAAAGAACAAAATTGTCTATTCGCCATTAAAATGGCGTCATCGAAGGAAACCTATTGTTTGTGTGGTCAGCCTTATAATATTGGACAATTTATGATAGAATGTGATTGCTGTCGTGAGTGGTTTCATGGCAGGTAATGTGGAAAATATATAAATTTCAATGTGAAAGTATTGTTGTGTGTTAAAAAAAAATGTATGAAGGTAGTCACTGTATGCGCGTTCGGCCATCTCTTGTATGCGAATGTTTTACTCAATATTTCATATTTTTATGTTTATTTTGTTGGTTTTCACGATTGATTAGGCATGGTATAGTTTATATTTAATTTTATGGGATTTTTAAAATATTTTTGTAAAGTTCTTGTTTGTTTACATCGGTGGTCGTCATGGTTTAACAGAATGCGCTTTTATACCGTGCGTTCTTTGTGTTTATTTATATTATTTTATGCCCGTTATCGTGTTTTTACTAGAAAAACCACACATTTACTTCTTAACATTGATGTGTATTTTTGGTGTTTTGTACAAGCCAACGTCGGGCCTGTGTTAATTGTTGTGAAATCCCTAGTAGGGTCCTAATTATATGCCTAAAAAGGCAAGGGTCAAAAAAAGAATGCATGGGCACTTTGGTCGACGATGCCTTGTGGATTTTTATACTCTACACAAGTTTAACACTAGTAAGTGTAACTAATAAGTAATGTAATTACTAATCAATGTTTTTATGGGTGCTTGTACACTGTAGTGTTAATTACTCTTTAAAAAATACAGTACTTAAAAATGACGATAAGTTTTTTAAGATTTCTTTAGTTTTTAGGATTAAATTATTCAATACAGGTTGATTATCAAGATGGCATTTCATATTCAGTTTGAACTACTGTACTGTTCTGTGTATTTTTCTCTATTCTGCAAGCAGAGACATAATAATCTAGTGATAGATGTAAAATGACAATGAAAATCTTCATCTATTTGTTACCATTATGAAACAAATCAGTTAGTCTAAGGGCCTGTTTCACAACCTCTGAGTAAGTTCTCGTTAAATTACTTCGCAGATAATTTCATACAAACTTTGTTCCATTTTTTAGTTTATTTGGCGGATAGTGGCTATCCAGAGATGGTGAAATAGGCCCAAAGTGTCATTATAGCTGACCCTACAGCTGATTTAAATCTGCATCCAATTAGATAAAAAATAACTAGTTTCAGAATATCTGATATCACCTGTCCGTTATTTAAAACCAAGTAAAATTAATAAAAAAAATATAAAATATGTAAGATTAAATAAATAAAATGTTAATTATTTATGTGAGCTTGTAGTGTAGTTAATTATGTGCATGTCATGTATGCAGTAACATATTAATCATAAATTGCATTGAATTATGTATATTTATAATTTATATGTAATTTTATTTTTTTATTCATATATTTGTAAGCTGTTAGACATGGTTGCTAGGGATGGAGGCCTGTTGACAGTTGCTTTAGCTTTATTTATATAGATAGAATATACTTTATTACACACCAATGTAAAGAACAATATATAGTTAATATAGTATGTGGTAGACTGGAAGCAGACAAGCGAAGCTGGATAGGTTCCAGTAGCATTCTAGTTGTATGGCTAAGATGCAAATTTTACCAGATACTTGTGCTAAATTATGGCAAGTTTCTTCCAAGAAACAATATCTATTTAAGGAGAAATAGGGTTCATAAAAAAATCTAGGAATAATCAATGACAACTTCTTTATTTTCTTATAACCTGCACTTATATTCTGTTACAGTTAACAAATGTGTTTTTTTTTGTTACAGCTGTGTTGATGTCAAAATATATCATTCCGATGACATAGACAAGTATCATTGTCCAAAATGTGCACAGACTTATGGACCTTCAGTATGTAAGTATTAGTTTTTAATTTACTGGATCAGAAACTGAAAACAATTTTTTATTTCTATTATGTTTGGAATAAAATTCTGTTGCTTGACAGTTTTTATTAGAAATAATCTTCTTAATTGTGTCTTCAATGCTCAGGCTAGCAACCACTAATCTATACAACATTCCATCAAGCAATTTCTTTGTCAGGGCAAACAACAAACTGAAAGACTATTGAATATTTTCTTTCTCCGATTTTTACGGCCGGGTTAAAGTTCGCACGTGCCAACTTCAACCCAGACAATAAGTTTGGCGAGAACTGTACTTTATTCATTTATAACACACCAGAAAGTGATTATTTTTATTATTATTATTTCTAACGAATTCTCTTTCAGCAGACCTAAAAATTTAATGACTTTTCTCTTATAGTAAAAATCCCAACAAACAATCACCGCGCGGATCGGTACGAGTTGGGTGCGGAGACCAGACCGTCACAAGTTGGCACTCCGGCATGGGTGCGAGCGCTGGCCGCTCGGCCCCTGAGGCCCGCCCCCGCCGCTCTACAGCGCATGAGCCCCAACCAGTTCACTGAAGAGTTCATTAGAGATAATGGTGAGTAGCCTAGAGTACTCCTCAAACTATTGTGAGATTTTTTTTAATACTGGATCTGTTGGTATAACAATACATTTATGCTGTTATGCAGCTGTCATCGTCCTGGTGCCAGGCCCTCTCTCAGTATTAGAGGGATTAGGCTATAGTCTACCACAATTGCCTAATGTGGGTTGGCAGACTTTACATGCCGTTCTTAGTCGAGAAAATCTCTCAGTCATGCAGGTTTCCTCAAGATGTTTTCCTTCACCGTTAAAGCTAGTGATTTGAAAATTCAGAGGTGCGATCCTTGGATTTGAACTCGAGACTTGACTTGGCAGTCCAGTGATCATACCCCTAGGCTATCACTGTTATGCAGCTGTCTAAATATATTATTTTTCTTCCTTTCTAACATCATTATTAACGAGTGGGTCCCACCAAATGGTAGACGACAGGGCGGGACGCACAAACGGAGATGGTGGGATGAGCTTAATTCCTTCTGGAAGGATTGATCCCACTGCAGGGCCATTCCTCAAGGAAGAAAATTTAAAAAACAAAAAAAATCTTGCACTATTGCCTGTCATAGTCTTGAACTAGCATACCATAGAAATGTCTACACATCTTAAAAACATTCCGTTATATCTACAGGTTTCACCAGACCGGTAACATTCACCACGTCAGATGGTTTGGATATGAAGATACCCAACCCTGGTACTTTCACTGTCAGATCCGTGCTCAGGTTTTGTGGGGCGCAACTAGAGGTAATTTTTATCATATTTTTTTAGTTTTATGTTTTGGTGACATAATTTTTAGTTTCTAAACTCAAATCTATAAGTCTTGCAAGAGTTTTTATTACATGAAGAGGTATAAAAATAATAAATATTTTTGCTCAAGATAACATTACAGTAATAATGTTAACTGTGCGTTATAACATGTTCTTCTTCAAACCTAAAAAGAGCTCTACCACACACAGTAGGCGGTGGCTCAGCTCTGTGCCCGAGCAAAGATTATAATATAATTTTCATAAAAACTTTATACAAACATGTAAAAAATATTGGTGTACAATCAAATTTCAAATCCATTATTCTACAATTTAAACCAATTTTCGTTATTTTTGTTGCTAGGTGGAAGTGATAGACGTTCGGAAGCAGTCGACCCTGCGCATGCCGTTAGGAGACTTCGTGGATTACTTCGAGACTCCGCCGGAGCACCGCGACGACAAGGTGCTGAACGTCCTCAGCTTGGAATTCAGTGAGACCAAGTGAGTGTCAACACTACACAGGAATATGGTAGATGTTCAAATAAGTACACTAGAAACTGCGCGGCCAAATAATACGAAAAAAAATATGTGACCTAGCTAGATTGAATTTATTTCAACTTCATGCAACACGAAAATAACATTGGCGGACATAATGCCTAAAGCACCCGTTACATTACGTTATTTTACGGCTCCGTCATCTACTTCGATCAAAATCGGTAGAGCCCTTTTCGAGAGCGTCATTGCAAATATATTATATACTAGGGATCCGCCCTCGCTGTGCTTCGGGTACTATTATTATATTTTTATATTTATAGTACCCTATAGCACTCAGGTATAATGTACCTTTCTAACAGTGAAAGAATTTTCAAAATCGATTCAGTAGACCCAGAGATTACTACGTATTATATCTATACTTAATAATATAAAAAGGAAAGATTTGATTGTTCGTGTTTTTGTTTGTTAAAATTGAAAAGGCTCCGAAACGACTGGACCGATTTTGAAAATTCTTTCACTATTAGAAAGCTACATCCTTACCGAGTAACATAGGGTATAATTTAAATACCTAGACCACGCGGGAAAATCCGCTGGCGGAAAGCTAATCTGTTATAAGTGATCTGGTTAAAGGGACAGCTACCTCAAATACTGTTATTATTTAATCAATCAATCAATCAATCAATTTATTTGCAAAAATATGGTACAAAATAGATGTTACAGGCGCATTTGTTTCACATATTCTGCCATAGAACATGGCGTGCAAATGTAAGAATTAGAATTAGAATTAAATTATGATGTTATTGTTTTGTCGCTTAAATAATCCTTAATATTGTAATAATTTTTTGTTAGGAGTAAATTAAATAGTGTCCTCTTAAACATTGTCATGGGTAATGTTTTTAAGATATCTGGCAATTTATTAAAGATTATAATTGACATGCAGTAGGCGTTTCTCTTAAATAGCTCCACGTTAATTTTTGTTTTTTTACAGCATGGCCCGTGTAGTGGAGCCCCCAGCTATAGCCCGGTCTCTGGACTGGGCGGAGCGAGTGTGGGCGGCCGCCAGGGAGCGCCCGCCCGCCCCGCAAGTGAGGAAGTACTGCCTCATGTCACCCGCCGGCGCCTACACTGACTTCCACGTGGACTTTGGAGGTACCACTGTATGGTACCATGTGCTGCACGGTCGGAAGGTAAGTATTTATCTTTTTTAGGGTTCCATAGCTAAAATGCAAAAAAGGAACCCTTATATGATCACTTCGTCGTCCGTCTGTCAGCCCCCATTTACTCAGAAATGCGTGGAGATATCAAGTTGCTAATACCAAATAAGCAGGTCTATGAACCGTTGGTGCTGTAAAAAAAATCACAACTTGTAAGTCAGTGCAATACAATAAATGAGCATTTTTGAAATATTATGAAAAACCTAAGTAAATCAGAACTCTACGAGTACTTCCCGTTGAAATAATATTATGAAATTTATTTTTAAGTTATTCTTAATGAAGGAAAAAATCGACTGGCGAGCAGGATTCGAATCTGCGTCTTCTGGTCCAGTACACGAGACGCTTTGACCTTTTAAAATAACTTGTAATCTTAGCATGGTAATTATGAAATTTGGCAAAAAGCAAGGGAATGTAGCATAATTTTTTTATGGTAAAATCTAATAAATATTAGTTTCTAGTTTAAATATCACAATATTGATCTAATAGTCAGTTTTACAAAAATAAATTATTTTATTCCAGATATTCTACCTAATACCGCCCACTTCGACGAACCTGGCGCTTTACCAGCAGTGGTCCGCAGCCAACAACCAGAACGAGCGGTTCTTCGGGGACATGGTGGAGTGGTACGGAACCGCCGAGGTGTCTGCCACCCAGACGCTCTTCATCCCCAGCGGCTGGATACACGCTGTGCTGACCCCCTGCGACTCGCTGGTGTTTGGGGGCAACTTCCTCCATTCATATGCTATTGAGATGCAGCTGCAGTAAGTTGAATATGCAGTCAGCTCATTTATTGCTTAAAAAACTGATTAAATCAAATATCTTTACACTTACATAGTTAAAATATGTTATATGTAAAATTTTAAACTTTAAAGTAATGAACGCTACGCCTAGCCGTTAAAGACGTACAAATATTGGAATAATATATTTATTACTACTTAGAATAGTGAGACAATTACGTTCCATTTTTCAGGATTTGATAAATCGACCTAATCAGGTAGTTCCAGAGACAAGCGCGTTCAAACAAATTTCAGCTTTATGATATTAGTGTAGATTTTTTCAGTTTAGGAATTATATTTTGTGCGTGATATCTACACAACTGATATTGATTGGTTATAGGCCCACGCTTGAGCGCTTTGTAATATAAAAAATCTTAAAAACTACCGGACCAATTTTAGAAATTCGTTCATCAGTAGAATGGTATATTATTACTGAATAACAGTTATAACTTAATATAAATGTCCACCCGTGCTAAGTCGAACGGAATGGTCAGTTAGTTTTTAATAAATCTTAAAACCAGTCTTTATATCTAATTGGGATTCAGTCACTCCATAAATCAGCCTATTGCCGTCCACTGCTGAACGTAGGCCTCCCCTAAAGAGCGCTAACCATCTCGGTTTTGGGCAGCTCACATCCATCCACTGCCAGCCACCTATATAACTATACTATCATCATCATCATCATCATCAGCCCGTATTCGTCCACTGCTGGACGTAGGCCTCCTTTAATGAACGCCACAGAGCTCGATCTTCAGCTCTTTTCATCCAGTTGCTGCCAGCTACCTTCTGCAGGTCGTCACTCCACCTGGCCGGCGGGCGTCCTACACTATATATATAACTATACTATAGATTTATATAAATAAACCTTTTCACAGGATATATGAGATAGAGCGTCGTGTGGAAACCCCTACCATGTTTCGGTATCCGTTGTTTGAGGCGATGCACTGGTACGCAGGCGCGCATCTACTCACCATGCTCCGGCGGCACAATGAGGAGACACAGGTATACATTATGAAAGACGTGTTTTTAAATAACCCATTTTACCCGACTGCCGAAGGAGGAGGGTTATGTGTTTGACGCTTATGTATGTATGTCCGTTTCTATGTCCGGTCGTAACTACTCAACGACTCAACCGATTTAGATAAATGACACCTCATTAGATTCGTCTTGATGGCACGACTGTCACTGGGTACATGAAATTAAAAAAAAACAATATGGCGGATTTTATACGCTTTAATGTGCGAACTGATTTTGAAAATGATCTTTAGTTGTATTAATTTATATTTTAAATCATCATTTAGGATTGAACCTAGTGATTCTATGATGATTTATAAACTAAAAAGAAGGAAATAAAATCAATTATTAAAGAAACAAAAAACCCGACTGCGTAAAAAGTACACAAACAATTTTGTTTATGAACGAACAGCTTGTTCCGCCTGCAATACATTTTCCAACATCACAGAGCTTGTTATAGATTTTTAGTTAGTACTTTTTACGCAGTCGGGTTTTTTGTTTTTGATACTGAAAGGTTTCGCCTTGACGGTTATCCCTTAGGGGAATACAGTCGTGATGGTATGAAACAAATTTATCGTAACATGGTCTCCTCAGGACGAGGAGTTCACGCTGAGCGAGAGCAGCGTCCGCGTGGCGGCGGCGGCGCTGCCCGCCCTGCTGCTGCGCGGCATCAAGATACTCGCCAACGCGCTCAAAGAGTGGCACGCGCTCAAGAGTGTAAGTGTTTAGCACATCACTATTTTGTAGAACTTGTCAAACGACAATCAACCCATAACAGCACTATATTGTTACAATTCTCGCCAAACTAATTGTCCGGCTTGAAGCTGGCGCGAGCTAACTTCAACCCGGCCGTAAAAATCGGAGAGAGAAAAATATTGGATAAAACGACAGCCTATGACTTGAGCTTTAATGTTTATTTATTACAGGCCAATATTTTGCTCATCTTAATTTTAATCCAATATTGTTTTTCCCCGAATTTTACGGCCGGGTTGATGTTAGCTCGTGCTAACTTTAAGCCGGACAATAAGTTTGGCGAGAACTGTACTTGCTATTTGGAACTCTTTGAGACTTATTATACCCTAAGAAACAGGTTGCAAGCTACCTCTTTGCCAAATTTTAACTGGCCTTTTATCTCGTTTTAAGTTGTGAAAAAGTAACAGTCTGGCAAACATAAGTCCTTTAGCAGTTACATTATTGTTAAGCTTGTATTAACTAATGTTTGTTAAAATTGCAGACAGACACGGCGAAGCGCGACAACGTGCCCAAATGCTTAAACTCTGGCCAGCTGGTGCGGGAGCTGTGCAAGGAGCTGAGGACCTTGGAGAAACGATCTACCACCACCAGCAGCAAAGATAAGGTACAGTAAGAGGCCATAAGTCCATTATCACGTTAAGGATCGTATTTGCCTGCACGTTACTGCGCGTACAGTCACGAGCAAAAATAATAAAATGTATACACCAACAAAAGTGCTAAAGCTATCACTACATAGTATAAAACAAAGTCGCTATCCGCCGTCTGTCTGTCCCTATGTATGCTTAGATCTTTAAAACTACGCAACGGATTTTGATGCGGTTTTTTTTAATAGATAGTGATTCTTAAGGAAGGTTTATATGTATAATAACATACCACGCGGGCGGGAAGCTAGTTTTTTCATAAATGAACAATTGCAACTTTGTGATAACTGTGTCACTATAGTATTGTTTCGTAAATACTGTGTTCGTAATATCACAAAAGTTCTATTAGTACTTTGGGAGAAAATCGATTTAGTACTTTTGTTAGTGTATGTTTTTGCTCGTAAGTGTACACATAAACATACTCCGCGTAGTCTATTAGTAATATTTTAACCCCTTACAGCTCTCTTTTCGCATTAAAAAGCCTATGTCCTTTCTTAGGCTCTAGACTGTCTGTGTACCAAATTTCATTTAAATCGGTTCAGTAGTTTTGGCGTGAAAGCGCGACACAGACAGACAGAGTTACTTCCGCATTTAGAATATTAGCAAGGATTAGGTAGAATCAACTTACCCAAATACAACAACATGCCATAATAAAGATGTTACTATTCTAGGACTTCAAAGTCAAGAACCACTCGTCACCCAGCAAGTCTCACTCCAAAAAACAGCAGAATAACTCCAAGAAGTCTCTAAAACTCACCTTACCGAAGCCTATCATGCATATGGGGCAGAATGGAGAGTTCGTGGAAGATAAGGTCTATGCCGACAAGTTCTACATTGATAATAAGGTATGTAACATTACATCATGTTTGTGGCTAAGTAATAACTAACAATAATCAATCTCCAGTCAGTTGCAGCGCTTGACGCGGTTAGTCTATGGATAAGTGACCATTTCATTTAAGCCGGCTGACATACAATCACAATCGTGAGCGGTCATCAGATGCCTAACAGACATGTTATCCGTTGAATATCGGTAGTGTCCAAGAATTGGGTTGCGAAGGTCGAGTGGAAGCCGCTTCGTGTAAAATCGTGATATTTAGCCGTATTTAGTTAGACGACGACGAGTTGAGAAATGATTGGGATGTTTTTTTCAACTGTACTCAATACTCAATACTCAATATTTTTATTGCACTCCATAAATAATCATGTTCGATGTTAAAATATCACAATAGGTACATTATGAACCCTGCAGGGCACAGCAATTTAGAAGATGTTGTACAATGTTGATTATTTAACTGTCATGTTGTGTAGGTATATATCACTACATAGTATAAAACAAAGTCGCTATACGCCGTCTGTCTGTCCCTATGTATGCTTAGATCTTTAAAACTACGCAACGGATTTTGATGCGGTTTTTTTTAATAGATAGAGTGATTCTTAAGGAAGGTTTATAGGTTTATTACATGACCACGCGGGCGAAGCCGCTGGCGGAAAGCTAGTTTTAAATATACAAAAAAACATGGCTCTAGGATGGACGGCTAAATGTAAAGCAATTTATGCTATACCAAACAGTTCTAAAGGGCTAATATCTGCTATTCCAGGAAGTGGTATACCAAGAAAGATACGTAACACAAGACGTGAAATACGGTAACGGTCTGCCGGAGACAAAGTACGTGGTGGAAGGCAAGGAGATGGTAATGCCGGACAAGGGGTATGTGTACCAGACGTACGAAGAGGTCACCTTCCCAGAGGCACACAGCTACGTGGAGAGACCTGATAAGAAGACCACACTGAAGATTAAAATGAAGTAAGTACAGTTCCCGGCAAACTTAATGTCCGGCTTGAAGTTGGCACGAGCTAACTTCAAGCCAGCTTAATCCCTCTCATACTGAGAGGAGACCCCTGCCCAGCAGTGGGACAGTATATGGGTCGATGATATACCACGTCATAATATGAGGCGAACTTATTGCCAATAACTGGACAAAAATTCAAACCCGAGAATTTCCTATAACAATAGTTCGACCTGAGAATCGAATCGAAAACAGACGTGGTTAAGGCCAGTAGCCATTACGCTACGGCAGTTTAAAAAAAATAATTATAATGGCTTGCTGAAAAGTAAAGTTTTTTTTATCATTTTTTTTCCAATCCAATCACAATATAATAATGTACTGATTAAAATATATCAATATTGTTCCAGCAATTCCCCCTCATCATCACGGGACGACGCGCCGCCTCCCTACTCCCTCCCCGAGCATTCAATCCTGAAGTCCCATCTAATCAGGTCAGAACGACCCACACTGAAGCCGATACATCAATGGACCATATCTAAGAAGGATATTGGGGATTATCATGAGGAGCAGATACTGTTCACCAACGAGAATCTGCAGGCTAACGTCAGGATTGATGGGCAGGAAATGAATTATGGACCTGGTGAGTTTGACCTTATATTGTTCAGGAATGTTATGAATGGTCATCATGAAAAATGACATACATATCACGCCTTTATTCCAAGAACCTAACGTTTAGGTCTAAGGCTAAGCTGAAAAGTACATATAGCTTTACATAACCTAGAATTATTAAATGAAACAAAGAACCCGACTGCGTAAAAAGTACTAACTATAAACCTAATAAAATAAGGTCTGTGCTGTTGGAAAAATACATTTCAGGCGGGGCAAGCTGTTCGGTTATAAACAAAATTGTTTCTTTGCTTGTCCCGCCTGCAATACATTTTCTCCCCGACTGCCGAAGAAGGAGTGTTATCCCTCCTTCTCCTTCGGCAGTCGGGTAAAAAACACTAGTATCCACTATCTAAAAACAAGGTATCGTTTACAAGTACATTTTATAGTATGTACAGTCAACAAAATAAATATACATGCAATCTTTGTTTCGGCAAAGATAGTTTTATACATCAATTTTTTTTTAGTTTTGGCAATGTAGGCAGTTAGCACCTACGTTTTAAAAATTTTTGCGTAATACATTATTACACAATCTTTATCAAAACAGTTGTCATTATCTGCATGTTTACTTATCTTTTTTGTTGACTGTACATATAGCACGATTAACACCATTGAGTTAGCCTCATATTGCTTGAAAATTTCATACTGAGTACTACTTTTGCAGGCATGTACTCAGCAGAGGACATACAACAAGACTACCAGTACTCCGAGTCAGCGAAGCCCGGTTCATATCAGCCAGTGTACAGCTACCAACAGCCGCAGCACATCGCGTACACCACCGTGGAAAACTACCAAAGATATGAAGAAGTACCCGGCGTGGAACAGGTAGCTACTTGAAATAAAAATATTTTTTACGGATGTTAAACAAGGTGGAAGGGACATCGACGCACATCCGAATACCATGAGTTCAGTACATAATTCTGGACTCCCATGCGTTGAAATTTTCCGTAACTATTTTCATAATTTTTTCTGCAGTTTTTTTTACTTGAACGTGTAAAAATACATCCTATCTACCTACCAAAATTAGAGTTATAATTTAAAAAATCATTATTTCATTTATTTCGTTATAATCGCGTTTTTAGCAATAGACTGCGCGCTCAAAAATGTCAATATCTGTAATAATTGATCATCTTCGACATGAAAGACCTATTTTATTTTTGACCTTGAGTGAAACCTGGTCACGACGTTTGTGCGTCGATGTATCGTTCCACCTTGTATACAGGGGGATCTCCGGAGAAATGACGCCGGAAGATAAAATAAAAATAAGTAAACCGTGCAAAATTTGCGGTCCGGTATGTGCCGACAAAAACTAAGACTGTTCGTCTGAATAAATGCTTACTTCTTCTTCAAATAAAGGACATTTTGAGACAGTTAAGATTTTAGCAAAACGACAACCCGCGTGGTTTGGATATTTCTTATAAATTTCATCTCCTATTTCAGCCCTTTTTTCGCATTAAAAAGTAGCCTATGTCCTTTCTCAGGCTCTAGACTATCTGTGTACTAAATTTCATTTAAATCGGTTCAGTAGTTTTGACGAGAAAGCGCGACAGAATAGAGTTACTTTCGCATTTATAATATTAGTAAGGATGTGTGATTTGTGACACTTACGCGAATACTAGACATTGAAATAATACTACTTTTTACGGATTTTATCGCGTTATATTGATATTTTCGTTCGTTCCGGAAAGTCTGCAATTTGTGAACACACCCTTGACAAGGCCCGGCATTACATCAGATTTGATCAACCACAAGTCTTCGCAAAAGAAAACCGATTCCTACCCAGGATGATTCGTGAGGCCATTGAAATTAAAAAAACATCCAAATTTCAATAGAGCCAGCCAGACCCAGCCATCTTCTTGGAACCCTATTATAGATTCAATTCAATCTAAATCCAAGCCTAAAACTGCAAGACTGAAGGATAAGGTGAGCTCGTTCTGCGTGAATCGGATTGCCAACAATTAATAAAAATGTAGGGTAGCTGTTAGTAATTGAAACGTCAAGACGCCTACCACCTTAGTCAACCGTGACCATGGACGCTGTAAATATAACGCGATAAAATTCGTAAAAAGTAGTTTTATTTCAAGGATTTGTGATTTTGTGTCAATGAAAACACGAACATAACCATTTGTTTTGTCTACAGCAAACAGCGAGTTACAGCAACGTTGCTGTGCAAGACACGGTGAACGGCGAGTACCATCACAACCAGCTGCCGTCGTATGACGCGGCCATTGCGCATCAGTACACGGCGACCACTAACTATGTAAGTAAATATTATCTTTTTGTATTTTTTAAGCATTTTCCATGCTATATATGCTATATATGTATGCTATATATGTAAGTATTAATTAGTATAAGGGTTCAATATAGCTGCAGTCAAATTAAAAAAAGAACAAAATGTATGAATTTATGTGCCAAGTTTTTAGTGTCGGGAACTTATAGTCCCATACCATAACCATAACCATAACCACTTTAAGATCTATAATAGTTTTCCTATAGAGTTTTTCCTAATTTTGCTGTTTTTAACGGAGGTCATCAAAAGCCCATACAACTCAGCCACAATTTGTACCGGAGGTACATGACAGCTGTCAAGTTGACAGTTTTTACCATGAAAACACATGTAAATCACTATGAAACTGATATTGTGCCATATTCGCGTGCGTTGGTCATTCAGAAACTGATACTGACAATTTTTATCATGAAATCATTACGAAACAGATAACAGTGTGCCAAAATGGTGTGATATTTCTCGAATCAGGGGGGAATCGGGGGGTGGAGCTGTTCGCGTCCGCAGGCATGACCACCATCTTAATGCCCTTATCCACCTATCGACCCTGTACGTGCCCCCCGGGTGGTGCCAAACGAACAGCAACGCCGAGTCTCAGGCGGCGGTTGACTAACCTGACCATCATGAGCTAACAACTCATTACAAACTGGCAGAAGGAAATGTCTACCAGTACTCGTAAATCCATTGACAGGCTTAGCGGAAACGAGGACCTTGGCTTAACTGTCTGGGTCGCGAGGAAAATTACCTCTTAAAAAATTCCTAATCCTACGGTGTGAACGTGCCTAGAGGACGAGTGGCTGGTGGGAGACCAGTTTCAAGCGCAAACCTCGGTGTACCGGGCAATCTCCGTTGTATAAGTGCCTTCTTATAGGGATGGGCGTCACCCTATGAGCGACCTTTTATCGACCCTACTCGTGGGAATAAAATGGAAAATTCTAAAAATAATCTTAATTCACCGAAAATTTTAAGCCAACAAATATTTCACAAAAGTCTGTTTATAAATAGACCCAGGTCAAGTTCACTTAGTGAAACAATACCATCTGGGGATGCCAGTGTAACAATTGACTTAGACAAAAAGGAAGAGCCAAAAATAAATATACCTACAGAACCCTGGGAGGAAGTCGCTGGACGCAAAAGGCAACGCAGCCCTGAGCAATGCTCAACAAATCAAAAACAAAAACTAAATAGCTACTGGCTTAGTGCCCCAATCCCTACCTCTAACAGATTCACTGGCCTTGAAGAAGCATCTGAAAATATTGATAAAACTACTGCCCAACAGCGACCTGCTAAACCTCCTCCCTTATTTGTGGATAAAGTGAGTAATATTCAACCACTCTATAAAATGTTAAATGAAACAGCAATAGACGAATACGAAATCAAAATTTTACGAGCTGAACAAGTAAAAATCCAGCCAAAAACAACAGAGGCATATAGTAAAATATACAAAGAATTGCAAAAACGTGAAACTGAATTCTATACATACAAACCAAAAGAAGAAAGGAGTTTCCGCGTAGTACTCAAAAATATACATCCTACCACTGACACAGGTGAAATAAAATTGGCAATTGAAGAACTCAACCATAAAGTGACAAACATATGGAATGTTAAGGATAGGAAAACCAAACGTCCACTACCCATACACTACATAGACCTCAAGCCGAGCATAAACAATAAAGACATCTATAATGTGAAAAACCTCCTCCATTGTCGCATTGTGTTTGAACCACCAAGACCTAAGAGAGAAATCCCGCAATGCTCAAACTGCCAGAGATACGGACACACTCGTAAGTTCTGCCATCGAGAACCTAGATGTGTAAAGTGCGCTGAAGCGCACGCTACAATAAACTGTCCAAGAAAAGAACGATCGGATCAAGTCCGGTGCATTCTTTGCAATGGAAACCACCCTGCAAATTACAAAGGATGCGCTGTATACAAAGAACTGCAGAAAGTCAAATACCCTCCTCTAAGACCGAAAACTATACGCGAAAATAACAATGTAGTAAAACAAACCTTCAACGATAAAAACAAAACAAATAGCGATCTAACCTATTCAGATGCAACAAAAGGTGTGCAGAATACCCGAAATGATGAATCAAAGTCGACAACTTACCAGCTATTACCAAAATCAAATTCCTCGACCAATGCTAAAGATATGTTGCAGTCACTCATGAACCAGATGATGATATTAACAAAGATGCTGGGAGAATTCATGTCCATGCTTCCAAATTTAATGCACTAAAATTATGCATCTGGAATGCAAATGGCCTGTCACACCACTCAGAAGAGTTAAAAATATTCTTAAGCCGACATAGCATAGATATAATATTAATATCTGAAACTCACTTCACGCAAAAAAGCCACCTGGAAATTCCTGGATATAAACTTTACCATACTATGCACCCAGATGGGAAAGCCCACGGAGGATCAGCTGTAATTATTAGAAGCAAACTGAAACACTTCCAATCGGTACCTCACTGCACACCATCAATACAAGCGGCATCTATCGTTATTGAAGATTGGATAAGCCCTATTACTGTGTCAGCCCTATACTGCCCACCAAAACACTCAATTAAAGAGGAAGAATTTACAGAGTACTTTAATTCCCTTGGAAATCGCTTCATAGCTGGCGGGGACTTTAACGCAAAGCACACGTACTGGGGTTCAAGATTGACGCTCCCTAGAGGTCGGGAGCTCCTAAAAACGGTCGAAAAGCAGAGCATGGAAATTTTATCAACAGGTCAGCCCACCTACTGGCCCACTGATAGGAAAAAAGTACCGGACCTAATAGATTTCTGTGCTGTTAGGGGCATATCCAAGAAATATTTTCACTGTGAGAGTAGCTACGAACTATCTTCAGACCACTCCCCAATTCTAGTCACTCTAATGAGCCGGGTCAAAGAAACTACGGCGAGATGCTTCCTGCACAACAGGAGAACAGATTGGGAAAAATTCAGTACGTTGGTCGACCTGGCACTGACACCCACAGTAAGTCTAAAAACGGAGGAAGACCTAATATCTGCAGTAGAACATTTCAATGGCTCAGTCCAGAACGCTGCATGGCAAGCTACTCGTACCAACTATAAAGACAAACATAAGAACTCTACACCCAGTTATATTTTGGATAAAATCGCTGAAAAAAGAAGCTTGCGGAAACAATGGCAGCAGTCCAGACATCCTAAAGATAAAAGTAAATTTAATCGGGCTGTTAAAGAACTTAAGAAATTACTGGATGAAGATAAAAATGACAGTGTTCAAGCCTACCTGCGTGATCTGGATGCGACAGCTGCTACTGATTACTCACTATGGAAAGCAACTAGCAAATTAAAACGGCCTATAAAGGCGTCTCCCCCACTTCGCCAGGCAAATGGCTGTTGGGCTCGAAATGATCTGGAAAAATGCACCACATTCGCTAAACACTTAAAAACTGTCTTCCAACCACATCCATATGTAGGGCCATCGGAGCATAAAACAGAAATCTTGCAAAAATTTCAAGATTATAGCGACTCACCAGTAGTAGAAAGTACAATTAAAAAGTTCACAAAGCAGGACGTCATAAGAGTCATCAATAATATGAAACCCAAAAAAGGTCCTGGCTATGATTTGATTACTGGCATGATCTTGCGACAACTTCCAAATTCTGGCCTATCCTTCTTGTTAGCTATCTATAACGCAATAAATAGACTTAAATTCTTACCTCCCCAGTGGAAAACAGCAAAAATTTTAATGGTTCCCAAACCCGGAAAGCAGCTCGAAGACCCCAAATCATACAGGCCCATTAGCCTACTTCCGATTACATCAAAGATATATGAGTCACTTCTCCTACAGCGGCTCATGCCAATTATAAACGAAAAAAATCTTGTACCCGACCACCAATTCGGATTTCGGCGAAAGCACGGCACGATCGACCAAATACATAGACTTGTTAATAAAATACACAAAACGTATGAAGAAAAAGAATACTGTGCTGCTGCATTCCTTGACATCTCTCAAGCTTTCGACAGAGTTTGGCATGCAGGCCTTCTGTTTAAACTTAAAATCAACATTCCAAGTGAACTATGTTTAATCTTGAAATCGTACTTGACGGACCGGTATTTTTTCGTAGCATCCGGTGAAGCAACTACAAAACTTTACCCTATCGCTGCAGGGGTTCCCCAAGGCAGCGTACTTGGACCAATCCTGTACTTACTCTACACTGCAGACCTCCCTGCAGCGAATACAGCGACCACGGGAACTTTTGCAGATGATACAGCCGTATTGATCTCTCACAGTAATCATAGGGTAGCATCCGCTATGCTTCAAAACTGCCTCTATGACATATCCACCTGGCTAAAGAAGTGGAGGATAAAGGCAAATGAGACCAAGTCAGTTAATATTACTTTCACTAAAAGAAAAGATAGCTGCCCCCCAGTCACATTAAATGACATCCAACTTCCCCAAGCTGAACACGTGAAATACCTTGGACTACACCTTGACCGACGGTTAACTTGGAAAACACATATATTTACCAAGCGAAAGCAACTCGGACTGAAACTTAGAAATCTTTACTGGATCATTGGCCATAAATCAGAACTTAGCCTAGAAAACAAAATTCTTGTTTACAAAACAATAATAAAACCCATATGGACCTACGGCATTCAGCTGTGGGGGACGGCATCTCATTCCAACATAGAAATCATTCAGCGATTTCAAAATAAGCTATTGCGACTAATTACAAATGCCCCATGGTATATACCTAATGAAGCTTTACACCGTGACCTAAAAATATCGACAGTAAAAGAAGAAATTAGGCACTACATACAACTCTACAAGAAAAAAATCCAAAGTCACCCTAATATCCTGGCAAACCGCCTCATGGATGAGCCCAAAGAAATTCGTAGATTGAAATATAAAATACCGCAAGACCTACTTTAGAATGATTTACAAATCTTCTACTAAAAAAGTTGGATGTGTCATAGGACACATGCCATGCAAGTCATAGCCTTTGTCACAAAAATTGCTAAATGTCTAATCAACTATAAGACAGATTGCAAGATATAAAGAGATATAAAAAAAAAAAAAAAAAATTTCTCGAATCAAAAGTTTTTTTCTTATCACCCAGTCAACATTTCAAAAAAGTACGATTACAGTTTTAACCAGCGTAATACAGGGTATTTTTTTTCAATAAGTGTACCTTCGGTACATAATTTGGGCCAATTTCGATGACCTTCTTTGTTGTTCAAAGAGTTTTGTCAGGAGGTTTGTTTGTTAACTTCGATTTTTTTTATAAGCCTGTAATGTCCCACTGTAGCACAAAGGTCTCTCTACTCTTCGATCTCTCTCTGACCATTGCAATTTGAATGACAATCAGTCTATTTCAAAATACTTATATTATATTTGGTGTAGGTGGTAGAGGAGTCGAAGCCAGTGATAGTGCCGGCGCAGGCGCAAGCGGCGGCGGTGCAGGCGCCGGGCGCGGTGCCGGGCGCGGTGGCGGTGCGGCGCTCCGAGCGGCCCGTGCGCCGCCGCGTGTCCAACACCTACGACTACGAGGACTCCGACCTGTACATCGACGACGCGCCCGCGCCACGGCCCAGGAAGCCCAAGCACGCCAAGCACGCCGGCTACAGGCGGACAGAACACAACAACGGTCAGTATTACTTCAAAATAAAACAGCTGTGTCAAAAGAGGTTATTCGTAGGCTGGTCTTTTTTTGAGTAATTGATGAGGAGATTTGATGTTTTAAAATAAATATTGGTAAAATAAAGAAGTAAAATAATGGTGTGTAACCACTAACCGGTGCGTCACCCATGTGCGCGCAACCATGCCCAATGTCCTGTGACTGTTGCCACTGACGCGGAATGGAAATTTCGAGGGTTGTGATTGGCAAACTCACAGTCCGCTCCTCTCCGCTCCGCGCACCTCCGTGCAATGGAAACGCACCCTAAGCGTTTAGACTTACGAGGTCATATTTTAATGAACTCTTCAGCTATGTTGCTCTAAACTCTATTTGATCTGATTGAGTAATTGATAACAGTTTTTTATGTATTAAATCAATCTGTATATTATATCACACGCAACGTCTGGACCACGCCCAATAAACATCACATGCACTTTTAAAAAATACAGCCAAATGTACTAAACATTCTGTATTAAAATCTTACTGAATTCTTATTATTATAATTATTAACATATTTATTGTCCCTCTGCTAGATACAGATCTCCTCACAGAATGAGAGGAGTTACGCTATAAACTATCTGTTTAAGATATTTAGAATTATATTTGTAACTCAACAAGACCATATATTTAGTTTTGTAATTCCGTACAACATTGAATTAATTTTAGTTCACAAATGTTAACTAGATAGCGCTGTCAGGTTTTCGTCTATTCCTGAATGGCGATGTTAAGATTCTCCGGAGTTTAACTAGGCTCGTGAGGTTGTAAAACTTATAAGAACAAAAAAACATAGTGGTAAAAGTAAATACCATATTATGTGGTTTTATTACTACCATTAACCCCACTAACGGTCGCGAATACCTGCAAAAAGTGCCAGTGGTGCCAATAAAAATCATCTAATAAAATTTGTCTATTGCAGCATCATGTAACGTGAACAGCAGCAGTAACTACAAGCAAATGGCGGCGCGGCCGGCGCCCGCCAACGGCATCGAGTCGCTCATACAGGCCTCCGTACTGGCCGAGGAGGAAGAACCTGCTGGCGACACGTTAGTATCAATCAAGGACCGAAATCCTTTAAAAAATCCGGTATCCCAGTATCGAGGAATTTTAATTACCTTATCAGCTATTGGTTACAGTCCCTTGTCCCAAATTGTTTGGGGCGACACAGCCTATCCTGTTCTCCCATTCATCCATTGTTAAACTATGAATTTTAAAGAGTAACCATGGAGTTTCTTGACGGTTCTTCTCCATAAAAACGACTAATTTGGAACCGTGCACCTAGATTCGACATTTCATAAGTTTCATAACTGAAAATAATACTCATTCTCTCCCTTTTCCATTGTATCGACCTTAACACAATCCATCCAGCTTTTCCTTGGCTTTCCTCTACCTCTCCGTTCCATACATAACTTTTTTTTATTAACTTTTATTAAAAACTAGAACCAATCCTTATTTCCCAGAGAGCCAGAAGATGCTGCAGTAGCTGGCATGCTGAGTATCAGCGAACGTTTCACAGCTCCTCCGCGTACCTTCGGCTTGGCCAGCGAGGCGCTGCAGCCGGCCAGCTCGCGGCACGACGGCAAGCGGGCCAGGAAACCGCCGCCCGTCGATGACTTGGCCGATGAGGAGGATGTCATCAAGGAAGTGCACAGGGATGAGGAGTATGGTGAGTACCTAATGTTTTTTTTATAATAAAACTACTTTTTACGGATTTTATTGTGTTATTTTGATACCAGCTCGCAGTTTGAATTCGATGCCAAAATTTTATCGAAATCGATAACGTTCGTTGATCGTTCAAACGTTTTTATTTATCATGGATCGGTTTGCGCCGGTGACTTCGCCCGCGTGGTTTTTCTCTCCCTATGAACCGTCCTCAAGCTTCATCAAATAAATGATGAAGCTTGAGGACGGTTCATAGGGAAATGATTGGCCAAATCGGTTCACCCATTCTCGGGATTTTTTACAAGTTAAGTGATTAATTTTTATTTATATAGATAGATAAGCTTCTACAAGCATTTATGAATTGAAAAATGACCATAGCTGCATGGTTTAAAAAAAATACACTATGGAGAAGTATCCGGCAAGGAACTTCATGGACACTTTTGTTACATGAAAAGTTAACGAACAGGCAGACTGCCTTTGCATTTATAATATCAGTATGACACCGAAGTTTCGGACAGCGTCCCGGGAAGTCACGGGAAGTCTTTGGTGTCTGTTATAAAATTCGTAATAAGTAGTTTTATTGTAGTCTCGGGAATCTCTACTGTTTCTAACAATTGCTAAGATATACTAACAGCATGCATAGTTCTTGTTTGGGAAGGTTTGTAAAATATTTCTGGGTAAGTAAAAGACTGTTGGAGAAGTCTGGCTGTAAACAGTTCTTATTATATCTCCGGACCATCCAGAAATCCTTAAAAAGAGAATGGTGAGTTTAATAAATTTGTCTAGAAAGATCAATTGGCCGCTCTACTACATTAACTCTTATGCTGAATTGAGCTGATTTGCATTCGGCTTTTACTTATCATTGGGTAAAACAACCAGGAAATTCGGGCGCATTCCGAAAATTTTGAGCCCTTTGAACACAATTAGGCCCTACCAAGCGTGGGTCCTGTGCTGCTTATGGAAAAGACGGAACTGGGGCATACGCATATAGTCTTCTTAATTTCTCGTCTATTATCTTTACATGAGACGATAAAGTTATCTCGTAGAGACGATTTTAACCTAGCAGGCTGCTCTTGTTATGGTCTAAGTTTTACACTGAACGCAACGTAAGATACATACCTTGGTAAGTCAGATGAGTCTAGAGAAGCTTTTCTCCATCAAAATATCCTGTATACCGTCAATATGGTAGAAAATGAGTTGTGATACTTGTTGTGTATGACAGCAAGTGATTAACAGCTCCACAGCTCATGTACGAGCTGCAGCCCGCGATGCATACGCCGGAACCGCAACACGCTAGGAGGAGCCGGAAGTCAGTTCCCGTGGAAGACCTGCTCGATGAAGAGGATACGACCAACGATGTGCATCAGGACGAGGAGTATGGTGAGCTCTTTGTGTAGAAAGTTGCAGTAGATCAGCCGCGCGCATGCTGGATGTAAAACTATCTGAATCATCTACAGCTTATCACAAATATATTGGTCTAAGCTGTATTGGTCTAAGTATGAACCGAAATGTTTTATTGGGATTTGTGGTGGTGGTGTGGTTTTGGGTCTGTTACAAATACATAGTATTCTTTATTGATAGAAAAAAATAATAATTGCGCGCCGCAAATAAGCCCTGCAATTTAATAATGGGCCTGGCGGCCATTTTGGTGACGTAAAAATGACGTTGTGGGGGATGGATCCACGTCCAGCAGCGGGCTACCTAGGGGGATGGTGATCGGGGCGGCTACTAGGGTGAGGCCCTGGGGGTCGGGGAAAGAGAAAAGAAACCACGTACGACAACGGTAAAACTAGGCAGTTCTTCGCACCCAGGGTGGATGCGGGTAGTGACGAGGTATATACTGACTGACTAAGACTGACGTTAACACAACACAATATCTCGCGGTAGGTATGGGGTACCTATTAGGGCCAGGAGCGCGTAACAAGTGAAGTTAATACCTACGGGGGCCCTATTTATAACACTGGATACCTCGTCCCGCTCCCACATCCACCCTCCCTAACTGCCACTTTATTTCCTTCAAACATTGGTTTCGTGCCCTTATAAGGAAATAGTTTAGGGACTTCAAGCGCTAGCGGTGTTGCGCGGGGTAAGGGACGTGCGAGGTTGCGTTGCTACGCGTGGTATTCTCTTTCTCGCACGTCCCCTCCAAACTTCTATGAAAGCTAGCCAGCGCCGCCAAAACAAACACATAGACAACAATGGGGCGGGGCTGGCATAGCTATTGGGTAAGACCTTTATTGCCTATGCACTACATAGTACATACTAACTTATTACTATTACACGTACAGTACTTATACACTACGACCGTGTACACATACTACACATACGCGCACTCGCGGGATTGTCTTTGTTGTCGTGCACAGACGTAACCGCTCTCATTACGCGTTATCACCACGTAAACTACTTTGATGGCCGCCAGGCCCATGGTTAGCAAGTTGCGGAACTAATGATGTTCAATTAATGTATTTGTCAAGTGTCTTGGTCTAAGGTTTGATCAAACTTGGACAACTGTCATGAGCTGTGAATATACAAGCATAGGTATATGACATGCCTAGTATTGCTGTAGCTTGTATATTTGATGTCGTCATCAAATGTCATCCAATATCTGTGATCAAAGTGTTAATGGATAAAGAAATTTCGAAAGTCCGACTTGTTGGCATAGCGCGGTATTGAGTTTAGTAAACGCATTTATTTCTATCGATGTTCAATTACATCGACATATCGATGTTATAACGTTAATGTGCATTAGCGTCTGTAATATCCGTTTAGCGTAGATGATTAGGATATTGAGTAAATAGTAGTAGTATTAAAACTAGGTAAAAAAAATACATAAAATACTAGCTTTTTGTACGCGGTTTTACTCACATCCCAAAGGATTTTTTTTGGACAAAGGATAGTATTATGTCCTTCCTCAGACCGCAATATATCTCCTGGCCAAATTTGATCGAAAATTGTTCAGAGTTAAAGGGTGAAAAGGTAACAAAGAAAAGAACAGACCGACAGAGCTATTTAGAATATTAGTCTGAAACTATAAATGTTGTTAAATGTTACTTAGAATCCGTTAAAATTTAGCTTATAATTTTAATTTGCAAGTATTAAAAGATTTTTGTAGTTCTTTGGAGTTTTAAGTACCTAAAAAAACACTAAAGTTTATTTATTTGTTTCAGTGTATCCATCATTAGAGATGAGTTCAGATGAAGAGGAAGAGTGGACGTCGACGAAGCGACGAAGAAATTCACGGAACAGGGTAGATTCGCGGTCCAAAGGCGAAAAGTAAGTAACCGTCTAGAAATTAGCTGAAAAAAAAAATATATAAGAAAAAAAATCCTAAACTAAACTAACAAAACATGTTAGCCAACCACTTTAGTCTCCTGCGACTTTTAAACATAAAATACGGGGTACAACCATAATGTTCGCAATTTCGATATTTGATGTTAGCTGTTAGAAAACACAAAACAGTGTCGCTGGAGACCCGGCTTAAGTTGAACCAAACATGTCCATAATGTATTATAGAGATGAGATGATTTATGATATAGAGATATTGATTGGTTTTTTACCTAATAATCGTTAGCCGTTTCCGAATTAATTTATGGTTTTGTCTGATGCAAATTACTTGTTTTCTATGTGTGGTAAGTCTATTTGCATCTGCTCGTGTGAATTGAGTTTGTGAAGATATGAACGGCCCCCCTCAATTACCCTGTAGAGAGGGACGAGGTGATTTGCCCCTCCAACCAAAGGGATCTTTTGACTTGTCGGGTGTTATACCTGGTGGGCCACTGCCCGACGGTTGATGTCGGGCGGTTGTATACATTATGTAAGTGGCACAGTAACTTCACTTGCGCGATTCAGGATTTTTTCTTCATACAAGTTGCTATGTAGCGCGATAGATGTCGCTACAATCCGTTCCCTATGCGGTGTGTTGAGAGTGTGTGTATGTTGTGGCAGGGACGAGGCGTGGTCGCCGCGCGCGCGGCTGGGCCGGCTGCTGCCGCGCCTGCGCACGGCGGCGCGCGCGGGCGTGCGGCGCGAGTGCGTGCGCGCCGCGCTGCACGCCGCCGCCGCGCGCCCCGCGCACGCGCCGCCCGCCCCGCCCGCCGCGCATGCGCCGCACGCGACACATCACAAGCACGACGCCGCCGTGCCGCATGCACAGGTGACTGCACAGGAAACCAATATGTTATTACCTACTCAAATATCAACCGATGTAAACAAACTGACTGAAACACAAAGTTCGCTCTTATCTACTACTTTTCATTCGCGCAGATATAATTATACAGGGTAGCGACTTAAGTACCTGCACTGCTTTATCATAGTGTAGTAGTATTATAAACATAATATAACAAGTTAGACATAATTTATAATTTGTATCTTTATGCAATCCCGTGATAAAGTTAAATTAACTTAAATATCTGGTATATTTTTTTATTGAGGGGCTCTTGGCTAAGCTGTAACTATACGCTGATCAACCGATCTGCAAGGTTAAGCTACGCTTGCTGAGGTTAATCTATGGATTTGTGACCATTATTAACACATCGAGACCCTTCAGTGCCTCGGAGAACACGTAAAGCCGTCGGTCCCGGTTGTCATACGAACACCTTTGATAATCGTTAGTGGTAGTCAGAAGCCCAAAAAGCCTGACAACCAGTCTATCCTTCGACTATCGGTATTGCCCAGAAATCAGGTTGCGGAGGTTTGATGGCTGTCGCTCCGTGTAAAATACTGATATTCAGCCGCATCTGGTTAGACTGGAAGCCGACCCCAACATGGTTGGGAAAAAGGCTAGGAGGATGATTTTTTTATTGATATAGGTAGTATATCGTGATCTGATTCACCTGCTTGAATATCCAAGTAATTACATCGCTACCCTATATAAATTGTTTCTGGCACTGACATGGTAGAGTGAGAGCCCAGGCCTGCCAGACATACTTTATTTTCTAAAAGATGAAATGTGGTGCTTCTGGTAGTCCTCATAGGTACCTTAAACGCCAGCATACTTGCCAGGTTGGTAGTGACCAATTAACAGGTACCAGATGAGAAAAGTAATTAAAAATAGGGGCTAACTTATTTTATTTTCTAAAGGGTAATTTTTACGTAAATTTATTCAGGGGGCTATTTTAAATATATATTTATTCAGCCAGGCAAATTACAATGATCAAACATCCTGCCAGACACTAAAAACATTCAGCGTTTTGGAGTAAACGAAAATATCATCTATGTATACAAGAGATCGTTGCGCGTTGCGCGAGAGCGTTGGCGCTATGCTTGTTTCTTAGAGTGAATGAGATGTCTTAACAGAATGGATAAATGTCCCTATCAAGCGTGTGTGTGTAAAGTATGTCTGGCTGGCCCGGGCTCTTGGTCCATGGCTATTATGACAGTTGACTCATAATAGCCATGGACCAAGTTGTGTGTGTTGTTGTGTTGATCTTCAAAGGCTTTATCTATACTTCTATACTTCTATACTAATATTATAAAGAGGAAAGATTTGTATTTTTGTATGTAACGAATAAACTCAAAAAGTACTGGACCGATTTGAAAAATTCTTTCCATGTTAGATAGCCCATTTATCGGGGAAGGCTAAAGGCTATATATCATCACGCTACAACTAATAGGAGCGGAGTAGTAATGAAAAATGTTGCAAAAACGGGGGAAAAATTATAAGACCACGCGGGCGAAGCCGCTGGCGGGAAGCTAGTTAATAATATTTTTATTTAACATTTTGACAGCAAAACGCAAAGCGAGCCGTGCTAGCGACAAAGAGCAGACGGCCGCCCCCGCCTGTACACAATACGCCAAATAATAAGAGTAAGTATACTTTTTTAACGGCAACCCGGATAAGAGAGGTAGGGCACAACTATTTATGGCTTAAATCTGGAGCAGCCCATCTGGGAAAGTACCTCCACTTTACAGAAAACTGCAACCAAATAGCACACTTTATCGTGTGTTGTGTTCTTGCAGTGAGTAAGGTTGCCAGAGCTCCTTCTAAGGATGCGCTACGCTGGCAGCAAAATGAATATTCCCTTAAACTGTCGGCACAGTAAATCTCCCATAACGCAACTCTAATTTTAGGGTCGGCAACGCGCGAGTGATACCCCTGGTGTTGCAAGCGTCCATAGGCTACGGTAACCGCTTACCATCAGGCGGGACGTATGCTTGTTTACCACCTCAGTGGTATAAAAAAAGCTAAACAGAAAGACTAAAATATGAAAATAGTAGACAAGACAGATTGCTCATTCTGAACCCATAAACACTGTACGATTACATCGCACATTTATTCATTGCGGTTGCACAAGCATTTTTTCATTATGTAAATGGATTAATTGTTAATTTAATTTAAGTACTTATTCGACCTTTTTATTATGAACACGTTGCAATCAATAAACTATTGAGATGTCAGCAAGATTCGTTTTTTCTTCCATCTAAACTTGTCATCACATCACATATACAAGGTGGAAGGGACATCGCCGCACAAACGTCGTGACAAGGTTTCCCTCGAGGTTTAAAATAAAAAGGTGTAAAATACTGATATTCAGCCGCATCCTGGTTAGACTGGAAACCGACCCCAACATAGTTGGGAAAAGGCTAGGAGGAAGATATTGTTTTGTAATCAGTGTAAATGGCTGTATTGTTGATCGTTCTGATGCAATAAATAAATAAATTCTAAATAAAGAAAAAAAAATTGGTTTCAGTAGGTACAATAAAATGTGCAAAGTGTTACAGCGAACTTAAATTTAATACTTATAATACTACTATTACAAAGAAATACAGTAACAATAATATGTTTTCAGATGCAAGACTGAAGAAAGGTATGAAGACAGCGAAGCAGCGTCTTGGTAAAATCCTTAAGATACACAAAATGATATATTAATTATAATTAATTAGTTTATTAGAATACGTGTGACAGACGGACGTATGTAGATGTATATTTTATATATGTATTGTATATTAGCACGGACCAATACGTGTTGTAGTCAAACGATCACTCGTTGACTTAACTGAACTTTTTAAGCGATATATTGTCTTGTATTAGGTGGAAATAGTAGGTACTTATATACAACATTAGTTTTTTGTATGTCACAAATCCGAAAAGGCGTTACAGTAGGTACCTAATAATGGAACAACCCATGAAATCGTGGAAAAATTATATGAATTGCAAAATTTTATTCGATACTAGCACCCCTTGCTTTGTTCCCGGCTCTATTATCACTACATAGTATAAAACAAAGTCGCTTTCTCTGTCCCTGTATCCCTATGTATGCTTAAATATTTAAAACTACGCAACGGATTTTGATGTGGTTTTTTCATTGAAAATTGTTCATAAATCTTTTTTCAATGAAAAAACCTTGTTCATAACATCGATTACAAAACCCCTTTTCGAGTTTTTAAATATACAAAAACTAAGTTTGTTTGATGTTTGTTGCTATAAGTGTTTATGTCGTAATACATGTCGATTTTTTCTTAAATATAAGTACAGTAATACCTATTTAAGGGGCTATCTAAAACAAATTAGACACTTTTTAATAATCTGCCTGATTTTTTTATTCTTTGCGTGTTTAAGCCTTCATTGTGTAACGCGACTTTGTATGCCGATTGTTTGTCTTGGTGTTTAGGATAATTATAGTAATTATTTTTTATTATTTCCACCTAATACAGCACAAGCTTGACTCATAGTGACCCAGTGAAGAGCTCTAAATTGCCCACAAATCGCATGCGCACTGACTAAACATACAGTTTCTTTACAAATTGTTATGATTAAATGATTTTATAGAAAAAGACGAGCCAAATTCATGGTGATTTTGGTCTGTGAAGTCCTTCGATCCGATCTTGTAATTTAAAAAAAATGAAATACAAGATTTATTATTATAGATTATTTTGTTACTTTTTGTAACAAAACTTTCTGTACTTATGGTTAACGTAATTACGCTATGTTACTGTTTTGTGACGTAGGTATTAAATAATGACATAACTACGTTTTACGTCGTGAAAAACGCGATAAAATCCATAGAAAATAGTTCTATTTTATTTTAATAATAATTAAATTTCTTTGTGCTTTTTCTGAAGTTTTCAGAAACACATATACAGTAAATACGCATGTTTGTCAGTGCGCATTCGCCTTAAATGTGCACACAGGTTTGAAATGTGATTTTATATTTAATAACAATAGTGTTAGAGCGTATTTTTCTCAATCAGTAGGTTTGGTATTGTGTCTACTGTTTTGGTTCAGAAGAATTAGTAAGAAATTAATGAACTGACGTTGAATAGAGACGAATCATTTAACCAAAGGTTGATAAATTTATAAAAAAAATCTACAATGAGTAACTTTTTCATAATAAATAAAATAAAAAATGCAGAATAGGTAAAAAAAACGAGTAAACATATTGAATAAATCTGAAATGTATTTCTACTATTCTCGATGGATTGTAAGGGACTGTTTCAGCACCTCTGGATAGCCGCTAATCGCCGGATAAATTCAAAATTGGTACAATATTTATATGAAATTATCTGCCAAGTAATTTAACGGGAACTTATCAGTAAGTTGTGAAACAGGGCCTTAATGTTCTAATAGCCTTTGGTGGCGTCGTTAAAAAAATGGATACTCGTGCTTGTGAAACTTACGGAGACTTTTCCTGAACCCAAACAGCGTTTTGAGTAAGATCTGATTATCAGTTGTTTGTCTATAAATTAATATTTGATTAAGCTATCGTTTTCTCTTTTTGATATACTTTGTAGTGACATGAAGTGATTGTTCCAAATTAAAGCCATTTTCTATACGTTATTAATATTAATACTCGACATTTTTTCTGTTCAAAATGACTTTAAAATTATAAAATATTATAAATGAAAAAAATCTATAAAAAGACATTATTTTTCATTAAAAAAATTAAGAAGTTTTTTCGTAAAACCAACCACCGAATAATAAGTGTAAATAAAAATTAATTGAAAAATAAACGTGAAAAAAATTTTATAAAAAAAAATTGCTTTAGCTACTTATGGACATTTTTTGTTATGTTTTTAGTGATAGTAGAGGTAAGATCGTGTTTCAATGTTATTTTGTTGTATCGGAATAAATATGGATGCAAAATTAATTTATATTTTTATTAAAACGAGTGCAATAGTTTTATATGAAATCTTTCTTTAAGAAAGGAAATGACGCTAAGGAAAAATAGTAAAGTGACACGTTGCATCGATTCCTACAACGATCGCTAAAGCATTTCCATATCTGTCACTTTCAAATTTAAAAAATATAGTCTAATAAAACATGGCTGCGTGACATAATAGCTTAGTGATGCGAGCATCGAACCATCGACGTCGAAATGAAGTCGCTTTTATTTATCAATAAACCATTTGACAGCTCATAAATGTTGTCTTATGGTCTAGACATTGTCGTGATTTTATACCGTTGCAGAGAACTTTGATTTTACCGCGCTGACAAGATTATCGGTCATTAAATTCCGAAGTTGCATGCTGGAGTTCATTATAAAGTTGTGAATGAATTTAGGCGTATCGACGTTAACGATACTTGGCATAGCTGTCCAACGTCCCCTAAGATTACCTGACGCGGACACGATGTCTGTGAGGCAATCAGATACTCAATACTTTTCTGGGCCTTGCCAGAAATCAATCTGTGATCCGCTCTTGTTCAGAGGGGCCAAAAAAGTTCTATCCGCACATATCAGGTCCCTGCTCCGGCATAGAATCAAAATAATATCGGTGCGTACATTTGAATGAGCTTCTGCATGCATGGAACACGTCCGGGCCGATGACGAGACTATTGTCCCTTCTGGAGGCGCGACTCTGTCTGTGGATAGAAACTTTTATATTAAGATATACCATGGCGCCTGTATTTCCCGAAGGGTTCAGTAGAGCCGCACTAGATGTACACCCATTCTATTTCTATTTAAGTTCGGAGACGCCGCAGGCCCCAGGCGGGCGATCAGTCCTTTTGTAGGGATTATTTCGCCCAGTTCCCCATTTTGGTGGATCCCTTCATGGGTTATTGGTGCTCGGCGTCACAAATCTTCCGGTTGCTTTGCAGAAGCCCACCAGTTGTCTGATGGAGATTTCTGCAAGCTGCTCTTCATTTACTTCATCATCAATGTACACCCATCGTTCGCCTGTTGGTTAGGTCCCATTTAATAACAGCAGAGCCTAATTCCAAACATTCTTATAATATTATTGCACTCGAAACAGTTTTGTATCCTTATTAACGGCTTGTTCTCATTTGCAAAAACAAACAGGGTGTGTTTTTAATGTAATATTTTATATTCATAGATGTGTTGCGTTCGCTTGAAACGTCCACCATTTTTTTAACGGTTACAGTTATTTTGTCACGTATAATGAAACAGGGAGAATTTGATGCTGAAAGGGTGGAAACTTGATATAGCTACACCTCTTAAGTATGGAATCAAATCGTATATACATATAATGTATATTTTTCACTTTCACACTAAAAATCTTTCATATTTTTCTAATAGTAAAAATAATTTGATCATACCGTACAAGTGTACATGTATTTGTATTTCATGAAATAACCTATTCAGTATCAATTTTGACCGCGCAATTATTTAGGCTATGATTATCAACATTTACCGGTTAATGTGTACTGGTGATACGGATCAATTTGCAGTGTATGTTAACCCTTTGAATTTAGATAAAGCATCGGTTTTTTTAAATTATGAGGTATTTCTATATTTTTTAAATTCGCGCCAATCGCGCCAAATAGTTTACATTCGTTAGATATAATTAACTTGCAAATATTGATGCTAGATAAATAAATATTCTTATTTAAAAAATAAAATAGCTTTTTAAATGACTTACTTGAATCATAAAACCTCTTTATAATTTCAAAGACGAACGCAATCTTAACTAAACTTAGCCATTTTTTTTAATATTAGGCTAGCAGTTTTAACATAATATTTTAAGGGGTTAACATACATTTAAACTGCTTATACGTTTATGCACTATTCAGTCACGATATAAGGCGTCTCGTTCACTATTGATAAAGTTAAAAATTAAAGTAAAATTCGATCAAATGATTGATATTTTTTCTACAAGAAACTTTGAATGTACCTACTACTAAGCGTGTTACCATGAATTGAAACAAAAATATTGAAGTAAAAATCTAAAATCGAAAGCAGTTTTGTACTTTCCAGAAAAAAGTATTTTATAAAGCACGGAACCTGCGGTGCGGGAGTATAGTTCTTCCGTTTTTATTAAGAAAGCAAATCCTTTAGGCAAATATTTTAACAGGCTTTCAGGGCCTCAAGTCTGCTATTTGATTGTGTCAGAATCATTATTCAATGGTTTATAAAAAGTCTATCAACCCTTGTATCATTGGCCGACCATTCTAATACAGTTTATATAGACAACTTGGGCCAAAATGGCCCCTAGCAATTGGTCTATGGTCTATTTATACGCCACGTAACATACTTGTGTGATATCAGTATGCGAGTTGAATTATTTCACATTTCATATACAGATTGACTTATTTTTTTCATCATTCATTCATTAACTGTTAATCTATATACCGTTTTATTTAATATACTTTATGCACTGTTGGTACAAACACGGCCTTAATGTTGTCAGGCATTTACCATACAACCTTAGGGTGACGCAGAGATAATAAGAACACAGTAGATGCACTAGTAAAATTAGAGAAGAACTGTAAAATAAAATATATTTTTATTTTATACATAATATATAAATCAGGTACATAGACCGTTTCGTGTTCATATTTAACTAGCTAATTTTAAACAAAACCAAATAACTATAAATGCATATAAAACCTTGTAAATAATGTGACAAGCACTCAGCAATAAAATACATTTCAATGGAAATTGAATAATGTGGCCTTGATTTAAGGTAGCTTCCAGCTTCAGGTTGCTCGTTTTTTTGTACATTCAAAGTGTAAGTAGTAATTAAAGTAAAGTAATAAACTTATACCTACATTTCTCTTAGATATACAAGACAACAGTCAAGTTTGATAGAAGTTTCGTTCGTGTTATTCAATCATACATCACACTGCGCGAGCACAACATCTATTTCACTAACCATTGTAGCCCATACACCCTTAAAATTAAATTAATAAAAAACAGCTGTTTTCCATATACATCAAGTTTTGTGAACATTAATGTATGGAACAAATGTTTTTTCTCGGGACTTCAGGCTAATTATAAGTACAATGAACCAGTTATATGAAGCAGCGATAGCTTAGTCATATGATCATTTTACTGCCAAGTCTTGAATTCGAATCCAAGCCACGCATTTCCGAATTTTCCAAGTCATGTGCGTAATTATCACTCGCTTTAACGGTGATAGATAACATCGTGAGGAAACACCTGCATGCCTGAAAGATTTTCTCAGCGGCATGTGAAGTCTGCCAACCCGCGTTAGGCCAGCGTGGAGGACTATAGCCTAATCCCTCTCATACTGAGAAGAGACCCGTGCCCAGCAGTGGGACTAACTTGTAGCCACCACACATAATATTGATTTTATATTTTGAGAAATGTTAGCCAGTCAAAAAAATACCCTTTATCTATACTGAACGAGACGCTAAAGCAATATTTATTTCCTAAGCCGATATATTTGATGTTTATTAACTTATTAAGATGTTCTCTAGTAGGAGCACATTAGATATAAACGAAGCGCCTTGACGGTATAATTAGTGTTTATTGTATATTGGTGATTGGTGATTTGTAACGGGTAGCTGGGTTCCCTATAAACCTACCTATATTTAATAGTAACAATTGTATATTTAGATGAATTACGTCGCATTTTTGAAAAAGCTGATACAGTCATTGTATTTCGACGAAAAAGAAAAATGGAGGAGGTTCTCAAGTCCAGATTGGAAGGGTTGGTTTCCTCCGGACTACCTCAGGGTATCGGGGATACCTTTGAAAGTCTTCACCCAATAATACTCTTTCAAAGGGTCAAACTATTTTGGTAGACTACAGAATTGGAATTTACAAGAAACAATATCACACCCATATTGATTGTTAATAAAAATAAATACATTACATGGGTCCATGTATTAACGGTAGGTATTAGGTGATAAACCTATGTATAAAATAATAGTTATATAGTTCTGATATTGAAATCATTGTAATTTTTTGTATTAATGAAATTTCATATTTGGTACATGTAGATAAAATATTATAAATACTACTAGTTATAGATAACCCAGCTACCTGACTAGTATGAGCGATTGATATATACATATAGTATAAAAAGATATATTGTAAATTATGAATAACTGAATGTATATTGATGTGACAGAGAAAAGAGTTCTCTAGACAAAACATTGACCTATTTGTTTTATTTGCAACACCCAGCATTATCAAAACGAGATACGATAAAATATATTTAACTAGCTTTCTGCCAGCGGCGTCTAAGTATTTCTTATAAATCCTAAGTAGCCATGTGCTCTTCCAGGCTATATTCTATCGCTGTCAAATTTCATCCAGATCCGTTCAGCCGTTCTGGCGTGATTGAGTAACAAACATCGATCCATCCATCGAAACTTTCACATTTATAATAAAAATAATAAAAACGTTTATTTCAGATAAAATCCATAAAGTATAGTAATAATAAAGTAATCAGCACACAGAGTAGAAGACACATAGAAAATAAACAATAAAATAATTCAATTTCAGATGTCCACAGAAGTAATTAATAAGAAACACATATTTACACAAATTAAATTTTATTAGTAGGATTTTTGTAGATTTTTGCAAATCTCCGGTTAAATTAAATTTAATGAGGGTTTTCCCGAATTTAGGCGTTTTCTTGACCCGCCAGTTATATTTCAATGTTTTTTTTTGTAATTTGTTGGTCTCGTAACACATTTTTTATGTTCATGGGAATATTCATGGCAAAGTAATCGACTTTCTGACGTTGTGTTACGAAACAAGTACTAACGCTATTTTCATTATCCTTTAAGCTTTTAAGTTTTGCGTCGGCTTACTTGCTCTAAAAATATACAAGGTTTTAGGTTTAAGAACAACTTATTTCTCATGAAGAATTGTATACATAATTCACTTACTGAGAAAACATTTTTAAGAGTAAGTTTAGAGCGCACAAAGAAAGATATACGTAATTAAGATATCAACAAATCTTCATCAAAATATTATATTTTAATAAAATATTGGCTCAATAATTGACGTAAGCCCTTGATCTAGAACCAGTTAGGTATTACCTAATGAGTGTTCTAGATTATTGTTTAGAAGTGGCAAAATCATTATTCAGCGTTTGTATAATACGGAGACCAATGTTTTGATGACACAAACTAATTTGCTAAATAAGCTAAACTGAATGAATTTGATTAGTCTACAAATATAAGGTAACTCAGTGTTTGAATGTCATAATATCAAGTTTTTATACAGTACAGTTAACTAAATTACCGCAGTGATATAAAATAAGTTTTTTTTTTGCTAATATCGTAAATAATTAATCTGTATTATCGAAATTAATTTAATAAGGACTTGGGGAAAAATGGCTCGCGTGAAAGGATTGCTTTAATGCCTGCTAAAGTATTTTTTCATATTAAATAATTACCTTTTTACATTCGAAAAGTGCTCTGCACTGCAATCATGCAAATAAATAAAATAATTTTTATACTACAATTTACTATAATCAGCGGATTGAATATAACAGAAACTACTAATAAAATAAAATCGATTCTCACGAAATATAAAAATAATCGATATACAAGATGCACTGACTTAGACAAAGCCGGTAGTATAATTTCAAAAACGGTAAGATTTGTCGAAAAAAATCGGGGCATCGGTGAATTCTTGCACAGTTTCAACGTAAGTCAGTGTTCCTTGGACAGAACCGCTCAGTATGTGAGGAGTCATATTCTGCATGGATTAATCATCCAAGATGACTTGCCGGAGAAGCATTGGCACGAATATAAGGTAAGTTGTTTTGTGTTTATAAATTACTAGGCGTTGTACAGTCACTGGGATAAAATATGTATGCACTTGGCGAAATTATGAGTTAATTTTTACCTTGATAATTATATTAATTAAAATTACAAACGTGATGGTGGTTTTAATTCAAAGTTGCAATAGTAATTTTCTACAATAAAGCGTATAAAATCCGCCATTTAGATTTTTTTTTGAAGGTCATGTATCCAGTGACACTCGTGCCATCAAGACGAATCTAATGAGGTGTCATTTATCTAAATCGGTTGAGCCGTTGAGTAGTTACGACCGGACATAGGAATGGACATACATACGCGTCAAACACATATCGTTTTTGAAGTTAAGTAGGTATTTAATTGAATACATAGCTCATGACTTGATGACTGTACTGTCTTAACTCGATCGCAGCGCCATCTACCAGGTCTAATTGTGAATCTAGACTAACCAGTCAAACAAAAAAAAAATACATCAAAATTGGTCCAATCTACTACTAAAATAAATACTAATGATTTAAGATAAGGTTACGAAATACGTAAGCTGCAATGCCGATACTCATTACGAAGTTTGTGCTCAGTTTAATGACAACAGGCTCTCACCATTTGACATGGGACCGTATCATACCTGCGAACTGTTGGTGTACCTCATCATGAACCCATAAACTGTCCCACTGCTGGGGACGGGTCTCCTCTCAGTATGAGAGGGATAAGGCTATAGTTAACCACGCTGGCCTAATGCGGGTTGGCTGACTTCACATGTCTTCGAGAAAATCTTCCTTCACCGAAAAGTCAAGATTCTCAATTCTCAGGTCTTGGATTCGAACTCGAGACCTTGGCAGTCCAACGGTCATATCACTAAGCTATCGCTAAGTGTATCTACATCTGTCTAACCCTCTGGAGACAAATTGCGTGATGGTATGTAAGTATTCAAATAAAAAAACTAATAAAGTACTAATTCTTGGTTTCAGTCTGTTCACAAAAAGTCATACGCGACTCTTCAACAGGAGTTGGAAGCTTTATCCAAGTGGCGCAACAATCTCCGCATAGTCGCGCAACACAATCGCGACTTTTTGATCGGGAAACAATCGTATTCTCTGCACCTAAACTTATTTGGAGATCTGGTAATAACATCGACTTCTGTTTACTATCCTTACTAATATTATAAATGCAAAAGTAACTCTGTTTGTCTGTCGCGCTTTCACGCCAAAACTTAAGTTTAATACAGAGATAGTCTAGAACCTGGGAAAGGCTACTTTTTATAGCGGAAAAAGGGCTGTAGGGAGTTGAAATAGGGGATGAAAGTTATAAAAAATACTCTGACCACGCGGGCGAAGCCGCTAGCGAAAATATAGTTTCTTATATAAATGTCATTAAGTACCTAATCCTATTCTTGTAGCCTCTTCCTAACTACATATGTTGGGGTCGGCATCCTGTCTAGCCAGTTGCGGTATCAGTATTTTACACGACTTTCAATACCTATATTCGAAAGACTTTGAACTACCACTTCTGTGTACAGAATAACTACCTACTCTCCCAAAAGGCTTAGAAATTCAGGCAGGTGCCTCTCCAGACCCCGGACTTTGTAACAAATTTTTGTTGAGTCACATGAAGCGAGCTAGAATATATCTTTAGGAATAGAATAGGTCTTTAATCATATGATGCACACAAACGCAGACTAGCCTTTCTGTTTTACACTATACCTATTTGCGAGTATAGATACAATTCTCTTCACCGCCCCTTATTTTTATTTTTTTGATGGAGCATCAAAATCTATTGCGGAATGGTGGTGCAAGCCATTCTGAAAGCAGTTCTGTACGGCAGTACTTACCAGATACAGAAACAAGGCTGTCTATATTTTTTTAATGATCTTGTTTATTTTAGGATGTAAAAGAGTACTTTGATAAGTTCCTGAAGCTGTTCCATACGTTTCCACTGTTTGATCCTGCTGAGGATCATCATAAGACTGCATACCGCAAGACTTTACACCACGCAGTACCAAAAACGGTGAGAAATCTACACTTCTTTAAACTGATCCTTTAGTAACCTTCTGAACGCCAACATCGGCTATACCCACTCAACATGCGCAAGAGTGCCCTGTGCGCCAATGACGTCTATACTCGACGATCAACATGTCACTACTTTATATCGATTTTAAGGCTTGGTTTACAGGATATAGAGAAGCCGTTATATCGTGGCGTTCAAAAGTCGGTTTCTTTATTCTAACAAAAATATGCAGAGTCCTTTCCAACGCTCGAAAGGTTCTCCTTATTGATGTCTCCAGGTGGATTGGCGCTCTAAAGGTTTCCGTCCGACCTTGGAAGAGCAGCATCACTGCGGTGCTTGCTACGCGTTCGCCGTCACTCATGCGTTGCAAGCACAGCTTTACAGAAAACATGGATTTTGGGGGGAACTCAGGCAAGTAATTTGTTAGATCCTTTTTCCGTCTAAAAAACGTAATGGATGCCCCCCATCTTTTAGAAACGAAAGGGGTTAGGTCGGGCTTTTACCAACCAAAAACACCTCCACACTGCAAAGAGGGCTCCAAGAAAGAAATTAACAGTTTTTCTAGATCTGATAATGAACGCAGTATAGGTGTGCCCTCAGGGATACCTACGAACTTTTTGTTAATTTTTTTTAAAACAACTGACATTTTAACTACTTCCGTCTCCGATAGTAGGTAGGGGTAGATAAGGACAGTCAAGTTTCTTTCTGTTCTTTCTTTCTATGACAGTCATTAGTGGAAAACAGAAAGCCTGACGACCAGACCTTAGGATATCGTCGGTATTATCTAGAAAGCGGTAGTCGCTTAGTGTAAAATACTGATAATCAGCCGCATCTGGTGAAACTAGAAGATTTTTTTCACGAGGTTGGAAATCCTCATGGATATTCCCCGCCTCGGGGAGGGACGAGGGATCTGTCAGACTTGACTGACTAAATCAACCCTGGTGTTTCCTTGTACCGGTCAAACTCAGTCATAGCCGGTAGACTCCCTCTAAACTAGTTCCATTATAGCTAGTACTGCAGAGCTAGTTCTTCTACCCTCTGAAGGTTTCTCTTTAGTCCCCAGCAGATAGTGGACTGCAGCTTTAAGGACGGCAACGCGGGGTGTGACGGTGGGTCCCTGCGGGCAGCGCTCCGGTATGCTGCCAGAGACGGGCTGATCAAGGAAACACAGTACCCTTACGTGGGGAAGGTATGTCATGACTCATGATACTTGGCATAGAATTATAACCTTGCTTAAGCTTCTTCCAGTCTCCATGACTTCTTAAAACACGATTCCTGACTCTTACCATAACTTCTAACAATATTATCAGTAATATTGTCTTATCGACGACGTCTGTGGTCTAGTGGTTCGAGTACCGGACTGCTGATCACGAGGTCGTGGGTTCGATTCCCACAAGACACAAATATTTATGTGATGAACTTAAATGTTTGTGTTTGTCTGGGTGTTTCATATATATTATAAGTATGTATTTACAAAAAAAAGTATATAAATATTATATCCATTGTCTGGTACGCATAGTACAAGCTCTGCTTAGTTTGGGACTAGATGGTGCTGTGTAAAATCTCCCAGGATATTTATTATTTATTATTGTAAGCATAATACCTAATTTAAGCATCTTCCACTCTCCAAGTTACATACAATCACACCCGTATTCCCTGAAGGCGTAGGCAGAGGCGTACTAATTTACACCCACATTTCGCCGGTATGTTTAGGTCCCATGTAGTAGGGGGCGAGCCTATTGCCATCAATCGGGCACAAATCCAGACTCCGAGCTGCTACTGGGAATTACACAGAAAATCCAACAACACTGCTCGACCCCGGGATCGAAGTTATAATAAAGATACATGATTATTTCACCATGTAGTCCCATACTGAGCAGAGCTTGTACTATGGTTAGACAAACGTTTTCCTTTTTTGTAGGTAAATACAACCACGAATTCATCACATAAATATTTGTGTCTTGTGGGAATTGAACTTACGACCTCGTGACCAGCAGTCCGGTACTCGAACCACTAAACCACAGATGCCGTTATCGTCGTCTTGTAGGACTTTCTAATGACATAAGTATTTAAAACAACAAGCAGTGATAGCCTAGAGGTATGACCACTGGACTGCCAAGTCAAAGGTCTCGAGTTCGGATCCAAGGCAATCATGTGCGTAATTATCACTTGCTTTAACGGTGAATGAAAACATCGTGAGGAAACCTGCATGCCTGAGAGATTTTCTCGACGGCCTGTGAAGTCTAGCGTGGTGGACTATAGCCTAATCACTCCCAGACTAAGAGTGCCCCGCAGTGGTGGATGATGAAGTACCAAAAACAACTTGTTCACGCCAACACGATCAATGAAAGGACGTGAATCCGAACGCGACCGACGTGAAGACACAGGCTGCTGTCAATCTCTCGTCCAATCACAGCGCCTCACTGACTTCGCGAAAATTCTCAACTGTTAACGCACGAAATAATTTGTACTCGCTAATTTTCAATACTCAATACTCAATCATTTATTGCACTCCACAAGTTAAATAGATGAAATGAAATGAAATGATATTTATTCTGCAAATAGATCTTTTCAGACACTTTTACAAGTCAATGTTTTGTTTTGCGATTTTGTGCTAGATGGCGTCGGCATTTCCTAGCTGACGACCTCTGAGAAGAAACGCCGAAACAAACTCAGAGAATCATGGTCTCTTTTAAAGTCCAGACATAGTTTTTTTTTTTTATCAAATATGTGAGTGTCACAGTGTAGGACTATGTCTGCAACGGCCTTTTGAGGAAAGGGCCGCAGCAGCCATGAGTTGATCTATCCTGACAGACGGCAATCATGAATCAGTCATCAGATGTTACAATAGTAGGTCTAAGAGACGTGTGGGCCTTGTCAGGCACGGCAAATGTAGGAGAGAGGAGGAACTTTGAAACTTCCTTATATATTATACCTATTTTGTATTATTATTTACTATTTATTTATTGTTATATGTAGGTATTCCATACTATGTAATTAACTTGATTGAATTTTGGGAACTATATTGGGACTAGCTTTCCGCCAGCGGCTTCGCCCGCTATCCCACGGGAACCATAGATTTTACCGGGATAAAAAGTAGCCTATGTGTTATTCCAGACTATAATCTATCTCTGTGCCAAATTTTATCCAGATCCGTTCAGTAGTTTTTGCGTGAAAGAGTAACAAACATCCATCCATCCATCCTCACAAACTTTCACATTTATAATATTTGTAAGATTATATAGTTACCAAGAGATAGACCTAGATATGGTAGTTTGTTTTGTACTTAACGCCAAGAAAGTCGTTTTATTTTTGCCCACGCAAACTGCTCCAACACAACTTTTTTTTCCAGAAAGGTGCTTGCAAATACAACAGTAATCTGGTAAGAGTTCGTGCTCGGAGGTGGGCGACGCTGCCGGTTGGTGATGAGGAGGCTATGGAGCGGAGCCTGGCGACCATCGGGCCTCTAGCCGTGGCTGTCAACGCTGCACCTTTCACCTTCCAGCTGTACAGGTGATTAATTGACAGAAGACTATACCTAGTTCATATGGCGGCAAGTAGCCCTGAACTTATCTCACGATTCATAAAACATAGAACTATAGTCCACGCGGTCCCGCCGCTCAGGCGCCGCCGCCGCTCTCAGGCGCGGCCAATAAGCTCCGCACAGACTAAAGCTGTTAGTTATTAGGTTTCTGGGGGATGTCTCGAGCATGAAAGTTTCCCCACGATGTCTTCCTTCACCATTGCTTAAGCGAGTGATAATAATATTAATAACTAGCGGCTTCGCCCGCGTGGTCTTATAATTCTTTCCCCCGTTTTTGCAAAAAATTTCATTACTGCTCCGCTCCTATAAGTCGTAGCGTGACAGTATATAGCCTATAGCCTTCCCGGATGAATGGGCTATCTAACACTGAAAGAATTTTTCTAATCGGTCCAGTAGTTTCGGAACCTATTCAATACAAACAAACAAACAATCTATCTTTCCTCTTTATAATGTTAGTATGGATTAATTTAATGATTAATACGCACATGATTATGAAGTCTGAAGTGCGTGACTCTGACTTTTCGTGTCGAATGACTTGGTAGTCCATTGGTTATAACCCTAGGCTATCACTGCTTACCTGGTTATTGTTACTGTTTAGGTGTGAGGTTTGAAATGAACTATGAACTCCTTGGAAATATAGAATAGTGTTAACGCACACGTGAACACCTCAAAGACACACATGCGTCATCAAGCAGAGCGGCGCGGGCGGCGTAAGCGCAGCAGATCGACGACGGGTCGCGCGCGCTCCGACACACTCCTTTTCACAACGCGACCACGTTCGCATGATTTTTATTTAGTTAAATTTTGACCTTTGTAAAGACTTAATATAATCTAGAAATACAGTTCGCTTTTTATTCTACCTGGGCCTATCTAAATACTTATACTTATTTTGTTTGTGATAGTTGTCATTGTGAAAAGGAAAAAGAAATATAATAAAATTGAAGTGTTGTGACAAAAATACAACATAATAATACCGTATTGCGGGGTTTATAATACTACCGTCAACCCCTTATTAACGGCCGTCGGTCAAGAGAGCTGCAGAGAGTGCCAGAATATGTGTGGTGAACGATTGTTCAATTACTAGTAACTACCTACACTACAAACTAAACAGTGTTTCCATTTTGACCACAGGAGCGGTGTTTACGACGATCTGTTCTGTACCTCGTGGCAGTTGAACCACGCGATGCTGCTGGTGGGGTATACGCCCGAGTACTGGATCCTGCTCAACTGGTGGGGCAAGACCTGGGGGGAGGACGGCTACATCAGGTACCTATCCTTATATAAGTGAAAGTTTACACCAAATGGGTACATAGTTGTTAAGTATGCGGGGAACAAGTGCAGCAAGCGCTGGCTAAAGACGCACTAAAGTTTCTCTCGAGACTAACTGGTACAGAGGGCGGGGCGTTGCGCGGACGGCGCGGCGCCGCGCATGCGCGTTATTATAGCTTGTTACAATAGCACGAGTCGTGAGTACAGTTCTCACCAAACTTATTGTCCGGGTTGAAGTTTGCACGAGCTAATTTTAAGGCGGCCGTAAAAATCGGAGAAATACAATATTGGATTAGAATGATTTAAAAGGACAGCCTACGACTTGACCTTTGTTTTTATTTATTACTATCTAATAATTTTCTTTTTCCGATTTTTACGGCCGGGTTAAAGATAGCTCGTGCCAACTTCAACCCGGACAATAAGTTTGGCGAGAACTGTACTAACATGTCATGTCATGTCTCGTGCTCATTATTATTCTTGCTATGAGGGCTGGTGTAACCAGCAACACTTCGACCCAATGGGATCTTTTGTGTTGTCCTCATTACCGTATATTCCTTATTCTTTGAAGACCTAGTTCATGAAGGCGGCTAACCCACTAAGAGTAAGGAACCTAAAGTCTTCTGGCTTCGAGTACCCGTAGCTGAGAACACTCATCCGTTTCGTCGCCAGGACGTCACAATCACTTGCTCATGTCGCAAGCCGGTGAATGTAACAAGTAATTCTTTTTTAATTTCTGTTCAGGATCAGAAGAGGTCTCAATAGATGCGGCGTCACAAGTATGGCGACCTACGTAGAAGTGTGATAAGTTGTGAATAAATGGTTTTCCAAAAACAAAAGTTGTTTTTTTTTTTCGAATGCTATTAGGCTATGTGCATACTAGTGTTTATAACCGCAGTGAACATCTCGCTGTCGTCTGGTCCACTGTGCCAATAAGTCCGTAGGTTTCAACGCGGCGGGTCTACGAGTGGGCAAGTCTCTAAACAGAAGTAAGCATCCTCTTATCCTCGGGACTTCTTAGATAAATTTTAGAGAAAATCGAGATTTAACAAGTATTATAATATGATTTGAATCTGCCATCTGGGCAGTCTACTTCTTAATATAAACCTGCTCATACATTAAAATTTATTTATTTAGGTAAGTATTTAAATATAATAAGCTTACAGACTAAACATTCAAACATGATTCTATTTTATGTACAGAACGATATCAAAATATAACGAATTCTACTTGTGAAAGAAGACTTTTAAATACATTTTATTATTTTTCTCCAGTCTTTCAACCACGTCAATTTGAGCTATTTATTTAACTCGATCTACTTGTAGAAGCTACTTAATTGATTTAAAATCAACAATTAACACAACTTTAAATAACTTTTATCAAATCAGCTATATTTTTAACTCAAAATAAACTATTTGCGAACCGCACAGAATAAGGCTAATTCAAATGTTCGTCCGAGGAGTTAAAATCTTAATTCATTTATACAGTTTTCTCTTTTCGCCCGCAATGGATGGTGAACTATTTTGCCGCGTTCATTTGAGCTTAGTCTATGGTTCAATTCATAGGCAACAGTAGCTCTAGCATTAGTCACTATAGTAATATTTATTTATACTACACACTATCATTACAGGATAACCCCAATACAATAGTGGTTTGCTCATACACCAAATAAATTGAAAAATAAAATACGGTTAATACCTAAAAATCTACACTTAAAAATACAAAACAATAAAATTAAAGAAAAATTATATATCTACACTAATTTACACTAATATTATAAAGAGGAAAGATTTGTATTTTTGTATGTAACGAATAAACTCAACAAGTACTGGACCGATTTTAATAATTCTTTCAGTGTTAGATAGCCCATTTATCGGAGAATACTGGCTTTATACTATCACGCTACGACTAATAGGAGTGGAGTAGCAATGAAAAATGTTGCAAAAACTGGGGAAAAGTTATAAAGACCACGCGGGCGAAGCCGCTGGCGCATAGCTAGTGCCTAAATATGTATATAATCATGAATATTTCCTTGCTCGACCTGAGGACCGAACTGTAAGGTGAAGAAAATCAGACGTTGTTAGCGATATTCGAAGGGAAACACTGATTCCACAGCAATATCTAATCTTTAAAATAATTCCGCTATCTCCTATACGCTGTACCCAACAGCTAACCTAATTGAGTGCAGTTGAGGAAGCGGTCAGAGAAGCACAAATGCGATTTATCTGCTCGCGAGTCACTCACTGCGCAGCACTAATGTTACCACGACTTGCACTCAGATATCTTTCAACTAGAAAATATTTAAAAATTATAGAATTTTGCTCGAGCTAGGAATCCTAAGACCTGTCGCTTTGAAGACGCGTTTGCTACCACTGAATGTGTTTAGCAGTTTTATACCTATTCAACTTTTACAGTAGGTACCTAGCCAAATTGACTAATCTATACTTACTAATAATTATTATAATTAAAAATACTACGCAGTCGGGTTTTTTGTTTCATTTAATAATTGATTTTATTTCCTACTTTTTAGTTTATGAATCATCATAGAATAAATAGATAGATCCTAAATGATAATTTAAAATGAAAATTGATACAACTAAAGATCATTTTCAAAATCAGTTCGCACATTAAAGCATATAAAATCCACAATTTTGATTTTATTTTAATTTCATGTACCCAGTGACACTCGTGCCATCAAGACGAATCTAATGAGGTGTCATTTATCTAAATCGGTTGAGCCGTTAAGTAGTTACGAGCGGACATAGGAACGGACATACATACATACATACGCGTCAAACACATAATCCTCCTCCTTCGGCAGTCGGGTAAAAAGGAAAGATTTGATTGTTAGTTTGTTTGTTTGTATTGAATAGGCTCCGAAACTACTGGACCGATTTGAAAAATTCTTTCAGTGATAGATAGCCCATTTATCGGGGAAGGCTATAGGCTATATACCATCACGCTACGACTAATAGGAGCGGAGTAGCAATGAAAAATGTTCCAAAAACGGAGGAAATTTTTTATCAAGACCACGCGGGCTAAGCCGCTGGCGGAAAGCTATATTTTATGACTCCAAAGGTTCACAAGAGTTTAGGTGCTAGGTACGGCGTAGCGCGACGTGATTCATTCCATAAAATATCTAGCACTATTTGTTTTACAATGATTGCAAATTCAAACTTTACTGTACCACTTTGTGAAATAAAGTTACAATAAAATAATTTAAATATTACGAATAAAAAGTAGATGAAAGTATTCTTTGCTTAGCAGTGGGACACAGAAGCTACATAAAAAAGAAGGTGATAAAAAAATCATATCATCAAAAAAATCATCCGGCCTCCTAGCCTTTTTTCCAACCATGTTAGGGTCGGCTTCCAGTCTAACCAGATGCGGCTGAATGTCAGTATTTTACACGGAGCGACTGCTATCAGACCTCCGCAACCCAATTTCTGGGCAGTACCGATATTCGAAGGTAGACTGGTTGTCAGGGTTTTGGGCTTCTGACTACCACTAACGATTATCATAGGTGTTCATATGACAACCGGGACCGACGGCTTTACGTGCTCTCCGAGGCAGGAAGGGGTCTCGATGTGTTAATAATGATCACCCATCTACAGACTGACCTCGGCAAGCGTAGCTTAACCTTGCAGATCGGTTGATCAGCGTAGTTATAGCTTAGCGACGATCAAAAGGAAGAAATAAAAGATATTATTATTATTAAAAGAAAGATGAGTGAAAATTATTCTTCATTTCCATTTCTAGCTACCAGTAGGTACCCGCTAGCGCAAAATTTTAAAACAACAATTAAAATAGGATACCCGCAGCAAGTTATCAAGTGGAATTATATCAGTTGTGTTCACTAATAAAAGAAAACGCAGGCGCGTCGGCTGTTACCCTGGCAAATTTAATTTTCCGAGCTCATGAACTTCAAATTTATTTAACAGCCAAACGACCTAGCTTTCTGTACGTACTGTTTTATTTGATGCCTAACTAGAATTACTCATACAAATTAGGTAAAGAAAAAACACGTTTCTTAGAAGATTTTTTGAGGTAGTTTGAGCTAAGAAAAAGTCTTGATCTTGGGCGAGTGATTCCATGAATAGAGATCTGGTTTATCTTCACAACTGATGGTAACAACAGACACTCGAGGGCCTGTTTATTTTTTTATGGTTCCTGGTTCCATTTTTTAATTTATTCTGCAATTAGCGGCTATCCAGAGGTTGTAAAAAAAAAAATAAGATTTCCCGTTTCCTACCCGCACTGCCTGAGAAATGGCGCTCTGCTATTGGCTCTTTTTAGCGCGCCAAGAGCGCCATCTATAACAGTTGAAATTAAAATCCGAACTGTGTTATTTGTGACATAGTGTTGTGAGTGAAATTGTGATAGGAAGCAAAAGATTTTCATTCTTCACAACGTAATGCCGAAACATTATGGCGGAGATCTTTGGGTGTGCGGCGGTTATCGGAAGATGTTCAGATAGGCCTTTTACATTATAAACCATAAAATATATCCATCTTGCATGTTTAGGAATATCATAGTTACCCATTATGTATTATCATCATGTGAATAGAAATAATAAATTCAAAATTAAAGGAAGGTAGGTTTTGTAAGATTCGCGCAAAGTAAATTACAAGTACCGTCACAATAATCGCTTCGTAGATCATTAGAGTTATGTTTATGTTATTTCATATTATAGATTAGTATGATTACTGACAATAAAATATAATTGCTTTGTAAATAAGTATTGAAATAGATACTAACATGTTAACATACATTATTAAGGTCAAGCAAGTACTGTCCCAAAAGTATCTGAACAACATAAGCGTCAAAAGTATATTAACGCACGGCAACATTAAAAATATACTTTGTTAACCTAATTTTGTCTTTACTGCTGTTTAGTGACTTTTGATACAATGATGTTCAGCGACATTTGGATTGATGGTGTACAGCGACTTTAGGAATACTAGTGCACATGTACTTTTGAAATACTCTTTTGTAAATTTCTGGTGTACAGGCTATTTTGTTTCCTAGTTGCGACTATAACTTATGGCATTTTATTGTGAACAGGTGTTTTGTTAAGTTGATTCTGTTCATCGACTTTTGGTGCTGACTGTACCCACCTAATATTCTTATATATGTTAACGGAAATGTATGTAATCCGTCATTGTATACAATTCCTAGGAAATGTATGTAATTCCTAAAATCGCACGGAAATGTGTAAAATAAATTATATTATACTTACATATTACACATTTCCTAGGAAATCTACACATTTTCTAAATAGCAATCGGAAATGTAAAACATTTAAGATATTGGTGGGTACGCGGGGACAGCGGGACGAGGGGAGGGTATTGCTTCGCCTGATCCGGCGATCGCGGTTAGGTTAGGTTTTTTTTTTAATAGATAGTTGATTTTAGGAGTTTTAATTAGTAAGATATGTAATATGAACATATTATTATTATTTTACGGTATGACTGTTACCCGATTGTCTCAATAAGTGCTATAATAAAACAATATTATTAACAACGTGTTTTATTACAGAAAGCATTTACTTTATACATTTTCTAATACGATATTGGAATTATATACAATTCCGAGGAAATTTATACATTTCCTAGGATATCTATGCATTAAATAGTTTTTCAAACAATATTTTATACATTTCCTAAATAGTATCGGAATTGTACACAATCATTTCCTAGGATTTGTATACAATTCCTTGATTTCATACATTTCCGGTAACATATACATAAAAACTCGTAGGTTACAATTATATACCAACATACCTAGCTACAATTATGTCGTGTATGTAAGCACTTTTTTATGTGCCTTTGCATCTACAAAAGTGGATAGTCTTATTTTTAAAAATTTTACATGGTAAGTAGGTATTTAGGTACCTAGGTACCTGTATTTGGCAGGCTAATAAACCGCGTTAGCCTTAAGTTAACTAAGTAGTTTTATTATATTTCTGCTAAGAACCACCTAGCTATTAAAAAAACAACAATTATTTATGTATTTTGCACTTTGTATACCGGTTGACGCTACCCGACCGTGTTCGGACAAATCCGCAGGAAAGTGAGTTTAAGCTAAACTCTTGCAAAAAAAGTGTTGTTTTTCTAACAGCCCGCCGACCACGGTACAAACTGACATATTTCATACACGAACCGATGGAGAATATCCGAACCCACCGAATTCTGTTGCAACAAAAGTGTTAAGCGTAAGTCGGCGGAGAAGCAATGATTCTGTAGAAGAGTTAGAGAAAGGGTTTAATTTTTCTAGCTAACTATCCATAGAAAGAAAGAAAGAAAGAGGAAATTTATTTAACACAGCACAAGATAGCAAATAAACCTTTTTTGTCAAACTCGAGGCGTCACTTAACGTAATGAATCATTAGCTAATATAGTCCCAGTATATCTTAGTACACTGACAACAAACTCAAATATTTAAAGATATAGTAGCCACTGTTTGTTAACGATTCATTAAAGTTAATTGAATTTTCTGAGTGCGGCCCTTTGTTAGGTAGGTACCAACTTTAGACAAAATATAGGTATGTACACTATCCAAAGGATTTTTCGAAATGTACCTAAGTAATAAACGCCAGTAAGCCATGAAGGGATCTGCCAAAATGGGGAACTGGGAGAAATAATCCCAACAAGAGGACTGATCGCCCACCTGGTGTCTGCCGGCGACCCCGAACCTGAACATAAATAGAATAGAATAGGGGCCGAGCCTATTGACGTTGACTGGGTACAAATCCACAATCCTAGGTGCTACTGAGATTTGCATAAAAAAAACCCCCAATAAATAACACTGCTTGACCTCGGAATCGAAGCGAGGACTTCAAGCGTAACAGCGTGTTTACGACGTTACTCCTATTTCTCTTTTCCGCTTTCTTTCACTTTTTTATTATAATTTTTCTAGTGTCCACCGCATCCACCCAAGTTCTGGTTTTCCAATTACTACATGGATCCCTAAACGCCTACAACCGCATACAAACTTCAGTTTTTAATAAAAACGGCTGGAAAATAAAAGAATTGTATCAGAGCTTTCAATCTAGGCTGCAAACTCTTTTATTTTGGAAAAGTATCCAAAAATAGTTATTTGTTATACAAGAGTGCAAAGTTGCTTTTTAACCGCGTGCTCAATTTTGATGACCGAGCAAGCGAAGGATTCTAAAATTGAATCACGAGCGGAGCGAGTGATTCAAAAATTAGAATCCTGAGCGTCAGCGAGGGAATTAAAAGAGCACAAGGTGAAAAATCTTTGCACTCGAGTGCAACACGTAACTTTTCATCCCACCTCAGCGAGGAAATGACTACAGCGAGGAAATGAGGTGTTTTACAGAATACCTATTCTTTAAATTATAACAAATAATACTCAATACTCAATACTCAATACTCAATACTCAATACTCAATACTCAATTCTCAATACTCAATACTCAAATACTCAAATACTCAAATACTCAAATACTCAATACTCAATACTCAATATTCAATACTCAATACTCAATACTCAATACTCAATACTCAATACTCAATACTCAATACTCAATACTCAATACTCAATACTCAATACTCAATACTTTATTGCATTCCATAATGTGTACATTAGTTGGTAGGTATGTAATACTAGAGAAATTGAAAGTAACGTTGCTACAATTACTTGAGTGTAATATTTTTGTTAGGTATTGTAATGTTGGTGTTAGTGACTTAAAAAAGTACACCAAGAAAGTTCCGGTAGGCTTGTTGAAAAAATATCGATACATCGATATATCGATATTATTTTTTTAATGTATCGATATTTTTGAGCGATATTTAATATTTCGATATAAAATTCTAAGTATCGAAAAGGTATAAAAATCTATATTTTTTACAGACCAATAAACATTTATAAGTTTTAAGATTATAAAATCCCAAAAAGGAATACTTTTTTTATACTAACATCTTTTTAACAAATTATATTTAATGTATTTTTTGTTTTTGGTCGACTTGATTTGTTTTATAATTTGGTTTTTAATATATATCGCCCATATATCGATATTTTTAAATAAAAATATCAGTATCGATGCTGATATTTTCAAAAAATATCGATTCGCCATATATCGATACTTTGTTGCGTTTAGACTCGGAACCTAGGGAAGGTTCCAAGTCTGAGGTTTTAACAAATTAAAAAAAAGTTGTATGATAAATTCGGCGCCAGGGGGTAAAAGCACGATGTTCTAAATTCAATTTACTTTGTCTCTCTAGAGGATAAAAACGACTTTTGCACTCAGATATCGAAGAGTAAAAATAGTCTTTCCGAGATGGTGGGATGAAAAATCCTTTATCTGCTTTCAAAACTGTGCAGTTTTTAGGAAGCTGCTCTGTGGAGTTAAGTATTATTTCGTTTTGTAGGTTGGTAGCCCTAAAATGTGTGGTTATTTGTTTTGGCTTAACTCAAAGTTCTACTCGCTATATTGCCAGTACCAATACAAAGAACAAAATATTCGACATAACATTTTATTTCTCACCAGCTATGCAATGCAAAGCACCTTCGTGTAGGTACCTATGTGTGTGTGGGTTCCGACTTTTGCCCATAAGAGCCAGTTCTCATTCTCATTTGGAGATCAGCAACGCATTAGCAACGCCTCTGGTCAGGCCAGTCGGTTCTTAGGGCGGGACGACCTAGAAAGAGTTACACTTGTATCTTACTACTTATCATTTAATCATACGTTTATTACTATTCAACTTACTATCATTTACACTTTCGATTTTTCCACAGAAGTTATTATCCCATACCCATATACTGTCTGTCCCACTGTTGGGCACGGATCTCCTCTCATTATGAGGGATTAGGCTATAGTCCACCACGCTGGCCTAATGCGGGTTGGCAGACTTCACATGCCGTCGAGAAAATCTCTCAGGCATGCAGGTTTCCTCACGTTGTTTTCCTTCACCGTTGAAGCCAGTGATAATAATTACGCACATGATTTCGAAAGTCAGAGGTGTCTTGGATTCGAACTCGAGACTTTTGACTTGGCAGTCCATATCCCTCGGCTATCACTGCTCTTAGAAGTTATTTCACTTTATAATCCAAATAATAAAAATTCTAAAAACGTAAAAGCAAGTATGATTCAATATGGCTGTGCAGCCTCTCTATCGAGTGCAGGTCAAAATTTTATGACAGGAAGTTGCGTCAATTTCCCTTGCATTTCCGGTGGCCGCTGTTGGCGAACGGCTTTCAATTATTCTGTTATTGCAACCCGCGTTTGCAGGCCGGTTTTGATTTAACCAACTGAAGTAAAACGGATGGTTACTAGCCCATTAATCTCTCGATAAACTCGTGGTTATATTCCTAGTATTTGTAATTGCATATTCCTGGAAATCATATATACATACACTCAAGCCTTCTTCGCATCGGGGTAGGCAGAGACTAGAGACCGCCACTTGCTACGATACGGCGGTGGTGACGGTGTTGTGTGAAAATTTCCAAATATTTATCTATTATAAATATCTTGGGACATTTTTACACAGCACGATCTAGTCCCAAACTAAGCAGAGCTTGTACTATGGGTACTAGACAATGGATATAATACTTATATACTTTTTTTTTTTGTAAATACTTACTTATAATATATAAGAAACACCCAGACAAACACAAACACCTAAGTTCATTACATAAATGTTTGTATTTTGTGGGAATCGAATTTATTGTTTCTATTTAGTGACTTGATTTTGTCAAGACTGTTTTTTTATTACTAAAGACGCTAGCGGGTTTTTCCTGCCAAATCTTTTTTTATATATTTTTTTATATTATTGGACTTTTTACACAGCACCATCTAGTCCCACTAAGCAGAGCTTGTGCTATGGATACTATAGACAATGGATATAATACTTATTATATCCATGAATATGTGGGAATCGAACCCACGACCTTGTGAGCATTCCGGTACTCGAACCACTAGACCACAGACGTCGTCGAACTCTTGGTAGGCCATTTGACCATCGTGGTGAATGCAAAAGCGGCTTTTAATAGGTACGAGACCGGGTGAATGAGGATTTTCAGCATAAAAAAAATAATAACTACTTGACCATTTCTATTAACAAAAGTACCTACTCCGTTACCTTAATTGTCGGATATTTTCATCAAAACATCCCAGGGAGCCGGCAGGTGAGTCTTCAAGGGGTGTCCATGCCAAACGAAGGTATAATAAATGTTATTTTTTTCCTCCTTTTGGTCGTTTATCAGTCGCCGCTGGGACCGCTGACGGCTCGACCGTAGGGTGGCCACAAGTGCACCAAATTTTTCGGGGACAATATGGTCTGTTGTCCACAGAGTATACAGTGGGACGACCTATCTTTCCTGAGAATTGGAAAGAAATAGCACAGTATTGAGAAGTGAAAATCGGGAAAGCTATCTTTTTGCATTTTCCATGCTAAGATTACAAGTTATTTTTAATGAAGGAAGAAATCGGCTGGCGAGCAGTATTCGAACCTGCGTCTTCTGGTTCGGTACACCAGACGCTTTGACCGCTAAGCTACCGCGAGCCCCGCTCGCCAGCCGAAATCTTCCTTCACATTTTAAATTTACGTCTTAAGGTGACCTAGCGACATCTATTGTCCAGGTAAGAACCAAAAGACAGGTTCGAATCATACCAGCCAACCGATTTTTTCCTTCATTAAGAATAATCGGAAAAGCTTTTACGCAAGAGTAGGAAAATGTGTAAGTTTATTTATGCTTATATACCATCACGCCTGTATTCCTCGAAGGGTTAGGCAGAGATGTACTATAGTATTCACAGTTCACCGATGTTTACATCCCATGTAAAATAGGGGGCGATTTTATTGACACTAACTGGACATAAATCCAAACTTCGAGCTGCTATTAAAACTTCATTAAAAGCTTAATGTTACTGGGTTTTTGGTTTTTGTTTTTTTTTATATTGTTCCTGGTACCTCAAGCTTAGTTTATACTTACAATTATGGAAATTATGAATTGGACGTCGAAACTTTAGAGAAGACGCTATAGAGTAGGTATGATTTCATCAATGAGGATTTTTTTTATAGTGCTGTTTGTTACAAGTGACTGGACTGCCCTGTTTTCTTACTTTGAACGTGGTGACCCTACTCAGGTGTACGAAATGATAGAAAAAATACTACCCTCCTCAAGCTGACTAATTTCAGAAAATTGTTGTTCTTGATAATGGTAGTGACGCGCAAAAAACTGTCAAAGAAAACTAAAGTGGTGTTGGAATTATATTGTTGCTTTTAGTGACGGCTAGAACAATTAAAAAAGTAAGTGTAATAAGCAAGTTATATGACTATTGTATTTAGGACTTACAAGTTTGGTCTCTGGAATCCAAGGCATGCACGTACCTCTGCCTTTCTAGATTTTTTATCAAAAAGAAAACGTCGAGAAGATATCATGTTGGAAAATTGAAAATCTAGTATGTTATATGAAAGCTCTAGATAGCGCTTGTATTTTAAGGGTATTAAACTGGACTGCACTCACGAAGGGCCTGGTGGGCTGTAATACCATAATTAGATATTTCTTTAGAACTTATTCATATAATTTTATTTACAACCCACATACACAACATGACTGTACATTTTAACAATGATTCATCAAAAAGGCCCCTTTCGTGTAGCTGTATATATATGTATATACAATTACCCAGACTATAAAGATAATTGCAATTTCAGGGGGCGTTTCTGTATAGAATTACCATTTATTTAAAATAAAATTAACTAGTGTTTGTTGACTTCAGTTAATCAAAAGCTATGGCCATGTTCATTCTAATACTACTTTGCTTCATCAAATTTACTTTCGGCAAAGACTGTATCATAAACAATATGTCGGAGCAAATGTCATGGGAGAAACAGCTTAGAAAAGACCTGACATGTAAATACCGTGCCCTCGATCCACCACCAAGAAACGCGTCTGATCCCGTGGTCGTCAACGTCGTCTTCTTCCTGCAGTCTTTCACCTTCGACAGCGCTGAAGAAGTCTTCAAAATACAATCCTGGACTGTACTCGTTTGGCACGACGAAAGACTTAAGTGGGACCCGGAAAAATACTTTGGAATTGACACCACTGAAGTTTCATTTATGGATATATGGACTCCTAACTTGAGGTTGTACAACAGCGCCGACTCCTTCGACTTAGATGTGTTCATGTTCCTTACCCAATGCAGTTTGAAGAACACAGGAGTCGTCAAGATCAACCATCCAACGACACACGAAGCTTGGTGTAGTGTCAACCTCACAAACTGGCCCTACGACGTGCAAGAATGTGCCCTAGAATTCGGCATCTGGACTTCCAAATCGATAAAAACCAGATTGAAGGTTGGGTCTCAGGCTATTGATATGGACGGAAAATATGGCAATAAGTGGTTCATATCAGGTTATAGGCAAGTGGAGGATGACAGTTCTGAAAAGCAGTTGAAGATGACGTTTGTGTTAAAGCGTGGGGCAAATGGACTGGTGGCGTTGGTTGTGTACCCAGCGTGGATCCTGTCGGCTCTGAGCGTGACGTGCTTGTTCCTGGACGCGCGGCGCCGCATGAGACTAGGTGTCGCCTGCTTCAGTCTTCTCAGCCACTACTACTTCTTGGCGGAGCTCGCGCTGGACATACCGAAGCAGAGCATCTCTCCGCCCACCATACTGATGTACTACCGCGGCTCAGTCATTGTAACTGTTACCATTATTCTGACCACATTCATGTTGGCTGGTATATGTAAGTCGAAATCGACGCCACAGAATTATATACTGTCTGTGAACGAGTTTGTGTACGAGAGCCATGCAAGGTGCTTGGTGTTCCCTCGGTGGGACATCGATGATGTTCCAGCTGACAAACGATTTAGTGAAGATTGGACGAAGTTTGCCAACATCATCAACAGTGTTTTTCTGTTAATTATTGTTATTACTTACATAAGTTTCTATGGTTCACTGATGCCTAAACCAGTTTAAGTAAAGTTACTTGAAATTGTTACAATACATTTTTTTGGAATGCAAGTCTTTTATTATATTTACGAGTTGATTATTTCTTAATAAATTGGAGTTTTGATAATAAACAGGCAGATCATCACGCCTGTATTCCCGGAAGGGCTATGCAGAATTGTGCATTATGTACAGAAATGTACAAAGGCGGTCTTAATGCTCTAGGAATTTTCTGCTAGACGACAACCTTTGGGTGATGCAGAGACAAACAAAGTAGATGTATTTATAGGGCAAGAGTGAGAGGTAAGAGACCAAGACTATTACTAAATAACTATTTATGTGTATAAACTTACTTAAATACTAATAAATATAATTAATAAACTAAATGAATAAATACAGAATGTTTTAGGTCCCATGTAGAAGGGGATGAGGAGGGTGGGGGCTAACCTAATGCCATTATGACCCTCATAATCCACAGCCCGAATCTACACTTAACTGAGCACAAACCCCAACTACGATCTGCTTCTTCTAAGAATTTCATAGAAACTCAAATAATATTTCTCTACCTGGGTATCGAATGCAGGACTGCTAGTGTTGCAGTCGGCCTACGACCACTACAGTAATGAAGCAGTTGTTAAATCATTGTAAATGTAATATAAAGTAGTGGTAGCATAGGGTAGGTAGTTACGACCACTGGACTGCCATTTGTCGGTCGTTTTTGACATGCGTAATAAATTAAATAATACAATACTTAAAACTTTTATTTAATAAAATCTCCCGCTTAATTATGCACATGCAGAGAGAACTAAGTTGTTAGTGCAACATGCATACCCAAACCTCACACCTGGTCACATAGGTTTGGGTATGCTGTGCAGCGGTGTGCGGTGCTCTTGCATCTCAGCATAAGCGGAATTAACACAAAATATTTTCATTGCAATTTTTTAATTTTTTAATTTAATAGTTAACAGGGGCTGGATGAGGCATCAGGGAACTATATAAACTTACGTAATTAATAACAATAACTAACAGGAAAACACTGTTGATGATGTTAGCAAACTTCGTCCAATCTTCACCAAATCGTTTGTTAGCTGGGTCATCATCGATGTCCCACCGAGGGAACACCAAGCACCTTGCATGGCTCTCGTACACAAAATCATTCACAGACAGTATATAATTCTGTGGCGTCGATTTCGACTTACATATACCAGCCAACATGAATGTGGTCAGAATAATGGTAACAGTTACAATGACTGAGCCGCGGTAGTACATCAGTATGGTGGGCGGAGAGATGCTCTGCTTCGGTATGTCCATCGCGAGCTCCACTAGGAAGTAGTAGTGGCTGAGAAGACTGAAGCAGGCGACACCTAGTCTCACGCGACGCCGCGCGTCCAGGAACAAGCACGTCACGCTCAGAGCCGACAGGATCCACGCTGGGTAAACGACCAAAGCTGCCAACCCAGCCGCCTCACGCTCTAACACAAACGTCATCTTCAGTTGTCTCCCAGATTTGTGATCCTCCACTTGCCTATAATCCGATATGAACCACTCAGCACCATATTCAGCTCCTATCATAGTAATACCTCGTGAACTGATGTTCATTTTAAAGCTGTCCCATTTGGAAGTATAGGCTCCGAACACAAGGCTGCATTCTTGCACGTCGTACGGCCAGTTCGTGAGGTTGACACTGCACATGGCATCATGGGTCGTCTTGGGCACGCAGAGGACATCTCCAGTACTCTTCACGACGCACCGAACGTAGAAGAATCTGTCAAAATCGTTGGAATCGGCGCTGTTATATAGCCTTAAGCTTGGGGTCCACAAATGGAAACTAGATATCTCAGTCTCTTTAATCCCGGAGTACTTTTCTGGATCCCATTTGAGCCTTTCATCTCTCCAAGATATGAACACCCAGTTTTGGACTGAGAACTTCTCCTCTTGGCTGTTAAAATTGAAGTATTTCATGACGAACCGAAGGTTTACTGAGAAAGTGGAACTGTTTTTACCTGGTGGTTCGTAAACGTGGTAGTTGCATTTTAGGTCTTTCTTTAGCTGTTTCTCCCAGGCCATTTGTTCAGGGACATTGTTGATGACGCAGTCATCGCCGAGGGTGATGCTGAGTACGCTGAGTAGGATTGTATAAGCGATCAGGGCCATGGTTGGTTTCGTACTGCAGTTAGTATCAGCGTCGATTGTTCGCATGCATTGTAACTTTAGACAAAAACGCCCACTAAGATAATTTTTATTGCGTCCGTTGTCTATCGGCAAATTACATTATGAAATAAAAATCGTTAAAAATTTAACTATAGCAAACGCGGCTGCTTAGCGGCCTCGGTTCATTGTCCACGTGGAGCGCTGAAATATGGATTATTTAATTTTCTGTAGTAGCTCGGAGATTAAATTAGTCATCGAAAAGTAAATTACTAAGATGTGTATTATTAAGAAGTAGGTAGGAGGTAAATTAGTACACTACTTCGCGGAATAGAAGTGACGGTAGAACATATATTATGTTAAAATGATTATATGTAAATGATTGTATGTATTGTACCTAAATTAAATTTGTATTGAATTTGATCATTTTTAAATCATTCTCCTCATAATTATCAATCTCGATAACTTTTATTACTTAATAACATTAGCTTTTTCCTTATCTTCCTTCATTTTTATTAGTAACTAGCTTTCGCCAGCGGGTTCAAAGCTGAAGAGTTTGTTTGGTTGGTTGAACGTGCCAATCTCAGGATCTACTGGTCCGATTTGAAAAAAGGCGAAACACGTGTGGTCACATAGGTTTGGGTATGCATTTTGCACTAACAACTTAGTTCTCCCTGCATGTCTATAATTAGCGGGCGGTAGGGCGGTGCTCTGGCATCTCAGCATAAGCGGAATTAAAACTAAATATTTTCATTGCAATTTTTTGTCACTAATATTTGGTCAATGAACCATTAAGTGCTATTTTATTTCACTAGGCGCTCTTCAACAGAAAGTTAATAGGTACCACCATTATTTCTCCGGATACTTGACAGGAATATTCCGACATAGAATGTCTTCTCATGTTTGGACCAATACTGTGTTCTACCTATAATAGATCCCGGAAAAACAAAAAGTTTCGACGTATAGAGAGGTCCAGCAGTTCTCAATAGCAAAAGCTTTATACATTGCGTTAGAACTTAGCCTGAGGATAATTTTATCATGCACCAGTTTTTTTTTTATTAGACCTTAATTTAATTATTATAGAGTATACCTACAATTTCCTAGGGCTAGGTTTCACAGTTCACTTCAGAACATGTAAATTCGAAGTTGATTGTTGATGCGAACTTCTTAGGTTCGTTATGTGAAGTATGAACTCCTTGCATGTGTCAACTGATAAATTGTCAATGAATTATAGTATCCAAGCAACGACTTTGTTAATGTTACGAATTATATGTTCTGTTTTATAAGCTAAATAAATTGATACATATAAAGACAAAACCAAACTAGATCTTGGTTTTATTTAGCTTATAAAACAGAACATATAATTCGTAACATTAACAAAGTCGTTGCTTGGATACTATAATTCATTGACAATTTATCAGTTGACACATCCACCACCACCAACTAACCTCTAGAAAGCAGCAACCCGGCGAATCTGTGAGAGAGTACTGTCGAGCTCTTACTTCCATGGCTTATGATTGCCACTTCAAAGCAGTGACAGCTGAAGAATATCAAAGCGAAACAATTCGGGGTGCCTTCATTGCGGGTTTATCGACGCAGAACATACGAGAACGATTGCTTGAAAAATCAGAAATGTCGCTGCAAGAGACTGTCAATTTAGCTATATCACTCGAAACTGCAGAGCAAACGTCTCAAGCACTACAACCCCACTCCGTACCGTCATTTAACGCTGTGACCGTCACTCCAACACCAAATCTAACAGCCACGACCTCACGCGCTGTTATTCCGCCAAGACGGAGGTGTTTTTTTTGTGGGGGGAGCGTACATCAGAGATTGAAATGCCCCGCGAATAATAAAGAATGCCAACTATGCCAAAAGAAAGGCCATTTTGCAAACGTTTGTCGGAGTGGTGGACAAAAACAACAAAACATCAATGCTGTCACCGTCGGTGAGGAGCCAAAAGAAGCTCCGGCAAATTTACTTTCATCCATCCCGGATAATTCATTAGCATCCATCTGCGCCGCTGCACCTACTAGCTTACGTAAGGCAACAATTTCTATTACTATAAACAATTGCAAAGCCGATGCGTTAGTAGATACTGGTAGCTCTATCAGTTTCATAGATAATAGCCTAGTGGAGGTTATGAAACTGAAAAGAAGACACTGCTATCAAGCTGTAACCCTCGCTTCTCTCAATAATATATCTTATGTCAATGGTCTATGTCACGCAACTATCCAAATTAATGACCATGTTTACAAACAACAGCCATTACTTATCGTCAATAACTTATGTGCCGACGTCATCATTGGACATGATATCTTGAAAACACACTCTTCTCTTGAATTGCAGTTTGGTGGTAATAAGAAATCGCTAAAAATCTGCAACGTTCTTGAAGCCTCTGTACCTCCTGCACAAGTATTTTCTAATCTTTCACCGTCTATCAAGCCTATCGCTATCCGATCCAGACGTCACTCAGAAGAAGACCAAACATTCATCTCAAATGAAATTTCTAACCTTCTCAAAGATAAAGTAATTGAACCTAGCATTTCCCCATGGAGAGCCCAAGTTTTAGTCGCTGGAGGTGGTCATCATCGAAAACGTCTAGTGATAGACTATTCTCAAACTATAAATAAATTCACGGAATTAGATGCATACCCTCTTCCAAGCATTGACTATATCGTAAATGCGGTATCTAAGTATAACGTCTTTAGTCAGATTGACCTAAAAAGTGCTTACCATCAGGTACCTATCCTTCCTAATGAAAAAATTTATACAGCCTTTGAAGCTTGTGGCAACCTTTATCAGTTCACACGCATACCGTTTGGTGTTACTAATGGTGTCGCCGCGTTTCAAAGAACGTTACACTATATAATCCGATCAGAAAAATTAAAGGGTACGTACGCCTACTTAGATGATGTCACTGTCTGTGGGAAGGACAAGGAAGAGCACGATAACAATCTGCATAGGTTCATGGAAGCTGCTAAGAAGTACAACCTTACCTTAAATAACAGTAAATGCGTGTTTGAAACGGACTCAATCAATCTACTTGGCTACTCAATCCACAATAATACGATCAAACCTGACAAAACACGCCTAGAGCCGCTCCTGAACCTTCCTATCCCCTCAGATACAGCCTCCCTAAAGAGAACTCTTGGTTTATTCGCCCATTACTCGAAGTGGATTTATAATTTCTCTGCAAAAATCAAACCCTTGGTTGATTCTCCTTTGCCTTTATCTAAGGAAGCGATTGAAAGCTTCACAAAACTTAAATCGGATATTGCACACTCAAGTCTTGCTTCCATCGATATAAAAGAAACATTTACTGTCGAAACTGATGCATCCGAATTCGCAATAGCCGCCACACTTTCTCAGAAAGGTCGTCCTGTGGCGTTTTTCACACGTTCACTTAATGACTCGGAACGACGTCAACCATCAATAGAGAAAGAAGCGAGAGCAATCGTAGAAGCCCTCCGAAAATGGCGTCACTACCTAATCGGTCGTCACTTTATTCTTATTACCGACCAACAGTCTGTTTCTTTTATGTTTAATCAAACTCACACGAGTAAGATAAAGAACGAAAAGATAGAAAGGTGGCGTCTAGAACTTTCCTGTTATAAATACGACATAAGCTACCGCCCTGGCAAACAAAATCTAGCTGCCGACGCATTATCCCGTGTTTGCGCTTCGGTGAATAACACTAATAAACTTGCCGAACTACACAATTCCTTGTGTCACCCTGGCGTGACTCGGATGATTCATTGGGTCCGTTCTAAAAATCTTCCTTTCTCAGTTGAAGAAATAAAAAGAATGACCGCTAACTGTCCTATCTGCGCTGAAATAAAGCCCAGATACGTGAAAAATGAAGGGCGACTTATCAAGGCAACGGCTCCATTTGAACGATTAAATTTGGATTTTAAAGGACCGTTGCCATCCAATTCAGGGAACAAATATATTTTAACTGTAATTGACGAATTCAGCAGGTTTCCATTCGCATTCCCTTGTAAGGACATGACCTCGGGGACTATAATTAAGTGTCTCAAAGAACTTTTCTCTCTATTCGGTACTCCAGCCTACGTCCATTCTGATAGGGGGACATCGTTTCTATCAGATGAATTGTGAAATCTGTTACTTACGTGGTTGAGGAGTTTTGATGCGGTAATTGGGTACTTGTACTATGGGTACTAGACAATTGATGTTATACTTACATACTTTTTTTTTGTAAATACATAGTTATAATATAAGAAACACCCAGACAAACAAACACTTAAGTGCATCACAATAAATGTTTTGTGTCCTGTGGGTATCAAACCCACGACCTCATGATTAGCAGTCCGGTACTCGAATCATTAGACGACAGACGTCATCAAAGTACGTACAATATGTTAAAAAACCTTCTCTGATCCGAAAGAGGCATATAAGTATCCTAATCACATTACCAAATAAAATAAAAAGAATTAAATATTCATAAAAGTAAGCCTGTTAGTGATGTTTTAAATGCACGATTTTTGTACAAAAACTACCAAAATTACCCATGATCTAGCAATTTTCTTGAATGTGACAACAATATCAACTGCCATGTTGTAATTTGGCACTTATGAAGCCCCCTTGCCCCTATAGCTATGACACTAAGTTTCTTAGTTTTATAAAAAAAAACACTTTTATTCGGGAATATGCCTATTTTTTAAAAACTGAAAAGGATTTCATAAATGTAATAAAATAAATAAAATAAAAAGGTTTATTGCAGAAACTTGTACAACTTTTACAGTAAGTCTTACATAGAGACCTCCTTTTAAGTAAAGATATACCTGTGATGGGAGGCCTCGCTCTCCAATGACAATATAAAATGGTAAAAGTGGTGTACAAAGAGAAAGATAGAAAAAAATTATCTAATATCGATACCTAATAAACCTTCACGGGTCGGACCGGGTTTTTTAACATGTATAATTTTAATTTATGCACATTTTGTCGTGCGCTTACGCACAGGTCAATGTTCTCGTGACATCACAAGGACGTATGACCGACACCGGCGTGAATTCTTTTTGATGAATTTATTGGTTACTGTTTGTCACATACAAACAAAAATACAGTGATTTGAAGTGTTTGTCTGTTTATTTTAACATTTTAGCACACTATCACGTTCATCTCCAGAGGGATAAGCAGGAATGTAACATAAACATAACGCTTGTATAGTCCGACAGGGTATACACAGTTCGAGGCGGTTCAGTTTGGGGCGAACCTATTGCCATTAACCAGGCATATTTAATACAAACTGCCTAGCCATCCTAGCCTTTTTCCAACCATGAAGCCGACTCCAAGGCTTCCAGTCTCATCAGATACAGCTGGATATCAGTATTTTACACGAAGCAACTTCCATCAGGCCACGGCAATGCAATTTCTGGATATAGTACCGATATTCGAAGGATAGACTAATTGCTAGGCTTTTTAACTTCTTACTTGGTGATGGTAGTCAGAAGTGCAAATAGCCAGTTGTAACCAGTCTATCGAAAGCACCATCTTTTGATAGTTTACAATCTCGCGAGATAGATTGTTATCTAACGGATTTTATAATTTTAAATAATTTAACTTCCGTAGCCATCATTTGAAGCCCAAAATATGAACACATTCCTTAAGAATTTTTACTATGAGCTATACACATTTTATAATGACATATTCTTAAATAGAGGCATGTATAATTGTATATTGTATAAAACAGATGAGGTAGGAAACATAATTGCCCATTACAGATATCGTGTAATACCTAAATAGGTTTATTACATATATGACGCAAGATATTGTGGTGAGAACTAGGTATTGCTTTAATGATGATTTTCCTGTACACTCCCACGCAGGATCACCGGAAAAAAACCGATGTATAAAGACCTTGAAACTTAAAAAATGTCGCTATGAAATAAGTACAATTAAATCTTCATTTGTCACATCACTAGAAACATGTTGTGTACCTTTTCGCAACGTCTTTTCATCAACTTATACCACAGTGCCTTAAGACAAAAGTCTTCAACCAGTGTTTGTTACCAGATTTACCAGTGATGACATATGGCACAGAGACGTGGTCACTCAATAAGGGCCTCATAAGAAAGTCACTCAGGTAGCTATGGAGCGAGCTATGCTTTGTGTTTCTCTCGACCCAATCAAAAATGAGAAGATTCGTAGAAGAACTAAAGTGACCGAGATAGTCGAAAGGATTAGCAAGCTGAAGTGGCAGTGGGCGGGGCACATAGCTCGTAGAACTGATAGAGGCTGGGGCAGAAAAGTTCTCGAGTGGAGACCACGCACCGGAAAGCAAAGCGTGGCACGACCTCCAGCGAGATGGACCGACGACCAGCCAGGCTAACATGCGCGCCACGACAAAATTTTGTCTACTCTTTTGTCTCGCTCTTTCTTGTGCGAAAACGAAACAAAAGCACGACATAAGCGTAGACAAAATGTTCTCGCGGCGTGCATGTTAGCCCGGCTGCTGGAAAGGTCGCTGGGAGTCGTTGGATGCAGACAGCGTACATCGGGTCCCTATGAAAGTCAAGGTTGTTTGTTGTTGCTTTTGTTTTTGGGGCAAATAATGACAGGATCCGATGTCCCCTTAAGGTGACGTCGGAATTAATAACATCGATTTATTTTATTTTTATTTATTTATTTAGGATTAAATAGAACGGCCGAAGCCAATTACACTATTTAAATATGTACAGTTTAGTTTAACCCAGTCAGGCATTCTTCTCGCAAAAATTCAAGCATTCCGACATTATCACCTTCCATTCATCCACAAACATATCGATATTTGCGTTTGAGTTCAGGAGAGCGTTAATATTGGCCAGTGTCCGAGGAATAGGCGACATAGAGCGTGCAACGGTACGGCAAGTTGGAACAGCCAGTAAACGGTGTTTCCTGCAACGACAGTAATTGTCAGGGACAAATAGCTTGCAGATTTCATTATGAAGGTCAGGAACATCGATAATCCCTCTAAGAATTTTAAATATTACAGTCATCTGATCGCGCGACCGTCTTACTTCTAGAGAATTGAAACCCAAGCAACCCAACAGGAATTTAGTGGGATACAAAAAAGGGTAGAACCCATACATGTGCTTGTAAAGGTATCTAAGAAATGCCTTTTGAACCTTCTCTAATGCTAACGCGTACTGCTTCTCAAAAGGATTCCAAACGCACGCACTAGACTCAATCTTGCTACGGACCAATGCTCCAAAAACAAGCCTGATAACGTGGGGGTTGTGGAAGTCACGACAATTTCTTAAAACAAAGCCAAGTCGCCTGAAGGACTCCTTAGCAGTGGATGCGATGTGGTCATGGAAAGTGAGCTTACGGTCAAATATGATACCCAGGTCTTTCATGGTATCAGTTCTTGTAATTGTATCTCCATTCAGTTTGTATGGAAAGTTAACTGGGCGTCGCATTCGACCAAAAGACATCACATAGCATTTTGATTTATTAAATTCCATTTTATTTTTTATGACCCATTAATAATATCTCCATCATTATAAATAGCTTGTCTGCAGTACAGTTATGCGTAAGCTAGTTTTTGTTAGTTTGATGCAAGCAGATGTAAATTTAACGTCATACTGGCCGCCATACGTCATTGGTATAGCAAGTAACTCAAACGAGTATAATTAAAGCATCGATAAGTTTATTTTTGGATTCGTAATCGATTACACATAAATCGAAAACAATACGTAGGACTGCCTCGTTGGTCTAGTGGTACCACTAGAGGTCCTGAGATCGATTCCTGGGTCGAGCAAAGTGTTTTTGGGTTTTTCTGGAAAATTCCCAGTAGCAGCTCGGAGCCTGGATTTGTGCCCGGTTGATGATAATGGGCCCCATATTATCTATATGGGACCTGAATAAAACGGTGAACTGCGAGTGTATACTAGTACACCTCTTTATAGAGCTGTGTAAAATGTCCCAGAATATTAAAAAAATGTTATAAAATTTAATAACGTTTCAAGGATTACTTTTGTTGTTTATATTTAGTAAGTTTGGGAGTAGGGTTTTTATGAAGTTCTCTTATTTGACCTCGCAAAGGGTTGCTATAACTTTGTAGGTGTATCTTTGTGTTTTTCATATGTTTATCAGTGTGAGTCCAAAAATACACTTTTTCTTTCTTTCTTACTTTCATTTGGCTTGACCCTAAACTTGGATAGCCGTAGAAACGACAGTCGGCAGCTATTTACCTCTGTCTAACCTTAAAACTTCTTCTTCCTAGCCTTTTCCCAACCATGTTGGGGTCGGCTTCCAGTCTAACTAGAAGCGGCTGAATATCAGTATTTTACACGGAGCGACTGCCATCAGACCTCCGCAACCCAATTTCTGGGAAACACCGATATTCGAAGGATAGACTAGTTGTCAGACTTTTGGAATTTCTGACTAAAACACTAACGACTGTCATAGATTTTCGTATGACAACCGACGGCTTTTGTGCTCTCCGGGGCACGAAGGGGCTCCAACCATAGACTGCCCGCGACAAGCGTAGCTTAACTTTGCAGATCGGTTGATCAGCGCAGTTATAACTTAGCGATGATCAAAAGGAAGAAATAAAAGATATTATTATTATCTTACCTTCTAACCTTAAATACAGGCATAAAATGTTGTGGTCACTCCACTTGGACGATATCCAAGTATCTAAGACGAGGATATCCAAGTATCTTTGAGTACAAGAATACAAACATGCTACTTATTTATATAAAATGTTAAGTACACCGTATGCATTCTGATGTGATCAGGTTTTACCAACATTCATTGTATGTAAGTATAAGTACATAATGTGGACAACTTTTCAAATAACAAACTTTGCGATAATTTTTTCTCAACACGTAGTTGTTACTACATAATATGTAATATTGTTGAGTATTGTTAAATCTACATCTACACTTCCACACTAATATTATAAAGAGGAAAGATTTGTATTTTTGTATGTAACGAACAAACTCAAAAAGTACTGGTCCGATTTGAAAAATTCTTTCCATGTTAGATAGCCCATTTATCGGGGAAGTCTATAGGCTATATATCATCACGCTACGACTAATAGGAGCGGAGTAGTAATGAAAAATGTTGCAAAAACGGGGGAAAAAATTATAAGACCACGCGGGCGAAGCCGCTGGTGGGAAGCTAGTAATAAATAAATATCTTGGGACATTTCTACACAGCGCCATCTAGTCCCAATCTAAGCAGAGCTTGTACTATGGGTACTAGACAATGGATATAACACTTATTTACTACTGGCTTTTTGCCCGCGACTTCGTCCGCGTGGAATAGTTACTTTGTTCCATATGAGCTTTCATCCCCTATTTCACCCCTACATAGGTCATTGCGATTTCATGCCAAATTTCGCCCGATCTCCAGTGGTTTTGGGCTGTGCGTTGATAGATCACTATGTCAGTCAGTCAGTCAGTCAGTCAGTCAGTCACCTTTGAGTTTTATATATATAGATTTATTACTTTTATTTACACTAGACCACAAACCTCATCAAAATGTATGTAATATAGGTACAGACCTTTTACATGTATACTTATACTATTGCTTCACCTAGAAATCGAATGTGGGATCTCATGATCATAGCGACACGTGCACTAGATCGATCAATGCAGCAGATACGGAAAATAAAAACTGAAACTAAAGATTTTTATTTTATTTTTTCAACTGGCACGGGCGTGCTTTTATAGACGACAACACACCTTCCGATTCTCCCGCCCTTGCCAGGGAGGGCCGTCACGAAGACCTCCCTAGACCTACCATTAGTAGAGTACCCTCTTGTATTATACATAATTATGTAGCCTTAAAGCCTCCCGGGACGTCTCTTACTCAAGCCAGCCCGTGCCGAGCCAGTAGCTTTAAATTCGTCCCTAAATAATCCTTACTAATTTAATTAAAAATGCGAAAGTAACTCTGTCTGTCTGTCTCGCTTTCACGCCAAAACTGCTGAACCGATTTAAATGAAATTTGGTACAGAGATAGTCTGAGAAAGGACGCTGCTTTAATGCGAAAACGGGCTGTAAGGGGTTGAAATAGGGGATGAAAGTTATAAGAAATACCCAGGCGCGGGCGAAGCCGCTGGCGGGAAGCTAGTGTATAAATAAATTGGAATGACCTTTCGTGTGCAGTTTTTCCGGGTCAATACGACCTTCAAACCTACATAAATAAAGCGTACTCCCTTTTAAAAGGCCGGCAACACACTCTGTGACTCGGGTATCCATCCAATCGGGGCGGCGGTAAACGCTTACCATCAGGCGCTTCATCTGCTTGTTTGCTACCTTTTTTTTTTAATCTTGGGACATTTTCACACAGCACCATCTAGTCCCAAACTAAGCAGAGCTTGTACTATGGGTACTAGGTAATGGATATAATACTTATCGTATATATTTTTTTTTGTAAATACATACTTATAATATATAAGAAACACTCAGACAAACACATACACTTAGTTCATCACAATAAATGTTTGTGTCCTGTGGGAATCGAACCCACGACCTCGTGATCAGCAGTCCGGTACTCGAACCACTAGACCACAGACGTACGTCAAGAAAGTCGTAAAAGAACCAGGTCTAGCTGTCCCTAGCTGCCGCCTAGCAATGACCTTAGCCGAGGTCCGCGTCCCATTAGGGGACGCCCTTAGCTGCTATTGTAATTTATAAGAATGCTCTTCGTTACATTCGGTCCCGATCGTTCGCCACCAGGTCCAAAATCTACATACGATACATACACATAAATCTACATACACTCTTCACGTGACCAGAGGGCTGGCTTGTTTCTAGAGATGGGTCGTTGACTAGGGTTTCTGCTCGAGAATTCTCGAGTCGGGAATTCACGAGAAATTTGTCTTTAGTCGAGACGGGAAAAAAATCTTAACGACTCGGGAATTCCCGAGTCATTGGGAGGAAAATGTTTTGTTTAATTAACCTACTGAAAATCGAATATTATCATTTCGAAGGTTTATCTAGAGGCATTGGCAGCAAAAGGTATAGTTTAATTAACCGATGAAAAATCGAAGGTTATCATTTCGGAGGTTTATATATAGCTTTTTACGTAATTATATTCCCCGATATTTCAGTCATATGTGGACCGATTTCAAAAATTATTCCAAAAAATTCCAAAGTACTGGTCCCATTTAAAGTTATCCCTGATGGTATAAAAATAGGGTATGATTGATTTTTATCTACTGAATTTTCACATGTGAAACGATTGTACTGAAACTTGGCACATACTTATATATAGTTTTGATGATCCTAGGAAGACAGTCGAAGGAAACTCAACGGTTTACAGCGACTATCTCGTGTTTGGGTTTATTTTATTTAACTTTATGAGAACTAAGCAACAACTTAGATATTAGCTACAAAAATAGAAAATAAATAACTTCTTGACATGAAATAAAAACCGACGAAAAATGTAACTGACAAGCGAGAACTAAAATTAAATGAAAGTTTAATGCAATGTTATATGTTTTTTATTCTTAGTTATCTAATGATAGATTTTTTTTTTAATAATTTTACTAGTTATAATTGTTTGATTAAAGACTATTTGCACATTTGGGAACTGGTAGGGACCTAATAATTACGAAAAAGTTAAGTAACACCCTACTTACTACTACTACTTTTTACGAGAATATCGACCAGATGGTTATAATTTGTATAATTTATGTTAGGTGCCTACTTGTTAATTAATAAGTGCTAATTATAGTAATCAAAAATTTACCATTTCATTTAATTGATATCATCTATCAGTCTAATTTGTATTAAAGTAAATATTTTAAAATAACATCGTGTTTTATAATAAAATACAAAATTTCTCGAGAGACTCGAGAAACTCGAGAAATCCTTGTCGAGAATTCTCGTGCCTCGGGAAATAAAAAAGGTCGAGAAATCAGAAACCCTAGTCGTTGACAGTATTTCCCTTAACGAAACGTCAACGTTGATTTCCGTTCGTCAACTAGTTGATCAACTAGTTAAATTCGTCAACGAGTTAACGTACTTCTAATGTCAACTTGCAACGTAAACTGTTTATTGATATGAACGGTTTTTATTCAACGCTATTTTTATGTACGCTACTTAGAGTTCAAATTGTATGAAATGACCGTCCCTCGCGACTTACGTTATTATTAACGTAAGTTTTTTAAATTTGCTCAGTTCGTTTCATTTGCGTTCTCGATTATTCAACGAGAAGAACGAGTTAAATTCATAAACGTCGTTGACGAATTCAACTAGTTGATTCATATACAGTTAACGTTAATACGTTGACATGAGATCAACGGTTGATTCAACTAGTTCGTTGATTCAACGCTCATCCCTACTTGTTTCTAGGGGAACGTATAAGCATTGCCATTCAACGTGGCAATGCTGCCAGTCACGTTGCCAGACGACAGTGATGCGGAGGAATTCTTCGACGCTTAGTGTAACGGCTTATTGTTTATTTAATTTTTTCCTCTGTAGGTGTAAGTATATCGTTTTTCTTTTAATTATGTTATTTAAGTGGTTTATAAGACCCTGTAATTATAATGTTGTTCACATAAAATCTCAATACACACGATTAAAAAAAAGCATGCAACATACAGTACAAATACCTGCACGTAAGTTGGACTAAAACTAACGGAGAGGTAAAGGAAATGAGAAGGCTGACGAGTTAGCTAGAACAGGATCAGCGAATGCAATGATTGGACCAGAACCATGCATGGGGCTACCAACATGCACCATTAAAAACGCCTTACAGGACTATGCCGATATGAAACGCATAGAGGAGTGGAACAACAGCCTCGGGTTAGAACACTCACGACGTTTCCTCGGCTGCAGCACCACAAGAGTCTCAAAATTCGTTCTGAGCAACGGGACAAAGCCCGAGCTGTTATTGGAGCTCTTACAGGGCACTACGGTATATACGGTAATGGGGACAACACAAAAAATCCCATTGGGTCGAAGTGTTGCTGGTTGTACCAGCCCCCGTAGTAAGATAAGATAAGATAACGGAGAGGTAAACTAGAACAGATAGGTGTGGCTTTTCCACACTGGAGAGGGAGAGGCCTGCCCAGCAGTGGGATAATACAGGCTAGATAGATAGATAGAAATGTTATATAACTTGCTAAACATTTAAAGCAGAAAGAAATTACTAAAATTAAAACCAAAGTATTGGAAATCTTATAAAACATTTTTACCTCCACGCTGACATAATCATCAGGCCCTTCGAAGAAAAAAATTATTCGAACTTCAAAGTCAAAAGGTTCTTGACCCTACAGTTTTAAAAATACATTTCCTGTGCCCACACAGGCTTGAATAAACACTAAAGGGTCTTAATACAACTACATCTGTACTACATGTGTGAAGTAGGTACGTTATACATGGTGTTTTTGAATTATTGAAATAAGAAATCTAATATATTTTTCTATAGTCCACGCGGTTATACAACAAGCCATAGTACATATATATTACCAGAATAAACTGAGCTATCATTGTAAGAATTGAGTGCCTTGTTGGTCTTGTGGTCCCAAGCACGACTCATACGATAGAGGTCCTGGGTTCGATCCCCGGGTCGATCAATGTTGTTGGGTTTTTTTTGGGTTGAAATTCTCAGTAGCAGCTCGGTGTCAGGATTTGTGCCCGATTGATGGCAATAGGCTCGCCTCCTATTACATGGGACCTACCGGCGAAATGTTGGTGTACATTACGCCTGTGCCTACGCCTTCGGGGATTTTAGACATGATAGATGGATGGTACAAATAAATACTCGAAAATTCGGTGATAGAAATGGGCAACGGATGGCCATTCTCTACTTAATTAGTAGACAGAATAACCGATAGTACCCACTATTGGTTATTCTGTTTCCAACTAATTAATTAGGTACTCATAACGCATGTTTATTAGGATAACTAATTCAAATTCATGCTAATTCAAATTAATAACATCCAAACATTTCCCCGAATGATTTCATAGTGTGACTGACATCTAGGTATCAATGGCGGCCAATAATCCTAAAAAACTAGAAAATCTGCTTGCAGCTTCCTTATACAATATATGCAAAATGAAACTGGATATTTCCATGACGACGTCTGTGGTCTAGTGGTTCGAGTACCGGACTGTTAATCACGAAGTTCGATTCCCACAAGACACAAACATTTATTGTGATGAACTTTTAAGTATTTGTGTTTGTCTGGGTGTTTCTTATGTATTATAAGTATGTATTTACAAAAAAAGGAATATCGGTATTTTATCCATTGTCTAGTACCCATAGTACAAGTTCTGCTTAGTTTGGGACTAGATGGTGCTGTGTAAAAATGTCCCAGGATATTCAAGTTAAACACGCTATTTAACACTGAAAGAATTTTTCAAATCGGACCAGTAGTTCCTGAGACCCAACAAACAAACAAACTCTTTTTAATTGATATGGTCCGCTCCTATTGGTCGTAGCGTGATGATATATAGCCTATAGCCTTCCTCGATAAACGGGCTATTTAACACTGAAAGAATTTGTCAAATAGGAACAGTAGTTCCTAAGATTAGCGCGTTCAACAAACCAACCAAACAAACAAACAAAACTCTTCAACTTAATGTTAATGTAAATATGGGGTAAATGAAACCAACGCTTGTAACACATTGGGTCACAGCCATTGATTTAAATAAGTACAAAAGATAGGGTCGTCCGAAAATTTGACAGACGCGTTTGCCAAACACAAAAACACTAACGCCATCTTTGTTAGTATCGCATGGCGTTTGTTTTTTAGCCGATCGCGGACTAGTTCACTTCGGTTTAGAGAAGACCATTTTGGGACCAAGTGCGGGGGTGTCATTGTGACATGCGGTCCGTCCATAAGCAGTACTATACTCACACAAGTAAATGGTCACAACTAGATTCTATATTCTAAACGATACCTAACCGCCATTTTAATCACTTTTATTACTTTGTAACACTGTGGGCCTCTTCCACCATCCCCTGATAAGTTACCGTTAAATTACTTGACAGATAATTTTAATTGTATATAAATATTCGGCTTTTTTAAATTATCTGGCGGATATCGCTGTCTGTGTATGGTGAAACAGGATCTTTATAACTTTATTAAAACACGAACTATTTATTTTATTCACAGGTGTAGATCGAAATCAACGTCTGAGCTTTTATCGCTGCTAGGGTAGAGTAAAGGTACCAATTATCATAATGATGCCAATCATAAGAAAATCCCTTGTTCCCTTGTGATTGAATTTCCTAATTAGAATTATTACATCACTAAGCTGGAGTAGGGGTTCGCTTAGCCCACTAAATTCAAATAACAACTAACTATTTAAATTTATTTATTAATTTGTATGTGTTACTTTTTGGTCTCGTAACTCATTTTGGGTCCATTGCAATAGTTTAAATCGTGACATTATATTTAAATAAAATAGTCAATTCGTCTAGAAAATCTTTCGCTGCATCTGCAGCTGCTAAAATTTTAAGCAAAGGAGGTTATCAAATGCCCATACAAGATAGCCCAAATTTGTACCGGAGGTACATGACAGCTGTCAAATTTATAGTTTTTACCATAAAATCACTATGAAACTGATAATAATCTACCGTAATTGGCCGTAATAGCGTGCGTTTGACATTCCAAAACTGACACTGACAGTTTTTACTATGAAATCATTACGAAACAGATAATAGTGTGCCAAAATGTTGTGATATTTCTCAAATTAAAAGTTTTTTTCTCATCCCCCAGTCATCCAAACATTAAAAAGAAGTATGACTAGAGTTTTAACCAGCGTAATACAGAGTTTTTTTCCAATACGTGTACCTTCGGTACCTCATTTGGGCCGATTACGATGACATCCTTTGATTATTTATTTATATATACTTTATTGTACACCGAATAACAAAAAAATAGTTATTTGTTATACAAGAGTGCAAAGTTGCTTTTTAACCGCGTGCTCAATTTTGATGACCGAGCAAGCGAAGGATTCTAAAATTGAATCACGAGCGGAGCGAGTGATTCAAAAATTAGAATCCTGAGCGTCAGCGAGGGAATTAAAAGAGCACAAGGTGAAAAATCTTTGCACTCGAGTGCAACACGTAACTTTTCATCCCACCTCAGCGAGGAAATGACAAAAAAAAACATTTACAACCACAAGTTACTTTTATTTCATTTTAGGTATTAAATACTATATGATAGGTGTTTTACAGAATAGAACTCAATACTCAATACTCAATACTCAATACTCAATACTCAATACTCAATACTCAATACTCAATACTTAATACTCAATACTCAATACTCAATACTCAATACTCAATACTCAATACTCAATACTCAATACTCAATACTCAATACTCAATACTCAATACTCAATACTCAATACTCAATACTCAATACTCAATACTCAATACTCAATACTCAATACTCAATACTCAATACTCAATACTCAATACTCAATACTCAATACTCAATACTCAATACTCAATACTCAATACTCAATACTCAATACTCAATACTCAATACTCAATACTCAATACTCAATACTCAATACTCAATACTCAATACTCAATACTCAATACTTTATTGCATTCCATAATGTGTACATTAGTTGGTAGGTATGTAATACTAGAGAAATTGAAAGTAACGTTGCTACGATTACTTAAGTGTAATATTTTTGTTAGGTATTGTAATGTTGGTGTTAGTGACTTAAAAAAGTACCGGTAGGCTTGTTGAAAAAATATCGATACATCGATATATCGATATTATTTTTTTAATGTATCGTTATTTTTGAGCGATATTTAATATTTCGATATAAAATTCAAATTATCGAAAAGGTATAAAAATCTATATTTTTTACACACCAATAAACATTTATAAGTTTTAAGATTATAAAATCCCAAAAAGGAATACTTTTTTTATACTAACATCTTTTTAACAAATTATATTTAATGTATTTTTTGTTTTTGGTCGACTTGATTTCTTGTTTTATAATTTGGTTTTTAAGATATATCGCCCATATATCGATATTTTTAAATAAAAATATCAGTATCGATAATGATATTTTCAAAAAATATCGATTCGACATATATCGATACTTTGTTGCGTTTAGACTCGGAACCTAGGGAAGGTTCCAAGTCTAAGTTTTTAACAAATTAAAAAAAAGTTGTATGATAAATTCGGCGCCAGGGGGGTAAAAGCACGATGTTCTAAATTCAATTTACTTTGTCTCTCTAGAGGATAAAAACGACTTTTGCACTCAGATATCGAAGAGTAAAAATACACTTTCCGAGATGGTGGGATGAAAAAATTTTTTTTTTGTTATAATGTAATGTTATAACAGAAAAAAATCTGTGAGTATGTTGTGTATTGTCTATATTTATATGTGCTATGTAATCGTGTTGTATTGTACCTATGGACAAACGTCTGAAATAAATGTTTATTATTATATTATTATAACACAGGATGATTATTGTATCGTTAATGGTTATGGCGCGTGTGTATGACAAGATGTATGAACGTGCAGGAAGCAAAAGAAGTATGCTAGAATCATAGCAAATGACGGTCTTTAGTTTCTGCCTACCACTGTAGGAAAAAGGCGTGAGTGTATATAAGTTTATGTCAAACCTAGGATTTCTTAGATAAGTTGCGAAAAACCGATTGAAATTTGAATTTAGCGGGCTAAGTAGATCGAAAACTACTCCGAGAACCGGGCACACAGACTGGTTTGGTTTCCGTTAGTCACATATTTTTTGCTGTGGCAATTTAAGACGTGTAGGCAAAACGCAAATACGTATAAAATTATAGGTTAACAGTGTGCTCAGCTCTAGTGATTTTGACGTAGGTGAGTAAGTACATAAAATTCTTTGACGTAAACAATTTTGGAATAAAAAATATTAACTACATAAAATTTAAATCCTCTCATTATTCATTGAAAATGTTTGTTTAGTATAATGTTTATAAGAACCAATGTGCGCAGTATTTTAAATTTAGAAGCGTTGAAAATGTTCGGTTTTCGAATATTTTAAAATTTGATCTTCTGTTGTTACTGTCAAATCGACATCATAATGATTGGTGCTTATTTCTTAGATTTTAGTTGACGCAAGAAATCGAAGCTTCTAGAACCTCAGTTAGGTGCCTAAGTTAAGACCCTTTTTAACGCCAGCAATTCCCCACCCTAACCGGTACGTTGTGTACAGTAACCGGTGGTATTTCCCGTAGCTGGACTATAAAACGTAAGAATTATTCATTTAATTTCCATTTGCGACTTGCTCATAGACTCGGTGCGGACGCGTGGAGCGGCGTTTGTCGCCTCCTTGTGGCCATTCGAGCTCATCAACAATGAATATGTCAGACAGTGACGTCCACTACAGCCGCATACCCGTGCCCAACACTACGGCCTTCAAACCAAACCTAGTGTCTATTGTCGTCGAATACTTAGTGTTTGTGCTGACGTTCCTCGCGTTTGTATACGGGGTGACGTCATGGTGCGTCCTAAAAAAGTTCCGCCATTTCAGAAACTTTGTGTACATCAGTGCAATAGTATCAAGTCTGCTACGTCTGACTACAGTGTCAATAGTGTTGCCGGGTGTCATGCAAATAATTGTGGTTAACGACGAACAAATCTTGGATATATGTCGGTACATCTGTACGTATTTCACCACAGTGCAAAATTACTGGTTGGTAGTAATATGTTATATATTCTACGTGGATATCGTTCAAGTGTTTCGTGGCCACGTCAACAAAAAGTATTTGAAAAGTTGTCTGTTTGCGTGGGGAGTGCCGTTTCTATTATTTTTCACATATTACCTATTCATTATGTATATTATTAAGGAGATGTATCTCGAAGGAACTTCGTTACATTTTATTGCTAATGTTATAGAAGTTATAATTATAGTTTCGCCTTTAATGTTGAATTGTTTTATTTATATTATTGTTGTATTTTCTCTGTGTCGGTGTTTTAGCGGTGGATCTAGTACATCGACGAACAGTTGGCGTCGTTTCTATATAGCGACTCTGTTATTCGTCCTAAGTGATGTTATAGTGTTGTCGTCCTTCATTTGGGACATCATGAGTATCTCCTTTGTTATTAGGGCAGTAATGACTAAATTGCAACAAATAGTTATAGATTTATTTCTTCCTTTAGTGAGGAGTAATCGAGAACTGTGGAAGGAATATTTCGATAGGAGACTAAATAAGAGCGTTGTGTGATTTTTCTATTGTCTTATTATACGGCTTGTAGAATACGATAAAACAATAAATAATACCACAGTCTAGTCTAAAGGAGTACTTTAAAATAGGAAACATCTTCCCGTGCAAGTTCGTGAGCGTTGTGGTGTAGCTATGTCAATGCAACCAATGTGGTCATATGGGGCTCCTTATTGAAGGGGACTCCAGCGAGCCACAAAAGATATTTTTTTCTCAATTACTTAATAAAAACAATAGAAAAAAGTGTCATAAAGTCCCGCACGGAGGAAATGTGTGTTACTAATTTAAATTGTCATTTTAAAATTTGTAGAACTTGTTTTATTCTCATAATTGTCGTCTTCCTGTATATGTATCATGAGACTAAATTTTTCAAGTATTATTTAATTTAGTATCTAAGTTAGTGTTATTTATAATGATCTCTAAGACTATGAAATGCCTAATGGCAAGACCCCTTTTGTACCAACTGTGCATAAAGTAAAATAAATATAATAATAAGTACCTAGATAAGATTCGACACAATGTTATAAAAAGCTACCTATATTTTTAACATTTTGTTTGAGTAAGTTGTATTTGACTGAAAATATGGCAGTTTGATAGATTTTTAAAAGGACTCAAATTGTTAAATTATTGTTGACATAATTAAAAGTTAATGTAAAATTGTTACCCTGTATATCTGAAAGCTAGGCATTCAGCAAGTACCTTTGTCCTATTAGTTAGAGGTGGCAGCCAAAATCGGCAAGACTTTAGTAATGGTCCATAATTCAATATGATGGAGTATTGACGGTGTACATGAGTCAATCAGTGAGTCATTGAGTCACTCGCAAGGTCAGGCAGAGGAACGGGCGCTCTTTGAAATATGCCAAATTTAAAATTCCTTGTAGAGAAGCACTTTGAGCAACTGCTGACTAGCTCTGTTCCATTGATCTGTGGTCTGACAATTTTTTTCTTACATTAAGTATATGTATTAAATTAACTAGCCTTAACTTCGTTCCCGTAGAAGTTGATTTTTTTCTACCGTTTTTGCAACATTTTTAATTTTTAATTGCTACTTACTCCGCTCCTTTTGCTCGTAGCTTAGTGATATATAGCCTATAACCTTCCTCGTTAAACAGGCTGTCTCACACTGAAAGAATTTTTCAAATCGGACCAGTGGTTTCTAAAATTTGCGCGTTCAACCAAACAACAAACTCTTCAGCTTTATAGTATAAGTACAGATTAATCAGTAAATTAATTTTAACCATTACAAAACTTGCTGATTTTAACGGCCACCTCTCCTACTATATAGTCCATGTATTTATACTAAATAATGTAGTAATTACTGATCGTGTAATCTTTAGTATTGGCAAAAGGAATATCCAGACATTCATCCGGAGTATACCGTCAATAGAATGTGTTATACGACTTCTACCAGTATTTGTAATATTGATGGACCACAGAACTGAACTGAATATTTAGCCTTCGTCTTATTAATAGTAGAGGGGGGCTAGACAAGTTGCATTTTGACATTCGAATCGACAAACAAAATGTATGGAAATGACACAAGCTTTCGACAAATCGGGCTGTCGCTAATGTCATTTCCATACATTTTGTTTGTCGATTCGAATGTCAAAATGCAACTTGTCTAGCCCCCGAGGCTGTTTTACTGTATTCCAATATTATGATGACCATTATTAACAGTTATTGTAAATCGCTTTTTAGGTTATATAACACTAGTTTTTATTTCGATAGGTTATGTTGTAAGATTTGTAAGTATAAATAAACATTGGCGGGTACAGTCGCGGTCAAAAAATTGCAATAACATTTCATTTCGATTATATTGTGGAAATTATTCAAATTTCAAAATCGGAGAGTACCATGCGCAATAAGATTAAACGTCGTATCAATAAAATTACTTTCTAATTACGCAAAGAAGTGATTATAGCAAAAAGGAAGTAAAATTTTTATTGTAAATTATTAAAAATTAATTTGATAAGTTTTTAAAATATATTGTGACATTTATTCCAAGAAACATAAGCATCAGCATCATCAACACCTACTTTATAATGTTTATTCATTATTATTAATTCATTCAAGACACACAGTAATTGATACATATGGTTAGGTATACATAATACAGACGGTTCATAGAGTCACTAGTCACTACATGGTCAGATTTAAACACTGCGCAACGTAGATAAAAGCATTTACATACGAAAAACATCAGATGTCCGCTAAGAATGCAATTTAGGAAATTCTAACGGTACTGGAATAAGATAAACGCTCTCCGCGGGGAAATAGCTAGTAAATCAATAAAATTAGTTCTTAAAAGCAATTTTTAACGAACGAGCAAGAATTTGAATTTGCAAGAATCTCTTTGGGTGGTTAAACAATTTGAGACCGTGACTGTACCTGTCTGCATTAACGAGAAAAACCCAAAATTATCATAAAGTGACTCATTATAACTTAATTTTAACGTCGTATTTCATAATTATGTATATTATACGAGTAGGTACGATAAAATAAATAATATGATAATGACAAAAAACTGTTTTATTTTTATTTTACCGGCACGTGTTTATTTATTCATGCCCATTTTGATAGCCTAGGGGTATGACCACTGGACTGCAAAGTCAAAGGTCACGAGTTCAAATCCAAGGCGCTTATAATATAATGAAATCATCATCAACCCATATACTGTCCCACTGCTGGGCACGGGTGTGTCAGTATGAGAGAGATTATACTATAATAGTCCACCACGCTAGCCTAAAGCGGGTTAGCAGATTTCACATGCCGTCGAGAAAATCTCTCAGACAGGTTTCCTCACGATGTTTTCCTTCACCGTTGTGAGAGATAACCGTGATAGCCTTGGGTTCATATCTAGTCTTAGTCATATCTACGCTATCACTGCTCATTATAATCCAAAACTCTATTTTAAATGCGAAAAAAATCGTCTCTCCTTTTCTAACCAATTTTATTTGTATTTTACCTGTATCCTTCTAGGAAGTGAATGAGACCACGATATACGGGTAGTACCTATATCAATAAAACAAAACATACATTAACATACACAAATATTTCGTGATTAAGAAAGAAAGAAAGATTATTCTGACAAACACAACAAGACAAAATACCAAACATCATAGGTAGATACCATTTTAACATAAATAGGTGCGTTATCTTGTGCGATGTCAGAATGGGTCCCTATCTCAGCACTATGCTGCAGCAAGCAAATCAAACTGCAGCGCTGATATTCTGATAGGGCCCGCTGATGAGGCCAGGGACAGACAGACAAGTACATATGTCATCTTCCTAACCTTTTCCCAACCATGTTGGGGTCGGCTTTCAGTCTAACCAGATGCGGCTGAATATCAGTGTTTTACACGAAGCGACTGCCATCAGACCTCCGCAACCCTATTTCTAGGCAATACCGATATTCGAAGGATAGACTGGTTGTCAGGCTTTTTGGACCTCTGACTACCACTAACGATTGTCATAGGTGTTCGTATGACAACCGGGACCGACGGCTTTACGTGCTCTCCGAGGTACGGAGGGGTCTCGATTTGTTAAGAATGGTCATGGTTATTCATTTTGTTATAAATTATACCTAATGTTAAAATGTTTGAATACTATCTTTATTATATTGTAGGGATTTAAAGCACACCTGTGACACTCCATACAAACTTTCCGATACCGCTGCACACTACAATACCAAATGTCAAACTTGTCAAAATTACGTTTGTACACGTGCAAATGCAAATGTGTGCGTGACAGTGCGTAGGGTTTGTTGGCAGTCCGTCCGGCAAGAACACCGGCAGAATGCGGGGGACCTGAGGTATCTGACGTTAGGGAGGGGCGGAGAGTGGCCATTCTGTTATTATTTATTCTGTGTTTAAAGGTAAAATAAAATACAACTTTGTTATTAGTGTTGCCCAAATTCAGTCTTGGTCTTGCAGTCTTGGTCTTGTTCTTGCGTTTTTGCAAGACCAAGACCAAGAACAAGACCGCGTATTTTTAGCAAGACCAAGACCAAGACTGACCGTGCAAGACTTGAGCAAGAACAAGACTAAGCCTGCAAGACTCTTGCGTCTTGCAGCTAGGACTTAGCGCTATTTCACGGAGTAGTTAGGTGTAACAGTTCGGTGTATAGGTACGCTTAGGAATTCTATGAGACGCAAAAAACTGTATCAAAGAATATGAAAAACTGGACCTATGCGCATTACGACTAATACCATAAACATACCTAAATAGCGAATAAAAAAATATCCATTAAAATCAAACTGAGTGCATGCATAGTTATGTTTTAACCATCGGCACTTTGATAATGCGGCATCAAAGGTTTTGTACTTACTTCTCAAAGAAATTTGCCGCTTTTCGGAAGTACATGGTTATGATACACGCGCCGGCGGCTTCTTTTGAAATCATATACAACAATCGTTGCCGCCGCGCCGAAATCACAACATTTGACACTATTTGATTGCCGCCACAGGGCGTAGGTATACTCATACAAAATAATTTCGAATTTTAAGAGTCCCTACAGGTGTTCCAAAGAATAAATAAGTTTCAGAGTGCTTAGAATGAAAATGAATACATTATACTGATCACGCAAGTAGTATTATGATAGGAAAAAATGTTAAGGATAGGTAGTAGATGTCATAATAATTTATTCTAGTAAGTATATATTATAATATTGATTATATGGTTTTAAACTAATTACTTAGGTACTATTATTGTACATTAAGTCATTATATTTCTTAAGTTTTTACAAGAAAAAATTGCAAAAAAGTGTTCAAAAGTGTGCTTGTTCTTTAAAATACAGTCAAGTTATTGTAATTAATTTGTTTTTTACATGTTTTAGCAAATGTAAGCTTATAAATCATAAATGTTTATTAAGAAACAGTTACTTCCATGGAAAACAACATATAGGTCAGTTGATTTTTCGAATTTCTTATCAAATCCTCAGTTATTTATTAATCTGCTTGATCTTTACTATGGCTATGTTAATTCAAGCTCACAATGTTTCAATTCTAATACGTTTTTCTAAGATTTAAAGTAAACTTTAATAAATAGTAATAGACTAATAGGTAATTGCAAGACTTGCAAGACTCTTGCTGCAAGACCAAGACCAAGACCAAGACTGGGAGCGCAAGACCAAGACCAAGACCAAGACCAGGTGTATTGGCGCAAGACCAAGACCAAGACTGGCTAAGTCTCGTCTTGTTCTTGCATTTGGGCAACACTATTTGTTATATATATTTTATAAGCACGAGGCCGGCCTTTGATCTGGTGTAAATTACATGGGGGTATTATCTATTATCTTTTTACAACGAAATCGAAATACTACATCTACCGCAGTATTTCATTGTAAACCATATTTTTTATTTGTTTTTCCTTCGGATGCTAGAATCAATAGGCTTATAATTTCGGAAAATCCTTTCATATCAAATGCTTACGTCATACAAAGAACACACCCTCCTAGTTTCAGGTCTCTACGATCAGCGGTTTAGGCTGTGCGTTGATCCGTCAGTCAGTGAGTCATTCAGGACAAAGCATTTTATATGTGAAAAGTTTAAATGGAGGGATGGATGTTTGTTTGAACTTACTGAACGGATTCGGATGAAATTTGGCACGGAGATAGATTATAGTCTGAAATAGCACATAGGCTGTTTTAACTCCGTAAAATGTATCGTCCCCGTGGGATAGATTTGTTTTAAGAAGTTGAGTATAGACAATTATGTCGACAACATAGAATAATTTATAAGAAATAGTAAGCCAGATCGCTTCTGGCGGCAACTGGCTTACTTCCTTACCAATATTATAAATGCGAAAGTAACTGTCTGTCTGTCTGTCGCGCGTTCACGCCAAAACTACTGAACCAATTTAAATGAAATTTGGTACACAGATAAAAGAGAGCCTGATAAAGGACATAGGCTACTTTTTAATGCGAAAAAAGGGCTGTAAGGAGTTGAAATAGGGGATGAAAGTTTTAAGAAATACCCAGATCACGTCGGCGAAGCCGCTGGCGGAAAGTTAGTACTACAATATTGCGGTAGTATACTTTGAACTCTGACACAACGACCTGTGTGTTGCGCTTGCGTCGGCAGATGACGCGACACACTAAACCTATCTATTCTGTGACTATTTCCACTACCGCAGCGGTACCTACTAAGTACGCAGAATGACTCACTACTCTTCGTCATAATACCTACCTACTTAATTGTAATTTGATCTCTCAATTTTCTGCAAATACATTATAATTATACTGGATGTTTTTTTACCGTGAGGAAGAACTCGAGTAGTATATTACGTAAATTCAAAAGAAGCCTAAACCTAGCATAGATCTATACGAATATTACAAAGAGAAAAGATTTGGTTGTTTGTATTGAATAGGCTCCGAAACTACTGGACCGATTTGAAAAATTCTTTCAGTGTTAGATAGCCGATTTATCGGGGAAGGCTATTAGGCCAAATCATCACGCTACGACTAATAGGAGCGGAGTATCAATGAAAAATGTTGCAAAAACGGGGGAATTTTTTAAGACAAGATATAAACTTACCCGTTTATACCCGTAGTTACGTAGTATATAAAATAAATTTAAATATTATTTGTATATCTTTTTCTGTTTGATCGTAATCCAAAGTACTCAGATACTCATCCAGTGTCTTTTTGTCAGTGGCTTCTTAACTTTACTTATTTGATTATACATAAATTATTTTGAGTATATTTAAAAAGTAAAAAGTACTAATTTTTGAACGATAACAATCGCTGATCAACCAATCTGTTAGGTAAAGCTGTGCTTGCCGCGGTCAGTTTGTAGATGGGTGACGAACTTTTAAAACATCGAGACCTCTCTATGCCTCGGAGAGCCCGTAGAGCCGTCAGTCTTAATTGTCATATCGAATGAATAACACTAACAATTGTCATAGGTGTAAAAACCCAACAACACTGCTCGACCCGGGAATCAATCCAATGTAGCAGTCAGGCTTACGACCGCTAGACCATTGAGGTAGGCCTAAATATATTCGTTTTTTGTGGGAAAAGGAATAAATACAACACTTTTACGCATCTTTATTTCCATGAATTCGAGTAATGGATACGATGTCCAGTTTTATCACAACCTTTTAATTGTCAATTAGACCGTTACTGATAATGATAACGGACAACGGACAGATTACAACAGTAAGTGCTTGAAATTTGATATGTAAACCCGTTTTTTTACCTGATACAATAATAAAATAGCAGATATTATCAATAAATTAACACGTAGGGTGCGATTAGTATCAGAATTGAGCGATCGGATGATTACTGCGTATGCGGGAGTGAAGAGATCAGTCTCTCTCTTTTTGCTGAAGTAGTATTTCATACAAATGTAGGAAGTAGAACGAGACAAATATAGTGTGCTGTTTTTATACTCATATAGTACTCTCTAGCCTTACTTAAGAAGTACGAATCATTTCTGATACTAACGCATTGAATTAAAATATTTTTACTAGGGTGCGGTTACGAATCATTTCTGATCGTACTGTGTATTACGGTAATAATTGTAAATTGGCATTAGTGCTGTCTTGATTTTGCACTCTGAAAGGTCGTTTGCTTGCGTGTCTCTGCATCGCTACCAGTATGAAGCGGTCCCGTAAGAATATTAGATCGTGTTTTTGAAGAATACGAAAATAGAGGTGAACAGTCTTCCGGGAATTCCGTGCAGCATCAGAAACCTATCATTTTGCAAGATGTACAAATACAAAAACCTACAAAATTACCATCAACAACTATAGAAAGTAGCCAGAAGTCACAATTTAGACAAGTTTATACAATTTGTGTAGAGTGTGAAAACCCAATGTGTCTTAACTGTTTCAACACATATCATACCAATATCTAATAAAATAAAAGTTGTCGATGGTAGATAGGAGTTTTATTTCACATCACTAGTCCTTTGTCGATAGCATTTTAAATACTTGCGGCACGTATCAGTTCTGATTCGTAAACTATGAATATGATGACTACACACCTGCTATACGAATCAGTATTGATACATAACTTTGACACCACATAGCCACGATAGGACTCATACAAGCCCCGTGCTACAAAAGTAGGGTCTACTTCTATTCATATAGATGCCATTTTGGCACAAAAAATAAAAAAATAAAAAAAAATAACCTATAATTCAGATTCTTACAGATGTCTTACGTTACTGGTCAGAAATGATGCGTACCGCAGTTATAACAAGTCTCTGACGAATCAAATTTGCTTCGCATCGCAAATAGGGATGTTTTTGAAATCCACGCTTAGCACTTAACGTGTTAAACAAATATAACTGCAATATAATGCTTTAATAATGCTTAATAAAGAAGCGTAACATAATTCTATATAAAAAGCCATATATATCAATAGCCGCGCCCAAATAATCCTTACATATAAAAAGCTCTAGGTGAGTCACAAACTATATTAGACAACAAAAACAGGTGAACTATGTTGCGTAAAGGCTAAAAACCGGTTCAGTGATGTGTTAAAACTGTGATGTATCTCTGTTCAACAATTTTTAAAAGACATACTGCGCTGACCACAAGTAAATTGGGATAAGAGCCGGAGAATGATGATGATTATGATGATTGAGGAGTCTCAAGACTCAAGGAACTAAAACTCTAGAGGCGTGGACAATTGTCAAGATGTGGAGATGGTAGGAGTGTTGACAGTGATGACAAAAGTTTGGACAATCATTATAAGTCGATGACTTCGCTGAGCTTGAATAAGACCAGGGTATTTGACCGATCGCGTAAAGGACTGTCATTCGTCGAAAAAAGGACCTTGTGTTTATAAAAGTCTTGCTACATAACCTGATTCTTTTGATGAATCAATAAAAAGTAGCTGGCAGTGGTGTTATTCGTGTTGATCTTGTATATACCGGGTCTCAATCCCGTTGGAAATTCCCAAAATCCTTTCTTAGCGGATGTCTATAGTTTATAAGTAAGATCTACGTAGCAAACTTAAATTTTGTAAGCATTGTACGAGTACTTAGTGTTTAGAATTTTGTGATTAAGTATTCACCGCGTTTCGCCTTTTATAAATTTGAAGCAGTACCTTGAAAATTGTGTAATGTGAATCATATTATGATTTGTCGACAACGGCCTCTAGCCATAATGCAAGATGATGATATAATTTGAATCGCTTTTATCCCATTAAAGTAATTATAAGCATTAATAAGTAGATTTCGTAGCTTTTTACGCTGTTTTTCCATAGTGGTAGACAGAAAATACATAAAGCCAACGCGCAATTTTCTGTTGCGCCGGTTGCGAGTACTACGCACCTGACCTTTTTGTTAAATTGTCTCTAATTTGAATCATAGTATGATAAACCGAAAGCTTTAATAGGTATTTAAATAGAAGATGGTGTCTACAGTTACGGCAAGCTTTGCTATACCTTACTACATGACATTTACAAGTTATGACAATGTAACATCGTCAGACGAAAATGTAATATCACAAATCATTATATATTGCGCACATTACACTATGTTTGTAATGACAATAGTTACATTTGCTTACGGAGTGACATCATGGAGAATCATTAGAAAATTTCGCAATTTCAAAAACTATGTGTATTTAAATGCAATTTTTGTGAACGTTTTACGTTTAATAATTATGACACTCTTAATGCATACTGATACTAAAAATAATATTTTTATTCGTAAGATTGCCGGTGGAATCAATCTTTTGATTGCATATTTGACAACTGTGTATAATCATTGGATGCTAGTGATGTGTTACATGTTTTATGTCGATATAGTAAAGGTATTCCGTAAGGATGTGAAAAGGAAAAAATGTAAAAGCTTTCTCTTTGCTTGGGGAGTTCCTTTAATTATATACCTAATTTGTATAGTTATTATATTGATTATAGCATTACTGTTAGAGGAAAAGAGGGAGAAAGCGTATTTGCTATTCTTTACTATCGGCATTATAATTATAACCAGCATTTTACCGATGCTTATAAATTTCGCCATATTTATAAAAGTTGTTCAATCTTTGTTCTTTTCCGGCGCGTGCGTAGCTGGATTGACCAAAGAAGAGAAAAGAAAAGACAAGTTGCGTCGCTTTTACATAGCTTTATCAATGTTTTTACTTAGTAATATAATTGTGATGACTTTTTATATTTGGGATTTATTCAGCCTCTCAGAAGTAATAAGGTCAGTTACGTTTTTATTACAAATGTCTGTTCTGGCATTATTTGTTCCTTTGTTAAAGAGTAATAGGATATTATGGAAAGAATATTATGCGAATCGATTATCTAGGCAATTGTAGCGATAACTTCGATACCGGTAGCCTCGAATTTAAGGAGGAGGGGGGATGAAAACCGGCATCTGAGTGAAGGATCAGGTTGATCGCCAATATTCTTAAGCTGGGTTTGCAGACAAACAATTATACAAGGTGGAAGGGACATAGACGCACATTCGAATACCATGAGATTTTTCATCCATTTTTCATTTTATTCTGCAGTTTTTTTTTACTTGAACGTGTAAAAAATATTATTTCTATCTACCCAAACTAGATTTATATAAAAAAAAACATTATTTCATTTATTTCGGATTTCGCGCGCGATAACATTCACCGCGAAGCGTTATAATCGCGTTTTTAGCAATACACTGCGCGCTCAAAAATAACTATATCTGTAATAACCGATCATTTTCTACATGAATGACCTAGGTCAATTTATTTTTAACCTTGAGTGAAACCTTGTCAGAACGTTTGTGCGTCGATGTCCCTTTCACCTTGTATAAAAAATATTATACGTAGAAGGTATGTCCATTTGTCTGAGGTGTGTCAGATGTCTTTTTACCCGAGTGCCGAAGGAGGAGGGTTATGTGTTTCTTACATAATAACTTATTGTATAGCTATTAATTGAATTTGTAGTTTGTGAAGTTATATAGCTTTGTATATAATAAAAAAATTAAGTACCTACATATCGTTACTGTTTTATTAACCTGTATTTTACGGACATATCTTTACGCCTTATACCTCGAAGTATTGGGCAGACGTGTATTAAACTACTAATGTACAGTTGTATACTCACAGTTGTCCGGTAAGTTAAGTTTAAATAGGGGCCGAGCCTAGCTTGAAAAAGATATTTACCTACTTCTTTCTTAAATTATTTTTTTGGGTTTAATTTTTATATAATTTTTTTTTTTGTATAAATTAATAGAATATTTATTATTTCTTAAGCTTTGAAAACAAATACTAAATAAATAGGGGCCCAGCCTATTACCATCAACCGGGCACAAATCCAGACACCGAGCTGCAAATTTCATAGAATAACTCAATGACACAACTCGATCTGGGACTCGAACTCTCGACCTAATCTGTAGTTAAAGTTGTTGATGAGTAGGTTAGGTGCCAAAAGTCACTGAACATGAGGCAAATTTTGAGAACATCACAGTATTAAGATGTTTGTTTCGACTCTAATTAATAAAGTAGCTGTTTTATTTTCTGAGAACTCATACAGGAAACTTTCGATTACGCCTTGGCCACGGAATATTCGCTGCAGCAAAAATTTGCGCGGTGCGACCGGCGGAGCGTCTTGCGAGTAAAACAAATGTATGGAAAATTACTGGGTACGGTACCCGTATCGGCGACCGGCGATACGGTGGGCGAACAAATGTTACAGTACGGCGTACAGCTGGGTACTCACTTAGCAGTGTAGCATGTAATGTATCAGATACGGTATCAAGTGAGTACGTAGGCACGAGCCCGTGGCAAGCCGCTCGCGCGTGGAGCGCTGTAAGCTCGCAGTGACCCGCCGAGTGGCGGTATCACTGCGAACACAAAGGCGTCTCCGGCAGCTCGTAGCTAGATACGCGGTGGACCGTGGCCGTACCGTACCCACTTGCAGGTTGATACAGTATCTGATACGTTACATGCAGCACTGCTAAGTGAGTACCCAGTTTATGCCACCGTGTCGCGGACAGTAGGTATAGACGCGGCGAATAGGTCGCTCTCGGTCTATACTGACCGCGGCGACAAACGCCAGTGCGCGTGGCGTGCACACTGTGCCGCATGGCCGCGCCGCCCGCCGGTAGCGGTAGCGTCGCCCGTGTCCCGTGGCCAAGGCGTTAATAAAGATATACCTAATTTATCGTTTTGAAGATTGCGTCGTGTTCAGAGACTTGGCGCTGACATGATTCCATTTTGGCATGTGATTTAAATATAGCATTATAAGTATAATTGAGGCCATGAGAACCATAGTGGCCTAACTAATTTTTTTAGAATATTGAGTTTATGATTTTTTCCAGTTCAAATTGATCATTTTGATACTCGTAGAACCAGAGTGGCCTAAAAGTCAACAAATATTCACTAGATAGCAGCATAATCACTGTTACGGTTTTTAGTCTGTGATCTCAATTTAAATTTAAAATATTGTTTTTATTTTCTATGGTACTCAAAAAGTTTGTTCATTGAATTAGGCCACTATGGTTCTCATGGCCTCAATTCTGCCGTCCTCAAGCTAAAATGCCGTTATCTGACATCCCACCGATTTTGAATTTTTAATGCCAACACAATCAGAAGTCGTCGAAGAGATCTCCTCGTGACATCTGTTAGTCAGTACTTCTAAGTCTCAAATATGACTTCTAGTTATTAAGTAGCGTACATTTTTTTAAACTTTTTCGTGCATAACTCAAAAATTGTTTTGGTACATACTTAATACATTTTAGCTTGAGGACGGCAGAATTGTACAGGTTTCATGAAATAGTTGACCACAAGAGCCGATTTATATATATTATATAAACAAAAATCGGTTCCATTATAAGGAAGTTGTAAGTATTATAACTGTATCCCAACACGTTTGCCATATATGTATTTACATCCAGTACTCTGTACTATATAGTACACATACCGGTCGACCACATATATTTTCCTGTTGAGGTTGCCACCCGATCTTTAGTTTTAAAGACATTTCCGACGCGTGCGCACGTGTCAGCTCTAACATCAGCCATGACTCACAACAAGACAATTTCTACACACCGCCCGTTTGCTCAAATAATATTAATATCTAATCTGTATTTCTATTTGAACCTAACACTATTAATACTCTCAATAATCGCGTTCATCATCAGCTTGACATACTGGATATTAATTAAAAAGTTCAGACACTTCAAAAACTACGTGTTCCTGAATATAATACTGAACAATGTTGTGAAGAGTATGTTGGTTGTACTATTACAAAGTGGAAAAGTACTTTATCTCTATATTCATAAATATTTTACATTGACTGTAAACGGTTGGCTGTTAGTTATGTGTTATCTGATTTACAAGGACTTGGTGAAAGTGTTCGATGGTGACATGGAGAGGAAGTACCTCAAGACTAATCTGTTCGTGTGGGGACTGAGTTTCGCGTTCGCCTTATTCGTAAACTTAGCAGTGATTTTAATGAGCGAAAACAAAGTCTTTCCGATACATGTGGCGATGTTATTTTTACCTTTACTTATTAATTTGTTCATTTACATTTGTGTGTTGTACTCTCTGTTCAAGTCTGAAGTTGGCAATAGGAGTGACTGGTGTCGACGTTTACTCATATCTACAATAATATTCTTTGTTAGTGGAATGCTGTTTCTACCATCGCTTTTAAGAGTTCTCCTGTACTCCGACGCCTACTCCTACGACAAAGACACGTGGGCACTTATCATCTTGGTTGTTCTGAGTCACGCGCAGGCTGTGGCGGTGATCGTCTACTTCTTTGTAGAGAGAATGAACCTCACTGTATGGAGCGAATACTATTCCAGCAGGAACAACAGAGAAGAAATAATAATGACATAGTACTAAGTCTTTTTAGCAGCGAGTAAGGGCGGAAACCCACCGCAGCGCACGCAGAGGTTACGCACGTGCGTTAAGCTTCGCTTTGCAATAAAATGGACATGTACAATCCAGGCGACGCGCAGTACCCCACCTCTCAGCACATATATTCGTTACTGCGCAGAAACTCGCCTCATGTTGCGATCAAACTGTTAATCGTGTCCACTGCAACTCACAGACACGCTACGCATGAACTGACGTCATAAGCACACGCGAAGCTTGCTCGGATATGGCGCCCACGTAGCTCAACGTGTACATTACAGTTCTCGCCAAAGTAATTGTCCGACTTGAAGTTGGCACGAGCTAACTTCAACCCGGCCGTAAAAATCTGAAAAAAAAAATATTAGGCTGTAATAAATAAAAACGAAAGCTCAAGTAAAGGCTGTGGTTTTAAATTAAATCATTTTAATCCAATATTGTTCTCGGGCTTTTTACGGGCAAGTCAAAGTTAGCTCGTGCCAACTTCAAGCCGGACAATAAGTTTGGTGAGAACTGTACGCTGTGTACGCGGTACACGTAATCGTGTATAGCGTGTAGGCATGTGTCATTGACGGTTTTTTGGTTAATGTAATTTAACTGTTATTCATCAATGGTCAACAGTTTAAAAAAACTGTTAAATTAATAACAGGTTTTGAATGTTCAACGGTAGCGTTAAGCGCTAATTATTTATGTCAACGTTTTCAATCATTGACAATGAAAAGTTGACAATTTACTTGCAAATATTTATTAAAGATTATTCAACAATTTTTAATTTTGATCGGCCGCCGCAATCACGGATTGTTTACTAAATAAATAAATCATAACATCACAATAATGAGCGACAAGAAATGTCTCGCTGACTCGCTCACACATACGAGTAGTGCGATGCACCACGACGCGACGATGTTCGGCAAATCGGCATTGTTCGGTATTGTTCGGAAGTAATCGTTTCGCAATAGAGTTGATTCTCAGAAATGTTGTTACATAAAATTTTAATGAAATAAGCCGTTGACGCAAAATTAACAGATTAAATTTTCAACCTGTTTTTTTATTGATGAATAACAGTTATCTCGTTGACGAATGAAAAGTCGTTAAAAAAAACAGTTTATTGATTCAACGACCACCTCTAATAGCGTGTGCTGCAGTGGAAACGTAGACCCACGTTGTCAATGGTTATAAAAACAGGGATACCTGAATGAAGGCAGGATGGTGTTTTGATGATCACATTGCCACTACGTGGCTCGTATTCTTAAGCTGAGTTTGCAGAAAACCGTGTTATATAAAAAATTGCTTGGAAAAATGTAATGCATAGAAGTTTTAGCTAATGTGTGTCAGAGGTATTTTTATATAATACACACACATACTCAGTTATTAATGATTTTATTCTGTTACTTAAGTCATATTGTTATGTAATAAATTACTAAAATATGTACATACATTATACCCATACGGTTTTATTTACTTACCTGTATTATAACGGACATGTCTTTACACCTTATCCCCTGGAGGGTTAGGTAGGAGTGTACTAATGTATATCCACAGCTCTCCAATAGGGAGCGAGCCTAATAGCATTAAGTGCACACTGAGAATATCTTAGAAAAACCGAATAACGTTTTCTGCGTTTTAATCAAAACCTGCAGTTTGCAATTAATTACTGTATTCATAAATACAGTAATTTTATCCTGTTGTTCGTTACACCAGTCGTTCAATCGTTGCATTTTAGTTTGACGACGCGTGGCCGCAAATTCATTGGCTCTGACATCCTCTTCTTCCTCTTAGTCGCTTCTTCTTCTACTTCGGGTCGATGGTACGATTTTTTTTTAATTAAATTTGGTGTGCCCAAAACTTCGCAACTTCCACAGCATCAGTGGCAGCGCAGAGGTCGCTTTGATTGCAGGTTGCGGGGCACGAAGGACAGGATAGGAGGTGCACCGTTGTTTGCGGCACAGATCCACAAGCACACCCTGCAGCCGTTTTAATTACCACCAGGTTTAAATTACACCTCCCCACTTGACTTCCAAATGTGCCAAGGAAGATTCCATCCTTGGGGAAGGTGCTTGCTTGGTGGTAGGTAATAAGTCGGCGGGGGAGATATCTCCAGCCTCGGCCGGACAACCCGATAAGGCGTCTGCCGATTTTAGGAAACTGTGCTGACTTTTAAGGCGTTGTTTTGGTAGTTGGGCGCCAAATAGTGGGTGTCTAGAATCCGATTTCTGTTTGTCTCTACACTCTTGACAGAGTGGTCGTGGTCGTCATATCAGGGGTGGTGGTACGCTTCACAATCCGTCGCCATTCCTCTCGCACCGCAGTTTTTTTGGTGCACCCATGCACCAAAAAGTGAGCCTGACATCAGCCTTGATTAAAATAAAAAATAAAATGAATGGGGCAATGCTCCTTATGCCGTCCCGCTCAGGGATGTGGGAAGGTTATATCGGGCTCTCCGGATAGGTGGTCGGCATACCGACTAAAACCACTACCACTACCTCGTTCCGCTTAGTGGACCGCCCCACCGTCCGTAAACCTATCCGAAGGCCAGGTCCATTGACTGACGACCCCGAGTCTGCCGCCCAAGGCCCTCTTTGCAGCAGGACAGATTTTTGTCCTGATGAAGTCATATCCTCGTTGTTTGTTAGGCACTGACTCCAATACCAATAAAATTTTAGGTTTTTTAGTTTTTGCATCCGTTCTCAACGTCTACCGCTTATCTTCTATTTGTTTTTTTCTTAGCCTGCTAAGTATTTTGAATAGGTTATATCCACTAGTATTACTACAAGTATTATCCTGTTGATAAGTGTTGCATTATTGCATACGGTATATGTACACAAAATAATAAGCTACACTAGTTCGCCAACTACGTGTTCTTTATTATAAACACTGAACAGTTCTGTGAACAGTGTGCTTGATTTACTATTGAAATACTACAAATTTTGACTTGGCAGTCCAGTGGTTATATCAGTAGGTAGTAAGTAGTTTTACCTTTTAACTAGGTATGTTTAAGTCTAATTAAAAGTTGCGTGAGCGTTTCATGTACAATAATGTACATAGGTACATTTGTAATCATTTTAAAATGAAACTAGTAATTATTTTAAAAAGGTTTTGTTTTATTTACATAATATTTTATCCTATATATACAATCAATCAAAAGAACATACACTTCCATGCATTGATTACACCACAACCACATCACACAAACCTTCCGCATAGTGGCGGGATCATGGGAATCGTTCTCGCGTGTTATGCGATCCCAACGTGGACAGATGTCCACCCAACCGGTGTTAGATAACACCGGTTGGGCCCCCTATGAGGGTCAAGTCCAATGGACGACTGACAACCCTGAGTCCGCCAAGGTCCTCTTTGCGGCCGGACAAGGTCCTCTTTGCGGCCGGACAGATCAGACAGTGGCTCCGTCGCCGACCACACCTCGGCCGCAGAGGGTAAAAAGCCGCAACCTGCGGCTGCAGCGATCCGGCGAGGTAGTGGATGGCAGGGTAAGACGCCCCGTTATACAAACATTCCTCTCCCTCTGCGGCCCCTTAGGTCCCGTCCAGGCCAGACCGAGCGTAGCGCAGCGGAGAGAAATAAACTTTATACCAATAGGTTTAAAATTTATTTTTGAGTGCGTATTATACATATTGCGTTTCGACATCACATCACAGTAGGTAGGTATACCATATAAATCTGCACTTAAAATCGTTTTGCGAGAAGGGTAGATCTTGGCAGAAAGAAATAAAACGAAGATAGATTTTGGTAGAAACGATAGACATCCCATCTAAGGGAAATAAAAAAAAACGCTTAACTTTATCGATTAGATGTTGGAACTCGATAAAAATATTATATTAAATATTATATTTTTTCAATATACGAATTATGTTCCTTTCTATTTCCTATACAACACAATATTAAAGCCATAGAATCATTGCGCGTATTACATAATTCACGGGCGACTTTAGCGGTTTATATTCTGCTCGAATAGATAATGAATAACCAGTTTATCTATGACTTCTCCAAAATAATCGAAAAACTGGTCCTGTCTTTTATTATTCGACAGTCGCGACTCGGCCATCAGTTTGCGAAAAGAGTAGACGACGTGCGCACGCGCTGCTCCTAACATCAGCCATGACTGATAACGATACCAGTATACTTAACTCTACATTTACAAACAACTCGTCTCAAATCATAACATTATTTACTCTAGAGGACTATGTGGAATTAGCAGTGTTAATACCTTCTGCAATCGCGTTCATCATCGGCCTGACATCTTGGATAATAATAAAAAAATTCAGACACTTCAAAAACTACGTGTTCCTGAACATAATATTGAACAATATTGTGTCTAAAGTGTTAAACATACTACACAACAATTATTACTTTCGAAATTCCACCACATTATTAGAAATATACATTCAAACATTTATTTTTATATATTTTAAATTAACTGTGAACTATTGGCCGTTGGTTATGTGTTATCTGTTTTACAAGGACTTGGTGAAAGTGTTCGGTGGTGATATGAAGAGGAAGTACCTGAAGAGTAATCTGTTCGCATGGGGAATACCGTTCGTGTACATCTTTTGCCAAACCTTGGCAATCTATTTCTTCGCCGGTCCAGACCTAGATATAAATCAAATATTAACACCGATATATATTATTATTGCGTTGTTGCCCATAATTATTAATTTGTTCATTAACGTCTGTGTGTTGTACTCTCTGTTGAAGACTGAAGTTCGCAATAGGAGTGACTGGCGTCTAAGTTTACTGTTGTCTACAATAATATTCTTTGTTAGTGGTGCAGTGTTACTACCGATGCCTCTTCAACACTTAGTGACGTTCCCACGATCACTCTGGATGATACTCTCGCACACTCAGGCTGTGGCAATGGTTATCTACTTCTTCGTAGTGAGATTAAACCGAAGTGTATGGAGCGATTACTATACCAGCCTAATGAACTCTAGAAAGAACAGAACAGAACAGAGCAGGACTGCTAGTACTGATACAGAACTAACTTTTTGTAGCAGCGAGTTAAACTTGCAACGTGGGTGAGGTTACTGAATGCTCAGGATTTTGGACTGCGGCAGTTCCGCCAGTTCCAGTCCTCACTGCAGCTCCTGTACACCAGCATGATCTACGCTGGCAATTCGACCTTTCATACTACTAGTCGGTCAGCAGGATTTTAAACCGGTCATCGGGTCTGCCGCAGTTGAACGACCGGTCTCCTTGTGTTTTGGGCTTTACGTGAATATCGACACATGAGAACCTCAATTTTTGAACTGGTTTAAAAATCTACGACAAACTCAAAAACTTCTACGGATTTTATGCGGTTTTTTACCAATAGACAGAGTTCACCAGTAGAAAATTGATGAGGAAGGTTCCCGGTTGTAAATTTGTTAAAGTTTTGTGTACTTAAATTGGCTGAAATATGACGATGAAGGTGGCAGATGTCATTCCGTGCAAAGCCGGGGTACGGGCCGCCAGTTATAAATTACTTTGTTTTTAGTAAAAATGTAACTGAAAAGCGAAAATTTTATAAATACGAGTTTAAAAGTATGATCTTCTTTGATTGTTATTTACTTCACGCTAACACAGCTTCATGCTCGTTTCCGATTGGGGTAGGCAGAGATTTCCACTTGCTACGATCCTGGCCCATCACTTTTGCTTCATCTATGCTCATCAACCTCCCCATGCTCGTCGGCTTAGGGTGCTCTTAACATTGCCTTTTTTGAGAACGTCCGCAATTTGGTTGTGGTACGTTCGCCGAGGTCGACCTCTGCCGACTTTTATATTCATAGTCGCTATGTTTACTTGTTGCGTCAATCTTCGTTCATCCATCCTCTCTATATGCCCAAAGACAATAAAACCATGCCCAAACATATATATATATATATATATATAACATATCTTAACATACCTTTCTCAATCCTCATAGGTTGATGAGCAAACCTCCCCATGCATGCTTGTCGCCCTTAACCTTAACCCCACCTTTTCCGAAATTTGGTGGTGGTACGTTCGTCGAGGTTGACCCCTTCCAATTCTACTTTTTTAGCGCTTTAGCAATTCAAATTTTTATGTTTTTTTTTCTAAAACTTAGGTAACATAACGACCGGTTTTTGGTGTTACCTGAATCGATGTCGATTACACCATCTGAACTTACAATACACAAATATAAACATATATATATATATATATATACTTACATACAAATATTTAAATGTTGGACTTTCTGATTAATGTTTTTCAATTAGGTAATTTTGCTTGTCAGTAGATACAGTATGTTTTTTTTTTACATATTTGGAGATACTATTATACATGTGCCTACCTATCACACTTTTTTTCTTTGAAGGTTTAGTCTTAGATGTAGACACCGATATGTTTTAGGTCCCAAGTAATAAGGGGCGAGCCTATTGACATTAACCGTGCACAGATCCAAACTTCGAGTTTCATAGAAAAAACAAATAGTAGATGATCTATTTTCTAGGTAGAGTAGCAATCGACTTAGAGTTCACACATAACATACAAATACAGTTCGCGCTAAACTTATTGTCCGGGTTGAAGTTGGCACGAGCTTACTTTAACCCTGCCGTAAAAATCGGAGGAAGAAAAATATTGGATTGTAATACATAAAAACTAAATCTCAAGTCATAGGCGTTTTAAATCATTTTAATCCAATATTTTTCTTTTTAACCCGGACAATAAGTTTGGCGAGAACCAACATTAGTTTTTGTTTACTCTAAAGCCAAAACACGTCAACTTCATTTTGATTAGATATGCAAGAAAAATATACAAAATAAAAGAAATGGTTAATACTTACGTGGTGACGAGCACCGAAAGTTAGTAACCCCCTCGGTGCACCGCGGGCAGGGGGTGGTCTGCTTGCGCGCGGATGGGCCCAAAGTATCTAAGGGTGAGTGAGTGACTTCCCTGTTCGGTTTTTCCGCCGATTTTCGTAATAAAATGGGTCTACTTGAATAAATTTAAAATTTTTTTGAGAAAAATATACAACATAGGTTAAAAACCATTGCAATCGATTCTGTTACTGATTCTGAACAAACTAAGTACTATCTTTTTGTACTTTTTTAAGCATTTTCCATGCTAAGATTACAAGTTATTTTTAATGAAGGAAAAAAACGGCGGGCGGGCAGGATTCGAACCTGCGCCTTCTGGTTCGGTACACCAGACGCTCTGACCACTAAGCCACCGCTCGCCCTGCTCGCCAGTCGAAATCTTCCTCCACATTCTAATTTACGTCTTAAGGTGACGTAACGCGATCTATTGTGAATGTGGAGGAAGATTTCGACTGGCGAGCAGGGCGAGCAGTGGCTTAGTGGTCAGAGCGTCTGGTGTACCGAACCAGAAGGCGCAGGTTCGAATCCTGCCCGCCCGCCGATTTTATCCTTCATTAAAAATAAACTAAGTATTTTCAGCTTTCGTATAAACAAAAACTAACGTTGTATACTTCATCATGCCTGTATTTCTTGAGAGGTTAGAAAGACTTCTGGTCTGCCTTCTGTAAACTAAGTACTAGATTTCTTCATCTTGTAATTATCATCAACCCATCTTCTTCTTCCTAGTCGCTACCTCATGACTGAGGGGCGTGACTATAATGGGTAATGTTTTTTATATACGTCCTCCATACTGCTCTGTCTTGTGCTAAGTGTATGGCCTTTTGTAAGTTCGTTCCAACAATCTCCCTCACTGTGTCTATCCAACCATCAACCCATAATACTTTCCAATTGTTGAGCACGCGTCACCTCTCAGTATGAGAGGGATTAGGCTATAGTCCATCACGCTGGCCAAATGCGAGTTGGAACTTCACATGCCATCGAGAAAATCTCTCAGGCATGCAGGTTTCCTCACAATGTTTTCCGTCACCGTTAAAGCGAGTGATAATTTCGGCAAAGTCAAAACTCATGACCCTATACCCTGATCATACCCCTAGGCTATCACTGCACTGCATAAGTATCTTGACAGTGTAGTTGTTTTATATAAGTCTCCAGCTACCGTGAACAACGATGCAGTCAAATTAAAATGTTAAAATGTAAAATTCATAAAACTAGTTTTAGAAACACGTTTATTTTTAAAGCAAACACCCTTTATATTTGATAGAAGGTTATGTATTATTAATAAATTAATACTTAGTTACTCACTAAAGATATATGTTAACTTAATAATAATAATAATTTTAATAATTATTTATTTATTTATTTTCTCCACCACTTAATAAAATAAAGTTTACAGGATAGGATTTTGCTTACAAATACATCAATGTTGTGGAGACTGGAGCCTGCACTAGGATTACCTGTGTTACAGGTCTCCAGGCCTCCGTGTCCGTACCCAGATAAAAAATATACAATAATCTGACAATATGTTAGAGAATTGATGGTCTGACTTCTATGAGATCACTTCTAAAAGGCTCTCTGTGGATTCATAATCAAGAGATAGTAACCAATTTTTAACCTTGGATCTACATTTGCATTCGGTTACGGAATAGATGGGGATGGCTTTATTTACTTTGTTGTAGAGATAATCTCCAAGGAAACAAAAGAATATACCGCTGAAAGTTGTTTTGAAGGGTACTGGTTTACAGACGGTGTGTTTGCGCCTCCTATTTATGATATTGGCTGGATGGTATGGGAGTTGAGTATGCTTGCGAATAATAGTGCTTAAAATGAATAATTGTCGAACTGTTAGAACTTTACATTGCTGGTAAAGTTCTTTCGTCGGAAAGAGAAGGTTTTGACTAAGTTTTAGGACAGCTCTCTGGGCTCTCTCTAACTTAGCAAGGCTGTCTTTGGGGCTATCTTTTGGTCGATGTTCTAGTATTAGTACGAGTGTCGGACTGCTGAGCACGAGGACGTGGGTTAAATTCCAGGCCGGGTGTTTATGTTCGTCTGGGTGTTTCTTAGATATGTATTATGAGTATGTCTTCTTTTTCCTAGCCTTACTCAACCATGTAGGGAGAGGTCAGCTTCCAGTCTAACCAGATGCGGTTGAATATCAGTATTTCACATTTCACACGAAGCGACATGTCATAAGTATTATATCCATTGTCTAGTAGGTACTTATAGTACAAGCTCTGCTTAGTTTGGGACTAAGATGGTGCTATGTAAAATGTAACAAAATATTTATTTATTAACTAAGAGCAGACAACGGCTGATATGGAGAGAAGACCTGGATGTCTTCTGAACTGGACACAAATAGCTCAACAAAGAGATATGTGGATGAAATGAGCCTTAAATATAAATAAAAGCACTTAAATTCTATCTTTTTGTATTTTTTAAGCATTTTCAATGCTAAGATTACCAGTTATTTTAATGAAGGAAAAAATCAACGGTGGCTTAGTGGTTATGGTGTCTGGTCTATTTAACCAGAAAACGCAGGATGGAGTCCTGCCCACCAGTAATTTTTTTCCTTAATTGTGAGCCCCAAGATACAAGTTGTTACTGTTCCCTTTCTGGCAATAAACAATTTGTATGTGCGAGACTTTGAACGATTTTTACGACCCACTATTTTTTTTTTTTTTTTATTTTTTTTTTTTTAAGACCAACACGACATCCAAGACCAGACCAGATAAGACCAAGACAACCAAGACACGACAAACGACTTAGGCAGACCCTTAACAAATGCCTGGCGATACGATGTTCTCGACGGCATATCTACTAGCCGTGTGAACGAAACCATATCGCGATTTAAATCGATCTTAACGCCATCTAGTTATAACTTTGGAACTAAATGGCGCTGTACTAACTAAATTAATTCTAACAACACTCCGCCGCCTAGGACATTAAGTCCTAGCAACTGTTAGGTAGTCTACAAAGTTTTGATACAGCTCGTTGCAATATACCTGAACTTGTACGAATATCGTACATTCGCGTGTACCCATCAGTTCCGGGATACTTTTTCAGAACTCGAGCTAGCTTCCAGGTTGCAGGTGGCAGTCTAGAATCTTTCAACAGCACTAACTCTCCCACTTCAAACTCCTTTTGCACTGTGCGCCATTTGTTGCGTTCCTGCAACCGAGCCAGGTACTCCGATTGCCATTTATTCCAGAAACACTGAACCATGTGTTGCATTTGTTTCCATCTATGGAGTGGTGTTAGCTCCGTGGCTTCAATATTTCTCTCTAGCAATGCAATCAGTGGTTCTCCAACTAAAAAATGGCCGGGTGTTAAGTATTCTAAATCTTCACCTAGCGGTACCAGAGGCCTAGAATTAAGGCAAGCTTCAATTTGGGTCAAGACTGTATACAACTCTTCAAAGGTAAGCGTCGACTCTCCTATGATTCTTTTAAGGTGATACTTCGTTGATTTTACCCCGGCCTCCCATAGTCCGCCAAAGTTTGGTGCTCCGGGTGGTATATATCGCCAACGAGTCCCTCTCTGCTCTAATAATTGTTGTAAATCTTCCGGCATTTCGGATTTACCTTGTTTCCACATCTCCAGTAACTCCTTTTCAGCAGCTATAAATGTGGTTCCATGATCACTCAGATTTCTTTACAGTGGCCTCTCCTTGCGATAAACCTCTTAAACGCCGCTATAAAAGCTTGTAAAGTCATATCGCTAACTAGTTCTAGGTGTATTGCCTTAGTACACATGCAAATAAAAACGCATATATATGCCTTAAAACTGGATACTCCTCTGCCCTTACTCTTTCTGCACAATATGGGTCCAGCAAAATCGACTCCACTAATCAAGAAAGGTCGGGATGGATTGACTCTAACTTCAGGCAAGTTACCCATAATCTGATTTCCTGTTTTTGCATTGTATCGGGCACATTTTGTACATTGTCTATAAAATCGTTTTATTGTTTGACCTGCTTTGATAATCCAATATTTGTTTCGTAGGTATGCTGTCATCAACTGTGGACCACCATGTAAAGTCTCTCTGTGTGCTTCGTTCAACAAAAGAGGGATAAGAACGTTATTTTTAGTAAGAATAATTGGATGTTTTCTAAATACCTCAATATCAGCGTGCTTCAATCGTCCACCGACGCGCAATATTCCATTGTCATCCAAATAGGGATTCAACGGTAGTAATAGACTACTTTTCTTAAGATTTCTTTTGACTTTCATAGCGTCTATCTCTTCAGAAAACTCAGCTTCTTGGGATATCTTGATGCATAAGGTAAGTGCTTCTTCCTCTTCTTTACAGGTTATATACATCGGTAATTTAATTTGTGTATTCTTTTTCAGGACATGCAGCCATCTTCTACAGTAAGCTACGACGTGAATTAATTTCTGCAGCGACGAGTATTTCTTCAATATGGTAAGTACATAATTCTGACTAATATCCGTTATTATATTTAATAGAACACATTTATCCAATTTTCTTTCTTCTGTGTGAGTATCAGGGATATCCACGACTGTTAATTTAAAATCAGACCTTTTCAGATAATCGGGTCCTGTCCACCATAACTGACAATCTTTCATCTGGCTGGGCATAATACCTCTTGAAGCAACATCCGCAGGGTTTTCCTTTGACCTAACATAAAACCAAGGTATATCTGTACTTCTTATTTCAATAACTCTATTTTTTACGAATGGTACCCATCTATTAGGTTCTCCATTAATCCAAGCTAAAACAACTTGTGAATCACTCCAGGCAATAGCTTGAGAAATGGGTATCTCTAATGTCGCACATGTATGTTTCAATAATTTTATGAGTAAAACGGCGGCACACAATTCCAACCTAGGTAACGATAACTGTTTAACTGGTGCTACTCTAGTTTTAGCGACGACTAAAGAAGTTTTTATTGTGCCTGTTTCACAATCTACAATTCTAGCATATATTACCGCTGCGTACGCCATTTGTGAAGCATCAGAAAAGCCGTGCAGTTCCATAATATTCTTCCTTGTATAACCTATCCATCGATCTATAGTTAGTTCTGATAACGTCGGTATGTCCCTGCTAAACCTTAACCATTCACTCTCTAACTCTCCAGGAATTTGTTCATCCCAGTCAAGTTTCTTTAACCATAGTTTTTGCATGAAAATTTTTGCTACAATAATGGCTGGAGCCAACCAACCCATCGGATCAAACAAAGATGCTATTTGACTTAACACATTCCTTTTTGTTAACAGGTGGTTTTCACTGAATAATTTAAATTTCTTTTGTGAAACTTGTAACTTATCATCCTGTATCATCCATTGAATACCTAACGTTCCGACACTACTTTTACCATACATATTTATTTCCTTTTCTGTAATCATACGGTTAGGGTCTATTTCTTTCATAAATTTTTCACTATTTGAATACCATTTCTGTAAATGGAAACCTCCTAATTCTAACAAGCTTGACAATTGTTTCGCCATTTCTATTGCTATTTCTTCTTTATCATGGCCCGTTAAAACATCGTCCATGTAAAAGTCATTCAGTACTATATTTCTTGCTAAATTGTATTTGCTATCTCTGGCTTCATCTAGCGCAACCTGTCTCAAAGTTTTAATAGCCAAATATGGGGCGCACGCCGTTCCAAAAGTTACCGTAAGCAATCTATAACTCTTTATTTCATCTTGTGGATGGAACCTGTATAAAATTCTCTGATAGTCTGTGTCTTCTTTTCTTACCAGAATCTGTCGATACATTTTTTCGATATCCGCTATAAAACATGTTTTATGAAGTCTCCACCTCATCAACACATCTCTTAGTTCCTTTTGAATGGGAGGACCCACAAGCAATTCATCATTCAAACTCACATTATTCGTCCCTTTACACGATGCATCATATACCACTCTAACCTTAGTAGTCTCCTTATCCTCTCGCACAACGGCGTGATGTGGTAAGTATACTGCCTTTACGTCTGTGTTCTCATTATCAATCGGTTCCATATGTTTAAGCGAAATATACTCTTGCAGTACCTTATTATATTCGTTTCTCAACTTTTCATTAGTATTTAATCTCTTTTCCAAACCTTTTAATCTCTTTAACGCAATTTGTTTCGAGTTCTCTGGCAATACTGGTGTATCTTTTTCAAACGGCAATGCCACAATATATTTGCCAGAAATGTCTCTGGTTACAGTGGATGTATATATCTCTTCAGCTTTAGCCTCTAAGGGAGTAAGAGTGTACTGGTTCTCATTTAAATTCTCTACTTCCCAAAATCTTTGTAGCATTTGATCTAGATTCACACTTGTATGCATGCTAACAAAAGTTGTAATATGGCTCTGCGTTCCAAAAACACCTCCTGAGAGAATCCAACCTAATTGGGTCTGTTGTGCTACAGGTGATCCCGGTTCTCCTTTTATAAGTCCCGTCATCATGATCTCGGTGTATACGTTTACTCCTAATAGAAGATCAATCTGACCAGGTGTATTATATGTTGGGTCTGCTAACTTTAAATTACTCAAGTGCTCCCACTGAGTATGTGAATTTATCTTGGTTATTGGCATGGTGTCTGTAATTTGCTTAATAACGTAGGTAGTAAACTTCATCTTAAAACTATCGTTCGTTCTTGATGACAATTCTATCTCCGCCGCGTGTCTTATCGGCGTAGACATTTTACCCACACCCTTTACTTCTCCTTGAACAAAATTACATTTTATCTGTAATTTTTTGACTGCTGCTTCTGTGATAAAAGACTCCTGGGAACAAGGATCTACTAACGCTCTCACTGACTGAAAACCTTTTCCAGTATGGATGTTAACTATTGCGGTTGCGAGTAAAGAAACCTGATTCTGTGTAGATACGTGTGACAAGATAGTATGCTCTAACTCCTTATTTGACTCCGTGCTTGATGTTGAAGGGGTTGATAACACATCATCCTGCTTCACTTCACTGGGTATCTGTCTGTGCAAAAGCGAATGATGTTTCTTGTTACATCTACGACACCTAGTTTGATGACGACAATCCTTTACACTATGTCCTGGCCACAAACAATTAAAACATAAACGCTGATCCTGGACGAACTCCGATCTTTTTTCTACACTTAAAGTAGCAAACTCCTTACAATTAAATATCAAATGGTCATTCTTACAAAACACACAAACTGTGGACTTAGTTTCAGATGAAGTATAAAAAGTCTTTGCGGCTACATTGCGAGAGTTACTTGAACTACTTTGCATCACCTCTAAGACACGGAACCTTTTCTCTAAGAAGTTCAGAAAAAAATCTAATGTAGGCAACTCTTCTACAGGTAATTCATTTATTTCTTCTTCCCAGTATTTATGAGAATCGGTATCTAATTTGTTAACAATAATGTAAATGACTAACGGATCCCAATTTTCTACTGTAATATCTAAATTTTTCAAACTACTAATGCACTCTTTTGTGGTGTCTAATAAATCTTTCATTCCTTTAGCAGATTCACTCGACAGTTTTTTCTGACCAAAAAATCGATTAAATATGTTATTGATTATAATACGCTTATTATTATATCTCTGTTTCAGGGTGTTCCAGGCTAGATCATAATTTTTCTCCATTACAGTGATATTCTTTAAGAGCTGAGCTGCCTCTCCCGTCACACTGGTCTTTAAATAATGAAGTTTTTGGACATTACTCAACGACATGTTACAATGAATGAGGGATGTGTACAAATCTTTAAAAGTCCCCCAATCATCATAATTTCCACTAAACTGTGGAATGTTTATTTTAGGTAACTTCACTTGCATTTTATTACTTTCTTGGGGTTTTGAGGTTGCGGCAACAGATGGCTCCAAAGATTCCATAACCTCCATCATGGCACACTTCGCCATGGTGTATTCTTCTTCACCCTTAGAGAATAAGTCCTCAACGAAATATGCATCCTTTTTTATTTGCTCCTTTTTAACCGACTTAAGAATTTCCATGTGAGTATTACGAAACGATTCCCAATACTGATCTAGTGTATCTACTTTAATTTGGACATAAGATTTGGACAACCGTGACTTAGGACTTTTTTTGAAGTTGATGGCAACCCTCGTAATCGCATCTAGCGTATTTTCTTGCAACGAGTACAAGCCGTCCATTATTCCGACCAACTTATTAAACTGGCCCGAACAAAAGACTTACACAACTGAACGAAACGACACAACTGGACAGAACAGTTGAGTATACCCCGACTATACTCAAATGGACAAAACAGTTGAGTATACTCAGTGTACAAAGACTCGCACCCAGAGCCGATTCATCTCCAATCCACCACAACTATAGCGGATCTCGGCTTCGAAGGACCAGAACTTTGTGCGAGACTTTGAACGATTTTTACGACCCACTATTTTATTTTTTTTTTTTTTTTTTTTTTTTTAAGACCAACACGACATCCAAGACCAGACCCTGATAAGACCAAGACAACCAAGACACGACAAACGACTTAGGCAGACCCTTAACAAATGCCTGGCGATACGATGTTCTCGACGGCATATCTACTAGCCGTGTGAACGAAACCATATCGCGATTTAAATCGATCTTAACGCCATCTAGTTATAACTTTGGAACTAAATGGCGCTGTACTAACTAAATTAATTCTAACATTGTATTTGTATTGTAATACCTATTTAACTCCTTTCAACTCCTTAAATTGAAAATTATTATTAGTTATTAAAATATTATTTAAATTCTAGTTTTATCAATAGATTGATCATGTGCATTGCAGATTGAAATCGAATCTGTATCGTCGTATTGCTGGTTAGATCCTGGTTTACAGAAGCTGCAGTGGTAAGAATTATGCGACCATGCGAAAGCGTGCCATGTCACTGGTACGCAGAGTGCGGGCGAGCGCTAACACCATCCTACAGATGATTGCGAGCAGGCTTGACTGCTACGTCATAAGGCATTGCTGCGACAAACATACAATTGTGAAACTGTCGCAGCGAAAGTTTTTGATTTTTGACGCCTAATCAGTGAGCTAATTTATAAAAAAAAATTTTTAGCTGTTTATGTTCTCCAGATTTAAAAAAAATTCTGTATAATTTTCTTTATTTTTAAGTATCTGTTAATAATTTGTGTATATGGGTTTACTTTGCCTGAATAAAATTTTATTAATTATTATTATTATGCAGCAGACCTGTCCCAGGACCCTCAAAATCCACAGACCTACAGGTCACAGCTAAAAGTTTAGTTCCATGTCATGTCAGTAACAGTCCTGCTCTGTCCTGTTCTGCTATTTCTGTTCTTTCGGCTTGCAAAGTAATTGCTCCATAAAGTGCGGTTCCATCTTACTACAAAGAAATATATAACCATCGCCACAGCGTGAATTCGCGAGAGCATAAACGAAACTAAATATGGCAACGCCACAAAAAAATCTATATTCATCAGTAGTAACACAGTCCCACTAACAAAGAATATTATTGTAGTTATCAGAAAACGTCGACACTTGTCACTCCTATTGCGAACTTCAAGCTTGAACAGACAGTTTAACACTCGGATGCAAATTAACAAATTAATAATCAAAGGTAGACACCAAGTCATAGCATAAAGTGTTGTCAATATTTGACCTAAATATACACTTGGAGAACAGAAATAATCCGTGAAAGTTTGACAAAAGGGGTATACGAAAGATGCTCCCCATCCGAACAGATTACTCTTGAGGTACTTCCTCTTCATATCACCACCGAACACTTTCACAAAGTCCTTGTAAAACAGATAACATGTAACCACCAGCCAATAGTTAACTGACAATCTAAAATATATAAAACAAAAATAAAATAAATATGTTTGTAACGTTTGAGTAACATGTATGTAATCAATATTGATGTATAATAATTCCAGCACTCCAATCATAACATAGTTCAGTATTATACTCAGGAACACGTAGTTTTTGAAGTGTCTGAACTTTTTTATTATTATCCAAGATGTCAGGCCGATGATGAACGCGATTGTTGAAAGTATTGAAACAGCTAAGTCGACACAGGTTTCCAGAATCTGAGACGGCGAGTTGTATAAAGATGTAGAGTTGAGTGAACTGGTATCGTTATCAGTCATGGCTGATGTTAGAGGCGATGCGTGCGCACGCGTCGTCAAACTCTTCGCAAGCCAACGCTCGAATGGCGACTGGTGTAACAAAACTGGTGGCTGAATGTGTAAGGTCGTGAAACTGGTTTATTAATCTGGTATGAATTGCGTTGGTTTATAAAATTATCGAAACCAGCTAATATTTAAAACAGCAACTGAATAATAAAGAAGGCCCGTTGGCGTAGTGCCTGCGATAATAGAAAATTCCAATAACATCCCTCGACCCGGGAATCTAACCAAGGATGTCGCAGCAGCTGAAGTACATCCACAATTCCACCTCTAAACAGGCCTTTGCATATATTTAAAGAACAGGGTTTCGTATCTTTTTGTATTTTTTAAGCATTTTTTATGGTAAGATTAATAGTTATTTTTAATTAAGGAAAAAATCTACTCGCGCGCAGTACAAGAACCTGCGTCTTCTGGTTCAATACACCAAACGCTATGGCGTGTGGCTCTAGCGGTCGTAGCGTCTGGTGTATTGACCCAGAAGAGTCCTGCCCGCGAGTCGACTTTTTCCTTCATTAAAAATAACATGGTTTCGGTTACACGCCAGTAAAGATATTCGTATATACCCTTCATCGACCACTTCTAGGGAATGGTCTCCTTTCAGAATGGGTTAAGCTACAATCCACCATTATTGCGGGTTGGCAGCCACTGCTAATACACCTAGTACAGTCCACGATCATAATTTCAGTAGAACCTCAATGTTCTGCGCAAAATATCTATGTGTGGGTGATGTTTCAACGCAAACATTAACGCACTATACAGTATCGCAACAGATGACATTAGTCACAAGTGCTTATTCTGGTGAGCACTTGTAAAATTTGAGAATTTTGAGGCAGACTCTCGATTTCAGTATCAATAACTTTGAACACAGTTTTAATTATTTCAAGCTGCCTAAAACACATTTTCCAAATGGGTCTCCAGCTCTCGTGATACTAATAAAATCATTTTCAAAGTAAACATCTTTCGTAGACAATAACTTTTATATTTTAGTACCAACACATACCACAATAAAAAAAAATACGTGATCATTAAAACTCGTTTAAGTTCCTTCCAACATTTACGTTTACGCACTGGTTATTTTTTTTCTGTATATTCACATTTCATAGTGGTGTGTGCGTGTGTGTTGTCTGTGGATGTGTTTTTTTGACACAAGGATGTACGTCTAACGCTTGACGAGTCCAGACAGTAGGTATTGCTTATTGACAGATACAAAAATTGTTGAAGAAATCTTCGGATAAATTATAAAGTATTCTAGTATAATAGATTGATTACCTTTGTGTATTTTTCCATGCTAAGAATACCAATTATTTTAATGAAGGAATAGATGTCGCTAACTTCACCTTGAGACGTAAATTTAGAATGTGAAGGAAGATTTCGACTTGGCGAATAGGACTCGCGGTGGCTTAGGCTAATATTCAGAGACGATGCTCAGCATAAACTTAGGCTCCCGTATGTCAAATTGTCATACAAATTTGACATACGGAAGCATAAGTTCATGTTGAGTCTCGTTTCTGAATATCAGGCTTAGAGGCCATACCGTCGGGTGTATTTAACCAAAAGACGTTGGTTCCAGTTCTACCCGCCAGACGGTTTTTTCCTTCATTAAAATAACTAGATTGTTTATCTAAATATTGGATTGAAATAGATATTAAACAAAATAAGTAAAATTTGGAATTGAAATATACGTCGAACCTGTCCGTTGTTCTGACGGGTGTCATCCTATTTCCTATTACCAGAAACATTTAGGGCATGTTTCACTACCTCTGGATAGCTGCTAACTGCTGGATAAATTTTAAAAATGTTACAAAAGGAGTTCATCAAAAGCCCATACAACTCAGCCCAAATTTGTGCCGGAGGTACATGTCAGCTGTCAAGTTGATAGTTTTTACCATGAAATCACTATTTACTATGAAAGTTTTTACTATGAAATCGTTACCAAACAGATAATGGTGTGTCAAAATGGCGTTATTTTTCTCAAATTAAATGTTTTTTTTTCATCCCCCAGTCAACATTACAAAACTACGAGTAGAGTTTTAACCAGCGTAATACAGGGTATTTTTTCCAATAAGTGTACCTTCGGTACATTATTTGGGCCGATTTCGATGACCTCCTTCGTATGTAATTATCTGTCAAGTAATTTAACGGGAACTTATCGGGGAGGTGAAGAAACAGGCCCTTATTTGCTGCTACAAAAAGTTAGTTCTATATCAGTATTCCTCGTCTTTTGTTTTGTTCTGTTCTTTCTAGAGTTCATTGGGCAAGTAAAGTAATTTCTCCATGCAGTGCGGTTCCGTCTTACTGCAAAGAAGTAAATTACCATCGACAATGGCCGAATTTGCCTGTGTATCAAAAACAATACATATGACCACATCGAAGATAACTGGTTAAAAATATATAAAGGCGTCAATAGTAACGGCATTCCACTAACAAAGAATATTATTGTAGATACCAGCAAACGTCGACACCAGTCACTTCTATTGTGAACTTCAGACTTGAACAGAGAGTACAACACTATGATATAAATCAACAAATTAATAATTACAGGTAAATACCAAATAATAGCATATATCGCTAAGTATATACGAATTTCAGTTTTGCTACTGAAATAATAATCCGTGAAGGCAAAACAAACGGTGTACACGAAAGATGGTCCACACACGAAAAGGTTACTCTTGAGGTACTTCCTCTTCATATCGCCACCGAACACTTTCACTAAGTCCTTGTAAAACAGATAACACATAACCAACAGCCAATAGTTCACAGTCAAACTGAAATATTTAAAAAGATAATATATACATTCACGCAAAAGTTCATCAGCCGTTAAATTGTCAAATGGAAATTCCAGCAAAGTGGCCACACTGTTGTACAATAGTAGATTTAGGAACACGTAGTTTTTGAAGTGTCTGAACTTTTTGATTAATATCCAAGATGTCAGGCCGATGATGAACGCGATTGCGGAGGGTATTAACACTGCTAAATCTATGTAGTCAGCCAGAGTTAATTCAAATGTGATTTGAGACGAGTTGCTTGTAGATGTAGAGTTGAGTAAACTGGTATCGTTATCAGTCATGGCTGATGTTAGACTCGACGCGTGCGCTCGCGTCTTCAAACTCATCGCAAACCAACGCTCGAGTGTCGACTGGTGTAACAAAACTGTAGGCTCATGTCTTACGGTTTTTTGTGTAGATTGGTCAAACTGGTTTAGTATTCTAGTGTGGATTGTGATCGTCTATTTAATAACATAAATAAAAACATGGAAACCAGCCAGTCCAGTTTAAAGTCCAGACAATACTTAGTAGAATGCGTATTTTATGAATGAATGTAGGACAATATCTGGAATGGTCTTTTGTGCAAGGCTTTAAGGAGAGTAGTCCCAACATTGTGTTAGTTCACCAAATTTTAGGAAGCTCAATAACCCGTACTCCCGATGTGTTTTTACCCATCCGAAAAAACGGATCGCTATGTCTGGGCTACTTCGTCGACGTAGATAGGGAGTAGCACCCCAGATCAGTCAGTCATTGTATAGGCTACTTAAGCTCTGAAAGCCACCAGACTGGTTATAGTTAGCTCTGTGAAATTCATATCTAGCCTACATAGTACTCATATTTTTTTTTTTATGCTTTTCATCAATAACTAGCTTTCCGCCGGCGGCCTCGCCCGCATGGTGTGAGTGTTTTTTATGATGTAGCTTTCTAATAATGAAAGAATTTTTAAAATCGGTTAAGTAGTTTGGTTGTATTCCAGGATTAGCAATAATTTGAATAGCAATGATCCGAATAGCAATTGATGTATTCCACGAATGGCAATTATCAATATTTCGGTCTATTTTGGTCAATTGCTATTCGTGGACTATATTTTTATATTCAATTTCATTCCCCGAATGGCTATTTCATCATAGTAGCTACTTGTAAGGTTTTCAATTTTAAATGTTATTTTTCTTTTTTCAATGGGGGGGGGGGCGGCATGATACTTGAAGGTAAACTTCGGTATTTCGATAGCAAGTACTAGGGTAACATAAGCTGTACGATGATAGTACAAGGGGGCTAGACAAGTTGCATTTTGACATTCGAATCGACAAGCAAAATGTATGGAAATGACACAAGCTTTCGACAAATCGGACTGTCACTAATGTCATTCCCCTTCAATTTGGTTTGTCGATTCGAATGTCAAAATGCAACTTGTCTAGCCCCCAAGGTTTCGTTGCGTGGGGCGCTGTGTATTATTCAAATCATTGCTATTCCTGGAATACATCATCAGTTTAAATCGTGACAAAAAATCATTTCTTTCCTCCTTATAATATTAAGTTTAGATCAACCAAACGTATAAATTAAGTATTGTCGCTACCCTACGGGCTATGGCAGACGTGCTACTTTTAGAATCGGCAATCGGCGATTTTGCGACTGCATCGATGGTGCATTGGATTTTGGCGACTCTCTGCGTTCGATCGCACGCCGAAAAGTACGGTACTGATAGGCGCAAGATTCAGAAACTTGTGGTCTGCGGGTGGCTGACCTGGAAAGTCAGTAAGTTGCCGGCGCACGGTAATAAACGCGCCCTGTTTGGGCTTATTTCATTTAACTTCATGAGAATTTTAGACCTAGCTTAGTTAAGGTAAGGGTCTTAGATACATATTTACCGACAAAAAAGTAGAAGAATAGCGAAAAATACCTTTTTGTCGATTTAATTTTTTGTTAAAAATACCTCACTACTTAATTAAGTGTGCGGTGTGGAATATTGGTCGCTGCATTTTGCTATTGAAAATCGACCAAATCGCCGATGCAGAAGTAGCATGTCTGCTAAAGCCCTAACTAACAGGATAATTTACATATTATAAAATAAAAATAAATTGATAAAGATCAATATAGTTATCCTGTCTTCTCGACACATCATTCGCGTTTTGGTTAGCGGCGCGTGCGCGTGCGACACAATAATTTTCGATTGCAGTTTTTCAAAAATGTCGCCATCTCTTATCAATATGCTAATAACTATAAAAGACTATATGGACATACCAGTTATAATACTCTCCGCAGTCACATTCCTCATTTGCCTCTCATTTTGGATAATGATTATAAAGTTTAGGCACATCGAAAACTATGTGCTTCTCAATATAGTTTTGAACTACTGCATAAATGGAGTGATAAACTTACAAATAGGTGGATTAGAATCACAATTCACAAATGGATTCCAGCGGTTCTTTTATTTTCCTTCGGCGATAGTGAATACTGGATTAATACAGATTTGCTCATTCTGGCGGGATTTTTCTGAATTGTGTGTGAACTATTGGATGGTGGTGTTGTGTTATCTGCTATACAAGGATTTGGTGAAACTGTTCAGTGGTGAGACGACGTGGAAATACCTCAAGATTAATCTGTTCGTTTGGGGACTCTCTTTGACATTAACAGTATTCAAACGCTACATTATAGGTTTCCTTGTGGAAGATTCTGTGGCGGATTACTTCACGTTAACGACTACTTATTTTCCTAATTTGTTAATTGGCGTTCATGTATTGTTCTCTTTATTGAAACCTGCATTTCGGAGCAAGGTTGACTGGCATCGAAGTTTATTGATATCCATAATTATACTTATTATTTGTGAAGCGTTGATTCCACTGCCGCCTTTGCACAAGCTGGAACTGTATCCACTGGCATTCAGGATGGCACTTAAGGACGTGCAGGCTGTGTTGATTGCTGTTTACTTTTTAGTGAAATTGATCCTCACGGTATGGAGCGTTTATTTTCCAAACCGACCGATGTTCGGTAGGAAAGGAATTGTTGTATAGCGCCGATGGACGGTCTGCACGTCTGGCCATACATTTCCAGTAAAAGCTTTGTGAGAAAAGCCCATCTTCTGTAATGTCAGCCTACGATAATTAAAAGTGATTAAAATATATTGCAAATTTAACACTCTAATATAAGAACTTACCTGTGTGTTTATTTTTTTTATCTTATAATTACCTACATCACATAATTGTTAGTAATATTATATGTTACAAATAACGTTAATTAACTGTTAAATTTCTTCCATAATAATAATGATGTACTTTTATGTATTTATAGTTCTCGCCAAACTTATTGTCCGGGTTGAAGTTAGCTCGTGCCAAATTCAACGCGGCCGTAAATATCGGAGAAAGAAAAATACTGGAATAATATGATAAAAACGACAGCCTAAATACAGACGACAGACTTAATCTTTAGTTTTATTCATTACAATCCAATATTTTTTAAGCTCGTGTTAACTTCACCCCGGACAATATATAAGTTTGGCGAGAACTGTATTCGTGATCAACTGATCATGGACGTCATAAAGGATTTGAAATATGACATTAAAATTAATAAATGCAACGTAAAAAGTAGTTTTATTTCAAAATTTCGTCATCACATCGATACTTTTCTCTTTTTTCTCATGGTTTTCCCATAGATATATAAGGTGGAAGGGACATCACAAACGTCGTGACAAGATTTCAGTCAAGGTCACAAATAAAATGACCTAGGTCATTCATTTAGAAAGTGATCGGTTATTACACATATTGACATTTTTGAGCGCGCAGTGTATTGCTAAAAACGCGATTATAACGCTCCGCGGTGAATGTTAACGCGCGCGTGATCCGAAATAAATAAAATAATGATTTTTTAGTTATAAATTGAAAAATTGATGAAAACAGTTACGGAAAATTTCCACGCATGGGGGTCCAGAATCGGATGTGCGTTGATGTCCCTTCCACCTTGTATAGGGCTACGGTTGTGGTTTACCACCAGATGACCCGTAAGTTAATTGGTTGGTAATCTGTTTAGGTACTTACCTAAAAAAACAACCAACTAAAAGATCGCCTCCGCCCAAGATCTACCATTTAAAAAGAATAAAAACATTGTTTGATGTTGGAACATAAAGAACTTTTATATATTTTATATTAGATATTTATTTGAACGCTTTTTTTATATATATTTGAACGCTGTGATTTTTTTGTATACATAGGTACAATATTACCTATTTATATTTGTAACGTTAGGGATAAAGTTATAAATATTATGATTATTTTTTCCTGTTATTACACTTATTGCAACATTTGTATTTCAGTAAGAAAAATACCTATCGATATTTTTAGTATTTACTCATGTTTATTTATTATCCTTAGAAGAATTTTAAGTGTGTGTTTGATGCATATCATCACGCCTGTATTCCCCGTAGGGTAAGACAGAAGTGAACAAGGCCAGTGGACAGGCCTAATGGCATGTAGACATAAAAAATATTTCTTCAATATTTAATATTTAGATTTGATAAAACATCAAATAATTATTAAGTTGTATGCAGGGGGCATATAACCGGTCCTTGTGTAAGTCTATTGAGGAGGCCTTTGTTCAGCAGTGGACCTCTGTAGGCTGATATGATGATGATGAGAACAACAAACATAAAAATCAATTTAAGAGAGGTAGGGCACAGCCATTTATGGCTCAAATCTGGAGCAGCCCATCTGGGGAAGTATCTCCACCTTACAGAAAACTGCAGCCAAATAACACACTTAATTATTGTGTGTTGTGTTCCTGCAGTGAGTAAGGTCGCCAGAGCTCCTTCTAAGGATGCGCTGCGATGGCAGTAAGAGGAATATTCCCTCAAACTGTCGGCGCAGTGAATCCTCCATAAACTTCTAAGAGGTTTTTCGGGTCGGCAACGCTCGAGTGATACCCCTGGTGTTGCAAGCGTCCATAGGCTATGGTAACCGCTTACCATCAGGCGGGCCGTATGCTTGTTTGCCACCTTAGTGGTATAAAAAATACTAAACTAAATTAAAAATTTAGAAAACCCCCGACACGAAATGTAAATATAAACGAAAATATACACGAAATGTAAATATGATAATAAAATGTTTGCAATTTTGTGGTGGCGGCCATCTTGGATTTGAATTTTATCATAATGTATAGTATTCTCCTAGTTAAGCCCTTTCATTTGATACCCATATTGAGGGAGTTGTGAAAAATATGTAATCCGCTATTTTGTGGCGGCGGCCATCTTGGACCGATTTTCATCAAACATAGCTAAGAACACTCCCGACTAATTCACCTCAAATAAAAAAAAAACAAAATCAAAATCGGTTCATCCGTTCGGGAGCTACGATGCCACAGACAGACACACACACACACACAGAGACACGTCAAACTTATAACACCCCGTCGTTTTTGCGTCGGGGGTTAAAAAATCATTGCAATCCACAATGTGGTTTACATAGGTTGTAGGTAAACGTCCGATGGACTGGTCTAGGTACCTACACAAAGCTATAGTTATCGTTATAATATAGTTCCTTAAGAGGCCATTTCAGTTAATGCAGTGTTCTAATAAGTCTGGAATTAAAAAGAGACCACAATTCTCTGAGTCTGTTTCGGTGTATCTTTGTTTTTGTCTTAGATTAGCTTTCCGCCAAAGGCTTCGCCCGCATGGTCTTATAATTTTTTCCCTCGTTTTCGCAACATTTTTGATTATGAATATCTCCCGTCTCTATCATCAGATCAAGTCTATATGTCCATTATGTCGTATGGTCATCAGAATGTTTGCAAAGTTTCAAAAAAATCCGTCACATAGTGTCATAGATAATAAAAGCGTATTAATAAAAAACACGCCATCTAGTACAAAAAACACTAAAACATTATCTTGTAAAAGTTAGTATTTATTTGCAGTAATAAGTAAATATAATTTCGTTTTATTTCAACAGTCGGTAAAGCCGTCCCGGGTTTTCCTGGGGCTGATAAGACTCCAGTCTGTTGCGATTTGCGTAGCGTCGGGGTAAACGCTTCTAATTATTGTACAAGTGCGCACGCGCCGAGTAGCGCAAGCGCCACGCCGTTCGCCATGCTAGACAACGCCACTAGCCCACCAAACGCTACTGTTACAGAAAGTGACGAGGATAAATTAAAAATACGTATTTACATAGTCATGAAATGGATCGGCATTGCGTTCACCCTGGCAGCGTTCGTGTACGCAGTAACATCTTGGTGCGTCCTGAAGAAGTTCCGTCACTTCAAAAACTATGTGCTTCTCAACGCAATCGTGGCTAACGTTTTGCGTTTTACATTGCTTGAAATGGGTTCTCTCAGCCCTATGGACCTCAGGGAAAACATTGCGGTGAAATTTGTCTACTGGGGTCTAATGTTTTACTTCTTACTTGTGAATAATTGTTGGTTGCTGATCATGTGTTATATTTTCTATGTTGATTTTGTAAAAGTTTTCCGTCTCGATATTCGTAGGAGGTTCTTTAAGAGTACTCTCTTCGCCTGGTGTTCTCCATTTATAGCTGTATTTTTGATCTTCCTACTTAACTTTTTATTTAATCCGCACAAAGATACTAAATTGATTGATTCCTGGATTGCAGGCACTGTGATTTTATGTATGCCTGTCTTAATTAATTTTATAATTTACACAATGGTTGTTTATTCACTGTTTCGCAGTTCCACTGCAAGCGCAGGCGCAGCTTTTAACAAACGTCATCGGTTCTACATAGCTACATTGATATTTATATTCAGCAATATCACTTTGTTTTGTTATTTGTTACGAGTGTTTACAATACCACTCATAGTGGATATAATTATGAGAATCTTAGTAGAATATTTAAATACATTAGTCGTGGATGTATATGTATTGGTATTAAAGAACAATAGGGAATTGTGGCGGGAGTTTCTTTATAGAAGATATGTTCAAAATTCATTAGATATGAAATAAAAATTAAGTATATAAAAATATTGTCTACGGTTTCATTCGCTTCTCTCAAGGATTTTTGAGACTAAAGCTAGCCTGTATCCTTTCCCAAGATGCAATCAAATAAGGTTTATTTGTTATTCTACGGCTACGTCTACGCTACGTCACGTTAAAGACGTAAGTTTAGAACGTGAAGGAAGATATCGACAGGCGAGCGGGGCTCGCGATAGCTTAGCGGTTAAAGCGTCTGGTGTACCGAACCAGAAGACGCAGGTTCGAATCCTGCTCGCCAGCCGATTTTTTCCTTCATTAAAAATAACTTGTAATCTTAGCATGGAAAATGCTTAAAAAAATACAACTAACCTAAATTAAAAATTTAGAAAACCCCCGACACGAAATGTTATTTGCCATTTTGTGGTGGCGGCCATCTTGGATTTGAAATTTATCATAGTGTATAGTATTCTACTAGTCAAGACCTTTCATTTGATACCCATATTGATGGAGTTGTGAAAAAATATGTAATTCACTATTTTGTAGCGGCGGCCATCTTGGACCGATTTTCATCAAATATAGCTAAGAACACTCCCGACTATTTCACCTTTCATATAAAAAAATCTAAATCTAAACCGGTTCATCCGTTCGGGAGCTACGTTGTCACAGACAGACAGACACACACACACACACACACACACACACACACACACACACACACACACACACACACACACACACACACACACACACACACACACACAGACACGTCAAACTTATAACACCCCGTCGTTTTTGCGTCGGGGGTTAAAAAGAAGGTTTATTTGATTAAAATGTGGTACAGTAGGATGTTACAGTTAATTACAAGAGCAAAGCACATTCCGCCATTACCATTCCTGACATTATTTGAGTTTGCGCGCTCCATCCTCGGCAGCATGGTCACAAGCAGGTGAGGTGCCGCCAAATGGGCATGGCAGGCCTTGTTGCCTGAAATAAATGGAAAATAATAATAGTAACAGCGAACTTGAGTGTACCTTCATTAGTACACCTCTGCCTATTCCTTCGTGCAATACAGTCGTGATGGTTAGTAAAAACTGCGTTTCTAAATTAGGCGCAATAACAGGAAATATTGTTAGTTAGTCATATTATCATTGGGTATATACAGATGCGTAATCAATATTTGTAAATATAAATAAGGTTGGTAGGTACTTACTAATAATATTTTAAATACTTTTTGACGACGTCTGTGGTCTAGTGGTTCGAGTACCGGACTGCTGATCACGAGGTCGTGGGTTCGATTCCCACAAGACACAAACATTTATGTAATGAACTTTATTATATATTATAAGTATGTATTTCCAAAAAAAAAAGTATATGAGTATTATATCCATTGTCCACCCATAGTACAAGCTCTGCTTAGTTTGGGACTAGATGGTGCTGTGTAAAAATGTTCCAAGATATAAACTTAAACTCTGTCTGTTAAACTCTGTGACGCTTTCATGCCTGATTTTCATTAAATTTGGTAAAGAGATAGATTAGATATTGGAAAAGGACATAGGCTACCTTTAGTCGTTGAAAGGGTTGAAATAGAGAATGAAAGTTTCTATGGAAATCCTTCATTCATCATTACCTTCCTGCCCTTGTCCTAATTTATTTGCGGTCTGCACAGCCTTTCCTTTTCTTCCATTCATCCCTGTTAGCCGTCACCTGCTCATTCAATCCCTTCTCCATCATATTGGCTCTAACACAGGAGTGTTAAAGAGGGTCTTTCATTATTAAAGCTAAAACAGTAAAACTTTTTATGAAATAAATAAACATTAACTAAGTATTCCACACGAACGAAGTCGCAGTCAAAAACTGAGGTATTCCACGAAGCACACCCAAACGAAGACCACCCAGACGAAGCCCACCTAAAGTATTCCACTTAGCCCACCCGTAGGTGGGCTTCAAATAAAATATTTAAAATAATTAATTTCCTATTCCACGAAGCGCACCTACGATATCTCCTATCACTCACATAGTGCGGGGACTAAGAAATAAAAATGTCGATAGAAGAAAATATTTATTATTTAAAAGACTAATTTAAATATCTAACACCTACGGGTGGGCTAAGTCGAATACTTTAGGTGGGCTTCGTCTGGGTGTGCTTCGTTTGGGTGTGCTTCGTGGAATACCTCCAAAAACTAGTCTTGTATAAAGTAGGTACAATAATTAGAACAATACCTATTTTATACATTTAACTAATAAAAATAGCCTCGCCTGCGTTACCCTGTTTTTACCTGTTTCCTCATAATTTTTACGTTTTTTCTCTCCATAAGAACCTTCCGCAGACTTCATCAACCACAACAAAAAAGAAATCAGCTAAATCGGTCCAGCCGTTCTCGAGTTTTGCGCTTAGCAACATACTTATAAGTATTGTGATTCATTTTTTTTTATTTATACCATATAGACAATAATAATATATTATTATTTATTTAACCATATAACATAGCAATAATATGTTACTGTCCCAGTTCAGGAAAACATTTTAGACATTGTTTATCAACACATTTTGGGAAATACCGATTGTTATTTTTGTAAAAAAGTTATCAATAAAATAACTGAACTATAACTTAACCCCTCGCATACCGAGAGACCAGAGACCTGTGCTTAGTAGTGAGACAGTAAATGGGTTAATGATAATGAGACACTTTATCCCTGTGATACGACTATTCGTTTGTGAATTTTGATTCCACAAAAATATCTAAGACACTTTATACAGCACTAGCTTTCCGCCAGCAGCTTCGCCTGCGTGGTCTTATGAATTCTGCCCACGTTTTTGCAGCATATCTCATTGCTACTCCGCTCCTATGAGTCGTAGCGTGATGGTACAGCCTATAGCCTTCCCCGATAAATGGGCTTAACACAATAATATTGAATAGTAGTATAGATATAAGTACTAAACTTTCTGTTGTAGGTACTTTTTAAATTTTGTCAATTATCCAAGCATAGCCACGAGAGCATAACTAGTGTCCTGATAGGTAGTGGTTTTCATGATAAAGACTAGGTTTGATTACCGGGTCGACAAAATGTTGATGTATTTTTCTGTATATTCCTAGGATGCGTTCGGAGTGTGGATTTGTGCCAGGTTTGAATAAGCTCACACCCTGCATTAACAACACTTTGCTTGATCTGGGAATCGACCCAAAGACCTCACATTCAGCAGCCGCGCCTGCGAACACTAAACCAATAGGGTTATATCAAAGAATCTCTCAATTAAATAGTTTTAAGACCTCTTTTGATATTTAAAATATTTCTTCAAAATAATTGTTTCGGCCATAAGTATTTAAAACATTCCTTTGTATACTAGAATAAGTTCTAAGCTCTAGTTTAATAGTCTATTTTAATGTCTATAAAGTTATACAGTGTTTAACTTTGAAAATTTCGCTTTAAGACATACTATCACGACTGTATTCCTCACAGGGTTAGGCAGAAGCGTACTACTGTAGGTAAATCACCCAATGCACAACTGTAGCTCAGTGCCTCAGAAGCTGAAAAGCCGTAAAACCTTTTTTTCGTGTGTGGATCCAGCTGAAATGAAATCACTATGAAACTGTTAATAATATGCCGTAATGGATTGCGTTTGACATTCTGAAACTGACACTGACAGTTTTTACTATGAAATCATTACGAAACAGATAATATTGTACCAAAATGGCGCGATTTTTGTCAAATTGAAAGTATTTTTTCTCATCCCCCAGTCAACATAAAAAAAATACGACGAGTTTTAACCAGCGCAATACAGGGTATTTTTTCTTTTTTATAAGTGTACCATCGGTACATTATTTGGACCGATTTCGATGACCTCCTTTGTACGTAATTATCTGTCAAGTAATTTAACGGGAACTTATCAGGGAGGTGGTGAAACAGACCCTTATTTGCTGCTACAAAAAGTAAGTTCTATGTCAGCATCGTCATACTCAGGATCTGCCACTGCCATTGTTCAAAAGGGTATTCAGGAAAACATTTTAGACATTGTTTATCAACACATTTTGGGAAATACCGATTGTTATTTGTGTAAAAAGTTATTAATAAAATAACTGAACTATAACTTAACCCCTCGCATGCCGAGAGACCTGTGCTTGAGACAGTAAATGGGTTAATGATAATGAGACATCATTTCAGCTGCAGGGTTCAGACTGTTATTAGCAAAGAATTATTACAATGTTCAAGAATATTTAGAGGATAAGTCACTAATAATATAATAATAAAAAAAAAGTAACCCTCAGTCTACCCCATGCAACAACTACAATATAACCATTATTTATTCTACTCTATATAAAATATTATTAGTACTTGAATATAAATACTTCAAAATTAATTAATATGTTAAAATATAAGTATTGTTTCTTGTTTTCATAGAAATATTTGTACGCCATATTATGACAGGATATGCTGGAACGAAAATATATAACATCTATTGTACCATATTCTAACAAATAAACATTTTTGATTTGATTTGATTTGCATTAGTCATGCTTTGTTTTGTTCTGTTGTACATCATTTGGGCCGATTTCAATGACCTCTTTTCAACCCAATCCGTCCAGTGGTTTGGGCTGTGCATTGATACATCAGTCAATCACCTTTTCCTTTAATATCAGAAGATAGGCTTGCTTGGATGACCAGGTTTATACGAGGCTGTTCGGTTTTTATTCATATACTTACAAAATACTAACAAACCCGGCGAACTCCGTTTCGCCACCAGACGCACGAACCGATTTTCCCGCTTTTCTGTTGAAATTTTTCCTGAATTTTCTTTGCTATAAACCTCACGGAGCCCGAGACCTTTCCAACGAATGCAAAACCGTGGAAATCGGTTCGTGCGTTCTGGAGTTATAGCGTCAGGAAGGAAAACCCGACTTATTTTTATATAAGTAGTAGATTATTTTTAGACAAGGAACCCGTTTAGATTTAAATAAAAAAAAAACCGAATAGGTATTTAATTATCTTTATAATTTGTATTTATAAATTCATAATTCATAAAAATATGTAGCGAACCTGCCTGTCCTTGAACTTTGTTAAGACCAGATTTGTTTTTGCTTCTTATCCTATTCAGCAAAACATTCTTGCTGCCGTAAACAAATGGGTTCTACGTCAGCAGCATTAACCCAGCTCTGTTCTGCTCTGTTCTGTTCTTCCTAGAGCTCATTAGGCTGGTATAGTAACCGCTCCATACAGTGCGGTTCAGTCTCACTACAAAGAAGTAGATAACCATCGCCACAGCCTGCGCATGCGTCGCTACAACAAACACAACACGAGGGATCGTCTCCAGCCCTTCTAAAGCTATCAGCAGCAAAAACGTTCCACTAATGAAGAGTATAATTGTAGATATCATTAAACGCCGACACATGTCACTCCTGTTACGAACTTCAGATTTGAACAGAGAGTACAACACACGGAAATAAATAAATAAATTAATGATTAATGGTATAAACAAAATCAACATAGATATCGGTACCAGTATGATTCCGAAACCCCTTATAAAGTTCACTGTGAGGTTTAGATATAATGTAAACGCGAATGACAGTCCCCACACGAACAGATTACTCTTGAGGTACCTCCTCTTCACATCACCACCGAACACTTTCACCAAGTCCTTGTAAAACTGATAACACATAACCAACAGCCAATAGTTCACAGACAAATTGAAGTATGTAAAAAGAGCAACATAAATGTGTGTATATAAGACTTCACTGTTACAATTTAAGAAGTAATCGAATAGTGTAAACAACACACTGTTTACAGCATTGTTCAGTATTATATTCAGGAACACGAAGTTTTTGAAGTGTCTGAACTTTTTAATTATTATCCAAGATGTCAGGCCGATGATGAACGCGATGGCGGAGAGTATTAACACTGCTAGGTTTGCATATTCTCTTAGAGTAACAAATTTTATTACAGGACACTCCGAGTCGGTGGTAAAATTAGTGTTAAGGTAACTGGTATCGGTATCAGTCATAGCTGACGGGTTTGCACGCTTTTGAAAACTGACACACGAGTCTCGACTAGCGGATACGAAAAGACTGGATTCCATTTGTTTTTCGGTTCATTTGGAGTAGTGGTAAACAAACAGGTTAGGCTAGCTTCTGCTATTCAAGTACGTAGATGGCTATAAAAAAAATATCTTCCCTAAATTATGAGTACAGAAAACCGGGTGGCACACTAGATACCTCATAGAAACGCTCCGATTCCTACATAATGTGAATTTTTCCGCCCCTATTGACCCAATGCGATACCTAACGAAATTGTAACTTTATAATTTGTGCACAATCGTCCTAATTGCACTACCAAGTGGTGGACCAAATAAAATGTAGATACTGTATTATTACAAATAACTATTTTTAATTTCTGTAAGAAGAAAAAAAATGTGCGCAAGCCTACTTAGTCCGCTGGTAAATGGTAAATCCGCCCTTAAAGATGATGCATATTACAGTTCTCGCCAAACTTATTGTCCGGGTTGAATTTGGCACGAGCTAACTTTAACCCAGCCGTAAAAATCGGAGAAAGAAAAATATTGGATTGTCCTACTAATATTATAAATGTGAAAGTTTGTGAGGATGGATGGATGGATGGATGTTTGTTACACTTTCACGCAAAAACTACTGCACGGATCTGGATGAAATTTGGCACAGAGATAGATTATAGTCTGGAATAGCACATAGGCTACTTTTTATCCCGGTAAAATGTATGGTTCCCGTGGGATAGCGGGTGAAACCGCTGGTGGAAAGCTAGTAATAAATAAAAACGAAAGCTCAAGTCGTAGGCTGTCATTTTAACCCGGACAATAAGTTTGGCGAGAACTGTACCACATTAACGTGGGAAGTACCTAGCTGATAAAAAAGTTTCTACAAACTCCAACCAATTCAAATATATTAGGGTAAGAATAGAATAATGAAACACTAAATAAACCTGTGGTGCCTACGAGTAAACCTAAATAAAATAACGTAGCTGCGATTTTGCTATTCATTTTTTATCAGGCGTTAGCGATAGAAATAGCAGGACTATTTCTATCGCTAACGCCTGAACGCCAACGTCGCGATTGGGCTAAATTAAATCTGAAATCAATTTGAAACATTTTTTTCTATTAAACTATCATGGTTTAATAATTAGCAGACGCAATAACAAAACAATTCTGGATGATCATCATTCTTCGACAATTTATGTAGGTAGGTAAGTAGCCAGTCCAGTCCAAGTCTGACTGTTATTTAAAAAAAAACTGCAACATCAATAATAGCGTGCAAGGTCACAACTACATACTTACATAACTTCATGCCTGTTTCCCATTGGGGTAGGCAAAGATTATTGATTTCAGTTGCTACGATCCTGCGACAAATTATACAAAAAATATAGGCATAGGTATTTTTGGTTACAAAATGGGATCCAATTTGGTCACCCGACGCAAATTAAATAAAGTGACTCGTCGGCCGCACATTGCATTTTTCTATAGCCTTAATTTTATTTTGTGTTCGCTTTATGAATTTTAATCTAGTGCCCTTTTTAACAGTTTTGAGGGTAGACTTATTCTCCGTATAAATGTGGGCTTGAAAACGTGTAATTTTCGAAAATGTATCTTCTTATCGTTTTATTGTTAATTTATTATACGCATAGATTAGATAGTATATGAGATTTATAAATAAAAAGAATACCCAACAAACCATCACTTTTCACTTTTCAATATTAATATGGAAATATGGATGTGAAATGTGAATGTAAAACAGATGGTTAGGTACAGAGTTATGGAGTTATTTAGGCTGGGCCTTATGCTTATTTGTCTTATTACATAAAAAAATAAACAGAATTAAATCCCAATTACCACCGGTCGAACTCGTCCCAAAGCAAAAAGGTGAGACATAAAAAAACAAAACACGAGCTAACTGTGAAAAACCCCGCCGTCGCCAAAGTTTCATTCTAAATATAAATGTATTCAAAAATTCAAAATGCCCGCTCCTGGAGCGAACGAGTTAGTAAAAAATTCAGAATCGCGGACCGCCAGCCGCATTTCAATTAGAGGTGTTACAAAGTTTCACGCTTTGCTAAATGCATTTAACTTACTCCTATATTTGAACTAGTTCCGTTTGATTTTCGTGTTGGTATTTATTTTATTAACCCCCGACGCAAAAACGACAGGATGCTATAAGTTTGACGTGTCTGTGTGTGTGTGTGAGTGTCTGTGGCATCGTAGCTCCGGAACGGATGAACTGATTTTGATTTTGTTTTTATTTTATTTGAAAGGTGAATTAGTCGGGAGTGTACTTAGCTATGATTGATGAAAATCGGTTCAAGATGGCCACCGCTACAAAATAGCAAGTAACATATTTTTTAACTATTCCCTCAACATGGGTATCAAATGGCTTCACTAGAAGAAGGGCTTCACTAGAAGAATACTATACACTATGATAAATTTCAAATCCAAGATGGCCGCCACCACAAAATGGCAAATTAAATTTCCTGTCGGGGGTTTTCAAAATTTTTTATTTAGGTTATAGATCTGTGGGTTTGCACAACAGCGTATATCGATTTTTTGTCGTAGGTACTTTTCCTGATGGATGGACTGGAAATGAGGACACATGTACCTACAGTTGCATACTATTCACTAGGTGTATGCAGTAACACTTCCTACAATTAATACTTAGTGATGCAACTAATTATTTTACGAATACGAATATTGTATTGAATTAAAAAAGGTATGTTAAGATGTTTTGGGCATATAGTGAGAATGGATGAACGGAGGTTGACTAAACAAGTATACATGGCGAGTACGAATGGAAGAGTTGGAAGGGGTCGACCTCGGCGAACGTATCACAACCAGATTGCGGACGTTCTCAAGGAAGGCCTTGCCTTCCTTGAGAACGTCCTTAAGAGCACCCTAATCCGACGAGCATGCATGGGGAGGTTAATGAACATAGAAGAAGCAAAAGTGGTGTGCCAGGATCGTAGCAAGTAGGAAAGCTATAGTCTCTGCCTACCCCTATGGGAAACAGGCGTGAAGCTATGTATGTATGAATATTGTAGGTAATTGATAATTTCTCATGTGGTGTGATGATGTGATCTAGTTTTTTTAAGGTAGGTATACGTAGATTGTTTGTTGTAAAGTTCCCCGAAACAGGATACACTCAGTTCTGTCTGAGGCCAGGGCTTGTGGGCTGTATTCCCCGAAGGGGTAGGCAGAGGCGTACTGGCGTACACCCACAATTCGCCGGTATGTTTAGATCCCATGTAATAGGGGGCGAGCCTATTGCCATTAACAAGGCACGAATCCAGACTCCATGCTGCTTCTGGGAATATCACAGAAAGCCCAACAACACTGCTCGACCCGGGGATCGAACCCAGGACCTCATGCGTAGTAGTCGCGTTTGGGACTACTAGACCAACGAGGCAGTCCTTTAGTTTAGGTACTTTCTAAAAGAACCCCAAACTACCAATAAATCTTGCTTAGTAGCATTTCTGTGAATTCCCAAGCAAAAAGACAACTCTGATTTCAATTTATTTCCTCACCTATTATTTAAATCGATACATACATCAAACGATCCAAATTCGCATAATTTTTGATTGAAAAAACATTTTGATAAAATCACACTGGACAGTAAACGGGTATTCCATTTCCCTTTTTGTTAAGCAAATGCTTCTATTTGCCTGCTATGTGTACTGTCTGACGGTAGTTCACAAATATTTCGTTCGGAAATTGAAAATTCGTTTTATCGTTATAATATCTGCGATTTGGATTAATATATTCGTTGAGCTGTTACTGTTGAAGTTGATTATAAACGAACGATTTGTATTTATGTTGAGGAGGACGCAACAGACAGATAGACACAGGGTTACTTTCGCATTTATATATTAGTACTTAGTAGGGAACTAGGGGCTCGTGGCCAAGTTGTACCCACATTGATCAACCGATCTGTAAGGTTAAGCTACACTTTCCGCGGTCAGTGTGTGGATGGGTAACCATTCTTAACATATCGAGACCCCTCCGTGCCTCGGAGCACGTAAAGCCGTCGGTCCCGGTTGTCATACGTACACCTATGACAGTCGTTAGTGGTAGTCAGAAACCTAGAAAGCATGACAACCAGTTTTTCGATCGAATATCGGTATTGCCCAGAAATTGGGTTGCGGAAGTCTGATGGCGGTCCTGGTTAGACTGGAAGCCGACCCCAACATGGTTGGGAAAAGGCTAGGAAGAAGAAGAAGAGTAGGGAACTAGGGATGTAGGTAGAACCGCCAAACCGCATTAGGCTAGCGTGGTGGACTAACTTAATCCATCTTATACTGAGAGGAGACCCGTGCTCAGCAGTGGGACAGTATATGGGTTGATAATGAGGTTACATACATATTTATTTCGTGACTACTCGAAACATATTGTGATTCATCATTCATCAAAAATGGCAATTTTAGACCCGTACTCCTATTAGCATAGCAAAACCTCACTTCAACCTCGAAAATAAAATAGATCGACCTAAATTACCCCAAAAATTACCTGCTGACGTAACGCATTACCCTTGAATAAATGTTTTAAAAATACCGCACCGTCATCTAATGGCCGTTCTGGAAGTAATCTCTTGTTTTATCCAACGACCCTTCCGTTTCATCATTTCAAAATGGCGAGCGAATAATTAGAGAAAGCTGATGAAACTGTTATAAATCAAGATTTATATTTTCGTTCTAAAGTACCTACTGCTATTTTTTTTATATTTTTTTTACTCTATAGAAAACTTAAGCTAGGTACAAAAAAGTAATTACTAGAAAACGCGAATAAGGCCAATTACAAGTTTCCACAATTAACTTATAAACAAATTAGGTAAAAAGAAAATTATATTACTATATTCTCTTTTTTTGGTTATTTTAGGAAAAAATCGACTGGCGGGCAGGATTCGGAACTGCGTTTTCTGGTTAAATACATCAGACGTTATGACCGCGAGACCGTAGTCACCGCGAGTCGCACCCGCCAGGTCGAATTTTTTTGTAATAGTGTATAAAAAAACAAAATTTAAATACATAAGTATAAGTAAAATTACTTAATAATACTTAAGTATTTTCTAAATATAACAACTAAAGTAAATGGCGAATCTTTAACAAAGTGACTTTGCAAAGAATTCCTAACAAAAGCTTTTCTATCTTTCAGAATAACTTGCGAATAACTTTGAGGCACGGTCATTACAACTTACTGTTGACGACTAGTTTAGGGTTCCGTAGAACCAGGAGTTTTTTTTTTAATTTATTTAAAAGGCTTTGTCGCTAATCGACCACATCGCCTTATAGTAAAAAAAAAATACTTAGAAAACCCCCGACACGAAATGTAATTTTCCATTTCGTGATGGCGGACATCTCGGATTTGAAATTTATCATAGTGTATAGTATTCTCCTAGTCAAGCCCTTTCATTTGATACCCATATTGAGGGAGTTGTGAAAAAACATGTAATTCACCATTTTGTGGCGACGGCCATCTTGGAGCGATTTTCATCAAACATAGCTAAAAACACTCCCGACTAATTCACCTTTCAAATAAAAAAAACAAAATCAAAATCGGTTCAACCGTTCGGAAGCTACGATGCCACAGACAGACAGACACACACACACACACACACACACACACACACACACACACACACACACACACACACACACACACACACACACACACACACACACACACACACAGACACGTCAAACTTATAACACCCCGTCGTTTTTTCGTCGGGGGTTAAAAAAATACATAATAGTAAGATTCACTAATTTATACAATTATTGTTTAAGGCTTCATCAGAAGCCGGACGACCTAAGATACTATTACAAAATCCAACATCGAAGATTTTATGTTGCCCAAAAAATGCCCTTCTTAGATCCGACTTCCGTCAAGATATGCAGAATATCATCTACTACATTACAGGAAAGACAATTAGGAGACGGCTTCTTTTTCATTAGAAGCAAGAGTTAAGAACCGAAACCTCATCTGCCTTTGAGAAGGCACCCGTCCCGTCGTGAAGGTACCCGTCACGGTCTTGGTGAATGTTCCTGATCCCATGGCCATGACGCTTACGGCAAGTGCGGTTTTTAGTCGGTATGAGTCCGCACACAAAAAAAAAGGTATCATGCGTGTAGAAGGCTAAGGCTCGACCTAGGAACCGAACCCAGGAACGCAGCAGTCTCGCTTAAAACCAGTAAGCTAGCGAGGTAGGTAGTTCATATTTTTTTTAACAATAACGTCTATTTTAATGTAGGAAAACTCGACTAAACTAAATGTAATTAACCACAGGTGTATTTCACCGGAAGACGCAGGTTCGAATCCTGCCCGCCAGTCGATACTGGTCGTCTTAAAATTACAAAAAGATATGTTAATTTTTTAATTTTAAGACCAGTATGAAATATGACCAAATGACAATATTATGTTGTTTAAAACAGCATAATATTGTCATTTGGTAATGTTTGCCTACCAACGCTAATATTGTCTAAATCGTTTTTCTGTACCTATTATGTTTCTATGTCTAACGCTATACAATATCATCTGGCCCCAATAATGCACGGCTCCCGGGGGTTTAGCACTTCGGAAGTGGTTCCAAAGTCCATTTCAGTTTTAATGCTATTTTCCAATTGCAATAGTAGTCACGACACAAGTTTAGATATTGCTTTTTAGAAGTTCGTTCGAGTTATGAGCGAAGTTTTTTTTTTAAGTTAGATGATACCAGTGATGAAATTCTTGTAGTCACGAGTAAAAACATGTATACACTAACATACATACATAGCTTCACGCCTGTTTCCCATGGGGGTAGGCAGAGAGTGCCGAGACTATAGATTTCCACTTGCTAGTGTTTTTTTTTCATGAATGATACTTGAAAATTTGAGATAACTCACGCACTACAGTTTTGGTTCATAAATACTGTGTTCGTAATATCACAAAAGTTCTATTAGTACTTTAGGATAAAATCGCTTTAGCACTTTTGTTAGTGTATACATGTTTTTGACTGTGACTGTACATATGATAACACTTGGAGCTATATAGTTGCACAACTAAACCATAATCACTCCTATTGCGACAGAATATGACTGGATTATAGGGAAAACTGTACTGAACTGTCACTATACATTTTAAAGTTTTTTAATTAGTGTTTTTTAATGGGTTCATCGTCATCATCAACCCATTAACTGTCCCACTAGTGGGCACGGGTCTCCTCTCAGAATGAGAAGGATTTAGACTAGTCCACCATGCTGGCCTAGTGCAGGTTGGCAGATGTCATATGCTCATCGAGATCTTTCAGGTATGCAGGTTTCCTCACAACGTTTTCATTCACTGTTGTAAACAACTGATAATATATTGAGTAGGAATGAAAAGTCAAAGGTGCATGCCTTGGATTTGAACTCGTTATCTGTCGCTTGGCAGTTTTGTGGTTGTATCACTAGGTTATCACTGCTTATTATTAAAAAGAAATATTTGATTGTTTAACAAACAAAGAAATATTCATTTACATATTTATAATAGCCCCATTTAAATGAATTTTTTTATAGACTTATGGTTGTTTACATTACATGAAGCTTCTATGCTAGTACAGTATGTACTATATTGTAGTACAGTTGGGTACATTAATCAGGTTGTGTAAGCAAATTCTCTCAGCAAAAGCAAAAGTAACATCTCAGAATTTGGATTTCTTGGTAAATGGCAATAGGTTTACTCCCAATTATGATGTAACCATAACAACAAACTGTTACACTAACAATAGGTTACTACATATTTTTTAAATAATCAATTTTGTGAATCTTAAAAGTTTAATTAACTACAAAAATTAGACATTATTTCAGCATGAAACTGTGTAAACTAAATCAATTTAATTATATTTTCTATATAGTATATATTAAGTTATTGTTTCTTAAAATGTATGTGAGATAATTAAGTGCCTACACATTTAGGTATAATACAATATATTAGTAAGAATTAAGGTAGACTTTGTTGCCTTCATTCCTCATGTTAAGCTGAGTGTCATTCAGATCGGTTTTTGATTAGTATTAGATTATGTTTAACATTATTGCTGATAGCATTCGTTAGATTTATTTTGAATTTTATTCGACAATCTTAATTCCCTACTATAACTTAATTATATTTATTTAAAACAACTTGAAATTCTTTCTTGAATTGAAAATATTGACATTGAATCTTGACAAGACGATGACATTGAAATTTGACATAAAATTTGGGTTATTGGGTTACCAGGTAAAGAGAATGTACCAAAGTCCAAAAATGATGATGCTACCAAACAAGGCTAAATAATGGTAGAATGTGAATAGTAGTTATAAATAATAATAACTACATACCTAGATGCTTTTTTAAGGTTTTTATTATTTTATGTAAAAAAAGTCAGTAACAAACAACGTACACTTAATTTTACTTATCTAATTATCTATGAATACTTCCTACCCGAGAATTGGGCTGAAAAGAGCAGTGCTAGCATTTTTTTTTTGGAGACAAACAGATACAAAATAATACAGTTTCCACATTTATGCCTTATGTAACCATAGTATTCGTCTGTTCTTTGGAGAATGTTTTGCAGAAATTTTCGAACATCTGCATTAAATTGGTGTGATGTGAGTCTCAGTGAGCCTTTCCTCACATTCTAAAGATCAGTCGATTCTCTAAAAATGTTAGAGCTTAAAGCATTGCACACTTTTCTTCCGGATAATAGTCTTTCTTCCATTACCCTAACGACGTCGGGTTTAATAAACGCATAAAATCTATGTAGTAAGTTCACTATATCACTACAAAGAACCGATCAATAGTCATCACAGTTTCTGTCTGTTATTGAGTACCGACCATTTTTAACATCTCGTACCTTGACATTGGCAAAATCATCGAATGTTCGTCGATGGAGCTATAACTTAAAAAAAAAATAAAAAAAAACACTATATAGATTTTATGGCGCATCAGCAACTTCTCCTGGTGTTAGTGATGACCATTATTTTACTATCAGGTTGTTCGTCTTACGTATGCTCGTTTACTAACTTTTAAACAAGCCTAACTTTGTTACGTAAACATAGGTCAAAGAAAAAATATAATTCTGTTATTATTTTCGCATTCACACGAGAGAATAACGTTTTAGAAATGTCAGTTTTTTACGAAAATATTAAACATCAAAGAAACCTTTATCATTGGTAGATCGTACACGGAACGATTTACTAACCAATAAATTTTAGTATTTTTTATTTGTAGCATGTATGTGGAAAATCTACTATTTCAATATAATTATTTAAATGGTAACATTGGCAACATCTCCAGAAGGAAATAGTGTTGTAACCAAACAAAACAAACTAACCGGCACAATGTATATTTACAAAAATGCATTTAATTCTAAAAACTGCGTATTCACGACTTGTTAATAATGTTTTAGATTTAAGACCTATAGACGAATACTCTTGCATTTTTTTTTTTCAAATATGTCGATAGAGTTTAATTTGAAAATAACTTTTTGTTCTGACGACTCGTAGCTCCCTCTAATGAAATTAACCTCAAACTTCGCGTTGGCGGAAGATGGCCGTCGCGTGCCGAGTGTTGCTCCGAATGTTTACAACGATTTTTTAAGTTTTTATATTATATAACGCTTTATTTGACCCTAGAATAAGTGAAAAAGTAATATAGATAACTTTAAAAGTGCTATATTGAGTGTTTTTACGGTGTTTTATGATAAATTTCTGTCAAAAAGTGCGGCATCAGTAGTGTGAGTGAAGCAACTAGTTTTGAGCCAGTGTTTTTAGGAATGTTGTGAATCCAAGTGGATTGTGTCTTTATTATTGGAGTTTGGACTTGATACAGCCGCATTTAGCCCTCAAGGTAGGTAATGCTTAGTTTATGAAAACTTTTAGAAACTTTAGGTTTGTTTACATCGCAAAGCGCTACCGCGCATGTTCAGTTTGTGCCTAGTAAAGTTTGTTCGGAATAAGTTCCTGACTTCATAATCGAACAGAAAACTTTTTTGTCGTTTCTGTACCTATGAGGTATTGAAATCATTGCTTTGTTATTGAATTACTGTTGCTAGAGTAATGGGTAACTTTTTTGTAACGTGTCGACCCGTACTTACGTAAACTTGTACTTTATAACATCTAAAATAAATTCTAATAGGTACCTGTTCAATTCATCATGATGATAGGAAATAAGATGCATTCACATGAGTTGTTTTTTTTTTAAGTTTTTCAAATGACATAGGAACTAAGGAACAGTAACGCATACAGCCTTATTAGAGAACTTTTTTGTGGTCATTGAACCAACGTTCGTGATGCGGAATGCCGATCTAAAGCCTCCGTGGTTGTTATAGCTTCAAAAAGTTTTAAGTAATACCTTTCAGACATAGTATTGATTATAATTATTTATTAAGTAGACGTAATTTATCGATAAGTAGGTAGTTGTGTGTAAGTAATGTCTAACTCTGTAAGTATACAAACATAATGATAATTGCATTGTTTATTTTTCCACAGTAAATAAGTAGATAAATTAGGTAGGTACCTACTTACTTTATTAATTCACGTATTTATGGCTTGTGAGTACCATTTGAACTAGATACCGTCTATATCAGGCTTATGTCGCAATTTACGAGAAAATCCCTACTTATCGTGTTAAAAGCCAGATTTACGAGCAAGTAAGTAGACAGACATGTACCTAATTAGACTATTAAAATGGTAAACTAGCTTTTACTACACGTAAATATGTATTTAGGAACCTGTAGCTGGCGTACGTACCTCTACCTACTACTACCTACCTAAAGCTTTACTATAAGTTGGAGTAAGTACCTATCATCTATGTAATATACCTACCTACATATTGTAACTTCTTGTTAGTTTAGTAAATAAATAGGTACCGAAGTAGGTACTAAAATGTAGGTATGAACCACTAAATTAATGTGCTCATAATGTATAGGTACCTATTACCTACCTATAATGTATAACTTAGTATGACACAATTTGCCAGCGGCATATTTTAGGTCCCATTCGAGCCTAGATAACGGAGCTGCTACTAAGAATTTCATAGAATAACCAAATATTTAACATTGCTCGACATGGGAATCAAATCCAGGACCTATTGCTTGGCTATCGACCATTTTTTTATACCACTAAGGTGGCAAACAAGCATACGGCCCGCCTGATGGTAAGTTGGTATCACTCGCGCGTTGCCGACCCGAAAAACCTCTTAGAAGTTTATGGAGGATTCACTGCGACGACAGTTTGAGGGAATATTCCTCTTACTGCCAGCGCAGCGCATCCATAGAAGGAGCTAGAGCGACCTTTCTCACTGCAAGAACACAACACACAATAAAGTGTGTTATTTGGCTGCAGTTTTCTGTAAGGTGTAGGTACTTCCCCAGATGGGCTGCTCCAGATTTGAGCCATTAATGGCTGTGCCCATAATTAAACGTTGGTAGATATGAGGCGGTTTATTAGCCTAACTATTTTCTAAAGAGCTTTACTACTACTTACTGTTTTTAATTTGCTTAAATGAGACATCAAAAGTAACTTACCCTTCATTAAAACGATATACAAGCGATTGCATCGATATACAAACTCTATAGGTATGATTAAAAATATTGCCAATTAACGAACAATACACAAGACTCACGCTTAATTAGTTAATGTTTGCAACACCGTTCGTTTAAAATGCACAACATTTTACCCGGTGATGTTTAATTTGAACTCGGTTTTATTTAAAGGCCCTTGCATTCATTATAAACTTTACGGTCGGGCAAATCTTCATTAATAAAATGATATTGGGAGAGGTTTGGCTATCTGTTGTTATGGCTGCCAGTATCCTACTAGTATTAATATTACTGGTTGTCTTTATCCACTGGCTGGCACTGCTCCTCCAGAAGTTCGCAGGACTATTGCAAGCCGTATCGAGAGGGCCAGGCTGGAGGGGAACGTCACCCAATGCACAACTATAGCTCAGTGCCTCAGAGGCTGAAAAGTCGTGAAAGCTTTTTTGGGTGCGTGGACCCAGCTGTTAGCGACGCCCCAACAGAAAGACGTGACATGTAGCGAGAGACGCTGATGCCGCCGGTTTCCTTCACTGCGGAAGGCTCTTCGTTGGGGCCAATGGAGAAGCTCCCTCCTGGGCATACACTGCCATGGACGACTTGGAAAAGTCCGGCTCAGGCTCCGAACAAACTCCGAAAAAACAGGCTCCGAACCCAGGTCGGTCGTAGTAAAGACAACCTCCACAAACGGGGATTCATAGACGCTTCTGCCCTTCAGTGTGCATGCGGCGTCACCCTGCAGACAATGGCCCATCTTTCATCTTGCCCCACATGTCCCATTAACTGCACACGTGAAGAGCTGATGGTCGCATCTACAAACGCAGTCCGCGTTGCTGAGTTTTGGGCCACACAAGTGTGAGCTCACAACGTAAACTATTATTATCTGCCATCGACACGCTAAGAAGAAGAATAATGCGAAAGCAACTGCTGAACTAATAGTTTCTCATGGATCCTTGTCATCTGGAGAGGCGGCAGGGAATTTCGGAGTCGCACCGATTAAATCCCTTGCCCTAGGTATAGGTATGTCATGGGCCTGGGTTCAGCAACATTCACCGACCATGACGGGGTAAATTGCACCCTGAATAACTAACTTTTATCCCAAAGTGTTCTTTGGGATGCCAATACGAGTGAAATTGCGAGCATCAACTAGAACATAGGTTATGACAAGAAAACACTGGATAACGAAACAACTTTGTCATGTTTTTTTACGTAGGCATTTGCACCTCTTTGTTTAAAAAAAGTAGTCACTCTTAGCTGGTTTAATCTGTGCCCACTATAGTTCAATCTTTATATTTTTACTTCTCTTTTTGAACAGAAATTGAATGAAGTCGTGACCTCCAATTTGCGAAAGGTAGGCCAAAGGGCACGGCCATCAAAAGATATTGCGATAAAATTAAAGGTGGCTCTTTGAAATTGAGTTTGTAGGTTCGTGTTTTAAGCTTTTACGTTATGGAGGAGTAGGTATGTAGAAGTGTACCCATATTGACGAGTTTAATTAAGTACCATGTTGTAAACGCCAAATCTATTCACAGTTTATTCAGTTTAACAAGCGCTTGTTAATGAATGTATCATCAGACTTACTCAGGCGTCATATTTGCATCGGCCATCTGTATTCACAATTTCATAATAATTCACCGTGCATGCACGCATTGATTGGTTAATTTTTATGCGAAGCTGCACCCTAACAATTGTCTTTGTTGTGTAAAAATGGTTGTGCCGAGAGTGGAATTATAAATGAGGCTTTTATTGAATTTAAAACGATAAATAGTGTCTATTTTGTCTCTGAATGTTTTATTGTCACTATCTGCTATGTCTGCAGGAGAATACAAAATTGTGTAGAGGTAGCTTCTACTTGAGCGAATCATCAATATCATCAATCTCTTTAACCTTTTTCCAGTTGTGCGGTCGGCTTTAATTATAACCAGATATGGCTGGATGGTCTAAAATACTGATTTATTTTAGACTGCCATCAGACCTCCACGACCCAATTTCTGGGTAATATTGATATTGACATGAAAGGATAGATTGATTGTCAGGCTTTTTGAGCTTCTAATTATTATCATAGGCGTTTGTATGACAACCGGCACCGACGGCTTGACATCCTCTCTAAGGCACAGAGGGGTCACCCATCCACAGAATTACTGCCATCAAGCGCAGCTTAACCTTTTATATTATATCAGTGTAATTTTATTACTTAGCTCAATATTCTTCAAATCTACTAAACACTTTCACAATAGATTTGAAAATAAAACACAACCGATGTATCGATTGTCCCTCGTTGCTTGTAAAACAACCTCCCGAGTTGTTTTTTACGACGTACAAGTATCGATAAGAAATCGAATTGAGATCCCGTCGCGTTGTATTAAGCTTAGAATCGAACACTATGTTATAAAGTGCTGGAAAATCAGACTTTGTGGTACCTATGTGATGTACCGTAGCAGGTTTAGTTTATTGATATAGGTATTTACCTCATTTGTTTAGTTCGGGCTTTATGGGGTTCACTAGGAGACGAATAAGGGCTAATTATAGATAACTAGCTTTCCGCCAGCGGCTTCGCCCGCTTTGTTTGAGTGTTTCTTATAACTTTAATCCCTTATTTCAACCCCTTACAGCCCTTTTTTCGCATTACGAAGCCTATGTCCTTTCTCAGGCTCTATAATATCTCAGATCTCTGTACCAAATTTCATTTAAATCGGTTTTATAGTTTTGGCGTGAAAGCGCGACAGACAGACAAACAGACAGACCGAGTTTCTTTCGCATTTATAATACATATTAGTAAGGAAGTGAGGATGATGATCACCTTACATAATAAGGCTCTGTTTTCACCAGAGATGTGGGAGAAAGGTGTGCGCTAGGAAAAATTACACCAATAGATTTTTTCGGGTTAGGGAGCAAATTATCCACTTCGAAACCGGGACCAGGGACCAATTCCACCTTTTCTAATTTGATAATAGGCAAATGTAACAAACAATTAGTTTAGCTATTGCTAATTACTACCCAATATTTTCTTCAGGGTTATTTGTCCCTATAAAGTGATACTGGTTATAGCAAAAGGAAGTAAAACATAATTGTAAATTACCAAATTTTATGACAAAGCACACAGTTTAATTCGATATCACAGCTACTTTGTCCGAACTATACATAAAAGGATTAGAAAAAAATGTAATTGTGAAAACAAACATTCGCTAACCTTTACTACCCTCACTAACCTGCCATTAACCACGGTTAGGCGCAAGCTTGTTGCTTCACGGCTCGGTTTTTGTGAACAAAGCTATCAGGATCGCGTTACTATTCGTGGTTAAGCGGCAATTAAACAATTAGTTAGCTGTAATGAATGAGTCTTGGAGTTAGAGGGCACTTGTTCTCACGCTTAACCTGTGATTGAATTAAAACCAGTATTAAGCGGTAAAGATGGACCGAGGTATTATCATTAAAGATAATTGTATAGTATCAACCAGCAGACTGGTATATATATTTAAACCCAAAGTTCATAGTTTAAAACCGACCAACCTATTTACTCCAGCCCTGCGAGGCAAACCTAGGACTTTATGCTCAACAACGACCACTGAATCTCGTAAGTAATTTTTTTAGGAATTTGATTTGACAATGTTGTTAAGTTCGATCTGTTCTATATGGCATTATTTTAGACAAATACTATACAATAAATACAGATACAATATCAAAATGGTTTTAATTGGAAATTACTTAGCTTGGTTTAATTAACTGTGACACCGATTACGGTATGAATACACAGAAAAGTCTTAGTGTAGGCGTGTACCTATTTGTAATTAAGATGTTGATGTCAATTTCTTCCGGGAAACACGGAAAATAAAATGATATTTTCCTTTTACCGCCATGAAAAGGGACAATTCGAAAAATGTGGCGAAAAGGCAATAATGACTTAAATGACGTGCAAAAACATTTATTTCCATCGTTCATCGCTTTATTGCCCACTTGATTGCGCGCTTATTCGCAACGAAAATAAAATACCCTCAATTATTAGCGAACTTTTTGTGAAATACCCTCCAAAAGCGTTATTCTCGAATATTCTTTGAGATAACCTGTTTTTTTTCGTACTTTTTTGTGGGTCCTTGTTGACGGTCCCTGAGTGCTGTTTGAATCTGTTTACAATATTTTCCATAAATCGACGATAAGGACTGTCTTGTTTTCTTTGGGCTTAGGGTCCCAGACTATGCAAATGTGTGGTTTCGTAAATGTAACTCGGAATTCCTTTGGGTTACATTTTGTATTTTGTTTGCTAACATTATGTACAGTCCATAGTTATTGAGTCACTTTACACTTTGTTGGATTATCCAATATTAACTGCAATAGTCTCAAAATGATGAATTACTCTGAGTTGATCCTTAGACCCTAGATAATCGCACCAATACACGATTAAACCCTGATTTAAATACTAACCATGTTTATCTAAACAAAGTCTCACCAGTAAAGACTATGGAATTCCTAAATAATTAGATTTAATTACCTAAAAAGTAATTTTAGATCTGTGCCCGATGAGTGGCAATAGGCTCGTTTCCTATTACATACATGGGACCTGAATACATACCGACGAACTTTGGGTATTTGGATTGTATATTGGATCCAGATAAGTAATTCGGCCTCCTACCGATTAAAAACTAAAAAGCCTTGCCTACCCTTCCTCTATAGGATTTGTGATATTCGTGGCGACCTACATTAATACGGTTATGCCGTACTCTTCGGGGAATACAAGAATGACGATATGTATACCAACCTTCATAGGTAATATTGTAATGTTTCTGAAAGGCCAATGTAATCTAGCTTAGGTAGGTACTTACAAGGCTGCGTAGGTTGGAAAAGCCAATAAGTAAGTATTAGAGATGAATATGATCGGAATGATAATGCTTAATTACGAACATCTATACTAATTTCTGATACTTACGCGAATACTAGACATTGAAATAAAACTACTTTTTTACGGATTTTATCGCGTTATGATATTATTTTAATCCCGACCAAATCCAAGCCTAAAACTGCAAGAACAAAGGATACGGTGAGCTCGTTCTGCGTGAATCGGATTGCCAACATTAACAGAAATGTAGGGTAGCTGTTAGTAATTGAAACGTCAAGACGCCTACCACCTTAGTCACCCGTGACCATGGACGCTGTAAAGGGTCCGAAACGTCGGGATTAAAATAATATTATTATAACGCGATAAAATCCGTAAAAAGTAGTTTTATTTCAATATCTATACTAGTTAATATTACAAAGAGGAAAGATTTGATTGTTTGTACGTTGAATTGAATGGGCTCCGAAACTACTGGACTGATTTGAAGAGTTGGAAAGCTACAGTATCCCCGGGTAACATAGGCTATAATATATATAAGAAATACCCCACGACCACGCGGGCGAAGCCGCTGGTGGAAAGCTAGTTATATTATAATATAGGTACTAGCGGCCCATCCCCCCGGCTTTGGCCTACTGCCCTATGCAGATTTGCTACTGAGAATTTCATACAAAAACTGAAAAACACTGCTTAAACACTGCTTGTGTTTCCTCCTTGAAGAACTAGTTTAAACAAAATCTTTTTTCATTAAAAATATATTAAGTTTCCAAAGAACCCTGAAACGCAGCTTTCATTTCTAATTATTCGCCCAAAAATAAACGCCTGCGCAAAAAGATGGCTCGTGGCAAACATATCAAGCTCATATTTGCAGTCACAAAGCAGCTAGCAGCGGGGAACTCTAAATAAAACAGTGTAAAGACTGTCTGAACTGCATTCACCCGGTGTTTGCGCGTCTCGTCAACATTTACTCTGACCGGCCATTTAGTAGTGTTTGCTTTGAGAAGTTAGGAAATGGAGTGATCACAATAAATATGTACTTACTTTTTTAAACCTCTAGACCAGGTATTTCTGCACGATACGGTCGACCAACGATTCTAAACATTATGATGAAAAAAAGCACCAGTTTAGATTTGTTTCTGAAGCTAATATTTGGAATTTTTCGTCGCTATTTTCTTTCTTGTATAGTAACGAATTTTGTATAGAGGAATACGAAAAAATATAAAATTAATGCGAGAAAAGCGTTTAGGCGCGATTGGTCCAATTCGCGATTGGTCAAATGTTCAAAAAAAGGTCCAATGCGCGATTGGTCCAATTCGCAGTTGGGCCAATTCGCAGTTGGTCCAATTCGCGATTGGTCCAATTCGCGATTGGTCATATTCGCAGTTGGTCCAATTCACAGTTGGTCCAATTCGCAGTTGGTCCAAAATGGACAATGTTTCCGAAATTTATTAATATATTATTTGAGGTAAAAGATTATCTGGGACATTGATACAACACCATCTAGTCCCAAACTAGGCATGGCTTGTACTATGGATACTAAACAATTTATCACCCAGACGAACACAAATAATTATGCTCGCCACATAAATATTTTCGTTTTGTGGGAAGCGAACCCACGACGTCGTGAGCAGCAGTACGACACTCTAACCACTAGACCGCAGACATCGTTAAGATTTTATCAATATTAATGTTATATATGAACAATATTTTTGTATTAATGATAAAAATACTTAATGGTCGTAGTTCTTTCTCCCTTATCCTATTGGGATAAGTAGGAGAAAAACATGTTGTATTCATTATGTATTTGATGAAAGATCTGATGTCAAGCAGGTGTGATTATAGTTTTTACTTTTTTTAAATATGTAATTGTCATAGTTCTTTTTCTCTTATCTTATTGAGACAAATAAAGAAAAAAAAAACATATTTTTATCGTACTGTATTTGATGTAAGATCTGATATATACTTGAATAATCACAATGTCAAGTAGGTATGATTATACTACTTACATTCATTTTTATTTCATTTGTTTGATTTTTTACGAAAGTACAAAATTAGGTATTTACTATTTACTAATTATTGACAGGAGCACGTAACCCAAGATATTGTTTTTAATATGATTATGAATAAATATAATACATTATTATAATTATACATTAAACGTGTTATTTTTTATTCTTTTAATACTTTATGCTAGACCAACCATATATTGGCCCAATCGCGAATTGGACCAATCGCGAATTTGTCCAATCGCGAATTGGACTAATCGCGAATTGGACGAAACGCGAATTGGACCGATCGCGAATTGGACCAATCGCGAATTGGACCAATTGCGAATTTGACGATTTGGCCAATCGCGAATTGGACCAATCGCGCCTAAACGGAGAAAAGGTGAAAAACTATAATATACCTAAAATAAATAAATAATATCCATGTATTACTGTAATCACAATACGCCAAACATTCGCACAATCAAACTCTCAACGGTCGTTATCAACCCATTTTGCACAAGGTCTCCTCTTAGATTGAGGGAGGTTAGACTTTAGTGCCCTAGTGCCACTCGGCAGACTTCAGACGCCCGCGCCGAGAAGTAAGAAAGAGGTCTCCTTACGATATATTTTTTTACTAGGTATATCATCCTCTATTTAACTCTATAAGTATATAGTGTCTTTGTCTACAATAGTAGTAACTAAGTTTACCAATGAGAACTACATGTTATGATCATTCCATTAGCTTACTCCTCCGTGTGTTTGCATCAGCCATGTCATTAGAAACACTCTTTATGACTACCATCACGTCATTTGGGTGTTTGGAATCTGATTTGGTTTGTAAACTTTGCTTTGGTTTGACACTTGAAATTGATGATGAAGATTTTGAGATTAATAAACTACTGGACACTTACTGACCGCGGTCAGTCTGTGGATAAGCGACCATTCTTAACGCATCGATTGATTGATTTTTTCACACTTGATTTTCTCTGTTTTGGCATTATTAGCTCATTATGTCTGTGCAATAATAAATTACTCAAAATACTCTTATCTTGTTAGGAACGCACAGGTTATTAAAAAAAGGAATTTGCCTTACTTTTTTAATTATACTGTCAATTCAAATACAATTTTCAAAAGTAAACTGGTTTCTTTGGAAGCAAACCACATAAAAGGCTAAATTAAATTAGTCTAAATTTGTAATGTTGTAACAATTTTATCGTGTGCTTCAGTGGTAAATGTTGTGTATACCTGTAATTGGCATATGTATCAGACCTTTTCTATAACCTTTTTTATTGATTGTAAAAATATATATGCTGTTGGGGTACCTATTAAAATAAATAAAATAAAAAATAAAAATAAAAGGCTATAATCTAGCATCAGTCTGAAAGTCTTAACGTCGCCACATCATGGCAAATCCAATACAGTGGCAGATCGTGACCAGTCAGTGTAATACCCTGAATAACACATAGTTATTCTCCTGGAAACGCCCAAGCGCTTTGACGCGTTCCGTGATCAAGAAAAATTGTCTATGTCCACATTGTCCACCAAAATTGAGGGTTCCGTAATGGCGTCTGGGTGCTGCGAAGAGATAGGTACTTGAAAATATTGTTACGGAAAAAGATCTTCGTCTAATCTTTAGATATTACATACATACCATCACGCCTGTATTCCCCGAAGGGGTGGGCAGAGGTGTACTAATGTACACCCACATTCCGCCAGTATGTTTTAGGTCCCATGTAATAGGGGGCGAGCCTATTGCCATCAACCGGGCACAAATCCAGACTCCGCGCTGCTACTGGGAATTTCACAGAAAACCCGACAACGCTTTGCTCGACCCGGGGATCGAACCCAGGACCTCTAGCGTAGCAGTCGCGCTTGGCACCACTAGACCAACGAGGCAGTCTTCAGTTTTATAATATATATAGATATTAATATTATAAAATTGAAGAGTTTGTTTGTTTGGTGGAACTCACTAATCTCAGGTATTACTGGTCACATTTGAAATATTCTAATTTACAAATTAAAAATAGGAAGTTCATAAAATAATGTCATTTAAATTCCGTGTCGACATTCTTCGATTTGATCGTTAGTTTTCAAATTGTTAAGTCATTATAGAACACCAAGCTAGACATGTTACGTCAAATAATTAATACCATTAAACGCTACAGAGGCGCCACAGAAAATCAATGCTGCATTCCTAATTACGGTGCAGCTTCGAAGCGACGTGTCTTTTGATAGATTCTGCGCCGCGACGTATATTACCAACTATGTTAATTATGTAACAAGCTATTTAAAGATTAACTTAAAAGGCCATAGCTTTAAATATCACACTTGATCCATTATACAATTAATACAGGCGTTATATGTAAAGCTATATGCTTTAACTGGCCATATGCCTACTAATATTATAAAGAGTAAAGATTTGATTGTTTGTTTGTATTGAATAGGCTTCGAAACTACTAGACCGATTTGAAAAATTCTTTCAGTGTTGGATAGCCCATTTATCGGGGAAGGATATAAGAATATATCATCACGCTACGACTAATAGGAGCGGAGTAGCAATGAAAAATGTTGCAAAAACGGGGGAAAATGTTATCAAGACCATGCGGGCGAAGCCGGTGGCGGGAAGCTAGTATTACATACATTGTGACGTAGGCAACTAGGCATACGCTAGGGAAGGGTTTTAGGTAATTCCCAAGGGATTGGGAAAAACTAGATGAACCCGAGTAAGTAGTGAAGACATTTTTGTAAAGTATTGATCTCACTATCCAATTATTTAAAGAAACAATACATTTTCCAACATCACAAAGCTTGTTTTTCGATTTTTAGTTAGTACTTTTACGCAGTCGGTTTTTTTTCTTTTATTAATTGGATAGTGATTGATTTGATTTTTTTATTTACCTAGTTACACTCGTGCCATCAAGGCGAATCCTAATGAGGTGTCATTTATTTAAATCAGTTGAGCCGTTGAGTAGTTACGACCGGACATAGGTACGGACATACATACATACGCGTCAAACACATAACCTTCCTTCGGCAGTCGGGTAAAAATTCTGTTTGCTCAAGCCATCATCATCCTCCTGCCTTTATCCCAATTCATTTGGGGTCGGCGCAGTATATCTTTTTCTTCTATACGTCTCTATTAGCCGTCATCTCGTCATTCAACTCCTTTGCGTTCATATCCCTTCTCACACAGTCCGTCTATCTTTTCTTTGGTTTTCCTCTTCCCTTATATCCATCCACATTCATGCTCAATCTATCTATCTATCTATCAGCTCAGCCTGTAAAACCCATTGCTAAAGGCCTCTTCTCTATTACGCCACTGTTGCCGATCTTGTGCAAGTCGCACCCACAGATTCCCTACTGCCCTTACAATATCGTCCGACTATCGGGCTGGTGGTCAATGATTTTATGCTCAATGATAGATATAAATTAGGTCATTGGTCAAGTGCTTACTGAGTGCAGTTTGTCTGGGAAAAGGCTAGGCTGACGAGTATTAACTACTTAGGTAATATTGTGGTCATTAGACTCAATTGGTTGGGCGATGTTTAGCTTCAAGTGGCAACAATAAACTCGGGCTGTCTTTAAACACTCCCATAAATGTCCTATAAAATACAAATTATGACTTATTGTGTCGCAAGCTTAGTTATTGAGCTTATTGATATTATCAATACTAATAAATTATAAATGCGAAAGTAACTATCTGTTACCTTGTACAGTCACGAGCAAAAACATGTATACATACATGTACACTAGCTTGTCCTTTTGTCTCAAAATGATCTTGGAGATGCGACTGAAATCGCGGGCAACAATTTTTTTTTTATAAAGATAAGACAGACTACATAGAGGAGTCTAAAGGAAAATGTACACGGACCAATAAATGATTTTTTTTTGCAGAAAGCGCTCAACCGAGAACCCTGGAAAGAGGAAAGGGAGGCCTTATCCTTGCAGTAGGATGATCACGGCTGAAAATAAAATGAATAATAATAAACAATGAATGAAATAGGTTGAAGCATTAATAAAAGATGTACCGTCTGAGTTGCGTTTTGGACGATGTAATTCATTTATTGCTTTAATTAAATTGTATCCAAAAGACAAGAAACTTACTTACATCATATAAATCGAGAAGCGACTAGTAACGAAATGTATGGAAATTATGTTTTTGTGCGCTCAAACATCCAGATTCGAAACAACTTTACGTTATTAATGTACAATTGTACATAAAGAATAAATAAATAAAAAAAATTGTAGTGTAGGCCATTATACCTAATTATTTTTTCCGTGCATCGAAACCCACCGCAGCCGTCATTCGGGCTGTCAAAGCTTTAGTAAATCTTTCTTATCTGAGGGCACAAGTAGTGCCCCCGCCAAGTCAAACATCTACTCTTCCAATCGATAGATTAGCTTGAGTAACTGAGCAAGCATTCTTTACTTTTAATTAAGCATTATTTATGAGGTTTTCGGTATCACATAAAAATTTTCAAAGTAGAGGCGGTAGAGCTGTACTGCATTATTTATTACTAAGAATTTTGTATCCATATAACATGTAATATTTTCATAATGTTCAATCCCCAATGTTCGGTGTAAGTGTGCAATAAATATTGTATGCAATGGGGCTACAACATGTTATTTGCTAACTCACAATCCCCTGCTACTGTGCAGGGGTCGTTTCTATTCATAATACGGCCAGAAATTGCGAACAAATCATCCATAGTAAAACATACTTTACGCCTCTTGTATTTGGGCAGAATTTGTTTCAACATTCTCTTAAGTTTCAACGTCCTAGATTTATGTTGCTTATTACATTTTACACGCGTGAAATGAACACGTATCAAATGAAAAATGCAATTTGCAACTTTATTTTTGTAGACACAGGAACTATTTAGGAAGAATTGACGAGCGAGTCTTGGTCCTTTGTTAGCTCCCTGTCGAACCCTTTTGTCGTTGAGGCCGTAAATTATCTATTTAGGTTTGCATTTGGCGATAAATTGCTTTTTATTCAATGAGTCGTATAAAGAAATATGTCAACACAGCGTTATTAATATCGAAGTGTATTCAGATGTAAATACTATATTAAACGCAGATGTGACTTCAATCAAAAGCATAGCCAGGTGCGTTTGTTTCTAAATTATTACTATAGCAACTTCTATAACATTTTCGTTCTGAAATACCGATGTTATCCTTATAGTTATTGGAACACGAAGCCCTTTATCTAAGCCATCGGATGTACTGAGTGCCGTTCTGAGTACTTACCTAATCTGTACGGTTGCTATCTCGGGTCATAGGCCAGTAGATACCGTAAGTCGTACGCCAAAAGCTTTCTAGCGATGCTGAAACGTATAGGTAGCAATCTAAGGTAACTTTTCCCATGTGTAGGTTGGAGAGCAACATCAGAATTTTCAACGAACCGTGTTTCGTTGAAGAGTATTTTAAAGAACTCTCTATGACAAGTTCGACCTATTTCCGAATGTGATTGATGATTTCAACCCCTCATGTTATCGGGATAGCGCGATAATTTTGAACCTTGCTATGCTTCAAATACAGTTTATTATCATGTTTATTTTAGTCAAGTTTAACGTTTATGCAGCTGCGCAATTAGTGGTGCAATATTTTTGGAAGGAAATTAAATTTAGCAGTAAACATTAAGACAAGAACCAGGAAATTCTCAAGAGATAACTAAATTCTGACCTAGTTAGCTCAATTGCTAGAGTTTGCCTCCAAAACGCGGAGTCCTCGGCCTGAATAGTAAGTGGAGTAGATATTTCTGAGCATTCCTTATCTGCGTCTTTTATTGATGATGCTACTTATTATCTTTTCGGTTACAGAAGAAATAAATTACTGCTTTCCAGGATTTAAAGTAAGATCATTTAACATCATTGTGAATATTTCAGTATAGGTACATGTCTTCTCGCCTGTCTTTCTCGAAGGGTAAGGTAGAGGTACTAACTAATGTACACCCACAGTTCGCCGATATGATTTAGGTCATTAGGTCCCGTGTAATAAGGGGCGAGTTACCACTAACCGAACACACGTCAAAACTCCGAGCTGTTACTGAGAATTTCATAGCTAAAAACCCTGCTCGATCTGGGAATCTAATTTAGAACCTTTAGTGTACCAGGGAGCCTAGACAAGTTGCAATTTGACATCAGAATCGACAAACAAATAGAAACAAAATGTATGAAAACGACATTAGTGACAGCCCGCCTTGTCGAAAGCTTTTGTCATTTCCATACATTTTGTTTCTATTCGTTTGTCGATTCTAATGTCATATTGCAACTTGTCTACAGGCCCAGTCACGCTAACGGCCACTAGACTAATGGAGTATTTATCGGGCTTCATTCAGTTCTACTAATCGTAATATTATGAAAATAATACTCGTGAAAACAGCTTCCGCTACAACGTCAAGTATTTCCTTACCATTTTTTTGGTCACGTCATATCCGTCTGTCGGGACAATTAGCTTGTTCCCTTGCCCGGCTTTTGTCCTCGTTTGCATAATACCCCAAAGAACATGACTTAATTTCTTTAAAGACAAATATTGCTTCGTCCAGAAATTCACCGCTAGACGTCTCTTTTGTTGCTCCAAATCTGAAAGTGGAATGAGCACTGGAAACTTTACCGAGTTAAAAATGCTTAGACTGTGGAAATTAAAAATGAATTTACTCTGAAACTCTAAGAGCACAATGGACAAAGATAAAAGGAGGAACTTAGTAACCAGACAGTTCATTATACGAACCATTAAACCCATTTTCACTTTAAGAGTTAATCTTTGTGATACAAGGTATGTTTTTGGTTTTTTAAGCTTACCATTTGACACATCCGTCTTGCATCGTTGAATAATGGCTGTGCTCCATTAAAATATCTACTTTGGACGCCCCTAAGCTTCTAAATATAACATAACTGTGTCCCTTGACAGCTAAATGTTTATTTGTGGGAGTTTTTTGTCGTGGAATGACGTTTTTTGTGTGTAAAGCGGTATGATACGGGATTTTACATGTTTTGGTTAGACTCGTGTGTTGAGCTCTCAGAGTTTTGTTTTTCTTTCGTTTTTACATCATGTTGACACTGTTTTAGACATTGAGTATGTATAAAAGGACTTATTTGGGAGCTTTTATATTCATTCTATGAAGTTTATGTCTGGAGACTGCTTTAGAATTTAGTACAGTGCTAACTTGTACGAGTTATGTAGACCTATAAAATTTATAGCGTGTGTGAGTACTTTAGTAATTTAATGTCTCCTTGCATGTTGAGGGTAGAAGACAAAATTATCTTCTAAAGCGTGGCAATGAATACCAAGATGCTAGCAGATTTTGATCCATACTATTACATATTTAAAGTTTATTCAGGCTAGTCTCATAAACTCCTGCACGGATTTTCTTACGCTTTTTACTAATAGATGTAATTTAGTGAGACCCGTGTGAAGCCGGGCCGGGTCGCTAGTTTCTTATAACTAAAGACAGAACTAAGTTTTTATTTGTTAGTGAAGATTGCGAATCCACATTAGGGCAGCGTTGACTAAAGCCTAACCCCTCTCATCTGAGATGAGACCCGTGCCCAGACGTGAGAGGACAGTAATGGGTTGAAGTTAGCTGATTTATTGTTAAGAAGACCAAAAACCAATAACACTTAAACAAATTCTTAGTTCATCATACTTTTCTAAGATTTCCATGTACAAACCAAAAGTATTCTTCGAACTTCGTGTCTTCAATCCAAAACAAAGTCCTATGACATAAAGTTTTGAAAACAAAGAGTGATTTCCAAGAACCAATAGCTTACAGTATGAGTCATAACATTTATTGATATTTAAACGGTCGGCGCGGTATTTTTATCTCAGTACAACAACGTAACTTATCTTTTATTTACTCAAAGAATTCTACCATTCTGTGTAGGACAAGACATTCGTTGTTATGGTAAAACTTTTTTTGTTTTGTTGTCTTTGAGACAGTGGTTTTTCGCTTTCTGCCTAGCTTAAAAGCTGTAAAGACGTTGTTAGTGTGTGTGTTTAGAAGTGCCGTTTGCGTGTCGTGGTTCGTTTCCCACTCGTGAAAATTTCTGATCATCAACATTCAATATCATAAAAGAGTCACATCGCTATTTTTTTCTAACACAGGTTTTATTTTTGCTATTTTTTTTTAATTTCAAGACGATGCCACCTTTAAAACTCGACACTGCACGTTGCAAATGTATCCTGTCTGTGACCTTGAATTTTAAACATTAAACACAGGGGTGAAATTACACCGTTCACGCTTGTTCAAGCATGTCTTAACATAGATTATTAAGTGCGACCTTGTCCTTCGTGATGTGTCACTGAATAATTAATTTTATTTATGACCATATATAATAAATTTGTTTAAGTGGCATTTTGACAAAACGGGCATTATTAGCGGTTATCTTGTGGCCTTAGAAAAAGCGAATAGCTGGATAAAACAATAATAGACCCAGACGGGTTGGTAGACTTCACATGCCGACGGGTTTGGGACTAGATGGTGCTGTGTAAAAATGTCCCAGGATATTTATTATTATTAAAAGCTATCAGGAACGAAGGTTTCTTCACGAATGTCACGATGTTTTTCTTAGTTATCGTACGCACTACGCACAAGATTGCGAAGTCAGAATTGCGTCCCTTGAATTTGAACTTGAGCCTTACGACTTGGTAATCCAATGCCACTGCTGAACGTAGCCCTCCCCCAAAGAGCGCCAACCATCCCGGTCTTGGTCCAGTGGGCATATCACTATGTATATGTGCCTAGGTATGTTTATATCTCCTCTGTTGGTATTTAGTCGATTTTATATTACAAAAATTAATCGATTATTTTCTTTTTACTAATAGCAACACTGTCACTAAGTTACTATAAAAGCCCGTGTCATTCTTTTATTCATTCATTCCGATTCAGATTGTGTTAGGAGGCAGACACTATATCCTTCCTCGTATCTAAAGTTAAATACACGATTTAACGTTATAGTATAATCTCTGTATTTTATTTGCCGCTCATAACCTTATTTCCTATATCCTCTAAATAGCAGTTGACAGTGGACAGCAGGACGCGGCCGTTACGCTTACCAACTTAGCAACCCTAGCCTAGGAAAGTAGCCTCTAGTAATATTACTACTAGGCTGCTATACCAGGCCGGGGTTGCGAAGCAATACAATCAGCATAACCCCTATTATGTTGTATTCTATTGTTACAGTTATTTAATGATATTAACGTATTTTCTTTCGTTTTCGCAGAACCTTTTTGAAGATACGCAGAATGTTTCTTTTTTTTCCATCAAGCTTTAAAATTTTCGGCGGGTTCTAGTAATAAAACATTGTAGACTAGACTGTAGTTTACTAGAGCTGTAAGATGTATGTACTTTATTTTAATCTATTAGTAGTGTTAGACATTATTTTTCTTCATTACGTATACAATTTAGAAACGAACGATCTGTAGATTTATATTTGAACTTTTCTATCATTATCTTACTAAAACATAAAACTAAATTACCAAAGTAGTATCATTCATATGTTATAATAGCACTTTCAATCTCTATAAAACGTTATCACGTCGTTATTACATCATTTGTAAGATATCTTCAACTCGAACACATTTAGATTTGAAACCAAACTAGTTGGACTTAGATTTGAAGCCTTATTTGTACTAGATAAACGCTAATCTTAAACTAATGAAAACCTTTTAGTAATAATAAACTTTATTCTAGATTCTTCTTTACTTTAGTTTATAAAAAAATATTACTCGCACTCTAGGTGCAATTTGACATTCGAATCGACAAACGAAGAAACAAAATGTATGGAAATGGCATTAGTGACAGCCTGATTTATCAAAAGCTTGTGTCACTTCCATAGATTTTGTTTCTATTCGTTCGGCCCCAAGGAGCTTCGAAGAAACAAAAGGTACTTAAATACTCTCTCAATTCTTGTAATTACAAGTAGGTGTAAGTGATTATCACATTGTTCCTGTTCATCTAGAATTATTTTTTGATGTCATTATTAACTAGCTTAGCTATCCGTTTCTGAACTTTGACGTCACAGAATTAGAAATATCATACTACGTAATTTAGTGATTGACATTTGACAATGTCAAGTGTATCAATTTTCAATTCCATTTCACATACTTTGACGTTGTTTAACCATTAATTATCATTTACATCACTGAGGATATAGTAGAGAATATATTTAAAACATTTTTAATTTCTTATCTCAATTGGGCTTTTGATTTGACTATCTGAAGCAACAATGTCATGTCGTTGTTTTCGGGGCTCACTACTAAAGAGATTTGTTGTCAAACACGTTTGACAGCTGTCGAGCCGTTTAAACTTTAAAATGGTTGTCCCATGCATCACGCGCGTCATGTAGCCACATTTGTCTCACTTCGTTAGAATATGGTTTCTAGTTCATCTCGTATCTTGTAGTTTAGTCATTTTGTTTTGGTGTCAATAGTAGTGTTAGCATTTTAGAAGAAGTATCTATAAAAATAGATTTTTCTAAATAGAGACTTTTCTGTCCAGATGAACACTTTGACGAAGATGATGAAGATGACGTGAAAATAATAAGAAGAATGTGGACTAAGTAGCTAGATTGAACTGCTGCACATTGGGCACACTAGGAATGCCAACAGTCATAAATCCTATAAATTTAACGCATAGAGCAAACGGAATCTCGGAGTTCATGATCATATTTTTGTGTTATGAAATCAAAAGTACATAATTATCGTAAACTCAAAATTGCTGACAGTGCGCCACTCGTGGTCTTAATAATAATTATAAAATTTCCAAATAAAGATGTATATATAAGATACCTAATAATCTAGAACCTAAGTGAGTCAAATGTTTTGTAAAGAGTTGAAATGTAACAGAACCAACAACTGTACTGACAAATTGGTCGTTTATATTGTAGTCATTAAGCATAGCATAATAAATAAGGTACCTAGCTCGCAGAAGCAAGAGCCGTCTGCTAATATTTCGCTCTTTGCTTACTAAAGCATAACGCCAAGAAAATGTCTGGACAACCAGAATTCAACCAAAATTGCTGTTTAATGTAGCGTCACTTGAAATTGCAAAATTGTAGACCAAAGGCGAAATTTCAATATCTGGCGGGCCAGACTTGAGAGCCTTTTAAACTAACATTTGCCAATAGAAATGTTCAAAAGATTGAAACTCATAAAGCATCTCTATTATGAGTATCAATCCACCTGAGGGTGGGTTTTGCGGTGCAAATTTCACTATCCAGTATCAGGTTTTATTAAAATTGTGGCGTGGTCACCAAAGATAAGATGTTAGATATCGACATTAACCTGAAAAATATTGTTTCGACCCTCTGGGGGGCCATGGTCTCTTAACAAACTAAGGAAGATGATGTTTTGGACATGCGACAATGTGTGCGTAAATGGATAAGATTTTTGTCTCCATACATATTTTGTCAACAGATAGAGCGGCTTGGAAGGAGAGAACGGAGGCCTTTAGGACAAAGTGGGCTAGTAAAAAAAATGTGAAAAATGTGTGTTCGTTGAAAACACTACAATTAAGTGCCGGGAGTTTTGGTAATACATATATATATATTTTCTTTTCATGATTATTTTTAAGGATCTTTTACGCCTGATCATACCATTCATATCCTAAATATGTAGTTTTACTAGTTAATTTTTGGAGTGATGTTAGAGCCCCGTTTTTGCGATTCGATGGAGATTTATCGACCGTGATTAAGCACCAAATAACGGCAGACGGTCCGGTATTTATTGCATGTTACAGAGACATTAGGTTTTGAGGTGAGGCGTTAACTTTTTAATGAACATTCTTGATGTTGCACACTCCATTTCAAGATTAACACCTACCTTTTAATGACACTGTTCGCTGATATATTGGAGAAAACAAGAGGATATCGTCTAAACATGTTATATATGTAAGTAATTAATAAAAAATTAAAAGAACCGCTACCGCTTTACAGTAATGGTATTCGAAAAGACACTTTAAAAAGTCAATGGTAAAGATTTATAAATAAAAAAATGGAACTGTATGAAATTATCTGCCAAGTAAGTAGAAGGTGGTGAAGCGGGCCCTTAGTCAATTTTAGTTTCGACAGTATCAAACAAGTAGGTGTGTTTCACAATGTAGGTAGATCAATTATGAAATGGCCTTTTAAAGAAAGAGCTAAAGTGCCTTTGAGTAGAACTGTTCCAACTGTGTGGCTTAACCAATAGGGAGCAACAAAGGGAAAAAAACAAATTGACAACGCCTTGAGTTACCTATTCAAAAGCTTCAAAATTTCAAGACACTTACCGTTCCCATCCCCCCACTTACACTCCATTCCCGTTTCAGAATATATTTTTAGACCTGTTTTTTTACTCTCATTTGAGAATATATAAACGCTCAATGTCAATCATCTTCCTAGCCTTTTCCCAACCATGTTAGGGTTGGCTTCCAGTCTAACCAGATGCGGCTGAATGCCATCAGACCTCCCAATTTCTGGGCAATACCGATATTCGAAAGATAGACTGGTCGTCAGGCTTTTTGACTTCTGACTAAACTAAACGTATTCAATGTATTCGGTGATAAAACAGGTGCTTAAACAGGAATACCAAACCCTGGATATATTATGAAACTCTGCTTCTTTATATTAATACTTTTGTTCTAATCTGGATAGACAATATTCTTAAAAAGTAAGCACACAGTTTCTACGCCGTTCATGACGACTTAGATACCGTATCTAATGTTAAGATTTAGAGACCAGTCTAAGCGTTAACTTAAGCATACGTTAACATAAGTTTACGCTTAGGAATCACGCGTTTATTTTATAGGTACTCCAAGTAGGTAAGTACTAGGTTATTTTTCATAGTTTCCATTTAAGTGAGCATCGTTTAAGATTGTTTGATCTAAAGAGAATTTTGTTATTCTGCTGTTTACTGCCTGAAACAATTTCACATTTAATTGACTTTCAATTTTAATCACTTTGTAGTCCAGTCTTTAAGAATTTGCGCTACGTCTAGCTTATTACAATAGGCACTACAGTCTTATTAATTTGAATAGTAATTGGTTTAGCGCTTAGTTTATTAATTAAAAAAAATCATAATTAGGTAACTCTGCAGGATACAGGCAACCTTTCAGAAATTACGACTGAGTTAGTGAACAAGAAGACTTAGGTACACAATACAGAAATTACCAATTTGTAATTAGTGATTGCTATTGGCATAATAAGCCGCTTTACTTAGCTCAAACATGAAGTATGATCAACTATACAAAATCTTCATAACTAAACAAAAACAACACCTATAAAATAGTGGTAATCAAAAAATTCTCTTGCCGTGTGGGAACATAAAAATCTTTACCACAAAACGTCCCAGAAAGTGGCATCAATACTTGCCCCTACAAAGGCGTAAAATGAACCGAATAATGAAGAGTATCGGGCAGAAAATTACAAGGCTTGTGGAACACATGTTTCCTAATAATAGGGAGGCGGGGAAGGTGAGGGTTCCGCAGGTATAAGGTGCTCCTTTTTATACGGTGAACCGCTTATCGATCGTTTTATTGAAGGATGGCTATCGATAATGTCCGAGGTATTTTTTGACGGACGTGAAAGTTTTGGCGCCAGAAAGGCACGTTTATTCAATAGTGAAAGAAATTCTGTGCCGTATTAAAAAAAAGTTACCTAATATCGAGAATGTCTGTGGTAATTTTGACAGACTGAAAGTTTTGGCACCAAAAAGTTCATTTATCTTGTAGGTCTGTTCTGTATTTAAAAAAAGATACATGATTGCTCGAATACCTCTTTGCATTGGAGACAACATTAAACATAGAAAACACAGTATTTAATGGCAAGCTATTATTTTAATATAAAAATAAACTTTGAGACCTTTAGCTGGAAAACGTAAGTTATTTTACTACCAATGTTATTTATACCACCTGTCAATATCCTGCATATTTAAATATTAAAATTCGAATACCGTCAAATCGCTATTTTACAACTACCTACATAGCACATTAAATATTTATCAAAACACCAACACGATGTCTCCATTTTGTCTTATTATACACCTCACATACTGGTACAACCTCGCGGCTATACTTAGCTATAAAACAGTCTACAAACGTTTAAAACCCTGTAATTACAGGACAACGTATTCATTACCTACTTAAAAATGTAAACGGGTATAAGGATTTCCCAACACGTGTATTTTCCCATAGAAAAATAACTCGGTTGAGAATAAACCGACATAATATGATGTATTTTTAATGTTTCAAGAAATTTGCATGTCAAAGCTGTGTGATATGAATATTTTTGCTGGTTCGCGTGGTTGCGGGTAGTCGCGTTTTCAAGTAGATTTTGCCGATCAGTTCTGAGCCTTTGTTTCTGAAAAAAAAAAATACAATATTGTAATGTTTTCTGTTTGTTTCAAGTACTACACAATTTTTAGATGTGAAAATAATAAGTAATGTTTCAACAAATAATTGAAACTGATAAACGTTTTCATATTAATTGTCCTACTCTTTGAATTGTTCTGAAACAAATTATTATTCTTCGGTGCTAAAAAAAATCCACTTAGGCTCAAAAATCATACCCAAAGGTAACATAAGCTCACTAGTATTGTAAAGAACGTTCGGGTTCGGATTCAAGAATTTTTATTAGCTATGTGTACAGACCTGCATGAAACAAACATGGCGGTTGAAGATGTAATCAAATTTCGAACACATCAAAAAATTTTCAAACGTTCATATTATAACTGGCCAGCGCTAGTATGCACCAGTAAACACTTTCTTGTAAGTTTTCAGTTTTATGGGCCTGCTTCACAGCTTACTGATAAGTTTCCGTTAAATTAGCTGACAGATAATTTCATACAAATTTTGTTCCATTTTTTAATTTATTCGGCAGTTAGCGCCATAATAGGTGGTAAACAGGCGCTAGGTCTATAAATTAATTTATCTCTAGTTCATTGAGCGCGCGTCCTTACTAATATTATAAATGCGACAGTAACTCTGTCTGTCTATCCCGCTTTCACGTCAAAACTACTAACCGATTTAAATGAAACTTGGTACACATAAATAGTCTAGAGCTTGAGAAAGGACATAGGCTACTTTTTTATGCGAAAAAAGGGGTGTAAGGGAGATGAAATGTATAATAAATACTTAGATCACGAGCGAAGCCGCTGGCGGAAAGCTAGTTTCTTATATTGGATAATGTAATTATAGCCTAACTAGAACCGTAATTGACGACGTGTTTGAGATTCGCGCTCATTAATATTCATAATTATTAAAGTGTAATTCTGAATCTTAATAAGGAGCTAAACCTATCCCTACTTGATTTTCATCGCGCGGAACCTTGAACTCTCATTTGACACCATCATTAATGGTTTTTTCTCTAATAATGATTATCACGCGAACGATGTTCACTTGAATATTATCTTCTTTAATAGCACTTATGTAGAAGAGGACTTTTTTTGTACGATTTAATTATTTCCCATGAAAATGAAAGGCCATACATACATACATACATGTATAGCTTCACGCCTGTTTCCCATAGGGGTAGGCAGAGACTATAGATTTCCACTTGCTACGATCCTGGCACACCACTTTCGCTTCGTCTATGTCCATTAACCTCTCCATGCAAGGTCGTCGGTTTAGGGTGCTCTTAACCTTGCCTTTTTTGAGAACGTCCGCAATCTGGTTGTAGTACGTTCGCCGAGGTCGACTCCTTCCAACTCTTCCATTCGTACTCGCCATATACATTTGTTTAGTCAACGTCAGGCCATACAATCTTACTATTTTACTACTTCAGTGCCTTTTCATATATGCAGACCATGAAACATTCACGTAATTAACAGAGGTGGCCGCTTAAAAAAATGGAGATTAGAGAGCTAGATACTAGTCTTAGACAACTACTTACCTAAAAATACGAAAGAGTTGAAAACCTACTCCACTATGAAGTCGGTTAACAAACAGTCTGTTGACGTTTTTAACAAAGAAATTCGAAAAAAATATCTGATTCAAACAAATGCTCTACGTAGCAATAAACTTTTATCAGTCTTGTGCGCACGGCGGGTATTCTGCAAGATTTTTATTATATTTATCACCGCTCCTCCACAGAAAGTGATCCCTAGAAATCTATAAACACATTCAGTGTGGAGACAGATCCTTTTACCGTTTATATATATTTTGATATTTCAGCGCATTATCTGCGAAAGGTCGTGAAATTCGGTAAGCCAAGTAAACAAGGCGAAAACAAAATATTTTGAATAATTTTAGGGATTCTTCTTGGAAACTTTGTTTTTGTCCTTCATCTGATCTTACCCAAAGGTAACGTACACTCAACAAAAGAGATAAGTATACAGGCAATCTGTGTTTTGGCAAAGATAGTGGTATACTTAAATATTTATCTACGAAAGAGTTGTTAAAACAACACCTGTTTTGACACTTTTTGCGTAATACATTATTACACAATCTTTGTCAAAACACAGATGTAATTATCTCCTTGTATACCTACCTATAATTTTTGTTGACTGTACATACTGTATTATATTATTTGCATTTAGAATGCTGTTTTTTGACTTTGCAGTCTAAAGCTCATGAATGAATAAACAGATCAGAGTAGTTTAAAAATGCGCTGATTTATGAAAATATTTTAAGTAAACTATCTATTGTACTTATCTGCAATTGGTTTCTTTAAGGATTTACAAGCTTTAAACAAAATCCGAGAAGGACTGCTGGATTTCCAGCGAAGAATTCGATATCAGAATGTTACTTTAAGCCCAGCTGAAAAACAGCGCTGCGGTTCATTATTGAAAGAAAGAAACACTACCACAACTCCACAACACAGAAGTAGGTACTGCAACATCATGCAGAGCGGGTAGGCTCTTAGGCTAATATTCAGAGACGATGCTAAGCGTAAAGTTATGCTTACGTATGTCAAATTGTAATACAAACGAGGTCATCAAATCCCATACGACTCAGCCCAAATTTGTACCGGAGGTACATGACAGTTGTCAAGTTGACAGTTTTTACCATGAAATCACTATGAAACTGACAATAATCTGCCGTAATGGGCCGTAATGCCGTGCGTTTGACATTCCGCAACTGACACTGACAGTTTTTACTATACTATACGAAACAGATAATAGTGTGCCTAAAATGGTGTGATTTTCCTCAAATTAATTTTTTTTGTCTCATCCCCCAGTCGACATTAAAAAAAGTACGACTAGAGTTTTAACCAGCGTAATACAGAGTATTTTTTCCAATAAGTGTACCTTCGGTACATCATTTGGGCCGATTTCGCTGACCTCCTTTGCCGTACGGAAGCGTTACTTTAGGTTTAGCGTCGTCTCTGAAACTCTGAATTAGGATCTTCGGACCCACAATGCATGTAGGCACCTATGCATTTATAATCTGTAGGCACTTCTTATATCTAAGTATATATTGATTGATTCTTTTTTCTTTCAATATGGGATCCTTCGTGCTGGACTTTCAAATTTAGCTTTAACAAGGACATAACAGTAAGGATTAAACACTGGTTCACAAATAGCCGTCAAATGAAGAAATATTCAGACTGAAAATAAACCCGTTAGACATTTCTGTCTGTTTTGCTGTCGGAACTAGAAACACGATTCTGAACGCAAAAAGACCATACTCCCCGCTGCGCCATTTAGATCGTGGCAGCAACAAAAATATTATTTTTATTATGGCTCATGTTGATCTAAATCAGCCTTTTACAACCATAAACCGAGACTATAACGGTAAAGAGAAGTACTTGTTATAAACTTGAGCAATGGGCTGACAACTTACGCACTAATCTGATTGTGGAAACAACTGGTTTTCCTTTTAAGGACGTAATTCATAAAAATGCGGAGATTCATTTTTATTTATGATCAGATCTCAAATGAAGGTATGTAATTGATTAAAAAAAAATCCTTCATTGAAAAAAAATGGGGAACGTACCAAAATACGATGTATTAAGGTCTTTTAATAATGTGGTATTAGGTACTGATATTTTTTCTGTTCTCTGTCTTCTAAGAATAACTTCAGAATGAAAGTCCTCCCTCCTCATAATGATCTCTGCTTGGATGCTTCTCAGCAAAGAAATCATCCAAAGCGTGCTCTGCGCTCCCACCGACGACGCTGTGGAAGTGGCGAAGTTTTAGGCAAACCAAATTTAATTTTAAGTTTCTAAAAATCTTGAATTATTCTTGTACCTAAACTGACAATAACTACCGATTATTTAAAGTTACATCATCATTAAACATTATTCTAGCAAAACGATTGACAATACATTACCTGAATTCAAACTACAAAGTACCCCGCAATTTTATCGTCAGCAACTAAGTTTTACTGCTCAATAAAACCACACCGCACTTTCTTAACCGAACGGTTAACTGGTAGATAAAAAATAAAACTATTTTAACTTTATACTTGAACATTTGTTCGTAGTTTTGGACCACCGTGTTGGGTTTTATAAAAATATTTCGTTTTGATCTTTCAAAGAAGTCTTTGCTACCATAGTTATGACTCCAGTAAATGTTTAAAACTGGCTGGAATGATATAAAGTAACGTGGATCAAACGCCCTTTAATGATTACTCGTTCGATTATTGCTTTTGTGTCATTGATCCAAATTGTCTGTTTCTCAGAGGTCGAGCGTAAAAATAGATGTAGAAGTTTTATTTATGTACTTAAAAAAAACATTTTATACACATCGCACGACCGATAGTAGAGTAACCTTTCCTTGGCTATTATTCAGACGACGCTAATCGCAAACTACGCTAAGCGTCTTCTCTGAATATTTGTGTCAAGATAATTTATTTGTCCAAGAAAAGGGAAACCTACCTTTTATTTTTTTAAGTCTATGATTTGCCTACGTTTATTATTATGCCTACTTTGTTAAAAATGACTGTCTCTCTTTTACTTTCAAAATACCTGGGTGAAAAGAGATTTATTATCGAAAGGCGAAAAGCAAACAACGACGCGGCGTTTAACTTAAATTTCGAAACAATGGACATTAAAATTTCAGATATTTGAAACTACGTCACAATTCGTTTGATTACTCTTTTATTTATTGTGTCTGATACCTTTTCAAACTTCTTAATATTTTAATGAGTTTAGAAACCTTGAGACAGTCCTTCGAACATTTGAAAGACAGTCACTGTAGGGGGACGTCGTCTTATCAAATAAAGAAAGGAAAATTAAAAATAATAAGCTTTTTTAGGTAAATTTTTGTAGGTATTTCTAACTGGCAAGAAATTGGATCCGATATACTATATTAGTATAACATATCTACATACTTTACGACATCCCTTTTTTCAAGCAAAACATTACGTTTTTAACAAAAAAATGTCAAGTCAAGTCGTCTGTCATGTCTCTAAACAGGCAGACTTGTTTCGATTATCTCAAAAAAAAAGACGTCAGCGGGGTTTCAAGAGGATTCCACCCACTAAACACTCGAAATATCGTCAATTTCGTCACTGACGTAGCAAAATTGGACTGTTAACGGTTCTGTAATGGCCCTTACAATCGCTTTAACAAAAAGTACCATCCAATAAGTACTTACCTTTGCTTAATAAGTGCTTTTGTCCGTTTTTTTGGCTTTACGCCACTACTACTGTTGAGCAATGGCTTTGATTCAGATTAAAATCAAAGATATCTTTATTTTTTTTAATTTCTACCAAGTTTGTGCTGATTGGTAGTATTTAATCATCAAGAAAGTGGATGACGCATCAATAGACGCACTCTGATACAGCAAACAAGCTTAAATAAAAAACTTAAAAAAATATGTCAACTTAAAGCATCCATTGCTCAAAGTTTCTTATAATGTTTGTATAACGATTTCAGAAAACTATACTGCACCACATATTACCTAAATATAACATTTGTACCGCCTAACCTTAGTCCATGGGCGCTGTAAAGGGTCTGAAACGTCGGGATTAAAATAATATCAATATAACGCGATAAAATCCGTAAAAAGTAGTTTTATTTCTAGGTATATAGGTATATAAATTTTTTGTTAATAAACGGTTTTAAACAGCATTTAAAACTAATATACTATTTACTTATTCAATACATCTTAGGCCTAGGATAGTTCGCCTGGCCCTGAACGATATGAATTTTAATAAGCACATCATTTAGCTGAGATATTTTATAGATAAAATACTTAAGTAGGTACCTACCTAGTTCTATAACTGATAATTTTGACATAGTTTACAGGAAGCTACATCTATTACCGCCAAAAACCTCCGATAAAGACCGACTTTCAGCTAACATCGGGGAAATATGATTTTGCTGAACCTACTTTTTCGATGACATTATGCTAATGTCTCCTGCCCTACATCTCGTTTGAGAGTGGCTCTTTATCATTAATATTGTGTCTTTGGCTCTATATATACGTAACATTCATAATTTCAATCCTTTTTATATGTTTTATGGGGACAAATTGAGGTCAAATTTTCCTGGAGAAAGGGAAAGAAAAATATATTCGGTGAAATGAGACTGGTATTTAGGTAATTGTGGAAAAAATTATGCTTTCTTTTATTCGGTATATGTTTTATTAGACTTGATGTCCGTTTTTAATGTATTGTAAGGCGAAAAGCACACGAAATCATTGTAGCTGCAGCAGACAGGAAGCTGACCTCAACATAGTTGTAAAAAGACTGTGTGGCTAAAAAGGGTACCTACGTAAGCATTCCTTTTCGTTAACATGCTATTTCAATGCACAATTAAAAAGTAAGTAATTTCTAAGACTACTTAATGAAATATTTAAAACAGCTTATAAACGTCGGAATCTAAGTACATAACCCGATAAAATCCAGAAAAAGTAGTTTTATTTCAAGCTTCAATCTAAGCCATCTCTATATCCCACCACAGAATATTCGTCAATACAGACTTAAAATATCCATTTGAAATCCATCACAGGAAGCACTATATCCAACAGCTTCAAAGGCTCAAAACAAATCAAGCAGAAAGTTCATAAACTACCGTTCTAACGTGACTAAAACATAACCAAATTCACCATGTCGTGCGCCATAAAGTAATTGAATTGTAGAGCAATAATAGTTATTTGTTATACAAGAGTGCAAAGTTGCTTTTTAACCGCGTGCTCAATTTTGATGACCGAGCAAGCGAAGGATTCTAAAATTGAATCACGAGCGGAGCGAGTGATTCAAAAATTACTCAATACTCAATTACTCAACTACTAATTACTCAATACTTAATACAATTACTTAATACAATATTAATACAATTACTAATTACTCAATACTCAATACTCAATACTCAATACTCAATACTCAATACTCAACACTCAACACTCAATACTCAATACTCAATACTCAATACTCAATACTCAATACTCAATACTCAATACTCAATACTCAATACTCAATACTCAATACTCAATACTCAATACTCAATACTCAATACTCAATACTCAATACTCAATACTCAATACTCAATACTCAATACTCAATACTCAATACTCAATACTCAATACTTTATTGCATTCCATAATGTGTACATTAGTTGGTAGGTATGTAATACTAGAGAAATTGAAAGTAACGTTGCTACGATTACTTGTGTAATATTTTTGTTAGGTATTGTAATGTTGGTGTTAGTGACTTAAAAAAGTACACCAAGAAAGTTCCGGTAGGCTTGTTGAAAAAATATCGATACATCGATATATCGATATTATTTTTTTAATGTATCGTTATTTTTGAGCGATATTTAATATTTCGATATAAAATTCAAATTATCGAAAAGGTATAAAAATCTATATTTTTTACACACCAATAAACATTTATAAGTTTTAAGATTATAAAATCCCAAAAAGGAATACTTTTTTTATACTAACATCTTTTTAACAAATTATATTTAATGTATTTTTTGTTTTTGGTCGACTTGATTTCTTGTTTTATAATTTGGTTTTTAAGATATATCGCCCATATATCGATATTTTTAAATAAAAATATCAGTATCGATAATGATATTTTCAAAAAATATCGATTCGACATATATCGATACTTTGTTGCGTTTAGACTCGGAACCTAGGGAAGGTTCCAAGTCTAAGTTTTTAACAAATAAAAAAAAAGTTGTATGATAAATTCGGCGCCAGGGGGGTAAAAGCACGATGTTCTAAATTCAATTTACTTTGTCTCTCTAGAGGATAAAAACGACTTTTGCACTCAGATATCGAAGAGTAAAAATACACTTTCCGAGATGGTGGGATGAAAAATAATTTAATTATACGTCAAACACATTTTGAGCTGGTAATGGCCACGCAGGCGTCTCTTAACGCAATTAAGACTGTTTTGCATAATCACGAAATATGCGTTGTGTGAATGTTAGACAGTATTTTCATCTGAATATGCGGCAAATGAGAAAAGAGGATAATAATAGGGTTTTATGTCAAGGTGTTTTAAAATGCCTTTTGTTTTCATTTGCCGTTGAATATAGTTTTGTTTGTTGATTACGTCAACGTTTTCTTTAAGGGCTAAGATTCTGTCGTTAAGCAATAATGTGATAATATTGTGTTCCAGATTAAAGGGTAGCGTACCTAGTGAATTTAGTGGGCATAATTATGAGACAACTGAGGTGAGGCTAACTATCAGTCGGCTCATTTGCTTGTACGAGTACAGAGAAAAAGATTGGATTAAAAAAAATACAAAACGGAAGCTCAAGTGATAGGCTGTCGTTTTTATTCATTTTAATCCAATCTTTTGCTCTACGATTTTTACGGCCGAGCCGGACCAAAATATTAGCGAGTACCTACTGTATATGTTGATGTTACGTCATTTTATCATACACAACATTTATATACTTCATACTTGATTTTCTGCCTTGTGTATCCAACATGCCACATGTCGTCACGCCTCGGCTAATTCACAGCCAATGTTTAATTTCTGATTGTGAATCGTTGCGCGTGCTCAAATTCTGTTTGACGTTGGGGATTACATTTTAGTCTAAGAGACGCAGGTGATGAATCGCCAGGGGAATTTTAAGTTTGAATGTTCAAGAACATTTGGAAGATTTCTTAGTACGATAATACAGTATTCATTAAACAGCTTTTAGAAAAAAAAGTGTAATCTGATTTAAATTAAGAGTGAATAATACCGAATCTAAGTATTTGAGGTACACGTACTGTCAAACCCGGGAATTTCTCTCATAAGAAACTATCCGATAAAAAACAAAGCGTAGGTACCTACTGTAAAATTGCAAATACATGTAAACAAAATAACGTTTGTGCACGTGCAGATGTGTGCGTAAGAAGGTAGGGTTGTCGCTTCGTAGGCTTCACATTGATTTGCCCGCTGACCCTTGTTTTAGGGACAATGAAAACTGCAATGAATTTGATGGAAGCTGTTGGGTCGTAGTTATTCTGTGTGTGTTATATCTACTGGCATTAAGGTTATATTTTAAAATAATTCCTTCAACAAGACTAGCTACTAAGGTATTTTACATTAGGGAATCAAGAGAAAATACAAGTGCAATTCTCAACGCATAAAGGCACTCATTAATAACAAATAGGGAGGGTAGTCATCACAAAGATAATACGTTCCTGATGCCGGAAATAACGCAGACGTCGGCTCTTCTACAAAGTGAGTGTTATGACAATGCATCTTTTGTTTACACCACACAAATCCCCTAACCCTATCCCCCCAGACGTCTCTAGGTAAACAAGCTTTTTAATTACTGTTAAACGGTTGCAGCGTGCTTGGAAAATATGTAGATAAGGGATGGGAATTGTTACTAAAGTTCTAGCGGATGCTACTGTATATGACGTTTCTTGGAAGCAAAAGGCGTGAACCATTGTAATATAAACACAACTACTTATATAAAAGTAAACTAAGAAATGTAAAACCTAGCTCTATTATTTTGTTTATGATATAGATTGAATGAAAAGCTTTAATTTCATGTACCCAGTGACACTCGTGCTATCTAGACGAATCTAATAAGGTATAATTTACCTAAATCGGTTGAGCCGTTCAAAAGTTACGAGCGGAAATAGAAACGGACATACATACATATACCATAATACACGGCAAACAGATAACCCTTCTTCGGCGGTCGGGTAAAAACCCGCTTTTATAACGTCATTTACCACAAGTAGGGTACTCATCTTTCAGATCATAAGTTCCTGATGCCGGAAATAATCCAGACGTCAGCTTCTCTCCTACAGAGGGCGCATTGTGACAACGCTTCTTTGTTTACCGCGCTAATCACAGATTGAATATTTAACGCGCAGCGCGACGCGTTCAAACGCTTGTCGAAAACGCACTTCGAACGTAAACATTTTCAGCAATTGTTTATCGTTTGTTTGAGTTGCGATCTGAATTGCCGTTTTGAAATGTGGGTAATTTTTGAAGTTATTTTGAATGTTGTGTTTGTTATTGTAATGTTCGCTTAATTTTCTTAGGAAAAGTTTTGTTTTAAGAGCAAGTCAAGCAGAATCATTAATCAATAAAATACACAGCGAGCGAATAGGTACTTTACTTATAACATTAACTGGAATCATATTAAAAGACTAAACGCCTGTCTTCTGGACAGCTGCTACGAAACGACATTTATATGAAATTATCTGCCAAGTAATTTAACGGGAACTTATCAATAAGCTGTGAAATAAGCCCTAAAGACATAAAAAATACAGTCATTTCCACGTTTTAAGCACAACGTGCAAACTACCCGAAAATTACCGCTGCTTTTTTCTTCCTACCCCCGAAAAACAAAACCAAAAGCTTCCTAAATTCTTAAAAACCAACTTAGGTAAATTTTAGTAGCAAGCAGGGCACGTACTGTCAACTTGTCACGACATAAGTGACTCCGGCGTGCTCCAATTATGCTGGAAGACATGTCCACAGTCCTCCAGTGGCTCGAGGGGTTTACGGGAACATCGCACGTATGATTTAGTTAGCTTTGGGACCAATTTGAGCCGGTTTTGAGGTCAAGATGGTATGTGGAGTCGACTGATTATGTGTAGACGTTCTACCTAGAATAAATGTTCTATGAAGTGTTATTGTTATAAATATATCTAGTGAGCTACATTGTTTTGTAAAATTTTAAATGAAATAAGTATTTTTTTGATAAACAGTACGTATCGCGGGAATACGTACTAGTCAAAGTTTTGCATTTTATGAACTGTGTTAGACGACAAGACTATCACCTTGTGCATATTATCATTACTTATTCTAATATTTTATTTTTATTTTGAAGTCGACAAACGAACAGACGCCAGAGCCACTTATGTTTTAGTATTATATTTAGTTATAACCTGAATAGAACTGTCCTTATATAAAATACGAATTAGTTTCAGAAATATCAAACTCTAGTTAACACAAAATTTACCGTTTGTTTTCAAATTCTTACGAATAAATTGTACTTAGTTAACATTTTGGCCTACTTCATTCCATTTCTACGAATAGGAAAACTGGTATTGTGTTTCAATTATGGAAGAGTCGTAATTGAAAAACAATAGCAACCAGTTTTCCCTTTTCCCCACATTAAAATTCAGTGTAAATTTAGTCTAAAGCTATCCAAAATACGTCACATATTATTTTTACTTCATCGTGTGTGATTCCTGTTGCTGTGTCTCGCTTGGCTAATTTCGCGATTCAATGTGTGGAGTGAATTAATTTTCACAATTCCGTATTCCCAACACGACTCGCTTTACATATATACGCTAAGTGTTATACGATTATTTGGATCATCAAATTATTCCGTTGAAATTCAAAATATGAACACTGTTTATTAATTTGGTTGGAGAGACAGGTGAATTTGCTTGAGGGAATTCTGATAATAATACGACGTGACAAAATTTGGGGGACTATGTTGCGCGAGAATCCTTTCTCAGCATTAAGGAACATTTAATATTGTTATTAAGTTCTTTGGCAGGGGTTAGGGATACAAAGTGTCGTATTAAATTGGTGCTAGGTACTGTTTTCATTATCCAATGTACCGTACGCTTGGTGATAGAATGTAGAAGTCGGTCTGGCTAGCTGTCAAATAAGTCCAGTCCACTGCAGTCCTTTTTTTGGAATTTATCTGGTGGTGGTGACACAGGCCCTAAGACTTACATACATAAATGAGACTTATAGTCTGCGCGGAACTAGTTGGCCGCGCCTTAGGTACGTGAGCGGCGGGACGGAGCGGGACAGGATCGCCTGCGCACGGAGGGGCTCTTGTTTTCGTTCACAGTAACCCGCCGCCTCACCCAGTTTTTTTTTAATATTAGAAGTTTGATCTCATTGTTCGTGGTGTAATCTTCTTTAATTAAATAAACAGGGTTCAATCCTACCTAAGTGCAATGTTATAATTTTTTTTCTAAAATACGTAAGTATTGGCTCTTTAAACCTTTTTAAACTTTTACAAATAACATATATTAGTTGTTCAACCATTGCATTTGGCAAAAATCAGGCAGCTGTGTAGCGTGTAACGCGTAAAATGAACGACACGCGCGATCGCGTGCGCGTAAATGTAAGCTTTGCAATATGTTCCTGCGTTAAATGGAGACATTTTACTCTTTAAAGATTTAGAACTTTTTGTAAAAAAACTTTTTTGGTATAAAATGCACCAGGAACCATTCATTCACCCTCTACACGAAACTATTCATTCTTTTTGGCTAAAATAATATCCTTTTCTCGTAGTAAAACGCTATTTTGTAATTTCTGAATAAAAGACAACTTATTTATTTATATTATAATTTAAATATTGCGTCTTATACTAACTACTTATTGCAAAATTAACCGGCAACGCAATTCAAACTATTTCCATTACTGAGCAATCTATTTTCGATTCCAAATCAAAATACACCAAATAACTCGGACGCGCTCAAATTAATTTTACTCAAACAATGATATTGCGTGACAACCATGACAGGTACACGAAATAGTGTAACGGATATCGCCAATTGATCGGTCAAATAATTATTTTATTACATTCGGCCATATTCGGCTGCATTCGTGTGGCACTCGGTGCATCTGTGACGTACGTCTATCAGGGATTTTACACGGTTAATTAGGTATTGATTGAGTAAAATTATGTGCTTCACATAATTTTACATTATATGTATCATGTATCGTATTGGCAAAACGTTGGCGGACACTATCTGCAGACGGGCCTCAAATACACGGAACAGAAGGACGTGCCATAGCTAAGTAATAAGTTGGTAAACAATAAAAAAATTTTTTTTTATTGTTTTAATTATTTAGGGGTTTTTATCTGAAAAGATACGTCAACACCATCGTGACTTTGATATTGGTCTTGTTACAAAGTTATAGGTTATAAAGTTACAGAGTTACAGCTTGCAAAAGGACCTACCTGTAATTTTACAAACTGCAGCAACTAATTGTGTAACTGTATTAAGCGGCATAGTTTTTTAGCAGCTTCTGAAGTTGGCTGTGACAAAATCGACTGAATAAAACCAATGTCAAACCTATTTAGTTTTAGTTCTTTCAAAAGTGACTCCGTAGTAGATTGGTTAGAAATCCTAGTCCCAGATTTTCGGCTAAGATGTCTTGATTTAGAATTAGGTCGATACATAAGTCATTAGCCTCGTACAGATCCTTATCTGTACATAGCAAATACGCCCTGACCACAAAACCCTATGTTTTTAGAATGTGTACGTAAGACTGGTATGTTTTAAACCTTGAGCACAGTTTCGTCTTATCTTTTGTAATAAAGGGGTTTATTTACAAGAAAACTTAAGATGATGTTTTCATAATATTTAATTCCGAATTACGAGTATCATTTGCATTTAGAAAAACAACTAAAATACAACGATATAAATTGGCAGGAATATGGAAGGCATAACAAGAGTTGCCGGTTGATCCAGTTGTTTTTTCATTATCTTTATATCCCTGCTCATCCCCATCCTGGATTAGTTGCTGCTTTGCGAAACGAATGTAATCCAAAGACGGGATTATTTAAAATTCAAAAACGTAATGAAAGTGATGAGAGAACAAACCAGGCTTTGTGTGTAAACAGAAAGTACATGATCACAGAAAATGGCGAAAATGATTAATAAATTAGAACCTCATCTGAGTTCCGACATTTAAAATGCATGTACATTGTACAGTGCACAGGGCTACCATCTAAATTGTGTCTTTATGGTTTAAAAACAGTAATTTTGCTGGTAGCTCAAAAGTTGTACTGCCTGACATAAAGCTCCTTTGAGTAGTGTATTCAGAGCTAGAGTTAGTGGGGTATTTTGAGTTAGGGAGGGGTGTAGACTTGGAGAGTGACCGTTTATTTATTTAATTAGGTACACCAAAAGCACATTATATTTTTACAATAAATAGAAAAGGTCTGATACATATGCCAATAACATACACAACATTTAGAACGCAAACCGTACTAGGTTTACAGAACGCAAACAGTACAAGGTATTTGTTCAAAGTAATAATTAGTACATACATGTCTAATTCAATTCGGTTCTAACTAACCTAATGCAGGTTGGCAGACTTCACAATGCCGTCGAGTAAAACTCTCAGGCATGCAGGTTTCCTAACGATGTTTTTCTTCACCGTTAAAGCGAGTGATAATTACGCACATGATTTCAAAAATTCAGGAGGTGCGTGCCTCGGATTCGAACTTAACACCTTTGACTTGGCAGTCCAGTGGCGATACCCCTAGGCTACGACTACTACTGCTTCTGCACTGTACACTCAACATATATTCTGACAACAATAACTCACATTTAGCACACAACTAACTGCTCCAAAAGTACACTAATTTCCGTCCGAAAATGTGTACTTAAATATGTCATTACACACTACAATCTCAATGATGTCAAACAGTTTATACTCCCAAAAAGCACCAAATGGGTATCTAAAACGTCTAAGCAATCATTAAACAACCGTTGCGGCCTCTATTTGTATAATGTACTCACGCTATCAAACACGGTTGGGTGCCCAGAACAAAGCGGCCTGATGCATGCTGGAGATATGTATAATTATTATGTAATTTCCATGGTGTTTTGCTGAGAATGGTGCTGTTTAAAGACGATTGCCATGAAAGAAAGACAGAAGCTTCTATTAGACACCAACAATAAAATTACTTTAAGAGAAAAAATGTAAAGCAGTGATAGCCTACGGACCACTGTCCTGCCAAGTCGTAGGTCTTGATTTCAAGGTTGTAAGGTCGAGAGATTTTCTCGATATCGTGTGTGTCTGCCAACATGCACGCTAGAGTCAATTCGTGTAAAATGTTGTCTGTGGATGGGTGACCAATTGACCATTGTATCACATCGAGACCCCTCTGTGTCTCGGAGAGCATGTAATGCCGTCGATCCTGGTTGTCAATACGAACTGAACACCTATGACAATCATTAGTGGTAGTCAGAAAACAAAAAAGCCTGACAATCAGTCTATACTTCGAATAAGAAACCTGGTTGCTTGTTCAAGGCCTGATAGCAGTCGCTTCGGATAAATTACTGATACTCCGATGCATCTGGTTAGACTGGAAGCCAACCGGCCAAATAGTCGACAGGACTAGCTAGGTGGATGAAGTAGCGCAATAAAATTTAGATGGAGAATTGGTTTGCCTAGTAGCTAGTGTTGCCAGCATCTATACGTTATAATTACCATTTACCGACCTTCACTTTATCTCGTTATCTCACTATATAAAAATAAAAAAAATGACCCATATATTGTCCCACTGCTGGGCATGGGTCTCATCTGAGTATGAGAGGGCTATAGTCCACCACGCTAGCCTAATGCGGGATGGCACACTTCACATGCCGTCGAGAAAATCTCTCAGGCATGCAGGTTTCCTCACGATGTGTTCCTTCACCGTTAAAGCGAGTGATAATTACGCACATGATTTCGAAAAACCAGAGGTGCGTGCCTTGGATTCGAACTCGAGACCCCTACCCCTAGGCTGTCACTGCTTTTTTTATCTCACTTATCTGTAAAAAAACATTATTTTCTGGGCATGGATTTGTTACGCTTAAATATATTCTATTGGTTTTCTAGAGGCAGACAAAAAGGTACCTATCTACTAATAAAAATGCGTGCCAAGGGAACCCCGTCCGGATTCAATTGATTGCCATTACTCAAACACTCAATATAGTAAGGGGATAATTAGAAGTGATTTCTTAAATAGACATGCAATGCTCCAAGGAATTAATTTGAGTTATCTCCAAGGAATTAATTTGAGTTATTAATCCCAGAAGGAGATGGCGGGACGAGCTTTGCTTTTATTAGAAGGATTAGAGGTTTACACCAGGAGGAGTGGGAGAGTGGTCACGATAGGTAAAATACATACCATCACGCCTGTATTCCCCGAAGAGTAAAGCAGAGTGTGACCGGGCACAAATAGAAACTTCCAGGTGCTACTGAAGCAGCACGGTGTGTGTACACGCGAACTGTGGGTGTACACGTCTGCTGAACCCATAGGACAGGGATGGCGAACGTTTAGTCATCTGCGTGCCATTTCACGCCAAAAATACTGAACTGATTTAAATGAAATTTGGTACAGAGATAGTCTAGAGCCTCAGAAAGGACATAGGCGGACATAGACTTTTTAATGCGAAAATAGGGCTGCAAGGTGTTGAAATAGCGGATGAAAGTTATAAAAAATACCCAGATCACGCGGGCGAAGTCGCTGAAGGAAAGCTTGTACAAAATAATCCTACTTTAACACACCCACGCCTCGTGTAACTAATATAGGTACTGACTGTACCCAATTCAAGAAGAAATATAATAAAAAAGGTTACTAAAAGCGTTTCGAAGCAAAAGTGACTTTCAGGATTGAAAGGCCAATTTGGATGGGTATTGAAAGAGCCTACTATGACGTAATCAGTTTATGTGAAGACCTTACTTTGTACCTGAAAGTGACTGAAAGATACCCTTAGACATTTTTCAATTCAATATATAAAATGCCTACTGTAAGTCTATAAGTACATCACATTGATAGACAAGTATGATTTATAGATTGCCAAGTCGTGAGACCTATTTATTTATTGCAAGGAAGATTTACAGACAAACATTAACATCGAGATAGTTGATAATTGCCAGTGCCACAGATAAAGTTAGAAAGACCATGTCTCGAGTTCGAAGAAAAGTATGTGCGTATTATATAAATTATCAATTGATTAAACGGTGGAGGAAAAAATATTATCTTAGAGGAATCTCGCATGCTTGAAAGATTTTATCGGCGTGTCTGGAGTCTGGAGTCTGCTAACTCCTATTAGGGCAACATGTATTTCTTAGAAGAAAAACAGTTTACCTAGGAATTGAACTAAGACCTCACGGTCAGCAGCCGTGTTTACGCACACTAAAGCAATAATGCCATAATACTAAACATTTTCATATTCCTTAGTATTTTTTCTGGTTAACCAATATTTTTATCAAGAAAACTTTTAACTTAATATTACCTATAGCAAAGCATAGACCAGACCGGCAGATCCATCTTAAAATTGTATTCAGCCAGAACTCAGAATTCTTATAAGCTCATAAAAAACTAGAGCAAGAGTAACTGCTATCAAAAAGTACTTTAAAAACAGTTCAACCCTAAAATGCGTATGATGCCTTACGCGTTACCGTCGTGGCATCTCGCGTCGTACGTGTCACGAACCTCATAAAAAGTAACGTTTTTATATACGACTAACTGTTTGCGTGACTACGCCTGCTTTTTCATTAAATTAAGTAGCATCTTAAAATGATTTCAATATTGTATGAAGTAAGTACCTACGTAAATTGTAGGTTTCCGGGAGTTTAAAAATTTCAAATTGATGTAAAGATTTTACTAAAAATACGAGTAAAAAATATACCTCTGACAATTTCTAGATTCTAGATCATTCAAACCTACTGCATAATGAAATAGTGTGTGAAAACTTCGTTAGTAGTTTAATAATACGTAACTAATACACATTTATTCGTGTCTAAGTAGTATAGGATTTATAACAGGTAACCTTTGTTACGAATTCGTAAATTTTTCTTTTACACCAAACGTACTGACAATATTTTACAAGTATTTTAGGCCATTTTACACCCAACGTTTACGTTCGGTAAGTAAATTTACACGTAACGTATTGATGTTTTAGTTTGTGATACGCTCTCCGATACGCTGAGGTTTATTTTACACGCTTTTTATCTCGGCGTTTAATGTTATTGGGGTAAAGGTGCACTTTTACAGATTACCTGCCTACGTTTTATTGGTCGGTGGGTGGAGGGTTGATTTTATGTTGTGATTGTTTTAATCTTTTGAATATTATAATGTAAAATTACTATTTTATTTTTGAATCCTTTCACCAACTCTGGATAGCCGATACGACCGGCTAAATAAAAAAAATGGAACACAATTTATATGAAGTTATCTGCCAAGTAATTTAACGGCAACTTATCAGTAGATATAATAATAATTTAGTTTTGAAGTTTAAAAGTCTTATAACAACCGCAACGATACTCGTAATAGATTTATTAGGTACATAAATAAATTTCAAAACCCTAGGATATCGATAGGTTGCCCAGAAAATGGGTTGAGAAGTTTTGAAGTCGCTTCGTGTAAAATACTGATATCCAGCCACGTCTGATTCAGTCCGACCCCAATTTAGTTTTAGTTTAGTTTATTTATTAAATAAATTGTACCTACCTTAATAGATACCATAGGTCTATCTGTCTGAACGATACATTTAAAAACTACCTAACGGATTTTCATTTGGGTTGGATTCAGTGGGGCTCGTGGCTAAGCTATAACTACGCTGATCAACCAATCTGCAAGGTTAAGCTACGCTTGCCAAGGTCAGTCTGTGGATGGGTGACCATTATTAACACATCGAGACCCCTCCGTGCCTCGGAGAGCACGTAAAGCCGTCGGTCCCGGTTGTCATACGAACACCTATGATAATCGTTAGTGTCAGAAGCCCAAAAAGCCTGACAACCAGTCTATCCCTTGAATATCGGTATTGCCCAGAAATTGGGTTGCGGTGATCTGATGGGAGTTGCTCCGTGTAAAATACTGATATTCAGCCGCATCTGGTTAGACTGGAAGCCGACCCCAACATGGTTGGGAAAAAAGGCTAGGAGGATGATAACGGATTTTCATGCGATTTTTACCAATGGACGATGTAAAACATACCGGCGAAATGCAGTGTAGGAGTAATTTAACACACCTCTGCCTATCAAGGAATACTATCGTGATATCCACTTAAAACCCAAGTGCAGCCATCTTTAAAAGTAACTTAAACTACACTTACCAAGGCCGTCGTAAAACTGAGAACTATAAAACTGTGAAAAAGCATTACCATATGTGCAAAAGTAATAAAAACACTGTTATCGACAAAACTACGGCCATTCCGATTTGGTGTTGCCAACAGTAAAATTATACAGAATCCAGAAAGGATATGAAAACATCTTTTAATATTTTCAAGATTTTATGGTGTTTGTAACAGACACTTCTGCTGAGACTATTTTTAACCGACTGCGTAAAGACACGGTATTATTACATCCTTGTTCATATTTCCATCGATGTTTTTATCAATTATCAACCCATATACTGTCCCACTGCTGGGCACGGGTCTCCTCTCAGTATGAGAGGTGTTTGCGCTATGATGCGCGTTGGTGTTTTGTCTTTAGACGATTGGAGCAGGTCACGCAGGAATGTATATGAATTTCAATGAACGATTTTATTATAATGGAACGAAAAATAAATGTTTTATTCTTGAATAAGAAACGATTACATAAAAATTTACGAATATTATTTTTAAAACGAATTAGTTATATGAATTTTTGCGAATGACATCGAATGAAGTTTTTGCGAGTGCTGCGCTGCGGCGACCGAGGCTTCTCATTGGTCGACGTCCGTAGCCAGCTTCGTACTCGTCGCTTCGTCGTTTGGATACACACACATGACATAACGACGCGCGTGAACAAGAGGGATTAGGCTATGGTCCACCACGCTGGCCTAGTGCGGGTTGGCAGACTTCACATGCCGTTGAGAAAATCTCTCAGACATGCAGGTTTCCTCACGATGTTTTTCTTCACAGTTAAAGGGAGTGATAATTACGCACATGATTTCGAAAAATCAGAGGTACCTGATTTGGATTCGAACTCGAGACCTTTGACTCGGCAGTCTAGTGATGACTCCGAGGCTAACTGCTTATATGTCTTAAAAAGCATAAAAACTTGATGAAAAGCCTGAAAAAATCTACCATTTGTTCCCAATATTATGTAGCAAAGAAGAAGGGGCAACATTTTTAATTATAAATTGAGGACATCCATGTTTCTAAAGTTGGTTTAAAAAGAAATAAACTGCACAGTCGCGATCGATCTGTTTGTATCGTGTGTTTTTATTAACTTATAAAACAATTCCCCGTTAATTTAAACGCAAAAAGTTAACAGCACATCTCATCAATATCAATTAGGATTGTCTTAAAAAAACACTCAAAAATTACAATAATATTTTGGATACTAATGTGAATTCATTAGTCTTCTTGTGTCAGAAAAACTGGATGTTACCCTTGGTTGGTTTAATCTGTCGTTCCGTACAATTACGGTCGGAGGTATACTACGATGCAAGGAGCAATTTGAAGGGGTCCTGAATCCCATAGGCAAGTGCTTTAGTCGGTGGTCGTTGCTTTCTCCTAATGCATCTATGGGTTGTTCTAGGATCTATTCTGCATTTCGTCGAAAGGATTTTATACCTTAAATCATCAAAATAACGGTTCAATTTGCCCTCATACACGAAAAAGGAGGTCAAACAATAAATTAACAAACACCAAATCTGTCCATACCTAGGTTTTCTGTCCTGAATTCATGTCGATTCTATTTCAACTTTGCGCAGTTTGAGTGTTAGTTTAAACTGAGCGACATGTGCGATTGAGCATGTGCGCCAGAATATGAAATCATTTTCTGCTATTTTAACAAAGTTATTAGTTTCTATTCTACGTTGTGTGTCACGGAGAAGTGGGAATTTCCCAAAATCCCACCGCAAAATGTTCAACTTCTTCAGGATTTTTCAGACTAAAAACGAGCTTGTCATCCGTATGTTGCCTTGTCGGCTCTATGACTGGCACCATACCTGGGCTGGAATCGTATCCACCTATCGAGACCACTTCAAATTCAAGTTCAAATGTTTTTATTTCAAATAAGCTTTTATTAGCACTTATGAAACGTTAAATGATTCTAGCTGCACGGTTCCAAAAAGTTGATTCTATGGAGAATAATCCGGCAAGAAACTCCATGGATACTCTTTTAAAATAAGACTCTCGCTCGGCTAATAAGGCAGTTAAGGAAACCATTACATAAAAATATCATTTCCAAAGCGGAACCCCAAATCTTTAAGACAAAGATTTAAGCATATCTATCACTGTCATTCATAAATGCAAACGTATTGTTTTTGCTATACAAAACACATGATGATCAAAAACCACTCTTAACACCTTGTTTTAGAGGTTAAGTCGTAATATACGTGTGTACTAGGTACTCAAATAGGGGGCAAATTGTGGGAAATACAAAGGTGCCCGAATAATAACTTTGTAGGTACAAATTACTCATTCAGGTTGACAGCTGGCGTGAAAAATGCATAACTACGAGTATGTTCAGGATAGTGTCATGCATGAGGAAAACAGCGCGTCTTTGTTTGACCACAGAATAAAAAAGTACCGTGTCAGATGTGGTCAGTCTAAAATAAGTCAAAGGATCTTTATGTTACATCACATTAAAATGTTCTGCTGTATCGGTCAAAATAAAAAACCCCCACAGTCGGTGTTCGTTCTTCTTTCTTTCATTCTAATCCGTTAAAAAAAAGGGGATTCATCTGATATAGACGTCAAATCAAAAAAATCGGCCTAAAACAGACGCTAAATCAAATATATCGGCGAGATTGTTAAAATAATTTTGATAAACAAATATTGTTTCTTTCTCACATAAACCATCCATCTAAATGTATTCGGTCAAATCTGTGTATGCACGAAGCTAATAAACCCGGGAGCCGGTCTCCGAAACTAATTCAATGCCTGATGATGCCATTAGTCCGGGAGCTAGTAACTTTTTATTACATCAAAATCAACTTTTTTTGTTTAATACAAACATTTGGTGTAGCGGAAGTAATCTAAGATGGGTTTTGAACTCGTAGATAATTAGGTAGGTATATGAAAAAATGGTATTCGATTAATTTTTTACTGTTGTACCTAATAGTAATTGTAGATGTTACAGCCAAATAAAGACGTTAGACATGGTGTTGCGATAAAAAAATGTAATTATCTATTTATCTGTTGTAATGACCTCTGGCCAGCTACCAATAGGCCAGCGTAGTGGACTATAGCCTAACTCAAGAGAGGATTGAAATAAAATAATATCAATATAACGCGATAAAATCCGTAAAAAGTATACTGATTTCTGACACTTACGCGAATAAGTAAATAGTACTTAGTTTTATTTCAATGTCTAGTATACGCGAAAGTGTCAGAAATCAGTATCAAGAGAAACCCGTGGAAACAAGTAGGACAGTACCTATATAGGTTGTTTATTGATGACGATGAATGACTTCTGGTTGATGAACTGCGTATCATATGAAATTATGTAACCGGAAATGTATTAGAGGATATAAAGACTTTGGATTTGTGCCCGGTATGGCGATAGGCTTGCTCATTATTACATTGGACCTAGACATACCAACGAAATGTAGGTGTACTTACCTCCCACGTCTGCCTAACTCTTGGGGGACTACAGGCGTAATGATATACGGCCAAACAAACGCTGGGATCTTAAAATTAGTACGATGACAGTATCAACAATTGTTAGTTCAAACAATTCTGTCTCTAATAATATTTGCTTACGGCGTAAATTGTGGCGTCTAGTTCCATCTTATACTAATATTGGTTTGGCTTAACTACTAGATAATTGTTCTGGACTATCTGTTTGTACTTGTGGGAATTTGTGTCTTATTCATTATAGTACATAGTACACCAATGTATGCACTGCTCAGATGGGAAATACTAGGCACTGATGAAGTAAACGAAGAGCAACTTGCGGAAATATCAATTAAACAACTGTTGGACTTCTGCAAAGTAATCAGAAGATTCGCGACGCCGAGCGCCAGTAACCCATGAAGGGATCCAGCAAAAATGGGGAACTGGGCGAAATAATCCCAACAAGCCTGATCCCAAGCCTGGTGCCTGAAGCGTCCCCGAAGATAAATAGAAATAGAATAGTACATAGTGCATTATTGGATGGTTTACAAACAACAAAGAAACAAACATCGTTAGTGTGAAATTCCCAGTAGCAACACGGAATCTAGATTTCTGCCCGGTTGTCATGGGCCATCGTGAGGAAACCTGCAAGTCTGAGAGATCGACGATCGACGATCGACAGCGTGTGAATTTTTGTCAACCGGCATTAGGCCAGCGTGGTGGACTATAGATTAACACTTCTCGTAGTGGGACGATTAATGTGTCGTTGATGATGAGGCAATAGGCCTGGGGCACTGGGCAATAGCCACTGCCATGGAACTAAACATCCGTGAACCTTGTTTGTAAATTAGTAGCCGCTCTTTCCATGATGGTGTGTGATTTTATATCAGTTAATTCTGCAAATAGATAGACATTTGTCATCGCATCCACACGATCTCATGGCCGATGAAGGCAACCAAAGACAAATATGGATTTTATTGACATACCCTGCTGCCTCTCCTGGCAAACTATCCATGATTCATATTCCCCACTATCTGCGCGCCATGATTCACATTCTGCATAATAAAAAAGCGCCGATCTGCGATTTTATCGATCGCTACTTTAATAACCGTTAAGATTAATCATATTTTTTAATTACCGAGGTCTGCATATATATTATCTGACTAAATAATCTTCTTTATAAGAAACTGGTGTTATAATCTATATATAATGGGTTCACATATCTTGTAATTGCTGAGGGGTAGAGTTTTTCGTTCGTATTTTATGGTACAGTGAATATTGTTTGGCCCAAATTATGAGAGGTTGGGTTTACCGTAAATACTGCTGACTCATCACTATACATATATTATGAAACAAAGTCCTCTACCGCGTCTGTCTGAAAAACTCAAAAGTACTGCACCAAATTTTATGCTGTTTTCATCAAATTGATGAAAACAGCATAAAATTCAAGTTTCAAGTTTCAAAAAGTCAAGTTTTTGTATATATTGACTAAAATATAAATGGCCACGCGGGCGATACCGCTCGCGGTAAGCTAGTTCATTAATATAATTTATGACATTATAACATATTCTTGTTTAATAATTATGACATTGTATCTTTACATAGATAACAAAGTCGCTCCCGCTGTTCATACGTTTAGATCTTTAAAACTACTCAACGGATTTTAATGCAGTTTTCAGTAATAGATAAAGTGTCAAGAGGAAGGTTTATAATGTGTGTATGAAAAGCCCTGAAATTCTACACTGCACCCGTGCGAAGCCGCGCTGCTATAGTCATATCTATATCAACATCATACTTATAACCTAAAATTCGCCCCCATGTTTTAGGTACCACGTAATAGGGGGCGAGCCCATAGACATTACCGGCCCAAATCCAAATAGCGAGTTCACACTTGACACTGAACTGACAATTTTATTCAAAGAAAAACAAAACAAAGTGTTTATACCTACTTTGCTTGAACTATAAATTGAGGAATTTGGAATTCCGCTGCCTCTTATAAAGTGTGCCTAGGTACAGGTATAATGGGCGGGTCATCCTATAGCCGTTAGGGGCGTGCCATAATGCCGGTTTTGATTAGATTTCCACAAATTAGTTTCTTTAAATTGTGTTTTTGTTATTAAATTCCTTTTTTTTATAACAAATGCCGTTTTTATTCGCTCAGATTTATTTTTACTTAAGAATCGAATATATTATAGTAATGAAATGGTAATGTAATGGATTATATTCTAATTTTTAACTAGTTTTATTAAAATTCTGCGACAGTGTTGACTAAACTTGAAATTATTAATGATTTCATTTGTAATAACAATGTTTAGGCTAAGCTTTGTATTTTACCAAAATACTCGTAACTTTCTTTTTGTATTTTTTAAGCATTTTCCATGCTCGTAACTTATTAAATATTTAAACCAAACTATAAACGTTTTTTTTTGTTTCAGGTAATTCAACTAATGGAGCTGAAGTTTTTTTAGTACAGAGCTTTCCAAAAAGCTTTATTACAAGACTTATTGAAAAAGGAATCATCTTATTGCTCAATTTTTAAATAGAAAAAAAATCTTATGTACAATGAAGCGGCGCCACCGAGGCCGAGCCGGACACAAAACGTTACTTCATCGAGTACAATTTGGGGTCACTACCGAAAATTTCGAATTCATTTTTCTCAACTTAGAAATCAAACCCAAGCTTAGTAGCTGCATTCTACAATTCTGGACTAATGAGACAGTCATAATTTTGATTTTGACGACGTCTGTGGTCTAGTGGTTCGAGTACCGTACTGCTGATCACGAGGTCGTGGGTTCGATTCCCACAAGACACAAATATTTATGTGATGAACTTAAGTGTTTGTGTTTGTCTGGGTGTTTCTTATATATTATAAGTATGTATTTACAAAAAAAAGTATATAAGTATTATATCCATTGTCTAGTACCCATAGTACAAGCTCTGCTTAGTTTGGGACTAGATGGTGCTGTGTAAAATGTCCCAGGATATTTATTTATTATTTATTTTTCTCAACTTAGAAATCAAACCCAAGCTTAGTAACTGCATTCTACAATTCTAGACAAATGAGATAGTCATTATATTTTGAACTTGCTATTGCCTGCGGCATTGCAAAAAGTGCAAAAAGATTTGTCTTCTTTAGGCGAAAGGTAGCTTGCGCTCTTCCCCGGGATGCAATAACAAATTTTATCTGAAGCTATTCTGCGGTTTAGGCGTACAAAGTTAACAAACACGCAGACAAACGATATTCGCATTTATAGTATTAGTAGGTATGGTACCTATGTAAAATGAAAATGAATGTAAGACAATGAATTAAACAATTCCAAATGTTATTTTACCACCATTGTTTAAACAAACAAATTTCTGAACGTCTCTCCTTTTAAAGGTTAGGTAGCCTATTTAAACAGCAAAGCCTAAGTGGGGCCTAATATTATTATTAGGCTTTAGTTATCGAATTGAATTTGTAAATTTTCTGCTCATTTTGATCTAGAAATTCATATCAAAATATTTTCTTCAGCCATTTTAGTTTTTTAGGTACCCAATTGCTTTGACACATAGGTACCTACTATTACACTTTTCTGACGTTATGGTATGTTTTAGGTCCCATTTAATAAAGGGAGACGCAATTATCATATTCATAATGATTATCATTCCCAATTTCCCGTCTTGACAGTTTTAAAAATTAGACACCCGTTCAAAAAATCTATTTAAACTTATGCAATGTCAATGCATGGGCTCGTGACCAAGTTGTAACTAAGCTGATCAACCGATCTGCAAGGTTAAGCTACACTTGCCGCGGTCAGTCTGTGGATGGGTGACCATTCTTAACATATCGAGACCCCTCCGTGCCCTGGTGAGCACGTAAATACGTCGGTCCCGTTTGTCATACGAACACCTATGACAATCGTTAGTAGTCAGAAGCCTAAAAAACCTGAGTCTTTCCTTCGAATATCGGTATTGCCTAGAAATTGGGTTACGGAGTTCTGATGGCAGTCGCTCCGTGTAAAATACTGATATTCAGCCGCATCCTGGTTAGACTGGAAGCCGACCCCAACATGGTTGGGAAAAGGCTAGGAGAAGAATTGTCTTAACGATTGACCAAAAGGGTCCAGATGGTCTCGATTTATTAATGAACTTAACCTTGCTGAACGATTAATTGGCATAGTTATTATGAGGCCCTATAGCTATATTTTTTTGTTTTAAAACACTAACACATCAAACAGCACTATGCTCAAAACTCGCCTAAAAACTGTAACCATTTTTTTTAAAAGAGTGACTATGGAGTTTCTTGCCGGCTCTTCTCCATAAATCCCACTTTTGGAACCGTGCAACTAGTTTGACTTTTCAAAAGTACCTATTTATGGTACTAATTGAAATAAATTTTTTGAATTTGCCCTTTTCGTCAATTATCGCAGTACAATAATCACACTGAGGTAAGTAAATCTTGCACAAAATAGCGGAACACTGTAAACTATGCGCGTTGTAAATTTTACGTGTGCTCACGTAAATAACGTTTCGGGAGCGCTGCAAGAACAATACAGTCGTGTCACTGAGAAACACGAGTGTTGCACGAATGCGAACGTCGTGTTCCACTTGCGACCACCATCTTTCTACCCTTTTCCCAATGTTTTTTTTTCCCATTTCCTACTTTGGGGTCGACTTCCAGTCTAACCTGGGGGCTAGACAAGTTGCAGATAGACAATTTGACATTCGAATCGACAAACGAATAGAAACAACATTTATTGAAATGTCATTAGTGACAGCCCGATTTTTTTGAAAGCTTGTGTCATTTCCATAGATTTTATTTCTATTCGTTTTTCTACAGGTATATTGCAACTTGTCTAAAGTTCCAGATACAGCTGAATATCAGTATTTTACACAAAGCGACTGCCATCAGACCTGAGCAACCCAATTTCTGGGCAACACCAATATTCAAAGGATAGACTGGTTGTCGGGCTTTTTGGGCTTCTGACTTACCACTAACGATTGTCATAGGCGTTCGTATGACAACCGAGACCGATGGCTTTACGTGCTCTCCGAGCTTACGGTCTCAGGACTCTCCGGTGTGCTAAAAATGGTCACCCATTCACAGACTGACTGCGACAAGCGTAGCTTAATATTGCAGATCGGTTATTGGGCGTAGTTATATCTAGGCCACAAGCTGTATGTTCCACTTGCGACCGTGAAAACATTAAATACAGACAGAAACTACGGTAAATGTAAACAGGACTATGAAGGGAGCGATGCTTGGTATTTTCATACGCGATCAAATCAAAAATGAGGAAAATCGTAGAAGAACCAATAAAATTAAAATATATTATTATTGTAACGGTGTTAAAACGAACAAACCAACTAAAATCGTACAATTCTAAATCCATTTTGCTTCGCGCGTCTTGTGAATAAACAGACAACGTTCTCTCGATGACACGGCGCGTTCGTGTCAAGATCGCGTCAGTTCGGCTTAGTTCGTACATCTTCGGGAATGCTCGTACATCTCCGGCTGGTGGTTTTGACAGGAGGGCTCGAAAATGATATGTACCATTATACGTGAAATAAAGCTTTTCGTTGTTCCGATTATTGATTGTTTTCCTAAGTTTGTTAATTCCTACACATAAACTGTTAACCTAAAAAGGTAAAGGTCCTATTTTTAGGTCAAAATACTTGTATTGTATTTTAATTATGAAAAAGTGGCTGATATGAAAAGTACCCGGTAAAAAAGATCTATGGCAAGTTTGATATGAAAGCTTCATTGAATAGACTAGGATGAATCGCTTGCGCACGCGCCACTAATTCTGTATTCCTAGCTAATCAAAGAAATTTTAGATAGGTATTAAAACTGTACCGAAAAAAATGTGTAGTTTTTATATAAATAAATAAATAAATAAAAAAAAAACTTTATTGTGCCAGAAATAATAGTACAGTTAGCAAATAAAGTGGGGTCAGTCCAGTTGACATAAACTTGGCAGTTGGTACTGTAGTATTCTTGGATTCGGTGAAATTACAACTCATTTAATTATAAGCAAAGGTATCTTTAATGACTTAATAATTATTTTATTTTTCTAAGCCTAATCAGTCGACATTCATTGTTGCGGGAGAGAGCACTGGCTCGCCGGCTGTCATCATGATGACATCTTTGTCATTGACATCTGACGTTTGACATTACGTTTTGATTCTATTACACGTACAGGTTTAAATATGAAATTAATGCTGAAATAACTTGAAAACCACTTAAGTTACACACACGTCTATAATAAATAACATAAAAAGGAAACGAAAATGACTGTACAGTGACAAAACAATAATAGGGTGTCCTCATAAAAATAAATTATTTCCTTTACTCAATACTGTTTCACCTTCCAAAGAATTTTATGGTAAAAAATAACAGAATCCGATACTTCGATTTGTATTCCCCTTAACGCGGGGCGCTTCCGTTGTTTTTTACTTTCTGCCCTCCCCTTCTTTTCTAATACGACGGCAAGACATTTTTAAGTCATAAGAAACAGTGGTTATATATTAACAACTTTAAAAATAACATAAAATAGGAACATACGACACGATTTTTTTATTAACATTTGGGACATTTTAAACAGCACTATCTAGTCCAGTCCCAAACTAAAAGCTTGTTCAGGGTGACAGTTCTCGCCAAACTTAAATCGGAGAAATCATCGGAAAATCGGGAATCGCCGGAAAAGTTGCAGAAAGAAAAATATTGGACTGTAATAAATTAAAACGAAAGCTCAAGTCGTAGACTGTCGTTTTAAATAATTATAATCCAATACCTTTCTTTTCTCCGATTTTTACGGCGTCGGAACTGTACTATGGATTTACTTAGTAATATATTTATAGTACACATAAGAAACACTGACGTCTGTGGTCTAGTGATTCGAGTACCGGACTGCTGATCACGAGGTTCGACTCCCACAGGACAAATATTTATGTGATTAATATGTTTGTCTGGGTGTTTCTTATGTATTCACAAAAAAGGATACAAGTATTATATCCATTGTCTAGTACCCACAGTACAAGCTATGCTTAGTTTGGGACTATATAGTGCTGTGTAAAATGTCCCCCAAACATTTCTAATTAATCTACCTAGAGCAATGTTTATGTCTTGCAGTAGTCCAACACTGCGACTAGACCTCAGACGTCAAAAATGTACCCATGGTTTTCTACGCTAGATGTAGTTTAGCAGCTCTAGCTTCTAACTTGCACCATAACAGAGAGTAGACCCGGTGAATGTTTACAGAGGAAAACCTCGTCGAAACAACGACATCCGGATCTAAACAAAGCTGGCACTGAATTGCACTTTCATTGCTCCAACTGGACGTCAGCTCCTTACAGAGCATGTAAACGTGTTTTGCATCAGAAATTACCAATTCTATTGATTTATTTCTACCCTCGTTCTGTAGAAAAAACAACATTACGCATTGAGGTATTACTGCGTATGGAACTAGAGCGACTATAGTCAAATATTTAGGTTGAAAAGATAACATGGCATTTGCTTGTTGAATTGCTTTTACAATTTCAATGTATGCGAAATGCATTTTTGTAGTTTCTTCGTAATTTTAGATTTATAAAACGAAAGAAAGAAAATATATTTATTTATCATCCGTTGGCAACATCCGTTGGCGACATTGGCAATTGCTTTCAAAACAGTAAATTTTTGTTGTACGCCGATGACCTAAAAATTTTTAGAAAAATTGTTTCTGTTGACGATTGCTATCTTCTTCAAGACGATTTAAATAGACTGTCTGACTATTGTGCCAAAAATAAACTAAAACTAAGTATTTCCAAATGTAAATACGTTAACTTCACTAAAAATAGAAATAAAATAAGCTTTAGGTACTCCCTCTGCAATGAAATCCTTCTTAACGAAACCGAAATATGTGATCTTGGTGTACTTTTTGATGCCAAACTTCACTTAAATTTACATATCGAAAAAATTACAGCAAAAGCTTTTCAAATGTATAACATGGTCATAAGATCCTCAGCTGATTTCAAACGCCCAACCACATATCTATATCTCTTTAATTCTTTAATCAGACCACAGGTAGAATACGCTTGCATAATATGGCATCCTTATTATGCAAAATATGATAACGCAATAGAAGGTGTTCAGCGCAAGTTTTTGAGAACACTGCAGTACAAATGTCATTTGGTTCGTCTTTCATATCAGGAGTCTTTACAAAAATTTAAGTTACTAAGTCTAAACTCAAGGCGTCTGTTACTCCAAGCCATGATGCTCCGTGGACTTATACATAATAAGTTTGATTGCTCTGAAATTGTTAATAGTATATGTTATATTGTGCCCAGGACTGTAATAAGACGAGAGGCGCGCGTTTACCCGCTGTTTGCTACAACCACTAGTCGTACAAATGCGGGTGAACGGGCGCCCCTCTACAGATTAGTCAAAATATATAATACGTACTTTGTTAAAATAGATATATTTGCCTTAACTCACTACGAATTTAAAAGAGAACTGACTAAAACACTAAACCCCTAAAAATTTAACACCTTATATTAAGTCAATATTTCGCCTACACAGTAGTTTAATAGTAATCAGTGGAAACGTTGTGGATTGTACATTAACCTATGCCTCCATGTATGTATTTAGATGTAAGACAAAATGTACAATTGTTTGTTTTCCCCAATAAAATAAAATAAAATCCGTCTGACGCTCAACAGACCATACCATAGAATTATAGAAAACACTGATAACATTTTAATTATGCAGTACCTATGTACTGTAATCCTAATTATTTGACTTTCTGTATTGTTCAGTGTGTACATAAATAAAGAAATAGAATACGTTGTCTTGATTAGCTCTTGCAACTAAGTGCATTGTTTAATAAACCACTTTTCTTGCAATTTGTCTTGCGGTGTTAACTCTGCGTTTAATACCTCAATGCATATATGTAGTATTCTTTATCTGTTGTACAAACGAGAGTTCGTGAATCGTAACCCTAAAAATTTTACGGTATTTAGGTGTTCGATTTTATTAGCAGCTGTTACTATTTTATTACTTCAGATAATTTGGGAATGCTAAACAGAAAATTCGTATGTAAATACACGTGTACTAGGTGATTTTTCAACATAATCATCATATAGCCAGGTTTCACTCATAGCTGGGTTAGTGAGTCCTCTCTCAGTTGATGCCGCTTATATTCTCAGAAGGGGTCGGTCCTATAGAATAGGGGCAAGCTAATGAAGCAGTTAAGTGGCAACAAATTTAGCTCTTTTATAGCTATTTAGTAAATAAGTCTAACTTCTAAAAATTATGCTGTTGTTTTTGAAAAATTGTATGATTTTGTATTTCGTTTATAGCCTGATTACTCGACCAGACTGCTGCAAACTTGACTTATTAATGCTTAGCTGCTTTGTACCTAGAACCTAACACCATAAGCCTAAATCCTAACTAACATAGCGAACAGTCGTAGTCTACAAAGGGTCTATTGATGAATTATTAAACACATTGAATAGATCATGCAACGTAGCCACACAATAACTAAGAACAGAATCGCCCCACTTCGCAATAGCTTTTGCCAACTGCCAAAAGAAAAAGCTTAGGTGGGTGACAGATATAAGTCCCGCAAATTGCTAATTGCGTCTGGCCGCCATTTTGGTGACGTAAAAATGACGTCTGACGTTGAAGTCTACTACCATAGAACACCACGCTATGCCCCGACGTTGACAAAAAGTTGGACAGCTTAAATAGGATTGGGCTGGTCGCGTAAGCCGCATGCTGTGACTGCTGGACAAAAATCTCAACACAATGGATGCCTGAAGATGATAGGCGTCGTCGAGGTAGACCCAGAAACACGTGGTGAAACGACCTAGATGAGTACCGAACGACAAAAGAGGAGCTGGGAGAACACGCAGCAGAAGAAACAAAAATCAGATGGAACACAGAATTTTTCTTAAACAACACAGCAAAATTCTAGCCTCGTTTAAACGCGAGGTGTAAAACCTCTTTACCGCAATCTGAGATCAGGCGTTTTTTAAACTGTCAGGGACAATTCTAATTCAGAACGCGCACAGGTGATAGGAGATAGGTTGTGTCACAGTCGAGATCTTACGATAACGTAAGGAATTTGTTAGAATTCTACTCTGTACGTGTATGTTGGCTTCGTGAGTTGTGTTGGGCTTAATTCAAGTGTGCTAGACATTTTTTTAAACTTAGGGTGTCGATGGCAAATAAAATATAGATGTTATGGGCTCACATCTGTCCAGCCCAAAACTCAGCAACGCGGACTGCGTTTATCGACGCGACCATCAGATCCTCGCGTGAACAGTTTACAGGACACGAGGGGCATTGTGGAAGATTGCCGGCCATTGTCTGAAGAGCACAAGCGTCTATGAACCCCCATTTGTGAAGGTTGTCTTTACTACGCTATTTTTTAAACACCCCATTGGCTTGCTGAAGATGGTCTTCAGTTGTACGACTTATAAGGGTGACGTTCGACTCTCAAGTCAAACAGTGTTATTCGATTCATATTTGAGCTTTTCAATAGTAGCATGGATATGGCTATATTACACTGCATAGGACCCTTTTTTAGGGTGCGGAAAATCCTCATAGATTCTTTTCTATCTGTGGAGACGACAAGATATTTTAAACTCGTACCTACTAAAACCGCAGTTGCCTCCCCTTGCTCTGTAGTGTTAAATCTGTAGTTAAAAATATATGAAGACAGTCCATCCAGTATAACTCAGACCTTCTCTTTGACGATATGACATGTTGTTCTTTTAGCTTTTCGCTCGCTCGCTTAACTCGCTCCAAAAACTATAACTCTTCAAATACGTAACATACACTCAAACCTAAACTCAAAAAGCCACAATTCCCATTGGTAAAACTAAATTAGCGAACAAAGCAAACCAAACCCTGTCCGAGGTTAATTAAAATGAGTTAAACTTAACTAAAACCCCTACTGAATAACACGTGGAAACGTAGTAACCACTTGCCGAAGATATAATGAAAATCGCTTTACAAGTGTTGTTACAAACATCGGTGGTATTTGGTACAAGTTAAGAGAAAATGATTCATGGAAAAAAGACAGTGTCACCGTTTTCAGCACAGGGTAATCAGAAAATGCAGACCGGGAAAATACAAACTGCTTTCTGCTGCTTCAACTGTGGAATGAGCTATCGCCTGCAGTATTTCCGGACCGATACGACCTTCAAACCTTCAAGTAAAGAGCGTAAATTCTTTTAGAAGGCTGGCAACGCATTTGTGACTCCTCTGGTTTTGCGGGTGAGCATGGCCGGCGGTAATCGCTTACCATCAGGCGATCCGTCTGCTGGTTTGCTCCCTATACCTAAAAAATAAGACCAGTCCATGGCTACGGTGCTTACCTGTAGAGGTGTAAAGTAGTAGTACTACAGCTACCTTCATACGTCCTGTCAGATAGACGCTATTTCTACGCTACTGAAACTGTAGATAGATTCTATTGTAGTTTTACAATAGTTTCTACTATTTTATTGTAAATAGATTCTTCTTGGTCTTGTTGACGTTTTTAATTTTTTTTTTTTCTTTTAGGGTTATGGCTCCATCGACGAACATTCGATGATTTTGCCAATGTCAAGGTACGAGATGTTAAAAATGGTCGGTACTCAATAACAGACAGAAACTGTGATGACTATTGATCGGTTCTTTGTAGTGATGTCATCTATTATTTGCCATGCTACAACAAAATAAAACATATAAATACAGCACACAATAAAAGACAGCACATTATACGAGTGTTAAAACATCAAACATATTTAAACGATACAAAATAGTAAATAGGTACAATTGAATAGTAATATATACATATTATAAACAGATTTAACCAATTACCGAATAATATCAAAGATGCAAAATCAATGCCAACTTTTAAAAAATACCTAAAATGCTATTTAACATCTAATCTGAGCGCACCTTAGTTCACTATTTCACATGTCTCTTCTAGCTACGCTCAATCTGTGTAACGTCTAAGCGTCTAAGCATTGTTTGCTCCTTGTAGTATAAGTTATTTTTTATTTTTTTTGCAAGTACCCTATATTTATAACATATTATTGTATTTCGTTTACCTTAGAACTAAAATAAAATATATGTTACATAAATGTATACTTGTGATTTAAAGTGATGAGTGTAATGTATGTATTATAAATACGTCTAGGATAAGATTATTATTTGTTTGTGTATTTAAACTTTCTCATGTAAGTGAATTATTATAAATTCTTATGAGAAATAAAGATATCTCAAACCTGAGATTTTATTTATATTAATAAATTTATACAGAGTTTTAACAGCGGGAGTATGGGCTAAGGATAAGAGGAAAGGAATGTTAACTGGGCGAGGACAGTCAGAAGGGAGTAAGTCATAAAGGGGAATGGTTAAACGAGGACAAGAAAAAAACAAGTGCTCCAGAGTACCTACCCTCCTCTAGACCGCATTCACATAATGAATGGGACGTTTTTAATTAGGTCATTGTCACTGTCAGTGTGTCAACGCTGTGTGAAAAATGTGTGACATTGGAAGTGTTGCCAGTTTATTAATAAGTTTTACTTTTTATTTTTAGTTTTTAACTGTGTGTCCTTGGTTGAAGAAATAAACAAATTTTCTTTCTTTCTTTTTTCTTCTTTACTGCCTTTCTTTAAGGACCTCACTAATGTGCCATTTGTTACTGATTCTAAATGATAAGGTTCCTCTCCACAGAATCCCTTACTAAAGATCGAGTTGCTTGGCAGCCCCAGTGTTATTTGCAAACGGTATGCGAAATCAAAAATTGTTTTGGTACCTATCTTAAAGAGAAACAAGCTGTTCCCCTGTAAATTAAAATCCTTTCATAGATTACTACGTCATAATAACTATGTGTGCCAAATTTCAACCCTATCGGTACAGTGGCTGACTGACTGACTGACTGACCTTTTCCTTTTATACAAGTTTTTAATTCATCGGGCATGAGTATTTAAACAGTTGTATAAGAAATTACGCTTTATCATTGATACGAAAAGAAGAAGATAGATAGAGATAGAATAAGAATAGATAGAAGAAGAAAAGAAATTACTAGTTTAAATAAAGATCCTACTAAATACTCAGCATCTTTTGTTTCTTTTCGGGAGCATATTTTCAAGCGACAAAAGCTCACATATTGCATTTTACCATAGCAAACGTTCTGAAATTCCGCTCATTTCGCATAGCCCACATCGCGGGCGGCCCCGAGGTTCTGGACCGTCCCAGCGTATAATTCGATTTTGATAGATGTTACAAAGACTCCGACTAACTTAGCTACGGGTCACAGAGGCCCCTAACTAGTTTACCATTATACTGGAAGTGAAAAATGAATAGATAAGTTTTACTCGGGCTGATACTGTGGATTTTGGTTTGCAACTTTAGTCTTGTTCGGATTTTATCTTAGGGGAGATTCTTTGCTTGTTTTTTTTTGGTATTTGTGGGATGATTTGTGGTTTTCTAGGGTTGGTGTGTGTTGTGTCCTGTATTTAACACAATGTATCCTGGAATGGTGTTAGGATTAAATAATTTATTAGAGTTTTGTTAGAGTTTTGTTATACGTGGTGTCGCTTGGGGTCTCAGACTCTGAGAGAGAGTGCTTTATCATATAGCATGTTGTCAATTGTCAACTGTCAATGTCAGTGTCACACGTCTCTCTACCGCGCCCTCTACCACAGCACGCGTAACTAGTTTATTGTAATAGTAATTCTATTCGCAATACATCACAGTGTGTATTACTTCTAGCGTGTAGGTATGTATTGTACGTGGCATAGAAATGTCATCACTATAAAACAGCCTACATCATGCAGGGAGACTGGGATAGTGTAGCTTTCCAACAGTGAAAGGATTTTCAAAATTTTCGGAGATCAGTCTACGTAGAAACTCACTGCAATAAAATAAATTATAATTAATATAAATCTTTAATGATAACTTTTCAAGTTATATAATATTACGCCAGATGTTGTAATATAAAAACTACATTATGTTAAATAATTTTCCAGACAACTGTACCTACAAATAAATTTTTTATTAACATCAAATTAACCCCATCACTACTTGTCCATGGTATTATTGACCCCTCAGTGATTTAATTCAACTAAAAAATTAATATCGGCAGCCAAAAACGATCTTTAATGTATTTGATATAAAAGTGATAATTGTAGATAAAAAGGAGTTATTAATGGGACATCTGGCGTGTACGGAATGAATGGTATTAATTATTATTCACTGTTTGATGTGGAAAGTTTAATGGCGGAGATTAACATACGACTTACACGTTTTGTAGGTAATTAGTCATTCACGAAACATGTATACGTATTTTGTTGTATCTTTTTAATATTTTGTTAGTTGAATAGCGTGTGTTCAATATTTTATTAGGTGTTTTCGGTGTGAATACAAATTCGTGTATAATATTCTTCGAGCGTCGCTGTGAATTCCAAGCGCATCCCATAGTTCCAACCATAGGTACAGTACCTTCATTAGAGTTTAGTTTCCAAAGAATGGCTCTTAAAAGAGCCGGTTGAGATAGGTCTTGAAAAAGATCGGTTCGTACCATTTGTGTAGAAAGGATTGACCCAGACTGCGACTGCGTTACCGAGTGCTAGGTGTCCAGGGTGTGCCCAATTCCCATGGCCATGAAGCATCATAGGGCATTTGCCCTATATTATTATTGCCATTGCCATTATTTAATGGCGAATGCGATTTTTAAATGGTATGAGAGACCGACATACTTTGTCGCCTCCTTAGATGGTGGGGATCCATGAGGACTTTTCGAACGCCAAAAAAGGGTGTACAAGATGTTTTGGAGATTGAGTAACGCTTTAAACCAATTCTAGTGAAGTGGGTGACAATACGGGTATTGGTTGCGAATGTGTGAAAGCATAATAATACATTAAGGGGATTTTGGTAAAATTGTTTAACCTTCAATAAGACTGCCTGTCTTTTATAAGAAGTCTGTCGATTGTACTCGAACAACATCGACAAGACTGTTATGTGGTTTTCGTCGGCTGTCTGATAAAACCCTACGCGATGACGACGAATTATTTCATTTAGTAAGTACAGACGGAATATACTTGTATTGTATATTTTTGGATGTAGCAACGTGTTTAATAAAATATAATAGTAATGTGAAGTCTATGATTTAAAATTTTAAATTATTCATGATAGGTCTCTGTTGTTCATTCGTCCCGTGAATAACAATTTTCATCTCGGAATAAAACATTCATTCTTTATTTTGTTATTCTTATGAAATATCTGCCGTCTACCAAATCTCAGGTGACCACTTAGAGCCGAAAATTGCTTTTGTTTACTTAAGGACTTAACTCACTGAATTATGTAAGTTAGCACTTGGAAATCCAATGCATTAATAATATCAAAATCCACAAAAACTCATTAAAAATAACACTTCAAAGTTATAATCGTTCAAACTCGACCGCGGGCCTATCCGACCCGCGAAGTTTAAATTAAACTTGTCAACCTACACGGCGGTTGGGGGTTACTCGGAAGTTTTTTCTAAAAATCGAAGAGGGACACTGCTGGGGTCCAGTATGTCAGTTGTTTTTTAAATACAAGCTTTTTCCCAAGCAAAAGTTTTTAGATTGTCGTTCTAATCCACGTTCGATTGCCGGAGTAAATTAATTTTGCACGTATTTTCAAAGTAGTATTATTTGGCTTATGCCTTATGCTTATATGATAAATGACTTTTCAACTCTGCGTCCGAAAGTGGACATAACCCTGCCAATGTTCGTGATAAAAATTGTCAGTGTAATCACCTAAAAAATTCATGAGTCTTTTATCATTTTATAATCATGAATATTTAAAAGAAAAAAATTATCCTATTCCAGTCTCACTGCTAAGTACGAGTCTTCTCGCAAAACAGGGGGATTAAGCTTCAGTCAAATAAAAAATAAACAGCAAATTTTCATTGTAGAAATAACAAGACAATTCTCACATTTTTCGTCTTAAAAATTATCTCGCGGAACCCAAGTTTTTTTTCTCAAATCTTGAACGGTCGCGCCCCTTGATGCATACGAAATTAGGGGTGCTCCCGCTAGTAATTCGTTTTTAAAACATGCCAATGTCCTTTGGAATAATTGTAACGGGAAAATTGAGGACTCGAGAATTTTCTAAGTTGTGGTTTTTGAAGGAATCCGTGATGAGTTGATGACACGTTGAACCAAACTGTCAATTTGAAAGGTATTTGGCGGCTGACAGTAATCATTTTGCGAAAAATACCAGTATTTTTTGTCTATGACATCGAATATTCGTGTTTAAGTAAATTCCGTGTTTTTTTTAACAAAATACTAGAAATTCGTTATTGGATCAAATCTATCGATCAACACTCCTGTTTCCCGTAGAGGTAAGCAGCTAGATGCATTAAGATAAGATAAGAAGTTTATTTGCAATAAATATGGCAGACAGGCAGTTCTACAATTGTTCAAAATAATAGCCACATATTATACCATACAATATAGAATTTACTTTGAAAGGAACGAAACTTCCGTACAAAATGGACGATATCCCCATGCGGTCTAACTGTAAAATCATCAAAAGTACACCTACCCTCACAATTGATAAACAATCAAATCTAAATCAAGCTTCGATCTCATTGGGCCAATTAGAGGCGAATTCGCCGACACTTTGATCGATTGATTTATGTAGCCAACGTAATTAGAACCGCCGCACTGATTACATTACATGTAGTATCGACGTGTTTGGGGGTTAAGGTAAAATGGCTGATCTAATAGATTTCATTAATATTTGAAGTGGTAGTCATTTTGTCGAAAATTGCCACGTGTGGGCGCGTGACGGGTTAATAATGGTGACGCGACATTGTGACATTTGTGAGTAGCTTTAGCATTCGACTTTTGAATTCAAATTTCGAGTAAGGAAATTGTAAATGTTACCACATTGTTATTTTTTGTACTTAGAAAAAATACCAACCAAAATCTAGTTTGGTAGAATTAACAACATACCATCACGCCTGTATTGCTCAAAGGGTTAGGCAGTGGTGTACTAATGTACATCCACGCCTAATAAGGTCGCGATATTATGTTATTAATCTTGCGATTATTATAGTAAGATTAATCGGGCCCAAATCCAAACTCCGGGCTGCTGTTGAGAATTCCATGGAAAAACCCAATAACACTGCTCGACCCGGGAATCGAACCCGAGCGTAGTAGTTGCTTTAAGGACAATTAAGCTAACGAGGCACTTTACCTTACAAGGCTTATATTCAGATACGAAACAAAGCGTAAACTTACGCGTTACTTTACGCTAGTCTGAATATTAGCCTAAGGATTTATATTAGTACCTAATTTAATATGCCTATCCTTATTGATAAATCCGTCGTGATAATATGTTACACATGACCCTTAAACCCAATGATAAAGCAATAAGAACCCTCGGTAACGCACCGCTTATTTTAATTACCTAATAACTATTGTGAGATAACTATCACCAATTAGATTAACACCTAGGGTAATTAAAAAGTTTCATGGTATCTGATAATCTGTGGATGATATCTTATGGTTTATCAGAGGACTATGGAGGCAAAAAAGTCCAATTTTGATCATTCGTAATTGGTTTTTTGGAGACACTGGGATCACGTCGGGGTCAACAGTGTGGAGGGACGAGTCGTGTGGTCCCTCGCACCAAAGGGAGGATCCTCCGACCAGGCGGGTGTTATGCCTGGCGGGCCACTGCCCGACGGTTGATGTCGGGCGGTTGTATATATGCAAGTTGCACGGTAAACTTTACTTGCGCGATTCAGGATTTAACGCTTCGTACAAGTTCTTATGTAGCTTGATAGATTTCGCTACAGTTATATTAATGACGGAAAAAAATCGATTGCGGGCCGGATTCGAACCTGCGTCTTCTAGTTCAGTACACCAGGTTCCATGACGACTTAGACACATTCTAAATTTACGAGTATTGAAACGCAATGCAGTCGATTTTAATCCCGTTTTATACTTACTCCAAAGAAAGAATGGGTGTGATAATTTGTAGGTATAGATAACATGTCTGATATAGATCTTGTCTTAAGAAACCAATGATGGATGTATCTAAAAGAACATGTTATAAAGGCCCCTCAAAGAACAGTTGCTTTATTTCAATTCACCAAAAACAACAATCATTAATTTCGCCACAAGGGTACAGGGTACAGGGTATTTTACTATAAGAGGGGTGATCCGCTATTTCGTTACCCTATGTCCCTATCATCTTGTACCGATCCCACGGACTGATATCACGTTATTTCTATTAATGACTTATTTCCCTTGTTCAGTCACCCTTCTTAAGTCTTATCAGGGTTATGCGATCGCATTCGCCCCTAACCAAATTATTTGAAGATTTTTTTTATTGTATGTTTTAGATCAAGATAAGACATGGATTGGCTATTTCGTTTTATTAGCGACTATTGTTGAATAATGCTGTGGAATCAGTAATTATTGTTGCGTTTTATCGATGACATTTTTGTGTATGTTCTTTTGTGTTTTTGTTGAACAAAGTTATACTAGCCTTACTAACTTAACTTTCCCGTAACTTTTATAAGTGAGCAATAATTTTCGCTACTTTTCGTCTTTATTTTCATATCATCATGCCTATATTTAAAGGGTTAGGCTTAGGTGTACTAATGTACAACCTTATTTCTCCAGTATGTTAGGTTGCGTTGTAATATGGGGTGGTTCTATTGCCATTAACTGGACGCAACTCCAAACTCACTCAAAAACTCAATAACAACCCAGGACTGTGAACGTAGCAGTCATAATAAAAAGTCAGTCAGAATTTTTACCTTCTTTTGATTGATATTGTCTATGTCTTATCTTTATTATTATATAAAAATGAATCACTAAATGTGTTGCTAAGCGCAAAACTCGAGAACTGTTGAATCGATTTGGCTTATTTCTTTTTTGTTTTGTTTGATGAAGTCTGAGAAAGGTTTATGGAGACAAAAAGGTAAAAAATACTCGGGGAAAAAGTAAAAACAACAATTTTCTTTTCCCATACAAATTACTCTGTCTTCAGCTGTCAAATATTTGACGTCAATCAAAACAAAACAACGTTAGGATTAACACAGAAATAGAAATGATATGCAACATCTAATCAACTTGAAGGCATAACAACGATAATCCTAACGTTGCAGAACAAGGTATGCCAGGACAGCTGGGACAGCTAGTTATATTTCCTTCAAGTTTTTCTCAATTAGTATCAGTACCATCATACCATTGAGGTAAAGCAGGTTATATGCCGATACCAAAGCGTCTGCGCTTTCTGAGTTATTTTCGTTAATTAATGAAAACCACTTACACGTAACAAGATTACCGATAGATACTAATTTGAATATAAAATTAATATATCACTACACTCTCTAAATTACAGACAACCACATTTTATTGTATACATTTGTCATCCGTATTTATCCAATTAAATGTAAAAGCTTGACCCACCCACTGGAAATCGGTGAAAATAATTCAATTTAAACTTATTACATAAATCTACGCCTACGAATTAAACGATGCAATCAAATTAACATGGCGTGAATCACTGAGGTATCGTAAACTAAGAAAGGCACGAACGACTTACTACTCTATAATTTGAGGAGTTTACTCAATAACTTCATAATTCACAGCAGCTGATAACGATGTATTCATTCAATTTAAAAAATATATACCTTAAAATACTTACCTATTTGTTAAAACAATTTTTATACAAATAAAGGTTAAAAGTTTTTATAGTGACTAAGTAACATGTTTTGTGCATGATAACACTAAAATAATGGGTATTAAAAATGTCCACTATGCAAGTTTTGTATAAACTACTGTTATAGCCCAACCATCTAGAAAACAAATTCCCGCAAAACTTTTTCAAGCGCACAAAAATTTTACGTGACCACTCTATCCCTTAATACCTCTATGGTGTGAATACAATATCAATTACGGGAGTGCGTCTATTTTGTGATAAACTGCTTCGTGATTGGTCTAAATTGTTTTTGATGTTGGCCGCTCGAAGAGGAAGGGGAATATAGTGTTTCTCTCTTCGCAACGGAAGTCTGTAAGTGTTTTTTTTTCAGCCGTCGGAAGTTCCTGTAAAGTGTTCCGGAACGATGATATTGATAAGTGTTGTTTCCTGTTGAGCAATTTTTAATTTGAATGATAAATACTCACATTTGATGATACCGTAGTGTTATGAGTATTGAATTGCCAAGTCAAAGGTTTCGAGTTGCATGACAGTTTTTTTTAAGGAATGTGAAGCTTTCCAACACAGCGTGGTGGACTAGCCTAACCCCTTTTATTCTGAGAAACGGTAGTTTTTTAGTAGGTAATCGTTTATTATTATATCGGTCTTATTTTTAACTTTAGTTTTTCTATAAAAAAATTGAAGCAACTATTGAGGATTTGTGCCCAGACTCGGGGATGAACTTAGGCATGACATGGGACCGAAAACTGTATTGAGAAACTGGAAAATGAATTGAGAAACTGGAATGACAAATATATATTTTTTTAGTTTAGTTAAAATTATAAATAACACCTACAACCTGACCTAACCAGGTTAATCAGGTTATGTTTCTTTGATTAAATGGATGGATGGATTTATAAGCAGTCTTTTGAGAAATTAGGAATATAGGGTGTTCTTGAGTCCTATTTATAGTTACAGAGGTATTGGAGCCAAGGCTGCAAAACTAAGCCGTGACGCCTAGTCGTGCTCTAGTTCAAAGCAATGGTTGGGGTTCTAGACAAAGAAATATAGCACAATGCAAATCTGGGTTACGAAAACTGGCTTAGGCACTAGCTGACTGACTGACTGACAGGAGCAATTTGCTCGATGAAATTCTTTTTTAACCGACTTCAAAAAAAGGAAGTTTCTCAATTCGACTATATATTTTTTTTAATGTTTGTTACCTCAGAACTTTCGACTGGGTGAACCGATTTTGATGATTCTTTTTTTATTCAAAAGCTGGTGCTTCCTACCCCGCTGTCTGTGCCGGGCAGTGCGTTTAGTTGGCCTCCCCATATAATTAAATAGATACACAACAAAATACATGTACAAAATAAATCAAAGGCCAAGACTCGGTGACTGATCTGGTGGCGGTTTTGTACCAACACTGCTGGACTTCAATGTTCCGATAGTCAATGTGGCACCGCTGCGGAAATTCAAGCACCGCCCATTTCTCGATCGAATCAAAGGCCTTCTCTTAGTCCTCTCATAGGCAAAATGGCAGATTATACTCCTCGGTCTTCTGTATAATCTGCCGAAGCATATGTATGTGGTCTATGGTACTAAAGCCTTTTTGGAATGTTGCTTGTTGTGTAATTTAAGTACATACTGAACCTGTATAAGTAGGTAATCTATTTATGTATTAATTAACAGATACATATAAATAACAGATTAAATCTTAACATATCCAGAAAGGTCAGAGTCTGCCCGCCAGCGCAGATAAAAGCCGTTTCGATCGAGCTTTTAATACATAATTCAGTGTGCGCACTTTGTGTTCGTGATGTCGCTAATTATACACACGGGTCCCAAGATTAGCGAGCGTTGAGCACTAATACTTGTGAAAACACAAGTTGACTTAGAAATTAATTATGTACCTACCATATTGTGCAAAAAAATTAACGCAAAAAGGAGGTCATCGAAATCGGCCCATATGATGTACCGAAGGTTCACCCTCGTATTACGCTGGGTAAAACTCTAGTCGTACTTTTTTTTAATGCTGACCGGAAGAAGAGAAAAAAAAACATTTAATTCGAGAAAAAATACGCCATTTTGGCACACTTATTATCTGATTCGTAATGATTTTATAGTAAAAACTGTAAGTGTCAGTTTCGGAATGTCAAACGCACGCCATTACAGCACATTATTATCACTTTCATTGTGATTTCATAGTAAAAACTGTCAACATGACAGCTGTCATGTACAAATTTGGGCTGAGTTGTAAGGGTTTTTGATGACCTCCTTTTCATAGCTTAACAGACAGACGAGTGTTGACCTGCTGGGGAGTTTGTTGCACCGTTTCTTCTAAGCAAAGATACTAGGAGGCGGTGAATGGAGGGTGTTTTGGGGGCTGTCTTTAATGTGTAAAAGCCCTACGGTAGCTTATGTCCTTGCTCAGGATGTCGTTCACCTCCTCGGCAAATTTCAATCGAAATCTTCAGTGGGGCAAATTTACAGACGAGGAACACATAAGCCGTTGCTGAGGTTTTGCCGATCCTTAAAAGCCCCTACCAACTGTAAAGCAACTGAGAGGGGAACTGGCTTGCACGCGCTGAAGTTGGAATACTATACACAATAGGTAGGTTAAGTTATGAGTAGTTAATCTATGTTTTGTCACTGTCAGATGATTTAACAATGACCGAAATAGAAAAGAGACGAACATAGTTTAGCTACTAACACCCAGTATACGCCGTGATTATTAAAATGGCGGCATTGATTTTATAAATAATTTTGGACATTTTACACAGCACCATCTAGTACCAAACTAAGCAGAGCTTGTACTATGGATACTAGATAATTGATATAGTACTTATATTATACTTTATTTTTTGGACATACTTATAATATATATAAGAAACTCCCAGTCGAACAAAAATATAAATATCTGTGTCCTGTGGCAATCGAACCCACGACCTCGTGATCAACAGTCCGGTACTCAAACCACTAGACCACAGTCGTCTTCAATAATTAAGGAACTATAATCTAACACGGGATAAAATAAAAACCATGGTCCGCACATGTTGGCAAACTTACTCACCCGTGTGTATACGACAAGACGGGTGGTATAATTACCAAGCTCTCTTTGATAATGTTATTCATTTTCTAACGTCAGATACAAAAGGCATAGCTAAACAAACTCGGCCATTTTGCCCCGGCGGGAAATAGTAGGAGTTGGTTTGTTTTAAAACTAAAACTTGTTGCTGAGTTCTGAATTATGAGTACACATGATTTTTATAGATTACTTTAAATAATATAATAATAATAATATATTTATTTCAAATGCCAAAGACTCATAATAGTGTTAGTCACAAATTCCTTACATGCTATGTTAGTTAAACACAGATTATATTTTATATTGTTGAAACTTCACCGCTGCAGCGTTACAGGTCCAGCTGAAACCCTGCAGCAGTGGTTCACAAATGTGCAGTCTAGCCTGCTAGCAATCATAGACAGGATGCTGTTGGCGCTCACCCGAACCCTATGCACCAGGGATGCACATCGCTTCCGCATGACCGCATTAAAACAGTCCACACGAGCATCTGCAAACATCCCCGATGCACTGCAGTAGCGGGGCAGCCCCAATAGCACCCTGAATGCGTTATTGTACTGTATGCGAAGGGCACGTAATGCCTTTTGAGTAAAGAATGACCTTAAGGGAATGTTCCAACACCTCTGGATAGCCGCTAACCGACAGATTACAAACTTATCTGTCAAGTAATTTAACTGAAATTTATAGGTGGTGATACAGGCCCTGAATAGGGGAGAAGACTTGTGTTGAATTTATTAATAAGCACACGCTTATTGAAAAATATCATTAGCATACTTCGTACCTATATTGAAAATAAATATTAAATCGACTAAGAAATTTCTGAGATAAATGCGTTAAAAGTTTTTGGTGGGTATTGAGTGGGGATACTCTGTCCTTTTCCCGCAAAACGAGTGTTAGTATAGAATTAGTATGGCGCACGCTACTTTTGACTTCATTTGTAAGTACCTATAGTGTGCTCTCTATAAAAAATAATTAGTCGCATAGCCAGAAATATTGTTCAACAGAAAAACAAATGATCGTCGAATCGTCGATTGTCAAATTTTCTTCCTAGACTTCCTCGCAACCATGTTGGGGTCGGCTTCCAAACTAACCAGATATAGCTGAATATCAGTATTTATATGAAGCGACTACCTTTCTCTGCGATGACTTGGTAAAAGCCAAAAGAGGTCCACCGCTGAACAAAGGCGGGAGGCCTTTGGCATCCATGGACTTCCAGCGATTGTTGGATGCAGCCTGCAGGTAGAATACGTACGGTCCCTGTGGAAGTCAATGGGGAGGCTTTTGTTCACCACCTCTTTTGGCTGACATGATGATGATGCTATGATGACTACCTTAAGGATGTTTGTCCATCGCCACCGTCACCGGGAAGTCACCGTCAACGAGATTATTTCTGGTCAAGATCACGTTGCGTGACGGGCGTTGGACAAACAGGCTTTGTCTGAGAGACTATTTGGTAGAGGTTGGTGTTGATGGTTTCGATTTCCAGGTCGAGCAAATTCTTATTCGGTTTTTCTATGAAATTCTCAGTAGCAGCTCGGTGTCTGGATTTGTGCCCGGTTAATGGTAATAGGCTCCCCCTATTACATAGGACCTAAACATACCGGCGAACTGTGCGTGTTCATTACAGTACACATCTGCCTAACCCTTTGGGGAATACAGGCGTGATGGTATGTTATGTTACGTTCAATTTATTCTGTCAATCTCAGTACTCATAAGAAAAACCCTTTAATGCTTTTATGACACCTAAAAAGGCGTACAAACAACTTTCAACACTTTTCAACGTGAAATTGAACACTTAACTCTATATTCAAATACATATTTACTCACAATTACTCCCAAACATCTCAGCTTACGTCATATTTAAGTACTGGCAACTTGGCAACGAAATGCCGTTAAAAACGCGGCCTAGGCTGGCAACCCCAGGCATAAAGGCCCGATTGCCACGTGCAAACGTATGGCAACATCAACTGAATATTTTATAATGTACTTTTTACACTCCAGGACAAATTTAATACGGCACCAATTTATCGAAATATTTTGTTTCGATAAAAGTTTTCGACCGTTCCCGTTTTGTTTTTTGCGTATTTATTTTCGTGTATTGCCCGTATCAAATTTTTTATGTTGCCTTTTAAATGTTGTCGGTTTTGATGTTATTCGAAAATTTTGCATTTCAAAATTAAAACTGTTGTAGTTATAGCATTTGTCTTGATTGAACGCAAACGTAGTATAATTTGAAGTAAATACAATTAGGATTTTAACTAATTCTCTTTTAATGTTTAATTTTTAATTAATACAATTGCTCACAAAGGGCAAACAAAAGTACGTATTGTATTAGTACTTTAAACTTACACCAACAACAATATGACAGGCAATAACATATTTATGAGTGATGTCGATATATGCATCAATATCATAGACCGCTTAGAATGCTGTTTAACTTGTACTTAGAAAGATTTTAGTACTTATTTTATTTATTTACAAAGCCACAAAGTACATTCCTAAACACGACAATTTCACACCAGAAACATGTTTACACAGCACTTTGGCCACAAGTGTACACGCTTTACGGCCCGAGGCGCAACATACCGATAAGTCGTCTCGATGACGTGCGAGCTTCGGTAATCGATTACTCGATACCGATACCGGTTAAAGCATGTTTTTATTCGCATAATACAACAGTGTTTTACCGATCCTATCTCGACTGTCGCTGTGGGAAAATGCTAATGTTTGAATTTGGAACGAGTTAACAGCGATAATCGATAGAAGGTGGGTTTGGGTAGGAATCGAATAATTAATCGACTTTTTGTTATCATTATTATGAAACAAAGTTCACAATTGCATTTGGATTTATCTCTGTGTGTTGGGATGGTTTTAACCCATAGTGTAAAAAATTTTGAGTGATTTTGAGAGTAGGTACATTTAGAATTACGAAAAGCATTGGTTTTTAAAAGATAACACTAAAAGGTGTATTTTAAAATGGATCTCAAACTGTGAAATAAACGTGTCAATACAAAAGCTATTTATTTGTAACTATTAGAAATTTTATTTCTACATAAAATATTATATTTATTGAACTTAAAACCGCTTATACATATAAAAATACATACATACACATATACATATAAAAACAAACAAACTTGCACATATTTCTATTTTCATATTTTTTTATTCAGTCTCATCTTTTTAAATAGAACCCAGTTTGTAGATGATACAAAATGATTATATAAAAAATGCCAAGTTTATATTTCGAAATCATTAACTTATTTATACGAGCAAAAATGAGTTTCATAGTTATAAAAGCGGTTGTTAAACTGAGCTCAACTCCAACTCACACTCAGCAAACCACCATATGAATTGTAAAAAGTATTAAATAAAAATGTAAGTGTTGGAATTTACGACTTCAAATAATATTGCCAGCCGTAAACAATCGCAGAGAATAAGAAAGAATATTCTCATACAAAGTCGAAAATCTTATAAGGTAATGCTTTCGAGAGGTACTTCATAGAGAATACGATTACTAAAACATTGTACACACAATGTATTATTGTTTTTTAATGTCTTGTTTTTATGTCATTTGTAGTATTAGATGGTAGAGTAGTTACTTAGTTTGTTGGTTGTTCGGTTGGTACTACTTCATCGAAAAAATATATTCTGCCAAGAAATAATATTCCGACTATATTGTGTTCCGGTTAAATGGGCTTTATTTTGAAAAAAATTATGAATATTTTTCGAGCAACTTGGCGCTTTTTACTTTAAAAGTTTTTAATGTGTAATAATATAACTATTCTATTAAATAAACACGTATAAAATATGTTAATTTATAACGAAAAAAAATATTGTTGGAAAAAAGCAAATCATTTCTTCAAAAATATTCTCTGGAATCCAGTTCTACCAAATTGATACTAATAACCCAAATAGTATTAAACACAAATGGTTCTATTTGGGTAACCGTGCTAAACTGCTTAATCTTTAGTCCGGGCCGGTTAACGCCGTCGTCCAACCGTGACAATTATTGCTCCAAGTTGTTTTAAATTGCCCGAGTATGTTGTACTGTTTTATTGCTAGTGTTTTTGGTTTTAAGTGTGTGAACATTGACCAATTTTACGGGCCCTCTGAGAGCGTATCACAATTTTCTAAAAGGGGATACTTCAGCGTCAAAAATAGAACTGAATATAGGTATTTTTAGTTCGCGGTCATCTGTGTCCCAATCCCACAGGAATTTTCCAAAATCTTTTCTAGCGAGTGCCTACGTCATAACAACTCTCTGTATGTCAAACAGCCCAATTCGGTCAGCGGTTTCAGCTGTACGTTGATCAATCAGGCAGTGAATCAGTCAGTCAGTTTCTTAGTATATACAGTGTCTTTATAATGTGCACATAATTATCGAAATTAGGGAATTTTTGCTTAATTTGATTTGAGTTTTTTTTTTTGAATTTTGAAAACGTTGTTCGCTGCCTGTAAAAGAATACGGTGTAACTTTCAAACTAGATGATCTTTCGCAATCAAACAGACTCCATAATGATTAAAAGTAATCAAGCGTCCTCATAAAATGTAGATAAGCAAAAATCTGTTTTTTTTTTTCATAAATTTTATACAATAACCGTAAAATTTCTCAAAAATACGCCTCCAGTACCTACCTTTTTTATTAGATACTTTAAGTTATTCTTTATGGTATGTTATACAAACATAACGTTTTCTATCAAGTGTTTAAAGATGTAGTAGTAAGATTTACTTTACATTGGCACTTGACGCAGCATCCCTCAAGAGTTTAGTTATAAATATCACATGTCTTACATCACAAACACACCGCTCTCAAGGACTCTTGAGTCTGTACTCTGTAGTGTAGTCTGTAAAACAGGATTCTCATTGTAATCGTAACTTGATTCTGTAAATCTGTAGAACAGATTTCATAAGTGAATATGTAGGTTAAACGAATCATGTGGTGATATGTAAATACGTACTATCACGCCTGAGTTCCCTGAAGAGTTAGGCAGAGGTTAACTAATGTATATCCACACACAACTCTTCGATATGTTTAGATCCCATGTAGTAGGGATTAACCGGGCGTTCGGGATTAACTCTTAAGATGCTACTGAAAATTGCATAGAAAAATCCAACAACAGTTCTCTGGACCTTGGAATTGAACCCAGGACTTAAGCGTAGCGGTCGTGTTAACGACCACTAGGCTAATGAGGCAGGTTTTCTTTTCTAATCTCGTATCTACTAGTTTTGAATTTGAGTCCCAGGTTGGGCAGTTCCTTTTTAGCTTTTATGTTGAATCTAATAATGCTATTTTTTAAATATTTTTTTGCATAAACTATCCATCATAAAAATTAACACTTTTAACTAACATTAATGCTTCAAACGTCAAACTCAACCCTCCACGGCGCGCCTACAACGCACCATTACCCAGGGGTCATTAAGACCCCCGATTTATAGCTTCATTTTTAATGGTCAGTCACACTTCAGTGCGCTGCTATTGTCCAAATAACTTGGTAGTAAGTATTGTTTACTAGTTTTTGGAAATAATAAGGAGGTTATTTGGTGATTGGCACCTTTATTTAATGCTTTTGCGTTTTGACGTGAATTTTTTTACAATACCTACACTATTTGGGTGTAATGGCAATAGCAAAAGAAGCACACAGTCCACCGGAGGTCGATTTGCATGCTGCGATTTTTATTATCTAATTATAAAATAACCATGTTTCTGTGAGACAGTATTTTATTTTATCTGATACATAGTAACTTCATTAATTTATCTGAATCTAGTGTAATTTAAAAATAAAAATGATAAAATGCCAAAAGTAACTAATAAAAATTTCCTAATCCTAATCCTAATCCAATCTTGAACTTAGTCAACCAGACTTATCCAAAACTGATTAATTCAACCTTCAAACTAATTAAAGGTTCACCCATTACAATTTAATTATGATGAATACAGAGAAATGTCTCGAATATTCCATTCGCATATTAATCGTGGCTAAAATACCACTCAACAACTGACATAATTAATTTCCACTTTAATCAACAAAGTGGTAAAATTTCTGTACTCATCCCATTACTTATTCTGTCCCACTGTAAACGTGGGTGGATAATAAAATAATAATGACGGTAATTTTATCTAAAACGCGGCGGTAAACGGGTTATCGGTTGTACTTCGGTATTTAACTTTTTGTGACCGACTTCTTATATTCGTAATAGGTGGAAATAGGCTGGGTCTGTAGACAAGTTGCATTTTGACATTCGAATCGACAAACGAATTAAAAGAAAATGTATGAAAATGACACGAGCTTTCGACAAATCTGGCTGTCACTAATGTCATTTCCATACATTTTGACATTCGAATCGACAAACAAAATGTATGAAAATGACACAAGCTTTCGACAAATCTGGCTGTCACTAATGTCATTTCCATACATTTTGTTTCTATTCGTTTATCGATTCGAATGTCCAAATGCAACTTGTCGAGGCCCAATGGTCTGGTAACCTGGATGACCTGTAGATGTGGCTTACTTGACATAAGTCCACAGTGACTCTCCATCTTGATCGTTCTTGAGTTTCGCGCTTTATTTCACTTCATAATTTTCAGATTTTCTTCGCTTCACGTCTTTTGGGACGACCACGTTTTCGTTTTCCTTGGGAATTCCTGTAGATGTACAGTCAATAATAGAGATAAGAATATACAGACTACGAAGAAGAAACGGTGCAATATCGCTAGTAGGTGGTGAAGGGCGGGCGTTTTTGGGGCTGTCTTAATGACGTACAAAAAGTCTATCTTGAATAAATAATTTTGATTTTATACCAATTTATTTATCTGATCTTTTGACACATTTTGCGTAAATCACACTTATTAACTAATGTTATACTCCTTTATCGTAATGGTATAAGCGATACAACAAGAAGTCATAACGTAGTATAACAATTTTTTTTTTACAGATTAATAAATAAATAAATATCCCGGGGCCTTTTACACCGCACCATCTAGTCCCAAACTAAGCAGAGCTTGTACTATGGGACAATGGATATAATACTTTTAAACTTTTTTTGTAAATACATACTTATAGTATATAAGAAACACCCAGACAAACACAAACACTAAATATTTGTATCTTGTGAGAATCGAACCCACGACCTCGTGATCAGCAGTCCGGTACTCGAACCACCAGACCACAGACGTCGTCTGTCAGATAAATCAGAATTGGTAAGTTTCAAGACGTACAGTCACGATTAAAAATATGTACCTATACACCAACAAAAGTGCTAAAGCAATTTTTTCATGAATGAACGACTGAAACTTCGAGATAACACCAATGTTACTATATTATTGGTTCGTAAATACTGTGTTCGTAATATCACAAAAGTTCTATTAGTACTTTAGGAGAAAATAGCTTTAGCATTTTTGTTAGTGTATACATGTTTTTGCTAGGCGAACTTTGAAATTGACTTGGTCGAATTCCAATTAGTCAATACACTGCCCAAAATCATAACTGGCTCTGATAAAAATAAATAGACTACGAAAATAGGCTAAAAAGTGTCTATTACACTCATTCAACGGCCCAAAACAATACCAATAGCATACAGCGTAAAACCCATTACAATAATATTATATTTTCGTTAACGAAACGACATCGACAATCATAAAAGTTTATAGATCATTGAATTCTGGTGAGGTGAAATTTATGCCAAGGAAAATATCGCTACTACTAGGGCATTTCCATTAATGAGCGCTGGGGTGGCCATTGTTTCATAATAAGTCGGGATGGTATGGTTTCACTGTTAGCGAGAAGCGGACATAAAAAAAATGCTAGTAATATTTCGAATTAGGTAGCTTATGCCACAGCTTCGGTCGCGTCAAGTTTAAACCCCGATACACCCCATTAGTTTTCTTTTTGATTTTTTTTTAATGTTTTAGTAGTTATTCTATTGAAATAAGGATGCGCTGCGCTGGCAGCAAGAGGAATATTCCTTCTTACTGTCGGCGCAGTGAATCCTCCATAAACCTCTTATTGTCAGCACCGCGCGAGTGATACCCCTGGTGCTGCAAGCGTCCATAGGCTACGGTAAGCGCTTACCATGATCAGGTGGGCCATGTGCTTGTTTGCCACCTTAGTGGTATAAATTTGTCCGGATTTTATCGCATTATATTGATATTATTTTGTTATTCTGTTATTCGGGGTGGAGACAAATCCAACAAATCAAAGATCATGAAAATCGGTTCTCGACTTAGTAGGTTAGTAGTGTTATAACAAACCCGACTTTGTTATTTGGAATTAAGAAATATTTATTATCTTTACTTTATCTTGACGTAACATCGCAAAATATTTACACACGCAAAATTCGACATCACAGGTGGGTCCGGTAGCTTAGTTGGCTTAAGTTTCCGGTGTACTTAGGCAGGGGACGCAGATTTGAACCCTCCCTGAGATATTTTTCTTTCAATAAAATGTATACCAGATTTTTCGATGATCTTAGAAAAGCAAAGGAAAAGAAATCCGCTTTATTGTGGTAATTTCTTGAAATGATGGTCACTTTCAAGTGATGAAACATAAATAAAGTCTTAGTTTTTAACACAGTTAAACGCTGGCAGTAGCACCCTACCCTAATATTCAGTGTTTAATGTTGTAAAGACTACATTAAACTGGGTTTTCGCGACCACGACGAGGGCTCAGGCTTGCCTCAGAATATATTTACTTGTTATTTTTTTTGTTAAAAAAAAACTTTTTCGGATGCATTGAATAATACAAAGAGATGAGGCCGTTATAAAAATTTTGAAGATTATAAGTTGAGAAGTAAGCGCTACAAACCCTTTAAAATTTTAAAACCCCTGAAAACAAATAATATTTTGGTGTACAGTCAGCAACGAAAGTCGTTGAACACAACGAAAGTTTAAAAACATCACAGTACCAAAACTATTCATTAGATTTTGACTAAGGTAAAACATATAATTGTCCTCTATTATGAGAATTTGTACTGCCTTCAAGGGTCAGTGAATTCTGTATATTAAAGATGATAAAGCGTTTTGAAGATTTCATAGTGTTCAGCTACTTTCGTTGCTGACTGTACCTCTACTAATTAAACTGAACAAAGACTGAGCTATTCTTAGAGAAAAGATAAAGACGAGGTGTGACCATGTGGCGACGTTTTACCGTAAACTTGATTGTTTAGTACGAAGATACTTAATACCTCAATGTTGGTATTACATTTATTTTTTCGTTGATGTTAATTAAGATGTCGTGTCGTATTTAATTAATTATATTTTGATGTTACTTTTATTTTGCCAAAATCTTTACTAATCTTGAAGATAAAGGGTGTTTTTGTTTGTTCATTATATTATGTATAAGCTTACTAAGGCGAGTGGCTAGTAAGTTCCCGTTAAATTACATATTACTACGTTATTTTTTAATTTATCTGACAGTTAGCGGCTATCCAGAGCTAAGCAGGCCGTAAGACTATAAATACACGTATTCTCTTCAGACAAAGCTGTAGTAAAAAGATAGCTTAACAGAAATTGCGTATTAAGAAATACAATTACGCTGAGGTCATTGTTTTTAATGTTAATTGTGGATCTAGGCTTACTAGTAATGAGACTGTCTTGTATCTAGCTAGACCGTATACAATTTACTTACTGGAATTAGGTAGGTGACACCTAATTATGGCGCCGGTGCCATCTAGTAATAAAAAATCAAATTAAAATTTACTTGTGTCTTTTTAGGACTAGAAAATACTTTACAACAAAATAAATAATTGTAATTGAAATAAAACAATTTTTTACGGATTTTATCGCGTTATATTGATATTATATTCACGGGTGACCATGTACGCTGTAATGTAATGTAATGACGCAATATCAATATAACGCGATAAAATCCGTAAAAAATAGTTTTATTTCAATGTCTAGTATTGGCGTAAGTGTCAGAAATCAGTAAATTAATAGTAACTTATGCTTACCAAAGAAAAAAATCCAAATCAGTAAAAAAGAAACACGAATAAAAAGACTGCCTAGTTGGTCTAGTGGTCTCAAGCGCGACTGCTACGCTAGAGGTCCTGGGTTTGAATCCCGGGTCGAACAAAGTGTTGTAGGCGTTTCTGTGAAATTCCCAGCTCGTAGTCTGGATTTGTACCCCTTCGGGAAATTTATGCGTGTTGGTATTTTATGTTTAAAAGAAAAACGGGCATAGTGGACGTGGGCAAAAAGGCAGCCAAGCTTAAGTGGGATTGGGCTGGTCACGTCAGCCGCATGCACAGCGACCGCTGGGCAAGTCTCCACACAGTGGGTGCCTGTAGATAGTAAGCGCCGCCGAGGCCGGCCTAGAAAACGGTGGCGGGACAATCTAGACGCATACCGCGAGGATTGGTTTGAGGCGGCCCGAGATAAGAGTGTATGGAAAGACCTGGGGGAGGCCTTTGCCCAGCAGTGGGACAGTAATGGCTAAGAAAATTAAAAAAAACTTTTTTTTTGTGTCTATAACTCATAGGTCTCCGTACTTATTTATTTACAGAAACAAATAACATATTGATGACTATGTCGATATAGCCATTTGTTGAAGGCACTCGTGGCTAAAGGTAAGGTTTAGCTCTGCTTACCGCGGTAAGTTTATAGATGGATGACCATTTGTAAGATTCCGAGATCCGTCTCACGTTAAGCCACGTATTCCACGTAAGCAACCTAGAGAGTCGGAGAGCACCCATCGATTATCTGACCGGGGCAAGCGGATTGATTAATCAGAGAAGTTGCCTTTAATAAGGAAATAAACATTACTTACCGTCACGCTTGAATTCCCCGAAGGGTCTGGCAGAAGGGTACTGCTATACCTACACCGAAGCCTACACCATGTAATAGAGTGCCGAGCCTATTTCCAAAAATCCTAACTCCGACCGGCTACTGAGAATTTAATAAAAGAAAACAATAGCAATGCTTTGCTCGGGAATCTAACTCCGGACCTCTTGCTTCACAGTCGCGCCTACGACCACTGGAATAATGGAGCAATCGTTAATTAATATAGGAATTAAGTAATTATTATCGCTCTCTCCAATTACATACTTACTCCAAATCGTGTTGTAAATGAAATTATTCAGACCAATAACTCATGACACAGAATACATGTAATACAGTAGTTTGACTTTGAAGAAACGCCCGAAAAAACCGATCGAACGAACGACCGCAAGCGGACTTCGAAACACAGCTAGAGCTGTGGTTTCCAAAGTTGACTGGACCCACCTAACTAAATAAATTAAAAAACTAAATTTCCAAATTAGGGAGTCCCCCTTTAATTGTCATGGGGACTTTAGTTGTCAAAAAAGGGAAAACTATATGAACGAAGGACTGTTCAAACAAGAAAAATATGTCATCCTATTTTACAGGGCGCACCCAATATTCGCTTACTTTGGGAAGTCCTGGCCTAAAGTGAAAGTCGCCCGCGCCGCATACCTGGGTGGCTAGTCAAGTTTCAATTTGAAACAAAATTTATGGAAATGACATTAGTGACAGCCCGATTTGTCGAAGGCTGTTATTTCCATACATTTAGTTTCTAGTCGTTTGTCAATAAGCCCTGCACTTTGCCATAGCGCTCTATAAACGACAGTGATTGCGCTCCCAGTAGGCTAGATTAATTGTATGCCAGATTCTTGGTACTTGTGTTGTACTGGGTACTTTAAATTGAAGATTATAGAAAAACTGTACCTACACGGCCATGGATGCAATCTCGTTCGTTTCGTGTTCGTTTATCGTTTATGATTTTAGCGCGAACGCTCTTCATCTGTCAGTCAACGATGACAGATGACAATTAGCGATGACGTTAGTGACGTTCACCGCATCGTTCAGGAATGGCTTCAACAGACAGTGTGCATTGAATTCGAGGCCACGGTCGAGTCAGACTACTGTATGAAATATACTGTGCTCAGCGTTAGTCATAAGTTAGTTATTCGAGCTCCTGAGACGTAAGACATTTGTCATAAAGGATCTGAAAGCGAGGCGTTGAGTTGGGCGTGACTGTAATGTAGGGCCATTAAACCAGCGGGGAAATATAAACGGGTTGTGGCGGGAAAATATATCATAATAATAAGATACCAACGCGACTCTATTCCTCGAAGTGTTAATTGGGGTATAGCTCAAAAAATAAATAATTATTAACATACATACATATAATTTACTATCGAAACGTGAGCGAACCCTGGGGGCCTAGACAATTTGCAATGTGACATCCAAATCGACAAACAAATAGAAACAAAATAACAGCCCGATTTGTCGAAAACTTATGTCATTTCCATACATTCTAGGGGGCTAGACAAGTAGCATTTTGACATTCGAATCGACAAACAAAATGTATGTAAATGACATTAGTGACAGCCCGATTTGTCGAAACCTTGTGTCATTTCCATACAATTTGTTTGTCGATTCGAATGTCAAAATGCATCTATAGGCCCAGCTGGCAATAGCTAGTCGTACCTCGTACTGTACTTTGTCAAAGACTCGCCCTCTTATTTCGTGGCCACACCTAAACATAATGTAATGACTCTCCGGCGCCGTTTATAGGGCAAGTTTTCTTACGATAACAAATCGCTAAGAATTTGTCCCACTTACTTCAGTTTTATATTCTACTTAAAACTTCTGAGCAGTCTGCGCAGTCATCTTGGGGTACATTATCTTTTTACTGAAGATAAAAAAAAAGTTAAAATATTTCTCATTTCATATAAAAGTATTCGCTTGGCTTCCATCCAGGGGCTAGACAAGATGCATTTTGACATTCGAATCGACCAACAAAATGTATGGAAATGACACAAGCTTCCGACAAATCGGGCTGTCACTAATGTCATTTACGTATATTTTGTTTGTCGATTCAAATGTCAAAATGCAACTTGTCTAGCCCCCCTGACTGTAAGACTGGTTTCGGTTTTACTGGTCACTGAAAACCAGAGCTCCAAAGAGTTTTTACTTAAATTCAGCGCTCTATCTTAAGACCCTGGTTCTGCTTACCATCGGGTAACACTTGGATATTTATACTATGGATATAAATCTTAAGTTTGTTTTTTTGGTTTAAGACGTTCAACCAAATAAACAAACTTCAACTTTATCTCAAAAAATACTGGTCTGATTTGAAAAATTCTTTCAATGATAAATAGCCCATTTATCAAGGAATGCCATAGGCTATATACCATCACGCTACTACCAATAGAAGCGAAGTATCAAGTACGAAATTCGAAGTATAGATTGGTTTTCAAACTTTTTTCAACAGCTGACTACCACTAACGATCGTCATAGGTGTTCAGTATGACAACCGGGATCGATGGTTTTACGTGCTCTCGTGAATGGTCACCCATCCACAGACTGACCGCGACAAGCGTAATTTAACCTTGCAGATTGGTTGACTTAAAGACAAAATAATAAAACGTAAAATAACCGGCTAGTCTGCTAGTTTCATAATAAATAATGAAACTAGCAGAGGCCCTCTCAGCATATTGCTACGCATTTTTTAGCAATAAAAGTATTATACTTAATTTTAGCATATTTCTCCTTATCGATATCCGAATAGTTCCTCCGAGCCTCCCAGTTCAGTTTAATTAAAACACAATAATTAGTATCGGATTTCGTAGTACTAATACAGGCTTACTAATTAGTTGCCAATCACGCGCACGTGTACGTGGTTTCATGTAATTGGTGTAGTTACCCGATGTTTGTGTATCAATTGTGATTTACTGAGCTAACTTCAGCTAATCTAACTCATTTCACTGGGGGAAGACTGAGGCTTACATAATACTTTTTTGAATCGGACGGCACTCGCTCTCTCCAAATTATTTCTTCTGTAACTATAACCTGACGGAACGCAGTGTCCATCTACATGATCATGGAAATCATTGGTATGGAGTTTGAATTCCAGACACACCCCATCGAAGTTTTCGGCACGATATACTTACAGAAAAAAATGTATGATGAAGAAAATATGTAATTTTTTTCAAAAATGTAAATTAATAAAACCTCGTTAGAAAACTAAATTTTTTGACCCGCTATGCTAGGCTAGTGTGATGGATCTTTCTTGTGAGGTTCGGAAAATCTTCATAGCCCGTGCCACGATTGATGACAATCGGTTCGCCATCTTGGACGCCGTCGCCGCCCCTCAATATGGGTATCAAATTAAAGGGCTTGAATAGAGCTTGAATACTATGATAAATTACAAATCCAAAATGGCCGCTGCGCCACAAAATGGTGTTTCTTTTTTCATTGTTTTATCTTATGCAAACTTTCCTTTTTCTACAAATAAAACTAAGTCTATTTAAGCCCATATTCAGCAGCACAATAGTTTTCTAATTTATCGAAAAATTCTGAAATGTAACAGCTCTCGCGTGTCTATCGCCATTAAAGAGCATTATATAAATAACGTGCGGCCCCGTCAGAGGTCGCCGTCCGACTGAATGTGATTTGTTTGTTTTGACTAGTAGCGCCATCTCGCGTGATCTACGGGCTTTTAGCGACATTGCGTAGCTGCGTGCTGAATGACGTATGGCGATTGCCGACGCAGTGAATTGTGGGGGCGAGAATGAGTTAATTAAATTAAAAAGAGTATAGATTTATATTTGGGAGTTGGTTTGAAATACTGTCTTATTTTAAGACTAAAATTCTAAAGGGTTTTACATACAATACCATCCCGCAGTATACCGCAAATAGTTAGACAGAGGTGTACTGTAAGAGTGCATCCAAAGAACGCAGGTATGTTTATGTCCCATGTATTAGGAGCGAGCCACAAATCCAACCGGCTTCCAGTTTAACAAGATACGGCTGAATATCAGTATTTTACACGAAGCGACTACCATTAGAACTCCGTAGCCCGATGTCTGGTAGCCTGATTAACTGTTTGTCAAGCTTTTCGGGACCAACAAGGACCATTATAAGTGTTCAATAAAGGAAAGACAAACTCTTTATTTTCAGACTCGCACAGAACAAAAAATACAAAATATAAGGAAATAAAAATTAGAATGCTATCCTGCGCAAGGCCAAAACTGGGTCCCTATCTCAGCATAATGCTGTGACATCAGGATATGGAACATACCCGATGCCACAGCGCTGGTTTTCTGATAGGGCCCTGTGACGCCACGAGTAGCCACAAGCACCACGACCAATGGCAGTAGGCTCGACCCCTAATGCATGGGACCCAAATGTACTGGTGAACTGCTGATGTACAATAGTAGCCACCAGCATAGATATATAAACACTTACAAAAATGTTAAAGCGATTTTGTCACTTATAAACGATTACAACTTTGAGATAACACCAATGTCACTATAGTATTGGTTCGTAAATACTGTATTCGTAATATCACAAAACTTCTATCAGTACTTTAGAAAAAAATCGCTTTTGAATTTTTCCTAGTGCCTCGTAACTGTTTACATCTGCCTAAGCTCTTGGGGAATACAAGCGTGATGATATGTTACGTTATAGCCGCAGTCCTTAGTCGTTATTATGCGGCCCGGCCCAGGCGAAGACGGATTCCGTCCTTCTCCTAATTTATCGCCGGAATAAGGCGTTAGTTACTGTCATCATTTTATATTAGTAGTACCTGCGTTTGTTTTGTTATTTACATACAAAAATAGTGTTTTTAACCCCCGACGCAAAAACGACGGGGTGTTATAAGTTTGACGTGACGTGTGTGTGTGTGTGTGTGTGTGTGTGTGTGTGTGTGTGTGTGTGTGTGTGTGTGTGTGTGTGTGTGTGTGTGTGTGTGTGTGTGTTTGTGTGTGTGTGTGTGTGTTTGTGTGTGTGTGTGTGTGTGTGTGTGTGTGTGTGTGTGTGTCTGTGTGTGTGTGTGTGTTTGTGTGTGTGTGTGTGTGTTTGTGTCTATGCTCTGTTTATGAAGTTCTCTGTATTTTACCCGCTAATTAGTAATAGGCTCGCCCCTATTACGTTGGGCCTAACTATAATAACAATAATAATTGATTTATTTCTCTCTTCACAAAGGCATATATAAAGTAGAATAATATTAATTATAGATAGCACATTGTTAAGCTCCTTTGTGAGGGACTGGAGTCAGTACTAGGGAAACCCTGTGTTACACAGATCACCGGGCCCTCACCCAATTTCTTGTAATCTAAGCAATAATAGGACTATCAAGGATATGTAGGAACACTGCAGAACCTTTTAGAGATATACACGATGGAATGTTAAGTTTTTATACCGTTAACCTAATTGGTTACCGGTATTAAGTAATTACACTTAATAAAAATCGATACTACCCTACATTTGGCTCCTTAAAAATGTACGAGACCCGCTACTATACTCCTTGAAGTGTCTTGTCTAAGCTGCAGCGTTTGAATTATTTAGACCAATTAGCTTTAATGTTAGTACCAGTAATTTAACTAATTACTTCTACTACTGGTATTTTAGAAATTTTACCTATGTTAGTTGATAGACATTTAGATAAGCATTACTATAGTGTTTGAGTAATTTAAAAGGAATGGTGGTGTTAATTTGAAGGATAGGCTGCACCGACCTCAAAAAATTGGGACACGGGCAAGAAAATGATGAGATGATGGTACCTAATATTTGATCCTTATGCCAACGAGCATACACACCACCTGATGGTAAGTGGTCATCACTACCTTTGAGGACCTGCAACATCAGGGTCGTTGCTGATGCGTTGCCGATCCTTAAAAGCCTCGACTGCAACTTTGCAGTCGAGGCTTCTGACAGGTCGAGCAGACACGACTCACGACAGACTTTGTCGTAAAGATGGTTGCTAGCCAGTCAAACCTCAAGAGGTCCTAGTCCCGCGCAAGTCAGGTCTTTTCTTGCTGAGTGGCAGTGAGGAATTTGATTCTAACCCGCCCCGATAAAGTGTTTGCTCCACAAGCGAAGCCTATCACCAATTATATGGCCGTGGCCATAGAGCAAGGGATCGCAAGTGCGGGTTTTAGTCGGTACGAGGCTGACATACCCTGCCGCTTTTCCAGGTGATCCATGGGATTTCTCAGCACTAGTTATCATATTTTTGATATTAAGACGTTTCATCCTCAGACGTTTTTGTAAAAAAAAGGTAGAGGAAACCAATATAAAGAAAAATTTAAAACCTTTTTAGAAGTCGGTTAAAAATAAATAGATTTCAACATTTCCTTGTCTCGTAAAAAGTTAAGATATTATATTCGAAAAAAAAGGCGTCGTATACAGCTTAAAAATCTGTGCCAAGTCCCATGAACCGAGACATATCTAGTTTCTTTAAATCTTTTGATATCCGGCGAGAAAAATCTTCGTAATATTTTATGGCGGACTTAATAACTGGGGCTTTCTTGTCACTTCACAGTTTCAAGTTCCGAAAAGACTGGCGATTACAAAGTTACGAGCGTACGACAGTTAAATTTAATCTCTGTTAAACGAGTAAAAAGATTGGGTTAACTGTCCGGACAACCCTAGCGAAGGGAAGTTTATATTGGCTAAAGGACCTCCTTTGTGAACTGTTTAAAAAAGAACAAAGATTGAAGTGGAACTGGCAACTTTTGATAAAAAATTTGACAAGTATATTTTGGCGGGTTCTATTTTCAAATTGACTTTTGCGTTTCGTTCGTCGTTCGTACTTAGTTCATCAAAGGATAAAATAAATGACTTGCATTTTTATTTCTGAATCTCCCTCTTGGCAGCATCCCAACTCTAATAAATGAGGTATGTATGTAAAAAGGCAGGATTTTAGGAAATAGCTCCGGGACTGAAAAACTAGAACATTGCGGGCAAAATCGCGGGTAGACATCTAGTCTTATATGAAAAAAAAAACTGATATCACAGTCATGCTCCGTAATTTAAAAAAAAACTTAATATTTTCCAAATCTAAACTTATTAAGCAGTAATTTATAATTCTTTGAATTTTATAGAGTTGCTCCAAGAGGCAATTTCTGCAGAATTAGATTAGGTACCAAAATTAGATTATTGCATATTCAGCAATTTCAAAGGAATTTTCAGTTTACGAGCTGACGAATATTATAGCGTTAGAAGTCACCTTTTTATATACGAACTGAGCGAGTCAAATGAAAAACTAAAAATGAATGTTCTCAGCGCCCGTTCCATACATACTTTTGTGCAAATTCTAAAGTTTATCTTTTACTAAGTAGGGAAAAATTCGCGAAAAATTCGAGGTTTTGTAGTAAGTCATGACTTCCGCATCATCAGGATAAAAAGTGTCCCGTAAATCCCCAATAACATTTTGCTTGTAAAGAATAACCAGAAAATTAAATATTAATATCAGGCTACACAGCCTCGTCGGTCTAGTAGTCCTAAGCCCGACTGCTAAGCTAGAGGTCTTGGGTTCGATTCCTGGGTCGAGCAAAGTATTGGTGGGTTTTTCGATAAAATTCCATGTAGCAGTTCGGAGTCTGGATTTGTCGGATAACCGTACCTACCAAACATACCGGCGAACTTTGGGTGTACATTAGTACACCTCTGCCTAGCTCTTAAGGGAATACAGGCGTGATGGTATATAATTTTAGGTACATCATTTTTTGTATGAACTCGAGTAAGCAGCAGTGAGAAAATCTACCTTGATATTGACAGTTTTTTATGAAGTTATAAATTTTTTAGTGGCACTACGTTGCAACTTTGTTGCTACACTTATATTAAATATTTTCACTTTATGTCTGTCTTTGTATTCATTCTACAGAGTAATATTGAGTTTATTATCGTTTTTATTTACTAGGACCCAAAATACTTATGAAAAATACCTTTTCCTAAGTATAACAAAAAAAATAAGAATACGGGGCCTATTTTACCACCTCTGGATAGCCGCTAACCGCCAGATAAAGTCGAAAATGGAACATAATTTGTATGAAATTATCTGCCAAGTAATTTAACTGGAACTTACTAGGAGGTAGTGAAACAAACCTTAAGTTAATAAAAAAAAAAAAAAATACACTTGTGTCGAATAAAATAAAATTAAACAAAATCTTATCATGTCTGTCTTCCTCTAAGGGTTGGGCAGAAGTTACTAATGTACACCCACTTTTCGCATGTTAGGTCCCATGTAATAGGGGACAAAACTTGCCATCAACTGGGCACAAATCTAGACTTAGCAGCTACTGGGAATTTCACAGAAAAACCGAACAACACTTTCGTCGAATGTATTGCAGGCGGGATAAGCAAAGAAACAATTGTGTGTGAACACAATGTTGTTGAACGATCAGCTTGTCTGCAATACATTTTCCAACATCACAGAGCTTGTTTTTAGGTTTTTAGTTAGTACTTTTTACGCAGTTGGGTTTTTTGTTTCATTTAATAATTGATTTTATTTCCCACTTTTTAGTTTATGAATCATCATAGAATCACTAGATAGATCCTAAATAATAATTTAAAATGAAAATTTATTCAAAGATCATTTTTAAAATCAGTTCGCACATTAAAGCGTATATCATCCGCCATTTTGCTTTTTTTTAATTTCATGTACTCAGTGACACTCGTGCCATCAAGACAAATCTAATGAGGTGTCATTTATCTAAATCGGTTGAGCCGTTGAGTAGTTACGACCGGGCATAGGAACGGACATACATACATACATACGCGTCAAACACAACTCTCCTTCTACTTCGGCAGTCGGGTAAAAATAGTTACTTAGTGTTGATTGAGTTACGGTCAATCAAGACACGAGACCACTAAAAACTTTTTTTAATGTGTTTTAATTAGGTTTGTTTACTGGTATCCCGAAACCTTGAAGTAGATACTTAACACAGGTTTTCCTCAAAAATTGCCATGATGTACCGAAATCTTACACAATTCCCGGAAAAAATATATTCATATCGCTTTGCATTCATAATAATTGCGACTCCAATAATATTAATTACAATTTTCCCTCGTTTCAGGTAAATTGAGCAGCCGTAGAAATTCTTGCAGAGGTCAGAGCGAGTTTTTAATGAGGTCCCAAGATTAGGGCCAACAGGATAATTTGCCGGCAAAACTTTAATGAGATGCTCAAGTGTTCAAGATCGGACGAAAGGAAATTTCTTATTAACTTTCAAGTTTTATATGGACTGTTTTTCTTACTTTATTTCTTTTTCGGAATTGAAAGTACAGTCGGCTTCGAAAATATGTATACAGTAAGCAAATATCAGTTATAAATAAATATCCTGGGACATTTTCACACAGCACCATCTAGTCCCAAACTAAGCAGAGCTTTTACTATGGGTACTAGACAATGGATATAATACTTATATACTTTTTTTTTTGTAAATACATACTTATAATAAATAAGAAACACCCAGACAAACACAAACACTTAAGTTCATCACAATAAATGTTTGTGCCCTGTAGGAATCGAACCCACGACCTCGTGATCAGCAGTCCGGTACTCGAACCACTAGACCACAGACGTCGTCAAATCAATGTAAATTAAAATTTATGTAAGTACCTGCTCTTAATAGGTAGAAACCAGGCAACACTTCTTGTGCTAATTAGATATTAATATTTTATACCAAGAGGTGCTCGTATTTGTTCTCTACAAAACTGCTCTACAAAATAGCCTTTATTACTTTACTTCCACACACATAGAAGAGATTATTTTTATATTCATGGAAGGGCTTCGTACCATCTCTATTGAAAATATTTAAACCCACCTTGATAACTCAGTGCAGTACTTTATAGGCATAAGAAGTAAACACGAACATCAACAAATATTAGAAACATTACCCAGGCTTATGGATATGTTTCATCATCAACTCATACACTTGGGCATGGGTTCAAATTCAAATCATTTATTGCAGACTAAGTGTACATTTGGGTAATAATTATGTTATGGTAGGTACTTAAGACTTAGTGCCTTTTCCAAGCATTGCAACATCGAGGGCAAATTACTATAAATATTATATTAAATTAACAGCAATGTCGCTATAAATATAATAAACCATTAATTATGTCAGCTAAAGGATTCAATTATACATGTCTAGTAGTAGAATTATTATATTTTTAACTAATTAAAGGTTGGTAGACTTCTAACGCCGCTGATAAACAGAAAAAATCTACAGGTTACCTTACGATGATATTAATACGCACACGATTACTGAAAGTCAGAGTTGCATGCCTTAAATTCGAACTTGAGACTTGAGTCTTGACACTTATTAATATTATGGAGTCAACATTATTTTAATACTAACTTTCTGCCAGCGGCTTCCCCCGCGTGTTTATCTCTTATAAATTGTAGGCTATGTTACTCGATAAAGATGGAGCTTTCTAATGGTGAAAGAATATTTCAAATCGGTCGTGTAGTTTCGGAGCCTATTCAATTCAAACAAACAATCAGATCTTTCCTCTTTATGAATAGTATAAATAACGCCTGTATACCCCGAAGTTCGGCTATGTTTAGGTTCCCACAATTATTTTGTGTACTGAGTATATATTTTTTAGACTGATTGTACTTGAATAGCTACTGTAAGGCGTGGGTTCTGATAAGTATGTTTTTCTCAATAATTATGTAACAAGTGGGCAAAAACTTTACTGATGGTACTAAATCTACTTCAGGGGTTTCTCAGAAGAAGTATGAGATATTGGAATGTCAGATATTGACAATTTTGTTAGTCTTCCGAGTTTTATTTTTCTGTAACATCATTATTATCTTGCTTTTCTTGCTTCAATATTGTGTATTTTTGCAATAGTAGCTAAACATATTTGCTAGCTATGTGTATTTGCTTAGGAAAAACACACACAACAGACATACAAACTGTTAATTTGCTTATTAACCGCGCTAGCATAAGCCAAAATTAACTTTGGTATTTTTTTTGCAAACTTGTGTTGCCTGTCTACTACCTGCCAGTGTCATATCAGATTAAGAACTAATAATGAACAAAACCTTTTTTACTAATGGCAACAATAGAATAATAGTCATACGATATTACAATTACATGTTGTAACAAAAAATATGATTTTAATTTTGAAACCTCGCATGACAGTTGACAGCTCTACGACTTAAAAAAACAATGACAAGTTTTTTTTTTTATCTGATTTAATTAGGCAAATGTAAAGTGGATTAGTGGTTCACAAATAAGCTTTGAAAGCTTGTCAAATTAGTACAGTTAAGTAATGTAATATCCTAAGAATAAGCTGGTTGTCAAGCTTTCTGAGATTTTGACTACCACTAACGATTGTCATAAGTGGTTTTAGACTACAATGGTATATCTAATACCTACCTATAGACGACAATATTTCTAATTATCTTTAAAATGTTACCTACCAAAATATCACTCACTTGCTGATTAATCATAAAATAGCAGAAACGACTTTCGGCACATAGGTATTTTGTATTTTGGGAATTCCCACTGAATTGGGAACGATATCAATGAATTACGGGTCACATTTAATTTATACACACTGATAAATCACGATATCATAAAAAACTATAAGTAAGGAATAGAAACATTAAATATAGGTTGCATGTAGACATCATTTATTTATCTTTTTGTTTTTTTAAGCATTTTCCATGCCAAGATTACAAGTTATTTGTAATGAAGGAAAAAATTAGCAGTCAAAGCGTCTGGTGTACCGAACCAGGAATGCAGGGTTGAATCCTGCTCGCCAACAGATATTTTCCTTCATTAAAAATAAATGACTTATTTATGTAAGGCATGTGCCTTGACAATGATAACATAAATATTAACAATATAGGATACAGATATAAAGCCTAATGCTATCATTAACATCATAACAGAAATGCACAATGTGTTGCAATTGCAATTCAAATTAAATTTAAATTCAAAGTAAATTTGAATTGCAATTGCAACACATTATCCGCAAGTATGAAATTTACAAAAGAAATTAAAAATTAAAATACAATAGAAATTAGAGTTTGAAATTTAAAATACAATAGAAATTAAAGTTTAAAATTGAAATTACGAAAATATACATAATCTTTTTTATCAATTATACTATAGGTTAGGTTTCATCTCAGCAAGGGTTTTGGGATATTCCCAGTTGATCGGGAATAATGAGATGAACTCGGATATCTAAGATATACAGATCTCTACGGACAATGACGTTCGGATAATGTTGACATTCGATCTCCGTAGCTTACGGACCCGTTGTACGAGATAATGATAAGAAAACAATATGCACAGTGTAATCACGAGATTGGGTAATCAGTATTGATTTGGTGGCTGACGTCAGAGGCACAGAGTAAATAAATATCCTGGGACATTTTTACACAGCACCATCTAGTCCCAAACTAAGCAGAGCTTGTACTATGGGTACTAAGACAATGGATATAATACTTATATCATTTTTTGTTGTAAATACATACTTATAATAAATAGGAAACACCCAGACAAACACAAACATTTAAATTCATCACAATAAATGTTTGTGTCCTGTGGGAATGGAACCCACGACCACGTGATCAGCACTCCGGTACTCGAACCACTAGACCACAGAGGTCGTCAATCTCAAATCAAGTCATCAAATCGTCGCATGTGGTTTCGAAAAGTCAGAGGTATATGCAACCTATAACTTGGCAGTGCAATGGTTATATCACTAGGGTATCCCTTCAGAAGAAATTTTAAATTTAAATTAAGAAGGTAATTAATGTTCCTTTTTATTTTAAATTTAAATTAAGAAGGTAATTAATGTTCCTTTTTATTTTAAATCTCTCCTTCTAAGTGCTCATTTAATGTGCATTGGTGCAGCCAGTGACTGTTTTATATGTGACATATATTGCACTGTAATACATTCGCCCCCCATTGTTGCAAAACTGAATTTATCTGGTCAAAATTATCGCGTCTGTTTTTCGCATTTAGTTGAAATTTATCTTTTAACTTATTAGTTAATTGCATTCGTAGTGCCATTAAAGGAATTCCCTTATTTGCATATAAAATAAATGCACGCGCCAAGCCCGGGGTATTTACTCGGGCAAAATGTACGGAGAACGAACACCGTTGTTTAGCTGTTATTTCTAGTTGTTTAATTTTTCCTAGAACCTTACTTCTGTTAGGTACTTACTTGTACAAATACAAATTACAAATGTGAATTGCAAATGCAAATAAAAAATTCAAATATCAAATTGTTTATGAGTCTAAACTTTTTTATAACAAACTATTGGTACAAGATATTTTTTTATGAAACGTGCATTAAAAATAATAAATTGAAAAAATATGCAAATAAAATATCGTATCATAAAATGTTAACACTTTTGAATTTATTATTCTAATCCCAACAAAATAATAATAAAAACATTTGTTTATTTTTCGTAACAAAATGCAACACCATAATTTGAATGCGATCGCATTATTTAAATGCCAAGGGGAGGAATTTGTGTAATAACTCAAAAGGGATTCCGGGGGTTTTAATTAACGATTATAACTCGAAAACTTTGAGCAACGGTGTTGTTTTCCCCTGTAATTTATATTTTTTTGTCCCCAAAAAATAGGGTAGGTATGCAAATGTACTTTTATACATCGCGTTGTTAAAGTTTTCGACAAATAAATTATTGCAGCTCAATATACGGAGTGGGGATTTATGGAATTAGCCAAATATCGTCGAGACTTCCGCACAATGGGACAAATGGCCAATTTTTAAGGGGAAAAAAAAGCTTTATATTCTGTCGTAAATTGCCTTACGGGAATAGCTGCTGAGTGAGAGGTCCTGGGTTCGATTCTCATGTAAATTATTGTATTATTAAATATTTATTGTAGGAGTACATACGCACACCCCTGCGTAATGGCACGCACATTTCCTAAGTTATCAGCTCCGTTTTTGTCCTTGCCAAATTCTATACTTAAATAAAATATATTCCTAAAACCACGAATGAATATGTTGATAAAACATTTACCTTATTATTGCAAATGACAACCACAGATAAAAAAAAGCTGTTAACATTATTTACACAGTATGCAGCAGAATAGAATAAGTACGAGCAACGAGCCGTGAAAACCTATTTATTTAAAATGTTCCGTCTCAGTACCTACCGTGTTCGCGTAAAAAGATCTAGGAATAATTTAGATTTTTTCCACAACTTGTCTTATACCTTGTCTATCCTTCGAATATCGGTATTGCCTAGAAATTGGGTTGCGGAGGTCTGATGGCAGTCTCTTTGTAAAATACTGACATTCAGCCGCATCTGGTTAGACTGGAAGCCGACCCCAACATGGTTGGGAAAAAGGCTAGGAGGATGTTAAACATCCGATACAATATGCGAAAATTTTAGTAGCGGCAACGTTTTTGGAAAAACAAAAAACATTGAGGAAACCTATTTTTTTACCCGACTGCCGAAGGAGGAGGGTTATGTGTTTGACGCGTATGTATGTATGTATGTATGTATGTATGTATGTCCGTTCCTATGTCCGGTCGTAACTACTCAACGGCTCAACCGATTTAGATAAATGACACCTCATTAGATTCGTCTTGATGGCACGACTGTCACTGGGTTGGCGGATTTTATACGCTTTAATGTGCGAACTGATTTTGAAAATGATCTTGAGTTGTATCATTTTATATTTTAAATCATCATTTAGGATCTATCTAGTGATTCTATGATGATTTATAAACTAAAAAGAAGGAAATAAAATCAGTTATTAAAAGAAACAAAAAAAACCGACTGCGTAAAAACTACTAACTAAAAATCTAAAAACAAGCTCTGTGATGTTTACTGATTTTATTTCCTTCTTTTTAGTTTATAAATCATCATAGAATCACTAGATAGATCCTAAATGATGATTTAAAATTTAATTTTTTGTTTCTTTTAATAATTTTGAAACCTATTAAAAATACACGTTTATAAACCGTCAGTTATACAAACACACCAACAGTATTCTCCAATACGAGTGGTCACTTAGGGTCGGTAATTTTCACCCCTGCTACTTAAAGGAACACCCATTCACTCCCCTAGTTGTCACATAACTTATGGCGTTAATGAAAAGCTTTCTATTCAGTGCGATACAGTAATGGCATTGATTAAATTTATTATGCCGAATAGGCATTTGTAGTGTTGTAAGTTGTTAATCATAATTAATCATATTTGTCGACGTCTGTGGTCTAGTGGTTCGAGACGTTCGAGTACCGGACAAAACTTTATAACTAATATTATACTGATTTCTGACACTTACGCGAATACTAGACATTGAAATAAAACTACTTTTTACGGATTTCTTCGCGTTATATTGATATTATTTTAATCCCGACGTTTCGGACCCTTTACAGCGTCCATGGTCACGGGTGACTAAGGTGGTAGGCGTCTTGACGTGACTATGGACGCTGTAAAGGGTCCGAAACTTCGGGATTAAAATAATATCAATGTAACGCGAAAAAATCCGTAAAAAGTAGTTTTATTTCAACTAATATTATGGCGAAAAATATTTAAAATTAATATGGCGGTGAGTCGATGGGCTTGACAGTTCAAAAATTAGCTTCGCGACGCTCGAAAGTTTTCCCATTTGGCGAAATGACTTGCCCAATGAGACGTTTTGGTCCTAATAAATATTATTAATTGCTGTGCTGTTTCTTATTCTATATCCAGTCTTCCTAAGTGCGATTGCTACGCTAGGGGTCCGGGGTTTAACTATCACTCTCTAACTGTTTGTCTGGGTGTTTCCTATGTATAATAAGTAAGTATTTACAAAAAAATGTGTTATAATGATTCTTATGTATTATAAGTATGTATTTACAAAAACAATAAGTATATGAGTATCATATCCATTGTCTATTACCCATAGTACAAGCTCTGCTTAGTTTGGGACTAGATGGTGCTGTGTAAAATGTCCCAGGATATAAAAAAAAATATAGACATACAGACAGGCAGAGTTATTCTTGCTCTTATCATATAATTGTGGATAAGGCAACCAAGATACAGACAAACGTCTTGTTTGGGTTTGTAATAGAGTTATTTTTTTTCTGCAGGCATTAAGTTAAGAAGTCCATTGTAACGAAGGAATTAATGAATCTAATTTATCTTTACATAAAGTGAAATAAAAGGCTTTTTTATCTCTAAATCAAGATTCTTTAGACTATCTAATAATGAAATAGCAACATGACACAATTACCCAATCAATTGATTTTAAAGTTTTTAATTATATTTATAACGGCCATTGATACATGTTTTTTATAGTCTCGCTTATTTTAAGGTGAACACCCTGATAATATTGTCCAATTAATAAATTACCTTAATATTACAACGGTACCTAATATTTTCCTAAATAAGTAGTTGATCCCCTTAAAATTTATCGTCATAACTTAAGTCTTGTTTTACAAGCGTGTTTATTTTTTTACGAGTTTTCGAAGTATTGGGGTGGCACTGTTCGTTGTTTAGCAAACTTTTTTTTATATTGCAACTCTCGCTTTAGGCACGGTTGACAACAATTTTAATTTTCGACGTGAACATTTTCGGTTGGTAATTGGGAGAAAGATTTTTAATTTCACTTTGTTGGGAGAAAAGGCGGGGTGTGAAGGCTTTATTGATTTTTTTGTTTTCACTAGGGCTGAGCAACGAGTTTTAGTAGCTTTAAAAAGGTTGTTTTATAATATATTTGTTATAGGCCTTTGACAGCGACGTGGAATAGTCACTTGTTGTTGAATAGTAGCCATACGAACTTTCATTCCCTACTTCACCCCCATATAATTCGAAATTTAAAACGTTTGAAGGAATGTTTACTGAATTCGTAGTACCTATTTAGAACGAACCTTTTTGAATCATTATTTTGTAAGAGCGGTCATTTTTCATTGCATTTTATATTTAAATAATCTAATATATAAAACAAAGTCGGGTTTGTTACAACACTTATAAGTCGAGAACTGCTGGACCGATTTTCACGGTTTTTGACTTGTTGGATTTGTCACTATCTCGAATAACAGTATAACTAAAAAAAATTGGTGTAACGGGGTTCAAACGCGAGCGAAGTTGCGGGAATCATCTAGTTACTTATATTTACCCCTGTATTCCTGAAATGTTAGGCCGAGGAGTACTAATGTACACCCATAGTTCGCTGGTATGTTTAGGTTAAATCCCGTGTCACAGGGGGCGAGCCTATTGCCATTAACCGGGCACAAATCCGGACTCTGAGCTGCTACTGAGAATTTGATAGAAAATCCCAATTACACTGCTCGACCTTGGAATCGAACCCAGGACCTCGACCGTAGCAGTAGCGGCACTTAAGCTTACCGGGGCAGTCAAATAAGGAGAGGCGTATGATCCATAAAGCTAGGAAAGCCTAGTTTTATGGATCATACGTCTAAAAACCCAAAAAGAGGTTTGCTAAATATAATTAAATAATAATGTTATACCAACGCAGCACCCAACTAGATTAAGCTTGTAATAATTAATTATTCTGATCTTAAACAACGACACAACTAATTATATAAGCTTGTAGTACCGAACCATATTAATATCGGGCGAGATTGGGTGTAACTAGCTAGGTAGTTGGTACAAAGCGACCTCTGGGGTGTACTTCAGATGTTAGTAATTATAATTAGAATTCTATAAATAACTTCGGCTTCAACAAAAGCAGTGATATTGAAATAAAACTACTTTTTACGGATTTTATCGCGTTATATTGATATTATTTTAATCCCGACGTTTCGGACCCTTTACAGCGTCCATGGTCACGGGTGACTAAGGTGGTAGGCGTCTTGACGTTTCAATTACTAACAGCTTAGCTTTTTTTACGAGTTTTCAAAGTATTGGGGTGGCACTGTTCGTTGTTTAGCAAACTTTTTTTTATATTGCAACTCTCGCTTTAGGCACGGTTGACAACAATTTTAATTTTCGACGTGAACATTTTCGGTTGGTAATTGGGAGAAATATTTTTAATTTCACTTTGTTGGGAGAAAAGGCGGGGTGTGAAGGCTTTATTGATTTTTTTGTTTTCACTAGGGCTGAGCAACGAGTTTAAGTAGCTTTAAAAAGGTTGTTTTATAATATATTTGTTATAGGCCTTTGACAGCGACGTGGAATAGTCACTTGTTGTTGAATAGTAGCCATACGAACTTTCATTCCCTACTTCACCCCCATATAATTCGAAATTTAAAACGTTTGAAGGAATGTTTACTGAATTCGTAGTACCTATTTAGAACGAACCTTTTTGAATCATTATTTTGTAAGAGCGGTCATTTTTCATTGCATTTTATATTTAAATAATCTAATATATAAAACAAAGTCGGGTTTGTTACAACACTTATAAGTCGAGAACTGCTGGACCGATTTTCACGGTTTTTGACTTGTTGGATTTGTCACTATCTCGAATAACAGTATAACTAAAAAAAATTGGTGTAACGGGGTTCAAACGCGAGCGAAGTTGCGGGAATCATCTAGTTACTTATATTTACCCCTGTATTCCTGAAATGTTAGGCCGAGGAGTACTAATGTACACCCATAGTTCGCTGGTATGTTTAGGTTAAATCCCGTGTCACAGGGGGCGAGCCTATTGCCATTAACCGGGCACAAATCCGGACTCTGAGCTGCTACTGAGAATTTGATAGAAAATCCCAATTACACTGCTCGACCTTGGAATCGAACCCAGGACCTCGACCGTAGCAGTAGCGGCACTTAAGCTTACCGGGGCAGTCAAATAAGGAGAGGCGTATGATCCATAAAGCTAGGAAAGCCTAGTTTTATGGATCATACGTCTAAAAACCCAAAAAGAGGTTTGCTAAATATAATTAAATAATAATGTTATACCAACGCAGCACCCAACTAGATTAAGCTTGTAATAATTAATTATTCTGATCTTAAACAACGACACAACTAATTATATAAGCTTGTAGTACCGAACCATATTAATATCGGGCGAGATTGGGTGTAACTAGCTAGGTAGTTGGTACAAAGCGACCTCTGGGGTGTACTTCAGATGTTAGTAATTATAATTAGAATTCTATAAATAACTTCGGCTTCAACAAAAGCAGTGATATTGAAATAAAACTACTTTTTACGGATTTTATCGCGTTATATTGATATTATTTTAATCCCGACGTTTCGGACCCTTTACAGCGTCCATGGTCACGGGTGACTAAGGTGGTAGGCGTCTTGACGTTTCAATTACTAACAGCTACCCTACATTTTTGTTAATTGTTGGCCGATTCACGCAGAACGAGTTCACCGTATCCTTCGGTCACCCGCATTAGGCCAGCGTGGTGGACTAGCCTAACCCTTCTCATTCTAAGACGAGGCCCGTGCCCAGCATCGGGTTGATGATGAAACAACTACGCCTGTATTTTCTGAGGGTTAGACAGTGGTGTCATGCTCTCTCCGTGCGTCGGAGAGCACGTAAAGCCATCGGTCCCGGTTGTGATACGAACACCTGTGACAATCGTTAGTGGTAGTCAGAAGCCCGAGAAGTCTGAAAACCAGTCTATCCTCCGAACATCGGTATTGCCCAGAAATTGGGTTGCGGTCGCTTGGCAGTCGCTTTGTGTAAAACATTCATCCGCTTCTGGTTAGACTGGGGTCTCGATGTGTTAAGAAAAGTGGAAGTGCCTAAATACCGCACTAAACGTTTTGCCTCCACATATATAGTGCGAACTGCTCTACTGTGGAACTCACTGCCGGAATCCTTATTCCCAGAGACCTATAATTTGGGTGTCTTCAAGACGAGAGTGAATCGGTTTCTTCTAGGCAAGCGCGCTCCATCGTAGGCCACATCGTTGCTTAACATGAGGCGAGTTGTGGTCAAGCGCAAGCCTATCTAAGATAAAAAAAAGTCACCCATCTACAGACTGACCTCGGCAAGCATTTACCTCGCAGATCGATTGATAAGTGTAGTTATAACTTGCCCACGAGCCTAGTAGTAACAGTTAACTACATAATTTGTAATGTCGACTTTACTGCGCTAATTATGTATCTACATTAGGTGTACAAGTAAAAGCAACAACCTGACATGTATATAGCACTTCTTGGTTACACAGTACAGCAACCTGGTTGCTAAGCAACCGCTAATTGACAGTCTCCGCGGCAAACTAAGCGAACACGCACCGATTTGCATGAACAAGGCGTCGCTATGTACACCTATGTGTTTGTTGTCTGTGTAATTTGTATTAACTAATATATGTATATAGTAGATGTTTGGGATTAGATAATGTGTTTCTTTATTTATTTAACGATAAGCACACCAACTGCATTCACGCAAAGCCTAATGCTAATTATTCAGAGACAATGCTCAGCATGAACTTACGCTTCCGTATGTCAAATTGTAATACAAATTTGACATACGGAAGCCTTACTTTACGCTGAGCGTCGTCTCTGAATGTTAGCCTTAGATACCAATTAATAATTAACAATGTTTAAAATAAAAGTATTCATTATCCTACCATCATCATCAACCCATTGTGTGGCGTGTAGAGTGGCGTTGTGTGTCGGGTCGTTTTATTCCCTGCAACATGGTTGAGTAGAACGACGCCGATACACACGTCATGCTCGTGAACGGGTGCTGTCTGTCGGGGCTGGTCAGCTCATACTTGCTATTGCAATATTTTACTATTTTCTTTAAATAATATTTAATAGGTAAATCTTATGCAAACTGCACTATTCTCAGTAGCTATCCAAAACAAGATTGTAAATAAAATAATAATATTGTTGTGGAGTTTCTTGCCGGCTCTTCTCCATAAGATCAACTTTTTTGGAACCGTGCAACTAGTTTGACTTTTCGAAAGTACCTATTGATATGGTCTAATTGAAATAAAACATTTGACTTTGACTTTGACATTAATTGTCAATTTAATTGTAATTAAAGACGTAAAAAGATGGAAACATCGACATCACAGACAGCGGCCCTCAATAGCATCGCGCAGGACGCAGGTTCAAACCCTACCTGAAATCATATTTTTCTTTCACGAAAAAAATATATAGGTGCCTATTCTAAAGTAAGAACCACGACCAATCTGTGATTAAGAGAAAAACATCTATATTTAATTTACATAAATACCGTGCATAACTGAGTATTCAAGATTTAACCCTTCTCGTAATTTCTATTCAACCACCTTCATCTTTTGCTTGTTGTAAAAATAATAACACTATTTTTGCACCCAAGAACTACCGGAGACTAATATTGTTTGTTGCTGTCTTTTGTTTGCAGGAATGCTACTAATTAGTTTAATTTGAATGCTTGCAGTACTTGCTCGTTAGCTGTGGTGCAAGTTAGAGTAATATTATCATTTAACATAACCATCACGCCCGTATTTACTAAAGGGTTGAGCAGAGGTGTACTGCACTGTACACCAAACATTTGCCAATATGTTTCGGTAGCCTATTACCAAACGGGCACAAATAGAGACGAGCTGCTACTGGAAATTTAAAAACAAACCCAAAAACACTTTGCTTGACATGGGAATCGAGCCCAGTACCCGTAGCGTGCAGTCGCGTTTGTGACTATTAAACTAATAAGTATAATGTATATGTAATATTCCCCTGTGCCCCATGGATTTTTCTTTGTCTATTTTTTTTAGAATATATCCGTGCCGTTCGTATAAGCCGTAGTATACTCATAAAATCGCTACTACCCTCTAAATTGGACTGAATCCTTTTAAAACACCTGCAAACTACAATAGTAATGATTGAAGCGAAACCCGAGGGCTGGCAACCGCTTCACAGTAAGGAAACAAGTCTTTAGTCATGCTGAATGTCCCTGTTATTAAATCTAATCAAAATATAGAAAGAAAAAAAAAAACATTATTATAATAATACATGAAGCAAAACCTTTGCACCCTTGATGTCGCTACGTCACCTTAAGACGTAAATTAGAATGTGGAGGAAGATTTCGACTGGCGAGCAGGGCGAGCGGTGGCTTAGTGCTCAGAGCGTCTGGTGTACCGAACCAGAAGGCGCAGGTTCGAAACCTGCCCGCCCGCCGATTTTTCCTTCATTAAAAATAACTTGTAATCTTAGCATGGAAAATGCTTAAAAAATACAAAAGGATAATATACCTACTTATATTAAATTTATAAAAAAAGGTTACACACTACCATGCTTTAGATATTCATGTTTGACACAAACGTCAAACAAAGTCGAGTAGATATTAATATTATTTGTCTTTAATGTATACATATATATTATATACTGAATCTGCATCAAACGTCTATGTAAAATACATTTGGAAATATTTTTTTTTCTTAATTATGTAATACTAGCTGACACAGCGAATTTCTTAACGCCAAAAAAAGATTACTTACCGTTTAAACCTTCCCTGGACTTCCACGAATATTTCAAGACTAAAATTAGCCAAATCGGTTCAGCCATTCTCGAGTTCTAGCGAGACTAACAGAATTGCAATTCATTTATATTTATATAGATAGATGGTAGAATTTAATAAATGCGTCACTATTGCGTTTATCTGACAGAACAGTAATTTAAATTAAGAACACAAAATCAACGCCATCTTTTTATTTCCCCATCACGGGCAATATTCTCCACAAATGTTGCAATTATTGTGTTCTCGTACTGAGCAGTACATTGGAGACACGAAGGTTCTTAGCCAGCAGTGTTACATCTGTTTGTATGGAGTTTAAGCAAAAAAGGTTAAACGCACTTTCAAGTCTTTAAGTCAAGAAATAGAATGTTTGTTGTTCAATATAGCCTGTTTTCCCCCAAAGAGTTTCCCGTAGACTGATGTTACCACTTTTCATACATTTTGTCATACAAACGCGCCGATTGTAAGTTCGACGAACCTGACCTTTTTCAAGAAGTCTCGCCAATAAGTTCGGTGTATGTATGTCTACAAAAAAGGTAAAATCATGGTAATTTACGTAGAATCCATTAATCATAGAGATATACTGCATAATGTATGTGCACTCGTGATATCGCAGTGCTCTTTTAAACTTTGTAACTTTCAAAAGCAAATATCGCCATTAAATTTAACTTTTTTACAAATCATCCTCCATTATACCAAGAAGTTTATAACTATCAATTTTAAGGCAGACAATAAAAAGAAGTTCCAAAATTAAAATGTGAATTCGAATTTCGAATGGAATCCATTAATAATTTGTATAACTTTTTAAGAGATCTTCGAGATCTGTCATCGATCTCAAGAATGCCATTCAAAAATTATCTTAATTTTTAATCATGTATTATTACTTGAAAACAAAATAAAAATATTTTCAATTTTGGAACGTCAAAACTTTTTAACATCTCAAGCTCATCTCAAGTTAGCAGAAATGGAAACAAAAAAATCAAATCAAAAAGGTTTAATTCATTTATCGGTATACCATTCCGCTCAATCAACCCTTCAACGCGCGGCGGAGTCATATCGACCAATTTAAAAAATTATATCCGCATTAATTAACATATCAACATTGAAATTTTAATTTTAATTTCGGATACGACAGCGTTCAACGGTCAGATGTTGCTGCCACGATTTACAGATAATTAACCCGCGCCGGTCGAAAGCATGATGATATATTTAAAAAAGTGTCGAATGCAGTTGATTGATTAATTTTGTGTGGTCTTTGTTCGGTTTAATTTATTATCTCTTGATGAAATGCTGAAAGTATAGGCCAATGTTTTTGTTTCGTTAAAAGGGTTGTACATTGCTTTATCAGATAAAACATTGCTGATCCTTGTAAATAAATCTGACCAATTACTTTTATAGGTAATTAGTTAATTTAGCTATTGCCTATGACTTCGCCCGTGTTTATTTTGTTCAATTTCAGTTCAATTAATTTGTTCTGTACAGACTTTCCTTTCCTACTTCACCCCCATGTAGGTCGAAATTTCAAAAACGCAAAAACAAATGTTTATTTATTTCTTATCAAGTGCCTAAATACAAAGTTTTATTACTTTATCTTCCATGGTGATAGACTCCTATAAAAACTCATTCCCTCTTTCCCCTTCAAGCTTTTTTTCGCGACAAAAGAAGCCCATGTCCTTTTCCAAGGTCTAATCTATCTCTGCACCAAATTTTATTAAAATCGATTAAGGGGTTTAGGCGTGAAAGACAGTACTTTTACATTTATAATAATAGTAGTTAGTAGGGAAGAAGGGTTCAATTACTACTAAAATTAAAATAAGAAAACCGGTCAAGTGCGAGTCGTACCCATACATAAAGCATAGAGGGTTCCGTACCATTTTTAATTGGTGTCAATAAAATATGTATTTGTCGATAGAGTGACACTAGCAATAGGAACTTTGTGAAAAATTGAGATAGACGGACGAACAGACAGCGGAGGCGTAATATTAGGGTCCCGTGACACTCTTCGGGTTCGGAAGCCTAAAGACCTCGTTTTATTTTGTGTAAAACACGAGGAGAGAGGCAGATAAAACAAAACACGGCAAAATATAACATACAAAATGTGTAGAGAGCGAGTGCATTAACCAAATTCGACGGCAATATCTCGCTAAGTGGCCTATCTATCCGAATATCCGCATAGAGGTTCGCCGTAGTGCGCTCATAATAACCTTTAGTCGGGATAACCGCCCCGCTGTCGGTGCGGTCCACACGGCGGATAAAAGTGCGGATATTTGGTATTTTACCTGTTTCTTCTTCAAAATTGTATTGATTTAAAAAATAATTCTATGAAAATTAAGAGGATAAGTATATCTATGCTTGTATTATTTTCTTTTTCGTTAAAAACATATCGAATATTTCTGATAGTCGTTTAAATATGGCGGTAAAAACGGCCATTTTTAAGGAGTTTTGGATTGTCATATTTCTTTTAGTGATTTTATTTTGATAAAAAGGAAACAATAGGGGCGTGTATTAATTAGATCTAGATTTTTTGGAAAAAAATCATTGCCCTAGAGGCATTATCCACTATGAAAACAGCGGAATACGTTTATATGGAGAAAGGGGCATTAAAGTTTTCTCTTAAGAGAGCCTAGACAAGTTACAATTTGACATTCGAATCGACAAACGAATAGAAACAAAATGTATGGAAATGACATTAGTGGCAGCCCGATTTCTCGAAAGTTGGTGATATTTCCATAGATTTTGTTTGCCAAAATGCAACTTTTCTACAGGCCAAGGAATTAATGGTTGCGATTGTTGCTAAATTTTGTATTAGATTACATAAATTCTCTTAAACATACACACCCGCCAAATAAACTACAGTAAACGAAAACATTTCACTTAAATCAATAAACATACATTTACCAAACCCTCCTCTCGCCGGTCTCAAAATCAAGCACCCATTTTTCTCGAACAGCCAGCAGAGTCGTCCAACCGCACCGCGGCATGTTTCACGCCCGCACGCTTTCAATTTGCATTAAGGGTTTATCAGTTTTAATGTGAACACTAAAAGTTGTGCGCCGTCACCGCTAGGGGCCGCCACGACCGCTGTTCGCGTTTACGGGTTGAAAATTTTAAGTTGCTTTGAAAACCGCCTTTTAAAGAAGATGGATTGCTGTTTGCATTAAGATTTTTACATAAATACTTTTACATGTGTGTTGGGGATTTTGAATTTTCAATATAGTTTTAATGGTTTTGGGGTTAAGTGTGGATTTCTTGACATTATAGAGTTAGCTGATAGTGTAAGTGATTTATGTGTTAGTAAAATCAACGTATCACCTTTAGTTTTACAAAAACAACGCAGTATTAGGAATTACGTCGACTAAAATGTGTTATTATTATTTATACCTTGAGTTCAAATGAATAAGATCACTTCACGATCTTTTAACCTTTAAAACATCTCAGGGGAGGTATATAAACTAACTAATAGTTAACTATAACCATTCGTTTACATCAGTGGCTTATAAACATTAGACAAAACTACAAAATTAACCACCAAAACTACGAAGCAGTAAAACATTATTATCTTCAAAACTGCGAATAAGCAATTCACGAAACAGCGGGTAGTTCGCGAAAATTATATTGCGTTACAATTGTATTAGTGTGTGGCATTCGCCAGCTGAGTGGCGCCCGACGTGGGACCATTTTAATTGCAGTTTTTGCTCACCCCCGTGTAATTACCCACCTCGGGCTGCCGGGAAGTGTATGACGATGTTAATGGGCCGCTTGGTAACCCAACTACAGTAAACAATAAACATTACACCGCTTTGTGACTTTGTGAATATTATAATTTTGTGGGTAGTTGCATTTTTGGTCTCTGAATTTTATTGATGTAAAGAATTGAATTAGAAAACCTATCTGCGTAATCTTTTGGGGTTACAGGTGATATGTTACAAAAAAGTTTAACGTATGTCCATTGATTTAAATACTAAAGATAGGGACGTCCGAACATTTGACAGACGCGTGCGCCATACACAGAAACACAGACGCCATCTTTGTTAGTATCGCATGGCGTTGGTTTTTTAGCCGATCACGAACACTTCGGTTTAGAGAAGACCATTTTGGGACCAAGTTTGGGGTGTCATTATGACATGCGGTCTGCCCACCCTTTACGCAGTAATATATAATCAATGCGTATGTCCAATTACCATTTCAAGACATGTTGCGGTATTTTTTTCTTATTATAAGTAAATAATACTAACGAGCACCTATTATTAAAAGAAACGTGTATGTAAATTGTATATGTAGGTACAATCAAATAGAACAACTACACGCTCGCACGAAATTCATAACCCTACCTCAGCCGAGTTACAAAAAAACCGCCAAAAAATATTAGGTAAACCACATTTTTACCCGAAAATTCCGTATTATTGAATACTTAATAAACATATAGGTATATTTTATCATTATCATATATACAGAATACTTCTTGTATCGCACAAATTGATCATTATTTTAGGTTATTATTTACCGAAATTATTTCAGTTACACAAATTCGTGGTACCGTATATAATGTAGTAGGTACGTTGTTTAGAGTTATTGTCTGTTTTTCTTAGCCTCATTGTGCTTTTTATATCGTTTTATTGTACGTAAACAGTGATAACATAGATATCGAATTTACAGAAGAGACTGAGAAACTGTTTACTTACTTAACATTCGCAAGTTTGCCGATGTTTAGGTTATCATCAACCCTTAAAACTGGCTACTCACTTAGCAGTGTCGCATGTAATGTATCAGCTACGGTATCAAGTGAGTACGTACGCACGAGCCCGCTGCGAGCCGCTCGCGCGTGGAGCGCTGTAAGCTCGCAATGACCCGCCGAGTGGCGGTATCACTGCGAACACAAAGGCGTCTCCGGCAGCTCGTAGCTAGATACGCGGTGGACCGTGGACGAGCCGTACCCACTTGCAGGTTGATGCAATATCTGATACATTACATGCAGCACTGCTAAGTGAGTACCCAGCTTAATATACTGCCCCACTGCTGGGCACGGGTCTCCTCTCAGTAAGAGAGTTAGGCTATAGTCCACCACGCTGGCCTAATGCGGGTTGGTATGTTTAGGACTATTACCTATTTAGTTTAGGTCCCATGTAATAGAAGGCGAGCATATTGCTATTTAAATATGTGTCGTGTAGATCTTCATGATCAACTGTCCAGCATTAATTATTTTATATCCTGGGACATTTTTACACAGCACCATCTAGTCCCAAACTAAGCAGGGCTTGTACTATGGGTACTAGACAATGGATATAATACTTATATCCTTTTTTTTTTTTGTAAATACATACTTATAATACATAAGCAACACCCAGACAAACACAAACACTTAAGTTAATCAAAATAAATGTTTGTGTCTTGTGGGAATCGACCCCACGAGATCGTAATCAGCAGTCCGGTACTCGAACCACTAGACCACAGACGTATTATTAGCCCATAGACATACATAACTTCACGCCTGTTTCCCATAGGGGTAGGCAGAGACTATAGATTTCCACTTGCTACGATCCTGGCACACCACTTTCGCTTCGTCTATGTTCATTAACCTCTCCATGCATGCTCGTCGGTTTAGGGTGCTCTTAACCTTGCCTTTTTTGAGAACGTCCGCAATCTGGTTGTGATACGTTCGCCGAGGTCGGCCCCTTCCAACTCTTCCATTCGTACTCGCCATGTATACTTGTTTAGTCAACCTCCGTTCATCCATATCCATCATACTCGTGTGCCCATAGACGTTATCAAAATATACATATAAGATAGACTGTCAGGCTTTTTTGCGCTTAAGTCGATTATGCAGTCAGGCCGTTAGAAGTCTAAAACTACACTTTGATCCATTGAGAGTAAAATACTTAATCATTTTACTCTCAATGGATCAAATCGTAGGTTCGCCGTGATATTACTATACTTTTATTTTTTGCGTCGTTTATGTAATTTTTTATTAATTGCAATTGCGAGTTGTTTTAAAGTCTTATTCATTAAGAAAAATCTAAATTATTTTTGGAAGAAAACTTAGTAGGAAACAATATTGTCAATTCATTTACATGACATAAGTAGAGCAAACCCTTCGTTAAGGGTCAATATACACCTGAATGAAGGTTTTGAGCATGGATATAGGGGAAGAGGAAGACCAAAGAAAAGATGGATGGACTGTGTGAGAAAGGATATGACTACAAAAGAGTTGAATGATGAGATGACGGCTAATAGAGATGTATGGAAGAAAAAGGCATACTGCGCCGACCCCAAGTGAATAGGGATAAGGTCAGGAGGATGATGATGATGTATTGCATGTATTACAGTACTTTATTATATATTATCTTACTAATATTATAAATGTGAAAGTTTGTGAGGATGGATGGATGGATGTTTGTTACTCTTTCACGCAAAAACTACTGAACGGATCTGGGTAAAATTTGGCACAGAGATAGATTATAGTCTGGAATAACACATAGGCTACTTTTTATCCCGGTAAAATCTATGGTTCCCGTGGGATAGCGGGCGAAGCCGCTGGCGGAAAGCTAGTATATCATATTTCATTACCAACTAAGGATCATATTCACAATCATCATGAATCATGTTTCACAAATAAATATTATGATTATGATTATTATGATTATGAAATTAACATAATTAAATCAATAACAGTGTAATACAAACTATACATTCAAATTAAATTTACATAAAAAGAATCGCAATAAATATCATCAAATTAATAAATTAGAGATTTTAAATTGAATTAAATTAATTTACAAATAAAAATACACAATAAATAACATCAAATTAATAATTTATAGGTACCTTATACTAAAATAATATTCTGACAGAAGTCAGTACATGAACCATACTGCAATGATTCAAGTACTGACAGTGGAACCGTTCTGCGAATGCGTTCAGTACCTCAACCATGAGTTCTATCGAATGGCTCTCGATAGGTTTTTTACGCATCGGAACGCTGTAATCTCATAGCAGATTTTAGTTCCTTACGTAACCGCTAGAGGCGCTGCGAGGGTTTTCCATACAAATATTTTACGGCGTCGCTAGCGAGTCTAGTGAGAAAAACTCATGGTCGAGGTACTGGACACTGTTACGGCTGCCCCGCAGTCTGCGGATCTGGGATGCGCAGAATATTTAAGTTAGTTTATACAGTACTTACTAGCTTTCCACCAGCGGCTTCGCCCGCTATCCCGCGGGAACCATACATTTTACCGGGATAAAAAGTAGCCTATGTGCTATTCCAAACTATAATCTATCTCTGTGCCAAATTTTATCCAGATCCGTTCAGTCGTTTTTCCGTGAAAGAGTAACAAACATCCATCCATCCATCCATCCTCACAAACTTTTAAATTTATAATATTAGTAGGATAGGATTAGTAGGATTCAATGGTATTATCTTTAAATACAGCAGTATGTTCCAGCATCTGTAGATCTCTGTTGAGAATGTGTCGGGTATTACGTTAGAATGTTCAACGCTTTCATGTTATTGTGGGAGCAAATCCTTTGCGCTGTCCCCATCCGTAAGCGCGTAGGCACAATACATACTTTGGTACTAACACTTTACGTTCAGCGCACACATAAAACATTATGACACAAGTATAAGAAGATAGACATTGCGATCGTAAAATAACTCAGTATTTTTTGCAACTGTTTTGTCTACGTGTATTAGCGAAAATTTACATAATAAGTAGTTTAGGTGGCCTAGTGTGACTGCTAGGTGGTCGCGGAAGAATGTCAACACGTACCCGTGACCCCGGCCGAATGGTGATGATGCGAGCACCCGTCTGTTTTAGTGGGTAGACGTTCCTTTTCAGGACGGAGTCCCACACACCGCGCCGCCTTCCCCAGGGCGGCGTGACGGTGCATAAAGCATTTCCAGACGCAAAAAAAGGGTGACTGCTAGGCTGGAGGGTTCAATTCCCAGGTCGAACAGTGTTATAGTAGTAGGTGAGCCTACTGACAATAACTGGCTACAACTCCAAACTTCGAGGTGATTCTGAGAATTTCATAGAAAAATTCAATAACATTTTACTTAACCTGGGTATCGAACTCAGGACGTTGACCGCTGTAGTCGCGGTTAGGACTAGACTAATGAGACAATTTACTAATCGATTCCTAATCGATTAATCATCCAAATTCAAATTTATACCAGTTTAAGTATACTTACCACCAACTATGCGCTAACCGCCGAAAAAAATTTAAAATGGAACTGAATTTGTTATAAGTTATCTTTCAATTACTTTATCTGGAACTTATCCGGAGGTGGTGAAGCAGGCCTTAACAGTCGCCAAATAAACAATCAAGTTAGAAGTAAGTGTGCGTCGAATGTTAGCGGTAAAACACGGGTTATGAGCAGAGGGTAGACGTATATTTTGTTTGTTACAGTGTGGTTGGATTTGTACTTAGTTTTGGATTAACTGTTGGTTACTAAATGTGGTTTTGTGGTTTACTTCTTGCAGTAACAGTGAGTTTTATGGTCATATTTGTAAACTAGTAATCTGCCCCGGCTTCTTGCAGGGTTGTTGATTACAGCAAATAATCGGAGCGAATAAGATTCGCGGTGGCTGTGGTCATAGCGTCTGGCGTATTGAACCAGAAGACGCTGGTTCAAACCCGCGAGTGGATTTCGTCCTTTATTAAAATAGCCAGTGATCTTAGCATGGAAAATTCGAAATGATAAAAAAACATTGCTCAATAACACTGCTCGACCTAAGCATCGAACCCAAGACCTCAAGCGCAGCAATCGCGCTTAAGTACACTAGGCTTAGGTACGAGAAAGTTAAACGTGCTATAGATAACATTGTGTCTAATCTTAATTTGATTTGAAAATTTTAATGAAAATGGAATTTGAAGGAATAATAAAAATAAATATCCTGGGACAATTTTACACAGCACCATCTAGTCCCAAACTAAGCAGAGCTGGCACTAGACAATGGATATAATCCTACTTATATACTTTTTTTGTAAATACATACATATAATACATAGGAAACACCCAGACAAACACAAACACTTAAATTCATCACAATAAATGTTTGTGTCCTGTGGGAATCGGTCCCACGACCTCGTGATCAGCAGTCCGGTACTCGAACTACTAGACCACAGACGTCGTCAAAATTAAATGGTCAATTTTTTTGTTTCTGTCAGCAAAATCGGTCATCGCCTTTGTCACTGAGGAAACACTGACGGATGGTATTTCAACTGTCAGTGTTTCCTATCAATCAATATTTCAACTGTCAGTCATAATCATCATCATCATCATCAGTACCATGCTGTCCACTGCTGGGCCAAGGCCTCTTCATTCATCTTCCATTGTCAAACTGTCAGTGTCACTGACAGTTGATAGAAAACACTGACATTTCTGTCTGTGTTTGTGTATTTCAACTGTCAGTGTCAGTTGAGTACCAGGTGCGCATAAGAGTAGTGCGATATCACCATTCCGTAGCTTTGTATACATTATTAATGTACATCAATATCGTCATTACCGGCGCTCTTTAGCTTAACGCGGTAAAAGCAGCTTAGGGTGCTACCACAGTGCAGAAAGCGAGCGATCTCCATTAAAATCCCTGTTTCAAACTTTACTCAACTAGGATTTTCTCCAGTAGTGTGGGGGTTACAAACAAAATGCTTGCATAATCCTTCAAACATTAGAGCTTGGAAGGTAAATATTTGTTCAGTGCAGGAATAATACCCACAACCTTCATAATACATCCTTTCCAACACCAAATTTCGATAAGTTTTGAAACGAATTTGAGGAACTCGTGACTGCGCAAAATAAATTCAAATTCAAATATTTTATTTCAATTAGACCATATAAATAGGTACTTTCGAAAAATCAAACTAGTTGCACGGTTTCAAAAAGTTGGACTTATGGAGAAAAGCTGGCAAGAAACTCCATCCAGAAACTCCAACTCCACTCCAAATAGAACAAAGAACATGATTTTATGTAATCTTTATCGATTTTATGTAAAAATTTCACATGAAAAAGTTGATGTTTGTCAGGCTACAACTGACAGAAACGGAGTGACTTAGGCTAATAATCAGAGACTACGCTAAGCTTAAAGTAACGCTTCCGTAAGTCAAATTCATATTACAATTTGACATACGGAAGAGTTAGTTTTATCCAATCCGTTTAGTTATATTAGCTGTCCGGTGATAGATCAGTCAGTCAGTTCATTCCTTTTGCATATACAGATTGAGGGGAATTAAGACTTTGTTTTATCAAAAACGCTTCCTCTCCCGCTGCCGCCCCTACCATGTCCTCAACCCGTCAATACCCACGTGTTGGCGATAAATAATCCGGCGTTCGCCCATTACACACGGTTGTACATCGCTTCCCGATAATTTATACTCAAGAGTTACCTTAATATGGTGAACGGGAGGTTTTATTTTACTCAGCGAAGTTTACGCGCAGAATATGGTTGGAAAAGTCTATTAGGAGTTTAGTAGGGTTAAATTATTGGGCTTTGATTGAGGAACCGGTTTCTGGAACATGCTTTAGACAGGTACTGAATTTAGGGAGTTAAACTAGTATTGCTATCCGAAAAAATACAAGATAATACCAATGCCAATAATCATCATCAACCCATTACTGGCCCACTGTTGGGCAAGAACCTCTAAGGATGAGAGGGGTAGGCTATAGCAACAGTAGCCAATACGCATGCTGTCAGTATAACTTATATTCCAACTTCCCTATCGTACATGCGAAAGTAACTCAGCTTGTCTCGATAGTATTAGATAATATTAGGTACAGAGATAGATTAAACCTTAGAGTAACCCTTTGTCTCTTGAAGGCTTGACAGGGTTCAAATGCGCGATGGAAGTTTGTATATGATAGGGATGGCGGAAATTCAAAAAGTGACGATATATATCGTATCGACATTTAAAAAAAAAATATCAAAATCGATAATATTTAAAAAAAAATATCAATATCGATACTTATTTATATTTTCAAAAAATATCGGTATATCGGCCAACTTAAAACTAAATTATAAAACAGCCAAAAAAAGGTCATTTGTAATCTTTTTACTTAAATTTTAAAGTTAAAAGACACTTTCTTTTTTCTTTTTTGGCTGTTTTATAATTTAGTTTTAAGTTGGTCGGTTTATTGTTCTAAAAAATATCGATTTTGATACCTTTTCGATACTTGGAATTTTGTATCGATACATCGAAATATTAAATATCGCTCAAAAATATCGATATATTGAAAAAATAATATCGATATATCGATATTTTTAACATCCCTAGTATATGAGTTCATTAATAGAATAGAACCTATTGCCATCAATCGGGCACAAATCCAGACTCCGAGCTGCTACTGGGAATTTCTCAGAATACCCAACAACACTTTGCTTTACCCGGGGATCGAACCCAGGATCTCTAGCGTAGCAGTCGCGCTTGAATAAAAAAAAATGTAATGCTATTTTTCACTTACCAAATACCCTGCAAGAAGCAGTGATAGCCTAGGGGTATGACCACTGGACTGCCAAGTCAGTCTCGAGTTAGAATCCATGGCACGCACCTCTGACTTCGAAATCATGTGCGTATTTATCACTAGCTTTAACGGTGAAGGAAAACATCGTGAGGAAACCTGCATGCCTGAGAGATGTCCCGACGGCATGTGAAGTCTGCCAACCCGCATTAGGCTAGCGTGGTAGACTATAGCCTCTCATACTGAGATCAGACCCGTGCCCAGCAGTGGGACAGTATATGGGTTGATGATGAAATACACTGCAATTTACATCCATATGCACGATGACAGTTTCCTGGCTAGATCAGTTGCTAATCGATGTTCACATTACGGAGGTAATGTCTAAACTTTAGCTTGACAACTGTATGCACTTCCCGTTTGAAGCTAAGCATCAAAGTTTAATAATAAATAGCTTATTAGCTCACAATAGCTAGCTTTGATTAGCCCAGTTTATGATCACACATTAATACGATCAGTTTTAGAGTTAGTGTCAAGTCCATTTGATGTAGCCATGATTCTGTGGTTATAGGTTTGCTTTGATTTGAATGGTTGTAGATTCAGTTCCTAATGGGCACGTATGAATGAATTCATTATGTTTTTTTATACCACTAATGTGGCAAACAAGCATACGGCCCGCCTGATGGTAAGCGGTTACCGTAGCCTATGGACGCTTGCAACACCAGGGGTATTACTCGCGCGTTGCCGACCCTAAAAACCTTTAGAGGTTTATGGAGGATTCACTGCGCCGACAGTTTGAGGGAGTATTCCTCTTGCTGCCAGCGCAGCGCATCCTTAGAAGGAGCTCCGGCGACCTTACTCACTGCAGGAACACAACACACAATAAAGTGTGTTATTTGGCTGCAGTTTTCTGTAATCAGTCAAGTTAAATCTTTTAACAAAATAAACGTAAACGACCTTGAGCAGGATTCAAACCAGCGTCCTCCGCTGTTGTACATTGAATACTTTAGCTAACTAAGCTACCGAGACATTACAGCCTATAAAAGTAATAAAGGTTTTAAGAGCTCAAAGAAAATGGTTGCAAAATATAGGAACTCAAATAAAATCGCCCCAATCTGCCAGTCAATCAATCGAGCTCCCTAACCAGTACATGCATTATTTAGCAAAAACTCATCATGAAAACTGTAAATATTTAACCCGCCTGTTAGGCGATAAAATTCAGTCTAAAAACCGTAACTATGCCTTGTGTAAACTTTATACGCTGTTCATCCTGGCTTCCATTTTCAGGATATAACTTTCAGGGTAAACTATTTTTAAGAGACAATTTTAGTAGGCTATACAGTTTTTAATCTCACAGAGCTGTGAATATCATAGATGTGAATATTATTACATTTAACAGAGGGGTCATATAATAATTATCTATTTCTAACCTTTGCCATCTTGTTTTCGTTCCCGTAGAAGTTTATTTTTCCCCCCGTTTTTGCAACATTTTTAATTGATACTCCGCTCCTATTGGTCGTAGCGTGATGATATAATTCTGCCGTCCTCAAGCTAAAATGCAGTTATGTACCAAAACAAATTTTTGAGTTATGCACAAAAAAGTGGGCAGTTTTAAAAAATGTACGCTACTTAATAACTAGAAGTCATATTTGAGACTTAGAAGTACTGACTAACAGATCTCACGAGGAGATCTCACGCCTTCTGATTGTGTTGGCATTAAAAATTCAAAATCGGCGGGATGTCGGATAACGGCATTTTAGCTTGAGGACGGCAGATATAGCCTATGGCCTTTTTCGATAAACGGGCTATGTAACATTGAAATATTATTTTAAAATCGGACCAGTAGTTTCTGAGATTAGTACGTTCAACCAAACAAACAAACTCTTCAGCTATATAATATTAGTATAGATTTGGATTGCGTTGTTCCAAACGCAAAGTTATTTTTTGCCGGCAACGAAGGCTTACTTGCAATTAATTGCAGGCAGCGGTGGGGTATCTTATGTTATTTAAGGTTATAGGGTTGACTAGTAAGAGTGCTTCTTGGCCTGCCTGGTACTAAGTAGGGTTATAGTTAATCATCAAACTAGCATCACTAAAAAAATGAATTTAACCGAAAGCAACAAATTACAGATAATAGAAAATCTATTGTTTACAAACCCAAATGCGGGTTTTTATCCTACTACAGGGCAGAGGCCAGTCTCCCTCTCTCCTTCGCCTCCGCGAAATAAAGCTATTTTTGAGCCAATCTTTCTAAAATAATTCAAATTTTTCTAGATCTGCTATGCTCATCATCGTCATCTTCGGACCCCAAATTACTTAGCTCATTGCACAGAATATTCAAATTCAAAATATTTTATTTCAAATAGACCATATAAATAGGCACTTTTGAACAGTCAAACTAGTTGCTCGGTTCAAAAAAGTAGGACTTATGGAGAAGAGCCGGCAAGAAACTCCATAGTCACTCTTTTAAAAAAAGATAGTGAGACAGTAACATTTTTTTGTTGTTGTGAACAATATGAGTCTATTGCAGTTTGATGTGTAAGGATTAATAAAATAGAAAAGAAAAAAAATAGCCATAGCAGTAAGAGCTGACCAGTCCCGACAGACAGCACCCGTTCACGAACATGACGTGTGTATCGGCGCCGTTTGACTCAACCATGTTATAGGGAATAAAAAGACCCGACACATAGATAACTGTACTCATCATCCTCCTCTCCTAGCCTTTTTTCCCAACCATGTTGGGGTCGGCTTTCAGTCTAACCAGCTTAAACCTTGCAGATCGGTTGATGAGCGTTGCTATAACTTAGCCACGAGCCCCTTATAGACAACTGTACTGACTGATCATTTGCCTGACTGAATTTAAATAATTTATGCCACTTCTATCCGTTACTTACTCTATGACACATTCATCTGGCCATCGGCTGAGCCTATTTGAATTTAAAACGACGTTAGATCCTTGTAGAGGGCGTTAATACCGCATGTCTATAATAGTGGGCGAGACGGGTTATGTGTCATAGAGTCGTGCGAGATTGATATAGACATTCTATCTCACGAAGATCTTTATTTTCATCGACATAATGTTCAATTTCCAATAACTCATCGGGCTTGAGAAGAAATATCTGTAACTTGTTAATGAATTTTGAGTGGTGTCAATTTAATATAGTCCATTGGTTATATCCTTTTCGTTAGTGTAATGGTCGACGTATTTGGTAGTTATTGTGTGTTTTAACTAGAAAGTTAGCTCGAGTTTCGAATTTTCTCAGCTCTTGTCGCCTTCTGTGTAGTTTAATTCTTTTCTAGGGATTTCTATTATCTAACCTCTCTAATCTTTTGAACCTCTCTCTAATTCTTGGAACTTTCTATTGGGGAATTGGGAAATAATCTAAGACAATGAATAATTAAATGTCAGTTTTTAGACAGCTTTACATCCAATCTATCAATAAAATTGCATTTCTAACACAACATTTAGCATTAGATTTTTTTTATCTTTATTTATTATAGTAGCATTAGATAAAAGCATCGGGATGGCTTTACGTGCTTCCGAAGACACGAAGGGGTCTCGATGTGAAGTATTCTTCTTAGTCGGGCCCTCTTGTTAAAGTGGTTGTGGTAATGTAACGATGGTATGCTCGCTCATCTACTTCATTCTCTCTTCTGTACCTCAACCATGAGTTCTATCGAATCGCTTTCTATAAGTTTTTTACGCATCGAAACGCTGTAATCTCATAGCAGATTTTAGTTCCTTACGTTACCGCTGGAGGCGCTGCGAGGGTTTTCCATACGAAAATTTTACGGCGTCGCTAGCGAGTCTAGTGAGAAAATCTCATGGTCGAGGCACTGAGCGTCACGGAAATGCTTCGCCACTTTTGACGATTAGTGGCATTACGAGAGCGCTGTACCATTGTGGTTGCTGTCACAATAAGCTCAGTCCAGCGAGTTGGAGATCGGCCACGAGCTCGTCTTCCCTCAACTAGAACCCCCGTTTCTGATGACATGGTATTCGCAGTTGAATAATCGATGAATGGTCACCGTCATCTCTCTTAACATCTTATCCTCGCAGCACTGGTTGACCAGCTCAGTTATAACTTAGCCACGAGCCCCTCCCTTCAAATTTTATCTAATCATAATCTAACTTTATTTAGCTATAAATTTATACTTAGATATAAACAACACACTCTCGAGGCTATAACACAATTTATTTTACCGTTACACCATATCTACGAGAACAATCAGATAATCTCGGCGGCATCGGGAATGCGGCGAGCCTGCGCCCGCGCATCCACTTGTAATACGTTTTGATTGAAGTCTTATAAAGGAAGAACAAGAAATAAAGTTTTCGTTGTTCTAAATTAGCGTTGTTTGTTATACTGAATTTAAGGAAACGGATGTTGGTAAAATGGTATCATTAATTTGAAATAGTATAAAGTAAATGAACTTAAAAGTAATATCTATATCAAACGTATATAAATATCTGTTTGATTTTTCTAATAACGTTTGCTTAAAGATTGCAGATTGTCCATGACTTTAAAAAATCACAAAAATGATAGCCTTTTTTAGTATACTCTGCGAAATTAAAAATAACATCTCATTCTTTTTGATACCACAAAAGCAACACTTAATTAACAACAAACAAAATATTTTTAAAGATGATTCATAAAACCAAAGCTATCTCTTTCCCCCACTCAACGATAAAATGAGACATCAACAGTTTAACAGCTTCAAAGTTCAAGATAAAAGCTGAAGCAACCTTTTCTATATCAGGCTTTGGAATATTAAATATGACACATCCCCTTAGGTGTAGCCGGGCCGCACGACCAAAGGTTCACGTTCGAGTCCCGTTTGTTGCTCTAGGCTGTACGATTATCTCGGGTAGCGGAACCACGGAACTGGTTAGATAGCCATTGCTTATTCTGCGAGCCAACAATAGATTGAAGCCTATATTACTTAGTTGCTTTCTCTAAAATTGCTGTTTATAAGGGAGATATTTTAACCCCCGACGCAAAAACGACGGGGTGTTATAAGTTTGACGTGTCTGTGTGTCTGTCTGTGGCATCGTAGCTCCCGAACGGATGGACCGATTTTAAATTTTGTTTTTTTTATTTGAAAGGCGAATTAGTCGGGAGTGTTCTTAGCTATATTTGATGAAAATCGGTCCAAGATGGCCGCTGCTACAAAATAGCGAATTACATATTTTTTCAGAACTCCGTCAATATTCCAAGTCCGAAAAGGCTTGACTAGTAGAATACTATACACTATGATAAATTTCAAATCCAAGATGGCTGCCACCACAAAATGGCAAATTACATTTCGTGTCGGGGGTTTTCTAAATTTGTAATTTAGGTTATTTTAAGCAAGTATCATCCTCGAGGGGCTCGTGGCCAAGTTGTAACTACGCTGATCAACCGATCTGCAAAGTTAAGCTACACTTGCCGCAACCAACCAACAAACTGTGGGTACATTAGTATACATCTGCCTAACCTTTCGGGGAATACAGGCGTGATGATATGTGGTTGGCGTGGTTGTATCTAATAATACTATTATTAGATACAATAAGTAAAAAAACTTATTAAGAGTGTATTGTAAGCTCTGATCTAGAGAAGTGCGTGTGTATCTGAGGCACGGACGGACGAAGGCTGCGCGCGCGCCGTGTCACTGACACCGACCGTGTAAGTAGCGGACATGTTACGAGCGGGCGCGGATTGCCCATAACCTTAAGGTTGACTGGCAGAGAATGTCATAATATGGCATTACGTTCGCCTTATATGCTACTGTTGTACATAAAAGTACAAATAAATAAATTAATTGTGATAATATTCGTCAGACAAAAGTGCTAAATCGATTTTCTCCTAAAGTACTATTAGAACTTTTGTTATATTACAAACACAGTATTTAGGAACCAATACTAAAGTTACATTGGTGTTATCACAAAGTTTCAATCGTTCATTCATGAAAAAATCGTTAAAAAATTATCTAGGGTTGTTTTATAAGGAGTTACGTTGTTATTACATTAAAATAAACTATAAGATAACTTTAATTATTAACAATTTCAAAACTTTTTTTTACATTATATCGTACTCGTTCAATTTTTAGTATAGCGTATAGAATAATAATTTTGTAAAACTCCTTTATTCAATAAAACTAACACATTGAAACAAGGCCTAAGAATGGATTAAAAATTAAATAACATAAAAATTAAAAAGCCCTCGAAATAAAATGAAAAAACAAAGTCATTTGCCATTTTGTGGTGGCGGCCATCTTGGATTAGAAATTTATCGTAGTATTCTACTAGCCCAAGCCCTTTTATTTAATGGCATTTTTTGGCGTCGGCCATCTTGGACTGATTTTCATAAAACATAGCTAAAAACACTCCCAACTAATTTACCTATCAAACAAAAAATAACAGAATCACAATTGGTTCATCCGTTCGAGAGCTTCGATACCACAGACATGTGACACGACAGACACACACACAGACATGTCAAACTTATAACACCCCGTCTTTTATGCGTCGGGAGTTAAAAATAAAGCAAAAATTATAGGCGATTTTTTTCTAGCGTTTTACAAAACTCGCTGATGCCAACAACATGACCCCACCCTTACCGTCCCAGCAGACGTCTCCCCGAGCGGGTTCCTATAACCGGTTCTACACACCTTCTACTTATTTGTTGTGTTATGATTTATGGTAATCAACCATGTTGACTCTTCTGCTTCGTCTAGGAGACGTCAACACTTGTATAATTAGAAAAAATACACATAATTGTATACCACTTGAAATTACATAAACTGTATTCTCCGAAGGGGAAGGCAGAGATCATATAGCTACAGTTCAAAGGTATGTTTAGGTCCCATGTAATAGGGCTCGAGCTTATTGCCATCAACCGGGCACAAATCCAGACTCCGAGCTGCTATTGGGAATTTCACAGAAAACCCAACAACACTTTGCTCGACCCGGGGATCGAACCCAGGACCTCTAGCGTAGCAGTCGCATTTGGGACCACTAGACCAACGAGGCAGTTTAGTTCTTAATAATCGGTTTTTAATAATAAGATAACAAATAAGTACCTTCCAAAGTATTTCATTTATTCGTTCCAAGTGAGAACAGCACCCATGACGCCCACAAGACATCAAACAACCACGGATTACCATAAGTCATAGACTCATAGCACAACAAATATTTAAAGCCTTCAAACCTGTTTCAGGAATCCATGAGCCAAGGACCGGAATTCATTAACTTGGATACGTACTTTTACCATCACTACATAGTATAAAAGGCTCGCCCCCTATTACATGGGACCTAAACATACTGGCGAAATGTGGGTGTACATTAGTACGCCTCTGCCTACCCCTTAGGGGAATATGGGCGTGATACGGTATGTTAAAAACCGATCATCGAGTCGAACCTACTGCGTGTCGCACATTAAGAGTGCCGATAAATCATTTTTAATTAGTATCAATAAAATTAATATTTGTCATTATTGTGGCACTAGAAACTCTGTGAAATTTTCAACTCTCTACCTATTATGGTTCATGAGATATAACCTGCTGATAGACTGACGGACGGACGGATGGACAGCGGAGGTTTAGTAATAGGGTCCTGTTGGCACGTCCCTTCGTGTATAGAACCCTAAAAAACCTGGTATGATATGAAACAGCCTAAGATAAAAAAAACTAACTTTGCCTTTGCACAGCCGTGGGACATAAAGGCGCTTTATTAAAGTCGGTCTTACGAAACGGTACAGTAGGCGCCAATTTTTTTGGCCGGGCTGAAGTTGGCGCGAACCACTGCATTGCGAAACGATAGCTTATATATAATATTGGTAGGCTTTCTTTATTTATTAATTTTTAGGACAAAATATGCAACTGCGTAGGTAGGTACACTATTTTGCATTCTGCTTAGAGGCTCGCGCCAACTTCGGCCCAGCCAAGAAGATTGGCTACTACTGTACAATAAAATACTTTGTAGGGACATCTATCTTGCTACATAAGAACTACAAAGCAAGTCCATAAATTATACAATTGCATAAACATACATCAAACGTCTAGCAGTCAAGGCCCACCAGGCACAACACTCGGCTGTTCGGAGGATCCTCCCTTAGATTGGAGGGACCAAGGGTGACCTCGGAGGGTCCCTCCACAACTTGTACAACCTGGCAACAGAACTTGTGACCCTGACATGAAATGACAATCGCATTACTTTCAATTATTATTCCACACATGCAACACAAAACCCATCCATTCGCGTGTCATCAGTGTTTATTGCAATACCGTGATCATTGGTCGAAGGTCGACGGATGGCATTCAATGCTTGACATCGGACCATCCATCTTGACAGGAGGTGTGGCTATTAAGGCCTTTTATATACACACACATGTTTCGTAAATTGAACTAATGTCTCCTTCACCTTTTAAGTTTAGCTTTAAATTTTGTCATGTACCTAAGTTGTCTTGTTTTTAACCCCCGACGCAAAAACGACGGGGTGTTATAAGTTTGACGTGTCTGTGTGTGTGTGTGTGTGTGTGTGTGTGTGTCTGTCTGTCTGTGGCATCGTAGCTCCCCAACGGATGAACCGATTTTGATTTTGTTTTTTTATTTGAAAGGTGAATTAGTCGGGAGTGTTCTTAGCTATGTTTCATGAAAATCGGTCCAAAATGGCGCCGCCGCCACAAAATAGCGAATTAGATATTTTTTCACACCTCCCTCAATATGTGTATCAAATGAAGGGGCTTTTTAATATAAAATGGAACAGGTGACTGACTGAGCTATCTACTTACCAGGAACTTACTAGGAGTTGTTACCGTCCCTAAACCTCATGTGTGTTCTAGGTATTCAACCAACGGGGCGGTCCCAATACTATTTTATCGCCTCGTAATTCAAACCGATACTTCAAAGCGCCCTCAGACGAACGGCCGAGCTATTTTGTTTTGCTAATGTTGCTAGTGCCTTTTGTATGCAAAACTATGTTTTCTTAAGTCGTATACTCGGCTCAGACCGCTGTAGCCCACTTGTGAACAACTGCCTATTACAAAACATATCTACTATATTATGTTAAAAAAATCCCGAAAACCCGAAAGGGGTATATAGGTAATAGGTAACTCAATCACATTACCAAATAATATAAAATAAATAAATAAAATATTCATAAAAGTAAGGCTGTTAGTAAAGTTTTAAATTCACGATTTTTGTACTAAAATTACCAAAATTTCCCAAAATCTAGCAATTTTATTTAATGTGACAATACTATTTACCTGCGGTGGTATATTTGGCACCTGTGACGATTGCCCTAGTAGCTAATGCTATCTATCTAAGTATCTGTGGCATCGTAGCTCCCGAACGGATGAACCGATTTTGATTTAGTTTTTTTTATTTGAAAGGTGAATTAGTTGGGAGTGTTCTTAACTATGTTTGAGGAAAATCGGTCCAAGATGGCCGCCGCCACAAAATAGCGAATTACATATTTTTTAACAACTCCCTCAATATGGGTATCAAATGAAAGGGCTTAACTAGGAGAATACTACACACAATGATAAATTTCAAATCCAAGATGGCCGCCACCACAAAATGACAAATTACATTTCGTGTCGGGGGTTTTCAAAATTTTTAATTTAGGTTATATCTTGTTATATTGATATTATTTTAAGACGCCTACCAACTTAGTCACCCGTGACCATGGGCGCTTTAAAGGGTCGTTAAATATAACGCGATAAAATCCGTAAAAAGTAGTTTTATTTCAATGTCTAGTATTCGCACAAGTATCAGAAATCAGTAAATAGGGGTAGTATATAGCACTCAGGGATAATGTACCTTTCTTTCACTTTATACTACTTTATACATAAAATTATAATAATAGTACCCAAAGCGAAACGGGGGCGGATCGTTATAATATATAATTTGTTTTTAATTCAAGACCAATATCAGGCACGAATTCAGGCAATAAAATATTTACCAATACCTAAATAATGTAAATGTAAATGATATTACTAAAATAAAATAATATAACAAATATTGGAATTGCTTTCTCTGATATTAAAATAAAAGGCGCACAATTTTGTAAGTGAAATGAAATGAAAGAACGATGAGAGAAATGATGGCTTAGTTATAGATATGCCAATAAAACTAGATACTGTGTATGTCAAAGGTCTCGAGTTCGAATCCAAGGCACACTTTTCTGACTTTTTGTAATTATATGGCGTTCGGTTTCATTAGCATCCATAAAGACAATGACAGATTTAAATAGAATGCAATCTATCCCCTTGCCACATTTTATCGATAAATGTTCAGCGTGTAAAAAGGTAACAGATACACAAAGAGCTACTTTCGCATCCTATCCTACTTAATATTATGAATGTGGAAGTTTGTGAGGATGATGAATTGATGATTTTTACTCTTTCAAACAAAAAATACTGAATGGATTTTGATGAAACTTCACAGACAGATAGCTTACTAGCTTTCCTCCAGCGGCTTTGCCCGCGTGGTCTGGGTATTTGTTATGAATTATAGCCTATGTTACTCGGTGCAGATGTAGCTTTCTAATGGTGAAAGAATTTTTCTAATCGGTCCAGTAGTTTTGGAGTCGGATATAGATATAGATACATAATAACACATGGGATATAATAAGTCTTTTAAGACGCGACTAAAGCAGCGGACAAAATATAAATAAATAAATAAATATCTTAGGACATTTTACACAGCACCATCTAGTCCCAAACTAAGCAGAGCTTGTACTATGTATACTTGGGTACTAGACAATGGATATAATACTTATATACTTTTTTTGTAAATACATACTTATTATATATAAGAAACACCTAGACAATCACAAACACTTATATTCATCACATAAAAAATTGTGTCGTGTGGGAATCGAACCCACGACCTCGTGATCAGCAGTCCGGTACTCGAACCACTAGACCACAGACGTCGTCGTAAGTAAAAGCTAGTTTATTGTAAGAAAAAGTATGCTAAAGCTTAAAAAAATAAATAGAAAAGGTTGCAACAAACAATACAGACTCCTTTAAAGAAAATACATAACAAGATAAAAACTTGTCTTGCACATTTTAATCGTTGAACAAAGCGGACTTGAAAGCCTTTGTGCAACCTACTTATTGTGGAGCTAGCCGATAAAATATTCAGAGACTAGACCAGTCTCTCAAAATGGGTAAAAATGGCCCCTTTGTTGCTGGATTTCTGTTGATGATAAATATCTTGGGGACATTTTTTACACAGCACCATCTAGTCCCAAACTAAGCAGAGCTTGTACTATGGGTACTAGACAATGGATATAATACTTATATACTTTTTTTTGTTGTAAATACATACTTATAATACATAAGAAACACCCAGACAAACACAAATACTTATATTCATCACATAAATATTTGTGCCCTGTGGGAATCGAACCCACGACCTCGTCATCAGCAGTCCAGTACTCGAACCACTAGACCACAGACGTCGTCAAATACCTGTGATGTTATGTAATTTGATTTTAATTTTGATGTAATTTGATTTTCATTTTATTTTAATTTTAATTCATTATTGTTACTTATACCATTATGGGCACTATGCCTGAAATAATTTATTTTTATTTATTTATACCACTTGATACCTTCACGCCTGTAATCCCCGAAGTTTTAGGTAGAGGAGTACTAATGAACACAGTTCGCCGGTATTTTTAGGTCCATGAAGGGCAAGCCCATTGCAATTAACCGGGCACAACTTGCAATTTCACAGAATACCCAATAACACTGCTCGACCTGAGAATCAAACCCAGAACCGCGAGCGTAGCAGTCGCGTAAGCACTGTCACTATTTTTATACCTACCAAAATTCTTTTTATACAAAATTTTATCAATATTGGTTTATTCCCGATCAGTACATACCTAACACTTTATTGTCAACAGTGTTGACGATCTGAAAAAAAAATCCGTTTGTTTACACTGTTGACGAACGGGAGTTATTTTCGATTGTTGACGGCCGGGAAAAAAATCCTTTCGTTCACAGTGTTGACGAACGGGAGTTATTTCCCGACGACACGGCAAACAGCCGATGGAAGGGTTTTATATTAGGCAGTCTATGTATCTTCCTATTTACGTATGTTCCACTACAGCGCCTAAAGTACTCATCTGATTTTGATGAATGAGGTGTCAAACGATTCGTTATTATGGTCCCGGTAACAATGGCTACATTTTAAATAAACAAAATCAATACGACGAATGTTACATGCAATAAAAAAGAGCGAAATTTTTAAAAATGTTTTGCTAACCTATTTTTCGTTTTATTCCCGATCAGTAAGTAACACGGAATACCCCTGTCGTTTACACTGTTGACGGTCGGGAAAAAGTTCCGTTCCTTCAGTGATCTCACTAAAACAATTAAAAGCCTAATCAACACTGTTCGTTATTGATCATTGCTACTACTCCCTCGGCACTACTTCGAAATCGTATACCATAAGGGCGTAGCTTCCCCTAAATTTCTTCCATAGACTCGTCGGCAAACATCTTAATTTAATTGAAAACCCCCATTTCATAATTGACTTCCCCCTTCGATAATTTAGCTGGAATTGTGTTGATTCACACATTTTGTTTTGGGGTTGGCACACATGTAGTGTCTTGGGTTCGTGGAAATTCGATATGATCGTGGAATTGCTATATAGCGTTTATGTGTTTTCATTGCAGCTTATGAGTGTGCTGAACACCCTATTCGTTCTATACTATTAACAATTTCCTATATATATGAGCAATATTTGTATAATATCAGTATGTATGTATTTGTAACATTCTCGAAACGATTTCATAACAGTTGCTACATAGATAAAAACTATCTAGCTAGGTGTAAATTCTGCGAAAATTCGTTTTAGTCTCCGTATATTCACCCAAAAAATCTGGAATGAACAAAAAACAAATCGACTCCAAAAAACACATAGGAACTAAAAAGTATAAAATAACATAATGTAAATATGTACCATAATTACATTATGATATCTAATTTGGAGTCGGTGAAAAAATTAATTTTAGTTTTAGTCTCTATTTCACCCGGTCGCCTACCTACTAAAAAACTGAGTGTACATTGAAGTAAAACTACTTTTTACGGATTTTATCGCGATAAATTTATATTATTTTAATCAGGAAGTGTCAGAAATCAGTAACTAAGTGTACTTCAAAAATATATGTATAACAATTAGCAATACAAGAAGTCACAATTGCTGTACAATTTACCAATAAAAAACGCATGAATATTCCGAATGTTGAATGGGCGATAACCTTGATAAATGTAAGGAATATGTCTCAGATGATCTGTCAAGCGCTTCCGTGCACTAGGAAATGGTAATCCATCTCAATTCACAAACGTCAGGCGTACTATTGAATAATTTCCTAAGATATTAGCGTGCGGCATAGTTTGCCGAGTTCGTGGCACTGAGGAGGTAATTGAGTGATGCCCTTTATTTGATTATGTGATTTATTGCATGTTAGTTTTCCACCAGCGGCTTCGTCCGCGTACTCTGGGTATCTCTTATAACTTTCATCCCCTATTTCAACGCCTTACAGCCCCTTTTTCGCATTAAAAAGTAGCCTATGTCCTTTCTCAGGCTCGAGACTATCCGTGTACCAAATTTCATTTAAATCGGTTCTTTAGTTTTTGCGTGAAAGCGTGAAAGACAGACAGAGTTAATTTCGCATTTATAATATTATTAAGCAAGTAAGGATTATGTTACATACATACATATCCTGTGTCTGTATTCTGGCAATACGCGCGCTCCTATTACATGGGACCTTAACATGCGAACTTTGGGTATACAGCAGTATCTTAACCTATCATCATATCAGCCAAAAAAGGCCCACAGCTAAACAAAGGGCTTCCCCCATAGACTTTCACAAGGACTGGTTATATGTCGTCTGCCTCCAGCGAAAGCCTAACTTCGGAGAATACAGGCGTGATGGTATAATCATGATTCTGAATACCTATTACTTATAAGGAAACCATGACTGACTGATCTATCAACACAGATCAAACCACAGAAATCTTCTTCCTAGCCTTTTCCCAACCATGTTGGGGTCGGCTTCCAGTCTAACCAGATGCGGCTGAATATCAGTATTTTACACGGAGCGACTGCCATCAGGCCTCCGCAACCCAATTTCTAGGCAATACCGATATTCGAAGGAAAGAATGTCAATGCTTGTGCAATGTCAGGCTTTTTAGCATCAAACCACAGAAATACAGACAGATATTATGATGTAGGCCAAATTTAGAGCTCTTTAGAATTTCATAGACCAATTGCGTTGACCACTTGGCTAACGAGGCAGTCTTCACACTCAGAAGAGATATTGAATTGGGAATGAAGCGCTGACTAACGATTTTATAAAAAGTCACTTTTCCAAAAACTACTCGCCGTACCCAACTGTTTATATGAGATAAAATCCCCTATATCCCCACTACAGTAAGTGCTAATGCGATCCCACGGGAGTCGAACCCCGTTACATCGTTAATGACATATTCACTGGCTACGGGGATGCATAGCAATTTAGATTACGGCATTACAGCTCGAGATCATATTACAGGAGAGTCGTAGAAGGTCCAAAGGTAAATTTCGGACTGAAAACAAATGATAATTATAATAAAAAATATTCAAAGATGCCCTTTGCCTAAAGGACGCAGTTAAAAACAGATTTAAGAATTTTAAAGACAGTTTTACGAATAATTTGTCGTTTTAATATTTACTAAACGTGTTGGTAAAAATACCTTATTAAATAATAAGAATATCAAACTTCTCCGTACGCGTATTTTGTCAGCTAAATCTAGTAAACAGTAGCAGTATATTTAAATTTTATATTATTTTGAAACTGGCTCTCACGAACACAAAGTCGGAAAACACATAAAGGCGCTTTGTACACATACAACACACACACATACACGAACACACACACACGCACGGACACACACACAAACTCCAAAAGGTCCCACCGAGCAAGTAAGATTGTTACAAGCCTCTTACGAGATGTCGATTTAAATGGCAGTGAAGAATTGTTTTTATCATACCTGAGAGGCTTAGTAGACTTAAGGCCTGTTTCAGCCGCTAACTGCCGAACAAATTTGTATTAAGTTATCTGCCAGCTAATTTAAAGGGAACTTATCAGTAACCTTTAACTTTAACCTTCTGTTGTATCTCTGTTGTGTCACGTGCAAGTTGAGTGATTTCACTGGTGTTATTGATGCAAACGTAATGCTTGAAAGTGGTGCTCCTGTTCATGTTTTAGTTATTGTATGAGTGATGGATGAAAGAGAATGTTATTTAGGAAAGCGGTAGTATTCTAGTCATTGATATAGTAATACTAAAGATAGGGCCGTAAGAACATTTGACAGACGCAACGCCATACACAGAAACCGGCCATCTTTGTTAGTATCGCACGGCATTTGTTTTTTAGCCGATCGCGGACTAGTTTACTTCGGTTTAGAGAAGACCATCTTGGGACCAAGTTCGGGGGTGTCATTGTAACATGTGGTCCGCCCAGTCCTAACTCAATAATATATTTAAAGTTAATGGTTTCTGTAAGTTTTAGCCTGACAAAGATCAACTTTTTTATGTGAAATTGTTCCTCATGTTTCATTGATAATCCTACTAATATTATAAATGTGAAAGTTTGTGAGGATGGATGGATGGATGTTTGTTACTCTTTCACGCAAAAACTACTGAACGGATCTGGATGAAATTTGGCACAGAGATAGATTATAGTCTGGAATAGCACATAGGCTACTTTTTATCCCGGTAAAAAGTATGGTTCCCGTGGGATAGCGGGTGAAGCCGCTGGCGGAAAGCTAGTGATTACATAAAATTACTTTACGAGTTCCTCAAATATTTTTTTCAAAACTAATTGAAATTTGTTGTTATTAGGGTATATTATGAAGGTTGTCGGTTTTATTCCCGCACTGAACAAATATTTACGTTTTTACGCAAAATTATGCATTACGCAAAATTTTGAATATGACTAGTAAATGATCTGAAATAAAGATATTTAGTTAGTGGTTGTTGGTCCCTCGTTGGTCTAGTGGACCCAAGCGTGACTGCTTCGCTAGAGGTCCTGGGTTCGATTCCCGGGTCGAGCATTGTTGGGAATTTTCTACTGAGAATTTCACAGAAAAACCCAACTCATATCCCATTTTTCAACCGGGCACAGAAAATATGGGATATAAGTTTGTATGGAACAAAGTAACTATTTATCGGAGACGAATTCGCCGGCAAAAGCTAGTTTTCAAATAATTCAAAACATGTTCCCATTCAAAAGTGAATTTTCATTCGCTTTTCCTTCGGAACACGTTTTGAAATTCAATTTGAAATACTTGAGCGATAAATACATCTATTTACGTCAGCCATCCCCGCTCTCACCCCTCCCCCCTAATCCCGGGGTACTGCCGTTTGCGATAATACCATCCCTAAGGGATAAAGGCGACGTTTCTGATATTTTGCACCTGATTTAAATAGGTGTTATTTTGTACTTTATACTTAAGCAGTTTGTTATAATATTCTCCTGAACATTTTAACACAGCACCTTAACTAAGCAGAGCTTGTACTATGGGTACTAGACAATGGATAGAATGCTTATATATACTTTTTTGTAAATACATACTTATTATACATAAGAAACACCGAGACAAACATAGATACTTATTTTCATTACATTAATATTTGTGTCCTGTGGAAATAAAACTCACGACTCCGTGGTCAGCATACCGGTACTCGAACCACTAGGCCACATAGTCATAATATTCCACTTTTGTTTTAAGATGTTTTTTTTTTAATTTAAAGTTGCTAGTAATAAATAATTCTTGATATGAAGCTTGTCTGAGATGTAGAATATCATTTGTTACCCCCGATGTAGAATATCATTTGTTACTCGCGCTTGGGGTCTCCAAGCGCGACTGCTACGCTACAGTTCCTGGGTTCGATCCCCGGATCGAGCAGTGTTGTTGGGTTTTTCTGTGAAATGGATTCTGGATTTGTGCCCGGTTGATGGCAATAGGTACATGGGACCTAAACATACCGGCGAAATGTGGGTGTACATTAGTACACCTCTGCTTAATCCTTCGGGGGATACAGCCGTGATGGTATGATGATATGTTAAAATAACTAAATTGTCAATGTTTACTTAGATTGGGTTTCTCTTTGTTCCAGGTCAGTTTCCAGATAGTAAAATTATTTACTGCTCACAGAGAAATATTATAAACTGTCGTATCCAGGAATAATACCCGATATTGTACTTCTACATACTGCGGATTAAATTGTTCCTAGTAACGACAGCAGAAACGATTTTCTCGAAAGGTAATATTTGAAGTCCATATTCCAACAATTCTTATAGGGTATGTGGAATATAAGGGTTGCGTGGAAAATGCATCAACAACCAATATACTGTCCCACTGCTGGACACGGGTCTCCCCTCAGTATGAGAGGGATAAGGCTATAGTCCACCACGCCTAATGCGGGTTGGCAGACTTCACATGCCGTCGAGAAAATCTCTCAGACATGTAGGTTTCCTCACTATGTTTTCCTTCACCGTTAAAGCGAGTGATAATTACGCACATGATTTCGAAAAGTCAGAGGTGCGTGCCTTGGATTCGAACTCGAGACCTTTGACTTGGCAGTCCAGTGGTCATACCCCTAGGCTATCACTGCTTTGCAATCAAGACATATTAGCCGAAAATCTGGGACTGGGATTTCCAACCAATCTACGTACTCTGGTCATCGGTCAATGCATGATGCGGATTGGCGAAGTATTTTACTAAGCATAAGTTATCTCTCTAGAAATCGAGACCTTTGACTTGGCAGTTTTGTGGTACCCCTAGGCTATCACTGCTTTATTTATTTTTAAATTGCTATTTCTATTTTTTTCATGATCTCGGTGTGTTAGTACTACAGTCTTAAAAGTTTAGAAACCGCAGGTTTATAAACTAGCACACGATCGCGCAGTGATTCAAACTAAAACTAAAAGAGAACTATGCAAGAATGAATAGCAAGCGGCCTTCTGTAGTATCTGCCTACCCTTATAGAATTATAACCTAAATTAAAACCCCCGACCCGAAATGTGTTTTGCCATTTTTTGGTGGCGGCCATCTTTGATTTGAAATTTATCATAGTGTATTCTCCTAGTAAAGCCCTTTCATTTTATAACCATATTGAGGGAGTTGTGAAAAAATATGTAAGTCGCTATTTTGTGGCGGCGGCCATCTTGGACCGATTTTCATCAAACATAGCTAAGAACACCTCTCGACTAATTAGGTAACCTTTCAAATGAAAAAACAAAATCAAAATCGGTTCATCCGTTCGGGAGCACACACACACACACATACACACACACACACGCAGACACGTCAAACTTATACAACACCCCGTCGTTTTTGCGTCGGAGGTTAAAAAAGTGTGAGTTATACGTGATTGATCATCAAATAAGAACGGGTGTATCCAACATAATATTATGTTAATCTGAACTTGAGCCAAAGTTTTGCCGTCGAAAAGTTATAGAAGTTCCAAGATGGTTACTTAAATTATTACTGGCAATAATATTGGTTTAAAACTCTTCACATTCAAGGCTGAGCGTAAAATTTTCTGTATGGATTTACGAAGTTGTTATTTTCATATACATACAATATACCATCACGACTGTATTCCCCGAAGGTTTAAGCAGAAGTGTACTAATTTATACACAGTTCTCTGATATATTTTGGTCCTATGTAATAGGGCCTATTGCCTTGGCACTACTGCCTCCTTAAACTAGTGATCCTAAAAACGACTGCTACGCTTGAGGTCCTGGGTTCGATTCCCATGTAGAGCAAAGTGTTATTGGATTTTTCTACAAAATTTTCAGTAGCACGGAGTTTGTTGTGCTCGGTAATGGAAATAAGTCCCGGCGAACTGTAAGTGTACAATTGTACACCTCTACCCACCCTTTGGGGCATACAGGATTGATAATACGTTTTGTTACAGACAAAATAGCAACACTTACATACATTCAACACGTTTCAAGGAAAATGGGCTGAATGTATATTTTTATCTCAACCACGTTGTAAATGAGGCATATACAGGGTGTTTGGTAGAACGTTGAACATACGAAAATGGTGGTTAGTTGGGGTCATCTGCTACCCACTTGGCCCGAATTATTTGACCTTGGCCGCACTGTTTTTTTTTTAATTTCACAGAAAATTACCAGTTTTTTTTAACTTTAAATTCGAATATCTTTATTTGTGACGGGTAAATGTATTTTTTTACATCTTTTTGTACCTTCAAAAGACTAATATCTTCTTTTCCCATTAAAATCTGTACCAAACAATAATTTTATGAGAGTCTGCTACAATTAGACATTAATACAAAACAACATCCTGCCTGTTTTACTCGTCACAAGTAAAGATATTCGAATTTAAAGTTAAAAAAAATTGGTAATTTTCTGTGAAATAAAAAAAAGTAAAAAAAAAACGGTGCGGCCAAGGTCAAATAATTTGGGCCAAGTGGGTAGCAGATGACCCCAACTAACCACCATTTTCGTATGTTCAACGTTCTACCAAACACCCTGTATAAGGCATAATGTTCTTGTATGGAGGGGGGAAGTGCCATTACTTTCGACGTGGCAGATTTAGTGGCAGTAAGTGCAATGACAGAGCTTTAGCAGAACATCGTCCATATTCGAGATGTATCCGTATGAGAATTATAGCCCTTTGCTCGGCTCCTAATTATAATAGCGTTATATTAAATAGCCTAGGGGTATGACCACTGGACTGCCAAGTCAAAGGTTTCGAGTTCTAATCCAAGGCACGCACCTCTGACTTTTCGAAATCACGTGCGTAATTATCACTCGCTTTAACGGTGAAGGAAAACATCGTGAGGAAACCTGCATGCCTGAGAGATTTTCTTAACGGCATGTGAAGTCTGCCAACCCGCATTAGGCCAGCGTGGTAGACTATATGCCTTATCCCTCTCATACTGATAGGAGACCCGTGCCCAGCAGTGGGCCAGCATATGGGTTGATTATTATATTCCTCCTCCTTTAGTCGCATTCCTCAATGCTGAGGGTCGTGACCTTCCCTAGGAATCACTTTTTCTCGGATGATACTTCGCCACCCGTCTCGGTCATCCGCCGCCTGGACAGCATCGTGAACCGTAGTTGAAAGAGTGGAGCGGATCTGGTCTGTCCAACGCGTGGGACTGCGGCCTCGTTGTCTTTTCCCTTCCACTTTGCCAGTGACAATAAGTTTTTCTAAATTGTCACCAGGTGATTATTATATTATTTATTATAAATAGCCTATAGCTTCCCTCAAGAATTGGGCTATCATCTGCAATAAGATTTTTTTAAATGCTGGATTTTGCCCGGTTGATGGCAATAGGCTCGACTTTGGCTCGGCTTGCATGAGATCTAAACATGCGTATTGTGGATTACATTAGTACATCTCTGCCAAACACTTTGGGGGATACAGGCGTGATGTTATGTAAGTATGTTTTCCATAACTTTACGCTATCTCGCTCGTAATCTAGTATTGTGACCTACTGACCCATACACATATGTCACTCAGTCGCCCCAGTCCGCCCACCCATCCATCAGCATTAACTCTGCCTACCCTCTGTTTCTAGCTGTAGGATTATCGACGCCGACACTGATCTCTGACACCGCGAGATTGACATCACGATTTATGTGTGACGACACAAGTGGAAATATATGTCCTTACTGAGACTATTTAGCTTGTTTATGGCGTTTTATCACTCGCTGTAACGGTGAAGGAAAACATCGTGAGGAAACCTGCATGCCTTAGAGATTCTCTCGACGGCATGTGAAGTCTGGCAACCCGCATTAGGCCAGCGTGGTGGACTATAGCCTAATCCCTCTCACAATGACGACGTCTGTGGTCTAGTGGTTCGAGTACCGGACTGCTGATCACCAGTTCGTGGGTTCGATTCCCACAAGACACAAACATTTATGTGATGAACTTAGGCGTTTGTGTTTGTCTGGGTGTTTCTTATATGTTATAAGTATGTATTTACAAAGAAAAAGTATATAAGTATTATATCCATGGTCTAGTACCCATAGTACAAGTTCTGCTTAGTTTGGGACTAGATGGTGCTGTGTAAAAATGTTCCAAGATATTTAAGTATTATATTTATTAGTTAGTCATTAGATTCGTCTAATAAAAGTGGACATAGGACGGACATACATACAGGTCAACCACATCACTCTCCTTTCCTGGTCGGGTAAAAAACGAATATGCGGGGAATCAGAGCAACAGAAGCCAAAACAACAGTTTTTAGAATTTTTGAATGCATCACCGATGTATTATTTAAAAGGACATGGTGAACTAGTTTCTAAGTCCACTCCAGACCCGTGCCCAGCAGTGGGATGTGTGAAGTAAGTCGCTACATAACTTATACGTAGTCCACAATTAATATAGTATGATAATTCAGTAGAGACCCGCCATTTTGTTTCAGAAATGAGATTGCATACTTTTGACAAGATCGCGAGATAAAAAGTGCAATCAAATTAACTGAAATGGTATTTGTTTGGTCGTAAAATTAGGAAAGTTTCGGAGTTATTAAGAGAGAGCCATTTATCTTGTCTCGTGTTTGTTTATTCTTGTTTTCTTGCTTTGTCTGTTATTTTGTTGAATGTTTTATTTGAATAAAAAAGTAAAAGTAGTAAAAAAAATAGAAGATTTCGCTGTCTTAGTCTTTTTCTAACGGCTCCAATGTAACCAAAACCAAATGTGGCTGAGTATCAGTATTTTACGCGAAGCGACTGCCATCAGACCTCCACAATCCAATTTCTGGGCAATACCTACCGATTTTATAAGGATAGTCTGGTCGTCAGGTTTTTGGGCTACTGACTACCACTAACCATTGTTTTTGGTGTTCGTATGACAACAGGGACCAAAGGCTTTACGTGCTCTCCGAGGCATGGAGGGGTCTCGATGTATTATGAATGGTCAGCCATCCATAGACTGACCGTGGCAATCGTATTTTTTGTGGTTAATTGATGGTAATAGGATCACCCCCCGTTATGTAAAATCTTTTACATATATGGAAATTGTGGGTGTAAAGAAAACACAAGACAGAGAATATTAACAACAGAAGCAACAAAACAATACTATAGATAAACAAAGAAAAAGAATATTTATTATATCTACTCGAATTCATTAATGACATATTGTGTGCCTCGCGGATGGACCTGTGCAGGGACGAGGTGTGATGTCCCTCGCACCAAAGGGAGGATTCTCCGACCAGGCAGGTGTTATGCCTGGCGGGCCACTGCCCGACGGTTGATGTCGGGTGGTTGTATATATGCAAGTTGCACGGTAAACTTTACTTGCGCGTTTCAGGATTTGTAGCTTCGTATAAGTTCTTTTGAGCTCGATAGATGTCGTTACAGACCTAATAGGTCGATTTTAACATTTAGTCAGGCCACTAGTACTTGATGTATAATAGCGCTTTGGGAAATACAGACGTATTAAAAACCAGGGCTGATTTTTTAAATAGCTTTGTGCAATTCATCTATATGTGTTCCTTACCTTTAGGAATTTATCCTTTCAAAAACAAAGCCCATTCAATCTTACAAAAAATCTAAATTCCAATATTTTCGTCAAGATACTAGGCGAGATTTAAATTTGAAAGTGTCTGATATTAAAGAAATGGCTGCAAGGAGTCGGCTGAGCTCTTTATTGAGCTCGCTTTCATAAAACTTATGCAAACAACACTTAAAATAATAAAGTAGCTATACCTAGTTGTTGGAACTCGGAATTGAAGGGGAGGAATGGACAGGAATGGGGGACCAAATGAGGAATGGTAATGATGCAAATACAAACAGCTAATGGTGATTTGCATCGTGAAACAAAAACAAGTATTTTTGTAATAATTTTTTTTTTTAAGAAGACACCTCCGCCAATGGAGTTTCTTGCCTGCACTTCTCCACAGGACACAGATTTTTTAGAATCGTGCTTTCTTTTCAAAAGTCTAATTGATATGGTCTAATTAAAATTGATTGAGTTTGACTTTTAATTAAATATTGACTATCATAAATATTCAGCTTCTATATCTACTTTTGTAAATCCTTACTTCGTTACTAATATTAAAATGGGAAAGTAACTCTGTCTGTCTGTTTGTCGCGCATTTACGCGAAAACTACTGAACCGATTTAAATGAAATTTGGCACAGAGTTAGTCTAGAGCTTGAGAAAGGACATAGGCTACTTTTTAGTGCGAAAAAAGGGCTTTAAGGAGTTAAAATAGGGGATGAAAGTTATAATAAATACCCAGAACACGCGGGCGAAGCCGCTGGCGGAAAGCTAGTTTATAATACAACATACAGGCGAACACAAAACCGCCTCCGTTTCTTCGTCGGTAAAAAAATTTCAATACAACTCCTATAAACTATGTAAGTAGTTCTCAATCTTAGACATGTAGGGTCCTTAAAGATATCTATAGACGCGTGTACCGTAAAATTCCCTAATTACCTATTTATCAGCTAAGACTTTATTTTGGGCACCTATTCCCCACGGCAATGGGACATATGAAATCAACGCAAGGAAATTGTAGGAATATAACAAGCCTATAAAAAAATATAAAGATTTCAACATTGCCTACACTTACTCTAAAGTAGGTACAATATGTCAGTTGGAGGACATAGAAATAAACCTTTCTGACATCGCTGACTTCGGCAGCTTAGTTGGCTAGGTATACGAAAAAAACAAAAACCAGTTAGAGTATTTATTTATTTTTACTTTATTGTACACCATTATTAAAATACCAATAAAACAAGGAAATCGGACTAGACTAATGTACAATGGGCGGTCTTATCGGTCAAGGCGATCTCTTCCAGACAACCTTTGGATGGACTGAGAGAAAAGAACTAAACAGTGGGTAGTGTACTGGTGTACTGAAACAATTAGATACATAATTATGAATACCTAATAACAGAAAAATATAAATAGGTATATTCTATATATACATACATATAAATTGAGTATAAATACATATATACATTATCACTACATATTATAAAACAAAGTCCTCCGTCGCGTCTGTCTGTCCCTATGTATGCTTAGATCTTTAAAACTACGCAACGGATTTTGATGCGGTTTTTTTTAATAGATAGAGTGATTCTTAAGGAAGGTTTATATGTATAATAACATACCACGCGGGCGAAGCCGCTGGCGGGAATTAGAAATAAATACATAAGATAATAATACAAAGGAAATGAGTGAATGATAGTGCAAGTGCGTATGCAGTATTACCAAAATAAATCATAGAATTTCTATTCCATGTCAGTCTACTCCAAGTTTAAGACAATGGAAGCTGAAAATCGTTTACACTGTAGAGAGAAATTCATTCCGTTGTACAATACTGGAAATACTTGTCTTAATGAGGGTAGTTCGAGTTCCTTTTTGTTAGAACCTTTCTACAGTCAAATCGATTGCTTTTGAATCGATTTTATTTTGACTATCGCTTGATTTTTTAACCGACTAACGCAAAACCGGAGGAGGTTTCCCAATTGTTAATATAGGTTTGATGGCCACTCTTCGCACCCTGATAAGGATAAGGATAGGCATTATTAATATTTTTTATTTTTATTTATTTATTTTATTAATTAAGGTTTGCTAACAAATGTAACAATAATGAGTACACATTATAACTGCAAAATACAAAGCTAAGAGTTACATTCTTTTACAAGCATTACATTACATTGATATTTTAATTTGTAAAATGAAGATCGAGCTCTACAGTAAAGAGGTCTACGTCCAGCAGTGGACGAATGCGTGCTGATGATAAAGCCAATTTCTAATAACACAAAATTTGGCGTTAACCTCAGCTTAAGAAAAGTCGAGGATGATGAACAAGTCAAAAGGTACCTACTTCTCTAATGCTTTAGACGCAAATTGGTAGTTACACAATTATCCAAAACCGTACTAAGAATAAAATTCACTATTTTGGCCAAAAGTAGATTAGAACGAACAAAATCGTATCTCATCGGCCTATTGTAACCAGTATCGGCAGTTTCGGCACACAAAAAACTATTCTCGTAAAAACTAGGAGTAAATTCACTTTGTATCCAAATACGTACATTTTTAGTGAAAGTGAAGTCTACCCTCGTAAATGCCATTCAGCTGTCGACTGCTAATTTTATTTTTAAAAAAGGAATAGGTATTGTTCGATCTACTTCGGAATATTTGACAGCTTATGTCAAATAAGATTAGATACTTTTATTTATGGCCTGTTTTTTTTGCAGCGTTCAAATATCGAATTTGGCGACTTATTTGTTTTGAGATTGCAAAGATTCGATCTCGAAGTTGCAAAGAGTATTTAATTAAGTTTATAGAATACAATATTACGCTCGCGGTCCCGGGTTAGAGGTAGAGCAGTGTTATTGGTTTTATCCCAATTATGCCCGGTTAATGGCAATTAAGCTTACCCCCTATTACATTGGATCGAAACTAATATGGGGTCTATCTATATACCGGCGAACTATAGCTGTTTCATAGTACTCGTCTGCCTAATCTTGCTATCGACACGCTAAGAAGAAAACTTATCGTATAATGCAACACTAGTAAAGATTTTTTGTCACAACAAATATTTTATTTGTGTTTCCAATTAAGGTGTGACCATGTTGGAAACTGGTCGTTGACCCAGGAATAAGCCCAACTGATCAAGTCACTTAAAAAACTTTTTAATTATGATTAGATACCAATCGATACCCAATTAACTCTATAATTTACATACATAATACTCACGATGTTTTTATTTTATTTTTAACTTTATAATTTATTGTCAATTAATATTAAAACAGCTGGTTATATTATAATTAATATAGAATTTTAAGTAAGGTAAGTTAAACTGTTACCACTAAACACAGTTCAGCAATAAATACTATACGAGGTGGAAGGGACATCGACACACATCCGAATACCATGGAGTTCAGTACATAATTCTGCCAATTTTTTTAAAATTTTTTTTTTACTTTAACGTGTAAAAACATTATTTCTATCTACCCAAATTAGATTCAATAATTAAAAAATCATTATTTTTCATTTATTTCGGATCGCGCACGCTATAACATTCACCGCGGAGCGTTATGATCGTGTTTTTAGCAATACACTGCGTGCTCAAAAATGTCTGACAATATCTGTAATAACCGATCATTTTATTTTTGACCTTGAGTGAAACCTTCGACGTTTGTGCGGCGATGTCCCTTCCACCTTGTATAAATAAAACTTGATCATTTAATTTGAAAAGTCAAATGAATTTACCTATTTAGAATTGTCAAAACAATGCGCTTAGCCAGGATTCGAAGTTCCCCTGTTCAGTTCAGTTATCCTGAACAAGGACAGGCTAAAGTTCCCGTAATGTCGAATTTCTATTACACATTGTCCTAAGGAGACGTTTTTGCAATGAGATACCTAAATCTTCCACATTTTTACTCAAGAATTTTTTATCTGCTAATTCATTCAAGAAAACAAGAAAATAGAGAGAGGTAGGGCACAGCCATTTATGGCTCAAATCTGGAGCAGCCCATCTGGGGAAGTACCTCCACCTTACAGAAAACTGCAGCCAAATAACACACTTTACTGTGTGTTGAGTTCCTGCAGTGAGTAAGGTCGCCAGAGCTCCTTCTAAGGACGCGCTGCGCTAGCAGTAAGAGGAATATTCCCTCAAACTGTCGGCGCAGTGAATCCTCTATAAACCTCTAAGAGGTTTTTCGTGATACCCCTGGTGTTGCAAGCGTCCATAGGCTATGGTAACCGCTTATCATCAGGCGGGCCGTCTGCATGTTTGCCACCTTAGTGGTATTAAAAAAAAACATTCCCAGAGGTCCTAAACAATTGGTTTTCTGTTGTGACTGCTCTATCCTTGATAAGTACAATTCATATTTATTTTGTTAAATAAATAAAGTAGTAAATAAATAGTATTGTTTTGATACAAAACTAATAAAAAAGAACTATGCATTGTTTGCTATATAGCAGTAATGTAATCAATCTGTTTGCAACGTATACTTCTAATCAAAAAGTCCTGCGCGAATCAGTAACGAAATTTGTTGCTCAGTTTCAGTATTTATTTGCACTCGTCGTGTTACAAGGCATAAGAATATAGCGGACTTTGACAATAAAAGAATAGACCTGCCCCTCAACCATGAGTTCTATCGAATGACTCGATAGGTTTTTTACGCAATCGAAACGCTGTAATCTCATAGCAGATTTTAGTTCCTTACGTAACCGCTAGAGACGCTGCGAAGGTGTTCCATACAGTATAGTTGAAAATCAGCGTCAAGCACTAGTGGCCTGACATAATGTTGAACTGGGCCTATTTGGCGCAGCCGCGAGGCAAAAAAAATGTGCTATTGAGTAAGTATAATTTAAATATTATATTATTATTTTTCTTTTTTGTTGTTTTTGTTGCTTTTATTATTTAAAACGTGTGTCTTGTGGTGTGTTAAATAATTTTCCTTCTTGCTTTCTTTCCATACAAATATTTTACGGCGTCGCTAGCGAGTCTAGTGAGAAAAACTCATGGTCGAGGCACAGATAATAAAGATATTCGTCGCAGGATTCGCCAGAGATGGAGGCGTGTACTCTTGTCGAAAGTATCCGAGACAAAATGTACTGAAATTATACTTTATTGCCCGCGACTTCGTTTCCGTTTTTGCAACATTTTTCATTGATACTCAGCTCCAATTGGTCGTAGCGTTATGATATATAGCCTATAGCCTTCTTCGGTAATCAGACTATCTAGCACTGAGACTTTACTACCACTTACCACTTAATAAATATAAACTTAACATTTCCTTTTTAAACTTGATTTTTACTTGTCTGATTTGTTGGAAGTGTGTCAATTCGTCGATTCGAATTGACACACACTTAGATTAGACACAATATAGATTTCCACTTATTACGATCCTGGCTCACCTCTCGCTTCATCAACGTTAATAAGTCGCTTTGGCTGCTCCTAACCTTTTTTAAGAACGCCTGCTATTTTGACCGTTGTACCTTCGCAAAGGTCAACCACTTCCATCTCCAATACCTCATAACTTGCACCAATCAAAAAACAAAGGTATCTTAATGCTGTTCCCGAACACCCGTCCGAATGAATTTGACAACAACCCTAAAATGTATCGACGGCCTTCCGGACCCCTACTGATTGTTCCCGGCGGCCATTTTATCCTCAATATAATTGTTTTACAGTAAATATTGGAATTACAACTCAATATTGAGTTGAGCTCATCATTTTGTAAATTTATTTGAGTCAGTGAATCGCAAACTTAAGTTGAAATGTGAAGATCTGTTTCTGTGTTTACCGGGAAATATATTTTGGGTGTTGAGTAATGATTTAAGTTAATGTTTCTTTATTTATTTCGAATGTGCGTTACTGCTTGAGGCCATTGAATCGAATGTCAAGTAATTTATTCGCATTACTGCTTGGTGTTTCTCTACGCTACCAAATCAGAAATGAGGAGATCCGTAGAAGAAGCAAAGTTACCGACATAACCGAAAGGATTAGCAAGCTGAAGGGGCAGTGGGCGGTGCACATATGCCGTAAAACTGGCCACTGGGGCAGAAAAGTTCTTGATTGAAGACCACGCACCGGAAAGCACAGCGTCCATTCTCCGTGATGGACAAACGACATGATAAAGATCGGTGGGAGTCGTTGGATACTATTGGAATTTGACGGCCTTTTAAGGAAATCTATGGGAGAGGTCTTTGTTCAGCAGTTCTTCTTGGGTTGACAAGTAGGTTGTTTGTGCAAAAGAACGCCTTTTCCGCCTTACGCCGAAAGATAAAAATAACTACTTGATACTTATCATTTCATACAATGATTTCCGACAATCTGCATGACATGCCATAATATTCCTCCATCTCTCCATCTCTCATCTCCATCCTAATAATATTGTAAATGTGAAAGTTTCGATCGAAGTATGAATGTTTGTTACTCAATCACTTCGGAACGGCTGAACGGATCTGGATGAAATTTGTCACAGAGATAGATTATAGTCTGGAATAGTTAATAGGTAACTTTTTATCCTGGTAAAATACATAGTAATTTAAAAAAAATACCCTGACCGTGCGAGCTAAGCCGCTGGCGTAAATCTAGTTACCTACTTATACGGGGTCAAGCCATTCTTCAGACAAACGAAGAAAGAAAACGTCTACAAAACAGGCGAAATCACTTCAGTAGAAACAGGTGCCGAAATTGGGGCAATGTCCGGCCGTTGTCCCGCTTTCCTGGGAAATAAACTTGAGCCCAAATTAAAGGATGCCTGATGGCGTCAGTAAAACAAATCCTGCGTATAAAGCCGGATGCACACAGCTGAGTAAAGTCAAGCGAAACGATACACATGGCATATCATTAGACCTGTGTCCCTAAACGGTATGGCAGAAGTGTTATGTACAGTTGTACTCCTGGTCTTCATATTTTAGGTTCCTTAAAGTGGTAACTGTGTTAGTAACAAATAAATTTTGTTTCTACTTAACATAACTGGGAATAAATCCAAACTCCGCCTAGAATAATAACCTATGGGAATTAAACCCAGGATCTCACTCTACCCTTCCCTTCCCTTTTTGAATTTTTTTAATAAGGTTTCATCATCATCAACCCATTAACTGTCCCACTGCTGGGCACGGGTCTCCTCTCAGTATGAGAGGAGGTTAGGCCATAGTCCACCGCGCTAGCCTAATGCGGGTTGGCAGACTTCACATGCCGTCGAATATCTCTCAGGCATGCAGGTTTCCTCACGATGTTTTCCTTCACCGTTAAAACGAGTGATAATTACACACATTATTTCGAAAAGTCAGAGGTGCGTGCCTTGGATTCGAACTCGAGACCTTTGACTTGGCAGTCCAGTGGTCATACCTCTAGGTTATCACTGCTTTTTAATACCAACTAAAAATAAACTATTAACTGACTGCGTCGTTGCACGACTGCTACGCTAGAGATCTTGGGTTCGGTTCCCGGGTCGAGCACTATTGTTAGGTATTTCTGTGAAATCCCCAGTATCTCCCAGCTCGGAGTCTAAATTTGTCAGATTGATGGCAATAGGCTCGCCTCCTATTACATGGGACCTAAACATATCGACGAACGGTGTACATTAGTACCCCTCTGCCTAACCCTTTCGGGAATACAGGCGTGATGGTATGTAAGACACCAATTAAAAAAAGAAAAACCAGCACATTGTTTTCATACACTAGACAAGCGGCATTTGTAGCTTTTATGCGCCATAACTTTTGTTGGTCTACAAGCTGTAAAGTGTAAGTAATTGGCCATAATTGGTGCAATCATGGCATTATTGCCATGAAACCCGCTATTATTCTGGCATTAAATAAGATTCTACGTTACCAAAACACGTTCTGCATACAGTTTTGATCGTCTTAGTACCACTGTACCAGAATTAATCTAGTCTTAGACAGTAGGTATATGGGTCGATGATGTAAAACAAAGACAAAAAACCGTAAAATTTTTCAGCCAATCAATTTAAATAGGTATGAATCGAGGTCATCAAAATCTGCTCAAACGATCACCGAAGGTACACTTATTGAAAAAAATACCCTGTATTACGCTGGTTAAATCTCTAGTCATACTTTTTTATGCTTACTAGGGGATAAAAAAAATAACTTTTAATTTGAAAAAAAAACGCACGCCATTTTGACACAATTTTATCAGTTTCTTTGTGTTTTTTTTTATAGTAAAAACTGACAACTTGATAGCTATCTGCTGTCAGTGTCAGTTTCGGAATGTCAAACGCACGCCATTATGGCACATTATTAACAGTTTCATAGTGATTTCATGGTAAAAACTGTCAACTTGACAGCTGTCATGTATCTCTGGTACAAATTTGGGCTAAGTTGTATGGGCTTTTGATGACCGCCTTTGTTTAATATTTTTGTTATACTATGATTTCCTTTCTAAACTGATTATTCAGACTGTATAGACTGCATCCTAGTTTTTAAAAACCCTATCACCCGGTCGTGACCCCTCAACAATAGGGCCAAAAACATTTACAAAATTAGCTTAGTTAGCAAACAAAAATATTGGCACAGAAGATCATAAATCCAGATGGGTACCCGCCCACGCACAGCACTTTGAATTCAGACTCAGTATTTCTAGGCGACAGTGATTCGAATTTATTCCAGCTTGAATTAAATTTATGAATCATTGGAAAACAGGAATGGGTATAAAAAGTCCTGGATCAACTTTACTAGCGTTGCAGAATAGCAAATAGAGGGTTGAATTTGTTCTGCATTTTATCTTTTACTACTGGTTAAATTGTCTATATTAAGGGCATGTTTCAAAACTTCTGGATAGCCGCTGGATAAATAAAGAAATAGAACAAAATTATCGAAATTATTTGCCAAATAATTTAAGGGGAACTAGTGAAAAAGGCCGTAAGTCTTTATAACCATGTAAATACTGACGGGTGTTTTTGTTGTCATTGTTAATATCTGTAAGACTAAAATAAAATATTTATTTTTCCATCGTGTTTTCGTCACAACATGCTATTTTCTCTGGTAGTACTAGTAGGTTCTGTCAGGATAGATCTGTGGCTCTTTCCTCAAAAGGCCATTGCAGACATTGTCCTACACAGTGACACTCACATATTTGATACTAAAAAAATTTTCTCAGGTTTGACTGACGGAAACTGTAACGTCTATAGGACGCATCATTAGATCTTCACAATCTTGAAGCATCATTTGCCAAACTACTAAATAGTTTATCAAAATGTTAATTACATAGACATGTATAAAAATACACGCTTAGTAGATACACTATATAATACTGTATTAAATATACTTTAATATTATACAATTAGCTATAATTAGATGTAAGAAAATACTTATACTCGTATTGCTGTGCCCTAAAAGGTTCATGTTTTGAAACTAAGCCAAAAGTATATCAACAATGTAAACAAACATGAGTGCAATAAGTTATTTTTAATGAAGGAAAAAATCGGCGGGCATTGAGCATGGAAGATAATGAGTGCAATAAGTTTATGATTTATGCTTGCTCTAAATTTTTGTTTTAACTTTATAAATGAAATATGAATGAAGTAATATTTTTTTCCAACAAGTATGCAAGAATCGTGGCAAGTTGCGTTGTCTAGTTTCTGCTTACCCCTATGGGAAAAGGCGTGAGTGTATAAAAAAGAGGATGGCATTTTCGGTGACCTCCCTAAGACCTATATGTCAGAGGACTCAAAATTACAACATCAACCGGCCATTCTCCGTAATAGCGCCGCGTAACAGGTCCCCAGCGCTGTAAAATTTATCACAAGTAATAAATGGCTAGGAGTTTCACTAAAAAAAGAAATTTGGAAGAGGTCGAGCGAACTCACTGATTTATGACGATAAGATTAAATGTATGCTCGTCCTTTGAATATTCATTTTCTTGCTTAAAAACACGCACATTGGAACTATAAGAAAAGTTTGGTGAATAAAAGTAGAGACAATATGCGAATGGTTTACCGAGGGAATTTCCCAAAATCTTAGCCTACGTCATAACCATCCGTGTGCCAAATTTCAGCCCAATCTTACTACCCTTTTCCCAGCCATGTTGGGGTCGGTTTCCATTCTAACCAGGGGCCTAGACAAGTTGCAATGTGACATCAGAATCAACAAACGAATGTAAGGAAAAACAAAATGTATGGAAATGACATTAGTGACAGCCCGATTTGTCAAAAGCTTGTGTCATTTCCATACATGTTTCTATTCGTTTGTCGATTCCAATCTCAAATTGCAACTTGTCTACAGGCCAAGATGCGGCTGAATATCAATGTTTTACACAAAGCGACTGCCATCAGACCTCCGCAACCAGATTTCTGGGCAATACCCATATTCGAAGGATATACTGATTGTCAGACTTTTCGAGCTTCTAACTACCACTAACGATTGTCATTGGTTTTCGTATGACAACCGGGACCGACGACTTTACATGCTCTTCAAGGCAGGGAGGGGTCTTAATGTGTGGCAAGCGTTGATTAACGCTTTTAGAGATCGGTTCATCAGTGTATTTATATCTTTGCACGAGCTCCATCTTGCCATTCACACACATAAATATGATATGTTCCCTGTTGCATTGAAAAGTGCACCTAGCTCTTACGACGGAACACTTTGGCCATCAAAAGATAATGTTAGTGCACTGAGTGCAGCCCATTTGAAGAATCGATTTCTTATATAAAGTGTGCGTTACTTGATTTCTTTGCATAATATTTGGTCTGCACAAAACGATCTTGTCATGTGGTCCAAGTGAAAGTCTGAAGCGGATTAAAAAAAATTTTTTTGATTATCTCAGCATACTAGCTACAATTATCAAAATGTTATGCTATAATCTAATTATTGCAAAATTAAATATATAAATAAACAACAAACACAATAATAGGCTATTTAAAAGATAATAATAATAACGCCCTATCATTTCCGAGGTGCTAGTATGCAATAAATTACAGACAAACTGGACGCAACAGTTCCTTTTAATTCAGTAAATTATTTATCAGAAAGGGGACATGGGGATTATGTATGTTCTTGTTACATGATTTTCAGTAGATTTTATCCGAAGTCGGCGGGTAGTAGTTTTCTAAACTATTTTTTTTATCTATACTAATATTATAAAGAGGAAAGATTTGTTTGTTTGTTTGTTTGTTTGTTTGTTTGTAATGAATAGGCTCCGAAACTACTGGCCCGATTTCAAAAATTCTTTCACCTTTGGAAAGCTACATTATCCCCGAGTAACATAGGCTATATATCATCACGCTACGACTAATAGGAGCGGAGTAGTAATGAAAAATGATGTGATGATATTTATTTATATATTTCGAGCGAAGAAGAAGAGAAGCTTACTTCTAGGCAAGTGGCCTCTATCGTTGACTTAACATCAGGTGCGGTGGTTGCAATAAGCAAACATATAAAAAAATTGCAACCCGCTACATCTCGTCCCTTGTACCACACTTTAGAAGTACAGTCTAGTAGCTTAGTCAAATGGCCGGTGCACGAGAGCCTGTATTTTCAACTACAACTCCGTTTCGGTGTCTCGGGAGTACATATACTTCACAAAATGTATAAAACCATTCAGATTTTATGGTACAGACAGCCATTTTGAACGAATTGGGAATACTAATTTTGTCTTTAGCGTTATAGGGGTTGAAGGTCGGGTCGAGATATGCATAGTTCGAAAGTTTCTTTTGGGTAAAGAATATTTTTAAAGGTTCTTATTGGTAACGATACAATATACTTGTCCTGCATGATATATATAATATAATATCACGCATGTATTTACTGAAGGGTTAGGCAGAGGGGTACTAATGTACGCCCACAGTGCGCCAGGCTTATCCTGCACTCAAGCTAGTTAGAAACCTGATGACAGACTTTTTATTTGCGGCTATAGTGTCAGTAGTAGTAGTCAGTCTTTTGTGACCACGCTAAAGGTCCTGGGTTCGATTTCCAGGTCGAGCTAAGCGTAGTTGTATCTTTCTGTGAAATTCCCAGTAGCACCGAGTTTAACAATTAACCAACACACACATACGCACTTTACATATATTCGAAATGAGAACCTGCTTCTCTGAAGTCGGTTAAAATGTGCATCATATCATGCATGCAGCTAAATAAACTTGAATAAAGGAGTCTAATATTGCTTCAATCTCTTTACCTTGTCTCGTTTATACTCCAAGTTATGAGTATTTCAAGACATCTCAAAGAGTTTGAAGGTTTTCACTTTAAAACATAGATAATACCGTTCTAACATGCTTGGTTTTTTTAATATTCCTTCGTTCACGTGTATGGGTTTATAATTACACTATAAAAGAAGAAGTTTTACAGGGAATTTTTGTTTACAACTGGCTTACCAGTAGAATGCTATATACACTGTGATAAATTTCAAATCCAAGATGGCCGCCACCACAAGATAGCGTTATTTTTTGTTCAATTTTGGTTTGGGTGTTTTTTTAATTTTTCTTCAATATTATTCTTGTCACTTCAGGTCCACTTCAATGTCTATCTCTCAGTCTCACTACATTTAATTAATAAATCACTAAATCCTCGTGACAGATTGTGACAAACTGAGGATGTTTCTCGACCGATTGTAAATCAAATTGATTTATTTGTAGGTCCGGTCAGGTGGCGTTTAGGGACCCCTCTGTTTTGACAACGGATTTAAGGGACAACACCTGTTTCATTGAGGATTTGGGACTTAACGGTACCTTCCTTCACCAATATACTTACCACTAATCCATTGTCTAGTACCCATAGTACAAACTCTGCTTAGTTTGGGACTAGATGGTGCTGTGTCAAATGTCCCAGGATATTAATTATTACTGCTAAATTATTAACCTATTCTATGCCAAAAGTTAGATCATATCAGTTAAAATCGCAAGTTATTTAGGTTAGTTTACGACTACTTTTAACCTAAACTAGTAAGAAGGTAGGAACGCGTACAATATCGCATAAACTGCGCATACGCATGTTTCATAAATATAATTGTGTTGAATATGGTCAGGGATGGACTGAATAACATTTATAATAATACACAACTGTGTATCCTTTTTTTAACGACCGACTGCTACCGCGAGTGGTTCGATTCCCGGGTCGAGCAAAGTATCATTGGATTTTTCTGAGAAAAGTCTAGTAGTAGCTCGAAGTATGGATTTGTGCCCGGATAATGGCAATAGACTCGGTCCTTAATATATGGACCCTAACAAACATACTCCTGTATGGTAGGTCCATTTACAAATTCCGATAACAAACAGATCCGTAACTAATATTTAATTTATAAAAATACTAGCGGGGCAGAGACAAATCCAATAAATCAAAGATCATAAAAATCTGTCCAGCTGTTCTCGAGTTTTAAGTGTTGTAACAAACCCGACTCTGTCACGCGGGAATCGAACCCGTCGCCCGTTGCACAAAAACGATTGCTACACTTCGCTATTCATACCGAAAGTTTTTATTATACGTACATACATAGCTTCACGCCTGTTTCCCATAGGGGTAGGCAGAGATTATAGATTTCCACTTGCTACGATCCTGGCACACCACTTTCGCTTCGTCTATGTTTATTAACATTTCATGTTTTTATTATTGTTTTCATAAGCAGTGATAGCATAGGGGTATGACCACTGGACTGCCAAGTCAAAGGTCTCTAGTTCGAATCCAAGGCACGCACCTCTGACTTTTCGTAATTATCACTCGCTTTAACGGTGAAGGAAAACATCGTGAGGAAACCTGCATGCCTGAGATATTTTCTCGACGGCATGTGAAGTCTGCCAACCCGCATTAGGCTAGCGTGGTGGACTATAGCCTAATCCCTCTCATACTGAAAGGAGACCCGTGCCCAGCAGTGGGACAGTATATGGGTTCATTATTATTATTATTTCATTTATTTATCAGTACTTACAACTCTGCCAAACCATTTAAGGTATACGGCGTGATGGTATGTTAATAAAAAAATAACAGAAATATCTTCCAACCAAATCCGGCCCTCAAGATAAGTCGCAATCGGACCAATCGAACGATATAAATAAAGTTAAGACAAAACAAAAGGGACACTTGATAGGATTAATGTTGCCGATTCGAGTCCCGGCTGCGCTTAAATACAATATACGATATATTGTGGGTAGTTGTGTATGAAATATGTGCGCAACGTAGGTATATTTTATTGCTCTTTTATTTCCTGGACGGAGAGAGGAAAAATTCATAAGGATATTAAGATTGAGGGTAGAATTTTATATGATAACACAATGCTATGCTCGCCCTGGAAATGGAATTTGAAACCCCCAACGTAGCAGCCTACGACCTTTTAACTAATGAGGCAGTTATAAATTATACTATTTATTTTATTTTTATTTATTCTTTATGTACATTAATAATGTACAAAGGCGGTCTTAATGCCTTAGGCATTCTCTATCCGAAAACCTTAGGGTGTACTATGTATTTACAAATTATATTTTATCACGCCTAATGCCTATCCCTTCGGGATATGCAGGCATGATCGTATTTTCAAGACACAAGTATTACAACTACTTTAAAAAGTTCATTTGTTTTTGTTTTTTTTTATACAACTAAGGTGGCAAACAAGCATACGGCCCGCCTGATGGTTAGCGGTTACCATAGCCTATGGACGCTTGCAGCACCAGGGGTATCACTCGCGCGTTGCCGACCCGAAAAACTTCTTAGGTTTATGGGGGATTTACTGCGCCGACAGTTTGAGGGAATATTCCTCTTACTGCTAGCGCAGCGCATCCTTAGAAGGAGCTCTGGCGACCTTACTCACTGCAGGAACACAACACACAATAAAGTGTAACGTTATAATATTTATAAATCTAGTTACACGGTTCCGAATAGTTTATCCTAGTGAGAAGTTAATAACTTTAAACTATACTATACTAACTATACTAACAAAAAAAACTTTATTCTATAGCTTACACCACCTTATCTTCGTAATCATTGAAACCCTTATTCTGTTCACAAATCAACCACGTAGATCGAACACAATTTCACAAAACGATCCTTAATTACAAAAATCGGAATCACTCGATACATCAGCATCGGTTAATTTCGAAGATTCGATCTTTTGCACTGTAATTTATTAAAGAAGGCTGAAATTTTAAGGGATACGATGCGAATTCTGCATTCCGTTAGTAATCGATTCTCGATGCGATGACGGATCGAGATTAGGAATCGAGAGTATCGGGTTCCGTCATCAGGGATTTTGTTACACCGTAGCAGTGTATTTTCATCATTAAATCATTTTAAACTTTTTTGAAGAACACAAGTATCTGTGATGGTTAAATTAACATTGGATTATTATATTACATTTATGTTGATATTCATGTCAATAATTAGGACGGAGACATTAAATAAACTATTTAACCGGCTTAAAAATAGATAAGGTTATCAATTTTGTTTTTTGTATATTAAACGACGGCTTCGCCAATTTCGACGTTTCCTTTTCGATATTTTGGTTACGTGCACGAAGTAAATTTTATTTTAGTAAAAAAAATATTATTTAAATTTCATGACCAGAAGTTCTATAAGTGTTTTAGAGAATTTATTATAATAATCATAAAGCACGGTTTTACTACTAAAATTAAAATTTCTACATAAAAATGCGACATGTATGATAAAATGGATTAAATACATTTTTATCGACATAAAACTAGTAATAAGTGAAATAAAACTGGTAATATAATGAGTCAAAAGGCATAATATATTTAAAAAAATACCAATCATCATAAAAACTAAGTGTATCCAATACAATTTGTAAAATTACATAGAATTTATGAGTTAATTAATAGTTGTTAAGGGCACTTAAGTAACTGGTCATCAATTTTAATGATAAAAGGGATATGATATTATAATTTCTATAAATAGATTCACCAAAAGCTTTTTATGTGAACGGTTATTTGATAATACATAAAAACCTTTCTAACCGGAAAATTTATGATAACAATTTATAAAAAAAAAAATTACTTACCTTACCTGATTTTGTATATTTAGTATGAGCATTTTTTTATTATTAATTATGTTTAAATTGCATAATACCATCACGCCTGTATTCCGCAGGTTAGGCAAAGATGTACTAATGTACCAATGGTTCACCGATCAGTTTTTAGGTGCCATGTATTAGGGGGCGAACTTATTGCTCAATCTTCTTCTTCTTCGTGTCGATGGTAAGATTTTTTTTACAATACTAAAGTCCAATTACAAAAGTTCAAGCTCCGAGCTGTTTCTAAGAATTTCATAGAGAAACCCAAGCTCAACCTGGACTGTAGCAATTGCGCTTAGAACTCCTAGGCTCCCGTCAAGGTCGTGGTGAATGTTCCAGGTCCCATGGTCATGGTGCAAAGGGCAAGTGATGGAAAGTGCGGTTTTTAGTCGGTATGAGTACGACCTACCCTGCCACCTTCCTAGGTGGTGGGGATCCGTGAGGTTTTCCAAACCCAAAAAAGGGACCCCTAGGTTAACGAGGCAATTAACTAACCTAACCTAAATAAAAAATTTAGAAAACCCCCGACACTAAATGTTATTTGCCATTTTGTGGTGGCGGCCATCTTGGATTTGAAATTTTCATAGTGTATAGTATTCTCCTAGTTAAGCCCTTTCATTTGATACCCATATTGAGGGAGTTGTGAAAAAATATGTAATCCGCTATTTTGTGGCGGCGGCCATCTTGGACCGATTTTGATCAAACATAGCTAAGAACATTCCCGATTCCACACACACACACACACACACACACACACACACACACAGACACGTCAAACTTATAACACCCCGTCGTTTTTGCGTCGGGGGTTAAAAAGGAAAAGATCTTTCCTCGATACGCGTCGGTGTGATAAAAAGCCACAAGGCATCAAAGTATCAGTTTCTTTCTTTTTTCTGATCCTGACTTGCAAAGACGTTTTTTTTAATGCGCGATGGCCGTTACTGTTAAGTTTTCGATGAAATTTAATTCGTGTCGATATTTTTCGCGAAGTTGTTTGCATATCTATCGATATTCGATAAGTCGGTAATTGTTGGGTGTCGTGAATGGAGATGAGTCAGTGTTTTTTGCAAAATTATTGAGATTTAATTGCTATAGATTTCATGTGCTTATGTATTGATGTACCAAACCTCAGATATATCTTTGTACGTACGAGAGTCGAACCCGCGATCTACTAGACTTCGATATTATCGATATTTTAAGTTTAAAAGTGATACGTATTACCAAATTAGGGTATGCCAGTACGTCCTTAAATTATCATGTACTGTTAGTTCAAAAATTACAGATCAATAAAAGGTAAAAGTTTTTTTTTTCTAAATTAAGATTAATTTTAGTTTTTATAATAAACTAGCTTTTGCCCGCGGCTTCGCTTACGTGGATGTAGAAAAAAAATTAGGATTAGAAATTGAACCCATTCATAAAAAACTTGTATTTTGAAGTAGTGTTTTAGAGGTTTGTAAAAAGGGCCTCGTGACTAAGTTATAACGGCGCTAAGCTCAATGAATATTGTGGGTTCGATTCCGGTCGACAATTAGTCTCGGTACTGAGGTACTTTATGAGGTACTGAGGTGATGCTGTTTGTGAAAATATGTCCAAAAGAAAACGGAAGCTTCAGTTAGTCGTAATAACTCGTAATTCTAACCAAACTTTACAACTATTGTTTAATTTAAGTCTATACCACTTAAAACGTTTATAACTAATCAACAATCACGATTTCTGCGCATATGACAACTTAATTAAAGAACCAACAATAATGATCCCTTATATCAATAGGAATACATACTACAGAGAGGTCAAGCTCTATCTCAGTATCTACGCAACCGAGTGGAATGAGATATACCTCATTTTTTTAGTTGAACGATGGACTTTTAAATAGAAAATTAAAAATCAAAAACCAGCAATGATGATCTCTTCTTTCTATGGGCTTGCATACAACAGAGAGGTCAAGCTCTATCTAAGGATCTATACTAATAATTGAAAAAAGCTTTACATCAGTTTTTAAGTTGGAAATTATGCTTTACAACAGTTCATACAAAATTCAAATCTATTCAGTAGGTTTAGCGCCAACCCCTAACAAACAGACAAACAGACAAGAATTCTTAAAATCACATTTTTGGGTTCGCGATCGTTTATATACTCTAACCCAATTGTTTTTTTTTTAATATCTTCAATGTACAGAAACGACTTTTTTACAATTTTATAATAGTATAGATAAATATTTTTTTGTATATTTTACACAACACCAGTCCCAAACTAAGCAGAGCTTGTACTATAGGTACTAGACAATGGATATAATAATTGAACTCTTTTTTTGTTGTAAATACATACTTTAAATATAAGAAACACCCAAACTAGCACAAACATTTAGATCGTCACATAAATATTTGTGTCCTGTGGAAATTGAACCCACGATCTCGTGATTAGCAGTACTCGAACCGCTAGACCACAGACGTTTTCAATAATAATTGAGTAAGTTAATTTAGAACTGTAAGGTTTAATTAACATTCAAATTAACTATTTTATTTCACATTGTTACAGGTATGACTACGATTCTGCAGTTATTAAGTCTTTAAGTAATTATTGGTAAGTAACTATAAGAAAAGACTGTCTGAATAATTAACATTTCACACTAAATTGTGGCTACATTAAACAATGATGGTAATTTAAATATAAGATACTTTAACTCTCTATATAAGAATGGATCACAGTTGAAATTAAACTTTATTAGTTGTTGGCAAACCTCAAAGTAAGAGATCTTTTGAGGTGATAATTTAACAAACGAGCTTAGAAGTTAATTTTAGACCTATAGTTATATTTATCGTCTTAGGTCACAGCTACAATTGAAGGTGCCTTTAAATAACCTTATTAGATACAGAGGAAGAAGAGGATGAAGATTTAAAAACAATCTACTTCGTAAAACAATTTTTTTATTGCAATTAGATGACAAATAAAGTATTCGAGCCGTTTCATTTAAGGGGCAACCAGCGAAAAGAACTATGGACTTTATAAACGTAGGACTAGTGTCTATTTTGTGATATAGACCAGTAGTATCTATCTATTTGTGATGAGCATAAGGGGCCCTCTCCACGAGCGGCGATATTATCGTTCGTGCCACGTAAAGTTCTCGCCAAACTTATTGTCCGGGTTGAAGTTGGCACGAGCTAACTTTAACCCGGCCGTAAAAATCGGAGAAAGAAAAATATTGGATTAGAATAATTTAAAACGGCAGATTACGATTTGAGTTTTCGTTTTTATTTATTACAATCTAATATTTTTGTTTCTCCTATTTTTACGGCCGGGTTAAAGTTAGCTGGCGCCAGCTTCAACCCGGACAATAAGTTTGGCGAGAACTGTATTTCTATACACTCGCTCGTAGAAACGCCCCCTAAGTGTTTGTGTTCGTCTGGGTGTTTTTTATGTATTATTAGTATTTATGATACATACATACACTTACGCCTTTTTCCCACAGGGATAGGCAGAAACTAGAGATCGCCATTTGCTACGATTCTAACGTACTTCTTTAGCTTTCTTCTTATTTATTAGAACCTATGTATTTACAAAAAAAAAGTTTAAAAGTAATAAATAACTAACTTCCCGCCAGCGGCTTCGTCCATTTTGCAACACTTTTCATTGCTACTCCGCTCCTATTAGTTGTAGCGTGATGATATATAGCCTATAGCCTTCCCCGATAAATGGGCTATCTAACACTGAAATATTTTTTAAATCGGCCCAGTAGTTTCGGAGCTTATTCAATACAAACAATTGATCAAAACTTTCCTCTTTATAATATAAAAATATATATTCTCTGTGTAAATAGTCACAGAATATTTATCACTATCGCGTTGTCATCGAACCCAGAGCCTTAGCAGCCAGATTTCAGGCAGATACTTGTTTAATCAAAATAATCCATTAACGCAGTCTACAGTTGTGGCGCTTTCAAAAGCAAAGTAGTAGCTAAAAGGAAAGGAACGCAACTTAGGAATGTTATGAAACTTTGTTTGACCGCTTACCGGTGTTAACATACGGGCGTGTAGAGCGAACGGGCACTCGACTACCCAACTAGTGTTATGGAACTGCCCGCGGAACATAGCCAAAGATTGATATTTATAAGTTGTTTGCAAAAAAGCCTCTGTTTTTATAATGCGTTGATTAGCTTGGTACAGTTCTTGCCAAACTTATTGTTCGGGTTGAAGTTGGCACGAGCTAACTTAAACCCGGCCGTAAAAATCGGATATTGAAAAATGAATTGAAATGATTTAAAACGACAGCTTACGACTTGAGCTTTCGTTTCTATTTATTACAATCCTATAATTTTGTTTCTCCGATTTTTACGGCCGGGTTAAAGTTAGCTCGTGCCAACTTCGACCCGGACAATAAGTTTGGCGAGAACTGTATGTAACTGTGAATCTGTTTATCGGAATCTTTGAACATGAATCCACTCCTTTCAAACCGACGGATTAATTTGAAACTTTGCATACTTATCAAGGACCGATGACAATGCAATAATTAAAAAGAAGAAAATAAATAATAGTTTTAAAAAACTACAAAAATACGCTTTCGTAGAAAATCAAGTAAAAAGTAAAAACAAATTATTGTTAAAAAGCGTAGTGTTTTTTAAGATATTTTCAAAATGATTACTTCTATTATCTGTAGATAAAATATTTATAAAAGCGATTGTCTTTTTTATAAAAGCGTCTTTTTAGTTTTTAAACTTTTATTTATTTAGTTGGATACTTTTAAAAAATGAAATAAAATAGCATAGATTGTCACGGTGACTATGGGATCAAAGTGTCGGGATAATTATTTAAAAATTTTAATTCAACAAAATCTGAAAAAAAACATCATTTTATTCTTACGTGTATGCAGATAAAATAAAATCATAATTATTTAGTTATGTGCTGTTTTTTAAAGAACTCTGGTTCTTTAAAAAACAGCACATAACTACCACAAAATTTTAGTTTTTCTTAAAAAGATATTTTTTAACCTTACCGTAGCGTTTAGCGTCCCGTATGTTTCCCACGAGATAGAGTACTAATTATGAATTTCAGTGTTTTGCGAGTAAATAATTATGCACTGGAAAGTTCCAAGTTCTATGCTCGCTCACCGGCGTTTACTAACTAGAGATAAATTCTGATAAATCTGGAATTAGTCTGCCTACCCAGAAATATAGTTCAGGCTTATATTATATTTAAAGAGTAGGTAATCTAGGGTAAAATTAGGATTCCTATGTGTCAAATGACTGCCTATAATCTAGTCGTTATAAGCGTGTCTACTACACTGGACGTCCTGCGTTCGTTTCCCGGGTTGTGCAGTGTTGATAACTGTTAAAGGTAAAAAGGTTCACTAAGAGAGGCCTATATGTTCAGCAATGGACGAATACGAATTAATAATTATGATTTAATCAAGCGTTTGAACTGACAAAAACGGTAAAATTCGATGTATTATCAATGTCGACGGTTCCTTGTTCGCACCGAAAATGTTGCATAAAATCCATCAACTTTTAACTCAATAACTTTTTCTTGACCTGGGAATCGAACCTCAGGACCTCAAGCGGTCGCGCTTACGACCGGCTATTGAAACAGTTTTTTGTATATAGAAGATAACTTTTTTTAAATCTATATACTTCTAGCGACAAATACAGTTAAACAAAAATGTTTTCAGGTTTATAAACTCGCATTATATTTTATGGAAGTAGTATTTCAGTTTCAGCGCACCCATATATCCGGATAACCGGCGACTCGACTATCCTTTGAGCTTATGTTGTGTGAATCAGGCTTAGACTCAATTGTCCAGTTCAGTCTAGATTTCAGACAGACTAAGTGCTTCTTTGTCCTTTTTGAAATATAAAAATATCTTTCTATCAGACTGCAGTCCAGTGGTACTTATTTACGAGTATTTAATACTAAAGACATCTATTCATCATCAACCCATGTATTGTATCATTGAGAGAGATTATGCCATCACCACGCTGCACTGGGCTGCCAGACTTCACGTACGGGTTAACCCAACCCATACTGGAACCCACTGTGACAAAGTTTAAATTAGGTCTGTGGATGGGTGACCATTCTTAATATATCGAGACCCTTCCGTGCCTCGGAGAGCACGTAAAGCCGTCGGTCCCGGTTGTCATACGAACACCTATGACAATCGTTAGTGGTAGTCAGAAACCTAAAAAGCATGACAATCAGTCTTTCCATCGAATATCGGTATTGCCCAGAAATTGGGTTGCGGAGGTCTGATGGCAGTCGCTTCGTGTAAAATACTGATATTCAGCCGCATCCTGGTTAGACTGGAAGCCGACCCCAATTTGGTTGGGAAAAGGCTAGGAAGAAGAGGTACATATATACCTAATTGTAGAGAAACATCAGAGGAGTTCGAATATAATAGATTTTTTTATACAAAACTACTCATATGAAAAACAGTTTTTAAAGTTTTAATAACCCGTAGTACAATTAAATCACGTAGCAACATTAAGTGCGCAGTTTCATTTGAAAAATGTTTTATTTGCAACTATTTCATTAAAATTAATTATTATATTAAACAAAATAACGTTATGATAAATTAATATAAAAGAAACGATATAGAAAATAAGCCTAAACGACACTATGGTTCATCGAATCTAATATGAAACTCTACTAATCAAATGTATAAATCACTAGCTTCCCGCCAGCGGCTTCGCCCGCGTGGTCTTATAATTTTTTCCCCCGTTTTTACAACATTTTTCATTACTACTCCGCTCCTATTAGTCGTAGCGTGATGATATATAGCCTATAGCCTTCCCCGATAAATGGGCTATCTAACATGGAAAGAATTTTTCAAATCGGTCCAGTACTTTTTGAGTTTATTCGTTACATACAAAAATACAAATCTTTCCTCTTTATAATATTAGTATTAAGTATTATTGGTATAGATATAGATAACGCAAAAGACAAGGTTTGTTGATAACTGTCATTGCCCTCGTTGACACTGACAGCAGACGGCTGTCAAGTTGACAGTTTTTACTATGAACCAGATAACAGTGTGCAAAATGGCGTGATTTTTCTCAAATTAAAAATTATATTTCTCATCCCCCCACTCAACATTAAAAAAAAGTACGACTAGAGTTTTAACCACCGTAACACAGGGTATTTTTTTCAAGAAGTGTACCTTCGGTTCATAATTTGGCCAGATTTCGATGATCTCCATTCATTCAAAGTGTAAATTTGTTGCCAGTTGGTGGCAATAAGCCCTATTCCATGGGACCTAATCATACCGGCAAACTGTAGCTGTACAGTAAGAGGTCTGAAGTCCATTATCATATTTTATTTTGTTATATAATAATTTCTTTGCCTTTACAACACCTTTACAATTGTTATCGGGGGAAGGGTTCAAAATTGCATCGTGTCAACTAGCCTTTATCCTGTTTTATTTGACATCCTTTATTTTATTTTTCTGATAAAAAACTTAAATCTAATTTGCTCACGTTCACGATTGAATTAAAACTGTTGTGTTTACCTTAAAATGGTGTTTACCTTTAAATGCACTGGAGATCATAATTGTATTTTAACAACATTTTAATGCTGTGTGTGTATTTAGTTGGTAAGCCTTAACTAATAAATAAATATCAAGGATCGTATTTGCCTGCACGTTACTGCGCGTATCATAAACATATACTTAGTGATTTGAAATTTAATAGGTACCACTATCTCAATACGCGACATCACAGCACTGAATGATCATTACATCGCTCTACTTCCGACTAGGTAATTATGAAAGAGTATGATATACGAGATCGTCTATGTATGCAAAATGTTTGTTATAGAAAAAGGTCGTAAGTGAAAATTGTTTCATGCGATGGACTTGTAAAAATGGTAATGGACTTATGACCGCGACCGTACATTAGTAACCTCTGCCTTACTCTTCGGGGAATACAGGCGTGATGGTTAGCCCTAAGACCGCGTCTATTTTATCTCTTCAAACCTAGATATCGCTAGCTTCGCCCTAACGTCCTAAATTTGAGTCTAGCTATACTGGGAAACCGTTCTAATTTAATTCAGACGTTAAATTTTCAGCGGTATATGTTTCCGTTTCTTTGTGAAGTACTGAATGTGTCCTAGTTTTGGTTCAAAGCGACTGGCAATGAATTTCCGCCGAGCAAGAAGCAAAGGCAGCGAACATTATAATTTAGTAGTATTTTGCGCTTTCGAACGAATGTTTTGAGTAACCGAAATTATTTGGTGTATTTCTTGCTTAGTTGGTCTTGTGGTCGTCAGCTTCACTGCTATGTGGTTATGAGTTCGATTCCCAAGTCGAGTAAAGTGTTATTGGATTTTTCTACAGCTCGGAGTTTTGATTTTCCCCCTATTAATAAGGCATTGCTCCTTATGCTGTCATCATATACATATTTGACGATGTCTGTGGTCGTTGGTTCGAGTACCGGACTGCACCATCTAGTCCCAAACAAAGTATTACTTGTGCTATGGACAGACAATTGATAAAATGTTTCTTTACTTCCATTTTGTATATACATACTTATAATCAAATCAAAATCTTTATTGCGTTCCATATTGTTAAAACAGATGGTAGGAAACACCCAGACAAACACAAACACTTAGGTTAATCCCAAAAAAAAATTCTCTCATGTTGGAATCGAACCCACGACTTCGTCCGGTAGTCCGGTATTCAAACCACTAGACCACAGATATCGTAGTTATCACTCTTACTTATGACGTAAATCGGACCTAGGAATGGGATTTACACCATCGCATAATACAAACATAAATATGACAAAGAAGACTATACCCCCAATCCCCGTAAGACTATCACCATATGTCCGGCAAAAAAAATGCCGAGAATCCCCAAAAAGACCCTAATATCCCCGAAACAATAATCCTGTCCGATTGAATAGCTCATAACTTGATAATACTTTATTCGGGATATCGGTGTAGGTTACATTATGCGAATATATTGGTAGCTACTACGATTTCCATGGTGAGTTCATTCTCGCGAGCGAGTTCCGATCGAGTTTTTTAAGTTTATACGCAAGCCAGTAGAAAAATGCAATTTGAAAATGCACAAGATTTCGACAAATCGGGCTGTCACTAATGTCATTTCCATACATTTGACGTCGTCTGTGGTCTAGTGGTTCGAGTACCGGACTGCTGATCACGAGGTCGTGGGTTCGATTCCCACAAAACACAAATATTTATGTGATGAATATAAATGTTTGTGTTTGTCTGGGTGTTTCCTATGTATTATAAGTATGTATTTACAAAAAAAAAGTATATAAGTATTATATCCATTGTCTAGTACCCATAGTACAAGCTCTGCTTAGTTTGGGACTAGATGGTGTTGTGTAAAATGTCCCAGGATATTATTATTATCTTTATTTATTTTCATACACATTATTTGTATTTTTAAATATTTTTATAAAAAGCAGAAAATATAAAAACATTTAAAAATATAAAAATTTATTATTATTATTCTGATATATCTTTTTTTTTTTTCTTCTCTTTTTGAGAGAGTATAAGAGACCTCACATGCGGGCCGTAGCCAAGCGTGTGAGGGGAAGTTTAAATAGAGTAGGTTGAAGATAATGTAGAGGATGTGAGAAACTTTCGGGTGATACGACAGGTGTTGAGAATGGTGGCTTTTTGAAGCATGTGGAGTGTGTAGGTGGGCATGTTTAAGATGTTGAGGCTTTGTGTTAGGGACTTTGGCACAACGCCTGTAGATGAGAGGACTATGGGAACGATGTGAACGGTGTGTGCTTTCCATTGAGTTTTTATTTCTATGGCGAGGTCTTGATATTTACTTAATTTTTCCGATATTGTTGTTTGCATGTTGTGGGAGTTTGGTATGGCTATATCAATTAAATAAACAGTTCTATTGGTTTTATCATGCACTGTGATGTCGGGTCTATTGTAATGAATGGTTTTGTCGGTAATTATGGTTCTATCCCAGTAGATTTTATGGTGTGTATTTTCTAAAATGATCTCAGGCTTGTATTTGTAGTATGGGTTTATGTCAGTTATTAATTTATGTTGATGTGCTAAGTGTTGATGTATGATTGAGGCTACTTGGTCGTGGCGGTGCTTATAATCGGTTTGTGCAAGTGATTTACAAGCTCCTGTAATATGCTGGATCGTTTCAGAGGCATTGTTGCAGTGCCTGCATAGGTCAGTCGGCTGGTTGAGGTCTTTAATGATAAACTTCCTGTAGTTCCGTGTGGCAATTATTTGGTCTTGAATTGCAAGCATAAAACCCTCGGTCTCAGGAAACAATTCACCTCGTTTAAGCCATTCGTTCGACTTTGCTTTGTCGACGTGTGGCAGGCTCAAGTAGGCTCGATGTCTTCCGTGTAAGGCTTTATCAGCCCATGCTGTGATTTTTTGTTGTGTGCTTGTTAGGTGTTCATTTGTCTGCGTATTTCTGTTTTGTAAGTTAAGTGGTGTGAGTTTGTTGTCTATTTCTATAATATTTTTGTGTAGTGGTGAGTTTTCAGCTTTATCGTGAAAGTAAGCCCTAAGTGTAAATATTTGTTTATTGTGTAGATTGTGGATGTCTATGAGCCCTCTGCCCCCTTCTTGGCGCGGTAGTGTGAGTCTTTGTATGCAGGATTTTGGATGGTGTTTCCGATGTTTAGTTAGGTGCGTGTTGATAATGCGTTGCAGTTGTTTAATATCAGTTTTTGACCATTGTATAATTCCAAAAGAGTATGTGAGGATGGGTATCGCGAATGTGTTGATTGCTTTTATTGTGTTTCTGGAGTTGAGGTGTGTTTTTAGGATTAAGTTAAGGCGATAAGAGAATTTTTTGATAAGTTCTTGTTTAGTGTTTTTTTGTTGTATTTGTTTGGACTGTTTGAAACCTAAGTATTTATAAGTGCTATGTTCATCCATCGGTTCAATGGATTCTCCGGACTCGAGTGTGTACCTATTGCTTTGGATTTTACCTTTTTTAATTGAGAAAATTTTGCATTTGTCAACACCGAACTGCATACAGATATCTTTAGAGAATTGTTGTGTAGTGTCTGCTAATTTGTACAAAGAATTTTCATCGTTTGCGTAGAGTTTTATGTCATCCATGTACATTAGATGCGTCAGGGTGCATTGTGTGTTAGTGCCTGCTAGTGTAAATCCTGTGTCAGTTTTATTAAGTAAGTCAGAGAGGGGATTGAGTGCTAAGCAGAACCACAATGGGCTCAGAGCATCTCCTTGAAAAATACCGCGTTGAATAGAAATGGGTTCAGTAGTGAGGGTTGTCGATGCTTGATTAATTTTAAGAACAGTTTGCCAGTTTGACATGGAAGTTTTTAGGAAAGAGGTTAGTACTGGGTGGATCCTATAGAGATCAAGGACGTGTAAAAGCCAGCTATGTGGGACTGAATCAAACGCTTTCTGGTAATCTATAAACATTGTATGGATATCTTTCTTGCTTTTAACAGCGTTGTTCATGGTGACTGCGTCGATAGTAAGTTGTTCTTTACATCCTTGGCTGTTCTTACGACATCCTTTTTGTTGCTCTGCTAATATGTCATATTTGATTAAATGTTTATAAATTACTTCACTGATGCAGGCTGTTAGAATTTTGTATAGGGTTTGTAAGCAAGTTATGGGTCGGTATTTGGCTGGGTTTACGGTGTCATGTGTGTCCTTAGGTATCATGTATGTAACTCCATGTGTTATGTATGTCGGTAATGTGTGCGGTGATTGAATGAATGAATTTAGGTGATTGTGGATGTATGGATGTAGGCTTGTAAACTTTTTATACCAATAGTTGTGGATGTTGTCTGTACCTGGCGATTTCCAATTGTGTGCACGCGTGATGACGTCTATGAATATTTCTATTGGTATAAATTCAAACTCCATTTCTTGGATTTGTGTTGTCGTATCGTTGATCCAGTTTGCATGGTGGTTGTGATGTACAGGGTTCTCCCATATATTAGCCCAGAAATCCCTTAGCGTATCAGCAGAGGGTGTCTCTAGATTTTGATTTGTACTTTCTCTGTTTGTTGTTGCCAAGTTTCGATAGAAGATCTTTTCGTTGTTGATAAATTTGGTGTTTTGGACTTTACGGTTTGTACATATAATATATCTTTTAAGCCTACTAGATGCCGCATTGAGTTTTTGTTTTAAAGTGTCTAGAAAATGTATCATTTGTGTGTTCGCGTTTTCGTATTGTGCGTGAAGTTGGTATTTAGTTTTTATTGCCTCTACTGTTGCGACTACTTTTCTGCTTCTGTTACCCCTTATATATTGAGTTAACCTACCTATATTCGCTCTTAAACTTCCTATTTTCTTCTCTAATCTAATTTGCCAATTTGGTTTTTTATTTTGTGTTCGTGTTTGGTGTTCGCTCTGTGGCAGGTATGATAGCTTTGCCCCATTACACTTAGCAGCTGTCCATGCTCCACTGTAAATAATATTCTGCAAGGTAATGAAGTCGGTATCAACATTAACATACTTGGGAAATATGATAGTGTTGATATATTTAACTATGGCAGCAAACTTTTTAGATGTCTTTTGTTTAGGGATATATGGTCTGTTAGTGGGGTGTTTGTCAGTAAAGTATGATTGAGCTTGTTGGAAGGTGTCCTCTATTTCTGGATTGATATCTGGCCTGGTCTCATCGGGATGAGTTGGTGTAGAGTTAAGTTGACAAATATCCATGTTGTTAAGGAAATTGTCTTCAGTATGTATATGTTCCGTATTCTGTGTATCTGTGAGTGTTTGTGTCACCAATTCAGTGTCTATGCTGTGATGTAAGGTTAAATTTGTTATACTTGTTGCTCCAGAATTTATGAATGTATTTGTACTTTGAGTGTTAAGTGTATGTGTTTCTAGCTCTTCTATAATGCTTTGTGCAGACGTTATTGGCCCTTCGTGTTCAATGTGTTCTGACTGTGTATCTGTAAAATGGAATTCTTCTGCTACTAGTTTTTTTATTTCTGCTAGTCTTACGTTACTAATGTACTTATTATTGATAATGGCTCTTCTTTGGTCAGATAGCCGTTGTTCTGTAATGTGTGCTAAGTTTGGATATATGTTTATAAATTCTTCATGTAGTTGTTTTCTGTAAGCTGTTTTGTTGGTCTCCAGTTGAGTTATTTTATAGTATATTCTGATTATGGCTTCATTATATTCGTTTGTCCATTTCATGCGTTGTGTTGATTGTGTATTGGCTTGTGTTAGTTGGAGGTGTGAAGAATTTTGTTGTATTTGAGTGTGTGTTGTTTGTAATTCTGTCCTAACTTCGTCATAAATTTGATCTATTATCTCTTGCGGCAATAATTTCTTTTGGACTATAGCCCTGCGCTGGTCTCCTATTCTTTGTCGGCTTACTTGCATGTTAGGGTATTTTTCTAAGAATTTAGTGTGAAGGGGTGGTAAATAAGCGTTTGTGTCTGTTTCCAAATTAGTTAAATGAAGGTAAGTACGTAGGATGAATTTATTCATTTCAATACTCCATTTCCTACGGATTGTATTATTATTTTGTTTCTATTCGTTGTCGATTCGAATGTTAAAATGCAACTTAGAGGACGCTAGAGGACGCTTGTGTTAAACTAGGGTAAGACCGAGATGTACAAATGTACACCCACAGTTCGCCAGCATGTTTAGGTCTCATGTAATAAGGGGCGAGCCTATCGCCATTAACCGGGCACATTTTGTTAGGTTTTTCTTTAAAATTCGCAGTAACAGCTCGGAGCTACGATTTGTGACCGGTTAACGATAAAAGGTCCGAAAGAGGCGAGCCTATTGCCATTAAATATAAACTGACCATGGATAAACATCTGAAATAAACGTTTATTAATAAAAATTATAAAATTCTCCAAAAAAAACGAGCTACAATTGATTCGAGAGTCGATTTCCAATGGTATTGCTCCGTAATCTAATAGTTCTAGCCGGGGCTTCGGTGGAATTTGATATTTTACCGGAATATCGTCCCTGATCAGTTCTCTTTTACTTACTGTGCAAAGCCAATGTATTGTATTAGAGATAACAAGCATGTATTTATGTAAGAACACGGAAAAAATCCTTACGGAATATCGTGTTTTCTTTTATACAATAATATTTAAGGTTGTCATGTTGATGCTGATCATTATAATGTACGTATATTAAACATACTATTACGCCTGTATTCCCAGAAGTATTAGGCAGAGATATACAGTTACGAGCATAAATATGTGTAGACTTGTTAAAATTTATACAGGATGTTTGGTAGAACGTTGAACATACGAAAATGGTGGTTAGTTGGGGGTCATCTGCTACCCACTTGGCCCAAATTATTTGACCTTGGCCGCACCGTTTTTTTTCTACTTCTTTTAATTTCACAGAAAATTACCAGTTTTTTTTTACTTTAAATTCGAATATTTCGAATAACTTGTGACGGGTAAATGTATTTTTTAACATCTTTTTGTACCTTTAAAGACTTATAACTTTTTTTCCCATTAAAATCTGTACCAAACAATAATTTTATGAGAGTCTGCTACAATTAGAAATTAATACAAAACATCATCCTGCCTGTTTTACCCGTCACAAGTAAAGATATTCGAATTTAAAGTTAAAAAAAAACTGGTAATTTTCTGTTAAATTATAAAAAGTAAAAAAAAAAACGGTGCGGCCAAGGTCAAATAATTTGGGCCAAGTGGGTAGCAGATGACCCTCAACTAACCACCATTTTCGTATGTTCAACGTTCTACCAAATACCCTGTATAGTCCACCTCGCCTAATGCAGGTTGGCAGACTTCACATGCCGTTGAGAAAGTCTCAGGCACACAGTATTCCTCACGATGTTTTCAGTGAGTGATTTACGCACATGATTTCGAAGTCAGAGGTGCGCGCGCCTTGGATTCGAACTCGAGAGCTTTGACTTGACAGTAAAGTGGTCACACCCCTAGGCTATCACTGTTATTGCCATTAACCGGGCACAAGACCAAACTCCGCTATTTAGAATTTCATAAGATCTATTAGACCAGTCATGTACATTTATGTAGGGGCTCGTGGCTAAGTTATAACTGCGCTGATCAACCGATCTGCAAGGTTAAGCTTCGCTTGCCGAGGTCAGTCTGTGGATGGTCACCCATTCTTAACACATCGACACCCCTCCGTGCCTCGGAGAGCACGTAAAGCCGTCGGTCCCGGTTGTCATACGAACACCTATAACAATCGTTAGTGTTAGTCAGAAGCCCAAAAAGCCTGACACCTCTATCCTTCGAATATCGGTATTGCCCAGAAATTGGGTTGCGGAGGTCTGATGGCAGTTGCTTCGTGTAAAATACTGATATTCAGCCGTATCTGGTTAGACTGGACGCCGAGCCCAACATGGTTGGGATAAGGCTATAAGGATGAGGATGATGTAGGTACATTTATGTAGGTACCAAAACGGAAAAAATCATTCACCCTTTGACACAACCACTAAATCACTAAGGCTAGGCTTCAGAGGATGGCACAGACGTATATCTAAATCTACGCCGGTGGAGGATGGTCATCATTCCATGACCTTCCATAACCTCAGGACCCAGCATCCGTCGTTACAGACTAATGACAGACTAGTAAAGCTCTCGTAATTAATTATAACCTAATTATAGTTTGACTTTTAGACCCTTCTCATTACTAAAGGTACAGTCGAGCTCAAAAGACTTAAACAGTAATTAAATTTAATAACGAAAATAAACTCAGACGATATCCCAATTAGTAAAGTGATGATTATCTAAGTGTAAATATATTTAAGCCCGTACAGACGGGTACACATTAAGCTATTAAATTACTAATATAAGCTGACCTCGCATTGTATTGGTGTTCCCTACATTTAGAGGTCAATTTATACTGGATTTGTACATTGCGACTGTGATCTATGGTGTTCTAGTTTTTTAATGGTGTTAGATTTTATGAGATCAGCGATTGAATCAGTCGTCTTTCGTGCACGGTGGTCTAAATTCTAATCGGAACGTCAATTTAAAATCAGATAACGTGTAGATTTAAAAATCCTTGCATCTCAGTAAAAATTGGAGAAATTTTGGTTTTTAAAAACCGTGAGTTCGATTTGAAAATGACTCGATTTAACGGTGAAGGAAGACGGGATTCCAAAAATTTCTTTAATGTGTATTTATGAAGCCATTGAAATCCTCGAACGTGTCGAAAGCCTTTCGATTCGACCAGTTTAAAAACTCATTTAGAATAAATACAGTCAGTCAGTAGACCAGTAGACAATTCATAGGCAAATGTCAGACAGACAATACCTGAACTCATCCCGAGACTGAATAATGACTGCAAACACATAAACCATCCTAGATACTTTTATGGGCCAATATTTTATTGTTTTTATCTTAAACGGTACATAAATAATAATATCGTTTAAATATATTTTCAAAGCAAGGCAGTAAAACTGAATATCCTATTTTACACCCAATGCAACCGAGATAATCATTTAAAGTTTTATACATTTTCAATTAAAACTCTTGTAGTACTAAAACACTTATTTATCAAGAAACCCGTCAATTAGTCTGTTTTAGATTTAGGCCTTTCACACACGACCAATGACCGCTTCGAAATAAAGTCGGTGTTAATGTAATGCGTTATTCCCTTCAATAAAAGTGGTCTGTAAATGATTAATAGGCCGATCAAAATGCACAATCTTACGTTGAAAGGGAGGAAAAGGTACTCACATGAGCGGCGGCTATGGCGGTCACCTGGGTTGATGAATTTATCCACTCGCGGCGAGGTGCACCTCTTCTACCCCTTTTCTGGGACGTCCCGGGGTTATGGCGAATTAACACATATGCGGTGAAAGGTTTATGCTATGATTCTTGGTTTTTTTGTACACCGGTAACAAAAACGTGTCCGCTCGTTTTGCTTTGTGAATGAATGACTGTGATTGGTTTACCGGAAACGGGAAACTTGACTTGTGATTGGTCGGGATTGGGGAAGTGGTTTAGAAAGCGGAAATGACAGGATTTGACTATGCATTTGTGATTATGATACTTTAACATTCTTCCCCACCGATGGCGAAAATGATTGAGCCAGAAAAACTCAAAAATTAAAAAAAAAAAAAAAGATTACGACTGAGTCCATATTAATCGTCGGTGTATGTGTAAGATTGTGATTGATATATGTTAATGATTAAGTATGATTAAGCAAGTTATTAAAGTTGTTAAAACAGTTAGTCCTGTCCATTGGGAAGGGGACATAACTTTACTAAAGGTCTATTGATTGTACCTTGAGCAGTTTTGACTGTCGCGGAGCGAGGAATACCGTCGCGACCGGGAAACAGTTGAATGATTCTACCGAGGCGCCAACGTAACGGATGACTGCACTCGTCTTTAATGATTACTATTTGATCAATATGAACGTCGTGGGACGACTTCGTCCATTTTAAACGTTGTGATAACGTGGTTAAATATTCAGAATGCCATCGAGACCAAAAGTCTTGATGCATTCGTTGCAAAAGTTGCCAACGAGTTAATCGGTTTAAATTTAAACTACCATAATCTGGTGTTGGTAATGTTGTTAACGGTGCTAATGTTAAAAAATGACCAGGCGTGAGTGCCGATATGTCATTGGGATCTGTACTCAGTGAACATAACGGCCTCGAATTTAGAACAGATTCAATCTGAACTAATAGTGTGTTTAACTCCTCGTATGTTAGGATTTGTGTGCCAATAACACGATATAGATGTGATTTTACCGATTTAACTCCGGCTTCCCAGAGTCCACCAAAGTGTGGAGCTCCAGGAGGGTTGAAATGAAATGATATACGCTCAGCTTCACAAGCTGATCGCATGATATTTGATAACTCTGACTGAGCACCTTTGAAATTTGTTCCGCAGTCGGAATGAATAATGTTACACCTGCCACGCCGCGCAATAAATCTACGCAACGCTGCCAGGAAAGATTCAGTGGATAAATCTGACGCTAACTCTAAGTGTAGCGCCTTTGTAGTAAAGCATACAAAAAGACACAAATATGCTTTTGTGACAACAGTCCCGCGGATTCTATTAGACTTTACATGAAACGGACCTGCGTAGTCACAACCAACCGATTGAAAAGCTTTCAACTGTGTGATACGTGATTTTGGTAAATCTGCCATTTGAGGCTCTAATGCTACTGGTTTGACTCGCAGACAGCGGTAACAATTGGATAAGACCTGTCGAATTGCTCGCCTAGGTGACAAAATCCAAAAGTTTTGAAGAAGTAGAAATTGTAGTGTTTGTAAACCTGGATGAAGGTGTTCATTGTGAACTGATTGAATGATCAGATGAGTTAAACGATGTTTGCGAGGTAGTAACGCTGGATGTTTTGCTTCGAACTCAAGATCGGAACGAGAGAGCCTTCCCCCCACCCGCAAAACACCGGACTGATCTAAGAATGGGTTAAGCTTACGAAATGCTTTAGGTAAGACCTTTGCAGATGAATTTTTCAACAGATTGATTTCATCCTTGAATTCTGTATGTTGAACATGTCTAACTAGCACCATAAGGGCACTATGAAGTTCAGATTCTGACAAATGACTAATCAGATGATCCTTGTGTGATAAAATGTTGATCAATCTGTTCCAATACGCTATGATACGTTGAATTTTACGCAATGATGAATATCTTTCTAATAGAATATCGATGGGATTTTGAAAGGTTATGTTTAAAGCTAAAACTGTTTTACGATTTTCACAAGCGACGTCAACGTTGCATGGTGATCCAGTTTCAATTGGTTCTTTTGGCCAATGATCCTGATTAAATGACAACCACTCTGGTCCTGTCCACCAGAGGGCGTGACTGATGAGCTCCTCGGGTAGTAAGCCACGACTTGCGCAATCAGCTGGATTTTGCTTGCCTGGCACATGGTTCCAGGAAGCGTTTGTTAGCTTTCTTTGAATATTAGCTACACGGTTACCCACGTATGCCTTGAAATTTGTGGAATTTGACTTGATCCATGCAAGCACGATCATGGAATCGGACCACGCAAATATGCCGTCAATATTGATAATGTTTGAAAATACGTCAATGATGTAACTAATAAGGTCGGCTAGCAATGAAGCACCACATAGCTCGAGCCTTGGTAAAGTTTGGCGCTTGGTAGGAGCAACGCGTGATCTTGCGCTCACCAAGCAGACTTGATGTTGTTGATTTTGATGACAGTTGGAACGAATATAGACTACTGCTGCATAACCAGCCTCGCTAGCGTCGCAGAAGCCATGAAGTTGATAACTTGAGGCGTGATCATGGGTGATGCGCCTCGGAACACGTAATTGTGATAATTTTGATAATTGATCTGTGTACTTCGACCAAAGCTGCTGAATATCGTCAGGTACTGGTTCATCCCACGATGTTCCCAGTAACCAGAGACGTTGAATAAGAAATTTTGCTAAAAATGTTAATGGTGTAAGAAGACCAATAGGGTCATAAATGCGGGCAAGCTCTGATAGCATTGTCCGTTTAGTACAATCACGTGGTGTGTGGTTAACTTGATAATTAAACACGTCTTGATGTGCGTTCCAGGCAAGCCCGAGAACTTTGATAAAATTAGTATCACTGTCGAACGTCAAATCCGGTACCATCTTGTGTTCTTCAGGTACGTTTTTCAGTACAGCTGAGTGATTGCTAGACCATTTTCTGAGCTCAAAACCACCGGAAGCCATGATGTTAACCAACTCCTGTTGCAGGTCAGTGGCTTCCTCTACGCTTCTACAGCCGGTGACGACGTCATCGACGTATAGATCCTTAAGCAGCACTGCAGCGGCAGTGGGAAAAGATTTTTGTTCATCTTGAGCTAGCTGATGCATGGTACGAATGGCCAGAAAAGGCGCCGACGACACGCCGAAGGTGACGCGGTTGATTCTGTATTCTACTATGGGCTCCTCTGGTGAGCACCTAAAAAGTATGCGTTGATAATCTTGATGATCTTTAGTGATACAAATCTGACGGTACATTTGACGTACGTCAGCTGATAATACGATTGCGTGAAGCCGAAATCGTAAAATGATATTGGTGATGTCTGCTTGCAGCTTGACTCCTGTTAACAAAGTGTCATTGAGTGATCTCCCTTGCTTATCCTTGGCTGAGGCATCGTACACGACTCTCAGTCGAGTGGAGACACTGCTGGGTTTCACTACTGCATGATGTGGAATATAATAAGCAGTAGGAGACTGGCACTCTTCAGAAGGAACGCGTTCCATCTGACCGCTGTTTAAATATTCTATGATATGGGATTTATACTCTTCTCCGAATGACGGGTTTTGAAGAAGACGTTTTTCAAGCTGCTTGAAGCGACGTAAAGCGATAGAATACGAATCATTGAATGATGGCAATGATGAATCACGAAACGGAAGGTGAACGATATAACGACCGTCCCTGTCACGTCTATGAGTTGATGAATAAATGTCCTCGCAGCGAATATCATCTGCGGAGGCTAAACTTGATGATTTTGATGGTATGCTATCGGTGTCCCAAAACTGTTGGACAGCGATGTCTAAATTAGAATCGATTGATACATGATTGATTGATACTGGAATATGTTCTGCACTAGGCTTAACTGTTTGTGTCCTACCCATGAGAACATATCCAAACACTGTGTTGATTGCAGTCGCTGTATGATTGCCACTATCAATTTTGCCTGGTAACAAAATTTGTGGGAAGATCTCCCCCCCGATCAAGATATCGATAGGACGAGATTTATGAAAATCTGGATCTGCGAGCTTTAAATTTGCAATATGATGAAAATCTTTAATGTTGACAGTATGTGTAGGCATGTCGCTACAGATCTTATCCAAAGTCACCGCTTCCGCGGTCACCGATGTTTCTGAATTACCAACTGGACGCATTTCTAGGAAAACCTTGCTACCAGAAAGAGTTGGAGCGTCACCGATACCTGACATGGGAGTACGGTGCTTGACACGTGTCAGACCAAGTCGACGCGCGCAAGCATCGGTTATGATGTTACTTTGGCTCCCTGGGTCCAACAAAGCGCGAACACTTTGGTACATGTCTCGTCCATCCTTAATTTCCACTTGCACTGTGGCAAGTAGGACAAAGGAGGAAGGTGATGTCCGTTTTGATATATTTGATAATGTGGTAACTGCTGTAACACTTGATTCTTCAGTACTAGGGGCACTAGCCTGATTGGAAGGTTTAGCCCTAGGAAAATGCAACAAACTGTTGTGACGCTGATGACAAGTTTTGCATGTATTAGTAGATTGACATTGAGAAATGTTATGATTTGATCGCAAGCAATTAATACAAAGTTTATGCTGCTTTGCTAATTGACAACGCTCTTGAGGTGTCTTAGACATGAAATTATTGCAAGAAATAATAGAATGGTTTTCTTTGCAAAATACACATTTTGATACATAAGGCGTCTGAGCCAAAAGCATGGTAGAAGTTTTATTTATGATATTAGACTTGGGATTGTTAATATTCAATGAATTATTATTTTTCTTATTGGTATTGTTGGAATTTGTGTTACTATTACTACTTGGCAAAGTCTGATTACTAATAGGTGCAGAGCGCTCTAAAGCGTTGCATCTATCAACTAAAAATGATTTTAATTGTTCAAATTGTGGAAAATCACAACCATTGCATGAAAGTTCAAAAGCTTCACGTGACTTCTTGTCTAATTTTACTAAAAGAGAATGAAATAAAATGAAATCCCAATTGGATGTGGGCAACCCCAAAGAATTTAACATTGAAAGATTTTCTGAAAAAGTATCTAAAATGCTGCGCAAACTTTGTACAGATCCCATGTTCATAGGTTTTAAATTACAGATTTGTTCCCAACATAAAAATGCAAGATATCTTTTATTAGAATATCTATCAACTAACGCTTTATATGCACTGATATAATTAATGTCTGAAATAGGAAAAGCTTTAATAAGATTAACTGGTTCCCCCGAGAGAGAAGTTACAAGATATTGGAATTTCTCAACGTTTGATATATCTGTCCTACTGTGGACTAAAGTGTTAAAAAGATCAATAAAACCAGGAAAGTCCTTTAGTTGACCCGAGAAACTAGGCAACTTAATTGGTGGTAGTTTAGTATGTTTTTTAGTAACAGTAGTTTCTGTGGAACGTTTCACATCGGTTTTACTATCACATAATAATTTACGTTTGATCTCTAATACTTCAAAATACATGTCATCGGCTTGTTCTTGATATAATGTTTGTTTTGAAATACAATCTTCACTAGTATCAAGATTGTTATACTCGCATAAAAGCTTAACATGAGCATCATTAAATGCTTCCATAACTGATTCTAGACGCGAACACCATGTTTCGAAACGTGGCAGTAGACCCGCATCATTGATACATTTGCGAGCACAAGTAACGGCATCGGTTAGTCGTTTGAAAGCTATGTTGCGTTTCGATTCATGATGAGCTGCCATGGCTTCACTCATGATGATGGATCAAAGTAAATAACTAGATCAAACAAAAATGTTAAAATAAACAAAAGAAACTTAATTCAAATAGTTTCTGCAACTACTATTATTATAAGCAGTTATAACAACAATTGGTATTGTTTAAAATATGTATTGAAACTTCTGAATAATTGTCCTAATGATAAACAATTAAATGGTATAAATGGTAGAAAATATTCTCCAATTACGATAAATAAATCTACCAATTAGTAGATTTTATCTAAAATGTGGTATTATTTTAGCGCTAGTAACCCTAAAATAGAATTGACATTGACGTCTTCTATCAAACGATGACACTTGACAGACAAGAACTGAATGACATTTGTTGTTTGACAAATGACACGAACGAATGTCAGTGATGCGATTTGAATGAAGTTAAACGCAAACGCTTAGAATGAATTGAATGAATTTAGGAGCGAAAAAAGACGCAACAAACAAAATTGAATATGATTGAATGAATGATTTAGGAGCGAATGAAGACGCAACTAAAATTGAATTATTTGAATATGATTGAATGAATAATTTAGGAGCGAATTCTGCAAAATTATGATAAATGAAATTCGAAGGACCGTAGGTATTTATGATATGATAAAAACGTATAGATGATTTTGAACAATATTATTATAACTTGTTACAAATATGTTTATGTGTATGTAATTTAGCGTTATGTTGTTACGACTAAATGTACATTAACACTAATGTGTAGGTATAACTCTTGTAACGCTATATGTTACGTATACAAGGCTATGAAAATGATATGTTTAAAACCCTATATGTTAAGTTTAAACTACTAATGATACACCTATCTATTTAGGTAAATCACTCTTGTAACGTTATATGTTACGTATACAATAAAGTGATCTTTGATAAAAAGTATAAACCCTATATGTTAAGTTTACACTATGTATTGATGAGTATGTGATATTTAAGAAATGTAAAAGTGCCGAATGTTACACTTTATTACAACGCTTAAAATAACAATGTTTGTAGAATTACGCTCCGTTGTTCGCGCGGAACACGATTTTATGAATTACCGGCGACCGAACTAGTCAAAACTGGTTCAAGTTTTCAAACTTCGAATTTTCGATGTTGAAATACTTATGAAATCACTTGTTAACAACAATAACACTTGCTGTTTATGATAAATAGATATGATACACTGCATATGTTACGAAAGTATCGTGTTTTTGCAAAATGTAAAATATGTAGGTAAAAGCAAATATGGACGCCAGACGTAAAATTTGCAAATGAATTTTAGGTAAAAGTATAGAAATCCGGCTCGAAGGACCAAAATGTTAATGTAATGCGTTATTCCCTTCAATAAAAGTGGTCTGTAAATGATTAATAGGCCGATCAAAATGCACAATCTTACGTTGAAAGGGAGGAAAAGGTACTCACATGAGCGGCGGCTATGGCGGTCACCTGGGTTGATGAATTTATCCACTCGCGGCGAGGTGCACCTCTTCTACCCCTTTTCTGGGACGTCCCGGGGTTATGGCGAATTAACACATATGCGGTGAAAGGTTTATGCTATGATTCTTGGTTTTTTTGTACACCGGTAACAAAAACGTGTCCGCTCGTTTTGCTTTGTGAATGAATGACTGTGATTGGTTTACCGGAAACGGGAAACTTGACTTGTGATTGGTCGGGATTGGGGAAGTGGTTTAGAAAGCGGAAATGACAGGATTTGACTATGCATTTGTGATTATGATACTTTAACAGTCGGCTCTACGACTAGCTAAAGCTGAATAAGTTTTGGTCGACGCATCAATGCGTCGTCAACTACGTTTTTAATTTCTAAATACATATCCACTAGGGTAGCTAATTGTAAACCAGGGTCATTGGAAACTGTACCTAAAATAGCAGTCTGGACAATTCGCTGTTTCCAATAACCCTTCGTATTTTTGTGTTTACCTTGGTTGAACATGATGGTTAAAACACAAGAAATAAAATGCCTTATACATACATATTATACAATATATATTTAAATAAAAAACACAGTCGACCCGAATCAGCATTTAAAATATCACCGAATCGCAAAACTCAAGCATTGACAAATGTGAGTTAGTTGTCAGAAAAATCGGAAACCAACAAGTTGTGTTCGCGTGTGTTCGGCCTTAATGTTAATCAACGGACAAAAACACAGTACTGAACTCAATAAATTATCGGTTTTAACGATCGGCCCTTAAATTCCTCTCATTATTTATCGACGTGTAACGTAACACCGCGCACCAAGGCGCCTTCGAAATAATAAAATAAAATAAAAATAATATAAATTAAAGACGTCGTGTGTGATTGTACTTCGGTTTATTGCTGTACTTTTTTTTACGAATTTAATTGTTTATTTTTCGTTTGTTTTAGTATTGTGTTGTCTTTTCGTTTAAATTATGGTTTTATATTGTTTAAAATGGGACATTAATTATAACATATACATACTACATATTTTTACTATCTTACCTTTTGCAGAAAATCAATAAAACATACCATTACGACTATTTCTAAAAGGGTTAGACAGAGACCTACTGACTGATATACACAGTTCGCACTATGTTTAGGGGTCGAGCCCTTTTACATGGGACTCAAATCCAAAATTCTCCCACTGAGAATTTCATAGAAAAGCGTAATAACACTTAGCTCAACCTGGGAATTGAATCTAGGACCACGAGTGTAGCAGTCGTGCTTAAGACCCCTAGTGAAATCAATAAAAACCCTCAATTTATCGACGTTGCCATAACGAACTTCTTAGCATTACTAAATAGTATTAGTTAGTTGGTTGCCGAATAAAGGTTGTTAATATTCAGTGAGCGTATCCCCCCAATCCTGCGCAATCATCTGTATTGACCCACAAATGAACAAATATTAGCCAAGTTCGACTCTCGGCTGATGTATGAATATATGTTTCGATGTTTTGGTGATATTCGGGATATTGATTTGACTTTCAGAATCATAATTGCCTAATTAACTAGTATAATTACGCGACTGATATCGCTACAGGTCCATGGGTCACAATTTAAAATATAGGCTCCATATTTAACATCATTAATAGTACTTACTCGGGGCGAAGCGAGGGCGGTACGCCAGTCACAATAAAATAATAACTGAGAACCTACACTTTTTTGAAGTTGGTTAAAAACATGATTGTGTTGTTGCGGATCAAACATGTAATCATAAGCTCAATCGTAGCGAAAAATTCCCAAAATTGGTAAAAGCCAATCTTCCTATTTGATGGGAGTGGCAAATAGGTCTCTTGTGGCATTCCTATGGGAATCGTGTACAAAAAGAATTGATATTTTACCATTTTACTCGAGTGTGTGAAGGGTGTTTGGAGGTACAGGCACTTTTTGTTTACCTTTGGAAGGCTACCGGTCTGGATTAAACTGGGGAGTGATTCCTACCACTTATTCTTAATTTTAATGTATAAGAATATGTATTTGTGTCTGTCTGTCCGTCTGAATAATGCTTTCTTTTTCTTCTTCTTACCCAACAGAACTACCTCGGTGTCCTTTATCGGTTAGCTGACGATTCGGACACATTTTATTTATACCACTAAGGTGGCAAACAAGCACAGCTTACGGGCCGCCTAATAGTATTTTTTTTCACTGACAGTACCCATAATACAAGCTCTGTAGTGTAAAAAATTAAAAAAAAACTTTTATTGTGCTATCTGCCTTTTTCTCGGAATAATTTAAATTCCCCTACAAATAACAAGCAGGCGGCTTCCCAGTGCGTTAGGGTTGTCACAAACCTCACTTGCAAATCGCGTGTGGAGTAATAAGGTTCTCGCTTAGCCACGCGCGTGCTTTGAGTAGTAATGCGCAGCGCCCTAGCTTCTGTTTAGGGGTGTGGGTTTAGTCATGAGCGGTGCGGAAGTGAAAGCGTTTTCGATTCTTGTATGGCTTAAAAACACTGCATTTGCTGAAGAAAATTCTCAGTAGCGATTCGCCCTCTATTACATTGGACCCTATTATGGAGTAGCTAGCGTATAAAATATCTTGTATGAATAATATAGTTCCTTAGGTCACCGCTAAGGCGCTATTCAGGGCCTGTAGACAAGTTGCAACTTGTTAATCGAATCGACAAGTGAATAGAAACAAAATGTATGGAATTGTCATCAGTGACAACCCAATTTGTCGAAAGCTTGTGTCATTGCCATAGATTTTTTGCAACTTGTCTAGCTCCTCAGGATAGCCTACAAGTATTTGCATCTACATATCTCTGCATAATTGCCATTTTCATTTTTTGCCACGAGAATACGAGATTCTTCGCTACCAGGGTGCTGGCCGGGATTTGTGGGATGTTTACGTCACTAAAACCTTCCCTAGTTCGTGTCACCACAGTTAGGGGGGCTCTGGAAACATATTTTATTTTTCTGTAGCCCCGTACGATGCCTATGCTAGTACGTCTCTGGGCAGCTGTGCTTCGCAAGTTCTTCTCTGTATGTCCGATGCCCGCTCTTTCTTATAAAATCGCTACCGCTCAATCACTAAGTCTTATACCCATATCTAGCGAATTTACTCCACGCATTGAACGTATGTCATCATACAGCAGGTCTGATACCGGCTTTGCTGGCAACACCCTTTATACTTGGATTGTACAGGATGTTTTGTAACTAAGACAGAAAAGAACTGACTAACTTCCTAGTTAGCCTACGTTGCAATGCTACACTTGAGATCCTAGGTTCGATTTCCAGGTCGAGCAGTGTTACTAGATTCTTTTATGGAATTTTTAGCAGCTCGGTGTTTGTATCTGTGCCCGGTTAATGTTTGTCCTAAACACACAGGCCTTGGGTGGGCAGTTGGGTGTACATAAGTACCCCTCTGTTTATTATGTTAGGTTGTCTATTCCTCGTTGGTCTACTGGTCCTAAGCGCGACTGCCAGGCTAGAGGTCCTGGGTTCGATATCCGGGTCGAGCAGTGTTGTTGGGTTTTCTGTGAAATTCCTAATAGCAGCTCAGAGTCTAGATTTGGGCCCGGTTGATGGCAATAGGCTCGCCCCCTATTACATGATATGCATACATAAATTAATTAGTACGCCTCTGCCTAAACCTCTGCCTAAATCTCTGCCAAAAACATGACAGAGGCATAGACCATACGACCTCACCCATATTCCCCGAAGGGGTCTTCGGGGAATATGGGCGAGGTCGTATGGTCTATGCCTCTGTCATGTTTTTTTAAATGTAAAGATATTGGTAACATATTATATATTCTCATCGTAACAAGGATTCGTAACACACGACCTACTTTTCCCAACTTTGCAAAGATATTACAGGAAAGAAAGAAAGAAAGGAAACGTGTCGCACGTGTTACGGCCATCGACACATATGAAGTAGGTATAAAGTTGGGGGGTTTTGGACCAAACAAGCAGGAGGGATCATAAATATTGTGTATTGTTCAATTTGAGGAAATGTGTATAGCGACTGCTAATTTTACGAAATGTGTACTAAGTATATTAATAGAGGTAACTTTAGATCAGTAGTAGACTTTAGATTAGTAGTAGACTTTAGATTAGGAGTAGACTTTAGATTAGTGGTAGACTTTAGATTAGTAGTAGACTAGATTAGTAGTAGACTTTAGATTAGTAGTAGACTTTAGATTAGTAGTAGACTTTAGATTAGTGGTAGACTTAAGATTAGTGGTAGACTTTAGATTAGTAGTAGACTTTAGTGGTAAACTTTAGATTTGTAGTAGATTTTATTATATTAAACTTTAGTAGGTACTATGCTAAAGACTTAACTTTTCTAACCACTAGTACTGTTCTCACTAAATTATTCTCACAAGATACGGCTGAGCATCAGTATTTTACTGCTTTTAGACCTTGGCAAGTTTAAGTTCTAGGCGATACCTACTGATAAAAATGGTTGTCAGATTTCACTGTCACTTACAATAATACTTGGGTTGTTGGGATGGCAATTGGCATCGACGGCTTTACGTGCTCTCCGAGGTATGGAAACTGACTGACGTTGACCGCAGACCGGACTGGAAGGTGCCAACCCATCTATAGACTGGCCCCGGAGAGCGCAAATTAACGTTACAGATACGATTTGTTATAATTAAGTACTTCAAATTATACCTATTGCTGACGAGTGGAGAATTTCCTCTTTTTTTCGAAGCCGGTTAAAAATATAGATCCCCATAGCAAACATGAGGGTTTGCACAAACCCTAGATCTACAAACTACGCTATTCACTAACACACAATAGGGGTGTTCCCAAAAATTCTATAGAATATCATATTTTTATGATGGGTACTGATTAATCATGGTTTCAAATGGGGGTCCGATCACTAACATAATTTTACCGATAATACAAACGAATTTCAATCTTATAACATGGTTATAAAGGTTATCGCGACATCAAACTAGGGTTGTAAATATTATTTGTATAAAAGCTTATTTTTGGAGCCCTAAATACCCTTTTATTAGTTTTGGTTTTTATGAAAAGCTTGAAACGCAGATGCTTTGAAAGAAAAGAGGATATTCGATGTGGTTTTGTGTTCAACCCTATTGTGAGGTGGCTTAATAATATCGATTGCTGTAATATTATTTTTTGAGTGTAGAATTATTATCATTTTCTTATAATTAATTCATATTTCAAATACATAGTCACACATGTATTGGCTAAGTGACATGCTCACTTTCCGACGCTGTGAGGAGGTTGATGAAACGCCACTCCACCTTCTGGCGGAATGCAGATCGCTGATACCCAAGCGCAGTGCTCGTCTAGGGAGACATCTTTTTTTTTAACTTTAGGGAGGGGCTCGTGGCTAAGTTATAGCAATGCTGATCAACCGATCTGCAAGGTTAAGCTACGCTTGCCGAGGTCAGTCTGTGGATGGGTGACCATTCTATCGAGACCCCTCCGTGCCTCGGAGAGCACGTAAAGCCGTCGGTCCCGGTTGTCATACGAACATCTATAACAATCGTTAGTGTTAGTCAGAAGCCCGAAAAGCCTGACAACTCTATCCTTCGAATATCGGTATTGCCCAGAGCATAATGAAACATAAAACCAGACAAAATCTGAGACCACTAAACTAATATGGCAGCTATGAAGAAGAACCAAAAAATCGTTTCCGCGTCTACAGCGAATTAAAATTCCTATTACCACTTACAAATGCAAAATCAACCATATTTTTAATCAACCCAAAGCACAAATCCGTTTAGCACTGCCAAATCAAATTCCTCTCATAACAAATATTAGTTCTCAACCAAAAGGGGAATTCGCCAAATGCAATTAAGCTTAGGAACTGCATATTCATGTGATGAACAAACATACTAAACAAGTTGTCATAACGATGACTGCGAGCGAACAATTAAAACCAGAAACGACCACCCGAGTTTGCGAAAAAGAGCAAAAACCTATGCTCTCTCTTTTGCACGTTTTGAATCGAATAGATGTTGCAAAGGTATATAGGGATGTGAAATTCTGCCAATCTTACTAATATTATAAGCTAGCTTTCCGCCAGCGGTTTCACCCGCGTGGCCCGCGTTTTTACTATTGTCCACGCTTTTTTATAGTATTAAGGAGCATACAAAAAAATAAATTAGCCGAATTGGTCCAGCCATTTTGGAGATATGCGCTTACCAACAATCATTTTTATTTATATATATAGATATAGATATGAAAGGATGGATGGATGTTTTTATTCTTTTACGCAAAAACTACTAACCGGATTTTGATGAAACTTTACGAATAATTTCAGTTCAAAATTTGCTTTTATTAATTTCGTCAAAATAATTCACACCCGCCCCTATAAATCATATCCAACTACAGATTTATCAGGCATTGAAGTATATATTTCTATAGAAACCATGTTTTAGAGACCCACAGTGTCGGTCTAATAGGAAAACGGCGTACCACTGGCGGACGTTACCAATTAAAACATACTCCTCCTTTTGTCATCAGCGTTTGTAACTTTGAACTATAGTGATGTGACTCTAGTCGCTTATGAATCGAGTTACTCGAGCAAAATTGAAAATGAACGACATACCATCATACCATCACGCATCCCCGAAGGTTTAGGCAGAGGTTTACTAATTTATACCCACATTTCGCCACATGTTTATGTCCCATGTAATAAGGGACGAGCCTATTACCATCAACCTGGTACAAATCCAGACTCCGAGCTGCTACTGGGAATTTCACAGAATGACTCAACAACACTTTGCTCGAACAACAACGTCAGAACTATTTCAAATTCATATTCAGGAAATATGGATTGTTGTGACGAGTTGCAGCGCGCGTTTTTTTAGAAAACCACCCGATTGGCTCGGTCCCTCATTGAATCAACTTCTTCCTAGGTAGATACAAAATTTTTGGGCAATACCGAAGGATATTCCAAGGATAGACCCTAATGATTGTCGTAAGTATTCGTATGACAACCGGGACCGACGGCTTTACGTGCTCTCCGAGGTACGGACGGATCTCGATGTGTTAAGAATGGTCATCCATCCACAGACTGACCGCAGCAAGCGCAGCTTAATCTTGACGATCCGTTGATTAGCGTGGTTATAACTTAGCCACAAGCCCCTTACCTCGAGTGACTCGTCAAATCGAGTGAATTTGTGAAAAAACTCGAATCACCGATTGACAAAATCGGACTGTCGCATCACTACTTTGTGCCAATTGCACTAGACATGAATGAACTCATAAAAGTACTTTTACAGCCAATCTTGGTGCTTTATTTCTATTTGAAGGGCGGATAACGTTTTGATGGGGGGCCGTTTAGGACCATTTTATTGGCACCTGCATTTTTGAACGGTGTTGGACAATTTTGTAGATATTTTTGTAGCTGATAGTAGCCCATCTAGGATAAATTGTACGGGATTTCGATTATGTCCATTTGAATTATGATTCCTATAAGTAGGAACCTGTGTCCCTGCGAATATATTGTTTTCCCAATCCCGGGAATTTCCCAACATCATCTTAGCACTATGCTATGAGTACAAGTTCTTCTGCTCTTGTCCAAGACTCTTATAGTGTTAGATTTTTTTTTATTAATGAAAAAGAATTTATTTATTCATTCACTAACAAATTCATGCATTTGTGTCGAACATAACAAATCAATTTCATTTAAGACAAAATATCCATAAACAGCATAATTGAGACTTATCATCAAAATCAAGTTGCATTACAAACAATTCTATTCTAAAATAATTTTCTATCTTTCAAAAACGCTTCAAAATTGCCTCATTAGTGCAACTGCTGGAGGTCCTAGTTTTGATTCCCAGGTCGAGCAATTCAAAGGCTATCGTATGAAATTCTCAGTAGTTTCTTTACCCTGAAATGACTCATTTGGAAGGAAGAAATATGTCACTGAATCATTGCATACAAAAAGACAAATTCAGTGAAGAATGATGATGATGTAAAAACAGTGAATCATACAGTGACAGCCGAAGGTTTAAAATTCTTTTGAACTTTTTAAGATGTTCCAACAAAATAGTTGACGAGTGATTGTATAGGCAGTGTGTCATTCGCGTTTCTTTTTTAAAGTAAAAATGCATACTCATTACACTGTCGTCGGGAGGACCCAAGTAGGAGGGGACGAACCTTTTGCCAATAACCGGGCAAAAATACATACTCCAGGAAAATCGTACAATTGCGAAACAACGCCGAATTTCATAGAAAAACTTGACAATTCAACAACAATAAATAAATAAATAAACATCCTAGGATATTTTTACACAGCACCATCTGGTCCCAAACTAAGCAGAGTTTATACTATGGGTACTAGACAATTGATATAATACTTATATACTTTTTTGTAAATACACACTTATAATATTTAGAAAACACCCAGACAAACACAAACACTTAAGTTCTTCACAATAAATGTTTGTGTCCTGTGGGAATCGAACCCACGACCTCGTGATCAGCGGTCCGGTACTCGAACCACTAGACCACAGACGTCGATTATTAATTAGAACTGTAGTGTCCAGTTTGTGGTCGTGATTGCATGCCGCTATGCTCTAGGGATGGGTAGCATGCGACCATGGCTATAAGCTGGACACCAAAGTTCCTCTTGTTCATTTCAATTCACTAAATAGTCTATCAGAAAGGTGACATAGAAATAGGTATGTTCTTGTTTTATGTTTTTCAGTGAATTTGTTTCATATTCGGGTTATAGTTTTTTAAACTTAAATTATCTATCTCATCATCAACCCATTATACTGTCCCACTGCTGGTAATGGGTCTTCTCTCAGTATGAGAGGCTATAGTCCACCACGCCTAATGCGGGTTGGCAGACTTCACATGCCGCCGAGAGAATCTCTCAAGCACATGATTTTGAAAAGTCAGAGGAGCGTGCCTTGGTTTGAAAAGAAAGAAAGAAATTTGAACTCGAGACCTTTGACTTGGCAGTCCAGTGGTCATAGAAATATAAATACAGATAAAAAATAATCTATCTATCTATGTAATAAACTAAAGCTCATGTATGTGTACATAATATTAAGAAGTAAATAAATATTTCTAGTGGTCCATTTGGAATGGCGTGTTAGTCAAACATAGGGTGCGAGTATGCAAAGTGCTGTTCTGCATCTGATGCATGCTCTTGATGCTTTAAAGCGGCCTCTTTTACACCGAAGTGTAACATCGAGATATAGAAAATACTGTTACGAGCTCGGGTTAACACTGGATACTACGATACCAGTTTTTCTGTTGTACTAAGATCGCTTGATTGTTAGGGGAAACGCGGCCTATAGGCGCCAGCAATTACCTTTCAACAGTGAACACAATTTCCCGAGTAACATAGACTATATTTATAAAACCACGCGGGCGAAGCCGCTGGCGGAAAGCTAGTCTTAAATAACTCAGCAGTAGAGATACAGACGTAACTTAACGAAATAAATCATTAGCCAATATCCACCCAGTATATCTTAGTACACTGACAATAAACTTAAATATGGAGAAATAGGCCAAGATATAGTAGCCACTGTTTGTAAACGATTTATTAACGTTAAGTGACATCTAATGAAATAAAAATCCTTACTTATATTATTAATATGAAACTAACTCTGTCTGTCTGTCGCGCATTCACGCCAAAACTACTAAACCGATTCAAATGAAATAAGGAAAACGACACAGATAGTCCGAGCCTGACAAAAGGACCAAGGTTACTTTTTAATACGAAAAAAGGCTGTAGGGAGTTGAAATGGTGGATGAAAGTTATAAGAAATACTCATAACTCGCGAGCGAAGCCGCTGGCGGAAAGCTAGTGAAAATAAAAATAAAAATGTGAAACCCATGAGCCGCGTCGGTGTGACAGCGGCCGCAATAACGCCTCACTTTAATATTCATGTACAGAGCTTATCCGCAAACGGAGCCGTACATCGCTGTAGCATGCACATGTCTGTGTATCCATCAACTCATACGCAGCTACTTATATTAATAAACTAGCTTACCGCCAGCGGCTTCGCCCGCATGGTCTTGATAACTTTTTTCCCCGTTTTTGCAAAATTTTTCATTGCTACTCCGCTTCTATTAGTCGTAGCGTGACGATATTTAGTCTATAGTCTTCCCTGATAAATGGGTTATCTAACACTGAAAGAATTTTTAAATCGGTCCGTTAGTTTCGGAGCCTATTCAATACAAACAAACAATCAAATCTTTCCTCTTTATAATATTATTACTAATTACTAATATAGATAACATGGACGTAGAAAAATGCTCTTACTAGATAGTTATTATGAGTAACTAAGGTAACTTGATCCGTAGAAGAAACAAAATTGCCGACATAACTCAAAGGATAAGCAAACTGAAGTGGCGGTAGGCAGGGCACATAGCTCGTAGAACTGATGGCCGCTGGGGCAGAAAGGTTCTCGAGTGGAGACCACGCAAGGGAAAGCGCAGCGTATGACGGCCTCCAACGAGATGGACGGATGACAAAGGTGGCTGGAAGTCTTTGGATGCAGGCGGCATATAACCGGTCCTTGTGGAAGTCTATAGGGGAGGCCTTTGTTCTGCAGTGGACCTCTGTAGGTTGATATGAGGTCATTTGCCTCGTGCATTACTGCCTCGTCAGTCTCGTGGTCCCAAGCGCGAAAGGTCCTGGGTTCGATCCCCGGGTCGAGCAAAGTGTGATTGGGTTTGTCTGTCAAATTCTCGCTCTACTCGGAGTCTGAACGACTTGACCTGGAAATCGAACCCTGGATCGCGTAGCAATCGCGCTTAGACCACTAGGCTGATGAAGTAGAAAAAAATTACGATTGTTAATAATTAAAAGGATGTTAATCCTACATTAAATATGAAAGCGGAAATTCCGCTAAATGCCAATAATGAGCTTGGTGAGCAAAATGAATAGTTAATTGAAATCCGCCATAAGTGAATGGTGATATGCGCAATTAAATATGTTAAAACATTGAATGCGGCACGCTAATTTAATTGAATAGTTTGGTGTGCAAGCTAACTTAGCACAATACGAGCGTACCTGGTGTTGGAGTTAAATAAATAGTCCGGGGTACACTGAAGGAAGTTTATTAGCACCACACACAGAAGATAATACGAACAAGGCTCACGCGCACAGCAAGAATAAAGTTCAGTAGAAAGTTAGAAGGAGTGAGACAGTTCAGTACACTTAATAGAGAGTAGAAACGAGAATAGAAATTAGGCGTAATTAAGCGGTAAGGCAACAGCGAAAGCTTAATGTGCAGGGCATACACAGCCAAGCGTTCACGACCGTAGCGGCTGGCCGACTGGTCCGGTCGCGGGCGCAGTGCACCGCGAGGGCGCTCAGGAATGTTGTCAGGAATGTTGAGGAATGCGCGCGCGCTCGGGTCAGCCGGTTCGCTAATAGTAAAGGAATCTGTATGTCGCCGTGTTACAATAAAATTTAATATTAAAATATAAACTAATAATTACATAATTTAAAATGAATTATTGGCAACATACGCCACATCACCCCCCCCCAGAGACCGTCACTACGGGCGATAATAGTTAGGAAAATGTACCTTACGACCTGACCGCGTCGTCTTAATATTACTTCCCCTAGTTTCAGTCAATTTAGAGGTGGATGTTGATTTGTCTGGCATGGATGGGTTTGTGTGTTGTGGTGATTGTGTTGTTGATTGTGTTGTTGATTGTGTTGTTGGTTGACTGTTGTGTAGTATGTAGGCTGGTTTGAGCCGATCTATCGAGACTGTGACAGGATTTCCTTTGATGATGAGCTTGAACACTTTGTCTCCTCGTTCCAGTACCCTGTGTGGTCCAGTGTAAGCAGGTCGAAGTGAAGTAGAAGTTATGTCCCTAAGAAATACGTGGCTGGTGGAGCTCAGGTCTTTAAAAACAAACGTGGTTCTACTAACATGACGAGATGCTGGCGAAGGCTGGAGTTTCTTGGCGAATGTCCTCAAGCGTGCCACATAGTCAGACATATCTAGTGTGTCATCGGCCTTTGGATTAAAAAACTCCCCTGGAAGTCTGAGCGTCTCGCCGTATAATAATTCGGCGGGCGTAGTACTCAAGTCTTCCTTATATGCATTCCTTATGCCTAGCAAGACTAATGGTAAAGACTCAACCCAGTTGTCCTTAGCGTGGCACGTGATTGCGGCTTTGAGCTGTCTATGAAACCTTTCCACCAGGCCGTTGCAAGCGGGGTGATAAGCTGTAGTGCGCTTGTGGTGGAAACCGATCATTTCTGACAGGTGCTTGAAGAGAGTAGACTCAAACTGTCGGCCGCGATCTGTCACTATGTCCACGGGACAACCAAAGCGAGAGATCCAACCAGTCATTAGTGCTCTGGCAACAGTCTCGGCTGTAATGTCCTGTATAGGTATTGCCTCAGGCCAACGAGTAAACCGGTCGATGGCGGTGAGGCAATAACGGTATCCTAATGCCAGAGGCAGGGGACCTATAAGGTCAATGTGTATGTGCATAAACCTGGCTCTGGGAAGCTTGAAGTTTCCCAATGGTGATGAGACATGGCGAGTAATCTTGCATCGTTGACATGCCAAGCAAGAGCGGCACCACTCTCTGCAATCTCTCTTTACTCCTGGCCAGACGTACTTTTCAGTAACCAGCTTGGTCGTAGCGTTTGCACCAGGGTGGCTTAGTGAATGCAGATTCTCGAAGGCTTGACGACGGTACTCTCTCGTGACGTATGGTCGAGGGATCTTGCTTCTCTCATCGCAATACAGTTCAGACTGCGTATCAGGCAGTTTTACTTTTGTTAGGCGCAGCGACGTGTTGCTATTGAGCAACCGTTTAAGCTCGGGATCATTTTTTTGGGATTCAGCTAACTTCTCTAAGTCCACTGGCTGGACAATTTCCTCAATCCGTGAGAGACTGTCAGCAACAACGTTGTCCTTGCCTGAAATGTGCCTAATGTCGGTTGTAAACTGCGAGATGTAATCCAGGTGTCTGAACTGTCTAGGTGAGCAATTTTCCTTCCGTGAATGGAATGCGTAACAAATGGGTTTATGGTCCGTGTAGACCACAAAGTTACGCGCCTCGACCATGTGTCTGAAGTGTTTTATTGCCTCGTAAATTGCTAGCAATTCCCTATCGTAAGGTGAGTACTTTTTTTGTGATGAACTTAACCTGCGAGAGTAAAATGCCAGTGGCTGCCATGGTTCACCGTCTTTGCACTGCTGCAGTACCGCGCCCACTGCGAAGTCTGAGGCATCTGTCGCTATAGCCAGTTTTGCTTCGCAATCGGGATGCGCGAGCATTGCAGCTTTGCATAGGCCCTCTTTGCAGTTATTAAAGGCTTCTGTCTCTTCTGGTGTAAAATGCACTGGGTGTGAGCCCTTTACTGCGCCAGTCAGTAGAGCATTGAGTGGGGTTTGACTTTGGGCTGCATCGGGTATGAAACGCCTGTAAAAATTTAACATACCCAAAAATCTCCTCAGCTCTCGTACAGTTCTTGGCGTCGGGTATCTCGTGATGGCTTCCACCTTCTCGGGTAGTGGTCTGGTACCTTTGGCTGAGATGCGGTACCCAAGAAATGTCACCTCGGGTGCCCCGAAAACGCATTTAGCAGTGTTGATTATCATACCATATTTTTGCAGTCGAGTGAAAAGTTGACGTAAGTGGTCTTCGTGGTCTTTTTGGTCTTTTGAAAATACCAAAAAATCATCCAAATAAGGATAACAAAAGTCCAGTCCTCGCACCATTTCGTCAACAAACCGCTGAAAAGTTTGTCCAGCATTTCGAAGCCCGAATGTCATATACGGGAATTCGAATAAGCCGAATGGTGTCGTTATGGCGGTCTTCGGGATATCCTCTGGGCTGACGCTGATCTGATTGTAGGCCTTTACTAGATCAATCGTGCTAAATACTGAACAGCCCGATAAGTTGTGGGCGAAGTCGTGGATGTGCCGAATCGGATATTTATCCGGCACTGTCCGAGCATTCAACATGCGGTAATCGCCACAGGGTCTCCATTCGTTATTTTTCTTGGGTGCGAGGTGCAAAGGTGATGCCCATGGTGAATTTGAGGGTCTGGCGGTGCCACATTTCAGCATCGCGTCAAACTCCTTTTTGGCAATTTTTAATTTGTCAGGTGCCAGGCGGCGCGGTGTGCATGAAACCGGTGGGCCCGGTGTGGTGTGTATGTGATGGACTGTATTATGTGTTGGTGTGCGGTGTATGCCTGAAGGACGAGTAATATCGGGGTATTCCCGTAGTATGTCATGATATGTGGACTCACCAAAAATGACCTTCACTGAGGAAATAATATCAGACGAGCGGACAGGCGAGGCCGGGGTCGTAAGAGTTGTACTATTGTCAATGAGGCGTTGTTTCCTGCAATCAACAATTAAATTATAAAATGACAAAAAATCCACACCTATTATGGCCTTTGTGACATCGGCAACTATAAATTGCCAAGTGAAGTCGCGGCGCAACCCTAAGTTTAGATTTAAATTTATAAAACCATACGTTAATATTGGTGTGCCGTTTGCTGCACACAAATCGTAATTGGTCTTCTCACGTCGTCCTGGCAATGCTGATCGAGGGAACACGCAGAGGTCGCTTCCTGTGTCGACCAAAAATCGTATCTTCGAACTGCGATCGGTGACGAATAGGCGACCACCACTCGGACAATCATCGGTCGCTATTACTGATTGCCCTTCCCGTTTCCCGCAGTTTTGTAGTCGCAGGGCTTGACGCACTTCCTTGCGCGGTCTCCGAACTTCTGGTGGTACCAGCATTCTGGGTATTGTTGGTAGCTGGACTGTGACCGTGTAGAATTAGAGCGATAACGGGTGCGACTGCTAGATCGTCCTCGAGACCGGGACATCCTCTCGAGTTTTTCCGCCAGCCTTTCTACTTGCTTTGTAAGCGCAGCGATTTCTGGATTTATGTTGTGACCAGATGATGATGCTGTACAAACAATGGCTGACGTTGATGACACCTGTGTACCAACTACGTCCTGAATTCTATCGGCTAGCTCTGCTAATTCCTCCATACTTATCTTGGTCTGTGACGCGATTATGGCCTGCGTCCCGCTAGGCAGACGGCTCGTCCAAATTGTACGCAGGAAATCCTCGGGAACGCCCGGTCCAGCTAAGTTAAGTAGGTGGCGATAGAATTGCGACGGCTTTCGGTCGCCCAGCTCTTCGTGCATAAGGAGTTGTTTTACTTTCTTCTCCCGAGATGCCGACAGCCTTTTTATCAGCTCACCTTTTAATTTGTCATATTTGTTTGTGGTCGGGGGGTTGATAATGATGTCTTCGACCTCCCGCGCATATTGGGGGTCTAAGTTGCCTGTGACGTAGAAAAATTTGGTTTCATCCGTTTTGATATTCGACAGGGCGAACTGCGCCTCCATTTGGGAAAACCATAGTGAGGGTTTCTCCGGGTAAAACGGTGGGATTCGTACGCCTACGCGAAATGCTTCACGAATATTCTCGCCGCCATCTTGTGCGTTTTTGTCCGTCATTCTCGTGTCCTTGATAGGGGTCACCAATTTGGTGTGCAAGCTAACTTAGCACAATACGAGCGTACCTGGTGTTGGAGTTAAATAAATAGTCCGGGGTACACTGAAGGAAGTTTATTAGCACCACACACAGAAGATAATACGAACAAGGCTCACGCGCACAGCAAGAATAAAGTTCAGTAGAAAGTTAGAAGGAGTGAGACAGTTCAGTACACTTAATAGAGAGTAGAAACGAGAATAGAAATTAGGCGTAATTAAGCGGTAAGGCAACAGCGAAAGCTTGGGTTATTCCCAGTTGTCACCACCGTCTTCGTCACCACTGGTGACAAATGGGAAAAATAAATAGATATGTCCCCAGTAAGGCGGGGCTAGAGCTGAATATATAGTGATGTGAATTCAATTTTTTGACACGAATTATTTTTGTACATATTAATGTACATATTAATGTACATATTAATGTACATATTATAATAGAATATATCATCTAATATATATTCTATTATAATATGTACATTAAAACGAGATAAATAAAACTTTTACACGTCACTTGGAAGACATAATTATATTTTTATAAATCACAATAATTATAGTAATCGAAATTAAACTGCATAAGTACAGTTTTTAGTACTACAACAATATTATTATTTACCAGTTTTTGTATGAGAAAAACTTACAACATAAAGCTCGTTCTAATACGAAAGGGAAAACTGGCGGCCATTTTTCCGTTTCGTATTGTTGGGAATGTACTGATCAGTGTGACGTCACTGATCTACGAACCGACAACAGCATAGTGGAGGGGGAGTTGATCGGCAGGATGGGAGTGCGAAAATTATTGTAAATGTGTTGTAATTAAGTATTCAATAAGTGATATTTTATTACAAATTTACATACATAGACATCATTCCATGTGTTGAAACTGTGATAGAAAACCTAAGAAAATCGTTTTACGTAAAATAATTATTATATGATCTGTAATACTGTAATAGTTGTAGTACTAAAAATTGTACTTATGCAGTTTTAATTTCGATTACCATAATTATTGTGATTTATAAAAATATAATTATGTCTTCCAAGTGACGTGTAAAAGTTTTATTTATCTCGTTTTAATGTACATATTATAATAGAATATATCATCTAATTAAAATAATTCGTGTCAAAAAATTGAATTCACATCACTATATATTCAGCTCTAGCCCCGCCTTACTGGGGACATATCTATTTATTTTTCCCATCTGTCACCACTGGTGGCAACTGGGAACAAAAAGAGTGGCCATTCCCATTTGTCACCACTGGGGACGTCACCACTGGTGACAAATGGGATTTTTTTTCCCATTTGTCACCAGTGGTGACGAAGACGGTGGTGACAACTGGGAATAACTCGAAAGCTTAATGTGCAGGGCATACACAGCCAAGCGTTCACGACCGTAGCGGCTGGCCGACTGGTCCGGTCGCGGGCGCAGTGCACCGCGAGGGCGCTCAGGAATGTTGTCAGGAATGTTGAGGAATGCGCGCGCGCTCGGGTCAGCCGGTTCGCTAATAGTAAAGGAATCTGTATGTCGCCGTGTTACAATAAAATTTAATATTAAAATATAAACTAATAATTACATAATTTAAAATGAATTATTGGCAACATACGCCACAATAGTATAAAATTCCATTTCAGTGCATCTTTCTGATTAAATTTGAATTTCGTTTTGAAATTTTAAACTGACTCACATATTACCTACTACTATGGTGACCATGAATCCCAAAGTTTGTGTAGGTATTTCTTCTTAAAAGTTTGTCAGTTAGGAAATACGGGCGCCATCTAGTTTAAAAAAAATTGACACCGCGGAGCGTTGTAATCGCGTTTATAGAAATACACTGCGCGCTCAAAAATTTCAATATCTGTAATAAACGATCATTTTCTACATGAATGACCTAGGTCATTTTATTTTTGACCTTGAGTGAAGCCTTGTCACGATGTCCCTTCCACCTTGTATACATATTTCAAATTTTAACAAATTTAATTTACTTGTTACAGGTATTGTCACCGTGTACTTCACCACAAAATATATTATAAGTAAGGTAAAAGCCCAAGTGACTTGCCAGTTGCCTGCTTCTTCTGGAGTAAAATAATAAAGCCGTCCGTCTCGGTTGTCATACAAACACACATATTTAGGCAACAGTCTTCGCCTCATGCCTCTCATCTCTTTACTGTTGGTGCATCTATCAATTTTTCTTACATTTCTGCATCACCCTAAGGTTGTCTGGTAGAGAATAGAAGGCATTAAGACCGCCTTTATACACTCGTACATTAAATATAAATAAATAAATAAACACCTATGGCAAAATTTTCGAGGCAGACAGCCAAAATGCCTGACAACCAGTCTACCTTTCGAATATCGCTATTGCCCAAAAATTTGCGGAGGTCTGACGTTTCGTATAAAATAATGATATTTAGCCGCATCTGATTAGACTGGAAGCTGACCCGAACAAGGTTGTGAAAAAGCTAGGAAAAGGAGACCATTGAGGCAGTAAGTCCTAAAAATACACCAATTCAAAACGACTATTTCCGTGCTTATACCTAGTTTCATACTCAGCTGATCTTGATAGCTAGTTTGTTTTAGAAGTACAAAGCTTTGAGCTAAAAACCATTTGAATACACATTACCTAAGCCGTCGCTAGATCGTGCTTAACGCGGCCGGGAAAAAGGAACAAGACTCTCTGACCGCCTGTTGCGGCCATGTTATTCTTATTTTAGTCGTGTGCTGACGAGATAGTGATGGGAATTAGATTTATCGATAAAAATATGTTAGCTAAGCTTTTATGTTAAAAGTGTGTTCACAAGATGTATAAAATATGCAAATATCGTAGTAAGTTGCGATCTCTAGTTTCTGCCTACCCCTGTGAGAAATAGGCGTGAGTGTATGTATATATATACAATTTTCATGTCGTTATTTCTATGTCAAGTTACTCTTATTAATAGTCCACCCACAACGCTGAAGAATCAGTCCAATGATTTGGAAATTGAATATTTTTAATGCATTTTGGAATAAGACTTGGTAGCTTAGTGGCAAAAGCGTCCGATTAACTTAACCGGTGGGACGCAGGTTCGAATTCTGTCTGACATGCTACTTTTCTTTTGCCAAAAATTATGTCACCGAAGTTTACTACTGTACCTAAAATCCAATAATACTATCACGCTTGCATTCTCCAAAGGGTTAGGTAAAGGCGTACTAATGTACACCCACATTTCGCTGTATATTTAGGGCATATGTAATAGGCGAACCGATTGCCATGGCCCAAATCTACCATCCAAGCTGCTACTGAGAATATCATAGAAAAACCAAACACATTTGCTCGACACAGACCTCGCTCGTAAGATGTAGCATTCGCAGTTTCGACTACTAGGCTAAGGCAGTTCACCCAATAATACCAGGACAGTAATGATACCCAAAATGTATCGACTATCACCACATCCCTTAAAATTGCATCTACCCATCTATCCATGTGCAGTAGATCACGCGAGAATATCGTTCAAGATTCTTTAAAGACTGCAAGCTTTGTCTACCGTCTACCTACACATAATCGATAATTTAAATGCACGTCACTGGAAAATGCGACGGCGTGTTCACGACATCGCTGATTTTATGTTATCGACTATTATATCGATATACAAAGCTCTAATTTTAGTTTGTTCGGAGTGTTATTAATAGGTAATGTATGTTTTGTATTTGTTTAGTCTTGTGAAGTTAAACTTTTGTTACTGTGTTGTTGAATAGAGTTAAAAAAGTGGGCGTTTTGTAGCGTTAGCAGAATGGAAAAGTTTATGTAATAAATGAGTTTGTACATCTTGTTCTATTAAAGTTTTGTTTTGTTGTAACATGTAAAGTTTTCTACATTTTAGAAAGCTTATAAACACAGATAGATAGATATATATTTTAGAATGCTCATTTATAATAGAAACATGTTGACATAACTAATGTTTAATTATATAAAACACGTATAAAATATGTATTTGGATACGTTTATTAGAAATACATGCTTCCCGCCAGCGGCTTCGCCCTCATGGTCTTGATAACACAGATACCATACCTACATTTACTATACATATTCGCGGTCTTACTCGCGTTCATCAATTATTTCCCAATCCCGCAGGGATTTCCCAAAATATTTTTTTAGTGCAGACCTTTTTCATACAAGGAACACATGTGCAAAATTTCATGATTCTAGACCCATCCGTTTCAGCTGTGCGTTGACCAACAAGTCAGCCAGTCACTGTCTTACTTTGTGTACGTTGAGTGAGTGGCAACTAGGCAACTCCCACAATATTATCATGGAGGGTGATGAAGAATGAATTTCATGCTAAAATCTCCAATAAAAACTGCTTGCACCTTAAATTGAACTAACAGCCGCTATTTTGTGATCAGATCAGATATTGTGGCAACTTATTTTTTATTCCTATATACCCTTCTTAGTCGTTACCTTGCTGCTGCGGATCGTGACTCCGTTTGAGTTTATTGACTGTATGACTCCATTTGTTACAATCAGCCGCTTGATTGAGTACGGCATTGACGGGTATCTCCAGTTAGGATACCTGATCCGTCCAACATTTTGGTCTTTGGCCTCTAGGTCTTTATCCTCGAGTTTTCTTGTCGCCATCAGGTTTCTAGGCAAGAGACTGGAGTAATGTAGCCAAAGTATCTCATTGACCAGAAATACTTTGAGCTCTCTCGTATAAAGTACTTAGTGGTGTGACTCAGTGATGTCCCTTCAACATGAGTATGGATTATCTGACCAGTCATGTAGTATTGCTTGAGTATGGATTATCTGACCAGTCATGTAGTATTGGCGGACCACGGCGAAACAGGTGGTGTCCGGCGTTTGTATATTTATGTATAAAGCAACTTCCGTTGCAAATCTTGGTTGCGCGATTCAGGATTTGCTTCGTTCTATGTTAGGGCGGCAGATGTCGGTACACTGTATTTATATATACAGTAAATGTTATATAGGTATGGAAAACTACTCACGACCTATTGACAATGCATGCGATTCAAAAGCGATTCGATTTCGAATACCATTCGATCAGTGTCCAAAAGGAATTATATTTTTTTTATTCATTTACAAAAGTAACTGAAAAACATATATTAAAATTTGTACTGATATGTATATTTTGTATTTAGTGACGGATCTATGTTTACAAACTATACTTATAGGAGAAAACCCCGCAACGCTTTTAAAAAAAAGAGATAAAGAGAGTAAAGTAATAGCTAACTACCTATATGAATAGTAATATTAACTGCAGATTTGTCTGCACATTTTGTATTTATTATCTTCGTAAATATATTAACGAAAAAAAGATTTTTGGTTTTGGTACGAATTAAATTTTATCGACATTTTTGCCGATACATGCACAACACTATGCTTGCCGCGTGTTCGCGACACTACCGCCGCGGCACCTTATTGTTTAAGTTCGCTAATTAGTCGCTCGCGTGCAAACTGAACTGATAAAACAATCCTGTTTGCTTTGCCTATTGTCGATAGTATTTACTTTACCACGTATGTGTATCTCCGAGGTTAATAACCTTAGTCAAGAATATAAAATGTAAAACATAGTATTAAAAAAATCCAACTAAACGCTTGTATTAACAAGAGTATAGTGTTATATTTAATACAATCATAATCCGTTTACATTTAGCGACAATTACATTGCCAGTATCTGAGCTAACATGAGAATCTTTTCTTCTTTCACACACACACACACATACACACAGACATGTCAAACTTATAACACCCCGTCGTTTTTGCGTCGGGGGTTAAAAATCATTAAGCTTAACATTAAAGTTATATAAAAAATCCTGTTATGAATATTATCATATCAGGCCATTTCCCGGTTCTAGAAACTTAATACCCGCAATTGAGTTTCGATACTGTCATTCACAAAAGTTTTATCAAAGTTCCCTCTTCTCAACTGAGTACTACAATGGTACCAATGTGTCGATAACTTCGTACCGTACCGTGGTAGTTAGTACATCACTAATCGTGTTCACGACACTACCGAAGGCGTATTGTTTGACTCCGGTAATTAATTCCTCGCGTGCACGTTCTGATAAATCAATCGTACGAGATTCAAGTGCAGGTATTCTGATATGTCGATACCTGACATTTTACGAGGGTAAAATTAAAAAAATTGCTCTACTTACATTGTAGTTAAAACTAAAATTGCTCGTCCCTAACGGCCTGGGTGTTTAGGTAGAAACAAAATAAATAAATATCTTGGGACATTTTACACAGCACCATCTAGTCCCAAACTAAGCAGAACTTGTAGGTACTAGACAATGGATATAATACTTATATACTTTTATTTTGTAAATACATAAGAAACACCCAGACAAACACAAACACCCAAGTTCATCACATAGATGTTTGTGTCCTGTGGGCTTCGAACCCACGACCTTGTGATCAGCAGTCCGGTACTCGAACCATTAGACCAGATATGTCAGAAGCTGGTGTCATTTCCATACATTTTGTTTCTATTCGTTTGTCGATTCGAATGTCAAATTTCAAAATGTATGTAAATGACATTAGCGGCAGCCCAATTTGTCGAAAGCTTGTGTCATTTCCATACATTTTGTTTGTCGAATGTCAAATTGCAAATTGTCTAGGCCCCCTGATCGTATTTTAAATAAGTCAATAGATAGTAAGACGTTATGTCAAAATCCTATCTGTAGTACACAAATTTATCGACTTAATTTGATATAGGAAAGGTCAAAAATACTGTTTAGACGCGACACCCACAATAGACTGACAGTTACTCAACATTCTAAATTCAAAACCAATCGATTTTTTTACCATCGAACTGCAGTAAAGCGAGCGACTAAATATTTACAGAAAGCCCTGTAATTTGGGTTAATCGATGTAGGACGTGGCAAGCGATACTGTTGCTTTAGTGTGTTTGTTGGGCAATTTGATATAGTTGGCGGGAAAACATAGTAATAGTACCGTATGTTCCAATTTCAAATATAAAAAAATATACACACCTCTTTTAATTGTAGGTCCGTTCGTGAAGTTAGTGTTAATAAGAAAATATTATGTACTCAGCAGCTTGGTGCTTTGTGCCCGATTAAGTAACAATAGGCTCACCCCTTTTCATAGGAACTAAAGGAAAAACTGTCAGACAGTTTGTCAGATTTGTACCGACTGAAACCAACAGCAGTATTATCACAAGCACGTTAGAGACCTCGGTTGTTAAGTCTCATACGCTCAGTAAATTCACTGGCAACATTCCCCTTCAAACCTGAACACAATAATGTTAGCACATTATTGTTTAACGCCAGAATAATTGGCAATGCAGTAATGCCAACCTAGACAAACTACAGCAACGGAGTCTTACCAACCTTAGAATATTTTACTAACTTCTCGGGACCATTATTATGCATGTAACAATGAATCATAAATTAAGTGCATGAAAGACGTTTATCCACAATATATCATTATTACACGGTGCATCGGATCGAGTGGCACAAACCAAGCGTGTGTCGTTACCGTCACGCCTGTGTGTGACGCTATGTGTCATATTTGTCGCGCAACAGCAAAATATGCTCTGAAATAAAGGATGTTTTTGTAGAGTAGAAACTGTACCTCGTTAAAACATTTCCCTGACCAAAAAATATCTAACAAGCAATATAGAAATATCTGTCGCGTAGTTTTAGTTAGCAAGTGCTGTTTAATGAGTCTGGTCGGTTTGAATTTTATTAATTTTGTGTTGATTCAAAGTTATCATCCTCTCCTATCAACCTAATTTTTCCAAACTTTTTTTTTCTTTTTCTCTTATTTTTTTTTATTTTTAGGAACCAACTGCCATCAGATCCGCAACGCAATCTATGGGCAATGTAATTAATGAGACTACAAGTATTATAATTATTTAATTAAATAATAATATTGTAACGTAATTGATGTAAAGTTATCGATCGTTGATGTCAAATCGAATTCTTTACAATTTTGAATTTCAAATTATGCAATTTAATTTTATTTACTAGTAATAATGGCAGCGCTCTAACGCGGTATGTTTCTAAGTCTACTTGCTGATCGTACTCAAGAAATACGCGACCGCCTCGCGTCGCCTTATTAACCGCGATGACTGATTTATGGTAATACAAGACTTATGGCGTTTGAAATAACGGTGCGCGCGTAATTTAGTTAAAAGGCTTATTTTAGCATGTCAATTAAGTACTGAACCCGTATCCTGCTATATTTGGTTGCGTGTTTTAATGGAACGTAAAATCTGTTAAATGTTACTTATGGTATGTTTATCGGTGGTGTTAAGTGTTTTTTTATGTACTGTACCTATATTTATAAAATTATAACTACTGTTCTCATTTTAATGGGTTTTTTGGTATCGAGATTTTTATTAAACAACATTTTTCATTTTATATGAACAATATTGACATTCAAATATTTATTTTTATGATACAACTCATATAAATGCAAATTAGCGTTTGATTACTTAAAAGAGCTTTCCCAACAGTGGGACTTTAACGACCTGTTAATATGTTTTTTATTGTTTTTTTTTATGTTTAAAAACAAATCAGCTTCGTGAAATAACTTACCGAAACCGATAAAAATTTAATTTAATTATAGAATAAACATTACCTGGTGCGTTGATGTCCGTTAAAAAAGTTAATTATTTTGAAATTCGAACTGGTTCATAGCGGTTATCGGTAGCTATAACTGGATTTTTCTAGAATATTTTTATTTGTTGCGGTAAATATAAATTCAATGTAAACATACGAAGAATGTCGCGTTTCAATATGTCGTGGGTTCTGTATATTTAAAGTTAATTGGATTTTTATGGTCTTTCCAATTTTAGATTATGGTCATTTAGTTCGGATATGAAAAATAAAATATGTATTTCAATTAGTTATGACAGGTTGTACATTATGACTATAAATTATTAAAATATAATACATTCTGTCCAAAAACATATTTAAAATGTGAGACATAATAAATAATTTGCTTCAATAAGATTCAATATTTGGGTGAAAACTTGACATCGACATTAATCATACCAGTAAAATAATTAATCTGTTTTCGTTCTTAGTTTCTCATTAGTAGGTATTGCAAAATGCGATTTCTTGAAAGCCTTGACTGTGCCAGATGGTGAAAACAATTTAAGGAACACCCTTTCGAACCCCGGCCCTCATATATACTCACACAGTTAAACTGCCTTGCCTAGTAAAATTAATAAAAAAATACTCATAAACTTTTGTAGTAACTTAATGTAGAACTATTTAAAAACACTCACGAATAATTTGTAAGTACCTATTTTTTTTATTTATTATTTTAATTATGTGTAATAAAAGGAAATGTTTTAAGTAACCTACAAAATTGTAGAACGGAACCCTAAAAATTGAAAACCCACTAAACGGACGGATGTGGACGTAATTTTAGTCGTAAAATCGGCCAAGCACCATGGGGCCTGCGCTGCGGTCGGGCGACCGCGTGTGGTCCACCCTTAACGCGCATTTTACGATACCCGAAGCGGTGTCGGCGACCCTTTATATTTACACTTGATTAACTTTTTTTAGTTAATTATTCGCGTAAATTATAGTGATGTGAATAATTAATTTCACTTTAATAGGCTGTATAATATTTGCCTTTGGCTTTTTTGATTTGCAAATTGTGATTGTTTTTATTCATATTTTAAAGCTGTTATTACCAAGTCTGAATAATTTACTACTGATTTCTAAAAGATTCTTTCGAAGAGGAACTCGTGGATAAGAAATAAGGACGCTGATGAGTAGATATACTAGGTCAAGCTGTGATTGCCACGGTCAGTCTATGACGATGGGTGAACAAGCTAAACATTCGTTATACAACCAAAGACCTTAGAGAGTACGTTAACCCGTCGCTGGTTTTTTTTTGTCATTTTACACAGCACCATCTAGTCCCAAACTAAGCATAACTTGCACTATGGGTACTTGACAATGGATATAATACCTATAAGTATAGTTTTTTTGTAAAAATATATAGAAAACAAAAACACCCAGCCCAAACACTTCGTTCATTTATCACATAAATATTTGTGTTCGAACCCACGACCTCGTGATCAGCAGTCCGGTACTCAAACCACTAGACCACAGACGTCGTCAAAAGTTGCCAAAAGTTGTTGTTGGTGTACATAGTACACTTTCGCCTAACCTACCTTCGAAGAAACAGTAGTGATGAGGTATGTCAATTTACTTGATTCTTATTTACAAAACAAAGATAATTAGTAATAGGATCACAGCTGATCATAATATTGATTCTTAATTACAACTCCAATATAACCCGATACCGCACTTGATGCCGGAAATTCATTTCGTGACGTCACACCCGTTACCCGATCATGGCTAATAACGTTCAACAAACAGATCGTAATGACAACACACAGTTAAGTCACAAAAGTTTCACTTAAGAGGGAACTCTAATACACCTTTCTCCATACAAACGTATTCCGCTGTTTTCTTTGTGGATAATACCTCTAAAGGAATGATTTTTTCCTAAAAAATCAAGATCTAATTAATACATGCACTATTGTTTCCTTTTTTCCAAAATAAAATAACTAAAAGAAATATGACAACCCAAAAATCCTTAAATATGCTTTGATAAATGGTCTATCTAACAATGAAAGAATTTTTCAAATCGGTCCAGTAGTAGTAGTTTCGGAGCTTATTCCATACAAATAAACAAACAATCAAATCTTTCCTCTTTATAATATTAGTATAGATGACACTCGCCGATGGATGCTAAAACTACTGGACATTTGAAGCACTTAACGGACACATTACAGACGCATAGCAGTTAGTGAGAAAGCAATCGAAGATCCTACGTTAAAGAATTGCAAGTAAAGTTATACTTCAACGGCTCTTTGCATATAACTTCCGAGCGGTCACATTACCCATACAGGGGGGCTAGACAAGTTGCATTTTGACATTCGAATCGACAAACAAAATGTATGTAAATGACATTAGTGACAGCCCGATTTGGCGAAAGCTTGTGTCATTTCCATACATCTTGTTAGTCGATTCGAAGGTCAAAATGCAACTTGTCTAGCCCCCCAGTACATCAACCATTAAATCAATAAGTTACACTGTGGGCCTTCTATTCTTTCGCTGGCTAGTGGCAATTTAATGCTGAGCGAATACACGCCGTATACTTTTATGAGTACATGCTGATTTGGATACAATATTGAATGTTTGTGCTTCGCTTTTACGGGCTTTTCAAATATATCTTCTGTTTTTTGTGTAACTTTTTTGATGAAAGACTTCTTCATCAGAATAGCCTTGTTCCTTGTCATAATCGGCTTCTAGTTTAAGAACCTAGGCAAGAAGCAATTTAACGTCAAACGGCAACGCCAAACAAAATGTATGGGAATGCGAATGACATACTTTCTTTGAGCTTTCAACAAATCTGACGTTTCCAAATGTCATTCCCATATTGTTTCTATTCGTTCGTTGATCGGATCGTTTGATTGCAACTTGGCTAGGCCTGCTGTTGCTGTTGGAAGTCTTATAGTTCATCAAAAGACCAACCACGGGAAGCATAGATTAATACCAATCTATATAATAGAATAGAAATACTCTTTATTGTACACCAAAAACATTAACAAAGACATAAAAACATGAATTTTAAAACATACAAAGGGCGGCCTTATCGCGTTCAGCGATCTCTTCCAGGCAACCTTAGGTTGGACTGAATAGAACTGAACCAAAAATTGGGTTACTATACTTCTATACCAATATTATACTTAAAGCTAAAGAGTTTGTTTGTTTGGTTGGATGAACGCGCTTATCTCAGGAACTATTAGTCAGATTTGTAAAATTCTTTCAGTGTTAGATAACCTGTTTATCGAGACAGGCTCTATAGCACCACGTTACAACCAATAGAAGCGGAGAATAAATTAAAAATGTTGCAAAAACCATATGATGTAACATGTAACCAATGCAATCAATTTCAGATCAATTGAACACCAACAGTGGGTATTATAGGCTCTCAAATTTTGCTCTAAACATACACACAAACTAACTAACAAAGCAAGTTGAATAAAAAAAACTTGTAAAAATAATGACAAACTATCCTGTATTCTCCAAAATATTAGGTAGAAGCGCACAAATTGTATACACCCACTTCTGTTATTTCTTAGCCACAAAAAGCAATGTAATTTTTGAATAAGGCTAGTAACTAACACTAGTACTGACCCCAGCTACTGTCTCAGTGTAAACGGTCATCATACAGTGGCTAAATGGCTATGTATGTGTGATCTCAATTTGTCGGCTAATGACAGATCGTCAGTGTCGCCTGAGGGCGCCACGCTCCATCAAACAAGCTAATTTTCATGATTGGAGTCGTGCTCATGCTCGTGCGCATGTTTAAGTGATGTTCATATTATATTTAAGTACACTGTTGTGCAAACTACGATTAACTAAGCTGTATTCTTTGCTCTTTGGACCGCCCGTATTCCGGTATTTAGGTTTTGCTAATAATTATAATGCCAGACGACCTGTGGGCAAAAGTTGCCACAAATTGGATCCCACACGAAATGAAGCGACAGCGTGGTCCCAGACGGAGGTGGCGTGACGAACTCGACTCCCGCGAGAGAGACTGGATCCTTAAGGCAACAGACAGAGCAGCTTGAGAGGAGGGAAGGGAGGCCTTTGCCCAGCAGTGGGACAAAGTGGGCTAGTAAAAAAAAATATGTATCGCATCTCAGAGTTTTGATTTATGCCCGGTTACTGGCAATAGGCTCAACCCTGTAACACAGGAATAAAGAATAACTTAAACATACCGGCCAACTGTTAGTGTACATTAGTAACTACACCTCTGCCTTACCCTTCAATAAATAAAGGCGTAATGGTGTGGCTTATTATGTTTTACATTTAACTTCTACCTAGACTTTTCCCAACCATGTTGGGGTCGGCTTCCAGTCTAACCAGGATGCGGCTGAATATCAGTATTTTACACGGAGCGCCATCAGACCTGCGCAACTCAATTTCTGGGCAATACCTATATTCGAAGGAAAGACTGGTTGTCAGGCTTTTTTTTTAGGTTTCAGACTACCACTAACGATTGTCATAGGTGTTCATATGACAACCGGGACCGGCGGCTTTACGTGCTCTCCGAGGCACGGAGGTGTCTCGATATGTTAAGAATGGTCACCCATCCACAGACTGACCGCGGCAAGTGTAGCTTAACCTTGTAGATCGGTTGATCAGCGTTGTTCATATTGGCCACGAGCCCCTCGATGTTTTACATTTGACACAACACCGTCCGCCCTTCACTGTCTCTTATTGTTTTTACTGGGAAGAAACGGCGCAACGAGCTCAGTGGTGTACATAGGTACGCCTCTGCCATACCCTTCGAGGTCTAAAGGCGCGATGGTTTAATATGACACAAAATAATGAGAAAATACATTTCTATTTCAAACCAAATTAATATTACCAGTAACTTTTTCGGGAACACAATTTTCTCTTAATCTAATATCAACTTTATGCTAATGGTGTAAGCTATATTGTTAGTTGCACCAAAGAGAAAATTTTCATCATAAAATTATAACAGAATTCGCAAATAATTATGACTTTTAATTGGATAAAGATTTTTAATAGGATAAACTTCTAAGGCTGTCTATACGGGTTCAGTAAAGTTTCTTAGTCTTGGAACACACTTTGGGTCAGTATTGAAGTAACTTTTCAAAATAGGTATCAACTTAGTAACTTTTGAGGTACCTACTACCTACTTAGTAACTTCTGGGAAGTCTCTAAAAATAATTAAAATGGCACCTGGTATCATCGCAAAGACTGTTCGGCTGATGATGTGTACATACGCCAAATTTGTTTTTTTTAAATTAAGTATGTATCATAGTTGAGATTTTTATACAATTATCTTGATTGAATAGCGATCAAGATAATTGTTAAAAAAATCTCCGGGCTGGAAATATTAAAACGTAATATAAAAAAATATTATTAAATTAAACAAAAAAATCCGACTGCGTTAAAAACTAAAAATCTAAAAACAAGCTCTGTGATTTTGGAAAATGTATTGCAGGCGGGACAAGCAAAGAATTTCTATAAAAGGTAAAAAATAATTTTATTTCAATCTCACATACTTACTTATTCGAGTAAGTGTCAAATATCAATATACAGTGGATTTAATAATATACCTACATATCATAAAAAGGTACAAAAACCCGACAAAAAATTCCTGTCAATTTTGCCTGACCGTGTTCAGTCCTCCATTTCGTCAGTCAAATAAAAACCGGCGTTACTCCAAAGTTAATAAATTTCATTTTCGTATAAACCTGCGTCTCCCACCGCACCTGTTGTTATGCGTCATCATTAATTTGTTCAGGAACGCAATTTCGCCGGTCGTTAGGGTATCGTCTCAAGTTGCGGGGGTAGGTACGGATATTCATAGATTCCTACCCCTTTGTAATAAAGGTAATATTTTACTTTGTTTATGTATGTACCTATGGGTATACTATGAAACACGGTAGTACAGTCATGAGCTTAAATTTATGTATAAACACAAATCTAAACTAAAATTCGAAAACAAATTAATAATACTCGTGAAATTACTGAAGAATCATTGCAACTTTGAGATAACATCAGAAATATTTGTTTAAAAATATTTAGTTTCTTACTTACTGTAAAATTTTACACTTTACAATTTTACTCCATATTTTAAGAGAAAATGTTTCTGAATTATAACAAGTGTTTTGAATTTAATTTTAACATATTTATGCTCGTGACAGTCCACATATACATATAAGTTCCTCGTGTTCTGCCTAGTTTGATGGTTCTAGAATACAGTGAGAAAAAAAAAGATGATTTTTTTGGGAAACTCCCTCGCCTTCCTTGCCTTGTTAGCCTGGTGGTAGAGCTAGTTACCTTGCCGTGGTCGAACAAAGTTTTATTAGGTTCTAAACAGCATCTCAGTCTATGTGTTGATGTATTTGTCTGATACTTTTTCACACCACAACCGCTGAACAGATTTCAATAAATCTTGACAAGGAGACTGCAAAAAATTTAAAGTAATTTTGCGACGCAATGAAACCACTGGCAACAGTTACTTCACATAAATAAAAACAAAAAACAATACAAGTATCTCTTACAAAGAAGCAACAACAATTTCAATGCGTTTGCAATAAAAAAAAAACATTTACATATTACCTTGGTCGGGCATTGAATCCGGACTCGCGTGCATTGAAATAATAAGTCAGCTGTCAGTTTAATTGACAAGCCTGATGTCAGTACGAACGTGCGTCCGGACAAGCTGTCGACGTATAGCCGGCCTTATGTACGAGTACATTGTAATGCGTATGAAGTGGAAACTAAGCTTAGTCGACGGGTTGGCTTATTCGCCTTAGTTTTTTTTTGCTGAATAACACTGCGACCTCGTTAGCCTAGTGTTCTAAGCCCTGGGTTCGATTCCCGGGTTAAGCAAAGTTTTATTGGGGTCTTTTTATGAAATTCTCAGTAGCAACTAGGAGTTGTGCTTAGTGCCCAGTTAGTAATAGGCTCGCTTCCTACTACATGGGACCGAAACATGCTAATTGTGGGTGTACATAAGTACCTCTGCCGAACCCCTCGAAGGAATACAGGCGCTATAGTAAATTTCATGTAAATAAATATCTTGGGACATTTTTACACAGCACCATCTAGTCTCAAACTAAGCAGAGCTTGTACTATGGGTACTAGACAATGGATATAATACTTAAATACTTATTTTTTGTAAATACATATTTATATTTATAATGTATAAGAAACACCCAGACAAACACCTAAGTTCATCACATAAATGTTTGTGTCTTGTGGGAATCGAACCCACGACCTCGTGATCAGCAGTCCGGTACTCAAACCACTAGACCAGAGACGTCGTCGAATGTATAAACCAAGTCGGCTTCCTAATTTAAAAGTGAAACAATAACGTATTTCTTTCGTTCAGAAACAAATTATTTAAAAAAGGAGCGAACTTTACATCGCATAAATTTCTTATACTTGTACATTGGCGTCATGGGGTTAATGAAAAATAGTCTGTCTGTCTGTTTGTTTTTACAAATTTGTGCGTGCATACCGTATATATCATGTTAAATTGATGTTCTTTATGATTTAAATTTGAATAAGTATGCGATGGGGTTTGTATTGATAATTAATTAAAAATATAAAACAGCAGAAAAATGATACTGTTTCATTAATATATTTAAATGTTATGTTTACCATGAGTTGGTCTCTCTTACAGTTCTCGCCAAACTTATTGTCTGGGTTGAAGTTGGCACGAGCTAACTTCATCAAACCCGGCCGTAAAAATCGGAGATAGAAAAATATTGGATTAGAATGATTTAAAACGATAGCCTACGACTTGAGCTTTCGTTTATATTTATTAAAATGTAATAATTTTCTTTCTCCGATTTTTACGGCTGGGTTAAATTTAGCACGTGCCAACTCCAACCCGGACAATAAGTTTGGCGAGAACTGTATGTTTGTTTTTATGTAAAAACGTATGTGAAGCAACCTCGGTAGATATTTTTTGATTCTGTGTAATTTAAATCGATAGTTTTCAAAGTCATTATTTTTTTGGTTACATACTATTATAATAGGGCCGAATCCTAACTCCGAGCTGCTGGTGATAACTTCGTAAAAAACCCAATAACACTTCGCTCGACCCGGGAATCGAACCCAAGACCGTCAGCATAGAAGTCACGATCACTAAGCTATCGAAGCACCAGTAACTGCGAAAAAAATTACGTAAAATTCTTACTCAAAAAATCCCCATTAAACTCCCATCTACGTGTTAGCCGCAGAATTCCTAGTGCTGTTACATTAGAAACCTTGCATTTGGCGTTCGTCCAGCCGTGTCTACCCTGGCCATAACACGACCTATTTAGATTTTATCGGCATAAGGATGGAATTAAATCGGATTCGGTTTAAAATCTACGGTACCGTCTGTTGGTAATGCTGTTGCAATCTTTTGATAAGAATTTCTAGCATTTAGTTATCTTTATAATATTTTTAAAATTTTTGAGGGGCTCGTGGCTTAGTTATAACCGATCTGCAAGGTTAAGCTACGCTTGCCGAGGTCAGTCTGTGGATGGGTGACCATTCTTAACACATTGAGACCCCTCCGTGCCTCGGAGAGCACGTAAAGCCGTCGGTCCCGGTTGCCATACGACCATCTATGACAATCGTTAGTGTTAGTCAGAAGCCCAAAAATTGGGTTGCGGAGGTCTGATGGCAGTCGCTTCGTGTAAAATACTGATATTCAGCCACATCTGGTTAGACTGGAAGCCGACCCCAACATGGTTGGGAAAAAGGCTAGGAGGATGAGTTATAATAATCTTTAGACTGTCTTAGTATCAGTCTATCAGAAGCAGTGTTAACCTAGGGGTATGAACACTGGACAGCCAAGTCAAAAGTCTTGAGTTCGAATCCAAGGCAAACTTTTCAAAATCATGTGCGTAGTCATCACTCTCTTTAACGGTGAAAGAAACAACGTGAGAAAATCTGCATGCCTGAGAGATTACTATGTTTTAATCTATAACATAAGCTATGTCTATTCCAAATTTCAGCCAAATCCGTTCAGCCGTTACAGCGTGACAGAGCATCAAACATCCAAACAACCTTTCATATTTATAAGAGTATTAAGCAGGGATAGGATTACAAGCAGTCTTTCAAATGACAACACAAAGACGGTCGACGTATCAAGGTGGAACAATAGAATCTGTTCACAATACCTATAATTGTGATCTGGACAGTTTGGCTGCCTTCCAGGAGTTGACAGCCACTCCAGGGAACCCATTAAGATGTTATCGCCAAGATGTAGGGAATCACAGAAGAACCAGATGTGATTTTCTTGAAACAAAGATAAATATGGGGTGTTCCTTTGATGTTTTATTTATTTGGATTAAAAAACAGTACCCTCATGCCTCTATAGTGTGGTTATGTACCCCATTAGTCGTATGTTTAGGTCCTCTGTATAAGGTGGTGAGCCTATTGCCATCAAAAAGGCTCCAAGGCTCAAATCTAGACTCTGAACTGCTACTAAGAATTTCCGGGAAAATAATTTCACTGCTCGACCAATTGAACCACGGACCTCAAGCGTAACAGTCGCATGGAATATCAGGCTAAGCTAATGAGGCAGTTATTTCAAAATAAATGATAAATAAAAGAAAATAAATGAAAAGATAGAAGGAATGGTATCATCTTCATCAACTCATATACTGTCCCACTGCTGGGCATGGATCTCCTCTCAGAATGAGAGGGGCTAGCTAGGCTTCAAGTACTCTACCACACTGGCCTAATGCGGGTTGGCAGACTTCACATGCCGTCGAGAAAATCTCTCAGGTCTCAGGCAGGTTTCCTCACGATGTTTTCCTTCACCGTTAAAGAGAGTGATATTTACGCACATGATTTCGTGGAAAAGTCAGAGGTGCGCATGCGTGCGGAGAGTGATAGCTTAGTGATATGACCATTGCACTGACAAGTCAAAGGTTCGAATCCAAGGCGCGCACCTCTAACTTTTCGAAATCGTGTGCGTAAATATCACTCGCGTAAACTGTGAAGGCAAACATCGTGAGGAAACCTGCATGCTTGAGAGATTTTCTCGACTGCATGTCAAGTCTGCCAACGCGCATGAGGCCAGCGTGGTGGACTATGGCCTAATCTCTCTCATACTGAGAGGAGACGCGTGCCCAGCAGTGGGACAGCATATGGGTTGATGATGCTGATGAGTTATTGTCTTCTATCAGAACACATTGGAGTGGTATTTCTTTCATACCTCTGTTATGTTTCACCGTATTTGAAACGCGGTTAGATTATATATCAACCCGATTCCCTTACCAAATAAACGTTGTAATGTAAGAATAAGCACTTATTTATTTATTTACAATTTAACTAGAACGGTCATAGACCAATTACACTAATTAAATAGAAGTACATTCCGTACAATTACTATTAAATACTACATAAAGAGTTACAAATGTTATACATTGAGTTACTTATGTCAAATTTCATTTCAATTTTAATACTACCTTGAGATAATACTTGAGATAGTTAGATTTATACTAATGTTAATATCAAAGGTATTAGTTTAACTTAATATAGATATATCTCTGAAGGTATAAGCAGAGGTGCGCAAATATTAAAACAGTTCGTCGCATGTTTATTTTACATACCATCACGCCTGTATTCCTCGAAAGGTTAAGCAGAGGTGCACCAACTTACACCCACAGTTCGCCGATATGTTTAGGTCCCATGTTAGGTGGCGAGCCGGGCACAAATCTAGACTCCGAGCTGCTACTTGGAATATAAAAAAAAATGCAATAACACTTTGCTCGACCTGGGAATCGAACCCCGGACCTCTTGTGTAGCAGTCGCGCTTAAAACCACTAGGCCCTTTAGTACTCTAGTATTTCCCTACCAATATTAAAGGCAAGGCTTGAAAACTGTAACCCGCACTATCTCTGTACTTACTAGATGTAGATTAGACCTTAGAGGGCGTTCATAAAATACGTGAGATGTTTAAGGGGGGGAGGGGGTCGAGTCAAATCTCATCTAATCTTACGTTGGAGAGAGGGGTGTCGGCAAATATCACGCAATTTTTTTTTTTTTTCTGATTGAAACAAAAAAAAACTATTTTTATTACACTTATAATTAAATTTTCAGCAATATTGATTACTAGTCTTAACTAGTCGTAAATAAAAGCACAAAGCATTTTTTTTTTCTTTTTACAATAATCAATCCAACGGGTTTACGTAAGAAACCCACATTTTGAAAAATCTCACGTGAGATTGGGGGATCGGGAGGGGGTTGAATAAAATCTGACGACATCTCACCAGGGGGGGAGGGAGGGATAGAAAATTTAAAATAACACCTCACGTAATTTATGGACGCCCTCTTAGAAAAGGATATAGGCTATCTTTTGTCACGATAATAGGCGTGAAGATGTTGAAATAGGGGATGAAATTTTATAAAGAGGTCTTAACAAATCTCTGCTTAGTGTATTTATGCCCAAACTGACTTTCCACCAGCGGCTTCGCCCGCTATTTCAACCTCTTGCAGTCCTTTTTTCGCATTTAAAGTAGCCTATGTCCTTCCTCAGGCTCTAGACCATCTGTGTACCAAATTCCATTTTAATCGGATCAGTCGTTTTGGCGTGAAAGCGTGACAAACAGACAGAGTTACTTTCGCATTTATAATATTAATTGATATCCTACTAATATAATATAATATTAATATTATAAATGTAAAAGTTTGTGAGGATGGATGGATGGATGTTTGTTACTCTTTCACGCAAAAACTATTGAACGGATCTGGATGAAATTTGGCACAGAGATAGATTATAGTCTGGAATAGCACATAGGCTACTTTTTATCCGGGTAAAATGTATGGTTCCCGTGGGATAGCGGGCGAAGCCGCTGGCGGAAAGCTAGTAAATATATATAAGTAAGGATATTAGTGGGTAATGATAAGGATTAGGTAACTGTTCTATGCAAACGAAGTTCAAAGACACAAAGATCTTTAACGAAAGATATTCATAAGGCATCGCGATCAATTGCATTCGATAATATAAGGCGGCGGTCCTTAGACCCCAAATGAAACGGAAATGGCCCTTTCTGATACATGCTTCGAATATTTTAGTCATTAATTACGTGACACTGGCATTTCCGGTCAAAATACTTCCTTTACAATTATTGTGATTAATTGTGACATTGGGAACATATTAATTGCTTAATTTCATACATTTTTAACACCCGATGCAAAAACGAGGTGTTATAAGTTTGACGTGTCTGTGTGTGTGTGTCTGTCTGGCTGTCCCGAACGGATGAACCGATTTTAATTTAGATTTATTCATTTGAAAGGTGAATTAGTCGGGAGTGTTCTTAGCTATGTTTGATGAAAATCGGCCCAAGATGGCCGCCGCCACAAAATAGCGAATGACATATTTTTTCACAAATCCCTCAATATGGGTATCAAATGAAAGGGCTCAACTAGGAGAATATACACTACGATAAATTTCAAATCCAACATGGCCGCCACCACAAAGTGGCAAATTACAATTTGTGTCGGGGGTTTTCTAAATTTTTAATTTAGGTTAGGTTATTAATTTAGGTTAGGTTAGGTTATTACTTAACATTAGATTTTATTGGTATGTCAGAAGTATTTTGAGAGGAAGGTATGAAAGTGTTATTTACCTTCTTTGATTTACTCTACTTTGTTTTGTAGATTTTAATGAATTTTGTTTGTTAGTTCCTGTAATTGGTACACCGCCGTTGTAATTAAATAGTTATTTATTCCCCAAAGTGTTAGGAAGAAGTCCACCCACGGGCGGGCAGTGATAATGGATTTTGCTGTAAAATTCTCGGAGTTTGGATTTGTTACGGGTTCAGGCAATAGGCTCGCCTCCTATTACATAGGACCTAAACATACCGGTAGATATTATGGACCTAAACACACATAGCACACACTGTATCTAAGTTTATAAATAAATAATAATGCCTGAGCCAATATTATATGGAACCTTAAACATAATGACGTATACAATACACCTGCGCAACCCCTCAGAGAAGAGAAGCGTGATGGTATAATAATCTCTACGGGAGCCAGACGACAAAACAAATTGACCAAAACAAAATTAATTGAACAACTCTCGGACAAAACAAAAACAAGAGTATAACAGCAAACTTAAACAAAAACGAACCGCTATGGGTGCAAAATTTTTAATTTCCCGGCTATTAGGTTTGTCCGGCTAAGCCGAAAGCCGAAAGCCGCCCTAGTTGGCGTTCGGCCAAGTACATTTGGCAAGAGTGGCGCACGCAAATTATTGTTTACTTAAACCTATATGTCTGTATACTGTGGCCAATATTGCGATGCGATCGACTTAATAGCTTTTTGAGTTGTAATTATTTCTGACGGTTCCGTTAAATGTTTGTGACCTTATCGACACATTTGTCAATAATGCCGCTTCTGCCAGGTTCTGATAGTAGCTATCCAAAACAAGATTGTAAATAAAATAATAATATTGTTACCAAAATTTTTTGAAAGGAGTTTCTTGCCGGCTCTCCTCCATAAGATCAACTTTTTGGAACCGTGCAACTAGTTTGACTTTTCGAAAGTACCTATTGATATGGTCTAATTGAAATAATACATTTGACTTTGACTTTGACTTTGACTTTGTATTTTTTAATTCTTCTTTCTTTTATAGTCAACTAGCCTTTTTGCTGCAGCTTCGCTCGCGTCAAGTTTCAACCCCGTTTAACACACTATTTGTTTTTACGTGAAATTTTCTGATTTTCATGATCTTTGATTTGTCGTATTTGTCTCCATGAAAATCGGTCCAGCAGTTCTCGAGTTATAAGTGTTGTAACAAACCCGACTGTTTTATATATTAAGAAGATAAGATAAACCATAAATAAGCTCTTTAGATGAAACAAAAATTAGTTGCACGATTTCAAAAAGTGGGTGGAGATTGTGTTGCTTAACATTCAATAATTTCTTTCAAGTTAAAGTATAGTCTAGTCTCTATCGCTTTACAATGGACCCATTATTAAAATAACTATTATCTTAGTCGGACAAGTTAACTAAAATATTACCACTAGTTTTTTTTTCTCTTTACTAAAGAGCTATTCATATAATAAAAGATATAAAACTACCTACACACAAACAATTAATAATATCTGTACCAACTAACGCTTGATCGAACGGGGAACCGAACGCGCGCGACTTTGATCGATCATCGCTTTTGACTTCGCCGTATGGTACTACAACGATAAAACGATACTTACAAAAAAAAAATACTTCTAATCTCGACCTTGAGTTTCAAGAAATAAGGCTGTTAATATAGTGGAAATATTACGAATGAATTGGTGAAGGAATTTCGACTTTATTCTCCAAAGAATAAGGTTGTGTAATTAAGTGTGAGTTAAGATAGTAACAGCAGTTAGTAAGTTGGTAAAATTGTGGATGTAATCAGTATTGTTAAGTTGTTTTTTTAAATTCCAGCTTGTATGAATAAGTTATTAAGACTTGCATTAGTATTTGAGCTTTAGATTATGATGTAAGGTTACTGCGAATTCCTTACAGTTAATTTACCATCACGCCTTTAATTTTATTTATTTATTTATTTTTCACTATCACTACATAGTATAAAACAAAGTCGCTTTCTCTGTCCCTATATCCCTATGTATGCTTAAATCTTTAAAACTACGCAACGGATTTTTTTTAATAGATAGAGTGATTGAAGAGGAAGGTTTATATGTATAATACATACATATTATAGCACAGAAAATACAAGAAATTCAAACCAATGCGAAGCCGGGGCGGGTCGCTAGTTAACAATATAACGTTGTGTTAGAATTTATACATTAAAAAAATATTAAAAAATTAAATGTAATTAAAAATATGAAATATTATTACACATGCAATAAGATTATTATTATTAATTAATTCCTATAAATAACATTGTTGTTTATCTTGATAATATAAAAAGGATACTTTATAGTTCTATTATTATCTAAGATCATTACACAATTTTATTATAAGTCATCGATCGAATAGTAGCACCCCTTTAGCAGAAATGTCTTAAGTTTCGAATGAAATTCTTTTTTATATATTTTTTTTTGTTATGTCTATGGGTAGTCTATTAAATATTTTTACTGCTTTCTATTAAGAGCTGTGCTTAACGATATTTAAGTGAGCTTAAAGTTAAGCTTAAGAGCCCGTGCACAAATTTGACTCAATTTTTCAAAATTTGATTCAATCGAGTTCTATGTTTCGGCTCGAGGTTGGGCGTAGTATCGTATAAACAATTTTGATCTTTTCAATAATAATTATCACAAATAAATGATGGCCCGATGGTTACTGGCGCGATCGAGTTTTTGCGCTCGATAATATAGCTCAATGTATCTATTATTTTCACAGTGAAAATATTACTTTTTTGAAAATATAAATTTACGTTCTATTTAAAGAATAACTTAAGTTTAATACACAATTTTTTAAATTTCGTAAAAGTGCCTCTAAAAAATAGAAAAAAATACATATTTGACTGGAAGTTTTCCAAAAATAACATTATTTCATCATTTTTTTTCTGGTATATTTTGTATAAAACTTGAAAAAAGTAACTTGGCTCTCTAAAAGAAGAGTATGTACTGTATTTAATACATATTTTTTACATTCATAATTACTTATAGTTTCTTGGCTAGCGACGATAAAACGTCACTCGAACGCAACTTTTCGGAAAAAGAGTTGTCAATATTCGTGATTCACCACTAAAATGGAAATAATTTAAAAAATCCACTTTGGCTCTCTAACATAAAAGGAACTGTTCTTTTCAATTCATGGCTCAGTTTTTATTTTCCCCTATTCGGTTCCTTGCAATCGATGATCAAAATGTATCAAAATGGGTCGATTTGTAGGACGGACCCTTAAGTGTTATTCTCCTAAGGGTTTAGCAGAGCCGTACTAATAAACCCCCAGTTCGCGTGTATGTTTAGGCCCCATGTAATAGGAAGGCCTATCGTTTCGCAAAAGAAAAACTCAATGACAATCGATTCTAATTAAACCCGACCTGTAACTTACTAGTGATAAAAATATCTAAGAGTGATACTTCGACAAATGACAAAGTGTTGTTGGGTTTTCTGTGAAATTCCCAGTAGCAGCTCGGTGTTTGATGGCAATAGGCTCGCCCCCTATAACATGGAACTCAAACATACCGGCGAAATGTGGGTGTATATTGGTACGCTTCTGCCTACCCCTTCGGGGAATACAGGCGTGATGATATGGTATAACATTATTCTTTCTTTCTTTCCTATAAGTGTAACTTTTTATCCATCGATCAAACTGTTCGACGAGTGCGATCGTGTGCATAAGACCTAAAATCATTTGATTAATTACACGAAGCGTGTGTGCTGGCAGAGAATTAGGAAGTCTGGATGAGCTTATGATGTTTTTTTTTTCCTCTATGATGACGATTGAGATAAAGATAGGAAGATTTTACTACGGGAGATTTTGCAGGGTTGTGATTGGCTGTAGTGATCGAATTGACCTGCATTTTGACAGTTTAAGCAAATTGAAATACAGTTTCTATAAGTATCTCCCCGAACATTCAGATTTTTAGCCCTGCATTGTCTCTCAATAGTAGCTTTATCTACTTTAGTCTGTTAACTAAATTAATATACCTACTAAGTTTTAAACTTTGATAATTTTAGAGTATAATCTACTCTTTTGTAAGTAAGGATAACGTTTTGTGTGCATGGAGAGTTTACCTAAGTGATTGTTACACTTTATTCTAAAATGTTGCTTCTGTTTAATTTGCTTATACCAGTGTAAACAATTGTTGGTGAACCAAAATAAATAAAATAAAATTTTATCGAAATCTGTTCAGCGGCTAAGGTCTAAAAAGAGTCAGATTTATAAGAAAGAGTCGTATTGATAATTGTAGGATGGACAGTATTTATATTAATAGTAGCTTTTTCCCTCGAATTAGTTAGCCAGGGATACTTACTTTGGTACATACGAACTTTCAACGTCTATTTCAACCGACTTCAAAAAAAGGAGGAGGTTCTCAATTCGACTGTAATATTTTTTTTTATGAACTCCTCAGAAATTTGACTCAAAACTAGTTAGAAATCATAATGTAAATATATTATTTATTGCTTTTTAGTTCCTATGTGTTTTTCACAACAAAAGGTCGAATCTATCAGATCTTATCTATCTCTGTACCGAATTTCATCACAATCGGTTAAGCGTTTTAGGCGTGATAGCATAACAGACAGACAGTGGTACCTTCACATGTATATGTTGGAATATTAAAGGCCTGTTCCACAGCTTACTGATAACGGTACATTATATTATACAAATTTTGTTCTTATCCATTCTTGTATTTATTTGGCAGTTAGCGTGATAGCGTCTTCTCAAAGGTTGTAAAACAAGCCGTAAGTATAGATATAGTATGCAAAAACACTGGGGATTAAGACGTCTCATCTAGCAGCTCTTAGATCCACGTAACTCCTAAGTTGTGCGGTTAGAACGGCTAAGTTAAGTCCGACCTGGTGAACTCGACGTGGAACTAACACCCTTGCGTTTCGCTTTTGTCGAGAACACTTTAAATTAACTTGCTGCAGTTAACTTGAAGATTAAGTATGATCCAGATCTTGGTTATTTATTTGTGATAAATATATCGACTGCCGCGTTAGCCTAGTGGTGCCAAGCGCGATAGAGAAGTTTTTTTTTATACCACTAAGGTGGCAAACAAGCATACGGTCCGCCTGATGGTAAGCGGTTACCATAGCCTATGGACGCTTGCAATATTACTCGCGCGTTGCCGACCCGAAAAACCTCTTAGAGATTTATGGAGGATTCACTGCGCCGACAGTTTGAGGGAATATTCCTCTTACTGCCAGCGCAGCGCATCCTTAGAAAGAGCTCTGGCGACCTTACTCACTGCAAGAACACAACACACAATAAAGTGTGTTATTTGGCTGCAGTTTTCTGTAAGGTGGAGGTACTTCCCCAGATGGGCTGCTCCAGATTTGAGCCATAAAAGTCTGTGCCCTACCGCTCTTAAATTGTTGCTAGTTCTAAGTTGCTAAAGGTCAGATTCGATGCCCGGGTCATGATGTGTTATTGGGATTTTTCTGTAAAAATGTAAAAAGATTTGTATGGACGTGGAACATGCAAAAGATGTTGCGGTAGCTGGCAATAGGCTCTTCCTTATTACACGGGATCTAACTGGACGAATGGTCGGTGTACAGCAGTACTTCTCTGCCTATCCTTTCGGAGTAAACGACGTAATGCTAGTTATGAATCCTACTATCCTATCCTACTAATATTATAAATGTGAAAGTTTGTGAGGATGGATGGATGGATGTTTGTTACTCTTTCACGCAAAAACTACTAAACGGATCTGGATAAAATTTGGCACAGAGATAGATTATAGTTTGGAATAGCACATAGGCTACTTTTTATCCCGGTAAAATGTATGGTTCCCGTGGGATAGCGGGCGAAGCCGCTGGCGGAAAGCTAGTCATACATAAATTGGCGCAACATACAAGGTATCAAACCCCGGATGCTTTTCTAAAATTCTGTTAATATACCATTTCATATACATAATGCGGGAACGCCGGTCACCAAATCAAAATTCGGTCCGGTCCGTATCCGATACAGGACGTGTCTTGTGAATATTTATCAGGGTACGGTCCGCAGCTGTGGACGGAACAATTGAAATTGTGACGAATTTTGTTATTTTGATACCCCTAGATGTTTTGGTCTTAATAACTTTAGGAGATATTATGATATCACGCTTGTATTCACCGAAGGGTACGCAGAGCTATCGTATCACAATTGCACATCCACAGATTCGTCGTCTTAGATCGCAGGCAAGGCTTTCGCCATAAACCGGGTATAAATGTAAATTCCGAGCTGTTATTGAAAATTTTATAGTAAAAACCCAGCAGTGACTGCTTCGTTAGTCTAGTAGTCCCAAACGCGACTGCTACGCTAGAGGTCCTGGGTTCGATCCCCGGGTCCAGCAAAGTGCTGTTGGGTTTTCTGTGAAATTCCCAATAGCAGCTCGGAGTCTGGATTTGTGCCCGGTTTATGCCAATAGGCTCGCCTCCTACGCCTAGTACGCCTCTGCTTACCCCTTCGGGGAATATGGTCGTGATGGTATGGTATGTGAAAACCCAGCAAAATGCTATATTTTACTCGACAATTGAACCCATTAAATCCAATCTTCGTTTGTTTAAATTAGATGTTCCATTGCAGTGTCTAAACAGTTTACTACACTCCTGCCTAACGTTTCTGGGAATATAGGCACGATGGTATGTTATGCTTTGATACTGACGTTGCCCTTAATTTATACAAGGTGTAAGGGACATCGACGCACATCCGAATACCATGAGTTCAGTACATGATTATGAACCCCTCTGCGTTGAAATTTTCCTATTTTTTTTATTTATTTTTTTGCAGTTTTTTTTACTTGAACGTGTAAAAAAAACATTTTTTCTATCTACCCAAATTAGATTTATAATAAAAAAATCATTATTTCATTTATTTCGGATCGCGCGCGCGATGACATTTACCGCGGATCGCGTTTTTAGCAATACACTGCGCACTCAAAAATGTCAATAACTGTAATACCCGATCATTTTCTACATGAATGACCTAGGTCATTTTATTTTTGACCTTGAATTAAACCTTGTCACGACGTTTGTGCGTCGATGCCTTAAAACTTGTATATTTATGTTTTAAGGACCTCCAACAAGATCAGATATAGTTTTACAGTTTGTTTAGACATTACATAAATGTTTTCATAGTCTTTCACCAGGGGGGCTAGACAAATTGCATTTTGACATTCGAATCGACAACAAAATGTATAGAAATGACATTAGTGACAGCCCGATTTGTCCAAAGCTTGCATCATTTCCATGTATAGAGAAATGTACCCATCCCCCTAATTATAGTAGACCACAGCATCAAATTTCATAATAGTTTTAACGCTTTGCATCCTACTTAGTGTTAAGCTTAGTACAAAATATCGTTTGCAGGTAGGTATCGAGTGGACAAATTAGTTTTTCAGTTAAGCGAGGGTAGTTTCATTAGTATAAGCGGGATTGTCCCAGATTCTGTTCTAATAGATGTGACAATAATTCTGGTAATAACCTAACCTAAATTAAAAATTTTGAAAACCCTCGACACAAAATGTAATTTGCCATTTTGTGGTGGCAGCCATCTTAGATTTGTTTTTTTTTTAGTGTATAGTATTCTCCTAGTTAAGTACTTTCATTTGATACCCATATTGAGGGAGTTGTGAAAACATATGTAATTCCCTATTTTATAGCGGCGGCCATCTTGGACCGATTTTCATCAAATATAGCTAAGAACACTCCCGACTAATTCACCTTTCAAATAAAAAAATCAAAATCAAAGTCAGTTCATCCGTTCGGGAGCTACGATGCCACAGACAGACAGACACAAACACACACAGAGACACGTCAAACTTATAACACCCCGTCGTTTTTGCGTCGGGGGTTAAAAACACATACAATGTTTACGTATATGTGTACATAGCAATCACATTAATATCTTACTAATATTATAAATGTGAAAGTTTGGGTGGATGGACGTTTGTTACTCTTTTACGCGAAAACTACTGAACCGATCTGGAAGAAATTTGGCACAGAGATAGATTATAGTCTGGAATAGCATTAAGGCTACTTTTTATACCGGTAAAATCTATGGTTCCCGTGGGATAGCGGGCGAAGCTGCTGGCAGAAAGCTAGTTAAATAATAAACATACCATCACGCCTGTATTCCCTGAAGGGTTAGGCTGAGGTGTACTAATGTATACCCACAGTTTGCCGGTATGTGATATATAGCCTATAGCCTTCCCCGATAAGTGGGCTATCTAACATGGAAAGAATTTTTCAAATTGGTCCTGTACTTTTTGAGTTTATTCGTTACATACAAAAATACTAATCTTTCCTCTTTATAAGGATAAGAATACTCAGATAAGAAATACTCAGATCACAGGGGCCCATCCGCTGACGGAAAGCTAGTTAGAAATAAAAGTAACTAACATTGCCACATCCAGCCAGTTATTCAGTATCCTAAAGTTCCTAATTTGTCTGGCGTATCCTAGGTAGTGGAAACTAAACTTTAGGCGACAAATTAAGCCCATGTTTTGCAGCTTTGTACACTAATCTATACTAGAAAATTAGTGGTTTCGACGCAGTCTAGACACAGCTTAACGACATGTTAGGTTTGGTCCTTGCATCCAGGTTATATCATGTTTGTTATGCTTGGATTTTGGACTAAAATATACTAGTTATTTTATATTATATTTCATCATCAGTAACCTATTAATTGTCCCACTGCTGGGCACGGATTTCCTTTCAGTATGAGAGGAGAGTGGGTTGGCACCCTTCACATGCCGTCTAGAAAATAGAGAAAAGAAAAGACTTTTAGAAATCATGTACGTAATTGTCACTCGCTTTAACGCCGTAGGAAGACATCGTGAGGAAACCTGCATGCCTAGAAATTTTCTTGACAGCATGTGAAGTTTACCAACCTGTATTAGGCCAGCGTGAGTACACTTACAATGGTCCAATTCGGGGACTAATTGCGAAAACCAAACCCACTCACAGAAATGGGTTTTCATGAAAAATAGATAGGTCAGCGTGGTGGACTATTGCCTAATCACATTTCGAGATGAGACCCGTGCCCAGTAGTGGGACAGTATATTGGTCGATGATGATGAAGAGCGTTAAGGTAAGTTGCTGAGGGTTTTTTGGGGTGGGATTCTTCAAAAACGTTCCATATATCTCAAACCTATCGTTATGAAACCTTGCCTGATCCTTCTCAGAGGCACGCGTTTCCACTCTTGCCTCCTATTTCGTAATTAATCCCGTCGTCGTCTCTTAGGACCACTTAAGTAACCCTCTTTCAGAATAAGCTGGAATAACTCACATACACAAATAATGTTTTGATTTACCTAAACACACACTGTGTGTGTTTGTGTGTCAAGTACACACAGTTATATTGAGAGCGCCATTTGAAGTGGTTTCACGTTCGCTCATACGATACTGTAACGTTGCTGCTGTAAAGTTAAATGTGGGTAGGTTATTTCCTGTGGGATGTCTGTTACACCGTTGTGTAATCGTTTATTTGCTGTTTACGTTTTAATTCAGCCACTTCAGTGGTAAGTCTGGCTTATAGTCCGCGCGGAACTAGTTGGGCGAGCCTTAGGTAGGGATGGGGGTGAGGCGGCGGGTTACTGTGAATGAAAGCAAGCGCCCCCGCCCCTTCGTCCCACCACTTACATCCCTAAGACGCGGCAAACTAGTTCCGCGCGGACTATACACAAAAACTAAAGTTTTAAGTTAAGTAAAGTTGAGAAAGAATTTTAATTTTGTTTCCTATGTGTGATTTTTTCCAATTTTAGCTGCGCATTGTATTTAAACAATGGTAAAAGTATTGCAGTTTGAAATAATATCAGCCTCTAAAATACATTTTATATTCCACAGGGATAGGCAACTTGCTGTGATTGTTGCATACTTCTTTCTTTTTTCTTCCACGCCCATACATCTTGTCATAAACAACTTCTGATATAATTAATTAAAATCAAGAGTTCCTTCAATATCTAAGGATATCGCTAATCGTAAACAATTGCTAACATTATCGAAAGAAAAAAAAATGGCAAAAACAATTGTCTCGAAGGACCAGTTCTGTGTAACATGCGTCCATGTTTACAGCACACAGCGTAACGATTAAGAAGTCGCTTTTTCGAGTACCTTGCAAACAGGCGCGCACTCCAATGCAAATGTACCACCGGGTCGGGTGAATTTGACAGTCAAATCGGGCCAAAGTGCCTTCATAATGGAAACCTACTGTATTTGCTTATCACGAGTACTTGATTAGATTTACTGAGGATTGTATTAGGGAAGTTTTAACGGTGACTGGATAAACTAGTGTCTTTTTGAAGTTACTGAGTGGTTTTGCATTGTTCTTAGTTTCCCCTGTCTTAAGCTGAGAGCAGCTTTATAAAGAATACAGCTATTCACCGCGGAACAAACATATTTTTGTGTCTACGTTCATTATTCAAAAAGTTAGTTTGACTAGGACCAGAATTCCTTAAATACAAAACTGGTCCTTTACTTTTTACTCGAAAAGACCAGTTATTCAAATAGTAATAAGGTTTTTTTTTAATTATTCAGGGCGAATCTTAATGTTTTATTATTTTACAACCTTATTAAGATATATAATACGATAAGCCATTTGTGAATTAATATATATTTAGAACAAGTTTTCGAAACCACGTAACACGGATAAGGACTATTGTATTCCTGGAATACTATAAATAATATAATCTGTATTTGAACTAAAGAGAATTCTACTATCGTAATCCGATTACGAAAACCAAACTGAACGTTAAATTGCAAGGATTCTTTCTTGTTCAGATATTTTGTTTTATAAAAAGGCGGCTTTCGCACTAAGGTCCAAACCCTTTGTCTCTGGGACTTTACAAAACATAGTAATGGAAAGATGACCATCGTATCCGCTACACCAAACGTCATCAAAATCATGAGACCATTTACTGTCCCAAGGCTTGGCACGGGTATGCTCTCAGAATGAGTAAGGCTTGGCTGGTTTACGTTTCTTTCTTCTTCTTAGTGCGTGCACACTACGTGCAGTCAAAAAAGTCCCCTCTCGGTAGCAATATAGATGTAGTTATGTCCAAGCCGGTAGCAAGTGGGAAGCCTAACCTGTGAAATTTGCACCATGTACAATATTGCAATATCATGACGCGTAGTTTGTCGAACAGGGATTAGTTGCAGTCTATTAAAGTTCGCCGTGTGACTCGCGTCCCGATAACTCAGGGGTGGCCCAAGGTTAAATTGGCAATATTTATAATTTAGGGAACGAGGATATTGAGAGCTTTTGCTTCATCTTCAAACTCAAATATTTAATTGTAAACTGTGTGTATAAAGGTCTTGCATCTTTTAGTTCGACTGAGTGCTTTTTTCAGGCACTGGCACTTTTTGTCACATGGGCACAAACGAGCATAGGTACGGGGCAATATTTTGATGTAATGCAATGTTGGCAGTGAAATTATTGGGTAAATGAAACGTGTCAGGTGTCAAGTCTCGCAAGAGATACACATGTTATGGCGTTTATAGGCTGCGGTTTCAGATTATCATCTGAAACCGCGTCTTTTGACGACGTCTGTGGTCTAGTGGTTCGAGTACCGGACTGCTGATCACGAGGTCGTGGGTTCGATTCCCACAAGACACAAACATTTATGTGATGAACTTAAGTGTTTGTGTTTGTCTGGGTATTTCTTATATATTATAAGTATGTATTTACAAAAAAAAAAGTATATAAGTATTATATCCTTTGTCTAGTACCCATAGTACAAGCTCTGCTTAGTTTGGGACTAGATGGTGCTGTGTAAAATGTCCAAGGATATTTATAAAAAAAAAAACTTGCGGCCTGGATACTTGCTGGTCTTGTTATTTACAATAAAAACAACGAATATAATAACATCTCACAGCATAGAAGAAGTAGCCCAGGATAGAAAATCCTGGACTGACTTAGAGGAGGTCTTTGCCTAGCAGTGGGACAAAAGAGGCCATGTAAAAAAATATCACAAAATTTATAACAATATGCATCACGTTTGTGTTGTTTGAAGGGACGCGAATATTAAACATTGAATTAGGGTAGGGTAAAAAAATGTAGGGTATCCCATCTTAATCTACCCGTGACCATAGACGCTGTAAAGGGTCCGAAACGTCGGGATTAAAATAATATCAAAATAACGCGATAAAATCCGTATTTTTTTTTATTTCTCTCTTATCTCAGTGTTGGCATCCCTGAGGAGTTTTAGAATACATTGTTGGTATATTGTTAAGCGAGTTACGGGCAACGTTTTTGCACAGAACTCAGTTAGTTTTGAACTAGCAATTTTGTTTATTTGTACCTACAATGTTTGCTAAACCAATCAGTTTCAATTCAGGTTAATAGACATGGTGATCGGGATAGGTTTAGGAGTTTTAAGTGGATTTGCGAGGGTTAAACGTTTTGGAAAACGTCATTTTCGGCGATGTTAGCGTGCAAAGCGGATTGTGGTTGCATATTTTGTGAATATTACGGTATTATCGGACAATTTCTGTCGTTTATGCGACGCAAAATTAAACTACGCTTGCTGAGGTCAGTCTGTAGATGGATGACCATTCTTAACACATCGAGACCCCTCCGTGCCTCGGAGAGCACGTAAAGCCGTCGGTCCCGGTTGTCATACGAATCGCGCCTCTATTCCTGGAAGGGATAAGCATGTTTGTTAGGTTCTATGTAATAGGGGCAAGAGCTGCCACTGAGAATTTCATAGAATAACCACACTTTACTCATATTATGGAACCCAGGACATCGAGTATAGCAGTCGCTATTACAACCAGTAGCAGACAGCCTTGAGTTAGTAAAAAAACTAGTTTAAAATACAGTTCAACTTTCTGTCCGTCCGTTTAAATGATAATTTTATTGCATTTATTTATTATAATTCGTACAATAACAGGACTTTTAGTCATCAATAAAGTGAATCATTGGAATTTTGCCCCAACTGTGTTTATTGATTGATTCACAAAAAACTGCATAGAAAAGACCTTCTTTGGTCCTTGCAATATCAAACCGAGATACAATTATTTTACAGCCATTCTATTATCAACCTTAAAGTGAGGTAATAAGGTGTAATTATCAATTTGAGGGTATCGTTGTATACTTTCCACACATGGACGACAAAAAAGGGTCCGAACGCAGGTAGAAATGAATACAAAAGATAGCGTGCATGGTTCTTCCTTTTACAAAGTTTACAATTCATTGAAATTATTTTATGTCTTTTCTATTTAAAAATAAGGTTGATTTTACATTGAATTTAGTTAATCGAGAAGTACGATTGTGTGAATGCTCCGAAGTCCCAGTTTCCTTTGAAATCGTTTATTGGCGGTCAAAATTTTATGTTCCGATGAACGACTGGGAGAGTTTTAGGTTAGTTCGGTTCAGTTTCGCGGGGACGCGATGCGTTTTACAAACATTTTTAATTTAATTAATAGTTTTTAATGTGTTTTCTATGATACGCGTATCAAATAAGTGTTTTTGTTTTGTTTTATAGTGGTAGTGTTGTGTTTTTGTAAATAGAATTAAGTGTTGTGTTCGAAATTTGGATTGCATTATTCTGGATGCCGTGTTTCACGTGTCGAGGTTGGTGTTCTATTTTTAAATATTATTGTTTTGATATCATTTGAATTTGGAAGTAAATGCAACTGTTCGAAATGTTAGTCTGACGTCATTGTGTTTTGAAGATTTTATTGTTTTACGTTTAATAAACAATAAGCGGAAAAGCCTATATTATTTATATGCGTAGGCGTCTATTTTGTCTTTAATGTATGTTTTGAAAGCTTTATAGGTTAAGTTCTAACACATGTTGTTTAGTTGAGAAACTTAACGTACCCAAAACATTGACAGAATATAAACACAGGAATTTCTTGGGGTTTAAATGTCAAATGTCTATACTTAAACACAACTTTGAGGTTTATATCTTGTCGGCACTACCCCTAATGCATACACGTCCGAACTAGTACAGTTTTATTAGTTCTATTAAATTGAAATTTAGTTCTTAAATGTACCGCTAGATGGCACTGGTCATGTCAATTATGATTTTTGGATTTGTGGGGTACACAAAGTCTAAAAAAACATGAAGTACTTACAAATAAAATCATTTGAAGTACGTATTTTCTGCCAAAGCAAAACTGGTCATATTAGTACACCTCTGCCTATCCCTTTGGGGAAACCTAGTGTGCACGTGATGATATGAAATGTAAACAAAACTACGTATTCGTTAATTTGTTTATAAGGAAAACCTGACTGACTGACTGAACTATCAACGTACAACTTGAACCGCTGAACGCATTGGACTGAAATTTTGCACAGTTAGTAGTACCTAGATAGTTATTATAACGTAGGCATCTACTAAGAAAGAATTTTGGGAACATCCCACAGGATTGGGTAAAAATTGATGAACTCTGAGGAGAACCATCACAACCACCATACCACCAAGGTAGCAAACGAGTATTCGGCCCGCCTGATGGTAAGCGGTTACCATAGCCTATGGACGCTTGCAACACCAGGGGTATCACTCGCGCGTTGCCGACCTTAAAAACCTTAGAGATTTATGGAGGATTTACTGCGCCGACAGTTTGAGGGAATATTCCTCTTGCTGCCAACGCAGCGCAGCCTTAGAAGGAGCTCTGGCGACCTTACTCACTGCAGGAACACAACACAAAATAAAGTGTGATATTTGGCTGCAGTTTTCTGTAAGGTGGAGGTACTTCCCCAGATGGGCTGCTCCAGATTTGAGCCATAAATGGCTGTGCCCTACCTCTCTTAAATAGATGGTGTTCATAAGCATTGCGAATCTAAGGACCAAAATTAGCATCTGGCATCAAATTACATTCTACGTACGCCAACATAGTTTTAGTCTTCACTGCGATTCACTCAGCTAAGCTAATGAACGTGTTAATGATACCAGTAGATAATTAACTAGCCCATGTTAATTAGATGTTGAAACTATTGCTTTCAAAGTGAAACTGTATTCCATCACAATAGTACTAGTGTTGTACTTGTATTTGAAAGCACTTATATCGATGTTTTGTAAAGTAAAGCTGTTGCCCACGGCTTCTCTCGTATCCCAAAAGACTTATATTCTGCGTTATTTTCATGTATAAACAATAATACTGTAAAGTTTCATCAAAATCCATTCGTTAGTTTTTGCATCATCCATACATCCACACAAACTTCTACATTTGTAATATTAGTAGGATATGATGTATCTGCTTTGATAGTCTTGTTGTTGCGTAGCATAAGGTCTTGAGTTCATTTCCCAGGTATGAATATATCAGTTCGGGTCTTAGTACTTTTTAACTTCTATGCTAAATATCTTTGAAGATACATTTTAGTCATTAATAATTAGTTCAGTACACTGGCCGCTTTAGATACTAAGCTACCGAGATTTTTTACATCTAAAGGTGACGTCACCGACATCTATTGATGACGTACAGTGCACATTAAAAACCTATGAAATTATTTATATATCTACTATTAGACACACCTTCTATTACATGGGATTTAAAAACTTGTCGGCAATCTGTGGGTGTAGTACAAAAGTACAAAAGCACATATCGGCAATACAGGCATGGTGATAGGTTACGTTATGTTATATACAGACAAATTTGAGGAGGGAGTTTAAAACAGTCTCCAAAAAGTAGTGTTGGCTTCATCATCCATCCTCCTATCCTTATCCCAGTTTACTAAAGGTCGGCGCAGTATACCTTTTCCTTTCCTTACATTCCTATTAGCAGTCATCTTATCATTCAACTCCCTTGTGGATTCAACTCATTTCTTACACAGTCCATTCATGTTTTTCCCTTATCTCCATACACATTTTTGCTCAAAACCGTTTTGGTAACATGCTCTTTGCATGTCTTTATAACAAAAATGTTACCTATTCATGTATTCCAAGAACAATCCTTCTACTTTCAAACTTGTTCAAAGTATTTCATCGTAAAAAAGATGGTTTTATAAAGAAAAAGCTAACAAAGCTACAACAAAGTGCCGACGTGTGAGAAGTTGGCTTTAAAAGTTGCCAACTTCTAAAGTTTGAAGTCGGTGCAACAATACGTTGAAGTTTCTTTTACATTAATAATGCTGTTTTGGATCCGAGTTGTTAATCGAGAAATGTTTGGAAGTTGCTGGTAAACTCTTTTAAAGTTTAGGATAGTAGTATTTTAGACAAACTTCAGTTGCTTTAAAAATATTAAACATACATACACTATTTTCCCACAGGGGTAGGCTTATATATAAGGTGTTAAAAAATTAACTCTTAGAAATTTACAGAGTTGTTTATAATTATGATTAAAAAGTAACCATAAAGAAAAATAAAATAAAATAATATCCGTTACACACATATGCAATAATTTTCATTACACCCAAATTATTGAATATGCTCACAGTACCGAAGTACATAAGTCAATGAGATCAGAAGGGGTGTGTGTGGCTGTATGGTGTGGGGCTTCACAAGACGCCGGCGCCGCCCCGCTGGGACGCCAGCGCAGCCCCATGTACAGTGCGCATTAAAATCATTTTACTAAATATTATTTTTAACAAAATATTGAAATCGCTCGAAAAAAATAATTTTTTTTGGAATATGTTAATTTTTCGATACTGAGTCACCACATGAAATTCTAAGAGTTAATTTTGTAACACCTTATATAGATTCTTCTTTCAAGTTTATACATCTTGTCATCGTGACATCATCATGACACACGCGCTGGACAAGCGCCATCATCTTCCTAGCCATATTGCGGTACTCAGATACAGCTGAATAACTATCAATAAATACACAAAGCGACTGCCATCAGATCTTCGCAACCCAATTATTGGGCAATGCCGATATTCGAAGGATAGACTGGTTGTCAGAATTTTTGGGCTTCTGACTATCACGATTGTCAGGTATTTGTATGACAACGACGGCCTTACGTACTGTGGATTGGTTAAGAATGGTATTCACAGACTAACCACGGCAAGTGTAGCTTAACCTTAGATCGGGGACAAGGACCAATAATTTATAATAAGCTCCCACCCTGCGTCGATGTATAAATAAATCTGGATTACCTAAATACGATATCCAGTTATATTATGAATCTGGTCCTTTTGCTCTCCAGGACTGATATAATAAATAATTAAATCACAAAATTCAGGCCAAATAATTAAAGGAAAATGAAAATTATTATCAAAGCGGATTTTGCTAGCATTAATAAAGCTCTGTTCAGTTTGGCAAACATTCTTCTATTAATTGGAGTGTCTAATTAATGAAAGTACTGGATTACGACGCTCTTTATGCGTGTAAACGGACCTGTTTGGGATTTATGTATGTAAATCTTGTTAATAACCCCTGACCTATTTCCCTGTACCGAGGATAAGAATCTAGATTTATAGTATTGCAAATTGGCCGCTAATTTTCCGTCGACCCTTGGAGCTGATCTGCAAACATATCCCAGCTTAAAATTAAAGAGATTATCGCTCTTGAATTGCTGGTCCAAGTTCTGACTCCAGCTGTACTCTGGCCTAGGATTTCTGTCTAGCCAAACAAGGCATTGAGGCAGGAGCTTCGATAAGAGCAGAGACAGGAGTCATGAAATGAATGTGGATGGATAAAGGAAAGAGATAGACCTAATAAAAGATAGATGGACTGTGTTAGAAAGGATACATGTCCACAAAGGAATTGAATGACGTGATGATGACTACTAGAGATGTATGAAAGAAAAAGAATTATTGCGCCGACCCCAAGTGAAGCATATGGATGAGTGAGGATGATGATGATAGTGGCTGATTTTTTCAATAATAGATTTTATATGAAAATGTTTTTTTATTGAATCATTACCATCCCTCCACTCTTTTTGATTTAGACCTTTCTGCTACCAATATTTCCAAAAAACATCATCGCGAAATTTTTGTAAATTAATTTGCCCCAACCTTTAATGTTTTCGAAACCAACCTAGTCTCTTGTACCGTCAAACGTAACATTTTCTAATGAATTTCTGTATCTCTTTGTTTCAGATGTCACGAAAAATGTAGCGGAATTGCTTCTACAAATGGCATCGATGCGCTTAAGTGAGATGGGTAAGCAGGATTCCAGCTGGCGGAGAATGCAGGGTTTTAGTGTCAGTGTAGTGAGGTGCCTGGTGATAGTGACAGTGTTTGGGCAATGCGCGGGGGGCAAGCCTATCAGTGAGACGCTGCAGAGGGCGCTGTCTGCGGTCAGGGGGCCGAGTCCTGGTGCTAAGAAGTTGCTCAATATTCCTGAGGATGGAGGTGAGTTTCTTCTATGTTTTTTAACATTGTCAATGTTTTTGACATTGTCTATATTTTTTTACATTGTGAATATTTTTGACATCAATGTTTTTGACACCGTAAATGTTTTTGACATAACCAAAGCTGTTCATGTAGACAGGCATTTAAGTATTTGGCTATACGTAAATTAGAACAGATATCAACAGGCATAAATTACTTAAAAAATTACAGCAAATAGGTTTTTAATTTCTCTGTATTTAACATTTGTAATACGTATGTCATCGCGTATTACCACATTTTGATAGTGTTGTCAGTATTTAATTCGCAACAGTGTGAACAACTAAATTATAACCGGGTAATTGTTGATACTCCACTAGTTTGAAAATTCATTCAAACAATATCAAACTAATTAATCTCCTGTTTGCATACTAATTATGCGACTAGAAACTTGCCCGTAATAAGGTCACAAATCATTGCTAATTCAGTGGTAATTAAACCACTAGTCTGTTAATTGGTTACCTACACCTAAACAATACAATCCATACTAATATTATAAATGCGGAAGCAACTACATCTGTTAAGGGGTTGATAGACAAACGAACTTAAAGTACGAACTTTTTAAGATCGCCTAACCGGTTAGATCACTGACGAACTGGCGCATCAGTTTTTTTATATGTCGGACATGGTTTTTGACTTGAGGAGGGAGTCTCTGAAAAACCTAAACCGGACTTGTTGGCGAGGCACCTAATACCTCCAGCCAGGTACATACTTATAAAATAAGCAACATCAGTTATAGGCGTCTCCTAACGGGACTCGGGCGTTGCTTAAAGACAGCTAGAGAGGGCTAATCTGGATTTAAGTTATTTTGCTACTGACTCGACACAGGCTGGCTTGAGCAAGATTCGGAGAGGTGGTGCGGCGGTTTTACAGTACGCATTCTTTTGGTGACACAGGCGAAAAAGTTCGAGCCATAAGTAGGTATGCGTACTTGCTACATGCTCGTGTGTCTATCAGCCCCTTTACACGGCTAAACCACGATATACAGTATATAAGTTCAGATCAATCAATGGAAACCCCCCCCCCCCCCCATTTCAAGGCCCGGTAGATTGGTGCAATGTCTTGCGCACAAATTAGGCCTACCAGAGAAATTAAATAAAATGGTGTTAATGAAATAATGTTATCATATAGGCAACATGTAAGTACCTACCTCTAATAACCTAATTTCCCTGAGGTGTACTCATATACAACCACAGTTCGCCTGTATGTTTGTTTATCATGTAATAGAGGGCAAGGCTATTGCCAATTATCGGGCACAAATTAAAACTCAGATATTTTTGTTTTATACCGCTAAGGTGGCAAACAAGCATACGGCCCGCCTGATGGTAAGCGGTTACCATAGCCTATGGACGCTCGCAACACCAGGGGTATCACTCGCGCGTTGCCGTCCCGAAAAACCTCTTAAATGCTTATGGAGGATTCACTGCGCCGACAGTTTGAAGGAATATTCCTCTTACTGCCAGCGCAGCACATCCTTAGAAGCTCTGGCGACCTTACTTACTCACTGCAGGAACACAACACACAATAAAGTGTGTTATTTGGCTGCAGTTTTCTGTAAGGTGGAGGTAATTACCCAGATGGGCTGCTCCAGATTTGAGCCATAAATGGCTGTACCCTACCTCTCTTGATATAAAATCTGAAAACTGATAAAAACTGCAATAAACAAAATCCTTTGCACTTTTCGACTTCCATTACTGGCAGCCCTGCTCAATTCTTTGAAGTTTTAAAGTTTGAAGACGCTTATTAATTAACGGACTTCTATCATTTCAGTTTTCAGGTGGTCTTTTGAAGTCGTAGAAAGGATTCGAAGTTTTCATTTCCAGTGTCGAATTAATTGTTTCGACTTTGATTAATTAAATATATTTTTTAGAGCTAACTTCTTTCTTTGTAAAAGTATGATAATGTCTGCAGAATCAGCTCGACCTTGTAGGTTTGCGAATAGTCATGGGGAATGTTCTAGAGCCTCAAGTCTGCTATTTAACTAACACTTCAATAGTGTGTCGATAGAATAGTTTTACACATTTGGCAGTCTGCTCTTTATTTAAGACCAGTGGCGTTCCAGTGACTTTCCATTGAACTACCATCCAACTTTTATAGACGGACAGACAGCTTTTTTAGCCCCGTCGACAATAGTTTACGTCTGTAATGACTTTTTATGAATCAATATACTAAATAATAAAGGAAATAAGAATACAGAAGCCATTTAACGACACTCCACCGAACACTGTTGGTAGGATAGCATTTTAGCAGAATACTCAATCTGTCAAAATCTCAACAGAATCTCAGTCGTGTGTCGCTGGAATGGTAGCCTTAACTTTAATAGCAGAATTGGGGCCCTGATCTCATGGCCATGACACATGAGTATGACATACCCTGTCGCTTCCCCATATCGTGCGTCCACGAGCATTAAGGAAAGTACCTATGTAAATATAGCAATTTATGTCGATAGCTTGGTATTATACTCGTTTTATTATTATATTTGTCAAATCTATCTAAATATTTAAAAGCCCTATCTCGCCCCTCTATTACATGGGACCTATATGTCTAGACGTTTTAGTAAGCCTCTTCCTAACCCTTTGGAGCAAAGAGGGGCGATGGTATGTGACTATGTGTATATAGAAGTGAAATACAACTTGTAACAACTACTATTTTAAAAGAAATTCCATGGAGTTTCTTGCCGGATTCTTCTCCATTGGATCAACTTTTTGAAACCGAGCATCTAGATTCTAGATTCATTTAACATTTCATAAATGCTTGTAAAAGGTTATTTGAAGTAAAATCATTTTTGAACTCACTTACTCATGAAAATATGCATATAGGTATACCATAGTTTTTAACAATCAAACTCTTCCTTTGCATACCTACGTATTTAGTATTAATCTCAACTTAAGCCCACACATTCCTAAGAAAAAGAGTGGAGACAGACATACTGCTACAAAGGTTCCTTTCATGAAACCCCTAAAAATGAAAGTAACTTTCCACATTGAAACTTCCCGACTTGCAAACTCGAAACACCATCAATCGTTTTTATCTAAAACATTAAATAATTCACTATAGTAAATCTTGAGGGCAGGGTGGGAGAAAAAAATCGCTGACTAATACCCCGCAATCAGTCTCCTCTGATAAAAAGGCTTTTATGTCGACTCCCAAATTCGTTTCTGACATACCGTAATTAGTCGCTGGAAATTGTGGGCTCCGCGAATTTTGGCAGATGTTTTCCGGGTTCTGTAGTCTGTATCACGCCTGTATTCCTCGCAGGGTTAGGCAGAGATGTACTAATGTATGGGGGTGGGTTGTTCTTGTTGCCATTACACACGAACACATACGCATACACACATAGGCACATAAGAACCGATTTACAGTTTGTTTGACCTGCGAATCGAAGGCGGAACCTCAAGTGTAACAGTTTACCACTTACTGAGAATACATTATACATATATACAATATACATATATACAATATATCAACGAAGCGAAAATTGAAATCAAACTTGCGCGGACAAATCTTTTTGCGTGAAAATACGCACAAAACAAATTCTCCCAGAAATTAGACCTACTTAGCCAGATCGATTTTTCATCTTCGTAAAGCTCTAACAATTTTGATGAGTTGCAATATTGCCGATATTGCAACTCTCACCAAAATTGTTAGAGCCGTTTTTGAGAACGTGATTACAAACAATACAAACTGCCTCGTTGGTCGAGTGGTCCGAAGCTCGATTGCTACGCTTGGGGTCCGATTCCAGGTCGAACAAAGTGTTGGTTGTTGGGTTTTTCTGTAAAATTCTAAGTAGCAGCTCGGAGTCTGGATTTGTGACAGGTTGATAGCAATAGGCTCACCCCTATTACATGGGACCTAAATATACCGGCGAACTGTGGGTGCAAGATAATATTCAACCATATTATAATTATAATGTCCCTAGCCGCGATTTTGTTCCCGTACAAGTTGAATTTTTCCCCCGTTTTTGCAACATTTTTAATTAATACTCAGCTCTTATTGGTCGTAGCGTGATGATATATAGCCTATAGCCTTCCTCGGTAAACAGGCTATCTAATACTGAAAGAATTTTTCAAACCGGACCAGTAGTTCCGAGATTAGCGCTTTCAATACCAAACAAACGAACTCTTCAGCTTTATAATATTAATATATAGTATAGATTGCGTTGATGTAATTTAGTACACCTCTGCCTTAGCCTTCGGGGAATACAGGCGTGATGATACAAATATTGCTCATTCAATAGTATAGAATGTACTAGGACCGCATAACGTCGTAGGAACTTGATAATATATAGAGTTAGTTGCATGTTATGATGTAGCCAAATTTACATATCTTCGCAGCAAGTTGTCTGGCATAAACTACTTGTGGCTACGTTCAGGAAGCTGGTTCAAGTTAAAATGATGTTCTGTTTAGGAATTTGTACTTGATAATGTATTTTGTATGACTTTAAAACGTGGCTAAATATGCTAAGACCGCGTCATGCATACTGACATACATACATGAATAAACGAATGGTTCTTAGTCAGTTAATAAAGATTATTTACCCTATCCTATCCTTCCTACTCATCATCTTCCTGTCCTTGTTCCAATTTATTTGTGGTCGGTGCAGCCTATCCTTACAAAACGGCTTACGGCTGCAGCTTGTGGTTGTGGAACTGTACCGCAAACAATGGTGCACCTCCTTTCCTGTCCTTTGTGCCCCGCTACTTGCAATCAAAGTGACCTCTGCGCTGCCACTGACGATGCTGTGGAAGTGGCGAAGTTTTGGGCACACCAAATTTAATTTAAAAAATCGTACCATCGACACGAAGAAGAAGCCTATCCTTTTCCTCCATTCATCCCTATTAGCCGTCACCTGCTCATTCACTCCCTTTTCCATCATATCGACCTTAACACAATCCATCCATCTTTTCTTTGGCCTTCCTCTATCCCTCCGTCCTTCTACATTCAATGTCATCACTCTTTTAGTCACATGCGTTTCATCCCTCCTCATTCCTATTCAAATTATCCGTCACTGGCGCCACTTTCAAACTTCCTCTGATATACTCGTTCCTTATTTTGTCCATTCCTGTCCTTCCTACTAATATGATAAAATTAAATGTGAGAGTTTATAAAAATAATGTATCGATGGGATCTATAATACAGTATGTTTGTTAGTCTTTCACGCAAAAACTTCTGAACGGTTTTTTTTTTATCGTTGATGGGTTTGCGCTTGACCACAATCTCACCTGATGATAAGTGTAGATGTGGTCTAAGATGGACCGCGCCTACCCAAAAGATGCCCATTCACTCTGATATAACTTTAAAACTTTAAAACTCTGATAAAAATTTGATAAAACTTTACCATATTATTGTGTATACACCAGAATAACTAATAGTCTATAATTTATAACGACAGCTTGGGTAATTCCCAAGGGATTGGGAAAAATTAATACACTGTGTGTAGAATCATGAAATTTTGCACAAATGTTCCTTAAATGACGAAACGACGAATTGCGTAATTTTGGATAAACTTCAAGTTCAAATGTTTTTATTACAAGTATTTAAAAAACGTTACATGTTTCTAGTTGCACGGTGCCAAAAAGTTGATCCTATGGAGAAGAATCCGGCAAGAAACTCCGTGGATACTCTTTTTTAACCCCCGGCGCAAAAACGATGGTGCTATAAGTTTGACGTGTCTGTGTGTGTCTGTCTATCGGTGGCATCGTAGCTCCCGAACGGATGAACCGATTTTGATTTTCTTTTTTTATTTGAAAGGTGAATTAGTCGGGAGTGTTCTTAGCTATGTTTGATGAAAATCGGTCCAAGATGGCCGCCGCCACAAAATAGCGGATTACATATTATTTTTTCACACCTCCCTCAATATGGGTATCAAATGAAAGGACTTAACTAGGAGAATACTATACACTATGATAAAATTCAAATCCAAGATTGCCGTCACCACAAAATGGCAAATTACATTTCGTGTCGGGGGATTTCTAAATTTTTTATTTAGGTTAGGTTATAAATAAACGTAAATAACACCGCAGGGAACTAGTTTATAAAAAATCACGCTTGTCTCCCAAAGCGGTAGGCACTAGGCAGAGACATTTTGGTCCTACCCTCCGCATTCGTGGCGGCATATGTATCTGCCAGTTTCTGTTATACCCAACTAAATTCACACGGCCGACTTTTAACAGCTAACCTAACAGTAAAATAGTACAGACTAAAGAGGCTAAAGGTTCTTAAACAATGCGTCGATTCAGCCGCCCGCTGAGCTGAATAATTTGCAAGTTATTTAAATGCGCGAGACGCTAACTATTCCCGGACTTTGGCGGTGCACCGATTTTCGTGGGGACACACGGCTGTGTTGGACGAAAAGCATGTTCAACATGTTGGACTATTTTTTTAAAGTTTTTTTTCTGTACAGAATGTATTTAATTATATTTATATTTTAATTATTTAAGTACATAATTATTATTTAGTAAGTAATTATTATTTATAACTTATATAATACATGACATAAAAGTATTTAGTACTTTGACGCCTAGGTGCGCCAATTTAAAGGTTTTTATTTTTATAATTTCTATTTTGTACATTATAGTTATAGTTTATTTGTTGTCTTTATATAAATAAGACATTTAAAAATATTGTATTAAACAATATTTAATTAATTTCGCTTTTGTTCTTGGAAGTGGTTGTAATAAGCGATGAAAGTTTGTATGAACGTCCGTCATTATTGACGATGAAACAATGAGATTTTATATAGGCACTTGATAAGAAATAAATAAACATTAACTGACTAAAATAACAGACAAACAGACACAAGCTAGTATAAATATAATGCACATCTGTGATGCAACAGCTCTGTAGGAGTGAGGATTTCAAGTGCTAAATCCTCTTCATCACTTTCACACGTCATACAAAATGTCACGTTGAGTGGCAAAGCTAATTCTTCGACCAAGCCTTTTGGCGCAGCACAATCCCGCTGCAATTCTCTGAAAAGCAGATTAGGACTACAAAAGGAACACTTTGTGGATAACGCACTCTGATATTGCACGCTAAGAGTATGTTCTATACACCCATTTTGGTGACATACGGTGTCAAAAGTAAAGCAGCATAAGTATTAAATTGTAACGGTCTGTCTGGACTCGCACGTGTGGACATTTTTAAAAATATAGCCTAAGTAGGTGTATTGCTCAGTGATGACATAACATTATATGGTGATGAAAGAATTTTAAAAATTGTTTCAGTTAATTTTGAGACTTAAAATGTACTTAAGTACTTTTTTTGTAAAAAATACTTTATTACAGAAAAAGTTCATTTTTATTTTGTTTATAATTTGTTTGTATGTTTTTAGTTTATAAAGTGTAGCTTTCTGTATAGGTACCTACTGTTTTTTAATGTATCACTAATTTATATGCATGCTGCATTGTCTATAAATCTTCAATGTATCTATGAACAAGTCTGGATTCTCTGATACACTAATTTTGTCATAGTCGTTATAGCTGACAGGTAAAGGCTTTTGCTGCTTGAATGCTTGTATGTAAACTTCAAAATTAAGAAAAATCCAATATGTAAAAGATGCATCTTATTCTCGATCGCTATAACAAGCTTAAGTCGTACATTGTAGCTGCTAGAACATCATTTAAATGTTTACAAATGTATTATTTCATAAACACATGCAATCGTAATCCCACATTTATGAATAACTTAATTCAATATAATTTCCGATTGCTGAACTTTACGACCGTATATCACACAACTTACAACACCGACCACCTGGATTATAGCGCGTAACTTTGGACAAGCCATTATACATTGCTCGCTGTTTTCTTCTAGCACGCCATCCTACCGAAATAAACCCGTAATGTATGCGTTGCAAATGGGCACCAAGTAAAATTTACATGCAAAATGGTAGTTCCATTGCTCCTTCGTATCGTTGACGCTCAAAGTTATGCAGATTTGTAGGAAATCCCATGGAAATGAAATCGTCTAAGTTACGGGGAAATGTTAGAAATATTTCCCCCTGCTTAGATTGTTAGAGTGCGTTTGTGAGTTTGAGTCTAGACTTAATTTTATCGGATCGATTCATGATTACGGACGGTTTGTTGATTCGAGACAACACCGCCACCTGGTGTTGCTATGAAGAAACAATGATTTCGACGTTAGAGGGGCGCAGCAGACATCAGTCTCTTGGCACACCTATGACACTCCATACAATTTCCGATACCGCTGCACACTACAATACCAAATGACCAAAAAACTTGTCAAAATTACGTTTGTGCACGTGCAAATGAGTGCGTAACGGTGCGTAGGGTTTGTTGGCAGTCCGATAAGAACACCGGCAGAATGCGGGAGACCTGAGGTATCTGACGTTAGGGAGGGGCGGAGAGTGGCCATTCTGTTACTATTTATTCTGTGCTCTTGGCATGCGGAGGCTGTTACATACTATTACGCCTGTAGCCCCGACGGGTTAGGCAGAAGTGTACTAATTTAGGTACAGTTTACACCTACAGTTCACCAGTATTCTTAGGTCCCATGTACAGGAGACGAGCCTATTTCTATCAACCAATATTTGAGCTAATACTGAGAATGTCATAGAAAAACCCAATAACAAATCGACCTGGAAATCGAACCCAGAATGAGGTTCTGGGTAGCAGTCGCCTTTAGGACTGGCTGTGGACGCAAGAGGTGTATAGCCCCTCCAACCAAGGGGAGGATCCTCCGACCTGGGTGTTATGCCTGATAGGCCACTGCCTGACGGTTGATTAATTTGCACGGTAAACTTCATTTGCACGATTAAGGCACTTGAGGTCACATGCATTATTCATTACTCTTCTTAAATTTAAGAGCTCAGCTTGTCGGTGGAGCAGTCGCTACTGTTCTCGATCTTCTGCCTTTCGTTTTACCTCTTGATACGACTCGCTCCTCACTTTTTCCTTCACTTGCTCTATAAAACTTCGTCTGGATCTTCCCCTTCCTCTTTTTCCTTCAATTTTCCCTTCTAGTATGGTTTTAAAGAAGTTGTCCCATTCATTAGAACCTCCTCCTTCTTTGGAGTTGGTTGAAAACAACCTTTTTTTCCGTTGCAACGCAATATTGCGCTGCTAGCAATAAAGCAAGCACTAGCTACTAGTCAAGTTGCTAGCTAAGTGCTGATAGGCGATTGATTGCGGTAGATACTTGGCACCGGCCGCTCCCGCAATGCAGACAGAATACTGATGACCCTGCAACCGGTTATCCAAATTATCATCAACTACTGCGAACTGTGTAATAAGTCTTGTCATCACAAGACTGACTGCTAAGCTTTGGATTCGATAACTGTGGTCTAGTGGTCTGAGTGTCAAAATACTGATCCACGAGGTCGTGGGTTCCATTTCCACAGGACACAAGTATATATGTGATGAACTTAATGTGTTTGTCTGGGTGTTTCTTATATATTATACACACCTATAGTACAAGCTCTGCTTAGTTTGGGACTAAATGGTGCTTTGTCATTTTTTTTCATAAAAATATTAATTATCTCTAAACCCGAATGTGAATGTGGCTCGTGGCTAAGCTATAACTACGCTGATCAACCGATCTGCAAGGTTAAGCTACGCTTGCCGAGGTCAGTCTATGGATGGGTGACCATTATTAACACATCGAGACCCCTCCGTGCCTCGTAGAGCACGTAAAGTTTTCATACGAACACCTATGATAATCGTTAGTGGTAGTCAGAAGCCCAAAAAAGCCTGACAACCAGTCTATCCTTCAAATATCGGTATTGCCTAGAAATTGGGTTGCGGAGGTCTGATGGCAGTCGCTTCGTGTAAAATACTGATATTCAGCCGCATGCCGCATCTGGTTAGACTGGAAGCCGACCCCAACATGGTTGGAAAAAAAGGCTACGAGGATGATGATGACCGGTGAATTTTACGGATCTCATGACCATTGATGACCATGTAGGGCAAGAAAGTCAGGTTTTTAGTCGGTGTGAATCTGACGACCCTGCCGCCTCTCCAGGAGGCACGGTAAAAAAACTTTTTTGACCCGGGAATTAGGACGTATCTAACTTTAAAAGCAGCTTTAGCAAACTTGAGTCTGATATCATAAATGAGCATAGTAGTCCCAACGCTACTGCTACGCTCGAGGTCCTAGATTCGATTCCCATGTTGAGATCAAGCGCAAGCCTATCTAAGAAAAAAAAAATGTTATTGCGTTTCTCTACGCAAGATTTTTGCCCAATTAATGGCAATAGGTTCACATTCCATGGCACCTAACACCTCTGCTTAACCTCTTTGGGAACACAGGCGTGATGGTTATCTTATGGTTTCTTTTCCAAAATGGCCGGGTGATTCCCACGGTTAATTGAATGAAAAATACACACTACGTTCATTGGCCGGTTCGTTACGGTTGCAGGTTCGAATCCCGTTAGATATTGTAATAGCTTTGTTTGACGATTAGTCATAGTGGGAGATTATTTGAATGGCTGTTTTTAAATTTTTGTGTTTTTTTTTACGTTTCTACGGAAAACGGGTTCAAAGTTCCTATCTCCACGCGGGCGAAGCCGCGGCCAAAAGCTAGTTGAGTAATAGTGTGATAAGGGATCGTCATTGTCACACTATTTCTCAATAACTGCCTAATTTATCTATACTAATAATATTATTAAGCTAAAGAGTTTGGTTAAACGCACTTATCTCAGGAACTAGTGGTCCGATTTGAAAAATTCTTTCAGTGTTAGATAGCCCGGTCCAGTTCCGTTCAACCGACTTCAAAAAAAGGAGGAGGTTCTCAATTCTACTGTATTTTTTTTGTTTGTTACCTCAGAACTTTCGACTGGGTGAACTGATTTTAATGATTATTTGTTTATTAAGAAGCTAATGCTTCCAGATTGGTCTTATATAACATATAACCGGTAACCGGTTTAAAAAAAATCGACGAAAGTTTAAAAAATTGTATACGTAGATGATATTTTGGTTTCCTCAGAAACGTGGCTGTGCGTTTAGTTGGCCTCCCCATATAATATAATAGGTACAAAAAAAAATACATCTATATTCCACTAAAACTCTTAAAATAAATTATTTTGTTTATGTGATTTTATTTCTTACTTTTCAGTTAGTAAATCATCATAGAACCACTCGATACATCCTAAATCATCATTTGAAATGAAAACTGTTACACCTAAAGATTATTTTCAAAATCAGCCCACACATGAATGCGCATAAAATCCGCCAAATTGTTATTTTTTTAGAATTTCATGTACCCAGTGACACTCGTGCCACCAAGACAAATCTAATGATGTACCTATCATTTATCTAAATCGGTTGTGCCGTTGAGTAGTTACAAACGGACATAGACATACACGTCAAACACATAACCCTACGGCAGTCGGGCGTGTGTATGTATTTAAATAAGCCAGTCAACAGAAACAATAACAGTTGAACAGAATTCTCCGAACACTCAACTTATCATAGCTTGTCTGTCTCTATTTAATTCCTGCTAATCATTAAACGATCTTCACAGTCAGTTTAACATAAATATTGACACAAACAGTAAGCCGACGAATGATAGTAAACACTGCATTTGAGAAGGAAACGTAGGGTATAAACAGACGAGCGATTTGGACGCCCGTCTGTCACAGTTGATGTGTTAATGGCCTAAGGCTGTTTGTCCACCGTCACCGTCAACGAGATTATTTTTGATCGAGATCACGTTGTCGTGACGGGCGTAAGGTGGACACATTGTATGTATCGCTATAGTCCGCGCCGAATTAGTTGGCCGCGCCTTAGGTAGGGACGGGGGTGAGGCGGCGGGTTACTGTGAACAAAAACAAGCGCCCCCGCCCCTTCGTCCCACCGCTCACATAACTAAGGCGCGGCCAACTAGTTCCGCGCAAACTATAAATCGGCGTCGCTATCTCGTCGACGGTGACGTCCCGGTGCCGGTGGCGGTGGACACACACCCTTACGCTGGCTACCCACTGGACTACAGGGAAAGTGGTACTTGGTTCTAAATTAAGAAAATTAAGAACTTACGATGCTAAGACGAAATTTTTTTCGCATCATGCCTGTATTCCTTGTAAGGTAAGGCAGACCTTGGCGTCTTTTAGTAAACGCCACAGAAGCCGATCTTCAGTTTTTTTCATCCAGATATCAACATGTAACATGGGGTTAGCTTATTGCCATTAATCGGCCACAAATCCAAACTCCCAGCTGATATAACCCAATTATGTTCGACCTAGGAATCAAACCAAAAACCTCTAGCGTAGCAGTCGCGCTTATTACCACTAGACTAACGAGGCAGTTTAAATGTAAAAAAAAACATCTAACCAAAGATAAATATTTAAAAAATCAAGTGTGTATATTTCATCTGTGTCACCGTCGCTCACTATAAAGTCCATATGTCCGTCTATTTGTCATTCTAAACTAGTGCCGTGCCCCAGTTTCGCTCTAACAATAAACAGTTTTATTAACGTTTCGCAAGAATCACCGTGGACGAGCGCTAGAGCCATTGAGTGCTAGACGTAAATAAATACGACAACACGCCAGTTACGTCTTCTAGTGACGATTAAAAGGGACTCGTGGCTAAGTTAAAAACCATGCTGGTTTGAGGGTCAATGAAGCCTGGCAAGTGCGGTTTTTAGTCGATATGAGACAAGTACCGGGTCGAGCAAAGTGTTGTTGGGTTTTCAGTGAAATTCCCAGGAGTTTGGATTTGTGCCCGGTTGATGGCAATAGGCTCGCACATGGGACCTAAAGATACCGGAAAAATGTGGGTGTAGGTACATTAGTACGCCTCTACCTACCCCTTCGGGGAATACAGGCGTGAAGTAGATAGAAGTAGGTAGATGTAGGTAAAATTCATACATTACGACTCATTTGGTATGCGTAAAATTTTCTGAAACAATGTTTTGTACGGCTCATACCCAAAAATACTAACGTTGGCACCCCTCGAGTGGAGACAAACAAGTTTCAAAGTCGAACTCCCGGTGTTTTGGGTGATGACACATTAAGAGAGCGGAGCGATCAGCGGGAGAAGTTGGACATGTCGAACTATGAAAGACAAAAATCCTTCTCTTATCTGTGTGTTATGGGAAATCAATATAAAGCATATTGATTTCCCATAACACACAGACAAGAGAAGGATTTTTGTCTAATCCCTTATCAAATTGTTTTCTTCAGAAACAAAGAAACTTATTTGGAAACAAATAAACCTTTAAAAAACAAACTAACAAAAATTCTTTTGTATGAATCGTGTGTTTTAACTCAATTTTTCATAAACAACCGCACCCAGAACGGTAACTTCATACAAATAAGAAGAAATAAGTTTATATTATTCGTGCGTAAGTTGTTTTCTGTACCCACAGACAAACCGTGAAGACGGTTTTGTGGGGCTTTGAAGTTTTAATAAAAATACATACATACATAAAAATATGAAATAAATGTTGTTGAAAGAAACGATTAAACTTCTTGTTTAATAGTTTCTTTTAACAAAATACATTTGTAACTTTTGACACAATACAATGTAACAACGATTATAAATAGATTTTATCTACATGGCAGAGACCCTATGAAAACTTAAAACAAAGTCACAACAGTCGTATTTTAACGTCAAAACACGAAACGTCACTACAAAAACTAGTGTTTGACATGTGTCATGTAAACGCTCAAAAATACAAATCGCTCTTCTAATAACACTGTGTCCTCTTCCTTACAATAAGTTGAGCGCCACCGTCATTTGTCTCATTTAAATTCGACTTTGTGACACGTAATGCGGCACTACATCACTTGTGAAACATTTTTCAGGAGTTCGTCACGATTTGCGTTTGATGGGCTTGAGATATTACTCCAGTTAGCCACGGGATTCCCGGATATATTTGTTTTGATAGCCTTTTGCAGTAAATGCGGGGTTGGTTGGGAAATCTGTACAAAAAAAACAGCTAGTAACAACCATTGACATACCATATATATATTACTTTTAGAATCATTGGTAACAACATTGGTCTAGTGGTCTAAGTCGAGCAAAGTTTTATAAGGGCTTTTTTATAAAATTCTCAGTAGCAGGTAGGAGTTAGGATTTGTAGGATCGTCCTCTATTATATGGGACCGAAACATACAGGCGAACTGTGGGTTTACATTAGTACACCACTGCCTAACCATTCTTGGCATACAAGCGTGAAGTGAACTGAACTGTAAAGTCATGTCGGTTGAAGAATGTACTAATGCCCGTTTCTTTTGCCGAAGTTTTCCTTCACCTTTGTAAGCGATTGGTAATATAATGATGAATTACATACATACAGTTCTCGCCAAACTTATTGTCCGGGTTGAAGTTGGCACGAGCTAACTGTAACCCGGCTTTAAAAATCGGAGAAAGAAAAATATTGGGTTGTAATAAAAAATTAAGAGAGCTCAAGTCGTAGGCTGTCGTTTTAAATCATTTTCAACCGACTTCAAATAAAAAATAATATATTTACTATTGTGATTTCTAACTAATTTGGAGGCGGTGCCAAACAGACAATCAACGAAAGTCATATTTGAATTAAATTAGTAGTTTGGCACCGACTCAAAATTAGTTAGAAATCATAATGTAAATATGTTATTTTTTGCTTTTTAGTTCCTGTGTTTTTTGGAGGCGGTTTTTATCCCAATATTTTTCTTCCTCCGATTTTTATGGACGGGTTAAAGTTAGCTCGAGACAACTTCAACCCGGACAATAAGTTTGGCGAGAACTATACCTACATACATACACTCACGCCTTTTACCCACAGGGGTAGGCAGAGAGACCGCCACCTGCTACGATTCTCACATACTTCTTTAGCTTCCTCCAAGTTCATACATCTCGTCATACACACAATGATTAATTAAAAGTCATGTCTTGAATTCGAACTCGAGACATGCCAGGCTTACATGCGCGCCACGACAAAAACAAAATCTACTCTTTTGTCTCGCTTTTTCTTGTGCGAAAACGAAACAAAAGCACGGCATAAACGTAGACAAAATGTTCTCGCGGCGTGCATGTTAGCACGGCTGGACTCGCTCGACTCGACTCGGGAAAGAATTGGCAGTCCAGTGATTGCCCCTAAGCTATCTATCAGCTAACCTCTTACAGAAACTATATTATTACCTACTATCAAGCTCTAGAATGCACTACCTGCTGCGGTGTTTTCCATGTGCTATGACATGTTCTTCTTCAAACGAGGCCTAAAAGAGCTCTCTACCGTACACAGTAGGCTGGTACCTGGTGAAGTGGGGATATCTCGATAAAACAGCTGCAGGGTGTGGTTGTGGAGCTGTGCCGCAAACAATGGTGCACCTCCTATCCTGTCCTTTGTGCCCCGCAACCTGCAATCTAAGCAACCTCTGCGCTGCCACTGCGATGCTGTGGAAGTGGCGAAATTTTGGGCACACCAAATCTAATTTAAATAATTAAATCGTACCATCGACACGAAGAAGAAGAGTAGGCGGCGGCTCAGTTTTGCCCCTGGCGTTGCTGATGTCCATGGTCGGTGGTTACCACTTACCATCAGGTGGGTCACCTGCTCGTCTGCCACTGTAGACAATAAAAAAATCAACCAGACTCTTTTAACTTTAGCTTAATTTAATCCTAGATTTAAAGGAAAGAAATTAAAAGGAATAAAAATATCTCTTTGTATTCTGTATCCTTTGAGTGTATCTCACTATGCATGGTATTCTCAAAGCGTGGCACTATTCTAAATTTCAGATAGTTCTCTAAATTGAAATTCACACATTTTCCGCGAGAACTTGCGCAATGCTATTTATTCGGAGACAGTTGCTAAGACTATTTGTCACAGACTAAATAACTTTTTTTTATGAAATTTAAACCGATATCAAGTATTTATGTGGTCTTTTGAATCGGTGGTTACATACCAATCAAATTTAAGTATTCTAACATATCATCACGCCTATTCTCTGAAGGCTTAGGCAGAGGTGCGCTAATGTACCAAAGTTTGCCGGTATGTGTTTAGGTCCCATGTAAGGTGAGCCTATTGCCATTAGCCGGGCTCAAATCCAAGCTCCGAGCTACCATTTCCATCTTTTTTATTTTTACCATTTCATTGAATATCCCGATAACACTGCTTCACCTGGGAACGGACCCAAGGACCACGAGCCTACCAGTCACGCTAAGGGACTCAAGGCAATTACTATACGTATTAATGCTAAAAGCTACGATTTATAAATAAATATTTTGTTCTACGACGTTTTTGCATGTAGACAGTCGTTGACTTTAGTTCTAAAGGACCAATATTTGCATTTAATTGAAATTGAATGTCGAAAAAAATATACTCTGGCTTTAACCGAGCATAATAGCAATGTTACCAAGAAAATCTAACAACATTTTTGCTCGACCAGGGAATCGAACCTCACTCGCTTTGTAACCGCGCTCGCGACAACTAGATCATCAAAGCAATCTCATAAAGCCATGCATCAATTAATAAAATTTAGGACAGTACAGAGCAATTAATTTGAAAAAAAAATTGACCCTAAAATACTTCAAGGTCAATTAATTCTGAAGGAGGTACCCCCGTCACCCAAAGCGGTCGAGTGTCGACGAAACAGCCTGAATAAAGTATCTATCGATAAATCTACGTCGGTCGACCAATCGTCGATATATGAGTGGGACCCAGCATTTCTTTTCACGGCAATACAATAGATATTCAGTGAACAATTACGTATGGTAATGGCATTTTGGTTTGTAAAATTATTGTTGGATATTTTGATGTAGATGGCAGCAGTATCGCATTAGGACAAGACAGGTCTTTAGATACTAGCTCAAGAAAATATTTATAGAATTGGACCTTTATGATTGTAATTTTGAATTTTATTTACTGACCTACTGTTGGGCACGGGTGAGAATCTTAGAATGAGAGGAGTTAGGCTTAGTCCACACACTGCCCTTTGACATCCTTCACAAGTCGAGTTGAGTCTTCATGACGACATTCGACGTCGGTTTCAACCAAGTGATAATATTAATCACTGCAATAATTAGTCGTAATCTCGTAAAAAACTACAATTATTTCACTTCCACTTAATTTCCTGCGTTACAATACGATGCTAAACGTACTCTGCCACCATCAGCCGTAATTGCCATTGTAAATAAGACTTACAGCGGTTAAACGCAAAAAGAAAAAAGTAACGGATGGTTTTTTAATTTATTTTGATTATTTTTAGCCCAAGGCAGAGTGGCAAACGGCTTTATCTGTGTACATTATGCTGGCAAGTGCTACAGAATAATAAAATAGTGGCAATAAAGTGCTGAAGGAAATTGTAAACAAAACTTTAGAATCATGTTTTTTAAAGGAGTGTCTATGGAGTTTCATGCCGGTTCTACTCCATTAGACCAAGTTTTTGCAATCGTACTAAATTTTGACTTTTCAAAGATACCTATTTAAGTGGTCTTTAGGTCTTTAAAGTCTTTATAAAATAACACCTTTTGACTTTGATGGCAAGACTGAGTGACACTTAAAGGTAGGTTAAAGTTTAAAGCCTTTACACGCTTTTTTTAGTAAATCCCTACGCTAATAATAGCTAAATTAACAGCCAATAAGAAACATATAAATCACCAATATCTAAGCAAATGCAAACCCATGTTGTTCAGAAAATGTTCTGGTAAGGTACAACAAAAATGACAGGCAAAATTGCCATCGCTTTTTCTCATAGCAATAGAAAGAGTAACACGTATTGCGACCAGTAATGCTAACTTTTACGTGACAAGGAAGCATGGTGGCGATTAATCCTGCTACTAAGTGCACTCTGGACTTGATCCCTGATTACCAATGGAACACCAGCTTTATCAGTGTAATCGGAACTGGTGGAACCAAATTAATATTGAGTCACTACGTCCTTAATTTGTACCGACCTTTTTACACTGAAGTAAAAGTTCTTGAAGGTGTATTTTGGTTATTATACTAACCTACGGGCTAGAAAAGTTGCAATTTGACATTCAAATCGTCAAACGAATAGAAAGAAAATGTATGTAAGTGACATTAGTGACAGCCCGATCTGTCGAAAGCTTGTGTCATTTCCATACATTTTGTTTCTATTTATTTGTCAATTCGAATGTCAAATTGTAACTTGTCTACAGACCTTGTATTCCCCGAAGAATTAGATACTGTTGTACACCTTAATTTTCTCGTATATTTTAACTAAAAATCTAAAAATTCAAACTCCAATTTGCTACTGAGATTTTCATAGGGAAACCTGACAAAAAACTACTCTATCTGGGGTAGAAAGGGCACTAGGTAGGTATCCTCGGCTCAATTATCGGTTTTAAAGACCAAAAACTATGTTGCAGAGTGTAATGGTTCTATAGGAAATCTATAAGAAAAACACTTTAACACGTTGTAGACTGTTTAATGATTGTTTTTATTATAGTTCCACAATGACACTTCATGTAAATACTTATTATATCCCGATTATACTAATAAATGAACCCCGATTATTCTATCACGTGGTGGACTGTGACCGGAGAGAGAGGGAGATAGCGAAAGAGAGTGTAAGACGGCAACAATGAATGAATGGATGAAATTATATTAATATGATATACTAAACAAGGCCTTTGTGTCGTTTTGATGCAACTGAAACAAGAGACTTGTGCTTCAAATTCGTGGAAATGAGTGTTTCTCTCACATTAATAATGCAGTGTAGAAATAGGCTCAACACTTTCAATGTCACGTTCAAAAACTAATTGCCCGATATCAATTTAAAGTGCCAATTTAAAATTACAAAACAAATAACGCCTTTTATCGTTTCGATCCCGAGATTAATACGATTATATTACAGTTTGCAACTCATAATGATTCCTATGAGAACAATAGCTCCACCATGATGTTATGTTGGTAATAAAGCCTTTCAATTCTTAGCTCATTTACAATTGCTAATGTTTTTTATTGCGCGCTTTTCAGATTTGAGATTTTTGCATTCGTTTGCTGAGGTTCCGTGGGTTTATTCTGTGAGATTTTTTCTACAAGTCTTCTTCTTCTTTCTAGCCTTTTCCCAACCATGTTGGGATCGGCTTCCAGTCTAACCAGATGCGGCTGAATATCAGTATTTTATACGAAGCGACTGCCATCAGAACTCCGACACACAATTTCTAGGCAATGTGCATTCGAACACATTAGCCGTGTGCTCGTAAGTGCGACTACAATGCTTGAGGTCCTGGGTTCGCCTCCCAGGTTGCGCATATTATTGGGTTTTCTATGTAATTATCTGTAGCAGCTCGGAGTCTGGATTTGTGCCCGATTAATGTCAATAGGCTCGACTCTTACATGGGACCTAAAATACCAGCGAACTGTTGGTGTACATTAGTACACCTCTGCCTAACCCTTTGGGGGGGACAGGCTTGATGGTATGTTATATTATTAAAATATATTCTAGTTTTAGTTAGTTATAACATCTTCGACTCAAAAGCTTTGTAAATTGTAGTCTCCAAGATATTCAATGAACTGTTTTGAGTAATAAGCATTTCTCCTAGATAGTGCTTGTTGTTTTAACCCATTGGATGACACTCAGGTATAATAGAGCTATCTTGCGAAGCTTCGAGTGAGCAATAATGTTATTTGAGCTAATTTTTAAAGTCAAATGTTTTTTCTGCATACCTAAATAGGTAGAGGTTTTATCCTACTATATTATAAAATGTGAAAGTTACGATGTTTGTTAGATACTCTTTTCTGCAAAAAACTACTGACCGGATTTTGATGAAACTTTACAGTATTATAGCTACCTCAGAATGGGATATCCCATTCTTGAAAATATTAAAAATTGTTTTAGGACACGAGTGAGCCGCGAGTAAGTAGTCTATAAATGCACAATAGGCAACTGGTAATAGGCTCGCTCCTTAATAAAAGAGACCTAAATATACCGACCATTGAGGTATTCTTAATTTGAAGATACCATGAAACTGACGGTTCTCAAGACATTAAATACTCACATAAATTCTAATTTCAAATTAAAGTACTCCCCAAAACAAATATTTGAAAGTCATCTAATAATTATTTAGTCCTTTGAAACCTGAAGTGAAGGCTTATAAATTGTAAAGCGGACCTCTAGAATCTAATTAAGGTCGTATTGCAAGTGTTTATTGCCGTACAATTATCGCGGCCCATAAATCCGGCTCGGAGGACCAATAAAATTGCGGAAGAATAGAGCGCGAAACGCACGGACGCCATTACAAAAACGCGGGAATTGCCGCGAATTCAATTTGAAATAACTATTAGTTGTTTAACAGTTATTAAATTTTTGATTAAAAGCTTTTTAATTAGTTAAAATAAATATGTTTATTCGTTTTTAATTTCATATAGTATTAACTGGAACCCGTTTCGTAAAGGACTTTTTGGGACAAAAGATAGATTATATCCTTCTTCGGGTGCAGTCTATCTCTTGACCAAATTTTATCGAAATCTGTTCAGTGTTTCTGGCGTAAAAGGTAACAGTTAGCCAGATAGAAAAGTTGTTTTCGCCGTCATTAAGTAGGTATTAGTATGCATTATTATCATATTTGTCTATTTGTCTAAAAATAATCCCTAAATGTGTTGCTAAGCGCAAAACTCGAGAACGGCTAAACCGATATGGCTGATTTCGTTATTGTTGTTTGATGACGTCTGGGGAAGGTTCTTATGGAGAGAAAACACGTAAAAAATACTAGGGAAAAATGTAACAACAGAGAAACGGGCAAAGCTGCGCATGGGTCGCTAGTTGGTAATAAAAGTTGCTATTATTTTAAGGAACTTTAAAAAAAACTTAAATAAATTGAAAAACTCAAGATTTCAATCGATTGTCAAGACATCCCTCACGACTTTCATGCCCGAATATGTTCCGTATCATCCATCTATTAGACGGACCCAAGTCACGATCGCTGGGTGATTTATATCCAAACTTGTCGTGTGCGCCCGTCCTTATAACATTTTCCATTTCGCATGTCTAGTGCGCGATTTTACGCGCCAATACACACGACACTGTGTGTCGCGCATGACGAGAAAATCCAAATTTGATAATATTTTAAAAGAAATCAATATTCGTATTTTTTTACTGACGTAACATGTTATAGTATTCGCCAAACTTATTGTCCGGCTTGAAGTTAGCACGAGCTAACTTCAACCCGGACCTAAAGCCTAACCCCAGGTCTAGTGCCTAGTAGACCTGTATGTAACTATGTCCGTTGCTATGTGTAATGTAGGTAGCTAGAAATAAGTTAGTATTTAAGAATATAAAATAATGTCGGTAGATTTAAGCTTTTTACTTGTCTGTTCGATTATAGCAGTGCTCTGATATACTCGAGTTTTATTCATCTCCCCAAAGTCTACTATGTCTGTTCGATAACCCATTAACAGCACTCGACCTGGCAATCGAACCCAGGATCTCGAACGTAGCAGTTCCCCTTAGGACCATTTCAGCACTGGAGCCTATTTATAGCGATATACGAATCAAAATTGGAGTTGGCAGTGTAAACTTAGTTTAGTCAGCATCGTGTCCGCGTCTCCAAACTCAGTTACGAAGTTACGTGACACACGGGCCTCGGGAACGACAGGCCAATTCGTCGGTTGCCCCACTGGACTTACTGTTTCATGTAAGTGGAGTTTTGTCAAGTTGTTTCTGGACTTGTAACTCGATTAACAACGTTGTGACACATTGTCTGTAAAAATGGCCAACTGATTTGTTGGGTTGGTTCAACAAAACCTTTGTCAAAAGATTTTGCTAGTGTCACCGCGGGCGTTCCTAGTATGAAGCCTGGGCCATATAAGCCAACGGAGAAGGCTGATAACGATGACGGTTTCGTGACGGTTCAAAGGAGGAAGCGCCGAATTCGAAGCTGTAAGAACCGCTGCGGCAAAGCTCCTACGGAGCCAAACATAAATCTTCGTGCCGCCAAGCCGAACACCCCGGTGTATATCTCCCGCCTGCACTACACCACTAGGGCGGAGGACATCGTGGAGTACGTGCGCCAGAAGACCAAGTACACGCCGAGAGTGCAGTTACTGGAGTCGCGCCGGAACGTCAACTTTAGGTACCCAACTGCTTTCTGCCTCTCGTCATGGAAGAGGACTTTTGGCCGCAGGACGTGATGTTCCATCGCTTCCGCGGACAAGTGCCACAGGATAGCACAAAGACAATAAGTGCAAAGTGAAGTGCTACTAACATAGTCTTAAGCCCTATCTACTAACACTTTTTGTATATATTCTATATATATGTTAATTTGTAAGGTATATATCTATGGGCCATAGATGCCTGAAATAAATGGTTATTATTATTATTTATATTATTTGCCTTGTTGCCCATCAGCTAACACAATTTAACTAGATAATGGCATACTGATATTGACCAAACACGGTTATCTCTAACTGCAAAGATACCTACCATTACTGCTCTGCGTATAAAGAATTAAATAAAAATGGTTTTGCAAGCACAATTTATTACTTCAAAATTCGCTTTTTTATTCAATAACCTGACGCATAGAATACGCGCTAGCAACTACTAGACCAATGAAGCATTTCGAATTCATATGAATATAGCTTCACGCCTGTTTCCGATTGTGGTAGACAGATTAGACCATAGATTTCCACTTGCTACTATCCTGGCACACCACTTTCGCTTCATCTAAGCTCATCAACCTCCCCATGCATGCTCGTTTATTTTGAATTCAAGTTCAATAGGTATTAATTTTATTAATAAAAACATCAATCAAATTCTAAGACCTGAAACCCTTCAATGACTAATATGATTAATTAATTAATTCAACAATTTTAAATTGATGTCGAATTTAATCGGCTGTATGTCACTTCATACGCTTCCAACAAGTTAAGTTTTCTTCAATGGAACAAATCCTTTAAACGAAGCTTAACCCTTTTGAATTTAGCATTAATTAATCATCCAATTACAAGTTACCAGTTTAAAATCTTTAACGAGTTGAGGACAGTTCAATTCAGCGGAAATAAGCGATTAATCTTATTTCGCCTATATATTTGGATCTGGATGTTAAAAGGTTGATATGATGGAAAAGGGAGTCAATTAGGAGGTGACGGCTAATAGGGATGAATGGAAGAAAAGGATAGGCTGCGCCGACCCCAAATAAATTGGGACAAGGACAGGAAGATGATGATTATGGTTATCTAGATAATTATTTTAGTTAATAGACGAGCTAATGTCTGGGACTATCAATGGTATTTAAAAAATATATTCTTGCATTTGATGGGGCCATTTATTGAGGAAGGTTATAGGCTATTTAACATCACGCTAAAACTATTTGGAGCCGAGCAAAAATAAGAAAGGACGCGAGTGTTCTTGAGTTTGTGTATCTTCAAAACGAATGAACCGATTTTGACATTATCTTCGAGACATAGACTGGTTTTATTGAAATAAGATTTACGCGAATGAAGTTGACGGTGAAAGTTAGTCATTGATTTTATAGCGAAAAGGTTTTAAACCAGAAATCTTTAAGTTACGAGGATTTGTTCGACGGTTGGTCTTGTGGTTGTAAACTAGGCTGCTGGGTAGAAGGCCTGGATTCCAGGAGTTCGATTTCCAGTCTATCTTGTTACTGAGATAATCTATTTAAAAATTGTCAGTAGTGGCTCGGAGCTTCGATTGGTCCTTGAAGAAGAAGAAGTTAAGCCCTTTCATTTGATACCCACATTGAGGGAGTTGTGAAAAAATATGTAATCCGCTATTTTGTAGCGGCGGCCATCTTGGGCCGATATTCATCAAACATAGCTAAGAACACTCCCGACTAATTCACCTTTCAAATAAAAAAATCAAAATCAAAATCGGTTCATCCGTTCGGGAGCTACGATGCCACAGACAGACACACAAACACACACACACACACACACACACACACACACACACACACACACACACACACAGACAGCTCAAACTTATAACACCCCGTCGTTTTTTCGTCGGGGGTTAAAAATATGAGATTAAAAACGTACTGTCGCAATGTGGGGTACCTTAGTAGTTCAGCACACTGCAGCATAGCTCCTTTGGTGTTACTGGCGTGAATGTATGTTATGTAATTTCATTGCAAAATTACCTCACATATTAAAATATCATTTAACCAAAACTAATTGTTTTTATTTTAGGAAAACACTGTGAATTTAATGCAATTATTTAACCAAATGTGTTGCGTATTGAATTTCCCCTATTTCAACTAAACACATTGTAACCGCTAAATTGTTGAATTTGAACCTTTTTGAACCAAATAAATACAATACGTGTATTAAATTTCAACTAAAATTATTTCAGATAGAAATAAAACTACTTTGTACCAATTTTATATCGCGTTATATTGATACTAGGTTTTGCTCGTGACTTCGTCCCCGTGGCTTGACGTTTGATTCCCGGTCGAGCAATGGGGTTTTCTATTAAATTCTCAGTAGCAGCTCGGAGTTTATAATCTGTGCCCGGTTAATGGCAATACCTCGCTCCTAATTACATTGGACGGTATGCTATCTCTACTAATATTATAAAGAGGAAAGATTTGATTGTTTGTTTGTTAGAATTAAATAAACTCCAAAACTACTGGACTGATTTGAAAAATTATTTCACTAATAATAATTTAATAATGATTATAAGAGCTACGCGGACAAAGCCATTGGTCAAAAGCTAGTGTTTATATAAAGCAGAAAATAATACAATTTCTAAAAGGTAACTTATGCATATCTCGTTCGCACAGTGTGGTTTTAAAAGTACATGATCAATAAGTGCATGTCCTCGAAAGGCCACCCCTACTGGCATTCACAGGCACATTCTTGCCATAAATCCATTTAATTAATCACAGGGGTGTGCTATGCCCCCTTTGTGGCCATTTTGTATTTAACATTCCGTGTCACGTCAGGCATTCAACCCTGTTTGACCGGTTGACCGCTATGTGCGTGATATGACGTCACGGTGTGATCTTTGAATCACATTAACGAGGCTTTCTGAGAAAAGAAAATAGTTTTTATCTTTTATTAATTATAATGTTATTATATACCATTTTCTCGAAATTCGTGGGTGAAAAACTCCACATACCATCACACCTGTATTGCTAGAAGGGGTAGGCAGAGGCGTACTAATATACACCCACATTTCGCCCGTATGTTTAGGTCCCATGTAATAGTGGGCGAGCCTATTGCCATCAACTGGACACAAATCCATACTCCGAGCTGCTATTGGGAATTTCACAGAAAACCCAACAACACTTTGCTCGACCCAGGGATCGAACCCAGGACCTCTAGCGTAGCAGACGCGCTTGGGACCACTAGACCCTCCTCTAATCTAATCCTCAAAATTACACATTAATCTCCTTCCTCTCTTTTGCACCAACCTTTTTGATTAATAATGAATTAAATTAACTGAATTGTTCCCGAGGCATCTATAAACAAGCCACTTGTAAAAGTTTCGACGCAAGCTAGACTTGCCTAATTCAATTATGTGATTATATCTGAATTAATCAATTAAACCGTTCGAGAAACTTCCTCGCTAAAGATCAGTTGAACTGTTGAAGTATTTGGATTCCGTAGCTAGAGTGCTAGAGAAATGGAGGGTTATCGATTATAGAAGTGAGAGTTTTGAATTTAGAATTAGAACTTTCGAAATTTAAAATGTTATATCATCCTACCGTCTTTACTACTTCGACGGTGGACGATGCAGGCTGTGTGTGTTGCGCTACGGGTCGTACGTTTGATTCCTCGAAATAAGTTTGTATGTGATAAAATGTGATTGTAATTTTTTCTAAACAAAATACCTTAGGATCAGTTTTCTATGTCAATCAGATTCGGTTGATATCAGTATTTTTTTCGATTGTAAAGAAAATTATCTGAAGTTGCTTCTGTTAAGAAAAAAAGCTTAACTTCCATAATTAAGTCAAACGCCACCGGCTTGTTAGATTTAAATGAAATCATTTGCCAATACCCGCTATCAACCCGTTAACTGTCTCACTGCTGGGTACGGATCTTTTCTTGGCATGAGAGGGGTTAGGCTATAATCCACAATGCTAGTCGTGAGAAAAATATACCAGTGTGGATACAATTTAAATGTAATATAAAGAAAATAAATACAATTATAAACATAACAAATAAATTCACATTAAATAATTTAGAAATGAGATAATAAGAATATAAACACCATAAATATAATATTTTAATGTATACTTTTTTAATGGGCAATCAATTTGCAAATGATGCTAATCCCTCTTCCTCTCTCTTAATTTTGCTGTGCCCGACAGGGTCCATAATGATCTAAGTTATCTATAGTCCACCTTTATAACACATTATGGAATGCAATAAAGTATTGAGTATTGAAAAATATCATCATCCTTGTGCTCTTAGCCCAATTCACTTAGGGTCGGCGCAGTATGTCTTTTTCTTCCGTACATCTCTATTAGCCATCATCTCGTCATTCAACTCCTTTGTGGTCATATCCTTTGGTCTATAAAATAAAAAAAATATAAACTTGTTATATCACTCCTCTTATTTAAAGTATTTTAATTTAAATCTACAATTAATTACAATGCAATGGAAGCTTGGAGATACATTATTGTACGCGCAATTCAATTATTTTGTTTATTTAACCAGTCTTTTCGTTTTATTACTTTAAATTTAAATATTTTAACGTTCGAATATACTGCGGTAATGAAGTTTTTATATGATATTATGTTCATTAAAAATATTTTGGGAGCCAACATTGTGTTGTAATTGTGATTATGTGAAGATTTTATATCTATCAAACATTCGAATCGAAAATATTTTGCAGCTACAGTAGACTTAAAAATATGTGACTGATTATCCAAAATTGTTTATGTCAAATAAAGATACTATGAGTGCTTTTTATGTTTTCGTACTTACTTGTGTAATCAAATTGTAAGTAGAAAAAGAGTTATGAATTCTCATCAGAAGGTTAATAAAAGATGAAAAATGATGTTTATAAAGTGGTCCTATGATACGCAATCTTAGGTATAAATAGGACTAACAGTTCATATTGAATTGTAGTTATAATCCTGTGATTTATCTCGGATTCTCCGTAAAGTTTATGTTGGATAACTTTGTACCTTAGCAACGGTAGGATACTAAGGACCAAAATTCTCGAATAAACGGTCAAATAAAAGTACATCTATCTACACTGTCAAGTTACAAACTTGTGTCGTATCAGATAGCCAATAGCTATAAGTTTGGCAACGTGTTTTGTTCTAGTTTCAATTTGAAGGCAGTCGGAGGCACAGATGTGCCAAGACTTGGCAACTTGGCCCTGTTTCTGAAAAAGTCCTCACGTCTTTGAGTTTGAGACTTGGCGTGATTTGGGACTTTTCGTGTCGTTATTAGAAATTGTACGCTCACAGATTTATGTTGTTTTGAGCGCTGACTTAACGTGTAGCTATTGCGAACTTAAATACATAGGTGTGTTTGTAATGTGATGTGTTTTATGATCATGATCTGATGATCACAAATTAATAAGTGGTCCTATTTATTATAAATAGCATTCCGTCAGCTGCTTCGCCCGCGTGGTCATATGAATATTTCCCCCGTTTTTGCAAAATTTTTCATTGCTACTCCGCTCCTATTAGTCGTAGCGTGATGGTATATAGCCTTTATCCTTCCCCGATAAATGGGCTATCTAACACTGAAAGAATTTTCCAAATCAGTCCAGTAGTTTCGGAGCCTATTCAATACAAACAAGCAATCAAATCTTGCCTCTTTATAATAGTCTCCCACGGTTTGTTTTTGTTCGGGCTAATCTTAGAACCTTCTGTATGCATTCTCATATACGGTTTTTACTAATAGAAAGAGGGATTATCTGGAAGGCTATATTCAGACCCGTAGTTACGTACTGCCGTACTAAGTTGCGTTACAGGTCATAATTTAAACACATTACCTTTTACGTAGTCGACTTGCGCCGACCCCAAGTGAATAGGGATAAGGGCAGGAGGATGATGATGATGATGACCTTTTACGTAGTCGTGTAAAGTAAATAGGTAAGCAACAACAAAAATATCTAAACCTTATTACCATCCAGAAAATATAATTACATAAAAATCTTCAGACACAATAGGGCTACAAGAAAAAGGAACAATACAAAGCATACTTTAATACCAGTACCGGTAGCAAATAATCCGGAGATTTCGCAACAGCGGCGAATACCGAATAAATTAGACACATTTTGATATATCGCCCATTGTCTCGGTTTCAGACTGTCTCGGCCCGTACGGGATAGAGATTACCCACCATGAGATATTATGTGGTTTTGAGGATGTGATTATGTAATTTGTGCTCTGTTACTTTTATTTTTGTGGTGAAAATGTGTTTTTTTAAGAAATACCGGTAATCTCGCGGTAATAGCTATAAAATACAAATAAATGGTAAAAGCGCGGTTTGTTATTTTATGCTTAATCTTAATCTTTATCATCAACCCATTAATGGTCCCACTGCTGGGCACGGGTCTCCTCTCAGTATGAGAGGGATTAGGCTATAGTCTACCACGCTGGCCTAATGCGGGTTGGCAGAGTTCACATGCCGTCGAGAAAATCTCTCAGGCATGCAGGTTTTCTCACGATGTTTACCTTCACCGTTAAAGCGAGTGATAATTACGCACAAGATTTTAAAAAGTCAGAGGTGCGTGCCTTGGTTTTGAACTCGAGACCTTTGACCTGGCAGTCCAGTGGTCATTCCCCTAGGCTATCACTGCTGCTATTTTATGCTGCTACATCTTATTTTATACCATATTACATACAAAACTGTTACCTTTCTCTATTACCTGACAGTTAAACCAGACAGAAAATTAAAATAAACCCTATTTAAACACAAAATTGCTTCACAAAGACCTTTTTACATGTTACCCAAATCAACACAGAGCAAGTTTGCAGTAAAATAGCTCGAGCATTGTCCAGAGATAATAAATTTACATTGTTTGGCAAATTTTAAACTTAATTACAAGGACAATAAGGCCAACATCACTATTTTTGCGATGAATGGGGAAAAGCGGCCCAAAGTGAAGGGTCTCGGACATAGGGAAGGGTGCAATCTAATTTCACAAAAAAGGATATCTTAAACCCTTTAGGGGACACAGTGACGAAAAGGATGAGCTAGTAGTTATTGAACGAGTGTTCAGTTAAAGCAGTCAAATTCTTATAAACTTTAGTGACTTATCAACACATATAGTCCTGTATTTTCAAATGTTAAAACGCTGTTACGCTAGAGGTCTTGGGTTGGATTTCAAGGTCGAGCAAACTGTTATTAGATTCTCAGTAGCAGCTTGGATTTTAGATTTGTACCAATTTGATGGCAAAAGGTTTGCCTCCTAGGTAACATGGTACTTACAAACATACTAGCGAAATATGGGTGTACACTTAGTACACCTTAATTAAACAAAATCTTACAATCAGTATTAGTTAATTCACTAAATCAGATAATGGTCCTTCCGTCCGAACCTATTGTGTCTGGAATTTGGTTACTTGACATGTTTAGAAAGCATTTCCTATGACATTCTTCAAACTTAATGCAAATATGTCACACACAAGTCCATAGACGGCCGTCCAACCGAGTCTCTTGCCATTGAATACCATCCGTTTGAGTTGCTTTTTCAGAAAAACCAGTGGCTATGAATCCCTTAGCGCTTTCTTTCATTGAATGTGAGAAAATTCTATTGGGGAAATAATTTCTGTTCGTCCGGGACTACCCTTTTGTGGATGAACAGAAAGGGTCCGATGAAAGACCTTTAAGTGCTCCGAACGTTCAAAAATTACTCGTTTTGTAGGTGTTTAGTTAGTATATTATGTTTGGTTAGGTCTAAATTCATTCGTTTTGTGACTACCGGAGCAGTCTGTCGTGGTTATCATGACTGGCCGTGACTAAAGGGCAAGAGAAAGCAAAACAAAGAAAGAAAATAGATTGAAATTGGGCAAGGGGAAGAAAAAAACACGTTTAAATTACTGACTTAAATAAAATGACTAGTAAGTAATTCCTCGTTCTATTTCTCCCTCAAGGGTCAGTCTAAACTGTCTCAATTATAGTAGGTCTTATAACCTAATAGTTTATCGAATCTATCATATTCATTGCTTGGGCTCAATTTTAAAATACAAGTCTTTAATAAACTTAATTAAATGAAATAAAAAACCCGACTGCGTTAATAGTATTAACTAAAAATCTAAAAAGAAGCTCTGTGATGTTAGAAAATATATTGCAGGCGGGACAAGCAAAGAAACAATTTTGTTTATGAACGAACAGCTTGTCCCACCTGCAATATATTTTCCAACATCAGTTTTAGTTTAGAAATCATCATAGAATCACTAGATAGATACTAAATGATAATTGATACAAAAAGATCATTTTCAAAATCAGCTCGCACATTAAACTGTATAAAATCCGCCATTTTTAATTTCATGTACCCACTCTTGCCACCAAGACGAATCTCATGAGGTATCATTTATCTAAATCGGTTGAGCCGTTGAGTAGTTACGGATATACATACATGCATACATACATACACCACGTCAAACACATAACCGTCCTTCGGCAGTCGGGTAAAAACATAATAGAAATAGAACTCATATTAGACTTTAGCTGTTCTATTTGCACCGTCGTAATTTTTGTTAAGAGAAACATATTATTTTTTAATTATAACGTGTACTACGCCACTGGCAGCCCATGAGTTCATTACAAAAGAACTTTAGTTATTTTATTATTTCATGTTCAATATGCAGATTTATTTTTAAAATAGAAGGACGGTTTTAATGAAGTTGCTATTGTTTTCATCGAATATTCTAGATTATTTTGTAGAGAACTAGTTTAATGTACAAATTGTTTTTTTTTTACTTGGTCAGTGTTGTGCTCTGGCAGCTTAAAGTAAGAAAGATACACGTTGGGTCTATATGCTCACAGACGGGGTCACCTTCCTTTGATTTCAAAATACCAATATTCGAATCGAAGATTCACAGCCATTCTAATATAAATTTGCTGTCGATCCTTCTATGAATGAAACTTGATACTGGCACCTTCCGCTTCCAGGAGTAGCCTATTTGTGTCACAGACTGATCTCAATATGATACTTGCTCAAATGATTCTTATTCAGAAAACGTGCTGCGGATCCAATATAAATTGCAGTTAGGATTGCTAGGTCCTTCGATACAGAATTTCAGGATAATCTACACTGATATTGGAAATTGATACTGTAATATCTACAATAGTTTTATTTTTTTATGATATGATTTACATTTTATATCCAAAGTATTGATGCAATTTTGTACTGAACCCATAACTCACAATGTGAATGTGTAAAATCAAACAAAAACAAAACCATACTAATAACAAAAAAGTAACTGTCGGTCTGCGTGTTTGGCAAGTATTGCATCTTCGAGCTGCTTTTTGTCTCCTAAAGATAATGTTTTTTAAAATTAAACATAACATACATTCAATTGCACATTTAGTTACTAATTGATACGTGGGTTCCTGTTCATCGGAATTAAAAAAGATAACACGCTTGTAAATATAAAAGATATTTTAACCCAAAATAAAATTTTATTTCACCTCGTAATTGTTAAGAATTTATTTAATATCGAATATAATTATTAAGCACATAAATGAATTACTGGAAGTCGAGATTAATCAAGAATCCAATAATTATTTCAGGAGTAATTCCATGTAAACGGAAAAGCAAATAAATAAATTATATATCAAAGTTTCGCTTTCAATGTTTCCTGGAAGGATCTCAAAAACGGATCCGGAAATTTGGTCCTAAGGTTCGTAAGTAGTAATTTTATGACAGTTGGTTATTTTAAATAACTTTACGTAGGTTTTTAGGTCATAGTACGAGTAGAATTCCTTTTAGGCTAATATTCAGAGACGAGGCTAAGCATGAACTTATGCTTCCGTATGTCAAATTGTCATACAAATTTGACATACGGAAGCATTACTTACGCACACCATCAAAATGTAATAAAAAATTAAGATATTTGTATGAAGTTATTAACATTCGCGATTAGGGGACGTTAAGGAGACTTTAAAATCACTGATTCCAGAATTCTCAAGAACTCAGCATTAACCATTTCCAATCGTTTTCATAACAAAAAAGTTAAAAATAAAATAAAGTTCAAATACTATATATAAAATTTTTGCTTAATTGCTTTTTCTGCATGCTTTTCACACCGACCAGAGTGATCTTGAAAAATGGAAATAAAAAAGTATTTAAAAAAGGACCAGTCCTCCGTTCCGCGGTAACTAGCTCACAGTAGCGGTAGCTACTTTTATTGAAAATTCAACTCTTTTGTAGATATAAGGGGCATTCCGCCGGGACTGTAGTGTCGGTTCATTTTGAAGCTCTTTTCATGCTTTTATGATACAATATTATTTTATAGCTCCGGTACTGTCCATGTATGTTCGATGTATGTATTATTTTTTAATAGATTATAATCGACAAATAAGGAGTAATACTAATAAGTTTTGTGGAAAAATGACTTTATTTTACTTTATAGTATAATTTAGTGATGCGGAGATTATTATTCGAAATTGTTAAATAAAAATTTGGTGTTTAAAAATGTATAATGACACTTAATTTTACTATGAAACGAAGTGAGAGTACGCTTAGCAGATTTATTAAAATTTAATTTCCTTGTCTTTGTTTCAGGTAAGAAACGTTTTATGAGATCATTATCAATCACAAATTCAGAAAAAATATATCATGAAAAACCAGGTCAGTCATGTGGCAACAATTTTAAAAGTAGTTTGGACAAAAGCTAGATTTAGATTTAGCCGTCTTCTTCCTCCTAGCCTTTTCCCAACCATGTTGGGGTCGGCTTCCAGTCTAACCAGGATGCGGCTGAATATCAGTATTTTACATGGAGCGACTGCCATTAGACCTCCGGAACCCAATTTCAACCACACAAACACACACAATACCGATATTCGGAAGAAAGACTGGTTGACAGGCTTTTTAGGCTTCTGACTACCACTAACGATTGTCATAGGTGTTCGTATGACACCCGGGGCCGACGGCTTTACGTGCTCTCTGAGGCACGGAGGGGTCTCGATGTATAAAGAATGGTCACCCATCCACAGTCTGACCGCGGCAAGTGTAGCTTAACCTTGTAGATCGGTTGATCAGCGTAGTTACAACTTGGCCACGAGCCCCTCTATAAACTAGCCGTGTCACCTGCAATTTCACGCGTAATCCAATAGGATTCTTTAAAATAACTATAAGGTAGCCATGTCCTTTCTAAGCAAACATTTAGTAGTTTGAGTTGTGCGTTGGTAGATCAGTCAGTAACCTTTTTCCATTCAGTCATGTTTTCCCACTGCTGGACAATGGACGTAGGCCTTTCCTAGTGAACGCCACGAAGCCACATTAACAGTTCCGAAACTGGGTCAAAATAAATCTTTTACCGACACTTCGTATTTCTACCTTCCCTCGAGACCCATGCATCAAGATACCATCATTGCAACTTCCCAAAAAAGTTTTCCCATAATTGAATAAATTCTCCGTGTTAAAAACTCAAAAAGATCTCTTTATGGAAGTTGAGGTTCGAACCGATAACGTATCCGGTTGAATTAAAGCTGCCATTCCGACTGAAATAGGGGCTGATATTCCTCTGTGGATAAGCAGTGATATCATCATCTTCCTAGCCTTTTTCCAACTATGTTGGGGTCGGCTTCCAGTCTAACCAGATGCGGCTGAATATCAGTATTTTACACGGAGCGACTGCTATCAGACCTCCGCAACCTAAGCTTAGGGATATATTATATGACCACTGGACTGCCAAGTCTCGAGTTCAATTCAATGACTTTTCTTAATCATATGCGTATATCATCACTCTCTTACAACCATGAAGGAAAACATCGTGAAGAAACCATTGTCTTTGAAATTTTCTCGACGGTATGTGCATTCTGCCAAACAACAAAATAAAAGAGATTTCCCGAATGTTCCGAGGCCTTAAAAATTTAGGAAATGATTTGACAAATTCTTTTGTACATGAATGATTTCAAGTATCTGACGAAATGCGTATCTGTCGTGTTCCGTTTCTGACAAGTTGCGAATCTATTCTTACGAAATGCATGTTAGACCACTTGCATATCTGACATCCTATGAATCCCGCCGTATCTGACATCCTGAAAGATGACAAAATGCATATTGGACCACTTGCATATCTGACGACATCCTATGAATCCCGCTAGTCTATGTTAAGAGGTCTTATTGCAAACAAATACACTAAAACTACAGTTATTTCTGTACCACAAACACCGGGCGACAGTTGATTGCGAAACTTTCCATATGGAATAAAAAAATATATAGAGCACGTGCGTCGGAATTGTTATCAAAGTTCCGTAAAACTATAACATATTTTTTGATATTTTAAAACTGTAATTGTTATTTTAAATTAGTATAGTGACCATAAACGAATGTAGCGACTTTAGAGATCCTGGGGGGCTAGACAAGTTGCATTTTGACATTCGAATTGGCAAACAAAATGTATGGAAATAACATTAGTGACAGCCCGATTTGTCGAAAGCTTGTGTCATTTCCATACATTTTGTTCGTCGATTCGAATGTCAAAATGCAACTTGTCTAGCCCCTCTGGGTCTGCTGGCCACGGGTCTCTTCTCAGTATGAGAGGGATTAGGCTATTTAGTTTTGTTTATAATGCTAATTACTTCATCATCATCATCATCATCACTTCAGCCTACTGTTGTCCACTGCTGGACATAAGCCTCCTTCATTCCTTCCTTCCTCCTCTAATTACTTAAAAAAATAAAATTAATATCATAAATAATAATGTGATATCTATATCTGTACTTAATATTATAAAGTGGAAAGATTTGATTGTTTGTTTGGCGAAGCTACGGCCGGAAAGCTAGTCATAAATAAATGCGGTACCCTAAAACCGGTACCGCAACGTTTTCGTCACGAAAAGCGCCTTCCATTTGTGGCGACTACACAAACGTGGTTTTTCCACGAGCACGGCGTTTTTCGAGAATATGAGTGTGTAACAAGTAGGTATATAGAATATTATGCGTTATGTTTCTTATGTATTGTAAGTATGTATATAGAGATCGAAGTCCTATTCATTGGTGTGACCAGTACCTCAACCACGAGTTCTATCGAATTGCTCTCGATATGTTTTTTACGCATCGAAACGCTGTAATCTTATAGCCGATTTTAGTTCCTTACGCAACACAATAGTCGCGTTGGAGGGTTTTCCATACAATTATTTTACGGCGAGTTTGTTGAGAAAAACTCATGGTCGAGGCACAGATTCGAACCTCTGGACACCAAGCTTCATGATGCACTTCACGTCGCCAAAGATGGGCACTGGTGGCGCAAGATTGTCAACCGTATGATCATTTCAAAGAATAAATAAAATAAATAAATAATACTTACGTGTTTATCCAAAGTAGTAAGCTCTGCTTTGTTTGGGATTGGATTGTGCCCGGTTAATGACAAAAACATTGTAAAATTCGTCTAAATGCGGGACATGTATACTTCTGCCTCATCCTGCGGGGAATACAGGCATGATAATTATTGTTATAAGGATTTGTCTATACTAATATTTAAAGAGGAAAGATTTGATTGTTTGTTTGTATTGAATAGGCTCCGACACTACAGGACCGATTTGAAAAATTCAGTGTTAGATAGCCCATTTATCGGGGAAGGCTATATATTATCGCTACGACTATTAGGAGTGAAGTAGCAATGAAAAATGTTGCAAAAACGGGGGAAGAAGTTATCAAGACCACGCGGGTGAAGCCGTTGGCGGGAAGCTAGTATATTATAATTATAGGATTTAAGGCCTCTTTCACCATCTCTAAATAGCTGCTACCCAACGGATGAATTAAAAAATAAAACACTATCGGTATGAAATTATCAGCCAATTAATTTAACGGGAACACGGGAACATTTTAAGCCTAACTACGTGTCAAAAACAATCGATAAAAGAATCAAACCCACCAACCACTTCCTCAAATTAACCCGACAAACGTCTGCCACGGACTTTATCTCATCCTACGTTAGGTAATTCAACCCTGCTCGTGACAGACGTGCTTTGACTAAACTTCCACAATAGTTCATGAGAGGGTTGAGTGGCACGTCAATTTCAACCTGTTTCATCCTCTGTTGTATTTACTGAGATGAAATTTCTTCTTTATGATTACATTAAAAGATATTTATTGCAAAAAAATAATTAACCCAGTAACCCCTACTAATATTATAAATGTGAAAGAAACTGTCTGTCTGTCTGTTACGCTGTCGCGACTTAACCGATTTTGATGAAATTTGGTACACACATAAATTCGACCTTGAAGAAGAACATAGGCTACCTTTTGTAGTGAAAAAGGCTTGAAGAGGGTGAAATAGGAGATTAAAGTTTATGTAGGTGTCCGTCATCATTGAAGACTAGCTTTCATACTATGTTACTAAGGAAAGATGTACCTTTCCAACGGTGAAAGAATTTTTCAAATCGATTGAGTAGTTTTTGAGTTTACTCATTACAAACATACAAAAATACAAATCTTTTCTCTTTATAATATTACTTAGTGTAGATAAAACAATGAAACTTTTTGACGACGTCTGTGGTCTAGTGGTTCGAGTCCCGGACTGCTGATCACGAGGTCTTGGCGATTCCCTCAGGACACAAATATTTATGTGGTTAATATAAATGTTTGTATTTGTCTGGGTGTTTCCTATGTATTATAAGCATGTATTTACAACAAAAAAAGTATATATCCATTATAAGTATTATATCCATTTATATCCTAGTACCCATAGTACAAGCTCTGCTTAGTTTGGGACTAGATGGTGTTGTGTAAAATGTCCCAGGATATTTATTTATTTATTTATGTGTAGACACTTTATAAGAATTAAAGAAACATTTGTTCTAGTGTTTTTCTGAGCAATTCCTATTTTAGAGTGACGACAGTTTTTGAGCAAAATCAAAATTCAAATTTTATTATTCCATAATGTAAATACTCAAATGACCGTTTGTCATATCTTACAAACAAAAATCCCATTTAAACATACCAACGCCCATTTATCGATGAACAAACATTTGTCAACGATAAAGTGTTTGTTTGTCTGTCCTCGCCCACATTCTCGGAAACCATTTTGTAATGCAAACAATGACAGCTAGACAGACATGTTATCACGATTTGTATGTTAACTAGATATTGAATCGACGTCGAAGTTTTGAAATTTTTGGATAACTGACAATATTTTTGTTTGTTAAGTTGTAGGACTGCTACCGAGGTTGTCTAGGTTGGTACCACTGCTTTAAAAAAAATCTACAAGTAAGCATTAATGCCAACATTATTGTGTTTCGATAGAATGAAATGTGGTCAGTGAAACAATTTCTATTTATTTATCTTTATGTCGCTCCCGCTGTTTGTACGCATTGTTTTTTTTTAAATACGCAACGGATTTTAATGCATACATATATACATACATGGTTTCTATGTATTCTATTCATTAGTATCTACATTGCACCCGTGCGAAGCCGCAGCGGGTCGCTAGTACTTGATAAACAACAGCGAAAATTTCTAACAGACTACCTTTGGAAGAGACGATTACATTACTGGACATATGACATGAGACTTTACAACTGAGGTCTTAAGATGACAATTTGCTCGTGTGCTTGAAAATCTATATAACTATATAAACCATGTTTTTTAATTTAATATTGGATTTACCTTAATTATCCGTTGCCTCTATCTAAAATAACACACCAAGGAGATCAACATATGCATAAAAATAATCGACCATAGACTAGAAAAAAACATGGCGTCGTATTTTCCCGCCAAACTTTGCAACACTTTCGCTGAGTGCGTTTCCCTACGTCACGACGCCGCCGATCTATACGTAATGAAGTCGGCCTGTCTGTCTGCTCGTCACAATAGGCCCTTCAGGGAGGGCCCCCAGTCACTTCCAGGTGGAAAGATGGCTGAATACTTAAACGACCCTCACACTGAGTAGGATGTGGTGCAAGTTTTGGAACCTTGAGATTTTACAGTAGGTGCAACACATTATTTTGGACTTTGCATATATATTTTTTTATGAAAGAAAGGAGCGTCATACCTGCTGCATATTAAGCAGAACAACTTAACCGCTGTACACCTGTGGCCACACCTGTGACACTCCATACAAACTTTCCGATACCGCTGCACACTACAATACCAAATGTCAAACTTGTCAAAATTACGTTTGTACACGTGCAACTGCAAATGTGTGCGTAGGGTTTGTTGGCAGTCCGTCCGGCAAGAACACCGGCAGAATGCGGGGGACCTGAGTTATCTGACGTTAGGGAGGGGCAGAGAGTCGCCATTCTGTTATTATTTATTCTGTGCCGTGGTTTAACAATTTTTTTTGTGAGTGTTCAAATTATTTTTATCCTAACCATTTTTTGGTCCTTCGGTCCCGCTTCAAAAGTTTAGTATTTTGTGATACTAGATGTTTAGATAGTAGATTTAAAATGCTATCCAATACATTTTATAAGTAGCATTATTTAAAATTACCCACTCAATTAATAAGATACATTAGAAAATCAATAATTTCGAACGTCACGAGGGTCATTGTTCCTTTAATGAATTAATTAATTCATTACCATGTTCCTCTTCATCTTTCGACTTGGACCATACCCTCGAAAGACCCTAGCACTGCACGCGTAGGGTGAAAGGAGTTGTTGACGTCCTGCAAGATTAATCTTACATTGTTTTCTATATTTTTTCTACGTGTCTGTACCTGACACATGTCATGTTTGTGCATTATAATATTTAAAAGTTTTACCGATGTATGGAATCTCTTTGCGGGTAAAAGTTGATTTTAAATAATGTATTTATTTGTTAAAAATTTGAGTTTAAGAAAAGCCTGAAAAAATGGTGAATTAGTTCGGCAGGCAATACCAAATTTTGTAGTAAATAGGCAATTAGAGTGAAATGGGTAGCTATTTTAACACAATAAATGGGGTTTAGTTGCTTCTAGGAAATTTATTATCACTACAAAAGTGCTTTTATTAGGTTTCAAGATATATGAGTATTGGAACTTTTTTCAATACCTTATAAGTTTCATGAAAAAAATTTGTGACTTTAGAACGTTAGATACTGTGAAAAAAATATGTACTACCAAAAAATGACCCTGTAGTAAAAAAAACTTGGCTATTTAATGAGGATTAAAACGAGGTATAGCAAGTGTCTCTTTGTAATTTCCGTACTGCCAAACATGGTAAGGACCTTCTTTTAATTTAATTCAAACTTGTTACACACCAATCACACATTTTTGGTGAACTTGTGCGCTCTGGCTGTGTGCTACCTAATTCTTTGGAATTTGTTTGCCATACCTGAACATACCATCACGTATGTTTCAACAAACCATTCCCTGTAGGGTCCCATGCAATAGGGGACGAGCCTATTGCCATTCAGCGGGTTCGGGCGCAATTTTAAACTCTGCCACAGTTGTACGGAAAACCCTAATTACACTTTTCTCGACCTTGAAATTAAACCTAAGACTTCGAGAGAAAGGTCATGCTCATATTTGAACCATTCATTTTATGACAAAGCCACAAACATAACAACGAGACTAAATAAATCGTAATGAAAAACAATATAACAAATTACCAAAAACAAGAAAATTAACGTCGAGTTCATTAATTCATGTGGCAAACAAAATTAACTGAAAACCATTCAATCATAACTTTTCATTTTAACTTCAAATAAGCACTATTCATTTATTTCAATGTTACATTTATGTTCTCGACAGCTGTCGTTTCAAGTTTTTAATAAATATTTGTAAATGGGTCTCGTGGTTTAGTAATAACTACGCTGATTATTCGATTTGCAAAGTTTCGTTGCGCTTGCGACGACTGCTAGGCTAGAGGTTCGAGGTTATTCCAGTGTTGAGCAGCTTATTGGGTTCTTCTGTGAAACCAGTAGCAGCTCAGCTATATAGGCCCGCCCCCTATTTATAACAGTAGTTAGTGATAGTCAGAATCCAAATTAGGGCAAAATCGAGAAGTTGGGTTAGTTACGGCAAGCGCTTTGTTAAAAATATTGATATCTAGCCGCATATGGTTGGACTGGAAACCGACGCTGACATAGTTTGCGAATGGCGAGAAGGATACCGAATTAATATTATCAGGGTAGATTTATAAGAGCAAACAAACCACATGATGATAAGTAGGTATTGCCGCCTATGGACACAAAATATTTTTATTTTGAATTTTAATAATCACAATGGTGACATTTTGATAATAATAATATAATAATAATCTTCTCTCAGTATGAGAGGTATTAGGCTATAAGTCCACCACGCTAGCCTAATGCGGGTTGGCAGACTACACATGCCGTCAAGAAAAACTGGCAGAAGAGGCATGCATTTCCTCACGATGTTTTTTTTTTGTTTCACCGTTAAAGCGAGTGATAATTACGCACATGATTTCGAAAAGTCAGAGGTGCGTGCCTTGGATTCGAACTCGAGACCTTTGACTTGGCAGTCCAGTGGTCATACCCCTAGGCTATCACTGCTTTAATAAATGTAAAATTATTTATGTATAGGCATTGTATGGCAAAACTAAAAGCTTACGCTATTGCCTATTTAAAACAAACAGTAGTCATAACATTTTATGGTAGATCAGAAAAAAAACGACTTTGTTTTAAAACGGGACCGAAGGACCAAAAAACATTTTAATCTTAATGATAGCATTAGTGTTATAAAATGTTGAATATTCCTCCCAAAAAAAAAACAACAAGAATTTAAAGCCAGGGGTGGTCAACATTTTAAAATAATATTCAACGCTTAACACGTTTCATGTCGATGTATACGACGTTTATCCCGCAAGGGGAAATAACTCGGGCGATATGCGCAATTTATTGATGCAACACCAATTAACCCAAATACCACAAAACTTTTTAAACTTTTTTTTAAACGTATTTTCGCCGTGATGTTGTAAATTTTCGCTATAACTCGTCGCTGGCGCCCATAACTGCATCCGAATGTCATTTGTTACTCTGCTTATAATTGCGAATGGATTTGTGACTGTGTTATATCACCAATTCTTATATTTCTCACCTCTCTATAACTGCCTCGTCAGTTGCCGTAAGCGCGACTGCTACGATCGAGGTTCGATTCCTAGATCGAGCAGTGTTATTGGATTTTTATATTAAATTCTCAGTAGCAGCTTGAAGTTTTTTGATTTGTGCTGGTTAATGGCAAAGCTTGCTTATTACATGGGACCTTAAACATACCGGCGACACACTTCTGCCTAACCCTGCGGGGAATACAGGCGTGTTGCTATGTCTTGACGCCAACTTAGTAGCGAAAAGGCTAGGAAGAAGATTCTACGTCATAAGGTGACGTGATCGTAATTTCTAGTGTCAATATAACTCGTTTTGATTGGCTGTCGTAGAAAAGTTCGAATGTAGGTACTGACATCTTGATCTTTGAAGATATCGTTACTAGTAATAAATTAATTGTATAGTCATTTATATTTATTTTTCCTAAAAAAAGTTACAATTAAGTAGGTACAATTTTTTTCTTGACTTGATACTTTTACAAAAAAAACTATGTTAGCGCCATTAACTTTCAAAGTCATCGTTCATTTGGAATTTAAAAGTATTTTCATTTAAATATATTACGATAAAAAATACCCAAACAGTTCGACAATGCATATTAATAAAATAAATTAACTTCAAAGAAAGAACTTAGGGTATGCTTGAAAAATAGACAAAAAGTACAAACTAAAATGAAAACACATTAACGATACAAGAGATCGTTTCCATTTTTACCTAAATCGCATTTCAAAGCGAGCGATACTCCCGCTTCTAGATTAAAAATAAACGACCAAATTCCATTAGTTATTTGTTAAGCGACGTACAGTCAGCAACTACTTAAATATACCCTAAGTAAAAACCAATCTATACTCAACTGAATTTCAAAACAATAAAGATCAAAATTGTTTAGTCCTACTATATTCTTGTACCCGTAACGATAGGGTTGGCGCGTTTCCAATTTTAGGGAGTTTTAGGGGAATTGATTCTGTCTATGTTCGGGAAATATTTCAAATAGGTACCCATTATTTTTATCGTGACAATTAGAGAAGCAAGAGATAAGTAACGAATTTACATTTGGATATGTTTAATTACGGAGTTCTGGTAAAACTAATTAAGTAAATTACAAAGATCTGTAGTTATTAAAACAAAGAAAAGTCTATAATTTACATCATTTCTACGTGGAGGTCTTTTTATAAAATTTTACTCTACTGGGACAGAGCCCGTAAGGAGGGCAGTGTTTTTTCATGTGTAACACACATACGCACCTTAAAACGCGCTAAAAATACACATTGTACTAATAAAAAAATTAAAAACCTACAGACTCGACCAAAGACTAACCCACGACTAAGTATCAAGAATCTAGACCGCGCTACACAAAAGTCTTTTAATTTGTCCCTAACAATGACTTATAATAAGAACAGTGATCACAATAGGTTCCATCCACAAATTCTATTAGTCCGACGAATGGGAAATTTCCCAACAATAAAGGTAGGAAATTGCATTTTAACATAGAAAGCCCCGGTGAGTAGGTAATTCATTTAAGTATTTGGTGCTTGAAGTTTATAAACATTGAAGTACCGTTTGTTTCACTTCTTGCGCACATTCTTCTTTCGAGTTTACATTTGACAGCCCATTGACAGTTATGACAGTACAGTCATACATGACACATGGATTGCCAAACTATTTATTGATTTTGTGTTAGTACCTCTAACTTTTCGATATTATGTGTATTATTAACGATTTTTTATTACTCGCTTGGGACGTCAAAGGAAAACACCGTGGGGAAACCTGCATGCCTGAGATTTTCTTTACGGCAAGCGAAGTTTGTATCTTGCACCAATACTCCTAATAGACAATTATTGATAAGGGATTTGGCAGGTTCGAGGTTTAATATTCGGTAGTACGTATCGTAATCTGTAGTGTTGGTTAGACACCCGAAAAGCCTGACAACCAATCTATCTTTCGGATATCGGTATTGCCGAGAAATTGGATTTATTTTACCATAATACTCCTGAAATATTGCAGATCGATATTACAAATCTGGTTGTCACTAATGTCATTTACATAGGTACATTTTGTTTCTATTCGTTTGTCGATTGGAATGTCAAATTGCAACTTGTTTAGCCCCCAGGATGGATAACAGTTGCTTCTTGTAAAATAGCTGATCCCACATCACCCACCCATCATTCTCTACCATAACCCACAATTGATAAGCTTAGGATGATGTTAGTCACAAGAGTAACCAGTTTATAAGGTTATTTCGAGTTAAGAATGAGTTATTTAGCACCCATAGTAACGTGTTTGCTAATCAAATTAAAACCAAATTATGAATATTTTTGCGTGGTTAGACTGAAATTCAATTATTGTTTTAAGAATATTGTACATTTATGTTTTAGTTATGTAAAAAACATTTTGGTCTCATGGTCAAGGGGGGTCATAGCTACACTATAACTACCCTGACCAACCGATCTTCAAGGTTAAGCTACGCTTACCGCGGTCAGTCTGTGGATGGGTGACCAGTTTTAACGTTATTGAGACGCCCCGTGATTCTGAGAGCACATAAGCCGTTGGTCCCGTTAGCAATACGAACTCCTATGACAATCATTAGTGGTATTCAGATGCCTAAATAGCCTAACAACTAATCTACCTTTCGAATATCCGTATTGCTCAGAAATTGGGTTGCGGCCTATTGTATGGTGTCTATTTTTACGCTCGTTAGGAATAGGTCATATGATAAACGTGATTACTTCGCTCGAAGTCCTGGTTTACATTCTCAGGTCGAGCGAAGTTTTTGGGGTTTTCTATGAAATTCGCAGAAGTGTGTCCGGTGAGTGGCAATAGGATTCCCCCTATTATAAGGAACCTAAACATTCTGGGGAACTGTGGGTGTACATTGTAACCTTCGGAAAATACAGGCATGTTATGGTATTAGGGGTAACCGTGGGATTGGATTATTCGAAGGTCACAAGGACGATTTTATCTTTATCCCAGCTAAAAATATGTCGTCTAAAAACCTTGCTTCGCCCCCACCCGGGTCGCCCCCGCCCCCACCCGGGTCCCACCGCCCCGTGATGCGTGACGGGGCGCGGTCACAAATCATTACGTGTGCAGGCGGCCGATAAATTAGATTCCTAAATACTGAGAATGCTGATTTCGCAAAACAATGTCGCGTAGTGTGATTGCATTGCATACACACGCGTTTTTCTCGTTGGGGTAGGCAGAAAGTACAGAATTACGATTCAGCTATACTTTTTTGTTTCGTTCACATTTAAGGATGTACATCTTGTCAAATTGTCATACACGCGCTGGTTGAACTGTGGGGGTGTTACGTGTTATAATAAAAAGTACATCTCTGCTTAACCTTTAGGGAATACAAGTGTGATGGTATGTTATGTCAAGTTCTGTGCGTCAGAGCCTCCTTTTCAAATACAGCATTTTTAATAAATAAGAAGGTTTTTCTAACAAATTGGGAATCGGCCTTGAAAAATGTAGGGCCGAGACTTAAATAAGCACAGGGGAACTTGTTTCACAAATCCAGAAACCGAGGTACCTACTACTAAGAATTTCACAGGAAAACCCAACAACACTTTGCTCGAACTGGGGACCGAACCCAGGACCTCTAACGTAACAGTCGCGCTTAGAACACCTTTGTTAAAAAAATCGTACAAAATAACGAAAACTGAAAATTATTCTCTGACGGATTTTAGATTAAAAATTACCATTCACGATAACAAGCCAAACCGGAATCGTGTTATAAACGCAATTGACGCTAGAATTGGCTATTAGGGTTCCGTAGTAAATCAGTGGAGCTTCGACGGAACCCATCTCAGCGTTTAAGGCGACGTTGCACGCAAGTCTAGTATCAAATTTTCGTTCACACGTCATAATAAAACGCATTAAGTGAGATGCGTGTTACACCGTAGCGAATTGATTAAACTGAATTTTTTGTATGATTGTTTTTTTGTTTGTATGATTGGTTTGCAAGTGAAGTTACGGTAGGTAGTTAAGAGAATAAATCTCAAGAAATACATGAAAATGTATCCAACAAAGATTATAAATGTAGGTACATATTATATGCAGTGGGCAGTAAGATTGAGAAATTGGATACCTATAAATGCCCACAACTCAATTTCGTTCTTTGCAATCATCGTAAGTTGATACTTTGACGGAATTTCTTAATTAATTAGAGCCTTTTGCATAATTTTCCAATCACTTATCTTTGATTTTGCCTTTATAATCATTAGGCCTTGTTGCGCTACCAGCCTAAAAATAATAGAATAGCATTTTATTATTTTCCTAAAGACAGTATTCCTTTTAAAGATTTTAATTTTTTTTCGCTTAAATTTATTCACATCATGAAAATGTTTGTTTATGTTGTTGCTGCACAATAAAAAATACTCTTATTGCCTCTTATTACGTGTTATTTAAAAATCACATGCTTTCCTTATTCGGGGAAATTGTATCACCCATTGTACTTCGGTGTAACAGACATCCATTTCACAGACCGCGATACACACATATCACTCGTTCGAAGCAATCTCTCTTCAATTTTACACGCGTTTGCACGTAATACGATCGCTGGATGGAATGTCTTGGTACCATATACATTGCGCATTTTGTTAGCACACTTTACGGGTAAACCGTGTGAAGAGCGCAATGGTTAACGCAGCAAGTAATTGACAGACACGTAATATTTACTAGAAATTGGTATTCGGTACATGTGTCATTTTCTGGGAAAATGTAATGATACTAACGGTATATCATCTATCGATATTCTGAAGGCTTCATTTAAATTATCTACTCTGTTAAGCGTAAAGTGTCTATAACTTTATGTAATCTAATCATAGGTTGATTATTTTTTTATACGTACAAACTATTGATGTAATTATCTACTTAAACTTATGCCTTCAATCGCATTTGGGCAGTAACCGGGTACAAATTTAAACTGAGCTGCAACTAAGAATTTCATAAAAAAATCCAATACCACTTTGCTGGCATACGATTTAAACCTAAAAAGAAATCTATCCAAAACCTCACTTAAACCATTTATATCTCTGCGCTGAACACATTAAGTACCAAAAAGGTCATCTCAAAACAAAGGCCAGTAATGTAAAACGCAGCCTTATCTACTATCTAGCAGCACATTTATCTACCATTATCAATTACCCGGGTGCCCGGTCAAAATGTCGACGTGTCCGCGTTGATGTTATCATATAATTACAATAAACCCGGAGAATTTAATTACTGAGGCTACCAAAAGAAATGGTGTAACTACACTGTAAGCTGAGAAATATAGTATCGCTATCTATAGCTTAAAATTTGGAGAGAGATGGCTGATAAACGGTTATGGATTTTAACTTTTTGCTATCTTATCTTTATTGTTATGTTGTTGTATATTATTATTGTATTGGCTGGAAATAAAAAATCATAAATAAACTGATAAACTGCTTTACTGCTCAAGACGTCGTCAGCGCATTTGTTTGCTAGAGAGCTTCGATTCCTCGTGCAGTGTTGTTGTGGTTTTCCCGGAAATTCCCAGTATCAGCTCGGATTCGGTTGATGGCAATAGGCGCGACTCTTCCTACGTGGGACCTAAATTTAGCAGATTGAAACTTCACTCATACTCCTACGGGTACCACGGTACCACTAATGATATGATCATTAGTGGTACCGTGGTACGGTCAGCGCCAAAAGTCATTAAACATAGGTATATTTTGACAACATAACAGAATCAAGATTTTTAATTCCATTCTAACTAGATTTAAGATTATTGATTATTTTACATGCAGAGAACTTATACTACCTACTTGGGTTAGCTACTTTGGGATAATAAAGATGTAAAAACGTTTTGAAGGTTGCATCGTGTTCAGCAACTTTTGGCGATGACTGTACTCGGAAATCCCGAAATTTGACAATCAGTTAATCGTTAGGATATACGAACGGACGGAGCCACCAAATATTTATAGACCGCAATATTTTTAAACCGGACAAAATATTCCAGCACTCACTAGAATATTCCATATCGGTTGGCTATCCCTCGCATAGCTATACATGTACGCATACCCTTAAATCTGTACAAAGCCAGTACATATCATGATTTCATGAATTTTAGAATGTCATCAATTAATTAAATGAATTTCAACCGAAAATTATTGTAGGGCTGGTTCATTTATTAATAATTATGAGGTTTTCGCTTTTTGTGGTTTTCAATTGGATTGCTCAATTAAACGGGTATATTTATTATTAATTGACTTTTGTGTGACCATTAATTAATGCTTGTTGGTGCGGTCAATGCGTCCATCATATTTGATTTTTGATTAATATTTTATGCTGAAGCAGTAATAGCCTAGGCTATATATACATATATATATATATATATATATATTTTATACCACTACGGTGGCAAACAAGCACACGGCCCGCCTGATTGTAAGCGGTTACCATAGCCTATGGACGCGACCAGGGGTATCACTCGCGCGTTGCCGACCCGAAAACCCTCTTAGAGGTTTATGGAGGATTCACTACACCGACAGTTTGAGGGAATATTCCTCTTACTGCCAGCGCAGCGCATCCTTAGAAGGAGCTCTGGCGACCTTACTGCAGGAACACAACACACAATAAAGTGTGTTATTTGGCTGCAGTTATCTGTAAGGTGGAGGTACCCCAGATTGGCTGCTCTAGATTTGAGCCATAAATGGCTGTGCCCTACCTCTGGCTAGGGGTATGATCACTAGACTGCCGAGTCAGAGGTCTCGAGTTCGAATCCAAGACACGCACCTCTGACTTTTCTAAATCATGCGTAATTATGACTCGTTTTAACGATGAAGGAAAACATCGTTAGAAAACCTGTAGGCTGAGAGATTTTCTCGATGGCCTGTGAAGTCTGCCAATCCACATTAGGCCAGCATGGTGGACTATGGCCTTATCCCTCTCATACTGAGAGGAGACCCGTGCCCAGCAGTGGGATAGTAATATATGTTAATGATGCAGATGATCGATGAAGAATTGTGTAAACAGAAAATCAACTTGAACATTTTGGCATTAGCAATAGGTTCGCCACTATTACAAAGGACCAAAAAATTAAGAACTGTGGGTGACTTAAGTGTACACAAGTACACCATATTAATCATAATCTCATAAACACCTTTCACCTCCCCTTTCCCAAATTTAAAGAATCTGTACGCAACTGTTTGGTTCCTACTCCAAGTAACTAACATTATATTATCTTTTTGTATTTTTTAAGTATTTTTCATGCTAAGATTACATTGTTCTCGTTCTTGTTCATTGTTATATTGTTCTCATATCCATATAACTTAATATTCATGTCACTAAATATATTTCAAAAGTATCTTAATTAATCTATATTTGATGTTTATTTGTTTTTTTGGCGCTAATGTATAACATAAATGTGGAAACTGTTTTGGATTATGGATTTATGTTTTTTTCTTGTACTGTATCTGTGTGTTTCCCAAATAAAGTAAAATAAAAATAAAAAAGTATTCTGTACCTAACGCGTGATAGTATGCAAGGTTATATTCTTGAAATCTTTTCTCTAAAACAGTGTGAAATGAAGCGCCTCTTAAAACCACAGATCGTCAACATTTCCACAAAAAATTCAACGAACACAAAATACTTATTTCGTTTAGTACTTCAAACTTTTATAACCGTCAAAATTTACACATGGAACCCAAAGAGTGGTGCTAACAACATTCGGAGTAAAGTTCAGAAATAATTTGTAAGTGTACTTGTTTATGCCGAATGTTCTTTACGGCTGCGGTCGAGGGCGGGCCCGATCGTAAAATGCGGTTTTTTCGTTAATCCAGACTTTTATCACACCGTTATGTATTTTAGGGGCGATGCAGGTGCTTTTTATTTATTTTATTTTCCTCATAGACCAGTCATGTGCACAGATAATGTAGTACTTAGTGCATTTGTCAACGAAGATTATATTAATCTTATCTTACTAATATTATAAATGTGAAAGTTTGTGAGGATGGATGGATGGATGTTTGTTACTCTTTCACGCAAAAACTACTGAACGGATCTGGATGAAATTTGGCACAGAGATAGATTATAGTCTGGAATAGCACATAGGCTACTTTTTATCCCGGTAAAATGTATGGTTCCCTTGGGATAGCGGGCGAAGCCGCTGGCGGAAAGCTAGTTGAAAATAAAATTGTGTATTGTTAGTTATCTTAATATGATTATGTGAGCTAAAGCCATTAGCTAGGTCATATACAGGATAATAATAGGCCCAGTATATAACTAAGATAATTTTACGGCTACCGATAGGCAGCCGTCCTCAAATATATCGAATTATCGACTTCAAATATCCTCAAATGTCCTGGTCCTTGTAGGCAGCAACCTGTAGCGAAATTTCTACAACAATATTATTTATATACAATATTAATTATTTACCAAACGTAAAAGAAGAAAAATTCAACACTCCAGAGGATCTTGGTTTATTTATTAGTTAGTTTCTTGAGTGGCGAAATTGTAACGTTCAGGTTAAAACAAAATAAATGAACTGGCAAAATGGTAACGCACTGCATTAAAATCACTTAAAATAACCAGTCCATTTCAACTCAACTAACGTAATTTGTGATACAAATTAGCACTGTCCCAACTAAAACATAAATTACAAGCATAGAGATGTCGTGAAGCTTGTCATTCGTTTGACATCTGTCAGACCATACAACTGACATGTCTGTCTCACTTGCGAGCGCGCTTAATCTATGTATGTTTCATTAACTGTTATGTTTCGGTGACATTATGGTATGTAGCCAACGTCTGTCAGAGATAGATCTTAAGCATTTGAAATGGGATACATTAACGTCGGTATTATCAAATACATTTTTGGTCCTTATTGGAGATTAGGACCAGCTGCCTATTCATGCATTTTGTAGTTCAAAATTGTTAACGCATTGTTATCTGATAGACAGTGTATATTGTTTATATTCATTGTAGATAACCTCCTCTTTAAAAATTTTTCATTTTCGTTGCAGGATGATATTTTACTGTTCGGCAAAATACAATGCAGGTTTACAGTTTTGATAGATTTAAAGACTCAAATCAAAATTTTCCAAATTAAAATCTGTTCGATTCAATTTCCGAATTGCACTTCGGTGTAACAGAAACATTTAATCACTATTGCAGTAATTCAAGTTTTATATTTTTATAATTAGGTTTATTGGCGTAGTTGACTTGGTTTAAAAAAAAACTTTATGTGCGGTTTCTATTTTTTTAACGACCTACTTTTTTACGGATCGCTGTAAAATAAATTTAATGTTTTCGCAAATGGCATAATAAAGTAGGGTCATCTGTTTTATGTTGTGTAATGTAGTAAGAAGGTAAGCGACCAACCCTATCGCTCAAATGATTTTTTTTTCATTAAAATTCAAAGAATCCTAACTTTACCTATATTATATACCATCACGCCTACATTCCTCAAAGGATTAGGTAGAAGTATACGAAGGGAACCATGCTGGCCTAATGCCAACCTGCATTAGGCCAGCGTGGTTATGGTCTAATCCCTCTCATACTGAGAGGACACCCGTGCCCAGCAGTGGGACAATTGATGGGTGTATGATGATGTACTAATGGAACCCATAGTTCGCCGGTATGTAGTCCCACGTAATAGGGGCGAGCCTATTGCCATTAACCGGGTAGAAACTCAAATTTCTGAGTTGCTACTAATAATTTCATAGAAAATTCAATAATACTTTGCTCCTGTCTGGGATTGGAGAATTTAGGAGCCCGAGCATAGCGGTCTCCCTTAAGACCACCAGGCTAACGAGGCACTGCTAGCTTTACATAAATAAAAAAATATTTTGATATCATAATCTATTTTCCGTGTTTACCATTTTCACCTATAACTACTGTTTGTTTAATAAACCAACAATAAAACCAATACCCAACGCAGTCGGTCAATTTTTAATCCCGTGGATATATTTAGTGAAGGCCGAACGGTGTAATAAATAACATTTTATTACGTCGCCAACACAATTCGGTCGGCTACCGAACGTTGACAACCCCTATCATATCGATACCAATAATGCCCGCTCTTTTGTTTTTCTTTTGTTACGATACGTTTTGTTTTACGAGTGTTGGGAATAAGGATGTTGTTAATTGTTGATATGGAAATTTGAAACTTGGAGTAGGTACTAATAAAGATATTTCTTCTTCTTACTTTTATGCTTTTGTAATTCTCTTGGATTATATTATTGTAATAAGGTAACCAACAAGCAGTATCATTAGCGCGATGTCATCTAAAGATCAGTGTTGTTCAATCTCATTTGACAAGTAATCTCACAGGCATTGCTCTTCAAAAAAGCCTGACAACCAGTCTATCCTTCAAAAATATCCGTATAGCCTAGCCCCAAAATTGGAGGTCTGATGGCAGTCGCTTCTTGTAAAATACTGGTATTCCGCCGCATCTGGTTAGACTGGAAGCCGACCCTAACATAGTTGGGTAGAGGCTGTAGACAAAAACCTTTTTCGTACGGGAATCGTTCGCTGGACCGTAGAGGTCATCGCCCAGCCACTGCACCAATATGGGTATCTATCTAACTTCATCTAACTTTGCAATTTTATTTGTTTCAGGTATGTACCCGTTTAAGTAACAAAATACGGACGAATTTCTACCGCTGGAGATAAGCCGAAATTCTGTACTTGTGAGTTAGTAAGTAAGTATTCTATTATTGAATGAATTGTAAGAATGCTTACGTCATTGATATAAATTGACTATCATTAATATACTGTGATTCATCATTAAATCATTTTAATCGTGGGATCGGTAGATGCAGGTACCAATGCATTACAGACGAAGGTCGATTCAAATGGTCAGGTTGTTGATAAGATAGGTTGGGCAAGTTAATCTAGCATTAAATTATAGTAGTGGCAACACTAATAAGCAATGTAATATATCTAAGTTCTATTACGGTAACAAATCTAAATAACCTAACCTAAATTAAAAATTTAGAAAACCCCCGACACGAAATATAATTTGCTATTTTGTGGTGGCGGCCATCTTGGATTTAAAATTTGTCATAGTCTATAGTATTCTCCTAGTTAAGTCCTTTCACTTGATACCCATATTGAGGGAGTTGTGAAAAAATATGTAATTCGCTATTTTGTTACGGCGGCCATCTTGGACCGATTTTCATTAAAAAAATACAAAATCTGTTCATCCGTTCGGGAGCTACGATGCCACAGACAGACACACACACACACACAGATTCGTCAAATTTATAACACCCGTCGTTTTTGCATCGGGGGTTAAAAATAACTTTAAAGTAAAATGCTTTATTCACATTACATTTTCTGCATTTAAAATAGAAGATACCTACGTAGTTTTTTTTTTTTTTTAGTTTACCAATACAAACATTTAGGTACCTACAATTCTCGCCAAACTTATTGCCCGGGTTGAAGTTGGCTCGAGCTAACTTTAACCCTGCCGTAAAAATCGAAGAAATAAAAATATTAGATAGTAATAAATAAAAACATGGAGAGGATAATGAACATAGACGAAGCGAAATTGTTTTTCCAGGATCGTAGCAAGTGGAAATCTATAGTTTCTGCCTATCCGTATGGAAAACAGGCGTGAAGCTATGTAGGCTGTCGTTTTAAATCATTCTATTCAAATTTTTTTTTTCTCCGATTTTTACGGCCGTCTTAATTTAGCTCGTGCCAACTTCAACCCGGACAATAAGTTTGGCGAGAAGTGTACATGAAAATGTAAGGAACATTGTTTTTCTCGTGATAAAATTTGTGTTATGGTCTATAATAAAAGTTTATTATAATGACTAATACAATGGTCCCAAACATGAGGTTGTATTATAGGTAATAAGAGATAGATATATAATAAAAGAACTTACCTAACTTGAACGTACGCAGCTTCAAATCCTATCCTACTAATATTATAAATGTGAAAGTTTGTGAGGATGGATGGATGGATGGATGAATGGATGTTTGTTACTCTTTCACGCAAAAACTACTGAACGGATCTGGATGAAATTTGGCACAGAGATAGATTATAGTTTGGAATAGCACATAGGCTACTTTTCATCCCGGTAAAATGTATAGTTCCCGTGGGATAGCGGGCGAAACCGCTGGCGGAAAGCTAGTGTTAAATAATATCATCATGCCATCACGCCTGTATGTCCCCAAGGAATGAGCAGATTAACATACATTTCTACGTAATAGAGTACTAGTCTATTGTCATTAAGAGCGAGCCTATTGCCATCAACCGGGCACAAATCCAGACTCCGAGCCGCTACTGGGATAAACACGGAAAAACCTAACAACACTGCTCGACCTGGGGATCGAACCAGGACCTCTAGCGTAGCAGTCGCGCTTGGGACCACTAGACCAACGAGGCAGTCAAGTAAGGAACAATCTTAGCACAAATCTTCAATATTAAGAAAATAGTATTATCGATGATATCGAACACAGGACGTCAAGCATAGCAGTTGCGCTTACGATCAATACATTGAGGAGAAGTTCAATAAATACGAATTAAAAAATGAGTGCGAATATGAGTAGGTAACAAAAAAATAAGTAACAAAAATGTTACGGCCAAGCGCTCGTTGCGGCAGTCCGGTATTTTTTTTAATGTCAAACTTGGCCTCGTCCGGCCATATTGCATGTCATCATTTGTCCTGGGACATGAAATGTTTGCAGCAGCCTAATTTAGAAGTGACAGCGATTCGCATTTAATTTTGGTCCTTTTAGCTGCTTAGCAAAAAGGCTAGATTGCATTTTAGGGCCCCATGAAAAAGTTGATTATAAATAGAACTGAAACAAAATTAAAATTACCTAGTTCAAAAACAAATAATTTAAAGCATTATCATAAGCTCAGTTGTGATGTAACATCTCAGCAACCTATCTTATGGACTTGTTTTACGGAAAAGGGACATCTAAATCCCCACCAAAAATATACAACGCTTATCAACAATAAAAAAACCTCTGCTAAAAGCTGCAATCGGTCTTCAACGCACCAGCAGTGAAGCAGTGATAGCCTAGGAATATGACCCCTGGACTGCCAAGTCAAAGGTCTCGAGTACTAATCCAAGGCACGCACCTCTGACTTTTCGAAATCATGTGCGTAATTATGACTCGCTGTAACGGTGAAGGAAAACATCGTGAGGAACACCTACATGCCTGAGAGATGTTCTCGACGGCATGTGAAGTCTGCTAACCCGCATTAGGCTAGCGTGGTGGACTATAGCCTAATTCCTCTCATACTGAGAGGAGACCCGTGCCCAGCAGTGGGACAGTATATGGGTTTATGATGATGATTATGTATTATTTTTAATGCAAATTGGGTCCAATTGGTACACAGCAGGTCTCAGGCCTCTCTTGTAGAGAATTTTGTCCAGCTGTGGAATCCACCAGGCTAAAATATGTAATCATAATTACTCGGATCCGCGTCTCAAAGGACCAAAAGCAAAAACCTCTGTATTTAGAAATGTATGAAATACTTTCTATCCAGACACCAGAATAGATTTTAAACGATTTTTATTATGGTTAATTATCGGGAAGGATTAGCTGGCTAGGTGGTTGTTGTGATATAACCCCTTTACTATACTAAAATATTTAAAAAGACAAGTATTATTAGGCTTCCATTAAGCAAGCAGACCACAGACGTAAACAGAATTGTATTATAAAAACCCTTAGAAAATCTTTTTATGAGAAATTCTGTTAAACTTAACTATAAGATTTATCTGAAAGCCTATTTTGGAGTCAATTTTCGTGGTAAAAGGACTAAAGTTCAGTGTCGTGTCTGTGGAAGTCTAAGCAAATGGCACCAATAATACTAATTGTGTTGTTTGCCTTATTGGCTTAAAGTCGATTCCCAGGTAAGTAGAGCCTTTCGATTTTTATGACTTTGGATTTGTTAATGGTTAATGGCAATAGGCTCGCCCCAGTCCTAACATGGGCGTTTCCTAAACCTGTCCTAAAATGGGACCTAAACATACCGGCAAACTGTAACTGTAAAGTATAATACAAAAAGAAATAAATAAATATTTTGGGGACATTTTTACACAGCACCATCTAGTCCCAAACTAAGCAGAGCTTGTACTATGGGTACTAGACAATGGATATAATACTTATATACTTTTTTTTTGTAAATACATACCTCTTATACATAGAAAACACCCAGACAAACACAAATACTTCTATTCATCACACAAATATTTGTGTCCTGTGGGAATCGAACCCACGACCTAGTGATCAGCAGTCCGGTACTCAAACCACTAGACCACGGACGTCGTATACATTTAGAGTTCAAATCGCCGTTATCTTATCCCATTCACCGCGTCGAGTGCGTAGATGTTGATTAATGGTTACACCCGCCTCTCCGTAACTCAACTAATGCGATTATCTTGTTACTAAAACAATGAATGGCAGCTTTACAATTTTAATTCATGACACCCGTTTGGTTTTTAATTGTTACTAAGAATATTACGGAAGATAGAAAAAATTAAATATTGCGGTTAAATACTGTAGTGAAATGAAATGATCCTTATCAATATTATTTATTTATTTAAACTTCTTTTCACAAAAATGGTACATAAGTCGGACTTAATGCCATATGCCATTTTCTACCAGTCACCCTTGGGGTCAAAAAGAGAGTCATGTAACAAAAACAAGGTAGGTATTTAAGTACATGGAAAAAAAACACTAAATAATTTGGACAGTTAGATAAGATAGCAAGAGGAACAAAAAAAATTTTTAAAAAGTCTAAACATACATATTATAAATGCAAATTCAAATTCAAATCTTTATTGCGTTCATATGTACATAAGTTATTACAATAACTATACGAAATTAAGTACTAATACGAAAGTAACTCGGTCTGTCTGTGTGTCTGTCTGTCGTGCTTTCACACCAAAACTACTGAGCTAATTTAAATGAAATTTGGTACAGAGCCTGAGAAAGGAGGACATAGGCTACTTTTTATTGCGAAAAAGGGATGTAAGAGGTTGAAATAGGGGATGAAAGTTATAAGAAATAACCAGACCACGCAGGCAAAGCCACTAGCGGAAAGCTAGTTTTCTATAAAATCGTGTTTTTTTAATTTCTTTAAGCTATAATTTACTTCCTACTTTTTAGTTTGGTTGTCTACAAATACCAAATATACAAATTAATGCCACTGTCATCAGTCCTTGATAAGAGGTGCAAAGTTCAAATTTAAGTAATCTCAGGAACTACTGGCCCGATTCGAAAACTTCTTTCATTGCTAGATAGCCTGTTTAACGAGGAAGGCTATAGGCTATATATCATCACGCTACGACCAGTAGGACCGGAGTATTGATTAAAAATGTTGCAAAAACGGGAGAAAAAATTCTACTTCTTCGGGAACGAAGGTTTAAGATCCTTAAGATCGGTGGGCGACCCCAAAAGTAGTTGGGAAAAGGCTATAATCACGTCAAATGAAACATATCAGTACTGACGTATATTATATACATAGATAAAGTTAATCGGTTTGTCGAAATATATATGCAATCAAGCAATCTACCTGTCACTGTTTGTATGTCATCGTAGGTAGTATTTTTTTTGCCTTTACCGCAATACCCAGTGAAGGGAAAAGCGTGACTAATACATAAAGACGTGTTTCGTACTAACTATTGTCTGCGGTTTCACTCGCAAATAAATAAATAAATATTTTCGCACATTTTTACACAGCACCATCTAGTAAACTATTGGGGGGCTCGTGTCTAAGTTATTGACAACCAATTTGAACTGATCAACCGATATGAAACGTTAAGCTACGCTTGCCGAGGTCAGTCTGCCCATCGCACCACACACCTCGAGACCCCTTCGTGCCTCGGAGAGCACGTAAAGCCGTCGGTCCCGGTTGACATACGAACACCTATGACAATCGTTAGTGGAAGTCAGAAGCCCAAAAAGCCTGACAACCAATCGTTTTTTCGAATATCGGTATTGCCCAGAAATTGGGTTCTGATGGCAGTTGCTCCGTGTAAAATACTGATATTGAGCCGCATCTGGTTAGACTGGAAGCCGACCCCAACATGGTTGGGAAAAGGCTAGGAGGAAGATGACCATCTAGTAAACTATCCACAATACAATATAAAAAAAACTATTGTTTGAACTTTGAAGCATTTACTACATATTTCCCAACTTTTTTTCTTACAAATCACCAAGACGCTAATGTCACAACAATACTCAGTACTCAGTCACGACAACCAAAACATTCTCCGTGACACTGACGTTTGGAACTGTCACTTTGACAGGTGAGAACCTGCTAGCCTTATCTGTCCATCTGTGGGTTGTGATCTCAGGAAGCCGGTCGTTAATCAGTCGTGTTCTCTGTCCGGTATGTCTGTATACCATGGGACCAACACCATTACTCATAGAGATTTTGTAACTTTTGTGTTTTTATAAGGTAATCTTTGCGGTTGGCTTGCGAAAGTGAATTTTGAGTGGTTTTTGTAATCTAATGCATATAAATGACTCGTCTTGCAGTTTCTATGAAGAACGAGGATTTTTTTTAACGATTGCGCAATGATAGCGCTGAGTAATGGCTTTCATATATGACTGCTCTTATCGATAAGGTCCTTTAAAGTCCAGTCTGTGGATGGGTGACCATTCTTAACACATCGAGACCCCTCCGTGCCTCGGAGAGCATGTTAAGCCGTCGGTCCCGGTTGTCATACAAACACCTATGACCATCGTTAGTGGAAGTCAGAAGCCCAAAAGTCTGACAACCAGTCTATCCTTCGAATATCGGTATGGCCCAGAAATTGGGTCGCCGAGTAAAATACTGATATTCAGCCGCATCTGGTTAGACTGGAAGCCGACCCCAACATGATTGGGAAAAAGGCTAAGAGGATGATGATAAGCAAAACTTATTAGAGAATCGTAGCAAGTGGAGTTTTATTGGTTCTGCCTACCCCTATGGGCAATAGGCGTGAGTATATATATGCACTGGTATGTTTCGATCCCTTGTAATGAATGGCGAGCCCGTCTTTAAGCAAACCCGGGAATTTTGATAGAAAAATCTAATAACACTGCTCGACCTGAGAATCAAACCCAGGACCTCTAATTCAGTAGTCACGCTCACGACCAGACTTCTTAATCACTCCAAGATATAAAAATATAAAAAAAAATACAAAAAAGTTTTTATGTATTTTTCAGAGCTATAAAGAATTTACACACGAACCCATAATTTATCTATACCGAACATAATTTACAAGTAAAGGGGTATTTTGGGCTATGTACACATTATCGACAAATAACTATAAAACCGGGCACACAGCGCCGCCCTTAGGTCACGTACAGACCGTTTTTTCCTTGCATAACCGACTATATGGGCTCAATTAATTAAAGTTTGAGTGTAGACCGTGCCTTATCTTTAATAGGGATGTGTGCTTTAGTTAACGTTAGTGTGGGGACTTCAATAAAATTGATACGAATTTTAGCGGGAATAAATATTGGCATGTTTTATAGCATGTACTGTTTATTTTGATGTAGGTATAAAATAAGTTTATAGATTTTTAGTTGCTTTATGTTTTTCTGTTTATTCATGGTTTTATATTTATTTATATTACATAAAAACTACGAGTATATTAGGTACATAAAATCTACTACTAGATCTACGAGCCAATGTTCAAATGGTGTCTAAAGTTGTACATTCAAATTTTCGTGTGTGATAATTAAAGCTTAGCTGAGTTTTAATAAAATCATCATCACAAGCCTGCACTCGTCTGCTGGACATAGTCACGCCTTTTAACACCTTGAGGTTGGCCTATTTTGTGCGGTAGACTATCTTCCATTACCCGCACCCGGCTGCTTCCAGACACCTTCTGCAGGGTCATCCTGGCTGTTGGATACCACCCCAAGATTAGGTGAACTTTATCTCTTCCAAAAAACGTTAGCTTCTACATTTTTTGGTCCTGCGAGTCGAAATGTCAATACTACTAATAGTTATTAAATAAACAATTCGTATTCTTTGACATTTATCTCCTTGAAGAGACAAATGTATTGGTATTATTGGTTTTCATTCTTGGAAACATTTGAGCAATGATATGTCACAGACATAGCTATCTTTGTTTGTCTTTGATATATGATATTATTTTCAATTATTTTATAGAGAATAGCGAATGACATTCAGCTTAAGGGTATTTAGTTGGTAGGTGAATTTCTTTTAAAATAGCTTTTGTTTTCTGTGTTTGTGAGTTAAATAACTTTGATTGCCTTATCGGCCTAGTGGTTGTCAGCGTGACTGCCACGATAGAGCTCCTGGGTTCGATTTCATGGACAATGTGTTATTTGGTTGTTCTTTGCTGGCTAACGGAAATATGCTTGAACTGTTTCTTTGGGGAATAGAGACATAACGGTGTGTTTATGTCATTAATGTAGTTAGTAGTATCCAAACTACAATTTGCTACTGAGAATTTAATAGAAAACACAGTAACACATTAAGAATGGAAGCCAAGACCTCTTGGCAGTTTATCCGTATTGTCTTTATCTATTTATATTATTAGTATCTTAAATATTATATAGTCTGGCTTCATACTCTTTTTACGATCTTTAAACCTATAAAAAGTCCTTTTCGATTTTTAAATATTTATTCTCTCATAAGTTTTATTATTCTACGCCAAATAATTCTCAAAGTGATATAAAACTTTTTGGTAAAAAGTTTAAATATTGCACTTTGCTAAAGGAAAACTAAATTTTATTTCTTTATAAACACATTTGCGTAGTTTGTGAGACACGATCGCAACTCAGACGGGACGTGTCACTGCATTCTATAGGCGAGGAGACAGACTGTGTCAGAAATTTAAACATCTCAAAATAAAGGGTACTTATTTTACAATTTTAAAATAAGTCATTGAGATTGAAATAATAAAGTTACAATAAAACATCTAAAACCGTTATGTTACAATATATACAATATTAATTATAGTGTTTTTGTATGCCAATAGTTCTTAATATATGCTTTTAGCATCATTAAGAAGATTTTAACACTACCCAGATATTTTTACACACAGCTGGGGACGTCACATCGCTCTATTCATGAACTACTCACAATGTTGCTAACAATAAAGCCTATCCTAAAGCTTACTTCGTCAGATAGTGGTAATAATAGTTAATAATCTCAATCCAAAAATATATTCGAAACATATAAAATTATTTCACAGACATTTGGATACAAAAACAACAGAAATAACTCAACTAATAACGATTTTATTACGTTTAATAGCAGTAGCGATTTAAGTTCAAAGATCAAATTCGTGCGTAAAGATTAACGACTTTAAAACTTATACCATAAACAAAATAATAGATTAGTTCAGTAGTAATCTTTATATTCTGTATAATCTGTGTTCTGCGGGAATCTAGAATTAAAAAGTATTTCTCTAGTCTTCTAGAAGCTTTCTATTCTCTGAACCTGTGACACAAAAGACTAACGACCCGCCGCGGCTTCGCACAGGTGGAATCTATTCGTAGATACTAATGTGACGTACATCCCACCAGCCGCTCTGTCCCCGCTTTTTAAGTCTCGGTTATCATTTTAAAGATATGCTGTACAGGGCAATTTTGATCTACATGAAATGCATAATTATTCGTATTCAATTAAATATTATTCCTTATTGTTTAAAATAGCTTGGAAAATATAGTATGCATGTGTACCACATTTACCTTCCTCTTGAATCACTCGTAAAAACTATATTAAAATCCGTTGAGTAGTTTAAAAGATCTAAGCGTACAAACAGTGGAAGCGACTTTGTTTTATACTATGTAAAAATAAAGATATTCTTCAATTGCTATCGAGTATATAGCACCCCATCTCCTAGACTATCCGCTAGGGATGTTTGTCAGATTGTCAGCGCGCGTGTAAGCGCCACTTGTTCCCACCTGCAAGTTCCCGAACTTTGTTGCGACTTGAGAACCGATCGTTCCCGTGACGTCATAGCACAGCTGAGACCGTTCAAATTGTTTCGGCGTTAATGATCACTTGCTACCGTTAATTGCAGTTAGCTTTGTTAGTACTTGCTAATGTTTCGTCTGGACTCCAATGTGGCTGTGAAAGTAGTTCGCAAGTTGTTGTAGAGAAATGATTTTATGATTGTTATTAGTTTTGTGTTTAACGAGTTTGAGTGTTTGGGAGCGCGTGTGTTATTTTAAAAAATGTGTTGTTAGAAAGTAAACGAAACGATACGAAAGTTTACTACTGTTTTAGGATAGTGACTTTCTTGTTGTAGTTATAAACTTAGCAGTAGTATCTCCACTCTTTGTCATTACGTTTATTCATTGTGTCTGTGCTTCAATTGCCTTAGAGTTGTTGTGGGTACACTTCTGCCTAACACTTCGGGGTATACTGCCGTGATTGTATTTTTTTGGTAAGAACTACTAATAAAAGCTTTAATATAAAATACTCCATTGTCAATATTAGCTATAAAATACACGTCGCAAAATAAACATAGTTAAGCTAAAAATACACAATTAAATGGACTGGCTGGCTAGACTTTAAATTAAATTATTCGACAGTTTAACGATTTAAAACTGTATTCCCATCCGCCTGCCAGGCTTCAGTAGACACAAAATAAAAATAACCTCAACATCACACCACTATCCCGAAACAATTTTGCCATCAACATTGTATTTTAAACCACGGAGTCCTGCATAAATTTAAAAATATATTTTTAATTCGAAGTTTAAAATGATTTTCGAAATAATCCCGGACAATGAATAAATGATTGCACCTCACTATTTAGCGCTGACAGCTCGTTAGGCTGCGACCACACTGAACACTAACTGTCAAGATTTTGTTTCATTACAATTTTCCATGTTTTTTTTTTATTTGAAAACAAAGCAAAGGATAATATTTCTTTCTAACACAACGAAAAATGAGAGAAGTACCTAACGGTTCCTAAACAAAACATTGAACACGACGTCTGTGTGTAACTCAATCGGCGTTATCAGATAATGTTTTGATTGTGTTTTTCTTAGAAATATTGAGATAAAAAGCTTCTGTCTATCTTTTTTTTATATCACTAAGGTGGCAAAAAGCATACCGCCCGCCTGGTGGTAAGCGGTTACCATAGCCTATGGAGGCTTGCAACACCAGGGATATCATATAGCCCGGTTGGTCCCACCGCTGGACAAAGGCCGAGATTTTTTCCTTCCAAACAGCTTTGAAGTTTTATCTAAGCAAACTTTCTGAAAACATTAACTGAAATTGATTGAATTTTTGGGGTTTTAGTTGTGATCTGTTATAATCACAAAATGTTAATGAAAATACAATACATTTTAAGTGAAAGCCTTCATTGGTTATTCTGTAGTTTTACAGATTTAATCTTCTAAAAGGATAAGTACTTATTTGTATGGCGAACATGAAAACCAAAGGCAACTCCGCCAGTCCATTTTCTATTTATACGTTTCTCGCTCGCCACAATATAATTCAATTTAGTCACGTCCGCTAAAATAGGGACGTCTCCATTCATGTACACTGCCCTTTAATACTCGAATAAGCAACAGAGTTCTGTACCTCACCCCCGCTCCTCGTACTCCAACCCCGCACGAAGCCGAGGAACCAATCAAAAATCAGAATTGATGTGGTGCGAGAGACATAGATATATTTTCGCTACCTTCGTAAATGCACCGAGTTATAATTCATTTATAGTCGCGTACATCCGCGCTCACAAGCGCTAAATACGTATTTAGGGGTGACATGCGAAAACACCTTTTTGTCGCTGTCTGTACGTCGTAATGAGATGCAACAGTATCGCAGCGATTCATTGGAAATTAACTGAAATAACTATTTAGAAAACACGTTTTATGCTGGGTGACGTGTGATTATTTTGGTATTGGCAATTTGTATATTATGTCAGTTTTTGTTAAGTCAAGAAAACTGTCTACTGACCCGAATGTCACCATTGTCACCAACCTATTTACTGTCTTCTCTGAGATATTATACTAGGCTCTCACTGCACACTTATGTAAACAATGGATATATTTTTATTATATACTTTTATTTATTTATTGATATACTCTTCATTGTCCATCAAAACAAAGACAGGACAACATACATTTAAAAAAAATACAAAACGCGGCCTTGTCGCAACCAGCGATCTCTTTCAGCCAACTTTTGGATAGACTAAACAAAATTGAACCATAATTAATGTTATTTGTAAATAATATACACAACGTGATGTTGTGATCAACCCCATTTTTGGTTCTTTGGTTATATTATTTAAATAACAATGTGTGTGTATACACACACATTGTTATTTGTAAATAATATACAATAAATATATACATACTTACATACAAAATACATAAATATCTTTTGATATTGATATCATTTCATTGTTTGCGTCCTTTGGGAATCGAAGACTATCATGATGTGCAGTGCGTCACTCGAACCACCACTCTGTCTGTTACTTGTGTACGCGACTGTATTTATGACTTTTATCAAATAGTTTAATTTGCAGATGATTTCATGTTGACGTGTGTGGATGAAGCTTTTAGTGTGAGTGTGATTATTTATTGCGATTGCGCCTCTGTATAAGCATAAAAGCTGAGTGTCTGTCGCCACCATTCAACTCTCTTAAATCAACTCGTAAATTGTCAACTGCAATGCGGGCACTGAGGTTCGTTTATGGAAAATTATTGATTAATGTTTACCCAATATCTTCCTCAGCATCATTAGCCTAGTGATTATAAGCGTGACTGCTGCGTTTTTGGTCCACTTCAATTTCTACGACGAGTAATGCAGCCGTTACATTAGGACTATTTCTCGAATGCAAGCGGCAAAAAATCGTATGCGATTATCGTATGCGATTCTCTCCTACATTTACACTATGACCAAACAAAGTTAAAAGCGAAAAGTTAGTCTGTTATAATTCAATAACTCAATCTTAACCTGAGAATCGAACCCAGGACCTAACGGATGCCTATTATTCAATCAATATTTTTTTATTCAGTTCCTATTTCAAGATCTCCATAAATCTTTTTGTTAGAAATCCATACTAATATATTAATAAATTCATATGTCAAACAAATTAGTACCCAGTATTTGTCGATAGGTGGCGAATTATGATACTAAAATTAAATGTATTGAATTTGACATTTCACAGGCAGTTTTCTTGCCCAGTAACGCCACTATAAACGCCCAAGTTATACTGGACAGTGTAATTCAAGAAAGTTTTTTTGTAAATTACTAGAATCTAACATTACTCAGTGTCTCACCACTATTTAAATAAGGAAAATAAACGGTTTTGTTGAAAAATTTAATGATTCACTGTTAGTCAATGTTTATGCGGAATTCGAAGATCTGGTTTTTATTTCTTAATTCTTCAGAACTTAAACCTAAGTGTGTTTGCGCAATAAAGTTAGTCATTCAGTGATTCTGCGTCCGTCTGGGTTAGGGGCTCCACAAGTCTTGTAAATACTCGGATATTCTTTTTATATATATATTTCTTTTTCTAAGACCTCTGGCCGTCTCATTGTGATTTTTGTACTAATTTCCTTTATTTGTAATCAATCTAAGGTGTATTTTCGTAATCCATAAAATAATAATATTAAAACATTCCTCATTATTCTAGCGGCAGCAAGTGCAACTTCTGAGTGCGAGGTTCTGGATTCTGTTTATGATTCAAACAAAAAATGTTAACAATAACACTTACAACAACTTGAAATTGAGCCTCGCTTTCCCCTAAATGTGTATAGGCTTCGGGGATCAGCAATCGGAGATTCCCCAATTCCCCAGTTACATTCGACGATTCAGCAACATGTTATACCACGATATACCTACTTATATCACCCACAACTGACTGTAAATTCGAGTAATTTAGTAATCATATTGCCAACATTGAGCATTTCCTCTATTTCAAATAAAAAATTCACACTTTAAATGCGGTATTTTTAGCACTGCAGAAATCATATTCACCTTACATTGCGGTCAACTATTTATTGTAAATGTTTACACAAAATTATGCAAAAATATGCATTGTAGTCAATGCCTGCATAAAACATCAGACGGCTAACAGAACATAGTTCATACTAATGCTATGATATCATCAGGTTCATAGATTATTCATACAATGCCACAGAGTATTAACAAATGGAGATATGATGGAAAGATAAGATGTAGTTACAATTTGGAAAATACATTTTATTTGCTATGTTTTTTTGTTGTTGAAAAAGCGTCGTTTTTTCTGTCACTAGCTGAGCTATCGCAACTTTGCGAACTTTGAGGTTACGACGAGACTGTGTGGGATTCTCACTACAACCAACCTGGTGATCACTCATTCACTCTAAGATCATTCAAAGGGTACAGTTATTCAGCATAAGGGCCTTGTAAAAATTAGGCCATTGCTCATATATTGGGAAGTAGGTATAAAGAAACTTTTGTAATGATTCGATCAATGTATTAATCACAACGCAAAGACATCATCTCATTGCATGATAAATTGACAGCGCTTATTTTGTGATACGAAGCCGCGATGTGTATTGTAACTCCATTCGCTCCATTACTCCGAGCTGATTCGTGACTACAATTAACATTTTAGTTTAAAGTTGAAATTGTTTATATTGGAATTAGCGCATCCTATGAATCCATTATACAACTGCTGATTCGATGCATAATTAATATAGCTCGTGTCTGTTCTAAATTCTGTAAGAACTGTCATGTGTTAGCAACTACGTTAGGGTTGGCTTCCAGTCTAACCAGTTATGGTCGTATATTAGAATTTTACATGAATCGACTGGATATCTGACCTTCGCAACCCAATTTCTGGGCAACACAGGTATCCTAAGGACAAATTGTTTCGGGCTTCTGACAATTGCTATAGGTTGTTGTATGTCGACCGGGACCACGGTGGACCGTGGCACATAGGATTGATGTGGGAAAAATGGTCACCCATCCACAGACTGTTTGCGGCAAGCGCTACTTACCTTGCAGATTGATTGACCAGTATAAACAATTAATAATAAACGGTATATTCGCTATTCAGCCTTAAACAAGATAAAACTTCAAAGCTTTTAAAAAAAGAATATCAAGTCCCTTCAATAATTTTTCAAATCAGGAACCATAAAATTGGAAACGTCGTGCGAACGGGCACGGAGGCGCGACACCGTTCGGCCAGATTTTTATTACGAACACACGTATTCGGAACACGTCGCGAGCGACGAGTAGATCCGAAGCGTCCCGAAGCTTTTCGACGGCGATCAAAGTTAGGGCTGTGCTGTGATTTCGAACACATAGTTTGAGTTATTGTCATACTAGAGCAAATGCGAAAAGTTGTTGAGTATCTATAAACGTTTTGATAAGGAAGTTGAGCACCAGTGCAACATTATTTCCTTGTAAGAATAATAATACTATGAAAATTTAGTTTAAATACAACCCTCCCGACAAGATATTAAAAGTGTTTTTTTTTATTGACATTTAAATAGTACATAGTGGCAAAATATCTCTCGTCATCGTCGTCATAAATAAAAGGAAAAGTCACTGACTGACCGACCTTCCAACGCACAGCTTAAAAAACTATTTATTTTCGTTAGTTATTTTGATGTAGCCATCCACTTGGGCAAGTTAAGAAAGGATTTTAGGAAATTTCCACGGGATTTGGAAAAATAATATGAACGTGAATAATACCGCGGGGAACAGCTAGTATGTACTGTATGAGGCCATAAGTTCATTATCATGTGAAGGATTGCGTTTACCTGCACGTTACTGCGCGTATACATAAACATATACTTTGTGATTTGAACTTTAATACGCCGTCGCGACATCACAGCACTGCATGATCATCAAAACGCTCTCTTTCCGACTAGATAATTATGGAAGAGTACGATATACGAGATCGTCTATGTATGCAAAACGTCTGTTATAGAAAAAAGTCGTAAGTGAAACTTGTTTCATGAGATAGATTTGTAAAAATTGTAAGTTGACTTATGACCGCGACCGTACATAGTATCGCAATGGTTCTGTCTGACAGATGTTTCAGACCAAACTTCTCGTATGTTTTATGGTTTCCCTGTTTATAAGAGCATCGTGTACTGCCAGCTGCTTCTCCGCTAGTTAAAGTCAATTAAGTGAAACGGCTTATTATAGTGCTTGCAGATAATGGGCTGGTCTGAACAACAGTTCTCGTAGATTAAGGCTAATAATGCACTTGCTGAGTCCGCCAAATTCAAGATTTATTTGGATTTTCGCTATTTGTTAGTATAAATTGTCGGTTCATTCTGAAAATAGCTGCGACAGTACATGGTAATACAATGAATTTGCCAACTAAAAACTCGGTTTTCAATTTTCATCATAGCAATATCTCTTTTATACTAATAACTCCTGGTACTGTCAAAATAATCAATTCGACTTGAATAAATATAAATGTCAATTTTTAAGTAAATGTTTGTTGCAAAAAGTGAACATTCTTAAGAGATTGTCGCCATTACTATTTTCATGGACCCCACAATTTATTTTAAACTTACTAAATAAAATATTAATTTTATCTGGTTTTATTTCTAAATTAAATTAAATATAAATTTGAACGCCTTCGCCTTAATGTTAAAGTCTAGTGGAATGTGAATCGTGCATCACTTCAAGGTTTCTTGTATTCCTTTCTGATTCACATATACACAAACTTCGTGATAACACTGTCAGAAGTACTTAAACTACTAAAAAAATATATTATGTAACACGCAATCATTTCAGTTCTTTTTTTAACGAAGATTTGACTGTTCGTGGTCACCTTGCCGTAGGAGTTTACAATTTTGTTCTGACAATTGTAACGATCTCAAAAGTTGCCGAATTTGTTTTCATGCGAATTTGTAATATTAAGTTATTCAGCATTATTGATAATTAGGTTTAATGTTTATGCGTTGCTGAGGCAGTCGCCCATACTCAATTTAGCCATTCCCTTTCTAGAGCCGAAGTCGCCTTTACAGAAAGACCAGTTTTAAAATAAATATTAACATATTTTTCATAACTTCTCTGTGTATTACAGCCCTATTCCGGACGCATGGCAAACGTTATTTTTTTCCTAAATTTGAAATTTGAACTGTGCGATTCCTTTTGCTGTCATGATTTATTGGGTTGCTCATTTGAGCGGGAATTTTGAATCTTATTTAAGATTCGATATGTCTGATGCCTCGGGCTGAATATGATGTTGATATGCATATTTTTACTTTTTAATATGCATAACATTTAATCCGATGTTGGGGCGTGTACGCTAACGCAGGGTTGCTCAATATGATAAATTAGCAATTCGTTTTGTAAAAAAACTTATGTTATGCAAGAACCTGTTTTAATATTAAAGTTTTTTTTCTAGATTTATTGCCATAGACTAAAACAATATTTCTAATGTAACCTGCTTTTTCTAATAAGCACATCTGTCACATCTGTACTCAGAAACCAACGGTAAGCGAACTGATAAACTTGTGGGACGAATTTAATGTTGCAAGATAGCTGTTTGTAAGTATGTACGTGTCAAAATTTCTCGAAAACACACTCTTTGTATGCACCGCTCGCTGAGACGGCCGTTTGAATTTAGGCAGGTTTTCTTATCTAACTAGAGCGATATCTGAATGGAATAATAAAAACTGTGAATCATGTTTTTGGGGAAAAAATTGTAAATAGCGTTGCATGGTCATCCTAGCATTTTGAAATCGTTTTTTATACGTATTCATGCGAAATCTTTGAAAGGCAAAACTGACAGTTTGACAAACGTGTTCTTTGAAATACAAGGAAAAATCGGTCACCCATCCAAGAACTTACCGTGGTAAGCATAGCTTAATTTTCCAGGCGCTGCTATACCCATGCCAATCACAAACTACATATTTATAAGTACCATTGTTAAGTGTATTACAAGAACGAACTTGACAATATAAGCATACTAGCTTTTAGCCGCGGCTTCTTCCGCGTGGAGTTAGGAACCTTGAACTCGTTTCTCGTAGGAACTTTGAATTTTTCGGGATTAGAATGTAGCCTGTCCCAATTCAAGGTATGACGACGTCTGTGGACTAGTGGTTGGAGTACCGGACTGCTGATCCCGAGGTCGAGGTTTCGATTCCCGCAAGACACAAACATTAATGTGATGAACTTAAGCGTTTGTGTTTGTCTGGGTGTTTCTTATATATTATAAGTATGTATTTACAAAAAAAAAACTATATAATAAGTATTATATCCACTGTCTTGTACCCATAGTACAAGCTCTGCTTAGTTTGGTACTAGATGGTGCTGCGTAAATGTCCCAGGATATTAATTATTATTTATTTATTTATATAAGCCATCACTCGTTTTGCCGTGAAAGAGCAACAAACATTCAAACGTACAAACTTTTGTCTTTATAATTTTTGTAAGATGTATAGTCGACTATAAAATTGCTTTACCACCCTTAGAGTGAATGTCGTCTGCACATCACAAAACAACAAGGTATATTTTTAACCCCCGACGCAAAAACGAAGGGGTGTTATAAGTTTGACGTGTCTGTGTGTTTGTGTGTGTGTCTGTCTGTGGCATCGTAGCTCCCGAACGGATGAATCGATTTTGATTTTGTTTTTTTATTTGAAAGGTGAATTAGTCGGGAGTGTTCTTAGCTATGTTTGATGAAAATCGGTCCAAGATGGCCGCCGCCACAAAGTGAATTATAATATATTTTTTCACATCTCCCTCAATATGGGTATCAAATGAAAGGGCTTAACTAGGAATACTATAGGAATACTATACACTGTGATAAATTTCAACTCCAAGATGGCTGCCACCACAAAATGGCAAGGTAGATTTCGTGTCGGGGGTTTTCTAAATTTTTAATTTATGTTAGGTTATTGCTCACAAGACCAACTGACAGATTGATAATGAGCCTTGGTAAATTTAATTTGGATGGAAGATTTTGTCAAATGTGGTAAAGCAATTTTATAGTCGACTATACTTATTTCCAACTTTTTAATAAGCTCAGCTCGGTATGTTCAGTGCAAGTTTCCCACATTGGCCTCAGGCCAGTCCATCAATGACATTGCATTGTTGTTCCGATGTTATCTGTGGCCCCAAACTATGTCGAGTTTTGTTACTCAAAAGGTCAGATGCATTAACAAATTGAACACTGTGAGTGTAGACTTGGGACTTTTTGCTGCTTTTTTTTCAGTATTTGCAAAGCTTTCAAGAGAAATACGTGTATGTTTTTTCGGCCGGTATTAATTTTATCTGTCTCTAGTGCCGAACGAAATTCGACAATTACTTGTTTGAAACTTAATTATATCAAATTTCCATCTTCAATGGGAGAAACGTTAGGTTAGGCACCCAATACGGATGAAGTCCGACAAACGCTAAAGTGATCGCCTCTGCTACGCAAACAAAGGACTTCCGGATATGGACTTGCGGTCGACATTTCATTATCAAATTACCAAGTCAGGTTGGAGATCAATAGCGATTTGCTACTGCATCTATAGAAAGAAAAAGAAACTAGGTACTACACACTTATTAAGGCAGAAAAGATAAACACACAAACATGGAATAACATAAGAACTATTAGACATAAGTTTTCTGTTCAGTCGTTCATTGAAGGTCTTAATTATCATCAAGCCTTGTGACATTATTCGACGTAGGTGTGTCTTATAGCCCGGTAGATGTCGCTACATACGTAAAATACCTTAAAAAATTAAACATTTATAAATTATTGAAATTTACCAAGTCCAAAGTCTACAAATAATTTCTAATACATAATATTCATAGCACAAAACAATGCACGATTGATTGTGCGCAAGCGCAAGTGAAACGCAAGGTCTACGCCCAAGCTTGGCGTCGAGGGCTTACATCATTTATGTGTAGTCACTTTCAATGGTGTGTCTTTGAATAAACATGTTTAATAAGTACTTAGTAGTTATTGAAGAGTAATTTTTCTATGAAAATACCTCGATTAAATATAGAACCAAAAAAATATTTATGCCGCTCGATCGATTTTGATAAAATTTATTTGGGATAACCTCGAGAGTATACCCTTCTAAACAAACAATTTGATGTAACAATACTGTCGAATTGAGAACCTCCTATTAAAATTAGTTGTTTACTTAGAATGAAATAAGAAAATCAAAACGATTTTCTAAGGATTTTATTTAATTATTGTCGTATTATACATACAACATTTCTAAAAAGGGTCACTTATCATTACGCCTAAGCCTAGTGTGGGTTTCTTATCCACTAAAACCAATCCGGTGGATACCATCAACACGAGGAAGCCTCCTAAACGAAAAAAACAGCTTTCTTTTTTAAATTTGCCTTACGAATAGGTTCTAAAACACGCGTTCAAATTTTTCATGAAAAAAATCTAGAACTTTCCTACCTATAAAAGGTGGAAGGGACATCAAGGTCAAAAATACAATGACCTAGGTCATTCATGTAGAAAATTATCGGTTATTACAAATATTGTCATTTTTTTGTGCGCAGTGTATTGCTAAAAACGCGAATATAACACTCCGCAGTGAATGTTGTCGCGCGCTCGATCCGACTTAAATAATGATATTTTTATTATAAATCTAATTTGAGTAGATAGAAATATATTTTTTAAACGTTCAAGAAAAAAAACTGCAGAAAAAATAAAAAAATTGATGAAAAAAGTTACGGAAAATTTCAACACAGGGTGTCCAGAATCATGTATTGAACTCATGGTATTCGGATGTGAGTTGATGTCCCTTCCACCTTGTATACAGATCTAAATAAATTCATGTTAGAACAATCCTACACACATATGAAAATCCCGTCTTTTGACGGCGGATCATCTAGGGTCAAATCTAGGTAATGCCTCAGGAGGCCAGTAATCCTAGCTTATAACATGCGACATGTAGCGTTGAACATGAATTTAATTATGTAGGACACACTGGGTTATTCTGAAACCGATACAGGCGCAGACTAACAATGTCTTGTAATCGGTCTACGAGAATTGAGTTTCATGGATGAGGTAATATAATTACTATTTACTGCTTACTAGCGCTAAGCAAAAACAATTTGCGCATTGTGACAAGAGCCCTAACAGGACACTGCTGCCTTCACAAGCACATATTCAATCAAAGGCTTAGCGATACGTGTACTTGTCGACGCTGTGAGGAGGCTGAAGAAATGCCACTTCACCTTCTAGGGGAATGTGGATCGCTAATACACAAGCGCAGTGTTCATCTAGGGAAACATACTCTAAGCCCTGATGAAATAAAGGAGCTTACCCCTAAGCAAATCCTGCAGTTTGTGTCAGCCGCAGGATTTAGCGGCGAACTCTAAATTTCATCGAGCGGCGATCACTATAAACCCATCAGGGTCGATGTAATACGATAGCCGTGAACAAATAATAAAAAATAAAAAAAATACTATAGGTGACAGTCGTCATAAGAGGCCAGGGCCTGTCGACAAGTTGCAATTTGACATACGAATCGACAAACAAATAGAAGCAAAGTGTATGGAAATGACATTAGTGACAGCCCGATGTCAAATTGACAAACGAATAGAAACAAAATCTACGGAGATGACACAAGCTTTCGACAAATCGGGCTGTCACTAATGTCATTTACATACATTTTGTTTGTCGATTCGAATGTCAAAATGCAACTTGTCTAGCCCCCCTGGCGTGATGATATATTATGAAGCTATCTTTAATATACCGCATCTATCCACCTTCTCTATCCCACATCGGGTACACACACCATGCATCAGTAACGCTTTGTCATCATAGCGAAGATATTAAATTTCTTGCCGACATATTGGTGCACCTTTTGTGTATAACATAATGGGTGCATTATAGGAAATGTATGCTTTGACGATCACGTTGTTATAGATAAATGAAGAAAAGATGTGGATATATCGAATGTATTGTGGCTATTGTCATGTACCTAGTGTTATTGGTACAGCTATAGGCCTAAAACCATTATTATCTTTAACCGCCGACGCAAAAACGACGGGGTGTTATACGTTTGACATGTCTGTATGTATGTGTTTGTTTCTGTCGAACGGATGAACCGATTTTGTGTTTTTTGGTTGAAAGGTGAAGTAGTCGGCAGTGTTCCTGCTGTTGATGAAAAGCGGTCCAAGATGGCAGCCGCCACAAAATGGCGGATTACATAATTATTATTTTTTCACAACTCCCTCAATATAGGTATCAAATGAAAGAGCTTGACTAGTAGAATACTATACACTAGTAAATTTCAAATCCAAGATGGCCGCCACCACAAAATGGCGAGTAACGATTTTTGTGTCGGAGGTTTAATTTAGTCTTCATCACCATCATCATCATCCTACTGCCCTGATCCCTATTCACTTGGGGCCGGCGCAGTATGTCTTTTTCTTCCATGCTATTAGCCGTCATCTCATCATTGAACTCCTTTGTGGTCATATTCTTTCTCACACAGTCCAGTCACATGTCTTTTTCTTCCATGCTATTAGCCGTCATCTCATCATTGAACTCCTTTGTGGTCATATTCTTTCTCACACAGTCCAGTCACATGTCTTTTTCTTCCATGCTATTAGCCGTCATCTCATCATTGAACTCCTTTGTGGTCATATTCTTTCTCACACAGTCCAGTCACCTTTTCTTTGGCCTTCCTCTTGCCTTATATCCATCCAAATTCATGCGCGAGTCTTGTTTCCATGAAATTCTCTGTAGCAGCTCGGAGTTTGAATTTGTGCCCGATCAATGGCAATAGGCTCGCCCCGTATAAAAGTCCACCTTTTCTTACGTCTCCCTTTTTTCTTTCATCCATCCATATTCATGCTTAAAACCGTTCTAGAGAGAATTGCCTGACTCATTGCCAGCTAAATTTGCTAGCTCAAATGCTGTGGTCGGGTCGATCCCGTGACCTACAGCGCAACAGCTGATTGTACAACCACTACACCAATGAACCTGTCAAATTTCTGACACCGTCTGACGTGACGTGTATCGCAAAAACTGACGCGAAGTAGCAAAGCATCGCCAAAACATTTTAAAAAGATTTCAATCAGATGTACAAATTGATAATGTAACTAATATTAATAAATGTGTTTCAAAAAGCTTTTATTAGCGAACGATTCGCTCAATCGATCAAGATAACCTTTTTTAATACCTCTTAATAAAGTCAAAGAGAATTCATTTGGATAATAACTCGAGAACATTGCAATATATTGCGCATTGATAATGTTAGTGTTGTGTATTGAAATCGGATATTTAATTAACTGTCTAGTTGTGTGAATTTTAGGGTGTTTTGGTGTCAAAAGCTAAAGTTAGACAGTAGCTTTATCCCGCGGTGTGCCTCATGCTGAAGTCGTTCCTTTAGGAGTCACTATCCCATACGAATGTCCCTAAATGATGACATTGCAGACGGAAAATAAATAAAAAAAAAACTTATATTCCAATTACAACAGGCTTTTTGATACAGGTTATTGGAGATCACCTGTTAAGCAAGGAATTGCTTGTATTGGAGACTCCGCTAAATAAGAGGAAGGAATAAGAAGAAGATTATTTAAGAAGATTAAGAAGGTTATTTTTAACAAAACAAAAAGACACTGACATGTTGATTGTTGGGTTTGATTGAACTAGCTGATATTATCTTTCTATATAAAATTATTTATTTATTGAGTACACCAACAGTAAATATATAAAATCATTACAAAGGTCTATAAACAAAGGCATGGTTTCTTATATATAATACTAATTATAGGTATACATAACATTTTCAATTAAAGATAAACAAACATAATTAAAAGATTCAAATTAAAATAATATAAAAATAAACAATTAGCATTTTGCAATCACAATAAAGAAAATAAGCATTACAGTAAAAACAAAATTTAAGTTTAGACGGGCTTTGAAAAATTAATAAGGTTGAGTCGTATCGCTGTTGAGATTTAAACTTGTATCTAATACTTTTTTCCTAATGCCAGCCAAGGAGTCATGAAATATATCTAAGCTGGAGTTTAATTTTTGATTAAGCATGTTATATTGATTGAGGATTCGATTTAAGGGACCATGTGCACCAATGTTGGTTCGACAAATTGAAGGACAGAAAGTTTTAGTAAGGGATTTGCGAGGTATTTTTCGGGGAACTGTTAGCGGAATCTGAGCCAAAAGGTGGCTGTCATCAATTTTACCATTAAGGAGCTTATGAATAAATAATATACCAAGCAATGCTCGCCGATCATGCAGAGTTGTTATTTTAAAGAAAGATAATCTCTGGTTGTAGGGGCATCTATGTGATATACCGCGAGTACTAAACGCTAAGGAACGTGTGAACGATCGTTGAATACGCTCTATACGCTGTGAGTGAACAGCGTAAGATGGGCTCCACGCTGTACTTGCGTATTCTAAGTTGCTCCTAACCAGTGATTTGTATAGAAGTAATTTTGTTTGAGGACGCTTAAAACTGACAGTGTTACGTTTCAGAAAGCCGAGCATTTGGGCGGCTTTTTTAACTATAATATTAATGTGAGGGATAAACTGCAGTTTAATTATAGGTAATAATAAAAATAAAATAATAATCAACCCATATACTGGCCCACTGCTGGGCACGGGTCTCCTCTCAGTATGAGAGGGGTTAGGCTATAGTCCACCACGCTAGCCTTATGCGAGTTAGTAGACTCCACATACCGTCGAGAAAAAGCGTCCAGTTTTAATCAGTAATTTTGCATTACCACTGAATTCAAACTTGATCAGCAACACATACAAATGGCTAAGCTTCATTGCAAGATTGACCCGTTGAACCCGATGTATCGATTTCGTAACGATTCGTGAGAAACATGACCAAACTTGCGCTTGCGACGTCATAAGCTTGTAAGTCTTACGTGATCTTGAAAGTCGTAGACTAGTATAGAAAAGTATTTAGGACATCCTGTCGGGGTTTTTGTCGGTAAGAGTCGATAAGTATTCCGCCTTCATTCACAGAGGAAAATTCAGAATATTCTGCAATTTAAAAGGCATATACTGTTGCGCCTGTATCCTCGAAAGGTTAAGCAGAGTGCTATGGATATAAGATCATCATCCTCCTAGTCTTTTTCCCAACCATTTTGAGGTCGGCATCCAGTCTAACCACGTGCGAATATCAGTATTTTACACAAAGCGACTGCCATCAGACCTCCGCAACCCAATTTCTGGGTAATACCGATATTCGAAAGACTGGTTGTCTTTACAGGCTACGGATTTAAGATTGAACTTAAAATAAAACGTACCGGTGAGATGTTTATATTCTATTTAATAGCATAATTATTAGGAGTCATAGTGTCAGTAACCACAAATTTAAACTCCGAGCTGCTACTGGGAATGTTTAAGAAAAAACTAAATAACACGATACTATACTTTGACTGCAGTTTGCACTTTATATTTCTAACCAATATGGCTGCGCATATGAGACAAATATTTGTGTGGTCCACGTACTTTTACCTTATTATATTTGTTCGAAACCTGTGTTACCTTAGTACTTAAATAAAAAACAAAATACCACTGTTCGACCTGAATTCGAACTAGGACTTTACACTGAATCACTTTTGCGACCACTTGACCAGTAACGACTGCTTCCTATCACAAATTGGTCGATATATTTGCTTACTTAGAGATAAAATTTTTTCATTATTTTGTATGGACCTATCAAATCTATCCACTGTTATAGGAACCCAGCCGTAAGTCAGTTGCAACAATATTTTAATAACATAAACATTTGCTACATTTTGCGGTAACTACAAAGATGGGGATATACAGACAGACACTGATTGTACATAATTGGACAGGCGTGAAGTGAAGAATGCCTTGTCGTATGTAGTTATGTCTGTAATTGTAGTTATTGTTCGCTTAATATGCTCCGATGGGCAGTTATTTTGAAATAACACAACATACCATCACGCCTGTATTCCCCGAAGGGTTTGGCAGATGTGTAAAGCTGTACCTATACCCACAATTCGCAGATATACGCGTCACGGCGTCGAATCTTTGCTAGCCAAGGTGTTCAATAATTAAATAACCAAAAAGGTGTTACTCAACGGGAACACAGCCCTCTGTTAAGTTACAGTGTCACCAGGTACTTGAATGTTTATCTCAGTTAGATAACAGTTTATAAATATCCTGGGACATTTTTACACAGCACCATCTAGTCCCAAACTAAGCAGAGCTTGTACTATGGATATAATACTAATTTATCACATAAATATTTGTGTCCTGTGGAAATCGAACCCACGACCTCGTGATCAGCAGTCCGGTACTCGAATCACTAGACCACAGACGTCGTCAGTTTGTTATTAGACTGTATATTTTCCAATAAAAAAATCACTTGTCGGCCTAGGAATCGAACCCAGTACCTCGAGGATAGCAGTCGCGCTTAGGACCAGTAAGCTAACGAGAGAATCAGTAAATGCATAAGTAAATTTACAATATTTATGCAGAACTTAAAGCTTAGCAACTTTCACTGTGAGTCAACTATGATTTAGTTATGAATTAAGTTCACTGTGGTATGTCAGTGGTCAAATAAATAATTTGTCCAGCTGTCTCCTTGGTCTTGAGGTCTTGGGTTCGATTCCCAAATCGAGCAAAGTGATTGGTTGGATTTATCTGTGAATTTCTTAGGAGCAGCTTTGAGTTTGGATTTGTGATGGGTTAATGACAATAGGCTCGCCCCCTATTCCATGGGACCTAAACATATCGGCGAACTGTGTACAGTAAGAGGTCATAAGTCCATTATCATCTCAAGGATCGTATTTGCCTGCACGTTACTGCGCGTATACATAAACATATACTTAATGATTTGAAATTTAATACCACAATCTTAAAACGCCGTCGCGACATCACAGCACTGAATGATCATTACATCGCTCTCTTTCCGACTAGATAATTATGAAAGAGTACAAATTCAAATTCAAATTCAAAATATTTTATTTCAAATAGACCATATAAATAGGCACTTTTGAACAGTCAAACTAGTTGCTCGGTTCCAAAAAAAAGTAGGACTTATGGAGAAGAGCCGGCAAGAAACTCCATAGTTACTCTTTTAAAAAAGATAGTGAGACAGTAACATTTTTTTTGTTGTGAATAATATGAGTCTAATGCAGTTCGATGTGTAAGGATTAAGATAATAGAAAGGAAAAGAAAATAGCCATAGCAGTAAGAGCTGACCTGTCCCGACAGACAGCACCCGTTCACGAGCATGACGTGTGTATCGGCGCCGTTTGACTCAACCATGTTATAGGGAATAAAAAGACCCGACACACAACGCCACCATCAGCAGAACATTTAAGTGAGCATGACAAGCTCAAACTGCAGGGCTAGGCTGGTTTATATTATATTATACATCAATGGGTAACTAAAGAAACATCAAGGCCTGCAGAATACTCATACTTTACAGTTAATGATGTTCGTTTCTCAATGAAAAAAAAAATGGCAGATAAATTTCTCAAATAAAATAAAAATCATAGTAAAATAATCAATTAACATAATTAATGCAATGTCAAGTAATAGGATAAATTAAATGTCAGAGTAAATATTTGTCACTATCCTGGTTCATTGGAACAGTTCAATCCCAAGCATTTTTGTCATCTATATAATCTTTCACCGTGTAGTAACCTTTAAGACACAGCTTCCGCTTGACAATTGACTTAAATTTATTCAGGCTTAGGTTTTGAATGTTGCTTGGGATTTTATTGTAAAAGCGTATACATTGGCATTTGAACGAGTTACTTATCCTCTGGAGCCTGGTTGAAGGAACAATAAATTTATTTTTATTTCTGGTATTAATGTTATGCGTATCGCTACGTTTATTAAAGAGATTAATATTCTTATGCGCATACAGTAAATTCTCATAAATGTACTGTGATGGAACAGTCATAACATTAATCTCCTTAAATTTATCCCTCAGTGAATGTCTGGGACTTAAATTGTAAATTGATCGAATAGCTCTCTTCTGCAGCACAAAAATAGTTTGTATGTCGGCCGCATTCCCCCACAACAGAATACCGTACGACATCACACTATGAAAATAACTGAAGTAAACTAGACGCGCAGTATCAACGTCAGTTAAGCAACGTATCTTTTTGACTGCGTATGCTGCAGAGCTAAGCCTTTTCGATAACTTATCTATATGTGGGCCCCACTGAAGTTTTGAGTCTAAAGTTATACCTAAAAATACAGTGGTGTCCACAAGCTCTAATTCTTTGCCATTTATAAGTACACTGGTTTTCACCTGTTTTACGTTAGGTGTTGTAAACTTAACACATTTAGTTTTCGTTTCATTTAAAAGTAGATTATTTGCATTAAACCAGTGTACTACTTTTGAGAGAGCACCGTTTACATCGTCAGTAATAATTTGTTTACGTTTAAGTTTAAATAGTAGTGATGTATCATCTGCAAACAGCACTATCTCATGATTATCCCTTATTAAGTAAGGTAAGTCATTTATATAAATTAAAAACAAGAATGGGCCAAGAATTGAGCCCTGCGGCACTCCCATGGTAACTACAGACCCGGAAGATCTCTTTCCGTTGACGTCCACCCTCTGAATCCTGTTACCCAGGTACGAGATAATAAGATTCAGAGAAGTGCTTTTAAGACCATAATGGTGTAACTTCCTGATCAATGTTTCATGAACAACACAATCAAAGGCTTTAGATAAATCACAAAAAATGCCCAAAGCATCGCGTGATTCCTCCCATGTGTCAAATATATGACCTAAAAGTTCAACACCGGCATCGGTAGTTGAACGACCCCTTGTAAAACCGAACTGTTTAGAGTGTAAGAGTTTATTTTTAATAAAGAACCTTTGCATTTGCTCTAACATGAGCTTTTCGAAAATTTTACTAAAAGTAGGCAGCACGGATATAGGTCTAAAATTTGTGGGGTCAGTTGTGCTACCTGATTTAAACAAAGGTATTATCTTACTATTTTTCATTAGATCAGGAAATCTACCAGTGTCAATACAATCATTAAAAATAACAGTTAGGGTAGGTGCCACAATATCAATAATTGATTTGGTAACGTCGACAGAATTACCCCAGAGGTCTGAAGTTTTTTTCACATTTAACATATTGAAAGCTTTAATAATATCTTTATAGTTAACATGATTAAATTTGAATTCATCATCGTTAGCTTTAACATTTTCTTTAAGTAAGGATTCTGCGACAGTGGGTGATGAATTTAGGAATTTAGTTGTTGAAACAGGAATGTCCGAAAAAAACTTTTCAAATGCTGTGGCTACTTCTAAATCTGATTTTACAAGGCTATCACCGATGTTAAGGCTATATTCACTGTTTCGTTTACTAATCCTTCCTGTTTCACTGTTGATAATATTCCAAGTCATTTTAATGACATTATTGCTGTTTTTTATTTTTGAACTTAAATAGCGCGACTTTGCAAAACAACAAATTTTCTTAAATAATTTTGAATAATTCTTAACATAATTATTAAATTCTGGGGTGTTGACATATGTTCGCTCATTATATAGCTCATAAAGTCTTTCCCTACTTTTATGAATACCAACAGTGGCCCATTCACTGAAGGATGCTTTACTGTTAACTGTGATCGTCTTGGGGGTAAAAGTAGAATCAAATTCAGTACAGTAAGTTTTAAAAAAGGCACCATATAGTTTATTAGGATCATTATTGTATGACAACGAAGGTAATTTATTAACAAGTTTATTTTTAAATAATTCCAAGCGATTTGCAGTTTTTGGATTAACAGTAATATCTTTTTTGGCCACAATTTCAGTTTGATTGTAAACAGTAATTAGCTGACCACAGTGGTCAGAGTCCAATAAATTAATAACTTCTTTATGTTGTGGTGTTATGTTGGTAAAAATGTTATCTAAACATGTAGCAGTAGATGCAGTAATTCTAGTAGGCTCCAGAAATAAGTTTGTCAGATTGTATGACAGGAAAAGACTTTTTAACTTTGTACAGGCACTTGAATTTTCTAATAAATTAACATTAAAGTCCCCACAGATGATGACGGATTTATTAGACTTACAGATCTTATGAAGTACATCCTCCATCACCTTTTCAAAACTGTCGTACAACCCTGATGGTGGTCTATATACACTCAAAACAATAAACCGTTCCAATTCCACACAGGCTATTTCAATTGTTCGTTCAACAGAGAGGCCCACAATGTCCCTACGTTCCTTAAATTTAAACCGATTACTAACTATGACTAAGGAGCCACCATGGATAGCACACTCTCTGCTAAAGGAACTACCAACCTGGTGGTTACTAAAATTAAACATGAACTGATGGCTTTTCAACCAATGTTCTGTAATGCAAAGAATATCTATATTATTGCAGTTCATGAATAGTTCGATTTCTAGGTCTTTATTATTTATTCCTTGTATATTTTGGTGAACCAGGTTGATAAGATTACAATGTTTATAATTAATGTTGCACTCAGTTATAGATGAACTTATAGGTAGGTCTATGCAAGAGGTAGTCTCTGTTGTCCTTAACGCTAATTTAAATTATTCGATATGTCAACATGTATAATGTCAGGTAATGGCTCAATAGAACCAATATATTTATTAGCCAGATTCTTGGCTAAAGTATCAAAGAAATATGCTAGAGACATAGCGAGCTGTCTCTTACAATAGGTGGAAAGATAATAATTATCTTTTGTCAAATAAAAATGTTTGCTAACATAGTTGTTAGTGTCAATTAAATTAAATTTGTTATTGTGTATTGACAAGTTATGCAAGGTTAAATTAAGCTTATATCTAATATTGTTTTCTTCCTGTGGCAAACTTTTAGAGTAGGGGAATGAAAACATAACTATATTATATACATTTAATTCACATAATTTTGTGTAAAACTCTATCAACTTTTATTTGTTTACATTCCCCCTATTTCCTATAAAAATTATTATGCTGGTGTTAGGGCTGAATTTGGACTCAATAATTTTTTGCATTATGAGGTTATAATTTAATCCAGGCATACAAAAATTTGTAGTTACTTGTCCCATATAGTTTGACAACAACTGGCCCATTCCACGGCCAATTTCATCACTAAATATTACATAGGGTGTATTTAGGGTAGATTTTATAGGTTTTAGGCTGTTTATAGTTTCAGTGGTTTGAGAGGGTCTTGCAATGTTAACCGAGTTATCTAAACTTTGCAGAATGTTGGTGTCACATGTCAACGGTGAATGAGGTGCAATGGTGTTGCAATTGTTGAATGACTTGTTTGTCATTGACTGTCGGCGCTCATGGTTACATGTACATGCGCTTACTAACTCATTCATAGCCAACATGTACTCCTTCATCTGCATTTCTGAACTTTTATATTTACTTGTCATGGATATTAACTTTTCATGGAGATTAGCAAGGTCAATATTAAAATTTTCAGTGTCTGTTTTATGCTTCAATGTATTATTTTTGAGTTTTAATGAATAAATATCTAATTTACTAAGTAACTGAAGCCGTTCCCTATTTAATTTAACATTTTTTATGAAATACTTTTGTCTTTTAACTAGTCTTTGTGTTTTTCTAATATATTTATTTATTTTAACATATTTTTTAAATCTGTTTTTGCTGCATTTAACCACCTGCACTGTGTTGTTAAAGTTTTCTGTGCAAGTCAGATCAATAGTCACTATAGGTGTCTTAGTAGCAGCAGAAACCATACCCGGGGCATTGACTACCAACTCATTGTATAGACTTTGGTTCAAAGCGGCTGTGGTGTTCAATTCTAACAGTGAAATCTTGTTGTTCGCCTCATGTAGCTGATGTTCTAACGAATGTGCGCGGCTTAGGGCTTGTTCGTACTCAATGCTACATTTGTCGAACCCATCCACAATGAGTTGGAGCCTGTCTCGGGCATCCACAGCCTCAACATACTGTGAATGTAGCTGGGCCATGTCGGCTTTCAAATTTCTATTTCTGTCTAACATTTCAATAAACTCCCTCTCATTGTCATCCCTTTCCCTATTCAGTTGGTCACACAACTCCTTAGATGCCTTTAATTCGCTCAAAGCCAGTTGAAGTTTGGACTCCTCCTGGCGAGCAGAGGCCTTGCGAGTCAACATGATTATAGAATAGGAAAAGGCGAAAATAAAAGTAGATTGTAAAAGTTAGGACAGAAGTAAAGCAGAGAGATAATTAGTAACTAATAGTAAAGAATAAAAATTAATAGAAGTGAAGTTGTGTCACCAAACTAGAATTAGGTTATGTTTACGTAGGTGCTGAAAGTCTGCAAAGCAGTGTCTATATTTAGTCTACTATTTAACTAAAATCTATTCTGTAACTAAGAAGCACTACAAATATCTACGTAAACGAAATTTTGTACCTGATTCAGAGATGACAATTTACAAAATTGTAAACCGGTAACTGTCACAAATTCACACACGGTTTTTATACGTATTTACCACTGATTATACTGAGATTATACACATAATACAATTATTACCCCTAGTATTAAGTAATTAACTGTAGTTGGGCTTATTTACATTACTTAATTATAGATTTTATTAATAAATTACGGAGACAAATTCAAATCAGCTGTTAGCTGTAGTGTTGCCACAGGAAAAAAAAAAAAAAACGACGATATACGAGATCGTCTATGTATGCAAAATGTTTGTTATAGAAAAAGGTCGTAAGTGAAACTTGTTTCATGCGATAGACTTGTAAAAATGGTAATGGACTTATGACTGCGACCGTACATGACTACACCTCGGGAGTGTTCTTAGCTATGATTGATGAAAATCGGTCCAAGATGGCCGCCGCTACAAAATAGCGGATTAAGTACATATTTTTTCACAACTCCTTCAATATGGGTATCAAATGAAAGGGCTTAACTAGGAGAATACTATACACATGATGAATTTCAATTCTAAAATAGCCGCCACCACAAAATAGCAAATTACATTTCGTGTCGGAGGTTTTCAAATTTTTTAATATAAGTAGGTTAGGTTATATTTTTTTCTTTTGGTAAGTATAGCTTAGTAAGTTGGCAACACTCTCGTTCCTTTGTTCTTCCTTTATGTTGTGTTTATGTAAGTTTTCTCGGAATATACACAATATTTTCTAATTCCCGTTTTATTTCCACCAAAATATCAACACACTTTACAAATCGCCGCATCCATTTTTTCCAAATCTGTACAAACCAGTACTAGTGTTGAGCAGTGATGAAGTGCGCGAGGTCGCAGGGTCGAGCCCCGACCCGTACCTTTCACTTCTCTTATGTAATGAGCGGCCATTTTGTAATGATAATGTTTTGTTTGTGTGTATTAAGGATACCTAGTAATAATTAGTGTTTATCTGTATCTCGTCAACCGTAATAGATAGAGTTAAAAGGATGTCATGAGATACATGACAGCTGTCAAGTTGACAGTTTTTATCATAAAATCACTATGAAACTGTTAATAAAGTGCCATAATAGTGTGCGTTTGACATTCCGAAACTGACACTGACAGCAAATAGCTGTCAAGTTGACAGTTTTTACTATAAAAATACTATGAAACTTATAATAATCAGTGAAAATGGCGTGCGTTTTTAAAATTAAAAGTATTTTTTGCTCATCCCCTAGTCAGCATAAAAAAGTATGACTAGAGTTTTAACCAGTATAATGCTATCTATTATTATATTATTTATGTATTTTTTGGTATTTTTGGTATAGGTATTTGGTGGGTATTTTTTTCTAAAAAGTGTACCTTCGGTACACTTACATTTGGGCGGGGTTTGATGACTTCCTTTAACAGACTTTTTATTTCTAGTGCCACTATATCGACAATTACTAATTTTATTGATACTGATTAAAAATGGTACGGAACCCTTTCTGTGCGGGACCGACTAACACTCTGGTTTGTTATTTTATTAGTGAAAGAATTATACGCTCCAAAAATTACTACGCTTAAGAGGACGATGAGAAAGAAGAAAGAAAGAAAGCAAGTTTTATTGAAAAGATGATGATGAGTCTTACCTAAAACAGTTCTCAAAATGACAACGCGCGAGTGATACCACTGATGTTGCTGGCGTGTATAGTTTACTGTTCCCATATAATATTATGTAAAAAATCTTACATTAAAAAGGTTTTCATTGTTAATTTACCATAGATAGGATAATACGAAATAAATTTATTCATCGCAGATTAATTTGACAGCCGTTGAAAAATTGGCCTCTGATTTTATTAACTCAAATAATTTAAAACAAACCAAACAAGTTTATTAAATTATTTATTATTCCGAATGATTTATAGGTCTGTAATAGTTTTTATTTTAGTCCATTATGTCTGAATATTGTGTTAACTATAAAAAAAGTAATTGATCGTTTAGATTTAGGCTAATATTCAGAGACGAAACTAAGCATGAACTTCGGCTTGTCATACAAATTTGACATACGGAAGCGTTACTTTACGCTTAGCGTCGTCTCTGAATTTCAGCCCTAGACTATCCTTAAATCTGACTTAGATAAGTACGATAAGTAAGAGCTATCCTACTTCACTACATATTATTATTATAAAACAAAGTCCTCCGTCGCGTCTGTCTGTCCCTATGTATGCTTAGATCTTTAAAACTACGCAACGGATTTTGATGCGGTTTTTTTTTTGTAGATAGAGTGATTCTTAAGGAAGGTTTATATGTATAATAACTAACCACGCGGGCGAAGCCGCTGGCGGGAAGCTAGTAATATTATAAAGGTGAAAGTTAGAATGGATAGATGGATGTTTGTTACTCAATCACACCAGAACGGCTGAACGGATCTGGATGAAATTTGGCACAGAGATAGATTATAATCTGGAATAGCACATAGGCTACTTTTTATCACGATAAAATGTATGGTTTCCGTGGGATAGTCGTTTTAATAATTTATAAAAAATACCCAGACCTCGATGTAGAGAAGAAATGACAAGCTACATCAATAAATAACAACTATTTTTCTGTTCCATAAGAACGTATATTATAAGTATATATTTACAAAAAAAAGTATACAAGTAGTATATCCATTGTCTAGTACCCATAGTACAAGCTCTGCTTAGCTTGGGACTAGATGGTGCTGTGTAAAAATGTCCCAAGATATTTATCATTATTATTATTATTATTATTATACAAACATCACCAACTTTACCTTTTTTTCCTTCATACTTATTCAAATAATACCTAGATTTTTTTTCGTGTTAATATTGTACATGAGTCTATGTACTTACTACATAACATATAAAGGTGTATACTTAGTACTAACATAATTAAAGGGCATTCATCCCATGACATCAGCGAGGTGCGGCTAACTAATTAATATTTATAATACCTGCAGTAGTAAATCTTAGACACTAGTCACAATTTATTTATCTAACCTAAGATCAAAAGGCGGGTTTGAGCCTAACGTAACCCATAAAGGTAAAATTTACAGTGGCGTGGCGGCTGCTGAGGCATTCGCAGAATATTTCGCGAGTGTCTTTCAAACTGAAGTACCGAAGTTAGACCTTGAGAATTTAGCCAATCCAAGCAACTGCAATATTAATAACTACATCAATATAGTGAATTTCACTAAAAGTGATATAAGTATAGGAATAAATAAAATAAATATATAATAACCCAATAGCGCTATTGGTCCTGATAATATTCCTCCGTGGTTTCTAAAAGAGGGAAAGGAATTTCTTATTCAGCCCCTCCACCATATTTTTAATTTAGCTCTCAAAACTGGAGTCTATCCACCACCGTGGAAGATATCACGTGTGACTCCTATACCCAAATCTTCAAATAAAACTTTAGTCGACGAATATCGTCCAATAGCGATACTATCTTCTCCTGCAAAAGTCTTTGAGAATGTTCTGCATCAAGGAATTTACAAGCAAGTGAAACAGTACCTGTGCAATGAACAGCACGGCTTTCGCGAAAAAAGATCTGTCAATACTAACTTACTTACACTGGTTAATTATATCTCTACCAGTCTTGATCGCAGGTGCCAGGTAGACGTTCTTTATTTTGACTTTCAAAAGGCCTTCGACAGAGTCAACAATGACGTCTTGCTATCAAAACTCAGTGCTATAGGTGTTGCTCCAGGGCTCCTACGACTTCTTGCAGATTATTTGCGGGATCGCCAGCAATTTGTCAGATTGGGTTTGTACAAGTCACTGCCATACCACACTCGCTCGGGTGTAAGTCAAGGTTCGGTGGTCGGTCCTCTCCTTTTCATCGTGATGATCAATGATCTCCCTGATGTGGTTGCGAATGCTCGATCACTCTTATATGCTGATGACTTAAAACTTTATTATGAAATAAAATCTGAGCGCGATTGCCAAGCGTTGCAATCAGACATTGATTCCATTTATAAGTGGAGCTTAAAAAATAAAATGGAATTTAATAAATCAAAATGCTATGTGATGTCTTTTGGTCGAATGCGACGCCCAGTTAACTTTCTATACAAACTGAATGGAGATACAATTACAAGAACTGATACCATGAAAGACCTGGGTATCATATTTGACCGTAAGCTCACTTTCCATGACCACATCGCATCCACTGCTAAGGAGTCCTTCAGGCGACTTGGCTTTGTTTTAAGAAATTGTCGTGACTTCCACAACCCCCACGTTATCAGGCTTGTTTTTGGAGCATTGGTCCGTAGCAAGATTGAGTCTAGTGCGTGCGTTTGGAATCCTTTTGAGAAGCAGTACGCGTTAGCATTAGAGAAGGTTCAAAAGGCATTTCTTAGATACCTTTACAAGCACATGTATGGGTTCTACCCTTTTTTGTATCCCACTAAATTCCTGTTGGGTTGCTTGGGTTTCAATTCTCTAGAAGTAAGACGGTCGCGCGATCAGATGACTGTAATATTTAAAATTCTTAGAGGGATTATCGATGTTCCTGACCTTCATAATGAAATCTGCAAGCTATTTGTCCCTGACAATTACTGTCGTTGCAGGAAACACCGTTTACTGGCTGTTCCAACTTGCCGTACCGTTGCACGCTCTATGTCGCCTATTCCTCGGACACTGGCCAATATTAACGCTCTCCTGAACTCAAACGCAAATATCGATATGTTTCGATATGAATGGAAGGTGATAATGTCGGAATGCTTGAATTTTTGCGAGAAGAATGCCTAACTGGGTTAAACTAAACTGTACATATTTAAATAGTGTAATTGGCTTCGGCCGTTCTATTTAATCCTAAATAAAATAAATAAATAAAAAAAAATGTATAGGTCATCTTTACCGTCATCACGCCATTATTCTCAGAAGGGTTGGGCAGAGATACTGCTGTATATCCACATGTGCCGGTATGTTTAGGTCCCATATAAAAGGGGGTGAGCCTATTACAAATAACCGGGCACAAATCCAAACTCCGAGCTAGCACTGAGAATTTCATAGAAATAACTGCTCGACTTGGGAATCGAACCTAAGACCTCGAGTGTAGCAGTCGTACTTAGGACCACAATAATGAATCAGAATTACCCACCAGGCTTTAAACTTTGAAGTAAAACATAATAACAACTTCTCAAAATTTATTTTCAATCCATTAAAGCATTTAATAATTAATTAAATCCACCATTTTTTTTATGCGCCATCAAGGCGAATCTAATGACGTATCATTTATCCAGATCCGTTTAGCAGTTGAGTAGTTACGTGCGGACATACATGCATACATGTTAAAGACATTACCCTCGGGTCGGTCGGGTAAAAACACACATTATTCAGATCCTCATTGGACCTTCATTCGCTACATGCTTCTCACGCGTGACTCATACATAGCGCATACTATAAATAACAAACATAGTGTGCCACGCCCCTTAGGCTCGGCTATCATTGCATCTGCCATTTAAATATTGGTGTCACAATCCTAAGGATTATTAGATAAACACGCAATATAGAATCTATAAATTTACCAGCTTATTTATACACATACCATCACGCCTGTATTCCCTGAAGCGGTAGGCAGAGGCGTACTAATGTACACCCACATTACCCATGTAATAGGGGGCGAGCCTATTGTCATCAACCTGGCACGAATCCAGGCTCCGAGCTGTTACTAAGAATTTTACTGAAAAACCCAACAATACTTTGCTCGACCTGGGATTCGAACCCAGTACCTCTAGCATAGCAGTCGCGCTTGGGACCACTAGACCAACGAGGCAGTTTTCTTTTCTAGTTATACTAACTAGCTGTTCCCCCCGGTGAAATAAATAAAAGTTCTAAAATAAAAGTAGCCTAAGTTACTCCTTATAACATTAGCTATCTGCGAGTGAAAGTCCCGTCAAAATCGATCCAGCCGTTTCAGAGATTAACCGGAACAGACAAAAACTAAATATTGTTTTTTTGATGTAAGTACCATATATTACTTTCATATGCATTTAGTGAAAAATTACAAACAGACACTTTAATTTTATTTATTTGTATGTATGTTTATGTACAGATTTTTTTCTTGTAACACTTTAAACATAACATAAAATACCATCACGCCTGGTTGCTCCGAAGGTAGGTACCATAATTAAAAAAACAAGAAGTTAACAAGTCAAGTTAAAAAAATATCCCTTTATAATTATGAACGATCTACGTAAGCACTCACTAGCACTAGACTGTACTATCCAGGGTTAAGTTAGCCGTTTAGTTGCGCAGTACACAATTTATAACCTAAACACGCCATTGCGCATTTAAACGGACAACTTCAGCCCGGCCAAGCTATGCCTAACTATCTACCGAGTAATAAAACAAAACAATTTGAATTTAGAAACATATTACTTCAGAACACCGTGTTTAAATTCAATTTAATTATAATTACATTCAATTTTAGCTCCATCATTCCAATTTCAATTTTATTTGAATTCTCAAAACTGTTTCTTCCGACATTTCTCTAATTTTAAGTTGTATTTGAGTTCGATGTAATAATTTATTATTATGTTGAGTATTTTAGACTGAATTTCGTTTGATAATGGAACATTATCGTTAAAAGGCTAATTTTAAAGTACACTTTGCATTGTACTCAGTGAATCCTCATTGATGAATTCTTGGTCCCATCTGTGTCGTGCAATTAACAATGCTAAGTCAAGGGTTCTATTCTTAAAATTAATATAATACCGCAATTTTCACGAGTAGTAAGTACAAAGTATTTACTTCTATTTGTTTAAAACATTTAAACAAATAGAAGTAAATACTTTAGAGACTAAAGCTAATTTTACACTCAGTTTTTTTATACTAAACATTTTTTTTCAAATACCTACCTTTTGTAAAAATATACCTAAGTGTTGGAAATCATTTTTTTTGTATTTTTAAACTACATTTGGTGCTGTGCCAAATAGAATACAATATATTTATAAAAGGAAGCTTGTATTTTATCTTGTAATTTATGTACTAGCAAAAAGCTAAGTTCACTACTTATTACGAATTTTATCGCGATATATTGATATTATTTTAATCCTGACGTTTCATACGAATAATATCAATATAACGCGATAAAATCCGTAAAAAGTAGTTTTATTTCAATGTCTAGTATTCGCGTAAGTGTCAGAAATCAGTATAGGTTCATGCGCGTAAAATTACTCTACATAAAATTCAAATGCATTCGTAAAGCAAGCACCGGATACATTATCGAGTCCCTCCTCGATAGGACCCCAAGACAGTAACGCCTGTACAATAGTGCGTAATTTTTCGAGCCATTTACTCCGCCGGCCATTGTTGTAGGGCACTGCAATTAGGAGACAGAGGGGAAGGGGGGAGGGACTTAACGCTCCTCCGATCGAATATTAATAATTATTGTCGTAATTACTTACGGTTTGTTACCATACCCTTGTTTAGGAATTTAGAAATCGGTTTCGTAATTTTACGCGCAATGTATTCGCTAATTTAGCGCTCGGAGGATTTTCGAGCGGTTTTGGTAATTGTGCGTTAAATTTTTTTAGTAAAATGGTTTGTTGGTGTCGGTCTAAAAGGGGTATTAAAATGTTTTGAGTTAAAAGGAAGAGCTTAACTTGCTTGAAAGGTGAAAAATTCTTTTATTATTTGACACAAAAATTTTAATGTTATATTATAATAATATTTTATTCTTTTACTTTATGGTCATTGGGTGTAGGTAATTCTCAATAGCTAGGAGTTTGAATTTGTCCGATATAACCCTCCGCCTTCTGGTAGACAATAATTATTAGCGTGTTAATTATTAGGCGTGCGTTTGACATTCCGAAACTAACACTGACAGCAGATAGCTGTCAAGTTGACAGTTTTTACTATAAGAACACTATTTGCTAATATTGTGTCAAAATGGCGTGCGTTTTTTTTTCAATTAAAAGTAATTTTTCCTCATCATAGTAAGCAAAAAAAGTATGACTTTAATCAGCGTAATACAGGGTATTTGTTCGAATAAGTGTACCTTCGGTACATCATTTGGGCAGATTTTGATGACCTCCTTAGGCAAAAAATAAATTTTTAGTGAATTTGAAAACAGCCTCTGAAAGCTCCATAAAATACATTTCGACAAATATTACGACCGTTCCGATGCGGTATGTCCGTATGAATAAAGATAGACCCCATATCTCATTCCTTAAGACGTTTTACTTATGACGGTAGTTGTAAATTTGGTATTCAACGGCTCGGTTGTCTTCAATCGGAACTGTACTTTATGCTTCAAGTGTTTAAGTTGAGTTTTGGTTGGTGATTTGTGGCAATAAATTGGAATTAATACGTAAGGTTATATAGCCAATATTTCAGGTCTGAAATGTGTTTTAATGATTTTCAATGTTTTAACCCGGTTTTATGTTGTATGCGCTCGAGTGATGTGATAATGAAGGTACTTGCTACTGCGAACTAGTGCTTCATTCATGGGCAATACGTGATTCATGGGCAATGCGTGACTGATGGGCATCCGTTACGATAGCTATTGGGGCAGTAGCTTAGTGATCGGCTTGTGCACTACAAGTTACAGGTTTTATACCCGCACGAAACTAAATTTTCATCCTCCTGGTCCTAGGTTCGATTCCCTGATTGAGCAAAGTATTAGTGGATTTTTCTATGAAATTTTCAGTAGTATCTCGTACCTAGTTTGGATTCGAGTACGGTTAGAAGCAATATGTACATTAGTACACATGTTCCCCTTTGTCGTGAAAGTATGTTCTGTGATATATATTTCAGAACACTTATCCAATTATCTCGCTGTCCTTGAAAGTTAGTGCCTAAGAGATATATAGGCAAACACTGTCCAAACTTTTGCCCACATCATATCACATCAAAAAGTTAGTTTGAGTTTGTATTTGTGTTAATTCTGCGATTGGTTTGTTTATTGGCTTCCTAACCTGATCAGTTGGGTCTATATTTGTTGTATAAACTATATAGTTCCGAATAAGTTTTGTACGCCTGTATTAATTGTACACCATGTCCACAATTCGCCGTTATGTTCAGGTTCCAAGTAATAGGGGGCGAAGCCTATTACCATCAATTGGGCACTAATCCGTTATTATATTGTTATATAATGTAGTTTTTTTTGTGTGTATGTTACGCGATTCTTCCATCAATTGTGAACTGTTATTGATTTTTTTTGTTTGGAAGACTAAGGTAGGTACCTATATACAAAGGAGGTCATCAAAAGCCCATACAACTCAGCCCAAATTGTACCGGCGGTACATGTCAGCTGTCAAGTTGATAGGTTTTTCCATGTTTTTACCATAAAATCACTATGAAACTGATAATAATCTGCCGTAATGGCGTGCGTTTGACATTCCGAAACTGACACTGAAAGTTTTTGCTAAGAAATCATTACAAAAAAAGAAATAGTGTGCTAAAATGGCATGATTTTTCTCTAATTAAAACTTTTTTTCTCATCATCCAGTCAACATTAAAAAAAAGTACGACTACAGTTTTAACTAGCGTAATACAGAGTATTTTTTCCAAAAGGTGTACCTTCGGTACCTCATTTGGGCCGATTTCGATGACCTCCTTTAATTTAAATATTATGATCTTCGTTGATTGTTTGTTAGGCACCGACTCCAAATTAGTTAATAAATGGTTTTTTGCTTTTTAGTTCCCGGGTGTATTTTGAACGCTGTTTGTTTTTTGTTTGAAAATTTAATTAACCAGCCAAATATAAGGGTTAAAAAGAAAAAAATATAGCAATAGCGGCTCATTGAACTCTTCATCGGTACTTACAAAACTTTCTTAGTAACTATCGATCATTTATGTTACAAAAACAACTAGAATCGGGTAGGTTATTGACCCCGCCTTTCTTCGCAACCCTTACCTGAACAAGACGAGGATACATTAGATGTATGTTTGTGTGTTACTAAACAAACATTGCTAAAAGCTGTGTGTCAACACGAAATGCGTTTCGACGGCGCTTCTGTTTACTTGTTTCCGATTGCTGTTACATAAAGCTAAAAAGTTGGATGGTGGGTTTACATAATGCTAGTTATTTTTAATGAAGGAAAAACTTGATTCGCGGGCAGGACTCGAACCTGCGTCTTCTGGTTCAATACACCAGCTCCGGTTGCTTAGCGGTCATAGCGTCTGGTAAACCTAGCATGCCTGAGAGACTTACGACGACCGTACACCGACAGTTCTCCGGTCTTTTTTAAATGTCCCATGTAATAGGGGGTGTGCCTGTTGTCACCAACCGGGCACAAATCCAGACCCCGAGTTGCTACTGGGAATTTTATACCAAGAATAGAACCTAGGACTTCCAGCATAGCAGTCGCGCTCGGGGACCACTAGACCAACGAAGCAGTCAGAATCTACCTGGCAAAACAAATAGAGCAAGTCACAAACTTTTCTTTTACTTAGCATGACACAAAAGTTTTCTTTATAGGTACCACCCTCTTTGTCCTTAAAAATAATAATAGTTACCATAAACAAACAAACAAAACTCACCTTCTGAAAAAATAAAAGAATATTTCACGATCCCTCGATCTAATATAATATTCGCAACTTCATAACGCAAAAATCAAATATAGGAAAAAACAGTTGGCAAGGAAGAGCGGGGAATTCGTATGCGTATACCGTCGGTCGTCGGGGAACTGTCAAGCCTTGGGGAATAGGGGTGGGGGGGATATCCCACCAATATTGTATTGTTTCGTATCACACCGGTTATTGGAGGCGTGATTGACAAGTTTCTTGTTTTACACTAAATAATAATTTAGTTTTTGTCAAACGTGTCAAAAGTGCTAAATCGATTTCAATAGAACCTGCGATATTAGAACACAGTATTTACGAACCGAACGTTATCATTAAGTTGCAATCTTTCATTAATGAAAAATCACTTTAGCACTTTTGTTAGTGTATACATGTTTTTAGTCATGACTGTGCATGTATTTCAACTGACAATTAGACATGCATAATACGGTTAGGTTAAGAAATGTTTGAACGTTACAGTTACGAGTTACGTTATCTCAGTTTGTGAACAAAACAGCACTAAACTTGTTGTCAGCCTGTCTACCAACTATCGGCCGTGCAAATTGTATTTCAAACTTACTAATTGCCTAGAACTTTTTATCTGTAGAATGTTGTTGAATTAGTCTATGTAAATATTTGTGATTACCTGCAGAATTTTCTAAAATTTGTGCCACAAAGTTGCGTGCGAACATGCCTACATAAAAACGTGCAAATAGGCTAGTTAACTGTATTTTTATAACTTCACGGATTAAAAAAATTATAAAAGCAAAACCGACGACAATGCGTAATTTAGAAGCCTAAGTGGTGTGCTGCGATCGAAAGTGGTGTGTTAAGTTACGATCGAAAGTGGTGTGATCGAAAGTGGTGTGTTACGCTACGATCGAAAGTTGTGTGTTAAGCTACGATCAAAAGTGGTGTGTAACGCTACGATCGAAAGTGGTGTGCTACGCTCCGATCGAAGCAAATCTCGTCATTGTTTTCCTCAATGGGCGGCAGGTGAGAAAATTTGTATGTATTTGTAAAGACGATTTTTTTTAAGTCAGTTAAAAATACCCGGTAACCATACATGCTAACTATGGGTGCTATTCACATCTCTGCTTAACTCTGGTTATACACTGGTTTAACGAACCTGTAATTAAGCCCATGTACCGAAAATGTTTTCGCCAATACAGTAATGATTTAATTATTAAAATCACGCAATAATTTATCCACGCTGCATAAAATTATAAACCTACTCATTAACGATTCTGGGTTCCGTAGTCAAAAAACCGGCAATTTTATTCTGTTTTCTGATAATCTTTTTTTAAGAGATTAAATAATAAGCTCCTTTCATTCTACGAGAACTGTGCGCAATCGTAGGAGTTACGAAAATATTTATGATTATTAAAAAAATGATAATCATTTATTCTTGCTATATTCAAACACGAAGACGTGGTAAGGAATTAAGGATATGGATTAAATTAAATAAGTGTTAAATTGCTTAATCAATTAATAGGCAATCATATACAAACGAGCCATTGGTGCTTCGTTATCACTTTATTAAAGTTCTCCGCAGCGTTAAGTTCCTGTTAGGGCTAATCTTAGAAATACGGATTTATATAGGGTAATCAATAGGAAAATTAACTCGAAAGATATAATCCAACTCTATAATTTATGAACCGCTAGGTACTAAATGGGGTGGTCACTGGTGCTTCATATATTTTATATTATAATAATTAGGTACTTAATAGTACTTATTTATAATGATTTTTAGAATTCAATTCACAGCGAATTTTATATGAGGAAGACATCTGGTCAGTCAAGTCAAAAGGAGTGTCTATGGAGTTGCTTGCGCGCTCTTCTCCATAAGATCCACTTTTTGGAACCGTGCAACTAGTTTGACTTTTCGAAAGTACCTATTGATATGGTCTAATTGAAATAAAACATTTGACTTTGACTTTGACTTTGACTTTGGTCCTTTGGAAGACTTCCTAGGAGACAAAAGTCGTAATTCCGCTTATCGAACAATTTCTTTTTAATTATTTTTTATCGTGATCCTCCCACTGCAGGGCAAAGACCTCACTGTCCTCTTTCCAGTCTTCTTGGTTGAAAGCTTTCTGCATCCAAACCTTGCAGTAAGTGTCAAGCTCATTCCCCACTTCATTTTGGGTCTGTCTCGATGTCTCGCTTAAAAGTAAGTTTTGTCCTATACTAAGGAACCCTAACTGCGTGTTTTTCCCGCCTATGGCGTTTGTTATTTGCGATGTTTTAGTCGCACTTGTATCGCGATTAAAAATAATTGTAGTGCATGCTAGACCGAACCAGAAAGGGGGAGGGAAGTGTTTGGCAAAACGAGTGCTTTTAAGTGCATTAGTGTAAGTGCACTAGCACTATAGATTTGATCTGTCTAGACATAGCATACCATCACGCCTGTATTCTCCAAAGGGTTAGGCAGAGGTGTACTAATGTACACCCAGTACGCTGTATGTTTAGGTCATATGTAATAGGGGGCAAAGACTTGGCATACAAAATATATTACATACTACATATATATTTAGTAGTTTTTAGCATATATATTTTGTTATAGTTTAAAAGTAAGAATAAACTAGACTTAATATGTCTTAATATAAAACAAAAACTGTTATAATACATTAATATAATATTAAAAATACATAGTTTTATATGCTAAGTTTTATAAAATTGCAATGCTTGTAAAAGGCCGCTAAGTCATAAGTACACTATTATAAAATGTAACACCTTATTTATACACTTAGTACGCAATAAATCTTTTGAATCATAAGTATAAAAACTTTATAACATTAAGGTTGATTTTTTTTTTAATTCGCGTGTAACATCACTACATAATTATTATAAATAGTCCTTGGCCGCGTCTGTCTGTCTGTCTGTTCGCGGTAAACTCAAAAACGACTGCACCGATTTTCATGCTGTTTTCACCAATGGAGTGGTTCTCGAGAAAGGTTTTAGTTTATAATTAGTCAAGTTTTTGTAAACATTGGCTAAAATATAAATGGCAGATAGTAATTTAATAAGTAGGAAGACATCTTTTTTATTGTAATTTACAATAACATTCGCTTTTCGCATGTGCCCGATATCCCCATTTAATATTTCCAACCCTTTGATTTTTTCCACCTTGACCTTAGACCACTGACCTATCAAAATCAACTCTATCCCTCTCTTAATAAAGTTACTTTTATAGTGGCCGCTAAAAAGGGAAGTTCGACATTCGAATTTCAATATCAATATCAGAAAGTTATTGAAGATCTGTCAGGTATTGGATTCAATTTTCTTTTTATAAGGCAAACGGCTACATTGCGTGTGCCAGTTCCTCCGTTTTGAAATGTGTTCTATATTTAAAATTTAGTTTGTCGTTTGTCATGGCAGGAAATTATGTTACTCGCTTCTGTTTGAAACCAAATTCGCGAAAAAAGTATGTTAAAAAGTGGGACTGGTATTTTTCATTTATTTTAATTTAGGATAATTTTCCTTATATAAAAAAAGTCCGCAAAAGTCGGAGAGAGAAAAATATTGAATTAAAATAGATAAAATGGAAATCTCAAGTCGTAGGCTGTCGTTCGTTTTAAATCATTTTGATGCAATATTTTCCTCTCTCCGATTTTTACGGCCGGGTTGAAGTTAGCTCGTGCCAACTTCAAGCCGGACAATAAGATTGGCGAGAACTCTCTTAGCAGATAATTTCATAAAAAATTTGTTCCATTTTTGAATTTACCTGGCACTTAGCGGCTATCCAGAGCTGGTAGAACTGGCCATAAAAGTTTTAGTGATAGTAAGTTTTGACAAAGATTGTGTATCACACACTGTGTATAAAGTACACTGCCTTGTTAGCCTAGTGTTCCTAAGATCGACTGCTACGCTAAAGGTCCTGGTTTCTATTCGCAGATCGAACAAAATATATATAAGCCAATTGCCATCCACTGCTGAACGCAGGCAAAAACCAAAATTTAAAAGAGTAACCATGGAGTTTCTTGCCGGTTCTTCTCCATAGGAAACGACTAATTTGGAACCGTGCACCTAGTTTCGACATTTCATAAGTGCCTGCATAAGGTCTATGTGAAAATAAAACTATTTTGATTTTGATTTTGAGGCCTCCCCCAAAGAGCGCCAACCATCCCGGTCACATCAGCTCACAACTGTCCGCTGCCAACCTTCTTTAAATCGTCGGTCCATCGTGTCGCAGGGCGTCCTACACTACGTTTGCCTAAACGTGGTCTCCGGTCGAACAATATGGTGTTGAAATATTCCGTGAAATTCTCAGTCGCAGCTCAGGGCTATACGGTCGCCCCCTATTACATAGGACCTAACCAAACTAGCGAAGAATGTACATTAATACAATCTCTGCCTAATGCGTCAGGAAATAGAGTCGTGATGGTATGTATGTATGTATGTATGATGGTATGGTCGTATATAAGTATTATATCCATTGTCTAGTACCTATAGTACAAGCTTGGCTTAGTTTGGGACTAGATGGTGCTGTGTAAAAATGCCCCAGATATTTATCTTTTTTTGTTTATACCACTAAGGTGGGAAACAAGCATACGGCCCGCCTGGTAAGCGGTTACCATAGCCTATGGACGCTTGCAACACCAGAGGTATCACTCGCGCGTTGACGACCCGAAAAACCTATTAGAGGTTTATGGAGGATTCACTGCGTCGACAGTTTGAGGGAATATTCCTTTTGCTGCCAGCGCAGCGCATCCTTAGAAGGAGCTCTGGCGACCTTACTCACTACAGGAACACAACACACAATTAAGTGTGTAATGTAATTTATGTGTGTAATTCGACAGTAACAAATCATAATATTCATCGAGAACCGTGCATTTTAAACTGAAACTTTATGGTTTTAATGTTCAAGTTACGGGATAGGTAACAGTTAACTATGAAAACTACTAAAATATTTAACGTTGTAAACGTTTTACTGTTTTCTTTTACAACTTTTTAACGGGCCAATTGTTGCGCTAAGAATTTGCATAAGTTTTGGATGGTACACGATGCAAGTTCGCGTTAATTTTGAGTAACAATACTACTTACTAACCATCACATAACATACCATCACGCCTGTATTCTTTGAAGGGTGAGGCAGTGGTGTACAAATGTACACCCACATTTCACCGGTAGCTATGTTTAAGTCTCATGTAATAAGGGGCGAGCCTATTGCCATCAACCGGGCACAAATCCAGACTCCGAGCTGCTACTGGGAACTTAGAAAAAAAATACCTAACTACACTTTGCTCGACCCGCGATTCAAACCCAAGACCTCTAGCGCAGCAGATTAGAGGTATGGTTGTGAGGTACAAAGAAAGATTAGATTTTGGAAACGGACATAGGCTACCTTTAGTTGCGAAAAAAGGCTCAATTGAATGGTTTGCAATAAAAGTTTGTACGGAAGTGCGTCATTATTGGTGATACCAATGAAACTTTGTATTTAGGCATTTGACAAGAAATAAATATATGACGGCGCCATATGGGGCACGGCAGGTAAGGCAGGGCAGCAGGCACGAGCCTGTATTGGTGTCAGATGGCATAGGAATTACTATCGTGTGGGCAACAGATGGGTAATGCTGGTTCAAACAATAAAACACAGAACTCGTACTCAAAAGTCATTATATTTGGTTTAGACTGAGTACGCAATATTACAATACAGACATTCCCCAAAACCCCCGCCCTTCGCAGCTTCGCTAGTGCTATCTTATGAGGAGAAGAAGCCGCGGAAGAAACTCCTCAAGCACATTTGTCTGTTTACGAATTTACGATTGCCAAGCTACATTTGAATTACGATTCAGCAATAGCAATGTAGGTAGACTATAAAGAAAAGTGATTCAGTCAGTCAATCAAGCCAGACGTCCGCACGAGTCTACCACCGAATACAAAGTGAGGAAGTGCAACTGCGTGAGGCACGACCGCAACCGCGTGAAGCACGATGGTAACTGCGTCCGCTACTGCGCCGCTGCGGCTTTTATGTGAAGTCGTTGGTTCCAATCGACGTCACCAGGAGCGCTGTCATCTCAATAGTGTCACCAGGTGGCGCTGTAGTCTCAAAAGAGTCAATTGAACGTCCGTGATTATGTCCGATGCCGACATATATGTAGATTTACTAAAGGAACTTATTCCACACAGGCGAAATCGCGGTCATAAGCTAGTATTCTATAAACGCTCATTCCCTAGCCCGACACAACCCTCCCACGCCGCGGGCAGTTCATTCTTCGTCGCTGCTCACTTTCTTGCCCCATATAGAATGTTTGCTAGGCACACACGAGTTTTTGCACCTTATTTGCCCAGTGCACCCGCGACACTAGTTTGTGTGCCAAGCGCTGATACGGGCAAAATGAAACGTTCACTGTGTAGGGTTAATTTAAGGAAGGGCTCGTGGCTAAGTTATAACAACGCTGATCAACCGATTTGCAAGGTTAAGCTACGCTTGGCGAGGTCAGCCTGTGGATGGGTGACCATTATTAACACATTGAGTAAGACCCCTCCGTGCCTCGGAGAGCAATTGGCCGAGCGATTGGCTCTTGTTCTACAAGCCGCGAGTTCAATTCTCGTGTAGAATGAATATTTTATTTACTTATATCATTTTAAAGGTCTAAACAATAAACTATTGTTAAGAAATAGAATTTTCTAAGGCACTTTACATACTTAAGTTGGCACCGGTAAAAAAAGTCATATGCCGCCTGCATTTGTATAATTTTTCAGCAATAATCGACTAGAATTGAACCTTGATATCTCGTGGTATACCTCAGTAAGTCAATCTCTTTTGTAAAATACGTTAAAGACAAGTCGTTACCAAAGAACTTTGACTCCAAAACCTCGCGTGAATAAACCGCGTTTACGAATACTCCTCAGATAAGTTAACTGAAGTGTAACTTGATTTTTAGTTTTATTGTCTTGTTGCACGATCATCTAGCCTTTTGAGAACCAATTCAAGTAGCCTAGTGTTCATTTTCAGACGAAAAGATTTAAGGATTTGTAGGCTGCCATAGATAAGATTTATATTACTAACTAAAAGTTATATAACTAACTAAAATATTGATATACAGCCGCATCTGTTTAAACTGTTTAAGTTATAATTTAATATTGTCTAATGTAATTAATATAGTCATCTAAAGTGTACACACTATTACTACAATTACTGGTCAATGTTATGTACACCGTAAGTGTCATACATATCAGATATAAAATATTCTGTAACATTAGCATAACAATTGTAACAATATGTATGATGTGGTTGTAATATTCAACATTATTGAACAAATATACTAATAATGAATTTTTATTTGTTTCAGGTAATTTACAACTACTTTTATTGATCCACTCATATTTGTGTGGACAGGACAAGAGTCCTGCAATAATTCGGTATGTTTTTTATGTTTCATTGATTTAGAATTGATTATATTTAAATTCGTTCGTTTTCTGATTTAAAAGTAATATTCTGGTATCAGTTTAATTCAACTAATGGTCCAATAAAAAAACAATTCATAAGAGAACTCGTAGCAGACACAGTTTTGCTTAATGTGATGCATATATAACGTAATTTATAAAACAAACGAGTATAATAGTGAAAATCTATATCTCTGCCCAGCTCAATAGGACACAGGCGTGATGGTACGTATAAAATAAATGATAATTTATATTAAAATTGTGACATGCATCACGAAACACAATTTAGGGGAAACTGGGCCACTATGGAACACAACACAACGCACACTCGGCAAGTAATAAATCAATAGAACGATATTAAATAAAATTCTCCTCCCTATATCATAGGGTGTTCGTATTGTGTACAAAAACGACCATTTTATCTTGAAACGCATGTCCTAAGTAGGTCGGAACAAATTTGTACTAAAAGTTACAAGCTCCAGAGGCCAAGGCATGTTGGCCGGGTCATCTGTCAGAGGCGACTAACGCTTATTTCATGCGGGAACTTATTGCTCTTATTAGAATTCGATTGTAAACGATTTAGCACGGTTATTTATCGGTTTTATAGTAAATTTTATGTTCTATTGTATGTATTTTTCTTTTATGATATTAAAGCAAAAGTATAAAGTTACGCGCGAGGTCTTGGGCTCAATTTTCAGATCGAGCAAAGTATGTTTGGGGGTTTATTCTGTAAAACGCTTAGTAATATCTGGATTTATACCCGGTTAATAACAATAGATACAGTTAACTGTGGATACACCTCTGTCTAACACTTCGCGGAATACTAGCATGATGATAAGTTTTATGTAATGTTCAAAAACCGAACACATATACCATTGACGACGTCCGTGGTCTAGTGGTTCGAGTACCGGACTGCTGATCATGCGGTCGTGGGTTCGATTCCCACAAGACACCTTAGGTGTTTGTGTTTGTCTGGGTGTTTCTTGTATTTACAAAAAAAAAGTATATAAGTATTATATCCATTGTCTAGTACCCATAGTACAAGCTCTGCTTAGTTTGGGACTAGATGGTGCTGTGTAAAAATGTCCCAAGATATTTATTATTATTATTTATTTATTTATTCAAACTTAAGAACCATTTTTTAATGACAAAAAAAGTCGGCTGGCTGGCAGGATTCGAACCTGCGTCATCTGGTTTGGTACACCAGACGCTTTGACCGCTAAAAACCTATGTTGATTATTGATTCGCCTTTATTAACCCACTGCTGAGATTTTAAAAAAGCAAATTTAATAATAAGCATAGAGCTATATACCCATATGTACATCGGCAGACTTTAGACACCTGTTCCAATCACCACACCACAGATGTTTACCCATCAATGGGAGTCATAATCAATTTTTAGTCAGTTATTTAAATAACTTCAGCTGCAATAAAAGCTTTTATGTATGCATGCAGGTGTTGTTTAAGACACGAACGATTAAAAATTAAAATTCATAATCACGTATCCATAATGTAGTTAGGTATTTTACTTAATTTGTGATAATTGAAGAAAGTATTTCTGAACCCCTCTAATTTTAAATTTATATGCGTAAATAATCTTGGGTTATTTGTGTTCTAATAATAAAATTCTTGAGACATTACAGCGGCTAAGTGGAGTTTATTACAATGCAAATATTTGTGCCTTTGTCAGCGTGACAGAATTTTTCTCAGTTTATTTTTATTTTCTTTTACATAACCGAAGTAAATATTTCTGAAGAAAGGGTAAACAAAACGAGACTCTATAATGTTTCTTTAAATATTGCTTCAATATCCAAGATGTTACGAAAATATGTTGACGAATCGATAAACATGTTTACAAACTGTTTCGCAACAAAATTGTCTCTCGATTCTAAGTAATATACCCAATATAAGTAATCTCGATTCGACGATCTTTGAGAAAAGGTGAGAAAATTTGGCTTTATTGAGAACTTCCCGGCCTAATACGGCGACAAAGGGTCGCGTTTGTAACCCAATATTGTTGTAAAGGCGTGCTATTTATCAAGTGTTCCGTTTTGACCCGACCTCCCCTATAGATTTGTGAGATACAGACCTTTCATACGGCTTATTGGTATATTTTGTCACTATTTTTGTCGTGAATTTGGGCGTCTACAAATAAAATGATTTAGCTCATTAGGATTGTAACTGTCGTATTGCTGGGAACAGAAGTAATAAATACTATACACGTGTTGTTAGCTAGATGATGTTGTTATACATGGTAAATAGTGCCATTCTTTGATGGTGTCACTAACATTTTTAATGAGAGGGGCTCATGGCCAAGTTGTACCAACGCTGATCAACCGATCTGCAAGGTTAAGCTACACTTGCCGCAGTCAGTCTGTGGATGGGTGATTTTTGCGGCCGGGTTAAAGTTAGCTCGTGCCAACTTCAACCCGGACAATAAGTTTGGCGTGAACTGTAGGTACTAAAAGTTAATACGAGTACACGACATAAACTTTAGGCTCTACTCACAATAACGCCCTTGACCCAAAAGAGCGCAATGAACGGTAATAGGCGCGTGGGACGCCCAGTAATGCGATGGGTCGTCGATATTAAGAAGAAACGATATTAGGGTATCGTATTATGTATGCCAACCCATCCCCGTCTTTCTTCAGCTATTATGGACTAAAGCTTCTTTTAATATTAAATAGGATCCCTTGATTAACTTAAAAAGGTTTTAATACTACCTATTCTATATCATCTAGAAGATTTTCTCTAATACTAGCTGACCCAGCAAACGTTGTTTTGCCATAAAGGGGTGGGTCACCCTTATCATTTAGGGGGATGAAAAATAGATGTTGGCCGATTCTCATAGATACCGGATAAGCACAAAAAATTTCATCAAAATCGGTCAAGCCATTTCGGAGGAGTATGGCAACGAAAACTGTGACACGAGAATTTTATATATTAGATCTTATTTATGTATATTTCGCCTCTTCGTTTCCGTAGAAGTTGAATTATTTCCCACGTTTTTGCAACATTTTTATTAATACTCCGCTCCTATTGGTCGTAGCGTGATGATATATTATAGCCTACAGCATTCCTTGATAAATGGGCTATCTAACAATGAAATAATTGTTCTTATCTTTTTGTATTTTTAAGCACTTTCTATGTTAAGATTACTTACAAGTTATTTTTTCCTTCATCATCATCATCATCGCATTAACTGTCCCACTGCTGGGCACGGGTCTCCTCCCAGTATGAGATGGATAAGGCCATAATCCACCACGCTGGCCTAATACGGGTTGGCAGACTTTACATGCCGTCGAGAATATCTCTCAGGCATGCAGGTTTCCTCACGATGTTTTTCCTTCACCGTCAAAGCGAGTGATAATTACGCACATGATTTCGAAAAGTCAGAGGTGCGTGTCTTGGATTCGAACAAGGACCTCTGACTTGGCAGTCCAGTGGTCATACCCCTAGGCTATCACAGCTTCTTTTGCTTTTTTCCTTCATTAAAAATAATATTTCCTTCTCCGATTTTTACGGCCGGGTTAAAGTTAGCTCGTGTCAACTTTAAGCCGGACAATAAGATTGGCGAGAATTGTACTCGCAATGGGCGCGTGTGTATGGCAAGATGTATGAATATTGACGAAGCAAAAGAAATATATTAGAATTGAAACAAGTTGCGATCTGCAGTCTCTGCCTACCCATAAGGGGAAGCGTGTGAGCGAGCAAATGTATGTTATGTTCGATGTTTCTAAACGGAACCAAAACACACGAGAAAACCGGAACGACTGAACGAAAAAGAACAAAGAAATGAATGAAAACTCATTTCTTCCGACAAGGGACGTGTAATCACCAATTAGCACGATTAATTATGTAATTAATTACTCAATTACGTAGATAATTCTCATTGTTGGTATTAGAATTGTAAATGGGCCTAACTTTTTTAGGCTGAAAACGGACGAGCGACTTTTTGCCGTCCGACAAACTGACAGACTTTATGTAACGTAAAGTAGGTTTTGGAATGTCATGTTACGTTGGTCTTAGGGTATGGGCAGTTCTGAGCAAGATGTCATTCGATAATGACATCTCGCTCAGCAACTGAACTCACTAAACCAATGGATTAGTTCTCAAAAAAGCAAAAAAATGTAAACATCTGAATTGAAAAACTCCGGCTTTTCGTTCTTCGGTTAAAAAACTAATTTAGGTAGTTACAAAAAACGATGTCTAATAAAGAAACAACAAACTTGTTAGTGTGACTCTCTGTCCCCTACCTTAAATTGAGGGTAGGTAATTTAATTTGCAGACTTAATGATTTCGTCTGAAAGTCTATTAAAATTTAACGTCAACAACCAATGGTTGGTCCATCTGATTATATGAGTTGGTCAAAGTAGATTTAAAAATATGTCAATTGTTTCTTTCTTAATAAATTTCTTCTTTTTCTTCTTCTGGTGCCTCTTCATTACTGGAGGTTGGCCGTCAGCTCAGCGAACTTCTCCCGATTTTGTGCCAAGCGAAACAGATCCTCGACGCTGGCAATTTTGGTCCATTCTCGGATGTTTCTCAGCCAGGATTTCTTTCTCCGTCCAGCACGTCGTTTGCCTTTGATTTTACCCATCATTATCAATTAAAATTTCTTAATAGGTAAAATATTAATAAGAAGATATTTGAGCTGCTTCTGAGAATCTCATAGAAAATCATAATAACATTTTGCTCGCTTCGCTTTTAGTCAGTATGAGTCCAAAATACGCTGCCACCACCCCAGGGTATCTATGAGAAATTCCCATACCCAAAAAATGGTAAAAAACCAGTAGCTAGATAATAAAATATTGTCTCGCACAAGAATGAGACACCCGTTGGACTATTACAAGATTTATTAGAAATTCTGTTTAGAGGGTGTGAAGCTAGACTTAGGCCTTGTGTACACTGACAAATTAATATGATCTTTTATTTTCTTTTATTTTATTGGTGCAGAAAATCCCCCTGTATCCCTGCCCCATATCCCTATCTCGGTCTTATACCGAATAAAAACCTCACTTGCCATAACTTTCCTCATGGTTATGCCGCGGAAGAATACGTTGTTAAGCCCCTGACGCAAGTGCGAGTGGGAACACCGGGGTTGGTTTTAGTCAGTAGGAGTCTGACAGACCCCCCCGCCCTCCCCGGGGCGGGGGACATCCATGAGGATTTCCAACCTCGAAAAAAAAAGTGTCATGACCATGGGATCAGGAACATGTAACCGCTTACCATCAGGCGGGCCGTATGTTTGTTTACCATCTGAGTAGTATAAAAAAAACACCACGATGACCAATAAGGCCTGGCCCAAGTCAGCTATTTCAAAGAGTATGTTATCTGATGTACTAATGCCGCCACATACAACTAGACTCAATGCAATTCTATTGGCTAAAACATCTTTGACATATAATGTCAATATAACACGTCTTTGATATAACCTGTAGTTATTATTTTTAATATTTGTATTATCATTGTTGATGTGCCTTAAATAAATAAATAACCTAATATGAGGCTTTGTTTAGAAATGTAATTTTTGAAAGTACATATATTAAAGATACAAAAAAAACCTAGTGTCGATATAAAACGTCTTTGACATAATTGCTAATGTCATTATTTTGATTGTCGCTTTCAATTATTTTTTAACTAGTTTTTGCCCACGTTGTCTCTGGCATCCTGGCAAAGAGTAGCGAATGTTCTTGTTTTTGTCTTTAAATTGAATCAAAATGTTTTAAGCTACTCAGGCGTGAAAAAGTAACAGACTAACAAAGTTAATAATTACAGACTATTATTATTGTAACACCATTGTGTCCTAGGCTTTACAAGCGTCGTATGTGTTCTCAACTAAGGAATTTAATTTAATGTGTCACAGTGTAAGACAACGTTTAAAAACAATGTAATTCTTTATGATTCCTTTTGAAATTAGCGAGGCGAACACATTTCTAAGCAGAGTCGCGCAAAATGCTATTTAACGATGCAAAGTGCAATGTAACGTGCGATGCAATTGCAATCATTTTGTGACATTTGTGAAGCGCATATTTTTCAATTGTTTTTTGCTAACTTGGAATCAATAAGTTGTGGATAAGAAATTCTGGACTATAGTCCGCGCGTAACTAGTTGGCCGCGCCTTAGGTAGGGACGGGGGTGAGGCGAACAAAAACAACAGCTCACATACCTAAGGCGCGACCAACTAGTTCCGCGCAGACTATAAGTCTTTAATCTAATTCTTGCTATGTGAGCTGGCATAGCAGCTACACTTCGACCCAGTGTGATCTTTTGTGTTATCCCCAGTACCATATGTTCCTTACTCTTTGAAGACATAGTTCATGAAAGCGGCTAACTAAGAGGAAGGAGACAAAAGTCTTCTGGCTTCGGGTACCCGTTGCCGAGCAGGCTCATCCGTTTCGTCTCCAGGACGTCACAATCACACAAGATGAGACTAAGGCTGAGATTCAGAAAAGAGACTCAGCATGAACTTACGCTTCCGTATGTCAAATTGACATACGGAAGCCTTACTTTACGCTGAGCGTCTGAATGTTAGCCCAAGTCCTTAAAGAAGGTTCTTATGGAATTAAGTTCGCCGTATGTACCACAATTGTACGTAGAAGTATAAATAAATAAATACTTCATCAACAACCCATTCTCATTCCATCTCTTCTCAGAATGAGAGGGGTTAAGGCTATAGTTCACCACGCTGGCTTAGTGCGGGTTGGCAGACTTCACACGCCTTCGAGAAACTCTTTCAGGCATGCTGGTTTCCTCATTCCTTCACTGTTATGAGCAAGTGATAATTAAATATTAATATGCACATGATTACGAAATGTCAGAAGCTGGCTTAAACGAGCCTTGGGTTTGAACTCAAGAACTTGGCAGACTCGGCAGTCCAGTGGTGATTGCTGCTCATTAGAGATGGGTCGTTGAAAGTATTTCCCTTAACGAAACGTCAACGTTGATTTCCCTTCATCAACTAGTTAAATTCGTCAACGAGTTAACGTACTTCTAATAACTTGCAACGTAAACTGTTTATTGATATGAACGGTTTTTATTCAACGCTACTTTTATGTAGGTACGCTACTTAGAGTTCAAATTGTATGAAATGACCGTCCCTCGCGACTTACGTTATTATTAACGTATGTTTTTTAAATTTGCTCAGTTTGTTTCATTTGCGTTCTCGATTATTGAACGAGAAGAACGAGGTAAATTCATAAACGTCGTTGACGAATTCAACTAGTTGATTCATATACAGTTAACGTTAATACGTTGACATGAGATCAACGGTTAATTCAACTAGTTCGTTGATTCAACGAACGTCCCTATGCTATCACTGCTTGTTGTAAATAAATGCGACGACGTCTGTGGTCTAGTGGTTCTCGTACCGGACTGGATCACGAGGTCGTGGGTTCGATTCCCACAAGACACAAATATTTATGTGAAGAATATAAATGTTTGTGTTTGTCTGTGTTTCCTATGTATTATAAGTAGGTTTGTATTTACAAAAAAAAGTATGTAAGTATTATATCCATTGTCTAGTACCCATAGTACATAGTACTCTGCTTAGTTTGGGACTAGATGGTGCTGTGTAAAATGTCCCAGGATATATTATTTTTTTCATAAGTACCCAATAATTTCATTGCCTACATTTTATCGTCTATTCATTATTTACCTAACGTCAAACTCATATAATAAACAACACTTACCTACTATAACTAATCATAACAATTTATATATCTTCATCTACCCACGGTCCCGCGTACAGTCGGCTGTAAATATTAATGTACAATCCGACCTCCCGGTACAGTTGAAGTCACCTGCTTATTCATATAGCTATTTAGTTCGTAATAACTCTCGAACACGACGATGTAGGAAACGCGCACAGTAATTTAATGTCAATTTATGTTCACTTCATTCATTCGTTCAATCGGTCTTTAGGTAATTTATATCACTGTGTGGTCTAGGTGTAAATTGTTGGTGGTTTGATGTATATATTTATATTTTAAAGTAGATTTAAATACATCATCTAGCTTCGAGTCTAAGGACTGCTTATTATAATTTGAAGCTGGCGCACTATACATTTAGACATCTGCCTTACCCATCAGGAAATGTAGTCATGAAGGAATTCTAATAAAACTGACCTGAAATCTAATTTTCTAAAGAAAAAAAAGTGTTGTTGTTTTCAATATACTAATTAAAAAAATTATGGACCGATTTAAAAGTCTTTCACCAGTACCATGCTACATTATCACTGCATTTTTAATAATAATTTAAATTAATAATAATAATTTATTAAGTTTTCGCCAGTGGCTTACAAGGCTAAGGCAAGGTTAAGTGTATTATAAGGCTACGCGAAGCCTTATAATTTTTTTCCCCCGTTTTGGCAAAAATTTTCATTGCTACTCCGCTCCTATTAGTCGTAGCGTGATGGTATATAACCTATATAGCCTTCCCCGATTAATGGGCTGGTAGATAGCCCATTAATCGGAAACTAAAATAATGTTTCAATTCGTTACAGTAGTTTCGGAGCCTATTCAATACAAACAAACAACAATCAAATCTTTCCTTTTTATAATTTTAGTATAAATATAGATAAATGTCCACCGTCTTGTGCGAAGCTTGCATAGGCCGCTAGAAATACAATAGTTTACCAACTCTATTCCCGTTCATACATCCACAACACACACACGTTCGTACAATTGTAGGCCAATAGTAATTAATTCTATGATTTATACGGTTCAAAGGGACTCCGTGTGCCATTGTTTGGCCTCGGATACATTCTGAGCCTCAAGGTTTTGATATTATTACAATTAGACACGTTTACTTGTGAAATTGAAGTGTTATCTTTTGAGTAACTTTACTTGTCGGTCATCTTTTTGTATTTTTTAAGCATTTTCCATGCTAAGATTACAAGTTATTTTTAATGAAGGAAAAAATCGGCGGGCGGGCAGGATTCGAACCTGCGTCTTCTGGTTCGGTACACCAGACGTTCTGACCACTAAGCCACCGTTCGCCCTGCTCGCCAGTCGAAATCTTCCTTCACATTCTAATTTACGTCTTAAAAATAACTTTACTTGTCGGTCGTTAGAAATCATCGGCGCCATCTCGTACTAAAATGTTTAAGCATTAACTTGTGGAGTCACGCCTTTGTTGCCTGAAGGGGTAGGCAGAGACTTACTAATGTAGGTACGTCATGTTTCAATATTGGCCTGTTTTAGTCCCATATAATATGGGTTGACCCTATTGCCCTCAACCGTTCACAAATCCGAGCTGCTGCTGAGTATTCATAAACCCAATAGCACACTGGTCGACCCGGGAATCGAACCCACTGATCAAACCAATTGGACCCCGAACGTAGCAGTCATGCATACGACCTCGGTTAATGAGGCAGTACCGTATATAGTAATATGTACAATAACATACAGTCTATTTTCAAATTGGTTAAAAATACAAAACAATTTACGAAGATAAATGCGAATTCCCTGTTTCTTATCTGTTTAATGCTTAAAGCCTGTTTTCATTGCAAGCGATAACGAAGAGATACACTCTTTGTATCATGCGTTTATCTCAATTTATTGTTCCGATATCTTTGAAAAAAATAAACCTTAATATTATCGCTTTATCTTTAAGATCAAAGGAGAAAAAACAACGCATAAGTAATGGGCTTCATTGTGTATGCTAAATATAGAGATTGTTTTTTTAAATTACCTCCATTTTACTTTACTTTATGATCGTTTTGTGTACACTCACGATTAAAAACATGTACACACTAGGCAAAATTTAAAAGCGATTTTCTCCCAAAATACTAATAGAGCTTCTGTTGTATTACGAACACAGTATTTACGAACCAGTACTATAGTGACATTGGTGTTATCTCAAAGTTGCAATCGTTATTTCATGAAATAATCGCACTTTTGGAAATGAAATGAAATGATATGTATTTCTGTAAGTAGATCCTTTAAAGAAACTTTTACAAGCCATTATATAGCCATTTACAAGCCATAGCCGGCGCCATCTAGTATTTAAAAAAGATTTTTTTAAATACTAGATGGCGCCGGCATTACCTAACTGACGACCTGTGAGAAAAAACGCCGAAACAAACTCAGAGAATCATGGTCTCTTTTGAAGTCCAGACAATCGTAGTATATATTGGATATGCGAGTTAAACAATGTAGGGCAAAATCTGAAAAGGCCTTTTGAAGAAAGAGCCACAATTTTGAGTTGACCAGTCCTGACTCCAGTCCTGGAAGAGTTTATATATTTTGTGACTGTACTTGAATCGGCTGATCAAATCAAGATGGAAAATCGTTTTAAATCCATTTACTGTCTCATTGTTGGGCACGAGTAATGACCAATCATCATCTATATTATCTAGCTGAACGGTTTTTTGTTGTTATGTTTGTTTTGGTTGAACGCGCAAATCTCAGGAACTACTGGTCCTATTTGAAAAATTCTTTCAGTGTTACATAGCCTGTTTAACGAGGAAGGCTATAGGCTATATATTATCACGCTATGACCAATAGGAGTGTAGTATCAAATGTTGAAAAAACGAGGGAAAAAATTCAACTACGGAAACGAAGTCGCACGCAAATGTATCAGGTTATATGCCGCCTGCATTCATCGCGAACCTAGCGACTTTGACCAGGTCATATGCCATTGTCCCTCTCTGCGCCCATCTCCTTGGGTTCCGTTCTACCCTGCATTCTGAAATATAATGATAATTCATCATAAACCCATTAATGGTCCCATTGCTGGGCGCAGGTCTCCCCTCAGAACGAGAGGGGTTAGGCTATATCCACCACGCTGGCTTAGTGCGGGTTGGCAGACTTCACATGCCGTCGATAAGATCTCTCAGACATGCAGGTTTCTTCACCATGTTTTTCTTCACTGTAATTTTAATTAAAAATGTTCGAATCAATAATCTAGCTAAAATATACCATCACGCCTGTATTCCCCAAAGGGTTAGGCAAAGACATACCAATGTACAGGGTACTGTTCGCCGGAATATTTAGGTCGCGTGTAATAAGGGGTTAGCCTATTACTCAAAATCCCGACTCCGAATGACTACTACTTCTACCACTATACAACTTTGCTTGACCTGGGAATAGAACCCAAGATGTCAAGTATAACAGTTGTACTTACGACCATACGCTAAAAAGGCCGTTAAAAATATAAAGCAGGCATATTTTTTATAGACTTTAAATTAGTCAAAGCGTGACATAATTTGTGTTTAAACCGAGGATATATTATCACAGAAACACAATATCATTATAAATTTACATTTACAACAAAGCCAAGGAACTAGACCTCACGCATGGTGATTAATTAGAATTAATTGACAATAACAATAATTGGCTGACAGTAGATTTGTTTCATGCAAATCAATCGGCTCTCATTAGCATAGTAGACTGGTAGGCGGTAGTGATGGGACACTATCGATGTTACATGTCGATAAAAATGATTGATTATTATGTAGCAAGCATTTGCATTTTATTCGTGCATATTTTAATATACATATTTGCTTTATTTTTAACTAGCTGTGTGTGTGTTAGTTTTTGCTGTTATTTTTATATGTAACACCTTTCTTTGGCAAAGATTGTTCGTAATTGAATAAATAGTATAGGAACGCAGAGATATTTTTTTATTGTTACATATATAATCTTAGATAACGATTAAGGATATGGCAGATTTCTTTGCTTAACTTTATTATGATTATTATTACCTAAAGTTTTTATAATAGCCCCACTGCAGGGCAACAGCCCTCCGAATCAACTACCACTGATTCCCTGTGTATAATTAAATGATAATTAAATAATTAAATTATAATTGAATACTCATTCTAAATTCTATACTAGTTAAAGAATTATGTAATTGAGCTAGATTTTATGTTGCTACTTCTATAACGCATGATGATATTTAATTCTTCATGCGTAATTGCCATTAATTAACAATATACCAATTAAATCACCACGAGCGGTTGACATGTATAATTAACTTAATTAATTTGTTATTAAATTAATTAATCTTAACCATATTAATCACGGTGTGTGTATCCAGGGGATGCGATACAATGAAGCCAAGCATTTGTTAACATGTTCAATTATTATATTATGTACACTCGTGTACATGTTACGGTGACACATCTCTTTTCTAAACGATATAATTCTTTAAATACGAATTCTTGATAATAGTTATCTGCCAGCTACACGTATAATATCTGTAGCCACCTTCTTAGTCTCTAAAATACCTACTGATCACGTGCTTTTTTTTGCCAAAACGACGGCTTTTAATGTATTTTTCGAGATACTTTATACTATTGTGGTACCTACTCTTCGCTCACGCGTAATTCTGACCTTATTAGGAATTTTTAATGAAAATATTAATAATGTGAGGTCTTTCCAAAAAGTACATCAATTTTGCAAGAAAGTAGAAACAGGATTACCAATTTTTTACTTCAATATCAGACTGAATAGGTCAAGAGAGAACATACAAATATTTAAGCAAAAATCTCACCTTCTCCGTACATTTTTTTATTCCACTTTTGAATAGACGAATAATTAAAATTTGCGGATCCCTAGGCCGTTTTCATGTTGACACCCCACTTTAATTTGAATGTCAAATTCTCGTATAATTTTGAAAATGCTTGAAAATTTTGCATATTTTTCGTATGCGTAGCGCGTATGCCCAAAAACTGATTTTTTTGTTCCGCATTTACAAAACCTTTTCGGTTTTAATTGAATAAAATATACGGGGCCTCTCGACTTGAAATGTTTTCGCACTTTTTGTTTATATTTTTTTCATGAATGAATTTCATTATAAACTGCGTTACGGTGGTTTGCATTCAAAAGTAATTTTGGTTCGTAAGCTGCAGCTGCTGTTAATTATTTTTATTTGGTAAAGGCCCAAAATGTAGGTATGTAAGCAAATGTGCTAATGCAAAATTAATCTGGAGAGGCTTTACAGACTTTATCGAGTTATACAACAAATAATGTTGAGTATGAACTTAATAAATTTCAATATGAAGTTTTACCTAATTACTTTATGAATTGAGTGATAGTTTATTTATTTATTTATTTATACTTTATTGTACACCAGAAATAGAAATATACAATAAACTTACTAACTATTCACATGTACAATGGGCGGCCTGACCTGATAGTTCATCATGATAAAAAGTCAACTCTACGACACGAAGTACTTACTTTGATTTTAGCGACTCCACTTGGCCACCAAACTAATTCCCAACGAAACAAAAAAAAATCTAATGCTGAATAGTATAGTTTACAAAAAAATATCGATATCGATAAAAATTGTTACAACTATGAATTTACTAACGTTTAAGTAATATCGACAAATGTATCCCAGCTCAATAAATAAGAAATCGTCTGCGTTCTCATATTTCATTGCCTTTTTTATATTATTTTATTAGAAAATTATTGAGTTGAAATAAAAAGAGGTATTCCAAATTTGAAATTTTGGTTCCAAATTGATTACGGATTATAACTTACTGACAGGTTTTAATGTGAGGATTGTTTTTTTTTATTTAGATGCCAGACAAACGTATCCATGATGTTTGTCTCTAAGGCCTTAATAAACATGGATATTATTAGGTAACTCGTCGATAACATTATCCTTTTCGATAGAATGCTTAAATACGAAAAAACAGTAAATTATTATAAATAATAAATAAATATCCCGGGACATTTTTACACAGCACCATCTAGTCCCAAACTAAGCAGAGCTTGTACTATGGGTACTAGACAATGGATATAATACTTAAATACTTTTTGTTTTCTAAATACATACTTATAATACATTAGAAACACCCAGCCAAACAGAAACACTTAAGTTCATCACAATAAATAATAATAATATTTTAAAAACCTGTGATAACAAAAAATGTGTCATAAGGCCAAGAAAGCGCACAAACCGCAGGGCAGCTTGTGGCGAGCTGATGGTGAGTGGCGACACTGCGGTCCTTATTGCTCCAGATTGTCGGTCAGGGCCTCGTCTCCAGTTTGCCCGTAATGGGTAGCTGGGGTGGAAACCCAAGAGTGCCCGCAGGACTCTCAACTCTGTCTTGCCTTAATTGGCTGGCCAGAGGGGGGCCGCCAGAGCTATATGCTCGGGGGTGGAAGTGTCTAATGGCGTAATAGCGGGGAAACCCAATCCGGGTCTTTTGAAGACTCGCGACGGTGAAACCGGGGCCGCACCTCTCTACACCCTTAGCCGCTCACACCGCTGTTGCCGCCTTCTGCCTGTACTGGCAGCTTTTCGGGGGGCCCAGCTAGTGAGGTGGCGAGTCACCGTCTGCCGTACCTAAGGATGTTAGTTCGAGGCTGAAGGCAGACGCCGTTTTCTTCCGGCAATAGAAGTTAGTAATCCACGTAACACCCACATCCATAAACCAAGTAATAAATAACCATCCTTTACAATAGTCCTGCACCCACCCGGGAGACTCCATGGCTGTACTCCCATAGTGCAGTTTTGGAGTATCCCGGGTAAGTGTCCCATTCCAAACTAGAACAAAGCTCTCCAAGGGGCCTCTACGCGTTGGACCTGTGTCCCCGCGCAAGCCTTCCAAAGGACCGGATGCCTTCCTTACAAGAGGCATGCCGTGAGATCCAAAAGGAGATACAAATAATAATAATAATAATAATAAAATTTATTCAGAAAAACACTAAATTACAAAAATACAATGTTTGTGGGAATCGAACCCATGACCTCGTGATCAGCAATCCGGTACTCGAACCACTAGACCACAGACGTCGTCAAATACGAAAAAACAGTAAATCATTGGTAGGATAATGATTATTATTCATCAAGTTATGTCTGATAATAATAATTATCACTCGCTAAAAAGTAAAGATTTTACAACGGTCTGTGAAGTTAGGCATGGATGATGGTATGAGAAAAGATCTCACTTGCCCGGGGATAGGAACTCTTGCTGGGAACCTCTGGTGTTGCAGGGGTCACTGACTAGTTTGCCGGCTGGAACCATAAAAAAAAACCATTGATATATTTTAGTATCAATCCCAATTCATTTACGTCATTCATTCTTTGTTTTGACAATGATATACAATGGAAAACCTTCAATAAAACGAATTCTAAGAAAAAAGATTTCGAGAAAACAAACGGTTAAGTATTCTATTGTCGAAAAAACAATGTATTTCTACCAAAATACATTAAACAAATATTCTAAAGGTTATCAATATTATATATTACTAGCTTCCCGCCAGCGGCTTCGCCCGCGTGGTCTTATAATTTTTTCCCCGTTTTTGCTACATTTTTCATTACTACTCCGCTTCTATTAGTCGTAGCGTGATGATATATAGCCTATGTTACTCGGGGATAATGTAGCTTTCCAAAGGTGAAAGAATTTTTGAAATCGGTCCAGTAGTTTCGGAGCCTATTCATTACAAACAAACAAACAAACAAATCTTTCCTCTTTATAATATTAGTATAGATAATGACAGTGCTTGGCTGTCGACCCCTCCTACGCAGAAGAAAGCTTGGTAATCCATGGCTTTTAGTGTCCCATAAACTATCCGATATTAATTACTGTACTTCGTATTAATGGCGTGTGATTAGAAAAATAACAATAGGGATTGATTTTGTTGGTGCTAACGACTTTAGTTTTTGTTTTGTTGTTTTTTTTTCTGTTAATTGTATGCGTCACGAAGAAGACGATTATTTAGTCCTTGATAATAATAAAAAAAAGTTTTATAAAAGCTATTTTTGCTACATTATCTGACTGTAATTTGTCTTGTGATGGCAAGTGTCACTGCGTAGCATCAGGGCCTGTGTTCTAGCCCCAGGTTAAGCAGTATTATTGAGTCTTTTTCTATAAAATTGTAAGTTTCGATTTATGTAAGGTTTAGACCCGACTCTACAACATGGGATATAAAACAAATAGGCGAACTATGGGACACTCCCGCCTATCAGTGTACTTGTCAGTAAAAATCGAAACCACGAGGTTGCAGGTTCAATTCCCACGGGTTTTAATATTCACTTGATATATTTGTATTGGTCTGGTTGTTCCTTATACATTATGTATTATAAGTAAATACTTACAATATAGTACATTAGTATTATATCCATTATCTACCAATAGTACAAGATCTGCTTAGCTTGGATTAGGTCAACTAGATCCGCGTTTCCAAATAAGTGAGAACAGTTACTAAATTCAAAAATTCAAAAACCCCCGACATAAAATGAAAAAAAAAATTATACGCTATTTTGACGCCATTTTGTATTTGAAATGTATCATAGTTTAAAGAAGTTGTGAAAAAATATGTAATCTGCCATTTTGTGGCGGCGCGGCGGTCATCTTGGACCGATTTTCATCAAACGACTCCAATAACACTCCCGATTAATTCACCTTTCAAACAAAAAAAATCATACATACATACCATCACGCCCATATTTCCCGAAGGGGTAGGCAGAGGCGTACTTAATGTACACCCACATTTCGCCAGTATGTTTAGGAGGTATGTGTAGGGGGCAATAGGCTCACTATTGCCATAAACCGGGCACAAATCCGACTCCGAGCTGCTATTGGGGATTTCACAGAAACCCCAACAACACTGCTCGACCCGGGGATCGAACCCACGACCTCTGGCGTAGCAGTCGCGTTTGGGACCACTAGACCAACGATTCAAAAAGATCAAAAAATCAAATTCGGAGTATCTTCATTTCTGCTCTTAACACAATTTGAAAACTATCATATAACATGTAGCACACGAAGTACAATCGTACACACAAGTGGTTATTTATCAATAGACACACAAAAGGCAGACGCACTCGTCAATTAGTTGTGACGAGGCGACATCGCGTCAATTCTGTTCAATCACGGCGCTTACACGTTTTGAGACTGAGATAGTGATGCTCAAACTTTTTGGAATAATTTCAAACCCTTTTTTTATGCTGGAAACAATCATAGTCTAGCCACAACCATATGATTAAAAAAAATGTGATGATTTTGTAGTACTGAATTAATTATAGTTTTATTAAATAATTAAATTGGAATAAAATCCGTAAAAATACTTAGTTTTATTCCAATGTGTAGTATTCGCGTGTCAGAAATCAGTAGGTAAGTAATAAAATTAGTAAAAAATCCGTAGCAGCTTGGAGTTTAGAACTGTGCCCGGTTAATGGCAATAGGCTCATCCCCAATACATCTCTGCACAAACCCAGAGTGTTTTCAGTCCTATGAAAGGGCGTTTCAAACGTACGAAGCTACTTATTTTTATTGAGATCTAGGTGAAACTCACAACAAAGTATTTACGTTATGATTGAGTTGACATCAATCGCTTATATATAATTTCTTTGACAATACTGCCTAATTTTGTGAAGCACGAAATAGCACAAAGTACTTAAGCTTCCAAAGATATGATGTTTTTACATAATGAGTACTTACTGCCCTATTTGTATGACCTTTTTGGGGTGAAAAAAAAAACCGAATGGATTCTCTACCCCACTTTCCTCCCCAAGCTTAGTGGCAAGCTTAGTGAATGGATTAAATGCAAGAATTAAAATTGACATTCTGATACATACTGGGCCCTTTTGTCCACGGGGGGAAGCCTTCAAAAGGCTGCCGGTCTTTGGGGATAAAATATAAAAAATATAAAAAGACAGCAGCAAAATATACACCCGAGAAGACGGACGGGACGGGACGGGCCTGGACGGGACGTGAAAAAACATCGTTAGCGACGATGTTTACCCCGTCCCGCACGGCACGTGCCCCGTCCCGTCAGTGATTCCGTTGTGTATGCATAGGACTTGGTGGCAACGTACCAAATGCCTACAGCCTGGGACATACTTATAAGCAACAGCAGCCAAGAGCGTCCCCTAATTACAACACACGGGCCGCTTGATGGCCGCTTACCATCAAGCAGGCCATGCGTTTGTCATTCTAATAAAAAAACTTTGACATACGCTGCGCACGCGTTCAATTGTGAGGCGCATTCTACGACGCATCAGATCTACAATTGTCACTTACGCCTCCTATTGGACGTTTTATGACCAGCCGATTGATTTGAATCGATGTAGTTATTTCAGATTGATTTCTCTTTGATTGGTTGTGTTTATTTGAAATGCTTAGAAATTTCTCTTGTAGGTAGTGGAGGCCATTGCGCTATTACATGGGGTTATTACATAGTCATAAGGGTGCGTTGGCAAATCTGACATAATATAAAAATAAGACTACTATATAACATATAGAAAGAAAAAGAAAGAAAGATACGAGCCATACACAAGTAAGAAAAAATCTAACAATTATAAATAGAAAGATAAAAACCCACAAGTTGCACGTCGTAGATGTGACAAATAGGTCCCCACTCAGCATAATGCCATGTCAAGGCACGGCCTCAACACGGCGCTGGTTTTCAGTGAGAACCAGCCAGTGATATAATATACTATATAAAATATAATACTAATAAGACAGACTTCGGTAAATTTTTCGGCTAAATGAAACTCAACTCAATGTAACTAATAATTACCACAGAGAGAACTCCTTCATCTTTAAATGGTAGGGATTTGGTTGTGGTTTTGCCGGTAAGTAAAAACAGGGAAACGCAAGTGAAACTGCGTACAGGTCGCTAGTATGGTTTGGTTTCCCTTTTTTTACTTTTTTTATCTCCATGAGAACCTTCCTCAGACTTCATCAAACGCAACAAAAAGAAATCAGCCAAATCAGTTCAGCCGTTCTCGAGTTTTGATTCATTTTTATTTATATAGATTGTAAAAATTTAATTTGCGATGCCACTTCAAACAAAATTGATGATATCGTGTTGAGTTTAACATAATTTTTCTTATATTAAATAACATAAATTAATAACATAACATAAATAAATTAATAGATTACTTAATTTTTAATGGTAGCAAAATAAAATATCAAAATATTACAGATAAAAAATACAAATCTAATATCATCTTATTTTACACCAGGGTTTGAAATTCAATGTGTAAGTGGCGACTGTGGCGAGCCTATTTCCATTAACCGGTACACGAATCTAAATACCGGGTAGAATTCTAATATCACTGCTCTATCTAGGATTCGAACGTTAGACCTGTACGCTCGCTACCACTAGGTAGTTCAACTATAGGCATATTTTAACTGAATACTTCACTTAAGTTCAACTTAAAACACTTAAGATAAAGTTTGCGCTTCATATCAAAGTGTCAACATCTTTAGAAGGGCGTTTTAAGCGTTAAGTTATTAACTTAAGCTTTAAGTAGTAAGTAATAACTGAGTTTGTCCTATCGGGACGTGTCACAAGTGATTATTTTAAAGTTAACCGCCTGTTATAGGCGATAAGGGGTCATATGTTACCTAATCCGCAAAATTTAGAAAGTTAAGCTGCGCGAGTCGATGATTTTTAGATGGGTGACGAGTTTGTACAGAGAATAGCGACACAAACTATAAGTACTGTAGTGTTTATAGTGTTATGTATACAAATGTACACCGCCCCATGGTTAAGGTCCCATGTAATAGGAATCAAGCCTCTACTACTGAGAATTTCATAGAAAAACCCAACAATACTTTGCTTGACGTAGTAATCTAACCCAGGACCTGTAACTTAGCAGTCGCACTAACCACCACGAGGCTATGAGGCAATGTAAGTGTAAGTAATTTGTAATTATTATAATCGCTTAGTGTGCCAATTGTAACAAAATATTAAATTAATTTCACAACACACATTCAATGAATATCAAATTAACTTTAACATAGCATAATATATTAAAATCCAGATCTATATTGTGCTAACAATCTAATTTTGAAATGAATTTAACGTTAAACACGATATGTTTTTGACATTAATACAATATTAGATAAATCTTTTTGGTATAATTCCTAACAATTTCAGTATGTAGTACCAAATTATAATTAAACTGTCTATTTTGTTGCCGTTAAACCTTTTCAAACACTTGTTGATTATTAGTTTGTAGGTATAGTTCTCGCCAATCTTATTGTCCGGCCGTAGAAATCGAGAAAAAAGAAATGGATCAAAAAAACAAACCGCCTCCAAAAAACACAATATAGGAACTAAAAAGCAAAAAATAACATATTTACATTATGATTTCTAACTAATTTTGAGTCGGTTCCCGCTTGCCATCAGGGAGCCTGGTTTTTTTCGTAGCCTCTTTTGTGTTCCACTGCTGGGCAAACGCCTCCTGCCTTCATACCACGTTGGGAAAAAGTGGTTCAAATCATCTCGCCAACGTCTCTTAGGCAGACCTTGTCTACGCATAGCATTGCATGGTACCCACTTGATAGCTGTCCTAGCTAGGGAGCCTGTATGCTTGCCATACAACAGAGAAAATCTTCTCCTCTCTATTACGACCAAAATCTCCCCTCATATCCAACAATAAGAGAAGGTCCATTGTAGTTAGACTCCCCTCAAAAATAGGCGGAACCTCGGTATCCTGGCAACAATAACGAGGTCAGCCAAGTTACGAAGTGTAGGGCCTTCAGACAAAGTTTGGAAGCAAATTTACGAGTCTTCCAAGTCCTCAGATAAATTGGATTATTGTCTACTAAATGTGGAATGTCGCTGGTTCTTATTGGCCCAAGTTGAAGAGGTGAGCGATTTTTGGTCTTGTTTAAATTGTGAAGGACTTCTACTACTCTACAGTGCTATTAGCGTTTTCTCTTTCTTCTTCTTCTGTGAGATTACTAGCTTGGAGTTTATGCTTGTGGATCCCGGATTACATGGGAGTTAAAACTTACGTGTGAACGGTTTATCAGTACACCTTTGTGTACCTTACACATTCATAAAATGAACAAAGTTTCAGAAAATTAATACAAAAAGCATCTTCCTAATTACTTGTAGAAACTCGACAAGTTTAACCATTTTAAGTTAAGCACTTATTCACGTACAGATCTCTCTCACACACAGGAACACTACTCACTGACACACACACACACACACACACACAAACACACACCCCTCACTCACATACACATACACACCTACACACAAACACAAGTACGCTCTATGTAGGACATAAATTCTGTGATAAATCCTGTTCATCTTACAACTTGCACTGCACACGACGAGGGATTTTGATCTTGAGGCATCTCTGACAATCTTTATGGGATTTGGAACTAATCCCCTTTGGAAGTAACAAGCGTCACCGATGCCACGCTGCGATCAAACGTTATTATATATATATGTGTGATTGTTTAAACTTAACCGCGGTTTAACCGGGGTTGGGCATGGGAAATTACACATGGTTTGGGTAAACGGATCGGATTTGGAGTGTATTCGTCCATGGTGTGTGAGACCCATTTATGGTCGATGTGATTATTCCATAGACTACTAGGAGGGGCTCGTGGCCAAGTTGTAACTACGCTGATCAACCGATCTGCAAGGTTAAGCTATACTTGCCGCGGTCAGTCTGTGGATGGGTGACCATTCTTAACATATCGAGACCCCTCCGTGCCTCGGAGAGCACGTAAAGCCGTCGGTCCCGGTTGTCATACGAACAGCTATGACAGTCGTTAATGGTAGTCAGAAGCCTAAAAAGCCTGACAACCAGTCTTTCCTTCATATATCGGTATCGCCTAGAAGCCCAAACTCTTGCGGAGGTCTGATGGCAGTCGGTTCGTGTAAAATACTGATATTCAGCCGCATCTGGTTAGACTGGAAGCCGACCCCAACATGGTTGGGAAAAGGCTAGGAGGAAGTGGTTATTCCATAGACATTAAGATTTATTTTAAATCTCTTTGCTAATATTGAAAACTAATTTTGTTATAGTTCGCGCGGAACTAGTTGGCCATGCCTTAGGTAGGGACGGGGGTGAGGCGGTGGGTTACTGTGAACAAAATCAAGCGCCCCCGCCCCTCTGCCCCACCGCGCGCAGGCGACCACGCTCCTCCGCCCCGCCGCTCACATACCTAAGGCGCGGCCAACTAGTTCCGCGCAGACATCATAGTTGGTGATGATCCGATTCTTTTAATAAAAAATAATCTGCGAAAATAAATCTTCATTAAACCAGTCCCAATTAAGTATTATACAATAGAACAGTTGAAAAGAATAGGAAAAAGAACAAAAGTTTTAAAAATGCAAATCATTCGACGTTCATTCGCTTAAAGCTCACACTGAGTAATTAGATTAAGTGAGTGAATGAAAGACTGGGGACCGAATCAGCAAGTCATTCATTTGTCGAAATGATTTATATTAATAAAAACTCATTCTCTTTGTTCTGTATTTTGAGTAGTTACGACATGATTTTCTTTTATAATTACTTTAAAATCAAGTTACGTATTTTGTGAAATAAAAAATTTACTGCCTCGTTGGTCTAGTGGTCTCAAGCACGACTGCTGCGCTAGACGTCCTGGGTTTGATTCCCGGGTTGAGCAACGTTAGGTTTTTGCTGTGAAATTAGCAGTAGCAGCTCGGAGTCTGGATTTGTGCCTAGGACAATAGTAATAGGCTCGCCCCCTATTATATGGGACGTAAATATACCGGCGAACTGTAGGCGTATTCCTATCCGTAATAATTTCTATAGAAACAGTAAAGTGGGCTATATTTTATATTCAAAATATCCAATCCTCCGCCACATATTAAAAATTAATGCAAAAGCAAACACAAAATCAAATTATTTTGCGTCCCGCACATCGTTGTAACCCTCTCGACGCTATCTCTCAAATTTCCTACTATATTACATGGTGCCACATTTGGGCCTATTTAGATAACAGGACGTTTATTTTGTGTTTCCAAGTGAACACTTTGGTCTAAAAGGGCTGGGTTATTGCGTGATGCGTGTACACCCGAGCACAGATTTGTTATTGCGAGATTTTAGACTATTTTTTAGGTGAGGCCTGTAGAGTTGTTGGTGTTGAAATAGGGTTATAATTCAAAATTTTAACCATTTTACTTTAGTGGCAGTAACTATTTTTGAAGTGTGGAGCAGTGGAACATATTCTAGTCAATACGCCATTATATACAACCTGTTTTGACACTTGTGACGACTTCACACGCCGTCGAGGAAATCTCTCAAGAATGCAGATAGGTATCCTAAAGATAGCAATTTAATTTAATATAGAAGCCACTGGTAGCGAGTGTACCAAAGACCATTAATGTAACTGTTTGCAAAAAGCAACAAGAAAACAACGTTATACGGTAACTCCAAACTCGAAAACTTAATTAAACTGTTATCGCAACTCAAGTTTGGGGTACTCAAGACCCCGGTAGGGTTAAAAGCCGGATGGCCGAAATAACCGGGCAATTTAACACTGTCTCCGCCAGTCGCAATCTTCAGTGAAAAAGCTTCAGTTTAATTCGGGCTAATATTGTATGTCGTCAGTGGGGAGCGTGGTCTGAAATGCCCCATTTGCGTTTCGACGCGTTTGTTTTTTTTTCACTCGCATTTTAGGGTTGGGAATTTTTGCTGTGTAATTAGATTTTTATTAATAAATGCATAGGATTTTGGTCCTATCTAAATTGTTTGGATTTTACAAGTTTATGCTAGCAGCGCGGAATTTTGATTTGTGTTTTTTGGTAATGATAGCCTTAGAGACTATTGGCCTACCAAGTCTCGAGTTCAAATCCAAAACGCACCTCTGATTTGACGAAATGATGTGCATATTATCATCATAATTAACACAATATTAACCAAAAGAGGCCCACTGAACAAAGGCTTATACTCAAATAATTTATAGTATCACTACATATTATAAAACAAAGTCCTCCGTCGCGTCTGTCTGTCCCTATATATGCTTAGATCTTGAAAAATACGCATTGAATTTTGATGCGGTTTTTTAATAGATAAAGTGATTCAAGAGGAAGGTTTATATGTATAATACATGACCACGCGGGCGAAGCCGCTGACGGAAAGCTAGTCTATATTATAAATGTGAAGAGTTTCAGGAACTACAGGTCCAATTTGAAAATTCTTTCAGTGTTAGATAGCCTGTTTAATGAGGAAGGCTATAGGATATACATCATCACGCTACGACCAATAGGAGCGGAGTATCAATTAAAAATGTTGCAAAAACGGCGGTAACAACCAACTTCTACGGGAACGAATTTGCGGGCAAAGGTTAGTATATTAATAACGGCAAACGCTTTAAAATAAATAAATAAATATCTTGGGACATTTTTACACAGCACCATCTAGTCCCAAACTAAGCAGAGCTTGTACTATGGGTACTAGACAATGGATATAATACTTAAATACTTTTTTTTTTTGTAAATACATACTTATAATATATAAGAAACACCCAGACAAACACAAACACTTAAGTTCATCACATAAATGTTTGTGTCCTGTGGGAATCGAACCCACGACCTCGTGATCAGCAGTCCGGTACTCGAACCACTAGACCACAGACGTCGTCAATATTTTAAAACATAGCACAGCATTCATTAATTTCAATTATTTTTAAACGTTATACAGCGATCAATTAAACTCACGTTAACAGGTTCGCTTGAAGTAATTTGAATAAAATGAATTGCGCTCACGTAAGTTTGTATATTAAGTAGCAGATTTTCAGTGTTTTGTGTGGTTATTTTAATTTCAAAGAAAGAAAAACAAGAGAAAATCTTGATATTGAAATAAAACTACTTTTTACGGATTTTATCGCGTTATATTGATATTATTTTAATCCCGACGTTAATTTAAATTTTTAACGCGATAATATCCGTAAAATGTAGTTTTATTTCAATGTCCAGTATTCGCGTAAGTGTCAGAAATCAGTAAGAAAATCTTGATGTAAAAAAATTGTTTCAGTAAGTAATTTTAGATGCATTGGAATTCTTAGCTTACTGTTATAACTTCGCTGAGTAATCGATCTACAAAGTTAAGCTGCGATTGCCGTGTTCAGTCTTTGGATGGGCAGCCATTCCCAGCACATCATGCATGACCCCTTCGTGCTTTGGTAGAGTACTTTTAAGCGACGGTCCCGGGACTTATACACACATGACTATCCGTTAATTAGAAGCCTGAAAACCTGATGACCAGTTGATTATCAGTCAATGTTATCTAGAAATTAGGTTACTGTGGTCAGATGGCAGTTTTTTCGTGTAACTAAACAGCTATGTATATATAGACTCTATATTGTCTCTATAAAGAGATATTCTTTTATATATGACGACGTCTGTGGTCTAGTGGTTCGAGTACCGGACTGCTGATCACGAGGTCGTGGGTTCGATTCCCACAAGACACAAACATTTATGTGATGAACTTAGGTGTTTGTGTTTGTCTGGGTGTTTCTTATATAAGTATGTATTTACAAAAAAAAAGTATATAAGTATTATATCCATTGTTTGGTACCCATAGTACTAGCTCTGCTTAGTTTGGGACTAGATGGTGCTGTGTAAAAATGTCCCAAGATATTTATTTATATTAATTTATTTATTTATTTATATAAAAAATGTATTATTCCATGTATATTATGAAGCAGTCCCAAATATATTATATCATTAACTCAGATTGTAGTTAACCCCACTAATTAGATATTATGTTATCTAATTACAAGAAATGTAATAAATATATTTATAAGCATCGTGTTGTAATTACTACGAAGGCTAAAGTTTTTATTAATATTCAGAACTTTTAAGGGTGTAAACAAATTGGTGGCGACAAAACGAGGGGCTCGTGGCCAAGTTGTAACTATGCTGATCAACCGATCTGCAAGGTTAAGCTACACTTGCCGCAGTCTGTCTGTGGATGGGTGACCAATCTTGACATATCGAGACCCCTCCGTGCTTCGGAGAGCACATAAAGCCGTCGGTCCCGGTTGTCATACGAACACCGATGACATTCGTTAGTGGTAGTCAGAAAGCCTGACAGCCACTTTTTCCTTCGAATATCGGTAATGCCCAGAAATTGGATTGCGGAGGTCTGATGGCCGTCGCTCCGTGTAAAATACTGATATTCAGCCGCATCCTGGTAAGACTGGAAGCCGACCCCAACATAGTTATGCAAAAGGCTAGGAGGAAAACTCTTTTCCGTTTCGCTCCGCTCCGCTCGCTTTCCTTTTGTGTTAAAAATCCTGCTTCAAACGCGAGTAGCTCATAAAACTTTATGTTTTAATGTCATAAAAAACATGCTTATGTAAATTCTTATTTCGGTGTAACACCATTTCGTATTAGTGTAATTTTTTCGCGCATTTACGTACGCCTAATGCGTTACAATTTGCGTATTCGTTTACTTAATGATTATTATGAAAATGGTACGGATCCCTTCGTGCGCGGTGCCCTTGGAAGAAATATGGAATGTGGTTCGTAGCAGCTTCATAATTTTTAATGTAATTAGGTTTAAGGGGTCGTGTACCATGTCTTAAAGATCTATAAGATTCTGTTAAGAAACAAAAGAGTTGATTATTAAGAGTTAGTCGAAAGGCAGAAATTAATTCTCCATTTAAATTTAGACAAGTTGTTTCCCGTATGCTACCCGCGTTTAGGATCCCCAGTAGCAGCTCGGAGTCTGGATGATGGCAATAGGCTCGCCCCCTATTACATGGGACCAAAACATACCGGCTAAATGGGAGTGTACATTAGTACGCCTCTGCCTACCCCTGCGGGGAATACAAGTGTGATGGTATGTATCACTATCTTTTGCCGAAACAGAGATTGCCTGTAGGTATTCTTATCTCTTTATGTCGGCCACGTACCGACTAAAAACCGACTTGCCTTCCCTTGCCTTATGGTCTTTCACTTGGCCCTTGTCCTCATGCCTCTTGCCCCTTGTCCCTTGCCTCCTGCCCCTTGTCCTCATGCATCTTGCCACTTGCCCCTTGCCCCTTGCCCCTTGTCGACAGTCTGTCCCCACCCTTATTTTGTTTAGGTTGACACAAAATTCTTATACTCATTAACATTTACACGTAAATTACCTGTCTATCCTGTAATATTTAACTAAGACGATGTTAAATATTCAAAAGTTTTCCTACTTCCTGAATATGCTATGAGGAATTATTGTGTGAATAATTTTCTTTGATCTCACGCGTATGTAGGTACCATATCTATATGTAGGTATAAATAAAAATGAATCACTAAATGTGTTGCTAAGCGCAAAACTCGAGAACGGCTAAAGCGATTTGGCTGTTTTCTTTTTTAATTCCCGATGCATAAACGACAGGGTGTTATAAGTTTGACGTATATGTGTGTGTTTTTTGTGTTTGATGTCTGAGGAAGGTTTTAGTATGGAGCGAAAAAATGACTTATTTATCTAAAAACTTTGTTTTAAGCCAGCTAGTGTTAAATAAATATCATTTTTGTATTTTTAATAAATATATAATTATATACTTGACTTGACATTACTTTTCTTTTTATAAAATACCCGTGGTGTCACTCGCGTTCATCAATTTTTTTCCAATGACTTGGGAGTTTCCCAAAATCCTTTCTTAGCGGATGCCTACGTCATAATGACTACCTATGTGTCAAATTTCAGCCCAATCCAACATGAATGCAGAATAAATGATTACTATTATTCTTGAACTTCGGAACTTGAACCTTCGGACTGAAAAAATCAGAAAAATAAAAGAAAAAAATATATATTCCCAATTCCCATACAATTTATAGAAAATCGAACTTTACTCTGCGTACTTTTTATACATTTAAGTGTTCCAAATCGGGATATCGTCAACCTTTTTTAAGAAGTCGTTCGAGTCCGGATAAAGGACTAATCAGTTCTTTACCCGCTTCTATCGTATTCACTGGGATGTATAGTGGCTGGAAGCGGCATCGCATTGCAATGATCTACACGGGACTTATGACAGATCTGATACTTACGCAAATATACACTAATCGTTACTTCCTTACTAATTTTACAAATGCGAAAGTAACTCTGTCTGTCTGTCTGTCTGTCGCGCTTTCACGTCAAAACTACTGAACCGATTTAAATAAAATTTGGTACAGAGATAGTCTAGAGCCTGAGAAAGGATAGGCTACTTTTTGGGATGAATGATATAAGAAATACTCAGATCACACGGGCGAAGCCGCTGGCGGAAAGCTAGTATTAGATATACATTGGAAAGATTTGTATATTTCTAACGAATAAACTCAAAAACTACTGGACCTATTTCAAACATTTTTTATTCGATTGTCGACATGTGATACATAGAAGTGAAGAGCAGGTTACCTTTAAGATTATGGGGAAAGAAAAGATGGATGACAACAGTAAGTTAATGAGAATAGCCTTAACTTATAACTCTTCCAGTAAACTCTATATCGGTAAGTCTTTAAACCAGGGGTTACCAGACAGGCAACACGAAATCTCGCAAAAAAATACTCCGCAAATAAATCACGCTAGCCAAGTTTGGATGAGGGAAAGAGAGGGAAGATTAATGATGTTTTGTCTCAGGATTTTTTAGATACGTACTTGTCTGATTAATTTTATGTAGAGTTTAGTTTCTTTAGAGTTTGTTTTTCGGCTATACAAGATGGAAGGGACATTGACGCAGATCCGAATACCATGAGTTCAGTACAAAATTTTCCGTAACTTTTTTCATTAATTTTTCAATTTTTTCTGTAGTTATTTTATACTTGAACGTGTAAAATATCATTAATTATATCTACCCAAATTAGATTTATAATAACAAAACATTATTTCATTTATTTCGAATCGCGCGCGCGATAACATTCACCGCGGAGCGTTATAATCGCGTTTTTAGCAATACACTGCGCGCTCAAAAATGTCAATATATGTACTAACCGATCATTTTCTACATGAATGACCTAGGTCATTTTATTTTTGACCTTGAGTGAAACCTTGTCACGACGTTTGTACGTCGATGTCCCTTCCACCTTGTATAAAATACCATCAAGCTTGTATTCTTGAGGGGTTAGGTTGTACATACACTCATAGTTCGCCGGTATAGGTCCCATGTAATCCCCTATTACATGGGACCTATACCGGCGAACTATGAGTGTATACTTAACAGGAGGAGAGGCCTAGGAAGCCTATTCTTCTTCTTAGCCTTTCCCAACCATGTTCGGATCGGCTTCCAGTCTAAACAGATGCGGCTGAATATTAGTATTTTACACGAAGCGACTGCCATCAGACCTCCGCAACCCAATTTTTGGGCAATACCGATATTCGAAGGATAGACTGGTTGTCAGGCTTTTTGGGCTTCTGACTACCACTAACGATTGTCATAGATGTTCGTATGACAACCAGGACCGACGGCTTTACATGCTCTTGGAGGTACGGAGGGGTCTCGATGTGTTACGAACGGTCACCCATCCAAGCACTGGTCGCGGCAAGCGTAGCTTAATCTTGCAGATTTATAGCTAAGGTACGAGCTTAGAGAGCCTATTGCTATTGAAAAATCCAATAACACTGCTCGACCTGAGAGTCGAACCCAGGCCACGCTCAGGTTGTTACTGTTTGTCATTCCTCAATAAATCTAAACTAATATTTAAAAGAGGAAAGATTTGAGTTTCTATTTGTTTGTTACGATGAAATTCAAAAACTACTTACTAGACCGATTTTAAAAATTCTTTCACCATTAGATAGCTACACTATCGAGTAACATAGGCTATAAGTAATTTATTCACATGTAACACAAAGATAGTCTATACTTCTATACTAATAAACTCAAAATATACTGGACCGATTTGAAAAATTCTTTCCATGTTAGATAGCCCATTTATCGGGGAAGGCTATAGGCTATATATCATCACGCTACGACTAATAGGAGTGGAGTAGTAATGAAAAATGTTGCAAAAACGGGGGAAAAAATTATAAGACCACGCGGGCGAAGCCGCTGGCGGGAAGCTGGTATAAAATAAAACTGTATGGTACTTGCATTGTTGCTTACCACGTCAGGTATAGTTCTCGCCAAACTTATTGTCCAGCTTGAAGTTAGCACGAGCTACATTCAACCCGGCCGTAAAAATTGGAGAGAGAACAACGTTGAAATCGACCTGCTACGAGTTGATTATAGTTTTTATTTATTACAATCCAATATTTTTCTTTCTCCAATTTTTACGGCCGTGTTAAAGTTAGCTTGTGCCAACTTCAAGCCGGACAATAAGTTTGGCGAGAACTGTATAGCAAGCGTGATTAGAATGTAAAGCTCTTAATAGATTCTAATTATGGTTTGAGACCTCCTAAGCCTTGCTAATTAAGACAAGTTTAATGTGTCGGAACAACCGCAGGTATTCAGTTTCTAGGATACAAGATGTTATGTTCATAATTATCTATACTAATATAATAAAGAGGAATGATTTGATTGTTTGTTTGAATTAAAATAGGCTCCGAAAAGGAACCGATTTGAAAAATTCTTTTACCATTGGTAAGCTACAAGCTGTAATTTCTAAGAGATACCCAGAATACGCGGGCGAAGCCGGTGATATAAAGCTAGTATATCTATACTAATATTATAAAGAGGAAAGATTTGAGAGTTTGTTTGTTTGTATTGAATAGGCTCCGAAACTACGGGACCGATTCGAAAAATTCTTTCAGTGTTAGATAGCCCATTTATCGGGGAAGGTTATAGGCTATATATCATCATGCTACGACTAATAGGAGCGGAGTATCAATGAAAAAAGTTGCAATAAGGTGTATGGGGCGGAGGCGAATTACAAGACCAAGGCGAAGCCACTGGCAGAAAGCTAGTTATAAATAATTTAAAATGAAAATTGGTACAACTAAAGATAATTTTCAAAATCAGTTCGCACATTAAAGCGTATACAATCTGCTTTTTTTAAATTTCATGTACCCAGTGACACTCTTGCCATCAAGACGAATCTAATGAGGTGTCATTTATCTAAATCAGTTGAGCCGCTAAGTAGTTACGACCGGACATAGGAACGGACATACATACATACATACGCGTCAAAGCGTCGCTCCTCCTTCGGCAGTCGGGTAATAAATATCATTTCATCATGATAAACAGTCCGACACTCGAACAACCAGACGACAGAGGTTGTCTGTGGCCCGCCAGTGATTACTGAATCGTCAATTTTGCTCTTCTGATAAAAAGTTTAAGCAGCTTCGCACTACCAAAATGGCAATTAATATACCTGTCGACCATCGACACTAGGTACGACTCCACAAAACAATATTTATCCCGCAAACGGCGTGTTAATTCAGTGGAGGTGGTACAAAAACTAGTTCGTGGTTCACCTAAATGGATGCGTAGGGTTAACTGTCTGTTCGTTAAGGATCGTTGTACAGTGAGAGCAAAATATTATTTGTGAATGAGTTTTTTTTTAAATTGTACCTGTTTTAAATTTAGTCGACGCCGAGCCAATGTTTTAACTTTCTCAGACAGGCTTCAAACCTGCGTCGCTCCGGTTAAGTATACCTAACGTTTTAGTCAACTAACCTAGACCACTATGATGATGTCGAATTTTTCTTACACATTCTACGTTTTAAGGGAACGTCATTTTATTCACTTTTTTTAATTGTATGTGTTACTGACAAATACAAGAAAACATATATCAAATAGGTAAAAAAATCAAATAAGTTCTTAAAAAAAATAGATTTCAAAATATGCGTAGTAGTTTACGCTATCCCGCTAGTCGATACTACAAGATTATTATTGTACTTAAAAGGAGAAAATCTCAGTGTCCTCACATCTCTTTTAATAAAAAGAAAGAATACCTAATAAAAAAAAAATACAACTAAGAAATCAGCACCATTGCAAAAAAACATCAAAATTACTCCATGTACAACCCGTTCCTTAGCCGGGCGTGCCAAGATTGAGGTTTGCAATTCTATTCGGTGATCGGTAACCCTAAATTACGGTACGGAACCCATTATCGTGTTCCGTTTGTGCGCTACCGATTGATATTGGCGGGTTAGGGGCAATTGTGTTCACTAACATGACCAATAAAGTATGTTTATGGTAAATTTGGGTTCAAGTTACTTGTGAAGTTTTGGCTATATCAACTGGATTAGGGATTAAGGTGTTGACTTAAGTTGGAAATAAAAAGAAGGGAGGTTTTACCACACTTACTTTTCCCCGCATGTAGGGCAAATACAATTCCTCACTGCCTCTTGGCATCTCGGATCTCTCGGATCAGCATCTCTTAAGAGGCGAGAAAAGATTTGACTTGCTCAGTGAAATGCACAAGCTTACGAATGACATTCTAGCTGTTAGTCAGATCAAGCGGCCGTGCGACTGGAACAAAATCCTTTGTCACAGAATAAATAATAACAGAATGGCCACTCTCCGCTCCTCCCTAACGTCAGATACCTCAGGTCCCCCGCATTCTGCCGGTGTTCTTGCCGGACGGACTGCCAACAAACCCTACGCGTAATTTTGTACAATGTAATTTTGACAAGTTTGACATTAGGTATTGTAGTGTGCAGCGGTATCGGAAAGTTTGTATGGAGTGTCACAGGTGACTGGCGCTATAGTAAAATACTAATTTGTTGTTTAATTTATCTATCCTATGTGACTGTTGGACGTCACAGTTAGTACCACAGTAGAAACAAGAAATACAGGCAGCAAAATGACTAGGTACCTATACCTACTCTTAACATTAATACATTCGACTCTCGTTAATTCGAAACTCGAAGAACTCTTAAAAAATTACGAATGTATGTAGTACTTAATGTTTTCCTTCGGGAACATTAGGGATATTTCTAATATTATCTAAAGTTTCCTTTTAACTTAGGCTAAACGGAACTGGATTTTGGCCTAGATATCCGGCAGAAAAAGAATTCTTGTTTTTCTTTTACCTACTTACTTGTTTTTTAACATTAAGGTAATCTTTTATCTATAGTTCATCAGAAGCTTACGCTATACGCGACGTAATCCTTTATCATAATTCTCACTAATTTAACTCTCTTATAAAGTATTTATTTATTTTTATTTATTTATTTTTATAGTATGTATGTTTATATTCATAATTCATAAACAAAATGTAAAATGTGGTAAAATATTTTTGTTTTTGTTACAGGTAAGTGTCCAGATTCAACACGTGTTCTTTACAAGTTCAAGCGATACAAAATGACCTCAAATTAAAGTAAGTACAGTACATTTCAGAGAGTGTGCATCGGAACTACATGACATAGTTCTCCCATCCCCGTTCCACTACTGGACAAGCAGGGCTACGACAAGGCACCATCGCTACATGGTGGAAGTGCCTAAATCCCGCACTAAACGTTTTGCCTCCACATATATATAGTGCGAACTGCTCTACTGTGGAACTCACTGCCGGAATCCTTATCCCCCGAGACTTATAATTTGGGTGTCTTCACGAAGAGAGTGAATCGGTTTCTTCTAGGCAAGCGCGCTTCATCGTAGGCCACATCGTTGCTTAACAGCAGGCGAGTTGTTGTCAAGCGTAAGCCTAAGATTAAAAAAAAAAGGAAAACGCAGTGAGAGCCTATTATGATCACTGGACTGCCAAGTCTGCCAAGTAGGTCTCGAGTTAGAATCCAAGGCACCTCTGACTTAACATAATCATGGGCGTATAAATTGATTATCACTTGCTTATAACGGTGAAGGAAAACATCGTGAGGAAACCTGCATGCCTGGGAGATTTTCTCAACGGCGTGTAAAGTCTGCCAACCCGCACTTGAGCCCTAGGCTAATATTCAGAGACGACGCTAAGCGTAAACTTACGCTTCCGTATGTCAAATTGTAATACGGAATTGACATACGAAAGCGTTACTTTACCTGTACCTCAACCATGAGTTCTATGGAATGGCTTTCTATAGGTTTTTTACGCATCGAAACGCTGTAATCTCCTTAGTTAATTAGTTCCTAAAGTAATCGCTAGAGGCGCTGCGAAGGTTTTCCATACAAATATTTTACGGCGTCGCTAGTGAGAAAAAGTCGTGGTCGAGGCACTGAATATTAGCCCTAGTGTCGTCCTCTCGTACTGAAAGGAGACCCGTGCCCAGCAGTGGGACAGTAAATGGGTTGATGATGCAAGTCAAAGTGTAATATAGTCCCAAATAGAATAAGTTCATTAGCACACCTCTGCCACAGTGGCATAATAGAGAAGAGGCCTTTACTCAGCAGTGGGTGTTACAGGCTGAATAGATAGATAGATAGACACCTCTGCCTAACTTTTCAGGGTATGAAGGCGTGATGGTGTATCATACCATACCTAGATATTATTTCACCAATTGCAATTATAAGCTTGTATGATCGGTCCATAAGAATTTTCCGCCTCACCAAAAAGGTGGCATATCTTTTGTACAAAAAGAAACGTATAAGCAGAGATGTATAGTTACCGTCAGCAGATACGTCAAAGGCTTTCAAATCAGACCTCGGAACTGCTAGTGGGGCCCTTACGCACGAATTGCTGAACACCCTTAAGCTAAGGTTGTGCGCTGTCCCGGGATTATCGACGTCCCGACCCGGGAATAATGAGTAATAAGGTTGGATTAGAAAAGTTTCTAACTTCGTTCGGCGCTTGCGTTTTGTTTTCGTATTTATTATTTGAAGTAATTATTATTATTTATAATTATTTTACATACATACACTCACGCCTTTTTCGGACAGGGGTAGGTAGAAACTGGAGACCACCACTCGCTAAACTCTAAGCATACTTATGTTGCTTTTTCAACGACTCACTACTCTTAGCATACTTCTATTGCTTCTTCGAAGTCCATTTTTTTCGTGGCTTTATCTTAATAAAAAAAGGATAAGGCAACGAATTTATTAAAGCTATAAAAACCAAACAAAAATATTAGTATACGTGCAATTTTGCCTAGTGTTTAAAGTTTTTTTTTTTAAAAACAAAATCTCATTAAACAATTTCCCAAAAAAAAATCCCGTACCATTCCCATCACTACCTCACACCTTCCCTATCGACAGCACTATTCCTCCTCTGATCGGGAGGGCTTGGAGTGCCCTCAGACGTCTGAGGAGTTGAGGGTCGTATTGTGTCAAATGAAACATAATATAGTAACATCTCGAGTGTTACAAATGGGTACTTTGGGCACCGTTGTTGATAATGCAGGTATCTTATGTTGTACATGGGTACTTTACGCAGGGAAGTGGATATATATTAGGTACATGCACGAGCAAAAACATGTATACACAAACAAAAGTGCTAAAGCGATTTTTTCATGAATCAACGATTGCAACTTTGAGATAACACCAATGTCACTATAGTATTGGTTCGTAAATACTGTGTTCGTAATATCAGAAAAGTTCTATTGCTTCTTTAGGAGAAATTCGCTTTAGGACTTTTGTTAGTGTTGTTGTAGTTAACTTTTGTTAACTACATGTTTTTGCTCGTAACTACATAAAATGATATGGTTGTAAGATATGACCACTGGACTACGAAGTCGTAGGTCTCGAGTTAGAATCCAAGACACGCACCTCTGACTTATCGTTATCATATGCGTATTAATAAAATGAATTATCACTTGTTTACAACGGTGAAGGAAAATATCGTGAGGAAACCTGCATGCCTAAGAGATTTTCTCGACGGCATATGAAGTTTGCCAACAATCCCTCCCGTTCTGTCTTGACTCTGGACTTGGCGAGTAGGACTCGCGGTGGCTTTGTGGTCATAGCGTCTAGTGTATGTAACAAGAAGACGCAGGTTCCAATCCTGCTCGCTAGTCGATTTTTCCCTTCATTAAAATAACTGGTAATTTTAGCAATAAAAATGCTTTAGAAAATACAAAAAAAAATACAGTCGAATTGAGAACCTCCTCCTCTTTTGAAGTCGGTTGAAAAGATAATTTCTGACAATATTTCGCAGTAGAACCTTGAACATTTGAGCATTACCTACTGATCGAGAACAAGATAATACAGTAAGCAAAACTAAATCAATTTGAATACAAGATCTTTCTATTATCTGTATTAAAATCACGGCTATGTATGGTACTCCAATCTTATCTTACAGTAAGTATAATTGCGAAATCATTAAGAGAAAGTCCTCCAATACTGTTGTCAAAAGGTCTCGGCCAGACAGAGGCCAAACAATCACTGCATATTAAATCGACTTGTAGTTTTTTTTTAAACTTAAAGTGATACGATTTTGGGCTCAAAGTTAAGATGCTTTTTAAAAATATAGTCCACGAATGGCAATCGACAAATTGTCAATTGCCATTTGCATAGTTGCAGTTCGGATAATTGCCATTCAAATTATTGCCATTCCAGGAATACATCGCTTCTTTACATACGGTCTACCTAAACACGATCATAACATCACGTTAGTGTTTTTTGTAGGCTTAGAGAGAGGTGTACGGTTATGTCTAAGTTCCATTTAATAGGGGGCGAGCCTATTGCCATTACATTACATTACAGACACAAATATAAACTCCGAGCTGCTGCTGCATTTGAATTTCATTGTTCGACTTAGGATTTGTATCCAGGACTTACTGCTTAGCTGCCTTTGACTACCCTAAAGATACCTCGTACCTGTCAGGATCACCAGGTCCTGTTATGGTTGGACAAATATTTTAATTACCATTTGAATTATTGTGGTTTTTATACACGCGATACGATAGAAAAATAAGAAGTCATCCATGAACGTAAATCACAAAACACAGTATTAAAAACATCAAACAACCCATTAATTATCCCACTGCTGGGCACGGGTCTCCTCTCTGTATTATGAGAGGATTTCAGATTTAAAAAAACAATCAATTAAAAATTGATATCGATACAACGAACATAACTGCTGAACAAATGCGAAATTCGATTCCTCAATCAAAGTACTATTTGCCAACCCTAGTTTTCTGACTCATAGACAGTTGCCACTTGACTCAGGGCTGTCAAACACTTGCCGACACCATTCGAACACTCCAAAAAATGTCTATTAACACTACATAAATCACCGATCGCCGCCTCCTTTAACGATCGTTAAAGTAACAGATAGTTAAAGTATTTAATTAATTCTACGGTAGTTGGACAAAGGGAGAATTGGCACTTGTCTAAAAAGAGCAAGCACGCGATTGGTGCATTATTTTGTGTTGTGTGTAGATTAGATCAAAGATTAAGTTCTTGGAAGACTTTTATTGTTTAGCATGAAGTTCGTAATTATCGGGTTAGGGGAATTGTGCGGTGAACATACAGTTTAACTAAGAATGACAAAAAAATACCAACAATTCGCCAGTAGGTATGTTTAGGTCTCATCTACGATGAGCGAGCCTATAGTCATTTACCGGGCACAACTAAAAACTCCGAGCTACTATTGATAATTTCATAGAAAAACGCATTAACAATATGCTCGAACTGGGATTCGAACTCTTGAACTTACTAGTCGTGCTTAGTACCAGACGAATGAGGCATATAAAATTAATCCTACATACGAATACATAATAATTATACTTACTCAGGAATTTGCTCATATTCATGTAAAGGGAAGATTCAAATTGAAATCCCCATTATGACGTAAAAAAGTATTTTCTATAATTAAATCTCATTAAACATTCCGTTAAATTAGCAACATAAAATGCCTGCAAAAAGGCTGTTTTTTTTTAAAATCTCTCTGTTTACAAATTACTCTGCACAAATGGGCGTAAACACCTAAAATAGTCGGTTGACGTGTTGCGACCGCGACATTTGCGACTATAAATCGCAGTCGCGCTCCGGTTCATTATTTATACGATACCGTCGTTTTATTTATTGCTTTTCAAATGTTTTGTGTTTGTTATATTGTAAGATGGGGATTGATATGTCTAGCAATGAAACAACGTGTTGCGTTTGTGTATGTGTTGGTGTGTGTCTAGGGTTGTCACCTGTAGATAATATAACATGTTTTTTTATGGTGACACAGTGATAGCCTAGGGATATGACCACTGGACTTCCAAGTCAAAGGTCTCGAGTTCGAATCCAAGGCACGCACTTCTGACTTTTCGAAATCATGTGCGTAATTATCACTCGCTTTAACGGTGAAGGAAAACATCGTGAGGAAACCTGCATGCCTGAGAGATTTTCTTGATGGCATGTTAAGTCTGCCAACCTGCATTAGGCTAGCGTGGTGGACTATAGCATAATCCCTCTCACGGAGAGGAGACCCGTGCCCAGCAGTGGGACAGTATATGGGTTGATTATTATTATTATTATTTCTTATGGTACACAAAATATCATACTTACATGACATCACGCTTGTATTGCCCGAAGGATTAGCTAGAGGTATACTAACGAACATTCACAGTTCCCGAGTGTATTTGGCTCAACCAATTAAGAATTTAATAGAAAAATCCAAAAACACTGCGTGATCTGGGAATCGAACCCGGGACTAGCGAAGCAGTCACATATTGGACAACTAGACTGACGAGACAGTTCATAAACATTCGATCGTAACTCTCAGCTGCTACTAAGAATTTCTTTAAAAAAAGTCGGTAACTCCTCAACTTGGGTATCGAACCTAGGACCTCTTGCTCAGCAGTCAAGAAATGCGACACAAAGGATACATTTTTGAATTTATAACAAGTAAACGAAATAAAGCTTTAGGTACCCACAAAATCAATCAAAGACCCACCCCTTTATAGTTATTTTAATGCCAAGATTCAATATTGCCAGTATCAATTGTACAATAATTAACTGTTCACCGGGAACACGTCATCTTTGGACCGCACCCGCTAGCGTCAAACGCTGTCGTCACAAACCGCACGATCTGTTGTGCGACTCGTAGTGATGTGACAATAATTTCCCCGCACTGATTCCGGGATACATCTAATGAAGTGGAATACGGGATTCGAGTAATTAAGTGGAATTCGGATTTATAACAAAAAAAATGAGCTTGACTATAACAAAAAAAATGAGATTGACTATTTTAGGTGCTTAACTTTTAAAGATTTTGGTTAATACATAAATTTAAATTTAGTTAAATTATGTGTAAATTCGTGTTTAAACCATCCATGATACAGGAAAAAATCCTAAGAATTTTATAAAAACAAACCCTATTTAGAATACTTTTAAAGGTTTCGTGACCATAGACATATTTATTTCCAATTTTACAGCTGGATTAAAAAAACTACACATCATCAAGACAGTCATTCTATCTATGCCTTTCATATAAAAGAAAAAAAAAATACCCAAGAATAGTGACATAATGTAATTTATCTACAAATACTATAAAATTCTATTTCATTCAATTGAGTCTGACATTTTTCTTAGGTTACCTAAGTGAGTAATATTTCTAGACACTATTCTCGCTATTTCAAGGGTTTTTCGAATTGAAACTATTCAACAGAAATAAATAGACCCTAGAACCGAATGAAAGTCTGGCCTCGACACACTTAAAGGCGTCAAGTGTTTTGTAATTAATTTCTATATTGAGTATCTTAAAAAATAGAAAAAAACCAACACGTCAAGTAAACATATTGATTATCTAATGTTTTCAAGTGTCGGTATTTAGTAACATACCATCACGCTTGTGTTCCCCGAAGGTTTAGGCAGAGGTGTACTAATGTACACCCACATTTCACCGGTATGTTTCAGTTCTATCTAATAAATCTAAGAGGGCGAGCCTATTACCATCAACCGTGCACAAATCCAGTCTCCGAACAACACTATTCGATTCCGGATTCGAACCCGGGATTTCTAGCATAGCAGTCGCGATTGATACCGCTAGACCAGTGATTTTTATATATTTCTTCTAATATCATCTTGCCTATAAAAAACTTACAAAATCATTCACCAATAAAGCGGTTTTCTCGGGCCATAAGAATTCGTATACGTTAGAATTATCATAGAAGTTTTTGGTAAGATTTAAGTACCTAGTTATAGATTTAATAAATATTGGTGACATTTAAAAAGTCTGGCATATATGTTACAAAGTTTACCCTCCTTAATAATCGTAATCGCGTAATCTCCTAAATAGTTAATCTCCTCAATCTCAAAAAATCCCATTAAATTATTTATTCCAAATATCAGAAAGAAACTACCGATGTCGAAAAATATAACATTTATTTTTATTAATGTTCACACTGTTCGAAAAACGGGCAGTTTATTCGATACAAATGTACCCTATAAGTTAAAAGCACAATAACAAGTAGTTGCACTTTCTTTATTTACGAGAAAACCCGACACAAACTAGTGTACAGGATATTTTTATTTATTTTAAACGCGTGAATAATGTTCGCCGTATCAGCACGTGAAACTGGAATAGTGATGGGACGTGTTTTTGTGTGTGCTCGAATTTTTATTCCGAATTCGAACACTCACAAACTAACAATTGAAGAACACTAGTTTTTCTTTGGAATTTAAGATTTGTTTTGCGGCCTCGGTGTTCACAAAGAGAAATCTTAAATGTAGGATCATCAAAACCCGATCATAGAAAATACCTATATACAGTGTGTTTTCAATTGAGGTAGTTTTTTTTTCCACATTTTCATTTTATGAGAACGCCTAATTACTTCCAATCAGTATGGCAGTTTCTTTCACCGCGATAGATCATTTAGTTTAAAAGTTACACTGTGGTCACATTGGCGAACATTTTTAAAAAATCTTAAAAAAAATAAGGTTTTTTTTAATATTTTTCCGTCGATAAAATTAAGCATCCTATAGATACCCTCGTTTTGATATGAGCACATTATAAAGACTCACTCTATGTGTGTCTGTGTATTGCCCCGAAGTTAGACGCAAAATCCTTTTCAGCTTATCGCTATCGGACAATGAGATAGGATGTTGTGAAGTTGAAATAGGCAATACTTAGGCATCCTATTTCGCGAAACCAAATTGACCTTTATCTTGAAGCTTTTAGCGGTCGGCTTATGGCATACACTCACAGCAATTACAGCGTGTCCTGTAACCTTAAGAAAATGTAATCTTCGATATCCGAAATATCGATAAAACCGATTTCGAAATCGCGCAACTAAAACTAGAACACCAAGTGACATCACTAGTTGTAAATTGCTTACCGATGTTTCGAAGCGAAGCGATATTTGTTACGACTACTGTTAAAACGTATTCCTTGGTTTTGGCTGCGGTTGCACGGGTTCGACGCCTGGCGGTTTGATAATTAGTAGTTGTTTAGTACACTTTAGCTTATATGTGGGTCAGTATAGCCGTACTATATTTTTTTGTACAGAGAATGTACGAAATTGAAGTGAAGGTAAGTCCACATTTTTAAAAATATTTTATAGGTATATGAACGTGTGTAGAGGGGCTCGTGGCCGAGTTGTAACTACGCTGATCAATCGATCTGCGAGTTTAAGCTACACTTGCCGCGGTCAGTTTCTGGATGGGTGACCATTCCTAACATATCGAGACCCCTCCGTGCCTTGGAGAGCACGTAAAGCTGTCGGTCCCGGTTGTCATACAAACACCTATTATAATCGTTATTTATTTATTTATTTAAAAACTTTATGCACATTTGGTACATAGGTGGTCTTAATGCCATTAGGCATTTTCTACCAGACTACCTTAGGGCGATGCAGAGATGATAACACAGTAGATGCATTTTAAGGAAATTTAAAAGATGATATAAACTTACTAATCGTTATTGGTAGTCAGAAATCGAAAAGCCTATTGATATTGCCTAGAAATTGGGTTGCGCAGGTCTGATGGCAGTCGCTTCGTGTAAAATACTGATATTCAGTTATGTTATGACGATAACGTCATAACATAATACAGGTTTTTCTAATTTAGAAAACCCCCGACACGAAATGTAATTTGCCATTTTGTGGTGGCGGCCATCTTGGATTTGAAATTTATCATAGTGTATAGTATTCTACTAGTTAAGCCCTTTCATTTGATACCCATATTGAGGGAGTTGTGAAAAAATATGTAATCTGCTGTTTTGTAGCGGCGGCCATCTTGGACCGATTTTCATCAAATATAGCTAAGAACACTAATTCATCTTTCAAATAAAAAAAAAACAAAATCAAAATCGGTTCATTCGTTCGGGAGCTACGATGCTACAGACAGACACACACACACACAGACACGTCAAACTTATAACACCCCGTCGTTTTTGTGTCGGGGGTTAAAAACAAAGTAATCAAATAAATAATAATTACAACGTTTTACGGTTACCGCGCAATTTCTAACGAATCCCATTCACTAGCTATTGACAGAGTCGAGAGAACAATAAAGCATGCCATTCACAACGCTGCCAAGTTTCGAAAGTGGGACTGTCGCACATCACGCCTTTTGTTTATGGAGCCCGTTCTGATGTGAATTATTGTTATGTTATACCATTAAAGTTGGTATTACTATGAAATTGATGTAACTGTGTACGGGCGTGTTTGGGTGAAATGGCAGTCGGAATTGCGCATCCATATCATGTGTTGATACGTTTAATTGTAGGTTTAATTAAGTTTTGATGCTTAAGGCATGTTTTTGTGGTGATAGCTCCACACTAATGGATCTGTACCAGCTTATCTTTTGAACAATCACTATTACCGTTAAAGTGCCAAAAAGCAATTAATTTATGTTATTTTCATTTTCCTAAAGTTAAAATTTTACCTCTGGTATGCAAGGCCTTAGCTGACTATAAACAAAATGTAGTAATTCAGAAGCTATTTTAAACAGCCTGACTTAACTCGTTACCGTGTGTGAGGGCATCCAAGCAATATCCCGTATTAGTCAATATTTAAGATCTAAATATAAGTTCGAGTAGAGCTTTGGTGCTTAGTTTTAAAATATTAGTCGCAGCGATTAATCGTGCCATGAATAGCGCACCTTACGTCAAGACTCCTAAGTCTCAGGTAGACTCCACGTTCCCACTTCAGCTGTAATCCGATCTTTCAAGTAGACAGCCACTGGACCGTATAAGTTTCAGTCGCTGAAAATACCCCAAGAAATACCCTTTTTGTCTTTTTCTTTCTCCGTGTGTTCAATTAGAATCCGACTTTTAATGAAGATCTATTATTGTGTGGTGAATGGGATGTTTTATTTTTTTAATAGAATACTGGAACCTTTATATCGCGTAAAAAAATATTGGAGATTTTTTATATGTACATTGTAAATTAATTGTTAATGAATTTAAACCTAAAATTGTGTATATCACAAACATCTTTTAAACCCTAGTAACTCAGGCCTAGGTTGATATTATCATCAGCCTTGTGGTCCTAAATGCAACTGCTACGCTTAACCGGGTTCGATACCTAAGTCTAGCAAAGTGTTATTGGGTTATTCTATGTTATTCTTAGAACAGATGTTTGGATTTACTAAACATAACGGCAAACTGTGGATGTACAAACACCTCTGCATTCATCATCATCATATCAGGCAAAAGGGTTCCACTCCTGAACAAAGGCCTCTCCCATAGACTTCCACAAAGACCGGTCGTATACCGCCTGCATCCAATGACTCCCTGTGACCTTTACCTGGTCGTCGGTCCATCTCGTTGGAGGCTGTCCCACGCTGCGCTTTCTCGTGCGTGGGTTCCACTCGGGAACCTTTCTGCCCCAGCAGCCATCAATTCTACGAGCTATGTGCCCCGACCACTGCCACTTCAGCTTGCTTATCCTTTTGGCTATATCGGATCTTCTCATTTCTGATTTGGTCGTGTAGAGAAATAAGAAGCTTAGCTTGCACCATAGCTCGCTGAGTGACCTTGAGCTTTCTTATGAGGCACATAGTGAGTGACCACGTCTCTGTGCCATATGTCATCACTGATAACACATACTGGTTGAAGACTTGTGTCTTAAGGCCTCTGCCTTACCTTTTAAGAAATACAGGCGTGATGCTATGTATGAAGTTTAAATTACATAAAATACAAAGTTTCGCAACAGTTTTTGTGTAAGTAAAAGTCTTCATCATATAATAAATAGCTAAGCAAATGCTCCTATCTCAGTTAACTCGAGGGTTGTTAACGTTTATTATAAAATGTGTAGCCGAGCATGAAATATGCACGTGAACAATGGTTAGTTAAAGAGTTTAAGACGACGCATTGAAGATTTGGGGGTCATGGATCTTAATATTTCTCAGCCATTACAAAACATACGGATCTGATTTTTACATATGTCATTATTCATGTCTTTAGCTATAAATTTGTAGTACAGAAACACGATCGGTTAAACTTTACTGCAGAGAAAAAAATTTTGAAGACAGCTCTTCAAAAACATGGATTCGCATTTTATGAAGAAACGGAACGGATTTAAATCTTCAAATTTTCACTATAGATAAGTTTCAACAGATTCTTTGAAATGGTAATTGGATTTTTTAAAATACATTTTAGATTAGATTTTAAACGAGAAAAACCGTTTTGGCGCATACGACTTTCCACTATAAGCTAGTTTGCACTTGTTTTTGTATGGAGAATGCCTCCTGTCAGTCCGCCACGGACTGTTATCAGCGCCGGGTCTGTGTCAGATGAGCTCCCACGACCAGTATAAGCTGACCTTTCAGCGTACGGGAAGCCTATACAATGTAAATGCTTATTAGACTGGACTTTATAAATTGACAATCGGTAAAATAGAACAAAGCTAAATGGAGTCGTCTTTGGACTTATGCGAATATAAAAAAATATTATCACATTTAATATATTTTCAATGTATTTCAGGTAACCAGGTCTATAAATCAACATACAATAACGTAAAAAAAATCAAAATTAAATCTAAAAAATTAAGCGACTGGGAACTTTCATGGAAAATGCTGCCTTATCCCTTTGAGATATAAAAAAATAATGTATGGTAGAATTGTTCCTTTTTGATAGGCCTATAAAAAAGTTCCCGATACCATAACTGTATCTTTTAAAAATAGCTTACTATACCCATTCTAATATTTTTAAAAATGGTTACATTATTTAATGTGGTCTATCTTTAAACCATTGCGGGTTTTCTTAGGCTGTCTTCCGTCTCCATCATCAGGTCACCTTTAGATGTCCATTATGTTGTAAGGTCATTAGGACTACATAACTGTGCTAAGTTTCATCACAATCGGTTCTCAAGTAAAAATTTGAAAGGGTTCATTTCAAGGGTAGTAAAAACATATACAATTATGAATATACAGACGAATATAAAACCTGCTCCGGTTCTTCGTCGGTTAAAAAAATTAATGCATACCTATATGCTCTGCTGTCTGTGCAAAGCTGGGCAGGTCGTTACTCGCTAATAAATAATAATATAAACTAGAAGGTACAAGTAAGTACCTGGGCTTGCGAGCTCTGCCTGGACGAAAGTTGGTTAAGACCGGACCAAACGTTAGCCCGAATTCCACGCATTTATTAAATTTACATAAATAACACGGCATCTTCCCAGACATTAAAAAAAATAACATAAGTTTAAGCTCTGGTAACTCTGATAAAAACTATTTCTATACACTTTTACAACAATGTGTGATCCTAATAGGAATGGTAGACCATTTTGTCTTATTCTGGTTTACATAGGAAGAAAAAATACCGAATACCGACACCAATTTTCATATATTACTTAACATAATATCACGTCCGCGCCTGTATTCGTCAAGGGCTATGGCGATAAACTGAGATATACTAATGTAACTAAAAGTTTGCTGGTATGTGTAGGCCCTATGTAAGAGGTGGTGAACCATTTGCCATCAAATTATTACCTACCTACAAACCCAACCTTAGGATGTACCTAGTGCATCCTAAGCTTGGCTTTGTGACTGATTACATAAAACGACTGAATGATCATCGTCTTAGCTTTTTCTCAATTATGTAGGTAAAGGCTTCCAATGTAACCAATGCCGCAGAATACCAATATTTTACACGAACACGAAGTGACTGCAGTCAGACATATATGCTTCTAAATTTCTGGGCAGTACCAATATTCGAAGGATATTCGAAGTTGTCAGGCTTTCTTGGGCTTTTGACCACCATTAACGATTGTCATAGTTGTCTGTATTCGTTCGTTCGTTGGGGACATTTTATACAGCACCATCAGTCCCAAAATTAGTAGAGCACTAGACAATAGAAATAATACTTAAATAGTTTTTTTTTATATATTTATAAATACTTAAGAAATACCCAGACCAACACAAACCATTATTTTCATCACACATATTTGTGTCTTGTAGGAATCTAGCCCTTGACAACAGGGAAAGAGCGCTTTACGACGTGCTCACCGAGGCACGTAGGGGTCTCGGTATGTTAAAAATGGTCACCAGTATAATTATACATGCACATCATCACACAAAACGGCTCATAACTCAGTTATGAGCTCCAGAAACGACTGTATGTGTTGCCATATTTAGAATTTTATAATTTTTGTTTAAGAATCTTTTGTAGATAGCAGCAGTATGACAACCATGAAAATTGTAAAACATTTATATGTTTATATTATCGACTTATCAATTTATTAGCATGCTATTTTGACATGTTACCTTTAATAAGAAATCTTAAAATATACATTTAATATTAGGTACATAATAATTTAATTATGTAATTTTTAATTTCTAGCGGTCCGTCCCGACTTCACACGGGTAGACATTACCGGGACTAGCATACAACTACTACCGTACTATAGTAGCTCCTTAGTACCACGTTCCTACATCCATTTTTAAAACGCAGACATACGTAATTGAATTTTTATCAATATTTTTTGTTCTCAAAATATATGTAAGAAGCCTATAGACCGTCGGTAAACAAGTGATGGGTGCGTGATTCTTGGGTTCCTGATGAATACATACGCGACGCCGCGCCACCGCCGAGCGCTTTCTTTATCGCGGCCATATTTGAGTTAGTAATAAACCAGCCTTACATTAGACGCACTCCATTCATATTAGTTCCGCAGTACTACCATACTTATGAAGCGGATGGGTAACTTCAATAGTTGAGAATAGGAAGGTGGTAGCGTCCCAGATTCTAAGGGTGACTGGAATTGAGACGCCAAGCGAGCATGTGAAGTACGTAGCCATTTTAACCAAAAATTGTTCTGTCCATCTGATCCTGGAGCTAATTATTATTATTATATAATCGTTGACCTCTGGGAACAACCCCTTAAAATATCCATTTAACATTACACAAAATAATTGTTCAAATTAATATTCTTGCAACAAAAATAAAGATAGTAAGCGCGACTCTATGACGTCTCTGTTCCACAGCGCGAGCCTACGATCGCAAACCACGAAGTATTTGCGGGGTGTAAGCGGATGGCGCGGTGCGGGGGTCCGATTTCAGATTCATAGTTTGTCAATGCCTCGCCTTAACTTTGTAAATTCACCTTTGCAAATAGTAGTTTAGTCATTTCATTAGCAGACTATGTGAAATGTTTATGTCTATATTATTTCGGAGGATAGAAGTAGGTATGATGTATATTGTTATATAGGTACGTGTGTAGGGTTGTCGGCGACAAATACTATAAAGGAGGTCATCAAAAGAGTGCGTTTGACATTCCGAAACTGACACTGACAGCAGATAGCTGTCAAGTTGACAGTTTTTACTATAAAAATACTATGAAACTGTTAGCAATGTGTCAAAATGGCGTGCGTGCGTTTTAACCAGCGTAATACAGGTTATTTTTTCCAATAAGTGTACCTTCGGTACCTCATTTGGGCAGCTTTCGATGACCTCCTTTATAAATCAAATTTCCGTGCGTGTCTCGCAAAAACTCGACAATAGTTTTATAAATCAGATCGGTGCGGGTAGCGCCGTGGGCTGAGCGAGTTGAGTAAAGTTGTTTAATTATAACACAGACGACATTAAAAACATGCCACTGCTGAAAATTAAAAAGTATGGGAAACATTTATTTGTTATTTTGTTGTAGATAGATAGATAGATAGATAGATAGATAGATAGATAGAATATTCTTTATTGCACACCAAAACCAATTTAAAGAAAAATTTTATAAACAATAAATGGTACAATGGGCGGTCTTATCGCTAATAGCGATCTCTTACAGACAACCTTTGGATGGACTTATGTGAATAGGAAAAACGATACTTAGGTAGTCTGGCGTACATAAACAGAAGAGAAAATAGGTACTTTTAAAACTTTTGTTTTGTTGTTTGGTATTTTGTCTTGTGTTGTAACTTTCAGAATAAACTGTATTTCTTCTTCTTTTTAAAATTCTTTAAAATTCTACTCTGTAACTTGGCAGTCCATATTTATATCACTTGGGTCATTGGCTGACACTTCTATAAGAAAAAAAGGGTCCGAAACATGGTACATCTTTAGCGAGTAATGTAGGTTATAATTTATAAGTAATACCTGCCTACATCACGCGGTCAAAGCCGCTGGCGTGAGCTAGTATTCTATAAAAAACTGCGTGGCAGACAACCCTTAATCTACCATCCCTTACTTTACAGACTTGTACTAAAGTATTCCAATGTACTTTGCGAGCAATTGTCGAATTTTATGCTTAACTTAACACAAGCCATACTTCACACGTGTCCCCGTGAAAAATGTCTGCACATTTGAGAACAGCGTTAGAACAAAAAAAAACTTTTCAGAAGGACCATAGTCCGTATTACTTTGCTATGTTGGCTTTTGTCGACATCTGTCTGTTCTGTCGACTGTGTGTATTTATATGTACTAAAATAAATGTGTAGTTATAGTTAAATAATATTAGTAATTTATTCTAGAAGCATAACTTTGTATATTTTTAAGCCCCGACGAAAAACGACGGGGTGTTATAAGTTTGACGTGTCTGTGTGTGTGTGTGTCTGTGTGTCTGTCTGTGGCATAGTAGCTCCCGAACGGATGAACCGATTTTGATTTTTTTTTTAATTTGAAAGGTCAATTAGTCGGGAGTGTTCCTAGGTATGTTTGATGAAAATCGATACAAGATGGCCGCCGCCACAAAATGGTGAATTACATATTTTTTCACAACTCCCTCAAAATGGGTATCAAATGAAAGGGCTTAACTAGGAGAATACTATACACTATTTCAAATCCAAGATGGCCGCCACCACAAAATGGCAAAATACATATCGTGTCGGGGGTTTTCTAAATTTTTAATTTAGGTTAGGTTATATTATAGTATGTCATTAAATTGTCTCACTATTGTAATTAGTAATATGAATATTATTACAATATTTGTTAGCCTTTAAAGGCTAAACATAGCGTTAATCAATGTATACTATAACAGCATATTTTACCTATGTTCTATAAATAAAGACATTTGATTTGATTTGAATATGTTGGCTTTAAAGTTTAAACCAAATTAATCGAAGTATATTCTCCTAAATCAGTGAGCGATTTTATATGAAAAACATAGTTTTACCTACCGAACTTAGTTTTTTCAATGGCAAGTGCGGTTTTTAGTCAGTATAAGTCCGACATAGCCCCCACCCCGGGTGCCAAGATTCGAAGGATTTTCCGCATCCCATAAAAAAATTTATGTATCGCCATGTTCAGAATGGCCCTTTTGCATTTACCTATACAGATGGAACAAGTTAAAACATGTCTCTGAATACTTTAACATGTCTAGTAGAAACGGGTGTAAGTTTGAATGCGCCCGTGTGCTTAGGTTTGAACGTAGACAATGAGACGCTTCATACCTGAGAGTTTTAGTAATAAATCGTCTTTTGACATTTCGACAACCCTGTACTGTGTACCACAGAGTAAGAAAATGTACAGAGTCTACAGATCATTGCGTTGTTTTTTTCATAAGTAGGTACTGGGGTAAACATTTTTTTTAACTTTTTTTTTATAGGGCTTAGATTTAGAAGTCGAGGGAAAATTTGGCTGGCTTGTTTATGACTAGGCTATCACTGTTTTGTTATTATAGGAACTAGTTGGCCACGCCTTAGGCGCCAAAAACGCCCAGCAAAACTAAACTAATGGGCTAAAACTATGGCCAATAACAGCAGTATACCAAATGGACTTTTGTTTGAAGTCTTCAAGTAGCAACTTGAAGACTTCAAACAAAAGTCCATTTGGTATTGGGTTTTTGTTTGAAGTTTTAAAGTAAGATCAGCCATCAGTCACTTTTCGTTTGATATAAAGGCAAGAACGGGTTAATACTAAAATATTTCAGCCCAATTAATAATTTCTATGTACACTCAAGAGGGTCACGACTTCACCAGCAATGCAGTGCCCAGTCAAACAGAAGTGACTTAAATACCATGAATATTTGAGTCGGGGACAAAGACGTGGAATTTCCCAGTTCTGGGTACAAATGTGTTTGACTGGAAACGTGTACGTAAATAAATTATCCTGGGTTGAATTGAAATCATTCGCAAATGTAAATTTTTGCATTACGTTTTAAATGTATAAGAAATACCTCGACCATTTCTTATACATTTCGTCCCCTATTTCAACCTCTTACAGCCGTTTTTTTTGCATTAAAAAGTAGCCTATGTCCTTTCTCAGGCTCTAGACTATCTGTGTACCAAATTTACTTTAAATCGGTTCAGTAGTTTTGGCGTGAAAGCGAGACAGACAGACAGACAGAATTACTTTCGCATTTATAATATTAGTAAGGATTAGTCAGTCATGATGTAAAGATTTATTTAGTTAGATGCCAATTTACCTTTTAACTATCTTTTGCATTTTTTTATCATTTTCCATACTTAGTTTTTATTTGCACTACTAATATTAGCCATCTACCATATTTCATATCAAGAATTGGCGTTGAAAATAACATAGTAAGGTATATTCTCAGTGTGTTATCTTATAAAATCTAATGAGTAGTTCACAATGAACATGTCTTGGTGTTGCAACGTCCATTACGGAGCGTATCGAATTCACTGCGGAGCATAACGCGCTGATTGGAGGCGGCATGTTTCTTTTGAGTGTACGAAAGCGCGCGAGCGTTAAATATTGTATGTCGTTGGTTCCAATTAGTGTCATCAGGTGGCGCTGTCTTCTCAACAGTGTCACCAGATGGCGCTGTCGTCTCAAATATGTCAACTGTCCGTCCGTAATCATGTTGTCGCTGTGTTAATTATTAAGTTGTAAGTGCTTATTTCGCGCATTTTTGTATAAATTCGTAGGTATTTAATATTTTTATTGTCTTTAGCGTTAACGTATGCAAACCTTATAAAGATTAGTAAATAAGAGTAGGTACATTATTGTGGAAGAATATTCCGTTTCTGAAGGATTTCTTGTACCAAACCAAAGGACGCAATCGCAGTGACGTAATGTAGCGAGGTTGCATTTTTCTTTCAACAAATTGCAACCTTCCTTCATCAGTATCTTTTCTTCCATTTATTCATATCAGCAGTCACTTCATTCTTCACTTCCTTATAAATCATTTCCATCCAAAATTGACAAAATTTATATCCGTAGAAAATATTTTTTCACAAAATACCGCATCCACATATTTCATCTTTCCTACATCAATGGCAATACCCATTAAGGTGCACCTTTTGATGTGCTTAAAGCCCCATTGAGCAAGATCGTGATAAGCCCTGATTGAATCTGTGATACCAATCACATTGTTCTATTTTATAATTAGTTTTGTATGTATCACTGGTTTGGCTTTTGTGGAACTGCTTTATAAGTACTGCTAGAGGTCCTGAACTAGATTCCCGGCTCGAGCAGTGTTATTTAGCAATTCGGAGTTTGGATTGGCTCCTACCTTATAACATGGTTTCTAAAAGTGTCGTCTTACTATGAGTAAACATGAGTGTTGTGGTCGGCTTCCAGTCTAACCAGATGCGGCTGAATATCAGTATTTTACACGGAGCGACTGCCATCAGACTTCCGCAACCCAAATTCTGGGCAATACCGGTATTCGAAGGATAGACTGGTTGTCAGGTTTCTGACTACCATTAACGATTGTCATAGATGTTCGTATTACAACCGGGACCAACGGCTTTACGTGCGAGCCACGGAGGGGTCTCGATGTATTAAGGATGGTCACCCGTCCACAGACTGACCTCGGCAAGCGCAGCTTAACCTGTAGATCGGTTGATGAGTGTCTATGATATTTCAATCAATTGCACGCATTTGATTCCGCTATGCCGATCGATCGTCAGCCATCCAATTTAAATCCAAATGCAAATAAGCCTCCATCAAACTATTGTATTCTAATTATATTTTGTATGAGATCAAATCCCGCTGGTTCGTCACAATATACTCTATTTTCTGATAGTTATTATGTACCGGGGAGTAGTGAGATTGGACCGGCCAATTGCCTGTGTAGAGCCACCATAATTTCGACTATTGTAGGACAGATTATCGTACAATATTTAAGTTGTCATTATTCTTAAGACCCATAAATGTATGTGATGAACATATATTTGTGTTTGATTGGGTATTTATAACGTTTTATAAGTTTGTTTTGCCTAGTGCCTTTAATGCATGCCGTAGCAGCCTATAACTGAGGCTACACCACACAAATGTATATTTCGTTATATCCATTCTATGAACTCTTGGTGTATGCTTTGTTGGTTGTCCTTAAAAAATAAAATAAATAAACGCATTATACCAAAAATAAAAAATACTTATAGGCAACTATTAGATCCATTGTCTAGAATCTAGTCTGCTTAGTTGAGAACTAGATGCTGTGTAAAATGTCCCATTTTTTTTTTATTTATTTAAGTTCATACGGAAAATACGTATTTTACGTCTTGTTGATGGGAAAAAGCAACTGGGGCAGATTGAAAAGATTGTTGCATCTGAATTGCGCTGTAGTTTCAGTCGTTCCCTATCCCGCACTACCGATGATACGCATTGCTTGAAATTGTATTATTGTAAAGTAATTTAGAGTCAAAAATAAAAACTGTTCATTATTTTCGTGTTAAAACCGCTCTTGATAAGTGAACACGCAGCACACACACTACCACAATATACATAACAAAACCTTGAAAAAAAAATTGTCCTCAAAATATCCTCGTTATTCAAGAATCATGGTCACTCGTGGGTACAGTCACGCGCAGCGCGGTCACGGCTCCGCTTCATTACCGCGATGTTATTTTCAATCATAACTATAAACAGGTATTGTTCGCCTAACTGTACTTTGAGAGTTCAGACGCACTTGCGATTGGACGACTGAACTGTCGTTAGCGTAAATTGTTGGGATTAAACTTAGATGGGGCGCACAGTTGCGGATAGAATTACTAAAATAACCCTCCTCCTTCGGCAGTCGGGTAATTAGATCGCCTTTACATGTACACATTGATAAGCATGAGTTTTTAGTTTCTATTCCCGGGTCGGATATAGTTGTGGGTTTTGACATTGTTCTGTTTTTCAACCAACTTCAAAAAAAGGAGGAGGTTCTCCACTCGTACGTTTTTTTTAAATATTTGTTACCTCAGAACTTTAGACTGGGTGAACCGATTTTGATGATTCTGTTTTTATTTTTTCGATTTATTCTTTTTTTAAATCCGTTGCTTAAACATCAAAATTCCCTTACATGAAAGGCTGGCTATGATATAACTATGTACCTCATTAGCCTAGTGGTACTAAGCGAGACTGCTATGCTCGAGATCCTAGGTTCGATTCCCAGGTTGACTATTATTCAGTTTGTCTATAAAATTCTCAGTAGCAGCTCTGAGTTTAGATATGTGCCCGATTATAGGCAATAGGTTCGCCCACCTAAACATACTGCCGTACTGTGGGTATACATGAATGCCTAATCCATCGGGAATTCAAAGCATGTTGTCAGTTTCGACAGATTTTTCAAAAGCAAAATGATTAATAGTCGCAATCATTACCATGCCTAGTAGGTAAATCGTCTAGAAACAAGTCGTTTGATCAAATCGTGAGCGCGCGCTGTATCTAATAATGGTAGCAACCAACGGTATTTTTGATTATACATACCAATGCTGATCCATTTCGCCTACTGTATTTGAAACCGACATTACTCGTCCAGCTTAATATGCTTTAGTTGTTTAAGGAAAAAACATTGAGCAAAATATATTTCAGTAATTAAAATTCGAGGCGAAGCGTGACTAGGAGGCGAGATTCCTCCCGGCGCTTCTATTGATATTCGCCTTTTGTTTAGTCACCATTCCTCTCATGCTTAAACCATCTTATGTTCTCAATACAAGTCACTAAATCGCCTTTAAAACTTTTTAAAATGGTTTTTTTCTCAGAACATGTCAGTCCCATTAAACCTTAACATGTATAACAACAACAAGGCTCGTGGCTAAGCTACAACTACGCTGATCAACCGATCTGCAAGGTTAAGCTACGCTTGCCGAGGTCAGTCTGTGGATGGGTGACCATTATTAACACATCGAGACTCCGTGCCTCGGAGAGCATGAAAAGCCGTCGGTCCCGGTTGTCATACGAACACCTATGATAATCGTTAGAGGTAGTCAAAAGCCCAAAAAGCCTGACAACCAGTCTATCCTTCGAATATCGGTATTACCTAGAAATTGGGTTGCGGAGGTCTGATGGCAGTCGCTCCCTGTAAAATACTGATATTCAGCCGCATCTGGTTAGACTGGAAGCCGACCCCAACATGGTTGGGAAAAAAGGCTACGAGGATAATGTATAACAACAACATAAATAATTTAATATTACAACGACAAAGTGCTAGATCATATAATCTCATAGCTCGTTTCGATGTCGGCACAGCCAAAATACTTTGAATAATACCGACATCCAGACGGTTTACATGCAACTGATCCATAATTTCAATACTTTTAGTAAGTGTTTGAACATCATCAACAATATTGCAAATTTCACAGTTTGGGTAAAATGTTTTAAACATAAATCAATATAGCAATAGGCTCGCCCCTTTTTAGGTGAGACCTATTACGTAAACATATGGGTTAACTGTGGGCATACATTATTACAACTCTGTCTAACCCTTCGGGAATACAGGCGTGATGGCATGTTGTGCTTTAAACCTAAATATACTCCTCCATCTTACAACAAAATACTGTATCTTATATTTTCACGCTAACAAGAAATGGCTTATATTTCTTTTCTTGAACAGATCTAGAATTTATATTGTAAAATGTTAGTATTCTTGTTTTACAGTTAAATACTTGAGTTGTAGAATTGTTGCTTGGAGCTGTAGCAAGCTTAGCTAGGAAGGAATCACGATTTACCTACGTGCTTTACAACGGATGGATTTAGGCTTGCGTTTAGTGATGAGCGGAGCGGAATAATATCGGTGCCTATAATATAGACGCCTCCATAATATGGACGCTTATAATAAGGAGGCCTCTAAAACCGACGCCAAAAATTTCGGCGCCTATAATATGAACGCCCCTAAAACCGACGCTTATAATTGTTTTGTATGAGAATAAAAAATATATATATATATGGACGCCTATAATACCGACGCCAATAATATCGAAACTTATAATATCGACGTTAGTAATACCGATTCCTCTAGTACCGACGCCAATAATATCGATGCCTATAATATCGACGCTTATAATACCGACGCTTATAATACCTATTACCTATGTGTCTAGTACTGATGATGCCTACAACACCGACGCTTATAACACCGACGGCTTTAACACCGAAGCCTATAATATCGACGCCTATAACACCGACGCCTATAACACCGACGCCAATAATGTCGACGCATATAATATCGACGCTTCTTATACCTACGCCTATACTAGCAACTCAATGACACCTACGCCAATAATATCGACGCTTATAACACTGATGCCTATAACATTGACGCCAGTAATATCGACGTCTATAATATCAACGCTTATAATACCGAAGCCTATAACAGCGACGCCTCTAGTACCTACCGACGCCTATAATACTGACGCCTATAACACCGACGCCAATAATATCGACGCGTGATAAACCCCATTTTTTTTCAACTTCCACTCTATAAACAGCTTTACTCTCTGAACTAATCAACTTTATGATCAAACGAGTTTAAGTCAACAATAAAAATAATCTCAATTAAATTAACTTACATAAACCGACGATTACTTAATTCACTTTTCTTTTATTAAAGATTTATCTGAGAGAAAGCAATAGATTCAATTAAGATTATATTTTTAATGAACAAAGACCGGAGGCGAGTTTGTATAGAGATGAAGGGAAAACCGCTTTGATAATTCAGAATTAGAAAAAAACACTTGTAAAATGGACGCTTTGGTTTCTAGATTTCTATGTAATTGTTTAAGTTAATGCTTATTTTCACTTGCTTTTATTTTTGGACTGCCTCGTTGGTCCCAAGCGCGACTCGATCGATACCCGGGTCGGGTATAGTGTTGTTGTTTTTGGTGAAAATTCCCAGTAGCAGCTCGGAGTCCGGTTTTGTGCTTGGTTGATGGCAATAAACTTGCCCGCTATTACATGGGACCTAAATATACTGGTGAAATGTAGGTGTATTTTAGTACGCCTCTGCCTACCCCTTCGGGGAATACAGGCATGATGGTATGTGATGTAAGTAGTTATGTTTATTTTCTACTTCCTTCTCAGCCCTGTAAAGCTTATGACACAAACAATACTTCATAATCGGGCACAGCAATCGTTTGACAGGGGGAGTTCCCCTCATAACTCACCGACCCCCGCCCAAAACATGTGTTCTGAGATATATGACACAATACGGATACACTAGCCTTTACCCGCGAATTCGTTGCCGTAGAAGTTGAATTTTTCCCCCGTTTTTTTAAACATTGATACTCCGCTCGTATTGGTCGTAGCGTGATGATATATAGTGTAATACGTGGGCCGTCAGGGTGGTTGCAATAAACACTACACTTGCACTTGAACACTTATATTTCATCACACCGTTTGGGCAGTTTCCCCTTACAAGTTATACTTCGCGACGGCTACAAACAACTGAACTGAGACATTAGACGCATCGCCTTTTATACATTTGACAGATACATGTTTCATACAACTACCCACAATAATAAAAATAAGTACAATATCAAATAAACTGTAAATTAATTATTAATTAAAGTTACATTATGTATACATACATAATATACTATTATGAATTTATAGTTGCTGTTCTTATCAGAATTAATAAATATTAACTATAAATATTCGATACACCGGAAGTCGACTAGCGGAAGGCACTAACAAAAGTATTATAAGTGTTTAAAAGTAGTTGAGCTGTATATGCAGGCCGTAAGGGTTGTAACAATAGCCTATAGCCTTCCTTGATAAACGGGCTATCTAACACAGAATATTTTTTTCAAATCAGACCATTAGTTTTGGAGATTAGCGGGTTCAACCAAACATACAAACTCTTTAGCTTTATAATATTCGTTTATATACGATGATATAAATATCTTAAGTCTCGAACGAAAAACATCTTAGTTCTTATAGGAAAGAGAATAATTATGATTTTTATAATTAGCTATGACTGCCTCATTGGTCTAGTGGTCCCAAGGGCGAGGTCCTGGGTTCTATTCCCGGGTCGAGCAAAGTGTTCTTAGGGTTTTCTGTGAAATTCCCAGTAGCTACTCGGAGTCTGGTTTTGTGCCCGGTTGATGGCAATAGACTCGCCCGCTATTACATTGGACCTAAAAATACCAGCGAACTGTGGGTGTACATTAGTACACCTCTGTCTAAGCCTGCGGGGAATACAGGCGTGATGGTATGTGTATGTAAGTGTATAATTAGGTACACAAGAGGAATATTCTCTCAAACTGTCGGCGCAGTGAATCCTACATAAACCTCTAAGAGGTTTTTTGGGTCTGCAACGCGCGAGTGATAATAATAGTAGTGTTGCGAGCGTCCATAGGCTATGGTAACCGCTTACCATTTAGGCGGGCCGTATGCTTGGTTGCCACCTTCGCGGTATAAAAAAAAATCGCATCGGAGGTTCATTTATTGACGTTCATTCAGACAGACAAAATTTTCAAATATAATAAATGGTATGGATTATAACTGCCTCGTTAGCCTAGTGGTTCTAAGCGCGACTGCGACGCTCTAGGTCCCGGGTTCAATTCTCAGGTTGGGGAAAATGTTTTTGTTTAAATGTGTGCGTAACGAGCGGTAATAATTAAACTTGCTTACAAATCAGGAGAAAAGGAATGTCAAATTCTCCGCTGATTGATTTGTTTAAAAGCCTTTTTATTTCAAGCACATGAAATGCATCAAGGACAAAGAAACAAAAGTAATTAGCACTCAAAATAAACTATTTTCACACTAAATCCCTCCTGGCTTGGCTGCACAGTGTGATAAACGGAAAAAAATGAGGCCAAATTTTTTTCTCCCCTATTTTTATTTTCTTCATAAATATCGGTATGGCGAGGGATTTTAAAAAGTATAACAATAAAGTATTGGGTTGCAGGCGAGTGTTGCAGTAAGATTGCAGCGTATAACACCCACTGGGCAGTATTACTGAGTAAAATGTCGGTTACCGAAGGGATTTTGTTTGAAAATTTCGCTTTTTTTGAAAACTTGTATTTTGTTGTGGAAAGCAGTGATAGCCGGGGTCTTGCCTAGCCTAGTCCTGACCAATGGACTACCAAGTCAAAGATCTCGAGTTCGAATCTAAGGCACGCTCCACTGACTCATCTATCGGCTTTAAGAGTTAAGGAAAACATCGTGAGGAAAACTGCATGCCTGAGAGATTTTCTCGACGGCATGTGAAGTCTGCATTAGCGTAGCGTGGTGGACTATATATAGCCTAATCCCTCTCATACTAAGAGGAGACCCAGCAGTGGGACAGTATAATTATGGGTTAATGATGATGAAGCGTTGGGGACACAGAAATAGTTTTTAGGGATAAAAAGCCACGGGGTTGTGGTCGATTTGGGCACGAGTCTTTCGGCAATTAAGAAAAAAAAACAAAATTCAAATTCATTTATTCAAGACTAGCTTCCCGCCAGCGGCTTCGCCCGCGTGGTCTTATAATTTTTTCCCCGTTTTTGCTACATTTTTCATTACTACTCCGCTCCTATTAGTCGTAGCGTGATGATATATAGCCTATGTTACTCGGGGATAATGTAGCTTTCCAAAGGTGAAAGAATTTTTGAAATCGGTCCAGTAGTTTCGGAGCCTATTCATTACAAACAAACAAACAAACAAACAAATCTTTCCTCTTTATAATATTAGTATAGATAGGCTAGTAGGTAGTACATTTTGAACGTAAGTTTTACATTAATTAACAAAAAAAACTATTCATAAAATTTGAATAAACAAGATCGTATTCAAATGACCATAGAGAAAGGGCATGTCCCATGATGTGTATTGTCTTCTATCCTACTATCTCTCTGCCCTTGTCACAATCTGTTTGGGGTTGGCGCAGCATATCTTTTTCTTACATTAATCCCTGCTGATTACGTCAGCCTTTTCCATCATATCTTAAGGTGGATATGATAGAAAAGTTAGTGAAGCTGACGATGCAATCCATCCATCCATCCATCTTATTAAGTTTTTCTATGAAATTCTAAGTAGCTGCTCGGAATTTTTATTCCAATCCTGTTTCAACAACTTATGCCTTAAACAAAAATTGTTTGTTTCGCTATACATATAATATTCTTTCTATGAACACAAACCTCTGCTTGTTCATGGATTCTACTTTTGCTACAGATAATCCATTATGGTCCACGTTCTACACTTTTTATCATTGTCTCATTCATATTAGTAATTATGTTATCTATATGACCATAGAGAAAGGTTAATAGCAATTGGCTCGCCCCCAACTCCATCGTACCCAAACATGCGAACTGTTTACATTAGCACACCTTTCTAACCCATCAGGGAATACATAACTGTATGCTATTTGTCCAAATATCCACACACATTTTTTTAAAGTTCTGTTGGGACACAATGTAAGCACGAAAGACAGAGTGCTAGATAAGCAAAATCGTACGCATGCGAGACGAATGAACGGAGGACCAGTTGCTGCGCACTGGCCTAAACGGAAGGTTGTCATCACGGGGTATTAGTGAATAAACGGGACATTTATTACGGTACATCGACTTTAATTGAGAGACCCCCTGCGACCTTCCACGATCAGGCCAAGCCGTCTAACTAACAATCGTCACTCATAAGGAAACCCTAAAGTACCTCACTAAACATAACCTAACTTTCCAGCGTTGTCGGGTAACCAAGCAACGCCGCCAGTGATCACGTAACAAGTAATATCACTACTTTTGCAATAACGAAACGCGAATGAATCCGGACGGCAAACTTGTATCTAATGAAAAATGTTTCCCCCCGTTTTGTGATAAATGTCGCTAAGTTGGTAGCGCCGGGTAAGATGCAATATTTTGTGTTTTGGTTGGTAGCACCAAAAATTCTTCTTAATTCCTTAATGTCGGTATCGTATGAATAAACTAAAAAGCAGTGATAGATAAGAATAAACTAAATTTCAGGGTTGACTCCATAATAAAAGTTTTCGCAATGATCAGTAGGTACAATAAATAAAAATTAATATGCTGGGACATTTTTACACAGCACCATCTAGTCCCAAACTAAGCGGAGCTTGTCCTATGGGTACTAGACAAAGGATATAATACTTATATACTTTTTTTTGTAAATACATACATATTATGATACATAAAAAACACCCAGACAAACACAACAGCTAAGTTCATCACATAAATGTTTCTGTCTTGTGGGAATCGAACCCACGACCTCGTGATCAGCAGTCCGGTACTCGAACCACTAGACCACAGACGTCGTCGCAATGCCATACTTTCGTCTCTAAAGCGACTTAAATGTAACAGTGGATAATATTCCTGTCGCAGTAAAGTACCCAGTATACCTACGCACATGTAATGTATAAAAGTACATTATATATATAATTATATATATTTTCGTTATACATTTCAAACTGCCAACAACTTACTTCCACACCGCTAACCCATCTCACAAAACTTAAAACATCTCGCTCAGAAATTGTAAGTACAATTTCAACCATATTTATTGAACTGCCGAGCTCCTGTTTGTCGAAGCGTTATGATATAACGAGACGCCTGGTTTCAATGCGAACTGGTTTATTAGGTTGTAAATTGAAACGTAAAATATGTCTTGGAGAAGTTTGTTTTTAAACTTGTAGAAAGAAAACATGAAGACGAGTTTCTCTTATGTAATACTAGCTTTCCGCCGGGGCTGCGCCCGCGTGGTCTGGGTGTTTCTTAAAACATTCATCCCCTATTTTAACCCCCTTAAAAAGTTGCCTATTTCCTTTCTCAGGCTCTAGAATAGCTGTGTACCAAATTTCATTTAAATCGGTTCATTAATTTTGGTCATTAAGTTTGGACACTTTTACACAGCACCATCTAGTCCCAAACTAAGCAGAGCTTGTACTATGGATACTAGACAATAGATATAATACTTATATACTTTTTTTTGTAAATACATACTTATAATATATAAGAAACACCCAGACAAACACAAACACCTAAGTTCATCACATAAATGTTTGTGTCTTGTGGGAATCGAACCCATGACTTCGTTATCAGCAGTCCGGTACTCGAACCACTAGACCACAGACGTCATCAAATACATACATACCATCACGCCTGTATTTCTCGAAGGGTAGCAGAGTTGTACTAATGTAAACCACAGTTCGCCAGTATGTTTAGGTCCCATGTCATGGGTGGCGAGCTTATTGCCATTAACCGGACTCAAATCCGAACTGCTACTAGGAATTTTAGAGAAATACACTTTGCTCGACCCGGGAATCGAACTCAGGAAGTCTAGCAATCGCGCTTACGATAATAATAAAAATTAACCCATATACAGTCCCACTGCTGGGCACGGGTCTCCTCTCAGTATGAGAGGGATTAGGCTATACTCCACCACGCTAGCCTAATGCGTTTTGGCAGACTTCACTTTCCATCGAGAAAATCTCTCAGGCATGCAGGGGGGCTAGACAATTTGCATTTTGACATTCGAATCGACAAACAAAATGTATGGAAATGACATTAGTGACAGCTCGATTTGTCGAAAGCTTGTGGCATTTCCATATATTTTGTTTGTCGATTCGAATGTCAAAATGCAACTTGTCTATCCCCCCAGGTTTGCTCACAATGTTTTCCTTCACCGTTAAAGCGAGTGATAATTACGCACATGATTTTGAAAAGTCAGTGGTGCGCCTTAGATTTGAACTCGAGACCTTTGACTTGGCAGTCCAGTTGTCATACTCCTAGGATTCACTGCTTCTAGACTCATAAAGAAGCCTATAATATATATCTTTGTTGAAAAAAAAATGGCAGGTTACTTCGCAAGCTTTTCATAACAATATAAAAAGATTTCACATCTTTCCTTGTCCAATCACTCAAGAAATCATTACACAATTATTTGTGCAACAATGAATAATGATGTTGGGGATGACGTGCCGACATCTGACACTGATGTCGGGCCAGATCGGCGTGTCAGATTGTGTCGGTTTGACAGAGTGTCGGTTCGCTGCGTGAATATGTTGCGGTAAGAAATGGCTTGTGTTACTACGGCAGTGTTAGTTTGGCTAGAACGTTTTAATAGTTTTAAAACGCAAATACGACGGGGTGTTGTAAGTGTTTCGTGTCTGTGTGTGTCTGTGGCATCGTAGCTCCCGAACGGATGAACCGATTATGTTTTTTTTTTATTTGTTTGAAAGGTGAATTCGTCGGGAGTGTTCTTAGCTATGTTTGATGAAAATCGGTCCAAGATTGCCGCCGCCACAAAATGGCGATTACTTACATATTTTTCCACAACTCCTTCAATATGGGTATCAAATGAAAGGGCTTGACTAGTTGGATACTATAAGTACACTCTGATCAAATCCAAGATGGCTGCTGACTGTTACAGCTTTCAAATAAAAAATATTCATCGATATCGGTTCACCCAGTCGTCCTATTGCAACAAACAAAAGTGCAAAAAAATAAATTTGAGAACCTCCTCCTTTTTTGAAGTCGATTAAAAATATCATTGACAACGGTCTTGTTGAGTTAATCCACTCCAAATCTGGTCTCTGTGTACCAGTTGCTACTTGATTAGGTAGGTACAGTCACTATGACTAATTACTGGACGAAACTCTACTGTAAACTCTACAAAGGACCCGTTGCCATGGCAACTAATAAAGCTTTCCGAAGCACCTCAACTGGAGACGGGTTTTGCAGTTACTTGGAACAGAAATTTAGGTACCTAGTTACCTACTCACATATCTGTGTTTTAATGATAGAATTGTGATTTGTGTGTAGGTACTCTATACTTCTATGTATATGTATACTAATATTACAAAAAGAAAAGATTTGTATGTTTGTAACTCAAAAACTACTGGACAGATTTCAAAAATTCTTTCGCTATTGGAAAGCTTATATCTTTTCCGAGTAACATATTATTTATAAAAGATACCCAGACTACATACACGGGCGATGCCGCTGGCAGAAAGCTAGTGCTTATTATATTTATTATTATAATCTAATTTTTGAAATTTTTAACAAAAAAATATGCTGTGAAAACAATATTATTTTAGTATCTCATTGGTCTAGTAATTTCAAGCGCGGCTTTTTCTAATAATTATTCTTACATCATGTAAGTCAGTCTGTTTTAATACGCACTCTTAACCCTTCCCCTGCCACAGAATTAATCGAAAGACTAATCGATATTCTTTTTTGAAACTGATTTTAAAATCCACCTTCCATTCTCCTCATCCAATTCGGAATAAAGGCGTGAACAGAAAGCCTGTAATATTAACCGTTAAAATCAGTGAGTGTGTATGTCTGCAGTCCGCGTTATCTTGTAACAAATGATTATGGAATTTATGGAAGATGAACGACTAGGTGCGGCTTACCGAGGGTAGGTAGCAGAGGGTACGGCTTGCAGATAAATTGAAAGATATTACAGGAATATTTGTCAAGAAGATTAATATTGAAAAATGTTTTCAGTAACTTTGGGTAAATTACAATGTTTCAAGGTGTTTTGGCAACAATGGGTATTTTCTTAAGTGTTATACCTTTAGGTTAGGGGGTACCTTAATCCTCAATTTGAAATAAGATCGAAAATTAAATTGCGATTCTAAGGAAGTAGACTTATACAACTACGTATTTTTTTAATAAAATAACTAAAAATTTTTACTCATTTACATTTAAATAAACAGTAGGTACTTATAACTAATAAGTTTATATTTATTTATAGCTATACTCGTAATAAAAATAAGTTTCATTGTAAATACGGATAGCGAAAAATGTGAAAAGATTGTAAGAATAATTCATTTATTTTTCTTCTAACCCTACATTAAGCACAGAACGCGGAAATCCGTTGAAAACCCGACTTGAACTCGCAGTCTTTGATACAGAGCGAAAAAAAATATTTTTTATGAGACGCCCCTTTCCTTCGCCTTTGAAATAGCTTTAAACCTATTTATCATCACGACCTCTCCTTTCGGGGGTAAAAAATTGAGAGAATGGAGTGATGCCTCCGGAGTGATTCGGAATAATTCAGATATCTTTCCTGTTTTTCCGAGCGTGGCGCTGATAGGGTTAAGTAACTCTTTTAAAAGATTTTGTTGAGTAACATTTTTTTTATATTTGGTGAATGTGTTGTCGATACATGTTAAGAATATGTTTATCATTTTATATGGGTAGATAAAATGATTTTATATAGTCTAGGCTTAAGGCAGATTATTCTATTCATCTATTATTAGAACACTTTTTTGGTACGAAAAATTCTGTAATAGTGTTAAACGTTATTCTAAATATGTAATGATATAGAATACATATAGTGAAGATTATTTCTTTATCTGTTAAATTAATGTGTCTAATAACATTTATTAATTTTTGTTCCAGGTAAGTCGCATCATCATGTCTCTACTATATTCTGGATTACAACTATAAAGGTGAGGGGCTCGTGGCCAAGCTGGAACTACGCTGATCAACCGATCTTCAAGGTAAAGCTACACTTGCCCCGGTCAGTCTGTGGATGGGTGACCATTCTTAACATATCGAGACCCCTGCCTCGGAGAGCACGTAAAGCCGTCGGTCCCGGTTGTCATACGAACACCTATGACAATCGTTAATGATAGTCAAAAACCTAAAAAGCCTGACAACCAGTCTTTCTTTCGAATATCGGTATGGCCTAGAAATTGGGTTGCGGAGGTCTGACAGTCGCTCCGTGTAAAATACTGATATTCAGCCGCATCCTGGTTAGACTGGAAGCCGACCCCAACATGGTTGGGAGAAGGCTAGGAGGAAGAAGAACTATAAAGGTGACAAAATTCAGCTATAGTAAGTGACAAAAATGGTAAACTTTGCTGGTAGGTTAATATAACCATTATGACTTAGATTAACATTGATACCTATAATTATATTTATAACTAGAGACCCGTGTGCAGCTTCACTTGCGTTTTCCTATAATTATTTACTTTTTCCTCGTATTTTTTAAGTTTTTTCTCTCCATATGAACCTACTTCAAACTTCATCAAACACAACAAAAAAGAAATCAGTCAAATCGGTTCAGACGTTCTCGAGTCTCGAGTTTTGCGCTTAGCAACACATTCAGTGATTAATTTTTATTTTTATGTACTTAGATAGATAGATGATTCTGAGGTTCTAATCGTATTTTTTCTAAAAGACGACCAAAAGCTACTTATAACCTAAGAAAAGTAATCCCAACACCCTTAATTAAATATTATTTGATAAAATCAGCATCCTATTTCGTTACGCACACAAAATAAATACATTTATATATACAAACCATATATCTTATCTCCTTTACATAGGGATCAAAATTATAAACTTTGCAATAATTCAACGTGTATTAATAATTTTGTAATTCTCCTGATGTCAGGTACAAGTTTCCTTTGACAGTAGGTAATGTCTGGTTTTGATGTCTTAATAAAACCCTTGGAATGCTATCTAAGGGTCTCAAGCACCCCAAGCGATTCGGTTCGGTTGCGTAAGGGTTAATTAGTGGTATTGTTGGTCATAATCTCAATGATTCGGATTATATTTTGAGTCAATATTTAGATTGGACGGGATGGTAATACTTGACGGACTTTGGGTTTAGGAATCCGCTCACTGTAACGACAACTTGTAGACAACTATAGATAGTAATTGTGGCCTGTGATATGGTTAATTTTTATCTTATTACAACAATTAAGGAGTCCTCAGTGCACAGTGATCCGACTTGCAATTTAGGAGTCCAAACTTCTAATTATGACTTCAAATTCAGATCATCCTTCAAACGGAGGTCATAAAATTGTGACAATTTTGGTGGTGAGGAGAACTAAATTGCATTTTTATATATTTTTATAACTGTTTGAGTTATTGCTTTTAGGACAATTTAATTTTTGTATTCAATTTCCAGTAAATAGTATTGAATTTTTTTTCTTGAAACATTACATAATTTACAATGTAACTATTTATCCTGTTATTGGATTAATTTAAGGGAGGCCTTTGCCCAGCAGTGGGACAGCAAAAAGGCTCCATTTAAAAACGCTTATCCAAAAAAAATGTTGGACAAAAGGCGATTCCCTTTCCATAATGTCACTGTCTAACACAGATATTATCGGTGACAATGATAAGAGTTTTCACTGAACTGTTTATTTGCCGTCTGGGGAAATAGGGCAAGGAAGTGGGCCGGATGTCACACCGATGCGAACATGCAAACATTATTATTAATAGGATGAGAGAAAGCAAATCTCCGATGTTAGTTCCTGTGTTTCTAATTAAGGAAACGGTGTGAATTGATATATTTTATTGAACTGAGCGCTTTTCTTACTTTTTACTTACTTCGTGGGCCTGAAATATGTGAGTAAATTACTTCACTGACACAATACCTTAAGCGTAAATAACGATGAAAATTTTAATAATTTGATTTATACAACTGTTCATAATGATGGTGGCTTTTAATTTAATTTAAATGATTTAATATTTCACACTCATTTTCTATCTACAAAACTGCTCTATTAATACAATAAACAAATATGGATAACATTTTCAACAAAAAAAACCATTCACCCAAAATTCCTACATCGGTGTAACGGGCAGCCCGATGAGTGGGACAGAAGTGGCCATGACAAAAGAAAAAAATAATTGTTTTTCCACAAACGAATATCTAGTCTATTGATTTATTTTTCAAGCGTTCGCTCTATATTTTATCTATGTAACCCCAATGTAACATCATAAAAAAAGAAAATGTTGCTTTGACTTGTGAAAAGAAGTTTTGTATGCATAAACTTGCTGAACAAATGAAGTCAGCGGTCGGGGGCCTACTATGATCTATCACGAAAGTATTTCGGACCCCATCGATTCTAGTTTCTCGATTTAACTTCTTCTATTGAGTTAAAGTAGTTCTTAATGTCTATTTGACGTCTAGTGCTTCATTATTTCATTATTTATAACTGCAATCGAAGCCAGGACCTTGAGCGTAACTCTTTACAAGACTATGGTTAGCCTTAGAGCCTTCTGGGTTCGATTCCCGGGTCGAATGGTGTTATTGGTTTTATATATAAATAAATCTCAGTAGCAGCTCGGAATTTCAATTTGTTCCTAGTTAAGGGAATAGACTCACCATTTGTGCACATTTCTTTTCAACCGTTTCCATCAGAACCGACATATTTTTATATTCATAGTAGGCCTCCTACTTATTTACCTATCTATAAAAAACAATAAGTTTACTCTAATTTGAAGTATTCTGGGTATAATTATCTCTTGAAAGCTTTCGGCCTAAGGCAATAGAATATTGGAAAAAAATATTCCTCATTAAAAAGTTCTATTTTTTTAAGCAAAAATGGAAACCATTTTATTCACTGCTAGTATTAAGTATGTACTATAATAATTTTCTCTTTTTAATAAGGATTCCCTTTTAAGTTGTTAAAAGGGAAATTATAAGTCTAGCCACAAAATTATTTATTGGGCACGTGATTAAACTTCTAATTTTATAACTAAGCAACGGGAAAATGACATAGCTACTAATTCGTCTTTTTTACAACGGCAACTAAATATTCTATAGAAAGCGTCAAGTAAAGATCATCAATTATTGTGACTTGTCCTCCTTATCTATACATTGCCACCTAATTTAAGGCTAAAAGCGTCTGTCTTGGTGTTTTTTGTCTCCGACTAGGTGTTTGTCGATTTCGATTTCGAAGGGATCGGTACAAAATACAATAATATTACTGTACTAGGAAAATTTAGGATGCAAGAGCGAGCGTAGCGAGCTCGGAACTTAGGGCACCCCGACTCGGACAGGTTAGGTTAGAAGGGGATGGCGGGGTCTGCAAGACCTAAAGGCTCGGTCTTTCTCCTGAAATTTTTATCTAAGAAAAAAAAATACATTTAGAAATCGAAACCAGAAACTTTGCTCCCGCCGGTAGTGCTATCGTTTCGCAAGGATCCAAATAAAAAAAAATCCTCAAAGAAAAAAAATAACATTTAGAAATCGAAACGAGAAAACTCGCCTTGCCTTTTGATAAAACATTTTCGGCTTTCAAAATAGTAACTTGCACAAAAGCATTGCCGATAAATTAGTCTGGTAACAAAATATCGACGCTTGCAATTTTGTTTACGCTGAATGATTATAGAGCTTGAATCAAACACAATGACTGACAAACAAGGTTTCAAATGACATCAAATGACACTGTCATATTCCTCCATTTTCAGTTCAACGTAATTACTAATCGGACACATTTTTAGTCTTTAATTTGGGGGTACAAAAAGCCCCCATTTCCCGGCCGACAGCCCGTGAAATTCAGATTTCAGTTTCGGCCTGTTACCTCCGATGTAACGGGTTAATAAAATGAAAGCTTAGTTGAATTTTAATTTATATTTTTTTCGACTTTTTATGAAGCCGTAAAAGATCCTCAGCGTTGGAAGGGATAATGATATCTGTATTCCAAAAAAGCGCTTTTGGGAATTTAAACTATTTGGGTTAATGCTTGGGATTTTAGACTTCTTTATATTATATATTAAAGGCCTCGTCAAACGCGTCAGTGTGCTAGAGCGTACCAGACTAGCGCCGCGTTGTGTTGTACTAAATATGCTTTGGCATGTCAAACAGACCGCTAGGATACGCGTCATTCTAGCGCGGCGTCTTAACGTCGCGTTGTATTTTTGTACTCTATGTATACAAAAATATGATTGAGCGTCCAAGTCGTTCAAACACAAAATACGCGACGCTATTCTGGTACGCTCTAGCGCCCTGACGCGCGCTAAATAGGCATTCTGTTTCACGAAGCTTTAACAACTCCTTTTCAGTTTAAATACATTTCTGCACTTAATAAAGAAGGTAGACTGATTGTCATGCTTTTTGGGCTTCTGACTACTACCTACTAATGTTCGTATGACAACCGGGACCGCTACAGTATAGACAACTAGCCTTTGCCCGAAACTTCGTTCGCTTAGAAGTTGAATTTTTCCCCCGTTTTTGCAACACTTTTAATTGGTACTCCGCTCCTATTGGTCGAAGCGTGATGATATATAGCCTATAGTCTTCCTCGTTAAACAGGCTATCTAACACTGTTTTTTTTTTAAATCGGACCAGTTGTTCCTGAGCTTAGCGCGTTTAACCAAACAAACAAACTTCAGCGTTATAATGTACGTATAGAAGTAAAGATATAGATATAAAATGGTTCACAAAAACAGAACCATATCATATAAAGTAGTAAAATAACACCAAGAATTCCGAGAATAACTCAATCGGGAATTGCAAGAAATTTATCGCCGCGTTGTAAATTCCCACTAAGTACAGCAAAAACTAAACTGGAAGACTTGTTCTTAACGTGTTCAACAAAAAGATTCTATGTTCGAACACCTAGATATTTTTCTTACCGGTTGGGAATTCCCACATTTGTACTTACTAAAGTACAAGCTGAAGTTTAGTTTATGGTTTGGTTTCACTGTTCTTATTTTCCTTGTTATTGATGCGTAGCTAAGTTGTTACTATGCTGATAAACTTATCTGAAAGGTTAAGCTACGGATGGGTGACCATTCTTCACACAACGTGCCTCGAAGAGTACGTAAAGCTGTCGGTCCCGGTTGTCATACTAAACCTATGACAATTGTAAGTTTTAGTTAGTAGCCCAAAAAAGACAGATCACCAGTTTACCTCTTGAATATCGGTATTGCCAGAAATTGGGATGTAAAGGCAGTCGCTTTATGTAAAATACTGATATTCAGTAGCATCTGTTTAGATTGAAAGCCGACCCCAACGCTAGAGGTCCAAGGTACGATTCCCAGGTCGATCAAACTATGGGTGTACCCACAGTACTACTCCGCTCACGCTTCGCAAGAAATATAGGCGTTAAGGTATGCTGTTGTAATATTAGTCCTTTTGTATGAATTGGTGAATCACATTTTCGATTATAATACACCAGAATTATTACATTTAATAGAAATAAAATAGTTTCGTTTCTTGCAATGGTCGTGATCGAAGAAATTGAATTCTGTAATAAATATTCGCGATCAGAAAAACTGAAGTAAAAAATATATCTTTTTTAAAGTAATTCGATGCAGTTATACAAAAACTTACAGCAGTGATAGCATAAGGGATGACCACTGGACTGGCAAGTTAAAGGTCTCGAGTTCCAATCCAAGACGCGCACCTCTGACTTTTCAAAAACTTGTGCGTAATTATCACTCGCTTTAACGGTGAATTGAAGCATAGTGAGGAAACCTGCATGCCTGAGAGATTTTCTCGACGGCATGTCAAGTCTGCCAACCCGCATTAGGCCAGCGTGGTGGACTATGACCTAATCTCTCTGAGAGGAGACCTGTGCCCAGTGGGACAGTTAATGGGTTGATGATGATATCAAAACTAACAGCCTCATTAGCATGGTGGTTCTAAATACGACTCCTACGTAACGCTTGAAGTCCTGAGTTAGTTTTCCTTCACCGTTTTAAGCGACTGATAAATAATTTAATAGGCACATGATTGCGAAAACTGCGATATAAAAGTAAAACACAAACTTCTTCAGAGCAAGACAATTTCTTGAAACGATATATGTGGAAGGTCATTAACTGGCGGAGAAACTTAACACCGCGATTCAGGAAACAATTGAATTCGCACAACTCCATCTATAATCCAAAATAAGTACTACAATTCAAAATTTAAATATTCGAACGGATCTATACTAATATTTTAAGCTGAAGAGTTTGTTTGTTTGGTTGATTGAACGCGATAATAACAAGAACTACTGGTCCGAATTGAAAAAAATCTTTCAGTGTTAGATAGCCTGTTTAACGAGGAAGGCTTTAGGCTATATATCATCACCCTACGACAAATAGGAGCGGAGTAGCAATGAAAAATGTTGCAAAAACGGGAGAAAAAATAATAAGACCACACCAGCTGGAGCCGGCCCCGTTTCTGCAACATTTTCAATTGGTACTCCGCTCCTATTAGTCGTAGGGTGATAGGGCCTTCGTCGTTAAACAGGCTATCTATAATCTGACACTGAAAAAGATTTTTAAATAATTTAAATTCAGGTCCAGCTGTCCCTAGCTGCCCCCCAGCAACGACCTAAGCCGAGGCCCGAGTCCCGTTAGGGGACGCCCTTAGCTGCTGTTGCTTAGTTCATAAGTGACCCTGGCTGGAGGCACACGGTGCCTCACCACCAAGCCCGGTTAAGTTTGTAAAGCTCCTGAGCTAGAAACTACATCCGACAAATATTTTTTTCGGGAAAAAATCAACTTGTACGAAAACGATGTCGCGGGCAAAGGGTTGTAAAAAAATATATATAGGTAACATCTTTTGTCCATCGTTCAGTCATTAGTTATCGACGCGCATGCAGCGGTATTATCTGAAAAGGATTACCTAATTTCACAGTGGCGGTTTTAACCGAGCGTTTTTTTAATGCGTTTGATTTTTATAGACATATACCATCACGCCTGTATCCGAAGGGATCAGCAGAAGTGTACTATAGACTGTACAGTGTACACACACAGTCGGCCGGTGTATTTTAGGTCCCATGTAATAGGGGGTCCAATATATATTATCATCAGCCTTTTGCCATGGTCCGCACACAATTCCAAACTTTGAACTGCAACTAACTAAACCCAAAAACATTTTTCTCGGCGTGGGAATCGAATTTAGGGCGTCTAGCTTAGCAGTCGTGCTGTACCAATGAAGCATATTTTTGTTTTTATAGAGAGATATTTCTTTATAGAATAAGAAAAGATTTTTGTTTAAAGACTCTGTTCTTAGAAGATCTTTGATTGCGTATAAAATGCTTTGCTTATCTCTGTAATTGGGAGACTTACATTTAAGTATGATATTTAGCAAAAAAAAAATAAAGTTTCTTATCTATAAGTGACTGAGAATTTGAGGGTGCCCTTTTTAAAATGGCGACTCATTTCAATGTTAAGTTGTTTACATAAAAACAGAAATATTTTAAAGCTTATCAAGTTAAACCGAACTAATATTTTTCAGTCTTATCTGCTTTACCCAAAACCACAGATAAAATAAAATAATAACTATTAAGTATACTAAAACTAACACCAAAGATAAATTAAAAGCGCTTTAAAACGCAAGTGTGAAACCGCTGTATGGTTTTGATTTATGCGAACGAAGTTGCGATGAAAAACAGCGTTAGCAGAACAGCTAAATTGTTATTGCTTTTTGCTGAATTAGCGGAAAAGCGCTTTCCACTGAGCGGTTTCACATGCCCCCATTTTCGTACACAAATACAAAGTACTACAAATTTAAACTCTTATTTCGTGTGCAGTAGGGGTGGTAATCGAATGGTTTGGCAACTGTTAGGCTTCAATAAATCTATTTTGAGACAATTTTGGTTCGGAAACTTGGACAGATTTAGGTAGTGTTAGATGTTCAACGAATAAGCACTCTTGAGTTTATCGCACGAATATTGGACAAATAATTCAATATGGTGATGGTCTTTTGTATATTACTTATTTTGACGACGTCTGTGGTCTAGTGGTTCTAGTGCCGGACTGCTGATCACGAGGTCAAGGGTTCGATTCCCACAGGACACAAAAATGTATTGTGGTGAAATTAAGTGTTTGCGTTTGTCTGGGTGTTTCTTATGTATTATAAGTATGTATTTACAAAAAAAAACTGTCTAGTACCCATAGTACTAGTTCTGCTTATTTTGGGACTAGATATTGCTGTGTAAAAATGTCTAAGATATATTTTATGCGCTCGACTTCATCCGCTTGGAGTAATTACTTTTTTTATACACACGAATTTTCATCGCCTATTTTACCGAGTAGGTCGAATATAAAGTTTCATTGTTTTACTTTTAATAATGACGGACTCGCCATTACAACCCCTTCAAGCCCCTTTTCGCGAGAAAGGCTTAGACTGATATTCAGAAACGAGACTCAACATGAACTTATGCTTCCGTATGTCAAATTTGTATGACAATTTGACATACGGAAGCCTAAGTTCATGTTGAGTTTCGTTTCTGAATATCAGCCTAAGCCTTTCTCCAAAGACTAATCTATCTCTGTACTCCAAGTTAGTTAGAAATCACAATGTAAACCCGAACAATAAGTTCGGCGAGAACTGTACCTGTTTTTTTCTTCTTTTTAGTTCCTAGGTGTTTTTAAGGCGGTTTTTTTTTGTTAAAAAATCATTGTATATGTTCTGTATAAATATGTATATACTACGTAGTCACATTCACATTTATAATTATTAAAAGAAACAAAAAACCCGACTGGTTGGTGGTTGGTGGTGGTTGGAAAATGTATTGCAGGCGGGACAAGCAAAGAAACAATTTTGTTTATGAACGAACAGCTTGTCCCGCCTGCAATACATTTTCCAACATCACAGAGCTTGTTTTAAGATTTTTAGTTAGTAGTTTTTACGCAGTCGGGTTTTTTGTTTCTTTTAATAATTGATTTTATTTCCTTCTTTTTAGTTTATAAATCATCATAGAATCACTAGATAGATCCTAAATGATGATTTAAAATATAAATTGATACAACTAAAGATCATTTTCAAAATCAGTTCGCACATTAAAGCGTATAAAATCCGCCATATTGTTTTTTTTTAAATTTCATGTACCCAGTGACAGTCGTGCCATCTAGACGAATCTAATGAGGTGTCATTTATCTAATTCGGTTGAGCCGTTGAGTAGTTACGACCGGACATAGGAACGGACATACATACATACATACATACATACATACATACATACGCGTCAAACACATAACCCTCCTCCTTCGGCAGTCGGGTAAAAATACTAGCGTCTGGTGTATTTAACCAGAAGATGCAGGAGTTCGAATCCTGCCCGCCAGTCGATTTTTCCTTCATTAAAATAACAAATCAGTTGCATAAATTAAAAAATCTAAGCGAACAAACAGCGGGAGTGAGTAAGGATAGAGGTAGCCTAAAATTTGACGAGTATTTCACAATAACACCTAAAAATAAAGCCTAGTACACAAGTGACGCTCCAAATATTATTCGCGAAGATAGATTGGCGATACAATAAGAGGTCGATTTCCCCCGGGAGCCCGCGATACGGTATCGGGGCTCGAAATAAATGAATTTCGTCGATCGTGTGTACGTGGCCTTTTTATTTAGAACACTGTCAGGTGGGCTATAGGGGTTGTATTTTTAGATGGAATCATTTTAGCATTACCTCCATATATCCAATAACACCTTGTTACAAGCCTACAGTTCTCGCCAAACTTATTGTCCGGCTTGAAGTTGGCACGAGCTAACTTCAACCCGGACGTAAAAATCGAAAAAAAAGTGGATTATAATGATATACAACGATAGCCTAAGACTAGAGCTTGAGAATATTTTTCTTTGTCCGATTTTGACGGCCGGGTTGAAGTTAGCTCATGCCAACTTGGTTACACCGCCAACTGCGCTCTTTTTATCATTTTTTGACCCCCGACGCAAAAACGACGGGGTGTTATTAACCCCCGACGCAAAAACGACGGGGTGTTATAAGTTTGACGTGTCTGGGTGTGTGTGTGTGTGTGTGTGTGTGTGTGTGTCTGTCTGTCTGTGGCATCGTAGCTTCCGAACGGATGCACCGATTTTGATTTTGATTTTTTTATTTGAAAGGTGAATTAGTCGGGAGTATTTTAGCTATGTTTAATGAAAATCGGACCAAGATGGCCGCCGCTACAAAATAGCGGATTACATATTTTTTCACAACTCCCTCAATATGGGTATCAAATGAAAGGGCTTAGCTAGGAGAATACTATACACACAAGATAAATTTCAAATCCAAGATGGCCGCCACCACAAAATGGCAAATTAGATCTCGTGTCGGGGGTTTTCTAAATTTTTTATTTAGGTTAGGTTATCTTGCATGATACATCCAATGGTTGTCTGTAAGAAATTGCTTTTAGCGATAAGACCGCCAATTGTACCGACGGCGAGAGTGTATGTATTAACTTACAAAACAAATTAACCCAATAATACTTTGCTTGACCTGGGAATTGAATCTAAGACCTCACGCACACCAGCCGCGCCTTTATCACTATACATAAGGCGATGAGACAGGATTTTCGTAGAATAATGTAATACATTGAACTAACTGTACTTAGTTGTTCACGCTTCGACGGTACACAACAATGATACGGTACACAGTGTACTACAAAACATATATGTACAATAGTACACAACATATCTATAATGTACAATCTCACAGTAAACCTTATCCTTTACGAATTTCACGGTTGAAAGCATACAAATTAACTTTGATGTACTGTTGTGTATCAGTTCGTAGCGTAGTTTGCTGACAGTACCTACATTTTAAAAAAGCATGTGCATTATTTGTTTTGCTGACGATATTGGCTATGCTTTGTAAGTTTTTAAAACATTTTTTATGTATTTATTACTAGTTTTACGCTAGCGGCTTCGCCCGCGTGGTCTTTATAACTTTTTTCCCTCGTTTTTGCAACATTTTTCATTGCTACACCGCTCCTATTAGTCGTAGCGTGAAGGTAAATAGCCTATAGCCTTCCCCGATAAATGGGCTATCTAACACTAAAAGAATTGAAATAAAACTAGGTACTTATTTACGGATTTTTTAAGAGAAGGATTTTTTAAGATTTTTTAAAATAATTACCAAATCGGTCCAGTAGTTTCGGAGCCTATTCAATACAAACAAACAATCAAATCTTTACTCTTTATAATATTAGTATAGAAGTATAGATAAAGTAAAACATATTATTGTTTAAAAGCGTGGGGGTGCTTTTTAACATATTTTCAAAATGACTAAATCTAACAATTTCTGTTAATAAAATATTTATAACAATTGACATAAAGCACCCTAAACTTTTATGCAATAATTATTTTTGCTTTTTAGTTTGATTTTCTATTTTTTTAAGTTTTTTTCAAACTATTATTTTATAAATAAAAAAACACGAGTTTCAAAAAAGGTCAAAACACTAAGTAATACCGCAATAAACGACCTCCTTTTGTACATTTTCTTTTGGCTCACTTCTACCGCCGATCAAACGTCAAAACGTCATAATAACGCGTCAATTTGACAGCAAATTGGGGGTTTCGCGTCAGACGTCTATGGGCGCTTTCAAAAGATCTGCGGAAATAAGGGGATATCCGACTGTATGGCTTTATCATGGTAATATGACAACGCGCTTATAGTCCGCGCGGAACTAGTTGGCCGCGCCTTAGGTAGGGACGGGGGTGAAGCGGCGGGTAACTGTGAACAGAAACAAGCGCCCCCGCCCCTCCGCGCGGAGGCGACCCTGCCTCTCCGTCCCGCCGCTCACATAATCTATGGCGCGGCCACCTAGTTCCACGCAGACTATAGTATATATCGGGTATTGGTATTTCTAGACGAAATACTAGAAAACTAGCCGATGTACTAGAAAGAAAGAAAGAAAGTATTTATTTGAAGGGAGACACTAGAATACATATTATAAGTTAAATAATAACTAAGTAGTTACATTTAAAAACAAAATTGAGGTACATATTCCAGTGGCCCTTACAAAACTAGACTACGGGACCCCAATTACTTTTGTTTGGGGTCTGCTTTTTAAAATAATATGACCGTCGCAGTCTGTAAGGTTTAAAGCCGGCTTTACCCCGGCCTTTAGATCGTCACGTGTATTTAGACTCCTGCCTTCTTCTTCTCTGTCTAGAGAGGATGGGAGGTGGAGCCGTAATATACTTGATTGGCAACTGAGGACCGGACGTGGAAATGTCGGTAGACCCCCGGCTAGATGGTGCGACGACATAGTAAAGGTAGCGGGAAAGAAATGGTCACGAGTAGCTCAGAGCAGATACGAATGGAAGATGCATGAAGAGGCCTTGGTCCAGCAGTGGACAGCATCGGGCTGATGATGATGATGATGATTTAGACTTCCTAGACGTGTAAATGATTACTACTATTAATTAATTTTAATTAGATAAAAAAGACAAATTTTTCACATGTGAAGTTTCCCTTAATATAACATTTATATGTATGTAATCTTATGTAAACAGTACCTACATATAAGGTACTGTTTACATAAAATCGTACAAATTAGGTTGCCGATTCGGATCCGAACCATTGTCTGCCTTTTGGCGACACCTGTACTAGAACATATTATATCGATACATATGCCTATCCTGCCCCTTAAGATACAGGTTACCCTAGTTTAAGAGGCAGGGATCACTATTAATGTATTACATTTCCGCAGTATTATTCTTTTAGAATTCTACCAACTAGTTCAATAATTCCATAGTTTTTGGACCTAATGATTTTATTTATTGATGTGTTTATTGTATTCTTGGGAAATAAATTATTATTAGATATTAATATTATATCTATTACATGGGACTTAAAATATACTGCTGAACTATGGGTTTACATTATTAGAATACCTCTGCGTAGCCCCTTCGGGAATACAGGCGTGATGATATAGGTATTACTAAGACGAGAGATTTCGATTGACCTAAAAACTACTTAATAACAGTATTCACCTAATGCGACCCTTTTTGAATTCGCCACGGAACCCTAACTCCGGCCACAAAGCGCGATATCAAACGACGTCTAGTCCCGCACAGGTACAGTCGAGCTCGTAACCTAGTTAGCCGAGAGCGGCCTATTTTACCGACTGTACTCCATGTGACACTATCGTGCATGCCTCCCCGGATAACTTTGTTGTTAGCTTTTTTATGAAATAGCGCTTACATTTTTATTGTGCTGAGTGTACAGGCTATTTTTAACGCAATAAGTTGTTGGTAACTGCCTCGTTGGTCTTGTGGTCCCAAGCGGAACTGGTACGCTAGAAGTTCTGGGTTCGATCAGCATCCAACCAACCAAACTGCTCGACCCGGGATCGAGCAGTGTTGTTGGATTTTCTGTGAAATTTCCAGTAGCAGCGGAGTCTAGATTGTCTCCGGTTGATGGCAATAGGCTCGCCCCCTATTACATGGGGCCTAAACATACCGGCGAAATGTGATAGTGGATTAGTACACCTCTGCCTACCCCTTCGGGGAATACAGGCGTGATGGTATGTTATTGTATAAAAGGTACCCCTGATATGTTCATGACGTAACTGTATGGAACACGTTTCGAAACAGCACAGCACTTATTTTAAAGGCTGGTATGCACCAACGGGTCCTCAACACCGGCTCTTGGCAACACGCCAAACTTCCTGAGATACGACCACACATACAAAGTTCTGTGGAAATGTCGCGGTCTACTTTTTTGGACAACCCTAGATTTATCTTCACGCTTTGCGGCTTTGGCTGATTGGCTGCTCGATACGTGAATGTGTCACTGCGTCGATACCTGGGGTCGTATTATGAAGCTTTAGAGCCTTCGTTGTCCCAGTGTGAGAGAGAGATTGATCTATCTGGGATTGATAGCTCCATCTTCAGTGGATCTTCTTCCTCTTATGGGTATAAATGGGGTTTGAGAGGGATTGGTTATAGTCCACCTAGGTAGGCTAATGCGGATTGACAGACTTGACATGCATGCCGTCGAGAAAATCTCTTTTAGGCATTCCTCACGATGTTTTCCTTCAACGTTAAGGCGAGAGATGATTACGAATACTTATGATTTCGAAAAGTCAGAATCCAGACAAATTGCAATTTGACATTCGAATTCGGAAATGACATTAGTGACAGCCCGACTTGTCGAAAACTTGTGTAATTTCCATACATTTTGTTTCAATCGGTTTGTCGATTCGAATGTCTAATTGCAACTTGTCTACAGAAGCAGTGGTCATACCCCTAGGCTAACACTGCTCCTTTTATAGCATATACATCAGAATAACAATATAATATAAACAAGTCTTTTAGAGCCTGTCCAGATGACGCGTTTTACGCGCGAGTCCACTCGCGCGTTTCAATTTCTACAATGAGGAAACGCGCGTAGGCATCTGGACGGGATATATGTAGCTCTAGTATCTCGAATACGCGCGAGTGTCAACGCGCTAGTGGACAGGCTCTTAGGATGCGAGTGAAGCCCCGGGAATTAGCTAGTTACCTACATATATACCAAAACCCAATAATTAAAACTCAGAATCTGACAAACTCCGACCGCATTCAACGGGTTACGTGTAAAATTATACAAATAAATCACTCGGCCCTTATGTTTAAAAGTTACGCACAATAAATTCAAGTTTTATTCAATAAATCTGTCATATTTCAACAATGTTTGTCTTGGAACACATAAAACATTGTTTTGGTTGAATAAAGTAATATTTGTGTTTGGTTTGTTTCAAACTTGTCAATTTATTTGTTCATTTGAAAGTGAAGTTTGACGACCCGGAAAATTTTCTGATATGGAAAGCGGAATTTCTTTTGTCAACTACCGTTTTATTTTACAGTTCTAACGAAGTAATTGGTATATACGACAATAAACAATATTTTTTTAAACGGCAGCACGCATCTTAAGAAGTGTACGGGTAAGTACCAAAAGGGTCCCCAGATAAATTCAAAAACAAATTCATGGACAATCAAACTGTAGAGTAAGACTCTATTTCACCACCTTTGGTTAGCCGCTAACCGAGGGGCTCGTAGCTTAGCTATAACTACGCTGATCAAACGATCTGCAAGGTTAAGCTACACTTGCCGCGGTCAGTCTGTGGATGGGTGACCATTCTTATCATATCGAGACCCCTCCGTGCCTCGGACAGCACGTAAAGCCGTCGGGCCCGGTTGTCATACGAACACCTATGACAATCGTTAATGGTAGTCAGAAACCTAAAAAGCCTGACAACCAGTCTTTCCTTTGAATATCGGTATTGCCTAGAAATTGGGTTGCGGAGGTCTGATGGCCGTCGCTCCGTGTTTTACTGATATTCAGCCGCATCCTGGTTAGACTGGAAGTCGACCCCAACATGGTTGGGAAAAGGCTAGGAGGAAGAAGGACATCGGAAATTGATGTAACCATAAATTACTTTGACATATCAAATAAAATGTCAATGTCATCTTATACGATGGGCCAGTCAATAAAAATTTGACATATAAAAACAATAAAATTCGATATTTGAGCGATGTTGACGACTGGCAACGCAGGGGTTATTGTTGTACCGACAAGACCTGTGCCCCTAAATTAAAAAAGATTAATAATTCTTATTTTAAAATAATACCGTCAGGTAAAAAAACCCATTATATAATAAGAAAAATAAATGCTTCTAATTCAATTACGCATTTGAAAACAGAATCATACAATACAGGCACAATCGTTAAAAAAAATCTTTTATGTATTTTTTACCAAACGTAATTGAAAACAAACAACCAATTTGCTGTCGTTTCATCTTTTAACTGAATACAGTACATGATATTCAAAGTTATGAGAAAAGAAAAAAAAACATAGGTATCATGTGGAACCGGGGCTATGGACTTTTTTTAACCCGTTCACTGCGCCCGATGTTTTTGACGTCCGCATGACGCGGGAACTGGTAACCTACATTTGTCATAGGGTTGTGTGCGGCAATCGTTTTTTTTTAATTTTCAGCCGGCTTAGCGGTCAAAGAGAGCGATTTGAATTCGATAGCGTTTTGTGCCTTTTTGTTCACTTAATTGGACAATTTTGGCGTGTTATAACGTAACTTTTTGCTTTTTTGGCACACAAATCGGGGATTCAATTTTTCACTGTGATTTTTGCTGTGAAAATATTTATTAGTGATGAATGATTAATGTTTTGTGGTTTTTTCGAGTTAAGCGTTTTATTTGCTGTGTTGTTTTAATTTTAATCTTAACAATTGCTTGCGTAGTTTAATTGTAAAGAGTAGGTAGATAAACTTGCTCTCGAGTTTTACATGGCTTCAAGAAGTTAGCCCCAAGTAAGTCATGGGTACACTCGATAAATTAGTAATTATTATGCAACTAAGGCAGTTAGTTCGGCATCAGCCATAAGGCACCAGTCTAGTCGTCGTGAGCACGACCATTTCGCCAGGTCTTGGGTTCGATTCCCGTGTCAAACAAAGTATTATTAGGTTTTTCTCTCAAGTTTTCAGAAGCAACTCGGAGCTTAGGTTTCGAACTCAGGACCTCTTGCGTAACAGTCGTGGTTACAACCATTAGAATAATAAACAGTTAAGTAGAGCAACATTAATAGAAAATCTATGTTGAAAAAATCCGTCTCAATTTCAAAAATATCCTTTTAATTCTGTTTGAAATGTGATTATGATAACGAAAGTGCTTTTTTTACATTTAAAGCCCATTGCATTAACGAAATTAAGCGCAAAAGGTTGATAATATAATTAGGAGTAAAATATGCAGGCAAACAGACCGTATTACATTTTTGTGCCCGCACTTAGAAACAGTTAATATGGTAATTAATGCGTTAACCCTAAAATGCGAGTGTAATTTTCATGTTAAAAATAAAATTTAATTGAAAAACTTTTCACGTCTCAATTTTTTTCACAAATGAACGATCATTTTATTTTCTCACAAAAGCTGAACGAACGTTTTATTAGTCTTGTGGTCCTAAAATCGCGGTTATGTCCTCAGTTTGATACCTAGGTCGAACAAAGACTTGTATGAAATTCTTATTAGGAATTTCGATTTCTGTATGAATAGGCTCGCCGGGCATCGTACATGTGACCATAACACACACATACCTGTAGATATACCTACATCTCTGTCTAATCCTCATTGAAGGATTAGACAGAGATGATATGATACAGGCCTGATATTTTAGTTTTTTTTCTCAACTCCAATGAACGAAAGCGTGTTATATTTTTGTTTTTAATTGTCCGTGTGTATAGAAGGCATAAGTTGTCAGCGGGAAAATCGGTCTGTCTTTTGTTTTGTTTTAACCGTTTTACGCCTAAATCGCTGAACAGATTTCGATAATTTGGCAGGAGTTAAATTGCATCCTCAAGATATGGTTTTTGTCCCAAAAAGTCTTTTGGACTACGAAGGGAACTGCAGGCAATAGTAAGTCATCCCACGTTTAAGTACCTATTTATGTTAAAATTGAAATCTAAAAATACTATTTCACTAAGTCAAGATAACAAAAGTTTCTTTAAACATTGACATTGTTGCACATCACCTATGCCCAGCAGTGGGAAAGTAAGTATGTTGATGTAGATCTTAACATAAATTTAAAAGGGTTAGAGCTTTCAGACTAATTTCTTCTACGACATAGCTAAAGTATTATATTTTATTTGGGACAACGAAAGTCATAAAAGACAATTATTTATATTTTTTTATAATGATGATATGACGATAATACTTCTCACAATCAAGCAAACTGACATTTGACAAATGCTGACAGCTACCACAAATGACATTACTTTTACTTTTTAAAATGATAAAAAAGATTAATAACAAGAGAGAGTTATCTTTCTACATCTACACTACATAATGTTATCTAGTTTTTTTTTTATACCACTAAGGTGGCAAACAAGCTTACGGCCCGCCTGATGGTAAGCAGTCGGGGGTATTATTCGCGCGTTGTCGCCCCTGTAATTTGTATTTTTGTCTGTAATGAATAAACTCAAAAACTACTGAACCGATTTCTGATTAATCTTTTACTAGTACAACGCTATCTTACTGAGTAGCATAGTTTCCCTCGCCCTGATGAGAGGTAGGTGATTGATTTTACCGGACCACAGCCCGTCATGGTAGTAAAGAATATTTCGGATACCCTGGCCTTTTGGGCAAGGAAAGGCAAATGTGCAGTTTCCAACATACCCTTCCCAGGTGGCTTGGTCCATGAGGATTTCTATTGCACCTCAAAAAAATGTTACATAAATACATTTATGTCAATAATACAGATAGGGCCGCTCGAACACTTGACAGACGCATTCGCTGTAAACAGAAACTCTAACGCCATCTTTGTTAGTATCGCATAGCGTTTGTTTTTTAGCCGATCGCGGACTAGTTCACTTCGGTTTAGAGAAGACTATTTTGGGACCAAGTTTGGGGGTGTCATTGTAACATGCGGTCCGCCCTGTCCTGACGCAGTAATATAAATATTTTTTTTATACCGTTAAGGTGGCAAACAAGCATATGTTCCGCCTGATGGTAAGCGGTTATCGTAGCCTTTGGACGCTTGCAACACCAGGGGTATCACTCGCGCGTTGCCGACCCTGAAAAAATCTTTTCACACCCTTTTGAAGAACCCCATGCTGTAGTCTCTTTGAAAACCTCGGCAAAAACGCTATAAGCTTGTAACTTGTTCTGGTTTTAATAGCGTATAATATAAATTGGTCTATTTGTCCCGCCCGGACAATCTGTGTCGGCTTATTAATACAGCTCGAGCGCCCGGATACGCCTGCGGTAGGTACTATCAGGATTGAACGTGATAGCTTCATTGTGGAGTAGTTTCTGGGAAAACTATTGTTTGTATTGCAAGCGTTATGAAACCTGAAACCCTTAATACGGTAGACAGAAAGTTTTTAACAAATTATTTTGATGAGGTTCTTCAAAAATAGTTTGTTTGGACACTTTCAGAGAATGGATGAACGGTACCTAACAAAAGGGGATTAATAAGGCAAATGTGCTCTTGAAAGATATTCACCTACTTTATTGGTAAGGTCCTTCAAAAAGGACAGGTGGGCAGTACAGTTCTCGCCAAACTTATTGTCCGGGTTGAAGTTGACACGAGCTAACGTTAACCCAGCCTTAAAAATCGGAGAAAGAAAAATATTAGATTTTTAAAATTTAAAATTTTCGTTTAATAAATATAAACGAAAGGTCAAGTCGTAGGCTGTCGTTTTAAATCATTCTAATACAATATTTTTCTTTCTCCGATTTTTAAGGCCGGGTTAAAGTTAGCTCGCATTAAGTTTAGCGAGAACTGTATCTACTCACAATCGGCGCGTGTGAATGACAAGATGTAGGTATGCGTTAGAAAATTCCATGTCAATACATCTTGTCATACGCTCAAAAGAAGTATGCAGGAATCCTAGCAAGTGGTGATCTCTAGTTTCCTGGAGGGGTAGAAACCCTTATAGAAAATGGCGATGTACAGTAAACTTCTTTAGAGAATACTGGCTTTGCAAAGAATATTTGTCAAGAAGGCATTTCCACAAGTTTTTGATTGTAATTTTTTTAACCACCGACGCAAAAACGACGGGGTGGAGCTAGCTTAGCTTAGCTATGTTTGATGAAAATCGACCCAAGATGGCCGCCGCTACAAAATAGCGAATTACATATTATTTCACAACTCCCTCAATATGGGTATCAAATGAAAGGGCTTAACTAAGAGAATATTATACAATATGATAAATTTCAAATCCAAGATGGCCGCCACCACAAAATGGCATATTACATTTCGTGTCGGGGGTTTTCTAAATTTTTTGTTTATGTTATTTATTCGGTTTTTTTCTGTATTTACCACTCTGGTACCAGTTATAATTAATATGCTAGATTATTTTAACTAACCACAGTCATCTTGAGAACTTTAAACTAAATTGACGCATTATCTGCTACGTGAGTTCATTTTCCGATCGTAAAAATCCGCAGCAACCATTTCATTTAAAAAAATATTGGATTAGAATGATTTAAAACGACATCCTACGACTTGACCTTTCATTTGACATTAAGTTTGGCGAGAACTGTATCTACTCGCAATCGGCGCGTGTGAATGACAAGATGTAGGTATGCGTAAAAGAATTCCACGTCCATACATCTTGTCGTTGTCACACGAACAAAAGAAGTAGGTATCTCTAGTTTCCTGTAGGGGTAGGCAGAAACCCTTATAGAAAATGGCGATATACAGTAAACTTCTTTAGAGAATACTGGCTTTGCAAAGAATATTTGTCAAGAAGGCATTTCCACAAGTTTTTTATTGTAATTTTTTTAACCGCCGACGCAAAAACGACGGGGTGGAGTGTTCTTAGCTGTTTCATGAAAATCGGCCCAAGATGGCCGCCGCTACAAAATAGCGAATTACATATTATTTCACAACTCCCTCAATATGGGTATCAAATGAAAGGGCTTAACTAAGAGAATACTATACAATATGATAAATTTCAAATCCAAGATGACCGCCACCACAAAATGGCAAATTACATTTCGTGTCGGGGGTTTTCTAAATTTTTAGTTTAGGTTATTTATTCGGATTTTTTCTGTATTTACCACTCTGGTACCAGTTATAAATAATACGCTATATTATTTTAACTAACTACAGTCATCTTGAGAACTTTAAACTAAATTGACGCATTATATCTGCTACGTGAGTTCATTTTCCGATCGTAAAAATCCGCAGCAACCATTTCATTTTAAATGAGAAATATGAATAATACACAGTTATGGTACTCATTTTACCATCATCACACGACAGTAACAATCCTTTTATTTCTCGACGCGAAAACGTACTCACACTAAAACAAAATTACATGTTCTCTGCATAAAATTAAAGCATATTACTATGATTACGCGTATGCCGCAACGCCGCAACGCAACACCGCAACTCGGGCAAATTGAACCACAGACCGCAACGGTCCACACTGGCGAGACAATCGTAGTGGCAATTAAGGCGTAGTTATCTTCGCTATACCAGATTGCTTTCTTTGGGGACTGCGCCTTATTGCTGCGTTTGATTGGGAGAGTTACTGGCGCTAGTAAAAGTTAGGGTTAGTTTGTATTGGTTTTTTTACGATGCCGTTTTGGAGGTTCGTGTAATTTGGTGTTTATTTGCGTTTGCTGTTAATTTACACTTGATTTGCTTTTGTAAATAGATTCAGTATACGAGCCTGGAATTTAAAATATCTGATAAATCGTTTTACTGAAGCAAACGGTATAAAATTACAAACTGGAATCATTTATTCGGGTAAAATACCAATGTTTATAGAGAGTAAACACATTCATAACACACATTTTTCTTTACAATATAACACTATAATAAAGAATTGTGTTTGAATTATCGTAAATGAATGGTATTAATTTATTTATTTATTATTAAGGGCCTCCAACAAGGGATGTACACAAGTCATTGTGATCTGTAAAGTACAGGTAATATTGTAAGTTAAATAAGATTCATTCATATCTTAAAAGTGCGTAAAAGTTTTCAGAATACATTTGTATACTCGACCGTTTCTTATTACCAACTTTGCCACTATCGTTGCCAGTAAATTAGTGTAATTCGTGTCATAAATCAACATACAAACCAGATCCGCGTTATCTGAGACGAATTGGCACGTAAACCTACTATTTAGCGCCAACAACAATCACCATCCATTACTCGCCTTCCATACATTACCAGTAAAGTAGAGCGCAGGCGAGTGACTGGCTCGAGTACTTGCGTCCAGTGCAGCAGGACGTACGGCCTTTTGTTTTGTGCTGAAATTATGTTGTTTTGTTGGTAGATGTTTTGATGATGACGCAAGTAGGCCATATTTAAGTGTGCGGATTTCGTAAGACCAGCTCATCTTCCTAGCTTTTTCCCAACCATGTTGGGGTCGGCTTCCAGTATAACCAGGTTAGACTATACACGAAGCGACTGCCATCAGACCTCCACAACCCAATTTCTGGTCAATACCGATATTCGAAGGATAGACTTGTTGTCATTGCAGGCTTTTTGACTTCTGACTACCACTAACGATTGTTATAGGTGTTCATATGACAACCGGACCGATAGCTTGACGTGCTCTCCGAGGCACGGAGGGGTCTCGATGTGTTAAGAATGGTCACCCATCCACAGACTGACCTAGGCAAGCGTAGCTTAACCTTGCAGATCGGTTGATCAGCGTTGCTGTAACTTAGCCACGAGCCCCTCGTAAGACTGTTCTACTACAATACATCTACTGTTCCTAATACTTGTACCCTACTCAGATACATTTCACTTTCACCAACACATGAAAACCACCAAACACAGATTAAAATGTTTAGAGACAAGTTGGAACATGTTTGCTATTCAATTTCTAAATGAAACAAGCTGAATAATTCACTACTAATCACGCACAAATCTTTGTCTTAGAATGTTGACAACGGTTTGAGCTATCAGTAGTTCTCGCGACTGTGTTAAAATATTCAGCGACAAAACTAAAGTAAGTATATCTCACTCCTAGTTAGTACAATAATGCTCATTTCCCGCACCATACGTTTACTTTAAACTACTGTCGAGCGAGTAACTAGCGCATATACGCCAGTCCAGCGGGACTGCACGCTCGGTTGTCTACTTAAATTACTCTGTTATGCTCGACTCACCCTTAACTGCGGGTTACTCGTCCCGTGTGCAACAAGCTTTACCTTTGATTTTTTATTTTTAAATAATACGTTGAATGCTTTGGGCATAGAAAATAGGGCTGTGCGTAACAGCTGTTAAGTGCGTATAATTAGGACGTAATTAGGTATGGCAATTTGCTGAAGAATGCGAAGCTTAATGCCAGCTTTTAAGGCAAAAATTTGTGGGGATTTTCTGGGCAATAGAGCTATTTTTATGCCCATAAATTTAAGACTGCTGAATTTAAGATTGGATCAATCATTCAGTCTGTCGTGTTTAAATGCGGGCTGTATTTAGGCAGACTCGTGGGCTGTAATACAAGCTTACTTGACTATACTTTTAGCACATATTCGAATGTTCCATTTCATAGAAAAACGTCATTCAATTGCCCTTTAAGGCCCGTATCTGTGTGAGAAACAGTAATCCATGTTGACATACAAATATTTTAAATTTGTAAGTAATTGTTTTGTCTGTTACATATAAACCTCTAAAGTTCCAAACAGATTTTGATTAAAAGTCATCGAAATCGGCCCAAATTATGTACCGAAGGTACACTTATTGGTAAAAATATCCTGTATTACGCTGGTTAAAACTCTAGAGGAAAAATACTTTTAATTTTTGAAAACCACGCCTATTTGGCACATTATTATCTGTTTCGTAAAGATTTTATAGTAAAAACTGTCAGTGTCAGTTGCAGAATGTCAAACGCTCGCCATTACGGCAGATTATTATCAGTTTCATAGTGATTTCATGGTAAAAACTATCAACTTGACAGCTGTCATGTACCTCCGGTACAAATTTGGGCTGAGTTCTATGGGCTTTTGACCTCCTTTGCAAGGAGATAGATTGTAGTATCCATCCTAAGGGTGGATAGTCTAGCTAGAGGGTAGATCTAGTGTTGTTGAATTTTCTGTTAAATTCCAGTAGCAGTACGGTCTGAATTTGTGCCCGGTTGATGGCAATAGGCTCGCCCCCTATTACATGGGACCTAAACATACATAAATATTTTCACGCCTGTTTCCCATAAGCCCTAAACATACCGCCGAAAAGTAGGTGTACATTAGTACACCTCTGCCTTATCCTTCGGGGAATACAAACGTGGACTTACGAGAGAACACTTGTGTGAAGCGATATATTTTTTTAAAATAAACAATATAACTTGGACCCATATTTTTCATTTGAAATTACATTTCATTTTATGTTTGTGACAGTTTTTATATTATAAATAAATAGGTTACTTAAATACCAAGAAAAATTCGCTGTTGTGTGCCAGCAAAGGAGACAAAATATTATTATAAGTACGCCTGCGGCTTTTGTGAGATGAAATCTGACCTGTATGCCAAAAGAGAGCATTGTTAGCCAAGCGCAGTATACCTGGCTTGCCAAACCACAACTTGCAAGTATAAAATTTAGTTTTTTTTTCAGTTTGATACAAGAAACAGGACTTCTTTAGTAGTAAGCTAACGTTGTATGTAAGTTGTCACAAAATAAATACACGCAATCTTGTATCCTGAAATAAATAAAAACAAAAAATAAAAACAAAGCTGGGACATTTTTATACAGCACCATCTAGTCCCAAACTAAGCAGAGCTTGTACTATGGGTACTAGACAATGGATATAATACTTATATACCTTTTTTTTGTAAATACATACTTATAATACATAAGAAACACCCACACAAACACAAATACTTAAGAGCACAATAAATGTTTGTGTCCTGCGGGAATCGAACCCTCGACCTCGTGATCAGCAGTCTCTGACTCGAACCGCTAGACCACAGACGTCGTAAAAATCACAAAAAAACCTGTAAACAATCATCATCATCATTTTAATAGCGAAAAGAGGTCCATTGCTGAACAAAGGCCTCCCCCATAGACTTCCACAAGGACCGATTATATGCCACCCGCATCCAAGGACTCCCAGCGAACTTTACCAGGTCATCGGTCCATCTCGTTGGAGGCCGTCCCACGCTGCGCTTTCCGGTGCGTAGTCTCCACTCAAAAACCTTTCTGCACCAGCGGTCATTAGTCAAACAATAAAATTAAATAATTATCTCAAAAACCTTGTTAAATACAGATCTCGTAACCAGAACTTAGAGTAAATATTATTTAATAGACTAGCCGTTAAAAAAATTAACTTTTAAATGGCAATAGTAATGATAAATTAGCTCAGCCACAATACAACATACCTATAGAAGGACAGAAGGTTTTATTTATTTAAGGCACATCAACAATGATAACACAAACATTGTGAAATTGTAGATACAATACATTGATTGTGATTTATGTGATTTTTTATTTAGAAAGTTTCCATTCTAATTTATTATTCAAATATAATAATATTTATAATAGGAATTCAAATGCTAAGAACGGATTTTGGGAATTTCCTGTGTGCCATGATCCGTCAGATAAATCAGTCAATCAGCCTGTTATCTTTTTATTTTGTGTCCGTTAAAAATGCGCGGACACCACAATGAACTGGGAAGATTTTCGTATCCTGTAGGGCAGAAATAATCGACTGGCGCATTCAGCATGAATTTTTGTATCTAGCCAGATCTAGCCTGTATTGTTCCAAACTCCTAATACTGAAATCTTTTATTATTGAGAAATTAGCATTATGAACTGTAAAGTATGAGTATTCTGCAGGCTTAGATGTTACTTAAATATATAGCCCCGCAGTCTGAGCTTGTCATTCTCACTTAAATGTCCTGCTGATGGTGGCGCTGTGTGTCGGGTCGTTTTATTCCCTGTAACATGGTTGAGTCAAACGGCGCCGATACACACGTCATGCTCGTGAACGGGTGCTGTCTGTCGGGACTGGTCGGCTCTTACTGCTATGGCAGTAATTTCAATTGTAATACTTACCTACTCTTTAATCTCTGCAACTACACATCAAGCTGCATCATCCTCATTACTATTCACAACAATTGTTACTGCACGCATATTTTTTAAAAAGAGTATCTATGGAGTTTCTTGCCGGCTCTTCTCCATAAGACCCACTTTTTTGGAACCGTGCAACTAGTGCAACTAATTTAACGTTTCAAAAGTACCTATTTATATGGTCTAATTGAAATAAAATATTTTGAATTTGAATTTGAGCAAAGGCCTTTTGCCATTTCTTCCACTTATCACTTATTAGTAGTATTTTATTTTATTTTCTTTTATGTTTCCATTAGCGGCTTCGCCCGCGTCGTCTGGGTATCTATATATATAAAAATCAATTGCTGTTCGTTAGTCTCGCTAAAATTCGAGAACGGCTGAACCGATTTGATTAATTTTAGTGTTGAAATATTCGTGGAAGTCCAGGGAAGGTTTAAACGGTAAGAAAACTTTTATTGGCGGTACGAAATTCTCTGGGTCAGCTAGTTTCTTATAAATTACAACCTATATTACTCGGTAAACATATAGCTTTCTAATGGTGAAAGAATTTTTGGAATCGGTCCAGTAGTTTTGGAGCCTATTCAATTTAAACAAACAATTAAATCTATTCTCTTTATAATAATTACTTCTTTACTAATATTAAAAAGCGAAAGTAACTCTGTCTGTTTGTCGTGCTTTCAAAACTACTGAACTGATTCAAATGAAATTGGATATTCGCTACTGCTACTTTTTAATGCGAAAAAGGGCTGTAAGGGGTTGAAATAGGGGATGAAAGTTAACACAGGCAAATAGATTAGTATAGATATTATATTACATAAGCCATTTCGAGTCAACTTACTGCTCACGTTTTTTTACTGTGACTGCGTACTTAAATATAATTATTTGTTTTAACTTTTTTCATTAATCAAACTAATTTAGCTGCGTGCGCCATTTTTTATTCAAGTATTTAGTAAGTTTTTGATAAATACTTACGTAATTAATGACTTGTGATGTAAAATTATTCATTAATTGTTCGTGCATTTATGTATTGTTTGCGCTAATTACTCCTTTTGAACTTTATTTTAAGTAATTGAACGTTTTGAATTAACTTATAGTCTTGCTTAATCGAAATCAAAAAGTCATGAAAAATCATACCATCATGCCTGTATTCTTTGAAGAGTTCGGCAGAGATATACAATGTACACCGACAGCTCGCCGACGAACTAAGACTAGCCTATTGCCATTAACCGGGCACACGTCCAGACTCCGAGCTAGCAGACGCTAGCAGACACTGTTCGACATGGGAATTGAACCCAGGACCTCTAGCATAGCAGCCACGGCACCTAGACTATGTAATACGTATTACACTCATACATAGCTTCACGCCTGTTTCCCATAGGGGTAGGCAGAGACTATATTAGCTTTCCACTTGCTACGATCGTGGCACACCACTTTCGCTTCGTCTATGTTCATCAACCTCCCCATGCATGCTCGTCGGTTTAGGGTGCCCTTAACCTATCTTGAGAACGTGCGCGATTTTGTTGTGATATTGGACTGTTAAAATTAACCCGTCAAACACAACCTTATTCCATAGTTAACCCTTACGATGCCGACGGGGTACATTATACCTTGCGATGTATACGAACGAGGCTAGAATGACCGACACGGGTGCACTAACTGAAAGTCTAGCCGTTACGGTAATAACGCCGGGTAGAAACAACGAACTGTTACTAATGTTGCTGATAAAATTAGAATCGGGGCCTAGACGAGTTGCAATTTGATATTCGAATCGTCAATAGTTCGAATAGAAACAAAATATATGGAAATGACATAAGTTTTCGATCGTGTATCGTGTGAATCGTGCTGTCACTAATGTCATTTCCATACATTTACTTTGTATTTGTTTGTCGATTCGAATGTCAAATTGCAACTGGTTTAGGGGGCTAGATCAGCAGCAGGTAGCCTAGTTTGCGAGTTGCTACTGAAAATCTCAATAACATATCTTTTTTAATGTATTTTTCAGCATTTTGCCAAGCTAAGATAATACCAGTTATTTTAATGAAGGAAAAAATCGTCAAACCTTTACCGAACCGAAATATTTCAGACAGTCTGTTACTGGATAATAAGTTGGGAACAGTGTATATTTAAATGAGTAACAATAGTTATTCAGATTTGATGCCTAGGTTGCCTAGGTTACAAAGTAGCCTGTACTAAGGTAAGGTTATGTTACTCTGGTATGAATGAGTAGAGTAGGGTATAATATACCACACAAGTGTCGTGAAGGTTGGCAGACTTCGGCAAGATATCTCAGAGAACCAAGTTTCCTCTAATTATGAAGAAGTTCTTCTCAAAGTAGGCCATAATCATCTCCAACGAGAATTTTCTTTTCTCGTGCCTTTTATAAAATTAAACAGAACACTGGAAGCGCTACTAATCTTCCTAGTATATTGTTCTTACAGAATAGTTAAAACCCTAAGAAAATAATGATATGAAATTCATTACCTTCAGTTCCTTTACGTTATCAGGGCTCGGGCAATAACTTGGCAAGTTTACTGCATTCATATAATATAACCCTGGGGCAAAGTTTTGTTCAGACGAACAACTTTCCATCCACACTCCGGCCACTAAATAGTGGTTGATACAATTATAAACTTGTTGCACTGATTCACGCGACGTTGACGAATTCTTTTGTATATTTTTAGTTAGAGAATCACTGTAAATTTATGTAATTAAATTAAAGTAACTCAGTAAAGCAGTGTTACGAACCAGAGTAAATGGTTAGAATTTATATGCTGATTGACTTATTTTTTAGTTTGACCCCTGATAAGGAATGACTGAAAAGCTCCTTAACCTTTCGAACGATAGTGGGTGAAACCTATGCGAAAATGTGCAATATGCGGGTGCATATATGGCTATTATGTTATACCATTACAGTATTTAACATAGTAATTATTTTATTAGCTAGTTGTAGGTTTTACAGATATTTGAAATGTTATGTTAATATACATGCGAGTCTACCTATAGAATTGTAATTCTACATAACGTATTGAGGGACTTTATGTCTGTTATGGTTGCGTATAAAAATATCAACACTTTATTTTTAGCATCAACTTACCCACTAATCCTTTGCCCAGAAATCCAAAAACAACGATCGTCGTTAACATGAAATCCTGTCATACCATCACGCCAGTATTCCCGTAATCGTTAGGCAGAGTTGCAGTTGTGCATAGCCACAGTTTGCCAGTATTTTAGGTCCCATATAGAAGGAGAGTCGGTCAACGGAAAAATTTCAACCGCTGATTCTTAAGTGGTGCAACTGTGGTTCAAAAGTGTTTCGTCTGAGCAAGCCCTTATACTGTTTCACTGTATTTTCAAGCAATCTCTTACGGCACAACTGCGGTATCAAAATTTCAGTGTTTCTGCACTGAAAGTCTTGGCACAGTAATTTCCCAACTGACTTTTGTTTTCAGTTTCGTTTTAAAATTGTAAGTGTTAATGGATTTTTTAATGGGTAGTGGCGGTGTTCCTTTAATATTCTCCTGCTAATATAATATTATAAATATGAACATTTGTTTGGATGTTTGTTACACATGCAACGGTTGGACGTATTTGGATGGAATTAAAAAAAAAACACATTCTTGGGCAGGATTCGAACGCGTTCGGCTCTCGTGCTCCGGTTTCATGCCCGGATACGCTGGAAGTTAGTAAGCTTTGGTTTCCGTTCCTTATACGGTACGGTACTTCTATTATGAGTAACAATTGCGATTGGTCTTCAAAAAAGCACAAAACAGATGATCAAACGATTAGTGCTCAAAAATGGTGCCCAAAGAGGAATATTCCACCTTCTTGAATATGTGGAACAAGTGTCAACAAGCGTCAAACAAGCAAAAGCTAATAAATGCCTCGATGTTGCAGTGCGTCTGGCATGTTTGCGGAGGCTAGAGTAGATGACTTCTATGCCATTATGCGCAAGCAATGTGCATCCATGATGCGGCGATTTAGGGACAGTCCTAACAGTATTCTAGCTACACTGGCAGACAAAATTGATGGGCCGTTTATCAGACACTGGGCAAGTAGACATGTGCGTCCTGATGTCCATGTCAATAATTGAGAAATATTAATAAGTAACTGTTTTCTACTAACATTAGTATATGGAACTACTAACACATTTATATGGATCTCTGGTCTGAAATAAAGAATTTATTAATATTATTATAAATATTAATCTAAATATTTACAACCCTAAATCATCATGCAAATCAATAATTTTATCTGACATCGATATTCAAAGAAAGAAACTTTATTATTTAGACGATCAATTTCCAATTGGTCGACAAATTAATTTTTTTAAACGCGAAACGGCTTCCGAAACGAACCCAAAATGGCGCCCGCTATCAAATTAATGAGACAACTCACAATCCGATTTTAACAATGAATCTTATTTTTTTCCCAATTACAGAGATTTGGGGCAAAGGAACAAAAGCAATTAATATTAATTATTTACAGATTATCGCTACTGTCGTATTTATCATGGGAGCAAGGAAGTTTTTACTTAAACGATACACAAAAATGATAGATTATGTTTTTGCGTTTGTTTTTAGACTTTGAGATATAGTGATTTTAGTTTTTTGTATAAAGCGGATGCTTTAGTATTTAAAGAGCTTACTTAGCTGCATACATACATATCATCACGCCTGTATTCCCGAAGAGGTAGGCAGAGGCGTACTAATGTACACCCACATTTCGCCGGTATATTTAGGTCCCATGTAATTCAGGGTGAGCTTATTGCCATTAAATGGGCACAAATCCAGACTCCGAGCTGCTACTGGGAATTTCACAGAAAAACCCAAAAACACTCCTCGAACCCAGGTCCCCTAGCGTAGCAGTCGCGCTTGGGACTACTAGACCAACGAGGCAGTCACTTAGCAGTTATTTTTCTGGGAAATTAAATTTGTGAAATAACACACTAGTTGCTGACTACGCTAAATCAGTGATTGACGGTTTTAGGCCTGTCAAAACCCAAATGGTCCTACAAACGAGGGAGTCAGGTCTTTTCTCGCCTCTTACGAGATGCCAATCTGATGGGCAGTAAGGATTGTTTTCTGATCTGTCCCACACAAGAGCATCAAGATGGCGCCGGCATTTCCTATAGTCCGCGCGGAACTAGTTGGCCGTGCCTTAGGTAGGGACGGGGGTGAGGCGGCGGGTTACTGTGAACGAAAACAAGCGCCCCCGCCCCTCCGTCCCACCGTGCGCAAGCCACCCCGCCCCTCAGTCCCGCTGCTCACATACCTAAGGCGCGGCCAACTAGTTCCGCGCAGACAATAGCTGACAGGATCTGATACGAAACGCCGAAACAAACTCTAAAGATCATGGTCTCCTAAAGTCCAGACATAGACATCTTTTGAAGAAAGAGGGTTTTCAGTAGACCAGTACATACCGAATAAATCATCATCAACCCATTAACTGTCCCACTGCTGGGCAAGAGTCTCCTCTCAGTATGAGAGGGATAAGCCGAATAAATATAATCTGTAAAAATATCTGTATAGGTACTATTGATACTTACAAAATAGATGAGCAAAATACTTCATTATTGGCGACGTTTGTGTGTCCTTCAGTATCCAATTGTCGGCATTGTAGTCGATCTAAAATGCTAGGATAGGTCTAAAGAAAAACAGATCTGTTAGAGTGTACGTCATGACGGCGGGACTACACATTATTTATTTCGTTTAGCCATAAACATCAGCAATGCTTGAAAAATCTGTTCTATGAAAAAATATATTTCATTGTTTCTGTATTGATCAATAAAGATATCATCACACTTGGTCCTTAATGATTAGGCAGAGAATCACTAATATACATTCATATTTTAACAGTATGCCCACACGATTAGATTGCAGATTGGATATACAGACGGATTTAAGTCAGTAACCATAAATCAATTAAACATACCTTTACTTAAATTTACTATTAATCAGCATTATTAAATATTTATTTCACGACGACTTTTCTACCATTGATACCCCTTTTTAATTAATCTATAAGTCACAGTTTTAAAAAAATTACTTATATTTATATGCCTTTAATGGTAAAATACTTAGTGATACTACTTTTAATATTCCACCAAGTTTGTAACTTTTTACCCATGTTTAACAAATAAAATATTTGAATTTGAACAGAAGTCTAAAAGTACGTCTGTACTTTTAGACTTCTGTTTCTGAATTCTTAACTCAAAACAATCACCAAGTCACGCCAATCTGACGCACACGAAAGCAAGGTCGCTCAGAAAAACGTTGGATCACAGCTTGAATAATTCATTGTCGGCTCAAAAAGCGATGAGGGAAAGAAAGAAATGATAATAAAGACTTACAGGCTACCGCTGTCCAAGGTCTGGTCCTCAAAACAACAGAGCTATACATACCTTTAGTGTTTATCTACATTTGTTTGAAGTGGCTGTGAACAGCTTCTTTTAGGACAATATCAGTACTTTGTAATGCTATGGCTGCATTGAGGTTTAAACATAACATACCATCACGCCAGTATTCTCTGAAGGGTAAGGCAGCCCCTCTGCCTTACCCTGTAAACCCACAGTTCGCCAGTATTTCTGGTTCCGTGTAAGGTGGCCTTATTACCACCAACCGGGCCATAATATAGACTTCGAGTTGCTACTGTGAAATTACACAGAAAGCCTAATAACATTTAGTTATATCCCTAATAGAGAGATATAAACTGTTTTCCAAAAAATAAAAATAAATAAATATGTTTGGACATTTTACACAGCACTCTCTAGTTCCAAACTAAGCAGAGCTTGTACTTATTATATACTAGCTTTCCGCCGGCGGCTTCGCCCGCGTGGTCGTATACATTTCCCCCCCCGTTTTTGCAACATTTTTTATTGCTACTCCGCTCCTATTAGTTGTAGCGTGGTGGTATATAGCCTATAGCCTTCCCTGATAAATGGGCTATCTCACTGAAAGAATTTTTGAAATCGGTCCAGTAGTTTTAGAGTCTATTCAATACAAACAAACAGTCAAATCTTTCCTCTTTATAATATTGGTATAGATAAGAAATACCCAGACAAACACAAACACTTATATTCATCACATAAATATTTGTGTCCTGTGGGAATCGAACCCACGCCCTCGTGATCAGCGGTCCGGTACTCGAACCACTAGACCACAGACGTCGCCAAAATGTGGCAACAATACTCTTACCCTATTCGCCTTTCTCCGGCCATTTAATAGATATTATTCCACTTGACCGTCCATCAAAGATGGTCCCAGGCCCCAATAGACTTGCGGACCAAAACCATAAGTGGGTTTAACCTAATAATTCAAATCATGCACTTCATTGACGGTCACTTGGTGAACTTGCCCGACCATTGATCATATTTACCAAGACAGTGCGAATGAGAATTAATTGCGGTAGCCTTGCTTGCCTACATGTATACAGGGTGACAGGCTTGCAGAATTTGGTACCGGTAACATCGTACCGGTACCGGTATTTTTTAACAAAGACAGCCCGTACTAGCTAAAATACTGAGTTCTGACACCTACGTGATTGGAAGTTTAAATAAAATAGATTTATAAATTTTTACGCCTCAAATAGAAGACAATTATGTTCGTTATGTACAGAAAATGACTGCCATCAAAGTTGAGACTGCAAGAGAAAGACTGGAAGTCCTCCAGACTTCCAGTCTTTTGACTACCGCTAACGATGTGGTACACCCACTAGTTCGCCGGTATTTCTTGGTCCTACCAACCGGGCATAAATTCAAACTCCAAGCTGCCACTGGGAACTTCCCAGTTTTTTTTTATTTTGCTAGAACGAGGAATCGAACACAGCACCTCCAGCGTAGCAGTCGCGCAAGCCAATAAACAGTGTATCTTTATTTTTCAAAAATGTTATATTGTTGAGATACCGGTAGGTACCGGTATCTAAACCATAACAACCGGTATATAACAGCCTTGATAGATGTCAAAGCTGTTTACTGACATTTATTGCCAATCAATGACATTATATTATATCAGTATTGCCAATCAATTATGTCATCCTGTATTGCATTGGTCTCAAAGAGCTCTATTTCTCTCTGTCTTTGATATTCTCTCGAACCAATGGGTCAATAATCGGGCAAAGGGAAGAAAATCTCTTAGAATCGATTGCCTCTGCGCTGTTTTAATTACTATATGCTGTTTCTGGAAAATTATGATAAAATGGAAAACATCGATTCGTTTTAATGTGGATTGGAAATTGACGTAGGCGGTGACTACAGATTTTCCCTTGATACTGGCACAGCACTTTCGTTTCATCTAAGTTCATCAACCTCTTCATGCTTACTCTTCAGTTTACATACCATCTTACCATCACGCCTGTATTTTCCGAAGGGGTAGGCAGAGGCGTAGTAATGTACGCCCACATTTTACTGGTATGTTAAGGTCCCATGTAGTAGGGGGCGAGTCTTTTTCCGTCAACCGGGCACAAATCTAGACTCCGAGCTGCTACTGGGAATTTTACAGAACAACAATACTTTGCTCGACCCGGGGATCTAACCCAGGACCTCTAGCGAAACAGTCGCGCTGGGCCACTATACCAACAAGGCAGTTTTCAGTCAGTCGTCCTTTTAGGGTGCGCTTAACATGGCCTTTTATGAGAATGGTCACAATTCAATTGTTCTAGCTAGCTTGTGTATACGCCGTGGTCGTCTCCTTCCACACTCGCTACGTAAACACACTTGTTTCGTTTTTTTTGCGTTATATTCATTCAACATTATTAAACCTTGAGGCCGGTAGCGTTTTAAGTACCGTTTTTAGTTCTCACCAGTAATAACCAGAAACTGTGTACCCATAATTAATACATTGAAAAGTTGGAGATTAACTTCTTAATAGGGTGTACAAGTTTGAAAAAAAAGCTGGTAGATTATAAAAGTGTAGCGCTATATATAAGTCGACGTCCAAATGCCGAGCCGACCTAATAGCACCTTCTCTCCCCGTGACACGGAGGGATATTAAAAAGGGTGCCAAAGGGAAACGGAGTAGAAATTCCTCTGGAAGAGGATGTGGCATATTTGTAGAAAAAATTTATCCAATATATTTCTGCAACAATATATATACAAGGTGGAAGGGACATCGACGCACAAACGTCGTGACAAGGTTTAACTCAAGGTCAAAAATAAAATGACCTAGGTCATTCATGTAGAAAATGATCGGTTATTACAGATATTGACATTTTTGAGCGCGCAGTGTATTGCTAAAAACGCGATTATAACGCTCCGCGGTGAGTGTTATCGCACGCGCGATCCGAAGTAAATGAAATAATGATTTTTTAATTATAAATCTAATTTGGGTAGATAGAAATAATGATTTTTTACACGTTCAAGTAAAAAAAAACTGCAGAAAAATGTGATTTGTGTAATTACTAGCTGTTAAATATTGTTAACGCATAAGTAGCTTTGCGTGGATTATACAGACAGTTGGTGTGCTTATTGTTAAATAAATAATTAAATAAACACTAGGATTGATGAAATATCTAGTTGTTTTAATAATTCTGATGTAAATAATAAAAAAAAATACAGTTTTGGCGGCATTGGCCAATCATTTTTAGTTCACTCAAGATTCGCTCAATATTGAGCTAATATGGCGCCAGTGTTGCATTCAAGAGTACGAAACGTCATAATCCCAATGTCAATAGATCGGAATTGATTTCAAGGTCAAGGTCGAAGAATCCTCCTCCAAAGGGAAGAGGATTCTGGAGGAGGATTCTTCGACCTTGACCTTCGATTCCCTCTCTGAGTTGCCTCATCCAAACCATTGTACCTGAAGGGTCTCACTGGAGTACTTGCTCCTGTTGTTCGTAATAAACCGTTTCGTTCATCCAAAAAACAGACTTGACTGTTTAAGCATTCTTTTTTAGCTCAAAAGTGACTTCCAAATATGAAATATTTTTCGTTTGAAGCTTATTTTCGGCATCAAAGCTCTGGAAGTTTAGCTGTTGTGTTTGTTTGTGCTTCATCTATACTAATATTATAAAGAGGAAAGATTTGTTTGTTTGTTTGTTTGTTTGTAATGAATAGGCTCCGAAACTACTGGACCGATTTCAAAAATTCTTTCACCTTTGGAAAGCTACATTATCCCCGAGTAACATAGGCTATATATCATCACGCTACGACTAATAGGAGCGGAGTAGTAATGAAAAATGTAGCAAAAACGGGGAAAAAATTATAAGACCACGCGGGCGAAGCCGCTGGCGGGAAGCTATACATAATAAAAGCTGTACATATTTCACAGATAGGCCAAATTACTTGTGTATTTGTTCCAAAAGTCGGTATGATCCTGTGAAAATTAGGGAGTAAGTCATATAATGTTTTAGAGGAACTTCATGCATACTTATTATCACGCTTCTATTCCAAAAGGGTTAGGCAGACGTGTTCTAATGTTTAATCACTTTTCGTCGGTATGTTTTAGATCCCATGTAATACGGGGTGAGCCTATGGCCAGCTGCTACTGAGAATTTCATAGCAAAACCTAATAATGCTGCTTGATCTGGGCATCGACCCAAGACCTCTAGCTTAGCAGCCGCGTTTACGTTCACTAGACCTAGGCAGTGCAATAAAAATCTTGGTTTTTATTTTGTTATGTATTTTTGCACTAATAGGTGCTCCATATCTTTGAAAAGATAAGAAGAATAGGGTGAAGCAAAAAATTATCATTTTGGTATATAATAAAGAATATTCTATATCTATGTAATCTTTGACGTCTTTTCTTTATAAGTGTAGACACAAGATAATCTCGTCCGTGGCCACTTCTCATAGTTGGCACGTAAAGGCTGGTACATACATCACGCGGGCCTTACGAGGCCCGCTCCGCTCGTTAATGCCCGAAACGTTTTCTTTTTCAATTTACGATTCCACCACAGTTTAGGGGTACGAAATTCCCCAATTAATGGCTGTCTGGAGTTTTGTAACGGCTTTTTTCGTATTTTCTTGTTGCTTTGTGGGTTTCGTGGATTTTGTGAGCTTGAGCGCCGCTTGCTACGGCTAGTTATTGGATGGGTGACCGTTTTTAGGAATTCTGATTGTAAATTTATGAGAAAGTAACTAATTTTATAGGTAGGAGTTTATTTTGTTACTTCATAGAGGAATGTATTAAAATTTCCAAGTGGCGGCGTCTGCAGGTAACTCCACGATGGCTCAACAAATTTCCTGGGGGGCTAGACAAGTTGCATTCTGACATTCGAATCGACAAACAAAATGTATGGAAATGACACAAGCTTTCGACAAATCGGACTGTCACTAATGTCATTTACATACATTTTGTTTGTCGATTCGAATGTCAAAATGCAACTTGTCTAGCCCCCCTGAGCGATATATTCAAAAACATTCTGCCCAACCTAGGAATCGAACTTAGGACCTCGACAGTTGCGCTGAGTAAACAAACAAGGCAATTATTCAAGCCACGTTAAAATATTTCAACCCCAAAATACACCCTCCACATTAAAGGGGACAAATACGCTTCCGGACTAATAATACACTTCATTTGACAAGGGAACTTATTTTGTACAGGTGCTGCAAGCAATAACTAAACGCACCCTTAAAACAAGACGACGTGTACCTTCAAGACGGGGTTATTCACTACCGGAGAATCACTATCCTTCATATTCTATCTCACTCATACCTTTGACAAAAATGTTGGGGACAATACCTGTGTCTCTTTCCTTCTTTAAGGGTAGGCTGTCATTAGACACTAAGCTCTCAATATGGTACTTAAGCACCACCCTAATTGGGGGTGCATTAAGCGCTTATGCTCATATAAAATGATTTATGGCCAGTCCGGTGTCGACTTATAATGAGAACCCGAGGGTTTCGAACGTTAAACTAGATCCTGTTTTCCTAGACTTAAAATTTTGGAGGTTTAAAACCTGCGTTTTATTCTGTAGCTTTAGTATTCTCATCTATACTTCTATACTAATATTATAAAGAGGAAAGATTTGATTGTTTGTTTGTATTGAATAGGCTCCGAAACTACTGGACCGATTTCGAAAATTCTTTCAGTGTTAGATAGCCCATTTATCGGGGAAGGTTATAGGCTTATATACGTTGCGACTAATAGGAGAGGAGTAGCAATGAAAAATGTTGCAAAAACGGGGGAAAAATTAATAAGACCACGCGGGCAAAGCCGCTAGCGTGGAGCTAGTAAATAAATATCCTGAGCCATTTTACACATCACCATCTAGTCCCAAACTAAACAGTGCTTGTACTATGGGTACTAGACAATGGATATAATACTTATATACTTTTTTTTTGTTGTAAATACATACTTATAGTACTTAAGAAACACCCAGACAAACATTTATATTCATCACAGCTGTCTTGTGGGAATCGAACCCACGACCTCGTGATCAGCAGTCCGGTACTCGTACCACTAGGCCACAGACGTCGTTATAGACCGATCTGTCTTTCTGCTGAGCAAACCGCTTATTTGAAAAAACTTATAATCGTTTGTCCTATCTGGGAGTCAATCCCAATACCCTACCCAGTAGCAGTTGTGGTTAAAAATGAGCATGCTTAATAGTAAAAAAAATTCGTTGACAACAGTGACAACCCTATCAAGTACAGTCAACGCACAAAATTAATTGCAATGGACTAGTACAAGATAAAAAAAACGTGCGTTTGAAAAATGACCCCCGATTAAGCTCGGTATCTGTTGACCCCCAGTTATTTTTAAACACCCTTAATAGGTTATAATGATGTTAATTTATCGTCCTAAGCGTTGCGTGACGGGTACTAATATACCCAGGTTTGGGAGATGAAAATGAAAAATTAACCTTTTTGAAGATATTAACTGTTTTTTTCTGGTGTGAGAGGAAATGTGGCGTAGATCAGCTGTTAGTACTCGTGTTTTTTGTCTGAGGATTAAATGAAATGATAGAGAATTTTTCTAAATTGTTTGGGGTCGTTTACTGTAATAAAAAACTGGAAAAGTGCGAGTAAGACTCGCGCACCGAGGCTTGCGTACCATCTTAAACGTAAGTAGATAGTTCGACTATCTAAATTATATGTATTTATAACTAGTAAATATAAATTTTCGGATTCTTCCCGTAAATTATGCTATATTTCATTGCTTCTTGCCAAATTTCATGATTCTAGGTCAACGGGAAGTACCCGCAGAATTATGCTTTACTTGGGTTTTCCACAATATGCGGCAAAAATGGCTATTTATCGTACGTATTTTTTTATTGTGTTGACTTAGAAGATGGATCTTTTTACACCATCAAGGGACTATAGACCTACGTATTTGGTATTAGTTTCAACTTGATATCTCCACGCATTCCTGAGTAAAAGGGTGCTGAAATACAGATTGACAGACGGACAACACAGGGTTCCTTTTTTCCTTTTGAGGTACGGAATCCTAAAAAACTATTCACATCTTATAGGGCACAGTTACTATCTCTATTAGCACGTGCAGCCTGCAGTTGCAGTCGGCAGCGTGATTCAGATTATTACTCTTTATTCTTAAAATTTTTTCGAGGAAATGATTAACTAGATTTATAAATGCAATTGTTTTCTTTTGTCCACATTTTGGACACTTGTTTATGACGATATTTATTTGTCTGTGTGTACTTCTTGTTTTCAAATCGTGGGTCATCGCTAATCTTATAAAGATTTTATTTAAATCTCTTTTAATTTACAAATAATAATAATATTCTTTCTTTGTCCGCAGGTAAGCTTATTTTACGGAGACAGTAACGTGATAAAAGGTACAATCACTGCAAAAATTATCTCTTCACCTGCAAAAACATCCTAAAATAAGCAAAAATAATTCTTCAATCAGTATGTAAATTACAGAATATTTTTCCTTACACACGAGTGCTGTGTTATCTTGGATCTACACTATACGCCGCCCCGCGGCTTCGCCCGCAATATCCCTGTTAAACACTGTCATTTGACTCAACACCTTCGCTTGAATTTTTATTGGTAACATTTCTGCTTTAATCTGGTAAGATTTGGATGTGGTATTTTTTTATTAAACTAGTGTGACGGCAGAATATTTTGGTAAAGCGGTCGCGGTAGTAACCAAGACGAACTCAGCAGCAAGGTTGTTAACTAAAATAAATAAATAAATAATTTTTCTGGCACATTTTTACACAGCACTATCTAGTCCCAAACTAAGCAGAGCTTGTACTATGGGTACTAGACAATGGATATAATACTTAAATACTTTTTTTGTAAATATATACTTATAATACATAACTTAACTTAAACATTCATTAAAAATAACTTGTAATCTTAGCATGGAAAATGCTTAAAAAATACAAAAAGATAAAGATTCATGTTTCATTCACAAGGACATACTTCAAGGTGTACTGATGTACACCGTCAGTTCGCCGCTATGTTTAGGTCGCGTGTAAAAGGGGGCGAGCCTATTGCCATCAAACACTGAGCTGCTACTGGTAATTTCACATAAAAACCCAACAACGCTGCTCGACCTGGGAATCGAACCCAGGACCTCTCGCTTAGCAGCAACTGAGTCATTGTACCACTTTATTGTAACTAAGTACTTTGTATTAGTTTTTTGGTGTTCAATAAAAAAATAAGTCTCTCAATATAATATCTTGCTGCCTCCATACATGCCTGTAAAAGTACTTTTATTTTTAAATCGTCTTATTGTAAAACTGGCCAGTATCCATCGTTTTGGAAAACTAGTGGTATCCGGAGTGAGACACCGCTCGAAATTCGTGGCCGGATGTCGTGTAAGCCTCGGTCGCCAACTATCTGATCGCTGAGGAGGCAATACGAAACAAAATAGGAACCACTTTTGAGGATATTTTGTTAAAGAATATACTATCGTAAAAAACTTTTAAATGAAAGTTTTGACTGGTTTGACCAGTTATTTAATGACGGAAAAAAACGACTCGCGGGCAGGAGTCGAATTTGCGTCTTCTGGTCCAATACACCAAACGCTATGAACTTCTAAGCCACTGCGACTTCACTTAAATAACTGGTTATGGTATGGAAAATGCTAAAAAAATACAAAAAGATTGTTTGACTAAGTCTGCTTTTGTCGCAAGCGCAACCGTGAGAGTCCTGGATCATTCCCAGATCGAGCAGTGTTATGCTACTTTTGAATTGATGAAATTCTAATAGGCAACTCGGGAGTGTATTGTTTCTTATATGTATGCAACTTTAATCTATGGTAAAAGGTCTAAAACTGGTCAACGCTTAGAGATATACATTCTATCGAAATCTCAGGCAAAGTTCGAACCTGTGACCCTCCGGTTAAGTACACCGGGTGGACGCTTAAGCCACAAGACCAATGTCTGGAATTTATATTCTTCCACATTTTACGTTTGAAGGTATTGCCAAATACAATAAAAACGTACATATTTCTCTTTTGTTGCAAAAGTAACAAAACTTGAGATGTAACAAAAAAGAAAAGTAACGAAGCCAACATACCGCATCCACGCCTCACACAACCCCACCTGAAGGGGGTGTGTGCAATTTAAAAGATAAGATCAGCGGCGCCCGCCCGAGACGATGCCTCTTAAATTATTCAAATAAAATCCCACTACGATATCTGTGATTGTAAATTTTGGTGTACAGATGTACACGTACACTTGAGGCCGAGAAAAGGGAACGGTGTAAATGGTATTGGAATAATTTATTCTGAGTTTGTGAAAATGTTTTTTTTTTATCGTTCTGGATCTACCTTTTATATTACGGAAAATATAGCATCACGACTGTATTCTCTGAAGGGTAGCAGAGGTGTAATATAAACTCACAGTTGGCCGGTATGCTTAGGTCACCTGTAATAGCGGTCAGCCTATTTCATTTGTCATTAATCAGGCTCAAATTGAAATTCCGAGCCTGAGAATTTCATAGACAAACCCAATATCACTGCTGGACCTGTGAATCAAACCCAGGACCTTGAGCGTAGCAGTCACGATTAGGACGAGGCGGCTTGTAAATCATTGCTTAATCATAAACAGAATAACTTGACATTAATATAGATATTTATCTTTAACATTTATCAACAAAATCGAATTCACACTACACCCACTCAATAAAGACATTTTTTAATCTTTCCTCTGCAAAATCAAGAACATCTTTATCCCTGTGTTTTAGAAATAACTGAATAAATTATCATTAATGAGCCATCAGAATTTTTAACCTGAGTTTTTGTTGCGGGAGAGAGAGAGAGATGGTGCTATGTGATCTGTATATCGTCATCTCTTTCTAACAACCTAAAATGATCGGGGAATATGATCGGTTCGGGCTGATAGTTATATAGGGATATATGTTACACATGCCAATGTAATAAAACTTGTGTTTTATGTGCTTATAGTTACAGAATATCATTGGAACTTGAGATGTTATTTGAACTGATCAATAAGACGATTGCATCGATAGATAGGAGTGAGGTCCAAAAGAAAGAGGTTCTCAAGTTCGCATAACTTAGTTGTGTACATTCTGATTCTATATCTATACTAATATTATAAAGAGGAAAGATTTGATTGTTTGTTTGTATTGAATAAGGCTAAGGCTGTGAAACTACTGGACCGATTTGGGAAATTCTTTCAGTGTTAGATATCCCATTTATCGAGGAAGGCTATAGGCAATATAACATCACGCTACGACTAATAGGAGCGGAGTAGCAATGAAAAATGTTGCAAAGACGGGGGGGGGGGGGGGGAGTTATCAAGACTACGCAGGCGAAGCAGCTGGCGGAGAGCTATTTAAAATAAAATGGAATTGGCGGTTCCGCTAATTAGGCGGATGTTTTATCATTGGTTTCGTAATAATTTTAAAATACTTAGGGCCTCTTTCACTACCTCTGGATAGCCGCTAAAAAAAAAGAACAAAATCTGAATTAAATTATCTGCCAGCTAATTTAACTGGAACTTATCAGTAAGCTGTATCAGGGCCTTAAATGTATATACAGTTAGACACAAAGTAGACACAACACTTGTAGGTTTAATGTATCTGATAAATCCGTTTTCTTGATTATCAGTGTCATAAATGCCAGCTAGACTTTTTATTGGTTAACTGTGGGTGTACTTGTACACTTCTACTAAACCACTCGGGGAATACGGCGTGATGGTATGTATAGCATCAATAATGACATTCCAAATTAAAACAATAGTCAACAACGTAATTTTATAATGACTACGACATGAAGTTTTCCACGTACTTTACATTAAAAAAAATCATAGAATCCGCCATAAAAGCAACTCGCAGAAAAATAACATCCACTCAAAATAATTTACACAAAATAATAACCAGTTTACAACATGTTAACCGCACATCACGAACAAAAACAAAATAAAGTACTCATCACTCCACACGACAAAACAAAATGTGGAAAAAATAACAATATTTTTATTTTAACATGGGTGCTTTTTTATGTCCGCAAGTGTAAGTGGGATTGCAAGACAAAGGGTATGCGCCTGACGCGGGTTGTTTTTTTGGCCTACAGTGTACAGTTGTACGGTAACGGTATGTATTTTGTTACCGAGGCATCTCTTGTGAGGAATCTGGGGGGAAAATGTGGAACTTTTTTTGTGTTATACAATGTAGTAATAATTTGGTGGTAATGTTACGTTGTTACGATTATTCGTTGCAGTGTTCTATGGAATGGAGATCATATTTCTTGCTGCTTTCTTTTTTATTTATGAAAATATGGGCAGTAGTTGGCTGTGGCATTTACATCACTAATATTTTGAGACGCAAAGTAGCCTTAAATTAAAGATTGGTCACACATCCACTGTATGACAAGTGGCAAGTACGACTTGACCTAGCATCGTGGAATACAGGCGTGTAGATGTATTGTTATAATGTTTGTCTAGATAACTCCTAGATCTTTGACATAATGAGTAGTAGCGATCGGTCAATCAATAGGATTAAATGCGTTAGAGACGTGTCTTGTCGAACTCACTGAATTAGCTCATGTGAATGTTTGATTAGTATGGAATTGACGCCTCCAAATTTGATTGGGTTAGAATTAGTTATAATCTATGTATACTAATATAACTTATGAAGACTATTTTTAATGAAGGAAAAAATCGGCTGGCGGGCAGGTTTCGAACCTGCGTCTTCTGGTTCGGTACACCAGACGCTCTGACCACTAAGCCACCGCAAACCCCGCTCGCCAGTCGAAATCTTCCTTCACATTCTAATTTATGTCTTAAAGGTGACCTGCCCGCCAGCCGATTTTTTCCTTTATTAAAAATAACTTGTAATCTTAGCATGGAAAATACTTAAAAAATACAAAAAGATAGTTATGAAGACTAATAATCCTAAGAGATGAAAATTCTTTCACCAGGTAGAAAGCTACATTATTTACATGTATATGATAAATATATAATGTCAAATATGTCAAGAAAAAAAAACCTGAGTAACAGATTTGCGGTTTTTATTTTTCATTCATTTAGTAATTGTAACAAACAATCACAAAAGTAACACAACTAAAGTTTTGTTGTGTTTTGAACACGAATACCGTACTGGATTTCCACCGAAATTCCATCTGGAAACTCGTAACTCAATCACAGCTAGGTGAAATCCAAACACTTAAAATGTTTGCCGACAGGTCCACGTTAGGCTTGCCTTCGTCTGCCGCTGCAGGCCGCCAGGTCACCGTAGTGTAACATGAACATTCATAGACATTGTTACAATAATTATACGCATATTTGACAGTGTAAAAAGTCCACAAAACAATATCTGCTTAGGGGTTGATTGTGTTAAATTTATATAAAAAGTTAGAAACTCAACATAATATCTATACTAATATTATAAAGTTGAATGCATTCACGATTTTTTTAAATCCATACTGAATACTTATTATAAAACTGAAGAGTTAGTTTGTGTGGTTGAGCGCGCTGATCTCAAGAACTACTGGTCCGATTAGAAAAAATCTTTCAGTGTTAGATAGTCTGTTTATTGAGGAAGGCTATAGGCTATATATAATCACGCTACGACTTATAGGAGCGGAGTATCAATGAAAAATGTTGCAAAAACGGGGTAAAAATTCAACTTATATGGGGACGAAGCTCTAATTTTAGTAATATAACATGAAAGATGAAAAACAAACTATTCGTGTGGTGTTTAGAGAGCATTATTCATGACATATGACATTTTTCGTGACAGATGTGTCGATGTTACGGTGTAGTGGGCGGTTTCCATAGAACTAACTGGGTTTGGTGCAGTCGGATGGACAGTCGCACAGATTATATCGATGCATACGTCATAACTAGGCTGTTTGCTAATGGCTTGTCTCTCGCAGTCCTAATATTTGCTTAAAAACGCTGTAGGATGTTTGTAGATGTCTTTTGGGTGAAGTAAGATCGCAAGTGCAGCTGCCGAGTTGAGATCCGATGTTCGACTTCCTGGTTAAGAAAGAAAGAACGAACGAAAACATAATTAATCATTAGCAGTTTTATTGGGTTTTTCTATGAAATTCTCTGTAGCAGCGTGGATTTGTGCCCAGTTTATGGCAATAGACTCGCCGCCTTACATGAAACATAAGTTACCGAAATTATGGGTGTACAGTACATCTCTGCCTAGCCTTTCAGCGTGATGGTATTTTAAACCCCTGACGCAAAAACGACGGGGTTTTAAAAGTTTGACGTGTCTATGTGTCTGTGGCATCGTAGCTCCTGCAAGGATGAACCGATTTTGATTTCGTTTCTTTTGTTTGAAAGGTGAATTAGTCGGGAGTGTTCTTAGCTATGTTTAATCAAAATCGGTCCAAGATGGCCGCCGCCACAAAATGACGGATTACATATTTTTGCACAACTCCCTCAATATGGGTATCAAATAAAAGGGTTTGTATTTTATTATGTCTATCGAAAAGACGGATATATAGCTTCTGATAATTAGTCTCAAATAAATAACTTATACGTTAACTTGAAGACGTGTCTTGTTAGCGTAGTCCCAGCTGGTAGACTTGCCGTGATTAAGTTACAAATTAGGGCCTTAATACCGGTGTCGGTCCCAAGTGGATAGCCATTACTATCGGTTCGTGCAACGTATAACCTTTTTGTTTACCTACAAACCCCCAAAAGTAAGGCAGAGATGTACTTCTAAGCACAGTTAGCATATTCCTCAAAAACCCAACACCCCTCTGGAAAATCCCAACAAGATTGCTCGATTCGGGAATCGAACGCATTACCTCTAGCGTAGCAGCAGTTCTTATGGCTGACAGTTTTATACTTAATAGTATTTTGGTCGTTAAATAGTTATTCATGTTTTTAAAATCTCCAATAAAGTATCCTTAGTAGGGACCGCCAAAATATTTACATCTCATACGCAGTAAGTAACAAGTAACAAATGACGCAATTTGTCAGGTAACAAAATTAATTTGCTCTTTTTAGAATTAATAAAAAGTACAGTTCTCGCCAAACTTATTGTCCGGGTTGAAGTTGGCACGAGCTAACTTTAACACGGCTGTAAAAATCGGAAAAAGAAAAATATTGGATTGTAATAAATAAAAACTAAAGCTCAAAGTCGTAGGCTTTCGTTTTAAATCATTTTAATCCAATTCCTTCCTCCGATTTTTACAGCCGGGTTATAGTTAGCTCGTGCCAACTTCAACACGGACAATAAGTTTGGCGCGAACTGTAGATTTGCTGAGGTGTCATATTACGTTTGGCACTAGACTAGAGAAGAAGAAATCTCAAGAGATTTAATCACAAACTAGCCTTTGCCCGCCACGTCGTTCACAGAAGTTGAATTTGCAACATTTTTAATTGATACTCCGCTCCTATTGTTCGTAGCGTGCCTTCCTTGATAAACGGTCTATCTAACACTGAAAGAATTTTTCAAATCGGACCAGTAGTTCCTGAGATTAGCTCGTTCAACCAAACAAAATCTTTAGCTTTATAATATTAGTATAGATTAGATTTTTTTTTTATACCACTAAGGTGGCAAACAAGCATACGGCCCGCCTGATGGTAAGCGGTTACCGTAACCTATGGACGCTTGCAACACCAGGGGTATCACTCGCGCGTTGCCGACCCGAAAAACCTCTTAGAGGTTTATGGAGGATTCACTGCGCCGACAGTTTGAGGGAATATTCCTCTTAGTGCCAACGCAACGCATCCTTAGAAGGAGCTCTGAAATATAATGAAGGAGATTCCTTCATTATATTTAGATTAATACCAGTAACAAAACCATCCACTTTATAATGACATTTTGCACTAATGTAAGCTCTCATTATTCCTAATGGCCAGTATAATCTGATCTCCGAGAATGACACATCCAATTGTGGTCGGTGACATCACACAGCGGCCAGCAGACGAGTTTTGATAACTTTTAGCGAGTTAACTAAACGTGTTACCGAGGAAGTCAGGAAAGTTTGCCCTTGGATTTAGTCGAGGAGAACGTAATAGGATCTGATGGTTAATAAAGAGTAAGCTTTCGACAGGAAAAACAGAACCCTAAAAATTGTTCAAAAATAATTTTGCAAACAAACTTTTCGTTGTTTTAGGAAAACCTTTTTTTATGTAGCCTCTTTTGTCTTTTAGGTACTGCTAAAAAACAGATTTTTGCAAAACTATTTTTTATATAAAAAATATACTCTTTTTACGACCTCTTTCCTCCCGATGTCTGTCTGCTGGCTCAGGGTCAATGAGCCAGCAGACAGACAGCGTCTGATTGGAGAAGAACACAGTAAGTGCTTGAAGTTTGGAATTATGTCCGGTTAATAGCAATAGGCTCGCCTTCCTTTATATTAAGAGAGGTAGGACACAGCAATTTATTGCTCAAATCTGGAGCGGCCCGTCAGAAAACTGCAGCCAAATAACACACTTTATTGTGTGTTGTGTTTTAGCAGTCAATAAGATTGCCAGAGCCCGTTCTGAGGATGCGCTGTACTGGCAGCAAGAGGAACATTTCCTTAAACTGTCAGCGCAGTGAGTTCTCCATAAGCCTCTATTCAGAGACGATGCTAAGCATAAACTGAGGCTTCCGTATGTCAAATTGTCATACAAATTTGACATACAGAAGCATTACTTTACGCTGAGCATCGTCTCTGAATATTAGCCTAAGAGGATTTTGCAGGGTCGGTAACGCATGAGTGACGCGTCGGTGTTGTAAACGTCCATAGGTTGCGGTAACCGTCTACCATCAAACGGGCCACACGCTTGTTTGCCACCACTCTCCTAAACATTCCGGCGAACTGTCAGTTCAAGCATGATGGTGCATTCCCGTCGTGAATGTTACGGATTCCAAGGCCAGGCAAGGTCAGTTAAATGCGGTTTTTAGTTGGTATGAGTCCGACAGACCCCGCCGCTTCCCCAAGTCGTAGGGATCCATGAGAGTTCCATTTTCCGCATCCAACGATAGTATATCGTATAGAATATAGAGTATTTAGGACGAATAGTTACTTACGCCAATATCAGCCAATTGACTTACAGTATTATATAGAAGAATTATAATAAAAACCTTATTTAAACAAGGTCTTGACTCGTGCCTTATCGATACTAAGACAATTTTCCTCAAATAATCCTTGAGAACATGCCGGGAAAATTCCGAGATAAATGTCTACACAATACAGGAACAACTGTATAAATTATGTTAATGTATTACAGAAAATATTTTGTTACATTCTAGTAAATATGTAGGTATGTATACGCTGCTTTTCGCGGTCATTATTGATAGGTGAACATTCGCCGTCGGTTGTCTTAATAACCTATATCAATTAGTTAGTGGTAGTCAGAACCCCAAGAATTCTGCCAACCAGTTTATTATTAGTATTGCGAACGTCTTTTTTTTAACCCCCGACGCAAAAACGGTGTGTTATAAGTTTGACGTGTCTGTGTGTGTGTCTGTGGCATCGCTCCCGAATGGATGTACCGATTTAGATTTTATTTTATTTGTTTGAAAGATGAATTATTCGGGAGTGTTCTTAGCTATGTTTGATGAAAATCGGTACAGGATGGCCGCCGCCACAAAATAGCGGATTACATATTTTATCAAAACTCCCTCAATGTGGGTATCAAATGAAAAGGCTTGACTAGTACAATACATACACTATGATAAATTTCAAATCCAAGATGATTTTTTGAAATTATGATTTTTGAAATTTTTACTATACCATGCAAACAAGCATGCGGCCTGGTTGATGGTTTACACCGAAGCATCACTCACGCGCTAACCCTGATGGTAGTCGTGTGAAATTTATTGTAAAATATTCAACCACATCTGGATTCTGTTTAGACTGAAAGCCGACCCCGAGACAGCCGAAAAAAGGCTGGGATGATGATACTTAAAAAAATACTAATAATCTTCCTGGCTTTTTCCCCAACATCGAGAGATCGGTTTTCAGTTTCAGATGCTGTTAAATATCACAATTTTATATTGACCAAGAGTCTGCTATCAGACCTCTACAACGCAATTATTGGGAAACACCAATATTCTAAGGATAGACTGGTTATCAGGCTTTTTGGGTGTTTGACTACAACTAACTATATAATCTTACATCTAGTTGTCCCTTTTATCTCTACATAATATTATTGCCTTCCATTAATTTAATCATATAAATAACATATTATTTAAAATACCATAATAACGTCAAATCAAATGGCATTATCATGGAAAATAAGAAGTTAAATCCACATTCCCGGAGCAAATGGCCCAAGCCTCCCCTAAAAAAATTTCCTCATAACTAGTGTAACCAAAAAGTTATGGAATAAAGGATAAATTTGGGACCCGGAAATGATAAGTACAGTTTGATGCTAACTCTTATAACTGATCAAGAATAAAGTACGTAATGAAAAAACATTGTTCCGACCCTCGAGAGGGTCACTCTTTCTTCAATGAATTCAAATCGTTACTATTTTCTAGCCTGATGATTGATCTTAATCATGTACACAAACTTGGAATATTAATAATGACGATACGAAGTACTTTAAAGACAGTAAAAGTTTGTTTTAATTTGTTGGAATTTGAAGTTCTGGGTTCAATTCCCAGCTCGAAATTAGTTTATTAATGAAATCCATAGTAGTTCACATTTTGTGCCCTCGATTTGATTATTGGCTCTTGGTCATTAAGTCCACTCCCTATTGCATAGGACTTAAAAGTACTGGCAGTCGTTATCTATTCCTTATCGTTGTCACCAATAAAATTGATAAAAAAGTCATTTCACAAAGTTCTTCTGTTCAGAACGGGACTTTCCGTAAAACTCCTAAGAGCTGGCCACCGCACTCATAACCCAACCCTCCCATTTAATAAGTCGGGGACTAACCAAGATTTATTTTGTCTAATATTGCCCCAATGTGGAATATATAATGCAATATTGACATTTACGGATGAAAATCTCGCTTTTTACTTATTTCCATAGTAATCCTCTCAGAGGAACGGTGAATATCAAATGTTTACTTATGCATGTATGTTTAAGGGGTGTTGGGAATCGGTCTTTGTATGAGCTATGGGCTAAAAGAACCATTGGATGGGTGGCCAGATGCCAGATGACACCGCGATAGATCAAGGTGAAGATGGAGAGAAAAGCTTGACTCCGACCGTAAAGACTGGCCCTCATTAACAGAGATGTGAGAAAAGGGAGAGGAATGCCTTTGTCCTGCCGTGGGACTATGAGTAGGGAAGGAACAGAGTAAACGCTTGTAAGAAGCGGGCTAAAATACCTATTCTGGTAGGCTTGGCACAAACAAAACTTTTTTAAATCTGCTTTTTATTAAATAAACACAACGTTTTAAAATCAGCTTTTTTTAAACCACTATGGTAGATTATTTTTACAAATTACGTACATATATTGTATTCTTTCTATTATTGTTTATATACACTGTACAGTAAACCATATTTGCACTGAACTGGGAATCGCAAATAGGACCTCACGTTGATTAATGTCCATTTATTGCCAGCGCATGCGCACTTCTTACTCATTACCAACAACAGCTGCAAGGCCAAAAGTCGCAAATCGCAAAATCGCATTTGCAAAACATCTTTCCATTATTCACGAACTAATTAAAACAACGCCACACAAGCTAGTTCAGTCGATCGATTGTGCTTTACATTACTCGGGAATCGAACCGATACACAATCTTATGCCTCCTGTTAATTAAAAACCGCGAACTGCGGGTTTCTAACCCACAATCTGGGATCTCACGTGTGTTGAAAACTGCAACGGAAATTGTATCTTAACTTTATAGAGTTAAGGTTTATATCACGTTGTTTGTAGAATCGATTTTATTTGTGTTATGGAAAAGGTGTGTTCTGTTTGGTTTTAAATAAATTATGTATCAATGAATTTGTTTTAAGTAAGTATTAGTGTGATCACTTTCGCTCCAGCCGCCGAAAAGTTAACACCTCGGCGTCGCACCTGATGATGACTCGCGGAGAGGCGAAACACGTGTAGTCACATAGGCACAGAATAAATAATAACAAAATGGCCACTCTTCGCCCCTCCCTAACGTCAGATACTTCAGTACCTCAACCATGAGTTCAATCGAATTGCTTCGATAGGTTTTTTACGCATCGAAACGCTGTAATCTCATAGCCGATTTTAGTTCCTTACGTAACCGCTAGAGGCACTGCGAGGGTTTTCCATACAAATATTTTACGGCGTCGCTAGCGAGTTGAGTGAGAAAAACTCATGGTCGAGGCACTGGTCCCCCGTATTCTGCCGGTATTCTTGCCGGACGGACTGCCAACAAACCCTACGCGCTCTCACGCACACATTTGCATTTGCACGTGTACAAACGTAATTTTGACAAATTTGACATTTGGTATTGTAGTGTGCAGCGGTATCGGAAAGTTTGTATGGAGTGTCACAGGTGTGACATAGGTTTGGGTATGCATGTTGCACTAACAACTAAGTTCTCCCGGCATGTGCATAATTAGTGGGCGTTACATCTCAGTATAAGCGGAATTAAACCTAATATTTTCATTGCAATTTATTATTTAATTTCTAATATTGAAATAAAACTACTTTTTACGGATTTTATCGCGTTATACGTTAAAGGATCCGAAACGTCGGGATTAAAATAATATCAATATAACGCGATAAAATCCGTAAAAAGTAGTTTTATTTCAATCCGTAAAAAGTAGTTTTATTTAAATCCGTAAAAAGTAGTTTTATTTCAATGTCGTATTCGCGTAAGTGTCAGAAATCAGTATAATTTCTAATAGTTAGCTATCTGGGGCCTTTTTCACACCTTACTGATAAGTTCCCGTTAAATTACTTGGCAGATAATATCATACAAATTTTGTTTCATTTTTAATTCATCCTGCGGTTGCCGGCTATCCAGAGTTGGTGAAAGTTGAAACAGTCCCTTCGGAAAATAAAGGCCATACGCCTTTTTATTTTCCGAAGGGATAAGCAGAGGTGTTCTAATCACACACACATACAGTACCTACAGCGTGTCTGCGGCGCGCGGTGAGTTTAGGTCCCATGTAATAAGGGACGAGCTTATTACCGTTAATCGGACTCAAATACAATCTTAACTCCGGCCTGTTACCCGGATGGTATTATAAAATTTACACTCGACCTGGGAATCGAACCCAGGATATTAGTTCATATTAATAACCTACCCTATATTTGCCTGAGCGTATTGAAGCCTAGCTCCTTCGGCTTTCATCGACCATTTAAAAAAAACTTCTCTGCCCTACATAATATTAATCTACTTACAAGTACCTATGTACTCTATGCGCATGCGAATGCTAGCGAGTCGAGCAAACGCACCATTCGGCGGCATTCGGTTGACCCGAAGATAGCCGAACGCGCTTGTTTACCGGTCGCGCAAAACAACGATACGACGCTACACGAAGCCCCCGTCCCCGCGCGTCTCTGTAGTCTGCGGGTCACTGACATAAACAACTCGCAAAATGAATGTGCCAAGGCCGACTTAAATTGATATAGATTCTTTTCACATAAATAATAAATAAGTTGATTTTGATGTTAATACCTATAACGCAAAGTATTTTTTTATTAATGTTGAAAATTAAATAAATTGCGAGCTCATAACAACTGTCAAACAATAATGATGACACTGACAGATAAAATTTGAAAAAAGAAAAGATTTATGGACGCATAATTAAAATTGTGCTTATGTCACAATAATTATGATTTAAAACCTGTTTAGTGAACAAAAAATTTGATTTTTATTTAAATTTTCATTGTGGAATTCTTAGATGGGAATACGAGGCATGGGTATTATTAATTGTCGTAATCTGTAATCTATTATGTCGAAGCCCTTATTATATTTAACAAATGCGAAGCATATACTCTAGGCCTCAGGCTATATCGTTTTATACAACACTAGCTTCCCGCCAGCGGCTTCGCCCGCGTGGTCTTATAATTTTTTCCCCGTTTTTGCTACATTTTTCATTACTACTCCGCTCCTATTAGTCGTAGCGTGATGATATATAGCCTATGTTACTCGGGGATAATGTAGCTTTCCAAAGGTGAAAGAATTTTTGAAATCGGTCCAGTAGTTTCGGAGCCTATTCATTACAAACAAACAAACAAACAAACAAATCTTTCCTCTTTATTAGTATAGATTTCTACCGAACAAACAAACGGAAAATTATAATTATGTGTAGTCTTAAAATTTGTAATTGCGATTTACTGCTAAATAGGCTTTAGACTTTTAAAAGGTAATATTTATTAATTTTGTTTAGACATAATTTGAGTTTATTTTGTTTTGTATTTAATATAAACTAACGGTGTTACGTTATTTGAATAGATAGGTATGGTATAGATGTCGTAAAATTATACTCAACTACCATAAACAAATGACAAAATAACAGTAGGTACGTATACTTATGCTTAGCTTGCCGATCGTGGCAGAGTGCCCGACAGCGATAGCGGAGTGTGTATCTTTCTCTTTCTAACCTGCTTACTATCGTTTCGGCCACCTCGCTTGCTTGTTCCGTGGAATGTCGCCGCTGTTTCCGCACCCCGCGGCCCGCCCGGCCCCGCGTGCAGTAGCGTCGCAGGCTTTGTGGACGAGAGACGTGTTTTAGTTTATAACGCGAAAACAAAATGGAATCGCCCGAACCTGGCCCCAGTACAAGGGCTAGACAGCGTTCACCAAAATGCAGTACCAAAGGATACAATGTATTACGCCGGGTTATTACTAAAATAAGAAGCGAAGTGGATCAAAATTTGTACGCCGTAAAAAAATCGGAAATGAAGAGTCGAGCGATCACATATACAGGATTATCGGCAGCAGTAATAGACAAAATTGCAACGGGACGAGAAGAATTAGAAATTGAAATAAAAGAAATAGATCGATCCGTGGTTTACAACCAATTAGTGGTTTTTTATTTGAACCAGCATTTGATGCCTTCGACCTACCTGCTGTTCGAAAAATTACAAGGTAAGATACCTATTTACATAGATATAGGGGCATTCAGAAAATACTTAGTGAAACACGGTTTCATGTGGAAACAGATGAAAGATCGAGCATTCGTTGTTGTGGAGAAACCTCAAGTTATTTTTGAGAGGTACTTTTATCTATCGGAGATAACACGCCACAGAAAAGATGGACAACCTATTTATTTCATCGACGACAATTGTATCGACGAAAATGGTAACTTTCTCAGCGCCAAGGAAAGCAAATATACCGCAAAGTCATGTCAAAAGAGATTAATTTATGCCGTGTCTGATAATGGGCTTCAATTAATGGAATTCATAGATGACTTTAATAATAAAACTTTCATGAAATGGCTGAAAGAAAGATTACTTAACTCTTTAGGCACGCCTAGTGTTATTATTTTAAATTACAGTAAGCATCACTGTGAGGAACAGCTGCAACTACCAAATGCTGAAAGCACAAGAAGGGAAATGTGTAAATGGCTGGATTATTTCAACGTACCGTATGAGCCGGAATGGTCGAAGCATATATTTTATGATCTCATACAAAAATACACAGATACAACACGAAAAATATACAAAGCGGACACTTTATTAAGGAACGACGGCCATACAGTTTTGAGGATTCCAAATTGCATTAAGAAGTTGACACCCGCGACTTATTACTGCGATATGATGCGTACAAATCTGCCTATGTTACTGAAAGATGCTTCGCTCAATACTAAACCTAATTTCGACATCATTGAGTCGAAACTCAAAGATATTATAGATACAATGAATGAACATTGTGTGAGAGATGCCAATGATTCTGTGGTTAAAGAAGAACAATCTATTCTTTTTAAGGATAACGCAATCGATAATATTATGGATATATTAGAAGATAATATGAGAAAGACATTGATTCCAAATAACGGTTTTGATTCGGATTTCCCTTCAAGCGATTCTGAATCGGATTAATCGATTCATCGATTAATTTTATCGAATATTATTTTTTAGAATTTATCTTTTGTTTCCCTGTTATTTAAAGACCCGTGCCCAGCAGTGGGACAGAAACTATGGTTTAAGATTATATTGATGGTGATTAAAGTGGTCTTTTCTTACTGATTTGTTAATTGCGATATAAATAAAAACATTAATCAAAATTTGTCTTTTATTTAATCAACTTTAATATTAATAAACAAATAAAAATAAATTAATTTTAGTACCTACCGAATATTTTGAGATCTGATAATCGCTGCGCAATCAATTTATTGTAGACTTCCTTGTTCGTCGTGTGGTCTCAAGCGTGACTGCTACGCTAGAGGTCCTGGGTTCGAATCCCGGGTCGAGCAATGTGCTGTTGGGTTTTTCTGTGTTTTAGTACAGGCGTGATGTTATGATGATTTATTGTAAGGAGACCTGCGCCTACACCATCCTACCGGCGATGGCCAATGTGGTAGTGTGTCACACGTCCAGGGTCCGCCTCAATGAAAAAAAAAACAAAAAAATGTGTGATCGGTCTCCCAAACTATTATTATCTCTTGTGTTTACAAACATTCATAGGTACCTACATCATAATGTATGTTGTATATTTAGCTGTGGCAACATTAACGCCTTATAGTTCGGGTTGAAGTTGGTACGAGCTAACTTTAACCCGGCCGTAAAAATCGGAGAATCAAAATTATAGGACTGTAATAATAAAAACGAAAGCTCAAGTCGTTGGCTGTCGTTTTCAATAATTTTAATCAGATATTTTTCTTTATCCGATTGTTACGGCCGGGTTAAAGTTTGCTCGTGCCAACTTCAACCCGGACAATAAGTTTGGCGAGCACTGTACGTACTTACACAATTGATAATATTCTACTATGAGGACTGTATCCTCCGAAAGGTAAGGCAGAAGTGTGTTTATGTATCTACATTTGCTGGTAAGTTTTGCTCGACCCGGGAATCGAACAGTTGCGGTTGCGACAACTAAACCAACGAGGCAGTCAATTAGTATTATTAGAGCATTTATTTTTCTCTTTAATCAAAGGCATAAGGGTCAAGGGTAGGCCCTTTTGGACGAAACGGAACTACCTTCATCAAATATTTAAGCTAAGAACGCAGGAAATTTCTAACAGAACTAAGTTTCTAGCAAATTGAAACCGTGGGTCAGCAGAAGGGACAATTAATTATTAACTTCACAAAGTAATTAAACGTCACTAATGTTTTTCTTTTTTTCTTTGGGAAATCAATTTGTTTTTGTTTTTCTTCATTCTGGTCGTAAGCGCGACTGCTACTTTAGAGGTTCGGGTTCGATTACCAGGTTGCCCAGTGTTATTGGGTTATTCTATGGAATTCTCAGTTGTAGCTCGGATTTTAGATTTGTGCCCGATATAATACGGTCATCCCATATAACATGGGATCTAAATATACCGACATGTTTATCACATCACAATGGAATGTGGCCGAAATGCAGCACGTCGGCAACTACTTTTTAATAGAAGCTACCAGGTCGGTATAGTTAATAGTATCTTGGCCGTTCCTGATTCCCAACAGGCCAAAGAATTAATAGAAATTGTCAATTAGGTATTAAGTATAATAAATAAGATTAAGGTTTGTTGTTGTTATAGCATTTGTGAGCCATGATGAGGGTGGCATATATGTAAAACCCTCTATAAACAAATAAAGATATAAAAAAATATATACCGACAGCTCTGCCTAACCCTTCGGGGATAACATACGTGATGGTATGTTATGTTGTATGTACACAAACATCAACAGACTGTAAGCCATAACTACTTACATATAATATATCGATAGCTTCACGTCTGTTTCCCATAGGATAGGCATAACTACCAACAAAAAAATATTTTGTGCCGAATCGAACCCGTATCCCGTGGCGCACAAGCCATAATCATCATTTCATTCGGCTATCGTGACACGTGCAACCGTCCGAGCGAACGCGACGTTGCCCGCCCGCAAAGCCCCCCCGCCCCGCGCGCGCACCTCCATTAAATTCCGTCCGTGATACGTCAGTAACTCACGTAAGTTCAAGCGGAGCGCACGTCAATTTTTGTGAAAATTTTACCAGGTAAATATTGTTGTTATTATCCATTGTTTTGTTTAATACGTGTTTGAAATTACTTTAACTCAATTATAGTACCGACAAATGTGTAATTTTGCTTCGTAAACTACAAATAAAAGCACTTGCAGTATTCTTTTTGCTTCTAAACAGGTTTCAACCGGTTTGAAAGCGCATTGTTGTCGGATTAGTGAGAATGAATAGAGTATTCTGTCAGTATAAATTGGTTCGCAAAGGACTAGACTTGAAAAGAGTGTAACCTCCTCCGCCGGGTACAGATCTCGTCAATCTTATTGTCCGACTTGAAGTTGGCACGAGCTAACTTCAAACCAGCCAGTCGTAAGGCTATCGTTTTTAATAATTTTAACCAATATTTTCCTCCGATTTTTATGGTCGCGGTCGGGTTGAAGTTAGCTCGTGCCAACTTCAAGCCGGACAATAAGATTGGCAAAAAATACTACTCTTGGCCCTTTATCGTTAGTTCTTAGTACAACAACTTGTATGTTTATTTTTTATATTTTTACTTGCTCTTACACCCGGCTTCACTCGTATCCCAATTGTCACCGACGGCCCCTGTACACGCTAAGAAATTTTTGTCTGCGGGAAATAGTAGTAATGATTGTTTTCGGCAAGAGCCGCGGCAATGGCCGCCATGGCCGGCGAATCACAAAACCGAAAAATAATGCGCAGTATGTTGCAGTTCAAAATATTTCGCCAGCTTACACTCACGCGCAAAAGATAATACTTACTCTAACGGCTTCTAAATTTTTTCAGTGACAATACGAATATGTATATACATATTCTGGTTTTATTGCACACTCTAAATTCAAAATTAAAATCGTACCGTAAATGCAGGTACTTTTATGTTTTGTGTACATATTTACCAGTATGTTGATATTGTGTGTATATTTGCTAGTTATTATACATTTATACAATAATATACTAGCTTTCTGCCAGCGGCATCGCCCGCGTTGTCTTATGAATGTTTCCCTCGTTTTTGAAACATTTTTCATTGCTACTCCGCTCCTATTAGTCGTAGCGTAATGGTATGTAGCCTATAGCCTTCCCCGATAAATGGGCTATGTAAGACTAAAAGAATTTTTCAATTCGGTCGAGTAGTTTCGGAGCCTATTCCATACAAACAAACATCTTTCCTATTTATAATATTAAGTATAGAAGTAGGATAATAAATTAAATTTATTTAGAGCGTACATACATATTTTGTACAAACTCACTTTGATCTTAACTTATATCATGGGTATATTATAATAACAAATCTCGCATCCACAAATAGACCCGGAAAAACAGCTTTACGCCGATACAAATATTTGCATCAATCGAACCCAAAACCTTTAGCGCAGCAGCCGATTAGTCGACCACAGCACCAATTGAGCCTCGAAACGCCTGGCACTCCATTATTTAGTTTTATTTGAGTTACCTATATCAATGTACCCACCTATTCATTGGTGTTATTCAAGTGAACGTTTTATATTAAAAACTCCTTCTCTTACAGCTTCTTCGTTCTAAGATGAGTGCAAAGGCTGACGAAGATGAGATTCTCGAAAACATTGACCGAACGTTTCAAGTCGCCAAACATATATTATCACAATCTTTTGGATTCAATTCAACTTTTGTCTATAAAGAAGAAGATTTGAACAACGTTGCTGTACTAGTGACACATCACTACACAGGAGTCGATAAATCGATAATTAAAAAAGTTATGTCGACTATGCGATATAATAAACCATTTTCCAAGTGGAACGATACGGTTTGCAGGACCGAATGCTTCCCCAAAATATCATACGAACATTTAAGGCAAATTGTAATGAAACATTACTTGGAAAATCTAAAGTCACCCACAAAAAAACAAATGGTCCGTGAAGGTATCCAAAAGTTCGGTTATAGAAACTATTCAATATATGTGCTAAATAACGACCTTATCGGTCACCGTTTTCAATGGAAACGAGTAATGAAGACAAATAAATATATCCTTGTTGAAAATAACGACAAAGTATCGAATAGAATGAAATACTTACATAAAATGAAAGAATACAGGGATGACAAAAGGATTTTGGTGCACATAGAGAAGCCTCTGCCTCTCGTTTATAGTAAACCTGATGGGATCAATAAGGCAGACATAATTATTGCCGCCTCGCCGACACATGGACTGATTGATGTTCACTTAACACCCAAAGCTCAAGACATAGATGTCTGGCTCTCGAACAACATAAATGCAATACCTGAAAATTCAGTTATCGTGATAGAATGGTCCAAGTGTGTAATAGAGTCTGATAACAATCTCAAAGCACCCACCATCAATAGTCAGAAACGTGACATGGTGAAATGGTTGAAGATTTGGAACATCCCTCACGTGCTGACTGCAAATAAAGCTGAACTCTTCACTCTTGTTGAGAAATACAAACAACACTGTCCAGTGATGTTGAAATGCTTTGGAATTGCGAAAGCAGCTGGTCATGACGTCATTTTACGTCCCCCCGAACTGAATTACATCAAGTACTTTAAGCAAGTGTTCAATACTATAAATAAACGAGAAACTTTTACGAATTCATTAAAGTTTAGAGCGTATTTGACTACGCATATGCAGTCTATTGGGCTCCAAGATTGGGAGGAGCAAGACAGGATCATGGCTGAGAAGGAAAATGCTGTTATGGTCGAGGATCTTAAACTGGAGCTGCTTCTAGATAAATTTATGGAGGATGTGAAGAATAAGACGTTGGGTGAAGCTGATTTTGTTGGTTATGAAGAGGATGAATTTGATGTTGAGTATTATAACACTTTAGTGTGTGATGCAGTAACATTACCAGCAACAATCATCTCGCCTTTATATGGAGACCGGTCTAAAGGCGACATAATCTTTCCAGCTACTGGAAATAAATAATCGTTGGCCATTCATTGGCAAGATTTGTCTATAGCTGGAAATACGATATGACCAGTTTATTCATCTACTCTATGTCAGTCTTTGTCAATATATTTGTATTACTCTTCTGAATAAAAACTCTTTTTGATTGTATTTTTATTCTCATTTTAGAAATAAAAACATGCATGATAGGGTCGATAGCAGTGACATGGCCATTGGACTAACAAGGATGACCTGACTTCATAATTCACTAACTTTCCGCCAGCGGCTTGGCCCGCTTGGTCTTATGAATTTTTCTCCCGTTTTTGCAACATTTTTCATTGCTACTCCTCTCGTACTAGTCGTAGCGTGATGGTATATAGCCTTCCCCCATAAATGGGTTATCTAGTAGAATTTTTTCAAGTCGGTCCAGTAGTTTCGGAGCCTATTCTATACAAACAAACAATCAAATCTTTCCTCTTTATAATCTTCTGATATATAAAATTCTCGTGTCACAGTTTTAGTTGCCATACTCCTCCGAAACGGCTGGACCGATTTGTATGAAATTTTGTGTGCTTATCCGGTATCTATGAGAATCGGCCAACATCTATTTTTCATCCCCCTAACCCCACCCACCCCTATATGGCAAAACAACGTTTGCCGGGACAGCTAGTATGAGTATAGATATAGATTATCACTCTAACAACTTACTTACAAGTGATATTTCTACTACGATGTCTTACAACGATATAGGACAACATCGCGAGAAAACCTGCATGCCTGAGAGATTTTCTCGATGGCCTGTGAAGTCTGCCAACCCGCACTTGGTGCGAGTCCACTCGCGGTGGACTAAGCCTAGCCCCTCTTATTCTGAGAGCGACAATTAGCGAGGTGATGATGATGATATGGGCCATTTTGTATCAATTGCCGTGACACAATGGCCCATTTCATAAAAAATTGTGGAACACTGCGCAATGCAGCTAATTTTAGTTTCAATAGAAAGCGATAACGACTGATTACACAACCAATAATTGTTTTATTGCAAGAACAAGACAGCTGTATGCACTGTGTATAGTTCCATCTCTTTCTTGTAATAGTTCCAACGCTTCACCGTAGCCCAGGTGTCTGGTCGGTCCAAACGACCGATAGCGTCGTAATGGTTGAAGTAATCATCGTTTCTGATAGCTTGCAGTTCTCAATATGGAAGTATATTATCTGGTAACATAACAACCGTCACGCATAAAATCCCCGAAGGGTTAAGAAGAGGTGTTCGTAGGTACTAATACTACTAATATATTAACAGTTCGCCAGTTACGTTATATGTAATAGAGGGCGAGCCTATTGCCATTATTAATAAACTAGCTTCCCGCCAGCGGCTTCGCCCGCCCGCCCCCTATAGCCTTCCCCGATAAATGGGCTATCTAACATGGAAAGATTTTTTTAAATCGGTCCAGTACTTTTTGAGTTTATTCGTTACATACAAAAATACAAATCTTTGCTCTTTATAATATTAGTGTAAATAAGTATTCTTGGAAATTTTTACACAGCACCATCTAGTCCCAAACTAATCAGAGCTTGTACTATGGGTATAAGACAATGGATCGAATATTTATAATTATATGTACTTGTTTTTAATACATATATTATGATACATAAGAAACACCAACATAAATACTTAAGTTCGTCACATACATATTTGTGTCATGTGGGAATCGGACCCACGACCTTATGATCGTTAATTTACCCAGATACAACCAGGCACATATTCAAACTTAAAGCTACTACTGAGAATTTCAAAGAAAAACTAAATAACATTGCTCGAACTGGGAATCGAACCCAGGAACTGTAGCGTAGCAGTTGCGGTTACAACCACTATGCTAACGAGGCAGTTTTCTATATAATAATTAATCGCCAATTTGTAGCGTATACTTTAGGCCCTTACATAACATGTTGTGTACTTAACACCTGCTTATCCACATCTGTTAATACAGTATAACACAACATTTGCATGCGACATGGTCTTCCGTATCCCCGTTACATATTTTTTCATAAATTTTCAGTTCGCTCAATGTCGTAGGCATTCAATTTTATCAAAATCAAAATAGTTTTATTTTCACATGGACGTTTCCTATGGAGAAGAACCGGCAAGAAATTCAATGGTTACTCTTTTAAATTTAGATATTTTACAATGATATGTGCTACAATAATATATTGCCTCGTTGGTCTAGTGGTCCCAAGCGCGACTGCTACGCTAGAGGTCCTGGGTTCGATTCCCGGGTCGAACAAAGTGTTGGGTTTTCTGTGAAATTCCCAATAACAGCTCGGAGTCTGGATTTGTGCCCGGTTGATGGCAATAGGTTCGCCCCCTATTACATGGGACCTAAAACATACCGGCGAAATGTGGGCGTACATAAGTACACCTCTGCCTACCCCTTCGGGGAATACAGGCGTGATGGTATGTACAATAATATATGGATACTTACAATATGAGAAAACAATCTAGAAATGTTTGCGAAATGTATTACAGATTATATTTTAAAAGATAAATTGGATACAGCTAGGCTTATTCTTTTTAAAAGTATTACGGAGGCTGTGTAAAATATTTTAGTAATAAAGTAATTATGATGACGTCTATGATCTAGTGGTTTGAGTGTCGGACTGCTGGTCACGAGGCTGTCAGTTCGATTCCCACTGGACACAAATATTTACGTAGTGATAAGTGTTTGTGTTTGACTGAGTATTTCTTGTGTACTGTAAGTATGTAGTAAAGTAAGCAAGTCCATACACCATACAAGAAAAATCTAGTACATTACAATTTTTATATAAATCGTTTTTTAATACTGATCTAGAGTTTAATTATAAAATAACAAGTTAATATAAGTAAGATTTATGTATATATATTTTAATTAATTTTCATTTATTTTTGTTACAGGTAAGACCAGCTTTGTATTACGGCTACAATACAAAAGGGGTTAAAGTATAACAGTCTAGAATGCAGACTGTTTTTTTAATATAATGTTGGTCTAAAAATACAAGATCATTTTAAATGAGTATATTAACACGACGAAAGTTATCGTAGGTATTTCAATTTAAATAAAAAAGAAAGAAACATTAGCGTATTTTTTTTACAAAAATGTTGTAACTCAAATTAGCCTTTTTTCAGAAATTCCAAATAATTAATATGTTAAGTCATATAACAGGTATAGTTTTTTTTTTTTACTATAATTTGTTAGTAAAACTAACGCAATTCTCTATTTACCAACCATTAAAAAAATACACGTAGTGATTACGACTGTGGCGACGTCTTTGGTCTAGTGGTTCGAGTACCGGACTGCTGATCACGAGGTCGTGGGTTCGATTCCCACAAGACACAAATATTTATGTGATGAACTTAAGTGTTTGTGTTTGTCTGGGTGTTTCTTATATATTATAAGTATGTATTTACAAAAAAAAAGTATATAAGTATTATATCCATTGTCTAGTACCCATAGTACAAGCTCTGCTTAGTTTGGGACTAGATGGTGCTGTGTAAAAATGTCCCAGGATATTTATTTATTTATTTCAAATTGTATCATATTTTCAATTACAACAGTATCGTCAGTGCCATACAATAGCTAGTGCTTATTTTCTTAGAGTATCACTGAAAACAAGCGCTATTTTCACTGACCGTTCTAGAGACACGTTTTCCAATTAAAACTGAATTAAAAACCTAACTGTGTCCGTTTGTTTTGTACAGTCTCTTGTTATGAAATTAATTTTCTTATTTATCTAACTTCGTGACACTTAAGAAAGTTTATTTTTGTACCGCAGCTATTTATTTGTTAGTAAAAGCTATTGCGGTAGTTTTAAGTAGCGGTCCAAAGGACTATCTAATTACTATTTATTTTTAAGACCAAATGTGTCTATGTTTGATTTGTAATGTATCTAAGTACTTTCCAAATGTTATCGTTTTCTGTTCAGCGGTTTAGGTGTGAAAAAGTATAAGAGAAACATAATGATCAGTATTTTTTTCCAAATTCAGGGGGAATAGAAATATGCTATGAAGGCTGTATTTTCTGAAGGGTTAGACAGGTGTGTAATGACCTAGAATTTGCCAGCATGTTTTAGGACCTATGTAATACTAGGTGTGGGCCTATTTCCGTTAACTGGACAATAACCCATATTCCAATAATCAATTAGAATTTTCTCCACTATAAAAAAAGAACATAGGAGGGGCTCGTGGTTAAGTTATAACAACGCTGATCAACCGATCTCCAAGATTAAGCTACGCTTGCCGAGGTCAGTCTGTGGATGGGTGACCATTCTTAACACATCGAGACCCCTCCGTACCTCTGAGAGCAAGTAAAGCCCAGTTGTCATACGAACACATATGGCAATCGTTAGAGGTAGTCAGAAGCCCAAAAAGCCTGACAACCAGTCTATCCTTCGAATATCGGTATTGCCCAGAAATTAGGTTGCGGAGGTCTGATGGCAGTCGCTTCGTATAAAATACTGATATTCAGCCGCATCTGGTTAGACTGGAAGCCGACCCCAGCATGGTTGGGAAAAGGCTAGGAAGACAAGAAGAAGAAAAAAAAATGACACAATTTCTAGCAGGAGCATAATTAAAAAAAAAATGCCGGACCTCAATCAATCTACAAATGTTAATTTTCCTAAAAGGTTCCGTAGAATACTAGAACGGGTACCTGGTATATTATTAGCCGTATTTCACAAAGATCGCGTGCCTACTTGTCGTTAAATACTGTAACTAATACCTGAAAAAATATTTTAGTTATTCCCTGAAGACGCACCGGGGTACTTTGTTATTTATTTTTGTCGAAAGTAAATTAGTTGTATTAGACTTATTAGGCTAGAAATTTTAGTTAAAAAATTACACAGATATTACGGTTTTATGTTAACTTGAAATACTTAAATAATTTTAATTGCACAATTATATTACTCACGTCTGGGTTAATTTTACAACGTTCATGTAATTTCTGATGATATTATGGAGCTTGTTTTCCAATTTTAGTTAGTATTTAATGCTTTTTTTTACATAACTTCCACAATTATGATACCTAGTTTAAAATACAGTTCTAAATTAATGTTTTTCAATTATGATTCAGTCGTAATTAATTAGTAGCTAGAGTAGCTTCGGCTGACATCAGTACTCTCTGGACGCACACGTCACATGAAATAGACAGAGTAAGTTAAAGCTTACTCTCTCTATTTCATGTGACGTGTCAAAAAAATTACCAGAATCCAACTCCCGATACACAACGGTGTATGTTGTCGAAGAGTTTTATCCTGCGTGAAAATCGTTATTCCAAATTCAAAGTGCTCTATTAATTAAATAATATTTAAAAAATAAGGTAGCTATTTATTAAGATTTGGTCCTTTGGTACGGAACTCTAAAATTGTGCACCGCATTAATTACGTCCGAAGAACAAGACTGCCACAACCAGAAAACGAACTTTTTAAAACTTTGAGAATCGAATGTACATCATTCGAGATCCGAGCGAATCCCCGGGGATCATTTCATTAGTCGATCATTTAAATATCAAAAGAATACATTTCGGGCCGCCTCACCTCGACATTCATTATGTATACCGGTTTTATTATATTTTTATTGCGTTCCCGTTCAGTTCGCGTTTCTAGGTTTTGTTTTGCGTCGATCGGATTTTTTAGTTTTCGGAGTTGGGTAGTTTTTGATTGCAGTATTTAAATTTTTATAGATCTTTTGTATTTTTTTCGGCCAGAAACTTGACCTTTGATAAGAAACACTACAACTTCTAATTCGTTGGAATCGGGTAAGTAGTTGAGGAGTTAATAAGTGGCAAACAACATACACGGAATAGAAAAATGTAGTACAGTTCTCGCCAAACTTATTGTCCGGGTTGAAGTTTAACGAGCTTACTTTAACCCGACCGTAAAAATCGGAGGAACAAAATTATAGGATTGTAATAAATAGAAACGAAAGCTCAAGTCGTAAGCTGTCGTTTTAAATCATTTCAATCCAATATTTTTCAATCTCCGATTTTTACGGTCGGCTTAATGTTAGCTCGTGCCATCTTCAACACGGACAATAAGTTTGGCGAGAACTGTACTTAGTTATGCTGAAACAGCATTTTAATGTTTTTCTTTATCACCTAGCCACAATATTAGTGCTCAGTTTTAGTCTTTAACATTCCAACAAAATAGTGTTAGACAATCCCACGATCATTAGGTATACGTGATTTTACTCCACAACTTATCCTATTAATCCGTACAAAACATTAACACCTCTAAATTTACAATATTCAACCTTATGGCTCTAAAAATAAGAGTTACACAAACTGAACTATAAAGTAGTATTTCTATGATATATTTCATCACGAATTTTGGACAAATTTCAACCTTAGCTGTATGTAAATAAGGTTGAGGGGAATTGTCATTCTCTTTAAGCAGCAAAGTTTTTATGACTGTAAATATTGTTAATATTTGCAATAAATATTCAATAAAATGACAACTGCCTCTTTAGTGGTCGTAAGCACGGCTGCTAAACGTGCAGTCACGGGTTCAATTTCACATATGGCATATCAGTATTTATGATATCTAAAGATATTTGTGTCTAGGATCCCCGGGACATAGTATCTAGTAAGGTAACTGACTTATTGAAAAAATAAAAGAAAAAAATATTAATTCTGTCCTTGTAATTTTGGTCCTAAGTGGCGAAATTATTAACGGAACTTTCTAACCTAACATCTGACCCTTGTTTTAATGAGCTTTTTACAAGTTCCGCGTATCTCGAGTTCATTTGCGTAAAATTAAGTAATTTAACTTCATCAAAGTTATTTTAGTCTATTTTTCAACGGCTCTCTAACTCCTAGTAATTACTATCGGACCCACCAAAGGGATCCCAAGTTTTCTACAAGTTTCCACTTAGTTACTCCTTTGTTAACAAACAAGGTATGTACGAACTTGAAGGTGGGTATTTAGTAAAATAGTCGTCTGGAAGTGATGTTTTAAGTAGCTTAATTTGTGTATACGGTTATTTAAAATCTTGCGGGTTTTTTGAATCCTAAAAGACTTTGGTCCTGTGATCTCGAGATGGAATATCGCCTTGCCATTTTTATCGAAATCTGTTCAGTGTTTAGGCGTAAAAAGATAACAATTAAGGTTCATTATCAGACATCAATACGCATCAAATTAGTTGCTTAGAAATATTTCACGTACTGATGAAAATAAACACATATTTACACACCAGCAAAAACCTTAATTATCAGAGGAATCGGCAAGTCAGACATCTCGCCTAAATATCTGGCCTAGTTCTTAACAAATCTGTATCAGATCTGAATCGGCAGTTTTTTTAAACCCTCGGAGTCCTTTTAAAGCGGTCACGTCTGGTTTCGTCCCCTCCGTCAGAGGTCCATTAGGGGATGACTTTGCTAAACGCTGCTGCCAAATCAACTGGAAACTGGGATGCCCCAAGGATATGACGCCCTGAAGATGTGAGCCCTTGATTTTTATAGAGTAAACATGTCTTTGAAATGTGCGTAGGAAGCGAGGGGTAGTTTAATGTAGTCAGGGGACCGGGTCTTTAAAGGTTCACTTCGATGATGCTTGGATTTAACGTTTTATTGATGTAAGAAGTGTTTTGACTTTTGAGGCTAATGTCTACTTTAAAATTGATTGAATTTTCTTTAATAAAACCTTGGTTGCTATAACTGTCTGTATACGGTACGGTTAGTACGGTAAGCCGTCTCCAGTAAAAATATCTATGGTCATATTTAGCCTGGATACACTGCAAGCCGATACCAAGCTAGATATCAAGTGTCATTATTTATCTTCTCGTAAATCACAGATAGAAGACATAAACAGACATAATTTAAACATAATCATATCTTGACAAAATGAGATTTAGAATAGATAAGTCGTGGTTGACTACTAATCGCTCTTAAATTTATTCATTCAAGATTTATGGCTTTAAATGTCATTAGAATTTCCATCCAACAGCGTTATAACTATTATAGCTTACTAGATAACTAGGATCTTAGCCTCATTAAAGCCTAATATCAGAATGCTAGGTGTCAAGGTTGGATGGACAGGCTGCCAAATGAGGTAGATGGAAACACGCGGCTGTGTTTTTTGGGCGTTCCCGCAACATATTAAAAAGCATGCGATTTTAAATTTATGGCTTCAAGGACCAAATGGAATCAACGCTCTGTTGAAAGCTGATGACTAGGTTTTGTAGTCTTAGACTGGGAATTGAAATTATTTTGTTGTTTATCGTCAGAATTCGCGCATGTTGGACTGTATAACATATTGTTTTAGTTTTTTATATTAAACTGTGAGGGGAAAAAGTTACACACAAATGATATTCTGTAGGATTAACACGTTATGTGTGAATTAAATAAATAAATAAATATGATTCAATGAAAAATATGGGATTAACACTTTTTAGGATTAATCCCTCTCATACTGAGAGTAGACCCGTGCTCAGCAGTAGGACAGTTAATGGGTTAATTAATGATCAACACTTCTTGATCGAGTAGTATGTATCTATTAGAAAATGTCAATCATAGATTTCCAAACTTTTCGTGTTGGATTAAAGCTGAAGAATGTAACTCGTTCAAAAATCATCAATAATATTCATTAAGCAAATTATAACTTCTGAGTCGTGATCACGAACTGTCGATTTGAACAGTTTCATCGACACGATTTAAATTAATTCGATTCGTGGGGAATAAAACTCGAAATAATTTTTACTTCTGTGATATCAAAGTAAATAATAGGGCTTCTTATGAAACATTGCGCTGTTTAACAGCATCACTTTGTTGAAATGGGCAAAATACAGAAAAAACTTTGTCATTCATCGTTTACTTTACGCAAAACTATAAATTAGTCTAATGGTCCTAGGCACAACTGCTATGCTCGAGGTCCTGGGTTCGATTCCCAGGTAGAGCAACGCGTTAACGTGGTGGTGTGGTTGTGCACAGTTAATAGCAACAGGCTCGCCCCATTAACCTGCAACTGGTGAACTGTCGAACTTAAGGGTACACCTCTGCTTATCTCTTCAGGGCACCACGTAGACTTAGTGCGGATTGGTAGACTTCCCACGCTGTTGAGAAAATCTCTTAAACAAGCTGTTCTACCTTTTTTAAAGGGACGATAACGTGCTAACACTGAATTCATCGCCGTATATTTTCACGAACCTCAATCTATCCACATGTCCACTATATCCAGACCCTTGACATCACTCTCGCACTGTCTATAGCAACGGACCTCGCTCCTCTGATAGGTCCAGCTTAGCTGGTGCCGTGTTCTCGTGAAAGATATTACCTGAATGCCGGGGAAGACGCCCTTAATGTCCTCCTAATGTAAGCGAACATGCTCAAGGACTGTTATGTGTGTACAGCATGATGTTTATTTTATTTGGGTATTGTGGATAGTGTGGGATATAATCCGGGCATTCTACAAATGGTCAGGATATGTGTTTCCGATGAGTACGTGGGTCGGCGGCGTCAGCCACTGCTGTTATCGGTGCCGCGAGCGCGCACCAACCTGCTGCAGTACGCGCCCCTGACACGCACGCTGCGGGCGCTTAACATGATATCACAACAGATTTATTTGTTTAACTGCACTATGAGTGAATTCACACGGGCTGCATATAGTTTTAATTTCACTGTACATTATTATATTAGGTAATATAAGTACCTGTAAAGATAGTGTATGTTATAAAGGCATTTCGGCTTGGATTAAAATGATCCTAATTTCAGAGTTAAATTGAAGATGACCTGAGCTTGAAATTGTGCTTTAATCGTTGACGAATAGTGATTAAACATAATTATACCGGTGACACAAAATTTTAATAATGGCGGGCAAAGGCAATGGTAATCTATAAAGCTAACGTTTCATCAAAATCCGTTCAGTAGTTTTTATGTGAAAGAGAAATATACATCCAACCATCCATCCTCACAAACTTCCACAGTTACAATCTTAGTGGGATAGTAAAAAGGAGGATAGAAGGATTAATATAACATCCTGTATATGTGAGAATGTGAAATAAACAGTGCTAGGGTCGGCATTGCAGCGTTATCTAAACATTAGTGCCACTGTTATATTGCAGGGCCCTTGTTATTTTCTATGATTTTCTACTGTCTTGGGTTAATTTATTTAATTCTACCATATACAAGGGAACGGGTGGCTTGTATGTAATTGCTGGTGTATTCAGGGTTAATCTCCGCTTACTGCGGTCTTTCATTTAGATGGACGCTCATGTGAACCGCACGTTTATTATTATGATTACATAAACTGCCTCTTAAGATACAGGTTACCCTAGTTTAAGAGGCAGGGATCAATATTAAATCTATTAATGTATTACAGATTTCCGCAGTATTATTATTTAATAATTCTACCAACTAGTTCAATAATTCCATGGTTTTTGGACATAATGATTTTATTTATTGATGTGTATACTGTATTCTTGGGAAATAAATTTATTATTATTATTATTATAAACGAATATCTATGATCTTTCTATGGTTACGGGAACTAAGTACAAAATAAATTACAGTCGGTACACGAATACGCCTGTATTCCCCGAGGGGGTAGGCAGAGGTGTATACTCTACAGTCATTTCGCCTAAACCTTGGCTCAAATCCAAACGCCTGTCACTGAGAACGCCATAGAAAAACCCAATAAGACTGTTCGATCTAGGAATTAAACCCAGGACCTGTAGGGTACGAGTCGTGTATACGATCACTGTGCCTACTACGCAGACAGGTTCACAATAAAAAAAAACAATTTGAAAATGGAAACAGTCGGTTCATTTTGCTGCCCCTTTCAACAAAAATATCTTCATCATACCTCTATGCTCCTCGATACAGTTAACAAAAAAAACAAGGTTGCCAGTACCATGCGTTGTTTACATTTCGCAACACGTCACAGCGATAGGTGTCCGAAATTTACCTCTGGCAACACTTTTAAAAATCGTTAAACCGTGTCACTGTTGTGTTGTGGAAGCTTTCGGTTATTCACGCTATTCTGACTTTGTTTTGGTAGAAACAGTGTTGTTGAAGAGTTTATTGTTGGCAAAGAGAGACAAGTCTCGTGCTTTCTCTAAATTTTTTGTTGTTACTTAATTTTTTTGTTCTGTACTCTTTACATTTAAACTGGTCATGCATGATGTATGGGATTTCCTCATTTATTACTTGAACACACAAAATATTTTCTAAAGTAAATCTATACTAATATTATAAAGAGGAAAGATTTGATTGTTTGTTTGTATTGGATAGGCTCCAAAACTACAAGGCCGATTAAAAAAAAAAACGGCCCTGTAGTAAGCCTATTTATCTGGGAAGGTTATAAGCTATATACCACACTACGACTAATAGAAACGGAGTAGAAATAAAAAACGTTGCAAAAACGGGGGAAAACTGTTATCAAGACCACGCGGGTGAAGCCGCTGGCGGAAAGCTAGTTACTAATATTCTAATGTACAGTTGTCGCCAAACTTATTGTCCGGGTTGAAGTTGGCACGAGCTAACTTTAACCCGGCTTTAACTTTTAAAAAATCGGAGAAAGAAACCAACAACAATCAACCCGGACACTAAGTTTGGCGAGAACTGTAGGTAATGTGGCCTTCGAGTATGATGTGCGGCGAGGCTTCGCACTTTGATAGGGTTAGAGTCTAACCCTATCAAAGTGCGAAGTCTAACCGTTAGACGATGGCGCTGGACTAAAGCCTGTTGAGGTGTTAGGTGACACACAAGTGCGATTTTTTGGTCGATATATGTCCGATATAGCCCGCCTTTGTGGCGCCCGATTCTATCCGTCAAGACATTGAAAAAGCTATTATTCTTTAAGAGAACCCAATTATCTATCGGTATTCTATTGAGCAATTAGATTGAGATCTACATTCACATATACAAGTATACACACTGCTTACGTTTAATAATATCTTGGCAAGACAAAGAAATCTCAATGCCCAAAATAAGTAGCCCATCTTAACATTTTCCTTTATTCGCAAACAAATGCCAAGTTATCGAAACAATACTCTGGATAATAAACATAGATGGAATCGTAAGCATTGTTCAAACTAAAATATAATAACGGATACATAGTGCTAAAGAAGAAAGGCGCACTATTGGCGCTTGTGGCCAATAAAGGGCTGTGGATGGGCTCGCATACGATTGACGAGGAGTTAGCGTGCTGGAAGAGACTTGGCCGTGTTTACATTTTTATTTTTAAGGCTTAATAATACAAATCACTTTAAATTTTAACATTTGATAATTACGATCGATATAATTATAAACAAATAACCAAATAAAATAGAACAGCATCGTTTTAGAAACCGTACAGTTTTACAGGACCAATTGTAGCAGTCGATCAGGACCAATTGTAGCAGTCGATCAGGACCAATTGTAGCAGTCGATCAGGACCAACTGTAGCAGTCGATCAGGACCAATTGTAGCAGTCGATCAGAACCAATTGTAGCAGTCGATCAGGACCAATTGTAGCAGTCGATCAGGACCTATTGTAGCAGTCGATCAGGACCAATTGTAGCAGTCGATCAGGCCCAATTATAGCAGTCGATCAGGACCAAGTGTAGCAGTCGATTTCCCTTCTTATTATGCCTTCCCTTCGAATTTATGGGTTTAAATTCCCTTGACACATCTTGTACACCATACTCCTTGGTAGGAGTGAGGTTGTTATTAAAAAAGCCCCAAACAATCAGGGTGCGGCCCAGCGCGCTCATTTTATTCGCGTATCCAATTACGAGGCGCGAACTGTACGTGTATGCCCTCTGTACTTATATTGGCCACAGTAGTGTGCAGGTGTACAGCCAACAAAAAGGTTAGGTGGGCAGTCAAGGACATTATTTTTAAGACAGCGTCTTTGAAGACGATTTAATGTATGATGCTGGGGACAACACAAACGATCGTATTGGGTCGAAAGATGGGGCAGCATTTTGACAAACGTTTTGTAACAATGATAGATTTCTTCAGTGGTCTATAGAACGTCAAGAACGACAGCTACGCGAAGGTCCCGGATCGAGCAGTGTTTTGAGTTTTTCTGTCTAATTCTCAGCTCGGATTGTGGATTTGTCCGGTTGAACCTAAGCTGAACATAAATATCAGTGTGTCTAATCCTCCGGTAAATCAGGCCTGATGGTATGTTTGTGTAATAACGCATCACGTATTTCTCGCTGTCTGTATACCTAACACTTCATTCGATTGTACCTATAGTAATAAGGGAACCAACTGGGCCTGTATTAGGTATTGCTTAAATTAAAAAATATATTTACTTTATCAAAGTCTAGCTTCCCGCCAGCGGCTTCGCCCGCGTGGTCTTGTAATTTTTTCCCCCGTTTTTGCAATATTTTTCATTACTACTCCGCTCCTATTAGTCGTAGCGTGATGATATATAGCCTATAGCCTTCCCCGATAAATGGGCTATCTAACATGGAAAGAATTATTCGAATTGGTCCAGTAGTTTTGGAGTCTATTCAATACAAACAAACAAACAATCAAATCTTTCCTCTTTATAATATTAGTATAGACTAGCTTCTGCCTACAGTTAGGGCCTGTTTCACGGCTTACTGATAGGTTCCCGTTAAATTATCTGGCAGATAATTTCATACAAAGTTTGTTCCATTTTTTAATTTATTCGGCAATTAGCTATCCAGAGAAAGTGAAAAGACAATGTTCAGAAGTGTACTGGGATTGCCCACGCATAGTTTGCCGGTATGTTTCACGTCCCACGTAATAAGGGGTAAGCCTATTAACTGGGCACAAATCCAAACTTCGTGAAAACATAGAAAAACACATTAACAATGCTAGACCTGAGAAATGAACCCCGCATGTCAGCTGAGCAGCTATGCTGAACATTCCTAAATCCACGAGGCAGTTCAAAATATTTGATTGTCAAAGGATTGTTTACCATTCAAAATATTTTTATATGTAAACAACGAAGTTCCAAATTCAAAAACTGTCTGACTCATTGCATTTTATAGGAATTTTCCTGTGTGTTTTAATAAATAAAAAATAGTTTTTGATATTTGTATTTGGAAAACATAATATATGCTCGAATTGTGATCCGTTTTTGTACAACAACATACCATCACGCTTGTCCCCAAAAGGTGGTGAGTAGTGTACACTCACAGTTCGCCGGTATGTGTTTAGCTTTTGCTTTTTGTTACTTACCTTACTTTAACTAAGTATCATCATCAAGCCTTTATAACGTTATAAAAATGCGTCACTTCACGCGTCGACTTGAGGACCTCCTTTTTCAACCGACTTTAAAAAAGGAGGAGGTTCTCAATTCGACTGTTTTTTTTTTATGTTTGTTACCTCAGAACTTTCGACTGGGTGAACCGATTTTGATATTTTTTTTTTATCGAAATCCGGTGAGCGGTTGTAAAAATATCGAGGAAAATTAAAAAAAATGTATACATAGATGATATTATGGTTTACTCCGAAACCTCGCTGTCTGTTACTTAATTGCTAGTTAATTTTTGTCGTCAATTCTGAAGAAATGAATAAAATTGTGTAATCGTTTTGCAATTTGCAGTCATAATATATACTTCTATACTAACATTATAAAGAGGAAAGATTTGATTGTTTATTTGTATTGAATAGGCTCCGAAACTACTGGACCGATTTGAAAAATTCTTTCAGTGTTAGATAGCCCATTTATCGGGAAAGGCTATATACCATCACGCTACGACTAATAGGAGCGGAGTAGCAATGAAAAATGTTGCAAAAACGGGGGAAAAAAGTTACCAAAACCACGCGGGCAAAGCCGCGGGCGGGAAGCTAGTACATAATAACACTGTAAAGTTTCATTAAAATCCGTTCGGTAATTTTTGTGTCAAACATCCATTTATCCATCATCACAAACTTTCATATTTATAATATTAAAGCAGGATTCTTGATACAAATGTAACTAGTGCTAGGTATACTTACACGAGTATATACATATATGTACCTACTACGTTTCATGTTATTATTTCCGTATCTCAACGTTAATTGCAAGTAGTTAACTCCAGTAACGTCTACACAGCGTCAAAAACAGTAAAATGATTAGACAATTTGGGGTGTAGTAAATAACGACTGTCTACTGTGGGGACAATGTCTTCTCAAGCCATAGACACATATAGAGGTACGAAGAAAATTTTAATGTGTGTTGCCTTTCTGATATAGTCAAAATGCTCCGATCGCAAGGGCACATTAGTCGGACATACATAACCTTTTTCTCTTTTATGGTATGGACATGTGATGCGTAGAAGTGACGAGCATGTTACTAAAAAGGTTTTAAGCATGAATGTGGATGGATATAAGGGAAGAGGAAGACCAAAGAAAAGATGGATGGACTGTGTGAGAAAGGATATGACCACAAAGGAAGTGAATGATGAGATGACGGCTAATAGAGATGTATGGAAGAAAAAGACATACTGCGCCGACCCCAAGTGAATAGGGATAAGGGCAGGAGGATGATGATGATGATGAATCCCGCGACCTGGGGAGGCAGCAAGTTGGACTGATACCGACTAAAATCGTACTTGCCCTTAATTGCCCAAAGTAGGCCATCAAAAGCACATACAACTCAGCCCAAATTTGTACCTGAGGTACATGACAGCTGCCAAATTGACAGTTTTTACCATGAAATCACTATGAAACGTTTAATAATGTGCCACATTGGCGTGCGTTTGACAATCCGAAACTGACACTGACAGCAGATAACTGTCAAGTTGACAGTTTTTACTATAAAAACACTATGACACTGATAATAGTGTGTCAAAATGGCGTGCATATTTTTTAAAATAAAGAGTATTTTTTCTCGTCCCCTAGTAATCATAAAAAAGAAGTACGACGAGTTTTAACCACCTTAATACGGGGTATTTTTTTTAATACAAACTAACAAACAATCGAATAGTTTTAAGTGTAGATAAGGACGAACTAACGGCGACTATATCACGCCCAATCTAAATAAAACTGGTTAGGTGTACACAGTATGTATAATTAACACATCCAACTTCCTTCGTCGATCTTTGCAACAGTATTTAATTAAACCCCCTGTATAGTTTACAGAGAGTCTATAAAACTATATAGGTCTGTCCCCTGAAGGTGTTCGTTACGAATACCTTTAACCGCAAACCATCGCTAGAATAGACTCGCGAGCGTTCACGAAAATTAAGATTTGGAAACCCTTTGAAGTTAATATACCTGAGTTTCTTGTGACATTTCCTTGTCTCCTATAATGAATGCAGGCGAAGCTCTGAGGTGGTAGAACTTTGCTGATTGCCTTTGTATTTTTCCCTGAATTTACTCGGTAACCAGGGACCCACAACGTTTAAAAATTACGGTACCGGTATCAAAGAGTTTTGGTTACCTTGGGGGTTAAACAAGTTGCATTTTGACACTCGACTCGACAAACAAAATGTATGGAAATGACACAAGCTTTCCACAAATCGGGCTGTCACTAATGTCATTTACATACATTTTGTTTGTGGATTCGAGTGTCAAAATGCAACTTGTCTGGGGCTAGATCGGCTAAGAGTTACAGCTATCTAAGTAACCAAGAAGAAGAAACATGTTACCTCTATTTAGGTTACCGTTTTAATACTGGTTACCCAAAACTGTCGTTGTCTTTGTTAGCATAAAAAAAAACCTGGGCCGTTAGCTGTCACGCGATATGCGCCCCATGAGTACTTCGGTCACCAATAGTAATACTAATTGCATTCAATTGAGGTAACCTTTAAAAATACCTAAAAAAATATATGTTGTAGGTAACCGAAACAATACCGGTATTGGTTATGACCAATACCGGTATTGTTTCCGTACCGGTTTCGGTCCTGCTAGTAATTAACACATTTTGCACATACTCCATGATCGTGTCATGTTGCCTAAATACTAATCTGTTCTCATGTGAACCAAACTATGTCTGCGTAGGCATGTCTGCCTAGGAATTGCGCTCGCGTCTCAGGTATGGGAGGCTGCGTGATTACCTCTTGATTCCATTACACAGTGCTTTATATACACATGTTATTGTATACTTGGCTGCGGGGGGCTCGTGGCTACGTAAGGTGGCCTGTCATGGCCAGTCTATGGTTGGGTGACCATTCTCCATGTAACAAGCGTCACGTACGAAAGCTGTTTTTAATGAGTTCAGGGGTCCTAGCCATGTTGTAATTTGGATCAACGAAAGATTAGAAACAAATTGTATGGGAATGACATAAATTGTTGATCTGAACTGACCGAGTGGCTTGTGACCATGTTGTAACTACGCTGATCAACCGATCTGCAAAGTTAAGCCACACTTGCCGCGGTCAGTCTGTGGATTGGTGACCATTCTTAACATATCGAGACCCCTCCGTGCCTCGGAGAACACGTAAAGCTGTCGGTCCCGGTTGTCATACGAACACCTATGACAATCGTTAGTGGTAGTCAGACGCCTAAAAATCCTGACAACCAGTCTTTCCTTCGAATATCGGTATTGCCAAGAAATTGGGTTGCGGAGGTCTGATGGCAGTCGCTCCATGTAAAATACTAATATTCAGCCACATCCTGGTTAGACTGGAAGCCGACCCCAACATGGTTGGGAAAAAGGCTAGGAGGAAGAGGAAGGGGACATTTGTCGATCCGAAATTCCGAACAGATCCGAGAAAAGATGGTCAAGGGCACAAGCCAATCATCCGGTTTTTTCGAACCTCAAAATGTCGCAGTGCCGAACAGTAAAATTCATTGTAGGGCACTAACGCCCTAAGGCTGACTGGTAGAGAATGTCTTACGGCATTAAATCCGCCCTATTAACTATCAATGTGAATTAAAGTTTAAATAAGTAAAAAAGGCAATGTTATCCAACCCAGCATGCTAGTGTCTCATTGCTTTGTTCACAAATAAACATTTTTCTTTGTTTCTTTCGTTCCTTCTTTCTTTTTTTTCTTTCTTTCAATGAATATCAAGCGAAAAACACCATACGCGCAAAAATAACAGTTTCTTCCCAGCGATTATTTTGCTCTCAATGGGTTCTGTTTGATGAACAGTATGCGTAGTTATAACCTTCGTCAAGGGTAAGTTTATGCCTTTGTATAATATCTCCAAATTTTACTCATAATGTACTGTAAAACATGGTATGTACATTTGAACACTTCCATGGGAGGTGTCATGGGACGCGTAAAACAAAGCGGGGCTGTATTAAGGCGAAGTGCACACGTATATGTGGGGCGTTTAATTCCTTCCCAGGTTAATGGGAAAACGTTTTAATGTGGCCTCTTGTTACACCGTTGTGTAACTGAAAAGTTCATTTTGTTCATTTATAAAGATTGATGAAATACTTTGTTGTTATGTAAATTGAATCTAACATAATTTCTTGATTGCGAAATTTAGTATTTTTGCGAATTGAACACACAGAAAGAAAGCACAAAAACTAATGCTCCAAACAAACTACCATCGCCAAAATAACTTATCATATTCTGTATTACCAAATAGGGTTAGGCAGAGGTGATCTGATGTACCCACATTTCACAAGCTTGTTTTAGGTTTCATGTAATATGGGGCCACATCTGACTATCATTATCACCACTATCATTATCCTTTCAGTCAGATGTCCACTTCTGTACCAAGGTCACGCCTAGGTCCAATTGTATTCGCCTCGTAATCATTGGCTGGCCTGGTCTGTAATTGCACCAAAAAAAGAGAAACAGAAGAGGAGCGGGGAGGTTTTTGCCCTGCAGTGGTGCATTAAAGGCTTTAAAACCCTTCACGTATCCCATACCGTACGTATCGGCAACTCCGCAATCCTTTACGTATCCGCAACTCCGTACCCCATATGTATTCTTCTGGAACTTTCAAGTGTTACGCGTCGGTGTAACACACGGTCTTATAGAATCGTTTCGCCTAGTGTTTTATTCGGTGTCTATTAAATAGCCCGTAATAGCCCGTACCCTGCCCGTTTTAACATAGGTATAATTGCCTATTGGATCGGTTGGAAATTGATTTTCAATTTACTGATAATCAGACAATTATTTGGTCCTTGTTAGGATTATTTTGATGTGTTTTTTAATCCCCGACGCAAAAACGACAGGGTGTTATAAGTTTTAACCACCGACGCAAAAAAAGACGGGGTGTTATAAGTTTGACGTGTCTGTGGCATCGTAGCTCCCGAACGGATGAACCGATTTTGTTTTTTTATTTTATTTGAAAGGTGAATTAGTCAAGTTAGTGTTTTATGAAAATCGGTCCAAGATAGCCGCCGCCACAAAATAGCGAATTACATATTTTTCCACAACTCCCTCAATATGGGTATGAAATGGAAGGGCTTAACTAGGAGAATACTAAACACTATGATAAATTTCAAATCCAAGATGGCCGCCGCCACAAAATAGCAATTTACATTTCGTGTCGGGGGTTTTCTATATTTTTAATTTAGGTTAGGTTAGGTTATCGTTAAAGTACCTCAAAATAACTGACTTATTTGCCTAGTCGTCCTACGAGGCTGCTACTCTCGAGGTCCTGCGATACCCAGGTCGAGGAAAGTGTTGTTGGGTTTTTCTCTGCAAGTCCTGGTAGCAGCTTGGAGTTTTGTGCCCGGTTAATAATCTCGCCCCCTATCACGTGTGACCTAAATGTAACGGTGAACTGTATATGTAACATTAATACACCTCTGCCTAAGCCTTAGAGGAAAATAGGCGTGATGTGTAGTGTGAATCATATTCATTCATTCTTTATAATTCAGCAAAAGCAGCACAAAAAAAACAACACTTTTAAATTCAGCTTCATATTCAAAGCACTCGATAGTTTTTCATGGCTCTCATTTATTAAATTGGTAAGAGAAAAATATCTCATTAAAATTGTAGCGGAAAGCGGAGCGAGCGCAAAACAGAGCGCTAAGTGAGATCTCCTGATGCGACTGCCACGCTCTAAGTTGCTGGATTAAGGCTGGTTATAGACATGCGTTTTGTCGCTGCGATTTTCCTTGTATTTTTTTAAATACCGCCTGTATTACTCGAAAAATTAAACAGAGATTTATTATACTCGTATAGCTATAAATTTTAGTTGATTTTGAGATCCTGATTGTTTAAATAAAGTACAAGAGTCTTGTACAGAAAAGCATTTTTTTTATTTAAAACCATTTTCAATAAAATGTGCCCCTTTTGCGAAGTGGTCATTTTGAGAAGTGCCCCAACTGCGAAGTGTCCCAAATACAAAGTGCACGTTCTGAGCGTAAGCCTCCAATTCATGCTGACTTCTCGTTTATCGGAAATCATAAAAGAAAATGGAAATGTATATATAGCTTGATGTGTAACCGTGTGTACCTCCACTCACTCAAAATCCAGTAAAAATTAACGTTTTGACAATAAAACTCAACTCGAAGCCATAAAAGTAAGCGTGACTATTTACTCGACTTTACTTGATCGAGTAAAACCGTAAGTTCTTCTTCTTCTTAAGAGCTACTCTCTTGTTGGGGCAGCATCTTCCACCGCTCTCTGTTGAGAGCTAACTCCTGGACCTCCTCAGAACTCGCGTCTTTTAGTTTCTTCTGAATTTGTGTCTTGCTCAGTCTCGGCTAACCCCGTTTTCTTCTTTCTTCTATCTTTCCTTTTATGTCGTGGCCTATAAGCTGACTTATAACTTTACCTTTTCTAGTCTTTATGTTTTGTAGTAACTAACTGCCTTTTCCTTTTATGCTTTGTAGAATTAAAGTCATGACTCCCGTGAGTACGGAACTTAAAATATCACAGAATTAATGTGAACTAGGCTTAAAACTAAGCTCATTTCTGATTGATTGATGAAAGCCGTGAGGTTCTGACATGTTAAACATTTACCGGCGAATGGTGGTAATAAATCATGTTCTGGTTTAAACCTGGATGAAAAATGATAACTTTGGTCTAGAATTTTGGTGTCAAAAAGATTCGCTTATTCTGTCAAAGTATCTGCTTATTAAAAAAGTTGAAGATTGATACATTGGGGAGCGGCCTAATGCCTGTTCTACTAAGTAGGTAGTATCATGTCTTGATTGATATTATATTTAATTTCATTACAAGTGTTGCCCCGCGGTGCTACCTGCTTTAATCTCGTTTGACCACCCATTGGCATTAGCAACTGAATGTAGCTGTCAACCTGCAGTAGAACAGCATGGTGGACTATATACCCCTCTCATTCTATAATGAGGCCTCTTTCCAGCAATGGGACGGTAAAATGATTAATAACGACGATTGAACCCAGATTCGTATCAAAGGACCAAAATGTTTTACCTTTAAAAACCCAGGCTACCAGTGTTATTATAACAGAAATGTTGTTACAATCTCAACGTCATAAGTGCATGTGCAGCATTATTTTCTTCGATCTCTTAGAAGCGCCCTAAAAATCCAATACCCTCTGCAGTGAGTTTGCAAGCCGCTTTATAGTTTTATAACAGCATTGTGCTGCAACAATATCATTTGTTGCACTCAAACTGCGCAGGATAATAATGTCTGATTCAGAGATGTAGGGGGAATGGAAGCGTCAGAAGTGGGATATAAAGGATGTTTTTATAATATTCTTGTAATGGAATTTAACCTGAACCAATCGGGAAACCAAAATTAGTAAACCTATATAAAAATCTGCTATTACTCTTATAATTCCTGGAGATGGCAAATATATGAAACATTTTATAATTTTAAGGAAAATTAGAACTAAAATCCAACTTCCTGGCGTTTCTATAAAAGTTAAAAAAGACTCAAACGACCATTTAAACGTTGTATTCCAAATATCAAATAAATTAATAATAAATAAATAATTTAATCGTTCTTAGATTATTTATTTTTCCTAATTTATTTAGGAATTCATGGAAAAGCTTTTATGTTTTAGTCTAATACTCACTTTATCTGTGTGGCAAGAGGAATCATAGATCAACTAGGGTTAAGTCTAGGTAAAGCAAATATATATAATATTTAATGTTTCCACGAATTGCCAGGAAATGTAAAAATAATCTTCTCTCTTTAAACATACTTGATGCTGCAAGCCAGCTAAAATGCGATAGCATCTAGAAAAATATACTCAAAGATTCTCCACTAATCTTTCAATTATTTTCTCATTGTTGTTTTACAAAAAGGACCTGTAAAAAGGCTATTTTATACAAACGGAATCCGATCTTGGTGTTAAGTAATCCTTAATGGAACAAATTCTCCCAAGTTTTTTTAAACCTTTAGCGAAATCTGATAGAAATTGGGAAAGGGCTAAGTCTGGATTATCGTCTGTAACTTTCGACAAAAGCTAACTAAAAGAATGAATGGTTTAATTAGAAACAGCACTTCAGGTTTCTTGATAGGAGATTGAACATTCAGAGTCGTCCATGAGTCTAACACTTTGTAGTGTTAGACAACGACTGTAATCTCGAGAAGACTTCTGTATGCTAAGTAGACCTTGAAGAGCACGATAGACTTCAAGAAAGCAGAGTGGTCAGTTACTCGAACAGGCAAATGGTGAATTGTGCCAGTTGCAGAGACCATGCCGCAATTGATCCGTGTAGAATACTCATATATACCTGGTTAGATTGGAAGCTGATCTTCTTCCAAAAAAAATAATGTGGCTTCGATTACCCATACTAGAATACCTTTGCATTTAGCACTTACATTTTAAAAGACTTTTTAAGGACAAACGGTATGATCCTTGCGAAATTTTATCAGTTTTGCGATGTGAAAAGTAACAGGAAGACTGAGTTACCTTTGTCTCTACATTATAATAGATAGTATATAGATATTAATCATAGAGAAGTTTTTACGAGTCCACACAATCGATATACTTTCATCAAACTAAATAAAATGACGAACGCTGCTTTAATACTGTTTCGCATAGTTGTGTATCATATGGCCTAATATATTATTACTGTATTATAATGCACTGGCACATTGCCTAACTGTCTGCCATTTTGTGTCGCATTTCCCAATCCTGTTTAAGCTGGTGCTTACTGGATTTAACTAGATAATTACTTTTCAACTGTTTCGTTTCCAATTTTAGCGATATAGTCAAGATACAATTTATATACAATTCCTAGTTTTATGGCATACGGGTTGCCTGATAGTAAGCGGGAACCGTAGCAAATTGTCACCAACAACAAAAGTGGTATCATTCACACATTGCCCACTTGAGACCTTAGTCGTTTAATTTACTCAGTAATTTCACTGGCTAAACAATTTAGAGTGAAATATTTGACTATGCAGTGTTGCCAACCTCAGTGAACAGCAGCAGGATTCTTCCCGCCTTTGAAAAAACCTTTGTGCCACATCCAGTACCTAATATTGTCTTTTAGATCCAGTTTTTGTTGTTTTTAGCGAATCCAACGGGATTCCGTATTCACTTCTTACACAATACAGCTTCACAGTTGCCAGTGCGAAATTTTGAATGAATTAAGATGTTTTATGTGGCAACATTAATCATAGAGCTTATCTAGGTTTTGTGTGTATTCAGTTTTTGTTTAGAGGGCTATGGGAGTAATTTATAACTTTTCTAGGGTTGTCACTGTTGTTAGTTTTTGTGGGGGTGTGGCGTAGGGGCCGCAGAGTGATGTCAGCGGTTAAGTTAGAGGCTCGGATTTCCCGTGGCCTACTTTTTGACGTTTGTGACACCTGTCGCGTGTGACGTGACTTTGTTTTTTTTAAATTCCGAGTGCAATAAAGGTTTTGTGTTTTACATTCTTCCATCTTTGTAAAGCTCAAATTGATGATTTTAATAAAAAAATGTCGAGAATTTATGCCTTGTATATCAAAATAATGTCGAATCACAGATACCTTCTTCTTAGCGTGTCGATTGGTAATTTGTTAAACAATTTTCAAGTAATATTAGGCCACCTAAATAGCGTGGCTGCATAAAGATAGTCCTTCGATCCACAGAGACCTAATACCTACTAAACCTCCGCGAATCGAACTAGTGATCTTTCCGCTAACATTTCAGCAACTGCACCAATGAATTTCAGCAGATTTGCCTGAAAACTTCTTGGCGTTTTTAAAAATCTAAGTCGAGTGATTTATTGCGGTAGTGAAAATAAAATTTCCCCAGTTGCGAGAATTCGGTTTGTATGCATGAATAACACGCTGCAAAACGCCTGGTAGTCTGAAGTGTCTGTATCCAGATGCATTCGTTGGAAATAAAATAGTTCAGGACCATAAACATAAAAATGGCAAAAATTCTTTGTACCATGGTTGACTTTTTGAAAATTTTACATCATTATAATTTTATTGGCTTGCAAAATGTGTACGACTGTATTTTTGTTTCGCTTTAACAAAAGGTAGAAAGCCATGATAGCTACTAGTGATAATGCTAGTATTGGACCCAGATGGACCCAGGGGGGAGGTTCATGATCCCCATGAGCTGGGCCTAGGTCGACCATTGATAATAATTAAACTGTTTGCTTAATAAATTTATTTACAGCCTATCCTGACTGAACCTTAACAATAACCTGACTAGAAGGCTTGCTCTGCCCTTTGGCAAGTGACCATTGTCTATGGTACCCATAGATAGCATATGTCTTAACTTAGTGGGCTTAATAAACTTTGGTATATTATTCAAAACCCTTTACTTAAAATATAAAGCTACACTCAACACAATTGCAAAATATCATATCATAAAGACCAACTTCTTAATTAAGCTCTGTCTCCAAATTCCTCAAAGCCTTAATTGAATTGGGACTAATGAGTTTATGATCCAACTAATAAAATCAAAGCAACAACACTGAACAATTCGACTAACTAACTTAGTGTATCTCATATAAGTAAATTAATCTTACGCCCAGGCGAGCCGAAAACCAATTTTTGGGGCACATCCTGGGCTCTGCGGTGAACGCTTGACACGTGACGAGGGACCAACGTTACTTAGTTTGGCCGGGGATATAGGACCAATAAGTTTGGAGAGCAATTTACTGGAGGTCAAGAAGACAAGACGAGAGTGTTTAGTAATACGGAAGGAAAGGACATGATAAAAAAAGCTGATCAAAGCAACTTTCGAATGGAAGAACAACGCCTGGGCCAAAACACTACTTAATACGTTAAAAAGTTCACAGAAGAAAGCAGCCTCTCTGTTTATGTAGAAAAAGATATCGTAGTAGAGAGTAATGCCAAATTATTTGCAACCTGAAAGAAACCTGAATAATAAACGTTTTTATTCCGTAGCCTTTGTATATTGCGAATATAAATAATATAATACTTTGCTGTACTATCATAAGATAATTCTTTCTTTAACACTTGCTTGATATTTTGCTTCTCGTTCTTCCATCCGTATGTCTCCGTGCTAGTTGAAGTTCTAACCGCAGTAGCTCCCAGTTTTTGCGAGCGATATAATAAATTATGTAAGGTTGTTATTGTCCTATGATGGTATCTTAACTTTGTGGCTCCATTTGCTCAAGTCGGTCCTTGTGCTGTTATTTATAAAAGCGTGGTCCTTTTGTTCGCAGTGTCAGTTGAGCTCTTATAACGTGAATTACGCCATCGTTTAGATGTTTTAATTACTTGTCGCTTGCGAGTTAATGAAAATCTTCTTTCGTTGATGGTTTGGGACGCTTTCTCTGTTCTTAAATTCTGTTCTGTTTTTGTGGTTTGCCTCTTAGATGAATCTTTTAGCTCTTGACATTTGACTTTGTGAAATAAAACAGATTCTTTGATGAAACAGATTTTTTGTTGATTCAATGCCAAAGGTCACAAGAGGTCAATAATCTGTGATATCAAAATGGTCTAAGGTTTTTGGGCTGGTTTATATAACTTATATCTTTGGTACTTTTTTATTAACCTCACTATTCACGGGCCAAAAAAGATTTAAACACAGTTTCTTTCCTTTTTATTTCCTTTATTGCGGGTATAATCATAATATAATAAGTAATAATAAATAATCGTATTATTGTAACTTTTCTGTTAAAAACAAAACATTTTCTCACTACAAAAAAAGCCAAATATGAGTTCAACAATGAAAATATGATAAACTATGGATATTAAGGAACTTTCGACGATAATAGCAAATATACTATAGTATCACTCACCATAGAGTGACAAACGGTTACAACTTTAACTCCATTACGATCGAGGAACGCATGACTAACTTTCCTATTCAACTTTTTCCATTGTCACGTCTTTGAGTTTGTAAGTCCCCAATATAGTGTCGTATGTGTTGACGACTTGACTTCGTATACTTCAGGTAAATTGATACTAGAATATTTGCTCATCGTGATTGAAGACTTTCAGTAATTAAAATTATAGGTTCATCATCATTAGTCTTCCTGACCTTGTCGCATGTTTTTGGGCTAGGTGCAGCAGATTTTTTCATGCCTCTTAGCCGCCACCAGCTCAAGGTCCAGTCTAGATATTAAAAGCCAAACTATGCCAATTCTGGATTCATCATAGGACTAATCGCTCAAGCTCGCCATGAAAGCAACGTAAGGCAAAAGATATAATCGCTCTTTTCATAATTACTGTTGGCTGCAATTATGACTGTTACATAATTTGGTCCTGATTTTGAAATCTTCTAGTATCGACTCTTATATTCACTATCTTGAGCTTTAAGAGAGAGAATTTTGAATATAAGTTGGTCTGTAAAATGGTAATATATTCAACGTTTACAACTGTTAATCCTATCAGGTATTCAAGTGTGATACAACATCTCATCGTATTATATGACAAAGTCTTGAATGCGTACCTAAGGACCAAACCTTGTATTATGTTTTGAATTTGAAGCGGATTCTACTTAGTTCTATTGTAGTGTTCTCGGCGAGGATGGAGAGCCTCTTGGGGATGTAAGTCGAAATATTATATTCTTTGATGTTGGCAGACAATTGCTACACGTGTGTTAAAAAGGATCGTGTTTGACACGTGTCTTGTCGTGCTTTTGTTAAAATAAACTTATTTTTAGTCACAAATATGGGTCACATTATCTGTATAAAGAAGACTCCACACATCCACCTTTATAAAGATGGAGAGATTTAGAAGAATTTGGTACCAACAATGGAATATTGAAAATAATTGTATCTTAAGTTAACAACTGAGACGCTTCACTACCTAAACAACAAAAAGGTTTACTGCCTTATTGGTCTAGTGATTATACCTCTGATTTATCACGGTAAAATACAAACTATTAATTAACAGTCATTTTCAAAACTTGAATCCTAATCTCCTGCTGCAATTCGAATAGCAATTAGCTTAGATTTCTACTGTCCCTTTATTTACATAAGCTCAAATTATCACATGGGGACAGGAAACTGTGTCCTCGGGATCTCGGCGAGGGCAATTATCAATACAATTTAGGACTACGACGCATAGTCGGCTCGACCTAAACCGGGCGCATAAACCGACGACTTTACTGCGACTTTACGTTTATGCGCATCGCGTTCTAAAAATAACGACAGCCGATGTACACGGAATTTTAATTTGCACGTCAGGTGTGCACGGTGTTGCATATCCAGGGGTTTTGCGTTTTTTAGGTATTTTGATTTCCATATACGAAGTGGTATTTTTTGCGTTTTATTGACTGAACTGCGGGCATTGATTTTGTGTGGAATTTGGATGGTTTTGTTACTGAATCAAAATCTTTTTCTGTATATAGGATAGGACTGAAATAGAATCGTGGAAATGAAATTGAAAATCGTGGGTTCTTAGCGTGTTCATGGCATTTTATAGATTCTTAGCGTGTTGATAGCACTAACGTAATATTGACACGAGGTAATTAAGATATTCTTATATTTAGGATCTTTAATGAATGTAAATGCGTTTCGGATTGTGGTGGGACTACCCCGGTTCTGCAGAGCTTTGGGCATGTTCGAGGAGGCGCTTACCGCTTGTTTTCATACGTCTGTGCAGCTGGAGCATCTCCTTGGGATATGGTTTTGGGCCCCATACGCGCTTCCCTGAATTAATGAACGTCGAAATCGACTACGTCTGTCTTCCATGTTTTGACAAGCAGACTGCCACGAAGCGACAATACTAGGTTCATAAGTGCGAATTGTTTGAATACGTAAAAATTTCTCTCTCAAAAGTCACAGCGTTTATTTAACAATGGCCACGACAAAGCAGCTAAAAGTCTGCGGTCTGCACGTCAAAAGTGCGATAACGAGTTGGAGACGCTTCGTCATCTGCGGCTACTCGCGGCTTGGACCGCCGCCAGGGCACGAAGTGCTCCGATTTTAAAGTTGCGTCTTGCTAAGCGATTCTTTTTCTGAAGGCGGAGATTTTAGACTCAGTCTTTGAGGATTGAGCTATTGGGACACGGGCAAGAAATGCAGTTATTAAGGTTGCGTTTAGCTGAGCTATTCTTTGAGTATTTCAGTCGAGCTATTAATGCAACCGCGTCAATTACGTAACTTGCCATTAGTTTTTTTGAAAATCAGATTTTTGTTTGGTAAGACTTTTGTCTTGCATCTCTGAGCTGCAATGCCCAATGATTTAATAGATAGACACAAATTCATATCTGGAATATGCTAGGTAAATCTGAACAGTCTTAAAACGAATCTATTTACAATCATTACTTATTGATTGTAAATATAAAACAGGTCCAAAATCGTTACAAAAATCTCAGTCACCAAAAATCGCACCGAGAGAATCATGCCTTAAACAGTGTCAACGTGTAATGGATACATTTAACAGGAACTTGCAATTTATGCAGGAGTTTCAGCATAAATTTCAGCGGATGCCACTGAATACGGACTCGGCTCCCGTTCCTTTAATTTTAATGTCCAACAGATTTTTGTGAATCGCCAATTTTAGAGCTCTTCGTTCGATTTATAGTCGTAAGTCATTTCCTCCCTATTTTATTTATCGATTCGAAAAAGGTTCTTTATTTATTTTGTTATTGTTAACTCATTTTTCTTCAGTGTTTTTTTTTACCGATTTAGATAATTCTACATTATCTTGGGCTACTTTAGTGTTATCCCAAATAACCCCAATTTGACAATGGGTCAATAAGGGGCAAAAAATGGTAACAAAAATTAATATTTACTTTATATTTCTTCTAAGATTGACAATATTACGTAGTTACAACTACACAAAACGTGTTAACAAGTTTCTCACTTAAAACCCTCGGTTAAAAATGTACACTGCACACTTGGTCGTGAAGTTTTTAATTAGCTGTAACTTCTGAAATTCTGGAGATTTTAGCTTCGTGACTTCACTTGTGTAAAGTGCTGACATTGCGTCTTTATAGTAGTTTTCTTTGCAAAGAGTAAGTTTTCTGTGTTTGGTGAAGTACAACGGTTCCCCACCTCACGACCTTACGTTCTTACTAATAAGGGTGTTAAATGATCAATCGTCGATACTTTTTTTTGTATAGTAGACTTAGAGGGAGGCAAGCGTTCAAGCGGGTTATCATAGACTATATCGGGTCAGAATAGGTTCGGTTCTTGAAGGTTTTCATGTCTTACCAGATTGCAAATACCTCCGCTGGTAATTAATTCCATACAGTAGTCTTACGCGGTAAATATTTTTTTGAGAAACGCACAGTGGTGGACAACCATTCATCAAGGTGAAATGCATTGATGTTGATTTCCTTGTTAATTATAAGATTAGATCGAGAGATTTGTTGCTATTTAACCATAACTTGGGTCGCTATAATTTTTATTCTTCATCATGCATCACAACATGCAACAGAAGGACCAAAAACGAGTGGTCCTATAGTCCGCGCAACAAAAGTAGGGCGTGGTGAGATACGAATTACGTACAAGAATTTCTATCTGAAGTTTTGCTTATCTTTTTATTGGATCGGAAAATATTCAACGTTTCTAACATTCCTTTTACGATTCCTGTGTTGTGTATTAAAATTAGTCTCCACAAACAGTTTCTAAATATGACCATTTTTCTTGAATTTTCCCTAAATACGTGAGACGTTTTTTACGTCCAAAATAATTTATATTAAACATTCTACGAAAAACATATTTTTATCGAGACATAATTTTTCCAACATTTTTCCTATATCTGATAACACAAATATAATATAAAGGGATTGACCAATGCCGTGGAAAATTAAATGGTGTCCAATCGCAAATAGCCAGAAAGATATCGCGATAGGGTACCGTAGGGTCATCACGCTTAAGGGCCCTTTTCTTGAGAAATTCTTGCGGAATTTATCATCCCTATTGGATTATTTATAGTTCGGTATTGATGTTATCAAAATGGCGATGTCCACGGAAATGTTTCAAGATTTTTCTGCGTATTTTGGGACATTATGGAATTGCAATTGACTTATACGCCCACGTTAGAATAACTTTTAAATTGAACTGTATTACATACGTTATAGAGGTTATTCATAATCATAAATACCTGTCTTTTATTGAAGTATCCATATTCCATGGTCTACAGATTTCCTCCCGCTAAGACTTTTCCGTGTTCCGTGTTATTCCACCTACTTAAGTTACGTCGTAAATTGTACCAAAAAGGACTACGTCAGTCTACAAAATAATAAAAACATTGACTTAAAAAACGTAAGCCGAGAAGGGCGTAAAAAAGAAGGCGTAAATAAAACCACGAGACAATACTATGCAAATGTCCGCTTGCGACTGGTCGAATGGTCGAATATAGTGCGAAATATTAAGCGTGTGTTGACACTTAGGCCGTGTGTACAGTGTCGGGTTTTTAAGTTAGTAGGAATTCTTCTGTTTTATATTTTCTCAATTCCTTGCTACACCATTATTGTCGTAATGTAATTATATATTAATTCTAAATTCCTATAAAATTGTTTGTGTTTCATGACTGTGTTGATAGTTTCCACCACACTGCCTTGTCTTTTTTCGCTTTATCCTGATTTAAAGATGTGTTTTCTGTATTTTCAAACTTATGGACTGGCGCATAATATTAAAATGATGATCAAAGGACCAAACTATAAAAGGACCAAAAATTTAACTTGCTATCTACTGACGCTTCTTTAAGCAAAGTGGATCCTAGTACCTTCTTTTAACTTCTGTTTTGAGTTGAGCGAGAATTTCCAAAATGTGTGTGAATTTCGTAAACCATATAGTGTAAAATATTAAGCGTCTATTGACAGTGTGGCTTGCTGGCGTGCGATGACGCCATATTGTTTTAGGAGTTTGTGTGTTTTGGTGGTAAGGTTGTGACTTTAATGTATGCCTATGTTAAGTCTATATCCTAAGTTAATACAGACATCAGAAGTCTGTCAAAACAGACTAATTAAAGTGTACAATCAAATCAGTTGTGTTATAATTCTTGGGACTAAGGTTATGGCTTGGTTTTTGTTGGTACTCATCTTAATAAACTTAGTACCAAAGGTTAAAATAATATTTTTAGGAACGCTTAAATTTAATTTATTAATATGAAAATAAATAATAATATTCTAGTCTATCTATATATTGTAGTTATTGAGTACACCTTCAACCGCCCGTAATCTGTTTTCTTTTTCGACCTTTATCCATCCAATGGTTGTCTGGAAGAAATTGCTTTTAGCAATAAGACCGCCAATTGTACTATTGTTATATTTAAGTATTTATTTCCTTTGTGTTGTTTCTTGGTGTACCATAAAGTATATTCTATTCTATTCTAAATCCCCTAGTTCACTTTTTTTCTGGTACATTTATAACAAGAACTAAACTGTCTTGCCGAAAAAGGTTACAACTGTGGACATGTCCTAAAACCCTAGCGACCAAAGCCGAAACATTTCACAAGTCCACGACATAAACACGACGCGCAATTGATCGCGTCGACAAAACGACTTATTTATGCACCATCCCCGCCCGTAAAGTATCGGCTGGTTTGTCGCTACGTTTTGCGATTTTAAAGTATTATTACGTTTCCGATGATAGCTGTTGGTAGATCGATATGTATTCTATAAGAGGATAGGCAGAAAAAGAAAGAAAGAAACACGTTTATTTGTTGGTGTGCTGTTATGTACCCAGATTTCATGGCATGTTCTGGGATCTCATATAGGCATCCAAGTGTGTATATTTCCATTTGCCCCGGGCTCAAATCCTAACTAGGCTTTTACTGAGGGTGATTTTATAATGTAAACTTGGAAACCTCATCTAAACCTGAAGATGAATTAAACTGTTCATGTCTCACCATCCTAAAACTTGATGAATTTCTCGAGTAAATCCTACTATCCTATCCTACTAATATTATAAATGTGAAAGTTTGTGAGGATGGATGGATGTTTGTTACTCTTTCACGCAAAAACTACTGAACGGATCTGGATGAAATTTAGCACAGAGATAGATTATAGTCTGGAATAGCACATAGGCTACTTTTTTTCCCGGTAAAATGTATGGTTCCCGTGGGATAGCGGGTGAAGCCGCTGGCGGAAAGCTAGTTAATAATATTTTCTGAAAAAATATTTCACCATTACCTCCTTCCATTATTACAAGACATAATTCTATTTTAAGATACAGGTTGATCCAGAAAATAAATAACCTGGTCGTGCGTGTGGGCAGTATTTATTGTAGGCACTTCGTCCTGGGACGAGCAATGAATCACCCTGTATAAGGCACGCGATGCCTCGCGTTGTGTTGATGGATCCCGTGTTCGAACTACCGTCGAACTGGGGTGTTCTGTTTTGATTTATTTGGCAGATAAAGGTATATTTCGGACATTGCTGCGGCAGATAAATTGCTGGGTTCAATTGAAAGTTTGTAAGTCAATTTTTTTTAAAGCGTTTTATGTATGAAAAAGCAGTGATAGCCTAGGGGTATGACCACTGGACTGCCAAGTCGAAGGTCTCTAGTTCGAATCCAAGGCACGCACTTCTAACTTTTCGAAATCATGTGCGTAATTATCACTCGCTTTAACGGTAAAGGAAAACATCGTGAGAAAACCTGCATGCCTGAGAGATTTTCTCGACGGCGTGTGAAGTCTGCCAACACGCATTAGGCTAGCATGGTGGACTATAGCCTAATACCTCTCATACAGAGAGACCCGTGCCCAGCAGTGGGACAGTATATGGGTGGATTATTTATATTTGTATGTATTCATTCATACATTCATTACGAATCCCTCAAATACTGTGACGGAGACCCGTACCCAGGAGCACTATAGTAAAAGTTTACAAGACAATCTTTTGATAGAAGCGTTAGGCAAGTAAAAAAGTTTCTTTATAATATTCTTCGTTTCCAGTCCCCAATCACGGTACGTACTTGCGTGAGCCAGCAAGGCATAATTTTTTCCGTCCCAACGGTGACAGTTTCATTAAAGTCAGCCAACCATGGCCTACATTTACAAGTAAAATGCGTCTGAACTGGACGAGATTCTACTAAAAATATCGCTCGGGATAATAGTGATGTTATCCTTTTTTTTGGAGTGTGGAAAATACTCGTGTCTGGTTGAGAGGTGGCAGGGTTGGAAGCGTACTGACTGAAAAACTACACTTGCCTTGCCCAATAGCACTTTTTGGACACTTCCAAATATCAGTTATGCGAACTACAAAGCAACCAAATCAAAATAAAATATATTTTCAGAGCAATTTTGTTACTTTTTATTTTATAGAAAATACTGGCCATATCTCAAGTTTCTATAAACAACAAGATTTATATTCACTACTCTAGGCATTTTCCTGTTAGAATTTTCAAAGGGAAACTTCTTAATTTACGTAGGAATAAAAGAGTTGTTTTATAAAACTTCAGGGAAGAAAGGATATAAAAATACGGTAGGCACGGTTAAAATATAAAATTTCAGGCTTAGAAGTTAAAGGAAATATTTTATAACTTTACGAGAATATCTCTGGTTATTGCTTGATGATTTATAAGGTTGAGCTCCACTGTACGCTTGTCAGTGGATCTCATGTGTTACACAAAAGACCTACGTCTTGATATAGGCACGGCTGCCGTTGGTCCTAATTGTCTTGTTGTTGCAGATAGTCTAAAACCCAAAAGTCTGAACAGTCTGATCTTAGGACCAATACTCACGCATTTTAACGATTCCATTTAGTCTATCTAATGGCTTTACCTAATAAATTATATTATAGAGGTAACTTGGTAGAAGCTCCGTGTTCAGAAAACTTAAGGACTGAACTAAAGTTCGTCATCGTGATTTTTAACCGAAGCCAAAGGACCAAATTTTTTCATGAAATCTAAATTGTATTTTTTTTGTTTCAGGTAAGTTCTATAAGATTACTCCTGTACCCTGAAATACATGAACATTTAGTAGTTATCAGTAAGTACTTAAAATACTATACAGTAGTTTTATTTTTACACACATTGCTTTAAATAATCCTATATGTTTAACAAGTACTAACCAACAACTTTGCCAACACTTCCAAAAATTTAAAATGTACCTTATCTGGCTGGCCTTTAGGTCCGAAATCAAACGTTTTGCACACCCCATGAAAGATCCATAAGGACTGCCATTACGTATTCAAGTTTCATCATAAGAGCAATAATATTCCATAAACACAATAGTTTTAGTTTGTGATACATGGTTTGGTGGAAATTATGCAATCATTTTGTGTGAGGAGACTATCTACTTAATTTATGAATCTTAAAAACTAAATTATTCAATCCTTTTTCAGAAGAAACATTAGTATTGCCTATAATGAGGTTATGAACTGTTTCTTAATAAAATCTAAAAAATAGTAGAATCACAACATCCAGGGTCCTGTTTAATAAAGCTGACAATGCGACATATCTGACATATGTCAAAAAGTGACAATTCGACAATATTCCTGTTTAATAAAACTTACAGGTGACAAAATTGTCATAATAGAAAAATACCACATATATTTCGGATTGTTGTGACAAATCGACATATTTGTGGAATTTTGTCAGAACTAATTTGACTGTGGTTTTTTGACATAATTATGTCGGTTTTATTAAACGCGTCAAATTATTACGCGTTATGACAAATATGTCAAGACCTGTGTATTTTCGACATATTTGTAACTTTTATTAAACAGCTTAAGCGTGACAATTCTACAATTTTGGCATTTTTTGACGTAAATGTCGAATTGTCAGCTTTATTAAACAGGGCCCAGTTGTAACGTGTAATCCTAAAGATTAATACATTACGTTCTCGAAAGTAAGTGAATTCTATCATCCTACGCCTGATGGCTATTGCCTGGTACCATTGCCCAACTCCTATAATAATTAATGTATAAAGCAAGTATTTGGTCCTTCTGTCCGAGTTGAAAAAAATAATTATATTTTAAAATTTTGCAACCGGTGAACAAAATTTCTGACGTACATAGACTTTTGTGTCAATACCAAAGCTCAACTGAGTTCCTAAAAAGCGAATCCCAGCATTTCCGAACCCAGGTTAGGATTCAAGAAAGCCAATCACGTCCCATTTATCGTGTTACCCCACTTCGTAGTTCGCTTTAAAACTGCGAACGACACTGCACCGACACTTAGAATTCTCACACATTGGGCTCACCTTTACTTGTCGCGTCCATTCATTGCTCGATCATTCTTTCATTTCTACGTACATTGCTGGTTTTATATGAGCTTTGGAAAGCTATTTTCAAGTTGCCGCGCAATGGATGTTGTAGTTATGCGATAGTGTCGTTCATAGTTCGGGAGTTGGAACTTTTGGTTCACAGGCATCCTTCCTTCGTTGATTGTATTTGCACAGTACAGTCAATAGGACTTAATTTTCTCGGAGCTACGTTCTTCTGGTATTTTATTTGTAGTTTGTCGCAGTATTGAGTCGTATGTAGGGATGTATTGCGTTCCCTATGTACTGTTTTATTGTCTATTAGTTTGGATTGTATTTAAGTTGGAAGAATTTTGTTGGATCTTGATTGGATTGGGTTTACCAGTATTTAATTGATCTATGTAATTTATAGAGAACATCTGTACTTTTAACCTCTTTAACGCTTACTCTAATTACGTTTTTTGTAAGACCGGATAAATATAATCAGAGAAATAATAATGATTGGTTCACCGGGCTTTAAAAAAGCAATTAGTGAATTCATATCCGCTGCAATTAAAAATACTTAATATGAAGAGATTTTAAGTGTCATAATTAAATTGTACCATCTCTTAGATATCTTTTAGACCGCCTCATCAAACATGAATAGGTTTACATCTCCCCTTAACCAATTCCACATTACACAAACCACTTCCGATAAAAGGCAAATTACCCTTAAAAAGTGGAGTCGATTGTCGCAACAATTCCTGTAACCATCACACAGTGACAGCTCCGGGAACAACGTCGATACATCAACCTTTAAACGTAAACTCTGATGTATTTATAGTCCAAACACAGGCCAATTGATAGTGTACCAACGAGAAACGATCCCAAGAAATCCCCTATACGGCAGAGCCTGAATCTTGGACGCATGTCTAGTCCTACACATCCAAGTCAAAAAGCCCTCCCAAACTATTCAATTCCAACCAACAAGGAGATCAACTTACACTGGACATTTCAGCTGTCTTGTTGTGCTATCCGACCCAACTTGATCCCTTTGTATTCTAAATTGCAAAGAATACGCAGGTCAATCTTTACTGGACGTCAATAGGGTTAGACCAACTAGATTCCCAACAACATTCGAAGGTAATTGTGATCATGAATCAATCCTATCTCGAAATCCTTTCAAGGCGCGCTATTCAAACGACAACTCTTTGTTGTTCGGTATACATTGCTAGTTATGTAAGCCATTGTCTTCTTTGACTTGATACGGGCGACGTAATGGATGTTGGAATTTTAGATTTTTCATGAAATTTTTATCGGGTTGGTGTGGGGAATAAAGTCGAATAGACGTGTATGGGAAAACGATAGTTTAGGAAACTAATATAAGGGAATTTCAGAGATATTATTGAGACCCTTATTGGCTGCAAATGTGATGGTATATTGAGATTTATTATAGGGCAGCCCTCCACGGCGACAAAGCGAAGTGACTGATATTTATTATGGGATAATAGAACCATGTGGTCGTTTACTTATTAATAACATATATTTGCTGACATGTGCATAAGCTTTTTGTTAGAAAAGTGGTCAAGGGTAAGACGCTCTTACGAGTAGACAGTTTGGCAATAGTCTCAAAGCAAAAAATAAACACACTGTTTGCAGAAAAAGTAAAGGTATAAAAAGATTTTAATCTAAAAAGATCCTTCTCAGCGTCACAAGACAGGTATGTCATACAACCAGTCTTTGAATAGGAGTAATATGACGTAGATTTGTGAGTTCATAAAATCTATATTCACTTATATTTCTGTCTGTGGTTCGAGGATTGGACTACTGATCACGAGGTCGTGTAAGTGATGAACTTACTAAATAATTATTAATTTGAATATATCTGTTTGTTTTTAAAGCATGTTGTGGTCTCCTGTAATTAAGAAAGCACAAGGTTTAAATTTTTGTAACATGAATTGTGTATTCTTTGTTGGAGATCCAAAATAAAATAAATAAATATCCTGGGACATTTTACACAGCACCATCTAGTCCCAAACTAGGCAGAGCTTGTACTATGGGTACTAGACAATTAATATAATACTTATATACTTATTTTTTTGTAAATACATACTTAATATATGTGTTTATAAGAAACACCCAGACAAACACAAACACTTAAGTTCATCACATAAATATTTGTGTCTTGTGGGAATCGAACCCACGACCTCGTGATCAGCAGTCCGGTACTCGAACCACTAGACCACAGACGTCGTCGAAACTAAATGAATAAGTGTGTTGGTATTTTATATGTATTTACAAAAAAATATGATCCATTTTCTAGTACAAGCTCTGTTTAGTTTGGGATTAGATGGCGCTTTATAAATATCCCAGAATACTTATTTTTATTCAGCACATACACTGTTGCAATAATTTGAGGAAAATTTCGAAGTCAAAAGTTTTCTCCAAAAATGTAGGAAAATCCTAAATCAGGTAAAATAACAGGTAGGGACTCAAACAAACAAGGTTTGTTTATTGAGAAGAAATGTGACGAAAACGGAACCCAAGAATAGATATAGTTTCCCGGGTTTACTGGCAAACAAATATATAATATGATATTGTTAGATAGGTATATGGCAGTTGTAGATAGGGAAAATCGAATTGACCTCGTGTTCATACTTCGTTTGTGCCGAAAGTTTGACAATTCCTGCCCATGGGTTCCAAGGTAGAAAAACATTTTTTTACCAAAGAATACATTTAAATATCTAAACTTTCCATTGGCCCCAAGTAGACAAGGCTGTATCTATTGTACCAATAAATCAATTAATGAAAACACATATAAAGCTTCGGCGTGGGTGACCCTAGCAATTATTTTCCTGTACAACGTTAAAAGGTTACCATTTTCAACCCATGCTGGTACAGTGAAAGATTAGCTATGAGCTCATTTAATTATAAAAGGTTGGTAACTACATCTCGTGTTGTAAATGTCGTAAAAGTTTGACCACTCGTTATTCTGTTGAATAAAAAGGTTGACTACCCCTGCGCATGTTCTTTTTCTAGCAAAAGGTTGGTAACACCTATCTTCAAGTAAATGCCAAAAAGGTTGGCGACTCCAAAGGTCATATCATAACATGTTAATGCGAGATTAATTTTTAGATTGTGAGAAAGGGATATAGCCCTACAGGTTATATAGCGCCGTCCCGCTCCCACAACGTAAAAATGTAATACGTCATACAACCGTCTGTTCCTTTGGGTGTGAGATGTAATTAAGGAATAATTTCAGGAGGCTACAATAAACTTATGGTGCTATTACTGTTGCTCGTGTAGTAACAGATATTTAACAATACTTACTAATATTATTAATGCGAAAGTCACTCTGTCTGTCTGTCGCACTTTCACGCCAAAACGACTGAAGCGATTTAAATGAACTTTGGTACACAGAAAGTCTAGAGCCTGAGAAAGGGCACAGGCTACTTATTAATGCGAAAAAAGGGCTGTAAGGGGTTGAAATAGGGGATGAAAGTTATAAGAAACACCCAGACCACGCGGCCGAAGCCGCTAGCGGAAAGCTAGTTTCATATAATGTCAAAGGACCAAAATTTTGCTTGATATTTATTGTGACAAAAATATAATATCTACGTGAAAAACTGATAGCCCAAAGCGTCACTCATAGGAGGAGGGTTGGCACAAACGGTCGAGTGTTAACGAAGGTCCAATTTAGTGCAACTACCCCTTCGAGGCGAGGGAGAAATTGCAAAACATATCGCCCCGTTGATTGCTGGTCGCCGCTTTTTTAACTTGCGCCCCGTTCTAACTTTAGTTTTTGAAACTGCCAGCCTGAAAAAATATTTTGCCTTTGTATTAAATTCCATTCAGTAGTTATGCAGTTTAAATATCGAGGCACCTACATATACCCGAAATCCGAATATAAAAAACTGAACTATTTTCGTTGTTTTTTTTTTAAATCTCTCGTGTCAACTAACCTAGATGTTGGTGGGGTCAGCCCTCCTTATGTTCCTCCTCGATTCTTAAATCTATGAACAAATTCATATTGAATTGAAAATGAGGTGTTACTGGCCATTTTTAATTTCAACAAACGGCTTCTTATTTCGAAATTTAAATCTTTCGCGGCGCGATTTCCTCTGCGGCGCAAAGGACCAAAATATAGTTACTGATTTTATTATTTAATTAAAATATCTCGTCTAATCCCATCTCATTTCGTCTAGAAAGAATGGAAAAGTTTTATTCACAACATCGTATGCTATTAAAATTGCACACAATCGTCCACATTTCCTCCGCTCAAACAATGCATCCTTTCCTGTTCGAAATTCGAATCCCGCTTGACGGCTACTTTTTTTATGCGAAGGCAAAGGCACAAATAACAGAATAAAGTGTTCACGGAAAGGTTCTTTTTAGTGCACGGTTGCGAGTTAAAACAGTGTAGGTACATTCGTTACGACAAGTTGGTGCACGTAAATCTAATTTTGTCTGATGCAGTGTGGGGACAGACAGTGTTTTGTTTTTGGTAGTTTCTTTGCGACAAACGGACGGAGTTTTGGTGTCGATTGTACTGTATGGTTTTAAAAATTGTTCTAGAGATTTGTAGAGGAAATTTTAACCAACCATTATTTTTTTTTGCTTTTACTAGAAGATTTTCTATGTATAAAGTAAGAACTACAAAACCTAGATATTTTGCAGTTAGCAGTGTACCGCAGGCTGTTTTTTTTTTGTAAAAATAAATATACGGTTAATATTCCCTATAACTCGACAAAGGGATAAGTGGAAAAAATTTGGAGAGCCTTTGCTCAAGAGTGGGAAAATACATGCTCAATTAGAAAACGCAATATGCCCGTGTAGTTTGTAGGTATGACAAAACTTATGAATATGGATGAAGCAATATGTTTTCAACTATCTTTTTGTATTTTTTTAAGCATTTTCCATGCTAAGATTACAAGTTATTTTTAATGAAGGAAAAAATCGGGCATGTGCTCGCGGCTGCTTAGTGGTCAAAGCGTCTGGTGTACCGAACCAGAAGACGCAGGTTCGAATCCTGCCGGCCAGCCGATTTTTTCCTTCATTAAAAATAACTTAAAAATAACAATATGTTTTCATTTACGTGCTAAATAAATTACATTCCTTCTTTCCTTCTTTCTAAAAGTACCTACCTATACATGTGACGTGCTATAGTTTTTTCTATGGGAAAAACATCTTTATGAATGCGTCTAATACTCCAGGAAACAACGTTTTTATAGATAACCCAAATCTTGCACTTCAACCCAATAATCTTACTTCAAAAGCTACTTGGCCTCCATTTCAAGGCAAACAATTCATAAGAGCTAAGTAATGAATTTGTTTACACCAAACACTCGAAGTTGTTAAGTTATCACTCGGCAGTTGAAGTGTTGAAAAGTGACGATAAATTTTAAACACTAGCGCTTTAGTGTTATAAGTATTTGAGGTATTAGCTTGGGAGTTAACATACGACGACGTCTGTGGTCCAGTGGTTCGAGTACCGGACTGCTGATCACGAGGTCGTGGGTTCGATTCCCACGGGACACAAATATTTATGTGATGAATGTTATGTTTGTCTGGGTGTTTCCTTTGTATAATATGTATGTATTTACAAAAAAAAAGTATATAAGTATTATATCCATTGTCTAGTACCCATAGCACAAGCTCTGCTTAGTTTGGGACTAGATGGTGCTGTGTAAAAATGTCCCTAAAATATTTATTTAAATATTTATATCATCACGCCTGTGTTCCCCGAATGGTGAGGCAGAGGTGTACTAATGTACCACAGTTTGCTGGTACCTATGTTTAGATCCAATTTAATATGGGGCCCTAACCAGACACAAATCGAAACTCCAAGCTGATTCTGAGAATTTCATAGGACGACCCAATAACACTGTTCGAGGGAATCAAACCCAGGACCTCAATCGTAGCAGTTGTGAACCACTATGTTAACCGAGATAGCTTGGGAGTTGTTGAAATAATTTTAACACTTTTGTTGGCGACTGTGTTTGTTTGTTACCATTTATTTCTTTAATCTATACTGGGTTGTTTTAGTAGATTAAACCCACTCCTTCTTTGGGAGTAAACCTTCTTGGAAACTGGCGCATCGGTCTAGTAGTCATAAATGCGAATGCTACGATAGAAATCCTGGGTTCGATTTCCGGGACGAGCAAAGTTTTGTTGAGTTTTTCTGTGAAATTTCCAGTAGCAGCTTTGGTCGTACTTTTATGTATGTATGCAGTAAAACGGAAAACCTTCAGGAGATGATATTTATACCATCATACCATCACGCCTGTATTCCCCGAAGGGTTAGGCAGAGGCGTATTAATGTACACCCATATTTCGCCGGTATGTTTAGGTCCCATGTAGCTCGACCCGGGGATCGAATCTAGGACCTCTAGCGTAGCAGACGTGCTTGGGACCACTAGACCAACGAGGCAGTCTGATATAATGATGTTATATGATGTTTATATAAGCGTACCTATATTCTTTGCTATCATCTGTAACAAAATTACAATGACCACATAATTTAAAAAAAACGGCCATTATGCTTTATGAGTTACTAGAAACTTGCATCCAACCATTGTAAAATACAAGTAAACAAATAAAAATGTCTGCCACACCGAAAGCCCGCCAAACGTGAAGATACGGCAACAAACACATCATTACTCTTCCCAAACTGTCAGTGCTACGTTCGGAAACTAACCAAGATGCATGCCCGGCGGAATTCTTATGTTTACTAGCTGCAAGTTTCTTAGAACAGGTGTGGTTCGGTTTCTGAACGCACGTTCTACATTCGAAAATTTAAATGTGTTCGAATTTTATCCGTTCTCGGAATGAACATTTTCCGTTTGAGATCTTTTCGTTTCGACATAAATCAGTTTGGTTTTGGAACTAAGGACCTATTTCACCTGCTAGTAAGTTCCTATTAAATTATTTGACAGATAACTTCAAATGTCACATACAAATGTTCAGTTTTTTTATTTATTCAGCGGTTAGCGGCTATTAGCGGCGAGGTGATGAAACAGGCCATAAGGATCACGAAGTAGGCCCTACCTGGGCCTGGGCAAGGTATATCAGACTCGTATTGACGAAAAACTGCAGTTGCCTTCCCCTGCCGTACTAGTCTTGGCCATGATATCAGAAACATTCATCACGCCCGGCCCTCAGGTCATAAGTAACTCATATTATGCTGTCCTTAGGCAATTTTGTCATTCCGTATCACATATTAGATTTAACCGATTATTTTCTATACTAATATTATAAAGAGGAAAGATTTGTATTTTTGTATGTAACGAATAAACTCAAAAAGTACTGGACCGATTTGAAAAATTCTTTCTATGTTCAATAGCCCATTTATCGGGGAAGGCTATAGGCTATATATTATCACGCTACGACTAATAGGAGCGGAGTAGTAATGAAAAATGTTGCAAAAAATTATAAGACCACGCGGGCGAAGCCGCTGGCGGGAAGCTAGTTTTAAATAAAGTCCACTATTCAACTAAAACACTGTATTTATACTTAATAAAATGACGCCCTTGAAGGCTTCCGAATTTTTTTTTTTTTCTTTTTCTGGGTCACCCTATTTTTACAAAGATCTCTTAAGTACTGAGGAAAAACTTCAATCGATTATTTCATTAGGAGCCTAAAGTTTACCCAGCGGAAAGCCTAAGGGGCTGCGCAAACGAGGACACTGGTAGCTTTATATAAATATATACATACACACACGCATGCATTTTACCAAGGTTACCAAAGGTAGTTTGAAATGATTATACCTACCAATATACATAATGTTTTGATCCACATAATCTTATCCTTTTCCCAACTTTGCTTTGTCAGTGCTGAATATCAGTATAATAAATGAAGTAACTACCATCAAAGTTCCGCAACCCAATTTCACCCAACACCGATCCTAAGGATTAACTGGTTGTCAGGTTTTTCGGGCTTCTGACCACGACTAACAATTGCTTCATGTATTCGTATGACATTGTGAACTGGCTTAACGTGCTCTCCGAGGTATTGAGGATGATTTTTGTATAAATTGATCACCCATCCATAGGCTGACCGTGGCAAGAGCAACTTCTACCAATAACTTATGCAAAACCCCTTCGTATGCTCACTCATCCATATTTTCATTGACAACACTTACAAAGCCTAATTGCCTTGAAGGTTCTTTTCATATAAATTCTACTCTCTCCAAATATTTAGTTGATCACGCCCGACACAAAATAGTGTGTTCGTTTGCGCTGTGCCTAAAAACAGTGTCACATAAACAGCTAGCAACTACAAATACTGAGCGGGCAGAATTCTAGGAAGTGAGTCGTGAAACAGTTATTTTACATCTATCTAGTCGCACTTACAAGTTGTATAAATTCAATCACTAGTTTAAATTAGCTTCAATGCTGCTTTTAATTAGCTTTGCTTTTAATTGTGACGAGGGTTACATGTCGGTAAGTTGATGAGACGCTAATTACAGTCACATGTTATTTGATACGTTAGAAAAAGGAATAGAAAAGCTTGTTTAGTCAAAGAAAGAAAGAAAAAAGATTTATTGTATTTAGATTATAGTAGATATATTGATTACAAAAATATTTAAGAAAGAAAAGATAGAAAGAAAGAAATATTATTTATTTAAAACACACACAAACCACACAAAAAAAGTTAAGTTAAATGTTGTGTGCCCCACGGCTGCGCCTAAAAGGCCCCAGTTCAGCTATATGCCAGACCACTCGTGAGCTGCCTGGCGCTGATTTTCAACTGGACCTTTAAAAAGTGAGGTGTACGGTGGCGGTCATAAGGCCATTACCATTTTTACAAGTCTATCGCATGAAACGACCTTTTTTCTATAACAAACATTTTGCATACATAGACGATCTCGTATATCGTACTCTTTCATAATTATCTAGTTGGAAAGAGAGCGATGTAATAATCATTCAATTCTGTGATGTCGCGACGTATTAATAGTGGTATTAAATTTCATATCACTAAGTATATGTTTATGTAATACGCGCAGTAACGTGCAGGCAAATACGATCCTTGACATGATAATGGACTTATGACCTCTTACTGTACCTAGCGCTTCGGCTCGAATTTGTTTTATCATTTCAAGCACATGTTTTGGCTAAAATACATACATATACTCACGATTTTTTCCCATAGGGATAGGCAGAAACTAGATACCGTCACTCGTCATTCTTGCATATTTCTTTTGCTTTTTACACGCGTGGGTTGCAAGTACTACGCACCTGGCCTTTTGGAAGGACCTCACCAGGTCGGTGTTATTCTATCTAGGGCGTCCCCTCCCGGCACTGACATTGATCTTATAAAATTAAATATTTCAAGTCAATCGCTGGTCATTCATTCCTTCAACATTTTTTTCTCCTTCTCAATTTCTTTGGCTAAATTAGTTTTCGTTTTACTAATTTAGCTACAAGTTACAACCTATCATACTAATTCTGCTTTAGATAGTACTAACGCAGTGTAATCCGTTAAAAAGCTATTGATAAAGTTTCTTATAGCCGTTATAGTTAGCTAATAGTGCGCAAACAATCCAAAGTTGTTTGGAACTTCTAAAGAACGTCTCGCTGATTTTTTATAATGCCCGGACAAAGAGGCTATGAAAGATTAAGGCTTTATTTCACAAATACTGAATATTATTTAGTCAAAATTCAACCATTGTCTTATCAAACTTTGCAGGTGTTATAATTGCTCAAAGACTCTATAATGAATTTCGAAATTTTGTTCCACAATAGAAAACTTTTTCTTTGAAATCCGAGATACTCTTTTTATTTTTTGATCGAGAAGTTTCGGTGGATATTTTACCCGATTAAGGCTACGCAGACGACCGAGTATAATGGACCAAGAGAATCGGAGCAAGTACCTACCTACTCGTGACTATATTAGAGAATGATTGAACCGACTTATGAGGAAGTATGCGCTAACACAGACAACAGAAACTACTGAGAGATGAATTCTTCTGTAATTACACTGGTGTGGCGTAAAATGCCGACTTTAGCCGATATAAGTCGAAAAAATCGACTAAAGTCGGGTGAAAGATTTTATGAAGGAAGGGCAGTGCTTACAGCAACAAACCAGGTAACTGAGTATCTTTGTCTAAGGCTTAAAATCCGCACGGATGCACCTCAAAAATACTCATAAAAAAATAGTGTAAGGTACCTATTTATGACGTAGTCGCGTAAAATCATACACCTAATTTTATCGAGTAGTCGGCTGTAGTAGTTCGAAAGATTTTAATCAATTATCGCCAGTAACTTTTGTAGGTACGAAAATAACAAAAAACATAGTAGGTATTAGGTACAAAAAATTACACATTTTCTGATAAGGTTGGCCATACATTTGGAGTACGTGCCTACCTGATATTTATTGGATGGCCATATCTGTCCAATACTGGGCTTAGGGATCAAATATTTTTCCATTATCGGACTTTCTGTCGTAACCAATGTATTACTGACGATTTGGGATAGAATCTTTTTGGCAATAATGTATGTAATTCTCTTTTACTGTACGGGTGATATTGTGACCTTTCTATTTGTGTTCCTTTTTGGGACGTTTTACGCGTAAAAATGTCTCGTTATATTGGGGTCATGACTGTCGAGAATTGGCTGGGTTTTTGAAGACAAGTCTTAGAGGGCAACTTACTTATATATTTTTTTGTATTATTATAACTGGCTGTTGCCAGCGATTCCACTCATATACCAAAAGACTTTTTGAGACAAAAAGTAGCCAATACAATCTATCTCCTTGCTAAATTTAATGGAAATCGGTTCAGCGGTTTAGGCGTAAAACACCTTCGCATTTATTACATTAGTATTGATTTAAAAATAATAGTGTCCTTGATTACCTCGTTGGTCGGTCCCAAGCGCGACTGCTACGCTAGGAGTCCTGGGTTCGATGCTCGGGCTCGGCAATGTGTTGTTGGGTTTTCCATGAAATTTCGTAGTCATTTTAAAATTTTGTAGCAGCTCGGAGTCTGGATTTGTGCCCGGTTGATGGCAATAGGCTGGCCCCCTATTACATGGGACTTAAACATACTGGCGGACTGTGGGTGTACATTAGTATACCTCTGCCGAACCCTTCGGGGAATACAGGCGTGATGGTATGTGTCCGTAAGCCCTAGAACTCTTATCTTGACAGCTGTCCTCACCTAAAACAGTAATTTCAAGCGAGATGTTGAGAAAATCAACCCAAATCTTGGCAAGAAACAGTGGGTAATTAGCCAAACCGTATGTCACGCTTGCTACCGTGGGTGTTTGTGTTTCATTCCGATATGCAGTTTAGTTAGTTAATAAATTCCGCTATTGACGAGTGTGCCGCTTTAGGCTGCCTTTTACACAGTTGTGTGTCAAAGTATATTGATAAAATTATAAATCTACTGACACAGATCCGTCACAAAATACAGCGGTAAAATGTGCAACGTTCAAGGTGTGATTTGATTTCATCTTTAAATGTGACGCAAAATCCGTGACACTTCTCGTGTTATATGACAAAATGTGGTTCACGACCAGTAATTAACACAATGTGTTAAGTATTAATCTGTTCAATGCGACAATGTCACAAACAGGATAAAATAAATTGTTGTCACATCACGTATTGGATAATTTTTTTTAACGAACTGTAAAAATCAATTAGGGTTTCTTCGCACTCAACGAAGAAGAAGAAAGTAACTGTTTCGTGACCCATAGATAAACATTTCTTAAGTAATCGACGACGTCTGTGGTCTAGTGGTTTGAGTACCGGACTGCTGATCACGAGGTCGTGGGTTCGATTCCCACAAGACACAAACATTTATGTGATGAACTTAGGTTTTTGTGTTTGTCTGGGAGTTTCTTATATTTTATAATTATGTATTTACAAAAAAAAGTATATAAGTATTATATCCATTGTCTAGTACCCATAGTACAAGCTCTGCTTAGTTTGGGACTAGATGGTGCTATGTAAAAATGTCCCAAGATATTGTAAAAAAAAATATACACGACCTTATTCTCTGTTACGCTTCGGTGTGATAAGCTACCTAATTCATCGTTGCGGTATTAGTCCCATTTGCCTAATTTCGATTTTGGTTAATCCATGGCATGGCAATTTGTTAGCGCATACCTAAATTCTATTCAATGAAGTAGATCTACATATGTATTTAGCTGAGTTCAATAAATTTTGCCGCACGAATAGTACCAGAATAATTGTATGAGTTGTTATGCATCAATGCTTTGCTTTGAATAGCTTGTCGGTATTAGTTAGGTCAATTCAGTATTAATTTCAGTTTAATAAGGTTAGCATCGTTTATTTTACATAACATAATCGCGCTTTGTATTTTCCGAAGGCTTAAACAGAGGTGTACTAATGTACACCAACAGTTCGCAGGTATGTTTAGGTTTCAAATAATAGGGAGCGAGCTTATTGCCATCAACTGGGCATAAACCTCCTTATTTTCTAAATCTCCTTACCTACTCTTACTCCGAACTGAGAATTTCATAGAAAAACCCAATATTTAATGATCCTCACGATGTTTTTCTTAACAGTTAAAGCAAGTCATAATTACGCAAATGATTTCGAAAAGTCAGAAGTGTGTGCCTTGGATTCGAACTCGAGACCTTTGACTTGACAGGCCAGTGGTCATATCACTACGCTGTCACTGCTCTCACAGCTATAGATAAAATATTCCTTTATATTATATACTAGCTTCCCGGCAGCGGCTTCACCCGCGTAGTCTTACAATTTTATCCCCGTTTTTGCAACATTTTTCATTACTACTCCGCTCCTATTAGTCGTAGCGTGCTGATATATAGCCTATAGCCTTCCCCGATAAATGGGCTATCTAACATTGAAAGAATTTTTCAAATCGGTCCTGTAATTTCGGTGCCTATTCAATACAAACAAACAAACAATCAAATCTTTCCTCTTTATAATATTAGTATAGATATAGATTTCGTAAGTCTTTCAAAGAGTAGCGGGACTACACACAATATTCGGCACTTAAGATTCAATACTTCTAGTTTACAGTTGTAAACTGAAACCCGTCTATCACAATTGTAAAGCCGACATGCGCGTCTATATTCCATCGTACGACAAATCCGATAGATACAACACAAGGGACCCTTGATTTTAATATAAAATAGAAAGGAAGTTACGATCCTCTCGGAGCGGCAGTAGTTCCGTTTGGTACATAAAAACTATACAAATGATCGCACTGTACCAGTGTATTGAAATTTGTTGCGTAATAATCTGGAAATAAGATGCTTTTTACGCAGAATAACTGATAGTACACACGGCGAAACATCTAAGTATACATTTCCTGACCTCGCAAACCTTTTTTTTTTTTTTTTTTTTTTGTCGAGGTTGGAAATCCTCATGGATGTCCCCCGCCCCGGGGAGGGCGGGGGGGTCTGTCAGACTCCTACTGACTAAAACCAACCCCGGTGTTCCCACTCGCACTTGCGTCAGGGGCTACGGGAACAACGCATTCTTCCGCGGCCCCCGACTAGTGTTGGCCCGCCTCCTCGGCGGGCCCCGCCTGGTGTAGGGGGGGATACAGACACTCCCCCCCACGTCTGAGAGGGGCGCGCGTGGAACACTACGCGCCGCCGCCTATGGTCCTTGGGAGAGGGGCCGGCGGACTTCCCCGCGTCCACCGACCCCGGACCGATCCTCTATGGAGGCCGGAAGAGGGCATTATCGGCCCTCCTCCGCCGCCCGGTGCGCCTGCTGCGGAGCGGGATGGTACTGTGCATTTCCCTTTCCCTCTCCGCGGCCTCCTTCTGCGACATGAAGTTTTCGCAGAAGGACAGCACTGCGTCCCACGACTCTTCGCTGCCGACCATGGAGCGAACGACGGTCGGCAGCGAGAGGTCACTACCCACAACATTGGCGAGGGCACGGCGCGGCTCCTCCCATGCGACACACTCTACGAGCGTGTGCAGCGCCGTGTCCTCTCGACCCTGGACGCAGTGATGACACCGGGCGTCCGGCTCCCTGCCTATGCGACACAGGAACCTGCCGAAACAGCCATGTCCCGACAGCACCTGCGTCGCGCGAAACGTCAGGGAGCCGTGCCTCCTCCCGAGCCAGCGATCGAGCACTGGCCGGATCGCCTCGACAGTGGCGAGGCCGGCGGTAGGGCGTGACAGCCTGTCCCGCCATTCCGCCACTAGGACCCGATGGAGCTCCTGCCGGCGCTGCATAAGCTGCTGCTGCGCCGGCGCCGCACCTCGTGCCCGCTCCTGCTCGCGCCACACGTGCAGTGACGCGAGCACCTTCGCCTCCAGGTCCCAGGGCGGGGATCCGGCCAGTGCACAAGCCGCCTCGTGGGAGATCGTGCGATAGCCGCGAATGACCTCGCAAACCTATACCAAGGTTTTTCGTTGAATGAGATATTAGGTTGATATCAGGTATCGGAATATGTAGTTTTTAAGTACCAAAATGTCGTTAAATGACCTACGAAATATATTATTATGAACGTGGATATTAACATTAAGTACCTATTTATATATTTTTATCTTAAAAAGTATCAACAATTCAATGAAAAATGAAATGAAGTGAAATAACAACAAATCAATCAAAATCATTTTTTGTAACGAAAAATATAACTAACTTATGGGGGCTAGACAAGTTGCATTTTGACATTCGAATCGATAAACAAAATGTATGGAAATGACACAAGCTTTCGACAAATCGGGCTGTCACTAATGTCATTTACATACATTTTGTTTGTCGATTCGAATGTCAAAATGCAACTTGTCTAGCCCCCCTGGTTAGCTAACTAACTAAATGTCACTGTAGGTATCGTACAAATGAGTACCTATTTTTCTTTCTAAAACTTATTTGAAATTATCCTTTTATACTCCAAAGCTTTTTAACTTTATATTCCCATTTGCGTCATAAATAAATACATAACGAAGTAAAGCCACGTTAGCGCCGGAACACAAAAGCGATGGAGTCGATAAAAATCAACGGAGCTAAAACGTCCAAATTATATTTTGGCAATGGTTCGACTCTACTTCGTTCAAACAGTGCCCAGATTTCAATGAGAATTGGCAAAAGAATGGTACGTGTTCTGTCGGCAGCATATATTGGGGCCAAGTGTACGCCCAAGGAAATTGTTTAGCTTTATAAACTTTTGTTGAGAGAAAATATTTACTATTAGCCGTTGTCCGTGTTTCCTAATTCTTTAAGAATTTTCCATAATCCTTTCTTAGCAGATGCCTACGTTATAATTACTATATGTGTGCCAAATTTCAGCTCAATCCGTTTAGTGGTTTGAGCTGTGTGAGTAGATCAGTCAGTCAGTCAGTCAGTTTTTCCCTAAATATTTACTGACTGACTGACTGATTGACTCACTAGCTGTCAGTTTCGCTCGCAGCCCAAAAAACTTTCTGATAATAAATGTAGCCTATATTCTTCCTCCTCCTCCTTCCTCTTCCTCGGTAAACAATCTATCTCCGTGGTAAATTTTATCAAAATTTAATAGTCGAGAGGTCGAGCTTAGTGGTCGAGTACGAATCCCAAGTTAGGCACAGTGACACACAAATTCTCAGTAGCAGCTCGAGGTTTGGATTTGTGCCTAGTTAATGGCAATAGGCTAGCTCATATTACATGTCATTTAAACATACCGGCGGTCTACATTAGCACACCTTTTCTTCTTCGAGGAATAGAAGTGTTGATGATACGATAGATACGAGTTTGTCAGTTCATCAACTTAATTTTTACGGAAAGTATTTTTTTTTATCAATGGCATTTTTTAAGAGCGCCGTTTTAGACTGGCTTCTTTTACTATCGTACCGACGCATCCCTCACGCAGAATTTGATCCAAAATTTGATGGTACCAGAGATAAATTTGACGAGCTATTTCGTCAAATTCTGGCATTCAATAGCATGCAGAGAATTTCAATTTAGAGTTGATGTCTTCCTTGCGTCTCCGGGATTGGTACTTAGATTATTTAACTGAATTGCAGGCTGTCTCCACAGTATCTGGCAAGGACCATTTAGATTTCTTTTACTATAAACAGAACTGACTATTTATGGGGTAAAAGAAATTTCAAAGGATAGGTACTGCCAAAGAGCTATACTCGCATAAAGGAGACGGGTATGCTTAGGTGCAATCTTGGGCCTAGATGTAATAAGCTCACAGTTGTTTTAATTGAAGACTAGTAAAATATTAAAATAATCACGGAAAATTTTGAGGATATTAGCAATTGGCACAGAGTTATGGTTCGATTCTGGTGTACCGTACCAGCAGACGCAGTTCGAATCTTGACCGCCAGCCGATTTTTTCCTTCACTAAAAATAACTTGAAATCTTAGCATTGTAAATGTTTAAAAAATACAAAAAGATACAACCTCCTTCATTTCATTTCAATTCTTTTAATTTTTTTTGTTAATCGCTCGCGACAACTAGATCAAAGAAACAGTAACAAAAATTTAAACAAGTACTTAACCCCCAAAACAGTCGTACCAAAGTATTATGAAGGCTACACAGATGGTGGGGGGTTACATCGATCAGCAACCCGGTGATCAGTCACACGTGCGTTTGATTTATCGTAGGCACGAGCCGCCGACGTATAAATACACATGGCTGTTTGAATTCCAAGGAAAATTCTCATAATAAGTAATGAGATTCTATAGACATGGGCTTTCGATTGTCGTTTAGGGTGCTTTTACCCGATTGCCGAAGGAGGGTTATGTGTTTGACGCGTATGTATGTATGTCCGTTCCTATGTCCGCCCATAACTACTCAACGGCTCAACTGATTTAGATAAATGACACCTTATTAGATTTTATACACTTTAATGTGCGAACTGATTTTGAAAATGATCTTTAGTTGTATCAATTTTAATTTTAAATTATCATTTAGGATCTATCTAGTGATTCTATGATGGTTTATAAACTTAAATGTAGGAAATAAAATCTACACTAATATTATAAAGAGGAAAGATTTGTATTTTTGTATTTTTGTATGTAACGAATAAACTCAAAAAGTACTGGACCGATTTGAAAAATTCTTTCCATGTTACATAGCCCATTTATCGAGGAAGGCTATAGGCTATATATCATCACGCTACGACTCATAGGAGCGGAGTAGTAATGAAAAATGTTGCAAAAACGGGGAAAAAATTATAACACCACGCGGGCGAAGCCGCTGGCGGGAAGCTAGGCAATTCATAATACGAGTAGTTGTAGTATTAGTAATCAATTTGTAATAATAATAATTGTTGTAAATTAGAATTTACTACATCTTATATTGCACTAGCTTTATTATACATATAAACCTTCCTTAAGAATCGCTCTATCTATTAAAAAAAACCGCATCAAAATCCGTTGCTTAGTTTTAAAGATCTAAGCATACATAGGGACAGACAGACGGCGGATAGCGACTTTGTTTTATACTATGTAGTGATGACACATTTTTGTGGAATGTATGGAAAGAAAGCCGTGATAAACTAGCCGTGAAAGCAGTGATAGCCTAGGGGTATGACCACTGGACTGCCAAGTCAAAGGTCTCAAAGTTCGAATCCAGGCACCTCTGACTTTTCGAAATCATGTGCGTAATTATCACTCGTTTTAACGGTGACGGAAAACATCGTGAGGAAACCTGCATGTCCGATGATTTCTCTCGGCGGCATGTGAAGTCTGCTAACCCGTATTAGGCCAGCGTGGTGGACTACAGCCTAATCCTTCTCTTCCTACAGCAGTGGGACAGTCTTTGGGTTGATGATGTATGGGAAGAAAATAGACTCGACTTGTATCTTTTTTTAATTTCACAGAAAAACTCAACAACATTGCTTGATATTCGGAACTCGAACCCATGGCCTCAAGCTGAGTTGTGTTTTATTTAAGACTTTCTGAACTTCATAAACTTTTTTTTTTTTTTTTTTTAATCTTTATTTATTATAGGGACTTTTATTCTATAACAAGAACATGTCAGTCCCATTATTCCTATCACATTAATAGAAATTAACATGTTTTAACTAATTAATAACTAACTACAAACTAAGGGAGTCGGATTTCACAAACATCTTAAACAAGTTCCTTGCAGCACTTGATGATGGATTTGCCAAAATAGGAAGAAAAGCTCCAACATCTAACATATTCAGATTATGAACCCGCACAAATAATTCCCTCTGCCTCTTATATTTAACACAATCCATTAATAAGTGTTGGACATCATCCAGTACTCCACACACTTCACAGTTTGGTGAATCTATCTTTTTCATTAAATAAGCAAACTTCTTAGAGGGATAGTGTCCTGAACGCAATCTGTGAGCTATTACTAGATTCCGCCTACTTATATTAATATTCATAATCCACGGAATTCGAGGAGGTTGACATTGTATTGTTTTAAACCAGATTCCTTTAACTTTACTTCTTTCATTAAAATATTCTTTAAACATATCGAAGCATTTTCTTTTTATTTGAGCCAGATATTCCGTGTGAAATAATTTTATATTATAATTAATACCATTTGTAATTGCTAAATTTGCTAACTTGTCCACCTCCTCGTTACCAACTAAACCAATATGAGATGGAACCCATTGCAATCTCAGGATTTTACCTTGGATATTCAAATTATATATTTGCTTTAAAATGCCATAAGCTATCGATGCACCTCTGAATCCAGAGGCGCATCGAGCTATATGTTGCAAAGCACTCCTACTATCTGTAAATAAAACCACCCTATCACTACCCCAATTGCAAACACTTTTTATACCCTCTGAGATAGCAATGAGCTCCATAGTCATGATCGATGCATCACAATTATTAATTTTAAACATGGCCGATTTCTTTCCGTTGACATCATAATATGCCGCGCCTTGACCTATACCATTCTTAGACCCATCAGTATAGATTTTGTGCCAGCTCTCATATTTATCATGCAATTCCTTAACAACCTCAGCATAAAGTATTGTTTTATCTATGTTTCTTTTCGCTATTTTAACACAGTCTAGATTATGTTTAATGACTTCTTTTTCATTGATATATGCAGTCCAAATATCTAGTAGAAACATATCCAACGGATAGGAGGAATGGACATCGAAAAGCTTGCAATCATTATATACTGTAACAAGCAGAGGTTTTCTTTTGTTACACCAATACCGACTGATTCCAAGATTGGCAAAATCTTCAATAAGTTTATTTGTAATATCATTATTCCAAGACATCAATTTTATGCAATATTTGTAAGCTAGATATGATCTCCTTATATTTAATGGCGGTATACCTAGTTCAGCCTCCATAACATGTATTGGAGTACTCTTAATGAATCCACCAACAATTCTAAGGGCCTGATTTTGAATTTTATCAAGTTTCTGTAAATGAGATTTCGCACTACAGTCATATAAAAAGGAACCATAATCAATTCTACTTCTTAACAAACTAATATAAAGATTGCGCAGGTGTTTCGGATGCACTCCCCAGGAAGGGCCCGTTAATACTTTAAACAAATTTAGTATTTTTGTAGTCTTCAAATAAATTTCATTTATGTGTTTACTCCATAACAATGATCTATCTAGCCAAAAGCCCAAGTATTTTATGTTATCTACAGTTGGGATGGTGTTGTTGTCGATTTTCAAATGTATATATTGTCTTCTACGTGTACGACTAAACACACATACTTTAGACTTGTTTGTAGACACTTCTAGTCCAATGCTGTTTAGTCTGTCTGTTATAAATTTCAAATTTCTTTGTAGACTACATTCACAAGTACTTGGAAGTTGATGACTAATGTAAAAGACAAAATCATCAGCGTATTGGGAAACCATAATTCGTGTGTCATCTAAATCTCGACATAAATCATAAGTTGTCAGATTAAACAGCAATGGAGAAAGGGGATCGCCTTGGGCCAGGCCCATGCCAGTCCACCTTGAGTCTATTGTTTTATTAGTGAAACGATTTTTAATAGTTAAACATCTTGCACTTAAGAACGATGATATATAATTACATATTCTAAAGCCTAATTTTAATTTATCTAAAGTGCTTATCACTTTATCTATAAGAACATTATTATAAGCATTTTTTATATCTAAAAAGCAAGCCACTGTTGACATCTTATTTGAAAAACCTTTCTGAATATGAGAAGTAAGTCTAACCAAATTGTCTATACTAGACTGCCCTCTACGAAAACCTGACGTATATGGAGCTAAAATTATGTTTTTTTCCACAAACCATTCGATCCTTTTTAATATCATATTGTGAAAAATTTTGCAGAGACATGAAATAAGTGAAATTGGTCTTAACTTAATTTCTGATCTATTATTGTCAGCTGCTTTTGGAATTGGGATAATAAGAATAGTTCGCCATTGATTTGGAATAATACCAGATATAAAAATTTTGTTATACATATTACACAAGTAGATTTTTCCAGCTTCCGGTAAATTATAGATCATAGAATATGTAATCCCATCACTTCCAGGGGCAGTATCCTTTTTTTTTAAACATTTATTTAACTCTGTCATTGTAAACGGAATTTCTAACAGTTCATTACTATACTTAATATTGTGTTGCTGATTTGCTGCTGTGTTTGGAGTAAGAGAATATAATAATTGCTTTTGATTACATTCGGGAACATAAAATGTAGGTTTCCGGTGGTTTTTAAGCCAACTCATCCTCTTCCACATGTCTGACACTGATGTACTTTCATGAATACTCGTACAAAACTTATTCCAATTTTGTGACCTAGCTCGATATATTAATGCGTGAGCTTCTTTATGTTTTCTTTCCAGTACCAATAAATTGTCAGGTGTAGGATTTCTCCTAAAACTCTTAAGAGCCAATCTTCTTAAAGCTACTGCCTCCGATAGTGACGGACCCCAATACTCTTTTGGTACAAACTTACAGGCTGGTCTACTACAAATCTTTATTTTAGGAATACTCTTGTTGGCAGCTGTATTTATTTGACTCTCAAAAATATCGTAGGTATTTTGTATAATATTTGTATCATGATCATGACAATTTGAGAAAAACGACTTAAGCTCATCACGGTAAGCTTTCCAGTTAGCTTTTTTAAAATTACGTTGTTCAATGACTTGAAAATACTGTTTACAATTTAATTCAATTTTAATAATCAAGTGGTCGCTTCCAAGATTTTCATTAAAAACCTGCCATTTTGACTTAACTATTAGATCAGATGACGCAAATGTGATGTCTGGTGAAGTTCTTTGTATAAGGCCACTAACTAATTTAACTCTAGTTGCATCCCCATTATTTAAAGAAATAAATCCAGAATCTAATGACGAATCTAATAATTGAATCCCTCTTTGATCAGTTTTATACGACCAATTGTTATGATGTGCATTAAAATCACCTGCGATTAGCGATTTATTTGAAGCTAAGGAGAAAATGTTATCCCAATCTGATTGTTGAATATGTATTGAAGGGGGGCAGTAAACTGCTATAATATTTTCTAGATCGTTACAATTAAATATCTTAACATAAATTGTTTCAATCCCAGGATTGTTTAAGTTAATAGTACATTCTTGTGATTGCAATGACTTGTGAACCAAAATGGCCACCCCTCCGTATGAGTCATATCTATCTTTTCTATAGATGTTATAGCCACGTACATGAATATCAGATTCTGGATCTAGCCAGGTTTCACTTATAAAAGCAATATGAATTTTTTCTTGTGATAAAAATGTGTCAAAACTTAATAATTTTGGCTTTAAACTTTGAGCGTTCCATTGACATAATTTAATCGTGAAGTTTGAGTTTCTATTATCCATTAAAGATATTCAATATTGTATTGATTAGTCCTTCCCCCGAAAAGAAACTGGCAAAAAACAACTTACATTCATCATAGATCATTTTCAACAACAAGACAACTTTTTCAAATAGTGTTTTGTTTTTACATAATATAATATCTTTAAGCCTCTGAACAAGCCTTTGTATGTTTAATTTCCTTTCCTGTTTACTCTGTACTTCTTCCGCTGATTCTTCCCTTATAACTGGCCCGTGGTCTTCTGTATAATTGTAGTCATCTGTTTCCATTTCTAATAAATTTGACTCTTGACCCTTAGATTTCTTTTTATTTTTCACAATATCTACATATTTTGTTCTACTTTGACCTCGTCTGTCCTCGCTTTCTCCTCTCCCACTATTATTGACTTCGCATGTCGATGTCGATTCATTAACCCCAACTCTCGGTACTATAATATTATCTGATTGACTGCGCAAAGTTTCCTTCGGATTATGTTTATTAATTACTAATTGACTGTCTTTGTTTTTTATCTCAGTTTGCAGAAGAGAAGCCAACGCTTTTTTGTAACTCATATTCTCTTCACTCATTATTAAACGAATCTTTTTTTCTTTTAAAAATACCGGACACGATTTGTCTAAGGCCATATGTGGACCTTTACAGTTAGGGCACGCAAAAATGTCAATTTCGCAATTTACATGATCTTTACCACATTTAGGGCAAATAGACTTTTTGAGTGGGCAAAATTTTTTTATGTGACCGAATCTCCAACAATTGGAACACTGATTAACAGGAAAAGTATAGCGTTCTACTGGGAAACTACATCCATACGCATAAACATGTACAGGACATGAAGGGCTTTTAAAGCCTATTCTCATTGTTTCACTGTCTGTCCAATTACCATCAAAGTCGACGCGTTTCAATCTCCTCACTGATAATATTTCGGCTGAACTACTTAGGCACTCCAAAAATTCTTTTTCTGTAATATCCAGATCTACTCCTCTTACAACTCCATATGATGCCACTATTTCGCCATTAAACTGTGCCCGTACTCCAAGTTCTATAATTTTTTTACATTGAATTAGATTTTCGGCTTGTATCTTATCATTTAACTGTATAACAATTTTGTAAGGGTTTTTATAATTTATTCTGGCAATACCACTTATATTTTCATTTTTTAATAATTTTGCTAAAGCCATCTGCTTAGGTAATACCTCTAATGAAGTTAAACAAACTTCGAAATTTTTACTACTACCCTCTTCTTCCATTTTTTCACTGATCTGTGGATCACTTCGCATTGGTCTTTTTGGTTTCCTACTATTTCTAACGACAGTCGTATAACCTTCTTCACTGCTTCCTTCACTTGTTTCTCTCAATCTTTTCTTCGCACCACTTTCATTGTTATTACTATTTTTACTGCATTCCTCAGCATAACTCATTCCTTGTAATTCCTGCTCGCATTCTTCAAGTATGTCCGAATCACTTTTATCCTCATCATCACTATTTACTTCCGACATCACTATCAATGATATGGATAAAAACTACTCGCGTAAATAATTAATATAATATCCAAGCGGTTCAATACGTGCGCACGTCACGATGACAGCTGTCATTTTGAACTTCATAAACTTGATTTGTTCTTATCATAGTTAAAATTAAGTATAGACTGTAAAATAAAATTAAACATCTCCATAAAAAAATGCACTCCAATATTTCGAAATAAAAACCGTTTTAGTTCACAACTGCAAATCGAACTGAAATTGGATCGACACGAAATATTATTGTAAAAGTACAATCCGATGCATTTTGAGGTTATAAAAATAAAAATCCCGACAAATCCCAGATTCCGGGCTTCTACGAAAGCTGCGGAGGTAATGCCTCATATTAGTTTTCTCTCAAAACTAGATCCCAACGAAAATTGAACGATCCGAACGGATTGAACAAAAACAGTTGATATTTTTTGTGTTAGATATCATTTTTACCGGGAAAACGCCGAGACGAAATTCGAAATTCTTTCGTTTGAATTTACTTTCTAGATTTTTTTTCAAATGAGCTAGGTTTTCCCCGTGGTGATGTTTGCTTTCACATTTTTTTCCCAATCCTATAGGAATGTCCTTTTTTAGCGGATGCCTACGTCATAATAACTATCTGTGTGCCAAACAGCCCAATTCGTTCAGTGGTTTGGGCTGTGTGTTGATATATCAGTCAGGCAGTTTCTATTATTTTGTATTAATTTGACATTTTTCATTATTTTTTGTATTTATTTGTCATTTTCCATAATTTTTTATATTCTTTTGACATTTTCCATTATGAAATTTTTTATTGTTTTTTATATTAATTCGACATTTACCAATATTTTTGTGAATTACCTACTTAGTACTTACTTAATTTTTTAATGCTATAAGAGGCTGAATGTGGTGAAACAACTTTTTAATATGCAACATCTTTTTAAAACCCATTTTATGTTACTAAAGAATTTGAATTTGTAAAATTTTCCTTTTCTATACATCTGACAATGACGATACTTTCCATACCTTTTCTTGTGTTTATCGCAGTACGCGTCTTGAAATGGTGCCTAACCTCGCCTAGATCAACCAATCCTGGTTCTCATTTAGCCACGAGCCCCCCAAAGCTTCTTCCTCGTAAATATAAGACAAAAAAATCGGCCACGTCCCGCGCTTGACGCGTGCGTAATCGTTTGAGTGGCTTCCCTTGTATCCTTAACATGTATAAATCGGCCGACTGAGAACTGTAAGGATTGGAATACAATGGGTGGGTGAGCACGAAGCTACGAAAACTACACAAGAAAGCTGATGTCCAGTAATCGGTCGTAGATGCAATAAAAACCCTCCACGGTTTTTTCAATTTTGCAGTGACATACATACATATTGTCACTCAACAATACTTATGTATGTGCACAAATTATCGTCAGTTTATAATCTCGCGAGATAAACGCATAATTTTACGCTGTTTACAATCTTATGGTGACATATTGTATAAAAAATAAGCTGATTGTCCCAAAAGTACTACGAATGTTGGAAAAAATATTTTTTTCAACACTATAAATGTTAAAATTAAATATTGTTTTGTAGTTGTTAATGTGTGCATAGGAAAATCTTTTTCTAGTGACATGAACTCACAGGTTTTATCAAACCGATGCCCTCAGGTACCAGTTCTCTTAAAAAATATGTTGCACTCACATCAGTTATTAGATAAGCGGTAATTTATTTATTTATTTAAATAATTACTATGAATCCACCAATTACAGTAACAAAAAATGTTAAGTAATATTTGTTACCTTTGTGAAGAGAAAAATCTTTGAGCTATGTTCTCTATCTCTCTGTATCTCTGAGCATTTTTAGAGTTAGGCTAATAATCAGAGACGAAACTAAGTTCATGCTTATTTCCGTATGTAAAATTTGCGTCATACAAATTTGACGTACGGAAGCGTTACTTTACGCTTGGCGTCGTCTCTGAATATTAGCCTTAGAAACAAACCGAAGCAGTGTGAGTTATCTTGTGTGTATCCGACCTAATCCATTTTTTGGCTGGCTTCAGCCAAAATGTTATTTATGCAAGCGCGTTTTGGCCTTCCATTAGTGTATTTTTGTTTTTAGTTTTTTCTATAGGGATTAACAATTTTTGATATTTTGTGGTGAACGCTAGACACTGTACTGAAATAAAATACGGGAGAAAATAACGTTTGGATTTTACTGGAGTACCTAGTTTTATTTTTTCTAGCTATGATATTTTCGGAAGTACTTTAATACTTTTTTTTGTACTTTATTCGTCATCATATTAGTCAAAAGAGGTCCAATGCTGAACAGTTGTTTTATTTTTAAAATTAAAATGCCGATAAATTCATTTCACCTGAAGACAATGTGAAAGGTTGCCATGGTTCCTAATTAATTCATAATAGGCTCGATGGACCGACGATTTAAAGAAGGTGGCTGGCAGCGGATGGATGCGAGCTGCCCAAGACCGGGATGGTTGGCGCTCTTTGAGGGAAAGCCTACGTTCAGCAGTGGACGGCAATAGGCTGATATGATGAGGCTCGTCTTCTATTGCGTAGGACTATACCAGCGAACGATGGATACATTGGTACATTTCTGCCTAGCCCTTTGATGAACACAAGTATGATGGTATGTTATGTTATGTTACATTTAATGTACAAGCAATGACCACTGAATTTCCGATTTCGATTTGTTTCGTGTAAGCTGTATATAAGATCGCGCACAACTTAAACTTACCCTTAAAAAAAAATCAAAATCCGTTTCACCCAGTAAAATAAGTAAGTAAATAGTCGGTTCTTTCTTTTAAACAAGTCTTAGATAATATTGACCCTGATTTAATCAAATCATAATGTCTTTGTAAGCCGAGATAGAATAGATTATTTAAATGTCTTAGAAGCCCTATCCCCAAGATATCAATCTATATTATACCTACTAGCTGTACCTGCAGCTTCACTCGCATCCCAAAAGACATTTTTATCCTGTTATTTTTTTTTTTCAAAATTCATTTTTTTTTAATTTTAAGGTATTCGGATGTGTAAGCTATAATACTGTAAAGTTTCATCGAAATCCGTACAGTAGTTTTTGAGTAAAAGACTAACAAACATACATCCATACATCGTCACAAATATTCACATTTATAATATTAGTAGGATAGTAGGATACAATATGAAACTGACTGACTGACTGATTCACTGACTGATCGATTAATACACAGCTGAAACTTGGTACACCAATAGTTGTAATATGACGTAGGCTAAGAAAGGATTTTGGGAAATTCCCGCACGCTTGGGAAAAAATTTACGAACATCACTACATGGGTATAGCTAGTTTCTAACATAAAGAGTTTGCATTTAAAACTGCAAAGATTCTTTGTATATAAAGTCCATTAACGACCCACATAAGCCCATTGACAATAATGATATTAATTTAAAATGGAATTGAAACAGCCATTTTTATTGAAAACGTAATAAAAAATAAAAGGATGGGAATAAGCCTTTTATTGATTGCGGGATTAAGCCCTAGTTAGTGCGGTGCCGCGGCGTCGCTCGCGTGCGTAAATCCATTTAAAACTGGACAATGTGAAAGGTATTTATTTTTCGTTCTAAAACTGTTGAATTTAATAACAGATATATTTGTTTTTAGAATTCAGTTTCGCTTTTGTTTTTTTTGTTACTACCTTTTATTGTTGATAGTAATACAATCCGTTTGGAAATCACTGGAGATTTTTATTTTTTGCTATTTAGAAAATGTTTTGGTTATTTTTTATTTAAAAAGTTGGTGTTCTTTTATATTTTGGAGCAGATAAGTGGAAATGGTAAGTGGTCATCGCTGGTCATCAGCCTGGATATAGAGGAGGTCAAGAGCCTCCACAGTACTCGGAAAAAAACCACAATTATATTGTTGTATAGACTTTTATTACTGGGAGCACTCAATCAAGATCACATGTCATGGTGTCCGTGACACAACTACTTCTAGAACAATCTACGTCATTATCTTATTTCTATATGAATTCTTGCTAACCTGCCGGTTGTATACCAAATACTGGGAGCGACCTTTGTGGTCTCTACAGTACCATACGCAATGTGATGATTATGATGACTCCTGCAACACCAGAGGAGTTCCTGATGCGTGTCCTGAATTCGCGCCTTAGCAGAAAGCCTACTCCGTATCTTAGAGGTGCGCGGGAACGGTGATAGCATTACCTTGGTCCCCAGGGTAATCTTGCTATCAATTTGATGACTAATCTTTTAACTACGGTTAATAAGATTCGGATCTCCTTTCAGAATTTGAAGGTTTGGAGTCTAAACCTTCAAATTCTAAGCCTATAGTAGACTATAAAGCCTATAGACTCTGGTTTGACACTTGTACATGCCGTCGGACAAGAAATAAATATCGAAGGCAGAAAAAAGGTCTAATATTAAAAAAAAAAATTAAAGAACTCTCCAGCTCCTTTGCTTTTCTATTTTGTGCTATATTTAAAAAAAAAAACGATAGTACCTATTAAAATTTACATAATTTTATTATTCTGATAAACAAACAGATCTACCAGCTATTTTCTTACTAGATAGTGTTGTATGAGAGGATTATTATAAAAGCTTTTATGCCGATAATTGATTCATTTTACACAAAGCGGTAGGTGAAAATTAAATGATTAGTAGGTATTGCTTTGTATTGGTTTAGTATCAATTAGAATTCAAAATGGAGTTTTTGTACACTAATCTAAATTATAAAGCCGTTTGAAATCAATAGATGATTCGTTATATTGTATGGACAAAACAGTCTATTCTAATCTAGGTTAGTAATAACTACGCTATTCAATGGATGTAGAGTTAAGCTGTACTTACCGCGGTCAATCTATGGATGGGTAATCAATCTTAGGCTGATATTCAGAAACGAGACTCAACATGAACTTATGCTTCCGTATGTCAAATTTGTATGACAATTTAACATAGATAGATAGATAGATAGAATATTCTTTATTGCACACCAAAACCAATTGAAAGAACAATTTTTTAAACAATAAATGGTACAATGGGCGGTCTATGTCGGTCGGACATACAGAAGCATAAGTTCTTGTTAAGTCTCGTTTCTGAATATCATCAGCCTTAGACCATCGAGAACCGACATCCGTGCCTCGGAGATGGTACAGGTTTTCATAAAGCAAATTCTAGTGATATCAGAAGCCCAAAAACCATGAGTTTATCTGTAGGATATCGGTACATATTACCATCACGCCTTTTTCCCTGTAGAGGTAAGCAGAAACTACAGAACACCACTTCTTTAGTTCGTCCACATTCATTTATTCACACGCGTCAGTTGTAAGTACATCTACGCACCTGACCTTTTATAATTGACCAGATATTTTTAATTCTACCAGCATTCAATTAAAAAAGTCTTTGTCTAATTTCTTCTTCCAAAACGTCACATAATATCTGTATGTCCTAAACAACGCTGTTTTCTGTCTATTTGATTTTGTAGTTCTGTATGTGTCTATTTGTGAAAACTTTTAATTGGCCTTAATTTGCTACTCGTTCCTATTTTTGTATCTAGCTGTAAGTTTTCCATGTCAAATAAAAAATAAAATAAAAACTACTACCTAAAAATCTAAAAACAAGCTCTGTGATGTTGGAAAATGTATTGCAGGCGGGACAAGCAAAGAAACAATTTTGTTTATGAACGAACAGCTTGTCCCGCCTGCAATACATTTTCCAACATCACAGAGCTTGTTTTTAGATTTTTAGTTAGTAGTTTTTACGCAGTCAGGTTTTTTGTTTCTTTTAATAATTGATTTTATTTCCTTCTTTTTAGTTTATAAATCATCATAGAATCACTAGATAGATCCTAAATGATGATTTAAAATATAAATTGATACAACTCAACATCATTTTCAAAATCAGTTCGCACATTAAAGCGTATAAAATCCGCCATATTGATTTTTTTTAAATTTCATGTACCTAGTGACAGTCGTGCCATCAAGACGAATCTAATGAGGTGTCATTTATCTAAATCGGTTGAGCCGTTGAGTAGTTACGACCGGACATAGGAACGGACATACATACATACATAATTACATACATACATACGCGTCAAACACATAACCCTCCTCCTTCGGCAGTCGGGTAATAAAATAAATAAAGGACCTCATTGATAAGGTCGGTATTGTCCAGAAATTCGATGGCGGAGGTCTGTTGGCAACATTTAAATCACTATTCCACCAAACTAAAGTATTTCTACTAAACTCTTGAACTTATTAATCTTACTTATTATCAAGAGCTCCTTCTAAGGATGAGCTGCACTGGCAACAAGAGGAATATTCCCTCAAACTGTCGGCGCAGTGAATCCTCCGTAAACCTCATAAGAGGTTTTTAGGGCCGGCAACGCGCGAGTGATACCCTGGTGTTGCAAGCGTCCATAGGCTACGGTAACCGCTTACCATCGGGCGGGCCGTATGCTTGTTTGGCACCTTAGTGGTATAAAAAAACTTAGTAATGCTTTAACAATAGTTAAATAGTTAACAATTCAAATAGTTAAAACAACTGGCTTCTTGGCAAATGATGTAACTAAAGTTATAAGACATATGTCAAGTGGCAAATCCCCGGGCCATGATGGACTTAGCGTTGAGCACTTGCAGCACGCTGGGCCTCATCTACCTAGGGTCCTAGCAATGTTCTACTCTCTGTGTGTGAGCCATTCCTACTTACCTGCGGATTTTATGAAAGCGGTGGTTGTTCCTGTGGTGAAGAATAAAACGGGTGATCTATCTGATAAGAATAACTATAGGCCTATCTCTCTTGCAACAGTTACGTCAAAAGTTTTTGACGGTTTGCTTAATGCACAGTTGAACGATTACGTAAAACTACATGACAACCAGTTTGGGTTTCGTCCTCGATTGTCCACCGAAAGTGCCATACTGTGCTTAAAGCAAACCGTCAAATACTACACAGATCGCAAGACGCCCGTTTATGCGTGTTTCCTCGACTTGTCGAAGGCCTTTGACCTTGTGGGTTATAACATGCTGTGGGACAAGCTGAGAAGCGTAGATTTGCCACAGGAACTCATTAGCATGTTCCAGTACTGGTATGCAAACCAGTCCAATTGTGTCAGATGGGCGGGAGTAATGTCGGATCCGTATCAGCTTGAGTGTGGAGTTAGGCAAGGTGGCTTAACATCTCCAACCCTGTTTAATCTATATATAAACGGGCTGATCCTAGAGCTCAGTAGTCAACATGTTGGCTGCCACATTGACGGCATCTGTGTTAATAATCTGAGTTATGCGGACGATATGGTGCTACTCAGTGCATCTGTGTGCGGCCTGAGGAAGCTGATACGGACGTGCGAGGAATACACGTGTGGCCACGGTTTATTGTACAATGTCAAGAAGAGCCAATGCATGGTCTTTGAGGGAGCTGGTGCGAAATGTCCTACAAATATTCCCCCGGTAAAGTTGTATGATGTTCCCCTAGTAAGGGTTGAGCAATTCAAATACCTGGGGCATATACTTACTGGTGACCTCAAGGATCACGCAGATATGGAACGGGAGCGGAGGGCGTTGTCTGTCAGAGCGAATATGATCGCTTGTAGGTTCGCGAGGTGCTCTAGAGAGGTAAAGATTACGCTCTTTAAAGCCTACTGTACATCGCTTTACTCTTGCAGCCTGTGGGCTGATTACAGTAAAAGAAGTTACCATGCCCTCCGTGTCCAATACAATAATGCGTTTAGGGTGGTGTTGAGGCTCCCGCGTTTTTGTAGTGCCTCTGGCATGTTCGCAGACGCGCGCACGGACTGCTTTTACGCGACCATGCGAAAGCGTGCCATGTCACTGGTACGCAGAGTGCGGGCGAGCGCGAACACCATCCTAAAGATGATTGCGAGCAGGCTTGACTGCTACATCATAAGGCATTGCTGCGACAAACATACAATGGTGCAACTGTCGCAGCGAAAGTTTTAATTTTTGACGCCAAAGTAGTAGTAATAAAAAAAAAAATATATAATTTAGCTGTTTATGTTCTTCAGACCTTATTTTAAAATTTTTCTGTATAATTTTCTTTCTTCTCTTCTTCTTTTTTATGTATCAGTTAATAATTTGTGTATATGGGTTTACTTTGCCTGAATTAAATGTTATTATTATTATTATTATTATTATTATTTAACTGTTTTAAACTACATTACCAAAATGTATGACGCAACACTTAAACATCGGAGAATCTTAACACCGCGATTCAGAAATTATCAAATTATGCACAACGACATCTGTTGGTCAAAATAAGAACTAAAACAAGCTAGAACAATCACACGATTGACAGGTTTAACTCCCCAAGTCGTTAATCTCTGGTCACTAACAAGATCGTCAAGTTTATTTATTTTTATATTTCAACTGTACACTTTTTTTGTAATTTATAGGAAAAGGTTGTGTTACGTATGCGCAAGCGACGTTTCGCATAAATTGAGCCGATTGTTATCCGAGCGATCGTTTCGGTTTTCGTCCTATTATAGAGATGTGTGTTTTACGCAGCGGTAGGGTTGAACGTGAATTAAAATGCGTAGGTTTTTTTTTTAAGTTAACATCATTTTTGGGTCCTAGAACTGCTGCTGAGTTTATCTGGGTTGGTTTTTGGGCCTATATAAAAATATTGGACTATAAAAATAAAAACGAAAGCTCAAGTCGTAGGCTGTCGTTTTAAAGCATTTTAATCCAATATTTTCTTTCTCTGATTTTTACGGTCGGGTTGAAGTTAGCTCGTGCCGACTTCAAGCCGGACAATAAGATTGGCGAGAACTGTGCATATCTATAATATAATTTTAAAAACATACCCATTGATAGAGGTTTTGTAAGACAGAAAGACAAAGTCGTATGTTCCACAGAATATACATTCTGTGGAACATATTTTACCCGACTGCCGAAGGAGGGTTATGTGTTTGACGCGTATGTATGTATGTCTGTTCCTATGTTCGGTCGTAACTACTCAACGGCTCAACCGATTTAGATAAATGACACCTCAGTAGATTTGTCTTGATGGCACGAGTATCACTGGGTAAATGAAATTAAAAAAACAAAATGGCGGATTTTATACGTTATAATGTGCGAACTGATTTCGAAAATGATCTTTAGTTGTACCAATTTTCATTTTAAATTATCATTTAGGATCTATCTAGTGATTCTATGATGATTTGTAAACTAAAAAGTAGGAAATAAAATCAATTATTAAATGAAACAAAAAACCCGACTGCGTAAAAAGTACTAGATAGGTAACTAAAAATCTAAAACCAAGCTCAGTGATGTTGAAAAATGTATTGTAGGCGGGACAAGCTGTTCGTTCATAAACAAAAGTGTTTCTTTGCTTGTCCCGTCTGCAATACATTTTCCAACATCACAAAGCTTGTTTTTAGATTTTTAGTTACCTAGTACTTTTTACGCAGTCGGGTTTTTTGTTTCATTTAATAATATAATATATATAATAATATATGATATTATTTATTTTGTTGTGACAACCCTGCGCAACGGCTTACTCTTTCCCTACATTTAAATGCAGTGAACGCGCGCACGTTTGATAGACATTAATATTCGCGCGTATGCCATGCGCGAATGCTAACTATGCGCGAATATGCGCTATTTGTGTTAAACAGTACTGCAATACCTTACCATAAATACCACTGTTGTTGCATTGTTTTGAATTGGAGATTTGGTCATAGATCAGATTATGATTAGACGGGTGTCTGTATACCTTCACACCCGTATTCCAAGCAGAAGGGAGGTACAATATGTTTCAGTCTATTACACGGAGCGAGCCCATAACCGGACACAAACTCAAATTAGAGCTGCTACTGGAAATATCTAAGTTCTTGCTGGTTTCATAAATAATGACAAATATGGTATCATTTTTTTAATAAAAACAATAATCAGTCTCCCATTCAAATCCAAGCCTTATCGTATGTTTTACTCCTTCATCTTACATATCAAACTGCAGTATCCTCAAAATTATTCACAACAAAATGAGTGTCTTTCTTCTACAGTCTTTTAAAAAATATATACTACAAGGTAACATTAGTGACAGCCCGATTTGTCGAAAGCTTGTGTCATCTCCATACACTTTGTTTCTATTCGTTTGTCGATTCGAATGTCAAATTGTCTAGACCCCCTGGTAACAACATAGTTTGAACTTTCAAAGTTCCTATATTAAATAGTATAATTGATGTAAAAAATTTGAATTATAATGACGCACAACCTGTAAAACTATTCAAAATCCTATTCTAATAATATTCAACTGTTTGTCTGTGAGCCAACATTGAATAATTCACTCATAACATTATAATAATTGAATCAAATTACAAACCTTAGACCATTTCACTTGGTCCCTATTATGTTAGTTACATATTATTTTAACCTAATATTAGGACCTACATAATTGTGACGTCATTACTCATAGAGCAGTAAAATAACAGAGATGGCAAGTGCAAAATTGTATGCAGTTTCTATAATACATATATGTATGTAATAATGTTTTTGCAACATAGAAACTGCATGCAATTTGGAACATCACGCCTGTATCCCCCGAAGGGTTAGGCAGAGGTGTACTAATGTACACCCATAGTTTGCCGGTATGTTTAAGTCCCAGGTGATAAGAGGTGAGCTTCTTGCCATTACACAAATTCAAATCCCGAGCTGCTATTTAGAAATATCAAAGAAAATAACTAACAGTGCTCGATGGTATTTAGATCAAGAGCCCAGAGTGGTGACAGAACCCCTTGATGTTAACCACCTTAACAACGAAGTCTCTCATAAAGCATCTGTTTTGCCTCTACCCACGGCAGCATCTGTTGGTGCCGTGATAGGGGCTTCTGAAGGTGTCAGCAACCTAAATTAGATTTGGTGTGCCCAAAATTTCGCCACTTCCACAGCATCGTCAGTGGCAGCGCAGAGGTCGCTTTGATTGCAGGTTGCGGGGCACAAACGACAGGATAGGAGGTGCACCATTGTTTGCGGCACAGCTCCACAACCACACCCTAAAGGCGTTTTATCGAGACATCCGCACTTCACCAGGTTTGAATTACACCAGGTTTGCTGTGGAAGTGGCGAAATTTTGGGCACACCAATTCTAATTTAAAAAATAAAATCGTACCATCGATACGAAAAAGAAGAAGCAACCTAAAAAAAGTTTTTTTAGATATGATACGAACCCCTCTATTGACTGATATAACATAGCTTGGGAAAAACATTAGGTACTTCTCTTTCATTTCGAAGAGTTTGAAACATTGATATCTCCTATTCCAGTCAAAATGACAATAGTATTCTCTTCTTCTACAAGTATTTCGACTTATGCATAAATCTGTAGGTAATGCTGTCTCAGCATTTAGTTACATTTGCATATTGTACCCAAGAGCCCCTGTTGTCTTAGGGTTGTTGACCTTTTGACAGTTAAGCTACTAGCTGACAGCTAACTAACCGTTTTGTTGGTCTTACCACAGTTTAGGGAGTTCTCTGTTCGGTTTAAAGGGGTTTTAAGTCATTGACAAATTGATTTAGTGACTGTGATATTTTTTTGAAACTGAGTTGAAATTGTGTAGGCGTCTCAAAAGACCAGAAGATATTTCTGTATTTTTTTTATTGACCTTCTTACTTTTGCTTTAGCAGGTACCTATATACCATCACGGGTTGGTCCCTGAAGGTTTAGAAGATGCAGAGCTGTACTAAAGAATGAAAAGCGTTAGATATTTTAAGTCCCATGTAATATGCGGTCCATTGCCATTACAGGACACAAATTTAAATTGACATCTGCGACTGACAATTACCTTGTAGAAAAAGTCACAGACAATTTTTTTGGGAACTGAGGACCTCATGCTCAGCAGCTGCTTTTATAGCTACATAACCAATAAGTCATTTCAGTACAACTAAGTATATGACACTACGCTCAATGTACGTAAAATTCAAATTCAAATAACACGAAGTTACGCCCTATAGCGACCTTAATATCCTATTTTATAAGCACAAGACACCTGACGAGATAATTAAACTGTGCCACTTAGGACTTACCCTACTTTAACGCTATTTTCCTCTCCCTCTGTACTTAATATATTTTTTCCCACCCACTCGCTTCTCTGCCCACTTGTGCCTACATTTTTCTAACCGCCTCAGCAAGCCACCTACCTAGCGTAATAGAACATTCAAAAGTACCCCTAACTACAAAGAGAAAAGCATTTATTCGTAACAAAAGTATGAAAAAGCGATATTAAAGTATCCGGAGTCCATAAAATAATGAATTTCTGTTCACCAAAGTGTCTGCCGGGGGAAACCGCGGGGATGATTGAAAAAGTTTAATTTGACACTTCACAATATTCTACCGATGAGTAAATCCATAGTACGTTTGGAAGTACTCTTGGAACTCGAAAATATTGGGGTCTTTGACCGTTTATGTCGTATTCGTTTTTTGTTTAACCAAGAGATTATTGTATATTAAAAATGAAACTAAAAAATACTTCTTAAGCAATGTATTTTTTGGTCCTTTAGTACGGATTTTGGTCCTCTTTATATGACATCTGTATATTGGTTTTAAGTTAGTTTAAAATTTAGTTTAGTTTTTTTTAATACAAAAGATAGTCGTACAAAGTGTGCATACTAAAAAGGGCTCAAATTAGTACTAAAGGATAGGACTGTAGTTGATCAGTATTAATACAAACAAATCCAGACTCCGAGCTGCTACTGAGAATTCCTCAAAAAAACCCCAATAACACTCTATCTAAGAATCGAACATAAGACATTGGCGGGTTAACGAACACTAAACTAATAAGGTAGCTGAGAAAAATCCTTACTGCAAAACGTCAAGACTCAATGGTTGGGCCCGAATCGCGGGTAAAAGCGGACAATACCCGGACGATTAAACCGAGTTATTTCATTAGCACTTGATCTTCGGAATTTGTTGAGATCGCGCTGTCCTTGAGGACAACAGGGGTAGACAGCAAAATGTTTTTGTATCCAAAAGGATTTAATTTAGCTATCCTGGGGACTGGATTTAATATGTTTTTGTTGGATAAGATTTAGGGATTGCGTAAATTTTGGTGTCATAGTTTATGGTCCTAACACAATAGCTGGATTTAATACCACTAGCCTTGATGATAATACATAAGGCAGAGGTGTATATAAGAGGGGGTGAGCCTATTGCCATTAACACCACGAATTCAGACTCCGAGCTGCTACAAAAAAATTTATAGAAATAACCTTTGCTCGACTTGGGGACCGAATCTAGGACCTCTACAGCAGCAGACGCGTTTACGACCACTAAGTCAATTAGGCAGTTTAAACGTAATTTATTTCTTTAAGTTTGCTTTCTTAAAAATAAAAAAAATAACGTTTTTCATAACCCTATTTCCGCTTTATTAATTTAATCCTTAACACAAGCTGCAATCGGTAGAACTCCTTTAATACGTAATTTTTATGAGCTTCTCCTTATCAGACGGTACTCAGTACTTAAGAAGAAAGTTAATTGAGATCTCATCTCAAGAAAACGGTCTTAAAAGCATTTGTTTACCACAAAGATAAGCTTTTAGTTAAATTCCTGAAGAAATACTAGAATTAAGATAATCCTTTTATGCGAATATGGTACCTATTTGTGATTAAAGAATTTTAGGACTTATTTTGTGATTTTGGAATTATAGGGCCTATCACCATGTCTGGATAGTCGCTTCACACCAAATAAGTAAATAAATAAACGTATTTTTTTTTATACAATTAACTGCGAAAATGCAAAGTAATTTAATGGAAAAAAAAGCCCTAAGCCTCATAAATATATGTATACGTATTTATAATTATACCTAGTCAGGTAGGTTATAGAAGAAAAAAAGGAGTAAAAAAAATATGTTACTTCGTTGCAAAAGTCGTTTGTCTGCTACCGGTACTTTTTGTCTCAAAAAGTTCTAATTTGGAATGCGGGTGAAACCGCGAGTAATAGCTAGTATTAGTAAGAGAGGTAGGGCACAGTCATTTATGGCTCAAATCTGGAGCAGCCCATCTGGGGAAGTACCTCCACCTTACAGAAAACTGCTGCCAAATAACACACTTTATTGTGTGTTGTGTTCCTGCAGTGAGTAAGGTTGCCAGAGCTCCTTCTAAGTATGCGCTGCGCTGGCAGTAAGAGGAATATTCCCTCAAACTGTCGGCGCAGTGAATCCTCCATAAACCTCTAAGAGGTTTTTCGGTCGAGGTCGGCAACGCGCGAGTGATACCTCTGGTGTTGCAAAGCGTCGATAGGCTATGGTAACCGCTTACCATCAGGCGGGCCGTATGCTTGTTTGCCACCTTAGTTGTATAAAAAAAACCTAAATTATTTTTTGACATATCATATTAGCCGATTGAAAATCTCTTAACAAAAATGCCTAATTGAATTCTCAAAATTCTTAATCGTTCGTTTTCAGACGTTAGAATTTCAAAAGATATCGTTCGAGTAAGATTGGCAATTATAAAAAATGTCCCCAAAAATTGTGCCCCGATAAAAGGGGGACTAGAACTCGTCCCCAAGGACCGTGTACGTTCACCTTATGTACACTTTCGTGTGAAGGTACCATGAAATTGACAGCCTTGGTAAAATAGAGATACTTTAACTAGTTTTTGCTGCTAGTCTTTTTTATAGTCGCCTATACCGTGGTGGTTTGTTATTCTCTTTATAATCCTAGCCTTTTTTCTACTATGTTGAAGTTAGCTTGCAGTAAACCAGATGCGTCTGAGGGCAGTTCTCAGACTTCCGGAACCCAATCTGCGCAATACACAGCTGGTCAGGCTTGTTTAAAATCAATCAGCAAACATTAATACTCACGTGATTACCATAGGGCAGGCATTTGAGACCGCCATTTTCTACGATTCTTGTGTACTTCTTTATATTCTTCCACGTTCACATGTCTTGACATGCACACGCACCGATTGCCTGACCTTTTAATGGACCTTATCAATAAGATCAGTTAAAAGGACATACATAATTGACAAAGTTCTAAAATTGGGTAGGTACGAACTTTTTCTTCTAAATGGCTTTTATTTATTAAGATATTTCTAACAATCGTAGTTCCTTTCCATGTTCAGCTCGTTGATGGGTGAAACTCTTTGTGAAGCACGTACTAGTTACACATTATGCTTCAGAAAATGGTCCTGAACCATATTTCCACATCATTACAGTTCTGCGGTGGCGACCCGTCAAAATTATTACATTTACGTAACGTAACTGCTCCAAATGATCATAGTTTTAGTAACTATTAACTGACAGGCCTTGGTTAACTAGTGTAAGTTAAATGAGAGAACGTTTGTTTATTATAACGGTCATTATAACTAATGGTTGTGTTTATTAAACCGCTTACTTTTATTTGTGTAAATGATGTCTTAATCTCTGGTCTCCTGCAATATTAATAACTTTTATTATAACCATGTAACTTGTAAAAAAAATAAAACATGATGTCTCGATCGATCTTATTCCGAAAGGACATTGAAAGCCTATATCAGTGACGACACATAAAAAATGCGTATAGTTGCTACAGCATAGTGCCTATTCTGACGTGCCATATGGTACCTATTAAGACATTTATGTAAAATATCTATAACATGTAGAATCAATGTTCTTTCTCCTTATTTCTTATCAAATCTTTTCACAGAAATTTCAAGTTTATAAAGAATTTAACATACATACATACAAACACATAAAATTATTACCCACCTTTGCGTCACGCAGTCGGTGTAAAATGGTATAAAGTACCATAATATGTACAGTCATCGTGCTAAAGAATATCCGTCTCCCAAAGCGAGGCCAAGTAAAAGTTTAAATGAATATTAGAAATTTTCATGTAAGTTAGAGATTGTGTTTTGTGTAATAAGATGACTTTTAAACTGGATTCCAACTTAAATGGCTTATTTTTTAATGTTATGTGCCTGAAAATTAATCTATACTTCAAAATGAGTGGATGGATTTGTATCTATTGCGATGTACTATAGTCCACATGGAACTAGTTGGCCGCGCCTTAGGTAGGGATGGGGGTGAGGCGGGTTACTGTGAACAAAAGCAAGCGTCCCTGCCCCTCCGTCTCACCGCGCGCTGGCGACCCCGCACCTCCGTCCCGCCGCTCCCATACCAATGGCGCGGCCAACTAGTTCCGCGCAGGCTATACTAATCATGGCTGCATTAAAAAAAAACCATGAAACTTCAAAATTACATTCTTCAATCATCATGAGAATATACAACAATTATTTCCTCGAACATTTGAAAGTAACTGTATTTAATTTATGTAACAGTTAAAAATAACTATAGAACGCTGCCAAATTTAATTTCATAGTATTTAACGTTGATTTGTTACGGTATTGTGATGAGTCGGTTTTTTACAAAGAATTCACGGATGGGTTACCATCATACGCTTAGTGAACCGTGACAGAGTGATTTTGTATCCCATTGGTAAAAATACGCTCGAATGTGTTAGTACGATTTTGGTCCTACGGTACTGATTTCTGTATACAAGGACCAAAATTAAAACCCCCGACACGTAATGTAATTTGCCATTTTGTGGTGGCGGCCATCTTGGATTTGAAATTTTCATAGTGTATAAGTATTCTCTTTTATATTCGTATAGTAAGGCCCTTTCATTTGATACTCCATATTGAGGGAGTTGTGAAAAAATATGTAGGTAATCCGCTTGGCGGCGGCCATCTTGGACCGATTTTCATCAAACATAGCTAAGAACACTCCCGACTAATTCACCTTTGCAATAAAAAAAAACAAAATCAAAATAGGTTCATCCGTTCGGGAGCTACGATGCCACAGACAGACACACACACACACACACACACACACATACACACACAGACACGTCAAACTTATAACACCCCGTCGTTTTTGCGTCGGGGGTTAAAAATACCATAACAAATTTAAAAGTAAGAGTACAAATACCAAAATAATTATAAATATTAGATTAGAGAGTATATTTCGTTTGTTACATAGATTTAGAAAAAATATATAATACTATGTCATCATACCATCACGCCTGTATTCCCCGAAAGGTTAGGCAGAGGTTTACTAATGTACATCCACAGTTCGCCGGTATATTTAGGTCCCATGTAATAGGGGCGAGCCTATTGCCATCAACCGGGCACCAATCCAGACTCAGAGCTGCTACTGAGAATTTCATAGAAAAACCCAACAACAGTGATCGACCCGGGAATCGTACCTAGGACTTCTAGCATAGCAGTCCCGCTTGAGACCACTAGATCAAGGAGACAGTTGACCAAAGTATTAGCTTTGGGGTTTTCTATGAAATTTTCCGTAGGAGTTCATTTGTGTGCGGTTAAAATCAATAGAATCGCTGGTTATTACACGGCCTAAACATTCCGGTAAATTGAACTGAACACCTCTGCTACATTAGACATGATAGATTAGACATTTTACACAGCACCATCTAGTCCCAAACTTAGCAGAGCTTGTACCAGGGGTACTAGACAATGAATAGAACACATGTACTTTCTTTTTTGTAAATACATACTTATAATATATAAGAAACACCCAGACAAACATAAATGTGTCCTGTGGGAATCGAACCTTGTGATCAGCAGTCCGGAACTCGAACCACTACACAGACGTCGTCAAAATGATGACATGATCACGGACGATCAGTTGACGTATTGAGACTCTCGTTACTTTATAGTTCTAACCTACATTGTGCTATTGCTGAATTGTAATTTAAATGTAGCTTGATAATCGTAAATTCGCAACAGACAAATGTGCTTGAGGAGTTTCTTCCGCGGCTTCTTCTCCTCAGTAGATAGCACCAGCAAAGCTGCGAAGGACGCGTTTTGGGGGATGTCTGTATTGTAATATTTCGTACTCGGTCAAAACCAAATAAAATGACATTTGAGTACGAGTTCTGTGTTTTAATGTTTGAACCAGCATTACCCACCTGTTTGTTGCCCACGAGATAGTCGATATCTTGCCTTCCTGCCAAGGATACAGATCCTGTATCCGACATGTATATCATCTCTCTCTTTAGAAATAACAATCGCACTCCGTTTTATTAATAGAAACAGTCAGGAATAATAGCGGGCTGCAACAATAACTCAATGGATAGGATACCGATCGATAGGTCACCGGTTCAAATCTGACTACGCTGAGTTATTGCTGAGAACTCTATTTATAATTTACGGTAACTTACTAACTGTTACTTTGTTACTTTCTGTTTGTTTGTCAAAAAGAACAAATTTTCCGTCGTCTTCTAAATAAAAGGAAAACTTGCAAAATAATTAACATTTGAAATTTAATCTATGGTTGTCGGTCACAAATCAAGATAAGAACATTATATAAATACTATCACTGCTGTATTTACTGAAGTGTTAGGTAGAGATGTATTTAATGTACAGCTACAGTTCGCCGATATGTTTTAGGTTTCATTTATGGGGGCTAATGCCATAATCAAACTCCGAGTTGACTACTACTGAGAATTTCGTCAAGAAATCCTAATCCTGGGAATAGAATCCAAAACCTTAAGGTTAGCTGTCGCACTTGCAAAGACTATATTAAGACAGTTGATCACAATGCGTACTTATTAAAATGCGGTAAGTTAGTCAAACTCAAAGATATTTATTGCGTAAAACTGTGTACATATGGTTTTTTATAGTCATTTGCTGTATTTGTTTACTCTTGTTATTTCCTCCACTGTTTGACCCGTATCCAAAAATTCAAACAGCTGGTATTTCACGAAACGAGCGCTTTTTAGATTCGCATTAACCCACAAAGTATCTTCTTCTGGCAAAAGTAAAAGTTTTGCAGCCTTCAAAACGTGTCACTGGCATATTTTGGTTTAGACTGATGTAACACCTACCAACATAGGTCTATCTAAGCTTACCTTTGTTTAAAGAATAGTTAATTGTTTCTAACCCCTCTCATTCTAAGAAGACTACGTGCTTACCAGTGGGCCAGTTTATGGAGTGATGATGGGAAACATTCTTTAAAAAATATTTTCAGTCATCGTTATAAAATTCGGTATGTCTATCATATAATAATATACACCATCATCATCATCAACCCATTAATTGTACCACTGCTGGGCAAGGGTCTCCTCTCAGCATGAGAGGGATTAGGCTAATAGTCCACCACGCTAGCCTGATGTAGGTTGGCAGTCTTCACATGCCGTCGAGAATATCTCTCAGGCATGCAGGTTCCCTCACGATATTTTCCTTCACCGTTAAACCAAGTGATAATTACGCACATGATTTCAAAAAGTCAGAGAGAGGTGTGTGCCTTAGATTCGAAGTCGAGACCTTTGACTTGGCAGTCCAGTGGTCATAACCTTAGGCTATCACTGCTTGTCTATATGTCTATAGCTATAAATATTAAGATTTTCTTTATAAACCGTGAAAACCGATTTGGCTCAATCGGTCTCTGGACTCCAAAAATTAACCAGACCTTATTTGCACCAATAACAAATTAAAATAATACCTTTTCTCCACTGTATTGTATAACTTTTTTCATGTTGTTTTCTCTTTGTTTCAGGTAAGTCTACATTCATGTCTAAAGCGGCGTTTTGTAAATAATAGCGGTGAGGTAGCTGTCGTGAGCAGACGAAATGATTTTGGGAGACGGTTTGTTTTTTTATATTGCCTGCGGCTGTCACTGGCTTTTTGTGTGTTTGAAAAACAGGGTAAAGCGTTAGTCATGAAGATTGGGTCGTGAGGTTAAACCTAGAGATTGAATTGTAGGTGATAATCGACTTCCTTAGTAGTTATAATCAGAATTTAACAAGTCAAAGACTTCTTTTGAAACGTTTTAGTTCAAGTGTCGTCACTATTTTCTTTCACATATTACTTATATCTTCCCTGTATGGAAAAGCGGCTTTTGATCAGCTATAATTATTGAAATACAGCCAAAAATGACAGGGAGTAATTCATTTGTACGTAATCATGTTTTATAAAGAGAAACACAAAATACGTATTACTGAAATTTTAATGATCACAATACCTTGTCATGTTTTGTTTCTACTGAAAATCTCTTCAATAATAACCGGGCCACACAATCTCTTCAATCCACTCCAGATACCTAGAAACCCTTGTATATACCCCTGGAGCCATCTTTCTACCACAATCTCTACCAAACGAAGTCACTCCTATAATAGTATGTAAGGGAAAACTGTGGATACAGTCTACTCTTTCTTCCATGATCTGCATAGGGCCACCAGAATCCCCTTGGCATGTATCCCTACCACCATGCTCATAGTCTCCAGCACAGATCTGATCCTCAGTAATACCTTCAGATAAAAGCTTCTTCTTGATTAAAAACTTCATGGAACGGTTGCAGACATCCTTGGTTATAAGGTCGACATCCACTTTCATAAGAGTCTGACTTCCATAAGTCGCACTTGAAGCTGTCTTGCCAAATCCGATGACGGTTAAATTGTATTTGCTGATATCCTCTCCCCGATCCAAGCAAGCAATTCTTATGTCTCGGCTTAAGATGAAGATTGGACTGGCTCTCATCAACGCTATGTCATGATATTTTGAAGGAGGTTTGAATTGTGGATGAGGTACAATTTCAGCTACAGTTCGCTCTTGAACCAGTTCATCCACTTCATCAAACTCGAAGGTTGCTGTTCCGATCCTCATTATGCTCGCAGGACCCTCGTCTCTGTCCTCTATACAATGCGCAGCTGTCAGAACCCATTTCTCGCTGATCAAACTTCCGCCACATTTCCAAGATGGTGGATCTAGTAACGTTTTCCGGAATCCTATCAGGACCATGTGGGGGTAAAGTAGGAAGTCCACTGGAACTCTTACTCTTAATTTCGGGTAAAAAATGTTGTGGCATTCAAGCATCACCTGACCGTAGTTTTTACATGCTCGGAATGCTTTTTCACCAACTCCTGAACCATGAGACACTATTAATAAAATAATTATCAATCTCACTTGAATTAGGTTCATCTTCAGGAAGGTTGTCTTCCTCTTTGCTTAGTCGAAATAAGCATAATTCACAAGACGTAGCACCACTCAAGTAACTGTCACGCCATCACGATCGTTCCTGTCTCAAAGGACCACTGCCGGAAAACCTTAAAACGAGTTTTGGTCTTTTTTCCCTGTTTTTAAACGCGTGCGCACGGCCGTTATCAATGATTTACCACGGCAACTGAATGCTAGTGGCTTTACAGTCGTAATTGTAATCTAGCCGTGGCTAATCGACATTCATTCTTAATTACAATAATAGTGTGCTAGTCCCGCTACTTTGTGCGATTATTTCGTTCATATTTATAGTTAACGTTACCTAGATGATCCGTATCTTGAATAGGTATTGTTTTTGGTCTCTGATCTCCTAATTTGATGATAATCTAGCTCTAGGTAGCTCTGTAACATATTACCACCTCTACTGTTGCTTCTTTTCTATTTCTTTTGTAATTTAAATGTTATAACTTAACCATTTTCTTTTTATGTGTGAAATTGTTTTTGCTTGCTGTGTTTGCCGCCTAATATTGTACACTTAGTCTTAACTGTAGCCTGTATTTAAATGATGTATTAGTGTAACAATTGTTCGTAAACCATTAATAAATAAATAATATTATTTTATCACTACAACAGATGTTCTAACTAAAAACTTCTAACAACCTAGTTGCGCCTCCAACGGTGAATTTAGTTTTCTATTATGAATACATAAGAAGCCAACAGAATATAAATAGATGATTTTAAGCTTTATACAGACAATTAAGGGAAAATACTGGCCTCGCAGCGATTCTGTACACAACAGTCAGTTTTTAATAAGTTCCTAGCTGCTTTTGATTCCGAGAACTCTTAGATCTTATTGTTTCTGATTGAATAAACAATTTCTGCTCCGACTTTATTATTTTATGACAAAAGTATAAAATAAAAAATTCTAAAATTATCAGCAGAACATATTTATTTTAATCAGAAACTGATTAAAATCGTTATATCGACAATCGTAACTAATATTACCTAAGTTTAAACTGTATTGTATAATGGCCATGCTGATAAATCTAATCGATGACTCAATAATGACTCCCCATCGAAGAAGCAACCGCGCTATGTTTAGTTTAAGCGTGCATAAATCTGTGCAGCATATTTTTTGCGCTAATCGTATCTTGCTATAAATTATATTTTTTTATTTGTAACAAGAAGGTCTTAAAGCCCCTAAGTCACTTTAATTTAAGTCAGCATTGTCCCACAATGAACCAATGACGTTGGCCCCCATTTAGCTATAGGGAATGGTCTTCCCCATCCCTATTTATTGAACACATTTCCATTACTTGGATATAACTGGCAATTTTTCGCACAAAAGAAAAAACAATTACGGTATTAGCCTACCCTAAGGCTAATACAGAAATCGTTTTTCTTTTGTCCGTTGGTCCTAAGATCCGCGCCATTTCTTTCAACAACTAAGAAGGTCGTTAGATTAATAAAATTGAAGATAATATTTTTTTTATTAATAAAAAGTAGAAACTGTTTAGACTAAAGATTTCAAAATACTTAGCTGTAACAAATTCTCACTTATATATAGCAATTAAATTTACATCCAAACAAAAAAATACATTCTAAACTTATAAAAAAATAGAGGCTATTCAGGGATTTTCTTGCAAATCATATTTATGTAGCCAAGAAAAAGGAGAGAATCGTAGTGTTGGGACAACAATCTTTGAAAAAAAAAGAACCCATTGTACATTACTTTTATTGTTGAGAAACAGAAATTGTGATACAAAGTGAAATTTGTTGACGATACATTTTACATACATTCAAGTCATAATACAAATTTCATGTCTAGGTTTTAGAAAGGAGGATTAGTAGTAGTATTTAGTTTACAGGTCATAAAATCTTTTAAGATATTTATTCGTGATTTTTAGTAGTCTGGTTCTTCGTCAGTTTTATTTGGTACTAGCTTCCCGCCAGCGGCTTCGCCCGCGTGGTCTTATAATTTTTTCCCCGTTTTTGCTACATTTTTCATTACTACTCCGCTCCTATTAGTCGTAGCGTGATGATATATAGCCTATGTTACTCGGGGAAAATGTAGCTTTCCAAAGGTGAAAGAATTTTTGAAATCGGTCCAGTAGTTTCGGAACCTATTCATTACAAACAAACAAACAAACAAACAAATCTTTCCTCTTTATAATATTAGTATAGATAACGACCTTCCCCTGTGGAAGTATATTTTATTTATCCTTTTAGCCTTTACAATGCATACGAACCTCTCCGATACCCACTCAACCTGTCCAATCCTTATTCCTCCATTCCTTTTGAAATAAAGAAATCGGTAAGAAGCACTGCGCAATCAGAAGCAATACAAACTTTAATCAGTGCTGTTCCTCTGCTCTGCACTGAACACCACACTGATTTAAGAGTGGTTGAAAATGTATTGTATTTTGATATTTATGTGTAGTTTTTAGATATTATACTTTTGTGGTAGCTTTCTTCTTCTTCGTGTCGATAGTACGATTTTATTTTTTAAATTAGATTTGGTGTGCCCAAAATTTCGCCACTTCCACAGCATCGTCAGTGGCAGCGCAGAGGTCGCTTAGATTGCAGGTTGCGGGGCACAAAGGACAGGATAGGAGGTGCACCATTGTTTGCGGCACAGTTTCACAACCACACCCTGCAGCCGTTTCATCGAGATATCCCCACTTCACCAGGTTTGGTAGCTTTAAGACTCGGCTACTATGACATGGGGCCTAAATCTGCCGCAGAACTGTGTAGGGATATAGATGTGATAGTAGTGTTATGTAATGTAAGCTTTAACAAAAACATAAATCCACAATTTAGGTCCTATTTGCAAGAATCCCCTATTAAAAGAAGAAATAGAAGAGATTAATTATTTCTATTTACCGGGCACAAATCCCAACTCGGGAATTTCACAGAAAAATTCAACCACTAGCGTAGCAGTCAAGCTTACAACCACTAATCACTATACTAATAAGACAATAAATACATAAAACAACTATTTTTAGTCTTATGTAAGTAGGTACTAAATATTAAAATACCTACTAGATACTTGTTAATCTTTCTCTGAATAAAATATCTATTCAAACAATCAACTAAAATTCTGTAGGTTACTTGCTTTTCATAAATAACAAATTTACAACAAAATTTTATCCCTAAAACTAGATTTGTAGTTGAAATTCTCGCCTCTTCATCTAGACCAGAATCTATTAAACGTAATTTTAGGCGAATTATAAACCTTTATTGTAAAGGGAAATTGGTACCGATATCAATTCTCTTCGAGGTCCAATTTGATATTCAATTAGTCCTGAATACATTAGTTTATCGATAACAGTGAATACGTTAGTGAATATATCAAACTGAACACTCGCACAAATTATTGTCGGTTGAGCAATTCAAATTATTTGTGTCGGTTGGAGGATGAAATTTCGAATGAGGAAATTACGTTATAATCGCGTTTTCAGCAATACACTGCGCGCTCTAAAATGTCAATATCTGTAATAAGCGATCATTTTCTACATGAATGACCTAGGTCATTTTATTTTTGACCTTGAGTGAAACCTTGTCGCGACGTTTGTGCGTCGATATCCCTTCCACCTTGTATAGGGGCAGGCACAACTCTAAACACCAAGCTGCTATTTTATAGAAAAACCCAATAACACTTTGCTCGACCTGGGAATCGAATCCAAGACCACGAACGCTTAGGACCACCAAGCTAACTAGGCAGTTGTGTTGTTTAAAGTTGTCAACTTCCTTTAAAACAATTTTGTAACTTAAAAGTACCCTCTTCGAATTGAAATAAAATATTTAAACATATATTCTTACACAACGAATTCCGTCAGTATCTATCGAATAATAGCGATAGACTTGCACTTAAATACATACACATCGTTCTCTGTTTTACACCTTTTAAGAATATAGGCATGATGGTGTGATAAATAATAATAAATAAATAAATATCCTCGGACATTTTTACACGGCACCATCTAGTCCCAAACTAAGCAGAGCTTGTAATATGGGTACTAGACAATGGATATAATACATATATACTTTTTTTTTTTTGTAAATACATACGTATAATACATAGGAAACACCCAGACAAACACAAACATTTATCATGTATGAGCACTGAACACTTAAGTTCATCACAATAAATGTTTGTGTCCTGTGGGAATCGAACCCACGACCTCGTGATCAGCAGTCCGGTACTCGAACCACTAGACCATAGACGTCGTAATCATATTGACTGGTTATTCAAATTAGTGATACTAAATTGAGATTTCAATTACGATTACATTGTACATAAGACGTAACTGCAGTGCAATATATTATATACTCGTAAATAATAATATTATATACAGTATGATTAATTTAACTCGCATATTGAATGAAGAGATATAAGAGAAAGAACAAAGGAGTGTTATTTCGTTGTTTAAAAACAATATTTCCCACAATTTACTTTCCATTATGTTGAAAAAGATATTTTACGTTTTTAACTTTTTAGTTTGATATTTTAATGAATTCATTTGTACTTTCATACTTCATATTTTTTTAAAGAAATATTCTCTCGTGACACAGGACTTGTCCTCTGTCGCAAGTTTAAGCTATTATATAAAAAGAAATACTTTTGCAAAACTGGTCCTTGAATCCATTTTTGGTCCTTGTATTACACAAATGTTATTTCAAAATCATACTCCGTACTATCTCAGTTGAATAAAACACCCCGTATATACAAGAAGAGATATAAACTATTAGTCAGTGGACCCGATATTTGTTCGTAACAGCCTGTGCCTCAACCCACATGTGTCTTGATTGCTCTCGGCACTACAGTTTGAGGCCACGGAAGTACGAAAATCAGAAGAAAAAAAATATTCATACCGATAGGAATGGAAGGTTCCTGCCCAACATTCTTACGGTACTGGTAAAAGAAATTGTTTTTGATCTCTGATCCATGTATTCACTAGTGCAAGCTATGTGAGCACGATATAAGTTAATCGAAGTCGTTCTCTGTCATCGTATCACCCTACAGAGGTTCACTGCTGATCACAAGCCTCCCCCATAGACTTCCACAAGGACCCGCTATATGCCACCTGCATTCAACGACTTCCAGCGACCTTTATCAAATCGTCCTACGCCGTCCTACGCTGCGCTTTCCACTGCATGGTCTCCACTCGAGAACCTTTCTGCACCAGCGGCCATCCGTTCTATGAGCTACGTCTCGGTAAATCGAATAAGTACATAAAAGACACTATCTTTAGTACATCTAACATAGGTTCTCAGGGAATCTAACCCACTTAAAAAATCAATAAAAGCTTTTTGAAGAGTCGGGCTTATACTTAGCTGGTGATACCCAAGTGTCACGTCGGCTGAAACCAAACGGAGCCTTGAGAACAAATTAATTTCCGTCAACGCATCGAAAAATCTGTTCCAAAAGCAGAATCGCATAATTCAAATTATATTGTATTTTGACGAATCTTCAGTCAAAGCCACAAAAAGCCGAATCAGCAAGCTAACTTCAAACCGGAATGGTCCTCAGGAATCTTTAAAAATATTCGTACACAAAGACCACTTTAAAAAGCGTTCTTACCGCGCCGTGTCCAATCTTTTCATTCATTCACGTAGCGTTGGATTCTTTCCTTTTGGATGCTTGCCCTATTGTACTGTTCGTTCGTACTGCCTTAGAATGGGAAAAAGTAGTGCGTCGGAGTTCACGGCGATCTAAAGGGGTGAATTAAAAGTGGAGTATGGGTATACCGTGGTTCGTTCCATTGTTAGAAATTGCGGCGGAGCCAAGAGGTTTTCATGTTTGGTTTTGGTCCTTTGTGGCGGATTATGGCGTGTGAGGTTTTGATTCGTTGGATAATGATTTTTGGTTGTAACTTGCTTGTTTGGTGGGTTTCAAAGGTAGTCCAAATCACTAGCCAGACAAACTAATGATCGATTAGCTATAAAGAGTGGGGTGTTTTTTGTGTTTTGGGGGTTATCGAATGTAAAATTGCCGTTCAAAAAGTATGAACTTAAAATTATCATGTTGACAATAGAACCTTCGCACAAATTATATTTGTCTACGCTTTGTTAAACTTTCCACATCTAAAGTGGTCGGCTTCCAGTCTAACGAGATGCGGTTGAATGCTAGGGCTTTTGACAAAAAGGCCCAATTATTGGGCTTCTTATAAAACGACTGTAGGTGTAGTAACAAAAAAGATTCAGGTATATAACTTAAAGATGAATCCAGAGACAATAAATACGGCGCATCGGCTAAATAGCCGGCTTCTATGCTACATTTCTGGGTTTGTTTTCTGGGAAGTTTCGTATATGTGAGAATTTGTGTAGTGGTACCATTGATACAGGAAAAAGTTTCACAAAAGCTATCGCGCTATACACACAAAAATTAAAAAGTACAGTCAGAACCTTCTTTTTGAAATTCGATTAAAAGTAATTATTTTGTTTGTATGAAATCAATCAAATTAGACGATGAATCGACCCATTAATTTCCACCCTTCTTAAATCCATTTTGGAATTTTGGCGGTACCCTACAAAATATGCTATCGTACTTCATTAAGGTAAAAATCCGATCTAAATTGGACGGCACATAATGAAAACCAATCAATTCTGAACAGCCAAGGGTATTGAGTAATTGGGATTAAAATTTAATCAGCGTGTCTTGTTTAAACGTGTGTGTGTAGTATGCATGTGTGATCATGTTGGTATTAAAATTAATGACATGTACGAAACTGTTTCTTAGGCCCCAACTCAGAGACCTCACCTAACCTTTATGAATCGTTAACAAACAGTGGCTATTATATCTTTGCCTATTTTTCCATATTTGAGTTTCTTGTCAGTGTACTAAGATATACTGGGTCTCATTAGCTAATGATTTATTAGGCTAAGTGAGGTCTCTGAGTGCTGCTCCTACAAATATTATTCAGGCGAAAGTTTGTGATTTTGGATGTTTAGATGTTTGTTGCTCTTTCACGGCAAGACGGCTGAACCGATTTGGGTGAAAGTTGAAATGGAGATGGCTTATTCCTTGGATTAGAACATAGGCTACATTTTAATCCCAAAAATTTCAACGTTTCTACGGGAAATGGGTTCAAAGTTCCTAACTCCACACGGGCAAAGCCGCGTGCAAAAACTAGTTATTCATGCATACATAACTTAAGCGATTACCCGCGGGTCCACTCGTGCAACAAAGGAGTTTAAAGACACAATTAAGCCTATTATACTTTAGACTTTTGTTTTTCTTTCGGGATTCAAAAAATCCTCGTGGATTGTTTAAAAAACTGCACTTTTCTCATGCCCCATAGTCACTACCGTGTACCAACATAACCCTCTGTGTGCAAGCGTGATGGTATGTGTTAAATGAGTCGATGAGGTGCGATGTTAGCGATTCTTGGAACTTTCAAAGTTGTAGGTAAACTAATCATGGTTCGAACTTCGCTTGTTCGTCACAAGTTCGTCAACGTACATTATAAATTTATTCTGTAGCGACACCAAAGGCAACAAGCTCTCAGTAACTTTGGTGAATCTTCGAAAAATCTGAACATGACACCATCACTGGTATTATAAATTAATGTACAGCATGACGCCGAGTTTTTGTTTGCACGGGCTAATCTCGGAAAGTAATGTACCGATTTTTATTCAATCAGGTTTTCACCGATAGTAAGAGGTATTATCAAGGAAGGCTATAATTAATAAATAATTGGGAGGCTGGTATACATAATTTATTTATAGGATATCGGTATTGCCCAGTAGCAGTGATAGCCTAGGGGTATGACAACTGGACTGCCAAGGCAAAGGTCTCGAGTTTGAATCCATGGATGAATCCACGCAACTCTGACTTTTCGAAATCATGTGCTTACGTAATATCACTCGCTTTACGGTGAAAGAAAATATCATGAGGAAACCTGCATGCCTGAGAGATTTTCTTGACGGCATATATAGTTTGCCAATCCGCATTTGGCTAGCGTGGTGGACTATAGCCTAATCCCTCTAAAACTGAGAGGAGACCCGTGCCCAGCAGTGGGACAGTTAATGGGTTGAATATGATGATGATTGCTCAGGAATTGGGTTGCAGACGATTGTTGGCAGTTGATTCGTGGAAAATAATTATATTTAGCCGCATCAGATTACACTGGAAGCCTGTAAATATGATATCTAGATGAATTTCTAAGTAAAGAGATCAGGTAGGTAGGTTGTACGGACAGCATAAGGATGCCACTGTATTAGGCTCAAAGCCAACGCAGCGCACAATTACGGAGCTAATGGCTTCGTCGTACCGTCAGCAGATAAGCCGAATGGGGCATAAATGGGTCAGGCATTATTAAGTTAAAATTTGGAGTACGGCAAATGGTGTTTCATATGTTACATTTTGTAAGGTACGCAGCGATGTTAAATGTGAATTCATTATTTTCTGTTCATTGTAAATTGTGTCGGTTGTCACAATTGACAGCTGTCAAAAAAATGATTATTATTCTTCTTAGACATTCGATTTGGTGAGATTTTAAGGGCCTGTTTCACCAACTTCCAGTAAATGTCGTATTAAATTACTTGATAGGCAATTTTATACAAATAAAAAAAAACTGACGGTTAGCGGGCGTTAGGTGTTGTGAAACAGGCCCGAAATCTTAATTTTTAAAGGTTATAAATGCATAATGTCTACTACCTTTGTTCACACTTTGTACAGTAGCAATATAATATTATTTAACTAAAATTCCGTCCGGTCTAGATTAAATCGAAAAAGGCTTGCATCTATTTTTTTTTAATAACCCGAGATCAGGTTCAAAATAAAACAACCTACAAAAAAAGTGTAAAATGAATCGACGTCTAGACACATCTCGATCAAATTGCAACGCAAAAGATTTCGCGACAAAACTCGAATATTATGCAAAAAAGGTTCCCTTCAAACAAATCTTACGTCAATTTCCCACCAATTTCCAAATGTCTACCGTCGAATAATTTAATTTTTTTTTCTCTCACCGGCCGCCATGTTTTCCTGTAGGATCCAATAACTCGCGTGAACGGCTGGTAAGAATGAATCGCCTGTCTATGAACTTGTCAAATATTCAGTAAGGGTTGGGTGATGGGTTGTGGGGTGGGGGTGCTTAAATAGGTCAAGATCAAATTGAACTAATATTTGTAGACGCTGAACTAGAATTCGTTATTCACAATTTTATTTTTCTTGACTGAAAACAAGGTGATTGGTTTGAGATGTGATTCTGTCCGAATCATCGTTGTTGTTTTTAAATGCCTACTTATTCTTTTATAATATAAGTAAGTAAGTATTCTAAGTATACAATATACATGTCTTATTTGTGCAGCTGAATAAAAACACAGTACACATTCACATTGAAACCTCCTCGGATCAAATAAATATGTGCTCTATTTTTATGTAGGTCAGTTTTTTGTCGAAACAAGACGTTTTTTCTTTTCTTTTTTTCTGACTCTACGTTAAAGTATTTTGGTGGCGTATGTACTGTTTTTTTTTGCAGACGATACATGGCTTCTATTATTGCCACTCCTTAAGCTATGAAATTGATATATTTTTTGATAATTTGCTACCACCCACATTGATGGGTACTAATGATCTAATTACTTAGAATTATTTAATAATGTGCGTAGATATTATATTATCAAGATTATCATATTACATATTTACCTTTAAATATAGTATCGCGCCTCTAATCCCATATAATTAAGCAGAGGTAAACACCAATTCGATAGTAAAAGAAAAGCCTATTTCAATTAACCAATATAAACTTCAAAACTCCATTCTGGGGGGCCAGACAAGTTGCATTTTGACATTCGAATCGACAAACAAAATGTATGTGAATGACATTAGTGACAGCCCGATTTGTCGAAAGCTTGTGTCATTTCCATACATTTTGTTTGTCGATTCGAATGACAAAATGCAACTTGTCTAGCCCCCTTGGTCGACCTGGGAATCGAACGTAGTAGCCGATAACAATACTACTGAGACCAATGCCAAAAGCCATCGAAACTCAACAATTAATTAACTTTAATGCTTTCAAAATTTCAAGCGGAGCCGAGGCAATTCATTCGTCTAGATATTTACATTCCAATTGTTAATTGTCAACAATACAATTAATTAGTTTTCACGCCTATTGATGTCGGGGCGTATTGATGTCTTTGTTACGATGTAAAGACAGTGTTGACTTAAACGGTAGTTTAACATTGTTACGAATTAATTGGTTTTTGAACTCAGGAATCTTCTTTGGGTGCCTCTAATCATTGAAGTTTAGGGTGGTCCATCCACCAATGTTCCCCAATAAAGTCCTCGTCAAACAGAATGCATATTTCGGCGCGTCAGTGCCGCAGAGCGTACCGGACTAGCGCCGCGCTATAGCGCCTAAGACCTCGCTAAGACCATTTCATCATCATATCAGCCAAAAGGTCCACTGCTGGACAAAGATCTCCCCCATAAACTCTCACAAGGACCGATACCACTTAGTAAATCATATATAATTTATAAGTTTTGTTTATTGAATCCACGTTAATATTATGAATGACAATAAGATTGACGAGAACTGCAACTGTTTGTCTGTCTGTTATTTCACGCCTAAACCGCTGAACAAGATTTCCAGAAAAGCCAAGAAAATAGATGAAGTCCTGAGGAAAGACAGTTTACGTTTTGTCTTAAAAAGTCCTGTAGGATCCGATTAAAACTACTTACGGCTTGTATAAATATCACAAAAAGAAATGCTCAGTCGGTAACTCGGTACCATTTCACACAAAACTATCTAGATTGCAACAGCAATTGCAAATCACAAACGCCATTTAACGAGTGATAACGATGACGTATCTATTTAGTTAAATGCTCATGATTAATTCATGGTATTGAGCGGAGCCGGCGGCAGCAATATGTATTATTAAACGCGTGTGAACGGACGGACGGATTGCCGCCCCGGTATGTAATATTCATGGTGCTACTCGATACTTAATAACGTTTTTCTTATTGGTTTTTCCTAGGTTTTTTGTGAAAGTATTTTTAGTGTATGTTTTATATATATATACTGATATTCAGCCGCATCTAGTTAGAATGGAAGCCGACCCCAACATGGTTGCGAAAAGGCTAGGACGAAGAAAAAGATTTTTGGTTATATGTAGTGTGTATGTGGATATATGTAGTTTGGTAAAAGATTTAAATCCTTGTCAAAGCCAATTTTTTAGAGAGGAAATTTAAAAATGTATCATCTTTATGACTAACCTTGCTTTTTTAGCCCCGGATGTGGGTGTTATAAGTTGGACTGGTCTGTGTGTGTGCGTGTGTGTGTCTGTGGCATCGTAGCTCCCGAACGAATGAACCGATTTTGATTTTGGTTTGAAAGATAAATTAGGGAGTGTTCTTAGCTATGCTTGATGAATATTGGTCTAAGATGGCCGACGCGACGCCACAAAATGACGGATTACATATCTTTCGCATCAAATGAAAGGGCCCTATGATAAATTTCAAATCCAATATGGCCGCGTACGGTACCGGGTATGGTATGTAATACGGTTTTTTTTTTAATTTTTAATTTAGTCTATTTAAATTTTTCTCTATGGTCGAAGCGGATGAAAATCTTCATCACATTCCTTACGACCCCGAGAGAAGAAAGGAAGGGAATTACAGTGAAGTTTTGTATATAAAGTGAAAGAGAAGGTGGCTGTGTCCTATCATGACGTCAAGCAGAAGCCAGAAGATGTAAAGAGTTATTTTTAATGAAGGAAAAAATCGGCTGGCGGGCTGGATTCGAACCTGCGTCTTCTGGTTCGGTACACCAGACGCTTTAACTGCTAAGTCGAAATCTTCCTTCACATTCTAATTTACGTCTTAAGGCCTTAACAACAGTGAAATGCCTAAATTCTTGGGTATTCAATTAAGATTGTCTCAATAACTGTTCATTTAATCTGTACAAAAAAAATATATGTGATAGATAAGGATTTGACAATTTTTTTCACTTGAAAAATATTGTATTTCCGCCAATCACTTTTTGGAAAAAAAATCCCCAAAGACTACCTATTTTTGTCAGAATTTTCAAATTGTTTGCTAAACGGCTGAAGCTACTTACTTCGCTTTTTCGTACAAAAATATGTTTTCAAAATATTAATATTTTCACTTGAAAGTATTATTTTTATTTTGCATTTTACTAGTGAAAATATTCATTTTCCTCGAAATTGAGTCTATCCACGCGAGCGTTCCCTGCTTCTTCACCCGCGCAGTCCGTCTCCGGACGTTGTCGAGGGTGGACCGCACGTCGGTGTTTGAGCGACTATTTTAAAATACATTTTAAGTTTTGAAGACTTTATACTTATTGATAAATATTTATATTAACAGAAATGCTTAGTTTAGTTAATATGTATACTGGCTGTAAATGTTTTTTTCTAAACAAATTCATGTTTTAAGTGCATAAAGAGTAAGATCGCAGAGTGGCTAAAATCTAATATCCTCCGCACTTTAGGCATAAATATATTACTACGGCGCTCGCCTTATTCTTATTTAAAAGTAATCTTATAGTTACTTACCGCGGGTACTTATCGCAGAATTTTATCGAGTTTTGATTTATTTAGGTATGGCTATTCCAAAAACCACATAGGCATCAATTGTAAAGGTAAATAAGGGTATCAAATCCTAAGGTTCCTTAGGGAATTGGGATTACGAAAATTGCATTATTTCTTTGATCCAATACGGCGGACATATTTTTGAATTTTAGAATTATGATATGGGTATCAAATTCAAGGTTCTTTAGGGAGCTGATTATGAAAATAAGCTTTATTTTTTAATTTAAGATGGCGGATATTGTTTTTAATTTTTATGATGTTTTAAGATTCTTCAGGGCGCTGATGATTATGATTATAATATAATATTGATATCAAATTCGTGGTTTCTTGGGATGCTGATTACGAAAATGGCATAATTTTTTGAATACAAGATGGCGGACATTATTTTTTAATTTAATATTATATGGATATTAAAGATACTATAATAGAATATATATACTAGAATAGATAAAAGGATTAGGTATTTAACGAGACCTATGTAGCACCTATCCATCTTTTAAAATACTCGATCCTCCTAGACTCACTGTGACTATGGGTACGCGGCATCCGAGGCCCGCTCGAATTGAGCAACGCGACGCGGCGAAGCGCGGTACAGTCATTTGAATTTGAACCATATTTCTATGCACATAAAAGTAACGCGACGCGTACTTGTGTCGTGCAAGAATATACTGTTTTTTTTATTTAATTTTACACTAATAGTATTTTCGCCGTAAGATGATATGCCTGACAGTTCTAATTTTTTACCCCTGACGCAAAAACGACGGGGTGTTGGTTGTGTGTGTCTGTCTGTGGCATCGTAGCTCCCGAACGGCTGAACCGATTTTGCATTAGTAGTAGGTTTTTTTATTTAAAAGGTAAATTAGTCGGGAGTTTTCTTTCAGTGTTAGATAGCCCATTTATCGGGGAAGGCTATCGGCTATATATCATCACGCTATGACTAATAGGAGCGGAGTAGTAATGAAAAATAGTACAAAACCGGGAAAAAATTAGAAGACCACGCGGGCAAAACAGCTGGTGGAAAGCTAGTAATAAATAAACTGGTGTAGTGCCACGTACAGTTACTTATTTAAAGCACCATGACCCTCCAGAGGGTCGCAACAACTTATTTATATTATGCCCGATAATCGTCCTTATTAATTGATATTAGTTTATATATAACAATAAATAATGATATTATTTAATATGTAATTAAATTAATATAATAATAATATAACAATGTTATAATATAATAAATAACAAAATGTTTTAATAATTATGTGTGAACAACTAAATTTATTTTGTATAAAATAAATATGGCATAGGTAAATTAACACACAATAGCTTTTATATCTATACTTCTATACTAATATTATAAAGAGGAAAGATTTGTTTGTTTGTTTGTTTGTAATGAATAGGCTCCGAAACTACTGGACCGATTTCAAAAATTCTTTCACCTTTGGAAAGCTACATTATCCCCGAGTAACATAGGCTATATATCATCACGCTACGACTAATAGGAGCGGAGTAGTAATGAAAAATGATGCAAAAACGGGGGAAAAAATTATAAGACCACGCGGGCGAAGCCGCTGGCGGGAAGCTAGTAATATAATAATTTGCAGATATCAATAATTGTTTGTTACGCACAAACAGATTTTTGTATTAGTAGTTAGCTCATCACTAATGAGGTGCGTGACAAGCCGTCCGGCCGGCCGCAGTGGCGGTACATCGAAATACAACGGCGCGGTGCCAGCGCCGGTACCCACATTGTAGGATACTGAGCTACATGGTCGGCGTTCGGCGAGTTGAGTTAGTCTGTTTAGTCTGCTGTACCCCGCCGCTTACAGCGCGTTTATTGTTATAATTATCGGATGCGACTTGTATTCTTGTAAACTGTACCTAATCAGTATTTTGTATGCATATTCGGCTGTGTAATTGTGCGCTAAGACTTAGTGTAAAACATACGTAATACTTATGAGTTAATAAACTTTGGAAGTGAGATTTGGTTCTCTAAACTACACAAATCACCTACACACTCACTTCACTAGCAAAAAAATTTTTTTTTTATTATTAAATTAAACAGAAAAGCCGACTGCGTTAAACTAGTACTAAAACGGTACTAACTAAAAATCTAAAAGCAAGCTCCATGTAGGTAATATCGGAAATGAAGTACTTCACGTTACGTCATGTCACCAATAAGAAAACTTACTTATCTTACACACAATAATTGAACGTACCGCTTTAGTCACTTAATACCGTGCACATGACGTGACTCTCAGTGATGCTTAAACATAATAGGCAGTATTCCAAATAATACCACTTATTCTCTCTGCGACTCTAATCTTTGAACTATTCAGATCCGTGTCTAAGCAGTACAGAGCGTCTCCGCTAGATGGCGACTTTTTCAAATTAGCTCCATTTCCTCAAGGTCATTCACGCATGTTAAGGCCTTAAAGGTGACGTAGCGGCATCTATCATCTTTATATCATCATTAAAAATAACTTGTAATCTTAGCTTGGAAAATGCTTAAAAAAATACACAAAGATAGATGTAGAGAGTATTGGCGTATTATCAGTTTGGCGAGGTACACTACACCCCTTATTTTGCAAGTCTGAATCCGGGGAAAACCTAAGTTTTTAGGGGACGAGCATATTTCCAGTGACGACTTGCAGAAGGCAGTTGGCAGCGACTGGATGAGGAAAGCCGATTTGGGCTCTGTGGCGTTCACTAGGAGAGGCCTACGGCCAGCAGTGGACGAATACAGACTGATGATGATGATGATATCAGCAGTGATACCCAAGGGGTATGGCCACTGGACTGCCAAGTCAAAGGTCCCGAGATCGAATCCAAGGCACACACCTCTGACGAAATCATGTGTGTATTATATCACTAGCTTTAACGGTGAAGGAAAACATCGTAAGGAAACCTGCATGCCTGAGAGATTTTCTCGACGGCATGTGAAGTCTGCCAATCCGCAATAGGTCAGCGTGATGGACTATAGCCTAATACCTCTCATACTGAGAGGAGACCCGTGCCCAGCAGTGGGACAGTTTATGGATTGACGATGATGATGATATTTCCATTAATAGGGCACTACTCAAAACTGAAAGCTGAACAACTGAACTCAATTACTTGAAAATAAGTAGGTAATTACACACGAACTTTTTCTTGTAGGGAACATTAATTAAGTTACCAACGATATTTTAGTAAGTATTTCCGTAAAGTTTTCTGTGTGAAAATGCCGTGTAATTCTCGATTATTACTTAAATTAAACGTCCTATGGGAAATACAACAAATGTTAGTGTTGTTCCAATGAGGCGTGGTGTGAATGACAGCCTGCAGACATAGTTCAGTGATGATACTTAAAAGAAATAAAGCTGTTTAGAAAATCTTTATTTCTTTTTTTGTGTTATTATTTAAACAGCGAGAACAGCGGACAGAGAGAAGTGGAAGAAGAGGGGGGGGGGGAGTATTTGCCCTGCAGTGAAATATTGACAGGCATTTTATAATATGTGTGTTATACAATTTACTGTTCCAAAAATAAACGTTTATTATTTATAATAGTGTGCGTTTTGTAAGTGAAAATTTATAACGCTGTTATACAAACAAGGATATTTGTAGGCTTTTACACATTTTTGAATGTTGTGAATTCTATTCGACTAAGACTTACTTCGTCAAACCAGCCATTTCTCGGTATTAACACAACTACATAACATTTATTATTCACATATCAAACAGTTCAGAGAACAGTTAAACATCGGCTCAGAAACAACTATTCTACGCTAATAATTAACGTTTAAAGATGCACCCCTCCCAACATTTCTCGAGCAAAAACCTTGGTATTTCCAGTTCCGCCCACATTGGGACCCCACCCTACTGTTAGCGGACACTTAATGCTTCCACGTGCGAATGACTGCAGATGTCACTGTATTGGCCACACTCATAGAGGATAAATAATTGTTTTTCCATGGATTCATCATCACCATAAAGAGAAAAAAATGGTTTATTGATTCCGAAAAGAAAAAATATGTATTTCCCAGTTATTTTAATGAAGGAAAAATCGACTGGCGGTCAGGACTCGAACCTGCGTCTTCCGTTAAGATACATTAGACTCATGACCTTTAAGCCACCGCCATTCCTACTCGCCAAGTCGAAATCTTCCTTCACATTTAAAAGGTCATCGAAATTGGCCCAAAAGATGTATAGAAGGTACACTTATTGGAAAAAATACCCTATAATACGCTAGTTAAAACTCTTATGGTACTTTTTTTTAATGTTGACTGGGGGATGAGAAATATAACTTTTAATTTGAGAAAAAACATGCCATATTGGCCATTGCCATCTGTTTCGTAATGTTTTCTTAGTCAAAACTGTCAACTTGATAGCTATCTGCTGTCAGTGTCAGTTTCGGAATGTCAATCGCACGCTATTAGGGCACATTATTATCAGTTTTATAGCGATTTCATAGTAAAAACTGTCAACTTGTCAGCTGTCATGTACCTCCGGTACAAATTTGGGCTGAGTTGTATGGGCTTTTGATGACCTCCTTTATGTTCAAGGTGACGACGACATCTAGCTAGACACAGTTCGAGTCCTGCCTGCGATCTTTTCCTTCATTAACTTATCTGGTAATGTTAGCATAGAAAATGCAGGCGATGATTTATTACGATCAGCTGACTCTTCGACTCTAAACCATAAAGCATATAAAAATGCACTGCTTTTAAAGCAAAATAATTCAAGTAACTCAACTTTATGAGTGTGACTGTTATGTTTTGAAGTATAGGTAAGTTATAAAGTGTACTTCTACGTAAGTATATTTAATTTAATTGGACACAAATTACTACGTTACGTACAGTACAGCGAATAGTGATTGGGGGGGGGTCAGGGTTCGACGTCCAATGCTGTTATTATAACCGTTTGTAATAACTGTCAATTTCTACGTCGCCGTCGCCTTGCTAAGTTCTTATTTTTAGTTTAAATGAAGCAATTTTATGTGTCAAAAGAATTAATCAATATCATTCAAAGTATCTGTCAGTTGTTTTTTTTAATTTTAGAAATATTGTTTTCGGTCACCCGACACTTCCAAGTACATTTCTCGCCAAACTTATTGTCCGGGTTGAAGTTGGCACGAACTAACTTGAACCCAGCCGTAATAACCTAACCTAAATTAAAAATTTAGAAAACCCCCGACACGAAATGTAATTTGCCATTTTGTGGTGGCGGCCATCTTGGATTTCAAATTTATCATAGTGTATAGTATTCTACTAGTTAAGCCCTTTCATTTGATACCCATATTGACGGAGTTGTGAAAAAATATGTAATCCGCTGTCTTGTAGCGGCGGCCATCTTGGACCGATTTTCATCAAACATAGCTAAGAACACTCCCGACTAATTCACCTTTCAAATAAAAAAAACAAAATCAAAATCGGTCCATCCGTTAGGGAGCTACGATGCCACAGACAGACACACACACACACACACACACACACACACACACAGACACGTCAAACTTATAACACCCCGTTTTTGCGTCGGGGGTTAAAAATCGGAGAAAGAAAAATATTAACCCGGACAATAAGTTTGGCGAGAACTGTAAATACCTACGCTCCATCAAAGCAGTAGGGTTGTAACTACGGACAGCACCGCGAATCTCGCGATCTCGGAAACAGTGCAGTTTCCGGACTGTTTCCGAGATCTCCAAGCAGCCATATGTAAAAGCCAAGGTAGTAATCAAAACAATTAAATAGTCAAACGAACTTACCTGTAAGTGAAGTTCGACGGTAATTATACGAAGTTGTTGTCTCGTCCGAAGATGTCAGAAAACAAGTGTAGTCCCGGCATTGTCAGTCACTGGCGCCACATAATTTTGAAGAAAAGAAAAAGAGAACGCACTTCCACTCTCGCTCCCAGTCCCAGCCTCTGCAACTCTATGGCTTCATTAAGTTTATAGTGATTTATTGATTTTACAACATAGGGCTCATACTCGTGTCTCTACATGGTATGAGATAATTGGGTAGGGTGGGACTCCTCATCTTCGGACGAGACAACAACTTCGTATAATTACCGTCGAACTTCACTTACAGGTAAGTTCGTTTGACTATTTAATTATACTCGTTGTTGTCTCGTCCGAAGATGTCAGAAAACAAGTGTAGATGTTTAAAGACTTGTTGTAAAATTAATAAACATTAATTTATTAAAAAGGAACAAAAAATCACTATCAGTAATATTTACTTTTTATCATAACTAAATAGTTTTTCACCTCTTACCATTGGTCTCAACTTATCATCAATTCAATAACAAATTTTAATCCTGTGTGTGAACTTCACAATCGGCGATCATAATCGTCTGTAATCGCCGCGATCATCGTGTAAGTATCTACACATTCGGCTGCGGTAGTTTTTCGAACGGCACTGCGTAAGAAGGACGCGGAGTGCGTTGCTACTGCAACCATTTTCATAATAGCGGTATACAACCACTATGTCAATGTAATTCCACGAAAAGTTGTGGATACAAAGTATATAAGTTTGGCTATTAATTTTTATCTTTGTAATATTTGTGTTACAATTTCAAATTCAAATTCAATGCAATTTCAATTTCTGGAAACAGGTCTGATAACGTTCTATGAACTTGAATGTATTCATTTGACCACCCACTAGTCATATTAAGTGCATAGGTACTGCACCGATCTGTAGTTACACGCAAACGTGTGAAAGGCTTCACTGCCTGACGGCGAATGAATGATCGGCGATCATGTGGGCACCTCGACTTAACACTCAGTGATCGTTTGAACCTTGAAACTCCTTTGATGCGTGCCTTGAAACCTTGAAACAATTGACGAAGACGATCATCGGCGACAGCAGCCGAGTATGTCCTCTATACGATACTATACGTGCTCGCATATAATCGCCGACTATGTAGAGGAGCCATTATAATAGACATTAGCAACGCTTATTATCTTAATCTGTAGCACGAGATTTTGTAAACGTTTATTTATAATAATCAATAAAACCTATTCATCGCTAAATAAGATTCTGAACTATTAATTTCAATGTTACTGTAATCGTTTTACTTAAAACAATTATGAATAATGAAATAACATAACAATCCTGAATTAATATTATTTTGGCTTACTGTCAGTCATTGTTTTGTATCAACTTATTTTAATACAAAAATATGTATATTTAAGAACAATTGTTAGTAGTAGGTATGACTCTTATCATAATACATGGATTCGAAGGGCCTGTTTCACCACCTCTGGATAGCAGGAAACTGCTGAACAAATTCCAAAGGGAACCAAATTTGTATGAAATTATTTATCCAATTTAATAGAGACTGATCAGTAACTGTGAAACAGGGCCCTATTGTTCAGAGTCAGTGATAGTTGCAGAATGCAGTCTGATCAATAGTTTATTTAATTATGTTGAAAATGAGATAATTAAGCTTAAGCACAAAAACAAAATTGAATTACACAGCTTTATGTAGGTTCTGATTCATTTATATTAAAGATTGCTTGAGAGGAGCATCTATTATTAATGATGGTACTATTGTAAAACATAGCATAGGTTGTGTGACTCTCCGGTCGAACAACCTCTCCTGATATCATCATTTAAATATTGTAGCTAAAGCTTCTGCAAAAGTTGTCAGATTCCTAAATGTTACCCCAAAACTAGCTAGACGTTTATAAAAAACCTAAACTAATAATTAAAGTCATTGTTCAACCTTATGTTGGCTACCTTCTTTTTTTTTTTTTTTTTTTTGTAGCTGATTGTTGTGCGAAGAAATAGCTAGATCTAGCTACAAAATAGCTAAGTTGTTAAAGCTTATCTAGATAGATATGGAATCTTCTTTGATTGTTATATTGTTAGGTGCCTAATATTGATGTGTTATGGTTTGAGCTCTTTTGCCGGAAGCTACATCAATACCTAGTCTTTATTGTAATATAACTAATTTATTATATTGGTTATAATCCTGTTTAATATGATTAAAACAAACAGACACATCCCAAGTATTATTGTATTTTGGTTTGGGGGTCCTAATCTATAGAATTCTAAACAGCTGATCTGTGGGATTTTAAACTATAGGAAATATACCTATAGGTGATTCCTCCTGGAACCTATAAGTAATGGTGTGTTTTTATCCATGCCACTGCAGGAAAAAATGTGTAATCTTGGATAGTAAACTGATCATAATTTCACTTTCAGCGGTTTCACTATTGATTTAAAAAACTTCAGAAATTCAGGTAAACACCTGAAAGTACCTACTGAGTACCAAGGTAGATAACTCAGTATTGGGGTTGATATCTGGATCCTATCTGGGTTTTTTTTTTTTTTTTATATTAACTTTTGTATTTATGTAAGTAGCAAGGATCTAGAAATTTCTTAGCGAACACCATTGTCAATGCTGTTAGTACGTTTATGTTAATGACTGTGCTGGATTCCTCCCAGCCTATGTTACTACTGTCTTATTACCTATCCTTAATAACATTTCATAATCTCATAAGTCCTATATTCCAAGGAAGAAGCAATTCCAGTGAATTGATATGAAGGAGAGCTTCATCAGAAGTGGCACTTTGAGAGTCAGTAGATATCAGTCATATTATGTAAAATATTACTATCATAATATAGTACATATAAATATAAGTATTTGGATGTTTCTAACTCATGAGTATTTTTTCAGGTAAGAGAACTCTTATTGTGAATGTAAGATCATAATTATTATTGTTAGCGTTCAATATGAGATATTTTTGTCTACGAATTTTACTTGAATTTGTCTCCCTTATTAAAATTCAAAACTTAAGAATCTATGGATTTCTGTTCAGGTACAAATTCATATTTTCCTTTATTAAGTATGAGACTATGAAACCTAGTTTTCCAATATGTTTATTTTGGAATACATAATGTAATGTAATGTTTAATCATTGACTGTAGGTAACTAATTTCTTTACATAGAAAATTATCTAAGGAAATTAGAGGTGAAAACCTCTTTCTCTTGTGTAGTTATGACTGGTTTCATAATATTAGTGAATGCATGCTGTGCAGAGACTGAATGGTAGAGTATTAAACTGTTAATACTTTCATTTAAAATTCAACCTTAGGTTTTACTACCTTCATGTATCTTTATCATGTAATATGCATCATATATCTTTATAATCTAAAAATACTGATAGATATTCTAGATAGTTTGTTACTGTAACAATTTTCAACTGCTCTGTAATCTACTAACTTAAAAAGTTCAGTAGGTATTAATAAAAATGTATAGACTATTGTAATACTGCAATTATTTATATATACCTTTAATGGTAAAACATAGTGATACTTTTGTAAGAACTATTATTATTCCACTGAGTTTGTAACTCTTTACCCATGTTTAACAAATGAAATATTTGAATTTGAATTTGAAAAGTGTTTAACTATTTTGGTTTTGAATAAAACAAAATAGGCCATTGGATCTTATGGTAAGAATAAGTATGTGACCACAACTAACTGTCTATAGGTTCACAAATGTTTTTAATTAAGTTGTATAAATCAGATAAGATATCTGAAAAGACTCAGTCAGAAGAAAGAATCATATCTCTGACTAACCTGACCGACCAAGTCAATTATGACGGGGTCTGTGGTGGTTATTTTCCAATTACAGATGTGAAATGGAAGTTGACCCACCTGCAGGTTTACTCTTTCTCTGCTCTGCTCCACTGGAACTTATCCTCTCTCTTCTTGTCTGCTACTGGTCTGCATGATGGCACCTCTGCACGGCTCCTTCACTGCACGGAGGTCCCCACTAGTTTACAGCCTCGTTTTTATTGAGGTTTGTTCTGGACAGTGTGGAATGAACTCTTTGCAGGTTCTGCCACTATTAAGTCTGTCAAGTTTCTGCACTGACTTGGCTGCTTTTATTTCATCGGTAAGATTTTCACCGATCTGGTTCAGATTGAAGCAAGAATGCCTTCATGTCTTTGTTTATAGCAGCTAGAAGAATTGACTTATGCCCTTTTGTATTTGAGTGTAATGCATCACACAACAGACAGGCTGTATCAGTAAGCTTTCATCATTTTCCTCTTTTGACTTTGTATATAACACACATTTGAAGTCAGGCATGACAATGCTGTGGAAATCTGTTGTCTATTCTTTGTCTACCTTTGGGCTAGGTATCTTCATATTTGATTGATGGGGGTGCACAATCTCCAGTACCTGTACATCAGGTTGAACTCATTGAAGCATTCCTGTGGGAATGTTCTCACAATCTTCCAGTCTCACTGGTGAGTCCTTCACTGGGATTTACAATATCATCTGGAAATTGTTATAAGTAGTGCATGCCAGCCATTATACAAAATAACCATGTAAGTTCCTGCCGAACTTCCTTAGGTCATGTAATGTCAACCACGTACGCCCCCGCAGGACGTCCCATTAAGGTTGCATGATAAAGCCACGTGCACTCCCGCAGAGTACCCCTAGGCCTAGGTTGTATTGCTATTTGCAACATACATATTGTGTGCTTTTGTTAGTCACCACTTGCACCCACCATCTTTCATTTGCATTGCAGGCTTTGCGGCATGCGTTTGGACACGAATTATTGTTAATAATCACATTAGGTACACGCTTTTTTTGTTAGTAGGTAAGCATCTTACCTTTTTCAGTATTATTGGATTGAATTCCGTAATTTTCGTTGTCACTTGAACAACACTTGAACGTTTTGATTCATCTTTTTTACGTTTTCCAAGTTTTCGTAACTTTTTAATAAATGATTCTTTTCTTGTTCACCTGCGCTTATTTCCCATTTTTGTTGATTTCTAACACTTATAAGAAATGCATAACAAGAAAAAATAAAGATATGGGAGAAATACGTGACGCCGTTTTCGGACATAAACACCGAATGAAGCCATAGAGTTGCAGAGGCTGGGACTGGGAGCGAGAGTGGAAGTGCGTTCTCTTTTTCTTTTCTTCAAAATTATGTGGCGCCAGTGACTGACAATGCCGGGACTACACTTGTTTTCTGACATCTTCGGACGAGACAACAACGAGTATAATAATATTATTCGTCTCCATTGAAGCGTGTTGAACGTTACCCTGCTCCATTTTATGATCTATCACTCAATTCACTCTTGAATATGTAATGAAGTTATTGCTAGTTTAAGGGTACGCGAACCATTTTATTTAAATATTCATATGTTACTAATGATTTAAAAATAAGTAGGCAAGTTATTAAATTATTTCTTTAATGGATATTCGTGTAAGTATAAAAGGACATGGCTAAATGACTGCCTAAGACCTGTATAAGAAAGTCTTACTAGCCAGTAACATTCAAATATTCATTCATTAATTATTGTGTGCTTATAATTCTTATAGAACTTTAGAGAACTGATCAAGTAATTAAAAGATTTTAACTTGATTTTTTCAAATTATTTGACAAAAATAGGTAATGTTCCAGATTTGACGTACGTTTATTATTGTACCTATTGACGTAGGATTCTACGATTTTTTCTGAGGATTGTAACATTTAATTGTTACAATCTAGAAACTTCTCAAAACTTATATTATGCGAAATACTAATAATCAGTTGATCAGCATTATTTTATTACTAGGGTCAATGTTTATACATTGCTTAGGCAGTCACCCAAACTCAATTTAGCCATGTCATTTTATATTCGTATTGCGCACCCAACATTTTTCGGTATCGTTGAATCCTATGGAATAAAGGTGAGCCTATTGCCATTAACCGAGTAAAAACCCAAACTACGGGCTGCTTCTGTAAAATTCCTAAAAAAGCTAATAACACTTGGCTTGATCTGAGAATCGAACCTAGGACGCAGTTATGATTACGACCACTAAACGAATCAGGCAGTTTAAAATCTAGTTTAGTCGATTGGGAATCGATACTCTCTGAAAATAAATTAGGTTACTGCCGGGGCAAGAAACACAGGCTGTTTGCCGTACCGTTGCACGTGCTAAGTCGCCAATTCCTCGCACCCAGGCCGCGCTAAACGATCTCTTGGATTCTAATCCAACAGGCGATCTCTTTGCGGATGAGTGGACGAAGATTATATTGGTATGTCAGAAGTACTGTGACAGGAAGATATGAAAGTGTATTTACCTTCTTTTATTTACTTTGCTTTGTTTTGTAGATTTTAATATATATTTTTTTAATTACTGTAATTGGTGGATTCGTAGTAATTAATTAAATAAATAAATAAATAGAGCTTTTAGAGTCGTACCCGAGTAATGCCAAAAAGCTCGCCCTCTGTTACACGGGACCTGAACATATTGGTGAACTATGGATGAAGCAGAGGTGTTATAATGTACACCACATTACAACACATCTGCCTAACCCTTCGGGGAGTATAAGCTTGATTGTATATTATGTTGCAAACATTAGAACCTACATTGTGTAGGTTAAGGCGGATCCAATCTATTGGGATAAATTGGAGATCCATTTGTTACAATCGGATCAACTGTTTAGGTTGTCCGAAGTGTTTTGTTCTTCGGTTGAAATGGATCCCTTTTGTAAGGTCATACAGGGATCATTAGGGTCATTTTATTGTAGAACTAAATAAATCTTGTAGGGGCTGTTTTACCACTTCTGGATAGCTGATAACTGCCGGATAAATTCAAATATAGAACAAAGTTTGTATGAAATTATGTGTCAAGTAATTTAACGGTAACTTACTAACTTTATCTTTGTGTTTGTCGGATGTTGTGTGTCTGAATAAATGTGTTTTCTTTCTTCTTCTTTACTGGGAAGTTGTGAAACAGGCACTTCGTGACTGGTAATCGTTTAGTTTCGTTATCCAATGTCACTTAGATTAAAGATTGGATGACATTTGATGACATGCGACAACTGCACAGGCATTGCATTCAACTTAAGACGCCCCTGTCCTAGTGATGTCATTGTTTCGAATCGATTATATGAAACTTAAAAAAATCGATTATTAATCGCTTAACAATGATGAATTGATCATCACTACTTTACCACCACAGTACTTAGGAGATATTTAAAATCCTACCTTACTGGTATTGTGCGGATAATCCTCATGAAGGTCGCCAGGGTAAGTGGCAGGGTACGTAGGACTGACTATTTAAAACTTTGAAAATCTTCTTCTGTCACGGCAAATAAACTAATGAGAATTTGCCACGACTTTGATGAGTCTAGTTTAAATAGTTTCATTGTTAAATAGAAGTCATCAATCTGTTTACCTTGTATTCTGTAATGGAAGTTGAACAACTCTCCCACGCTCACAAAACCTAGTTTAAACGGGCACTTAACAAAAAAAAATAACAAAAAGAAAAAAGTCCTTTTTTTTTCAAACCAAACGTTCTTGTCCGACCTTCAAACAACATTCTAACCGCAAATTGACTTTTTTAACTAACGTTAGTTCTCCTTAACTATCAGTTGGGTCACCCACCGTGACGCGTTGCAGCTGTTGTCGACCTTAGCATATAATGTCAAATTTAAACACATGTTAGCTTAACTACCGATTAAATTGTTGCATGTTATTTGTTTAAGTGTATCGGAAATGGTGCAACCGAATCAATACGCGTTCAGATTTGTGCGGTCGTATTGTATTTACCTTTATGTGGTTCAGTAATGATTATTATTATGTACAGTATCACATATATATATATATATATATATCATATTTTAGTACATCTACCGTGATCGTCTCTCCACCACCCTAAGGTTGTCTGGTAGAGAATGCCTATGGCATTAAGACCGCCTTTGTACATTACTTATGTACATAAAGAATTAAATAAATAAATAAATATATATCTATAACATGTAGGCGTTGGGCACTTGTGAAGGGGGTGATATAGTATGGACAACATTTTTTGGAAATTTAAGAGGATTAGGAATTTACTGGTATACTTGTTTACTTTAGACATACAATTATTACATGACATAAGATTACAATTGGGGTTTTTTTTTCATACAGACGGAACAGACAGACAGACTTGACACTTGACTTTGACACTTGACTTTGACACTTGACGTTTTTTTGACAGATAAGATGCAGCGAGGCACGTCGCTTACATAACATAACATACCATCACGCCTGTATTCCCCGAAGGGCTAGTAGTAGGAGAGCTGGCACCAATTTTTGAGTAGGTATTTGAGGCAAGCTGAAAACTTGTCACATACCTCTCCTATTATATTCCAACACGGAATTGCAGACCTGGCTGGTGAGTAGCGGGGCTAAATCAACCCCTACATTTTTTTTTATATTATTTTTTTTTCCCAAAAATATATTTGAGGCAATACGCAATACGATATATGTTGCAGTGTAATACTTAATAAATACGAAAAAAAATAAGCCAGACAATTTAATCGGGGTTGTAGCATTACCAGACGCGTGCAAAAAATTTTTGCAAAAAATTAAGAAAAATGTTTTTGAGGCAGCTTGAAATTTTAATGGAGTGTTATTTATAGCTAAAAAATAAGATTCCCAAAAAGACAGATCAGATTTTTGGGAAAAAAAAAAATAATATTAAAAAAAATGTAGGGGTTGATTTAGCCCCGCTACTCACCAGCCAGGTCTGCAATTCCGTGTTGGAATATAATAGGAGAGGTATGTGACAAGTTTTCAGCTTGCCTCAAATACCTGCCCAAAAATTGGTGCCAGCTCTCGGGCTATAGGCAAAAGTGTACTACTAATGTACACCCGCATGTAATGTAAAGATTTATTGTCACAGACGTAGACACGGCGCACAATTACATTTAAAAAACTCATTGAATCATCTGCATCTTCCTATCCTTATTCCAACCATGTTGGGGTCGGCTTCCAGTCTTACCAGATACGGCTGAATATCAGTATTTTCAACCGACTTCAAAAAAAGGAGGAGGTTCTTAATTAGTTTTTTTTATGTTTCAGAACTTTCGACTGGGTGATCCGATTTTGATGATTCTTTTTTTATTCGAAAGCTTGTGCTTGTGCTTTTTTTTATTCGAAAGTGCTTCTAGATTGGTCCCATAAAAAAAATATCGAAATCCGATGAGCGAAAATAAAAAATTGTATATGTAGATGATTATTTTGGTTTTCTGAGAAACGTCGCTGTTTGTGCCGGGCAGTGCGTTTAGTTGGCCTCCCCATATAATATAATAGGTACAAAACAAAATACATCTATATTCCAGTAAAACTCTCAAAATATATTTTTTTAACAAATTTATAACAAACCGCCTCCATAAAACTAAAAAGCATAAAAATGTACATATTTACATTATGATTTCTAACTAATTTGGAGGCGGTGCCAAACTACTAATTTTTACACGAAGCGACGACCACGACTACAAGTAACGATTGTCATCGATGTCCGTATGACAACCGGGCTTTACGTGCTCTCCGAGATACGGAGGTTTATCCATGCATTAAGAATGGTCACCCATCCACAGACTGACCCCGGCAGTCGGTATCTGCAAATATGTTTAGCCCACTTTATTAACTTTGTTTTATGCCACTTGGGCTTCAAAAAAATAAAGAAAACTGTTACAAGGTTCTATTCAATATGGCGTCAACCCGCTATAAAAATAACATTTTATATCGAAAAAAAAAACGATATCAGTCTATAGCGATATCACTATGCAGGTAAATAACAGTATTTCTATTGAAAAAAAAACTATTTTTAAGGATATTTTATTGCGTAACATAATATTGGTACCATCCCGATTTGTCGTTAGCTTGTGTCATTTCCATACATTTTGTTTGTCGATTCGAATGTCAAAATGCAACTTGTCTAGCCCCTCTGGCGTGATGGTGTGTATGTATGTAACTTCTGTTAAATATTTTTGTTGTGTTGTGCCTTCGCGCGGAAAATGAAAACTAAATAAAACTGTGCTGGGCCGTCGTCAAATATTGGTGCGAGAGCATCTGCTATCAAAACTTTACTTGATCCTCAGGGACCAGGAATAGCGAAGACAGGAATGGAAGTATCTTTAAAGATTTTTTCAACAAAGCTATTAAGGATTTCTCTAGTTTATTAAAAAAATAAGTGAACTAGGCTAAATAGGTTTTTTTTTATGACGGATGTAGATTCTTGCTCAGGAGCTTTTGAATCTTAACCGGGCTTGGTAGATAGGGTAATGGTTATTTGACGCGTAGGTTTTTTTTTAATTTACTTAGTTTAAAGAATCTTAAGGGATATTTCCAGGCAGACAGACATTCATTCATAATTCTCTTTTAGAACTATTATAGTTAAAGTGCTTTTTGTAAAAGGTAGCCTTGATAATACATTCTGTGTGTTAAATAAATTTCCTTTCTTATGTTTTTATTACTCTTTAGGAATATAATAATTTTAACCACTGAATAAACGACACTTCCTTAGTGCTATAAATTATCAGTAGGTAATTCAACTAGGTCAGTCATTATTTGTATATAAAAAACAAACTTTCTGCCAGCGGCTTCGCCCGCATGGTCTTGATAATTTTTCCCCCGTTCTTGCAACATTTTTCATTGCTACTCCGCTCCTGTTAGTTGTAGCGCGATGGTATATAGCCTATAGCCTTCCTCGATAAATGGACTATCTAACACTAAAAGAATTTTTCAAATCGGTCCAGTAGTTTCGGAGCCTATGCAATACAAACAAACAATCAATCAAATCTTTCCTCTTTATAATATTAGTATAGTTAGTTAGTATAGATAACAAATTATTTTAGATTTTAAATTTAATTTATCTTCGGAATTTGACGTTGTTCGACTTAGCGATTTTTCCTGTATCGTGTGCTTAAACAAATGTCTTGTACATCTCATCTAGAGATGGGTAAATAGCCTGATGGTTTTGGTTAAATGCAGTTAATAGCCATTAATAACCAATTATGGATGATAACCCTTCTGTAAATGTTTTTTAAAGTGGACACTAACCACTAGTACCATCTTAATTCTATAATAATAATAATCAACCCATATACTGTCCCACTGCTGGGCACGGGTCTCCTCTCAGTATGAGAGGGATTAGGCTATAGTCCACCACGCTAGCCTAATGCGGGTTGGTAGACTTCACATGCCGTTGAGAAAATCTCTAAGGCATGCAGGTTTCCTCATGATGTTTTCCTTCACCGTTAAAGCGAGTGATAATTACGCACATGATTTTGAAAAGTCAGAGGTGCGTGCCTTGGTTTCGAACTCGAGACCTTCGACTTGGCAGTCCAGTGGTCATACCCCTAGGCTATCACTGCTGCTCTCTCTCTCTTAATTCTACTCATTTTTATTTGTCTTTTGTTTGAAATCGTACCACAGAGAAAATGTCATATGATCTCAATTCTCTGAATGATGTGCATATTTTACGCGGTAGTAGTGCAAGAATTACATTAAGACAGTAAAAACATCCATTGGATGGCTATTATTACCCATCTCTACTCATGACCCTCTCGCAGAAGGCAATACCTAAGTAATTCACATCCTTATTCTTATCCAGTACACTCGATACTCCACATGCCCGGTCTTCGCGTATACCGTTCGACCAGTTATTGCCTCAGGCCTCGCGACATTTTTTTGCGACTATACTCCGTTATAGCACGACAACGCGATATGTCGTATTACTTAGCTGTAAGAGTTACATTATTGTTGTTTTGTCGTATCGATACAGTTGAGTTTTTTGGTGTCAGCTTTAATTTCGGGTTAGGGGGTGGATTCTGTGTTCATCTACACTTTTACACTAATATTATAAAGAGGAAAGATTTGTATTTTTGTATGTAACGAATAAACTCAAAAAGTACTGGACCGATTTGAAAAATTCTCTCCATGTTAGATAGCCCATTTATCGGGGAAGGCTATAAGCTATATATCATCACGCTACGACTAATAGGAGCGGAGTAGTAATGAAAAATGTTGCAAAAACGGGGGAAAAAATTATAAGACCACGCGGGCGAAGCCGCTGGCGGGAAGCTAGTTGAATATAAAGTGCGTCTTTAATATAATATGTAGACATAGTCCTTATGCTAGCTAGTAATTTGAAAATGTAACAATTTGAATGAAATTATCTGCCAAATAATTTTAAAAGAACTTATCACTGGGGATGAGAAATCTATACTTAATATTATGAAGCTGAAGAATTTGTTTGTTTGTTTGGTTGAACGTGCCAATCTCAGAAACTACTGGTCCGATTTGAAAAATTCTTTCAGTGTCAGATAGCCTGTTTATCGTGGAAGGCTATAGGCTATATATCATCACGCTACTACCAGGAGCGGAGTATCAACTATAAATATTGTGAAAACGGGGGAAAAATCAACTTATACGGAAATGAAGTCGCGGTCAAAGGCTACTTCATAATAATAATGTTTCTACGAATAATAATCGTAAATTAAATATAGGCTATTTTGTATTGGCAACATTATAAATTTCAACTAAAATCAACATTTATTCAACACGAACTTCTGTTTTGATTATTCTACAACTTCGCCCTCTTGACCCAATAAGCCCGCTACCCTATTATAATATAAAGATAATAATCCCATTCATAGTGATCCAATCCCCTTGTTTTTCCATCCGCAATATTTTATTACCAAAATAGATATCAATTTTGACAAATATGATTACACTGCGCCCGAATAATCCCGCGTAAACTTGTTATTTAATAACGGCCGGCGCCATTTTGATTACTTTTGACAGATAGATGGAGCCACTTTCTGTGTAGTTACGATTTTGTTTATGGAATTAGGCTGTAGTTATTTTATTGGTATAGACTTTTGTCCGATATTGTATGGTATGTCTTGTCTTGTAATTATAGTTTTTCATATCAAAAGTTGTTGTCTTATTGGTCAAGCGAAACTGCAGAGCGTAAGGTTCTGGGTTTGATTTCCAAGTCGAGCTTATCATTATTAAGTCATTTAGGGAATACTCAGTAGCAGCCCAGCATTTTACCATTAACTAGGAACAAGTCCAAACTCGGAAATATTGATAATTTATATGAACAAACATTGACATTTCCTCGATCTGAAAATCGAACCCAGAATCTCTAGCTCAGACTGCGCCACGACTACTGAACCAATAAATCACCCGAAAAATGTTTGAAAACAGATATTTGTTTCACTTTTCTCATAATTCAATTCACTAAAGCACTTTGAAATAACAAATAAAATTGGCCAGCAATATTCAAAAATGTCAATCAAAAAAGGTTCCCTAAGTTCGTTTCGACTTCGTTGGCCGATAAAAGGCCGGCCTGGAATATAATAAATCATATCATAGGACCTTGCCCCTGTCAGTATGTATGTACATACGTGAAATGGACCAAGTTTTATGTATGTACGTACAGACACGAGCAAAAACATGTATACACTAGTCAAAATTCAAAACCGGATTTCTCCTAAAGTAGTAATAGAAATTTTGTGGTATTACGAACATAGTATTTACGATCCAATACTATAGTGGCATTTCAGTTATCTAAAAGTTGCAATCGTTCATTCATGAAAAAATCACTTAAGAACTTTTGTAAGTGTTTATATAGGTATCTTTGCTCGTGTCTGTACAGTCAACAAGAGATACGTATGCAGGCAATCTGTGTTTTGACAAAGATTGTGATATACCCTCTACTTTTGGGTTTGGTATGTAGGCAGCTATAAACCCTGCCTTATAGTCCTAATGGTCCTAAGCAGGACTGCTGGGTCCTAGGTTCGATTCCCAGGTCGAAATATAAACTTATTGGGTTTGTCCATGAAATTCTTAGTAGTAGTAATTTGGCTATAACTCGGCCCCCTATTATATATTATACTAGCTTATGCCCGCAACTTCGTCCGCGTAGAAGTCGAAAATGGTTCTAATAGGATTTTTAATTGTTTTTTTACGTTATTAATTTTGTATATCTTTTTGTATTTTTTAAGCATTTTCCATGCTAACGTCAAAAAAAAAAAAACCTTATTAATTTTGATAAAACATAAATTAATATGTGAAAATGTTTGAATACTTATAAAATTTAACAATCTTTATTGTGTTGTAGGGATATAAAGGTTAAAAAAGCATGAAAATAAAATAAAAATTTGATACATTATATATTTTATAAACATTAAGCTCGGTCTCTGATCTGGTGTAAGTTACATGGGGTTATTATCTATGTTCTTTTTACAACGAAATAGAAATACTACACCTGCCACAGTATTTCTTTGTTACAATATTTTTTTGTTTTTTTTTCGAATGCTAGAATCAACAGGCTACTCTGTGCGCTTACTCTGGAGTCTGGAGCATGCCACATACTCTGCCCGCGGGAGAAGCAGCTTTTCCTCAAATCTACATCCGCTACCAAGAGTTTGACCTTCAGCTTTGTTTATGGTCATTATAAAGCAGACTTTGATGGGAAACTGCACTCTCTGGAATTTAAAGGGGGGTAATTTGATGGTGTTAGTGGAATCCTGGGAATAAATACAGACTCTCCTCGAGAACAACTGTTCAGTATAGTTGACTCGATTACATTGCGATGCATGTTTTCACTTGAAATCTGGTGCCATTGCATAATTTTGTTGGATTTATATCCCGCAGCAACATAATTGGGGCGCCAACTCTCAGTTTTAATGTGTTCCACCATTTCCTACTTTAAGGAACGGGTCTGAGAACTGTCCACAAATGAGACCGCTTCAGGCACTTTTACTTCTGAGCTCTACTGGTAAAGTCTATCAGAAATCACCTGCTGACAATACAGTAATCCCTTTAAGAGCCATAGTACTCACATCCCAAACTTCTGCCACAGTACTTTGTTTGGGTATATTGCAGAATGGGGTTTCGGTTTGTATCAAATCGAGAAGAACTTTGAACGCAGTTTACCAGTGCAGTTTTACCTCCTTCCATCAGCGTGGCAGCAATTCCGGACGATGCGACCGATATTAAACTTAATAAAAGTCTTGCTTGATATCACTACGTATTATTATAATGGAATTTATTAAATATTTGTTTATTGTATAAAGAGCCTTCACCACTTGACATTATTTACTGCTGAGGAATTGACATGTCATGTGTCAAATTTTTTATTTTATTCTAATTTAAATCAAAAACACTAAGGAGTATTGATATCAACTTCGAAGCAAAATAACTGTCTACCCCTTTTTAACCCAGTTAGGGGATGAATTTCAATAAAATATGAAACACGTTTTCCTTCAGTTATGTTAAATAATATTTATGCAAATTTTGAAGTCGATTGGACCAAGGATTCACGTTGTCCCATACAAACTTTGCCCCCCTTTTTCACACCCTTAGGGGTAGAATATCGGAAAATCCTCTCTTATCGGATCCCTACGTCATACAAAGAACACACTCTCCAAGTTTCAGGTCTCTACGATCAGCGGTTTGGGCTGTGCGTTGATCCGTCAGTCAGTCAGTGAGTCATTCAGGACAAAGCATTTTATATGTATAGATAACCTAAACATAATTATAGATGAACTATGAGTCTACAATATGTACTAATACTATTCTGTGGGTCAGGTGCACTAACTTTGTAAGAACGGTACAAATAATAATCAAATCGAATACACAATAACTCAAAAGCGAATTAAATTTGGAACCGTTATTAAAATACCCGCTTCGCGCTGTCAGAAAGCGATCAGGTGCACTGACTTTGTAAAGGCGACACAAATCAAACAAATAATCTTCACGAAATTAAATCCAACGCTGTTTTTTCTAACCCACAATCAATTTAACTAAAACAACTTTTGCCGAAGGGTACCTAACTACCGCAAAATGAGCTCACATCTGAGACCCACCCACATCTTTCAAAATTCTAATACGGCCCGACAATACAAGTTTAATGCAACATGTCGTAATGAAAAGTAAACATAGTACAGTTGATTTAGGTACTGCGCAAACATATAATAGTGAATGGCTGCTACCCTTAGATTAGAAGAGGGTCTCCGTTGTTGACCTTGCGTCGGGGGGAGTTTAGATGCATTTAATATATTGCATCACACTCACTCGTCGATATGTTTTTTTACGATTTCTCGTCGAGTGCCTGCAGAGGGCGGTAGTGGTTCAAATTGAAGTGAATGACAGTCTGATTTATTATTGGAACTAGCTTGCTTTAAGCAAATTGATCTCGCTCTGGCTCATTGGTCTAGTGATCAAGCGCGACTGCTACGCTAGAGGTCTTGGCTCGATTCCCGGGTGCAACAGAGTTGTTGGATTTTTTGTGTAAAATTTCCAATAACAGCTCACCCCCTATTACATGGGACCTTCAAACAGCTGGCTGTACATTATTACACCTCTGTCTAATTCTTCGAGGAATACCGGCGTGAGATATTAGACCAGTTTGGACTGGGGGCTGCAGTTCCAACAATGAGACCCAGACCCAATCAGAATGCAGGTGGTATACAACGGTTCCAGACTTTTCAGCCTTGAAAGGATAGGATAGGAGGTGCACCATTGTTTGGGGCACAGTTCCACAACCACACCCTGCAGCCGTTTTATCGAGATATCCTCACTTCACCAGGTTTAAATTACACCTCCCCACTTGGGTTTGGAGTCGGTTTAGAGACTTCCAAATGCGCCAAGGAAGATTACATCCTGGAGGGAGGTGCTCGCTTGGTGGTAAGTAATGAGTGTTGGTAAAAATCTTACCATCGACACGAAGAAGAAGAAGCTTTGAAAGGGCAGACAATCTGCATTTTTGGTGTTCTATTTCCCATCATAATAGAACTGTTTTACACTAAATAAAACAGTTATTATGTGCCGAAAGAAAGACACAGCGCTAGAGCAAGGGCCTTGCTGGTGTGTGAAGATACTTATGAAGAAATGTCAACGATCGCGCGGGAAAGACGCTGCGCCCCCTGCCGGATAGTCATGGTAACTACTAAAAACCAGAGACATACCTGTTTATGTTTTTAACTATTTATGCTCCTTGAAGACAAGATCATAGACAGCTTCTTCACATTAACGCTGTGTCTTTCTGCTAGGCATATAATATCAGCCAAAAGAAGTCCACTGCTGAACAAAGGCCTGCCCCATAGACTTCCACAAGGACTGGTTATATGCCGGCTGCATCCAACGACTCCCAGCGACCTTTATCAGGTCGTCCGTCCATCTCTACCGCCTCTGCCCAAACCAACGTTGATATAGATGAGATGTTATATATATATTCAAATTAACACAACAGACAAGTGTTCTAGAAGTTTCCAAATTAGTTCTTGCTTAAGTTTCAGGTACCGTAAACGCTATCCAAATATTCAATAAGTGGTTTGACATAAAGTATTCACTAGGTTATCTTCTGAGCTTAGACACAAGGACAAGTATTTAGAAGATATTCCTGTTTGCCTGGATACCCCATGCTTAAAGTATTTTAGCAAAGAACTATTAGTAATTAGCAAAACAGACAGGAGTCCCAATCAGTCTATCCCACTGCTGGGCACATATCTCCTCTTAGAATGAGAGGGCCTAGGCTATAGTCCACCACCCTAGCCTAGTAAGGGTTGGCCAGTTCACAGCCGCGCTGTCGCGGTCGAGAAATTTCTCAGGCATGCACGTTTCCTCACGATGTTTTCCTTCACCGTTAAGGCGAGTGATAATTGCGCACGTGATTTCGGAAAGTCAGAGGTGCGTGCCTTGGATTCGAACTCGATTGACTTTGATACAATTCCTCATTGTCATTTATCTGATTTTCCTGTTGGTAGGACCCCTTTGGTTCTGACTAGCTGGTAACCACCCTATGTTGGAGTTTGTCGTGAATTTAATCTATTTAACCGATTGTATAGGCATAATTAAAAAAGAATCCTCTACACGTTTTATGCTATCTTTTGGGCCTCTATTTAATCCGGATCCCATTCACTCTACATGGTCGTAACAAACTCCCAATTCTATTTTATACACACAAATAAAGTGCTTTTTAAGTGGATTAATTAAAAAGTCCAATAAAATTCGGGGGCTACAAGATTTAAGGGAACTTAATTCAGGTTTCAGTGCGTCGTTCAAAGTTGGGACCTGTTTTCGGCTAAATTGGTTTATGTTGAAATCTTTTAGGTTAATGCGAACTTTTTAAAAGCACCTGGTGGTTTTATTAATGCAGAGATTCGGTAGTTAAATAGATAAGAGATAAACTACTAAAACATAAAATTAACATAATCTACTATCTAAAACAAAGTCGGGTTTGTTACAACACTTATAACTCGAGAACTGATGGACCGATTTACGTGGTTTTTGATTTGTTGGATTTGTCTCCGCCCCGAATAGCAGAATAACAATTAAAACGGGGTTCAAACTTGGCGCGAGCGAAGCTGTGGTAAGAAGCTAGTTATTAATAATTATCACGCCTGTTTTTCGCGAAAGGTTAAGAAGAGACGGGCTAATGTACACCTACAGTTCTCTTGTATGTTTAGGTCCCGTGTAATATGGGGTGAGCCCATTGCCATTAACCGGGCACAAATCCAAACTCCGAGCTGCTACTGAAAATTTCATAGAAAATGACAAAAACACTGCTCGACCTGGGAATCGAAACCAGGACTTCAAGCGTAGCAGTCGCACTTAGGACCACTAGGCAGTACATACAAACCAACAATGAAATCGATCATCCAAAATCGAATTAAACAGTATTTACAGGTAACTCCCAGCGAGTACTAAACGCAGCACAGATAATATTACAAAGGGACAGTGGCTTCAATTTGCCGTACATGTACGTAGCTGCGTTACCGCTGCGTTGACGCTGCGTGGACACTGCGGTGTGCTCGCGGCGTAATTTCGGCTCTGACGCCAATGACTGCCTGTGATGATGGGTGAATAGGGACCGTTTAGTAGGAATAGTGACTTGACTAGCGTTTTATATGTAATCAATTTAATTCTGTGGACCGATAAAGCTTTATTTATTTGAGGTCTTAGCTTAGAGAGAATATCAACATGTACAAAATTGATATTAGCTCGCATGTGCCCGTTGCAATGTTTTCCAATCCCTTGGGAATTTCCCAAAATCCCGTCTCAGTGCTCATCTTATCTGTTTCTAGATGCTGACATTTAGTAAATGCAATTTTTTTAAGTTTTAGCTATATAATTTTTGACATAACGTCAACACCGTTATCTTCATCGTTATCTCTTGCATTTGTCCCAATTTATTTATTAGGGGTCGGCGCAGCCTATCCTTTTCTTCCATTCACCGTGTTAGTCGTCACCTGCTCATTGATTTCATTCGAAATACTACTTAATATATCAGTAAAAAAGTAATTATAGGTGTAGATTCAAAATATGAGCAATTTTTTGTGTAACAGCGACCACCGCGTTTTCACAAGGTCATGACTTGCTTACTACTATCATCGCTCGCCCTTCAAATACGGGTCGAGCCACTGTAGCAAGTAACTGGCTCCATTCAAACGCTCCATCCGTCAGGTTTCGATCTGATTTGGGACCGAAACTGGTTCATTGTAATTTTGTGCGTCCTCTGTCAGATTGACTATTGTTTGCAGTTTAATGAGATAAGCTACCTTTGTATTGGTTTGAGCTTTGTGGTATGCGTTTTACTAGTCAATTAACTTCCTTTATTGTCCTATATTTCTTTATTCCAGAAATGTCTAGTTACAAAGAATATTAGTAATTGTATAATGTCTATCTTACTGCTGTGGCTTCTCTCAGAAACCTCTTATTCTTAAAGTATCCTGTTTCCCGATCAAGATATGCTTGATAGTCACCACTCTTCTCCATCCCTTTCTCTCTAATCATGCAATCTCAGTCCTGGAAAGTTGACAAGTTTCACTTCTTTAAAGAATTTTTTGGAGTCCTTTTGTTTGTATTTTGTGTACAATTAATCACAATAATTATAATTAATATTGTCTATCCTTGCTTGAATGTTTATAAAGCAATTTTAATACGATTTAAGTTTGTTTATTGTATGTATTCTTGGTATACAATAAAGAATACTTCGTCTATGTATCTATAAGCATGGAAACCGGTTACGAACACAATACAGCACTGAGTTTATGGTAACGTGTTTCTGTCGGAAGATAAAACGCACAGCGCACGTTTAACTAAACTTCGGACTAAAGCGAAGAATCGCCAGTAATTCGTCACGATTACGCGTCCTGCGGTTTTTGGATGCGCTGTTTAAGGGTTGTCAAAAGTATAAAAAACGAAAGATTCTTTTTTACGCTGACACAACTCACAGAAAATTAAAAATAATAAAATAAGATTCTTTTTCATTTATTTGCCCATAATTATTATGATATGAAATGATATTTATTCTGCAAATAGATCTTTTCAGACACTTTTACCAAGTCAATGATTTGCGATTTTGTGCTAGATGGCGTCGGCATTTCCTAACTGACGACCTCTAAGAAGAAACGCCGAAATAAACTCGAAGAATCATGGTCTCTTTTAAAGTCCAGACATAGTTTTTTTTTGTATTAAATATGCTATATTATCTATTAATTTCTCCTTTTTGTAAAGTCTTAGGTAGGTAACCTAAGAAAGAGCTTACACTCGGGTACCTATTATTCATTCGATAATTTATCTATTAGTTATTGTTTGATAATATTTTTAGTATTTACTGAGGAGCAGACGTCAAAACCCAAAGATATTACAAAATCCTCGCGTAGAATATTTGGTTCATTTTTAACGAACACAGAAACTGTTAATGTAACTTGAAGAATTTTTTTAATACCTATGTCATTATTTATCATTACCCTTTCGTGCATACATTTGTTGAATCGGTTAGCTGATAGTGACACTGACTGCTTAGTGACATCCTTGAAACTACAATCATCACTGATGCGGTTTTTTTACGTAGACAATTAATCGATGCGAAATAAGTACGCAATGACGCGAGTAATTTACACTTTTATTACAGCTAATGTAGCGTATGGTTATTGTTACTGATATTGGAGTTATTTCGATAGGTACGCGGAACTTGACACAATGTGGCTTGAACAGTTGATCCAAATTATAGCCAACTAGCTTCCCGCCAGCGACTTCGCCCGCGTGGTCTTATAATTTTTTCCCCCGTTTTTGCAACATTTTTCATTACTACTCCGCTCCTATTAGTCGTAGCGTAATGATATATACCCTATAGCCTTCCCCGATAAATGGGCTATCTAACATGCAAAAAACATTATTCGTTACATACAAAAATACAAATCTTTCCTCTTTATAATATTAGTGTAGATTTACTGATAAAATTGGGTTAAAGTGCATCAGGAAAGATGTTCACATCCTCAAACAGCTGATGGTTACTGGCAAAATCGACGGCAAGCGCTCTAGAGGTCGAAGTCATTCGATGGTCTGACCAGATTCGCACCACCCTGGAAACCAAGCTTCACGAGGCACTTCACGTCGCCAAAGACAGGCACAGGTGGTGCAAGATTGTCAACCGTATGATACTTCCAAGGGATTATCACGACCCTCAGCAATGAGGATAACGATTTGAGGAGGCGGAAGCAGTTTTATGACTATCTGACTATAGTCTTCGCGGAACTAGTTGGCCGCGCCTTAGGTATGTGAGCGGCGGGACGGAGGGGTGGGGTCGCCTGCGCGCGGTAGGACAGAGGGGTGGGGGCGCTTGTTTTCGTTCACAGTAACCGGCCGCCTCACCCCCGGCCAACTAGTTCCAATAGGCATATTTTAGTGGCTAAATATGAGTTTGTTAAGGAGATATGAACTTTGTCTTTCTCGTATTTCGTCACATTTGCACTTAGCAATATTCACAGTTAGCTCCATACGCCGTTCGTAGTTCTTTGTGAAGTTCTTACGTAGTAACTACTATGATGAATAAAAAAGCTGTATAAGGCTACGACTACACTGCGAAAAACACTGTCATTATTTTGTTGCAGTAGAAATGACGAATAAAATTTTAACAAAATATCAAAAGCGACGAGAAAAATAATAAGTGAACAGTGTAAAATAAAATAAAATACCTAAATTCTGATTGATTTAGCACCGACTCAAAAAAATAAAAAAAAGAATTTTCAAAATCGGTCCACTATTTACGGAGAAATCGGAAAAGCTCCTCCGGTTTTTAGTCTGAAGGTGGCAGAAATTAAACTCTCCTATAGAGTTAGTTTGAGTAAGTCGTAACCCGCATTGCCAAATGTTTTGTTCTTTTGTGTTCCTTCTGTTCTTTGTGTATTAATTACCCTTCAGGTAATTAATGTAGGCAGGGAAATTACTGGATATAACCGAAGTTTCAAGATGTCAACCGGCTAGCAGTCTTGCTACCATCTCTAGGCTGGTTGGTGAGGTTGCCATATACCTAAGATCAGGCGGCCTACGTACAAAAAACGAAGTCCTCCGTGGCGTCTGATCTCGATAAACTCAAAAACCACTCAACGGATTTCGATACGGTTTTCACTAATGGATAGAATGATTCATGTGGAAGGGGTAGGTGTATATAATTCATTAGGATTTGTGTAAATTGGCTGAAAAATTACGATACAGGTGGAAGATTTCGTGCCGTGCAAAGCATTTTTTTAATGTATTTTTGAAATTCATCACACATAATTCGGTACGAGATTCCGCAGTGTGTTCTTAGCCTAACAGCTGGTTATAAAATATGTGGTCGCAGTAAATATAAGAACTTAAGTAATTTTACTTTTAAAACTGCAGTATCATTCGATGGAGCACTTTTCTAGATGGAGTGTTATTCTGAAGAATAAAGTTTGATAGAAATTATTATTGAACTATTATTTTGATCCTGGAGCGATGCGAATGCGATAAAAACAGTCATAAGCTACTTTAACATACCATCAAGCCTGTATTCCCCGAATGGTTAGACAAAGGTGTACTAATTTAAACACACAGTTCGCTGTAATGTTTAGGTTTCATGTAACTAGAACAACAAAACCCCCAAACTGAATAATATTGAATAATTCAATAACACTGTTCGACCTGGGATTTGAACCCGGTAGCGCTTATGACGAGACTTATAAGGCTATCCTAGTATCACCTTCGTAATTTAGAAGAAAAAATCTTATTGAATTCGGTGACACAGTCTGACGATTTCAGCCATCCAACATCTGTCAAAATAACTGTACCACTGACTCGAGTACTACACTGTGGTCGCGTCTAGGTCACACTCTTAATTTTGTTCCAAGCGCTCTTGAAGAACCCAAATTATTCTCAACAAACTTCAATAACATTTCAATTATGTATTGCTGTTTTGAACAATTTCTCAAGATAACTTGATTTTTCTAAGCCCATTCCAATGTAAAGTGTATTGATACTTGATAGCCTAAGATCCCACCGCTCAAATCGGTATGTATCTGTTTTTTGGATAAGACTATTTTTTAATAAATCGTACTTAATAGTAGAATTGATTACACCAGGGTTGCCTGGCGAAATTTGGCCGCAACTACCTTTAATTATAAATATTGTTCTCGAGTTTTGGAGAAAAAATGTAGTTACATGTTTTTTTGATGAATCCAACGTCATTTGAAAGAGAATAGTGTAGTGAGTGGAAAAAGCCATGGTTGCCAGCTCTCAGTCGGCCGCAACTTAAGGGTTGCCAGGTTTAAACAGGTACTCCACTGTTGATAATTTGCAGTCATCTGTTTTTTTAGTAAGTTATATATCAATTTAAAGGTTATTTTTTTCTCTACATTATAACATAGGGTTGCCTGAAAAATAATGGCCGCAAGTAGGGGTTGCCATCATTTGAATTAATTTATTCCACTTGATGAGGGTGCGAAAAACAAGAATAAAAACGAACAACAAAACATACCATCACGCCTGTATTCCCCGAAGGGTTCGACAGAGGTGTACTAATGTACACCAACAGTTCGCTGGTACTATCCAAGAACACCGTGCTCGACCCGGGAATCGAACCCAGGAGCTCTAGCGTAGTAGTCGCGCTTGGGACTACTAGACCAACGAGGCAGTCTAAACAAATCAAAAAATAATATACAGGGTGGCCGGAGAAGTGACGTTCAAAGAGAAAATTTAGATTCCTCTAATCAAGGGGTATCCAAAACACCCCCATGTATGTTTCGCGATTTTCAGTTGCTTAGAAGTTACAATTATTTTGATTATTTTTTTAATAATTTCCACCTGACATTGGTTTTGTGTTTTTTCTTTTATTGTTGTATGATTATAAATGTTTTTTTTTATGGTAAGGGATAACTATAATGTCAACTACTTCCCCTAAAATATTGGACACCTACGCCTAATGGATCATGAAAAAATTGCATGAAAAAACCTACCTAACCTAAATTTCAAGCTAGTACTGCAAATTGCATGAAAAAACCTAATAAGACTGCCCGAACTGGGAATCATACTCCGAACCTTTAGCGTAAGAGTCGCGCTAACGACGACTTAACTAATTTAGTATTTTTTTTTAAAGAACGAAATAATTCGCTGTCCACCACGCTGTTTTGGCATCAAACCTATAGATTTTTTTGTTTGGGGTATGAAAATTTAAAGAAATATTGTTCCAGTTTCCATAAAAAAGTTACTCCTTTGTCACTGAATGCAATTTACAGGAAATTAATCCTGACCTCTACATTTTTTAAATGTATTTTTATCTTCAAGATATGTGGCATTTTTTTAAAATACTCCGAAACCCTTGCACTATTCAAACAAACATAAAAATAAGAGTCAATCTTTTGTGACTGAAACCCTAAGCAGAAAATTTGAACTTTAACCTCAATTTTTTCATGATCCATTAGGCGTAGGTGTCCAATATTTTAGGGGAAGTAGTTGACATTATAGTTATCCCTTACCATAAAAAAAAACATTTATAATCATACAACAATAAAAGAAAAAACACAAAACCAATGTCAGGTGGAAATTATTAAAAAAATAATCAAAATAATTGTAACTTCTAAGCAACTGAAAATCGCGAAACATACATGGGGGTGTTTTGGATACCCCTTGATTAGAGGAATCTAAATTTTCTCTTTGAACGTCACTTCTCCGGCCACCCTGTATATTATATTTTGATTTGTTTAGACTGCCTCGTTGGTCTAGTAGTCCCAAGCGCGACTACTACGCTAGAGCTCCTGGGTTCGATTCCCGGGTCGAGCACGGTGTTCTTGGATAGTACCAGCGAACTGTTGGTGTACATTAGTACACCTCTGTCGAACCCTTCGAGGAATACAGGCGTGATGGTATGTTTTGTTGTTCGTTTTTATTCTTGTTTTTCGCTCCCTCATCAAGTGGAATAAATTAATTCAAATGATGGCAACTCCTACTTGCGGCCATTATTTTTCAGGCAACCCTATGTTATAATGTAGAGAAAAAAATAACCTTTAAATTGATATATAACTTACTAAAAAAACAGATGACTGCAAATTATCAACAGTGGAGTACCTGTTTAAACCTGGCAACCCTTAAGTTGCGGCCGACTGAGAGCTGGCAACCATGGCTTTTTCCACTCACTACACTATTCTCTTTCAAATGACGTTGGATTCATCAAAAAAACATGTAACTACATTTTTTCTCCAAAACTCGAGAACAATATTTATAATTAAAGGTAGTTGCGGCCAAATTTCGCCAGGCAACCCTGGTGTAATCTATTCTACTATCACGTAAGATTTATTAAAAAATAGTCTTATCCAAAAAACAGATACATACCGATTTTAGCGGTGGGATCTCGTACTATGAAGATTTATTCGTCTTCTTTGACAAAGTATCTTTTTTTAAGACTGCGATATACGCCGTTGACCTTGCTCGAGTGGGCGTTCCCGATGAATAACACCGCGCGCGCTGCCGCACCCCCTGGCACTGACTACGCGTTGCACTCACAGATTGACTGGGCGCCCGACTGCCGTTTAGACTAGGGTTGTCTACATTTTTCGGCCGATTGAATAAATAATTTTAAATATTATCGTTTTTTATACGGAATAATAAAAAGGTTTGTTTGCTTGTTATTATTATCAGTGTTAGACTTTCAGATAATATATGATATCAATTGACAGTTTAAAGGCAGGGCATAAAATGTTTTGGAGTTCTTTAAAAAAACACTTGTATTGAATTTATAATACCTCTACTGATAGAAATGTTTCGTTGAATAATATTTTTTCTATAAGAAATTTAGATATGATACTGAAGGAACCTTTTGCTTATTATTTATTTACTGCACGGAAAACTTACAGTTAATTAAAAGCTAAGTAGCAGCAACTTGGTCAGCTGATAGCCGATAACAAGTTTTTGCTTATAGATATATTTTGTTTTTTCTAACTAATTAGAAAAAACAAAATGTGTAGACAAAAAACAATCAAGTACCTACTATTAACAGATTTTGTAATAATAACATTCTTAATTATTTACTTAAAATTATTTTTTACGTTTAACTCGCAAATCGCGAGACCTACCCCTCTTGTCGAGTCTTGCCTAAAACTTCAGTTCAGTGCGGGACCAGACACTAAGCTGAATGGATCTGCGACACTTTTTTTTGTAAATCGAAGTACTTACATACTCGTACTTTCGTAATACTTGCATCGATTTTTAGTAATCATATAATGGGGTTATTTTTGTGTGTCTGTGTACATAATAATATTTCATATTAGCGTGTATTGGTGTACATAAATTATTTAAATATACTTAGTCGTTATTGTAATTGTAATAAAGTAATTCTGTGCGTTATAATTATGATTATTTATATTATCAAAATGGATGACAAAAGAAAATGTAAAAAACATAATTCGAAATTAAAGACTCAAGAGGACAATACAAAGGGTAAAATGGTAAATGGGTACGTTTCTAATCTATATATTTTTAAGATTTGATAACAATAGGCATAACCCAAATGGCTAACTCATATAGTGCGCGTAGACCATACTTCTTATATTTATACACTTACCTATAGTTACAGTAAATCTAATTTACCTAGCTATCTGTCAATATTGCCGGAGGCCGTAGGTACCGCTGGCATCGCGTGCCCCGTGGAGGTATATTATAATGTATAAAGGATATTTT